>JAPDVU010000001.1:107978566-110473159 GCA_026230045.1 Corynorhinus townsendii | reverse complement strand
AAAAACACACATGGTGTCTAAATAAGACAAAGGAAAATCGTTTGGGCAAAAATAAAAAGGATTCCAAATCAATTATATAGAAAAGATTCCTTTATTAACTTGTGGTCGAGAATATGTTTGTATATTTTCAGAAAACAACTCCAAGACCATGTGGATTCCTGCAACAGAGAGGAATTGACAGATGTGCTCCCAACCACGAAGACAAGAGGAAAAAACAGTCCAGAGATGGAAGACGCTGACAACGCCTTGCCACGCGAGCAGTCAGCAGCTGTGCACCACTGCAGGTTGCCTAGGACCAAACCAGAGAGGGTCGGACCTGCATTGCCACCATGTGCCCACCATCCAGATATCATTGCTGACATGTCATATAAGGAACTGTTAGACATTGAAACGGGGACTCAGAACTGTTGGACATTGAAATTGGGACTCAAACATTTTGTTTTGTTTTGTTTCTGTTATTATATGTTTATTTCTAGTCTGCAAAGGCAAAACTTTTAAAGGAAAGAAATGGTGGGAAAAAGATACAGAGGCAAAGAAGCATTGAACAGACTGTCAAAACTACATTGGGAAGACAGGGGAGGTTGGGCGAGGGGGGCTGTAAGAGACCAACCAAAGGACTTGTATGCATGCATATAAGCACAACCAATGGATACAAGACACTGGGGGGGGGGGGGGAGGCGGGGCGGGCAGGTGAAGGCATGTACTGGGGGGTAGGGGAGGTTGTTGGGAGGTCAATGGGGGAAAAAAAAGGAGACATATGTACTACTATTTGTAATACTTAAAACAATAAAAAAAAGAAAAGAAAAAATTTTTCCTAACAGTTAAAAAAAGTAGGATATCTGGCTTAATTAAACATTCAGTAATAGGCTAGGTTTCTTATTTTTGGATTTACTTTTTAGATATGTTTTATATGTTTATCTGAGAAAAATGTTAAATATAAATATTGGTCTCTTGAGATAAACTTAGATACTCAGTGAAGAAATGTCAAAATTGGAGGCAAGTATAAAAGGTAATTGGAAGAGTTTGGGATTTTTTCCCATTTGGTTGATATAGAATCAGGAATGTAATGTTTTTGCACCTAGAACTTAGTGCTTATTGTAAAACTGTGGCAGTTACTGAAGCAGCCAGGCTGTAGGACTGTGCTTCAGTTCATGGAAATGCTTGACCCCATCATACACTGTGATGTTCCATGGACATGCTACTCTGTTTAAGGGAATGTGACTGAATTGTGACTCTGCATGGCTGGTGTCAACAGGAGCAGAAAAATTAGAGTCTCTGTCATGTGAATATGTTTGGACTGAACTCTGCCCAAATGTCAGAGCTTTTCATTTCTCATGGATTATATAGAGAAGCCCACAAGTGAACCAGCTGTTGTTTTGTAGGAGTCAAATGGAATGTTAAAAAACAAAACACAGTCTATTTCAGAGAAATATCTCTGTCAATCAATAGACAATTTATAATTCAAATGTTTGAGTTCATCAAATTGAAATACCTATGTTAGAGTAGCAATTCCCTATAAAATGGACCAAAAAATTACACTGCAATATTTATCCTCTGTGCCTTTTATTTTAATGCCACTTGAATTGTTTTTGAAAACCTGCCTATGAACCAAGGCAATAGTAACTTGCAAAATCAAACCATAAGCTCCTAAATTGCTGAGGTATTGAACATCTCTTATATCTGGAATTCAAAAAATAAATATTTTATGAATCTCTTCAAAATGGAAGCAATAGGAGTCTATAATTCAGCATTTTGACATGAATTTAAAAGGATGACTCAGGAGACTTAAAAGAGTGAAATGACACTACTGACTTTGAGTACCATTTACCAGAGTCACATATTTGACTCTATGGATTTTTACACATTTTATTTTAATGGGAATGGGAATTAGTCCTGATTTAATAAGAGTTTTATTTTAATATGCTGATGCCACAGCTATTTCTTCTTTATATGTCAAATCTCAGCCATTCGTGACTATTGATGTCTTTGATATTTTATAAACAAAAATCACTGAAAATTTTTCTAAAAATAAATTTTTCTTTTGCTAAAGGTTTTGTATAACAACTTTCCTTTTAAAAGTTTTTGTAAGCCCTAGCTGGTTTGGCTCAGTGGATAGAGCATCAGCCTGCTGATCAAAAGGTCCTTGGTTCGATTCCAGTCAAGGGCATGTACCTTGTCGCAGGCTCATCCCCAGCCCAAGCTCTGGTTGGGCACGTGCAGGAGGCAACCAATCGATGTGTTTCTTTCACATTGATGTTTCTCTCTCTTCCACTCTCCCTAAAAAAAAAAAAAAAAAAAAAAAAAAAAAAAACAATGGGGAAAATATCCTCATGTGAGGATTAACAAAACAAAAAGATTATAGTACCTTTCATCACAAAACTAACAAAATTAATGAATAATTCCCATAACATTTTTAATTTTCTTTTATTTCTGAAGTATTTCTAAAGCAACTATCTAAGCTTATCTAACTTCAAAATGTACTTTCTCCTTTTTTTTTTAAATCTTGTTTTGAATCATCAGATATTTTGTAAAGGTCAGAATAATTAATTAAAATGTACTTAACAAATCTCACCAGAGCTTAGTTTTGTCTATTTAGCTTTAAAAAGCCTGTGTGTTTATCAGGTAAAATAAAATATGCTTTGCAAGGAACAAGATATTCTGAAAAATGACCTAACTCAGGACCCTGAGGTGCTGAGACCACAAGTTAAATGAAGAAGGCTCCCATTTCTCCGAACAGCAGGGTTGGTGCCCAAGCTGTTTCCTACAATAGTCTTGGCTTCCTCAACACACAGGGGTAAACACGTGCAGGCTCCAAAGGGTGACTGATACACACTGCAGGTGCAGATCGGCTGGCTACCCAGGCAATTCCTCTAAAGATCTGCCACTTAAATTGGCACTGTCCAATGTTGAGCTGCCAGAGTGGTCTCCAATGGGAAAGTATCATCCCCTCAATTACCATATTAAAAGGGAACTCACAGTGAGAAAGTGTCTTCCCCACTAAAATGAACCCCGCACCATGTTCAACAGTTGGCAGGGGAACTCTCTCCATAAGTTGATAGACTGAGAGATCTTGGTGCTGCTAATCTGGTCTTATGACTTTCCCCCCTTTTCCAAAAAAGCTTATTCCTTGAACCATGACCCAAACTGTGACAGATGGTAGCCCTAAAGGGACCCACAATCCATTATAATGTGTATTTGTCTTAATTCTATAAACATTACCATTTTTTGAAAAAGTTTCTATTTTCAAAGGAAATGTGATTTTTATAATATGGAGAAGTTTGGTGAAATATAATTTAAATCCTTTATGACATTAAAACCACAAGAAGAAAACCTCTGTCTTTGAATTTTACTTTATAAATAGATGTTTTCTATTAAATATTTCAAACATACAAATAAGTTAAGAGGATAGAAGACATTTTTACATTTGGGAAAAGATAATCAACATTAAATACAACTTGAAAAGATCCTTTAAATTAAAGAAGTCTTGTAGCACAAATAAGAGTCTATGCAAGTGATGCCATGTGAAAAACTGACCAATTATTATCGTTAATCTCTTATTGTGCCTAATTTATAAATGAAACTTCAGCATAGGTATGTATGTGGTTGTGGACAGCATATGCTATGCCATGGAGTCAAACAATACTAAGTTCTATCTGACCTCTGTTTACTTGATTAATTTTTTTAAAGAAAAGTACATTATTTTACTTTAATCTCTCTGGGCCAATAGAGCAAACAGCAATAACATCACATCTTTGTATGCAACTTTAGGATGGTTAAGGAATGTTAAATATTTTGTGACTCCAATATATAAAAATTAGTATGTTATGTATTTATAAATAATTTCCATTCTGAATTGAAGATGTTTAATGCCATTATAAAGTGATTAATATATAAAAGACATTACATTTTTGGCCATTCAAAACCAATGAATATTTTAATAAGCAGCCTTTTGATATTGAAATAAAAAAAAAATGAAGACCAAAGTTGAGAATACCCAAGAAGACAAAATCATGTAAGCCTTGTAAGCAAAACTAAACTGGCTTATCTTATGAATATAAGTGAAATTTAACTTAGGTGATTTCTTATAAATACTTCTGATAACAAAACAATCTTAAGTCATGTTCCTAAAATAGTATAAGATAAACATTTTAAACTAATCCCCTGCCATCTGGAAATCCTCTTGTAATAACCAATCATTGTAAAGGTTAAACAACTTCTTCATTTTCACTTTATAAGCCATCCTATAACATTATGCACTTGAGCTTCATATCAGTTTGGGTTTGAAAGCTCCCAGTTCACAAGCTATTCTTATAGGCAGACTAAAATTTTCTCTGAATGGTTTATTTTACTTAGCATAATATCTTCAGGTCCATTCATCCTTTCTCAAGAGTAAGAGATCCTTCTTTTTTATAGATGTGTAGTATTCCACTACATAAATGTGTCACAGCCTTTTTATCTACTCATCTACTTATGGGCACTTTGGCTGTTTCCAGATCTTGCCTTTTGTAAATAATGTTGCTATGAACCTATGGGTGCATATATTCTTTCTGATTGGTGTTTCTGGATTTGTAGGATATATTCCCAGAAGTGGGTTCACTGGGTCAAAAGGCAGTTTCTTTCCCTTTCTTTCTTTCTTTCTTTCTTTCTTTCTTCTTTCTTTCTTTCTTTCTTTCTTTCTTTCTTTCTTTCTTTCTTTCTTTCTTCTCTCTCTCTCTCTCTCTCTCCTTCCTTCCTCCTTCCCTCCCTCCTTCCTTCCTTCCTTCCTTCCTTCCTTCCTTCCTTCCTTCCTTCCTTTCTTTCTTTTTCTTTCTTTCTCTCTCTCTCTCTCTCCCTCCCTCCCTCCCTCCCTCCCTCCCTCTCTCTCTCTCTCTCTCTCTCTCTCTCTTCTTTCTTTCTTTCTTTCTTTCTTTCTTTCTTTCTTTCTTTCTTTCTTTCTTTCTTTCTTTCTTTCTTTCTTTCTTTCTTTCTTTCTTTCTTTCTTTCTTTCTTTCCTTCTTGAGGAAACTCCACAGTGGCTGTACCAGTCTGCATTCCCACCAACAGTGCACAAGGGTTCCCTTTTCTCTACCTCCTCGCCAGCATTTGTTGTTTGATGAGTTATTGATAGTAGCCATTCTGGCACAGGTGAGGTTGACCGGTACCATAGTTTGTAAATGCCAAGGGAGGGGGAAGCGGGAAGGATGGAAGTGGGCAAAGGGTGGGGGAAGGGGAACACCTGCCATAATTTGAACATTAATTTTTTTAATAAAAAAATAAACTTTTACTAAATACAACTTTATGGAATAGTATTTAAAATTTTGCTATTTCTGGGTGCTCACTGACTTAATAAAGAGTGCTAAGGCAATATCTTCATTAATTACATTGGAAAATAAAGGGTCAAATGTCATAGGTTTCATTTTCTACAGTTTCAGTTACCTATGTTCAATCTTCACCCACAAATATTAAATGGAAAATTCCAGAAATAAACAACTCATAAGTTTTAAATTGTGTGCTGCTTTCTGAGTAGTGTGATGAAATTTCTGGCCCTGTCGTTCAATCCTCATGGAAAGTGAATTATTCCTTCATCAGTGAATGCATGCTGCATATGCAACCCACCCTGCAGTCACTTAGTAGTTTTCTCGTCTATCAAATTGACTGTTATGGTATCACAGTGCTTGTATTTAAATAAACATTATGTTTCCTAACTATGGCCCCAAATTTATTCACATAACTTTCATTATAGTATATTTTTATAATTGCTCTGTTTTATTATCAACTATTATTTTTAATCTCTTATTGTGCCTAATTTATAAATGGAACTTCAGCATAGATATGTGTGTATAGGGAAAATATATTATATTCAATTTGGGGACTATTGTGGTTTCAGGCATCCATTGGGGGTCTTGGAAGTATCCCCCACAGATAAGGGAGACTATTTTATTTACATTTTTATAGCACATACAAAATGATAGGTTATTGGTAAAAACATGTGAGCTTTTTTCAGTCTACAAAGGAATATGTTAAGTTTATCAACTCGTAAAATGTGTTAAAAAGCAACACGAATTTCAAGAGGCATATTTTGAAATTATGCTTAAACAAGTAAATTTTTTCTGGCTTCAGGCAATTAAAGTTTGACCCTTATAGAAAGGTTCCATTTGAAAATACAAAGTTGGATGCTCTTGCAACTTTGTAAAACTCTCAGTAAAACTTTGGTTCCTAAGAGCAAAAAGTTAGTTGTAGCAATAGCACTTACTAGTATACCAAGGATTTTGTTCAACTTAATAGAAAAGCAGAACTGAATGTATAGAAATAAGGTAAAATATAACTTGACTTTGATTTGATGAAAACAGTCAAGTTCTCAATTCCAGTTCAGTGTGTATTTGGATTTGGCTTTTCAGTTCACTAAGCCAGCTGGTGAATCAATACAAATTATCAGTCATTTATCAGCCTTTGATAAATGACTAAATGCCAGTGAGCTGTCACTGATCTTCATGTCATCTTCTTTTGATGGATCAGCACATTTTCTTAATGCTCTATGAAGCTTTAAAAAGACCGTACAATAAAAATCATGTACTTAAGGCCTTAACCCAAGGTTGTCTAGTAAATGAGATTAAGCCCAAAATAATGCATGTAATGCAATATGTTATGTTTTACGATATGATAATTTGGGGTTAACGATAATGTTGAACTACTAAGAAACATATAACCAGCAAGAATAAAGATGTAACTATAACATTCATTATTCATGAATTTAATTCTATAGTAATTGTTTACCAAACACTAGGAATTTATTTTCCTTTCAGTTATTTTTCTTAATATTTTTTCTAAAATTGGCTGAATCATTTAGCTCACTTACCTAATACAAGATGATCTATGAGATAATGAACAAAAAAGTCACTGTTTTAATCACTATATAGATTAACTGGCTTCTAAATCAGAAAAATCTCCATTTTAACCTAACAGCATGGATGACAGACTCATCCTGGGTTCCCTAAAAAAAAACAGTGCCTAAAGCCAAGCTCACATGATAATGATTTATTGAAGGTATGCAATCCTGGGAAATTGATTGAAAAATTGGAAAGAAAGGCAGGAAAGAGCAAATATAGTGTAGTGTGTAACCATCTGGCTGTAGCTTCCCAGTAAACCCATCTGTTTTCTCAGTCAAGCAGCATGGCCCCAGCAAGGCAGAACTATCAAGTTTCTACCTGGCCTTAGATAACCTTCTCCCTTGTTCAGAGTCACCCCAAGCGACATTACGTCCCTGGCACTTCTGTGTGCTGTTGTACAGCCCTCCCCGGCACGCGCTGAAGAAGCCAGAGCTCCTGTGTGCAGAGGGTCGGAGAGAAGGCAGAGCAGTTTCCTGTCAGCTGGCACAGCCTGTGCAGGCTCTGATTTCGGTGGTGGCTGCAGCAACACAGAAGGCAGCTGTGGCTTTTTTACTTCTACAATGGCCTGAGCAAATAGGAGGATTATTCTGGCTAAGGCCTCTCAGGGTGACAGGTACGCATAGCTGGGATAAAGAATAAAGTGAGTCTGGTATAATAATAAAAACTCAATCCATAACCAACTTAAGCAAACACTTCAATGTCTATCACTTTCAGAATGGAAAGACATTCGGTATAACTAATTTTTAAAAGGGAATGTGGAAAATAGTATGGGGTTTCCTTAAAAATTAAAAATGGAACTGAACTGCCTTTTGACCCAGCAATCCCACTTCTGGGAAAATATCCTAAGAATACTGAAACACCAATCAGAAAGAATAGATGCACTGATGATTCAAGAAGCACAATTTAAAATAGCTAAGATCTGGAAACAGCCCAAGTGCCCATCTATAGATAAGTTGATAAAAAAGATGTGATACACTTATACAATGGAATACTATGTGGCTGTAAAAAAGAAGGAACTTCTTTACCTTTTTTAAAAATATATGTTTTTATTGATTTCAGAGAGGAAGGAGAGGGAGAGAGAAATAGAAATCTCAATGATGACAGAGAATCATTGTTTGGCTGCCTCCTGCACACACTGGGGTTGGGGATCAAGCCTGCAATCCAGGCATGTGTCCTAACCTTCTGATTCATAGGTCAACCCTCAACCACTGAGCCATGCTGGCTTGGCCTCTTTTACCTTTTGAGACAGCATGGATGGACCTGGAGATTATTATGCTAAGTGAAATAAGCCAGTCAGAGAAAGACAAACACTATATGATCTCACTTATATGTGGAATCTAACTGATAAACTGATGAATAGATATAGAGGCATGGATACATGGAATAGACTTGCAGCTGTCAGATGGGCTGGGGGGGGTGGTGGGGGAACTGGATGAAAGAAGGTGAAGAGATTAACCAAAGAACATATATGCATAGCCCATTGACACAGACAAGAATGTCATAAAGGCCAGAGGGGAGGGTGGACAGGGTTTGGCTAGAGGTGGAAAGGGGCTGGAAGAAATGGGGACATATGTAATAATGCCAACAATAAAAAAAAAAAAGGTAGGAAGGGAGTTGATGAATATTTGAGAGAGGAGGAAATATAAAATTAAAATGAACACCAGACATCTTCTATTTGTGCCACGAGCAAAAATATTTTTTATTATATTTTGGATGCTGAAATTTTTCTTTGCAAATTGGAGGGTGGAGGCAGTGAAGAATATATTCACAGAAAAATAATCAACTAATGAACTAATCTCAGGTCCATGGGGGACTTTGGGTCATAATACTTCCCTATGCATTATTTTATTTCTTACTGATGCAAAAGAGTGGCTGTTTTCACTGTGGGAAACACTTCCTCCTTTGTAGCTTTAGTTTCTTTCTTCCTATGCTGTCTCAAAAAATAAAATTAAATAGGCACAACTTCATAATTTGTTCTAGCCCTGATATCTTCCAAATTAGCATACCTGTTTTAAAATGTTTTATGTCTCTTTGTTGGTTTATTTAATTTTCATGAATATAATACATATATGGAAATATGCACAAAATATAAATGTACAGCTTACTGAATTATCACAAAGCTAACAAAAATACAATATGAGACATGAAATACCAGTGTCCTGTTATGGTCTCTCTCAACCATAAACTCTTCTTCTATCCTATAACTAGAGGCCCAGTGCATGAATTCGTGCCTGGGTGGGATCTCTCAGGGTGACCTGTGGGGATGGGGCCCCAGCTCACACTCCCAGGCTCACAACCCCAGCTCATGCCCCCAGCCTCACAGCCCCACCTGGCACCCCGCCGTGGCCTGACGCAGCTTCCTCACCTGCTCCACCATCCTGCCTGTGGGGCGATCAGTCAGTGCCGGGCCCCTGCCTGGCTCCCTTAACACCTGGGAGCCGGGTGGCAGCCCCACCCTCTGCTGCTGCCACTAGTTGCTGTCTGCAGGACAATTGGCGGGGCAATCTGGCCCCCACTTACACTCACCCTGGTTTGGCACCGCCCTCTCACCTGCTCCACCATCCCACTATAGTCTTGCTCTCATTGAGGTCCATCAGGGGCAGCAATGTCGCCACTGCTGCCAGCTGCCAGCAACAAGTTCCAATGCCCACCATGTTCCACGCTGTCCCCTGGGGGTCAGCGCACATCATAGTGAGCAGTCCAACTCCAATTCGAACTCCTGGTCAAACTCCCGGTTGAACAATTTGCATATTCGACTTTTATTATATAAGATTATATGCAATCTTATATAATAAGGCAGTGTAATATTATAAAAATATATTTTCTTATTTATATATGTATATCAGATATACATATTTAAAATAAATATGTTATTATGTATTAACAATAATCCTAGCTTCTATCACTATGAATTAATTTTGCCAGAATTGTCTCTATTTTCCAAAGCAACTGTACCACTTCACATTTCTATAAACAAAGCAAAAGAATTGCAGTGGTTTTGGTTTTCACAATCTGTTGAAAAATATTTTTTCTTTTCTTATTGAATAGTCTTGGCAAAGTACTGGAAGAAGTGCAATTTCATAGAATTTAAGTCAGAGTGAAGTAAAAAGTTAACTGCATCCACCACCTTTCCTCTCCCCTCTTTTTAGTACCTTGACACATGGGACAGAGTAGATTTAGAGAGACAGCAGATATTTAAACTATATACAAAAATTGTCATTTGAACTTAGACTTGCCTTTGGTTTTTAAAAGCTAACAAAGCAGAAAGCATCCAAAAAGCTATGAGGTATGTCTGACTTATTAGTGGGAAAATTGAAAGAAAATTCCTTGGAGTGTGATTAAAGCAATGGAGGCAAGGCCATCTATTGAGAGATGAGGACATGGCTTTGTCTCCAGGGCAAGTCTGAAAGTAAAACAATATGATTCACTGAAGTTTAGTATTTTCAAAATAAGAATATTATGTTATGGGGCCAATTGTCATTATTCTACTTAAACTTTTAAAATTAAAGTGTTGTCTTAATTATAATGTTCCAATGTAGTCATTATGTGTAGATTTGTTTAGAAACCTCAAATTATGAGTAATTATTTAATTTTTAAAAGCAGAATATTTTTATAGCTGTTAAAATAGTAATTACCTTAAAAGTTTTTGTTTTCTGTGGTGGAAGAAGATGGCTGCCAACAGGAAGGCAGACTGCAAGATAGTGTGTGAGTGAGAGAACGAAGGGAGAGTGTGTGGTCCCACAGGGAGTGTTTGTTTGTAAGTTGAGGGACAGCTATCCTCCAGGGGACTGTGGGAGATTGCTGGACGGGGTTCCCCCAACTGGACAGCCCCCACTGCTGATGGGATCCCTCCTGGAGCAACCGGCTCTGATGCGGAGACCGCGCCATCTTGAAGGGGAGAGTGGATGTTGTCAGAAGCATGAAAATCCCAGGAATATACAACAACAGCACCCAGCGAACAGCTGTGAACCCAGCAGCACTGGTCCCCAAGTTATGCAAGCATGCAGATTCAGAGTATCTCTGTGCTTCCTCATGGAAAAGTCAGATTTCGCCTAGGATAAGGTGAGGTCTGTGGTCTGGGCAGGAGAGAGAAATGCATACTGTGGGAGCGGGAAGACATGGGGAAGTCTTAGCCCAGAAAAGTCAGCAGCCATTGGGGCTGGCGTGATCCACAAATATGGAAGGGGATCCTCAGAGCTGCTAACAGAAGGGAACTTTAAAAGCAACCCATAGCTGAACTGGGCAAAAAAGGACAGCCCAACATTTTTTAACAGTGTGCTGGCTGCTTAGACCCAAGGGGAAAAAGACTGCACAGACTTGTGTCGCAGTGCCAGAGTTCACTTACTACTCTGGCTCTTCTCTCTCTCTCTCTCTTTCTCTCTCTCTCTCTCTCTCTCTCTCTCTCTCTCTCTCTCTCTCTCTCTCTCTCTTTCTCTCTCTCTCTTCTTCTTCTTCTTTCTTATCCCCTAAATTCTTTTTTCTCTGGTGGTCACTTTTATTTGGGGTTATTAGTATTGTGAATATATTTATGTTGAGTGCCTTGTGCATTGTGCCTTCTTGTGTTGTATTTTGTGCCTTTAAATCAACGCAGGAGAGAGAGAATTACATAACCAGACACCCAGAGAAGAGATATCATGGGGAGAAAAAGAAACAGCCTGCATATGAAAGAAAAGCAGGCATCACCAGAAAAGGAGTAAACAAAATGAAAGCAAGCAACCTGTCAGAGAAAGAATTTAGAGAAATGGTCATCAGGTAGATGAAAATAATGGAAGACAAATTCAATAATATGTGTAAGAACCAAGAGGCAATGAAGAAGAACCAAGAAGAAATGAAAAATGACATTGCTGCTGTAAAGAACTCAATAGAAAGCATCAAGAGTACACTAGAAGAAGCAGAGGACCACTTCAGTGAGCTAGAAGACAAGGTAGAAAAAAATACTCAAGCAAAGCAGCTTCTAGAAAAAAAAATTAAAAAGCAGGAGGAAAGCCTAAGAGAACTTTGGGACAACATGAAAGGAAACAACATTTGTATAATAGGGGTGCCAGGAGAGGAAACTGAGGAAGAAATAGAAAACCTGCTTGAAGAAATAATGACAGAAAACTTCCCTGATATAGGGAAGAAAATACCCACACAAATCCAAGAAGCTCACAGAGTCCCAAACAAAATGAACCCCAAAAGACCAATCCCAAGGCACATTAAATTAAATTGGCAAACACCAATAACAAAGTAAATCTTAAAAGCAGTCAGAGAGAGACAGAAAGTTATCTACAAAGGATCCCCCATCAGACTAGCAACTGATTTCTCAAAAGAAACACATCAGGCCAGAAGGGAATGGAATGAAATACACAAAGTCATGCAAAGAAAGGGTCTGAATCCAAGAATACTGTACCCAGCAAGGCTAGCAATCAAAATTGAGGGTGAAATCCAGAGCCTCACAGACAGAAAAGGACTAAGGGAGTTTATTACCACCAAACAAGCAATGCAAGAAATGCTAAAGGGTCTGCTGTAAAAAGAAGAAATAGGAAGTGAAGAAGGAATGCAAGGTAAAGAATAAAAATGGCAACAAACAAGTACCTATCAATAATAATTTTAAATAAAAATGGATTAAATGCCCCAAGCAAAAGACATAGGATAACTGAGTGGAGAAGAAAACATGACCCATATATCTGCTGTCTACAGGAAACCCACCTCAGAAAAAAAGACACACACAGACTGATGGTGAAGGGATAGAAAAAGGTTTTTCAGGACAATGGAAATGGAAAAAAAAGCTGGGGTAGCAATACTTATATCTGACAAATTAGATCTCAAAGAGAAGGACATAAAAAGAGATAAGGACGCTCACTTCATAATACTAAAGGGAACAATCCAACAAGAAGAAATAACTCTATAAACATATATACACCCAATTGGAGCATCCAAATACATAAAAAAACTCCTGGAAGATATCAAGGGAGAGATTGACAACAATACAATCATAGTAGGGGACTATAACACCTCACTATCATCATTGGACAAATCCTCAAAACAAAAAATCAGCAAAGAAACATCAGTCCTAAATGACTCACTAGATCAGATGGAATTAATTGACATCTTCAGAACATTTCACCCTAAAACCACAGTATATACATTCTTCTCAAAGGCACATGGGTCATTTTCAAAGATAGACCATATATTGGGTCATAGGCAAAGTCTCTTCTAATTCAAGAAGATAGAAATCATATAAAGCATCTTCTCAGATCACAATGGCATGAAGCTGGAAATCAACTACAATAAAAACAATCCAAAATAATCAAACATATGGAGACTAAATATCATGCTATTAAACGATGACTTTGTTACCAGTGAGATCAAAGAAGAAATAAAAAACATCATGGCAACAAACAACAATGAAAACACAACAACCCAAAATCTATGGGACACAGCAAAAGCAGTCTTGAGAGGGAAGTTCATAGCTCTACAAGCTTACTGCAAAAAACAAGGAAAAATGGTAATAAATTACCTAACCATACAACTCAAAGAATTAGAAAGAGAACAACAAGAAATGCCCAGTGTAAGCAGAATGAAGGATAAAATAAAGATCAATGTGGACATAAACGACATAGAGACTAGAAAAAAGAATACAAAAGATCAACAAAACCAAGAGCTGGTTCTTTGAAAGGATAAAAAATACTTCCAAGCTCATTCCGTGAGTCAGCATCACTCTAATATCAAAACCAGATAAAGACAACACAATGAAAGAGAATTACATGCCAATATCACTCATGAACATAAATGCCAAAATCCTCAACAAAATTCTAGCAAATCGGATCCAGCAGTACATCAGAAAGATCATACACCATGACCAAGTAGGATTTATCACAGGGATGAAAGGATGGTACAATATACGCAAATAAATAAATGTGATACATCACTTAAACAAATTGAGAGATAAAAACCACATAGTCATATCAATTAATACAGAAAAAGCATTTGAAAAAATCCAACACTCATTTTTCATAAAAACTCTCAACAAGGTGGGAATGCCGAAACTGGTTTGGCTCAGTGAATAGAGCGTCAGCCTGTGGACTGAAGGGTCCCAGGTTCAATTCAGGTCAAGGGCATGTACCTGGGTTGTGGGCACATCTCCACTAGGGGGCGTGCAGGAGGCAGCTGCTCGATGTTTCTCTCTCATAGATGTTTCTAACTATCTCTCTCCCTTCCTCTCTGTAAAAAGATCAATAAAATATATTTTTAAAAATGCTCTCAGCAAGGTGGGAATAGAAGGATCATACCTCAACATAATAAAAACCATATATGACAAACCGACAGCCAACATCATACTCAATGGGCAAAAATAAAACCATTTCCCCTAAGAACAGGAACAAGAGAGGGGTGCCCATTCTCACCACTCCTGTTCGACATAGTACTGTGAGTATTAGGCATTGCGATTAGACAAGAAGAAGAAATAAAAGGCATCCAAATTGGAAAAGAAGAAGTAAAGCTGTCCTTATTTGCAGATGACATGATATTGTACATAAAAAAACCAAAAGACTCCAACAAAAACCTCTTAGACTTAATAAATGAATTAGGCAATGGAGCAGGATAAAAAATTACCACCAATAAATCTATGGCATTTCTATACACTAATATTGAACTTACAGAAAGAGAGACTAAAAAAGAAATCCCATTTACCATTGCACCAACAAAATTAAGATACCTAGGAATAAACTTAACTAAGGAGGTAAAAGACCCATACGCAGAAAACTACAGGACACTGAAAAAAGAGATAGAGGAAGACATAAACAGATGGAAGAACATACATGTTCATGGATTGGTAGAATCAACATCATTAAAATCTCCATATTACCTAAAATATATATAGATTCAATGCATTCCCCATTTAAATACCAACAGCATATTTCACAGACCTAGAAAGAACTCTCCAAAAATTCATCTGGAATAAAAAAGACCGCAAATAGACACAGCAATCCTGAGAAAGAAGAACAAAGTAGGTGGGGTATCAATACGACATATCAAGCTGTATTACAAACCCACTGTTCTCAAAACAGCCTGTTGCTTGCACAAGAACAGACAGTTAGACCAATGAAATAGAATAGAGAACGCAGATATCAACCCAAACCACTATGCTCAATTAATATTTGGCAAAGGAGGCATGAACATAAAATGGAGTCAAGATAGTTTCTTCAATAAATGGTGTTGTGAAAATTGGACAGATACATGCAAAAAAATGAAGCTAGACCACCAACTTACACCACACACGAAAATAAACTCAAAATGGATAAAGGACTTAAACATAAGACAGGAAACCATAAAAATACTACAGGAATCCACAGGCAGAGAAATCTCAGACATATGCCAAAGCAATTTTTTCACCGATACCGCTCCTAGGGTAATGGAAACTAAAGAGAAAATAAAGAAATGGGACTACATCAAAATAAAAAGCTTTTGCACAGCAAAAGAAACCATAAAGAAAACAATAAGAAAACCCACTGTATGGGAGAATACATTTGCAAATGTTATATCTGATAAGGGTTTAATCTCCAACATTTACAGGGAACTCATACAATTTAATAAAAGGAAGATAAATGATCCAATAAAAAAGTGACCCATAGACCTAAATAGATACTTTTTGAAAGAAGACAGAAGGAAGTACAAGAGACATATGAAAACATGCTCAAAGTCACTAATTATCTGAGAGATGCAAATAAAACGACAATGTGGTATCACCTCACACCAGTCAGAATGGCAATCATCAACAAATCAACAAATGACAAGTGCTGGCGAGGATGCAGAGAAAAAAGAACCCTCATGCACTGCTGCTGGGAATGCAGACTGGTACAGCCACTGTGGAGAACAGTATGGAGTTTCCTCAAAAAACTAAAACTGGAACTCCTATTTGACCCAGTAATCCCACTTCTAGGAATATGTCCCAAGAA
Organism: Corynorhinus townsendii; assembly: GCA_026230045.1. Classification (NCBI taxonomy): domain Eukaryota; kingdom Metazoa; phylum Chordata; class Mammalia; order Chiroptera; family Vespertilionidae; genus Corynorhinus; species Corynorhinus townsendii. Next base: position 110,457,357 of record JAPDVU010000001.1, on the reverse strand, counting down.
AATAAAAACACCAATCAGAAAGGATATATGCACCCCTATGTTCATTGCAGCACAATTCACCATAGCTAAGATTTGGAAACAGCTGAAATGCTCATCAGCAGAAGAGTGGATTAGAAAACTGTTATATATCTACACAATGGAATACTACACTGCCATAAAAAAGAAGGAATTCTTACCATTTGTAGCAGCATGGATAGAACTGGAGAGTATTATGCTATGTGAAATAAGCCAGGCAATGAAAGAAAAATAACACATGATCTCACTCATTTATGGAAAATAACATTAAAACCTGATGAACAAAAGACAGATACAGAGGCAATAAAGCATCAAACAGACTGTTAAATTACATTGGGAAGGCTGAGGAGTGTTGGGGTGGGGGGGTGGGGGAAGAGATCAACTGAAGGACTTGTATGCATGCATATAAGCACAACCAGTGGTTACAAGACACTGGGGGGGGGTTGTGATGAGGGCATGGGACAGGGGGCAGGGGAGGCTGGGGGAAGGTCAATGGGGAAAAAAAGGAGATATTTATACTATTATAGGAAATACTTTAAACAATAAAAAAATTAGAAAAGGAAAAAAAGTTTTTGTTTTCTTAATCACAGGCAAATGACAGGAAGGAGTTTCATAACATAATTATTATTTTTCTCATAGAAGTTACTATGCTTTAAAATTTTGCAATCACTTTTAGTGATTTTTGTCTTTTTTTATTAGTAAAGTGCCCTTTCATGGCAAAGCCAGATGGTTATCAATATGTCACATAGATTCAAGAAAGCATAAGGCGATACTATTTAGCTAATTAGAGCAGTATTGTTTCAGAGCTATCACTCCCTAAGAAAATGCTTAGTCTCCACTGAATACTTACACCTCCATTTCACTCTCATCTTGGTAGCACTCATGTTTTAACTAAATTCTGGGGAAACAAAAGAGATTAGACACTTATCAAATACTTATAAGAAGTAAACTAATGACCTAAATGAAGAAATGAATTAATGTGGCTATTTACAAAGAAACAGTATTTAAATAATTCTGAATAAGGTGGCAGCAGCATACTTGATTATTTTTTTCATAGACTAATTAATTTAATATTAATTAGTTGCACTCTTTTCAAAGAATCAGAACTAAGAAAGATTTATTATGAACAATTGTTAAGAACAGTATTTAAATTTTTACCTTACAGAATGTTTAGGAATAGTAGAGGATTGGGTCTATTCTAGGTATTAGCCACAGTTAGATGGTGAAAATGAATGAGTTAGAAACTTTATTTTGGCAAGTATTTAAATAAGGTATGGAGAAAAGTATCATTTATGAGTTATGGCACACAGAGACATACATTATAATCTGTATGGTTAGAATGGATCTGGGTATATCATCACACTCTCAACTTGAGGTTAAATAATGTATTTAAAAATCACTAAAGTTTTTCCTTCTTTGCTGCTTCACTGAAGCTCAGAAAGGGTAGGGACTTACTACATTGTGTAATTCTGTCTTGGGCCAATCTGCTGAGTGAAATACTAAAATCTTTAGAAAAGATTAGAGCAATTTAGGATTAGTCAAGTGCACATAGAGCAAAGCCTCCTGGGAAGTTTAGTAGAGTCATGCTCATACTTTAAAATTCAAGCTTTCTTATGTGATTGCCCCATGGCTTCCCTAGATGTTAGGAGATTGATATTCTACACCATTAAACTTAGCAGATATTTCAGAGTAAACACTGGGTTTTGAACAGGCTATTGTTTCAATAGAACATCAGTATTATTTTCTCATACCATTTCTTCTTAAAACCTTCATATCTATTCAGTTTGTATATCTTGTTAATTTTCATTTAATGGCATCTGCCTTTAGAATCTATTTGAGGTTTTCCGATAGTCTTTCAGTAGAATTTGCTGGAGCCTTTCCCTTTCTATTCTCCCTTCCTGCCATCTCACAATGCCAGACTCGTTCATCTAACAAGTATTGGTATTCAGAACTAATGTTTACTGAGCACTTGTGAAGCAATGATGATTGCTTTTACATACTGTGTCTCATTTTATCTTCCCAATAAACCTACAATATGTTTAGGTCTTTTTATGCTTAGCTTGGCAGAGTCAATGTTTGTCACTTTCTACCAAAGAGTCCTAAGTGACACAATATTTTTAAGTAATCTCTAAGATCTGGTTCTCTGCTCACAAGGTAAGTGTTGCACACAAAAATAAAATTACAATAAAATATATTTATTTAGAGCTTTTGAACAAACACATGAATTTAGGTCACACTTGCCAGAAATACATTGTTTCCACTTCGCTCTAAATGTGAATGTTTTTGCTATCTGGAATGTCATCAGAGCTTAGCGATTAGAAATGCCAACTGACAGTACACACTTTCCTTTCAATTCTACATCATTGTAATGCTTAATTTAATGACAGGGTCCAATTTGTTCTCTGAGCATTAATATTTTAATTTGGTAAAATATAAATAGAGAAGGCTTGATAACAAAAATTCTTTCTCTCTGAAAAGTAAGGTAAACAAATATCAAAAATTTTCTCTCATTTCATCCACTGTGTATTGATTCTCAAAAATAATTAAAATGAATCTGTTCACCTAGACCAGTGGTCAGGAAACTCATTAGGCAATAGAGCGGCAAACCGTGGCTCACAAGCCGCAGTTTGCCAACCACTGCCCTAGACTAACAAAACACCCAAATCAAATCTAATAACTTCATAACATTAGTGTTTAAATATACATCCAAATTATTATATTATTGTAACTCTTTAAAAATCAAATCAAGTAGACAAGGTAATAAGACAAAGCATGATATAGAAAGAGAAATATATGTGAAATTATAAACATGAAAATTACTATCTGTATAGTTTATATATATTTTTAGATTTAATCTTACCTTATAATACTTTATAGTAATTATTTTAATAAAATAATATGAATTAAAATATCCATCAAAGTTTGCAATTAACTTAGGATTTTATTGAAGACAAATGTATACATAAATAAAAAAATGAATGAGAAAGATCATAAATAGGAAATAAAGGCTGTGATAAATTTATTAAAATTATGATAGATATATTACCTTTATTTGCATTGTATTAGGTCACTATATATGTTTTATTTCACTATGAAATTGTGTTTGCATGAGATAAAAAGCAGTATATTTACTCATTTTTTTAGCCAATGCAAAATCTAGAAAGCACTTTGCATACCTTAGGTGAATTATATTATGTCAGAAGTGCCCTGATATAGAGGCTGTCTTAGAATTTGTACCAGTAGAGTAAAGAAAAAAATAGACTGGTTTATTTCAAAACATTTTCCTTAAACTCTAATGTAAATGACTGAAAAATTAAAGTATTCTTTCTGGTCACAAAAGTGTAGATTTTCATGTTATCTACACTAATAAGAGAGAAAGATGCAAATTGACTGTACCTCAATGATGCCCACCAGCCAATCAGGAGTTAGTACGCAAATTAACCCAACAAAGATGGGGGTTAATTTGCATACATAGGCATGGAGTGAAGACTGAAGGCTCTAGCCTGAGCGAAGTCTGAAGACTGAAGACTGAAGACTGAAGATGACTTAAGACTGAAGACTGAAGAGGCTTGGCTTCTCTGCTGCAGCCGGAGCGAAGGCCTGGGGCCTGGGTGCCAGAGTAAAACCGGTGCCAGCAGCCAGTAAAAGGAATCTTCATGCAACAGGCCTCTAGTAGGAAATAACCTTAAAAAACAAATTATAAATCATTAATCATGTGCAGAGACAACACAAATCAGCCTACCCCACTTGGTGCCCATTACCATTCCTTCTGGTTTGCCTTTCATCTTTTCCATACTGTTGGTATTCCCTAGTATTTCACTGGATGAATTCTCCTTGTTCTTAGCTAAAGTACAACTCTCCTATTTTTCAATGGGTACAATTTGCTGTCCACTATGTAAGTACGCACTCTTCTCTGTAACACTTCACTTCCACTGGATAAGAAATACTGTAATAATCACATATAAAAACAATAATAATAAAAGAAGAAAAACGCCGCATTGAATTCCCACTAGTTCTATACCACATTATCTTCCATTCCCTATTGAAGCCAATTCAACCACACTTACATCCTACATATTCCAATAACCAGTCACCATGAGCTTGCCAAATCTAAGGCCAATATTAAATTCCATTATTTTTGATCACTTAACAATGATTGAAGCAATTAATCACTCATTCTACTCTGAAAAATTTATTGGTTTGGTTTCCAATACAATTATGATTACCTTCCTCAGAACCCACTGAGGAAGCCCATTTTCCTGAACTAGCTCTGTCTAATCTTTCATACCTTTACACCTGGGAGTGTTTCAGGCCCAGCCTTCAATCCTTTTCTCTCCAGTTGGCATTCTCATAAGAGAGCTCATCCAGGTACGTGGCTGTACCTATTACCTATCCTATAATGCCTCAAGTGTATAACCCTCCTTTTGAACTCCTCTGAGCTCCAGACTTGCATAGTGAATGATCTGCTCAGTACCACAATTTAAAGTCTAATTGATATTTTAAACTTAACGTGTCCAAAACAAATTACTTCATTTCCCCTGTCCTCTAGATACATTTATATCTTCTTCCCCTAGTAACCTTATCTCAGTAAATGGAATTACTCACCATCTTTCCTTCTGGTCAGGAAAAAAGTTAAGAGTTGTATATTGACCCTATTTTACTTCCAACCATTTTTCTAAGCTATTGGGAATTTCTGTTCACTCTGCCTCTGTGATAGGCATTAATATATGATGAACCTCATGGTCACCATCTCTTGTGCCTTCCTATTGAATGTGAGACTTGTGATTTGCTTCTAGCCAGTGAAATACAGCAAAAGTGAGGAATTTTGCCAACACAATTAAAGTCTTAAATCAATTGGTTTTGAGTTAATAAGAAAAATTTAATTTAATGCCCCTGACTTATTCAGTTGAGAGCTGTTAGAAGAAACATTGTCAGAATGATTCTGAGGGATACTGGGATCCAATAAGGCAATTATTAGGGTATATGTCTAAATATGTATAATTACTTGAGAGTAGCTTACTACCATATGTGTATCCCATATATGGTCCTGAAGACAAATTCCACCATTTATGTTTATTTTGTCAGTTAGGCTTTGCTTGTATTAGATAAAATAACTTTGTGAAAGCATATAAAACTTTCCATTAATTAATTTTCAAACCAAAATATATATAGTATGTAAATGAATTAAGGAAATCATAGAAAGAGAGAGTTTGGTGCATTGTACACTTATGGCAGAAAGAGATGTGGAATCAAAGCTCCATGCTATGGAAGAAAGGGCACTAAATATAAAGATGACCAAGTTCACATTTCTAACTAAGGTTGGATTCAGTTTCCATACTTCCCTGAAAATATACTACTATGTACAACTTCCAGAGGCAAAATAGCAGAAAAATTCAGAGCTGAATATAGGACTATCTCCATGTAGTGTTTCTTACATCCCATGTTCCTAAATCCAGGTCAGTAGGCATAAAGTTGAATGTCTTATCTTATGAGGATGATGAGAGCAGGCTGCTTCCAGAGAAGCTTAGAGAATTAGGGTTCACAGCATGCATCCATATTAAAGACGATGAGATTTGCTATTCATTTTAAAACACATTATCGCTTTTATTATGCAGCTATTTTTGACTCCTAAATGAATGAAACCATATCATAAATATGGATGTGTGTTTATTCTCAAGGAGAGCCCGAGCAAGTAGAGAGAATGATTCAAGGGCACAGCCCTCTCAGTGGCACTTCAAATGGAAACACACATGCACTGTTATAAGGAGGTCAGGCTCTCTGAGATTTAATGTACAAATCAATATTCTTCTATGGAATATAGGTACAATATGAAAAAGACATGAGTTCTTTAGCTAGCTTCATGCGAAGGATTGCTCTTTAGGGAAATTTAGCTAGCATTTGGATCATTCATTAGTTATTGAATTTTAGTCCTGCAAAGTTCTTTGTGCTCTGATCAGCAACAACTTTTATTTATAATTGAAACATTTCTAGTACAGGCACCACAGGAATTAAATTATAATGAAAGGGTGGTTCCTGTTTATGAGGTAATAACTATATCAAGTCTAGAATTAACTTGGATATTAAAGCCACACTATAATTTTGATTACTAAATGTAAAAGAAATCTAAACAAATCATTTAAAACCATACATCTAAAATAATAATGTTAAAACAATTTATTAGGAAGTTTAGTTTATTTTATTTGCCTAAAACTGTGTTTTTGTTAGTGTACTATCTAAGAGTCATTAATCTTCTGGTAAAACTGTTCATATATATTTTAATAGCCTAGCTATTCAATAAATAATATTAGCACCAGGCACTATGTTTGTTTCAAAGGATGCCAAGATAAATGTGTAAAATGATACTACCTGTAATGAGCACAATAGTAGGGAAACAGTAATGGAACTGTATGAATACAAAAGAATAAATGTGTGTTAGGTAATGTTCACAACATGTATTCTACTTTATTGAGATGTAAAAGCTTAGAAGTTGTTCGTCTGGATAAGTTCTCATTTCCTCTGGTAACTCCAAATTTCAAAATTTTCATTTTGAAAAAGTATATATGTCTACATCAAAGTACTGCAAAATTTTTCATATATATAATCCATTAAAAATTATGATTAATTTTGCCAAGAATTCCAATAAATATAAACAGCAAATAAATGTTGCTATTTTATATACTTAAGACTGGTAATAATTTGCCATTTTATATTTAGACTAGAAGTCCGTTGTACGAAGAGATCCATGCAATAGGCCTTCCTTCCCTTGGCTTCCAGCATAGGTTTTCCTCTGGCACCCGGGATCCCGGAGTCTGCTTTCTTCGTCTTCACTGCAGACTCAGGCCAGAGTCTGCCATCTTCATCTTGGCCGCAGCCAGAGTGCTGTTCCTCTAGATCCCTTCGCTCCCTCCCCCCCCCCCACCCCCCCCGCCTTCCCTCTCATAGCAGACCTCCTACAGCTCCCAGCCACTCTGCGCCTGGAGCATCTGGGCAGCCGCCATCTCTGGCCTTCTAATTTGCATATTCCCTCCTGATTGGCTGGTGGGCATGGCTTGGGTAGCAGAGTGATGGTTAATTTGCATGTTTCTCTTTTACTAGTGTAGATCAGTGGTTGGCAAACTGCGGCTCGGGAGCCACATGCGGCATGCGAGCTGCGGTTTGCCACTCTGTTGACTAATGAGTTTGCCGACCACTGGGATAGGTGCTAATCACAAGGAACAACAACAGCCTGTAATTATTGGAATCAAGAGTCTAGGTCAGTGGTCAGCAAACTCATTATTCAACAGAGCCGCAGTTTGCCAACCACTGGTATAGATATATCAACCATTCACTTTATAGGTATGTATTTTTTCCTTCTTTCCTTTTTTTTAAACTTTATTTTTATTGTTGCTACTATCACAGATGTCGCCATTTCCCCCCTCTCTGCTTTTCTTGTTTATATACACTTCCTCTGGAAGATCTTCTATAACTAATATGTTACTATTTTTATTATGTCTCAGAATTATTCTAAAAATCTGTGCTCTTTGCTCCATACCTATTGTCATTGCTTTATTTCAAGCCAGGGCTATTTCAACCATCTTCTAATAGGCTTCTCTGTCACTCTTTTCTGTTCGTTTTAGTCCATTCTCCTTGCTGCCTATACAATTCTCTCAAAACTCTGAACATGTCTCTTTCCCACATAAAGAATTTTAGTGGCAACCTATCGAACAGACCAGGAATTCCACTCAGTTTAATCAGAAGCCTCTACTTCTCTCTTATGATCAGCTATTGACATTTCTGCTTTGTATTCTGTTTGCCCCGTGCTACAAACATTACTACCTTCTGTCTAGAATGAATGTCTTACTGATGCTTGATGTTATTGTGATATCATCATTGGAAGTTGCTTGTTTTCCTCTTTCTGAGTAATTCCAACAAGCTTTTGCCTCTAATACTTCTAGATTCTTCAGACAATAGGTACTAACTCACACTTTTCCACCAAGGTGTGCATACCTCCAAACATGAGATGAAACATATGTCAGTGACCTACTTTTCTTGGAGGAGTTAGTGCAAGAAAATGTGTGTTTGTGTAAATGTGTTAGAAATAAGAGAAATAAGAGAGAAAGAGAAGAACAAAGGAGGAACAAGTGGTATAGGCAAAGAACAGAAGATAATTAATTTAAGTAGTTTATTTAATCCAGAGCACTCTAGCATATGAGTACTGAGAATAGCAAATTTCATTGCTTTCCCAATAAATAATAACACCACAAAATTCAGATATTGCATTTCTTTTGCCAAATCCCCTTAAAGATGGGACAAACTGCTTAGAAAATTTAGGCAAAATTCCCAGCAACTTGATTTTTGATTATCTAGGTAATTGAAGCAAAAATAGTTTGAATACTTGAATTAAGCAACTAATTGCCTAAACCAGTGATTTTCAACATTTTTAATTTCATGGCACACATAAATTAATTACTAAAATTCTATGGCACACAAAAAATGTATTTCTTTTATTTGACAAAAATACGTATAGTTTTGATTCATTCACATTGGACGGCTATAGTTATGTTGGCTGCTGTCATTATTTTATTTGATAATCTAAAGGAAAAGAGCTCAGTGCCCCTGACTAAATAGTCACATATTGCATGTTTTAAAAATCCTGTGGCACACCAGCTGAGAATCACTAGTTTAAACTCTTCTTTTCACTTTAGCTATGGAGACAAACACTTCATTGGCTTCCTTCCTAATTGTACTTTTATTGCCACAAGTCACTAAGCAGTTTCATGGATACATGCTATTTAGAAACACTTATTACTTAACTGGTAAGTTCAGTAATGTATAAGTAATAAGAAGGATGCAAATTGTTTAGATGGCCTCATTATTCAGAGGAATTATTTTGATAGATTGTTTCATACAACAGAAAATAAACCTGAACACTAAGAAATTTTGGAAATTTGTTTTACTAATAACAAGAAATAAAACAACATCCTAGTAAAATGTCAATGGGTAACTTTTTTCTCTCTCTCTATTTAGGTATTTAAGAAGTGTTGACCACAGTGACATCTGTGCTATTAACAATCCATAATTACAAAAATATGTGTGGTGGAGTTTGAAGATAATTGGACTCTTAGAAATAGCTCATAAATATTTGAACATTGTAAATTAAGGCCATTATAAGTACTGTTTTACTTTAAAGGTAAACTACAATAATTAGTTTTGCCTCAACATTATTAACTTTTTAAAAATTAGCCATTTTTCTTCTAATTTGCTTTCCTTTCTTGTTATAATCATTTTTTTCTCAATAATTTTATGCAAGTAACTAATTTGCTTTACATTTGCTTGCCATGTGTCTTACAAGGACTCTACATTTAGCATCCAGGTAATCTGTAGCATGCTTTATATTCTAGCTCACTAGCTTATGTGCCAAGTGATAAACTGAGCACATCCTGGTAAGATAAGACTGCCCACTGATGGATAACATGCCCAGATAATTTTCAGTTCTACCTTAACATATTTGAATCTAATCCATGTACTTACTCCTCCTACCCTTAAATATTACCCGGAAACCTATCCTATTCTCATTTCCTTGTTGGTCTTCCTTTTTGTTTGCAAACAGATTTACTGTCAAGTGTAACACATAGGAGGAAGGATACATAAAACCACAAGCATACTGCCTGATAAATTATTGTAAAATGTCCAACTATATACCTACCAGAGAGATCAATGAATCGAATATTGCCGATAAATCAAAACCCCTTCCCCAATTTGTTTCTTCCTAATAACTAGCCCTTCCTCTAAAACTACTCCCTGACTGAATTTGTTTATAATCTCTCCTCCTTCACATTTTAGGGGATTGCTCAGGCTGCTATAACAAATTATCATAGACTGGATGGTTTCCACAACAAACATTTATTTCTCACAGTTCTGGAGGCTGGTAAGTCCAAGATCAAGGTGCTGGCAGACTCAGGTCTTGGTGAGGGCCTATGTCGTGGTTTGCAGACATCTGTCATCTCATTCTCCTCACCATATGACAGACAGCAATGAGAAACAAGCAAGCTCCTGTTCCTATCTCTTCTTCTAAGGGTACTAATCCCACCATGAGGGCTTCACTCCCATGATTTAATTACCTTACTAGGACCCATATTCAAATAGTATCACATTGGGCATTAGGGTTTGCACATATGAATTTTGGGGAGTTACAAACATAACTCATAGCAGTTACTATCCAATTACTTATTTCTAAATTATCCTAAATTTACTGTTTTTAAATTTTATATACATGAATCATACAGTAAATGTTATTTCACATATTTTTTTTTTACTTTATGCCATATGCATTAGTAATATCATTGTATGCAACTGTTCCCTTCACTCATGTTTATTGCTGCATACTATTCCACTGTTGATCATAGCACACATTATTCAACCAATATGCTTCCAGTGAACAGGTTTCCCTATGATCTTTCTTGTGTGTGCTTCCTGGTATACAAAGTACTTGTTTCTGTAAAGTAAATCCAGGAGTGGGATGGTTCACCATAGGGCATGTTCACGCTTTTTGTTTATAAAAATATAAATGCATCCATCAGTTTCTCCTTGTATAATTTTATAATTCTACAATATATAGTTTAAATCAGCAGTGGCTCCTTTCATGTCTTCTTCCGAAAAGATGTGAGTTGAGGCCTACTCTTTCCAATGGCCCATGCTATTCTCCATCCTGCTAAAGAACAACAGAGCTCGAGAAGGGGTTAGTTTGGGTCTTTAATTCATTGAAATCTGTTAGTAAAACACATGATTAAATGATCCTATAATGGATGCTTTTGAATTGGTTGGTATACTTGAATTTTTATTTTAAAATATGTTCTATAATAGTATACTTGCATTATATCTACATAGAATACAAAGCAAATTTAAAGATTGACAAGTATAAAGTAAAATAAGACATCTGTATTTTGGCCATTTCCTCAATTCAATAAAATAGTTAATAGGTTATTAATAATTGAATCAATAAGTCATGAATTTCCAAAAACTGTTTATTGTACAGACTGGTATTATAACTTTTTGGTTGGGCAAGAAAGTCTGGACTTTTTAGTCTCACCCAAAATGCTCTTTAGGCAATATTTTTCTAGATTTTGTGTGACAAAGGCAAAAACACAACCTAGGTCATTGATTGAATTTTACCTTGTAGCTCTCTGTTGCAACATTCTTTTTGAGCTATTATTTTTCTCATTGACATTTCTTCAGAAGACTTGTATAAATAAAAGTGCCTTTCACTATTAGATTTGTAGATATGGGGCATAGAAGTGAAGTAAAAGATTCTTAGGAAAATATTTCATTTTTTACAACATTGAGTCTACATATTTGCACTATTCCCATTTATTTTTATTTTGTGTATTCTTTCAATGATCTATGCAAAAGTTCATTCTGCTCATATTTTAAGCCTGTTGAAAATGTCTGGATGAAGAAAAAGATGGCTCCCATAAAAAGATTTCCTCATCATTTGAGCAATAAGCCCCTTCTATAATATAGGTAAAAAGTTGTAAAAGTAACCACCTTTTGTTGTTTAGATTACACATTAACGTGTCTTTTCATGTAATTAGGAAGTAATTTTATCCATATCAAATGCAAAAATATTCAGAGTTAGGGGACATTTAATTGTGTCCTTAAGTTTCTATGTAAAATTGCATGATAAATTGTACATTGTATGGTGGCATTTGACAAAATTCACTAATATCATTAAAATTTATAATTTATTTTATCTAGAAAATATTTTAACTATGTATAAATAGTAAAGTAAGTTTCATACAGTAACTTAATAAAATTCTTCTTTAATTTATGTTTACCAAAAATTAGATCTAAAATTACCATTTGTAAGAGACAATGGTGAACCTAAATATAGATACAGACATTTTCAAAGTATAATTGATCTGCTGAGGTTATCTTATTTCTCCCTGTAAAATTTCCTATTAATTACTTGCACTCAAAAGTTACTTATTGAACCTATATTTTACTTCAGGAGTTATGCATGATGCTGGGTTGCAGTCAAAGAGGCATTGTTCTGCTTCACATGAAATCTAATTTCTAACATGTCCAGTACCTACTAGTTATCTGGACACCCTCATTTTGAGATGACAACAGATACTCAAACTCTAAATTGTCAAGATCAGTCTCATTATCCTTTATCCTCTAAGTATTTTTCTTTCATTGCTAAATCATATACCCAGGAACTTAACCAAATTCATGGGCTTCATCTTTGACTATTTTCTCCTTATGTTATTTCACAATAGGTGCTCTATATTTTATTAATGTTACTTCAGTACTATGTCTCAAATGCAAGTCCTCCTCCCTGACAATGCTTCAGTTCAGACCTTCACCATCTTTTCATTTCACTGTTATAGTAGACTTCTAATTGTCTTCCCTTCCTCTAGTCACATTCTCCTCAACACTTCCAGTAAAATTATCTTTTCAACTTCTTCCTGAGGGGCAGAAAATTAAATAAAAACACAAATAACAATTCCTTATCACTCTGCTCTGTTTCTTACTTATTTATAAATCTTTGTTGTCTAACATACAACATCCAAATTTACTTTCATTATGTTCTAGAACATCTACATTCATGTTTCCTAACTAATTCTCTAACACAATAGTCCATTACCCATCACTGTTTTATGATGAAATCAGTCTAGATGCCTGAGCTATATTGTTAACATACAGTTCCCAGTTATATAAATCATTCAGGCTCTGTATTTCTAAGTATATTTTTCCATCTCTCTATCATGTCTGTTTAACTTTTGTCTGTCTGTCATATTTCTATCTAACCTGAAATGGTGACTCATCTTTTATGAATATTCTAGAAATAGAGTTCAATCATTTGCTAAATATTTATTGAGCACATATAATTAAGAAGTACTATAATTGGCACTGGGGATACAGAGCATTGTTTTTAAATGTTATATATTCATTAATTCAACAAATATTTATTTATTACCTACTTAGAGCCAAGCATTGTTCTAGGCAGTAGTGATATAGCTGTGCACATTCTAGATAGGGTATTGATCCTATCAAATTTACATTTCAGTGGACAGACAGATACTATTTGACAGATCATAGAGATAGGTGGTAGGTAGATCAGATGATAGATGATAGATAGATATAGATAGATAGATAGATAGATAGATAGATAGATAGATAGATAGATAGATAGATATAATCCTGTCATAGGATTTTAACTGTAATAGAAGAAATTAAGAGAAGTAATATGATAATGAATGGGGATAAAAAGGTTATATATAAAAGAATCTTTTGGGGAGATGATATTTGAGTTGATTACTAACCATAAGAAGATTCATAAATAGGGTCATCTATCTAGGTAAAGATGAATATGATACACATCACTGAGAATAGAAAGAGTTACATTTAATCAAAACAGAAGGAGGAGAAAGAGAAAAAGGAGAAGAGGAGGAGGAGGTACAAGAGAAAGAGGGAGAGGTCCAGGATGTGGACAAGGAAGAGATGAAGAAGAAATGTCAGTGTGCATGGATTATAGTGACAATAACAGTAACAAGACAGGCAAACAAAGCCCAGATCACAGAGAGCCATGTGTAATCTACTATGGAAAATAGACTTTCAGCAGGACCAGAGCACCACTAGGTGCTAACTAGAAAAGGGACAAGATCTGTCACCATCATTACATAGCTCTATTTTGCAGTTTGACTCGTTATTGCACTAACTTCTCTACATGTCTATTATCCTCACACGCAGGATGCTCCTTGAGTGCACAGAGACTCCTATGCACACAGCCTGTATATTTTGAACTGAGGAATTGATGAATAAATGCATGTCAATAACTTCAAGGGCCTTGAAGTAGAGCTTGAATGATTTTTATACTACTACTTATGGCCTGAACAAAGACTAATATTATTTATAAAAACCATTTCTTCTCAAATATAGATATACCAAGTTCAAAAATGCAATCTGATAAAATACTTTATAATTTCCAGTCAGAAGGATATCAGATTTCATTTACTATATTTCTGAACAAAAGTACCAACAATACAACAGAAAAAAAAAGACATTCAGAATCAACAAATAAAAGACTCTTTACCACACTTAAAATAATACTTTTTCAAAATATTTAAACAGTTCTGTCTTTCTTAAAACTTATATTTTGTGAATGCTTTAAAACAATTTGTTATTTTAAGAAAATAACTATCTTCTTTATCTTCCCTAATTATTTCTTTATTATCTCCATTTTCCTAGTACCAAGTGCATTGTTTATATATTGATTTATAAAACAAGCTGTGCCCTTACGTTTTGTGTTGACATCTATAAAAGTAGTCAGAAAGAAAATAACCCAGAATCACCAGTCAGGGGAAAGCCTGGAAAGCTGCAAATATTACCCAATGCATCCCACTTAAGAGTGCAATACGGTCTGAAATGACCTGGCAGTGGATGATTTGGAGGCACTTGAAATCTTGCTTCAACAGCAGATCTGATAGTCGTGGTTTTATTTATCTTTTTCTAAAGCTTAGCAGTTGGACACAAGAGTATTTGCTGCAGTAGTGAAAAATCAATATGATTACCTCTTTGCCACAGGCCTACATCTAACTACAATATCCTGGACAACATGCATAAGCATCACTCACAGGTAATGCTGCATTGCGGTGGGAGTTGAATGAGAACAAATAACAATGACATCTCAACATTTGAAAAGTTACAGATGGCATTAAGAGTTAACACAGAGTGCAATAAAATGAAATATTCCAGCTCCCCTGTGGTATTAAAGTAGAAGCTGGCTTGTTTACACGGCTTTTAAGAACAGATTGAGTATATTTAACCAAAAGAGGGAGGCTCAGCTTACATAAGAATTAGAAATCATCATATATATTTTTATTATTTTCCGTCACATTATAAAAATAAATCATCACCTCACTTCACTTTCCCTATATGTTCAGTTTAAAATACCTTGCCATTAAAATAGCATTTAAGATAAAATTGAAATATTAGCATCAACCGTTAGCTGGTTGAAACTGGTGATGTGTTCTTGATTTAAACTTTCAGCTCCAATGATTTGGGTAAAATGATGAAAAGAAAGACAACTATTTCAATTAAAGAAAATTGAGGGTTTAGTCACTTTTAAAAGAAGGTAACATTTATATCCCTATAGAAAACCAGAGAATTGTAAAATGAGAAGTATTCACATGTATATTATCCACATTTCTGCACTCATATTTCCTACATACATTGTTTCAAATTATATTTCCTAGTTAATAACTTACTTTGAAAATCAATTTTGAGATTTATTAGTACCTTAACCCAGATAAGTAAAACTAATTTATTTCTCTATTCACATTTGTCTCAAGCTTCATTCCTGTATTTTTCCAGGGAAATAAAATAACTATAGCTTAACAAATTACTAAAAATAAAATTTTATATATGTGAAGGGCATTAACTAACAAAGAGAACATGTTTATCCACTTCACTTTTCATGCACTGCTATAGCAACTCAGCCTCTGGACCTGCTGCGATATAAATAGCAGGTAACAGCTCTCTGACTTGGAAACATTAGCCTCCATCATGGCTGGTGACTTGCTTTCGGTGACTTGGACTGTGTTTTAGGCTGTTCTATGTATAAAATTGCTTAGAAATTATGTGACAGATTCAGGCCAAAATTTAAGAGTCCAAATGGAAAAACTGTAAATCTGTAGGCTTATCATTCTAAACTAAATATATGACTCAGAGCAGGTGGCTTTGCATAATTACAAAACCCTATTTAAGCTTTTAAAAATATTTATCCATCTAAAATATTGGACTGTTTTAAAATAATATAATTCTTCAGTGGAGAAAAATGTGAAGGTCTTCCACAAATAGGTCCATATGGTTTTACATTTATTCAAGTAATATTAGTAATCCATCACAAATAGGCAGAAGTTGTATTCCCTCTTATAAATGAGGTTTGGACATTGATAGATTCAACTACTTTAGAAAGACCAGGATAATGGTTCAGGCTGCTATTGAATGAAATTCAACTACAAGCTGGACGAAGTCAGCAGGAGCAATCTAGCTGGTATAAGGACTTCTAAGCATGACTGCCACTCCAGTTGCAAGATGAATACAGACCCAGAGAAAGCAGCTGGGGAGGAGCAAAGGATAGACTTTATGTCTCAATGGATTGCACCCTGCCATTTTATGTTCAGTGGTAACTGAGAATGATGAGTTGCACCAAATCCAGATAAGGTGGTTTCACAGTGGTATATCTTTAAAAGAAAATGGTTTTCACTGAATTAGATATTATTTTTCACTTTGTGTTACTAATGCTTTCATCATAAAAATAAACAGGCAACACAAAGCAAATGGGGATCTATTTTTATCTCTGTGTTCAATTCTTTCCAGGCTGAAATTTTTAGGAGGGAGAAAGCAATTTAATTAAATATTTCTGTATTATGTATGTGTGTATATATATATATATATATATATATATATATATATATATGCATATATAGAACTAATATGTAAATGTATATATGTATATGCATATGTATATATAAATAATATATATAATTTTATTTATTTTTCCAGCATATAATATAGTATTATTAATTATAATCATCAGGCTGTACATTAGATCTCTAGACTTACTCATCATACATTACGCCACTTTCTATCCTTTGACCAACATCCAATACTTGATTGATATACTACATATTAGACATATTAGTCTACATATATGTCATTTAACATAATATTATATCCAAAGGGAAACAATATTATCTTCTGATAATATCTTAAGATTTTTTATATTTCAATAAATCTTTATTGTTCATATTATTACAATTGTTCCTCTTTTTGCTTCAGTGGGGCTTTGATGCTCACTGAGTCTGCCCCATAGCTTCCCTCCACCCAGTTCCCACCCCACCCTCTGCCCTTACCCCCCCTTACTGTCCTCATCCATAGCTATACAATTTTTGTCCAGTCTCTTCCCGCACCCCCGACCCCTTTCCCCCTAAAAATTGTCAGTCCACTCCCTTTCTATGCCCCTGATTCTATTATATTCACCAGTCCATTCTGTTCTTCAGATTTTTTATTCACTTGATTTTTAGATTCACTTGTTGATAGATATGTATTTGTTGTTCATAATTGTTATCTTTACCTTTTTCTTCTTCTTCCTCTTCTTAAAGAATACCTTTCAGCATTTCATATAATGCTGGTTTGGTGGTGTTGAATTCCTTTAGCTTTTTCTTATCTGTGAAGCTCTTTATCTGACCTTCAACTCTGAATGATAGCTTTGCTGGGTAGAGTCATCTTGGTTTTAAGTTCTTGCTATTCATCACTTTGAATATTTCTTGCCAGGGCCTGCATAGTTTCTGTTGAGAAATCAGCTGACAATCGTATGGGTGCTCCCTTGTAGGTAACTAACTGCTTTTCTCTTTCTGCTTTTAATATTCCCTCTTTGTCTCTTGCCGTTGGCATTTTAATTATGATGTGTCTTGGTGTGGTCCTCTTTGGATTCCTTTTGTTTGGGGTTCTGTGCGCTTCCTGGACTTGTAAGTCTCTTTATTTCACCAGGTGGGGAAGTTTTCAATCATTATTTCCCAGAGGCTCCTTACACTATCTTCATATTTTTGGATTCTTTTTTCTTTTTGCTTTTCTGGTTGAGTGTTTTTTTGCTTCTTTGTATTTCAAATCTTTGACTTGATTCTTGCGATCCTCTAGTCTGCTGTTGGATCTCTGTATATTATTTCTAATTTCAGTCAGTGTATGCGTAATTTCTAGTTGGTACTTTTTCATATCCTCAAGGGTCTCACTAAATTTACCAGTCTTTTCTAGAAAATTATTGAAAAACCTTATAACCGTGGTTTTGAACTCTATATCCAGTCATTTGCTTTCCTCCATTTCTTCATTTGTGACCTGTTTCTTTGTCTCCACATTTTGGCTGCTTCCCTGAGTTGATAGAGTGGCTTTGTGTGCTAGGTGTCCTATAGTGCCCAGTGGCTCAGCCTCCCCAGTTTTCTGAGGTGGACACTCTTGGTGCACCCTTTTGTAGGCTGTGTGCACAGTGTTGTTGTAGTTAAGCCTTGATTGTTGTTGGTAACACTGGGAGGAATTGACCTCCAGGCCAATTGGCAGTGAGGATCAGCTCTGTCTACACTGGGAGAACTTCTGTGCTGGAGACACCCTTATGAGGCAAGACTTGCTTCAGTGGGGCTTTGATGCTCACTGAGTCTGCCCCGTGAGTGTGTCCCTTATGTATCTGAGGAGTTGTAATCTGGATGGTCTCACTCTAATCCCTGGGTACACTGGATCTTGGATCTCTAAGAGGGTGCTAATTTAGCCTCTCCCTGAGGCCACCCAGTAACAACTATGGAGAGATCTGCAGATTCCTCTTCTTTGTTTGGGTTTTGGAGATGACCAAATGAGGCCCAGCTGTGAAGCAATGCAAGCTGCTGTTGGTCTTGGGCTTTCTTTTGGATGTTCTGGGTCTTACTGACTCAGCTGCAATTTGTTAGGTAAGTTTAGTTTTCATAGGACCAGGCCATTCATATGCAAAAGCCTCTGTGAACAGCTTGGATTGGGATGGAAAATCAGGACAGAGCAAACAGCAATGGCTTCCCATCAGCCCTGCCCTAAGAGGCACCCAGGTCTCAGTGTCCCTCATTAATTGCTGCAAGCACCTCTAAGAGAAAGCAGCCTTCGAGTTCCCCCGCTGCCAGACAGTCCAGTTTCTCCTTGTATGAGTCTGGGTCCCCAGAGTCTTGCCCGGAACTGGAGTTCAGAGCAGTCAGTAGCTTTTGTCTCCTTTCTGCTTGAAAAAGACAGGTGCATCCTCAATTGCCAGCCCTCTCCGCACGCGTGCCGCAGTACCTCTGCCTTTGCTTCCACAGCTCCTCTGAGTCTCAGTGTGCTTTTCTCTTTCTTTCTAGTTGTAGAGTTTCCACTCAGCCAGCCTTCCTGTGGTTCTGGATGATGTCTGTTTTGTCTTTTAGCTGTAGTTTTGAAGTGGTTGTGTAAGGCAGCAAGTTCAGGTGTTTACCTATGCCACCATTAGGTTTCCCCTCAATATCTTAAGATTTTTAAACAATAAGTAAGGAAGAAGTAATACATAGCAGAAAGAGTCTGGGTTTTCTTTAAAGTAGACTTGTGTCTAAGTCATAGTGAGGAGATGGAAAAAAGCTAGGTAGATAGGTGTGCCGGGATGTGCTTCCCCTACCACAGGAACGAATATCAGGACCCATTATATGCAGGAGAAAAGAGAGAGTGAAAAGAAGCACACACCTTTTAATTTAGGGGTTGGAGACAGCCTTGCTAGTTCCAGATTGGTCTTTCCAAAGAATTTTGCCTTAGCAACATCCTTGGGATTGGTTATCTGGACACTTTCTGCTTAGCAACATCCAGTCGGTTACTAAGACTCCCCAACTGAGTGGGGAAGGAAGGATGTGCTTGAGAGGCAAGAACTGTAAAATGTATGGCGGGGGGGGGGGGGGAAGCTTGTTCCTCCCCTAGAACTTTTCCATGTTGAGACTTTTTTATGTGTTTTTGCTATACTTTAATAGTGCTTCAGGCAAACCCAGTCAGATCAGCACCTTTATGGGATGTCCAATATTATAGCCCCAAACCCTAAGCTCCGGTGGAGATTCTTAAAAGAAGTTAAAAAACATAAACAGAATGGCTATGACAAGTTTTTGAAACTGCATTATGATTAACAGTAAGTATGTTAACTTTGGAAACTTAGTTCTTGCAAAATATCCTTCCTTTCCTCATCCTTAAGATTAACGGATGTTAGAGGGGCTACAATAAAGCAACCTACTGAAGCAGTGTCTGCTTCATTTAGACTGAATTACTGTTTTTGTGTATTTGAATATGCTTATTGCCATCTGAAAACACATGCTTGAGATTTTTTTCTTATTTAATCACAAGTTGAGTCAGAGTATAGGTACTATTTAGCAGATGTTCTTTTAAATATGATTAACATTTAGAAACTTTAACTTCATATAACTTTTTTCCCCTTGAACTTTGTCTCCCAATATACATTTTTAAAACATTTTTTAAATTGATTTCAGAGAGGAAGGAAGAGGGAGAAAGATATAGAAACATCAATGATGAGAGAGAATCATTGATGAGCTGCTCTTGCACATCCCACCCTGGGGATGGAACCTGCAACCTGGGCATGTGCCATGAGAGGGAACCGAACCATGATCTCCTGGTTCATAGGTTGATGCTCAACCACGGAGCCACACTGGCAGGGCCCAATATAAAATTTTGATGATTAAGTCATTCAATTGAACATCTATTATTGAGTACCTACTGTGTTTCCAGATGTAAGCAAGCTCAAAATCATAATCAATGAGGAACTGCCAAAAACCTTAAAGTGCTTAATGTCTTGCTTGTGCAGTATTGTCAGGGGGCGAGGGGCAGGTGCAGGAAGGGCGGGACGGTTGTTGATTTATATTTACTATATAAATATTTGTTATTTTATAGTAACAAATAAGATAGTTACTATACTATAGAAAAAATAAATTCAATTATTTGCAACTAAAGAATTAGGACATATTTTATTTGAGCTGAGCTTAAAAGGAAGAAGCTTTTATCAGGGGACTGATAATGATTCGAGAACAAGAAATCAATTTATAGTTAGGTTGCATAGGAACCAGATCAGGAGAAAAACTATAATTTGTGTGAAGGAGTTTAGCTTTTGAGAAGGAAGATAATACGTTTTTTTCTGTGTTTTAGAAAAGTACGCACTACAGGATAGAAAGGGGAGAAAAGAGAGAAGACTTAATTAAATCAATCAGATATTAAATTCAGAGATGACAAGAATATTATCTTTCTCAGTTCTTTATCCTTTTAATTTTATATTTCTCCTAAGCTCAAATACCGGTGTGAGTTGCACTCAGCAGGTACTGAATAAATGTAAAATATATCATTTAAACCCAGCTGTCAGAGCACAATACCCTTCCCTACATCTGACAACAAAGAATCACAGGAACATCTATTCTATATATTCCCTTGGTGATTCACTAATGAGAAAGATGTCTTTTAGCTGCAACCATAACTACATAATTTTTACAATCAATAGGGAGCTATATTTCTACTTAGGGCAAGATTCTTTTTCTTACATTGAAAAGTTGCAATGATAATGAAAGCATCCATCTGGTTTAAGTAGAGCCATTCTTTGTGTCTAACAAAAATGAAAGAACTCCTTCCCACATTGAAATATATATCAAAATAATTATTAGGCAAAAGAGTCTTTAGAAAAGATCTAGTTTAATCTAAACCATTTGGTGCTCAAACTGAGAGATAGGGTACAAAAATTTCAATCCTACTTATTAATTTCTACTTCATTTTTATTCTCTCAAGATACATTTTGGATTCTAGTATATATACTCAAGACTTAGTCAGCAGAAAAAGAGGCTGCATTTTAAATAACATTATATATTGCCAGACTTTCCCACAATAATAATGCTATGCTCAGCATGTGAGCCGGTATAACTGAGCAGATTTATTACTTTTAACAGAGTGTGCTCCTTATTTGAATAATTTATGTAAAACTCTTATTTCTGAAATCAAGATTTATGTTAAGATCAATGAAGAGGTTTAGTAGGTATTTTAATATATATATTTTTTTTCTGTTTCTCAAAGAGAAAATGAAGAGGAGCAGAGCAGGTGACAGAGTTTTAAACTCTCATATGGAAATTGATATGGAAACAAATCTAGGTTTCACTTTTTTTGCATACAATATTTAGGAACCCTTAAAGAGTGAATGGCCTCAGGTACTGACTTTGTCCGGTGTTGTATGACTCTTGCTGGAGTAGCATCCCTCTGCAACTCACTACAAGGGTCCCGGAGCCTGTGACAGTGGAGGCGGATGTCTCGTAGTCTGTGGTTGAGACAGTGGGACCCTGGCCAAAGTGATTTCCCTCTCTGAATCATGAGGAGGTCCAGGAGCCAGCAGCTGGGGTGTGGGAGTCTCAGAGTCTGTGGCTAAAACCATGTGACCTTGTCCAGGGAGGTGAGTCCTCAGTAACTATAAAATGAATTATAAAGTTAAAACACAAGCAAAATAATAGGAAGAGCATTTACTAAATATATAACAGGTAAAAATATGCAGAATATATTAAGTGTGATGCTATGAATTCAAAGATAAACAACTCAATAGAGAAATGTGAAAATACACATAGAGGGAATAAAAATAAATGGCTAACAAATTCATAATCAGATGCTCAGTATCATTAGTAACAAGGAATATGCACATTAAAACAAGATGTTTTTATTTATCATACTAAGAAAATTGTAAATACTGATAATATCCAGCTGATGAGGATGAGGATGTCACCTCTGATGGAAGTGCATGAATGGGTAAAGCCATTTGAGAGGGAAATTTGGCTGTATCCTTCAAGATTAAAAAGGCCTCTATCTCTTTATTCAAAAAAATAAAAAAAGAATCAATGGCCTCGATGTAACATCTTTTAGTTCCTGGGACTTGTGCTAGCATCTAATTTTCTGAATAAAACCCTTTTTCTTACAAATTTTATGACAGGGAACAGATGTTATGTACTCTTAAACCTTAGTGCTACATTTGATGAGAAGCGTTAATAAAGTACTAGAAAATAGTAAAGCAAGGAGTTTAAACAGGCATTCCTCACATTCCCTAGAATTGTAACATTTTGCAAAGTTTGTATTTCTTTATTGATGGGCATATTTTATTTTTCATTAGAATACATCTCAAGCTTTCATTTCTATACACATAAATTCATTTATTAAATTAAATATTTTTTCATGTGTTTTCCATCTTGTCATCTATAAGATACAATTTAAATAATATTTACTGATATGTGTAGTAAAATTCATTTATTCTGAATTACAGAAGCAGAATCCAGAGGTTTATTATAATACTGTTCAAGTCTGAGGAAGAACTCCCAAGTCTGAAGGAGCATCCACACGTTTTCTTAGCTACCTGATATCCTGTGACCCTATAAGACATGATATATTCAAATTAGTGAAAAGTTGACTCTGTAATCAATACAACCTATTTCAACTTTTGGACAACTGAACTGTAAAGTTTATAGACTCATTTATGGGTATAGGTAGGTATCATATATGGCCCCCACACTTAGGCATGCTTTTTAAATTATATAACTCCAAGACTAATCTTTCTTGAGAAAGATAATTAAAATTAAGGAAGCATTCTCATAGAAAATTGATATTTATAATACATTTTAACTTAGGATGGGCCTAAATGCCCAAGTGATCCTGCTCTTATTTATAAATAAAAGAAGTTATTGCTTGATGCAATAGCAATGTGAAATAATGAATTAATATTTTTCTGAGCACACAAATTATCAGATAGATAATATAAAATATTCATATATGAAATTATTTTTTATATTGTTATTGGTTTCAGAGAGGAAGAAAGATGGTGAGAAAGATAGAAATATCAAAGATGAGAGAAAATAATTGATTGGCTGCCTCCTGCAATGCCCCTCACTTGGAATCTAGCCTGCAACCTGGCCATGTGTCCTGGCTGGGAACCAAACCGTGACCTCCTGATTCATAGGCTGACACTCAACCACTGTGCCATGCCATCTGCGCTGTATGAAATTCTTGAAGAATAAAAGGTAAGTTATGAAATGAGCATGTCACAAGAAACTATAGATACGATTAATTTTTTGAAAAAAGTCTTATATAAGAAAAATATGTTTGTTAAAACATTAAAAATAAAAGGACTTAGTGGATAAGTTGAACAATAAATTAGAGTTAAGCAGAGAATTAATGACTTGGGAATTAGAACATAAGTAACTACCAAAACTACAGCAGAAATAGAAGCTGCTGGAATTTATAAAAGTGAAATCAATAATATATGGAGATAAAGCAAGAAGTTAGGACATACATTTAGTCAGAACCTCTAAAAAATAAAATACAGAAATAAATGAGAGTCAGTATATGAAAAAGTAATATCAGTAAATGAGAACTGAAGAAAACCATACATTTATTGATATAGAAAGTATATTATATGTTAAGTAGGATAAATCAATCTGTAGACCTATTTGCCTAAAAGGCAGAATAACAAATGAAAATAAAAGATACTAAAATTTTTCATATTAAAAATAAGAACAAAAATTAGACTGATTGCCGATGTCTCAACAAAAGCAGTAGGAAGTAAATAAGCAGATCTTTAAAAAACTGACTCTAGCTAGGTGTGCCAATATTAAATTCCATGTCTGCTATTTACTAACTGAATGACTATGGACAAGTTAATTAAATATTATTTACATCCATTATCTATTATATTAAACTAAGAAGCTTTTGCACAGCAAAGGAAACCATCAACAAAAGGAAAAGACAACCTACTGAATGGGAGAACAAATTTGTCAATGATACATCTGATGAAGGGTTAAAATCCAAAATTTATAAAGAACTCACAAAAATGAACAACAAAAAATACCACACAAACAATCCAATTAAAAAAGAGGCAAAGACCCTAATAAACACTTCTCCAAAGAAGATATATATACAAATGGCATATAAATAGATGCTCAATGTCACTGGTTGTCAAATAAATGAATTTAAAACACCACAGTAAGATATCTCCCCTTACCGGTCAGATATATATATATTACCAATATATCCACAAGCAAGAAGTGTTATGAGAAGGGGGAAAAGGGAACCCTCCTCCTGCACTGTTGGTGGAAATGCAGTCTGGTGCAGCCACTATGGAAAACAATATGGAGGGTTCTAAAATGTTTTAAATGGAACTGCCTTATGTCCTAGTGATTCCATTTCTGGGTAAATATTAGGTAAAAAACAAAACACTAATTCAAAAGAATACATGTCCCCTATGTTCATTGCAGTGTTATTTACAATAGCCAAGATGTGGAAGCAACCCAGGTTCCCATAAGTGGTGGTACGTACAAAGAATGGAATATTACGGCCAGTGTGGCTCAGTTGGTTGGAGTGCTGTCTTGTGCACAGAAAGTTTGCTGGTTTCATTCCCGGTCAGGGCAAAACCCAGGTTGCAGGTTAGATCCCTGGTGGGGGCACACATGGGAGCCATCCAATCAATCTCTCTCTGTCTCTCTCTCTCTCTCCCTCTCTCTCTCTTTCCCTCCCTCTAAAAATCTGTAAATGTATTCTTGGGTGAGAATTTTTTTTTAAAAGTGGTGGTACGTACAAAGAATGGAATATTACTTGGCCATAATAAAGAATGAATGTACCTGGTGGCTATTATGTTCAGTGAAGTAAGTCAGAGGAAGACAAATGACTTATGATTTCACCCATATGTGAAATCTAAAGAACAAAATTAATAAGCAAACAAAACTGAAACAAACTCAGACAAAGAACAGACTGATGGTTGATAGAGGGGAGAGGGATTGGGGAACTGGTGGAAAAAGGTGAAGGGATTAAGAGTATAAATTGGTAGTTACAATATAGTCATGAGGATATAAAGTACAACATAGGGAATATAGTTAATAATATTGTAATAAATATGTATGGTGCCAGGTGGGTACTGGAAATATCAGGGAACCTTTGGCTTTGTAAAATATATGATTATCTAACCACTATGCTGTACACCTAAACTAATATAAAATAATATTCAATGTAAATTATAATTTAAAAATAAAATTTAAAAAAGATATAATTATCCATCAATTTAATTAGTTAAGGCAAAAATTAAAGGATAATTTTTAAAAGACAAGAAATATTATGTAAAATTTCCACACATAAATTAAATAATCTATTATAAGTAGCATAAAACTCAAAAGTTTTTAAAAAGTGAATTTTAATTTAAAAATACAAAAACTATAAAATAAAAAAGGGTGGAATGATTATAAAACAACATAATAAGCACAACATGATAAAGATAAAATCATTAAATTTATTCTTAACATTCTGGTTATCTAATTGGATTAAAATGAAATTCAGAATTTTTTCATCTATGAAAAGACATCTTTAAAAGAGGCCACAAGAAAATGGATAGTAAAGCATATACTGAAAGCAGATAGACTGATGTTCCTGAAAAATAGTATTTAAGGTATAAAATATTAGGGAAATAGTAAGTTACTACATAATTATACACGTTTTAATAATTTAGAAGATTTAATACACATATATATTTTGAACAAAAATTGAAAGCTTTTAAGAAAAATCAGAAATTCATTACATTAATGAGATACATTAACAAATCTCTCTTCCTTACAAACAGTTCAATCCAAAAATATATACCATATAGTAGATTTAAATGTAATTAAGAAGATGGAAAATAATGAAACTAGACCAACTTACACCATACACAAAAAATAAACTCAAAATGGATAAAAGGCTTGATTGTAAGATGAGAAACCAATAAAATCTTAGAAGAATACAGAGGAAGCAAAATATCAGCCATATCTTGTATCAATATTTTTAACAATGCATCTCCTAGGGCAATGGTTGGCAAACTGCGGCTCTGTTGACTAATGAGTTTGCCGATCACTGGGGTAGGGGCTTAATCACAAGGAACAACAACAGCCTGTAATTATTGGAATCAAGAGTCTAGGTCAGTGGTCGGCAAACTCATTAGTCAACAGAGCTACAGTTTGCCGACCACTGTCCTAGGGCAATGGAAATTAGGGAGAAAATAAACAAATGGGCCCACATCAAAATAAAAGTTTTCTGCACAGCTAAAAGAAACCATCAACGAAATAATAAAAGAGCCCACTGCATGGGAGAACACATATTTGCCAATGTTACATCTGGTGTTTAATATCCAAAATACATCTTAACAAAAGGAAGATAAACAATCCAATAAAAAAATGGGCAAAGGACCTAAATACACACATCTCAAAAGCCAACATACAAAAGGCCAAGAGGCATATGAAAAAAATGTTCCAAGTCACTAATTATCAGAGAGATGCAAATCAAAATGACAAAGAGGTATCATCTCACACCTGTCAGAATGGCTATCATCAACAAATCAACAAATGACAAGTGCTGATGAGAATGTGGAGAAAAGGGAACCTTAGTACACTGCTGGTGGAAATGCAGACTGATGCAGTTCTATGGAAAACAGTATGGAGTTTCCTCAAAAAATTGAAAATGAAACTCCCATTTGACCCAGTAATCCCACTTCTAGGAATATACCTCAAGAAATCAGAAACACCAATCAGAAAGAATATATGAACCCCCATGCTCATAGCAGCACAATTTACAATAGCTAAGATTTGGAAACAGCGTAAGTGCCCATCAGCAGATGAGTGAATAAAAAATCAGTGGTACATCTACACAGTGGAATACTATGCTGCTAGAAAAAAAGAAGGAACTTTTATCATTTGCAACAACATGGATGGACCTGGAAAGCATTATGCTTAGTGAAATAAGCCAGTTGGAGAAAGATGAATGTCACATGATCTCACTCATTTGTGAAATATAATGAACAACATAAACTGATGAACAAAAATAGATCCAGAGACATAGAAGCATATACAGACCATCAAACCTCAGAGGGAAGGCAGAGGAAGATGGGTGAGGTGATAATAGATCAACCAAATAACTTGTATGCATATAAGCATAACTGATGGACACAGATAGAAGGAGAGTGAAGGCCTGGGCTGGGGTGGAGGAGGGCTGGAAAAGGACAATGGGGGATAAAGAGGACATGTGTGATACTTTCAACAATAAGAATTAACAATAAAAAGAAGTACAAATTAGCAGGTACAGAATAGTCATGGGGATGTAAAGTACACTTCTCAAAAGCCAATAGTCAATAATCTATACTAATAATAGGGGAATATGCAAATTGTCTGGGACGCTGTCACAGTAACAGTAATGACCAGTAGGCTGCCTGGGGTAACAAGGCCAGCAGGGGTGTTAGTGAGTGATGACCAAATGACTGAAAGCAGGCTTCGTGGGATGACCAGGCTGGTGGGAGTTGGGGGCAGTTAGAGGCAACCAGGCCAGCAGAGGGGGGCAGTTGGGGTGACCAGGCTGGCAGGGGGGGAAGTTAGGGGTGATCAGGCTGGCAGGCAGAGGTGGTTAGGGGCGATCAGGCAGGCAGGCAGGTGATCAGTTAGGAGCCAGTGGTCCCGGATTGTGAGAGGGATGTCCAACTGCCGGTTTAGGCCCGATCCTCGGGATTGGGGACAGTCAGACATCCCCCAAGGGTTTCTGGATTAGAGAGGGTGCAGGCTGGACTGAGGGGACCCTCACCCCCAGTGCACAAATTTCATGCACCAGACCTCCAGTATTATAATAACTTCATATGGTGTTAGATGGTACTAGATTTATCCAGATGATCACTCTGTAAGCTATATAAATGTCCAGTCACTGGGTGTGCACCTAAAACTATACTATACCTAAACTCTAATTGAAAAATAAAAAAATATTATTAATAAAAAAAGAAGAAAATTGAATTATTGGAAAATAAATAAGAGTATGCCCCATGAAAGGGGAAAAAAGCAGTCAACATAGTTTTTTCTGAATAACACCAATATTGTATGTATTGAGAGGCTCTTTAAAATAGATATTTTAAATAAATTCAAAAATTAAAGGAGAATACATATAAAGAAAGTATGATAATGATGCATCAGCAAATATAGAATGTCAATAAAAATTTAGAAGTTATTTAAAAAAATAGAAATTCCAGAGTTGAAAAATATAATAACTAAAATGAAAATTTTATTGGAGGGGCCCCATACCACCAAATTTTAAATGGCAGTGAAAACAATCAGTTAAGTTAATGATATATCAGTTGATATTATCCAGCTTGAAGAACAGAAAGAAAAAAGAATGGATAGCCAGAGGGGCTGGGGATGGGGTGGGGTGGGGTGGTGAGAACAGCAACTGGGTTGAGATGGGTAAGGGGGGGGGGTGGGCGAGACAAATATAATAGTGTCAATAATAAATAAATTAATAATTAAGATAGAAAGAAAAAAGAATAAAAAAATAAACAAAGCCTCCAAGACCTATGCTATACCATCAAGATTTGTGCCCCTGTGAAAAAAATCTTTGAAATCTTTAGGCCTTAGATTCCTCATTTGAATAGGACATCAATTCTTCTTCATATAATTAGTCATAAAAATTAAATAATTTAAGGCATGTAATCTATTTGAAAATAAAGAATTTTTAAAAAGTAAAGCTGTTTATTATATTTAAATATGTTTGTGTTTATTTAAATGAGAAACTATTCCTTCATTTTAAAAAGTTTACAGTTCCATAATGTCGGTATTGGATTCTGAAGTAAAATTAGCCAAATTTCCAATGACACATATTTGCATATCACTTTTGTGTTTGTTTTATGATCATTGTGTGATCATTAATAACTCTTATAATAGTGTTCATTATGCTCCTCGTCATGCAGAACTGTAGTGAATCACAAAACTTCTAGGCAGGTCTGTTGCCTGGAACTGACCCAAAACTAAAAATGTCAACTGACATTATTCTTTTGTTTTTAATGCTCACCCAAAGACATGTTGAGAGAGAGAGAGAGAAAGAAAGAGAGAGAGAGAGAGAGAGAAGAGAGAGAAGACAGAAAAAGACACATCCAGGGGAGAGGAAACATTCATCAGTTGCCTCCTGTAATTACCCTGACCAGAGATCAACCTGAAACCTAAGTATGTGCACTGACCTGGAAATGAACCACAATCTTTTCATGAATGGGAGACAACACA
Organism: Corynorhinus townsendii; assembly: GCA_026230045.1. NCBI lineage: Eukaryota > Metazoa > Chordata > Mammalia > Chiroptera > Vespertilionidae > Corynorhinus > Corynorhinus townsendii. The sequence continues at coordinate 110,427,733 of JAPDVU010000001.1, read as the reverse complement.
CCACCAGCACAGCCACCTGGCCAGGGCAGCTGTTATTATTCTTTTTGTCTTGTTTTGTTTTGTTTTCTTAGAAATGAAAACATAAAGATTTATTCCAGACAATTTTATAACAGATACATTTCCTCTAATTTCAACATTTTTTATATTCAACTATTTTCCTTTATTTGTGTTCCTCACACAATGCATGTCATGATAGTCCCTCGTTGTTTTTTTTTATTTTACACATTTTTTTATTGTTTTAAGTATTACAAATAGTAGTACATATGTCTCCTTTTTTTTTCTTCCCCATTGACCTCCCCCCGACCTCCCCTATCCCCCAGTACATGCCTTCACCTGCCCGCCTTTCCCCCACCCCAGTGTCTTGTATCCATTGGTTATGCTTATATGCATGCGTACAAGTCCTTCGGTTGGTCTCTTACAGCCCCCCTCGCCCAACCTCCCCTGTCTTCCCAATGTAGTTTGACAGTCTGTTCAATGCTTCTTTGCCTCTGTATCTTTTTCCCACCATTTCTTTCCTTTAAAAAGTTTTGCCTTTGCAGACTAGAAATAAACATATAATAACAAAACAAAACAAAACAAAAAAATTTTGAGTCCCAATTTCAATGTCCAACAGTTCTGAGTCCCTGTTTCAATGTCTAATAGTTCCTTATGTGTACATGTCAGCAATGATATCTGGACGGTGGGCACATGGTGGCAATGCAGGTCCGACCCTCTCTGGTTGGGTCCTAGGTAACCTGCAGCAGTGCACAGCTGCTGACTGCTCACTCGCGTGGCAAGGCGTTGTCAGCATCTTCCATCTCTGGACTGTTTTTTCCTCTTGTCTTCGTGGTTGGAGCACATCTGTCAATTCCTCTCTGTTGCAGGAATCCACCTGGTCTTGAAGTTGTTTTCTGAAAATATACAAATATATCCTCGACCACAAGTTAATAAAGGAATCTTTTCTATATAATTGATTTGGGATCCTTTTTATTTTTTTTCAAATGATTTTCTTTTGTCTTATTTAGACACCATGTGTGTTTTTAATGGCCGTCTTGCTGTTAGCATTACAAACGAAAATTAATTTGGTAAAGTAAAAATTTTCTATCAGCTATTCAGAAATCAAGTTAAATCACAACAATCATCAAATAAGAAACATTTCCTTGTGACTCTAAGTATTCTTTGTAGATTTTATATTTAACATCTCTTTCATTTGTTTCAAATTGAAAACACCATTTTTTCAAATTATCTATAATTGATCTTTTTATTGCCACAAAAGAAACTATCCATTTCAAATCAGCCCTGTATCAACATTCAAATGAGTTTCTGAATGGATAGAATTTAGGAATGCTAAAATTCTAAACCATATCTATCTTTCCCAAACTGCTTTTGTCTATACATTAGCTTCTTTTTCCACTAATTTCACACATTTCAATTAATTTTTTATTAAATTTATTTGGGTGACATTTTTTAATATGGGTTTCAATTATTTTTTAAAGAAATCTTTTAAAGATAGCAATTACTTACACTATCATTTGTATCACAAAGCAAAAGATTTCCATTTCTTTACCAATGCATCTAAAATACTATATAGACAGGAAAGCAATTCTTCCCTCTAATCACAGCTGTGGAAAATCATAGTTTCAGAACTTGAAGATTAGTTTGCTGTCTCGGTTCAATAACTATTTTCTGAAGAGAAAAAAATAAATGACTTAGTCTAAATAAACTTGGAACTATTGTCACTTGAAATTGGCTCTTTAGAAATATAAAAAGAGCCAGAAAACTTTTTCTGTTTGCTTTTCACCATTCCATTAACTTAGAGATTTCTATACTTCATTTCCTAAAAATTTAACACTACCTATACATTTCTGATAAAACTACTGAGGATCCACGAGAATAATAAATAATATAAATGGCACAGCTATTTGGAAACATAGAAAAGTATCTAGCAAATACTAGGCTCAATTTCCTTTTAAAGGCTCCAAACTGCATATTGAAACATTAAGAATAGTTTAAAAGATTCAGTTAGTGAATTCCATGGGAATATAATGTGCAGAGATTTTAAGTTTCTTGCAAAGTGATTTGAAATAAATTATATTCCAGAAAGAAAATAGATTATTTCATCCTGGGGGGCAATTGTATCAATCTGGGGATTTTAATTCTGAATATGTTAAATATCAGGGAAAGGTTGGGTATAACAATCACTGTGAACTAATTAAAAGTTTGCCAGCCCATGATATTCCTTTTGTAGGTGTCCCAATGAGCCTCTGACCCTTCACTGTTCATAGACATGTGTGGTAAAAAAACAAATTTGTTCATAAGCATAACCTCAGGGTAAAGGTTTGCACTAGTTATGTGTCTTGAAATACTTTCATAGTCAATATACTAATGACTAAGTTCAACAGAAGCTTCATTTGTTGAAATACATGATGAAACTAATTATAGAATGCAGTTCCGTTGTGTGTTTTGGGGAGGCATTAATTTTTCCTATTTACTTGAAGATTTTCTGCAGTTTTCAGTAAAAATTGGCCCATTTTGCAGATGTTGCATTGATTCTAATGAAAATAATCATTTCTAAGTTTTAAAAAACTTGACTACAAATAGTAGAAAGAACAAAAGTAATAACAATTTACTCAAAATAAAATAAAAGTTTATTACATGAAAGAAGCTGAATATAAGTAGTCATGATGTGATTTTACTACCCAGGTAGCTTCACTCCAGGTTTCTTAGGGACCCAGACAACTTTGAGTCATTATCCCAGTGGCCTAGGCTTCATGACTTAAGATTTGCTTCAAGACCCTCCCTCAGTATGCCCACTAATCCAAAGCTATTTTACCTTAATCAGGCCCTACCTGATCCCTTATCATAATGCCCATTTACCAATTATCCAGCCTAGACTCGAAAACCCTATTAAGACTATGGAAGTATTGGACCCCATGTTGTAATAAATGTAATAAAATTAGTCCTGCTTGATGCATACACTTTCCTGGTGATTTTTCTAGAGGCTTATGTGCATTGATACCTTACAAAGATCCAATCAGTAAATCCTCATAGATCAAGACCCTGAAGGTGGAGCTGTGCCATCTGAGTCTCCTGGAGCCTCCAGTTCAGGATTTTCTGACCAGAAACATTAGATATTCCCTGAAAAGGACTTGAACTTTGATTTCTCTGCATTGAGATCACAATGCTGTTTGTTTTGTTCCAAGGAATGAAGAACCCTTCTAGAAAACCTTTAATTACCAGATCTGATCTAATCCTGAATCATAATCTGCCTTGTTACTTGCAACACTATTGTTTATCTTTCTGTCACTCTGTGTTGTGAGACTCTAAGAGATAACTAGTTCGATGGGGAGATTGTATAGATCAGTGGTTGGTAACTGCCGCTTGCGAGCCACATGCGGCTGGCGAGCTGCCGCTCTGTTGACTAATGAGTTTGCCCACCACTGTCATATACTACCATTTACTTCTTTGCACATAATATGCCACAATTGCCTGATCCTCACAGCTTCCAACTACATGGTAACATTTAGTCTAGTCCAGTGGTCGGCAAACTCATTAGTCAATAGAGCGGCAAACCGCGGCTCGCAAGCCACGGTTTGCCGATCACTGGTATAGATCATGTGAACCCATTCTTAAGCTGACCCCAACACTGAGTTGAGAAGATTTTCTCAGAACAACTTTAGAACAAACTTTGCCTTGGCCACTTCTTTGAGACCATGTAAGTTTCTCCAGTATTGTCATAGTGTTCCTGAAAACCACTTTTAAAATTTTTATCTATTTAAAGTTAGGGGTGGTGCATTATTGACATGGCCCCACTCCAAACCCCTCCTGCCCTATTGGTTATCACTAGTCCAAATCCGGTTCTAGAGATAGTCTAGATCAGGTTCTAGAGACAGAAATTGCACAGGCATTACCCTTACAAACAGGTGTAGTTTTCATAGGGTATTCTCAATCCACTTGACACTATAGGCCAAACACCTACTTTCCTCATGCAAAGTTTAAGGAAAATTCGAGGAGAAAAAAATGGGTGGGAAAAAAATGGGGAGGAACCTTGCGAGGATATCTCTAAAAGAAAAGTCATCTGCTTTAATAAGTAAGGACTTCTTACTCCTCCCACTTGATGGGATTACTAGGAGTGCCAGTTATTATTTAAATGAAATACAGTGCTTCCTTCTCTTGTTCATATGCATCTTTTAATGTGTTTATATTGATTTTGATTTTTTAGAGAAAGGAAAGAAGAGGGAGAGAAGGAAACATTGGTTTGCTTGCCTCCCATATGCACCCTAAGCAGGGATCAGACATACAAATTGGGTATGTGTCCTGAGTGGGAATTGAATCAGTGACCTTTAAGTGCATGGGACAATGCCCAACCAGCTGAGCCACAACAGACAGGCTACATATGCATGTTTTAAAATGTACTTTCCCACACAAATAGAACTTCCTCTCCTTGAGGGAATATAATTAGGCTTTTATGGTAATAATGCCATACCTAACTGAACCTGGCTCTATTTCAATTCTCCTTTCCCTACTGCTCCATCTTTTTACCTTCACCGGAGAAACTATGAAGATAACTTCATCATAAGCAAGAGTTTTCTCTCCTCTTTTTTTTTTCTTTCATTATGTATAAACTCTAGGAATATTTAGTCAATTTAAATGGTCAATTTATATTAAAAATTAAACTTACAGTGCTTCTTTTGAATATTTTCTCTTGATAAAACTGGAACTTAGAAAAAAATCACTTGTAAGTCTGAAAATACTTCTGGTTCCTATATAAGAAGAAAAATTATTCAATTAAAGCTTTTAGTATGAATTTAAGAATTAGAATCTTTTGATATATAAACATATTTATATACATCATAATATATTATAAAAATAACTCATATAATACTCTTGATAATAAGTTGATGCTGGAAAATTAGAATAGTCATAGTTTAACTTATAAAATATTCTCTATCCTCTTCTTAACGTCTTCACCATATAAAATAATTCTCTTAATATTTAAGACAAAATTTTGTTTTTATTACTTATGATTTACATTTCATATTATACCAACATTAATTCTATGACCCCACTATATAATCATTGTTTCTATATTACAAAATATGAATATGTTTAACTAAATAAGATTGCATTGAGATCCTTCGAAAAGATTTCACTGTTGTACGTTATTTTAATGCCACAATAATAAGGAAATGATTTATTGCTCTAAATTATAATTTCTAGAAACTTAACATTATATCAATATTAAACTGAGTTAATATATAATATTTGGATATCTAGACAATTTCCAGACAAATAAAAATAAAACATCAGTTATTAAACACAGGTATACATTTAGTTGTATTTCTAATTTTCATATAGATAGGCTACAGAATAATAGCATATGAAATTTAATGCCTTACATGTCTTCACTTCAAAAATTTTAAATGATACATAAACTGATATGAATTTGTGCTTCTGACCAGAAAAACAAAACAAAAATTGATTCCTTTGGTTAAAGGCTATGATTAATATAAATGGCTCATATAGCAGTAAGTACAATGCTTACATTTAAAAAATGATCACAGATAATAAGTATGTTTGTTGTTTGGCTTTTCAAGAAAATGGTTATAATTTTTAAGAGGATAAATTATTTATTATGCTTAAAAGTTTATTTAAATTTTTAAGCAGAATTTAAATGACTATGTTATTATTATTTACATGTTCACATATTATGTATATCTAAACATATACCTGTAATGTATATTAAGATAAATTTGGAGTTTTAAAAAAAGAAGCTTAAAAACACAAATTTGAGGACATAGTTTAAATATAAATTTTCTGAGTAATGTGGATTCCATGTTTATAATACATAAATATTATTTAATGTTAATGCATATGTTAATAAAGAAAAGTACTTATGAATCTTAAACTGTCAGTTTTTATATCACAAGTATATTAAAAAGTACAATTAGAATTTTGCACTTTTTATCATGCAAAATTTTCTGTTAAGTCTGAACTAAACTTTCATTGTTAGAAAACTTGTCAATTTTAAAAATAACATTCTCTAGTACAGATTTTTAGTTGTTATTGTATATTTAAAATATTAACTACATCACTTTACTTTGCCTTTGGAAAATATGGATTTTTTTGGTATTTGTTTCCTTTGACACTACTACTTTATTGTATTTTTCCCAAATTTAGGCCACTCTTTCAGAATAAAATAAAACAAACAAAAAATTGTTAAACTATCTTTTTAAAATAAACTTAATCCAGATCTCCTGAAATGGCCACACATAGAAAATACTTGTTCAGTCAACTTATAAAATAAAGCATAGTAGAGATAACTAGTTCCAGTCCATATTATCAACATTTTATTGAGAGTAATCTTGCATTTACAGAACTTCTAAAAAGTAATCTTTAAAATTCTCATCAATCAAAACAAATGATTTTAGTCATTCCATGTATTAGTAAAAATAATCAATAATTCAGTGTTTATATTTATTAGGAACATAGTCATATATTATATATTTATCAGGAGCATATTTAGCTACTTATAAAAAAGATTGACACTCAAATGCCTACAGTGAGATTCTGTTTCTAGTTTACTGGGTTCCAATGAATTCATTTATCAAAGATATCACAGTACATATGATGGTATAAATTGAAAGTCTAAAACTTTTTGTTTTCCTGTTTATCCTTAACCTTTGTAATGCTCTTACTCTCATGATGAACATTGATTATATCTTTATCAAGCAAGAGTTTTGCACGTATTATAACATCCCTAGAGATTTTGTCTCCTAGAAGAGATATCAGGGGAAAGTAGAGCTAGTAAGGGGACTAAGGGAGTGCTGAATGGTAAGTTTCTCTAATCAAAGAGTCATCTATACTAATAAAAGGGTAATGTGCTAATTAGACTGGATAGATCGGATGTCTTCCTGATGTCCTTCTGGACAAAGCCACAGCAACTGTGAGGGCCAAGGAGGGCCGGCAGTGGCAGCAGCAGCGGGGTGATGGGGGCAGCGCCTTCCCCTGATTGGCCCAGTTGCCTCCCGCAGAGGGAGGCTAGACTGCAGCTTAGGCCTGCCCCCCCTGGAAGCGGGCCTAAGCCATCAGTAGGACATCCCCTGAGGGCTCCTGGACTGTGAGAGGGGGCAGGCCGAGCTGAGGGACCCCATCCAGTGCACGAGTTTTTGTGCACCGAGCCACTAGTCCTGTATAATAAAAGGCTAATATGCAAATTAATCCCTTGACTCGGAGCTCAACAGGGAGTTCAACCAGGGGGCAGGACCAGCTGGCCAACTGCCCTTGGCCCCTTCTGCTGGCTGACCCTGCCCTTGATTGCCCCCTCACCCCATTCAGGGGAGAGGTCAGCCAGCCAACCACCCACAGCCCCTGCCCTTGGCTGGCCCAGCCCAATCTGCCCTAATTGGAGTGGGCCAGCCAGACCCCACCCATGTATGAATTTGTGCACCAGGCCTGTAGTTTTAAAATAAAATCTGGAGTACAGGAGAAGGGAGCCATTCAATAACTGGAGAAAGAATGTTCTGGGCAGGTGAAACAACTACTGCAAAGCTGTGTGCTAAGAGAGAGCATGATGTGTTTGAGAAGTAGTAGGAGTCCAGTGACACTAAAGAGGGCAATGTTGTAAGAGAAAACATCAGAGACATAACAGAGAAGCAAATGCTATAGGACCTGTTAGCCACTGTGAAAAGCATCGTTTATATTCTAAATACTGTAGGAAGGAAAGTAGAGCCATGACGTGAGTTACGTTTTAATTGATTTACTATGCCTGCTGCTTTAAACAGAGATTCACGAGGGACAAAGGCAGCAGTAGTTACACCAAGTGATGTTGGCTTGGTCCTGGGTGAGAGCAGGGGAAGAGCTGAAAAGGTATTGAACAGTAGATGTATGTTTCATGTATATCTGAAAGAATTTGGTGAGATAAAAAGATGTCAAGATTTGGAGCTGAGCTATATAAGAGCTGCAGAAACATGTAGGAGGAGCTAGCTTAGAGCCACACGATCGAGAGTTCTGATTTGAACAAGAATGAAGGAAATTTTTTATAAAGTTCTGGCGGGGGGGTGGGGGGGGTGGGGGTAGTATATATCTACATAACAACAAAAATCAGGCAGACCTCCAATTTTAAGATAGGTTATAGCTGAGAGATTTATCAAGCTTATAGCAACATAGGGTCAAAATTATTCAAAACAAATTTTAAATATGAAATACTAATGTAAAAATTGTAAATATTTTGGAATTCAGCGATAAGTTGAAGATGTGCATCAATATGAAACAAAATTCAATTTGATAACTAGGAAATATAGAATTAAAAATAAAAAGTTAACATAGAAACCAAGTCAAAATAAAGAAAAGTTTATCTATTCACATTAATTATAACACCAAATATAAATATTACAATATTCCTTCTTGGGAAAGAAAATATGGAAGGTATAAATGATAATGTAACAAAAATATATCTAAAGCACCATTCAAATATACAAAGTTAAGTTCAGAGAGATTAGAAAATCAAGATTTGTTAATTACAGTGTTGTATATAGAAAAATTTTATAGATTTTCCTACACTCTTAATTCTGAAGTTAATAAAATTTTAGAAATATTTAACACTAATAGAAGAAAGTCAAAATCCATGAGCTTTAAAATACCAGAAATAATTATAGCACCAAAAAGGTCATATATGTGTGTATTATCCTATATAATAAAAGCCCAGCAACCAAATGGCAGAATGACCAGAATGATCGGTCAACCAGTCTCTATCACATGCACTGACCAACAGGGGGCAGATGCTCAACACAGGAGCTGCCCCCTGGTGTTCAGTGTGCTCTCACAGAGGGAGCATCACTGGCTGACCGGACTGAGATGAGCAACGCTCCCATACTGAAGCAGGAGCTCGAGGGCAGGTCCACAGCTGCTCAACTGACTAGGATGAGCAGCATTCCCACAGCGGACCAATCCCCACAGGCCACGCCCCCACCCATGCATGAATCGCAGGCACTGGGCCTCTAGTATATATCCTATCTAATAAAATAGTAATATGCAAATTAACCATCACTCTACTACACCCACAAGCCACGTTCACTAGCCAATCAGGAGCAAGTATGCAAATTAACCCAACCAAGATGGCAGTTAATTTGCATATCCAGGAACAGAGCAAAGACTGAAGACAGCGTAGAAGGAAGCCAAATGTTACAGAAGGGAGTGTAGCTGCAGAGAAGCAAGCAAGCGGGGCTGCAGAGAAGGGAGGGAAGCAGGCAGGGCTGCGGAGAAGGGAGGGAAGCAGGTGGGGCGGGGGAGAAGGGAGGGAAGCTGACTGCTGCAGGAAGCCCTATTGCAGGAATATTCCTGCAACAGGCCTCTACTATATATATATTAAAGCCTAAGCAACCAAATAACCTAACAACCGTTTGACTGGTTGCAATGACGGGCACTGACCACCAGGGGGAAGATGCTCAATGCAGGAGCTGCCCCTTGGTGGTCAGTGTGCTTCTATAGTGGGAGCGCCACTCAACTGACTGACAGCACCAGACACTGGGCTCACTGCTGATGAGCACAGCTGCAGTGGCACAAGCCAATCCCGCCTCTTCGACCACTCACTACCAAGCAGCAGCAGCAGGCACAGTAGGGCCAGGATAAGTGGAAGTGGCACCATGCCTGGTTTTAGCCCTGCCTGAGGGGATCGGACTGAAACTGACAGTCTAACATCCCCTGAGGGGTCCCAGATTGCAGGAGGGTGCAGGCCAGGCTGAGGGACCCCACTAATGAATGAATCCCTGCACTGGGCCTCTAAACTATATATATAAAGGTGTCAGAAAATGATTGTACAAAACAGAACAAAAATAAAAACATTACTTTGTTGAATGTAATAAAAAGGATTAAAATGGAATTAATAGAATATACACTTAATAAAACACATAAAATGAAATGACCCCCAAATTGAGAATTATAAGAAAGATAACACTATAGTAAGGAAATACAAACCAAATATAAATAACAAAATGCAAAAGCAGGTATTAAATGAGACATATGACATATAAAGAAGAAAATCAAGGAAAAACATACAATATTACTACAAAATAGTTTAACTTTATAAAGTTTGAGGAAAAACACAATTGGGATAAAAGGACATTAAAGTACCATACCTGCAAATTATTCAAAATAGAATAATAATTCAGAAAAAAATTAAGAAGTATAAAAACATTTTGATAAATTTGTAGAATAAAATCAAAGATTATGGTCTTAATGTACTCATTTCAAATATTGACTCAAATTTATTATTAAAATTGTAGAAGAACCTAGAAGCTTATATGATACAATTAACAAGTTTAATTTAATGTCTAATATTATATATCTGGATACCACATAAATTGATTTTCCTTTATAACAGCAAATATTTATAAAATGTTGCTATTATAAAGGATTCAGAGAAAAATCTATTTCAACATCAGAATTTATACAGATTATAGTCTAACCAAATGCTATTAAAATATGTTTAATAACTCTATAACCCCTGATCATTTTTAATAGACTTCTCTAGTCACTTTGGTTTGAATTGAAGAATAAAAGTTTATTCAAATTCTATTTTAAAATTAATAACATTGGAAGCTACAGATGAAGAGATTGTCAGAGTCACCTTGAATCTAAAGGAGATTATTTATAAAATGGCAGTAACCCCTATTGTTAAGACTTGTACCTTGCCAGTTGATGTAGAAAGTATATAGAAATTTAAAGATGGTAGATAGACTCCTAGTTTCATCTAGTGTTACACATGTAATTGTGTGCACAGGCATTGTTTTTGCAGAAATGAAGAACAATAACAGAATTGTCCAGGGACTCTAACCAGGGACTGGTAGTAATTAGGAAAGGTATACTTAATCTATAATAATGAAAGGGTAATATGCTAATTAGACTGGACAGCCAAACAACCTTCCAGACATTTTTCCAGACGACTCTCCAGACGAAGTTGTGGTGGTGTGGCCAAGGCAGAGGCCATTAGGGACGATCAGGCAGGCAGCCAATCAGGCCAGGCAGGAGAGAAGTTACGGGAGATCAGGCAGACAGGCAAGCAGTTAGGGGCGATGAGGCAAGCAGAGGGGTTAGTGGCGATGAGGCAGGCAGGTAGGCAGACTGGTTAGGGGTGACCAGGCAGGGGAGCGAGTGTTTAGGGGCAATCAGGAAGGCCGGTGAGTGGTTAGGGATAATCAGGCAGGCAGAGTGGTTAAGAGCAATCAGACAGGCAGGCAGGTGAGCGGTTAGGAGTTAGTGGTCTCAGATTGAGAGATGGTGCAGGCCAGGCTGAGGGACACCCCCCCCTCCAACCCTCCACCCTCATGCACAAATTTCATGCACTGGGCCTCTAGGATAAAATAATGATAGGGGAGCACTGGAGTCTGCAGTAAATAAGATAAATATTTTGGCAGAGAAACTGGCAAATCAGTTTGCAGTTTTTCATTGTTTTTCTTCAGTTTGTATAATACACAACCTGGAAGATCCCTGACCCCACCTATAGACATATCAAGCAATTGCTGAATACCCTCCAATTTCACTACGATTATTCTATTTTTTTCCGATCTAAGTGTTTTCTCTTCTTTTGCCATAATCTCTTTTTTTATTATTGTTGAAAGTATTATATATGTCTCCTCTTTGCCCCATTCACCTCTCCCAGCCCTATCCTACTTCCTAGCACATGCCCTAACCCCCCTATTGTTTATGTCCATTGGTTAGGCTTATATGCATACACACAAGTCCTTTGGTTGATCTCTTACCCACCTCCAGCCCTCCCCTGCCTTCCCTCTGAGGTTTGACGGTCTGTTTGATGCTTTTCTCTCTGGATGTATTTTTGTTTATCAGTTTATTTTATTCATTATATTCCACAAATGAGTGATATCATGTAATACTTACTTATCTTTCTCTTAGTGGCTTATTTTACTTAGCATAATGCTCTCCAGGTCCATCCATGCTGTTGCAAATGCTGAGTTATTTCCTTTTTACAGGAGCGTAGTATTCCATTGTGTAGATGTACCCCAGCTTTTTAATCTGCTCATCTGCTGATGGGCATTCAGGCTGTTTCCAAATCTTAGCAATTGTAAATTGTGCTGCTATGAACACAGAGGTGCATATGTCCTTTCTGATTGGTGTTTCTGGTTTTTTGGGGTATATTTTCAGAAGTGGGATTACTGGGTCAAATGAGAGTTCCATTTTTTTTAGAGTGTTTTTTTTTTTGTAATGTTTAAAGTATTACAAATAGTAGTACATATGTCTCCTTTTTTACCCCATTGACTTTCCCCCGGCCTCCCCTACCCCTGTCGCATGCCCTCATCCCACCCCCCCGCTCCAGTGTCTTGTGACCATTGGTTGTGCTTATATGCATGCATACAAGTCCTTCAGTTGATCTCTCCCCCCCGCCACAACACTCCCCAGCCTTCCCACTGTAATTTCACAGTCTGTTCGATGCTTCTCTGCTTCTGTATCTATCTTTTTGTTCATCAGGTTATAATGTTCTTTATTTTCCATAAATGAGTGAGATCATTTGGTATTTCTTTTTCTTGCCTGGATTATTTCACTTAGCATAATGCTCTCCAGTTCCATCCATGCTGCTGCAAATGGTAAGAATGCCTTTTTTTTATATAGCAGCATAGTATCCCATTGTGTACATGTACCATAATTTTCTAATCCACTCATCTGCTGATGGGCATTTAGGCTATTTCCAAATCTTAGCTATTGTAAATTGTGCTGCTATGAACATAGGGGTGCATATATACTTTCTGACTGGTGTTTCTGTTTTCTTGGGATATACTCCTAGAAGTGGGATTACTGGGTCAAATGGGAGTTCCAGTTTTAGTTTTTTGAGGAAACTCCATACTGTTCTCCACAGTGGCTGCACCAGTCTGCATTCCCACCAGCAGTGAAGGAGGGTTCCTTTTTCTCCGAATCCTCACCAGCACTTGTTATTTGTTGATTTGTTGATGATAGACATTCTGACAGGTGAGAGGTGGTACCTCATTTTTTTTTTATTTGCCTCTCTTGGATGATTAGTGACTTTGAGCATGTTTTCATGTGTCTCTTGGCTTTCCGAATGTTCTTTTTCAAAAAGTGTCTATTTAGGTCCTTTGCCCATTTTTTGATCGGGTTATTTATCTTCCTTTTATTAAGTTGTATGAGTTCCTTGTAAATGTGGGAGATTAAACCTTATCGGTGATAACATTTGCAAATATGTTCTCCCATACAGTGGGCTTTCTTGTTGTTTTGTCGATGGTTTCTATTGCTGTGCAGAAGCTTTTTATTTTGATGTAGTCCCATTTGTTTATTTTCTCCTTAGTCTCTCTTGCCCTAGGATCTATGTCTGTAAAGACATTGCAGTGACTATGTTTGCAATTTTGCTGCCCATGGAGTCTTGTAGGATTTTTATGGTTTCCCATTGTAAGTTCAAATCCTTTAGCCATTTTGAGTTTGTTTTTGTGTATGGTGTAAGTTGGTGATCTAGTTTTATTTTTTTGCATCTATCTAACCAAATTTCCCAGCACCATTTATTAAAGAGGCTGTTTTGACTCCATTGTATGCTCTTGCCTCCTTTGTCAAATATTGAGGACAATGGCTTGGGTCAATTTCTGGGTCCTCTATTCTGATCCATTGGTCTATATATCTCTTCTTATGCCAGTACCAGGCAGTTTTGAGAACCTTGGCATGGTTTTATGTCTGGTGTTGTGATCCCTCAAACTTTGTACTTCTTTCTCAGGATAGCTATGGCTATTTGGGGTCCTTTTTTGTTCCACATGAATTTTTGGAGAGTTTGTTCTAGATCTTTGAAATATGCCATTAGTATTTTAATAGGTATTGCATTGAATCTATAGATTGCTTTAGGTAGTATGGACATTTTAATGATGTTGATTCTACCAATACATGAACATGGTATGTTTTTCCATTTGTTTATGTCTTCCTCTATTTTTTCATGTCCTATAGTTTTCCGAATACAGGTCTTTTACATCATTGGTTAACTTTATTCCTAAGTATCTTAATTTTATTGTTGCAATGGTAAATGGTATTTTTTAAATTGATTTCTCTTTTTGTGAGTTCATTATTGGTGTCGAAAAAGGCCATAGATTTCTGGGCATTAATTTAGTATCCTGCTACATTTCCAAATTCATTTATTAGATCTAGTAGTTTTTTGATGGAGTCTTTGGTGTTTTCCATGTATAGCATCATGTCATCTGTGAATAAAGACAGTTTTATTTCTTCTTTTCCAATTTAGATGCCTTTTATTTCTTCTTCTTGTCTGATCACTATGGCTAGTACTTCTAATACTATGTCAAACAGGAGTGGTGAAAGTGGGAATCCATGTCTTGTTCCTGTTCTTAGGGGAAATGGTTTTAGTTTTTGCCCATTGAGTATGATGTTGTCTGTAGGTTTGTCATATAAGGCTTTTATTACTTTGAGGTATGATCCCTCTATTTCAACGTTGCTGAGAGTTTTTATCAAGAAAGGGTGTTGGATTTTGTCTAATGCTTTTTCCGCATCAATTGATATGATAAGTGATTTTTGTCTCTCAGTGTGTTTATGTGGTGTATCACATATATTGATTTGCACATATTGTACCATCCTTGCATTCCCGGTATAAATCCCACTTGGTCATGGTGTATGATCTTTCTAATGTGTGTTGAATCTGATTTGCTAGAATTTTGTTGAGGATTTTACCATCTATATTCATCAAGGATATTGGCCTGTAGTTCTCTTTTGTGTGTGTGTGTGTGTGTGTGTGTGTGTGTGTGTGTGTGTGGTTTCTTTATCTGGTTTGGGGATTAGGGTAATGGTGGCTTCGTAGAAAGAGTTTGGAAGTGTGCATTTCTCTTGAATTTTTTGGAATAGTCTAAAGAGGATAGGTTTTAGTTCTTCTTTGAATGCTTGGTAGAACTCTCCTGTAAAGCCATCCAGACCAGGGCTTTTGTTTGCTGAAAGATTTTTGATCATGGTTTCAATTTCTTCGGTAGTTATTGGCCTAGTCAGGTTTTTTTTTTTATTCTTCTTGGTTGAGTTTTGGGAGCTTGTACTTTTTTAGGAATATGTTCATTTCATCTAGGTTGTCCATTTTGTAGGAATAGAGTTGTTATAGTATTTTTTCATATTTGTTTGTATTTCTGTGGGGTCTGTTGTTATTTCACATCTTTCAATTCTGATTTTGTTTATTTGGGTTCTCTCTTTGCTTCTTGGTGAGCCTGGCTAAAGGTTCATCAATCTTGTCTATCCTTTCAAAGAATCAGTTCTTGTTTTTGTTGATCTTTTGTATTGTATTTTTTTTTTTTTTGGTCTCTGTTTCATTTATCTCTGCTCTGATCTTTATTATTTTTTTCCTGCTGCTTACACTGGGCTTTTCTTGTTCCTCTCTTTCTAACTCTTTGAGTTGTAGGGTTAGACAATTTATTACCATTGTTTCTTGTTCTTTGCAGTAGGCTTGTAGAGCTATGAACTTCCCTCTCAAGACTGCTTTTGCTGTGTCCCATAGATTTTGGATTGTTATGTTTTCATTGTCGTTTGTTGCCATGTTGCTTTTTATTTCTTCTTTGATGTCTCTGGTAAGCCAGTCATTGTTTAATAGCATGCTATGTAGTCTCCATGTGTTTGATTTTTTAAGTTGTTTTTATGGTAGTTCATTTCTAGTTTTATTCCATTGTGATGAGAGATGCTTGATATGATTTCTATCTTCTTGAATTTGAAGAGACTTTGCCTGTGACCCAACATATGGTCTATCTTTGAAAATGACCCATATGCACTTGAGAATATACATATTCTGTGGCTTTAGGGTGAAATGTTCTGAAGATGTCAATTAATTCCATCTGATCTAATGAGTCATTTAAGATTGTTTCTTTGCTGATTTTTTATTTAGAGGATTTGTCCAATAGTGATAGTGGGGTATTAAAGTCCCCTGCTATGAATGTATTGCTGTTAATCTTGCCCTTGATAGCCTACAGAACTTTTTGTTTGTTTGTTTGTTTGTTTATGTATTTGGGTGCTCCTGTATTGGGTGTGTATATGTTTACCAGATTTATTTCTTCTTGTTGGATTGCTCCCTTTAGTATTATGGAGTGGTCTTCCTTATCTCTTGTTAGGTCCTTCACTTTGAGATCTAATTTGTCATATATAAGTAATGCTACCCCAGCTTTCATTTTCATTTCTATTCTCCTGAAAAACCTTTATCCACCCCTTCAACATCAGTCTGTGTGAGTCCTTTTTTCTGAGGTGGATTTCCTGCAGATATATGGATCATGTTTTCTTGTCCACTCAGCTACCCTTTGTCTTTTTATGGGGCATTTAATCATTTTTCATTTAAAGTTATTATTGATAGGTACTTGTTTGTCACTATTTTTATTCTTTACACCTTGTTCCTTCTTTGCTTCCTATTTCTTCTTTTTACAACAGACGCTTTAGCATTTCTTGCATTGCTGGTTTGGTGGTAATAAACTCCTTAGTTCTTTTTTGTCTGTGAAGCTCCTGATTTCACCCTCAATTTTGACTGATAGCCTTGCTGGGTACAGTATTCTTGGATTCAGACCCTTACTTTGCATGACTTTGCATATTTCATTCCATTCCCTTCTGGCCTGATGTGTTTCTTTTGAGAAATCAGTCACTAGTCTGATGGGGGATCCTTTATAGGTAACTTTCTGTCTGTCTCTGACTGCTTTTAAGATCTTACTTTGTCATTGGTGTTTGCCAATTTAATTATAATGTGCCTTGGTGTCGGTCTTTAGGGGTTCATTTTGCTTGGGACTCTGTGAGCTTCTTGGATTTGTGTGTTTTTTTTTCTTCCCTATATCAGGGAAGTTTTCTGTCATTATTTCTTCAAACAAGTTTCCTATCCCTTGCTAATTTTCCTCTCCTTCTGGCAACCCTTTATGTGGATGTTGTTTCTTTTTGTGTTGTCCCAAAGTTCCCTTCGGCTCTCCTCCTGTTTTTTAAGTTTTTTTTTTTACTAGAAGGTGCTCTGCTTTGGTATTTTTTTCTACGTTGTCTTCTAGCTCACTGATGCGGCCCTCTGCGTCTTCTAGTCTACTCTTGATACTTTCTATTGAGTTCTTTATAGCAGCGATGTTATTTTTTATTTCTTCTTTGTTCTTCTTCATTTCCTCTTGGTTCTTACACATATTGTTGAATTTTTCTTCCATTTTTTTTCAGAGACTTTATGGCCATTTCTCTGAATTCTTTCTCTGACATATTGCTTGCCTCCATTTTGTTTACTTCCTTTTCTGGTGATGCCTGCTTTTCTTTTATATGTGGGCTCTTTCTTTGTGTCCCCATGTTCTCTCCTCTCCGGGTATGTGGTTATGTCTCGCTCTCTCTCCTCCTAGATGAAATCTGACCTTTCCATGAGAAGGTGCAGAGCTCATCCAAGTCTGCATTTTTACGCTGTTTGAGATTCAGTGTTCCTGGGTTCACAGCTGTTCCCTGGGTGCCGTTGTTGTAGATTCCCTGTATGTATAGGCTTATGATAACAGCCACTGTCCCCTTCAAGATGGTGTGGTCTCCACATCAGAGCCAGTTGCTCCGGGAGAGATTTCAGCTACAGTGGAAGCTGTCCAGTCAGGGGAACCCAGTGTGGCAATCCCCAACAGTCCCTTGGAGTACAGCTGTCCCTTACCCACAAATATACACTCCCCTTGCGACCACACACTCTCCTTTGATTCTCTCACTCACACACTATCTTACAGTCTGCCTTCCCATTGGCATCCATCTTTCCAATCCGGGAGTTCCATTTTTAATTTTTTTGTGGAAACTCCATACTGTTTTCCACAGAGACTGCACCAGTCTGCATTCCTACCAGCAGTGTACCAGGATTCCTTAATTAGACATGCTTAGAGGGCCAGAAAGGTACCAACTATGAGATTTTAATGCAATGAAAATTTGAATTAAAGAAGGTCAAAGAAGCATACTCTTCTATATGAAAAGTTATGCCTTAGACCAGTGGTAGGAAAACTGCAGCTTGTGAGCCCCATGTAGCCCGTGAGCCGCAGTTTGCCACTCTGTTGACTAATGAGTTTGCCGGCCACTGCCTTAGACAATAATGTTGCTTCTGCTATAGCACTATTTGAACATGTAACAGTAAAGAATGCAAAAATAAAATATATGTTCCTAAGAATCATTTATAGCTTTATTGAAGAAAGCTGGGAAATCTTTCCCTTTCAGGGAATGTCCTGAAAGCTATAGATTTTATGTAAAGTAACTAAAGAAATAAAAGAAACAGCTTTTGTGAAATGACCCAGCACTAACTTACATTTAGTAACTAATTCTGTCTGAAATGTTTCAAAAATGTATTTGAAAAGGAAAAAATAAAGAGAATTTTAAAATGCAAAAAGTAGAAAATCTTGTACCAATGAAAATTTTGCTATGTGAGATGTCTGATATTTTGCTGCCTATGTTTTGTTTTCAAGAATTTTTATGGTTTTATGACTTACTTTTAAATATTTTACCCATTTTTAGTTTATTCTTCTGTATGGTGTAAGTTGGTGGTCTAGTTTCATTTTTTGTGTGTATCCGTCCAATTTTTCCAACACCATTTATTGAAGAGACTGTCTTGACCCCATTGTATGCCCTTGCCTCCTTTATCAAATATTAATTGGGCGTAATGGCTTGGGTCTATTTCTGGGTTCTCTGCTCTGTTCTATTTATCTATATGCCTGTTCTTGTGCCAGCACCAGGTTGTTTGGATTACAGTGGCTCTATAGTATAACTGATATCTGGTCTTGTGATCTCTCCAACTTTGTCCTTCTTTCTTAAAATTGCTATGCGGCTATTCAGGATCTATTTTGGTTCTATATAAAATTTTATAGAGTATTTGTTCTAGATCTGTGAATTAAAATTGGTATTTTAATAGGGGTTTCATTGAATCTATATGTTGCTTTGGGTAATATGGGCATTTTAATGATGTTAATTCTACCCATCATAAAAATGGTATATTCTTTTACTTCTTGATATCTGCTTTTATCACTTTTTAAATGTTCTATAGTTTTCAGAGTATAAGTCTTTTACCTCCTTGATTAAGTTTATTCTTAAGTATCTTAATTTTTTGTTGAAATGGTAAATGGGATCACTTTTTTTAGTTTCTCTTTCTGAGAGTTCATTATTGGTGTATAAAAATGCCATTGATTTTTTGGTGTTAATTTTGTATCCCGCTATGCCTTGCACAAGAGATATAAAGAAAAAAATAAGCACGTGGGACTACATTAAAAAAAAAAAAACAAAAAAAAAACTTCTGCACCAATATGAAAAGGTAACCCACTGTATAGGAGAACATATTTTCCAATGATACATCTGATGAGGGGTTAATATCCAAATTATATAATGTATTCATACAAACCAACAAAAGGAAAACATGCAATGCAATCCCCAAATGGGCAGAAGACCTAAATACATACTTCTCCAAAGTGGATATAGAAATGGCCAAGGGACATATGGAAAAATGCTCAATGTCACTAATCATCAGAGAGATGCAAATTAAAATAGCAATGAAGTACCACCTCACACCTGTCAGAATGGCTGCCATCAATAAATCAACAAACAATAATTGCTGGCAAGGATGTGGAGAAAAAAGAACCATAATACACTGCTGGTGGGAATGCAGACTGGCACAGTCACTATAGAAATCAGTGTGGCATTTCCTCAAAAAATTAAAAATGGAAATGCTATTTGACCCAGTGATCCAACTTCTAGGAATAATATTCTAAGAACTCTGAAACACCAATGAGAAAGAACATTTGCACCCCTATGTTCATAGCAGCATAATTTATAAGAGCTAAGATCTGGAAACAGCCAAGGTGCCCATCAGTAGATGAGTGGATAAAAAAAAACACAAAACTGTGGTTCATCTACACCATGGAATACTATGCCAGAGTACAAGAGAATAATCTCTTACCCTTTGAGACAGTATGGAGGGACCTACAGAGTATTATGCTATGTTAAATAAGTCAGTCAGAGAAAGACAAGTAGCACATGATTTCACTCATATGTGGGATCTAATGAGCAAATTAAACTGATTAAAAAAGTAGATCCAGAGACATAGAGGGCATGGGAAGGCTATCAAATCTCAGAGGGAAGGAGTGGTGGGTGGGAAGAGATCAACCAAAGAACTTGTATGCAAATATATGCATAACTCACAAACACAGACAATAGGGTGGTGAAGGCCTGGGGTGGGGAGTGAGGTGGGTACAAAGGGTCAATGGTTAAAAAGGGGGACATATGTAATACTTTTAATAGTAAAAAAATTTTTAAAGAAAAAGTAGAAAATCTTAATATTTAAAACTAGTGGCCCAGTGCATGAAATTCACTCACATTAAAAGGGAATTAATTAGAGGAAATATTTTAATATTGCTATTTGCCCTTTCTCTATAATAAAAGTATCAGAGATGAAAGAAAATTAGTAAAATGTATATGAAAATATTCCTCCTGTCAGAGTCTGGGGCACACCACGGCACCCAGAGTCAAGTCTCCGCCCATCAGCATGCACCTAGAACTTGCACGACACCCAGACCCGGCCGGCCCCACTCCCATTGGGCGAGATCCAGACCCAGCTGGCCCCAACCTTGTCAAGACCCACCGGGGCAGGGAGCGTAGCTTCAGGTCCACAGTCAAACCCCACCAGGTGGGGAGCACAGCCTCAGGGCCCCCATCAAGCCCCACTGGATGGGGGGGCACAGCCTCAGGTCCCCCAGCCAGTGCAGGGAGGGGGGAACAGCCTTAGGTCCCTTGGCACACCCTCAGGTCCTCCGGCCTGATGCCAGGGTTGGGAGGCACAGCCTGAGGTCCCCCTTCAAGCCCCACCAGGTGGAGGCCAAGGCCTGAAATCTCCCATCAAGCCCCACTGGGCCGGGAGGGAAGCTTGAGGTCCCACGGCCCAGCACCAGGGTGGGGGACACAGCCTGAGATCCCTCAGTCCAACGCCAAGTCAGGGGGTACAGCCTCAAGTCCCCTGGCCGAGGGCAGGGGATGTGGCCTGAGGTCCCCCATCAAGTCCTGCAAGGTGGGGAGGCATGGCTTGAGGTCCCCTGGCAAGCCCTGCTGGGCCGGGGGCATGGCCTTAGGTCCCCTGACCTGGTGCCAGGGCAGAGGGTGTGGCCTGAGGTCCCCTAGCCAGGCACTGGAGAAAGGGGGCGCAGCCTGAGGTCTCTGCCTGGAACCATGCAGCCTCAGGTCCCTGCTGATGGCTCATTACAGCTCGTTATAGGAACCCCCCCTCTGCTGTGGGTGCCGACATCTTGTGATGGCGTGATGAAGTGAGGGTCAATTTGCATATTACCTCTTTATTATATAGGATAACCAAGGAACATATTACTAGGGTTTTCAAGAAACTTCTATTTTCCCATGTTATTATTAATCTTACTTTTTCACCTTTAGTATTCTGAAATGTAAACCTTAAATATGTTTTTACTTCTGTTTATTATAATATCTACTAAATCCAAAAAATTTTCTTGATAGAAAATTAGCATGTAGGCCTTTAGTCTTATGCTCTTATTCATATTTTCACTTCTGAAAACTTTTATTGCTTTATGAAGAAAGGCTCTCTAAAGACATTGGGTAATTCCTATTGACCGATCAAAGGAATGTGCTTGGGAGAGCTTTAAATAGTTCTACTTCATTAGAGAATCAAGGAAATGACTTGGATTACATTAATTTCCTTTTTAACATACTTTTTCATTTTTGACATTTATTTTAATTAGTATTTTAGGGGGTATTTTACTATTGTTAGTTGTGTGCATCTGTAAGCTCTCTGGAAAAAATACACAAATGGAAAATGCTTTCCAAATCTATGCTTTGTTGCTATAGGATGATTAACCACTTCTGTTCCTTAAGAAGTATGATCAGTCTTACTTTCTGAGTAATCAGAAGGTTAGAATAGTGTCAAATGAAACTTAGCAATGCCTGGAAACATACTATTGAAAAAACACTTTAAAAATCATTATTACATAAATGAATACAGTATAGTTATCCATTTTTCAAAGCTATCATCTTTTATTTGAAACCTTTTGTCTTCCATTTTACATTTACTTAATGTCATAAAAATGAAGGCTTTTATATCATGTGCCTGTAAGGTATAAAATGACAGCATGGTTTAAAGCCCAATGTTTTTTATATTAGTCAACAATTTTAAAATAGACTTCTATAATTTTTTTTATCAACCACTAATTCAGAGTTACTCTATAAACAGGTAAAATATAAGATATAGGCAGCACTGCCTTTATAGCTGGGAAGAGAATATATAAATGTTTTATAAGGCAACACATTTTTGTGAAAATACGATTGGAATACCATAGAAAAACTAAGATATTTTTACTGACTAATATAACAGAAAGCACTGAAAGGATCATAATATCATTATCTTCAGAATAGCATAACTGCAACAAGGCCTCCTTAGTAAGCAACAAAACTGAGAATTAAGCTTCTCATGCACATATAAAAATGAATTAAGCTAAGTAAAGAACAACTATTAGAGAAAGAGCAATAATAGCAAATATGTAAGTACAACAATTCCCAGAGTCATCCAAGGTAACATTTTCTAGTCCTGGGCAATCAGAGTAGAGACTTTAAAAGCCAGAAAATTGCCCTGCCAGTGTTGCTCTGTGGTTGAGCATGGACCCATAAACCAAGAGGTCACCAGTTTGGTTCCTGGTCAGCCAATTAAGGATGTTTCTCTCTCATCAATGTTTCGATCTCTCTAGCCCTCTCCGTTCCTCTCCCTCTAAAAATTAATAAGAACATTTATAAAACTAGGAAATCAGTAACAAGCATGAATAAATTGATAAATCCTAGAAACGTACAACCTACTCAGAATTAATTATGAAGAAACAGAAAATCTGTTCAGATCACAAGGAAAGTGATTATCAGCTAGAGAGTTGGACTGAACCAGCTCAAGAACAAAATTTCTTAATCATGCCACAAAATGAAGCTTAAAAATGAGGCTTGAAAATATCAAGCTGATCTTCATGTGAGTAACCTTCCTGTTAAAACAAAAAGCAAAACCCTTTAAGTGAACAGAACAAAAGCCAGGCACTCAACAAATCAGCATTCCAAATATAACCCATAAGTAGGAGAAAAACTAGTCAACATAACAGATGCGATAGCTAACAAGTAAATAAATAAAATAAAACAAATAACAGAGTTATAGTACCACATTGGAAAACCTAAATGAAATTAAAATATGGAATTATTTTAAAATGCAGAAAATTTGAGAAAATATCAATGGAAAATTAAAACAATTTACTAACATAACAATTATATAAATATCCATATTGAACATAACATTTTCAGACTCTTTAATCAAAGATGGGAATTTTAACAATGAATTAAAAAAAGCAGCATCACCCCCTAACTGCTCCCCTGCCAGCTTGATCAACACCTAACTGCTCCCATGCTGGCCCAATTGCCCCTAACTGCCCTCCCCTGCAGGTCTGGTCACCCCTAACTGCCCTCCCCTGCAGGCTTGATCGCTCACAACTGCCCTTCCTTGCAGGCCTGGTCCCTCCCAACTGCCCTGCCCTGCTGGCCTGATCACCCACAACTGCCCTCCCCGGCTGGCCATCTTGTGGTGGCCATCTTGTGTCCACATGGGGGCAGGATCTTTGGCCACATGGGGGAAACCATCTTGTGTATTGGAGTGATGGTAAATCTGCATATTACTCTTTTATTAGATAGGATAGAGGCCTGATGCATGGGTGGGGGCTAGCTGGTTTGCCCTGAAGGGTGTCCCAGATCAGGATGGGGGTTCCCTTGGGGTGTGGGGCGCCCTGGGAAAGGGGCCTGTGGTGGTTTGCAGACCAGCCATGCCTCCCAGCGACCCAAGCAGAGGCCCTGGTATCTAGTATTTATTTATCTTCTACAATTAAAACTTTGTAGCGTGGAGCAGAGCCAAGCCTTCTGCTCCCTCCGTGGTGGCAACCATATCTGTTGGGATTTATTTATCTTCTATAATTAAAACTTTATAGCCTTAAGCAGAGGCAAGGCAGGCCAGGGTGTGCAGAAAGCTTGGCTTCCTCCATCGCCAGGGGCAACCCTAGCCTCCTGCTCTCTCTAGCTCTGTGGCTGCTACCATTTCTGTTGGGCTTTATTTTTCTTCTATAATTGAAACTTTGTAGGCTTGAGTGGAGGCCTGGGCCTGCCAGGGTGTGTGGAAAGCTTGGCTTCCTCCATTGCCAGGGAAACCCAAGTCTCCTGCTTGCTCCATGGCTGAAGCCATTTTGGTTGGGTTAATTTGCATACCCGCTCCTGATTGGCTGGTGGGTGTGGCTTGTGGGTATAGTGAAGTGATGGTTAATTTGCATATTACTATTTTATTAGATAGGTTAGACTAGAGGCCTGGTGCATAAAATTTGTGCACTGTGAGGGGTGTCCCTCAGCTCAGCTGCATGGTCTCCAATCTGGGACCCCTAGAGGAATGTCTGACTGCCAGTTTAGGCCCAATCCCACAATCTGGGACTGCTGGCTCCCAACCCCTTCAATGCCTGCCAGCCTGATCACTCTCTAACCACTCCCCTGCCAGCCTGATCGATGCCCAACTGCTCCCCTGCAGGACCGATTGCCCCCAACTGCCCTTTCCTGATCGCCTGATTTCTCCTAACTGTCCTCCCCTGCCGGCCTGGTCACCCCCAACTGTGCCCTCCCCTTCCAACTTGGTTCCCCCAACTACCTTCCCTCCCCTGTAGGCTGGGTCACCCCCAACTTCCCTCCCCTGCTGGCCATCCTATGGTGGCCATCTTTGACCATATGGGGGAAGCCATCTGTGTGAGGATGTGAGGGTCAATTTGCATATTACCTCTTTATTATCTGGGATGGTACCACAGTGTGCTGTGATCCAGTATTTATTTCCCTGAATTAGAACAGGAAGCAGATTTCCCTTCATTTTTATTTCATCATGATGTTCTGTGTCCCACATCATCCATTCCCTAATCATTATCATTTATTTTAGAAGGAAGATTGTTAGATTTTTAAACAAAGAGCATAGAGCATGGTATGGTAGTTCCCAAGATAGAAATGCACACTATCCTTCAGTGTCCTTGTTTTGGTTATAGCACATAGTTCTTACACTTTTCCACAAAATCATTAGAAAAAATTAAAACCAAAGGAAATAATAACCATAAACAAAAATGAAACATTATGTACACTAAGTTTACTTCCTCAGTTTTATGCTATAATAAATTTTATTGTAAGTTAATGACATATGTAATAAAAAATTTCATTACCTTAATATTTCAATTAATTATTAATTTTTAAAACAATGGCAACTGAACAGAAGTAACCATCTCTTGATTCCTTTTTTATGTATTAATTATAAAATTAGCAAATGTACTTCTGTTTATATATATGGATGCCAATAATCTTATGGAATTCCAGAAAAAAATATTTAGTTATTTTAATTTACTGAATGTTTTAAATGATTTAAAGGAAGACATGGTATTTTAAAAATATACCTATTTGCTCTTTTGGACATTTTGTAGCACAAAGTATAACAATATCATATAAATAAATCATTAAATAAAACATTTAAATGATGGCATTTTAAAAGTTAGCTACATGGTAATGCAAAAAGAATTGGCCATGATGATCTCTTGCGTGATGACAATTAATGTCTTCATTTAACAGATACATGTTAAGCATTTAATGATGCAAGATACCTGGCAGGTTTGTGCTAATGTGTGGTTAATACACAAAGGAAGGTTCACCTTCCTGTTTCTCTTGCTGTATTACTGCTTCCCAGTGTAATCAAGTCAAGCAGCACTTCATGCATACATCTTTTCAGGGACAACAACCTATAATGTTTAAATACTTAACATTTTAAATCCAGATTTGTATATTTTCATTGTAATAGTTTACAAAATGCAGGTGGCCCTCCAGAGGGGAAAAAATAATTATTTCCCATCTATGGTTCAGAATTGGCTTTCAATCCATAAATTGAAGGTATTAAAACCCCAATAATTTAAACTTACAGTCTCTTAATATCTGTTTATTATTCATTTGTTATCATTAATATATGCTCCTCATCTATATCTCTGTAACTATACCTAAATCTATATCTACTAGAGGCCCAGTGCACGAAATTTGTGGCGACTGGTCGTTCCACTGTTCAGTCGATTTGCATATTAGCCTTTTATCATGTAGGATAAGAATCTATCCTACAGCCCTGACCGGTTTGGCTCAGAGAATAGAGTGTTGGCCTGTGGACTGAAAGGTCCCAGGTTTGATTCCGGTCAAGGGCATGTACCTTGGTTGGGGCACATCCCCAGTAGGAAGTGGGGTGAAAGTTTGGATAAAGACTGGAATGTTTTTGTAGACTTTGTGTAAAGTGGCAGGAGGCAGCTGATTGATGTTTCTCTCTCATTGATGTTTCTAACTCTCTATCCCTCTCTCTTCCTCTCTGTAAAAAATCAATGAAATATATTAAAAGATAAAGAATCTATCCTACATAATAAAAAACTAATATGCAAGTCAACCTCACAGTGGAATGACCGTTTGCTATGACCCGCACTGACCACCAGGGGACAGACATTCAACACAGGAGCTGCCCCCTGGTGGTCAGTGCACTCCCACAGGGGGAGCACCACTCAGCCAAAAGCAAGGCTAATGGCTGGCGAGCGCAGCAATAGTGGCGGGAGCCTCTCCCACCTCCGTGGCAGTGCTAAGGATGTCTGACTGTGGCTTATGTCTGCTTCCCATGGTTGGATATCCTCTGAGAGCTCCCAGACTGCTAAAAGGTGCAGGCCAGGCTGATGGGACCCCCCCACCCCCAGTGCATGAATGTCATGCACCGGGCCTCTAGTATATCTATAAGAGAGAGGGAAAGAGAGCCATAAATGATTCAGATTTTATATGTAGTTTAACTGTAAAATATATTGCAAAGCAAGGGAAGTATGTTTTTTTCTGTCCACCATTACTTGCAAGCTACATTGAATCAGAGTCTCTTCGTTTTTCCAACAAATATGTATTATATCGCTAATATAAATCAATATTGTCATCTTCCTGAGTAACCTTTAATGAAATGGATTATGAGAGTGACTAAAAGGGTCAGTTTCCTGTTTGTCATGTTTCAGAATGTATGATTGAAGCAAGATACACAATTTACTATTAAACAATTAAATATGCATGTACATAATTCAAACACACAGCACATTATTCCTGAGGAGACAGCTAGCCTAGTATGTGTTTACTATGGACCTGGGACTCCCAGACACAGTGACTGAAAAGCTGTGAATGTAAGCTGTAGAAGTGGCTCTATAATGATCAGGATATTTATCCACACAATATGCCCCTTACCTGGGTCAAGATAAATGCTGCTATTTAAGGGACTGTATTGCTTGGACATCCATGTAAATTTACATGCCATATCAGATTTGTTTCAGTTTCTACTTATGAAACTTACATACGTTACAAAAATGAGAATGATCTACAAGAAAATATGAAAATACAAATGTACATTCAGGGAACTCTCAATGGGAGATGGGAGTCTTTAAGGAATGTGATAAATATAGCAGGCACTGATTGGGTTGTAACAAGGGGATTAATTCACTACTATCAGTTCCCTGGGTAGACTGATGGCAGGCTCTGCTGATCCTCCAATATTAAAGGTTCCTACACAAATCTACTCTATTTACTCCAGTTTGGAGGAATTTATGATGCCAGAAAACAAAGAGGATAATAGGAAACGTGACCTTAAAATGGCAAGGTAATATTCTAGCACAGTGGTCGGCAAACTCATTAGTCAACAGAGCAGCAAACCGCGGCTCAGGAGCCGCATGTGCCTTGCGAGCCACGGTTTGCAGACCAGTGTTCTAGCAGATTACTCATCATGAGGTTTGATGAAAGGGCTATGTTCTCCAGGCCTGACCTTTGACTGGGAACTCAAGGCCATATGCACTTGTGAATAAAATGGACAAGTATTGGAAAAGCAACTTTTCTCAGGTTTCTTGCTGTGAAATCCCAATGCTCTGTGATTATAAAACCTGTTAGAAAAGTCCTAATGGAAGCTAGATTAGCAATGTATTGAGCTGCAGTGATCGATGACACTTAGGTGAAAGTTTGGATAAAGACTGGAATGTTTTTGTAGACTTTGTGTAAAGTGGCTGTGTATCTTATACTTGAATGTATTATTGTTATGGATATTACGTCTGACTAGGGCAGTAAAGCAGAAGGCATATGTTTTCTCTGTGGACATTATTACTTGGACATGTTAAATAGGAACCTATAGAATTTTCCAAGCCCACAGGTTTTTAATTGAAATAAATCCAGGTACCTAGTGGATAAAAAAATATTACAACTGTAATTGCTGACATGTTAGAAGTTATATTTTTGATTCTAACTACTTCACTGTACAATGGCTCAATGTGGCCCATGACAGAATGTGGATGGCTCATGGAGACCAAGAGAAAGTTACAAACAAGGCTTGAATAAAGTAGTGCCATATCTGGTGTCAACAGTTTCTAAAATGGTTTTTAAGAGGAAGAAACAACAACAAAGCAATCTAAAGGAGACCCATACTTAGATATTGGTTTTGCAAATGCTTTATATTTAGGTCAGTCTTAGAAAAGAAGGCAGTGTGCCTTTGCATGCAACATATCACATTTATATTTATGTATTGCCCCTAACATTATTTGAATTCACCGGCTGCCTGTATTGATTTGGTTAGAAGGGATTGATATAGTCTCCAGAGGGATAATACCCTACATTGATGATATAATGATCATATCAGAAGCTGAGCAAGAAGCTAGGACTAACTTAAATTCAATGGTGACACACAAGACTAACACATGCTTGTTGATAACTCTAATAAAAGATCCAAATAGGAAATTCCTTTGAATAACTTGGGCAGAAGTGACTTTAAACTGGCAACTAAAAATAAACTGCTGCCATCGCCTACCTACCCCTGCAACTGAAGCATAGTGCTTGGTTGACTTGTTTGGATTTTGGAGGATTCATATTCCACATCTGGAAATATTGTAGGTTCCATATCTACAAAAAATATCTGAAATACTGGGGCCCTAAATAACAACAGGCTACATCTGGATTTCAAAAAATGGTGGCTCATTTCATGCCTTCTAGCCCTTATGACTCCTCTCCAATTTGATTTGAAATACCTGCAATTTACACTTATGCAGACAGAAACATGTCAAAAGCTTCTGACTTCTTCCCAGCAGAAAATACTGGGGTTTTGGACCAGAAAATGTCCAAACACAATGCTACTGAAGGGATTAGCAAGGTGCTCATCATATTCATGAGCAGGTAGTGTCTCTTTCTCTAAGGTCCACTCTGGAGCCTCCTAAGTAAGCTGCAAGATCTTATTACAAAAGGGGTGGTGCCCTGTCAACAGCTCTCAAATATAGGCAGGTTCATAAGAAACTAGGAAAATTCCCTGGCAACTGGAATGATGAAACTGAGACAAGTGGCTGAAAAAATGGCTGGAACAGCTGAGCAATTAACAGCCAGCTGGTAAATCACAAGACTCTGTCCCTTCAAACCAAAGGTACCTAATGTTGGAGAGTGGGAATTTTTGAGCATGCTTCCTCCTAGTGAGAAGGCTAGCCCCTATTTTGTAAAACTACTGTTTGGAATTCTCTGCTGTTTTTTTAGATGGACTCTTATTCTAAAAATAACTTTGCTTTCTAGCCTGCTTAAATAATGAGGAAGATAAACTTAGCTGTCTGACCTTGTAGGCCAGAGACTAGATATGCCCATAATTTCAATGCCATGCCAGGTGCATTTTTTAATTGGATAGAACTGTGTTGTTTTCAAGGCCACCAGCGAGATAACCACTAAGAGCACATAGGGCTAGCTCTTTAATAAAAAGGGAAGTTCTGGTTATAATCTTGCTTAGAATTTGAATTCATTTTGGCCATAAATCCCAGCTGAAACTAACAAAATATCCTTATGGGATAAATTAGTGTCAGCTTTCTTGAGAACAGGATGCCAGTAAACCTTACAAGATAGATCACTGTCAACTTTCCTGATAACAGGATGCAGTTACTTACTCCACCAGGCACCAGGACCCTATAAATTACATATTGACGTTAATTAAGGAAAACTGCTTTGTTTTAAATTGTTTTAGACTGTTTGCTCTGCAAAAACAGGATGTAGTGAATGGGTTTAAATACGGTCAGACACAAAGGGTCAGGGCTGCTCTCTGGGCTTGCTGCCTGAAGAGAGAGCAGTCAGCCAGCCCGTTATTAAAAAGGCCCCCTAAATTTTAATTTGTTCTGGACTCCAGTGGTCATTTTCTTGCTTTCACTCCACAACACCTAAGAGCAGGTGGTCTAAATTTATCCTCCATAACCAAAGATATCTAAGAGCAGGTGATTTAAATCACCTATTCAGGGAGATAGATAACAAAACAAAACAAAACAAACAACAAAAAAAACTAGAGCTAGACCAGTGGTAGGCAAACTCATTAGTCAACAGAGCGGCAAACCACTCTGTGGCTCACGAGCCATGGTTTGCTGACCACTGAGCTAGACTAATCTGAGATAAAAGTAAAATAACCAGAAAATGACCCCATTATATGCTCATTTTAATATCTTAGTATACTAAACCACACATCTAAAACCTACTGAATATTCTGTTGAGATCTTCCCCTGGGACCTACCCTAAAATTTCCACCTAAAGAAGATAGATAAAACCCCTCAGGACAGAAAACACCAGCAGGTCTTTGAGCACCCTGATGTCCTTTTCCTCAGGCATGTACTTTTGATTTTTATCCTGAGCTCTAAGGGTCCTGATGAGACTTGCACCCAGAGGACAAGCGGGCTGTGTTAGCTCGTCCGGGGCTTATCCCTGATCCTGACTCCAGGGGCACCTTCCTTTGCCTCATTGTCCCAAGCATTCATAAACTTACTCCCACTTGTACCTAGACTGGAATCTTGAAATTTTTCCTGCATGAGTCAAGAACCTGGAAGTTGCTTTATTTGAAAGGTCTGGGACCATGCTGAGGCAGCCCCCAGTGGGGAAGCAGCCCCTTAACCAAATGACAACACAAAGCACCCATGGCCAAGAGAACATTATAGGTTTATAGATGCAAGTTCCAAGGTTGATGGACAGCATCCTATTTTGAAGACTCCTACATTTCTGCCAACTAATTAAAAACTCTGACATAAGAAGGCAATATATAAATTAGTAAATTAAACTGATATAAGAAGGCATATATGAACTGATATAAAAACTCTGATGTAAGAAGGCAATATACATATTAGTAAAGTGAACTGGATTGCAAGGATGGAATAATTGAATACATATAAGAGCCCTGCTGTTTGGGTACATACTGACTCCTGGGTGGTGGCCAATGACCTATCCATTTGGTCAGGCATTTAGGCCATATAAAAAGGATCATGAAAGGGAGGACTCTAAGGGTCATGGGCTTATTAAAATTTGAAGGGTATTTAAAGGGCACATTAAAGTAGGGCATGCCAAGCCCATGGGAACTTATTCAGATGGAAAGGTGACTGGAGCTATGCAGTGGACATCCTGCTGCACTTGCCAGAAGTGGCCACTGGGTTCATGAAGGCATGGGGAAGCTGCAGCAATACAGAGATGGGCTTCCTAACAGCACAT
This sequence comes from Corynorhinus townsendii, assembly GCA_026230045.1. Taxonomy (NCBI): domain Eukaryota; kingdom Metazoa; phylum Chordata; class Mammalia; order Chiroptera; family Vespertilionidae; genus Corynorhinus; species Corynorhinus townsendii. The sequence goes on along the minus strand of JAPDVU010000001.1, from coordinate 110,396,197 downwards.
TTGGAAAACTAACGAATGGGTACTGGTTTATCTTCAACTGACTTAAAACCCAGACACAACTGAATCATATTCAACTGTAATGACATCTATCCATAATAATATCCTATATAATAAAAGCCTAATATGCAAATTGTCCCCACCAGGGGGTGGCTTGGAACATGGTGGGCATCAGTATCACACTGCAACCTCTTGCCAGCTACCTGGGGAGGGGGGTGTCGGGATGGAGGAGGTGCGGTGAGAATGTGGGGTGTCCCCTGAGCTCGCTCTCACTCTTCCTGATACCCTCCCCTGGGATGCCAGGGCTCGCACCCCGGGGAAGCCCTTGCATTCAGGTGCTGGGTGCCCACGAGGAACCTGCTCCACACCCGCATGTCCTCTTCCTGGTGAGCCAGGCCATAGCTGTCGGGATCATAGGGGCCAGTCAGGCTCCCTGTGGGTTCGTGCAGGAGCTGGCCTTGTGAGGCCAGCCAGGAGAGAGTGTGCTGCCCACCTGGCTTCTGTGCAGCTGCCACTGGGCGACCTAGAGGCCCATGCTGAGCTCACTGAATCTCCACGTGGGGCCTTGGGCACCATGACTCAGGCAGCGTGGGGCACGCAGGGGCCCAGGAGCCCAGGTGCTACCCAGGGCCCAGAGATCAGCTGGGACCTGCTCTTCCATACCAGATGCTCATGCTTTGATCACCAGCCAGGCCTAGGGACCGCATCTGTGCACAAATTTCATGCAGTGGGCCCTAGTCTGATATATGGAGAAAAGTCAGTTTTACTATAAAGGCCTAACAAATACCTTTGGAATTCTTACTTACTTTTTCTGCTTTGAACCTGAGATTTAGCATGAGCATACTGTAATATGGTAAAACACTAGGTGTTGCTAAGACTCAAGTACTTTATGCAAATTATTCATAATTTAATTTTGATATGAATGATCAGATGTATTAGAAGGCCAAGTTAAAGCTTCCTTGGGATGTAATACTGATGGAAAATGACTTGTCTGCATCAAAACTGGATTCAGGAAGTGGTCAAGGACCAGTGGTGAAGATAGGCCTTCTGGAAGAATGTGAAATATTTGAGCAACCCAGTTCTGCTGAATTAAGCCTTTCCTTCAGCAGGACTGGGGTGTTGAAATATTGCACATAACTATAGATTATGTGATCAGATTAGTGTAAAAATATTCCTGAAAATGTAAATAATGGTGTTATATAATGAATTAGTTGTTTCTTTCAATCTATCCCTAGCCCACACTAGCTCCACCAAATGCTAGCCATATCCATGCTAGTACTATTTCTATATATGTTATATAAATGCTTCACTAAATATAGATGCCTAGAAAATGTTGATTATTTGGGGAGATGGGGAGGGCAGTGGACTATGAAGGAAAGGGTTAATTCAGTAGGACTGGGTTGCTCAAATATTGCACACTCTCCCAGAAGGCCTATCTTCACCACTGGTCCTTGACCATTTCCTGAAAGTTAAGCTCTGAGTTTACAGAATATTCTGTTTCATAAGAGTGTATCTGTGTGCCTGAGGCCTTGAGCCACATGTACCAGTTTGACTCAACGGTTTATGTTAACAATAAAATTTATGGTGAATGCCTTTTTGTGTTCTGAGGCCTGGAGTCTGAGTAACTGAGGTCAGTCCCATGGATGCTTCAGGCCTACATGAGTGACCTCCCATCAAACCATAAGCATCAAGGCTCAGTGCACTGTCCTGGCTGGCAATACTTCACATGTGCTGTCTTGCCTTGTTACTGAGAAAAGTCAGTGCATCTGTGAGACGACATTGGAAATGAACACTTAGAAACTCGTGCTCACTTTCTCCTCAATTTCATTCCATGCTCTTTTCTCTTTGCTGATGTTAATGTGTATTCTTCTTCTGTAAGAAACTGTAATCATGAATATAACAGCTTTTCTAAAACCTGTGAGTCATTCTAGTGAATCATGAAGTCCGAGGATGGTCTTGGATACTCTTAGTTAAAATGGAAAGAATATATCAAGTCCTATACAAGCTAGATACAGAATTGATTTGTCAATAGGCTGAGAGAAAACTCAGGAATAAGTATTATATATAGTTCATTTACTGTAGTATCCCAAACAGTAGAAAAATAGAGGTATTTGAGTCAAAGGTCTTATGGGTATAACTCAAACATTTTATTTGTAATAATTCAATATGTGGAACTTATATATTCTCTGTGTTCTTCTCTAAATTTATAATACCTGTCCTCAGACATCTGACATTTGTTTAGCTCGAGTACTGGTTCCGACTCAAAAATATACAAATCCATGTCCTTCCAGGACTGCCCACAGAACACTAGAAGCCACAAGGTTCTTTATGGCAAGAGAGAAATTTTAGATATTTTTTCCTGTTACCATATTATCTTCTTCTTTCTTCCCAAAGTTCCCCCCCCCCCCGCCACACACACACACACACACACACACACACACACACACAACTTTTATGAGGGCTTTTCAAAAGCATGTCTTAGATCCCTTCTTCTTGGCTCTGTCTCTCAGTCAAATATATGGACCTACCTCTCTTTACATAGTACTTTTCATGCCATATTATATTCTGCACTAATGACATACTTAACTGAATAATCTCATATCTTATTTTATACTAGAGGCCTGGTGCATGGATTTGTGTACTGGTGGGGTCCCTTGGCCTGGCCTGTGGGAATTGTGCCAAAACCAGCTCTCCAACATCCCCCAAGGGGTCCCAGATTGCAAAAGGGTGCAGGCCAAACCAAGGGACCCCACCGGTGCACAATCAGGGCTGGGGAGGGACCACAGGAGGGCTCCAGGGCATGTCAAACCTGTGTCGCCCAGTCCCAATCGGCTGGACCCCAAAAGCAAACTAATGTACCAATCAGAGCATCCGGCCCCTGATGGTTAGTGCACATCATAGCAACTGGTTGAGCGGTCGAATGAATGTTCGGACACATAGCATATTAGGCTTTTATTATATAGGATAGCTATAGATATATTACAAATGTCTTAGATATACAGTATGTTAATTTCAGGTGCAAAACATACATTTGTAAGTAATTACTATTTATACAAAATAGGCAAAGACAGCAGCAGGTACTGTTGTTTGTTTACAAAGAGCTCACCTCCCACTCTTCATCTTTTGTGGGTATGACTATCTTCCTCTGTGATATGAAAATGCCAGGCACCCACTTTCTCAGCTATCTTTGCAGGTAGAATAACCATTATGTGATTGAATCCTGCCTTAGGTCAACAAAGAGAATGCGTTAGTATATATATTGTGCTTCTAGAAAAAACTTATAATCTCTTAAAAAAGAAAGTGATGCAAAAATAGAATCCCTCGCCCTCTATTTCTGTATGTAAATGTTTTGACTCATTGGACATGTTGCTTCGATCTGTTGCAGCCATTTTGCAACATAAGTGGGATATCAAAGAGAAGGAAACCTAAAGCCATAATATCATTATTTGCTTAATGAATAATGAACTCGTCTACCTCTGCTTTTCTGTTGGGAAAAAATGCTTCTTCCTCATTTTTGCTGGAGTTTGGTGAGGTTGGTAGAGAAATGAGGAGGTTGGTAGAGAAATCAGGAATATATTATCCAACCCTTTTATTCTTTAGTAGCTGATATGCCTGGAGAATGTTCTTTCTTTCAATTACTCATGGAAATGAGGTGAGCTAAAAGATGTGGCCTTGCCTATGGGAGAGGTGTGTATAAGTTTAGTATAAATAGCTGTTTTATAGTCAGTGCTTAATTCTGATAATTAGAAGCTCACTTGACCTTATGAATAAGACTCACCTACAAGTGTCCATTTTAAAAGGCCTTTATCTGCATCTATATTATTTATGTTTTACTTTTCAGTTAGTCCAAAACTAGCATGTAAAAGAGTGGTTTTATTAGACACATTACCTCAAACTTCAACAGAATAAATTTGTAATGACTCACTCAGGTAATTAAGAAACATGACATAGCAAACTGCTGCTGATGCCCCATCCCATTGCACTCATCTGGCAGTAGTAACTAAGGAAGGCTTTTCTGAGAAGTCAAGCACATTACAGAAATCTACTGTTAAGCTAGGTCATTTTTAGTGCATATGTTTTATTTCCCTGATGTTTGTTGAGAAATGGTCCACATCTCTATTTTGGCTCCCTCACCAACAAAATGGGCTAGTGTCAAAGTCCTCACTTTACTTACCTTGCTTTCATTGCATGTGAATTGGGGGCAGTCACTCAATAAAACACAACTACATTTGCAAGATACTCCAGCAGTCCCTGAAATCTTGATGATCTTTCTGCTTACTATCTAATGGCTTGACTTTTTCTATGCCATTGATCTCTGACTTAAACTTTGTGTATCGGATTTACAAAGGAACAACAACCTTTTAACCAACTGTTGTTTTTTTTAATCTTTGGGTGAAATCAATCAGAATTTGAAAGGAGCTAGTTGATAATTCCTTTAATCACTTCACATGAGTTTCATATTTCCCATAAACTTCTTTAAAATGCTGACATTTTGAGGCACCTGTTTTGTGGTGTTACAATTCATTTTTAATGTAAAAATACATTTTGGGTTATTTGTTGTTTTTTATAAAAATAGTGGATTTCAATTGGCCTCTAGGCATCATATTAAAAATATTCTTAGATATTTTGATAGTAAACCTTCTTGTGATAAGTTCACTCACCATCAACAAATATTCAGAGATTAGTTTCCATTAAACATAGACACATGCACCTACACAATAGACAGACTGCTCAGTACTACACTCCTTTATATAAGGGAATTAAAGTCATGACACATTTTTATTTAAGAACACCAGAGTTTTGATGAAGCAAAGATTCCTTAATTTGGCCAGTAGACTTAAAGATTTTTTATTTCCTGCCAGTGAGTAGACTGCTAGGTAGAAAAAGAAACTGAGCAAAGCTCACAATAGGTAACACACAAAAAAAGAGAGTACAAAACATAAAAATTAAAATAATTTTATTTTGAAATAAATACCTGTAAGCTGAACAAGTACAATATAAAATACTCATGTGGTAAAAACCACATAACATTGATATACATAAGTTAAATAGCTAATATAGATAATTACATAGTAAAAATTATTTTAGTGATCTAATAAAATATATTTAAGTGGTAAAATCCTAATCAATATGACTAAGTATATACAAACAAAATTGCTTATTAGTACTTCTTCAGAATTATATAGAAGCCTTTGAGTTATATAAATGTTGTTGAAGGTTCGGATCCATCTATATGTTCACCTAGTAGCTGTAGGATAATTGGCATAATTTTAACAATAAATGAATGATAAATAATATAATATGCATGCCAAAATATGTAATTTTCTAATTGTGTTATTAATATATATAGAATACTGTTAAATATTTGGTAGACATTTAACTACTCAATTTATGTAAAGATAAAATTTTTTCCTGGAAAAGCAACTTTTGAATTCAGTCAAGGTAGAAGAATATTTATGCTATTAAATTTTAAGGCAAAAGGCTGAAAGCACTTCATGTTTTCCTAAACTATTTGAAATTAAAGCTTAATATTTAGTATCACAGTGTCTTAGTTTATATGCTGATGAAAAACCTGTTCCTAGGCAGTAACTAGAAAAAGTGAGTACCAGTAGGAGGAGGAATGTACAGTACTATTGTGCTATTGAGTTAGACCAGTGGCGGCAAACTCATTAGTCAACAGAGTGGCAAACTGCGGCTCATGAGCCGCATGTGGCTCGCGAGCCGCAGTTTGCTGACCACTGAGTTAGACTATCAAACTAAATGATAGAATCCAAAACTTTTGTTTGTTGCTTGCCAAGCAACCAACATAATATAGGCTAGCCACATTGGCTGGCTATAACAGAACTGCCAGCATTGGCAGTGGTGTAACCAGGAGGGGCTTACAATTGTGGTTCCTTATTCAGAAAGAATTTTCTAATATTAAAAATAAACACAAATCATCAAGAACCTACACTGGGAATTTAGGCAGTTAAAGGAATTACGATTTTATATTATTGAACTAGGGGCCCAGTGCATGAATTCATGCACTTTGAAAGGAACTGTGGGCAGCAAGGCTGTGATGGGCACAAGGGCAGGTCTTGATCCATCCTCTGTACTCTTGCTCAGCCCCTCCCACCATGGCCCAAGGTCCCTTGTCTGTAGGCAGCCCTGCTCCTGCCACTGCCACTCCCACACACTGATGGTTTTGGGCCCCCTCACATTTGCTGATGGTGCGGAGCAATTGGAGCCAGTGCCAGCAGCTGGTGGAAGTAGGGCCCGGCACCATCAGCTGGTGCTAGTAGCAGCTCCGGCACTGGCTGCAGGTTCAAATGGGGCCATCGTTGGCAGCGGGTGGGAGCAGCAGCTGCTGGCCCTGATTGCCCCTTAGGAGCAGAGGGAGGTGGGGAAGCCCTGAGGGGCAATCAGGACCAGTAGCCATCTCCTGTACATGTTGATGATGCCGAGCAATCAGGGCCAGCACTGGGCACCAGCAGTGGGTGCAAGCAGCAGCTTGCTGCCAGCAGCGGGTATGAGTGCCGGGTGGGACTGTGGCATGCAGGAGCAAAGAATTTTCAGTAACCACCAGAGGCTCACCCTAATGACAAAGACTGGCACCCTGCCTTGGTCTGGTGCCCTCACTCACCTGCTCCACCATTGTGCCATGGCCAATGCTTGCCATGTTCCATGCTCTGCTGCCTGCTGCAGATGACTGCCATGTTCCGTGTGCACCCCCTGGTGGTCAGCGCACGTCATAGGGACTGGTTGTTTGGTTGTTCCATCATTTGGTCTATTTGCATAGTAAGGTTTTATGTATATAGAAGATATTGATTTTCCAAAGAAACAGATATTTGTTTGCAATGTAGAATCTGCATAATGCAAATGTAGGAAACTGTTCACTATTTTTTATTAAATGTTTCTATATTAGAATTTAAAACTGTCAATGAGCCCTATGTAACTTTAATTATTCATTAAAAGTTTGCTTTTGTCAAATCCTTACATAGTGTAGTCAGGAACCTTCTTGAATTGTGTCTAAGATTTTCTCTTAGAGATAAGATATGTTGTGAAGCAGCCTATAGAATACAGATAGGTAATTGGTCAGCTTCAGTGGTTGAGTAGTAATGAATTCCATTAAGTTCTTAAACATGTTAACAAAAATTTTAAATCTGAGGTGCGGGGAGACTTTATTCAGGTGAACAGTTTGTAAACCTAAAAAACACAGGTTCCAAAAATAAAAAGTGCACTGACCAAGACAAAGGGAAGCTGCCTTTTATAGAGAAAGTTTTTGCCTGGCTTCCTAGTTGGTCCAATTTTATGCAAATGAGAAATAAAAATTCCACAATTCTGATTGGTTCAAATCACATGCCACCTTGGTTGGAATCTTGTGTTCTTATTGGTTGTTGTGGACAAGTTTTGATTGATTGGTACAGATGCAAATGAAGATAATAACAAAACCAGGAACTTCCTTATAAGGATTAACTCAGGCAGCAGGAGCAAAATGCAGGAGGTTGAAAATTCAGTCTTTGACTTTTCCTTGATATGCAGAGTGAGTGGGAGGTCTCTGTTAATAGAGGCTACTAGATTCTAGTTATGAATTTATGTCTATATGACTATGAGGAGTTCTTGGCAGATATATTCCTCCCCAAGTTTCACAGGCAAAATATGTTAAATAATTATTAGTGCTTAGGGAATAACTGGGGAGTTATATTTATTCATTTGGCAATTATGTATTAACAATTATGTGCAAGATATTCTTCTAGGTACTTGAATTGACATCAGTGAACAAAATAGACAAGTTCATGCCCTCTGGAAATTTCCTTTCCAAAAGATGTTGATAATAGCAAAAGCCATAATGTACAAGTAAAGAAATTAGAAGGTAATAAACTCTACAGACAAAAATAAAAAGTAGAACCAGGTAAGGGGAATCTAAAAAGAGTAAAACAAAGTACAAAGTAGAGATTGGACTTAAATGAGTTTACTAGCTCTGGCATATTTTTTTTTTCCCTAAAGGAAATTCAGGTCTGTGTATTAGTGTAAAATGATGAAAATTCAGAGTTTATTAATTGTTGGAAAGAAATATTGGCTTCAAAAGGAATTCAAAGTAATAGGTTCAGAGACTAGAAAGTGTAGCTCATCAAGAAATCAGTTAGATCAGTGATGAAAAACCAAGATGGTGGCATAGGTAAACACCTAAACTGCTGCCTCTTACAACAATATCAAAACTACAACTAAAAGAAAAACGAACACCATCCAGAACCACAGGAAAGCTGGCTGAGTGAAAATTCTACAACTAGAAGGAAAGAGGAAAGCACATTGAGACTCAGAGGAGGTGCAAAAGGCTGAGGTACAGAGACGCATGCAGGGAGAGGATGGGCATCTGAATGCATGGGCGGCTAGTGCATGGCTGGCTTTCTAAAGTGGGAGAGAGATGGAAGCTCCTGACTGTGCTGAACTCCAGTACCGGGCAAGACTCTGGGAAACCATACTCATTCGGGGGTAATCTGGACTGTCAGGAAAAGAGAAAGCAAGCACACTGAGACTTGGGAGATGCAGAAGGCAGAGGTCCGGAGGCATGCGCATGCAGAGAAGACTGACTGCTGAATGCACAGGAGGCTAAGTGCGCAGTTGGCTTTCTAAAGCAGGAGGGAGACAGAAACTCCTGACTGTGCTGAACTCCAGCTCCGGGCAAGTTTCTGGGAACCCAGACTGATTTGGGGAGAAACTGGACTATCTGGCAGTGGGCAAAACTTGAGGGCGGCTTTCTCTCAGAGGTGCTTGCAGCAATTACCGATGGACACTGAGACCCAGGGGCCTCATAAGGCAGGGCTGATGGGAAGTCAAGGCTGTCTGCTCCACCCTGAGACTCCACCCCATCCAAGCTGAGCACAGAGGCTTTTGCAATTTTGCAAGTCTTGTCTCATAAGGTTGTCTCTGGCACAGAAGTTCTCCCAGCATAGACACAGCTGATCCTCACTGCCAATTGGCCTGGAGGTCAATTCCTCCCAGTGATACCAACAACAATCAAGACTTAACTACAACAAGGCTGAGCACACAGTCTACAAAGGGGTGGACCAAGAGTGTCCACCTCAGGTAACTGGGGAGGCTGAGCCACTGAGCCCTATAAGACACCTACCACACAAAGCTACTCTATCAACTCAGGGAAGCAGCAAAAATGCAGAGAAAAAGAAACAGATCACAAATGAAAGAAATGGAGGAAAGCAAATGATTGGATGTGTAGAGTTCAAAACCATGGTTTACAGTTGTTCAAGAATTTCCTAGAAAAGGCCAATAAATTTGGTGAGATCCTCAAGGATATGAAAAAGGACCAACTAGAAATTAAACGTACACTGACTGAAATAAAAAATATTATACAGAGAACTAACAGCAGACTAGAGGACCACAAGAATCAAGTCAAAGATGTGAAATACAAAGAAGCAAAAAACACTGAACTGGGAAAGCAAAAGGAAAAAAGAATCCAAAAATTTGAAGATAGTGTAAGAAGCCTCTGGGACAACCTCAAGCGTACCAACATCAGAATTATGGAGATGCCAGAAGAAGAGAGAGAGCAAGATACTGAAAACCTATTTGAAGAAATAATGACTGAAAACTTCCCCCACCTGGTGAAAGAAATAGACTTACAGGTCCAGGAAGCTCAGAGAATCGCAAACAAAAGGAATCCAAAGAGTAACCACACCAAGACATATCATAATTAAAATACCAAGAACAAAAGACAAAGAGACAATATTAAAAGCAGCAAGAAAAAAACAGTTAATTACCTATAAGGGAGCATCCATATGATTGTCAGCTGATTTCTCAACAGAAACTATGCAGGCCAGACAGGAGTGGCAAGAAATATTCAAAGTGATGAACAGCAGGAACCTACAACCAAGATTACTCTACCCAGCAAAGCTATCCTTCAGAATTGAAGAGCAGATAAAGAGCTTCACAGATAAGAAAAAGCTAAAGGAGTTCATCACCACCAAACCAGTATTATATGAAATGCTGAATGTTCTTTAAGAAGAGGAAGAAGAAAAAGGTAAAGTTAAAAATTATGAACAACAAATACATATCTATCAACAAGTGAATCTAAAAATCAAGTGAATAAAAAATCTGACGAACAGAATAAACTGGTAAATATAATAGAATCAGGGGTATAGAAAGGGAGTGTACTGACAATTTGGGGGGAAAGGGCTGTGGGGGGTGCAGGAAGAGACTGGACAAAAAGCCTACACCTATGGATGAGAACAGGAGGGGGGATGTAAGGGCAAAGAGTGGGGAGGGAACTGGGTGGAGAAGACATATGGGGGGAAAAAGAGGAACAATTGTAATAATCTGAACAACAAAGATTTATTTTAGTAATCAAGTTTTCAGATTAATTTAAATAGGCTAATTGAAATCAGTGAATATTCAAGAAAATTTAATTGTACTGGACAAAAAGCTGTTCCTACAGTAATAAGTAAAATTTCTATTGGAAGTTTATCTCATGGTAAAATTCCTGAACATGCAATGAACCCAAAGCAGTCATATTTTTGGGCAAAAAAAAAAACAAATTAAATTTAAAGTTGTCAAGACTGCATTATAAAATTTACAAAAGCCTCCATTAATTAAAAAAATGGGGGCAATAGTAGGGTAATATCATGTAAGGAAAAATATCCTATAAGTAAATTACATCTAGAAAATTTTTACTTTACCAAATTAAGTTTCATTTGCAATGCTAACAGCAAGATCGCCATTAAAAACACACATGGTGTCTAAATAAGACAAAGGAAAATTGTTTGGGCAAGAATAAAAAGGATCCCAAATCAATTATATAGAAAAGATTCCTTTATTAACTTTTGATCAAGAATATGTTTGTGTATTTTCAGAAAACAGCTCCAAGACCATGTGGATTCCTGCAACAGAGAGGAATTGACAGGTCTGCTCCAACCACAAAGACAAGAGGAGAAACAGTCCAGAGATGGAAGACGCTGACAACGCCTTGACACGCTAGCAGTCAGCAGCTGTGCACCGCTGCAGGTTGCCTAGGACCAAACCAGAGAGGGTCAGACCTGCATTGCCACCATGTGCCCACCATCCAGATATCATTGCTGACATGTACACATAAGGAACTGTTTGACATTGAAACGGGGACTCAGAACTGTTGGATATTGAAAGTGGGACTCAAACATTTTTAATTATTATGTTTATTTCTAGTCTGCAGAGGCAAGATTTTTTAAAGCAAAGAAATGGTGGGAAAATAGATACAGAAGCAAAGAAGCATTGAACAGGCTGTCAAACTATAGGGGGAAGGCAGGGGAGGTTGGGGAGGGGGGCTGTAAGAGACCAACCGAAGGACTTGTACACATGCATATAAGCATAATCAATGGACACAAGACACTGTGTGTGTGGGGGGGCGGGGGGCAGGTGAAGGCATGTACTGGGAGGGTAGGGGAGGCTGGGGGGAGGTCAATGGGGGAAAAAAGGAAGACATATGTACTACTATTTGTAATACTTCAAACAATAAAAAAAAATCAGTTAGTTGCATATTTATATGCGTACATATGGTTTGGGTAGATTTTGAAAGAATTCTCCTTCTACTTCAGAAAGGGAAAATTTTTCAACTCTAAAATAGCCATAACAAGGACATTTTATATTAAGTAGCAAGAAGAAACCAGGCAACACTTTCAATAGTAGTCCCCTTGAAAAGGCTAATTCCAATGTAACCTTGATATTTGGGGAGGGGGGAGTTAGCAATCTGAATCTGTGCCAGCAAGCCCAGTGTCCATTCTTGATAACCTGTAATTAAGTCATCTCCCCTTTCTCCACAAAATGGTCTTGCAAGACCTCTTACTTAAATGCTCACATTTTTACAGAGGCCATAAACCATGAACAATACACAACCCCCGGAGGGGGTTATCAGCCTGGTGCCTGGCCAGGCCCTTAGGAATGGTCTCAAGACACATAAATACCTGGGGCTTTTTGCAAAGCTCACAAAAGGTCTGGAAGTATAATTCATATTTGGAGACAAAAGAAAACAAAAGGGGATAAAAGAGGGGCTTCCACCATATTGGTATGCTCAGAATTTGAGAAGCAACCTCCTCTGAGTTCACTGGCGTAATAAAGCTGTGTAACTCCATTTCCAAGTGTTGCTCGGTTTTTCTCCAGTCTTCTATAATACCCTTAGCTAGATAAACAAATTTATGAGGTATACTTTAAGCTTCCACATAAGTGCAGACAATAGTTTGTTAATCTCTTGCCACTTCATAATAGAAAGATCCTATTTTTTTCCAATTGATTTTAAGCCTTTTTTATGTTATTCTTTCTTTTATTTTTTCAAATATTACATATATCTCTTTTTCCCCCATTGATCTTCCCCTAGCCTCCCCTACCTCCTGTTGCATAACCTCATCCTACCCCCCCCCACCCCAGTGTTTTGTGTCCATTGGTGTGCGTATATGCGTTCATACAAGTCCTTTGGTTGATCTATTTCCCTCCCTCCTCAACATTCCCCAGGCTTCCCGCTGTAATTGGACAGCCTGTTCGGTGCTTTACTGCCTCTGTATCTATCTTTTTATTCATCAGGTTATAATGTTCTTTATTTTCCATAAATGAGTGAGATCATATGCTATTTTTCTTTCATTGCCTGGCTTATTTTACTTAACATAATGCTCTCCAGGTCCATTGATGCTCCTGCAAATTGGTAAGAATTCTGTCTTTTTTATAACAGCCTAGTATTCTATTGTGTAGATGTACCATAGTTTTCTAATCCACTCATCTGCTGATGGGCATTTAGGCTATTTCCAAATCTTAGCTATGGTGAATTGTGCTGCTATGAACATAGGGGCATATATCCTTTCTGATTGGTGTTTCTAGTTTCATGGGATATAATCCTAGAAGTGGGATTACTGGGTCAAAAGGGATTTCCATTTTTAGTTTTTTGAGGAAACTCCATACTGTTCTCCACAGTGGCAGCACCAGTCTGCATTCCCACCAGCAGTGCATGAGGGTTCCTTTTTCTCCACATCCTTGCCAGCACTTGTCTTTTGTTGATTTGTTGATGATAGTCATTCTGACAGGTGTGAGATGATACCGCATTGTCGTTTTGATTTTCATCTCTCGGATAATTAGTGACTTTGAGCATGTTTTCATACGTCTCTTGGCCTTCCTTCTGTCTTCTTTTGAAAAGATTCTATTTAGGTCCATTGCCCATTTTTTTCTTGGATCATTTGTCTTCCTTTAATTAGGTTGTATAAATTCCCTGTAGATGTTGGAGATTAAACCTTTATCAGTGATAACATTTGCAAATGTGTTCTCCCATACAGTGGGCTTTCTTGTTGTTTTGTTGATGGTTTCTTTTGCTGTGCAAAAGCTTTATTTTGATGTAGTCCCATTTGTTTATTTTCCATTTAGCTTCCATTGCCTTTGGAGTGGTATTTGTGAAGAAATTGCTTCAGCATATGTCTGAGATTTCACTGCATGTGGATTCCTCTAGTATTTTTATAGTTTCCATTCTTATGTTTCAGTCCGGTATCCATTTTGAGTTAAATTTTGTGTATGGTGTAAGTTGGTGGTCCAGTTTCATTTTTTTGCATGTGTCTGTCCAATTTCCCCGACACCATTTATTGAGGAGACTGTCTTGACTCCATTGTATGTTCATGCCTCCTTTGTCAAATATTAATTGAGCACAGTGGTTTGGGTGGATATCTGGGTTCTCTATTCTATTCTATTGGTCTATATGTCTGTTCTTGTGCCAGTACCAGGCTGTTTTGAGAAAATTGGCTTTGTAGTACAGCTTGAAATCTGGTATTGAGATCCCACCTACTTGTTCTTCTTTCTCAGGATTGCTGTGTCTATTTGGGGTCTTTTTTCATTCCAGATGAATTTTAGGAGAGTTCTTTCTACGTCTCTGAAATATGCCATTGGTATTTAAATGGGGAGTGCAGTGAATCTACAGATTGCTTTGGGTAGTATGGTCATTTTAATGATGTTGATTCTACCAATCCATGAACATGGTATGTTCTTCCATCTGTTTATGACTTCCTCTATCTCTTTTTTCAGTGTCCTGTAGTTTTCGGCGTAAAGGTCTTTTACCTCCTTAGTTAAGTTTATTCCTAAGTATCTTAAGTTTGTTGGTACGATAGTAAATGGGATTTCTTTTTTAGTCTCTCTTTCTTTAAGTTCACTGTTGGTGTATAGAAATGCCATAGATTTCTTGGACTTCATTTTGTATCCTGCTACATTGCCAAATTCATTTATTAAGTCTATTAGTTTTCTGATGGAGTCTTTTAGGTCTTTTATGTAAATTATCATGTCATCTGCAAATAAGGACAGCTTTACTTCTTCTTTTCCCATTTGGATGCATTTATTTCTTCTTCTTGTCTAATTGCAATGGCTAATACTTCCAGTACTATGTTGAACGGGATGGGAGTGGTGAGAACAGGCATCCCTGTCTTGTTCCTGTTCTGAGGGGAAATGGTTTTAGTTTTTGCCCATTGAGTATGATGTTGGTTGTGTGTTTGTCATATATAGCTTTTATTATATTGAGGTATGAGCCTAATATTCCCACCTTGCTAAGAGTTTTATCAAGAAAGGGTGTTGTGTTTTGTCAAATGCTTTTTCTGCATCAATTGATATGACTGTGATTTTTATCTCTGAATTTGTTTATGTGATGTATCACGTTAATTGATTTGTGAATATTGTACCATTCTTGCATTCCTGGGATAAATCCTACTTGGTCATGGTGTATGATCTTTCTGATGTACTGCTGGATCCGATTTGCTAGAATTTTGTTGAGGATTTTGGCATCTATGTTCATGAGGGATATTGGCCTATAATTTTCTTTCATTGTGTTCTCTTTATCTGGTTTTGGTATTACGGTGATGCTGGCTTCATAGAAGGAGCTTGGAAGTGTTCCTTCCTCTTGCATTTTTTGGAATAGTCTAAGGAGGATAGGTTTTAATTCTTCCTTGAATGTTCAGTAAAACTCCCATGTGAAGCTGTCTGGCCCCGGGCTTTTTTTGCTGGAAGCTTTTTGATGACTGCTTCAATTTCTTCCATAGTTATTGGCCTATTGAGATGTTTAGATTCTTCCTGATTGAGTTTTGGAAGGTTATATTTTTCTAGGAATATATCCATTTCCTCCAGGTTATCCAGTTTGTTGGAATAAGGTTGTTTGTAGTATGTTTTAACAATCCTTTGTATTTCGGTGGGATCTGTTGTTACTTCACCTCTTTCATTTCTGATTTTGTTTATTTGGGTCCTCTCTCTTGCTTCTTGGTGAGCCTGGCTAGAGGTTCATCAATCTTGTTTATCCTTTCAAAGAACCAGCTCTTGGTTTTGTTGTTCTTTTGTATTGTTTCTTTGGTCTCTATGTCATTTATCTCCGCTCTGATCTGTACTATTTCCTTCCTTATGCTTACATTGGGCTTTTCTTATTGCTCTCTTTCTAACTCTTTGAGTTGTAGGGTTAGGTAACTTATTACCGTTGTTTCTTGTTTTTTTGCAGTAGTCTTGTAAAGCTATGAACTTCCCTCTCGAGACTGCTTTTGCTGTGTCCCATAGATTTTGGATTGTTGTGTTTTCACTGTCATTTGTTGCCATGATGTTTTTTATTCCTTGTTTGATCTCTCTGGTATCCCAGTCATTGTTTAATAGCATGCTGTTTAGTCTCCATGTGTTTTATATTTTTGGATTGTTTTTTATTGTAGTTGATTTCCAGTTTTATGCCACTGTGATGTGAGAAGATGCTTGATATGATTTCTATCTTTTTGAATTTGAAGAGACTTTGCTTATGACACAACATATGGTCTATCTTTGAAAATGACCCATGTGCCCTTGAGAAGAATGTATATTCTATTGCTTTGGGGTGAAATGTTCTGAAGATGTCAATTAATTCCATCTGGTCTAGTGTGTCATTTAGGATTGATGTTTCTTTGCTAATTTTTTTTGTTTAGAGGATTTGTCCATTGGTGATAGTGGGGTATTAAAGTCTCCTACTATGATTGTATTGCTGTTGATCTCTCTCTTGATATCCTCCAGGAGTTTTTTTATGTATTTGGGTTCTCCTGTATTGGGTGCATATATGTTTACCAGAGTTATTTCTTCTTGTTGGATTGCTCTCTTTAGTATTATGAAGTGGCCTTTTTTATCTGTTGTTATGTCCTTCATTTTGAGATCTAATTTGTCAGATATAAGTATTGCTACCCCAGTTTTTTTTTTTTTTTCATTTCCATTCACTTTGAAAACCTTTTTCCATCCCTTCACCCTCAGTCTGTATGTCTTTTTTTCTGAGGTGGGTTTCTTATGGACAGCATATATATGAGTCTTGTTTTCTTATCCAATCCATTACCCTATATGTTTTGATTGGGACATTTAATAAATTTACATTTAAAGTTATTATTGATAGGTACTTATTTGTCACCATTTTTATTCTTTACCCCTGTGTTCCTTCTTTGCTTCCTATATATATTTTTTACATCAGACTCTTTAGCATTTCTTGCATTGCTGGTTTGGTGGTATAAATTCTCTTAGTCCTTTTTTGTCTGTGAAGCTCCTGATTTCACCTTCAATTTTGACTGATAGCCTTGCTGGGTACAGTATTCTTGGATTCAGACCCTTCCTTTGCATGACTTTGTATATTTCATTCCATTCCCTTCTGACCTGATGAGTTTCTGTTGAGAAATCAATCGCTAGTCTGATGGGGGTTCCTTTGTAGTAACTTTCTGTCTCTCTCTGACCACTTTTAAGATTCTTACTTAGTCCTTGGTGTTTGCCAGATTAATTATAATGTGCCTTGGTGTGGGTCTTTTGGGGTTCATTTTGCTTGGGACTCTGTGAGCTTCTTGGATTTGTGTGGGTTGTTTTCTTCCCTATATAAGGGAAGTTTTCTGTCATTATTTCTTCAAACAGGTTTTCTATTCCATGCTCAGTTTCCTCTCCTTCTGGAACTCCTATTATGTGGATGTTGCTTCATTTCATTTTGCCCCCAATTTCCCTTAGTCTCTCCTTTTGCTTTTTAATTACTTTTTTTCTAGAAGCTGCTCTACTTGGGTATTTTTCCCACCTTTTCTTCTAGCTCACTGATGTGTCCTCTGCTTCTTCTACTCTACTCTTGATGCTTTCTGTTGAGTTATTTACACCAGCAATGTCATATTTCATTTCTTCTTTGTTCTTCTTCATTTCCTCTTGGTTCTTACATATATTGTCAAATTTGTCTTAAAATATCCATTCTTTTCAGGCAACTTATGACCATTTCTCTGAATTCTTTCTCTGAGAGGTTGCTTGCTTTCATTTTGTTTACTTCCTTTTCTGGTCATGCCTGCTTTTCTTTCATATGCGGGCTGTTTCTTTGTCTCCCCATGGTCTCTCTTCTCCAGATGTCTGGTTATTTAGTTCTCTCTCTCCTTATCCCAGGAAAAAGCTGACCTTTCTGTGGTGGAGTGTAAAGCTCCTCTGCATCCACATGTTTGCGCCAATTGGGGACCGGTGTTCTGGGGCTCGCAGCTGTTCGGTGGTTGCCGCAGTTGTAGATTTTAAAGCTTCCTATAACCTCCACTTTGCCATTCAAGATGGTGAGGTCTCCACGTCCGAGCTCGTAGCTCTGGGAGGGGACCCAACAGCAGTGGAGGCTACCTGGTCAGGGGAACCCCATCCAGCAGTCCCCCATCTTCTCCTCAAATACAATTGTCCCTTAATTCTCCAAGAAATACTCCCCATGCAACCCTCAGCTATTCTTTCTTTCTGCTCCGGGACAAGGCTCGGAATCCATCTGTCTATTCCGTCACCATTTTTCTTCCCCTATTCTATTAGTTTCTTTTTTAACAGCATCCTCAAAAACAAATTTCTAACAGTCTGTTCAAGTCAATTTAGGTTTTCCTTAGATGCCTCTCAAAATTGTTTTCGTTACCTACATTTTTAGGTATTTGTTATGACAGCATTTTGTTTCCTGTTACCTACTGCTACATAAGCAATTACCCCCAAAAACTGCAACTTAAAATATCAAACATTTATTTTCTCAGAATTTCTGAAGGTTAGGAGTCTGAGCCTGCCCTGGGATTTAGTGTCACAAGGCTGCAATCAAAGTGCTGACACTGCAATTATCTCAAGATTCTACTTGGGGAGAAACCACTTTCAAGCTCATTTGCATGGCTTTTGACAGGCTGAAGTTCTTGCCTGCTGCCAGTCACTTTAGTTTCTTGCCACATTGGCCACTCCTTCAAGCTCCCAACATGGCAGAAACCTTCCTGAGATCCATTGAGGAAAGAAAAAGAGAAAAGCTGTGAATTAGAGAAGTCACAGTATTTTTGTAACCTGATCTCAGAAGTGACATTCTATCCCTTTTTCCATATTCTGTTTGTTAGAAACAAGTCTGTAGGCACAACCTACTCTCTGCAAGGGACACATAGTGTGGATGAGAGAGGCCACATGCTCACCTGACAAGCTCAGGGATGGCTTGCATGATGATCTTGCAAACTCAGAGACCTAAAGTAACCACAAAGGATGGTCTGAAATGAAACTTTAACTAAAAGCAGTTATGGTGGGTAGTTACATCCTAGGCCAGTATCATCACTGACAAGGTCAACTTTTCCTAAACTGAGCCTTTCTATCTTTTTGCATCTATGATCACATACCCTTGAAATGTCTGGGTAACTTGTAACTTCCCTTTTTCTGGATCCCTTGGGCACAACCTAATGTGCCTGGCACCGGGACAGATACCACAAATTCCTTCATTGTTATGTTACTTGTTCCTGTACCCACCTAAGTATGTGTCTATCATTTTACTTTATATCCAATCCTAGAGGTTTCCCCACTTTGTTTCCCCACTCCACCCCACCCCCCGCCACCTCTCTAGTCTATCACCAATGGATTTCATGTAACCCTAGGTTCCTTCCTTTGATTGTAATGTAAAAATACAAATGTAACCTGCCATTCTCCAGAGCGTTATCTCAATTCGTTGAGGTTCTGCTTCCCGGCATGCATTGACAGTTTGGCTCAAATAAACTCACAAAAATTCTTTACAGGTTTTAATATTTTTAAGTTAACAACAGGAATGCTTACCCTGAGAAGGAGGCTAGTTGGAGCCATCTCAGAGGCTGCTAACTACAATGACTTTCTTGTGTTTATTAATTAATTAATTTAATTGTTTATAAATTAATTAATTAATTTATAGACTCTAGAAATAAGTGATAGTGGTGTAATAAACGTAGTTATTAATAACAGGAAAGGAGCAGAGGGAAGGCAAAATATTATAGGCATGTCATTTGTGAGGCTTTGCCAGGAAGTTGCAGTTTAACATTCCCCAGGGAGCCACAAGTCTATTCCCCACAGATCCCTAGGGGAGAATACTAGTAGATGCAGCCCAAGAAAGTCTGAGTGAAATAAGGAAGGTCCTTGCCTTTCGATCACACCTGGAAACAGGTCATTGGCCTGAGGAGGCGAGGCCACTGTAAGCGTGGGAAGACTTGAAGTAGTTAATCCCCTAACAAAGGCTTTCCCTCTCTTGCTCTCTTGAGCTTTTGCTGCCTGGCATGTTGAGCTTGACTCACGGCCTCATGCTCCTGCTCCCCTGCTGAAATAGGAACTGATAGGGGTGAAAAGGCAGGTTTAGGGAATTTTTAAAATTAAGGGGTCCATGGAAAAAACACAGGACCACAGAGCTGCGAAATATTATATTTCCATAAGACAAGGAAACTAGGAGTAGCAAAATGTCTATATATACAAAATAAAGAAGGAGGTAGAAAGCCCAGAGGGAATGGGATAACAATGAGGGAGGAGAGCCTCACACATCCTCAGTGAGGTTAGACCTTTGAGCTCAGGAGTTGCTATAGTGACCAAATCTGAAGGGAATAGTGACGAATCAGAGGGGAAATCAGGACACAGGGACTTGAAGCCTTTATAAACCATGGAAGGAGAAACTCTGTGGAACTCTTTCTCCCTCCCCATGTGGAAGTCTGTGCTGTGAGATTATTTCCCCTCCTCACGTGGGAGTTTGTACTTGTTCTTCAATAAATTTCCACCTTTGCTATACAATCTTCTGTTTGTGGTTTCATTCTTCGACTCCAATGGACAAAGAATCTGGGAAAGACATTCTGCCCAGGGAACACCATGTGTTCCAGTCCCAAAATCCCGTATCACTGCCTTCACCTACATGGCCCACAGCCATGTAGACCCCACACCTGGACTAATGGGCTGCAACTAGCCTAATGCTAACATGGACCCAACTCCAGGGTAGAAAGGAAACTTTGGATGCTGACTTTGCTTCTAGCTCTGCTGAACCCCTAGCTGTGCTTAGTCCGGGACTGGATTCAATTAAATGGGACTTTGGAAACCCAGCGATGTAACTCCATGCAAATAAAAATCATTCATCCTCCCATGCGAGTCTCAGAAAATCATTTTTCTCTAGATTTCATAAGGTCCCAATCCTCAGCCCTCAGTGGGGATAGGGATATCCTACTTCCACCAACAACGTATGTGTCTGGTTTATTTCATTTATAATGCCATGAGATCTATCTATGTTGTTGCAAATGGCAAGATTGCATTATTTATTATGGCAAAATAATATTTCATTGTACATATATAATGCCATTTCTGTATCCATTGATGAACACTTAGGTTTTTGATATATTTTAGCTATTATAAATAATGCTGCAATCAATATGAAGTATATATTTTATTTGAGTGTCTTTGTTTACTTTGGATGAATCGTTAGAAATGGAATTGCTGGATCATATTGTTAGATAGTATAAGGGCCTCAAGGTCTGGGCAGTTCCAAATGTTATGTCTTCCTAAATATTAAAATATAGCTCAGTATTTTGCAGATGCAGCTGTAAACGGGATGAACTGACAGAGAGGAACTCAACCTGATGAAAGTAGCCAACTTCAAAGAGAAAATTGACATGTAATTGACCAAATAATGTATATGAGCAATGACTAAGCTTCCCTTGGGAGAGGCAGGGCTTTGGATGCGAATCCTGTGTCATCTTTACTTGCTATAAGAAAACAAGACTACTTGTTTTTGAATAGAACAAGGCAAGCATCAGACCCCTTGAGTTTGGTAAAAAATTTGGCAACTCCAGATGGGACTATTTTAATAGGGCTCCCTCTCAGCCTGTGAGGATGCTTGGCAAAGATCACTGGAACTTACTGGCCTGGCAGAGGACCTGCGCTATTGGAGGCTCCTGCTTGGGGCTGACCACCAGCACCACTGCCTGAGCTACCTTGACAGCAAAGCTGGTAGGTCAGTTCCTGTGGTTACTTTGATCGATGTTTCTTTCCTGAAAGCTACTGTTAGTACTGGTGCATGTTTGGTTTCTGGTTGGTTGGGCTGAAAATGTCTCCAAGGCACTGGATTCAGGGCTTGACTTAGGTCAGACTCTGGGGGGCAAAGAGGGGTGAACAATGCCTGTGTGGTGATGCAAGACATTGTCGGGTGAGGATCTGGGTATAGACGTCCAACTCTGGAGTGTCGAGGAACTCCTGCTGGACAATCCAAACTTCCTTGGGTGACAACCTCTGGTCTGGCTGTCCGGTTGTCTGCCCTGCGGAATTTGGGTTTTGTGCTTTGTGTGGACATTGCATTTGCCTTGTTTGTATTAGATATAAACGTGCCAACTCTGGGAGACTCAAATTTGATCCCCGAATGCAGCCTCGGGGCATGCATTCTAAAGAATTGGTTAAAAAAAATGCTTTGTTTAACTTAAAGAAATTAAGTGCTTATACAAATTAAGAAATATAACAAATGAGTCCAAGGCAGCCTTGCTTGAGGCTGGGAGCCTATTGTGGATTTGGGAAGCATTGTTTTCTAAGTGAAGTTTATTTGCTTCACTAACCACACATAAGCTTCTCCTCTGAAACTCCCACCCTGTCTCCATCCAAGGAACTCACTTTCCGGAGCCCCTGCACCCAGGGTGAAATTCACTGGCACATGGGACTGACACCCCTGCAGATTTCTGAACAAGGTTTCCTGCAGACAGGCTGCACCACCTTCACTGAGGAAGACAAGAAGTGAGTTCATGCTGTCCTGTGGAGGTGATCTGGGGCAAGCGAGACTGAGCAGCAGAGGTTTGGCTGTGGGACTTGGGTCCAGTCTGTGGCTAACAATGTAGAGATACATGCTTGGGGTTTTATGGGAAGAATTTCTGGTTTTATCTGTGAGCTGTTTAAATAAGATTCCTTTTGCTTCCCTTATTCTGAGGGATAAGGAAAAAATATATACCACATCTTTTCAAAGAGTTTCATTAATATAAAGAGATGTTCTATTAGTACGTGTGATTTCAGAAATTTTACCAAAGGTGTGCTAACAGAGGCCAAATACCCTAGGAGTATTTGAAACTGAATAAAATTAAGCTTATTTGAGTGGATTGGTGCCAGAAAAACAGAAAAGTCTATTATGATTTGAAAATGTAGTTTGAGTGAGCTTTACTGGATTTGCAAAAGGAAGCAGGTAGAATCAACCACATGTATGTATTTTGAAAAACAGAATCTTGAAGGTAGTTGGGCTTCCTAGCTACAAAGTGTGGGAGGGAGATGAAAATGACACAGGGAAATGAATTGCTTTTAGTCTGATGAAAAATTTGTTAAGATTTTGAAGTGGTCAGAATGTCCCATGTCCGCATGCATGTATAAATGTATGCAGTTGGATACAACAGGGAGTCTGGTACCTGCAGAGACTAAAAAGTAGACATGAGCAAGGACACAATCCATTAATATGGCAACACCCGTGTCTAGCAGTCCTGGAGGATTTTCAAAAGTAATTTACTGGTTCCCAATGAATTCATAAAAAGGCATTTATCTGCAAGGGTGGTTTTGAGAGCATTGACTCTGGGCAGGTGGAGGCATTCACTTCATTGTGGCAGATCCAAATCGAGTCCCTCAGCTTCTTTTCTGAGCGCAGCTCATTAGCTCCCCCTCTTTCCTCTAAAGCTGTGGCGGAAGATGGGGCAGCTAAGGGTGAGACAGCTCCCTCTCTGCATCCATAGGCAGGATGAGGTGCTTTTAAGCTGTATCACCACTCTGGGGAGTGGCCCCATCCAGCCTGGGCACAGGCCCTGATGTCTTTGGGGGTCTGCTGACTGGCTGTGGAATGGACTGACTAGTTACCTGTCCTAGTAACCTCTATCTTGGGTAAAAACTGCTGTTTAAAATTTAACCCTGCTATTCTGGCTTCTTTAAATGTTTGCTTGCTTAAATAATAAGGAAAAATAAGACTACTCCCCATCCCAGAGAGGCCATAAACTATGAGCCAGACAGAGTTGTCAGTGCTGGCACCAGGCCAGGCCTTGAGATATGGTCTCATGGCCCTGTCCCAGCACACAGGACTTTTTCTCAGAAGGTCCGGAAGTTTCATTCCAAATTTGGAATAAAAAGAGCTGAAAAACATATAAATAAGGGAGACTTCCACCATATTGGGCCCCAGAATTTGAGAAGCAAGATTTTCCTCTGGGCTGCCCAGCCTAGCGAAATGAACAGGACTCCAAAGAAATTTGGCTTATTGATTAAGGCGTTTTCTGACTTGCAATATAACAGAAGCAACAAGGTGGAGAAACTCAGTTTTTTTTGTCACAGCCAGAGCAGCCATAGAAGTTAACAGAACCCTGCCCTGCGAAGGCGCGAGCTGGGAGGGAGACAGGTACAGGGAGGCCACACAGCCTAGAACCTTCCTTTTAGTGGATTGGTTCTGAATTGTGGCATGTGAGCCAAGCACACAGTAGGCATTTTTGGCCTGTCCTCTGCCTCTCACACACCCACCTGTCTGGGACATGAAGAGAGTGTGGGGAGAAGCCTTGGAGAGGACTTCTCAGCCCATCTTCTCTAGGAGTCCGGGAGCCAGAGGGCTGAATGGAACTGGGACCTGTAACAGCAGTAGAAGGCGACTCTGATAGTTTGGGCATCTGGGGCCGGAGAGAAGAGGTGATGCCAGGCAGTGCATCCTGTGAGCAGCCCTTTGTGGCATCATGGGTGCTCCTTGCTTTTCCATCCTATTTCAATACAACCTGTGCCCACAGCTGTTTACTGTCTTTGCTTTCTTCTTGAGCTCCTAATGTTCCAAATTGGAGACAAGGGGTGGAGGAGCCACAGGCTGTGAAAGATGGAAACTGTGGATTATATAGACCTCAGGTGATCTGCTCATCGCACGGCTCATCCCAACACCTACTGGCAGTGGGCTTTGGGGACAAAGATGTTGCAAGTGAGTGATGCCTTCTCCCTGTGTCCTGAATTTTAGAAGGGCTTTAACATCTGAACTGCAGCTGTGTAGCCGGCTAATTAGGGCATGATGTTTAACAGGATGTCTGATCTTAGAGGGCCTAGGGCTATGTCGGCTTGAACAGCATGACCTGCAGAGATAAGGCCAAACTTACCCCCCCCCCAACTACACACACATACACACATAAACACACACACACACACACACACACACACACACACACACACACACACGAGTTTATATTCCTGGGAGTGCCTCCTGCCATCACAGGGGGGCTTTTCTGTGGTGTTTTGTCCCAAGAGAGCCAATATAGAAGGCCCTGTCAGGACTTCTTCCCAAGCTGTCTTCCCCCCCCCCCCGGCCCCCCCTCGCCCCCCCAATGGTGCCTTAGGAGCTGCAACTCTTCACTTAGCCACATAACAAATATCACTGCACTTGAGAAACCATGGGTCACCTCCTGGATATTGTCTAGAACTGTTACATCTGATATCCCTTCCCCCTCTGGGGGTGCTGTGCTTCATCTGGGTTCCCACTGTCTGCATAGTCACTTCCTGCCCAGATCCTGCCTTGAGGAAATAGGGACAAGGGTCATACTTCTATAACTGCTTCTCATTTTGTTTGTTAGGCCATAGAAGAGTGTGGATTTCATTTTGTCAGGTTACTTCATATTATTGTCCTTCCTGGTCATGGAGAGACCCAGGAGCCCAACAGGTGTCCTTGCTGGCATGTTTGTCCTTAGGGAAGCTGTCATTCTGGTCCATCTTGCTCATTAGATCCCAGCAGGATGTGATTTTATGAGTGGCTACGTCTTGGTCTCCTTGATTTTTCTCCTGCTTCTGCCTCACCTCTATGGGGCATGTCTCCTGTTAGATAAGAGTACCACTCTCTTTCTGCACTCCTTCTCTCAGGAATCCCTGCACTCTGGGGACTCCAAGACTTTCATAAGTTGGCTGACCAGAGAATTTCACTCCTCGAACTCAAAGACATACTCCATCCATGTTTAGCAGGAAGCAGTTATAGAAGTATGACCCTTGTCCCTATTCCCACAAAGACTTGGAGTAAAAAACTCTCTGGAGAGAATTGTTAGATAGGACAAGGCTCTTAAGGTCTGGTCAGTCCTAAATGTTATTTCTTGCTAAATGTTAAAATGTAGCACAACCCTGGCCAGTATGACTGTTGGTAGGAGTGTCATCTTGTACATTGAAAGGTTGTAGGTTTGGCAACCAACCGATGTTTCTCTCTATATACATTCCCCCACCCCCATTCCCTCTCTAAAAACCAATGAAAATGTCCTCAGGTGAGGATTAAAAACAAAACAAAACAGCATTTTGCTAATGCAGCTGTAAACAGGATGAGCTGGCAGACAAGAACGCAACGTGATGAAAATAGCTAACTGCAAAGAAGTCAACACATAGTTGACCAAAACGTGTACATAAGCAATGGCTAAGCCTCCCTTCAGGGAGCTGGAGGTTTGCATTGGTCCTGTCTCCTTTACTTACTGCAAGTAAATAAAACTATCCTGAGACAACTATGCCTTGTTTTTAAATAAAAACCCCTTGCCCTCAGTGGCAAACCCCTTAATTCAGTAACATCATGGTAGTTCTATTTTTTATTTTTTGAGTAACCTCTATAGTGTTTTCCATAGAGGCAACACCAATATATATTACTACCAACTAGTGCACCAAGGTTCCCTTTTCTTCACATCTGTACCAACATCTATTTTTGTTGTCTTTTTTATAATAAACTTTCTAACAGTTGTGAGGTGATATCTCATTTCTATTTTGATTTACATTTCAGTTTTTCAGACTCTTTCCCTGCTCTATTTAGAAAAAATCCTATTTTCCAAATTGTTAGTCTCTAAATATATTTATCCTTTGTTCTCAATATCTAATGTGCTCTTTTGATTATCCAATATAATTTTTATTGGATATTACATATAACTATATATTTTATGAGTATTCATATGTCCCCTGAAATTTTCTATCCCTTAACAGCTTTTATTGTATTCATGCATTGCATATAAAAGTTCATTGAAAACTGAAGCATAATATTTTTGTTGTTATTTCCCAAAATGTTTATTGTCTTTCATCTCTGGGAGTTAGTGTATAGGTGTGTGGCGGGGAGTAGGGGAAGGGGGTACTAATCGTTTTCACTACATTACAGTCAAATTCAACTGGTTCAAGCTTTACAATTGTAATTCCAGTAAGTTCCAATCACCCAGGGGTGGCCTTTATAACCCTGCTGGCAATTAACCTGGAAGGGTGTTACCTGCACTTTCCCTGGCCCTCTTTTAATGCTTTTTAAAAATATGTATTTTTTACTGATTTTAGAGAAAGGAAGGAAGAGGTAAAGAAAGATAGAAACATCAATGATGAGAGGCAATCATTGATCAGCTTCCTCCTGCATGCCCTATCCTGAGTGGGGATCCAGCCCACAACCCAGGCATGTGCTCTGACCCGGAATTGAACCGTGACCTTCTGGTTCATAGGTCGATGCTCAACCACTGAGCAATGCCATCCAAGCTTAATGCATTTTTTTTAAAAAAATTGATTGGAATATGGGGTTATTGGGTGAAGGAATCTGTTTTTGTGTTTGGGACTTTTCCAGACTCCATCCAATTTTGCAATCCCACAATGAGATCCAACACCTGCTTGGTTCCCTTCATTTCTGCATGGTTTACTTCCTCCATGTTACCAGCCTGCTGCATGGCCCATTAACTTGAAGGATCTTCTGATCTACTATGAACACTTGATTCTTTCTTTATCTCTGGAAATTAATTTATCAAAGCTTTTCTGTTCTTGCTTCTCATTTTGTTTGTTAGGCCATAGAAGAGTGTGGATTTCATTTTGTCAGGTTACTTCATATTATTGTAAGAGCAAAGTTCTTATGTGTCTTTCTCTATCCTCCTTGGAAATGGAATTTCATCTGACTAATCCATGACAGTGTGTGTGTGTGTGTGTGTGTGTGTGTGTGTGTATTTATTTATTTATTTACTTACTTATTTAAAGGTTTACTTGAATTAAACAGACAAGTTTAATTAGAATTCATCTATTCAGACTTCCACAATATTTCAAATATCTTGTGACTATAATTTTAACTTAAACATTTTTATAATTCAGTGTAACTTGTCAGGCACCTTTTAATTGATTTCTTTGAATAATTAAATATTTATTTTTATATCACAGAAAATAACAGATTACATTGAATAAGAGCATATACAAAATTATGGCTTTTTATCCATTATTTTACAATCCATAAAATTTCTTAGATTCTTCATCACCATTGTATTGTATTCATTAAAATATTTGTAATTTATAGAATTTTAAAATTAATAGAAAATTTTGTATCATCTACTTTAACAATTACTTTAATAATTTCATTTTATAAATTACCAAACTAAGACATAAAAATTAGAACACATATGTGAATTTATTCAATGACTGTCTATTCCCCAAATGCTTTCTGATGCATCTCATTAAGATTCATATTTGCCACTTTCTTCACAAATTCAGGGATTACCACTACCCTGTGAGATTTAGCAAGCTTGAATTTTCATGTTTATGTTTCTAGTGTGATATGTGAAGCTCACAGTTAATACTAACTACTGTGATAATGTGGTACATTCTAGGGAGATACACTTTTTCTCTAATGTTTCCTTATTAAGTGCACCTTGATTATATTTTACTTGCTGAGGAGATAATCTGCATTTAATTGCTTTTAATTTATAGAAAATTATTTAACTAAATTAAATAAGGCTAATAAGTGTCCAAAATTAGGACTTGGGAAACAGAATTCAGGTAAAAAAATTCATTATTTTATATTAGGCTGGGAAAGCCCTCTTTATGATATACTATTTTATTAATATACATTTTCATTTTATCAAGATAATCAAAAGTATGGATAAAATAAACATATCTTGATTTTATCTACCTATAATTTTTATAATCTTATTCTTATTGATGAGATTTCTCATTATAAATATGTTCTTAAGGGCAGATACATTATTTTAAGCATGTTGATAAATGATTTTGTTTTACTTATGTATTTATTTTTCTTTATTGAGTTATAATTGACAAATAAAATTGAAAGAGAGTTGAATGTACATGATGATTTTATATACGCACTAGAGGTCCAGTGCATGCAATTCGTGCACGGGTGGGGGTGTCCCTCAGCCCAGCCTGCACCCTCTCCAATCTGGGACCCCTTGAGGGATGTCCAACTGCCCATTTAGGCCTGATCCCACCAGGCAGTTGGACATCCCTCTCACAATCCAGGACTGCTGACTCCTAACTGCTCGCCTGCCTGCCTTCCTGATTGCCCCTAACCGCTCTGCCTGCCAGCCTGATCACCCCCTAACCACTCTCCTGCCAGCCTGATTGATGCCTAACTGCTTCCCTGCCAGCCTGTTTTCCCCTAACTGCCCTCCCCTGCAGGCCTGGTCCCTCCAACTGCCCTCCTCTGCAGTCCTGGTCCCCCCCATCTGCCCTCCCTTGCTGGCTTGTTCCCCCCAAATGCCCTCCTCTGCTGGCCTAGTGACCCCTAATTGCCCACAACTGCCCTCCCCTGCAGGCCATCTTGTGGTGGCCATCTTTGACCACATGGGGACAGCCATCTTGTGTCCACATGGGGGTGGTCATCTTGTGTCTTGGAGTGATAGTCAATTTGCATATTACTATTTTATTAGATAGGATACATATACAATGTGAAAGGATTACTCTATTGAGTTAATTAACACATCCTACACTATATATATGTATAAATATATATACGTGTGTGTGTGTATACATATATATATATATATATTGTGTTCTAAAAATGTATACAACACAGACTTTGAATAATTGCAAAGGCGATATTTATTAAAAGACATTGCATTTTCAAAATTGACCTATCAGTTGTTAAAGTGTGTATCATTTTTTGGGACACCCTGTGTAGAGGTGAGCAAGTTGTTCTTTAGGATAGTGAATGATAAGTGTATTTTTCAATAGACTATACATTTTAAGAGCTGCAAGGTTTTCTGCCAATGTGACTATATCACTTTACACAGTTACCAGCTATATATTTTTGCTATGATAGGCTATAATAAAGATGATCTAAGTCCATATATTTTCATTATAAAGACATTTCAAAATCACACAAAGAAAGATATAAAAGCCATAACTGCGTTCTCTTATTTCAAATTAAACAGAAAGGCTGTGGAAACATTTTAATCTGTCAGAGGCATAAGGTACTCTTGTCATTAGAAGGAGGTGGGTGAGTTCCAATCTCCAGTTTTGCTACTCATTAGCTAGGCAACTGTGTTACATTATATAAATTTATGTAATATATAAATCGTGACTGGTGCCAGGTGCCAGCAGCAAGTGCGAGCAGCGGCTCCAGGCCGGCTGTGAGTGCGAGTGGGCCAGCGCCAGCAGTGGGTGCGAGCGGAGGCTCTGGCACCGGCAGTGGGTGCGAGTGCGTGCAAGCAGCGGCTACCTGCCCTGATCGCCCCTCAGGGCTTCTCCACCTCCCCCTGCTCCTGAGGGCGATCAGGGCTGGCAGCTGCTGAGCAGGTGCAAGCAGCAGCTCCAGCGCTGGCCGCAGGTGCAAGTGGGGCCAGCTCTGGCAGCAGGTGCGCAGGAGCAGAGAATTTTCTGTAACCACCAGAGGCTCGCCCTGATGACAGCAACCAGTGCCCCGCCTTGGTCTAGCGCCCCCACTCACCTGCTTCACTATCTCGCCACGGCTGACACCTGCCATGTTCCACGCTCTGCTGCCTGCTGCTGACACCTGCCATGTTCCACGCTCTGCTGCCTGCTGCTGACACCTGCCATGTTCCACATGTACCCTCTGGTGGTCAGCTCATGTCATAGCCACTGGTTGTTCGGTTGTTAGATTGTTCCGCTATTCAGTCTATTTGTATATTAGCCTTTTGTTATATAGGATTATTCTATGTCTTCTTACATGTAAAACATAAATAATAATAACTACCTCAGAAGGTTGTTGGAGATTAAATTAGATAATGCATGTTTAACTATTTGAATATAATATCTACTTAACACATCATTATCATTTCTACGTTTATTAATCTTACAGATTTTCAAAATGTAAATCTCAACTCAATTTATTTTGACTTTTAAGATACTTATTTTTAAGTCAATAAATATTTTAAACAAGTTTTAACACATTAATATTTTAGCTTTATAAAATGCATCAATTGTTTTAAAAAGTCAGAATATTCACACAGTTAATTCTTTTTTTGTACCTGTAGTGATTTATCTTTTTTATTTTATTAATTTCTTTTTTTATTGTTTAAAGTATTACCTTTGTCTCCTTTTACATAGTTAATTCTTGAAATTATTTCCTTGTTTTCACTCCAGAATTGGTTGTGCAGTATGACAAAAAATACTCTTATTCAAAAAGAGACTTAATATTTAGTCACTTTTTTCTTGGTTCTTATACAATATCAAAAAACACCTGTGAAAATACAGAATGTTAAAAAACTTAACTGCTATTCACAGATATGGCAGGGACAATGTAACTCTTTATTCTAGAGAGTTTTGGTGGCAGAGTTTAGTCAGTTCATTAATTTAACTCTTATTTAAGAAAAATGTAATGGAGGTATACTATTACTCTGTGAAGATAATCATTAACAATTCATGGAAGAGTAAGCTCATAAGGTCAGGGATATGCTCATCTCAGATTCTATTAGTGCACAAAATTGAGAGGAAATTGAGCAAGTTACCACCGTTCTTTTAGCACTAAATATTTGTTGATTGTTAGTTGATAAGGAAAATAACATTATTTTAGTACCCTGTTCCTCACATTCTACTCTGTGCATGCCAAGAGATTATTACTATTATGTTTTTAGCTCAGGTCTAAGACCTTGAATGAAGATGGAGAGAAATTTTACAGATCCAGTAAATTCCCTCTGCTTTAACAGGATAAATTATAGTTTTTACTAGAAGGGAGTATTAAGCTAATAGTTTTCAGGCAAATAATTTATTTTAAAGGGCAAAAGAGGTGCGGAGGTCTCCTGTGCCTCTTTTTCTTACCTTTATTAAATGTTTTATCACTCTAGAAAACACCTTAGAGCTTGTTGCCCTAAAGAGGATCCTAAAATGCAATAACATAATGTACTCTAAAGGCAATTCCCATCCTTACATGTCTACCTTGAAGCTCCAGCCTCTAAACAAAGATCCTCATGGTGGATGTATCTGTTTTTCAAAGTGTATTTCACATCTTTACTAGTAATTAGGCAGCAGTTTTTATACTAAAAACTGTTTTCATAGGTAAGCATCACATTACAATATCTTATAGATGTTAAGAAAAAAAGGCACCTGACAAGATGAGAAAAATAAAAAAGGTTGATTTTGTTCTGATGCTACTGTAACAGGGGAGTGGACCAACTCAGGTCCACTGGGAAAAAGAAGTCTGGGTGTAGGATGGGAATTTAACTACTGGGTATGCCAGTGACAAAGTACTGGGGGACATTCAGGGTGGAATGGAGGAAAGGTTGATCAATAGATGTGTCAATCATTTAATTATTCCTGAGTGTGCAGATGTTTTTCTCTGTAATTAGGCTATGTTTGCTAATTTGCACCCAAAAAAGTTAGGTTTCTACCTTCTCTCAGAGACTAGGAGAAAGAAGTACTATGGCCTTCCATGTTTACATTCAAGAAGCTAATTTCCTTTTCCTTAAGAAAAAGTTATTTTTGTAAAATTGGCAAGAATCTGGCAGACTTGCTTGTATTTCACAGGGGCAGAGATAATTTACAGTTACAAGGGTTTTACAACAAAGGCTCCAAGAAAAGAGAGTTCAGGGACCTATTGTCTCTGTCTAAAGGGGAAGAATTATACCTAAAGTTTCAAGTTGAGTTGAATGTTACTACTGTCTTGGTTATTAGTTACTGTTACTATTATTTCAACAATAATCTACAATAAAACATTATAGATTATTCAAAAGCAAAAGTAACATGATAATCGCTGTGCCACAGAATATTAATAAATATTAATGTCTACCATTTATTTAATGGTTTCCATTAATTGACAAGAACGTTAATACTTACAGTCTTTAAAAATATATTTTGAAATAGATATTTTCTTATAGAAGAGGGAGCAAATAAGTCCAAGGAAAACTAAATTTTCTAGGTCAGTCATTGAATAAGTAACTAAACTAGAATGAATCCTAGCTCTCCTCACACAGTTTAAGCTTTAAAATCAACCCTGCATTGAGTCATGTCTCTATTAATGCCAGCTCTAGGATGTTATTTAGCTTATCTAACTTCTCCATATCTATAGATAAGGGATTACGCTAGTATCTGACTCATTGGGTTAGTATGAGAATTACATGAGACATAGCAAAGGAAATTTAGAGTTAAAAAGGCTAGCCCATAGTAAGTATCCTAATAAAGGTTAATCATTACTATAAATTATGTGGACTCACTCTGCCATACTGCCTTTTAAGGGATAGTATTTTGAGGATTTCAGAATGAATTATATGTGAATTGTTATTGTAGGTATTGATTACTTGTCTTTTCCTATACTAAATTTTACAGGATTATGCATTATTTTGATTAACTTGTTTTGATTATGGGTTATCTATTTATTAATATACACAAATTATTTTGAATATCAAATAAAGTAAAATAAAGGTACATGGAACTAGTACGCTACTGCTTTCTTTATAGTAGTAGTGTGCTAAAATGGTTAAGCACACAGCTATAAAGCTAGATACTTGAGTTCACATTCTGGCTCTATGACTAAGAGGTGACCAAAGGCAAGTTAATCTAAATCTCTAAAACTCTAAATCATCTTTACCATCTGTAAAGCAAGAATAATGCTAATTGTTATTATTCTTTTGAGGATGAAATAAACTAACAAAATACACTTAGACTAGTTTCAGACATGCTGGGGCTGACCAGCAGACCCTGAGGATGAATGATTACTCTGGCTCATGTTTCTGTGAAATAGAAGGCTAAAGGACCGCCTGGCTAGAGAAACCAAGCAGCCTCGTTTACCTGCCTCTTCAGGTTTTTATTGTAACAGCAGCTTGAACTAAAATTAACTTTTAGATACTATCAGCAGGGTAAGTATTCTTGGGAGGACACAGACATCAGACGTACTCTTAAGCATAATGGTTCTGGTAAACACCTGAGGGTTGTCATGTACACAGACTTGTTTGGAAAGGTCAAGGAATAATTAGGGGTGGCCACCTTCAGCCAACTGCCCTAGAAAATTCATTTGGAATTTCCTCCTTACAAACTTTCCAACCAAGTCCCGTGCTTCCCCACACAGACACAGAGTATGCCTTTTATAATTAAGAGGTATAATTATCATTACTTAATTACAATAACATTTGTTTCTCCCTGACACTCAGCACACATTATACTCCTGAAATTCCCTTACAGAAACAATAAAAAGTAGTAGGAAATTATAATAATATTTTAAGTGTTTCTTATGTGGAAAATACAAACAACTGTTACTCATCTAGTGGAGTTCAAGTCATTAACCATCCTCTCTTCCATGCTCAGACCAATCATGTTGAAGATATAAGTAGAAAAATATTTGAATTAAAAGAAGGAAAAGCCCTAGACAGTTTTGCTCAGTGGATAGAGAATCAGCCTGTAGAACAAAGAGTCCCAGGTTTGATTTTGGTCAAGAGCACGGACCTTCCTTGAAGGCTCCTTCCCGGCCCAGATCCTGGTCAGGCTCATGCAGGAAGCAACTAATTGATGTGTTTTCCCACATCAATGTTTCTCTCTGTCTTTTCCTCTCTCTTCGACTCCCTCTGATAATCAATGGAAACATTTTATCGGGTGAGGGTTAACAAAAGAAGGAAGAAATCATTCAGTAAAAACATGCAATTTACATGCTGACTTTTTCTTTGAAAATATGGTGGCAAGTAAAAAGTGGCAATTTTAACAGCTAAAAGTGCATATATATATATATATATATATATATATATATACACACACATACACATATATATATATACACACACACATATATATACACACATAGACACATATAGACACACATAAGTACATATAGATACATATTCACATATATAAGGTAGGTATGTATTATATGTTCTAACTATATCTACATATAGTTTAGTTATATTAAATGCACATGTAGCTACTCTTATGAAAATTTAGAACAGACTTTTAAATGGATAAACATATTATATATTTTTCAATAGTTTCCTAATTACTACAATAAGTGGTATACCTTAATGTTTACGAATATGCTTGTAAACCATCTCTTCTTCTACAACACTGATTTTCAACCTTTTTCATCTCATGCACACATAAAGTAATTATTAAAAGTCTCCAGCAAACCAAAATGTTATATTTTTTGCCAATGTGACAAAAAATAAGCATAATTTTAATTCATTCACACTGGACAGCTATTGTGTTGACTGTTGTCATTTTTTTTTTTTATTTGACAATCCAAAGGAAAAGTGACCAGTGTCCCTGACTAAATAGTCAGGCATTGCATGTTTTAAAAATTATTGTGGTATACAGGTTGAAAATCTTGAAAATTGTTCTACAAGAACCTACCAGGAAGCCAACCTACTACAAGTCTGTGTATAAATCTTGTGGGAAGTCAGACTGTTGTCTTCGTTAACAATTCAGGAAGCCAAACAATAACTTCTGTAACAATTACCTTAAAATGGCCAGGGCTTCCTTATTAACTGATAACTTCCCTAATTTTTATCCCTGCTTCCAACTTAGGACCAACCAGAGAAAGCCAAATATGCACCTCTCCCCAGTCATTCAGAATGCCCCACTTCTACTTAGCTTCCCTGCAGCTTTCCCATGCCAACTGCCTCCAGTCAGGGCACACCTGAAGCTTTTTCTTTATTCCATTATGAATCTTCCTCACTCCTCTGCCTGTTTTAGAGTCTGTTCCAAACACAAGTGATATGATGGACTCCCTTTTTATATAACGAACTCTGAATAAATAGTGTTGGCTTGCTCTCATCTGGTTGGCCTTTGTTTATTTCCACACAGGTGGAAAGATAGGTGAAGTCCCACTATGACCCGCCCAGTTTGTACTGCTTGTGGCCACAGACCTAGCCTTTGACAGACTCTAATACCAGCCACTTGCATGTTGCTGCTTGCAGACTGTGCAATCTGTGAACATGTGTAAGTCAGCATGGAGTTCTGAACTCCACTCTCTTTACATTGAGTTCCCAGGCTGCTTATTTTTTAGTTTGATACCTAGATTTTGTTATTGATTCTCACTTACTTTCCACCTTCATCCTTGATAGAATCAAGCTATTCTTTTACATTTTTCTCTACTATCTTTTGTATGATAAGCCAAACAAATTTTAGACCGTAATAAAAAATAAAAAGCATTTATTTGAGCAAAAGGTGTTGCAGCCCAGAAGACACAAATTCAGGTAGCAACCTAAATGGTGTTCCACTGAGACAAAGGAGAGCCCATCTTTTATAGCAAAAGTTCCTGTCCAGTTTCCCAATTAGGTCTGTTTTATGTAAGTGAGGTATACAAATTCATACACTTCTGACTGATCTGAATTGCGCAGTCCTGACTGGTTGGCATTGCATATCCTATTTTGTCATTATGGGGCAGTTCTGATTGCACGGGGCAGGTCTTAGTCCATTGGTAAAAAGATGAAAGCAGGGACTTCCTCATAGTATTTGACCCAGATAGCATAAGAGAACAAAGCATAGTGCTGACTATTCAGTCTGGGGTTCTTCCTAGTATACAAAGTACAGGAAGCCCTGTCAGCAAATAGCTCCTGGGCTTGTATTATTTATGACATTGGGCCATTGGTTGACCATGGGGAATCCATCTTAGCAGATAAGTTCCTTTTTCGGGTTCACATCAAATGAATTGTGTTGTTTTTTGTTTTTTGTTTTCCGGGACCCACAGTGTTAACTGTTTGCATTGCGCTGTCTAAAGGTGTTGTTTGTCCTAAGAAGGAGAATCACAGTGTAGAATATGGGCATAGGCCTCATACTCTTGTTTCTCAAACCAGTCTCCCAGACCAGTGAGTTTGATCTTTATTTTCACAAATGCAAATGAATTATTTTATGGTTCAAGAAAGAATTCATTAACCCCCTTGTGGAATAAGTCAATTTTGCATTTCTTATTACCTATAAATGTGTTATTTTTTTATTTATCCTTTGAATAATTTATAGAAACATCTTACTGATTTTCTCAATAATTAAGCAAAATGAAATTATTTACATATGTTCATTTATATATGTTTGAATCATGAACTTACTCTTTAAAACCACTTGATACTACATATAAATCATATGAATTAAAATTTATATGAGAGTATGTATTTCTTAATTGTCTTTATTGTGGATATCTTTTGTGTTTGAAACTATACATGGTGAGAAGTTTCATAAAACTTCGTGTTCTTTTAAACAAACTAAGTACTAGGGTCTTCTACTTGATAAAAAAAAACAAAAAACAAAAAACTAAGAACAAAAAGTAAAACTGTCCACTAACACTGTTTTACTTTACATTTGAAAACATCCCTTTCAATGATTCATGAATTGTATTTGAGAATCACAAGTTACATATTTAATATGCTGGATAATTTAATTTAATTTGAAAGTATTTCATAAAGCATAATGCTAATTTTCAAATGGATTATCCTGCATCATTTTCTTATTTGATTGACTTAAGTTGCTGGTTTAATATCTCATTGTTTTGTTTTTTATGTGAACATACTGACTACTTTCTGATATTAATTCTGAGAGATGCAGATAACTATGACTTCATCACAGCATATCATATTTTAAGCAAACACTAAGAAAATACACAGACCCATATACACACAACCTGATAACAGAAAGAATGTAGACATTTGTTACTTCTTTGTAATCTTTCTTAGGCTAAGAAGGTCTTGAGTGATTCTCTTTAGAAAAGCATGGAAATCAGAGTCCGTCTGTAAAATCTCAAAACATAGTATTGAAAACATAAAAGTCAAAAGGTACAGTAGGTATTTTCTCAACCAGATATTAAAAATGTATACTTTTATATTAATATTCTTTTTATTATCATAGGAACAAAGCTCAGTTCCCAAAAGGAAAGGACAATTACATGTTTTCTGGTAAAAAAGAAAAATCATAGAACAGTAATAATAGTTCTTTGTAATAGAAACAAGGCTGTAGATTAAGATAAAGAGGGTAAATGAAGAAGAATAGTTTATTAGAAATTATTATAGAAAAAATGTATGATAACATTGCTAATACTACAGGATAGAAATTGTGGCACAGAAAGTCAAGTACTTGATGTCCAGGCCCAGTGCTAAACTGTAGCTATTGTCGGATATTGAAAAAAAGACAGATAAATATTACGATGAAAGGCTGTCTATGGCCCCTAGATATCCTTTACAAATTCTAATTTGTTGTTCGCTGAACTGTTTCAGTCCTTAAATAGCCCACACATTCTATTTATTTTAAAACCAAAATGACAACTGAAAGCCTTTTGTACATGTGCACATTTGGGGAATAGAGTACATTTCCCAGAGGGTTTGGCAAGTTTTGTTTTTGTTTTAATGAAAGACTTTGAAATGCATAGGCAAAATAGCTTAAGCTTGTTATGTCCTTGCTGTCTTTATACCATGAAGCTTTGATTTCAATTCCATAATATGCTGGTTGAGTTTGGCTCTTACTATTAGGATACTATCATATACATTATTCTTTGTGTTTTTTTATTTAATCTATTTGATATAAGGATTTTAATTCCCTAGTTGTAGGCATATGTGGTCAAACTGAAGAAATAATTTAAAAACTAAAATAATTTTAATATAAAGAAAATTAAATAAAATAATAGAGAAAAATATACCTTGAATGTGTTAAAGAAAAAAATATTGGACCAAGTAAATTTGAAGATCTAATTGATTTTATTGAGTGACTCATGAATCAGGTGGCATCCCATCTAGTCAATAGAAAGGTAAGGACTATGTATATGCTATCATATGGGTACTAGACTTATCTGGGTGATCATTTCATAAGCTATATAAATATTTAATCACTATTTTACACACGAAACTAACATGATATTATATGCCAACTATAATTTTAAAATGTTATGTAATAAAACGAAGAAAAAGAGAAAGGATTGCTTCAGGCAAGGGCACCTTTCTTTGTGAGAAGGGCAACCGCGATCTTATCAGGGAGGTTACTTCACTAGTGTTGGTCAGGAAATTACAGATTCACTGATTTAAGGTCACATTCCTGGGAAAGACTGAAACTGCAGTGAGGTCAGGTATTACATCTAGGTTAGGTTTCATAGGCTGTAGCACAAGTGACACCATTTGGGGCCTATGGGTTTCTCTTTAACAGATGCTTCTCAAAATACTACCATTGTAAAGATGTATGATTTCCTCCACTTAGTTCTTGGTGCATATGCTTTTAAGTCTTTTGCCATTAATATAGGAGACAGACATAAGAACTATATTAATTAACTAAAGTCAAACAAAGTTAAACCAGGACCTGCTATGTGCTGCCTGACACAAAATTCGGGTGAATAAAGATGGAAGCAGAACACAAGAAGCCTCTGGAACAAAGAAAATTTCAGCAAAGGTTTATTAATAGTGACTTACCTACACCATATTGTTTACCCATAAAAGGAAAACACAAGGCCACAAAATATACCTTTTAAAGGTTAAAGTTAATCCCAACCTTTTATCCATTCTATTTCCCCATAATAGCAATTTCCATAGAAACTACACACAGCCATAAGATCAACCTCTAGAGGTGGTTGGGGTCTCTCTGCCTTCTCTTGTGAGGAGAGTCTGCCACTGTCTGTGGAGTGGCTTTTCTTGGTTGGCCCCTCTGCTCAATAAAACCTGCTTTTCTACTTTAATCTCCTGTCTGGCGCGAGTCTTTAATTATTTCCTTTGAAAGGTCATGAACCTTCTTGGCTTAGGTCTCAGGTTCCCACTATTTTATCACTTTTATTTGCCTAATCTATAATAATAAAAGTGTAATATGCTTTTAAGGACAACCTTCTGGACGAAGCTGGGGCTGCGAGGGAAGCCTGGGTCCTGGGTGCTGGAGGGAAGCCGGTGCCGGCAGCTGGGGAACGAAGGCCTACTCTTACACGGATTCCGTGCATAGGGCCTCTAGTATAAGATAATTAGCCATGTTGGTATAATTTACATAAATATAATTTTAATATTTGTATTACACAGTTTTAAGAAACTCTCTAGAATATGGAAACTATTTCTCCCATAGGATCTTTACTTTTGTTGTTTTTGACTTTCATTGCTAATGCTGTACTAAACCTGTACATGAACGTGTTTTGTCTATAATTTTTTGGCACTTAAATGCAAGTTTTCAGTTCTAGTTTTCTTATTATTTTAATTTTAATTTATTGGGGTGAAATTGGTTAATAGGGTCATGTAGGTTTCAAATGTGCATTACTATGACACATAATCTGTAGATTGCATTGTATACCCACCACCCAAAGTCAGATCATCTTCTGTCACCACGTATTTGGTCTACTTTACTGTAACTCTACCATCTTTCCACCTCTTCACTCTGGTAACTACCATACTGCTGTCTATCTGTGTATCTGAGTTTGTTTTATATCCAACATATGAATGAATTCAGATGGTTCTTAGCTTTTTCTATCTGACTCATTTCACTTAGCTCAATTTTCTCAAGGGTAATCCATGTTGTTGCAAATGTCAGTATTTCATCTTTTTTTTATGGCTGAGTAGTATAATTTTTCCTGTAATTTTGATTCAGCTGAAATAATTAAGTTTATTATATTTGTACTACAGATAAACCGTCAGAAATAGGCAGATTGTTAGACTAGGCAATTAATTAAATATTAACAAACGAGGAAGGAACCAACAGAGCAGTCATCCTGGGGAGTAACCAGAGTTGTTTCACAGAATAATGGGGGGAGTGTTGGTTCTAACATGGCAAGGGGGAATTCCTTTTATTGAGTGCATGCATGGTAGAAGCCAAATGACAAAGCAGAATTATGAGACATGCTCAATAGACACCAAAACGGTGACTGTAAAAGAGGGAGGGCATTCTTCTGGGAAAGCCTGAGGGGAAATCAGACTGGGGAGGGCACAAGCCCACAGAAAACCCAGGAAAGTGATTGTATGGGGGTAGTAACCCGAATGGTGAGGCGAGGTGTTTTCCTGGGGCTGTGTCTTGAGATACCAAAGAATGAGCTTTGCGGACCAGAAGATGTAAGCAGAAGTGTGGAAAGTTTATTACAAGCAGATTCAGACTCCCTTCAAGGGGAGAGGGACCCAATGATGGGCTGCCCCTTAAAGCCCTATAGTTCAGGCGTATATGTTTGCTACAAGCCTGTGTAGCAATGTCTACCTGTGTCGTCACCTGATTGATTCCCTCATTGTTTTTGCCCAGCAACGGGCCTGAACTTACCCTGTTTCTGTGTGTTCTTTATCTGTTCCTATGCTGATCTTTCTCTGTTTGTATGCAGTTGTACCCCTTGTTGCTGCAGGCCCTCCATTGTTTTCCCCTGCCTCCCTCTTTGAGTCAAAAAATATTTTATTATTTCTGCTTGCTTGGTTCCTGTGGTTAGGCTGCTCAGACCTCAGTGTCTGCCCCTGCCTATGCTCCACCTGCCTTTGTTTCCACTGGACCCTGCCTTGTTTGCCTGTGTTTCAAGTTAACCCTCTCAGAGGGAGGGCACAGGAACACAACTGGGAGAGCCAGGAAAGAGATTGGATAGTTTGAAAGAAAGCCTGCTCTTTCCCAAACCCTAAAAATATATGGAGGCTTGGCAGCACCAGAAGGCATGGTCTGCCCTGTAGCCTGCCATTCTCTGCCTCTCCACGAGTGTAGTGTCACTTTTTGTTCTAATAAATCTTGCCACTACTGCTTGAAACGCCTCCTATAGGAGTATCACTGAAATTCTTTTCCTGTGACACTGCTGAAGAATCTATTTCCTCCAGTAACAAGATGATTGATAATTGTTTCTGTTACCAACAAGCTATGTTCTAGAGTGAGGCCATTAAAACATATATGCACACAGAAAAAAAAAGAACAACAATAGCTTTTCTTTGTTCCACAATATACAAAAACACCAAGATCAAGATCTTAAAACACTAATGGGAAAAAGAGATTTTAAAAAAGTTAATGAAAATAATTTAGTATAATTTTATATGATAGAAAATATAAAAAATCTGGTAATTATAAGATCCATTAGTTAGCATCAATAAATTAATTTCTATTTAAAATTCTAATTTTATAAGATGTTTGTAATATTTTTCTCTTTTTTGCATTGAATTCTTTTTTAGATTCAAATATTTTGTCCTATTATTCAAACCCATATTTAAACAAATCTGTGCCTACCAGAGAAGTTCTTACTCCACATTTCCCATTCAACTGTATAAATATTATGGAGGCATTAGCTGGACTAATGATCAAATTAACAGAGACAGATTAATAGGAGAAACTGTACAATGTTTATTATATGATTCTGCATTCCAAATTGCTATAATGAGATCCAAAGAGGCATTACATAGCTGAGGCGGATATGCCATTCTGGAGCTAAGAAGACAAACAGAGATCGGGGATTAAAGGGGGAAATTGGCAATTCACTGGTAGCTAAGAAAAAGAACACATGGCAGAGTCCTGTTAGGCAACCCAGAAATAATGGGACAGAGGGGAGAAGCCTTTGGAACAGGTTTTTACTTGGATTCTTCCCTTCTACCACACGTAATTCAAATTAGGTTAAGGTGAAAATCCTAAAGTGGATATGCTAAGGTTCTCTCCCTGAAGCAGAATCTTCTATCTGAATTTTTTTGGGCAAGAAGGGAAAGGATCAAAGGTTCTTTCTTAGTCATGTTTCTTAATAATCAACTTAAAATCACGATCACAAAAGGCACATTTTGGGGTGTCAAAATTTTGGTCTCTTTCAATGTATAACTTCATCTTAGCTCCACCCATGACAGTTTTCTGTAATAACTTACCTATTAAAAGAGGGAAAATCACTTTAACTTGAACTCTTTAGTGCCTCACAGGTTTTAGCTCAGTTTCTTTCTGAAATTGCTGCGAGTAATTCTAAGGGGTTGGTTTTTGTCTCATCTGCTTTTTATCTCTATCTCTGTTCCTGATCTGTCATCTAAGTTTTATGTCCTTTGATGTTTCAAAGTTAGTGTGTGTGTGTGTGTGTGTGTTTATCTAGTTATTTCCAACTTGAATTACTGGAGACAGAGTTATATGTAATCTCAAAAGTCCTTTGACAATGATATCTTAAAAGCCAAGTTAGGGACAATCAGTTAAGAAGGTGAAAACATTTCAGACTGAAAAACAGTCATGGAGTGACACATAAAAGCTAGAGAACTTGATACAATCAGAGAACTGCAGGAATAGAAACCTATTTTTTCATTCATTGATTTCACATTAGTGTTATTATATGAATAAAAAGAAGCCCTATACATTTTAGATTTTCAAATATTAATTCTTCTTGTGCTATGAAATGAGTCTATTCAAACTATTCAATGAATAGTTTGAATGAATCCAACTAATGGACTACCAGCTAATTCAATATTATTGCTCCCACTTGACACTTGTTTTCTTTTAATAATGGAATACAACCTGTATGACATATTTCTGCTTTGAGATAAGATATTGCACTTCAGACAGTGAATGACAACGACCCTTGGGAGATAAGAAACAAGTGAGGTGAGTCTCATGACTGCCTAGTGTTACTGGACTAACTGGATCCATTTGACTGCGTGAATCAAAGGCCAGTAAAACACGAATAGGAGTTTGCAGCAAAGAAAGGAAGGGTTTATTATTAGTTGAGGAAGTGGCTCACTTCCAGAGCAACAGGTAAGCAAATGCTCAAAGAGCTGGTTCCCCATGGCTTTCATGATATGTGTTATATAGGGGGAAATCAATAATCATGGTGACTGAGGGCGTTAGAGCGGTGGTCAGAATCATAGTATCTAATGATTGGTTTGTGCTAGGGTGGTTTGTGTAGTTGTTCATTACATCTGGTCCTGATGTCAGCCGTAGCAACACTTTGTGTGGTTTCACAGCTTTTCTGGGTCTGGAGCTGAAACACACGGAAGCCTCGATATTCTCTCTAGCTTGATTGAAACTCTGTCTGTGTGGTCAAAGGACCCGAGGCTTTGTTCCTAAGATTATTTGATGCTGACCAGAACTTCACTGTCCTGAGGACTTAGTGATTGAGGGAATGGATTTGCAAAGGGAAAGGAGGCAGGTGAGCCGGGGTTCTGGATGAGGCCAGTTTGAATCCAAAGGAAAAAAGAGAAAAGGTCATAGTAAAGAAATGAAGTTTCTGCGCTGTTACACTAGCTTATTTACTTACTTTGTCAAAGCAGAAATTTGCACTCTACAAATTAAATAGGCAAACTTTATGCAATCAAGAGATGTGGTAAATGGAATGTATGAGGCTGCTGCTTTATTAACACAGCACACTGTTAGGAAACTTTTTAATATGTAGAAAAAATACACTCTAAAATAATAATAAAAGGTATAGTATGCTCAATACATAATCAAGTAATATCATTGTTTGTTATGATTATCAAGTATCATGTACTAAATTTAATAATATGTGCTCTACTTTAATATGACTGGTGGCAGCACAGTATGTTTACATTAGCATCACCACTAACATGTGAGTAATGCATTTTGCTACCATGTTACAATAGCTATTATGTCACTAAGTGATAGGAGTTTTTCAGCTCCACTAAAATCTTATGGGACCACCATCATATACTGATATGGTGTCTGTACTTACTGGAACGTCATTATACTGTACATAACTGAAGGAGGAGGACATTAGTGTGAAGGTTGATAAATGGGAAGTCATTTGTGAGTTAATGGGAGTTATTGGGAATTAATAAGAGTTATTCATGGGGGACTCTTTCCTCCTCCCACGTGGGAGTCTGTTCTGGGGGACTCTTTCCTACTCCCCACGTGGGAGTCTGTACTTGTTCTTCAATAAATTTCTACCTTTGCTATAAAAAAAGAGTTATTCGTGAATTTGTTTTTCTCTGTGATTAAGCCATTGGTATTTGCTAATTGGTGACCATCAACTCTGACTCTCCAACTGAGACTGGGACACTGGATTACTGCATGCTTTGATGTTTATATCTCAAAGAGATAATTATGCCCAGCCAGCATGACTCAGTGGTTGAGCATCGACTTATGAAC
This sequence comes from Corynorhinus townsendii, assembly GCA_026230045.1. NCBI lineage: Eukaryota > Metazoa > Chordata > Mammalia > Chiroptera > Vespertilionidae > Corynorhinus > Corynorhinus townsendii. Next base: position 110,351,893 of record JAPDVU010000001.1, on the reverse strand, counting down.
CAGGAGGTCACGTTGATTCCAGGGCACATACCAGGTTGCAGCTCAATCCTCAGTGGGGGGTGTGCAGGAGGCAGCCGATCAATGATTCTCTCTCGTCATTGATGTTTCTATCTCTCTCCCTCGTCCTCTCTGAAATCATGAAATCAATTAAATATATCTGTTTATTTAAAGAGATAATCCTCAGGCCCTTAGAAAAATGTTACCTGGGTCCTAAAGCTGGCAAGAGGCTTCTAAGGAGGTTTATGTGTACTTCAAAGAGACAGATAAAGAGTTTGCAGTTATAAATTTTACACATTTTCTAAAGTAAATGCTCTAAGAAAAGGGAGGTCAGGACTGTGGCTAAGAAAAAAACCTCTCTAAAGTTTAGTACAGCTTAGATGAACTTTAAGAACATCTTGGTCACTGCCTTGAGTTTCTTTGCCAAGGGGCAGGAATGGAGAATCCATGCATGTGCTTAACAATGTTCAACTCGGTCTGATCCCTAATAAGGTGTTACTATTATTGTGGTTAAGGTGAATGGAAAAATATAACAATCCAATCCAGACAGGACTACTAGTGGCCCAGACCTTTCAGGAATGAAAGTTTGATTCACCTCAGAAGATTAAGACCTACAACCAACTGGGATGTTTGCTGAGGACAAAGGAAATACAAAATGAGAAGGTAGTTAAAAAATAACCATTTACGGAAATGGGGAGTGTAATTGTCATGAATATTTCCTCTTCCTTATTTTGTAATGAATATGTTTGTTCCAATAGCTTCATTGTTTTCTCTCCCTGAATTACTCATCATGTAACATAACATTGACTATATCATAGTATTTAAGTATTGTTAATTTTAATTTGTAGTATTTAAGTTATAAGATATCAAAGAGAAGAGTAAATATCATGCCAGGATTTTACCTCCTTTTCTGGGGAAAGGGTTAGTGTGTTTTGGGATGTACACAGGATAGCTATATCATGTTAGGCAGAATTAAGACTTTGTTATTTTCTGTATTTGAAGACTAAGTATGAGTTAATGTGATGTGTATGGGTGCAAAATTGAGAAGAGGTAGACTTGTGATGGTCAATTTTGTCAACATGACTGAGCCATGGGGTGTCAAGATATTTGGTTAAACATTATTTTGGGTGTGTCTATGAGGGTGTTTATTTGAATCAGTAGACTGAGTAAAGCAGATTGCCCTCTCTGAAGATATTGAGCCTCATCCGGTCCATTGGAAGCCTGAACAGAGCAAACAGAATAAGGGAGCATTTTCTCTCCCTGCCTCACTTTCTTCAAGCTTTTGGACTCAGACTTGGAACACAACTTATGCCATCAGCTCTCCTGGTTATCAGGTCTTTAGAATTGAACTAAAACTGTGTCATTGGCTCTCCTAAGTCTCTAGTTTGCCAATTGCTGATTTTGTGACTTCTCAGTCTCTATAAATGCATGAAACAATTTCTTATAACAAATTACATGTATACTATTAGCCCTGTGCACGAATATGTGCATGAGTAGCTAGCTCCTTGCTTGCCTCAGGGGGCCGTCCAGCCCACCGCCCTCCTGTAGCTCTTAGCCCACTGCCCCGCCCTCCTGTAGTTCTCAGAGGCTCATAGCTTGCTGCCCTGCCCTCCTGCTGTTTGGTTGTTATGCGTCACAGTGTAACAACCATTTGCATATTACCTCTTTATTATATAGGGTATTCTAATTCTGTTTCTTTGAAGAACCCTGATTACATGTATTGCCATTTATTTAAAAATAAAATAAAACATGCTCAAATTTATAAACAAATATTTAAATATAACTGATAACAAAAATTTTAAAGGAAACCTTAAAATATGAATATATTATGGTATATCAAGGCAAAATAATTTGACCTATTTAACAATATTTTAGATTGTTAAGAGATTATGACAGTTCTAACATAGTAAAACAATTATATTTGGATAAAATTTATCAAAACTGCTTATGTCATGTTTGAGTTAATTATATTAATGTTTTTAAATAAGTAAAAAGAAAAACATGGGAGGGGAGCAGGTGGAATTACCCAGGCTGAGGGAGGACTCCGGGGTCCAGACCTTGGTTGCGGGGGGCATTGTTAGAGCCTGTGCCCCACAGGCTGAGGCGCACGGGAGGGGGCGTGGAGGGGTGCGGGAAGGGTCTGAGTGTTCCTGAACCAGGTCCAGCACTCATGGGGCTCAGTCCACTGAGGATTCCGAGGCGTGTTCCTTAATGACCGCATTTTACTGTTCCCAAGTTAGCCGAGAGGCTCAGCTTCGGAGGAAGGTATCAAGAAACTGATGTTTCCTTGAAATTTGCTTCTGTGTTTGCTTCATCAATGTCTCGCATATTGAAATTCTTAAGATAAATACTGGAATATCTTGGTGTCCCCATGGACCAAGTTTTGCACATTTGGAGAAACAAAGGTTATGGATCAGCTCGGCGTATTATTCATATTATTGGGAAAATTCTTCCTTCAGAAGTTCGTTGCAGGCCTGACTGAGTTGATCCCACTCTTGAACTCTGTAGACTCTGGTAACTGTGGATCTGTAGTTGCATCTTTTGCTGATATTTTGTGTGTGGCAAATGATGAAGAATCCAGGTATCTCAGATTTCAAAATAGTATATGGAAAAATGAGGAGGAGACTGAAGTGTTCCATTCTTTGCAATTGGTTCGGGAACCACGGTCACCTGCTCTAAGACATAACAAACCAATGAAAAGTTCTCAGCCTGTAAAAATGAAGCTGCAATTTAAAAAATAGCTGTCCTTGAAGACAAACTAACTTTTCTTCGTTCTCAGATTGCTATAATTGTGCAAATGCAGGAACTGAAAAACAGTACTAATTCTGGCTCCTTGACTCAACTGATGGGCCTGTGGTTTGGGACAAGTGCCTTCATCAGGAACTGCTCAACTGAATGTCAAACCAGTTCCATTTTCAAGTTCAGTGCTTCCTGCTCCTCCTCCTCCACCCTCTCTGTCCCCTCAGTTTTCTTCTCTGCAGCCTCCATATTCTCTTGTGCAGCTAGAATATAATCATATTTGTGACTTAGATGATATAGCTACTGAAATGAAAAAACAGCACCCAGGTGCTAGTCAGACCAATTACAGTCATCATTCAACAAATCAGAAAAACAAAGAGGTTCCAAACATGTTGGATGTTCTAAAGGATATGAATACGATTAAACTTCATGCTATTGAGCGGTCACCTGGAAGCAGACCCATTCATAAGAGGAAAAGACACAGTTCACAGTGGGATCCAGTGTCATTAATTTCCCAAGCACCGAAGCAGAAATTTGCATTCCAAGAAGATGATTCTTTTGAAAAAGAAAATAGGTCTTGGGAGTCTTCTCCATTTTCTAGTCTAGAAACTTCAAGGCTGAACTCTAATAATTTTGGGCATCACATTTCATAGTCCAAGGGGCAGTGACCTAAAGGAAGAACTGACAAACCCAAAAGGTGTCATGACCAAGGTGAAAGCTGTATCTGCAGTTACAAAGAGAGATGCAGAGATACGCCGGCATGTCTTTCACTTCATGTCAATCTTCTGTTAACGAAATTAAAGGAAGTCTATGTGCCAGGATATATTAGTGCAGAGGTCTGAAAAGTCTTGACTTTTAAGAATACCCGCCTCTGGTTTTGGAAGATCCAGCAGTTAACTGGTTACTGATAATAGTTAGGAATAATATTGATTTTTTTTCATGTATGTTAATATTATTAAAGGCTGAATACACACTTGGAATGATTTTCCTAAGAGCTAAGTAGTAACTGACTTAATGTTTCTCATTAGAGACAGTAGGGTTTCACTGTAAGGTAATAGAAACCATTTTAATGGATTAAGAAATTAATATAAGCTAAGTCTATATTGTATCACTCAGCAAATGATAGTATGTTTGAGTTCTCTACAAACAATGTTTAAAGCGATTATGACATCCTAATTTAAGAGTCTTTGAATCTTCTGAAAATTAGTAGTGATTTGGTTTACTTGGCCTCCAGAACCTTGGGAGATTTTTTAAAAATAAAATTGTTTCATTCAGATAGTCATAGTTTGAATCATATATGTTGAGCCTCCTAAAAATTCTTCCTGAACATGATAATTATTTTTTAGGAACTGATTTGATAAATGCTAGTATTTAAAGAATCTTCATAAGTTTTGCCTATACTTGCTATGTAAATATGTATGCCTAACTTTTTCTTTTGTTCCACAATATAGTCATACCCTGTTTCTTTGTAAATAAAATGTAAAATAAATCTACATTTGTAACTTGAAAAAAAAACATAATTACTTGAAAATCAGCTAATAAATGTTTATGTTCCAAGTATTCATCAGATAACAGAAGTAGTCAAAGATATGTACAAACAAGTCCAATGAAAATATCTTACAATGGTTCATCTAAGACACAATTTTATATACATACAAATATCAGGATTATCTAGAGAAACAGGAACAAAAGAAGATATACAGATATACATAAGGAGATTTTTATAGGATTTGGCTCATATTATGGAAGCTGAGAAGTCCTGTGATCTGTCATCCAACTGTAAACTAGAGAATCAGAAAATCTGGTGCTGTAATTTAGTCTGAGCTTAAAGCCCTGAAAATTGAGCTTCTGATGGTATAAATCCTGAGTCGGAAAGCCCCCAAACCAAGAGTGCCACTGTCTGAAGACAGGAGAAGACAGGCATCTCAGCTCTCTGGCCATCCCCTTTGCTAAATACTAAAGTTGACACAAAATTAACTGTCTTGTGCACATATTCCAAATACTTTAAGAAATGTATCATCTCTTGAGCAAAATAATTCTATGGAATGTCTCTTTTATAAACAATATTTACTTATGTTCTTATCAAATATATCCACTCAAAAAAGAGACTATGATAAAATTTAATCACACTAACATAATTTGTCCCCAGAAGTTGAAACAATAGGTTAATATATATACATTTTTATTGATTAAGGTATTATACATGTGTCCTTATCGCCCCATTGCTCCACTTCTCCCCGTTCATGCCCTCACCCACCTGGTGTCTGTGTCCATTGGTTAGGCTTGTATGCATGCATACAAGTCCTTTGGTTGATCTCTCCCCCTTACCCCCACCCTCCCCTACCTTTCCTCTGAGGTTTGAGCAACCGATCAATGCTTCTCTGTCTCTGGATCTGTTTTTGTTCATCTGCTTCCTATATTTTCAACTTTCTAAAAAACCAGCACATTTCAAAATTTAAGTACCAGTCCGAGTCTGACTATAAAAGAAGGATAGTCAGACAGAGAGTAAATTCTCCCTTACTTATCTTTTTGCTCTATTCAGGAGTTCAATGGATTAAATGAATAGCACCCATATCATAGGATAATCTGCTTTACTCAGACTACCTATTCAAATGCTAATCTCTTCCAGAAACACTATTACAGATACACCCAGAATAAGATTTAACTAAATATCTGGGTAACCCTGGGCCTAGTCAAATTCACACATAAAATTAATTATTATACTACATCATCTTTTATTGTCTCCTCTGCAATGATCTATTACAGAAAAATTAATTTTCTTTTATTTGATTTAGTATATTTTAATTTTACATGTTTTTGGACTAAGGTTTAAAATTTTTATTATAATTTATATTTTTGCATTAAGAATTATCTTTGTAAACTGTAGTGTATTCACTGCGAACTCTGAGAATTTAGCTGTGAGTTTATTTCCTAAAGCTTAATACTTACATTTATATGATGCATTTAATCTTCTGAAGTACAATCAAAAGCCAATTTTCATTCAATGTGCATATCTGAAGTAAAGGCATCTATAAAGAAGTATATTTTGATATTCTAGACGGATACATTAAGGGGTGGTTATTCACAGCAGGGTTATCTTCAAAAGCGATTGGGAAGAAATCTTAAAAATGAATAAGTATTGAAGATAACTTTTCTTTAATGGCAACAGTTGTTGAAAATTCATTTAGTTATGAGAAATGAAAACTAGTATTTTTAGTTGAATAGTCTGATGCTAATGTGATTCTAAATTTATTCCATGGTGACAGAAATTAAATGAAGTTTTTCTTAGTAGCTAAAAAAACTACACAAAAGCTAGTTATAGCACTAATAAAGCAAGAAACAGAAACCAGTTGGAAGTTTAGGTTTAGTATAAATTTAGATGGGCTAAATATTGAAATGCTAGGGTGAGTGTTCTTCATTTCTTTCCTGAAGATAAAGTAATATGGAAATTATGTCTTTTTATTGTTTTTATGGTCTAAAACCTTTCCTGATGTGGGAAATCCTTTTATCTTAGAAATTACTCTTGCTTTGCTCATATCCCTATGCAGTCTCATTCATCCCAAAACTGTGACTTACACATCTTTGAGACTGCCTGGACCTCTCTCCCACTTAAGGTTATTAGAAAGGGACCAGGCCTGGAGCAGGTCTGCCTCTGTCTGGCCAGTAGTGTGTGGGTTTTTACTTTGTGCAGGAAAGATTTCACAAAACAAGTCCATGTAATTTTGAGAGTACATTCATTTAAGCTAGGGGTGGTGAAACAAAGGAAGGGCTATTTAATTATCTGTCTCAGTTTCCCTATTCCACTTGTCCTGGTTTACTAACCTGTCTCAGTTAGAGGCTCTAAATCAACATTCACCTATAGATGTATACCTTTGTGGCCTCTAGAAAACTAAAATGTGGGAGGCGGATAAGGAATGCTTGTTGTGAGTCAACATGAGATTGACATTTTAGCAAAATATTGAAGAGGAGAGGGAGCAAGCTATGCAAATATTTAAGGGAAATACAGTCCAGGCTGATGAAATGCAATTTTAAAAGTTTTAAAGATTTTAAATATGGTTGTGTGTTTTTGTGTTTTGTTTTGTTTTTGCCTTTGCTTGGGTTCCCCCAGCCCCACCCCAAGGAAAAAAATTTTGGTGACAGTATTTTATTTGCAAACAACCCTAAAGAACAAGAGTGGGAAGTGGAACATGTGTTGAGGGATGAAGAAAAGCCAATAAAGTGTGAACTACGGTCAGATTACACAGTGAGCTACTGAAGACCCTCTATAAGTTGGGTAGAATGTGTCTAAGAATTGTCCCACTGAGAAACAGGAAAGCTTAAGTATTGATCCAGCAAATCTTGTTTAATTTGGACTTTCTTGTGAGCTAGAGAAAGTTCTCAGGCGGAGAAGCTAAGAGGAAAAGTGACTGAGTGTATAAGAAATATCTACAGGAACTGAATGTGAATTTTCTGAAATAGGCCTTGGAGGCCAGGTGGACTTTGACAACATTTCCTACAGGCTCTTACTACTCAACCCAAAATCAATAAGTGGGTCTAATTCTGCTTGATACATTTAACTCAAAGTCCTCTCTTTCATTCATACCACTGTAGCCCCACGTTAGCCCTTTGCCACAGAAGACAGTGATTCTCAACTCTATTAGACAGATACCTCATTTTTATAACAAACTTTTTGTAACATCCACTTCACTCTTCTGAAATAAAATTCATAGAACATATAAACTATAAAATAATTTAAAAGTACTATTGCACTATACTAACTGTTTCTGCCTCTGCCTATATTCAATGTAGCCTCCTCTGACCTGCCAAAGTTATTTTGTAATATGTATCTGTATATCATTTCACTTCTTAAAATCCTAACATAAAGGAAAAACAAAAGGAAAAGCAGTTATAATAAAGTACTATGCATTTCAGTAAGTGCTGAGAAAACACTATAGGAGAAGGCACAGTGATGAATCGTAATCAGTGGTGCAGACTATTACAAACATATTCAACTGGCAACTGAAATATCCTGAGCAGTGTTACCTTGCTGACTTAATTTCCAAAATACTGTAGTGAACAACTTACTGTATAGTTGTAAGTATATATTTTTTTAGTTGAGCATCTACAGGAGAACACAATTGAATGATACTTGGTTTTTGCCTTGTAAAACCCTGAGCACAAGACACAACTAAAACATGCCAGACTCCTGACCCAGTGAACCAGTGAGATAATAAAATGTTGCCTTAAGTAATAAATTTGTGATAACTCATTATGTTGCAATGAAAGAGTAGCACTCAATTTATATAACTACTTACCATTTCAAGGACATGCCATTCAATGTAATTTCTGTCTCTTAACGAACAGTATTATTTTTTTCCTATAATATGCACCCCAATCTCATAATCTCTTTTACTTTGTATATATCCACGTGATTTGAAAGAATGATTCTTAAGGCTTTGTTTCCATTGCTAAATCTCTTGAAAATGTTGTATATTTACTTTTTCTTATTTATATTCATTGCAATATAATGAGTTGTTTCACATTTATGTTCCTACTGAATTCCATTTTTGAGAGCAGAACTATAACCGCATTTGTAAAATCAATGACTAGTGTGGACCACATAAAGGGGTTCTATGAAAAGTAACCTCACAGGGTGGTCTGATCATAAATTCCTAATTGGGCATGTCATGGTGGGTAGTCATGCCTCAGGCCTAAAACTTCTTTAGTGAAAGGTTTAAGCCAGCTTGTACAGTATTCTTGTGCATCTAGGTTAATACACCCTTGAAATGCCAGAAGTGATCTGGCTGGTGTAGCTCAGTTTGTTGGCCGTTGTCCTGTGAACAGTCAAGGGCACGTGCCTGTCAGGAGAGCATTAACCCTAAAGAGAGCACATAATCTTGTTAACTCTCCTGTAATACAAATCCTACTCTCTATAATCTTCCTTTCATCAACTCCTTAATTTCAAATGCATAAAACCTACAAAACTGTTATTTTCCAGAGCATTTTAGATCTTACTCCCTGACATATTTCCTCAGTTTGACTGAAATATACTCATAAAAATTCTTTACAGGCTTGGACATTTCTTTTTTTTCTTTTTTATTGTTTTAAGTATTACAAATAGTAGTACATATGTCTCCTTTTTTTTTCCCCATTGATCTCCCCCCGACCTCCCCTACCCCCCAGGACATGCCTTCACCTGCCCGCCCTCCCCCTGCCCCAGTGTCTTGTATCCATTGGTTGTGCTTACATGCATGCATACAAGTCCTTTGGTTGATCTCTTACAGCCCCCCTCGCCCAGCCTCCCCTGCCTTCCCTATGTAGTTTGACAGTCTGTTCAATGCTTCTTTGCCTCTGTATCTATTTCCCCCCCATTTCTTTCCTTTAAAAAGTTTTGCCTCTGCAGACTAGAAATAAACATATAATAACAAAAAACAAACAAAAAAAATGTCTGAGTCCCAATTTCAATGTCCAACAGTTCTGAGTCCCCGTTTCAATGTCTAACAGTTCCTTATGTGTACATGTCAGCAATGATATCTGGATGGTGGGCACATGGTGGCAATGCAGGTCTGACCCTCTCTGGTTTGGTCCTAGGTAACCTGCAGCAACGCACAGCTGCTGACTGCCTGCATGGCAAGGCGTTGTCAGCGTCTTCCATCTCTGGACTGTTTTTCCTCTTGTCTTCGTGGTTGGAGCACTCCTGTCAATTCCTCTCTGTTGCAGGAATCCATCTGGTCTTGGGGTTGTTTTCTGAAAATATACAAATGTATTCTCGACCACAAGTTAATAAAGGAATCTTTTCTATATAATTGATTTGGGATCCTTTTTATTTTTGTTCAAACAATTTTCTTTGTCTTATTTAGACACCATGTGTGTTTTTAATGGCCGTCTTGCTGTTAGCATTGCAAATGAAACTTAATTTGGTAAAGTAAAAATTTTCTAGATGTAATTTACTTATAGGATATTTTTCCTTACATGATATTGCCCTACTACCCCCTCCCTTTTTTTTATTAATGGAGGTTTTTGTAAATTTTATAATGCAGTCTTGATAACTTTAAATTAAAAAATTTTTTTCTCCCACACATATGACTGCTTTAGGTTCATTGCATATTCAGGAATTTTACCATGAGATGAACTACGAATAGAAATTTTAGTTATTACTTTAAGAACAGCTTTTTGTCCAGTACAATTAACTTCACTTGAATATTCACTTATTTCAATTAGCCTATTTAAATTAATCTGAAAACTCGATTACTATTTTACTGTCAAATTTAATACTCTACCAACAATCTTAGTTTACCCTGTAAATATTAGTGGGAAGGATTATTTGCATTCTTGAGTGGGCCCTGAGCATTCCAGATGCTCGGCTGAATTTAGATATAGGGCAACTGCTGTCGGCCAAGTCTCTTGTCTATTACCTGGGTCCCGATCTGAGCTGGGCCAAATCTCTGTCTGTCACCTGTATCTCTATGTGAGCTGGGCCAGGTCTCTTATGTCAACACTAGCCCATTTATTTATTCATCACAACTATGAATCAGTGAATAAAATAATGACTATTTTGAAGTAGGTTCTACTTTTGTTTCATATTCTGTCTACTTATGTCTGCCAATTTAGCCTTCTACAACTTAATATTCTATATTATAAAAATTGTGCTGCCTAATTTATTAAATGGTTTAGAAAATCATTTTTGTATGTATAAGTTATGAATTTAGTAAAGATATATATCTACATATATAAGTCTGCATGGAAGCAGTTATATTTATTATTTTTAATTGGAGTTTGGTATGGAAAAATCTATACCTAATGGCCTAGAAAAGAAAAACAGAGCTTATAACATGCCTAGGAAGATAAGGTTATTAAAAAGTATTTTTTCTCCCAAATGTTATCAACTAGATTTTAATTTGTAGTGTGACCAAAATATCCTAGAGGACATTTTGAAGTGAAAAACTTTATAATCAGTTTTCCATTCCCTATGTGCAGTCCTTACTTCTGGCATAGACAAGCACAGAATAACCTTTTTCTGCTTCTTTTCTCCACTTGTAAGCAATTTCCCCCTCCTCTTAACTTGTTCCAAACATTCTTTTTAAAATTTTCTTTCTTTCTCTGATCAAATATATGTCTAAATGTCTAAGTATACTTTTAAGAGCATCAAGGCAATTATAACTACTTCCTGGACATTAGATGCATTTCTTAGTATTTATATGAATGCCATGACTTACAGTGGTTTACAATATAGGGTGACATGTTACTTATCAATATCAATATTAAGATCATGGAGCCCACCAGGCTGAAATTGAATAATAAAATTTCAGAGTTGGAAGGACCTTAAAAATTATTTAATAATGCAGATCCTTCATTTGCATATAGATAAGGGAACAGATAAGGTCAGTAGAGGCTGAATTGCTTGTGTAAGGTCACATAACTAATCTGAACCAGAAAATAAATAAATACTTTAACACCTTTGCAGAGCCTTTTCCCCTGTGTCCCTCTGCTTCTGTTGTTCTGGCACTAAGGAGAGCCTCTAAAAATTAAGCAAATATCAACAATAGGAGAAAACTCTAATATAGGGATTATTATTTACCAAGGTGTGTTAAAAGGATAGGTAATCTGTAGATATAAATGTATGCTATGCACTTACACTTAGAGTATAATGGTAGTCATAGAGAAAATATCATAAAATTGAGCTTTGAATAACTAATATTAATAGGAAAGGTAAAAATTAAAGAATAAAAATATCATTATGAGACACAAAAAGAGTGTCCAGACAGGAAAAAATTCAGAAAAGATCAAGGAGAAAAAGTGTTACTGCAAAGTAACCAAAAACTGGGAAACAAACCAGCAAGCACTTGGGAGATGCAGAAGTTCACCTTCATCCAAATGCTGCACTGCTGGCTCAGGGGGAATCTGAGCAAAATCTGAGCAAATCTATTCTGCTAAACCCCAATAGCCTATCTAATAAAAGAGTAATATGCAAATTAACCATCACTCCGCAACAAAAATGGTGGCGCCCATAGCCACAAGATGGCAGCGCCCAGTTCTCTTAGCCCTGCTGGAGTCCCCCAGTCCAGCTGGGAGGCACTCGTGCCCCCACACACAGATCCCCGCCAACAGCGGAGGCAGCCCAGGGTGTCCGGATGGGAGGCGCCTGGGGTGTCCGGCCGGGGTCGCGTGGGATGTGCCCACTCTGGTATTGGGTCACGCCTAGCTGCTCTGCCGCCTCTGGAGTGTCTGGGGCTGAGTAGGAAGGCTGGAGTGTTTGGGCCTATAGGCCCAACCAGGGGTTGCGGGGACCAAGTGGACAGGAAGGATCCGCCCACTCCAGTGGCAGATCCAGCCTCACTGCTCCCAGCCTCTTGCATGCTGGGCCTGTCAGCCCCTCCATGAGGCTGGGTGCTGTGTCCAGGGGACACACAAGTGGGCGGGGAGTTGACTCTGGGTCTTTTGGCGCAAGGTGACTTGATGCTGTGTCCCAGTTTGTGTTGGCCCAGACTCTGACAGCAGGGAGGAGGAAGTCCCACCCCCACAGAATCAGCCAGAATCAGCCATTGGTCAGACAGCTCTCAGTGGCCTGACAGCCATCTGACAGCAGGGAGGAGGAAGTCCCACCCCTAGAGAATTGGCCATTGGTCAGACATCTCTTTGCCACCTGACAGCCAGGACTCTCATTCACCTGACAGCAAGGAAGTGAGACTATGTCTAAACATCTTACTATTGATACAAAGTAGCTCTGCAGCCAAAAGAATCAGGCATCATCAACAGAAAATGTCTAAAGGTCAATGTGCCTCTGAACTTGAAAGAAGGCAGCAGTGTCTTCAGAATATGTCCAAAGAATAGTCATTAACAAGTACTACCAATACTGGTAGGAACTGCCTTCTCAGTGAAAATGGAGTACATGAGGATGCAATTCTCGAACATAGCTGTGGTGGAATGACGGTTAGATGTCAATTTTGCCTATCAATAAATTTCTCTGATGAAAAACCATCTGATGGAAAATTTACTCGATGTTGTAGCAAAGGGAAAGTCTGTCCTAATGATATACATTTTCCAGAATACCCGGCATATTTAAAAAGATTAATGACAAACAAAGGTTCTGACAGTAAAAATTTCATGGAAAATATTCATTCCATAAATAGTTCTTTTGCTTTTGCTTCCATGGGTGCAAATATTGCATCGCCATCAGGATATGGGCCATACTGTTTTAGAATACACGGACAAGTTTATCACCGTACTGGAACTTTACATCCTTCAGATGGTGTTTCTCAGAAGTTTTCACAACTCTATATTTTGGATACAGCTGAAGCTACAAGTAAAAGATTAGCAATGCCAGGAAACCAGGGCTGCTCAGAACGACTTATGATCAACATCAAAAACTTCATGCATGAACTAAATGAATTAACAAAACCGTACAAGATGCTACATGAGGTAGAAAAGGAAGCCAAATCTGAAGCAGCAACAACAGATATTGCTCCCACAGAAGTAACAATGGCAATTAAATATGATTGTAACAGTGACCCAGGTAGATATAATTCTCCCCGCGTAACTGAGGTTGCTGTCATAATCAGAAATGAAGATGGAGAACCTCCTTTTGAAAGGGACTTGCTCATGCACTGTAAACCAGATCCCAATAATCCAAGTGCCACTAAAATGAAACAAATCAGTATCCTGTTTCCTACATTAGATGCAATGACATATCCTATTCTTTTTCCATGGTGAAAAAGGCTGGGGAACAGATATTGCATTAAGACTCAGAGACAACAGTGTAATCGACAATAATACTAGACAAAATGTAAGGACACGAGTCACACAAATGCAGTATTATGGATCTCATCTCTCTGTGCAGGACACGTTCAATCCTATTTTAAATGCAGGAAAGTTAACTCAACAGTTTATTGTGGATTCATTTTAAAAAATGGAGGCCAATTATATAAATTTCATTAAGGCAAACCAATCTAAGTTGAGAGTTGAAAAATATAGTGGTTTGATGGGTTATCTCTAGATCTGAAAATGACAATGTGCTGATTGGTAAAATGATAATACTTCCATCATCTTTTGAGGGTAGTTCCAGAAATAGGATGCAGCGATATCAGGATGCTATGGCAATTGTAACAAAGTATGGCAAGCCCGATTTATTCATAACCATGACATGCAATCCCAAATGGGTAGATATTACAAACAATTTACAATGCTAGCAAAAAGTTGAAAACAGACCTGACTTGGTAGCCAGAGTTTTTAATATTAAGCTGAATGCTCTTTTAAATGATATATGTAAGTTCCATTTATTTGGCAAAGTAATAGCTAAGATTCATGTCATTGAATTTCAGAAATGCGGACTGCCTCACGCTCACATATTGTTGGTATTAGATAGTGAGTCCAAATTACAAACGGAAGATGACATTGAGCATATAGTTAATACAGAAATTCCAGATGAGGACCAGTATCCTCGACTTTTTCATATTGTAAATCAAATATGGTACATGGACCATGTGGAATACAAAATCCAAATAGTCCATGTATGGAAAATGGTCAAAGGGATATCCAAAAGAATTTCAAAATGGGACAATGGAAATATTGATGGATATCCCAAATACAAACGAAGATCTGGTAGTACCATGTCTACTGGAAATAAAGTTTCGATAACACTTGGATTGTACTTTATAACCCATATTTGTGCCTCAAATATAACTGTCATATAAATGTTGAAGTCTGTGCATCAATTAAAAATGCCAAATATTTATTTAAATACATCTATAAAGGGCACGATTGTGCAAGTATTCAAATTTCTGAAAAAAATATTATCAATCATGATGAAGTATAGGACTTCATTGACTCCAGGTATGTGAGCATTCCAGAGGCTGTTCGGAGACTTTTTGGAATGTGAATGCATGACCAATCTCATGCAATCATAAGATTAGCTATTCGTTAGCCAAATGAACAAAATTTGTATTTTCATACTGATGATTTTGCTGAAGTTTTAGATAGGGCTAAAAGGCATAACTCAATGTTGATGGCTTGGTTCTTATTGAATAGAGAAGACTCTGATGCACATAATTATTATTATTGGGAGATTCCACAGCATTGTGTGTTTAATAATTCTTTGTGGACAAAACGCCAAAAGCGTGGGAATAAAGTGTTAGGTAGACTGTTCACTGTCAGCTTTAGAGAACCAGAACGATATTACCTTAGACTTTTGCTTCTGCATGTAAAAGGTGTGATAAGTTTTGAGGATCTGCGAACTATAGGAGGTGTAATTTATTGTACATTTCATGAAGCTGCTAAACACTGAGGATTATTACTTGATGACACTATCTGGAAAGATACAATTGATGATGCAATCATCTTTAATATGCCCAAGCAACTACAGCAACTTTTTGCATATATATGTGTGTTTGGATGTCCTTCTGCTGCAGACTAATTATGGGATGAGAATAAATCTCATTTTATTGAAGATTTCTGTTGGAAATTGCACCGAAGAGAAGGTGCCTGTGTGAACTGTGAAATGCATGCCCTTAATGAAATTCAGGAGTTATTCGCATTGCATGGAATGAAGTGTTCACATTTCAAACTTCCAGACTATCCTTTATTAATGAATGCAAATACATGTGATGAATTGTACGAGCAACAACAGGCAGAGGTTTTGATAAATTCTCTGAATGATGAACAGTTAGCAGCCTTTCAGACTATAACTTCAGCCATCGAAGATCAAACTGTACACCCCAAATGCTTTTTCTTGGATGGTCGAGGTGGTAGTGGAAAAACATAACTGTATAAAGTTTTAATACATTATATTAGAGGTTGTGGTGGTACTGTTTTACCCACAGCATCTACAGGAATTGCTGCAAATTTACTTCTTGGTGGAAGAACCTTTCATTCCCAATATACTGTAAATTACCAATTCCATTAAATGAAACTTCAATCTCAAGACTCGTTATAAAGAGTGAGGTTGCTAAAACCATTAAAAAGGCCCAACTTCTTATTATTGATGAATGCACCATGGCATCCAGTCATGCTATAAACACCATAGACAGATTACTAAGAGAAATTATGAATTTGAATGTTGCATTTGGTGGGAAAGTTCTCCTTCTCGGAGGGGATTTTTGACAATGTCTCAGTGTTGTGTCGCATGCTATGCCATCAGCCATAGTACGAATGAGTTTAAAGTACTCTGATGTTTGGGGATGTTTCAGAAAGTTTTCTCTTAAAACAAATATGAGATCAGAGGATTCTGCTTATAGTGAATGGTTAGTAAAACTTGGAGATGGCAAACACGATAGCAGTTTTCATTTAGGAATGGATATTGAAATCCCCCATGAAATGATTTGTAACGGATCTATTATTGAAGCTAACTTTGGAAATAGTATATCTATAGGTAATATTAAAAATATATCTAAATGCGCAATTTTTTTCCAAAAAATGAGCATGTTCAAAGATTAAATGAAGAAATTTTGGATATACTCGATGGAGAGTTTCACACATATTTGAGTGATGATCCCATTGACTCAACAGATGAGCTGAAAAGGAAAATTTTCCCATTGAATTTCTTAATAGTATTACTCCTTCAGGAATGCCATGTCATAAATTAAAATTGAAAGTCAGTGCAATCATCATGCTATTGAGAAATCTTAATAGTAAATGGGGTCTTTGTAATGGTACCAGATTTATTATCAAAAGATTGCGATCTAACATAATCAAAGCTGAAGTATTAACAGCATCTGCAGAGGGAGAGGTTGTTCTGATTCCAAGAATTGATTTGTCCCCATCTGACACTGGCCCCCCATTTAAATTAATTCGATGACAGTTTCCTGTGATGCCAGCATTTACGATGACTATTAATAAATCACAAGGACAAACTCTAGACAGAGTAGGAATATTCCTACCTGAACCCGTTTTTGCACATGGCCAGTTATATGTTGCTTTCTCTCGAGTTCGAAGAGCATGTGATGTTAAAGTTACAGTTGTAAATACTTCATCCCAAGGGAAATTTGTCAAGAACTCTGAAAGTGTTTTCACTCTTCATGTGGTAATCAGGGAGATATTTGAATAAGTTTAATCACTTTATCAGTCATTGTTTTCATCAATGTTGTTTTCATATCATGTTTTTGTTGTTTTTATATCATATTTTTGCTGTTTTCCTCTGATGTTTTTGTTATTTTTGTATGTCTTTGTTGTTCTTATGTCATTTTGTTATTGTTTATTAATAAATGCATATATTATTTTCATATACATTTTACTCATTTCCTTTCATCTCTCATACTTCTATTATAAAGAAAGGGCAAATAGCAATATTAACATATTTCCTCTAATTAATTCCCTTTTAATGTGCATGAATTTCATGCACTGGGCCACTGTGGGATCCCTGTGGGATCGGGCCTAAATAGGCAGTCAGACAAACCTTGAAGAGTCCCACATTGGAGAGGGTGCAGGTTGGGCTGAGGGACACCTCCCCCCCCCCCAGTGCACAAATTTTGTGCACCAGGCCTCTAGTATATATATAGAGAGAGATTCTGTTTCAGGGGGCTAACTAAAAGCTATCTGCTGAAAAGTAAGTCATAAAAAATCTTCTAGCTGACTCCTGCTTGCCTCTAGCTGCAAACATCTATACCTTGGTTTTGGTTCAAGTCTCTGCAAACTTAATGTACCATGATGTGGGTTTGTGCCACACAGGGCTAGACTGATTATACATAGATAAGCAAGTATTCTTTCTCTGCTGGGACTGGGTAAAGCTGTCTTTACCCTGTTTCTATAATCACCTATTCTGTCCTTATCCATTACAAAAGTATTTTAAGAAGGAGGAAATAAATGAGTAAGAAGTGAAAAATGTTTATTAAGTTTATATTAGTGATGAAGTAAATTAATTTTCCAGGGGAGTTCTTATTAGGAGAATATGAGGAGATTGTGGCAAAATTCTTTGCTTGACTAAATTTTACTCAAGCTTCTGAACTTTCTCCTAGGTCCATATGTGTACTTCCTTCTAAAATCAAGCTTTAGCCCTGGCCAGTGTTGGTCAGTCAGTTGATAGAGCATTGCTTCATGCACCAAAAGGTCACAGGTTTCATAACCAGTCAGGGCACATGCTTGGCTGTGGGCTCAATTTTCATTGATGGTTCTTTCTCTCATCAATGTGTCTCTGTCTCCCTCCCTTTCCCTTCCTATCTCTCTAAAATCAATAAAAAACATATTTAGAAAATAAAATAAAATCCAGTTTTAGCAAGAATCTTGTTACATCAGTTTAGTCAGAATGCCTCCTCTCCTAATCTCACCCATCCGCAATATCTGGTCACCTAAGATAGCAGACCAGATTCCTCATCCTTTACCATACCCCCAGATAATGCATGATTACTTTACCCTGTGTTCATCAGAATCTTATTAAGTCAGTTTAGGCAGAATTCCCTTATCCTCGATACATTCTCTTAGTAATATTTTACCCAATGACCCCACCCTGTTCTTTGGCTATACATTTTCAATTGCCCATGCTATATTCCAATTTGAGCCCAATCTCTCCCCCATGCTACACCACAATATTTTATCTCAGTGTTCCTTATACTTATCATGATAGTGTCCCGCTCCCCCATAAAGTCTTCCTTACCATGCTTTAACAAATGTCATTGGATTTTTCTTTAACAACAGATAATAAATAGAAATAATTTTTCAAAAAAGTTTGGTATGAAAGGATAATGATACAATGCACTCTTTGGCGAGAAAAGTAAAGATAGGAAACTCCTGTTTAATTTTTAGTTATGGTCTTTAAACACTAAAAGGAAGGTAAAATTTAAATGGATAATTAGAAATATGTTTGAGACAACAAGTAGACTCAAGAGTTCAGAATCTTCCAGAGGGTCAGAGATCTACTCTGGAATTAGTCAACAATAAGCAGAGAACTGAGTTTCTGTTGTGATGATTTGTGTTTCTCAGGAAAGCAAAGGAGATGGTGAGATGGAGTGTTGAAAGGCAGGAGGAAGGATTAAAGTCTGGGACTTGTGAAAGAATTTTAAATTCACTATTGAAGTATTAACCAAGAAAGAGGCTTAAACTAAAAGAGAAATAAATAAAAAAAAACATTTTTTTGGGGTCAGAGATTGCAAATGGAAGACACAGATTCAGATAGCAAACTAAAGTGTACTTCAGGGAAAACAAAACAAACAAACAAACAAACAAAAGGCAGAACTTATAAAAGCTCAGGGTGTAAATGCTATACTCAGTCTGGTCCTCTTTATGTAAGTGAAGTATTCTGCCAGGTTAATAGGGATTGGTTTATCCCAATATGCAAACATAGAAGGCTGGTGGGTAAAAGGGATGGCTCTTTTTAAAGTAAGGAACACGGGTGCTCTGGTTTTCATAGTGAGGAACAGATTAAAATTCAGGCACAGCTGAAAATTTCAGAAGTTTGGGGAGAAACATGCTGGGTGGACTGTTTGTAAGACAGAAAGCCACAAAAAATGTAAAGGGGGAACCTTAAAGTCAGAGTATCCTGCAGGGGAGCCATGAAACCTATAAAGGGAAAAATAATAAAACCCTTGAACTCCCACCAGGTGGGAGCTCAGACTAGCTGAGCTGCCCACTTGTGCTTTTTCCCAAGTGTACTCTTAATAAATTTACTTGTTTTGCTTCCTTAATAAGTTTGCTTGCCTTGCTTCCTTAATAAATTGGCTTGTTTTGCTTCAACACTGTTTCTTGTTATTTGTCTGAATTCTTTCTTGTGAGGGTGACAAGAGCCAAGGAGGGGAGATCCCTCTCTAACTCAGACAGCTCTCTGGTAACACTTCTATGTTGAATTTTTTTTCTCTCTCCAATAAACTGTTGATTTGTAAATAATGTTATCTTGGCTTCTGTGAATCTCTGTTTGTTCATCCAAGAATATTTTTCACCATTGATTTTTTTAGAGAGAATGGGAGGGAGAAAGGGAGGGAGAGAAAGACAGGTACATGCCCTTGACCAGGAATAGAACTAGCGACCCTTTAGCCTGTGGTTTGATGCTCTAACCCCTGAGAAAAATCAGCCAGTGCAGGTTCTGTGATTATTGCTTGGCAATTGAATCCTGTATAACTGCCACCATTAATACAGAATAAATAAGTCAATTTTTATATGTCAAAATTATTTATATTGTTACTTGTGATTTTCTTCCTAGACATTAACCTGAAATAATTGAAAAAGCAACTTGCTGCTACCATACACATACATTTAAATTGTTAAGGTATTGACTGTACTCAAGGATTATATATTACCTATTTTAAGGTGACTGGTGCTGAGAAAATAGTGTTTCTTCTAGGAATTTGTTTAGCTGAAGATGTTACCCTAGATCAGTGGTCGGCAAACTCATTAGTCAACAGAGCGGCAAACCGTGGCTCACTAGCCACGCCACAGTTTGCCGACTACTGTCCTAGACAGTCTGGGAATGCTGGGGAGTCTCCCCCTTTGGCCAGGATGGTGCAGGAGGAGGTTCTTACCCTAAGCATGCCTAAGGCTAGAGAGCTGAATGAATAGGCCCCAGCATGCCAAAAGTGAGCAGGGTGATTGGATAGAGACAGAAATCCCTCCCCTCTCTATCCTTATAAAAATTGCGGGCCTGAGCAGGAAGGGGAGATGGTCTTTGAGACAGGACTCCTCCATTCATCGAAGTTGGCACCTGAATAGGCCTCTTTCCTTTACACCAGCACCTACTCAAATACTTGGCTTTCATTGACACGGGCCGCTGAACCTGCTTTGCTCAGTCTCAAAGGTAGCTTACTTAATTACTTTGAACATAAGTATAAAAATATGCCATTGAGAAGCTAAATTTCAGGTATTAAAAGTTAGATATTTCTGAAAAGGAGCTTATTTCTTATAAATTAAGTCATACTCTTGATAACTGGAAGATAAGACACAATGATAAAAAATGTTTTCTCAAAATGCACTGTGGCAGAAACAAAGAATATGGAGCAGGTAAGAAGGTTTTTTGTTGTTGTTGTTGGTTTTTAATAGAAAATAATGACAGCAACTATTTTGTATTCAGAGCTCACCTTTTTCTAGACAATACAGAAACACCATCTCAAGTAATACTTGCAGTTAACCAACTCAAATGAACAATATGATTCCAGAAGGATAACTTTTAGGCATTTCCTATATACTACGGGCTTACTATATTCTACTTATTTGTCTAATGTCATTGCAATTAATAATTGAATTTTTATAATAATCTTATGAGGAAGATGGCATTACTATCCTATTTTATAAATATAGTAACTTCACACTTTCAGAAAGTAGACAAACTGGGAATTCAAATCTAGACTGCTCCAGAGTCACATGTCAAATACTAGCTATGCTGCCTCCCATCGGCTCTAATGACCGTTAAATAATAACTTACATTAGTGGACATTCTCTGTATAGTAAACACAATGCAAAAAGCTTTTATGTTCTTTAGTGGGGATGATTTAAAAGTTACTGTTTTTGTTGGAGAATTCTATTGGAAGACACAGAAACAAAGTTATAGTTAATGCTCATATATAAGAATGTGTATTCCCTAGTTTTTCCTACAACTCTTGTTATTTTAGTGATTTATTATGCTGAAAGAAACAAATTTACAAGCATAATTATAGTATGTGCAAAAATGTGATAAATGCTCAAAGATGGTTATGGAGGACAAAGAGGAAAATAAATTATTTAAGGGAAGGGAGTAAAATTGATGCATAAACACTTTAAAGCTGGCCCTCGAAGTTGAAGCAAGAGTTGTCTCTGTATTGCCTGTGAGGTAGTGTTTTAATCCAAGTCATAGAGACTAGAAATTACAGTTAATGGTGAACAATGTAAGGCAGTTGAACTTTGTACTGTTGAGCAGTTATGTGTGAGAAGAAAGGGCAAGAGTATAATAATGAATTAAAGAAAAGGAACAAACATATTTTAATAATTTAAGTCAAATAGACTTACTAGGTGTTTTCAATATTCTATCCAATTTATACTGACAACTCTGTGATATAGATTTCATAATTTGTACTTTATCGATGAAGAAACTGAACCTTAGAGAAGTTGCATTTCCTGTCCAACATGGCACAATTTTAAATGACAGATTTAGGTTTAAAAAATAAACTGATGATTAAAATAGATCCAGAGACATAAAAGCATGGGACAGACTGTGGAATCTCAAAGGGAAGGCGGGATGAGGGTGGGTGGGTGGAAAGAGATCAACCAAAGAACTTACATATATGTATATATGCATACCCATGGACACAGACAATAGGGTGGTGAAGGCCTGGGGTGGGGGTGGCTGTGCTTTAGAAGAGGTCAATGGTGGGAGGAAAGGAGACACACATGTAATATTTTCAATAATAAATATTTATTTAAAAAAATAACCTGTCTGTTTTCAAAGCACACACACTTTTAACAGAACTGCAAAATAACGCACAGTCAGCCCTGCCCAGTGTGGCTCAATTGTTTCATCCATGAATCCAGAGGTCACAGGTTAGATTCCAGGTAAAGGCACATGCCCAGGTTGCTGGCTCAATCCCCAGAAGAGGGCATATAGAAGACAACCAATAGATGACTCTCTCTCTCATCGATATTTCTCTCCCCCTCTCCCTTTCTCTCTACCTCTAAAATAAATAAAAACATATTTTAAAACAACAGCAATGCTCACTGTGATTATACAGAGCAGTTAAATCATTTGAACTGATATATACACAGGGTAGAACAAAAGTAGGTTTACAGTTGTGAGTATGCAAAACACAGTTTATTTTTATACTATTAATTATTTATTATTGTATTATTTTCCATACAAACAACAGTAAACCTATTTTTGCCCCACACTGTATACATATAAAGCAAGGCATGCTTTAAGACATGAGTTTTTCAGTTTATCATTAAGGAAAGAAAATAAATTGATTCAAATATTTCAGTTAAAAAATAAAAAAATAAGTATCTTTAAACAAATTATTTTAAAAATGTATAGCATGATCTACACATAACTACACCCTTCAAACATAAATTCCTGGTAGTCAATAACAGATTTAATTAAAAACATAACATCCTCTAGATCCATTGATAAAAGCATTCTACTGAATTGAATTGTGTTTTATGCTTTAAGTATGTTTCAATTTATCTATTCAACTGGGTTATTTATTACCTTATATCTTCTTTTTAACTAATCACATAAACTTTCACAATGCTTATTCACTGACAGAACAGGTCTTAGGAAAAATCATATACCTTTAAATAAAATAGAACGTAATTTGTATTTTGTACTTTAAATCCTTATTTTTATTTTCTAAAAAAATTAGTGATTATCATTAGAATTAAAGCTTTATGTATGTCTCCACATGAATTCATTAAAAATATAAGTAAATGTTGTTGTTTTTTTCAATTATACTTTGTTTGGTTGGAAGCAGGAAAAAGAATAATGGCAATTGTATAGTTTGGTTGACACTGTATTGTTTCATCTTCCATATGATTTTGAATGTTCCTTTTTAATAACCACTACTCATATCATATTGATTCATGTGTTTTTGAATCCATGAAGCAACAAAAGAAAAAATCTACAAGTAAGACTACATCAAAAAAAAAAAAAAAAAGCTTCTGGCTGGTGAAACAATCAATGAAATGATAAGGCAACCTATGGAATGGGATAAATATTTGTAAACAATTATATCTAATAAGGTGTTAATACCCTAAATATATAAGTAACTCATACAAGTATTTCAAAATAAAAAACACGAAAGAAAACTAATTTGATTAAAAATTGGCATAGGACTAGAAGAGACACATTTCCAGAGAAGATATAAAAATGGCAAATTAAGTACATGAAAGGATACTCAACATGACTAATCCTCAGAGAAATATAATCAAACCACAATGAGATATTACCTCATTCCTGTTAGAATGGCTGTCATGAAAAAGATAAGAGATATCAAATATTGGCAGGAATGTGGAGAAAAGGGAGCCCTGATTAGGAACATAAATTGGTGTAGCCACTATGAAAAATAGTACAGAGGTTTCTCAAAATTTAAAATTAGAACTACCATATTATCCAGTAATTCTACTTCTTGGTTTATATCCAAAAGAAGCAAAATTATTATTTCAAGAAGATATCTATATCCTATGTTCATTGCAGCATCAGTCACAATAGTGAAGACATGAAAACAACTGAGTATTCACTGACACATGAATAGATTATGAATATGTATATGTGCAATGGAATATTATTCAGACATAAAAATGAAGGAAACCATGCCATTTGTGACACTATGGATGGACCTTGAGGGCATTATACTAAGTGAAATGTCAGGCAGAGAAAGGCAAATACTATATTATCTTACTAGAGGCCCAGTGCATCGATTCGTGCACCAGTGGGGTCCTTCAGCATGGCCTGCACCCTCTCCCAGTCCGGACCCCTCAGGGGATGTCAGACTGCCAGTTTCGGCATGATCCCTGCAGGCCATGGCCTGCAGTCTTACATCCCCCAGGGATGTAGTAGTGTGCAAAGTCACAGGCAGCCAGAGAGGATCCCAAGCCTGGGCCGGGTGTTGCGTCTCTCCTGCTCATCCTGGCCCAGCTGTGCCTGCTGCCGCTGCTCAGTAGTGCTGCTGTGGAGGTGGGAGAGGCTTGTGCTGCTACAGCTGTGCTTGTCAGCCATAAACCCGGCATCTGGTGCTTGTTGATTGGCTGAGTGTTGCTCCCACTGTGGGAACGCACTGGCCACCAAGGGGTAGTTCCTACATTGAGCAAATGCCCCTTGATGGTCAGTGCGCATCATAGTGATCAGTCATTTGGTCCTTCAGTCACTTAGGCTTTTATCTATATAGACTAGAGGCCCGATGCATGAAGATTCATGCAAGAATGGGCCTTCCTTTCCCTGGCTGCCAACACCGCCTTTGCTCCAGCTGGAGCCGCCTTTCAGCCTCCCCATGCTTCCCAGAGGCCCGGAGTGGCTGGGGTAGGGTGTCCCGCCTCCACCCTGGCCGCTCTGTGCCTCTGTATGCAAATTAATCTGCCATCTTTATTGGGTTAATTTGCATACTCACTCCTGATTTGCTGATGGGCATCGCGAAAGCACAGTTAATTTGCATCTTTCTCTTTTATTAGTGGAGATATGTGGAATCTGAAACTACTGAGCTTATTATTAACAGAGAGCAGAATGGTAGTTGACAGAACTTGAAGGGTTGGGGAAATGAAGAGAAGTTGTTCAAAGGTTATAAACTTTCTGGTATAAGATAAGTAAGTTCCTGGAATCCAAGGTTCAAAGTGCAGTTTGGTGGCTATAGTTAACAATACTGTATTTTATACTTGAAAGTTGCTATTAGAGTAGAGCTTTAATGTTTTCACCATAGCAACAACAAAAGAATGTAACTATGTGAGATGAAGTGTGTCTTATTTAATCTTATTGTCATACACATTTTATAATATATACATGTATCAAATCATCACATTGCATACCTTAGATTTACACAATCTAATATCTCAATAAACCTGGAAAAAAAGTGTTTCTGTGTTACATGTCCCTTGGAAGCTGAACTGTTAAAAGCAAATTCTTTGTTGTTAGAGGAATGTACATTCAACTTAGACATCAAATAATTCTCACAAATTAAAATTAAAAAAAAAAACGTGAGGAGAGAAAGAGAAAAAGTAAGAAAGAAAGAGAGAGATGAAGGAAGGGACAGAGAGAGAAAAAGGAAAAGGAGCAGGAGTGGGGAGGGGGAGGATTAGAGAGAGGGTAGAGGAAAGAGAAAGTAATGCAGAAATAATAAGATGAGTCAGCAGATTCAACAAGCAGCCAGATCATTTGTTGAAAATATGAATTAAAATATTCAAGTAGATTTGTAAAAGTACAAAAGCAAACATCAGGAAATTTTTAAATGTGAAATTAAATCCTTGCTTTAATATAATGGAGAAGAAATTTTTATAGACAAAGTATCCTCAATATATACAAAGATATAAATAAATGGTGAATATGTTAAAAAATATAGAATTGAGAGAGAAATTTAGAATGAGAATCCCTAACACAGATAGATAGATCCAGATATAATAAAGAGAATGTGACAGAGCATGTTCAGAAGATGACTGAGAATAACCGATGAATACCAATAAATAATTGAAAGGCAATTTATACTTGCACATATGGTAGAGAATTGAAAAACACTAAAAACAAACAACCCCAAAACCTGCCATAAATGCTGCCAAAAAACGAAAAAGTATTTCCTGTAAGTGAATGATAGAGTGACAATTGACATGTCATTAGCAATTGATAGCCAGATATATTGACAACATAAAAATATTAGGAATTGTTTCATGAATACCTCCCCTGTAATAGCAAATGGCTTATTTGAAAATGTGCTAGATTTATCTCTGGGTAAATTTTCCTCTGTTGCTATTTCATTATTCATTTTCTTAAAAATGAAATTCTCTGCTATTTAAATATTGCAAAATTATTTTCTCTTGTTAGCAAGTAATATTTAGACAGTATTAAAGAAACCTTCCAAGCCACTGACTTTCTTTTGTATATGTCATATTACTACTAATAAATACCATGTCAAAAAACAATGGTCAGAGATTTTACTGCTTGTTTTCTTCTAGGATTTTTATTTCTCGTCTTACATTGAAGTCTTTTATCCATTTTGATTTTATTCTTATATATGGTATATGTTGGTGATCTAGTTGCATTTTTTTACATGTACCTGTCTCATTTTCCTAGCACCATTTATTGAAGAGATTATCTTTAATTTGTTGTATGCCCTTGCCTCCTTTGTCAAGTATTAATTGTGATGGCCTGTGTTGATTTCTGGGTTCCTGTTCTGCTCCATTGATCTATATTCCTGTTCTTGTGCCAGTACCAGGCTGTTTTATTACAACAGCTTTGTAGTATAATTTGATCTGGAATTATGATGCCTCCAACTTTGCCCTTCTGTCTCAAGATTGCTGCAGTTATCAGGTCCATTTGGCTCCATCAAACTTTTCAAATATCTGTTCTACTCTTTGGGTAGTATGGACATTTCAATAATGTTAATTATTCTAATTGGTGAACATGGCATATGCTTCCACTTGTTTGTATCTTTCTCTATTGCTTTTTTCAATGTTCTATAGCTTTCTGAGTACAGATCTTTTACCTCTTTGGTTACGTTTATTTTCTAGGTATCTTATTTTTCTTGTTGTTGTTGCCATGATAAATAGGATTTTTTTCCAGTTTATCTTTCTGAGAGTTCATGACTGCTGTATAAAAATACCATCAATTTCTGGGTGTTAATTCTGTATCTTGCTATATTGCTGAATTCATTTATTAAGTCTAGTAGTGTTTTGGAGGAGTCTTTAGGGTTTTCTATGTACAATATCATGTCATTTGAGAATAATGACGGTTTTACTCCTTCCTTTCCAATTTCAATGCCTTTGATTTTTTTCTTCTTGTCTGATCACTGTAACTAGGACTTCCAGTACTATGTTGAATAAAAATTGTGAAAGCAGACATTCTGTCTTGATCTTGTTCTTAAGGGGAATGCTTTAATTTTTGCCCATTGAGTATAATGTTGGCTGTAGGTTTTTCATATATGGCCTTTATTATGTTGAGGTATGGTATCCTATTCCCACTTTGCTGAGAGTTTTTATCAAAATGGGTGCTGGATTTTATTGAATGTTGTGTGTGTGTGTGTGTGTGTGTGTGTGTGTGTGTGTGTGTGTGTGTTTTGCCTCTAGAGATATGATCATGTGATTTTTGTCTGTCAATTTGTTTATGTCATGTATTACATTTATTGATTTTGAGATTGCACCAGTCTTTTATCCTGGGAATAAATCCCTCTTGATCAAGGTGTCTGATCTTTCTAATGTATTGCTGGATCTAATTTGCTAGAATTTTGTTGAGGATTTTAGCACCTATGTTCATCAGGGATATAGGCCTGTCATGTTTTTCTTTGTATTGTATTTATCTGGTTTTGGGATTAGCATAATACTGGCCTCATAAAAAGAGCTTAGAAGTATTCCTCTTGACTTTTTTGAAGTTGTTTGAGGATGATAGGTATTAGTTCTTCCTTGAATGTTTGGTAAAACTTCCCTGGTCCAGGACTTTTATTTGCTATGAGTAAAATCTCAGGCATCTCACATAGCACAATTTTCTCTTGTCTTAGGGCAAGTGAAACTAAGGTGAAAATAAACAAACAGAGTGTATCAAACTAAAAAGCTTCTGCACAGCAAAAGAAACCATCAAATTGAAACTGGAACCCACTGTATGGGAAAACATATTCACCAAGGATACATCTGATAGGTGCTTAATTTCCAGCATATATAAAGAACTCACACAACTCAACAAAAGGAACACAAAAAATCCAGTTTTTAAAAATGGGCAAAATACATGAATAGATACTTCTCCAAAGAGGATATATAGATGGCCAGTAGACATATGAAAAAATACTCAATTTTATTAGTCATCAGAGAGATGTAAATTAAAACTACAATGAGTTTTCACCTCACACCTGTCAGAATGGTTACTACCATCATTAAATCAATAAACAACAAGTACTGGCAAGGATGTTGGGAAAAGGAACTCTAGTATATCACTGGTGGGCATGCAGACTGGTGCAAGCACTGTGTAAAACTGTGGAATTTCTTTAAAAAATTAAAAATGGAACTTCTATTTGACCCAGTGATTCCACTTCTGGGAACATATTCTAAGATGTCTGAAATACCAATCAGAAAGAATATATGCACCCCTATGTTCATAGCGGCACAATTTACAATAGCTAAGATCTGGAAACAGCTCAAGTATCCATTAGTAGATGAGTGAATAAAAATGCTATGGTACATTTACACAATGGAATACTACACAGCTGTAAGAAACAAAGGCCTCTTACCATTTGCAACAGCATTGATAGACCTGGAGAGTATTATACTAAGTAAAATAAGCCAGCCAGAGAAAGATAAGTATCACATGTTCTTACTCATATGTGGAATCTAATGAACAGAATAAAGTGATGAATAAAATAGGTCCAAGGACCTAGAAGCATAGAACAGACTGGCTAATTTCAGAGGGAAGGCTAGAGTCTGGTGAGTTGGAGGGGAGTGATTAACTGGGGAACTTATATGCATACTAGAGGCCTGGTACACGAAATTCATGCTTGGGGGGGTGTGTCCCTCAGCCCAGCCTGCACCCTGTCCAATCTGGAACCCCTTGAGGGATGTTCAACTGCCAATTTAGGCCAGTAGGATCAGGCCTAAATGGGCATTCGGACATCCCTCTCACAATCTGGCACTGCTGGCTCCCAACTGCTCGCCAGCCTGTCTTCCTGATTGCCCCTAACCGTTTCTGCCTGCCAGCCTGATCACCCCCTAACCCGGTGGTTCTCAACCTTTCTAATGCCGCAACTCTTTAATACAGTTCCTCATGTTGTGGTGACCCCCAACCATAAAATTATTTTCGTTGCTACTTCATAACTGTAATTTTGCTACTCTTATGAATCATAATGTAAGTATCTGTGTTTTCCAATGGTCTTAGGCAGGGGTCCTCAAACAATGGCCCACTGGCCACATGCAGCCTGCTGAGGACATTTATCCGGCCCGCCAGGTGCCGCTGCCTGTCCTGCTCAGCAGCTGACTCGTCCCAGGCCCACAGTGTGCATAGGAATTTGTTCATAGTTTTTTTTTAAACTATAGTCCGGCCCTCCAACAGTCTGAGGGACAGTAAACTGGCCCCTGTTTAAAAAGTTTGAGGACCCCTGGTCTTAGGCGACCCTGCTAACAGTTCTCAACCTGCACAGGGTTGCCTAAGACCATCGGAAAACACAGATATTTACATTATGATTCATAACAGTAGCAAAATTACAGTTATGAAGTAGCAATGAAAATAATTTTATGGTTGGGGGTCACCACAACATGAGGAACTGTGTTAAAGGGTAACGACATTAAAAAGGTTGAGAACCACTGCCTTAACCACTCCACTGCCAGCCTGATTGATGCCTAACTGCTCCCCTGCCAGACCAATTGCCTCTAACTGCCCTCCCTTGCCTCCCTGGTCATCCCTAACTGCCCTCCCCTGCCAATCCAATCACCCCTAACTGCCCTCCCCTGCCAGCCTCATTGCCCCTAACTGCTCTTCCCTACTGGTCTGATCAACCCACCCAACTGCCCTCCTCTGCCAGCCTGGTCACCCCCTAACTGCCCTGCCCTGCAGGCTTGAGCACCCCCAACTGCCCTCTCTTGCAGGCCTGGTCCCTTCCAACTGCCCTCTCCTGCTGGCTATCTTGTGGCAGCCATCTTGTGTCCACATGAGGGAAGCCATCTTTGACCACATGGGGGCAGTCATTTTGTGTGTTGGAGTGATGGTCAATTTGCATATTACTCTTTTATTAGATAGGATAGAGGCCTGGTGCACGGGTGGGTGCTGGGTGGTTTGCCCTGAAGGGTGTCCTGGATCAGGGTAGGGATTCCTTTGTGGCGTGGTGTGGCCTGGGTGAGGGGGCTGTGGTGGTTTGCAGGTCAGCCATGCCTCCCAGCAACCCAAGCAGAGGCCAGGGCCGGCTGGAAGCAGGTATCTGGGATTTATTTATCTTCTATAATTGAATCTTTGTAGCCTTGCGTGGAGGCCAGGGTGGGCGGGAAGCTTGGCTTCCTCCATCTCTGGGGGCAACCCAAGCCTCCAGCTCTCTCCAGCTCCTAGGCTGCCACCATCTTGGTTGGGTGAATTTGAAAACTCACTCCTGATTGGCTGGTGGGTGTGGCTTGTGGGTGTAGCAGAGGTATGGTCAATTTGCATGTTTCTCTTTTATTAGATAGGATATGCATAACCAATGGACATAGACAATAGTGTGATGTAGGCCTGGCATGGAGCAGGGTCTGGGAGGAGGGGGCCTAAGATGGAGGAAATTGGGGGATAGCTGCAATACTATTTTAAAAAATAATAATAAAAATGTAAAAAAAAAACAACCAACAACAAAAAACAAGAAAATATTGGTCATGTGATCTTTCTCCTCAGAAAATCCTGATTGACTCTATAATATTAAAACTACTTTTATTTAACTGTTACTGATCTTAATCTGTGTCTTAGGGAGTAGTTGTTAAATATGGTAGTGATAGTTTTGTCCACAAATGTAGAAATTAAAAGCTTTTTATTAAAGAAGTATAATTAAGAGGAATTAGCAGAAAAGTGGAATTTTAGCAGGTGCAAAATGTGGTACATTTTTAGTATCTAAAATATTTTGAGCTAAAAGCATGCACATGCAATATGTGCTAAACTACAACAGTGGATTAAAATTCCCTTGAAAATGTCCTTTTGAAATGGACATTGTTATTTGCCTTTTTGATATAAGAAGGTGGTTTCATAAAACCTATCATAAATCAAAGATTTATTCCAGAGTACATAGATGCCCTAATGTGTTTTTCTCCTAAATTATTATTATCTAGGACAACTTCCTGTAATTTTGGTATTTTTATAAAAACACTAGAGACCCAATATACAAAATTTGTGCACAGGTGGGGTCCCTAGGCTTGGCCTGTGATCAGGGCTGATCAGGTTCCCTGCCTCCTCGCCTCCTCACTTCCCACCTCCCCACCTCCCCTCCTCCCAGCCTTCCTGCTCCCCCCCCCTTCCTTTGCTGCCCAAACCCACCGCCACCCGCCACTGGTTCCCCATCCCATTCTGGGGGCCTGGCCCCGATTGGGCAATCAGACCCTGCCAGCTGCGGGGAGGAACTGGGAGGTTGGCCAGTAGGCCCCATCAGTGATCAGGGCCTGTGGGCTGGGGGCAGCTCCTACTTTGAACATCTGCCCCCTGGTGGTCAGTGCGTGTCATAGCGACCAGTTGTTCCTTCGTGACTGTCGTTTAGGCTTTTTTATATATAGATAATCTAAAGTAGCTGTGTCTGTTTACTTTCATAATGAAACACACCTTTCATTTTTGTAAAATTCCAAGAACTCCAGAAATTCCTTAAGTAGGCTAATAGTATTGCTAACTTCTTATCAATGACTTAAGCATCAAGCTCTATTTTCCTGACATTATCAAAAAATATATATTGAAAAACAAATGTTTCATTAGAACCATCAACTGCTTTCAAAATTTTTAGTTGATTATGTTATTAACATTTCCCTAAGTGTTATATATTTTAAATTAAACATGTAATATTTTTAATATGTAATTCTTTTTTTTTTACATAATTTACTTTGGAATCAGTAAAGTAACAAGAATTATGAATCAAAGCTTATTAACAACAGGTATTGAAATGTATTATATTAATCATATTTGTTGATCCTTTTTTACTTTAATTTCTCAAATAATCTGTATGCTATGTGCTCTATTAAATAATTTCACTTCTAATGAAACAGAGTGTTCAGAACCACTTCTGCCACTAGTATTAGGTGTTGGTTTATTTGTGAAGAAAAAAATAAATAAAAAACAAGTAAGCAGGAAAAAGTTAAAATTTAGATAAGAATAAACATAAAATTATGTAGAAAAATAATATAAGGAGAAGATAATAGAGACCTAAGAGAAAGGAAAAGAGGCATGTAAACCAGGAGATTACTAGAATAGTGGTTAGAGTTAGAAAGCAGATGAAGACAAGAAAGTATATGAGCAGATAGGTTTGGTAGGTAAGGAAACAATGGAGCAAAATTGCCTAAAGAACCATGTTTAAGTTAAACACAAGTATCTGACAGAAACTGCAGGCATAGGAAGTCAAGGTTAATTGTGGGGAGAAAAACAGGCTTCTAAAGCTTGTATGAAAAATTGGAGAATTAGGAGTTCCATAAGTCAACATTCATATGCATATTTGGAAGAATCTGATTTTAGAAAGGCAGTTGGTTACTAATTTGTTTTAAATTGTCCTTTGGGTAAGAGCAGAGCAGCAATTAACTGTTATGCTAATGAGAGAACTTCAGAGACCTTCATTTGACTACATCAAATGCCAGGATTACTTAAACTTCCAAAATAAAGTCCCACATTTATATTCGTGTCTATATGATAATGTAGGCACTCTGCATAGAGTATTAAGTGATCAGCATGAAAACTGAGCTAGCTCTTTGTACTCAGTGAAATTACTGTTCCTATTATAAAAATTTTCATTACAAAGATACAACCTATGCTGCAGCTACATATGTAGCATTATCAGCAAAATTGCCATTCTCATATTCTCTGATATCTGGGTAAAAAATGCAAACTGAATGTACTGTAATAATTTACACTGAATGAATTCTTCTAATATCCCCAAAGGATATTTATTAATTCCTTGTTTTATTAATCAACTAGAAGCCCGGGGCACAAAATCTGTGCATGGGTAGGGTCTCTAGGCCTGGCCGGTGATCAGGGCCAATCGGGGCCTTCTGGCTGCTGGCCTTTCTTCATTCTGAGCCGCCCTCTGGTGGTCTGCATACATCGTAGCAAGCGATCGAACTCCCAGTCTCTCAGTCGAACTCCTGAGGGGACACTTTGCATATTAGCCTTTTATATATAAAGATTAATCACTCATTCTTTCATCTATCTTCCTAATATTTTTTAAGCGTCAACTGTGTTGTAAGTATTGTGATAAAACCTAATAGAACAGAAATGAAGAGAATTGAGAAGGCTTTCTGGCAATTCATATACTTATGGTTCAAAAGCTGAGTTAAGAGCTATGCCCACTAAAAGAGTTTACTGGGTAAAAACTCTATCTTAACTGGTTCATATCAAAGTTCACTTTTCTTTTTCTTTTTTAAAAAATATATTTTTATTGATTTCAGAGAGGAAGGGTGAGGGAGAGAGAGATAGAAACATCAATGATGAGAGATAATCATTGACCAGCTGCCTCCTGCACACCCCCTACTGGGGATCAAGCCCCTTGACCGGAATCCAATCTGGGACCTTTCAGTCTGAAGGCAGATGCTCTATTCATTGAGCCAAACCAGCCAGGGACAGAGTTCACTTTTCTTAAGTAACTTCCTTCGATTAGCGACGTACTTTTTAGCTCTTTTATGAATACAAACTGAGGGTTCATGAACATGAGGTGTGAGGCGATCATAAAATGTTTAGCTAAGTTGTCTACTAAAAAGTGAACAGACATCTCAAGATACAGCAGATCAAAAATGAGAAAAAAAGTGGTGATGTGCAGGAAGAGCAAAGGCAGAACAATATGGCTGGAGTCTGATGCTTGAGTAGACAAATGGGTCTAAAGGCCTTTCTTAGGAGCTGGAAATTTGTGTGTCATTTGAAAATTATCTTCTATAGAACACTGTTATTTAGCATCTCCTATAGTTATATTTGAGTCTCCAGCTCCTGATATTTCTTTTCAGTAGTATTATTTGTAACATAAGAAAGAGGAAACAAAGATAATTGTATGCACCCAAATTAGGTCAGCACTAGACAACTGTGCAGAAATGGAATAGGAGAATTCAGCAAAAGCTAAAAATCACAGGCAGATGTGAATAGACAGTAGCAATCATAAAAGAATTCTTAGTTTCACAAAGAACTTGTGATAGGATTTGAGCCTATCTCATTTGCAAATTTAGGTGCACTTGCCATTCTGGCAGCAGTAACCATATCAGTATGCTTGTTTTAATTCCAATTTTAACGCCTACAATGAACATTTTATAGTAACTGATATATACCTAACTCTATCATCCTTCTTTTAGAAATAACAATTTTATCTCCTAACTTTTTCTATTTTCCTTCCTTTTTATCTCTTCAAGGGTTCTAACTACTTTGAACAATAAGTTGACAATAATAAAGTTCTTTCAGGTTGAAAAATTCTACCCTACAATGCTAAGCTTCCATTTCCTTAGAGTAACATTTCATCAGTAATACAGAGCAAAACTCTTCTTGGTTACCAGACATCCATACTATGGGACACAAGCCCATCAGAATAGGCATCAGCCTGTCCAGGAGATGATCCTTTACTGGATTTCTGACATCACTCCACTTGCACATGCTTTCCAGTCACCTACTTTTGCCTTTTATTTTCTTCTTCTTTCTTTCGGCTAGTCACCTACTTTTAATTCTCCTAGTTATTTTTTTTAATATATTTTATTGATTTTTTACAAAGAGGAAGGGAGAGGGATAGAGAGTTAGAAATATCAATGAGAGAGAAACATCAATCAGCTGCCTCTTGCACATACTGGGAATGTGCCCGCAACCAAGGTACTTGCTCTTGACCAGAACTGAACCTGGGACCCTTCAGTCCATAGGCCGATGTTCTATCCACTGAGCCAAACTGCTTAGGGCCTTTCCTAATTCTTGAGTATGTTTCCCCTCATGTCAGAAGGGTTGCCTGATACTATTTCATTTAAAAAGCCTTTTAGTGAATTCTATAGAAAATTGTAAGGTCTCTTATCTGAGAAACAACTCTGTAAATGAGAAACTATAAAAACTGGAAACTTTCTACACATGCAATATTTGTTTCATTTAAATTTCTTTCAGGTAAACATTTATCTAATGCCATCTCTCAATTCTGAACAATTTTATGGTAAAAAATATGATCAATCTTACACACAAAAGCATATGTTTTGTTCACACTGAGATCACCATATCAATGATTTCCACTCCTCAAACATTTTATAAACATTTTACTTAAAAAATTACATACTATATAAGTTTGTTTCCAAGTCTTTAATTATGCTGTATACGTAGCATTGCAGAGATCAATAAATCCACATTCCCAGCCCATCCACTCCTAAGTTTGCAATCCCTGTAGCTCAACTTATTGGATACCTTCACCTAGAGGTCAGAAATATGTTTCAAATTCAGCACGTCTAACAATTATTGAGTCCTTCTCTTGGCCTGAGACCTATCCCTTTCCTTTTGTTTTTCATCTTATTATATGGTATTGACAATTTCCTACCTGTCACAGACCTGGATATTATTTCTTCAATTTCTTTTTTTTCTCTCTGCCCTACCTCCAACCCTCAGTAAATCCATCACCAAGGCTGGATTTATCTTATTCTGATTTCCATCTGTATTTCTCCATTCCCCTGCCCCAACTCTAGTTCACGTCACTAGTGTCCTTCCTTGGTTGAATATCTCCAATCCATTCCTCACACTACAGTCAAATGACATCAATAAATGACAAAGCTGATTATATCAGTTTCTTACTTAAAGATAGTCAAAGACTCTCATATCCTTCAATGAATTTCAAAACTTAATGTTTACAAAGTGCCACAAGATCTGTCTCATATTTCTCTTTCTGGCCTTATGTCTCATACATTTCAGTCATTCCTGGTCTTCTATTCTCTCTTTCCTCTTAGCTTTGCTATTTATACATACTGTTTCTATACTTGAATGATGCTGCATCCCTTATATCCATTCACTCTCAATATTTGTCAGGCTAATTCCTATCCTTCTTTTAAGTCTCACCTTAAACATAAACTATTATTTTCTCCATGAAGTTTATTTCATTGTTATATACTAGGATAGGTATTTTGCCTGTATATTCCTGTAATTCTTTCATAGATTTAAACTATACTTAATTATAATTGTCTATTCACATGAATAAGTCTTAACCATGCTCACTATTTTTGCTATTAAATATTTTTTTTAATTTTAATTAGATTTAATATTTTTAAGTTGAATTAATTTGACTTTATTTTAACTTAATTTTGATACTATACTTAATCTTTGGCTCCCGTCCCCATTATTTTGGTGAAAGGAATTTGCTTCCGACTCCAGAATGTACTAGTAGTGTTAGAGTGAACAATTCC
Organism: Corynorhinus townsendii; assembly: GCA_026230045.1. Lineage (NCBI taxonomy): Eukaryota > Metazoa > Chordata > Mammalia > Chiroptera > Vespertilionidae > Corynorhinus > Corynorhinus townsendii. Next base: position 110,315,587 of record JAPDVU010000001.1, on the reverse strand, counting down.
AGGATATTTTACACCCATTATTTATTCCTTCCCTTGATTAATTAAGTTACCTGATTGGTGAGATATGGAGAATTTGTAGGTTAACTCCATAAATTCAGGTTAATTATTTTTCATAATTCTCTTTACAGGATTAATCTATTGACTCATTAAACAGGCCTCACTATTCTTTCATGTGGCTAGCTGGGATCATGCAATTTAGCATTCCAACCGTCTTTACAGGTAGTTCCAATGATCTTCAATTTGTTTTCGGTTCTAAATCATATCCTCTAAGACCGTGTTCAATATAAACTTAATATAAATTGTTGTTTGTTACCTAAATAGGACGAATGCAAATGCTATGCCTTGATTTTTATTTCATTGCACATATTTGTGGGTGAAGAACTGAGAATCTATCTTAGTGAATAGCTTTTACCAGTCTTTAATCAAAAGTGGCAATAGGCAATAATTTAGCCTTTAAAAAAGAATCCTCCTAGTTGCCAATATCAGTCATAGCTGATGACCAATAAAATAATCCAATAACCTTTTTTTTATGATAGGACAGTTTTATGTTCACAGAAATGATGCAAAAATAATGCAGAAAGTTCCCATATAACTCTCACAGAATTGTCCCTATTTTTAACATCATACATTATATTTTTGTCACAACTAATGAAACAATATCGATATGTTATTATTAACAAAAATCCATGTTTTATTAAGATTTTTATAGTTTTAATCTATTATATATGTCTTTTTTTTTTTTTTTTAGAGATGTCTTTTTCTGTTTCAAGATCCTATCTAGGATGCCATGTTACATTTATATTCATGCCTCCTTTGACTCCTCTAGCCTGTGACAGTACTCAGGCTTTTGTTGTTTTTGATGACCTCTGCAACTTTGAGAGGAACTGAAAAGCTATTTTGTAGAAAATTCCTCATTCAGGATTTGTCTGATATTTGCCTCATTATTACATGGAAGTTATGATTTGAGGGAGGAAGACCACAGAAGTACAGTGTCCATCTCCTGGCAACATCCAGAGGGTACATAACTTATTAGTGTGGATGCTGAGCGTAACTGCGTGGCTGCAGTAGTGTTTGTCAGGTTTCCCCACTGCAAAGTTACTTTATCCTCACCCCTTTTCTATTATTTACTTTTTGGCAAGAAGTGCACAGCCTACACTTCCTTGAGGTCAATGTTCCTACATAAATTATTTAGAATTATTCTGCACCAAAGATCTTTTTATTATCTCGCAGTTCTGCATGTACCCAAACATTTATTTATAATGGAATGGACTTAGAATACTGATTTTATACTTTGGGTTATAATGCAATACTACTTTATTTTTGTGCTTCTCACATTGTTCCAGTTTGGGGAAGTTGGCTTCTGTGTTCCTTTGACAAATCTCCATCATGATGTTGGTTTTGTTTTTCTCCCAAGCATATGTTGTTTTCTGGCACTACAAGATATTCTAGGCTCATCTTGCATATTCCATGTCCCAGGTCTAGAATGGGCCAGTTCTTTAAGGAAAGGTATTCTATTTTACTAGCCAATGGTATTATAAACCAAGATTTTAATGCTTGTTGTTCTTACTATTGGGATGTCGGTGTATAGGCCCTCTTGGCTGATAGAACAAAGACATATTTGTATGTGTATTAACCCACTATATAAACATATCTGTACATATCCCTCTGTGTATTCATCTGTATCCATGTTAAGGTAAAAATAAATCCATACTGATGTCTCTAACGCTAATATCTTACCATGGATTATTTTTGCCTTTTTTCCTTGTTCATCTGTAACCTCCTGGTCCAATGGTAAGAAAAATGATTTCCACCATTTGCCATTCATTTACCAAATCACTTAATACTAGTATAGATACCTAGTGGTTTCATAATTGTTTATTCATATCCAGTGGGAAAGAATTTTACCAACCAGGGTGTATTGTATATATGCATAATTCCTTTTGCCCTTAGTCTTACAGTTTTCATTCATCTATAAGGTTATGTAAGTCAGAACTATATTCCACTGCCAGCTCCAGCAAGATTACTTCATATATTTGTAGTGTGATTAGAACTCTTGTCACATTCTGTATTCCATCAGAGTAACTATGCTGCTTATACAGTCTTGTAAGGATTGTTGCTTTACTCACAACTCATACTGCATTTCTTTCCATAACAGAAAGAACTGTTAACAGTTTAAGAGGTTTAATCCTGACCGAAGGGCACATATTCCATATGTATCTGTAAACTGATACTGTAACAGGACTTGAACCAATGGTTCTTTCTCAGAATTTATCACAAGCACCATAAGTAAAAAGCATTAGCCAAATGTAATGGTGTATAAATGCAAAACATAATTTTGGGGGCCCTGATAACTATTTGCCAGTTGAACCTCTCCTCTAGGTGCAGATGCCAGGAGCAGCCATTGTGAACTAGCTATCAGTAGTGGCTGAACACTGAAGAGTTCAGAGCACTGATGAGACCTCTAGGCTCACTTTGAAATCAGCATTAACTCCCAGCTACAATTACCAGAAACATTTTTCACTTCAATTTTCATGAAGTTAATCACATATCTGTGAGCTTTTATGTGTATCCTAAAAAACAAACCCTTAGTTGAAGTAGTTTGAGGAGTCTCTATTTCTTGCACTCAAATATGGCTGATTAAATAATTCAAACAGCCATACTATCTATTTATTATTTATTTATTTATTTATTTATTTATTTATTCCATTAATTTTTAAAAAATTTTTATTTCAGAGAGGAAGGGAGAGGGAGAGAAAAATAGAAACATCAACAATGAGAGGGAATCATTAATTGGCTGCTCCTGCATGCCCCCTACTGGGGATCAAGCCCACAACCAGGACATGGGCCCTTGACTGTAATCAAACCAGAGACCCTCAGTCTGCAGGCCCATGTTTTATCCACTGAGCAAAACTGGCTAGGGCTCTATTGATTTTTTAGAGAGAGTGGATGACAGAGGGAAAGACTGAGAGAAATATCGATGTGAGAGAAACACATCAATTGGTTGCCTCCTGCACAAACCCTGACCAAGGAAGGATCCTGCAACCAAGGTATGTGCCCTGGACTGGAATCGAACCTGGGACTCTTCGGTCCACAGGCCGATGCTCTATCCATTGAGCCAAACCGGCTAGGGCAAGCAACCATACAATTTAAACATTTTAGCTTAAGTTTAAATCTCAGATTCAGCACTATCTAGGCCTCTCATTTGATTAAAAAATGTTGTGTTGCTAGTGGGTATATTTATTAAATCCATTCCCCCCACCCCTATTTTTGGAGAATTGTTGCTGGAGCTCTTAAAGCTAGAGGTATATTTTGGGATTCTTCATCGTGTTTGTAATATGAATAAAGGCATAAAATAAATATGATAAATTCTAACCATAAAGAAAGCTGATTCCTGAAGTAAACCAAAAAAAGAATCACATTCTTTCCCAGGAGTTTTAAGGTGGGAATTGGAAAGACTGGATTGGCTTAAAAATGGGGTTTGTGTTAGAAGAAAACATCAAGTTAGCCACTCAGTGAAATCAGGAGAGTGGAAACGATCTTTGTAATGGACCACAACAAGGTGGTTTCAGGCAGAATTACACATGTAAGTGTGATAGTCTTTCTCTGACTGGCTTATTTCACTTAGCATAATTATTTCCAGGTCCATTTATGTTGTCGCAAAAGATAAGAGTTCCTTCTTAAAAAAATATATATATATTTTTTAAATATATATATATTTTTTATTATATATATATATAAATATATATATCCTATATAATAAAGAGGTAATATGCAAATTGACCCTCATGCTCTTCCTCAAGATGGCCGACCCCATGTGGTCAAAGATGGCCACTACAAGATGGCCAGCAGGGGAGGGTAGTTGTGGGTGATCAGGCCAGCAGGGGAGGGTAGTTGTGGGCAATTGGGCTGGTAGGGGAGCAGTTAGGCATCAATCAGGCTGGCAGGGGAGTGGTTAGGGGGTGATCAGACTGGCAGACAGGTGAGTGGTTGGGAGCCAGCAGTCCCAGATTGTGAGAGGGATGTCCCAGATTGGAGAGGATGCAGACTGGGCTGAGGGACACCCCCTGCCCCCATTGCAGGAATTTCACACACCGGGCCTCTAGTATGTGTGTGTGTGTGTGTGTGTGTATGGTATATATACCATATATATATATATATATATATATATATATATATATATATATACACACACAGTATATGTCCTATATAATAAAAGCCTAATATGGAAATAGACCGAATGGTGGAAGGACCAGCCACTATGATGCACACTGACCACTGGGGGCAGATGCTCAATGCAGGATCTTCCCTCAGCCTACAGGCCCTGACCAGTGGTGGCAGCAGAGGTGGAGCTAGCAAGCAGGCAGTGCCAGGCCAGCTGAGGCAGGTGCCAGTGGGAGCCCCCCAATTGCCTTTCCAGTTCCCCACAGATTGGCCCTGATTACTGGCCATGCCTAGGGACTCTACCTGTTCATGAATTTTGTGCACCAGGCCTCTAATATATATATACTGAGTGGCCAGATTATTATGATCTCTGAACACATAATAATCTAGCCACTCAGTGTATATCCTATATAATAAAAAGATAATATGCAAATTGTCCCCTTGACCAGGAGTTCAACCAGCAGGCAGGCCGACCAACTGCCCATGTTCATTCCCCCTGGGCAGGCTGGCTGGACCCCACTCATGCATGAATTCATGCACCAGGCCTCTACTAATATATATATATATATACTGAGTGGCCAGATTATTATGCATTCAGAGATCATAATAATCTGGCCACTCAGTGTATAGCATTGATTTCAAAGAGAAGAAGAGAGAGGGGAGAGAGAAATAGGAACATCAATGATGAGAATCATCCATTGGCTGCCTCCTGCCCACTCCCTTCTGGGTCTCCAGCCCACAACCCAAGTATTTTCCCTGACTGGGATTGAACTGTGACCTTCTGGTTCATTGGTCAACATTTAACCACTGAGCAATACCAGCTGGGAAAGAATTCTCCTTTTTTATAGCTGCATAGGATATTTTTATCCACTCTTCTACTGATGGGCACTTGGGCTGTTTTCAGACTTTAGCTATTGTAAATAACACTGCTATGAACACAGGGGTGCATACATTTCTGGATTCTTAGGGTATATTTCCATAAGTGGTATTGCTGACTCAAATATCAATTCCATTGATAATTTTTTGAGGAAACATCATACTTGATTTATTTTCACAGTGGCTGCACCAATCTGCATTTCTACCAAACATGCAGATTGGTTCCCTTTTCTCCACATCCTTGTCAGCACTTGATGTTTATTGAGTTATTGATGGTAGCCATTCTTATAGGGGTGAAGTGATACCTCATTGTAGTCTTAATTTCCGTCTCTCTTATGATTAACGGCCATGAGCATTTTTCATGTATCTACTTGGCCATCTGTATATCCTCTTTGGAGAAGTGTCTGTTCAGGTCTGCTGCCCATTTTTTAATTGGATTGTTTGTTTTTTGTTGAGTTGTATGAGTACTTTATATAATTTGGAGATTAGCTCCTTATCAGATGTATCATTGGCAAATATGTTCTCCCATACAGTGGTGTCCCTTTTCATTTTGTTGATAGTTTCTTTTGCTGTGCAGAAGCTTTTTTATTTTGATGTAGTCCCATTTGTTCATTTTTTCCTTTGTTTCTCTAGCCTTAGGAGATGTATTGGTAAAATTTTTCCTACTTGAGATGTCTGTGATTTTACTGCCTAGGTTTTCTTCTTGGATTTTTATGTTTTTGAAACTTACATTAAAGTCTTTTATCCACATTGAGTTTATTTTTGTATGTGGTGTAAGTTGGTGGCCTAGTATCACTTTTTGCATGTACCTGTCTAATTTTCCCAAAATTATTTATTGAAGAGACTTCCTTTACTCTATTTTATATTCTTGCTTATGTTGTCAAATATTAATTGAGTATAATGGTGTAGGTTAATTTCTGGTGTCTCTGTTCTGTGCCATTGATCTATATGCCTGTTCTTGTGCTAGTATCAGGCTGTTTAGATTACAGTGGCTTTGTAGTATAATTTGATATCTGGTATTATGAAGCTTCCAACTTTGTTCTTTCTCAAGATTGCTGCAGCTATTCAGAGTATTTTGGGGTTTCATCAGAATTTTTTGGAATATTTGCTGTAGATCAGTGAAATATACTGATGGCATTTTAATAGAAATTGCATTGGATGTATAGACTGGATATTATGGATATTTTAATGATATTGATTCTACCAATCCATGAATATGGTATATTCTTCCATTTGTCTGTATCTTCCTCTATGTCTTTTTTCAACATTTTGTAGTTTTCAGAGTAAAGGTCTTCTAACTCCTTGGTTATGTTTATTCCTAAGTATCTTAATTTATTCATTTCCATGATAAATGATATTGTTTTTTAGTTTTCTTTCTGAGAGTTCATTATTAATGTATAAAAATGCTAATTTCTAGGTGTTAATTTTGATTCCTGCTACACTGCCAAATTCATTTATTAAATCTAATAGTTCTTTGGTGGTTCTTTAGGGATGTCATCTGAGAATAATGACAGTTTTATTTCCTCCTTCCCAATTTGGATGCCTTTGATTTTTTTCTTTTTGTTTGAATGCTATGGCTAGGACTTCCAGTACTACGTTGAATAAGAGTAGTGAAAGTGGACATCCCTGTCTTGTTCCTGTTATTACGGAAAATGATTTCAGTTTTGGCCCATTGAGTGTGACGTTGGCTCTAGATTTTTTATATATGGCCTTTCTTATGCTGAGGTATGTTCCCCCAATTCCCACTTTGCTGAGAGTTTTTATCAAAAATGAGTGCTGAATGTGGTCAAATGTTTCTCTGTATCTATTGTTATGATCATCTGATTTTTGTCCTTGATTTTGTTTATGTGATGTATCATATGCATCAAGTTTTGAATATTATACCAACCTTACATCTGCAGAATAAATCCCACTTGGCCATTCTGTATGACATTTTTAATGTATTATTTAATCCAATGTGGTAATATATTGTTGAGAATTTTAGCATATATGCTCATCTGGTATATCTTCCTGTAATTTTATCTCTTTGTACTGTCTTTATCTGTTTTTGGAATTAGGATAATGCTGGCTTCATAAAAAGAACTTGCAAGTCTTCCCTCCTCTTCAATTTTTTGTAACAGTTTGAGAAGGATAAATGTTTGCTCTTCTTTGAATGTTTGGCAAAAACTTGCATGTGAAGCCTTCTTATCCAGGACTTCTGTTTGCTGAGAGTCTCCCCACCCCTTGATTTTTAAAGAGAGAGTGGAAGTGAGAGAGGGAACAAGGGAAGAGGAGGAGGAAAAGGAGCAGGGAGGGAGGGAGAGAGAGAGAGAGAGGGGGAGAGAGAGAGAGAGAGAGAGAGACATCCATGTGAGTGAGATACATCAATTGGTTTCTTACCACACATGCGCTGACCAGTGTGATGGATCAAACCTGCAACCCAGGTACTTGCCCTTTAGTGCCTGGGCTGACACTAAGAATTGTTTAACATTGGCCAGGGCGGCTGGGAGTTTTTTGAATACTGGCCTATAGGTTATCTACTTCTTCCTGATTGAGTTTTGAAAGATTGTATGCTTCCAGGAATTTTTCATTTCATCCATGTTATCCAGTTTGTTGGCATATAGTTGTTCATATTATTTTCTTACAAGCCTTTGTATTTCTGCAGTTTCACTTGTTACTTCGCCCCTTTCATTTCTGACTTTATTTATTTGGGTCCTCTCCCTTTGTTACTTGAAAGTCAAGTTAAATGTTCATCAATCTTGTTTATCTTTTCAACAACCAACTCTTGGTTTCATTGATCTTTTGTTATTATTATTATTTTTAAGTCTCTATATTATTTATTTCCACTCTTCTCTTTATTTCCTTTCTTCTGCTTCCTTTGGAGTTTTCTTGTTGTTCTCTTTCTAATTCTTTTAGTTGCACATTTAGATTATTTTTTTGAGTTTTTTCTTGTTTCTTAAGATAGGCCTGTAATGCTATGAACTTTCCTCTTATGACTACTTTCCCTATGCCCCACAGATTTGGGGTTGTTTTGTTTCTATTTTCATTTGTTTCAAGTTATCTTTTGTTTACTTCCTTGATATCATTGTTAACCCATGCAGTGCTTAGTAACATGTCATTTAGCATCCATGTCTTTATGTCTTTCAATTTTCTTCTTGTGATTGATTTCAACTTTCATAGCATTATATTTAGAGATGTTTGATATGATTTCAAACTTCTTAAATTTATTGAGACTTACTTTTTGTCCTTAAATGATAGCCTTGCTGGGTTAAGTAGCATTGGTTGCAGGTCCCTGATTTTCATTACTTCGTGTATTTCATTTCAATCCTTTCTCACCTGCAATGTTTCTATTGAAAAATCATCTGACACTCTATGGGAGCTCTCTTGAAGGGATTTTAATTATTAGTATGTGTCAGTGTGGGCCTCTTTGGATCCTTCTTGTTTGGGACTCAGTGCTTCCTGGACTTGCAAATCTTTTTTCTTCACCAGGTTAGAAAGTTTGCAGACATTATTTCTCCAGATAAGTTCTTTATACCCTGCTGTCTCTCATATCGTGACCCCAAGTTTATCTGTCTGAAATGCAATTGTGCTCAAAAAATTAAAATATAAGACATATTTCTACTATAAAAATGAAATTACTTTCCTGATATATTTGAAGATTATTAAAAGGATGAGAGACTTGGGATATTATTTCTTACTAGAGGCCCGGTGCACAAAATTTGTGCACTGGGTGGGGTGTGTCCCTCAGCCCAGCCTGCACCCTCTCCAATCTGGACCCCTTAAGGGATGTCCAACTGCCCATTTAGGCTCCATCTGGATCGGGCCTAAACGGGCAGTCAGACATGCCTCTCTGAATCCAGGACTGCTGGATCCCAACTGCTCGCCTGCCTGATTACCCCTAACTGCTTCTGCCTGCCAGCCTGATCACCCCCTAACCACTCCCCCTGCAGGCCTGGTCTCTCCCTGCTGGCCATCTTGTGGCAGCCATATTGTGTCCACATGGGGGCAGCCATCTTGTGTGTTGGAGTGATGGTCAATTTGCATATTACTCTTTTATTAGATAGGATACTAAAAAATAAACTTTGAGTTATCTTGAGCTTTCAGTCATATATATAGATCACAAAATTTCATAGAGAAATACATTATTTTATATGAAAAGCAGGTCTATTCTTTGTTTACTACTTTCCTGGAAAAAAAAATACAAATTATCCACAAAACTGATCAATTACTAAATTTCTAAGACTACAACTCCATAGGCAATGTTTTGAGTTCTTAAAGTGCAATGATGAAACTGAGACAAGATAATTATAAAAGGCCAAATAATTTTAACAACTTACAGCCCACTAGTAAATCACAAGACCTTATTTTTCCTAAGCAAGGACACTTGAGAGAAAATGGTTTATTTACCTCCTCCATCACCAGAGAGTACATTGCTTAAATCATCCTGTTCATGAAGATATAGAGGATAGAGATTTAATTAATGCCATTTGTGCTAACTAACTTAAGGATAGATGAAGTGATGTGAAGAAATAAGAACCTGGTTAAAGCTAGGCAGACCCAAGAAAAAAGTAAAACAGTAAAGTAAATCAAAGAATAATCCCAAACTCCCATATTTACTTATTTTGATGCATCTCTATATTTAAACAACACCTGAAAAGTTGATGAATATTCTGCTGAAACCCTCCCCTAAGATCCTCACTGGAAAAAGGAGATAAAAACCCTCAAGATGAAGGATAAAACCCAAAGACAAAGTTCATTCTTAGACATGAACTCTTTACTTTTTTTCTCCTAAACTTTAAGGGTTCCCATGAGACTTGCAACCAGGGGAGCAGTGGACTGCAGCAGCTCATCCCAGGCTTACCCCCTAATCCTGTGTCAGTCCCCTTCTGGTGACATGAGTTCCCTACCTAATTAAGCATGTTTGCTCTGCCCGTTAAACATTTCCTAAAAGAAGCTGAACATTATCTATGCCAGTGTTTCTCAAACTGTGTTCACCAGAGTAGTTGATTCAGTATCACCTAAGGAACTTGCTAGAAGTGCAAATTCTCAAACCTCAAATCAGACCTACTGAATCAGAGACTCTATAGTTGAGAATAGTTATCTATATTTTATAAGCCTTCCATATGTCCTAATGCATACTGTATTTTGAGAACCACTGGTTTAGACTGTGAAGAAAATATTAGTAGTTACATGATTTAATCATCATTATAGTTAGGCCCAGATTCTAATTTTATTTTATTTTATTTTTTTATTTTTTAAATAATTTTTAAATCCTCACCCAATGATATTTTTCCATTGATTTTTAGAGAGAGTGGAAGAGAGAGGGAAATACAAAGTGAAATATTGATGTGAGAGAAACACATCAATTGATTGCCTCCTGCATGCGCCTTGACCCAGCTGGGGAGGAGCCTGCAACTAGGTAAATGCCTTTGACTGGAATCAAACCTGGGACCTTTGGTTCACAGGCTGACACTCTATCCACTGATTCAAACCTAGTAGGGCCAGATTCTAATTTTAAATCACTCTTTTGGCTTTTAGTTTTTTTTAGGATAAAACACCTCCAGAATTTTGGCTTTTTGAAATATTCTCTATTTTAAAAAAAAAGCAACTCCCATATTTTGAAAATAATTCTGTATTTTTACTCTTTATAGATATCAAATTTTCAACTTAGTCCTTACCTTCATGCTTATGTTAAATGTCTTTTCTGAGAATATCTTTACTCAAGTTAGGACTCAGAAAGAACAACTTGTATTTCAATGCATTAGAGCTAAAATCTATCCTTCAGTTTTTACTTCTTTCAAATAAGGAATGTAATGGGAATAACAGTACCAAGTCTACTCTAATATTTTCATAAGTCTAGTCATTATTCCTGTGGTGATTTTATCTCTATCTGTATCAATTTTCCTCTATTACCATGGTTATCCAGTGGTTTCTGGGAGACTAGGACATATTCCTTTTATCTGCACATTATTTTCAATATAAAATTTTGAGTTTTAAGATATCTACTCAGCTTCCCACCTTTCAATGCTCAAAACAATTCAAGTTTGTATTATTTGTCTATTTGACAAAACCAGCTTTTTTTCACTGAAATTGATTAAATCCTGAAATATTTTAAACTGTAATACAGCAGGAATCTAATTTTAAGCCAATGTTGAATTTACATTAATACTTTGAAACACCTGGAGGAGTTTGGGTGAGATACTTAAAGATATGTATTTATATGAGGGATTATGCTTACTGTATTTTGCTTGCAAAAGAAAATGAAACCTTACTTATTATAACTGAACACTATAAATAGAGAGATAAACCAAGACTGAAGATTACCTAGAGATTTAAACATTTTAATTAATTAGTGCTCTCCATAGAAACAAAACCAATAAAATTAGATATATGATAGATAGATTATATAGATAGATGATAGATGATAGATAGATAGATAGATAGATAGATAGATAGATAGATACCAATGAAGAAGTTTATTATGGGAATTGGCTCATACAGTTATGAAAGCTGAGAAGTCCCACAATCTGCCCTCAGCAAACTGGAAACCTATGGAAGTTAAAACCTAAGATCTAAGAACTAGGAGCACAAAGAGCAGGAAAATATCAATGTCCCAGCTCTAGTATTCAGGCAGAATGAAAAAAAAGTTAATTTATTTTTCTGTGCCTTTTATTCTTTTCAGGCCCTCAGCAGATTGATTGATGGCCACCCACACTGCAGAGGACAATCAACTATGCTCAGTCTACAAATTCAAATGCTAATCTCATCTGGAAATACCTTCATAGGCACACCCAGAAATAATGTTTAATTAATCTGGGCACCTGGGGCTAGTCTAGTTGTCACATAAAATTAGCCATCACTACATTACTGTATAAAAATTATGCATATGTAGTTTTATAAAAAAGTATTTTAATGAAATTTAATGCATTTGTTAAGGTATCCATTCTGCATTTGTAAAAATGATAAAATAAAAAAATTCACTGGTCTGTTTATAAAGTAACTAAAGGCCTGGTGCATGGAATTCATGCATGGGGGTGGGGATGTCCCTCATCCCAGCCTGCACCCTCCAATATGAGACCCCTCGAGGGATGTCCAACTGCCTGTTTAGGCCCAATTCTACCGGGATCAGGCCTAAATGGGCAATTGGACATCCCTCTCACAATCCAGGACTGCTGGCTCCCAATTGCTCGCCTGCCTGCCTTCCAGATTGCCCCTAACCGCTTCTGCCTGCCAGGCTGATCACCCCCTAACCGCTCCCCTACCAGCCTGATTGGTGCCTAACTGCTCTCCTTCCAGCCTGTTTGCCCCCAACTTCCCTCCTCTGCCGGCCTGGTCAACCCTAACTGCCCTCCCCTGCAGGCTTGATCACCCCCAACTGCCCTCCCCTGCTGGCCATCTTGTGTCCACATGGGGGCAGGATCTTTGACCACATGGGGGCAGCCATCTTGTGTGTTGGAGTGATGGTCAATCTGCATATTACTCTTCTATTAGATAAGATAGAGGCCTGGTGCATGGGCAGGGTCCAGCTGGTTTGCCCTGAAGGGTGTACTGGATCAGGGTGGGGGTTCCTTTGGGGCATGGGGGGGCCTGGGTGAAGGGCCTGTACTGGTTTGCAGGCTGGCCACGCCCCCCTCCCCCCCTCTCCGGCGACCCAAGGGGAGGCCCTGGTATTTGGGATTTATTTCTCTTCTACAATTGAAACTTTGTAGCCTGGAATGGAGCCAAGCCTCCTGTTGGCTCTGTGGCCACAGCCATTTCTGTTGGGATTTATTTATCTTCTATAATTGAAACTTTGTAGCCTTAAGCTGAGGCCAAAGCAGGCCAGGGCTGCGGGAACTTAACTTCCTCCATCGCTGGGGGCAACCTTAGCTTCCTGCTCTCTCCAGCTCCGTGTCTGCTGCCATTTTTGTTGGGATTAATTTATCTTCTATAATTGAAACTTTGTAGCCCTAAGTGGAGGCCTGGGCCAGCTAGAGTGTGCGGAAAGCTTGGCTTCCTCCATCGCTGGGGAAACCCAAGCCTCCCTCTTGCTTTCTCCATAGCCGCAGCCATTTTGGTTGGGTTAATTTGCAAACTTGTTCCTGATTGGCTGGTGGGTGTGGCTTGTAAGCGTGGCTTGTAGGTGTAGCAAAGTGATGGTTAATTTGCATATTACCCTTTTATTAGATAGGATAAAGGAGGATAGAAAAGTAGAATAATAAAGAAAAAGATCTTATGTATTAAATTTACACTGCTCATAGTGATACCGAATTTTTGGACTGGAACCTGGATTCTTTATCATATGGAATAGAAGAATGAATCCACAGACAGAAAATCGTATAAAAAAGGTGGAGATCTTTTGAAGAACAAGTACAGACTCCCATGTGGGCAGAGGGAAGAGTCCCACAGAACTGAGTCCCATGTAGGGAGGGGGAGAAAGGTCCCACTGGGTTCTGTTTCCCTAAGGCTTATAAAGCCTGCAGACACTGGTGCCTTGATATCCCATCTGGTTGGTCACTATTCCCTTAGACTGGTTACTATAGTAACTCCTGGGCTCAAAGGTGGAACCTCACATAAGACATGTGAGGTTCTCCTGCCTCCTTATTGTTTCCCTATTCCCTTTGGGCTTTCTTCTTCTCCTTCTGAATGAAGGGTGTCCTTCTCTTTATTTTCTAAATATAGACCTTTCTTGGCTACTTCCAGTTCCCTTTTCTTATATAAATATACCTGTTGCTGCCTCCTTGTCTTATGGAGATGTAACTGCACCTGACTTCCTTGTGTTATGGAAATGTACCTTCTCCCAGTCTGCAGCACCAAGCTTTTTCATGGACAACAATTCTAAAAAATCTCTGAGCCTGTCTATGTCCCCCTAAAATCCCTGCTTCAATAGCAACTTACTCTTAGAGTGAGAAGGCTAAAAAGGGCTAATTCCAATGTAACCCTGATATTTGGAGTTAGTGATGTGTATCCAAGCCAGCAAGCTCAGTATACATTTCTGATAACCTATAATTAAGTCCCTCTCTCCTTCCCAGATACTGGTCTTACAGAACCTGTTACTGTGAGCAGTGCACTGCCCCAGAGGGAGGGTTATTCAAGCTGGTGCCAGGCTAGACCATCAGATATGGCCTGGAGACCCTCAATACTTGGGGGCCTTCTTGCAAGGCCTGCGAAAAGGACTGGAAGCATAATCCATGTTTGTGGTACAAAGACCACAGGGAGGGAGATATAAAGGAAAGTCCCACGTGAGTTCCTTAGATTTGGAAGGCTGTTCCCTAAGTCCACTGGCGTATTAAACAGTGTTCCTCCTTTTTTTTCTCAGAGGCATCCTTGGTTTTCTTTGGTTTTCTGCAAACTGCTGATTCCCTGACTGGGAAACCAACTGTGCTTGGCTTTTCTGCCTCCAGTGAGGGGCCAGGGCTTGGGGCCCAGAGAAGGATAGGCCTCCAGAAGGTGCATCCTGCTGATTTTAGCAGATTTGAACCAGAGGACTCCTGGTGGTCCCGGAACTGAGCCTCGGACCAGGCGGGGATCTGGAGAAAGTGGACAGACACTTCTGGACCTGTTGAAAGAATCGGTAATGTAGGGGCCCCAGTCAGTCAGGCCCACTCCAGTGAGTGGAAGGGGGAGCTTGATCACCTCCCCGGAAGTCATACGACTTCATCAGTTAAACTGCTCAAGAATCAGGAATCGGGTGGGTGGACTGTTTTTAAACTCTGAGTGAATGTCTGGTGGAAGTGTGTGAGTGTAGAGGGAGAAGGCGTGCCCTCTCTTATCCTTTGTGTGGCTCCATGACCTTGGTTACAGAATCCGAGTGGGCCCTAACCTGAGGTTCCGCTATTTGTCATATGGCATAACGGTGACTCACCCCCATGTGAAGGTGACCAGGCCCAGGGTTTATACGGGTGCACCTTAGCTAAGACAAATCTAAGCTCCCAAGGGACATGGCCAGCAGGGCATCTGAGTGAGGATCTGTGAAAACAGGTCACCCTCTAACTTGTCTGTCTCTCACCACCGATCATCATGGGGTCGGGACAGAGTAAACCCACTGTTCTCAATTGCATGCTGAAAAACTTTGAAAGGGTTTCAATGAAGACTATGGAATTAAAATCAACCCCAAAACACTGAGGAAATTCTGTGAAGTAGAATGGCCAGTCTTCGGGGTGTGCTAGCCCTTGGAAGGCTCCATAGATAAGTGACTGGTCAGGGCAGTCTGGAATGTAGTCACGAAAGATTCTGACACTCAGATCAATTTCCTTACATAGACAGCTGGTTAGAAATTGCTCAAACCTTACCACCTTGGGTCTGGTTATACATGTGTAACAAGGGACAGCATAAAGTTTTAATAGCAGGAGTGAATAGGCAGGCAGGGCAGGAGCAGGCTAAGGAGAGGCAGGCAGGGCAGCAGCAGGCTAAGGAAAAGCAGGCAGGAGAAGAGAAAGCAGAAGAGAAGCAGGCAGGAGAAAAGAACCAGGTCCCTCAGAAGGGAACCCAATCCCCTGTTTTGCCAGGACCCCCTGAGGAAGTCCCGCCAGTTTTACCACCTCCATGTGTGCCACAGGCAGCACCCCCGCTGGTCTGGAAGGTCTGAAAATATGGAAACTCCACTCCCCTCCATCTCTCTTCAACCGGGCTCTCCAGAGCCAGTTTGGCGGTGCTGGCGTTCAGCTGATTAAGGGCCAAGCCACAACTGGCACGTCAGATGCCTCTCAGGGAGATTCGGGGTGCCCAAGTGCTTGGTGAAGATGGGACCTTGCAGGAGGGAAGGCCAGTCTATTATGATCAGCCCTTTACCACAAGTGTCATCCTGAATTGGAAACATCACACCCCAGCGTATTCTGAAAAACCTCAGGCCATGGTAGACCTCCTAGAAACGATTTTCCAGACCCAGAAGCCCACCTGGGGGGACTGCAAGCAGCTCCTTTTCACATTCTTTAACACTGAGGAGCGCATGAGAGTAGTATCAGAGGCTCGGAAGTGGCTCCAGACCCAGGCCCCGGCAGGAATATTAGATACAGACAGATAGACAAGGGAGGCCTTCCCAGATGAGGAACCTGACTGGAACCCAAACTCAGAAGACGGAAGGCCCAGGCTAGAAAGATATTGGCTGGCCTTCCTCCAGGGGGTCAGGGCCGGAGCCAAGAAGCCCACCAATATGGCTAAAATCTCTGAGGTTTTCCAGAAGCCTGACAAAAGTCCAGCAGCTTTCTATGAGAGACTATGTGAGGCATACTGGATCTACACTCCCTTTAACCCTGAGGCCCTGGAAAATCATACCATGGTAAATGCCACTATTGTAGGCCAAACCCAGCCTGATATCAGGAGAAAATTACAGAAGCTAGAAGGGTTTTCAGGAAAAATGCCACCGAACTGCTGGAGATAGCCAACAAAGTTTTCATCAACCAAGACAGTGTGGCAGGGAGGGAAGAAGAAAAGAAAATACAAAGAAGGGCCAATATAGTAGCAGCAGCTTTTAGAGGATCAGGCTCCCAGACAGATAAGAAAGGGAAGCAAGAATACAGATCAGGAGGAAAAGGAAGAGCAAGCCTGAGACGAGACCAGTGTGCCTATTGTAAGGAGACAGGACACTGGAAGAATGAATGTCCCAAATGACAAAGTAAGAAGACTGGACCTCCTTTTCCACCCAGTCACTATCAACCAGAGCCACTCGAAGCGATCTCATTGGGGTAGCAATGGCTGATTCCGACTAGGACAGACTGGGCTCTTTTCAGCTAGGCCCCCATGAGCCCACGGCCAGAATGAAAATTGGGGGCCAGACTGTGGACTCTATGGTTGATACAGGAGCTGAGCACTCAGTAGTTACACAGAAAATAGTGCCTCTCTCCAGAAAGGAGGTCACCATTATTGGAGCTACTGGGGATCAGACTCGTAAACCATTCTGCTGCCCTCGCTGATGCCAACTTGGTGGTCATCAAGTAATTCATGAATTCCTGTACCTGCCAGACTGCCCAGTGCCTCTAATGGGTAGAGACCTTTTAGCCAAAATGGGTGCATAGATCACTTTTGCTCCAAATGGCTCAGCACAGCTTCACCTAATTAAGGAGACCTCCCCAATGATCCTGTCCCTAGCAGCGTGAAGGGAGGAAGAATGGAGACTTTATACCACCCAAAGGCCTCACCATTAGAACCTGAATTAGAAAAAGAATTCCCACTGGTCTGGGCTGAAGGAAATCCTCCAGGCCTGGCTAAGGACCACCCCCCGGTGCTGATTGACTTAAAGCCTGGGGCACAGCCTGTTAAAATCTGCCAATATCCAAGGGAAACAGACAGAGGCTAGGGGCTGAAAGAAAGCAGGCAATATGTGCCATCCCAGTTTCTAGCACCCAGTGGCAGATTCGTGAATTCCTGGGAACACCCGGGTTCTGTCGAATTTGGATCCCAGGGTTTTCAGACCTGGCTAAGCCTCTCTATGAAGCTTTAAAAGGAGAAGAGAAGGCACCCATCAACTGGAGTCCTGACAGGAGAAAGCCTTCATCACCATAAAGACAAAGATCACTGAGGCCCCAGCACTAGGGCTACCAGATGTGACAGGAGACTTTAATCTTTTTATTCACGAGAACAGCAGGGTACCCCTAGAAGTTCTAACCCACGAGTTTGAACCCTGGCAAAGACTAGTAGCCTATCTATCCAAGCAGATTGACCCAGTTGCCTCCCGGTGACCCCCATGTCTCAGAGCCCTAGAACTCAGTAAGGATAAGCGTGCCAACATCTACACTGACTCGCACTATGCCTTTGCTACCCTGCATATCCATGGGGCCATATACAGTATAAGGAAAGGGGGCTCTTGATGGCCAGAGGAAAAGGAATAAAAAATCAGAATGAGATTTTAAAGTAACTAGAAGCAGTCTGGGAGCCCAAGGATATAACCGTCATCCATTGCAAAGGTCACCAGAAAGGGAAAAACTCAGTATCAGAAGGAAACGTGCTGATGCTGCAGCCAAGCTGGCTGCTAAAGAACAAGTGGCACCGTCATGGATCATGTTGGCCCCCAAATTACCTGAACCTCCAAAGTACACTCCTCAGGAAGAGGAATGGGCCCAGCAAGAAGGGGGCAAGAGAACAAAGGAAGGCTGGTGGATACTCCCAGACCATAGGGTCTATGTCCCAGAACAGGTAGCCATAAGGTAGTCCTCCAGCAGCATGAACTTACTCATTTAGGGAAGACTGCCCTAGAAGGTTTGTTAGGCAGACACTACCTAATTGCCCGGCTTCCCTCCTTGTGTGCCTCAGTCTCTCAGTGTTGCCTCCTCTGTGCTCAGAACAATGCCAAACAGGGTCCTGTGAGATCAATAGGAGTTCAGCACTGTGGGCAAGCTTCTTTTGAGGACTTAGAAGTAGATTTTACAGAAATAGAGCCTAGCAGAGGGAATAAATACCTGCTAGTTTTTGTTTGCACCTTTTCAGGCTGGGTCCAGGCATATCCCACTTGCACAGAGAAGACAAGAGAAGTCACTAAAGCATTGCTGAAGGATATAATTCCATGGTACGGAATGCCTCTGACCATAAGGTCCAATAATGGCCCAGCCTTTGTAGCAGAAATAGTACAACAGGTAGCTAAGGCTTTAGGAATTAAATAGAACCTACATACAGCCTACAGGCCTCAGAGTTCAGGGAAAGTCGAACACATTAACTGGACTCTAAAGTAGACTATGACTAAGCTATGCCAAGAGACAAGCTTACCCTGGACAGACATCTTGCTTCTTGTACTTCTGCGGGTGCGCAGTGCCCCAAAGGGCCAGGGTAGGTTTCTCTCCCTTTGAAATTCTATATGGTAGACCCCCTCCCTTTATTTGGCCAAAGGGAGATTTGGAGGAAATAGGGAACTTAGAAATCCAGAAATACTTACAAAGACTTGGAAATACTGTCCTTCAGGTCCACAGATGGGTTACTGATCTACTACCCATTTCTCTAGGAACAGCCATACATCCTTATAAACCTGGAGACCAGTTTTGGGTAAAGGACTGGAAAGGGGAGCCCCTCACGCCTATCTGGAAGGGACCTTATCCAGTCATATTAACCACTCCCACAGCTCTCAAGGTTGCAGGACTGAATACCTGGATCCACCACCCCGGATGAAGGCAGCCCACCAGCCGAGTGGTGCCCAGCCTGAGTGGAAGGTGACCTCTGACCAGAAACACCCCCTGAGGATCACTCTCAAGAAGACAGTGGATCTGGCCAATCAACCTGCTCCAAGGAATTTAGAAACACCCTGCTGAATTCTTCCTAACACTAATCTCTCTTTCTTATCTCCTCCTAAAGGTAATATGCTCTGGTATTTCTGGATAATCATTGGTTTTCTCTTTCTAATAATTCGCATCTTGTCTTTTTATAAGTGCCGCCCGAACCCGAGACTAGCACCAGGAGGAGAACTCATCTGCCCTTGCTGAGACACAGAAGCACCATAAAATTATTGCTTCCCACACAGCAAGAAACAAAGGCCTCATCATGGATTGGTGGACTGCACCCTGTCATGCCATCCTTGGCTACATCTGCCTTGCAGGAATAGCCATAATACTGCTCTTTGTCTTAGTGGTTCACTGTTGTGGACCCCCCACTGAACAGAAACAGAGGGAATAACATGCTCCCACTAATAATATTAGCTAGCACATACTTGTCTCCCATAGGAACCACTGCCACATGTCCTTAGAAACTCACTACCCAAATATGCTAGACTGGGTAGCCTATGGGAAAGCCCATCAAGCCAGATGTTTGTTAGCTATACTTATCAGCCGGTGGCATGTTACGACTCCAATACCAAATGCACGTGGTTGCGGGGCGGGGGGGAATTGTATTGGATGGAAAAATAATAGGACCTGTCACGTCCAATGTGCAGCTAACTAATGCTGCTACTATTTGTTTCAGCAGTACCCAGGGCCAATATCCAACAGGTCGCCTCCCAGATGAACTATGCAACTCTACCCTCAAGGCTGAAAACACCACCTGGTACTCCCCTGCAGGAACATTCTATGTGTGTGGGACCACTGCTTACCTCTGTCTGCCTGCAAACTGGACCGGAATTCCCTTAAACTACAGAATCCCCTACAAAGCCCTCATGGGATGCTAACCCGTTTGTCATCGCCCCTTCCCAGCTAGAAGCAGTTAAGAGTGGTTGTCGTCCATGTTCATCATAACATCCCATATTCGTTGTACTACAAGGCTAAGAGAAGCTTGTGGGACAAGGCGGGGGATGGGAGGGGGATAAGAAGTCTAAAAATGGATAATTCCAATGTAACCATGATATTTGGAGCTAGTGGTCTGTATCCAAGCCAGCAAGCTCAGTGTACATTCCTGATAACCTATAATTAAGTCCCGCTCCCCTTCTCAGCTACTGGTCTTGCAAAACCTGTTACTGTGAACCGTGCACTGCTCCAGAAGGAGGGTTATTAACACTAACTGCCCTGGAGGGAGGGTTATTAACGCTAATGCCAGGCCAGATCATCAGATATGGTCTGGAGATCCCCAATACATGGGGGCCTTCTTGCAAGGCCCGCGAAAAGGACCGGAAGCTTAATCCATGTTTGTGGGACAAAGACCACAGGGAGGGAGATATAAAGGAAAGCCCCATGTGTGTTCCTTCACTCAGATTTGCAAGGCTGTTCCCTGAGTCCACTGGCATATTAAACAGTGTCCCTCCTTTTTTTTCTCAGAAGTGTCCTTGGTTTTCTTTGGTCTTCTGCAACAAGAGAACTTTTTAACACATATATTAGACATATTAATTTGAATCTAATAATGAAGTATGAAGTATTTTATTGCATACCAAGAATTTTAAGATGAGAACTTTCATTTTTTTAATATCTACTAAAATCTTTTGTTTGTTCTTCTTTACATTTATAGAAAAGCAAGTTTCCTTTGGTGATAAACATTTAAATTGTATTTAATTCTTAAAAAGTGACTATTAAATTAACACCAGTTAAAATTAAAGTCAAAATTAAAAGATAAATTACTACTTCATGTGAAATTCAACAAATATTTAAATATCAGGTATAAAACTGTGATGCTAGCATTTTCAGTTTTAAATTGAAAACATATAAGGACTTCCTTTGGGTATGCTCACTAAATTATTATATTTATCCAACTATAAGTGTAATTGACATTTTAATTCTTTTTGTTTAAATGTTTTCTTATTTTCTTACCATTATATACATTTTTTAAAGTCAGGGTTAATTTGTATTCTATGTTAGCATCATAGCAAAATCTACATGGATACAAGATGTCTTTGATTTTTATCTAAGCAAGGATTAGTGTTGTTATATTCTTGTGCTTAGCTCCTTTCCTTCATATGACAGCTTCAGTCCCATTTAATGCTATTTTTTCAATTCAAATAAGATATTTTCATTTGATTTAGCACTTTAGCCTCTAAAGTCACTTTGGCTAATGTGTCTGGTTTGACTTTTTAGTCATTTTATTTATAAATGTACCATAATATTCATCATTGTGTGAGACTTATGATGAATTCAGCCACAGATTACTGAGGATAAGGCAGAGTCAGATAGCAGGCCACCTTATTATCACTTTTTTCCAGGCCAATAATCAGGTTACTATATAAAATTTAGCAAATTGCTATCATATCATCTACTTTCAGCCCATTTTTAAATGACCTTGTCAGACTATTTTGCTGCTGCCTTGAAGCCAACCATGACAATGCTGCTAAATGTGAATTATGGAAGACACTGCCTTAATTCACACTATTAGAAAGAGCATTTCCCCACCAAAGTGCAATGGAGTGTGCTTTATATTTCTCAATTTTAATTTTTATTTGAAGATAGGTACCCCTCATCTGAGTACTTTCTCTAGATAGCAGTCAAGCCTAGATAATATTGATATGTATATTTTTTTAATATTTTTATTGCTTTTAGAGAGAGGAAGAGAGTGGGAGAGGGAGATAGAAACATCAATGATGAGAGAGAATCATCAGCTGTTTCCTGTATGCTCCCTACTGGAGATTGAGCCCAAAACCTGGGCATGTGCTCAGAGTTCACTAAGTCATTTTTTAAATATTTTCACTCATATCTTTGATCCCAGCTGTATCTGTCTGAACTTTAATTGTGCTCAAGAAACTCAAATATAGGACTTAAAAATGAAATTACTTTCCATGTATATTTGAAAATTATTATTAAGTGAGAGAATTTAGATATTATTTATTATATTAAAAATAAACTTTGTGTTATATTGACCTTTCAATAGTATATATAGATGGCAAATTTGTATAGAGAAATACTTTATTTTATATAAAAGGCAGGTCTATTATCTGTTTACTAGCTTTCTGGCAAGCAATACAAGTTTTTGCTGCAAACTAACCAATTACTAAATTTCTAAAATTTCAACTCTATAGGGGACATTTTTTATTCTTAAAATTTTTCTATTGACTTAGAGCACAATCAGTATACTTAGCCCTTAGAGCATTTATATAATACATAAAACATATTTTTAATATTTACCAATTTAATGTTTACTGTGAGCCTGGCATTTTCCCCAGAGCTTTAAACACAAATTTCTATTAGTGTGCATAGAAATCATATGAGGTAAATATTATTGTCATTTAAAAAGTAGTATAATCGCTGCTGAAACCGGTTTGGCTCAGTGGATAGAGCGTCAGCCTGCGGGCTGAAAGTTCCCAGGTTCGATTCCAGTCAAGAGCATGTACCTGGGTTGTGGGCACATCCCCAGTAGGGGGCGTGCAGGAGGCAGCTGATCGATGTTTCTAACTCTATCTCTCTCCTTTCCTCTCTGTAAAGTCAATGAAATATATTTTAAAAAATGTTTTTTGAATAAAAAGTAGTATAATGGCAAGGATTGAGTGCTTACTGTGTGTTAGGAACATGAAATGTTATCTTTTTAAATCATCACATTTGAGTTCAGACTAAAATAGCTAGATTTTAAATTGGTCATAATAAAATTAGATTCAAATTTAAACTCACTTCCCAAATAATACTTAAAATGCTTCCTCTTTGTAGGTTTTTCAAATATTTGATGACTGTTTTATATTAAAATTTTTAAAAAATTCAGATATTTCTTCAAATTGATAAGAAACATGCAAGACATTTGGTATATTGTAAATTTTTTTTGAAAAATTTTATTCCTTTAGCACATTGTTGTAATATTTTAAATAGATACACCATTTTCTTATTTGCCTAACAAATTTTACATGGTTTCATCTTTCTCTCAAATAATTTCCAATGACCAAGTATTCTTGACACTTCCAATATTTATTTTTTCCCCTTAGAATAAAGCAACTAATAAATTGTTTTATTTAAAGGAAATAGTGGTATTAAATTCTTTAAAGGTGCTGGAAACAGAGTCATGCTCTAGTCATCTCAGTTGCAGTATACTTTCTCTAAGATTATTTGGAGAAATAAGAAATAAATAAATAATCAGCCATGTCTCTTCCATCCATCTGATTATTTAGGCCACAGCAATAATTCTAATAGCCCAACAGCTATTCTAGTGGGTCACCTATGTAATCTAGTGAAACCTAAGTAATTTGTCTTTCAGAAATTGTCAAATAACACTCCAGAATGATAATCTAGCTTCTCTTTCCATTTCTATAGTCCTAATTTTTTTTCATGTCTTAAAGAGTCACAGGTCCTTGGTTGGTTTCCTTGACTATAACTGCTTGTTTTAAACAGTGGTGCTGTTGCAGAAGACCAAAGAAAACCAAAGACGCTTCTACAAAAAAGGAGGGACACTGTCTAATACACCAGCGGACTCAGGGAACAGCCTTCCAAATCTGAGTGAAGGAACAAGCATGGGGCTTTCCTTTATATCTCCCTCCCTGTGGTCTTTGTCCCGCAAACATGGATTATGCTTCCGGTCCTTTTTGCGGGCCTTGCAAGAAGGCCCCTAGGTATTGAGGATCTCCAGGCCATATCTGATGGTCTGGCCTGACGCTAGTGTTAATAACCCTCCCTCTGGGGCAGTGCACTGTTCACAGTAACAGGTTATGCAAGACCAGTATCTGGGAAAAAGATAGGGACTTAATTATAGGTTATCAAGAATGTACACTGAGCTTACTGGCTTGGATTCAGATCACTAACCCCAATATCAGAGTTACATTGGAATTAGCCCTTTTTAGCCTTCTCAGTCTCTCACATATCATCATCATCTGGATGCATTCAGTTAGGCATCCATTCTTTCTTCAATGAACTGAGGCCAGAGTGAGAAGATCTTGAGTTGATTAATGCCTACTAATCAATTCATAAAGCAGTGTGGCCATGGCAATAATGAAGCAGTTTTCTAGACATGACTAGAATTGCTTGTAGACATTTCACTTGTATATACTTACTATACGTCATTGCTCTCATTGTAGTATTTGAGTGTATTTTAATTTTATTAGTGTTTTCCATCTAATGATGTAGTCTCAGAATCAGAGTTTGTGAGATAACTTAAATCATTAGAGCAACATGAAGTTATATGATGGACCCAAAATTATCAATCAGCCTATACTAATATGATGATACAATGCTAATGTTAAAAATTATCTCCACATAGATTTATTTACCTATTTGGCTTCTGTATTTCAACATGAATATGACAAACAAAGTAGAAATTCATGTGTGGCTGTTTTGTGCATTTTGTGACAATACCTTACATCAAGTCTCCAACACTGTCAATGGAATCTCTAGGCAAAATGTGGGTCTCTAAAAGGATCAGGAAGCCATTTGTGGAGCGAGTGCTACAGGTTTAGAAACCCCAGTCTCTGAGATATGATCTCCACATCGATTGGAGCACTGCCAGTATCCATTGTTTTATATTAATTATTTAAGAATCAGAAGAGTAGTAATTTCTACTACTGATAAATTAGATGGTGAAAAAATATAAAAGGTTAAAAATGAAGGGACTTGTGACTGTCATATGTAAGTCATATTTTAAAATGATTTTTGAAGAAGTCTGTAAAATTACTTGCTTATCCCCATTACTATGTAGTTGTTTTGGCAATGGATGACAAATGTTATTAATCTGAACAATATCATTAATCTAAACAATTAATCTAAACAATTTGCAATGGAGGACACTTGTTATTAATCTAAACATAATCCAAGTTGTATTAGTGATACTGGTAAAAACTTAAGGCTGAAACAAAACAGGTACTGCCTCTCCTAAAAATAACCTAGAGAGATGCCAAGCTCTGGATTGGCAGTCATGGAGAACTGAAATTCTTTGTAGGGAAGAATTTCCATGACATTGATCTGAAGACTTTCTAGGAGATAGCTTAGTATGTTAGCATGCTTTAATTGCTCCTCATTCTTCACACTTAGAGTGACTGGTGGTGATATTGTTACTCCAACCTTAAAATAAAGTGATTTTATAAACAAATTTTAAGGTTTGCTGGAAAGGGATACTATGTCAAAATGACTTCTAACATCCAAAAAGTTTACATTAATTAGTGATTTAATGAAGAATTGCCTCTAATTGTCCTCTCTCCTCACAGAATAAAGGCTGCCATCTCTATATACAGGGTTTCACAGAGCTACTCTAACTTAGAGGAGACCTATGCAATCTTAGAGAAAACTGATGTAAGCTTGCTATATTAATTACATGGCTTTTTTTCTAGTTACTTTATTTATTATTATTATTATTATTTGCTACAGTATTGTTTTTTTATAATCTTTATTATTGAAAGTATTGCATAGGTCTTCCTCCCCCCCCCAATTAAGTTCTTCGAGTTGTGGACACAGACAATTAAATTACTTTTTAAGTCATCAGGGTTTAGGAGTAACTCAACAGACTAAAAGATGAAAAAACAATAATTGATATGAGATATTCCATGCAATTCTGGTAAGAGAAGTAGAAAAAATAATTAGAAAGAGGGAGGAAAGGAAGGAAGGAAAGATAGAAGGGAAAGAAGAAAGGAAATAAATGAAGGAAAAAAGGGAAGAAAGAAAGAGAGGGAAGGAGAGAAAGGGAGAGGAAACAGGAGAGAAAAGAGAGAAAGAAATGTGGGAAGGATAACCCTAAAACTAATAAGATTGTTAAGCAACAGGGAGTAGGCAGAATTGGGAGAAGTGTGTGATGGGAAAATAAAATAAAAGATATGGTGGAGAGTATGCCTTTTTCTATAGTTATGCCATTTAGAATCATGGTAAAGTTACATATGCTAATATATAAAAACCCAGGGTCCGTAACGACTGATTGAAGGCTCGACTGAACACTGGAAGTCAGTTCTGCAGACAGTGCTGGGTTGCCGTGGTGACCCAGCACTGACTGCCGTTGGTGCGGGCACGGTGACCCAGCACTGACTGCCAGTGGGGCTGCAGATCAGGCCCAGAGAGAAGCCTGAAGAGAGAGGCAGGGTCTGAGCTGCAGCCTCAGTGGCAGCTGTTGATCAGCCATTGCCTCTTTCTTTCTCTCTGGGCTTTGCAAGCATCTGCACCTCTGTTTCTCTCTGGGGCTCCATGGGGGCTGCTGATCATTCCACTCTCTGATCAGGGCCAGAGATAGGCCCAGAGATACTGACTGGCATAGAAACTGACCAATCAGAACCAAATCTGGGTGAACTGTAAGGAGCCGATGGCTGCCTAGGAGGCGGAGCTTTTGACAATGACGGGCATAGGAAATGACCAATTAGAACCTAATCTGGGTAAACTGTGAAGGCAGGGGTTTTAAGGGCAACAGCTGTTTGGTGCAAGGTGTAAGAAAATGGTTCAATTTTTTAATGACCATTTTGGCAGCATAGTGCATATATCTGGCTATCAGTCCAGATATAGGGATTATGTATTTTTGTCTGCCAAGAGCATCTCCTCCTGCTGAAAAATCCCCTCCCCCCCATTTAAGCAATCCTAGCCTACATAATCTATCTATACCAGTGATTCTCAACCTTTCTAATGCTGCGACCCTTTAATACAGTTCCTCATGTTGTGGTGACCCCCAACCTGAAATTATTTTTGTTGCTACTTCATAACTGTAATTTTGCTACTGTTATGAATCATAACATAAATATATGTGTTTTCCAATGGTCTTAGGCAACCCTGCTAGCGGTTCACAATCTGTGGGTCTCAACCTGTGGGTGCTGTAGAGCCTAAGAGCATCGGAAAACACAGATATTTACATTATGATTCATTAACAGTAGCAAAATTACAGTTATGAAGCAGCAACAAAAATACTTTTATGGTTGGGGATCACCACAACATGAAAAACTGTATTAAAGGATCATGGCATTAGAAAAGTTGAGAACTACTGATCTATACTAATAAAAGTATAATGTGCTAATTAGACTGGATCGACCAGCCATCTTCCAGACATCCAACTTCCTTCCAGACAAAGCCATGGTGGTGGGGGCCAAGGCAGAGAGGGCAGTTGGGGGCAAGATCAGGACAGCAGAGGAGGGCATTGTGGGCAAGATCAGGCCGGTAGGGGAGGGCGGCTGGGAGTGAGACCAAGCAGGCAGGGGAGGACAGTTAGGGGCAATCAGGCCCGAAGAGGAGAGCAGTTGGGGGTAACCAGAGGGGCAGGGGAGGGCAGTTGGGGGTGAGATCAGGCAGGCAGGGAAGGGCAGTTAGGGGCAATAAGGCAGGCAGGCAGAAGGTTTAGGGGCAATAAAGCAGGCAGGCAGAGGTGTTAAGGGAAATCCAGCAGGCAGGTAGGGGCAGTTAGAGGTGATTAGGCAGGCAGGCAGGTTAGCAGTTAGGAGCCAGTGGTCCCAGATTGTGAGAGGGATGTCTGACTGCCTGTTTAGGCCTGATCCCTGTGGGGTCCCTGATTGGAGTGGGTACAGGCTGGGCTGAGTGAAAGCCCCCCCCACCCTACGCACACCCTGTACATGAATTTTGTGCACCAGGCCACTAGTATAAAATAAATATATAGTTAAACAAGATCAGTTTGTTTTAGTTTGCTAGTATTAGTTTGGGGAAACCTGTATTAGTTTGCCAGGGCTACCATAACAAAATGTTACCCACTGGATGACTTAAACAACAGAACTTCATTTTCCTACAGTTTTTGAGGCTATAGAGGTCCAATATCAAAGTTCAGGTATGTTTGGTTTCTCCAGAGGCCTCTCTCCTTGGTTTGCATATGGTCACATTTTCACTGTGTGCTCACCTGGCCTTTCCTCTTTGTGCACACATCCCTAGTGTGCCTGTGTGTGTGTGTGTGTGTGTGTGTTCAAATTTCGCTTCTTATAAGGATACCAGTGAGGTTTCTTAGGGCTTGTCCTAACAGCCTCATTTTAAGTTAATCACTTTCTTAAAGATCCTATCTCCAAACATTTGAGATAATGGGGATTAGGGCTTCAACATATGAAGGGGAACATGAGATAGAGGGAGACAAACTCAGCCCACATGCATTATAAACAGTAACAAGTAAATCACATAATCACAATGAAGAGGTTGAGGGGGGGGGAACACTAAAATTATGGAAAAAAAAGTAACATGAGAAAATAGTATTTTAATTATATATTCCAAGACTAAAGACAGTACAGAGTACTGTACACAAATATTGGATCTAATTCTTGATTTGTATTTTATGGAGGTATGTGTTAGAAATTACAAAATTATTTCATATATTTTCAAGGATTAAGCAACTAAGTAAATATATGAGGATAATGAGAGCTAGTTTCATGCTTTCAGAGAAAAGAGTTACAAACAAATATAGAAGGCTAGTATAAATTCTGCAAAGTTGAATTGTAATGTGAAGTGTCAGTTATACTTTTGGAGAGAAATTGATGTAGAAATAGATATGAATGTGTTTACATGTCTAAATGCATATATTTTAACTCTAGCATCAAGTTACCCATGTGCATTGAAGAATCAAAGAATTTTATGCTTTTGGAAGTTAAGAAAAGGTATTCACCATCAAAATAAAGAGTATGAGACAAAACTGAGCAAGAAAGTGGTTAGTTAGCTTCAGGGGGAATGAGTAGTGTAGGGTAGCAAGTATGTACCTGGAAAGTTAATTTTGAAACAGATTTTAGAAGCCATAAATATCAGTCTATCAGGTTTTAAAGCTCTGATATAGATAGCAAAAAATACATAACATAATTTGTAAGTAAATATAAATAAATAAAAAGTCTTAATTCTTAAAATAGCTTTTTATTATAAAAATTAACTTCAAAGATCCAATATAATTTTAAAAAGCAAGAAAAATTTAGTGGTTACAAAGTGATATCTGCTAATTGTTATTGATTTAGAGGGGATGCAAATCTCAGTTTGAAAATATGGATATGCCAGCCATGAAACTTCTTTTCAACGTTAAAACTTTCAAAGCATCCCATATGCCAAAATTAAATTTCAAAACATTTGAAAACTTATTTAAATAAAGTTTTAGATTGACTTTTCTTTTTCTTTAGGTGACATTTATGTCTTATGGACCTTATGCAGTGTTAATTTTTCTAAGATTAGAATATCTAGTCTGCAGTTTTGGGTGCACCAAGATTAATTCAACATGGTTCCTTATGCAGATAACACTTTAGGAAGGCCAAAGCAATTTCCTACCCATAGTCCAGTTATTAAAGGTACAAAAGTCAGGTTGGGATACATAGTTTCAGAACCCACTGGACTCAATATGGCCACTTATCATAGCAAATATACTCTAAGCAAGCAGTCATACAGACCACAGCTCTCCCAGCACTCAGCATTCCCTAATTCCCTTTACCTTGCCTAGTTTCCCATCAGATATTGTACTTATTTGAATTACTAGCTATTTGTTAGGATTGGTGTGGCCATTCACCCATTAAGAGAATAGAATAGGTGATTTTGCAGGATTAGTAGCTGAATCAGCGATAAATCATGTGATTTAAAAAAAAAAAAATGAACTCATGCTGCTAGAAGAGTAAACTGCCAGAAAAATTGTCTAAGAGCCAATAACCAAACTTTGAAAAAGAGAATTAGGCTAAACAGCAGACTTTTGAGGAATTTAAATAGGTACTGAGCTACAGATAGAGAACCAATGGTTCTGTCCTGGGAGAATGAGAAAGGAAATAATCATGATAAAAAAAAAAATAAGGTGTATCAGGGAAGTATTTTAAGGTAACTTACAGCTGGGCAAGGATGTATTGGGTTGATATCTTTCATTATTTTATGTGATAGCTGACATTTCTTTGATGATGCCATATCATCCCCATGTGTTTTCTCACTTATCATAACCTTTCTATATAAAGGTCGACCTATTTGTATTATTGTTATGGATATTCAGACTAGAGACATTTTTCATTTCACTTTGTTAATATGCATGAATTTTAAAATAGCTGTTGTTTAACTGATGGTGATAATGTGAACTGACATTAATCAATAGAGGTTATGGTTTTTATGTCTGGATGCTAAGCAGCCTGACACTTGTGAGTTACCTGGAGTGAAGCAATTATTTTCTCAGAGGACCTTATCATTGCTGATCAAGTATGAACACTGCCCAAGGTAAACATACTCCAGTGCTGTTTATTTGTTCCAGCTGATGTTCTGACTGTTAACATAATTATAAAAAATGAGAACTATATGCAATTATATAGAACTCTGTTACAATAATTTTTTACTCTTTTGGAATTTTCTTTTTAACATCTTTAGTTTCCTTAGATACTTACTAATAGAAATTTCATTTTCTACATGAGCTGAAAAACCTAGCATGTGGTCACATCTCACTGAAGAATATCTTACAAACTCTAGTATCTGCAAAAGTGATTTGCCAAGTTGCTTCCTTATTTTTCTCAGTTAGCATTTTCCTAGCTTCTGCATTGTTTCAGTTTGTGGAAACGTATCTAATACCTAAGCTATATGGACCACACACCAGAAATGTTGTGTTTTTCTCATTTCCAGATTTTAAAAATATATGTTATTAAATAAACTGATGTTTCAGAGATTTCTGTGCATGAGCCTCATGAAATGAATCATTAGCATTTTGGAAAGTTGAAACACAACTTGGGAAGTGTGATTTTATAAGAGGCATGCTAAATGCTAATGAAGCTTTCTAGGGTGCTGCCTTTATGCCAAGGGAGTGTCTTATGCAAAAGGAGAATCAGACTCAATGACTTCATATTTAAGGTCAATAGACTGAGCCATACTGGAATTTGAGGAAGAAAACAGAAAAATAAATAAATAAATAAAATCATGTGGGTTGGCAAAGCCATACTTTCTGATACTTAAGTGTTTAAACTGGGGATGAGTGACAAAAGTGCATTGTAGGTTGAGGACTGCTGACAGAGAGACAATCTTTCATCATTAAAACAAAGGATAAATAAAAATTAAGCTCAGAGCAGCAGCAAGAGCCCTGGAGACTTTGGGTAAGCATGATGCCCAGATGTTCTTCCCATAGTTTCAGCCTGGCATATGAGTAGAGGTGAAGAAGGTCAAGTGGGTAGCTGGCTGATTATAGAGAAGATGATGGCATGGTCATCAGTTATTCTTGTTGAGTTTGAGAATAGAATCACTATTGCTTGCTAGTTAATGATTTCCTCTACATAATTAAACTCTTTTTAAATTTTATTCTGTTAGAGAGTGGGAATTTTTGAGCATGCTTCCTCCTAGTCAATTTGGCCTTGAATCCCAGCTGCACCTCACAAAATAGCCTATGAGAACAGGTTGCCAGTAAGCCTTACAAGATAGATCACTGTCAACTTTCCTGAGAACAGGATGCAGTTACTTACTCCATTAGGTGCCAGGACCCTGTAAATAACATGCTGACATTACTTAAGAAAAACTGCTTTGTTTTAAATTGCTTGCTCTGCAAAAAACAGGATGTAGTGAATGTGTTTAAAAACTGTCCTGTACAAAGGGTCGGGGTTGCTCTCTGGACTCCCTGCATGGAGAAAGGCAGAGCAGTAGCCGGCCAGCTAATAAAGGCTCCCTAAACTTTAATTTGGTCTGGACTCCAGTGGTCATTCACTTGCGTTCGCTTCATAACAATTCTTAGACTCATCTGATCCCAATACTGCTCCTTTATTCACCCTGACCTTTATACAATACTTTTAATTATATTCAGAGCAAAACAATGTGGTTAAAAAAAAGTAGAAAAGTTGATTTCATGATTATACACACACACACACACACTAGAGGCCCATTGCATGAAGAGATTCGTGCAATAGACCTTTCTTCCTTTGGCTTCCAGCACCCGTTTTCCTCTGGCACCCAGGACCCAGGCCTTCACTCCAGCCAGAGTCTGCTGCCTTCATTTTCGCTGCAGAATCTGGTGTCTGCAGTCTTTGTCTTCACTGTGGCCGGAGTGCTGCTCCTGTAGATCTCTTTGCCCCCTGTCTTCCCTCTCATAGTAGGCGTCCTGCCCTACCCGGCCATTCCACGCCTGGAGCAGCTGGGCAGCTGCCATCTTTGACCTTCTAATTTGCATATTCCATTCTGATTGGCTGGTGGGTGTAGCAGAGGTACAGCCAATTTACATGTTTGTTTATTATTAGGTAGGTAATTTGTCAATATGGGTCCTATTACACTTTATTTGTACAATAATCTAAAAATATAATAAATAGTAAATATCTTGAATGGTCTTCTTTTGATCAATGAAGCAAAAATGCTAAGACTTTCTTGTGAACAATTTTTATTTTCCTACATATAAGATTACCATTAGCAAAAAGATAAATTAGCGATTCACACAGGTCTGTTTCCAGGCCTTTGTTATAAATGTATGCAATATTTTGTAGTCTTTGTTTTTTTTCTTTTCTTGGTTAAATCACCCTCAAGAATAATTATAAACTTGATTGACAAACAAGTGGATAATTAGCACTACTTAATTTTTTAGAGGGATCTCCAAATTCATGAGAAATTTCTTCAAAATTTTGTGTCCACTCAATTCTCCAGAAAATAAATGTTTCCAATACCAGAGTTTCTGGAACCATATACAAAATTTTTAATTCAAAATTATCATGGGCTCTACTAAAAATATTAGGTAATGCTCCCTCAATTATATATGTTGTGTGTGTGATATTTATCCACTCATAGTTACTTCTAAGGAGTGGACCTGGGTGACAATATTTGAACAGGTGATCTTGCCTCCTTCCCTACACTTGATAATACCTAACAAGTTGATTTAGTCAAATGTTCTTTGTGAAAATTTGAAATTGGGACACTTAAAAATGTTTCTGTTAGCTGTAAGAAGCCTGGTCAATTCATGTGTTATTAAGGCATTAAATGAAGTCA
Organism: Corynorhinus townsendii; assembly: GCA_026230045.1. Taxonomy (NCBI): domain Eukaryota; kingdom Metazoa; phylum Chordata; class Mammalia; order Chiroptera; family Vespertilionidae; genus Corynorhinus; species Corynorhinus townsendii. Next base: position 110,282,507 of record JAPDVU010000001.1, on the reverse strand, counting down.
TGGCAGTCCAAAACTAAGCTCAGGCTGAGGTTTGGTAGTAGTGGAAACTAAAAGCTGGTCCAAATGTTACAGAAGAGCAAATTGACAGAGATGCTGATAATAGAGACCATGACAGAGACATCACACACACACACTCTCTCTCTCTCTCTCTCTCTCTCTCTCTCTCTCTCACACACACACACACACACACACACACACACACACACACACACACACACAGTGAATAGGAGAGAGAGAGAATGAGAGGGAGAGAGAGGTTAAACCTAGAGAATCAGTGAGACCACAGAAAAAGGAAAAAGAGAGGCAGAAACAGTGACAGCAGTTTTAAAGACACACACTTTGGAATGTAAGAGAACAAAGAGGTAAAAAGAGAGGAAGAGAAGATATATGATGAATGGCATCTTCATTTCTCTGAGAAACAACTGAAGTGCCATCAACCGTATTCCATGGTATTCCTGGTACTCCTTCTAAATACTTCAATCTAAGTATCAACCTCCTGAACATCCTTCAAACTTCCAGACTTCTGAGGTCCCTCTTCCCCTCATATTAAAACACACTACCCCAATGAGTGCAATAATAGCAAGAGCTTCTATCCCACATACCGAGGAAACACTATGAAATTTTCAGTGTTTTTGTGTAAGAAAAAACGAGGCCCGTACTAAACCTGATAACCTCTGGGGAGGTCGGCAAGGCGTTCTTACAAACTCAGAGACTGAAAGTAATCACATAGGATGTTCTGAAATGAAAACTTTCTAGCTAAACGCGAGTCATGGTAGGTAGTCATTTCCTAGGTTGCTATCATCCCCTGACATAGGTAAATCTTTACCTCAACTGAGCCTGTCTATTGTCTTTTTGCATCTACAGAGTTTACCTTTGGAATGTCCAGTAATTTCCTTTTCCCTGACCCCTCAGGGCACAATCACTGCACCAGAGCAGAGACCTGGAAACACCTCCTTGTTATTGTTACCATGTTAATTGTGAACTGTTAACAATCCTATACCCACCAATGTAAAAGAACTATGTGTCTGTTGTACTTGTTATCCAATCTCAGAGATTCCCCCTCTGCTTTCTCTGACCTCCCTAATCTATCATCAGTGGATTTTATGTAACCCCTTTAAACCTCCTCTTTTTATAGTAGTGTAAGTGGCTGTAAAACTGCCATTCTCTGGAGCATTTTTGCAATTCTTTGAAATTTTGCTTCCCATAGTTGTCATCAGTTTGGCTGAAACTCATAAGAATTCTCTACAGTTTTGAACGTTTCTTATAGTGACAATTTCAAAATATTGAGGAGGTTACATTTTTCTCACTTTTTTTTTGTTCCATTTCAGATGAATTTTTTATTTACTGTAATCTCTGGTTTCTTTTTTTTTTTCCTGACTGAATCCACACTTTATTAATCTTCAAAGAAACAGTGGTTTACTATACATGTAATCTACATTAATAAAAGATAAATATGCAAATTGACCATACCTCCATGATGCCCATCAGCCAATCAGGGGTGAGTATACAAATTAACACAACAAAGATGGAAGGTTAATTTGCATATGCAGGCACCAAGTGGCCAGGGGTGGGGCAGCACCAAACAGCCTGGGTCCAGGGGATGGGCACCAAGCCCACAGCATCCTGGGACCATCGCTACCCTGGGAGGCGAGGGCAGCCACAAAGCTGGACAGCAGACAGCAGGGCCTGCTTTGCCGTAGCTGCGGTGACCTGTGAGCAGGCAAGTGGGCCCAGAGGCAGAACCTAGCAGGGCCTGCTTGCCCATTGCCATGGTGTGGAGCAGGCAGGCCCTGCAGAGAGCAGAGAACTATGGGGAGTGGGCCTAAGCTGTCAGTAGGACATTCCCTGAGGGCTTCTGGATTGGAAAGGGTACAGGTTGGACTCCCCCCCCACTCATGAATTTCATGCACTGGGCCTTTAATTTATATATATAAATGATAGAACACCCCAGCAAGTAACTCTCAGAGCCTTTCTCAACTTATTTTCTTAACACATTTCTATAAGCATGAAAGCCAGCTTCTTTTTCTTCAATTTCACCAAAGAAATCTAACAAAAGGCAGTACTGTTTAGCATCAATTATTGACATTTTGAGGAAATAATTGGAGATTATGGCATAAACCAGTGCAGATTACATTTTACAAATAAATATTAGAAAGCCTGATTCTAAAACAAGAACAACAAAAAAATAGACAAATCTATCTATCTATCTATCTATCTATCTATCTATCTATCATCTATTTATCACCTATCTATCTATGGGAAGCAACATGATAACAGAAAGGTGGGTACGTTTCCCATTATAGATACTTGGAAAAAAGAAAATTGGCTTATGATGATATTTCCATAGATGACTACTTCCTATCTAATAAAAGAGTGATATGCAAATTGACCATACCTCTGTTACACCCACCAGCCAATCAGGAGTGAGTATGCAAATTAACCCAACCAAGATGGCTGCAGCCATGGAGAGAACAGGGGGCTTGAGTTGCTCCCAGTGATGGAAGAAGCCAAGTTTCTGCAGCCCTGGCCTGCCTTGGCCTCTGCTTAAGGCTACAAAGTTTCAATTATAGAAAATAAATAAATACCAATAAAAATGGCTTCGGCCAAGAAGCTAGCAGGAAGCTTGGCTCCACTCAAGTCTACAAAGTTTCAATTACAGAAGATAAATAAATCCCAGATACCAGGGCCTCCCCTTGAGTCACTGGAGGGTATGGCCAGCCTGCAAACCACCACAGGCCCCTCGCCCAAGGTACCCCATGCCCCAAGGGAACCCCCACCCTGATCTGGGACACACTTCAGGGCAAATCAGCCAGCCCCCAGGCCTCTTTCTATCTAATCCTTTTATCTAATAAAAGAGTAATATGAAAATTGACCATCATTCCAACACACAAGATGACTGCCCCCATGTGGTCAAAGATGACTGCCCCCATGTGGACACAAGATGGCCACCACAAGATGGCCAGCTGGGGAGGGCAGTTGGGATGGATCAGGTCTGCAAGGGAGGGCAGTTGTGGGCTATCAGGACAGCAGGGGAGGGCAGTTGGGAGGGACCAGGCCTACAAGGGAGAGTAGTTGGGGGCGATCAAGCCTGCAGGGGAGGGCAGTTAGGGGTGACCAGGCTGGCAGAGGAGGGAAGTTGGGGGTGACCGGGCCTCCAGGGAAGGGCAGTTAAGGACAATCAGGGTGGAAGGGGAGCAGTTAGGCATCAATCAGGCTGGCAGGGGAGTGGTTAGGGGGTGATCAGGCTGGCAGGTAGAAGCGGTTAGGGGAAATCAGGAAGGCAGGCAGGTGAGTAGTTGGGAGCCAGCAGTCCTGGATTGTGAGAGGGATGTCCAACTGCCCGTTTAGGCCCAGTACTACCAGGTTCGGGCCTAAATGGGCAGTCGGACATCGCTTGATGGGTCCCAGATTGGAGGGTGCAGGCTGGGCTGAGGGACACACCTCCCATGCATGAATTTCATGCACTGGGCCTCTAGTATAGGTATGAAAACCTAGGTGACCTTTTGACCATTTGACTGGTAGCTATGATGTGCACCGACCCCCAGGGGTCAGAAGCTCAATGCAAAGGCATGGAAACATGGAACAGACTGGTGAATCTCAGAGGGAAGGGGGAGGAGGGAACACGGGAAGAGATTAACCAAAGATCTTATATGCATACTAGAGGCCCAGTGCATGGATTCATGCACTAGTGGGTCCCTTGGCATGATCTGTGGTGATTGGGCCAAAACTGGAAGTCCAACATCCCCCAAGGGGTCCTGAATTGCGAGAGGGCCTCTAGTGTTTCTGAATAAAATTAATCAATCTTTCAACCACAAGTATATTTCATACAACTATCTTATAATTACCTTATAATTGTATATGTTATAAATTCCAGGAAAATTATTCTCGAAGCTACTAGGATACTTTAGAATGCACTTACTTAAAATTGCTTGTTTTATGCAAATATATGAGGTGTTGATTTTTCTTAGTAAATTGTATACGTAAGCTTTTAAAAAGACATAGGATATATATTTATATCCTATCTAATAAAGAGGAAATATGCAAATTGACTGTCATGCCATCACAAAGATGGCAGAGCTGATAGCCACAAGATGGCAGCACCCAGTTCCCTCAGCCCCACGGAATCCCCCAGTCCTTTCACCCCTGCTGGGGGATGGTGGCAGGCATGCAGTGTGGCCAGACCTGCCCTCAGTCCCCCAGCTACCCAGGGCCAGCCTGAGGTGCAGGCACGCTTCAGATGTTGGCTGCCTAGCTGACACCTGAGGTGCAGGCAAGCCTTGGATGGTGACTGCCCAGCTGTCCAGGGCCACCCAAGGCTCAGGTAATCAGGGCCAGCTGAGTCTTGTGCTGACGGCAATGGCTGCAGCAGAGGTGTGATGGAGGTGTCGCCTTCCCTTGATCACCAGGAAGCCTTCCACCCCTGAGGCCTCCTCAACCATGAGAGGGGGCAGGCCGGGCTGAGGGACCCCTCCTCCAGTGCATGAATTTTCATGCACCGGACCTCTCTAGTATGTGTGTGTGTGTGTGTGTGTGTGTGTGTGTGTGTGTGTGTGTGTGTATAAAATAAAAGTGTAATATGCTAATTAGACCCAACAGCCCAACAACCTTCCAGATGTCATTCTGGATGTCCTTTCTGATGAAGCTGAAGCAGCACGGGCCAAGGCAGAGGCAGTTAGGTGCAATCAGGCAGGCAGGCAGAGAAGTTGGGGCAATCAGCAGGCAGGTGAGCTGTTAAGGGTAATCAGGCAGGCAAGCAGAGTGGTTAGGGATCATCAGGCAGACAGGCAAGTGATTAGGAGCCAGTGGTCCTGGATTGAGAGAGGGGGCAGGCCAGACTGAGGGACCCCTGTCTCCCCATGCACGAATTTCATGCACTGTGCCTCTAGTATATGCCACTAATCTGGAAAGTTTACAGTATTTTATTTTGAAAATTCTATTTGAAGTGGCACATTTTATGCACAAATAGTTATACCTCAGTATCAAAGAAACTAAGTATATATAGCTTAGATCCAACGCAAGTGACATGGAGAAGTGGGTCTATCCCTGAATTAAAATCCTTTGAGTTAGCTCTCTGTGATGTCAAGAATGTTGTTCATGGTATCTTGAGTCAGGGCATGGTTCCCCCTTTTCTAATTTCCTTCTAGCTTACACTGGCCAATATTTGACACATAAAGCCACAGGCAAGAATGTTAGACTGGCAACAAATGTTAATGTGAACTCAAATTAAAAACTGGTTTTAAAATTAACACTAATTGATGACAGTAATGTACCATTTTTATTTCTAGCCAACACTTTGTTCTTTATACTTTCAGGTACACATTATTTTATAGTTTTAAGTAATAATTTTTAATTTGCTCACAGTTCCTCAGAATCAACACTTAAATTATCATACTAAGTGTCTCACATAAATCTTTTAAATGACAACAAATCAGTATCTAAATTTTAAGGTGTTGCTTTTCATACAAATATGCTATACAAGGTGTTTTTATGACCCTATTATTCATTATTAGCTTTTATCTTACTTAATTGACAGTTGTATTGATATTAACTAGCTGGCTGGTTTACTTATTTGTTTAGTTATCTTGACTTTCCTTAATTACTTATGTTCTGCTAATTGAATCACCCCAGTTTTGAGCATTCCACAGGTTGTTTTAATCCTCCCACCCCCAAACCTACTGAACTCATTTGGTTAAAGGTCTTTTGATTAGGATATGTCTGACTCTATGTAAATTTCCCAAACCACAAACAGTCCAAATAATGTATTTATAAATTCCCCCATTAAACAATAAAACAACATATACTTAGTGGGGATATAAAAATTAAGATAAAATCTTTAAAAATTGAAGGATTCTAAATGTCATAAACAGTGGGCATTATAGACTGGCTTTAAGAATATTAACCATAAACTCTTATATCTAAAAACCTGAAAATTAATGAGACTCAAATGTAGAATAATTCTAGTTTCAATGAGGTGCTTAATTGTTAGGGTTTGGCCAGGGATGTAAGTCATGAAAGAATTCACAACTAAAAGAAGAGATGCAGCCTTAGCTGGTTTGGCTCAGAGGATAGAGTGTCAACCTGCGAACTGAAGGGTCCTAGGTTCAATTCTGGTCAAGGGCACATGCCTGGGTTGCAGTCTGGATTGGGGGTGTGCAGGAGGCAGCTGATAAGTGCTTCTCTCTAATCATTGATGTTTCTGTTTCTCTCTCCCTATTCCTTCCTCTCTGAAATCAATAAAAATATATTTAAAAATAAAAAATAAATAAAAGAAGAGATTCAGAAAGGAAGTTTATTTTAATTAATTAATTTATTTATTTATTAAAGTATTGCATATCTCTCCCTTTTCCCCCTTTGACCTCTCCCTGACCACTCCCAACCCCCAGCACATGCCCTCACTCCCCTACTGTCTGTGCCCATTGGTTATGTTTATATGCATACATACAAGTCCTTGGTTGATCTCTTACCCCTCCTCCCCACTGCCTTCCCTCTGAGATTTGATGGTCTGTTCGATGTTCCTCTGTCTCTGGCTCTATTTTTGTTCATCAGTTTATGTTGTTCATTATATTCCACAAGGGAGTGAGATCATGTGATGTTTATCTTTCTCCGACTGGCTTATTTCACTTAGTGTAATGCTCTCCATGTCCACCCATACTTTCCAAGAGAGTAAAGATCCAAGTATTGCTAGTCAATATAGGGCAGGGAACAAAGAGTGACTTATGCTCTTTTTTTAAAAAATATATTTTTATTGATCTCAGAGAGTAAGAGAGAGAGAGAGAGACAGAAACATAAATGATAACAGTGAATCTTTGACCGGCTGCCTCCTGCATGCTCCACAATGGGGTTTGAGCCCACAACCCAAGCATGTGCCCTTGACCAGAATTGAACCCTTCAGTCCACAAGCCAAAGCTCTTGCCACTGAGCCAAATCAGCTAAGATGTGGCGTCTGCTTTTAAAGAGCAAGCAATTGCAGTTGCTAAGCAACAAGGAAGGGAGGGAGATTATGGGGAAGGTGAGCAGATAACAAGGAGTTTATGTTGAAAATTTTCATTTTGTTTGCTTTCCAGGAGACAGTTCGGCAGATGTCCTAAGAGGTGCCTTATCAGTATTTTTCCCTAGCTTGTAAAACATGCTTAGAACGAAAGTTATGAAGAGTTCAAAAAGGGGCTGATTTGAAAGGGAAGGGAAAGAGAATTTTCTATTAACTAGAGAGCCCTTGATGCAAATTATCCCTGAGTTGAGAAAACAGCAGGGAGGAGTGGGATGCAAAAATGTAGCCTTGAGATTATCTTATCCTGTTACATAGTTTGAATAGAGGGGCTGTTTGAATCAGAGGAACCAACAATCTTGGGGTTTAATTTCCAGATACTTCTTATAATTATGGGAGGCCACAGCAAAGAAAAGGAAAGGCCTTGTTCTGTCCTTACAATAATGAAACTTGCCTGCCATAGAACAGGTGATTTCTCCCAGGTGGCACAGTGTTCCTTCTTTGACTTTCTCACTTGTCAGAAGTACCAGTAAGGGATGATTTATGCATACCAGAGGTCCTTTCTAAAAAAATAAATAAATAAAAATGACTGGTAGTTGTCTTGTATAGATATAATATTCTACAACTTGCCATGTAGAGATCCAAGTCCAATATTATTTCATGCATGTTTCACTTAATTAATAGTTTATAACTGACAAAAATATCATTTGCCAATTTAAATACTGACATTACCCTCCTCTCCTGTATTAATATATGTTCAAAGAGTCATTACATTCCATAAGGCTATTTTCATTGATTTGAATATGTATTTTAACTGAAAAACCTTTTTGCCTATAGTTATGCTTAGATCTGTTAGAAATAATTTTGTAATACATAGTTAATGCCATTCCCCTTATATTTTAAATTTATTGAAAGAAATATCTCTCTTTTTTTAAAATAAATCTTTATTGTTCAGATTATTACAATTGTTCCTTTTTTTCGTCCCATAGCTCCCCTCCACCCAGTTCCCACCCCTCCCTCTGCCCTTACCCCCGACACACTGTCCTCATCCATAGGTGTACGGTTTTTGTCCAGTCTCTTCCCGCACCACCCCACACCCCTTTCCCCCCGCACCCCGAGAATTGTCAGTCCACTCCCTTTCTATGCCCCTGATTCTATTATATTCACCAGTTTATTCTGTTCATGAGATTTTTTATTCACTTGATTTTTAGATTCACTTGTTGACAGATATGTATTTGTTGTTCATAATTGTTATCTTTACCTTTTTCTTCTTCTTCCTCTTCTTCAAGAATACCTTTCAGCATTTCATATGATACTGGTTTGACAGTGATGAAGTCATTTAGCTTTTTCTTATCTGTGAAGCACTTTATCTGACCTTCAAATCTGAATGATAGCTTTGCTGGATAGAGTAATCTTGGTTGTAGGTTCTTGCTATTCATCACTTTGAATATTTCTTGCCACTCCCATCTGGCCTGCATAGTTTCTGTTGAGAAATCAGCTGACAATCCTATGGGTACTCCCTTGTAGGTAACTAACTGTTTTTCTCTTGCTGCTTTTAATATCCTCTCTTTGTCTTTTACTCTTGGCATTTTAATTATGATGTGTCTTGGTATGGTTCACTTTGGATTCCTTTCGTTTGGGGTTCTATGTGCTTCCTGGACTTGTAAGTCTATTTCTTTCACCAGGTGGGGGAAGTTTTCTGTCATTATTTCTTCAAATAGGTTTTCAGTATCTCACTCTCTCTCTTCTTCTGGCACCCCTACAATTCTGATGTTGGTACGCTTGAAGTTGTCCCAGAGGCTCCTTACACTTTCTTCATATTTTTGGATTCTTTTTTCTTTTCCGGTTGGGTGTATTTTGCTTCTTTGTATTTCAAATCTTTGACTTGATTCTTGAGATCCTATAGTTTGCTGTTCAATTTCTGTATATTATTTTTTTTATTTCAGTCAGTGTATGCTTAATTTCTACTTGGTCCTTTTTCATATCCTCGAGGGTCTCACAAAATTTATTGGTCTTTTCTAGAAAATTCTTGAAAAACCGTATAATCATAGTTTTGAAATCTATATCCAGTCATTTGCTTTCCTCCATTTTTTCATTTGTAACCTGTTCCACGTTTTGGCTGCTTCCCTGAGTTGATAGAGTGGCTTTGTGTGCTAGGTGTCGTATAGGGCCCAGTGGCTCAGCCTCCCCAGTTACCTGAGGTGGACACTCTTGGTGCGCCCTTTTGTGGGTTGTGTGCACAGTCTTGTTGTAGTTAAGTCTTGATTGTTGTTGGTATCACTGGGAGGAATTGACCTCCAGGCCAATTGGCAGTGAGGATCAACTGTGTCTACGATGGGAGAACTTCTGTGCTGGAGACACCCTTATGAGGTAAGACTTGCTTCAGTGGGGCTTTGGTGCTCACTGAGTCTGCCCCTGAGTGTGTCCCTTATGGATCTGAGGAGTTGTAATCTGGATGGTCCTACTCTGACCTCTGGGTACACTGGCTCTTGGATCTCCAAGGAGGTGCTAATTTAGCCTCTGCCTGAGGCCACCCAGCAGGAGCTATGGAGAGATCTGCAGATTCATCTTCTTTGTTTGGGTTTTGGAGGTGTCCAGATGAGGCCCAGCTGTGAAGCAATGCAAGCTGCTGTGGGGCTTTGGGCCTTCTTTTGGATGTTCTGGGTCTCATTAACTCAGCTTCAGTTTGTTAGGTAAGTTTAGATTTCAAGGGACCAGGCCATTCATATGCAAAAGCCTCTGTGCACAGCTTGGATGGGGCGGAGTCTCAGGGTGGAGCAAACAGCAATGGCTTCCCATCAGCCCTGCCCTAAGAGACAACCAGGTCCCTCGTTAATTGCTGTAAGCACCTCTGAGAGAAAGCTGCCCTTGAGTTCTGCCCAATGCCAGACAATCCAGTTCTCCCCGTATAAGTCTGGATCCCCAGAGTCTCACCCGGAACTGGAATTCAAAGCAGTTGGGAGCTTGTGTCTCCCTCCTCTTTAAAAAAGACAGCTGTGTACTCAGTTTCCAGTCCTCTCCGTGTGCACCTCCATACCTCTGCACTTTACTTCCACAGCTCCTCTGAGTCTCAGTGTGCCTTTCTCTTCCCTTCTAGTTGTAGAACTTTAACTCAGCCAGCCTTCCTGTGGTTCTGGAAGATGTCCATTTTGTCTTTTAGTTGTAGTTTTGAAGTTGTTATGTGACACAGTAAGTTCAGGTGTTTACCTATGCTGCCATCTTGGTTTCTCAGAAATATCTTTCTTAATAAATTTAAATTTACTCAAAATAATGTTAACCAGTGGATTCATCTCTTCCTGAGAGCTCATAGACATATCTAAGGTTTGTATTTTGTTTCTAAAATCACAGTCATACCGATTCAAATATCCATGTGCATATACTCTTATTTTATGACTAGAGGCCTAGTGCACGAAATTCGTGCAAGGGGGGGAGGTCCCTCAGCCCAGTCTTCACCCTCTCCAATCTGGGACCCCTTGAGGAATGTCTGATGACCCATTTAGGCAGTCCTGGTCCCCCCCAACTGCCCTCCCCTGCTGGCCTGCTCTCCCACAACTGCCTTCCTCTGCCAGCCTGGTCACCCCTAACTGCCCTCCCTGCTTGCCTGGTCTCCCCCAACTGCCCTCCCCTGCAGGCCTGGTCTCCCCCAACTGCCCTCTGCTGGCCTGGTCACCCCTAACTTCCCACAACTGCCCTCCCCTGCAGGACATCTTGTGGCGGCCATCTTGTGTCCACATGGAGGCAGCCATCTTGTGTCTTGGAGTGATGGTCAATTTGCATATTGCTGTTTTATTAGATAGGATTAATACTTTTTCAGTTTTTACTAAAGTTTCATCTGTTACTTAGTGACTAATTTGCATACTTAGTAGATCCTTTCATACTTTTCATTATTTTAAAATAATAGCATATGCTGAACTTACTCAAGTCATCATTGTGAAATAACTTTAAAGAAATTAAGGACATTCCGTCTTCAATCTATATAAAAATACCATCTGGCTAGACACCAATATTCTCTCAGCGATCTTTCTTCCTCTTATATTTGATAGATAATTTTGAAAACTTTATCTCCTGTACTATTTGCTAAAGAAAAACATTATTTTTATCAATTCATAAGTGGCTCTATTCTGTGATAACATGTAAAGAATAACGAAACTATGTTGATATGTGAATGCTGACATCTAAAATATGTTTATTTATAAGGAGAATATTGAGGCCCACTTCCCAACCATGCATTATAGCTCTGTGAGCTATTGGCCTTGCACCTAAACACAAATTCATTTTTAAAATTATTTCATATATATATGCTTTTTTCCTGAATAATGAAATTAATGCAAAAGATTTTACCTACCATGTGGTTTCTAATTCTATATTTGAATTCACAAACACAGAAAATTGCACTTTAAGATACAATTTCCTTATTTCTAATTTAACCCAACAAAATTAACTTCTTAATCTCATTTCACAAATTGGGGCTACATCTGAGAATAATAAATTTTATCAGGAGCTTTATTGATATCTCAGTCATTTATGCTTCATATATTAAGTATTCATTTTTTAACCAGCATGATTCATTAGTAATTTTGTTGGTTTTTATGTTAAAATGATTCTAAAATTATCTGTTTAATGCGATCTCCATAATCTTATTTGACATTGCTTTATCCAGTTTTATTTTTGTAAAAGTTACATTCATATTATATCCAAATTAAATTTTCAAAAAAAAATTTAATATACATTATCCAATAGAGTAAGCAAGATTTAAGTCTATTTTCTCTGCACATCATATTGATAAAATTTCATATGCTACACATTCACTAGTCAATTATATTTAAAAGTATTTTACTGTTGTTTATTAATTTTAAAAAAGTGATCTGAGCTAATACTGTGTTATAAACAGCTTGGAATGAAAGTCTATTTAAAAACTCAGACAGTTTTTCTTTAAGATTCCCTTATGGTAGTATAATAATCTTGTAAATGGAAAAAAATGTCAATAGGAAAATAAAGCAAACTTCAAATCTATACAACAGTTATGAATGCATATGTAGCATTGATTTGATTATCAAGGGATTTTGCAAAATCACTGTTATATTTCTCAATTAATATAAGTAGGTCTAATTGGCTAAAGAACTCTTCCTAGAGAAAAAGGGTAAGAACTGAAATAAGTCAACATGAAAGCCTTTTTTGTTTTTATGCTAACATTATGTTTTTCTGGTTGTCTTTTTCTTCTTCATGAATGAGTCACAAAAGGAGACAATTTTGATATCTATATTGCCACTGAAGCAGGAATTTTATGGGAATATAGGCAGGCTTAGGGATTTTTTAGAATTGGGGTCCATGGAAAAACACAGGGCCACAGAGTAGGAGAAGGTACATTTCCATAACATAAGGAAGCCAGGTGCAGTGACATTTCCATAAGACAAGGAAGCAGCAACAGGTATATTTCTATAAGACAAGGCAACTGGAAGTAGCCAAGAAATGTCTATATTTACAAAATAAAGAGAAGGAAGCCCTTCATTCAGAAGGAAAAGAAGAAAGCCCAGAGGGAAGGAGAGAGGAGAGCCTCACATGTCCCAAGTGAGGTTTAAACTTTAGCCCAGGAGTTACCATAGTAACCAGTCTAAGAGAATAGTCACCAATCATATGGGATATGGAGGCACCAAGATCTGCAGCCTTTATAGGCCTTAGGGAAGTGGACTTTAGTGGGACCTTTTCCCCCTCCCTACTTGGAAGTCCATTCTGTGGGACTCTTCCCCTTCCCCATGCGGGAGTCTGTACTTGTTCTTCAATAAATCTCCACCTTTACTATACCACTTTCTGTCCATGGATTCATTGTTTGATTACAGCAGACAAAGAATCTGGGTTCCAGTCCAAAAATTCAGTATCACCATCTTGGGCAAACATTTTCTTTTACATTAATTCAAAGTGATATAGTTTAGTAATTCTCTTACATTTTCTATAAAATACTCAGGTTATTACAAGGTAAAGTAAAAGATTTGAAAAATCGTACTGTTTTATATTTTGTCTTCATCTACTAATTTTTGTACATTCTTCTTTTCAAATTTGAATGATTATGTCATTGTTATTTGTTTAGAGTGAAGTTCAACAGATTCTTGGAAAAATATTCAATTTCAAATAGACTTTTTTTTTTCTATTCGCTATTGGAGTGAATGATTTCTCTCTCTCTCTCTCTCTTTTTTTTTTTAATAAACAGGACAGTGGTCTTATGTATTAACTGGTACATGGGAAAACAGAACAATGTTTAATGTTTTACTAAAAATTATTTGTTTAAGAAATTTTCAACACTATAAAAGTGATACCGAATTTTTGGATTAGAACCCAGATTCTTTGTCCACCAAAATCAAAGAATGAATCCAAGGACAGAAAGTGGTATAGCAAAGATGGAGATTTATTGAAGAACAAGTACAGACTCCCAGGTAGGGAGGGGGAAAAGTCCCACTGGGTTCTTTTTCCCCATGGCTTATATAGGCTGCAGATCCTGGCGCTTGATATCCCCTCTGATTGGTCAATATGCCCCTTCAAGTTGGTTACTATAGTAACTCCTGGGCTCAAAGTTGAAACCTCCCATGGGGACATGTGAGGTTCTCCCCACTCCTTCCTCATTGTTTCCCTATTCTCTTTGGGCTTTCTTCTCCTCCCTCTGAAAAGTCTTCCTTCTCTTTATTTTGCAAATATAACCTTCTTGGCTACTTCCAGTTCTCTTGTCTTATGTAAATACACCTGTTGCTCCCCCTTATGTTATAGAAATGTGACTGCACCTGGCTTCTTTGTGTTATGAAAATGTACCTTCTCCTAGTCTGTAGGCCTGTGCTTTTTCCCATGGACCCCAATTCTAAGAAATCCTTAAGCCGGCCTATGTCCCCCTAAAATTCCTGCTTCAAAAGTTTAGTTTAAAAACTCTTTTTATAGTTATTAACTTAAAGTTATGATCAATTCAATCATATGTCTTCTCAAAATCCAAGACTTACAGCTTAGTTGATTTTTAATGTATTATTTATAGTCAGTTATAAACCCGATTCTTCTGTAATTTACAAAAAGTATTTTCCCACCTTCTTTCCTGTAATTCTATCTTAGATGCAGGCAATATTTTCACAGCTTTGTCTGAATTGAATTCCCTAATATATGCTTAGATTTAACTTTTCAAAATACATTTGTGGAACTCATGCATAGCTTTTTTTTTGTTTCTCAAATGTGAGTTAGAACCACCTCAGCAGCTTTGGAAAAACACTGATTCTGAGGCACTTTCCCAGATGAATTAAGTCAGAATCTTGCCTTGTGTCCCAGGCATTGTGAAGTATGGTAGCAACCATACTTGGGTAAAAATTGCTGTTTAATATTTTAACCTTGCCGTTTTGGGTTCTGTACTCATTTAAAAGTTATTTTGATTTTCTGAACTTATGTATGATTGAATACTCCCTTGATGGCAGTTTGAATATCCCATTGATTGTGATCTCACTGGTCATTGAAGCACATTCCTCTGGGACCCAGGACAGATAGTGATCCTAAATTGTCTCAGCAGCTACAGATAACTGAGTTTTGGTTGACTCAATGATCTCAGAATCTGGACAGCATAATTATTCTAAAATTGCCCAGGTGGTCCCAGATAATATGTTTCTGTTGATTCTATGATTCGTAGATATTTTAGATAACTAAGTTGCTCGATTTTGCTTCTGTAAAAATGCTTTTTCGTGAAACAGGTTCCTCATTCCAGACCCAAAGATGTAATCAATACTTTTGTGATATTCTGCATATAAGCCAGAAGTGGCTAGCTGTTCAGGGCTGCGAGGTCTGGAGCACTTTTGCTCCCTCGTATGCCGCAGGCTTTTACTAAATGACTCTATAATTTGACCTTTTTTTGAGGTGTCCTTTGTAAGATGGGGGTTACATCACAACATTGGTAGTTTTTAATTTCCTCAGACGATTCTAATGTGATCCCAGTTTTGTGAATCACTTACTGAGCAGTATTAAGCAACATTAACATGCATTGGCGGAAAAAGGCATCATGATAACTATCAGGTTTTGATCCAGTAAGTCTATGATTGGTGTGAAATTTTGCATTTTCTGATCAGTTCCCAGGTAATGCTGTTGCTGTTGGTCCATGAACCATATTTTATGTATCAAGGAAATAGAACAGAGAAGGTTGCTGAGAAAGAAGAATAGCTTCAGATCTTTATGTAATCAGGAAGAAAGGAAAAGGAAAGGAAGAAGGAAGGAAGGAAGGGAGGAAGGAAGGAAGGAAGGAAGGAAGGAAGGAAGGAAGGAAGGAAGGAAGGAAGGAAGGAAGGAAGGACCAAGGAAAAGGAAGTGGAAGCTAGTAAAGACAGGAACAATCTTGAAAAAAAAATGGTCAGTGTTAGTCTTTGCATTTACTGATTTATTATTGAATGTCTACTATATGTGGAGATTAAGTTATTCTAATTAGCTTTTGCTTTATTTTTATGTATGGTAAAGTTCCTGAAAAATAGGTTCTCCTCTAAAGGACTTTTGCTCACATCCAATCCATACATTTTGTTCCTTCTAGAAGAATTGTCAGCGACAGCAGGAGCCCTCCTCAGCACTGCTGCTCTGAGTTGTTCTGAGTCCATGTATTCTTCTAAAATCTCCCATTCGACTACGCCAACCACAGGGCAGGCTCCTTCTCAAACCCTGCCCACTGTACTAACTGTTGGGAACTTAGTCCAAGAACACAGGTCAATTCCCAGCGTGGGGCAGACGGAGAAGCCATGAGCGGTTATGGGTGTATAAGAATGAGTCTTTATTGCAGAAGCCAGTGGCCACATAGCCATCAGACAAGAACAGTCCTCACAGCAAAGTCCATACAGGCAGGCAGCCAGACACCGGCTGGTACATACATATCTTTTCCATAAAGCAGCACCAGTCTCTGTACCCACAGCTATTATCTGAGCAGCTGCATGCTGCCCCAGACTTACCAGCTTACATTATAGCGGCACCTGAGCTCTCTGCCTCAGCAGCTGCCCTAAGCTCTCTGGCTCAGCAGCTTCTCCTGTCTCCCCTGCCCAGCACACTGGCTGGTTAACATGGCAGCTATATCTGAGCTCTCCATGAGCTCTTAGCCTTACATTGCAGCAGTGCCAGTTTTCAGCTCTGCCTGTGCTCTCTAGCCTCTCTCATACACACATGGGAACTACCTTCTCTGTGCCTGCCACCTATCTACTCTGGGCTCTCTCTAGCTCTGCTCTTCTTGTGGTCAGTAACCTGTATATTACTCCAGAGGCAAAGAAGGCTAGCTGTCAAAGGTGACATCAGTCATTTGGGTTACAGAAGGGCACCGTGTACCATGTGTCCTTGCACCTGCTTGGTACCCTGGCCTGATTATGATTCTCAGGCTCAGAGGCTGATAATGGTTCCCAGGCTCAGGGCAGCCTTAATCAGCTGGTGCACTCTAAACAGTGTCCCCACGAGAGTGTAAAAAAACATTAAAAAAGGCTTTGTTTAACTTTACACTGATTTACCTGCTTGTTCACGCTCACCCTTTCTCAGCCCAGCTTTTCTCTGGTGTCACAACAGAGCGGTCTCTAGCAGGGCAGCTGGTGAGTATTGCTTGTGTAGGTCCCAAGAGAATGAAGCAGGTGAGGAGACTGAATAGTGGATGGTTAGCTGGCAGAGGAACAGGCAGTTCTTGGCTCAGATTCAGACATTATTTGAATGTAGGCACGTCTTCTATCAACATGCTTTGGTGGAAATGGTTGGTACCTGTCCCTACTCCCAGGGGTTAATTTTCCTGCTTCTTAGTCAGTTTATATTTCAAGAGGCTGTTAATGTTGATAATACTAACAGTGTGGAGGCATGTTCTTCTTGCCCAGATGGTGGCTTCTGGACATTAGGTACAGTGCATTTAGGTTGGCAGTCTTATGTTTAGCAGTCAAGGTTCCATATACTCTAGCTGTTGATAATGTCTGGTGACAGGTGCCCAAGACATAATGAGATCAGCATGCCCCATAAATACCTGCAAAGGTTTATACATAGAAATGTCAGCTTAGATTTGATTTTAAATATAATAACTTTACTGTTCAGGAAAATTACAGTTATTTCCTGTGATAAAAACTGGAATTGATAAAATATGTGAATTCAAAATGTCAAAATTATAATAAAAGGTTATGCAACTTATTTTCCTTACTTTATGTTATTGTTTTATATATACATGCACATATAGTTACTTAAATTTATAGATATAACTTTATATATCTAGTTGTAAAGTTAAATTTATACATTCATAAAATATAACAAATTCACTATATTATGTCATTATTTTACAGTATCTACTGTAAAGATGTGTGTCTTATCTGGCACACATTTTCTATTATGATATTCATATATTTCTTGTCATTGAACTTGTGAATAATTAATTAATCCATTTTATGTATACATAAGGCAGACTTCTTTGTTACTATTGAAGAGGAGGAATTATGTAGAATAAAAAGACAAATTAGTTAACACAAATGTATACAAGCTTATATAAGAGAGTACTAGAATCTTAACAAGCATCTTGGTTCTGAGGTAAAGAAGAATGATCAATTATAGATATTATAACAAAAGCAAACATTGAAATGCATGGGTCCATAAATATAAAAGTTCTCAAAAAAGAGACTTTGACCCACAAACTTTTGGGTCAAATTACCCAGCACCCTCCCCTACTCTCTGGCTCAATGTATTCTTTTGTACCTGGTAAAGTATTTTTAAAGTAGGAGGAGACAAAAATTAATGTTTCTAGCAGGACTCATTTATGTGTAAGCTTTTCTATTATGAGCATGTCTTTTAGCACTCACGTCCGTCATACATGTGTACACAAAAGATAAAGTCCTACTATTATCTGAATTTGGGACAAAGGAGAGAAAACAATTATTGAGCAACTGCAGACTTTGCCAGCAACTAATTGCACCAACAATGTGCTTAACAAATAAAAATTCAAAAGGACGTTTTTAGCAATGCTCCAAAACATCTATTTCAACAATAGGCACAGACAATTACAGTAAGGTCAAGCACACCTTAGATAATGTAATTTTAATAGCACTAAAGTGTGATCACTATAGCTGCCACCATTCCTTTCTAGCTGTTTCTAGCTAAAGAGAGCTAAATAAATAGTTAAATAAGATAATGCAATTTTATGACCTGGCAGTAGATTTTTTTCCTCCTGGTCTTCTGGGAGAACTTTAGAATTATAAATGATAACTTCACAAGAGGAGAGTAGGCAGAGGAGAAAAAAAAAAACAGAGGCAAAACAAAATGTAAATTAAAAGTGGTATGTAGAATTCATGGAAGATGGCGGTGGATTATGTGGAAAGTGCCTGACATTCTCCCAGGACCAAACTGGAATTACAACTAAAACATAGAAAAATTGTCCTGAATAAGCAAATGAAGACTAGTTGGAGATAAGTGTGATAACTAAGGACATAAAGAAGAGACTGCAGAGAGACTGGTAAAAAGTGCAGAGGTGCAAGAGGGCTGGCTTGCTCCCACAGGCAGCAACTGGAGTTCTGGAGGTGTATCAGCTGTGGGGGGTTCTCCCTGAAAAGTCTGGAGTCTAAACCCCAAACGAGACTCCCCTGCCCAGTGCACCAAAACTGGGAAAGGTGCCCACATAACATTTAGCTGTGACAAGCACTGGGGGTTTGTCCAGCAGGGACAGATAGCTAGATATGCAGACACCATCTTAAAGGGCCAACACACTAAATTTCATTCGCAACCATTTACCTTGGACTCCAGCAGTGGGAGGGCAGAGTGGACTAGAACTGTGTGAGGAAAGTCTGGGGTAGGCAGCTTGGCAGGGAGAGAGTAGAGAAGACAACCATTGGAACCGCTGTGCGGAGTCATTCCCCCATTCTGTAGAAAGTATCTTTCTCAGGCAGAGTTTTCCCATCAATATAGCTTTTGCCTGGAGAGAAGAAATTGCTCCACCCATTGGACACCCTCTCACTCTACTCTGTGGAGTTTATGCCCAGCCAAGCCCTATAACTAGAGGCTCATTGAGTGACTGAGACTAACAATCAGCCTGCAGGCAGAGGTGGATCTCAGGGTGATTTGAGTCTTTGCCTCTGCTGCCTCTGGGCCCTGGATAAGGAAAAGCAGAACTTGGTGCACAGCTTGCTCCTTGCCACATGCATTTAGCCCTAGCAGAGGAAGCCACAAGGTGTGGATCCCTGATAGCTCTAAACAGGGTACTCAGGTTCAGTTAAAAACAGTGTCTAACATTGGCCTGTATCAGAGACCCTCTGAAGAGGCCCCAAAGCAGTAAACCAAGTGGTCAGCTTCAGAGAATAACAGAGGATCCAATAAGCTCCACAAGCAGTATATCCACAGAAATATGTTGACAAGCTCCAAACCCTCAGAGGAGAATTCTGCTTCATGTGATAAGGAACTGCACAGCAGACTGCATGCTATGTTGGGGGTTGAGCCTCACTGACAGCCAATATAAGAGTCCAGCCCACATAGATATGAGCCAATAGTAATTAAGACTCAGGTAGCAAAGGTGGGCCCACACAACATGCACAAGGGACATTATTAGAGCACCCAGGTCTGTTGATCAGAGAACTGTGCTGCTGGGACCCACAGGTCACTCACTACATAAGACCACCCTACCAAGAATAGGAGTCATAGCAGATATACTTACAACATAGAAACAAACCCAAACAGGCAGCCAAGATGTGGAGACAAAGAAACAGACCCCAAATGAAAGAACAATGCTATTGTCCAAAAGAAGAGCTAAGTGAAATGGGGATAAGCAATAGCTCAGATACAGAGTTCAGAGCAATGATTATCAGGATGCTTATTATGAAAAAAATATATAGGATCTTTGAAAAATGATGAATTAGAAATGAAGAATGACACAGCAGAAATAATAATAAACTGAAAGAATAAACAGCAGATTAGAGGAAGCAAAGGATTGTATCAATGAATTAGAAGACAGGGCAGAAAATATATATATAGTTTAGTAACTTAGTTAAATACTCCAATCAAAAGACATAAGATAGGTGAATGGATAAGAAAACTTGACCCATATATAAGCTGTCAATAAGAGACCCACCTTAGAACAAAAGATTCACACAGGATGAAAGTGAACGGATGGACAAATGTTCCATGCAAATAGAAATGAAAAAAAAAAATAGCTGGGGTAGCAATACTAATATTTAACAAAATATATTTCAAAGTGAAGGCCATACCAAGAGACAATGAAAGTCACTACATAGTACTAAAGGCCTCGATCCAACAAGAGGACATAACCCTAGTAAACATATATGCACCCAATATAGGAGCACCAAAATATATTTAAAAAAAAAACTTCTGGAAGAATTTAAGGGAGAGATCAACAGCAATACAGTCAGAGTAGGAGACTTTAATACCCAGTTGACTTCACTGGATATATAGTCCAGACAAAAAAAGAAAACAGTGATTCTAAATGACCCACCTGATCACATGCATTTAAATAATATTTACAGCACATTTCACCCTAAAGCTACAGAATATATATTCTTCTCAAGTGCACATGGGTCATTTTCAAAGATAGACCACATGTTAGGACACAAACTAACTCTCTACAAGTTCAAGATGATTAAAGTCATATCAAGAATCTTCCTAGATCACAATGGCATAAAATTAAAAATCAACTACAATAAACATCTCAAAAACATTCCAACACATGGAGGTTAAATAGAATGTTATTAAACAGTGACTAGACTTCCAATGAGATCAAGGAAGAAATAAAAAACTTCCTGGAAACAAATTAAAACAAAAACACAACAACCAAAAATCAATGGGACACATCAAAAGCAGAGGGAAGTTCATAGTATTACTGCAAAATCCAATAAAATGTTATAATAAACTATCTAAACCTACAGTAGCTAAAAATTAGAAAGAGAACATAAAAAAAAATAAAAAATAAAAACCAACAAAAACAACCAAAAACCCCAGAGTAAGTAGAAGGAAGGAAATAATAAAGATTAGAATGGATATAAATGACATAGAAACTAAAAGATATGATAAAAAAAAAGATCAATGAAACTAAGAGCTGGTTCTTTTAAAAGATAAATAAGATTGATGAATCTTTAGCCAGATTCATCAAAAATAAGACAGAGAGCCCAAATAAGTAAAATCAGAAATAAAAAAAGTAAAGTAACAAGTGACAACAGAAATACAGAGGATTGTAAGAATATATTACAAACTTATTATATGCCAACAAACTGGACAATGTGGATGATGTGGACAATTTCCTAGAAGTATACAATTTTCCAAAACTGAATCAGGAAGAATCAGAAAACCTGAATAGGCCAATAACTGACAAAACTGAAGCAATAAACAAACAAACAAAAAACCCAAAAAACTCCTAGCAAACAAAAGCCCTGATCTGGATGGCCTCACAGGGAGTTTTACCAAACACTCAAAGAAGAACTAACACCTATTCTATTCCAACTATTCCAAAATAATCCAAGAGGAAGGAACACTTTTAAGATATTTTTACAAATCCAGCATTATCATAAACCCAAAACAAGATAAAGACACCACAAAGAAAGAAAATTACAGACCAATATCCCTGATGAGCTTAGATGTTAAAATCCTCAACAAAATATTATCAAATCAGATCCAGCAATATCATACACCATGACCAAGTGGGATTTATTCCAGGGATGCAAGGCTGGCACAATATTTGCAAATCAATATATGTGATATATCACAAACAAATTGAAAGACAAAAATCACATGATCATATAAATAGATGCAGAAGAAACATTCAACAAAATCCAGCATCTTTTTTTTTTTTATAAAAACTCTCAGCAAAGTGGGTATATAGAGATCATACCTCAACATAATAAAGGCCATATATGACAAATCTACAGCCAACATCACACTTGATGAACCCAAACTGAAACCATTTCCTGTAAGAACAGGAACAAGGCAGGGATGTCTGCTTTCACCACTCTTATTCAACATAGTACTGAAAGTGCTAGTCACAGTGGTCAGATAAGAGAAGAAAAGAAATCAAAGGCATCCAAATTGGGAAGGAGGATGTAAAACTGTCATTATTCTCAGATGGCATGATATTGTACATGGAAAAGCCTAAAGACACTACCAAAGAACTACTAGATTCAATAAATAAACTTGACAATGTAGCAGGAATCAAAATTAACACCCAGAAAGTAGCATTTTTATCCACCAATAATGCACTCACAATAAAAGAAACAAAAAAAAACAATCCCATTTACTATGTCAATGAACAAATTAAAATACCTAGGTATAAACAAAACAAAGGAGGTAGAAGAACTGTAATCCAAAATCAGATGTTTTAAAAAGAAATAGAGGGAGATATAGACAAGTGAAAGAATATACTGTGTTTATGGATTGGTAGAATCTACATCATTAAAATATCCAAAGTAATCTATAGATTCAACAAAGTACTTATTAAATATCATTGGCATATTTCACAGATCTGGAACAAATATTACTAAAATTCATACAGAACCAAAAATGACCCTGACTAGCCTTCGCAATCTTGAGAAAAAAGAACAAAGTTGGAGGGATCATAATACCAGATATCAAGTTATACTACAAACCCACTGTACTCAAAACAGTCTATTCCTGTCCCAAGAACAGGCATATAGATCAATGGAAGAAAAAAGGGAGCCCAGAAATTGACCCAAGCCATTATGATCAATTAATATTTGACAAAGGAGGCAAAAGCAAACAATGGAGTCAAGACAGACTCTTCAATAAATGCTGTTTTGGGAATATTGGACAGGTACATGCAAAAAAATAAAACTAGACCAACTTATGCCATACAGAAGAATAAGCTCAATATGGATAAAATACTTAGCCCTGCCAGCATGGCTCAGTGGTTGAGCGTCAACCTGTGAACCAGGAGGTCATGGTTCGATTCCTGATCAGGACACATGCCCAGGTTGTGGGCTCGATCCCCAGTGTGGAACCTGCAGGAGCCAGATGATCAATCATTCTCTCTTAACATTGATGTTTCTATCTCTCTCCCCCTCTTCCTTCTTCTCTGAAATCAATAAAAATATGTATTTTTAAAATGCTTAAATGTAAGTAATAAAACCATAAAAATCCTAGAAGAAACCATAGGAAGCAAAATGTCAGACATCTCTCTTAACAATATGGCTGCCAATACAGCTCCTACGGCAAGGGAAACAAAATAAGCAAATAGGACTACATCAAAACAAATGCTCTGCACAGCAAAAGAAACCATCAACAAAATTAAAACGGATCCCACTTATGGGAGAACATATTTGTCAAAGATATATCTCATACGGGGTTAATTTCCACAATTTATAAAGAACTCATATAACTTAATAAAAGGAAGATAAACAATCCAATAGAAAAATGGGAAAAGGACCTAAATAGGAACTTCTTTAAAGAGGACATACAGATGGTCAAAAGACATATGAAAAAATGGTCAGTCACTAATCATCAGAGATGCAAATTACAACAACTAGGACATATCACCTCACACCTGTCAGTATGGCTATCAGCAAGAAACCAACACATGACAAATGCTGTCTAGGATGTGGATAAAAGAGAACCCTAGTACACTTCTGGTGGGAATACAGACTGTTGCAGTCACTATGGAAAAGAGTATGGAGTTTCTTTAAAAAATTAAAAATGGGGTTGCCATTTGACCCAGTGATCCCACTTTTAGGAAAATATCCTAAAGAATCTCAAAACACCAGTCAGAAAGAATATATGTACCCCTATGTTCATAGCAGCACAATTTATAATAGCTAAGATTTGAAAACAGCCCAAGTGCCCATCAGTAGATGAGTGGATAAAAAAGCAGTGGTACATTTACACAATTGAATACTATGCAACAGTGAAGAAGAAGAAGAAGAAGAAGAAGAAGAAGAAGAAGAAGAAGAAGAAGAAGAAGAAGAAGAAGAATCATCTCTTACCCTTGAGACAGCATTGAAGGACCTGGAGAATATTATTCTAAGCAAAATAAGCCAGTCCATAAAAGATAAGTATCATATGGTCTCACTCATATATAGAATCTAATGAACAAAATAAACCAATGAAAAAAACAGATTCAGAGACATAGAAGCATAGAACAGGCTGATGAATCTTAGAGGGAAGGTTGGGTGTAGTTGGATGGGGGGCAGGAAGATATTAGTAAAGAACTTGTATGCATAACCCATGGATACAGACAATAGGGTGGTAAAGTCCTGGGGTGGGGGGAAGTGGTTGATCAATAGGGAAATAGGGGTACATGTGTAATAGTTTCAACAATAAAAGATTAATTTATTTTAAATGTGAGTATATAGGAAAATGCTGAGGAGAAGGGAGGACATTTTTTTCTAATTTGCTTCCAAAATGCTTCATGAGGTTAAGAAATATCTCCGTGTTACTTAATTTGCACTTAAATTTATACTTAGGAAACTTGCAGATGTTCTGGTTTGATAAGTAGTTTTCATATCTGTGATAAGACTACAGAAAATTCATAGGAAATCCAAGTTTATATCTGATATGTGAGGAAGTATGAACATTTATGAGCTTGATGCTTAGTGTAGAGTAAAATTTTTGCATAGGCCAATAATAAGAAAACCCCAGTAAAATTAATAAATTCTTAAATACTGTACTTTTCCTTTCAAAATAGAACTGAGCAGAAACATAAGATAAATATATTTAACATGAACAAATGAAATATCTTACTAAATAATTACACCATGATTTACTGGTTCGGTTGTTCTAAATTTATTGTAATACAAGAAATGTGAAATGTTAGTATAGAAATGATCTTCAGTTAAGAGCTACATTGTATAACATGTATGGCACTAGAAATTTAAAAGCATTTGCAGTTTAAATATTCTATATATTTATTTCCAATGTGACTTTTTTTTTTAATTTTAATTTTTTATTGTTTTAAGTATTACAAATAGTAGTACATATGTCTCCTTTTTTTTTCCCCCATTGACCTCCCCCCAGCTTCCCCTACCCCCAGTACATGCCTTCACCTGCCCGCCCTCCCCCAACCCCCAGTGTCTTGTGTCCATTGGTTGTGCTTATATGCATGCGTACAAGTCCTTCGGTTGGTCTCTTACAGCCCCCCTCGCCCAACCTCCCCTGTCTTCCCAATGTAGTTTGACAGTCTGTTCAATGCTTCTTTGCCTCTGTATCTTTTTTCCCACCATTTCTTTTCTTTAAAAAGTTTTGCCTTTGCAGACTAGAAATAAACATATAATAACAAAACAAAACAAAACAAACAAATCTTTGAGTCCCAATTTCAATGTCAACAGTTCTGAGTCCCCGTTTCAATGTCTAACAGTTCCTTATGTGTACATGTCACCAATGATATCTGGGTGGTGGGCACATGTTGGCAATGCAGGTCCGACCCTCTCTGGTTTGGTCCTAGGCAACCTGCAGCGGTGCACAGCTGGTGGCAAGGCGTTGTCAGCGTCTTCCATCTCTGGACTGTTTTTCCTCTTGTCTTCATGGTTGGAGCAGACCTGTCAATTCCTCTCTGTTGCAGGAATCCACATGGTCTTGGAGTTGTTTTCTGAAAATATACGAACATATTCTCGACCACAAGTTAATAAAGGAATCTTTTCTATATAATTGATTTGGGATCCTTTTTATTTTTGCCCAAATGATTTTCCTTTGTCTTATTTAGACACCATGTGTGTTTTTAATGGCCCAGCTCAGATCAGGACCCAGGGAACAGAAAGAGACTTGGCCCAGCTCACATTGAGATACAGATGACAGACAGAGACTTGGCCCAGCTCAGAACGGGAACAAGGTAACAGACAAGAGACTTGGCCGACAGCAGCTGCCCTATATCTAAATTCAGCCTAGCATCTGGAATGCTCAGGGCCCACTCAGTAATGCAAATAATCCTTCCCACTAATATTTACAGGATAAAGTAAGATTGTTGGTAGAATAAACAATTTGACATTAAAATAGTAATCAAGTTTTCAGATTAATGTAAATAGGTTAATTGAAATAAGTGAATATTCAAGTAAATTTAATTGTACTGGACAAAAAGCTGTTCTTAAAATAATAACTAAAATTTCTATTGGTAGTTCATCTCATGGTAAAATTCCTGAATATGCAATGAACCTAAAGCAGTCATATTTTTGGGCAAAAAAAAAATAATAATAAATTTAAAATTATCAAGACTGCATTATAAAATTTACAAAAACCTCCATTAATAAAAAAAGGGGGGGGGACAGTAGGGCAATATAATGAATATAATGTAAGGAAAAATATCCTATAAGTAAATTACATTTAGAAAATTTTTACTTTACCAAATTAATTTTCATTTGTAATGCTAACAGCAAGAGGGCCATTAAAAACACACATGGTGTCTAAATAAGCCAATGTGACTTTTCATTGAAATTTAACATTTATCTTTTAGCCGATTAAGAATAAAAAATTGTACAAATTCTTATAGCAATTATTTAAATATTATAACAAGGTAATGCTTATTTTAAGAAGTAATATTGCTAAAAGCATTTTGATATTAATTTTATGTTGATATAGTCAATAATTTTTAATTTACATGTTATCCAGGTGAATTAATGTTAATCTTTTCTGTAATCAAAACTAATTGCTCTTTATAGCACATAAGGTAAATCTGTTACAGAAGACCAAAGAAAGTCAAGGACACTTCAAAGAAATGGAGGGACACTGTTTAATACACTGGCAGACTCAGGGAACAGCCTTCCAAATCTGAGTGAAGGAACATGCATGGGGCCCTCCCTTATATCTCCCTGTGGTCCTTGTCCCACAAACATGGATTATGCTTCCAGTCTTTTTCTCGGGCCTTGCAAGAAAGCCCCCAGGTTTTGGGGGTCTCCAGGCCATATCGATGGTCTGGCCTGGCGCCAGCATTAATAACCCTCCACCTGGGGCAGTGCACTGTTCACAGTAACAAGTTCTGCAAGACCAGTATCTGGGACAGAGATAGGGACTTAATTATAAGTTATTAAGAATATACACTGAGTTTGCTGGCATGGATTCAGATCATTATCCCCCAAATATCAGGGTTATATTGGAATTAGCCCTTTTTAGCCTTCTCATTTCGCCCCACCCCCACCCCCCTTGTCCCACAAGCTTCTCTTAGCCTTATGGTACAGCGACTACAGGATGTTATGGTGAACATGGCCGATGACCACTCTTAACTGCTTCCAGCTGAAAAGGGACAATGACAAACGGGTTAGCATCCCATGAGGGCTTTGTAGGGAATTCTGAAGTTTAAAGGCATTCCCGTCCAGTTTGCAGGCAGACAGAGGTAAGCAGTGGTCCCACACACGTAGAATGTTCCTGCAGGGTAGCACCAGGGGTAGTTGGTGTTTTCAGCCTTGAGGGTAGAGTTGCATAGTTCATCTGGGAGGACCTGTTGGATGTTGGCCCTGGGTACTGCAGAAACAAATAGTAGCAGCATTAGTTAGCTGCACATTGGACGTGACAGATCCTATTATTTTTTTCCGTCCAATACAATTTTCCCGCCCATGTGCATTTGGTAGTGGAGTTGTAACATGCAGCAGGCTGATAAGTATAGCTAACAAACATCTGGCTTGATGGGGCTTTCCCATAGGCTACCCGGTATAGCATAATTGGGTAGCGAGTTTCTAAGCAAGGACACGTGGCAGTGGTCCCTATGGAAGGCAAGTATGTGCTAGCTAATATTATTAATGGGAGCATGTTATTCCCTCTATTTCTGTTCAGTGGGGGGTCCACAACAGTGAACCACTAGGACAAAGAGCAGTATTTTGGCTATTCCTGCAAGGCAGATGTAGCCAAGGATGGCATGACAAGGTTCAGTCCAACAATTCATGATGAGGCCTTTGTTTCCTTGCTGTGTGGGAAGCAGTACTTTTATGGTGCTTCTGTGTCTCAGCAAGGGCAGATGAGTTCTCCTCCTGGTGCTAGTCTCGGGTTCGGGCGGCACTTATAAAAAGACAAGATGCGAATTATTAGAAAGAGAAAACCAATGATTATCCAGAAATACCAGAGCATATTACCTTTAGGAGGAGATAAGAAAGAGAGATTAGTGTTAGGAAGAATTCAGCAAGGTGTTTCTAAATTCCTTGGAGCAGGTTGATTGGCCAGATCCACTGTCTTCTTGAGAGTGATCCTCAGGGGCTGTTTCTGGTCAGAGGTCACCTTCCACTCAGGCTGGGCACCACTCGGCTGGTGGGCTGCCTTCATCCGGGGTGGTGGATCCAGGTATTCAGTCCTGCAACCTTGAGAGCTGTGGGGGTGGTTAGTATGACTGGATAAGGTCCCTTCCAGATAGGCGTGAGGGGCTCCCCTTTCCAGTCCTTTACCCAAATCTGGTCTCCAGGTTTATAAGGATGTATGGCTGTTCCTAGAGAAATGGGTAGTTTGTCAGTAACCGATTTGTGTACCTCAAAAACAGTTTTTCCGAGTCCTTGTAGTTGTTTCTGGATTTCTAAGTTCCCTATTTCCCCCAAATCTCCCTTTGTACAAATTAAGGGAAGGGGTCTACCATATAGAATTTCAAAGGGAGAGAAACCTACCCTGACTCTCAAAGCACAGCATACCCCCAGGAGTACAAGAGGCATATCTGTCCAGGGTAGGGTTGTCTCTTGGCATAGCTTAGCCATAGTCTACTTTAGAGTCCGGTTCATGTGCTCTACTTTCCCTGAACTCTGAGGCCTGTAGGCTGTATGTAGGTTCCATTTAATTCCTAAAGCCTTAGCTACCTGTTGTATTATTTCTGCTACAAAGGCTGGGCCATTATCAGACCCTATGGTCAGAGGCATTCCATACCGTGGAATTATGTCCTTCAGCAATGCCTTAGTGACTTCTCTCGCCTTTTCTGTGCAAGTGGGATATGCCTGGACCCAGCCTGAAAAGGTGCAAACAAAAACTAGCAGGTATTTATTCCCTCTGCTAGGCCCTATTTCTGTAAAATCTACTTCTAAGTCCTCAAAAGGAGCTTGCCCACAGCACTGAACTCCTATTGATCCCACAGGACCCTGTTTGGCATTGTTCTGAGCACAGAGGAGGCAACACTGAGAGACTGAGGCACACAAGGAGGGAAGCCGGGCAATTAGGTAGTATCTGCCTAACAAAGCTTCTAGGGCAGTCTTCCCTAAATGAGTAAGTTCATGCTGCTGGAGGACTATCTTACGGCTACCTGTTCTGGGACATAGACCCTATGGTCTGGGAGTATCCACCAGCCTTCCTTTGTTCTCTTGCCCCCTTCTTGCTGGGCCCATTCCTCTTCCTGAGGAGTGTACTTTGGAGGTTCAGGTAATTTGGGGGCCAACATGATCCATGACGGTGCCACTTGTTCTTTAGCAGCCAGCTTGGCTGCAGCATCAGCACGTTTCCTTCTGATACTGAGTTTTTCCCTTTCTGGTGACCTTTGCAATGGATGACGGTTATATCCTTGGGCTCCCAGACTGCTTCTAGTCACTTTAAAATCTCATTCTGATTTTTTATTCC
Organism: Corynorhinus townsendii; assembly: GCA_026230045.1. NCBI lineage: Eukaryota > Metazoa > Chordata > Mammalia > Chiroptera > Vespertilionidae > Corynorhinus > Corynorhinus townsendii. The sequence continues at coordinate 110,253,076 of JAPDVU010000001.1, read as the reverse complement.
TTTTCCTCTGGCCATCAAGAGCCCCCTTTCCTTATACTGTATATGGCCCCATGGATATGCAGGGTAGCAAAGGCATAGTGCGAGTCAGTGTAGATGTTGGCACGCTTATCCTTACTGAGTTCTAGGGCTCTGAGATATGGGGGCCACCGGGAGGCAACTGGGTCAATCTGCTTGGATAGATAGGCTACTAGTCTTTGCCAGGGTTCAAACTCCTGGGTTAGAACTTCTAGGGGTACCCCGTTGTTCTCGTGAACAAAAAGATTAAAGTCTCCTGTCACATCTGGTAGCCCTAGTTCTGGGGTCTCAGTGAGCTTTGTCTTTATGGTGATGAAGGCTTTCTCTTGTTTGGGACCCCAGTTGATGGGTGCCTTCTCTTCTCCTTTTAAAGCTTCATAGAGAGGTTTAGCCAGGTCTGAAAACTCTGGGATAATTGGATATTGGTGGATTTTAAGAGGCTGTGCCTCAGGCTTTAAATCAATCAGCACCGGGGGGGTGGTCCTTAGCCAGGCCTGGAGGATTTCCTTCAGCCCAGACCAGCAGGAATTCTTTTTCTAATTCAGGTTCTACTGGTGAGGCCTTTGACTGGGAGGTATAAAGTTTCCATTCTTCCTCCCTTTGCACTGCTAAGGACAGGCTCATTGGGGAGGTGTCCTCACTTAGGTGAAGCTGTGCTGAGCCATCTGGAGCAAAAATGATTTCTGCCCCCATTTTGGCTAAAAGGTCTCTACCCATTAGAGACACTGGGCAGTCTGGCAGGTACAGGAATTCATGAATTACTTGATGACCACCAAGTTGGCATCGGCGAGGGCAGCAGAAAGGTCTACGAGTCTGGTCCTCAGTATCTCCAATAATGGTGACCTTTCTCGAGAGAGGTGCTATTTTCTGTGTGACTACTGAGTGCGCAGCTCCTGTATCAACCATAAAGTCCACAGTCTGGCCCCCAGTTTTCATTCTGACCCTGGTCTCGTGGGGGCCTAGCTGAAAAGAGCCCGGTCTGTCCTTGTCGGAATCAGCCATTGCTAGCCCAATAAGGTCTGCTTTGAGTGGCTCTGGTTGATAGAGAGTGGGTGGAAAAAGGGGTCCAGTTTTCTTACTTTGTTGTTTGGGACATTCATTCTTACAGTGTCCTGTCTCCTTACAATAGGCACACTGGTCTCATCTCAGGCTCGTTCTTCCTTTTCCCCCTGATCTGTATTCTTGCTTCCCTTTCTGATCTGTCTGGGAGCTTGAGCCTCTAAAAGCTGCTGCTACTATATTAGCCCTTCTTTGTATTCTCTTTTCTTCTTCCCTCCTTGCCACACTGTCTCAGTTGATAAAAACCTTGTTGGCCATCTCCAGGAGTTCAGTGGCATTTTTCCTGAAAACCCTTTTAGCTTCTGTAATTTTCTCCTGATATCAGGCTGGGCTTGGCCTACAAAAGTGGCATTTACCATGGTATGATTTTCCAGGGCCTCAGGGTTAAAGGGCGTGTAGATCCGGTATGCCTCACATAGTCTCTCATAGAAAGCTGCTGGACTTTCGTCAGGCTTCTGGAAAACCTCAGAGATTTTAGCCATATTGGTGGGCTTCTTGGCTCTGGCCCTGACACCCTGGAGGAAGGCCAGCCAATATCTTTCTAGCCCAGCCCTTCCATCTTCTGAGTTTGGGTTCCAATCAGGTTCCTCATCTGAGAAGACCTCCCTGGCTCATCTGCCTGTATCTAATATTCCTGCCAGGGCCTGGGTCTGGAGCCACTTCCGAGCCTCTGTTACTAGTCTCATGCGCTCCTCAGTGTTAAAGAATGTAAAAAGGAGGTGCTTGCAGTCCACCCAGGTGAGCTTCTGGGTCTGGAAGATTGTTTCTAGATCTACCATGGCCTGAGGTTTTGCAGAATAAGCTGGGGTGTGATGTTTCCAATTCAGGATGTCACTTGTGGTAAAGAGCTGATAATAATACACTGGCCTTCACTCCTGTAAGGTTCCATCTTCACCAAGCACTTGGGCACCCCAAATCTCCCTGAGAGGCATTGAGGTGCCAGTTGTGACTTGGGCCCTTGATCCGCTGAACGCAAGCGCCACCAAACTGGCTCTGGGGAGCCCGATTGAGGATAGACGGAGGGGTCGGTGTTTCCATATTTTCCAGACCTTCCAGACCAGCGCGGGGAGCACTTGGTGCTGCCTGTGGCACATATGGAGGTGGTAAAACTGGCGGGACTTCCTCAGGGGGGTCCCAGCAACAGGATTTTGGGTTCCCTTCTAAGGGACCCATTTCTTTTCTCCTGCCTGCCTCTCCTTAGCCTGTTCCTGCCCTGCCTGCCTCTTCACTCCTGCTCTTAAAACTTTAAGCTGTCCCTTGTTACACTTGCAGAACTGGACCCAAGGCGGCAAGGTTTGAGCAATTTCTAACCAGCTATCTATGTAAGGAAACTGATCTGGGTGTCCAGGTTCTTTCGTGACTACATTCCAGACCACCCTGATCAGTCCTTATCTAAGGAGCCTTCCCAGGGCCAGCTTAACCCCGAAGGCTGGCCATTCTACTTCACAGTGTTTTCCTCAGTGTTTTTGGGGTTCATTTTAATACCATAGTCTTCACTGAAACTCTTTTCAAAATTTTTCAACATGCAGTTGAGAACAGTGGGTTTACTTTGTTCCGACCCCATGATGATCGGTGGCGAGAGACAGACAAGGGAGGGGGTGACCTCTTTTCACAGATCCTCACTCAGATGCCCACCTGGCTGCGTCCCTTGGGAGCTTAGATTTGTCTTAGCTAAGGTGCACCCGTATAAACCCCGGGCCTGGTCACTTCCACCTGGGGGTGAGTCACTGTTATGCCATATGATGAATCGCAGAACTGCAGGTTAGGGCCCACTCGAACTCTGTAACCAAGGTCGTGGAGCCACACAAAAAATAAAAGAGGGTCTCCCTCCACACTCACACACTTTCACCAGACATTCACTCAGAGTTTAAAAACACAGTCCACCCCTGATTCCTGACCAATTTAACTGATGAAGTCCTATGACTTCCAGAGAGGTGATCAAGCTCCCCCTTCCACTCACTGGAGTGGGCCTGACTGACTAGGGCCCCTACGTTACTGATCCTATCGACAGATCCAGAAGTGTCTATCTACTTTCTCCAGATACCGGCTGGGTCCTAGGCTGAGGTCTGGGAGCGCCAGGAGTCCCCCAGTTCAATTCTGCCAAAATCAGCAGGGCGCACCTTCGGGAGGCTTATCCTCCCCTCCCCCCCCCCCCCCCCCCCGGGCCCTAAGCCCTGTCCCCTCACCAGAGGCAAAAAAAGCCAAGCCTGGTTGGTTTCCTGGTATCAGGGAACCAGCTGTTGTAGAAGACCAAAGAAAACCAAGGACGCTTCTGAGAAAAAAAGGAGGGACACTGTTTAATATGCCAGTGGACTCAGGGACAGCCTAATCTGAGTGAAGGAACACGCATGGGGCTTTCCTTTATATCTCCCTCCCTGTGGTCTTTGTCCCACAAACATGGATTAGGCTTCCGGTCCTTTTTGAGGGCCTTGCAAGAAGGGCCCCAGGTGTTGGGGGTCTCCAGGCCATATCTGATGGTCTGGCCTGGTGCCAGCCTTAATAACCCTCTCTCCGGGCCAGTGCACTGTTCACAGTAACAGGTTCTGCAAAACCAGTATCTGGGACAGAGATAGGGACTTAATTATAGGTTATCAGGAATGTACACTGACTGAGCTTGCTGGCTTGGATTCAGGTCACCAGCCCCGAATATCAGGGTTACATTGGAATTAGCCCTTTTTATCCTTCTCAATGTGAAATGAAAACTAGTTTCTAAAAAATAGACAGAAGACCTAAATAGACACTTCTCTAAAGAGGATATAAAAAAGGCCAAGAGACATATGAAAAAATCCTCAACATTAGTAATTATCACAGAAATGCAAATTAAAATGACAACGAGGTACCAACTCACACCTGCCAGAATGGCTACCATTAGTAAATGAATGGACAAGTGCTGGCAAGGATGTGGAGAAAAAGGAACCCTAGTGCACTGCTGGTGGGAATGCAGACTGGTGCAGTCACTGCAGAAAATATTGTGACATTTCCTTAAAAAATTAGAAATGGAGATGCCAGTTGAGCCAGTGTTCTCACTTCTAGGAATATGTCCCGAGAAGCCTGAAACACCAACCAGAAAGAATACATGCATCCCTATATTCATCACAGCTAAGATCTGGAAACAGCCAAAGTGCCCATCAATACTGGTATATAAGTAGATAAAAAACTGTGGTACATTTATACAATGGGTTACTATGTCACTGTAAAAAGAAAGGATCTCTCACTCTTTGAGGCAGCATGGAGCGACCTGAAGAGTGTTATGTTAAGTGAAATAAGGCAGTCAGAGAAAAACAAGTATCATATGATCTCACTTATATGTAGAATCTAATGAAACAAATACACTGAAGAACAAAACAGATCCAGAGACAATGAAACATCCAACAGACTGATGTAAAAAAAAAGGCAAGGGCAATGGGAGGAGACTAAACAAAGAACTTATATGCATATATGCATAGCCTATGGACACACAATAGTGAGGGGAAAGCCTGTGGATGGGCAGGAGCAGGATGGAGGGGTGTTAAGGGGTGAAAAGGGAGACATTTGTAATACTTTGAGCAATGAAGTTTTTTTAGAAAAGCTTTTGACAAGTTATAATAATAAAAATAAAGTTTTGGAAACAAAACAAAAAAGTAGTCTCAAAGATTGACTATTTCTACCTTGACTTTTTCCAGCTTTGACTTCTACCATGGAGTCATCTTTAATTTTCCATTTATTGGCAAATCTTATCTTTTAAACTGTGAAAATTTAAAGCTGTTTTTCTTGTTCTACTCAGAGCTAGAATATTTTAGAAACTTTTTCTCCTCATTTTCTTGTATATTATTTACTTCAAGATTATATTTCCAGTTAGGCCTTTATTTCCCATATTTTTTCAGAGAAAAGGACATAGGCCTCTATATAAGAACTCTCATTTTCCTTTATCCATTCATTTATAATGCCCACTATACTTGAATGCACTGAAACCCACAACCTGACTCTGAGGGTTATTTCTATTGTGACTCACATAACCAGGAATGCATTTCACAATGAGATAAATAAGAAAATGATTTTGTCCATATGTGGTGGGAGAACCTGTATATGACAAGGCTATTAGTGGAATTTTTACCATATTTCATAAGGGAACACAGAGATGTCCATATCTTGCCCCGTTCACAACAAAACTTTCTGTATGTAGGCATACTCACTGCCAATTCAAATCCTAATCTAGCTTGTCATCTAATACAACAGGGAATAAAGAGAACAGTGCATTGTTTAGAGGAGCAAATATGTATACACTAGTAGATTCTGCCAACAGAGGCACCAAGGAAAAATGTGAAACATTTGGTTGTATTGATTTTCTACCAAAAACCACAGTAGAAGCACCCTAACCAATTATTTACTTAAGAGATCTTTACTCACAAGAAAGAAGATCTACAGGAAAACAAAATTCTTCAATGACAGATACACCAGTGCTGAATGTTGAACTGAGCCAAACAACTTGGGTCCACTTTCTATGTGAGACTATACACTCCCCGATAGTCAAACCATTGATGAACAACTCTTAAGTGGGTAGATAAAGAAGATGAGGGGGAGCAAAAGGAAGAAAGAATAAAGAACCTCTTAGATGAGAGACAACTGAGACATAAATATGTGAAGTTTTAACATGCACACTGACCCCTCCACATGTTCAAGGGTCTATGATATTAGGATTTCTTCCTCCATTAGGAGAGTTAGGTGGGCAGTGGAGAGAAATAAACAGATCTCTTCTTTTTGCAGTAAATGGTTTAGTTGTAACGACCTTCCTGGGGAAGTTTAGTTTAAAAAGAGCACTTGTAAAGAATAAAATAGCATTTAAAGTGGCTTTAAAAATGAGAGGAGGAGGCAGGAGAGATGGTAGTTCTCAGCATTGAGCATGCACTGAAATGATCAGATGCTATCCCACCACTGAAAGGTTGGAAACTTCTGATCTGCTAGTCAGTTCAAGGTACATACATTGTTTTTAAACTTGTATAGCTTGCATTTTGAGTTTTCAGTGTAGTAATTATAATCAATTGTGAAATTATTGTTTTTCAAAAGATGATACTTTAATAACAAAAGTGTACAAGCTAGGTTAATTTGGAGGTATCTAAACAAGACAACTGTGGGAAGTCTTTGATTATGTAAATACTAGAGGTCCAGTGCACAAAATTTGTGCACTTGCTGGGGGGCCCTCACCCTGGCCTGAGCCCTCTTGCAGTCCGAGATCCCTGAGGGGATGTCCGACTGATGGCTTAGGCCCACTAAGCCATCAGTTGGACATTCTTAGCATTGTCATGGAGGCAGGAGAGGCTCCCACCACTGCCGCTATGTTCACCAGCCGTGAGCCTGGCTTCTGGCCAAGTGGTGCTCCCCCTGTGGGAACATACTGACCACCAGGGGGCAGCTCCTGCATTGAGTGTCTGCCACCTGGTGGTCAGTGAGTATCATAGTGACCTGTCATTCCACCATTCAGTCATTTGCATATTAGCCTTTTATTATATAGGACTTAGAAACATTATGTTAGTGATAGTTCCTAGGGAATGCCTAAAAATAAAATAAAGTGAGACCAATATTTCTCATAATACTGCATTATTTTTGCTAAGAAGAGCAAGTGGTTTAAATTAGTAAACATCAATAATTAAAAAAAAAAGGTATTTAAAAAGTTTCTATTTAGTCACATTTGCTTTTTTAAAATAGCAGTAACTGTTCAAGATGTACAATAACCTTTCCATAATGGATGTTCCAGAGAACTGATTATTTAGTCAGATGTCATTTATACACTTAGGTTTCCTTTTTTAGCATTTTTCTGTGGAATATCCTGAATAGCCTAATCAGGCCTCATGTGGATAGATGGTGTATTATTATTTACCTACCCAGCAGTGAACACAATTTTTAAACTATGAGATGCATAAATTCAGGTATAAATATGAATACTCACATATTGTGTTGAGAGGCAAAATTATTTTGTTAATGAACTTTTTCAAGTCAAAAAAAGCATGCTCAGTCCCCTAAGGGTCCGTTATTCATTGTCAACCATCTAATGGTTCAGTCATCAGATAGAATTTTTATGCTATGAAACTACCTGAACAGATTAAATAGTAATAGTCTAAATCTAGATATATGTTACTATGAATTAGAATTAGAACAACTATTTTGAAATTAAATAATATGACCTGGAAAATATTAAGATATTATCACTTTTGTTGGAAGTATCGAGCAACATTATCACCTTTCTTTTACCAAAGATGCAGGGAAAAATAATTTGCAAGCTTTACATGATAAGAAACTGATTCTTTTCAGCAAAATTGAAACGAGAGGTCGAAATAACTCTAGACTCTCATCTCTGGCTCTTCCCAACCTTTAAAATGGCAAAACTAACTTATGTGGCAAAAGTGAACGCATCTCTTGTATCATTCCACTGGAAGCATTATAATTACCAGCTCTTAGGTAAGAAAGGGAAAGTTCAGACTTCTGGTACGTGTATGAAAAATACCATATTGAATTGTAATGTCTACAATTTTTCATCTTCCAGAAAGATTTCAGCCTCATTGCTTCTGAATAAGCATCACATTGACAGCTGTGGCTCCAAGTTAGTTTGTTGAAACCAGGCCAAGAAGCATCTTAAATTATCACCCACCCTTTTTCTAGCCATACTGCTAAATGATTATATAATCTAACAGAATTTGCTTATTATTATCTTTTTTCCCTTTGCATGTAGTAAATGACTGTAATATTTTAACCAGGACAGAATGAGATGATAACTATCAAAAAACTTTTAACAGTGCCCTGCACAAGAGGATGTCCCTCAATGAATATTATTTCCTCTTCTTTGTGTCATTTCACACAAAGGGTAGAGACCCACGGAATTTATTTTCTTTTGGCTGATAGATATGCTCTTTTTGAATGCCAGCAGTAGCCATTAATCCTTCCATACATAGATAGTAAGTATACTCATTAGTATATCACCTAGACTGCACAGACACAATCCTACCTTGTATTATCTGTGGTTTCTTTATATTTCCAGAGATAAACTTAACAGTGCAAACTGCTAAAAGTAAAAATAAAACTTCTTCCTATAAAAAAACAATTTAGAACAGAGATTTTTGAATTCTTGTACAGAAATCCAGCAAATCAGTGACAACCAAAGCTAAATATAATTAGATTCATTGCAAAAAAAAAATAATAGTAAACAAGAGGCATGGATATATACCAATCAGAATCTTGATAATAGAAGTAGGAACTTAAATTTTGACTAAGTCTACCCTATGAGAAGACTTTGCAAATATGAGAGGGGAGGTATAACCATTCTTCACATTCTAAAAAGAAATCCCACATCCTGGGTATGTTTAGTGAAGCAGTTAACATTTAAGTGCCCTGAAGTTGGCAACAAAACCAAGGGCAAAGAAATAGGGAATCATTTGGCAATTGATTTGCAGAAGGAAAACAAGAAGAAACTTAGCATCAACAAACACATTTTGTATATGAAGAATGTCAGCAACTGGAATGGAGTTAGGGTAAGATAACTGTCTTTATGAAACGAAGTTTAGCAGAGAGAATGGTCCAAGGATAGATAGAATACTACTGGTGTCTAATTAGGATCTCAGGTCTTAAAAGAAAGTACAAATTTTTCAAATTGTTTTAAAGCTATAATTGATTACTATCAAAGAGTTCTTGATGATGAATCTGTACTTTTTGGGTTAAATGGACGTCAGTTGGTTCAAGTTATAGATAAAATAAAATGCAATGCCAAAATATCTTAAAGAACCTGGTATGTTCTTATTAATCTCCATAAACACATTGAATTTCTCTTTTGGGGGCAAGAATGTCCCTTATAATTTCATTTATTTAATATTTGTGCAGCTAATGAATATCCAAAAGACTCAATTAGAAATTTCTATTATCCATTTTACAAAATGAAATATATATTCATATAGAATTTATACTATGTATGTACATTTCAAAATAATAATAAAGAGATCACCAATGTAACAAATATAGTTTTGAAAAATAAAATTCAAAAACAGGATAACCTAATCTAAATATCAGAATTGTCAAAACCATTAAAAAAACTCCAAGAATACTAAGAACCCAAAATAAACAAAACTTCAGAAAATGTGGAGACGTCCCACATACAGAGTTACTCTGTTCTAAGCCATCAGATTTTTCTTGAACATGGACAGCAAATAAGTGAGTCATCACCTAAGTCAAGCAAGGTCCCTCTCAAACTCCCCAAAACCTGCAGGATGGGCCTTGAAAGGATAGGGAATATGGAAGAACTGAACATGATATTTCAAAGTACAGAAAATGGAGGGTACAAATGAGGAGCATAGTAAACCCCCAACCATTCCCAAACTTAGTAACCAGTCTTTGAAGCAGGAAGAGACGGTACAAGTTCCAGAAACTACTGGTTCAGCTATGAAACTAGTCACTGGAATCGAAGAAGTGCTCCAACCCCAGGATCTATTCCATGAAAAGTAAAGATTCCATGCTCAAAATACAAGCTGTCCCCCCAAAATGTATTCACACTCTGAATGATTACAAAGTCAGTGTTTATTAACATATAATTCATTTTATAAATTTGAAAGAATCTATAGAAATGAATAACTTTTTGGTTAATGCCTGTTCTCAAACTGATGACCATTCTAGTCCAGGCACTGCTGATAATGCAAAGCAATAGACTCACTGGTTTTGTGCTGTGCTGTAAACTTTATCTTTTATGCATCTCCATAAAAAAATTTAGTGGCACTTTAGGATAAATTTTCTTTGTTCAAAGCTTAGTATGGCTTCACCCATTATTTCAAGTTAGTTAAACCTGAAAAGGAGTGAATATTGAGTGATTAGCTAATAAAATGTGTATAAACATTTTTTGGGGGGACAAACTATATTTGAATCCTGTGGTAAGCTAAATAAAACTAAAACACAAATTTATATTTAATTCGTCTACAGATCCTATATATTCAGCTCCCCTTATAGCAGCCTTACAGAAAAAATGCATACTATTTTGTGGAATTAAGTATAATTCCCAACATCTCTACTGCTATTTTTATTCAAAATGTCCCTCTTATAATCAAAGATTGCAAGACACCTAAAATAAGGCAAGAAAATGTACACCACAGTTCAGAGAAGGGTTAATAGAGTGACATTTAGAAGTAATCTAAATTATCTGACAGGGATTATACAACAATAGTAAAATGTAAAAAAAAAAAAAAAAACATTAGAAAAAATGGTCAAGGCTAATAAAATGAAAAGATAGGTCACATACTTGATATATGTACCTTTCAAAAATATAGCTTCAGATTATAGAAAGTACCACTATAAATCCATATGAAAAATAATTGGCATGCATCTTTTATATATACTAGTACAGTTGACTGTTAAACAACACGGGTTTGATTTGCACTGGTCTACTAATATGTGGATTTTTAAAATAAATATTGTATTTTCTCTTGTTTATAATTTTCTTAACATTTTCTTTTCTCTAGCTTACCTTGTTGTAAAAATACAGTACATAATACAAAATATGTGTTAATCGACTGTTTATGTTATTGGTCAGTGTTTTAGTCAAAAGTAGATTATTAGTAGCTAAATTTGGGGGAGTCAAAAGTTATATGTGGATTTTTTACTGCATGGGGATTGGTGCCCTTAAACCCTGTGCTGTTCAAGGGTCAACTGTATATCCCCCAAAAAGATATCAACAATGCTGCCAAATAAATACATATTAAAAGCAAAATGAGCAAAAAAGCTAAAATTTAAAAAATAGCAATGCCAAGTTTTAACAAGGATATAGAATACCTAGACATTTCATATGTTTTTCATAGGAATATAAGCTTGACATCCATTTTGAAAACTGCTTGATAGTTTCTAATCCTGAACTGGCAGTTGGACATCCCTCTCACAATCCAGGACCACTGGCTCCTAACTGCTCACCTGCCTGGTTGCCCCTCACTGCCCCTCCAGCTGGGTTGGTTGCCCCCCCCCACCCTGCTGCCAGCCTGGTCACTCCTAACTGCCCCCCTTCTGGCCTGGTTGCCCCCAACTGCACCACCTGCTGGCCTGGTCACCCCCAACTGCCCCTCCTGCCGGCCTGGTTGCCCCCTCACGCCCTCCCCCCCCGCTGTCCTGCCCCTCCTGCCGGCCTGGTCACCCCTCACTGCCCCCTCTGGCAGAGTCACCCCTCACTGGCCCCCTCTGCCAGCCTGGTGCCCCATGCAGCCTGCTGTTCAGTTGTTTGGTCATCCTTCACTAACCCCCCTGCTGGCGTTGTTGCCCCATGCAGCCTGCTGTTTGGTCGTTACTGTGAGGGTGTCCTGACCAATTTGCACATTATCCTTTTATTAGTATAGATACTAGAGGCCCGGTGCACAGATTCGTACACAGGTGGGGTCCCACAGTCTGGCCTGCACCCTGTCAAAATCCAGGACCCCTCAGGGGATGTTAGAGATCTGGTTTTGGCCCAATCCCTGCAGGCCAAGCTAAGGGACCCCACCATGCACGAATCTGTGCACCAGGCCTCTAGTATTCATATAAGATCTGTGGTTAATCTCTTCTCACCCACCCCTTCCCTGCCCCTTCCTTCTGAGATTCATCACTCTGTTTCATGTTTCCATGCCTGTGGTTTCCGTTCCTGAGTTGAGTATCTTCCCCCTTGGTGGTCAGTGTGCATCATAGCTACCAGTTGGCTGGTCGACTCGTTGGCTGGTTGCTTAGGCTTTTATACATATAGATAAGAAGAGGCCAAACTAATCTGTAATGATTGATCTGAGAAAGTACAGAGAGTCCTTGGGTTACATCAGACTCGACATACATCATTTCATGGTTACATCACCATCTCCCATTTATTTATAAAATAAAATTTAAAAAGTTCTGTCATTTTGACATATGTACATATGTGCTTTATGTTTTTTTTTTATTATTTATTTACCACAAGTAAAGGTCAGGAATTGTTATCTTTCTTTCTTTTTTTTTTGCTGTTTCACTTCATTACTGCTGTGTATGTGCTCCATGTGAGTGACGTAGGTGCTTATGTAGGTGGCTTCCAACCTATGGCGAAAATCGAGTTACGTCACACCATAGGAATGGATCTCTGATGTAACCTGAGACCTACTACAGTTGCTAATCAGAGTAGATGTAGGAATTTGGTAGGCAAGGCATTCAAGGTAAATTTCTGCAGTGATTAAAATATTCTATACTTTGATTGTTGTGATGATGATTACATTGGGTACATATGATAATAAAAGCATATTGAACACTTAAACTCTGTGCAGCTTATTTTCTGTTATTACTTCAGTTACAACAATAAATTTTCTACTCAAGTTAGGAAGTTATTCTTCCATAACTTATAGTAACAATTTTTACAACTTTCTCCTCAAATTTAAATTTTTGATATCCCTGGAATTGATCCAACTTCATTTTTTAAAATATGGATAACTACTTGTCCAAATATCATTTATCAAAAAGCCAATCTTACCTATCATACAGAGGAACTCTTTTGTGATGGCATTATGAGTATATTTCTGGGTTTTCTATTATGGACCACTGTTTTAATGATCTAGTCTTGCATCATTTTCTACTTTCTTAATTATTATATCTCTATGAAGGTTCTTGAAAACATAAAACTCTCCAAATATGATTAGTCATTTTCCTCTAAACACCTTCTTCTCCCAACCATGCAATAGTTATTTCTATATCATGCTTAGAGCAATAAGTTAGACAGAAAAAGTGGGAAATTAAAAAAAAACACCTATATGACTTCACACAGATGTGGGATATAAAACTGAAAGCAAAAAATGAACAAACAAAACATGAACAAACTCATAGATACAGTACAGTAGTTACCAGAGAAAGGGGAATGAGGGTATAAAACGATAAGAGAGGATAAAAGGGGGTTAAGTATATGGTAATGGGAGGTTTGACTTTGGTGGTAAACATAATGCAATATACAGATGATGTATCATAGAACTATACACTTGAAACCTATGTAATTTTATTAACCAATCACCACTATCCTATCTAATAAAAGAGTAATATGCAAATTGACCATACCTCTGCTACACCCATAAGGCACACCCACCAGCCAATCGGGAGTGAGTATGCAAATTAACCCAATCAAGATGGCTGTGGCCACTGAGTGAACAGGAGGCTTGGGTTTCCCTGGCAATGGAGGAAGCAAACCTTCCTGAACACCTTGGCCAGCCCAGGCCTCTGCTCAAGGCTACAAAGTTTCAATTATAGAAGATAAATAAATCCCAGATACCAGGGCCTCCTCTTGGGCTGCCAAGGGGTGTGGCTGGCCTGAAAACCACCACAGGCCCCTCGCCCAGGCTTCCCCACATGCGAAGGGAACCCCCACCCTGACCCAGGACACCCTTCAAGGCAAACCAGCTTGCCCCCACCCGTGCACCAGGCCTCTATTCTATCTAATAAGAGAGTAATATGCAAATGGCTCATCATTCCAACACATAAGATGGCTGCCCCCATGTGGTCAAAGATGGATTCCGCCATGTGGACACAAGATAGCAGCCAAAAGATGGCCAGCAGGGGAGGGCAGTTGGGAGGGATCAGGCCAGCAGGGGAGGGCAGTTGTGGCTCATCAGGCCAGCAGGGGAGGGCAGTTGGGAGGGACCAGGCCTGCAAGGGAGGGCAGTTGTAGGTGATCAGGCCAGCAGAGGAGGGCAGTTGGGGGGGACCAGGCCAGCAGAAGAGGGAAGTTGGGGGTGACTGGGCCTGCAGGGGAGGGCAGTTAGGGGCAATCAGGCTAGCTGGGGAGCAGTTAGGCATCAATCAGGCTGGCAGGGGAGTGGTTAGGGGGTGATCAGGTTGGCAGGCAGAAGCGGTTACTGCAATTAGAAAGGAAGGCAGGCGAATAATTGGGAGCCAGAAGTCCTGGATTGTGAGAGGGATGTCTGACTGCACATTGAGGCCCAATCCCAGTAGGATTCCAGTAGGATTGGGCCTCAACGGGCAGTCAGACATCCCTCGAGGGGTCCCAGATTGGAGAGGGTGCAGGCTGGCTGAGGGACAACGCCCCCCCTCCCCCATGCATGAATTTTGTGTACTGGGCCTCCACTACTTTTAATAAAAAATAGCTATTTCTAATCATTTATTATACACTAGAGGCCCGGTGCATGAAATTTGTGTATGGGGGGGAGGGTCCCTCATCCCGGCCTGCACCCTCTCCAATCTGGTACTCCTTGGAGGATGTCTGACTGCCTCTCAGAATCCGGGACTGCTGGCTCCTAACTGCTTGCCTGCATGCCAGCCTGATCACCCCTAACTACTATTCTTGCCTGCCTGATCGCTCCTAACCACTTGTGCCTGCCTTATTGCCCCTAACCACCTCTGCCTGCCTGCCTGATCACCTCTAACTGCTCCCTTGATGGCCTGATCACCCCTAATCACCTCTGCCTCACCCCATACCCAGGACCCAGGATTCCCTCTTCTGGCCAGTAACAGGCACCCAGGACCTGGGCTTTCCTCCCTCTGGCTGGCCATAGACACCCAGGGCCCAGGCTGCCTTTACCTGGGCTGCAGCTGCAAGTGCTTGGGACTGTGAGGTGGGCAGCTTGTCCCTCTCTCAGGGAGCAGGTGCAGATGCAGCCGCTGGCACCCGGGACTGCGGGGTGGGTGGCTTGTCCCTCTCCCGGGCCTCAGCCTGGCTGGTCCCCATTCCTCTCTTCCCAGTGTTGAGTGTCTGAGCCATTATGGTGTTATGGCGTGATGGTGTGAGGTCGTGACGACAATTTGCATATTAGCTCTTTATTATATAGGATTCCTTAAAGACCTTGCCCTGGTCATTTCCCCCATCACACTCAGCAGAATACCTTGAGTTCTACTTAATAACTAATATAATAGCTTCCAGGCCTTCCATATTTAACCTTATCAGCATCATCAATCATTCTAAGAGCCTTCCTTCCAAGTTCAGTACAGGAAATTTTATTCCTCTGGGTAGCAATAACAGCAAGTGTTGTCTGCATCCCAACTCTTCTCATTTTCTCAGCCATTTTATACCACCAATTTCACTCTCCTTTATATTATTTTCTATTGAATATATTTGCCTCACTTTTTGGTAATAAGATTAGTGTTTTTTTCCTATTTTTAAAAGCACTATATTTTAAGAATAATAAAATTGGAATATAATTTTAAAACAGTTTGGCATTTTCTGTATGTGAGTATAACATCTTACGAAATTCACAATGTACTGTAAATAATATTGTAAATACACTTATCAGTATAGATCATGAACTTACCTCATGTTATCAAATATTCTTTTAATACATGAATACTTCTATAGAGAATACACCATATGGATATACCATATATTCTCCTTGTTTTATAACATTTCAAAAATATTTTATTGGTTTTTAGAGAAAAAGAAAGGTAGAGAGATAGAGAGACAGAAACATTGATGAGAGAAACATTGTTGATCAGTGGCCTCCTGCACACCCCCTACTGGGATTGAGTCTGCAACCCTGACCACTATATGCCCTGACTAGGAATCTAACCTGTGACCTCTGGTTCCTGGGTTGATGCTCAACTGCTGAGCCACACTGGCCGGGCTATAATACTTTGAAAATAATATGAGTGCTTATGTTTTTGGTTTAAAAAGACTCTTCTTCCCATTCTACAGAGTTAGGTATATTGTGAATATATATGCATGCATGATGATATAATCTCCTTCTGAAGATCCAAAATAGATAAGTATATTGCCCACTGTTGAACATTTTGTTTTCATTTAAATTGTCTTTCTTGATGATTTGTCATGTTAGATGCAAAAATAGCTGATGTAACCTAATGTCTGTATAATGTTTCCAAACTATACTATACTTCATTAACCACTCTCCTGATTTTAATCCCATCATCTACCATGACCATTCTTTTTTTTTTTTTTTTTTTTTACAGAGAGGAAGGGAGAGAGAGAGTTAGAAACATCGATCAGCTGCCTCCTGCATGCCCCATACTGGGGATGTGCCCGCAACCCAGGTACATGCCCTTGACCGGAATCGAACCTGGGACCCCTCAGTCCGCAGGCCGACGCTCTTATCCACTGAGCCAAACCGGTTTCGGCGATTCTTTACTGTACTCATTCTCTTCATACTCTTCTGTTAGTTTTAGGAAATTATAATTTTGATTTCTAATCTCAATGGATGTACATTTTCTGAAGTACCAATCACTGATTACTACAAATCTCTGTAGACAGTTCAATCAACTTTTTATATTTAAATCTTAAGTATCTGATTACTCATTAGAAGT
This sequence comes from Corynorhinus townsendii, assembly GCA_026230045.1. Taxonomy (NCBI): domain Eukaryota; kingdom Metazoa; phylum Chordata; class Mammalia; order Chiroptera; family Vespertilionidae; genus Corynorhinus; species Corynorhinus townsendii. The sequence goes on along the minus strand of JAPDVU010000001.1, from coordinate 110,236,768 downwards.
TGTCTAATCTAAAAAGAATATAAGAACTAACATTTCTAAACAAAGATAAATCAGTTTTCTCTAAACCTAAATATCATATTTCCTTTTTAACTCGTCTGTTCTTTTTCTGACTTTATTCATGATTTGCTCAATGTTACTCTTATTGATGTATTTACCTAAACCAGAAATGAGAATCATCCTTAAATCTATCCTCTTATAGCAAATCAGGAATAAAGTACATCAAATTTTACTTCCTTAGTGCTGTTAAAACCTATCTCATCTGCTATTTCTTCACCCTTACTGTCTTATTATCCTGCTCACTTATCTCTGAATGTAATAATTAAATGAGCATTTTAATTGGTCTCTCTGAATCCAGGAAGTCTCCCTCACTAATATTTCTTTTTGAAGGTTTTGATTTTCATTACTATTTTGTATTTTTTCAAGAAAAACTATTACATATAATATTAAATGTAATAAACATTAATATTTCAAGAATAAGAGGATTTTAAGTATAATAATATTGCTAAAACTGTACTAACATAGTATGATATCACAAAAGTTATAGGCAATATTTAAAATTCTGCAAAAAACAGGATTACTTCTATTATATTCTAAATACATTTTTCCTCTGGCTCTATTTTTGTTCATCAGTTTATGGTGTTCATTGTATTCCACAAATAAGTGAGATCATATGATATTTGGCTTTCTCCAACTGGCTTATTTCACTTAGCATGATGCTCTCTAGGTCCATCAATGCTGTTACAAATGGTAAGAGATCCTTCTTTTGTACAGCAGCTTAGTATTCCATTGTGTAGATGTACCACAGTTTTTTAATTCATTCGTCTGCAGATGGGCACTTAGGCTGTGTCCAAATCTTAGCTATGGTGAATTGTGCTGCTATGAACATAGGGGTGCATATATCCTTTCTGATTGGTGTTTCTAGCTTCTTGGGATATATTCCTAGAAGTGGGATTACTAGGTCAAATGGGAGTTCCATTTTTAATTTTTTGAGGAAACGCCATACTGTTTTCCACAGTGGCTGCACCAGTCTGCATTGCCACCAGCAGTGCAAGAGGGTTCCTTTTTCTCTGCATCCTCACCAGCAGTTGTAGTTTATTGATTTGTTGATGATAGCCATTCTGACAGGTGTGAGATGGTACCGCATTGTCATTCTGATTTGCATATCTCAGATGATTAGTGACTTTGAGTATGTTTTCACTTATCTCTTGGCCTTCTTTATGTCTTCTTTCAAAAAGTGTCTATTTAGGCCCTTTGCCCATTTTTTTATTAGATTGTTTATCTTCCTTTTAAGTTGTTTGAGACCCCTATAAATTTTGGAGTTTAAACCCTTATCAGATATAATATTGGCAAATATGTTCTCCCATATAGTGGGCTTTCTTGTTGTGTTGTTGATGGCTTCTTTTGCTGTGCAGAAACTTATTATTTTCCCACTTGTTTATTTTCTTTTTAGTTTTATTGCTTTAAGAGCTGTATTGGTAAAGATATTGTTATGCCATATGTCTGTTATTTTGTTAACTATGGCTTCTTTTAAGATTTTTATGGTTTTCTATCTTACCTTTAAGTCCTTTATCCATTTTGAGTTTATTTATTTTTTTTTTTGTTGGGGTAATTTGGTGGTCTAGTTTCTTTCTTTTTTTTTTTTTTTTTGCATGTGTCTGTCCAATTTTCCCAAAACCATTTATTGAAGAGAGTATCTTGCCTCCTTTGTCAAATATTAATTGAGCATAATGGCTTGGGTCGATTTCTGGGTTCTCTGTTTTTATCTATTGGTCCGTATGACTGTTCTTATGCCAGTATCAGGCAGTTTTGAGAACAGTGGCTTTGTAATATAGCTTGATATCTGGTATTGTGACCCCTTCCACTTCGTTCTTCTATCTCAGGATTGCTGCAGCTATTCGGGGTCTTTTTTTATTCATTTAAATTTTTGGAGAGTTTGTTCTAGGTCTGTGAAATATTCCGTTGGTATCTTAATAGGGATTGCATTGAATCTATAGAATGCTTTGGACATTTTAATGATGTTGATTCTACCAATCCATGAACACGGTATATTCTTCCATTTGTTTATGTCTTCCTCTATCTCTTTTTTCAATTTCCTGAAGTTTTCTGAGTACAGGTCTTTTACCTCCTTAGTTAAGATTATTCCTAGGTATCTTAATTTCTGTTGTGCAATGGTAAATGGGATTGATTTTTTTAGTTTCTTTTTATGTGGGTTCATTATTGGGGTATAAAAAAGCCATATTTCTGGGTGCTAATTTTGTATCCTGCTACATTGCCAAATTCACTTATTAAGTCTAATAGTTTTTTATGAACTCTTAGGGGTTTTCTAAGTACAATATCTTGTCATCTGCCAATAATGACAATTTTATTTCTTCTTTTCCAATTTGGATGTCTTTTGTTTCTTTTTCTTGTCTAATCACTATAACTAGCACTTCCAGTACTATGTCATATAGGAGTGGTGGAAGTGGGCATCCCTGTCTTGTTCCTGTTCTTAGGGGAAATGGTTTTAGTTTTTGCCCATTGAGTATGATGTTGGCTGTTCTGTCATATATGGCCTTGATCATGTTGAGATATGCTCCCTCTATTCCAACTTTGCTGAGCATTTTTATCAAAAATGGGTATTAGATTTTGTCAAATGCTTTTTCTTAATCTATTGATTTGATCATGTCATTTTTGTCTTTCAATTTGTTTATGTGATGTATCACATTTATTGATTTGTGAATATTCTACCAGCCTTGCATCGCTGGAACAAATCTCACTTGATCATGGTATATGATCTTTTAAATATATTGCTGGGTGCTATTTGCTAATATTTTGTTGAGGATTTTAGTATCTATGTTCATCAGGAATATTGGCCTATAATTCTATTTCTTTGTAGTGTCTTTATCTGGTTTTGGAATTAGGATAATGCTGTCCTCAAAAAAATAGTTTGGAAGTGTTCCTTCCTCTTGGATTTTCTGAAATAGTTTTAGTTATAGGTGTTAGTTCTTCTTTGAATATTTAGAAAAAATCCCTTGTGAAGCCATCCAGATCTAGGTTTTTGTTTGGTGGGAGTTTTTTTTTTTTAATTTTTTAAATTTTTTTATTACTGCTTCTATTTTATCAGTTGTTATTGGCCTATTCAGATTTTTTTATCCTTCCTGATGCAGTTTGGGCGATAGTATTTTTCTAGGAATTTGTCTATTTTATCCATATTTTTCAGCTTGTTGGCATATAGTTGTTCATTGTATTTTCTTACAATCCTTTGTATTTCTGTGGTGTCTGTGGTTAATTCTCCACTTTCATTTCTGATTTAATTTATTTGGATCCTCTTTCTGAGTTTCATAATGATTGTGGCTAGTAGTTTATTAATTTTGTTTATCCTTTCAAAGAACCAGCTCTTAGTTTCATTGATTCTTTAGTCTGTATGTTATGTATTTATGCTCTAATCTTTATTATTTCCTTCCTTCTACTTACTTTGGGCTTTTCCTGTTGTTCTCTTTCTAGTTCTTTAAGTTGTAGGGTTAAATAGTTTATTGCTGATTTCTCTTGTTTTTTGATGTATGCCTGTAGTTCAATGAACTTCCCTCTCAGGATTGCTTTTGCTGTGTCCCATAAATTTTGGGTTGTTATGTATTCATTTTCAATTTTTTTCCAGGAAGTTTTTAATTTTTTTCTTGATCTTGTAGGTAACCCATTCAATGTTTAATAACATGCTATTTAGCCTCCATGTGTTTGAATGTTTTTACTGTATTTGATTTCTAATTTCATTCCACTGTGATCTGAGAAGATGCTTGATATGATTTCAATCTTCTTGAACTTGTAGATATTTGTTTTGTGTCCTAACATGTGGTCTATCTTTGTGAATGATCCAAGTGCACTTGAAAAGAATGTATATTCTGCTCCATTGGGGTAAAATATTCTCTTAATATCTATTAAATCCATCTGAATCAGTGTGTCCTTTGGAGTCTCTGTTTCCTTGTTACGTTTTTGTCTGGAAGATCTATCTAGTGAAGTCAGAGGGGTCTTAAAGTCCCTTACTATGAACTGTATTATTGTCACTCTCTCTGTTAAAGTCATCTAGAATTTTTTTTTTTTTTTATATTTAGGTGCACCTGTATTGGGTGCATATATGTTTACCAGGGTTATATCCTCTTGTTGGATTGATCCCTTTAGTGTTATGTAGTAACCTTTGTTGTCTCTTGTAATGGCTGTCATTTTAAAGTCTGTTTTGTCAGATACGAGTATTTCTACTCCAGCTTTTTTTTCTTTTCCATTTGAATGGAAAAAAAATTTCCATCCCTTCACTTGCATCATGTGTGTGTCTTTTGTTCTGAGGTGGGTCTCTCGTAGACAGCATGTAGTGGAATCATGTTTTTGTATACATTCAGCAACCCTACGCCTTTTGATTGGAGCATTTAATCCATTTACATTTAGGGTTATTATGAAAGGTACTTATTTATAGCCATTTTAATTCTGTATTGCTAGGTTTCTCTTTCTGTTTCTTCTTCTCAGCAATCCCTTATAGCCATCCCTTTAGCATTTCTTGTAATGCTGGCTTGGTGGTGATGCATTCCTTTAGCCTTCTTTTTTTTTGTCTGGGAAGCTCTTTATTTCATGGTCTATTTTGAATGATAGCCTTGCTGGACATAATAATTTTGATCTCAGATTCTTGCTTTACATTACCTTGAGTACTTCATGCCATCTCTTCTGGCCTGTAGAGTTTCTGATGAGAAATCAGGTGTCAGCCTTATGGGAACTCCTTTGTAGGTAACAGTTTTCTTTTCTCTGCTGCCTTTAAGATTCTCTCTTTGTCTTTAATTTTTGGCATTTTAATTATGATGTGCCTGGGCATGGGTCTGTTTGGGTTCTTCTTGTTTGGGGTTCTCTGTGCCTCCTGAACTTGTATGACTTTTTCCTTTAACAGGTTAGGGAAGTTTTCTGCCATTATTTCTTCAAACACCTTCTCTAGTTCTTTCTCCCTTTCTGCCTCTTCTGGCACACCTGCTATTCTAATATTGTTACATTTCATGTTGTCCCACAGCTCCCTTAAGCTGTCTTCCATTTTAAATTATTATTTTTTTCTTTTTGGTTCTCTAATTGATATTTTCAGCTCTGTCTTTTAATTCACTGATTTGATCCTCAGTTTCCCCTAATCTTCTATGTATTCCTTCCAATGTGTTCTTTATTTGTGTGATGTCATTCTTTATCTCAGGTTGTTCTTTTATCATAGTTACTATATCTTTTTTCATGCTGTTGAGCATTTTTACCATCGTTACTCTGAACTCTGATTCAGATATATTTCTTATCTCTGTTTCATTTATCTCTTCTTCTGGAGAATTCTATAGGTCTTTCATTTGGGGGCTGTTTCTTTGTTTCCTCATTTTGGTTGTCTGTTTGGGTTTGTGACTGTTTTAGGTAGATCCTCTGTACCGCTCAATCTCTAGTGCAGGACAGTATTAAAGGATGTTTCTGACTAATTGAATGAGGCAAAGACTCAAAGCATCCAGAGATTGCCTCTGTCTACCAACTAATAGGATTCTGATTTGAATTGTCCAGGAAATTGTCCTTTGATATAGCAAGAGTTTTTTCAACAGGGTTGGGCAGTTGCTTCTGTCTGGTGGCTAATGGTTACTTTTAATCTCTTAAGTGGCCTCAGGGCAAGGTGTTTTCCAATAGGTTTTGTGGACTGTCTTCCCCCCCCAGACAAGGCAAATGTCTATATGGGAAAGATGTCCTCAGCTGAGTGAGGGAATGACTCAGCCCAGGAAACTTGGGGTGTCTGCCTTCTGAGCTCTATCTCCCAAATTCTCAGTCCTGGTTTCTGCTCTCACAGCTCCAGTCCACTTCACCCTCCCTCTGTCAGAGCACAAGGTGGGTGGCTCCACAGGGAATTTTTGTGTGTTGGCTGCCACTCCCTGACAGATAGCACCCCACTGCTTTTCACAGCTAGATGTTATGTGGGTATCCTTCTCAGTTTGGTGCTTTCTGCTGGGGAACCCAGCTTGGGGATTAGATCCCAGAATTCTCAGTGGCACCCCCCACAGCTGAGATATCTCTCCAGGACTTCAGTTCCTGTATGTGGGTGCCTGGCCAGCACTTTCATATTTCCATCCTTCTTCTATGCAGTCTCCACCTTCAGTCCTCGGGTATCAGGTTCTATCCTGTGGGTTTTCTGTTGATTATTCAGGAAGCCTTTCCATATTTCATTTGTAATTCCAGCTTGTTCCTGGGAGCATGTCCATGCAGCATCTACCTACTCTACCACTATTTTTAATCTCTTCCCTCACTAATATTTCAAGTGTACACTGCTATATTTCTAGGGTGATCTTTCTAAAATGTGGCGTTAGTTCTGTTACTTCTTTGCAAAAAAAATAATTTCTAAGAATTATTTTGCTTCAAGATAAAGCTGACTTCTTTAACTTCATATGAATAAAATTGCCTTTGGTGGCAGTCAAAATTGTAAAGATATTCCCCCAAGATCATCTTCTGGCTATTCAATCAAATAGCAATCTATGCACTGATGTGAACGGACTCAGTACCATTTTACCTTAAAATAAGGATATTATAAGGGTGGGCTCATATGAGCTTTAAAAGGTGAGGGAGGCAGAGAGAGATGCATATGAGTAGTCAGTGACAGAGATGGGTTTGAAGGTGATAGCAGAGAAATTCAAAGCTTGAGAAAAAAAAACCCTCCATTGCTGAAGGAATACAGGGAGTTTATAGGAATAAAGCATGACAGACAGCAAACAAATAAATGGGAACCTCAGTTTTACAGCCAAGAAAAACTGTATTCTGCCAACCAGAATAAGTTTAGAAGCAGATTTTTCCTAGAGCCATTTGATTAAAGCCCAAAATGCTAACACCTTGGTGTTGACTTTGTAAAACTCACAGCAGAGAAAGCAGTTGAACCAACCCAAACTTTTGATTGATAGAACTGAGATAATAGTGAATTTGTGTTCTTCATGCTGCTATATTTGTAATATTTTTTTTTACTCGGAAATAGATCATTAATACACTTCATAATCTGACTCCACTCTCTCAAACTTTATCCCTTCCTCAATTTACTTTGAGATATTCTGAAATACATTCCCATATTACCCAGGCCTTTCCTGTTTCCATGTGCATATATCCATGATAAATATTTTCTAGCCTTTCTATTTTATCTGCCCCGTTTCCACTTACTCTTCACAACCATAGATACCATCTTTTATAAAAACCACCTAAATTAGCAAATTTCTATTAAGTGCTCCACTTATATTCTTTCCTACATAATTTCCCTCAAAACATTTAAGATATCTGCCAATAATTATCATCTTGTCTTCCTATCTTTGAATATAAGCTCTTTGAAGACAAAGACTGCCATTTCTTTGAATTGTTTAGCACAAAACTCAATGCAGCGTTTATGCAATCTAAATATTTATTAAGTGTATGCCATAAGGATGGTTTATCAGTTTGTAAAAAATTCTTAGGAATGGTTTATTAACTATCAAGTATATAAGTTGAAAGGCCAGTATTCTTTTTATAAAATTATTTTGTCAGTCATGATTAACCTAAATTTTTGTCCTGGCAATTTTTCTTTTTCTCCCCCCCCCCCCCCCCCCCGAGATAGCTCATTTTAAATGAATTGTCTCTAGTTGGCAATGATAATCTTTTTTTTTTATTTAATCAAGAGACATATTATTTACCTGAAACTATGACCTTTTTTAAAAGGCAAATTTTGTCACTTTGTCCTTTTGCATGTTCTTGTTCCTGGTAGATAGACTCTTATGTCTATTATTTTTATTATACAGATATGATTAATTGCACTGCTCTTTAAGGAACAATATTAAAAAATTGTGATCTACCTTAATTTTTCTTCACATTCTTAACTTGGTCCTACCCAAATATGAGAAATGTTGATAACTGCAGTGAACCTGAAACCCACTGACCTCTTGCTTTCTAACTCTTCTTTCATTTTATTAACTAGCTCTTTCCTTCCTAAAAACAAAAACAAAAACTAAAAAAACCCTGTCTCGTTATTTTCTTTATTATTATCAATGGTACTAGCTTCCTTATACTGCTGGGAAACTGTATTTTCCTAATTCTTCTATTAGTAACAGTTGATGTACTAGAAGTTCATTTACCAAAGAGCAGAGAGTAGTAAAATTTCATGCTGGCCTTAGGGGAAAGCCACAGTCACACATTTTTGTGTCAGTTTAACTTACACAAAGATATTTGGCCTACAAGCCACTTAAAGGCTAAAATATAGCACAGGCTTAACTTTGCAAACCCTATGCCATATAGAGCAAGGCCAAATGGATGACTTACGCTAATTCTGTGAAGATATAGCATATGCATCTCTATGTTTAAACTACCATTCTGGACTCCTTTGTCTATTTTCATTTGGTTCAAAACCAAGAATTAGCAATTTAAAATCACATACCAGACAATAAAGCTAAGGGAAACTTAACCTAAAGACCATGTCACTATCCAACAGATAATAATTTTATGTAAAACTAGAGGCCCGGTGCACGAAATTCATGCAGGGTGTGTGTGTGTCCCTCAGCTCAGCCTGCACCCTCTCAAATCTGGGATCCCTCTCATAACCCAGTATTGTTAGCTCCTAACTGTTCACCTGCCTGCCTGATTGACCCTAACCGTTTCTGCCTGCCAGCCTGATCACCTCCTAACCACTCCCCTGCCAGCCTGATTGATGCCTAACTGTTGCCCTGCCAGCCTGATTGATGCCTAACTGCTCCCTTGCTGGCCCAATTGACCCTAACTGCCCTCCCCTGCCATCTTGGTCACCCCTAACTGTCCTACCCTGCAAGCCTGGTTGTCCCCAACTTCCCTCCCCTGCAGGCCTGGTTCACCCCTAATTGCCCTCTCCTGCGGGCCTGATTGCCCACAACTGCCCTCCTCTGTCAGCCGCCTTGTGGTGGCCATCTTGTGTCCACATGGGGGCAGCCATCTTTGACCACATAGGGGCAGCCATCTTGTGTGTTGGAGTGATGGTCAATTTGCATATTACCTCTTTATTATATAGGATAATTTTGTCATTGTCTATAGTATTTTTCCTGATGTTTAACCTCAGACATGCACATTTGACCATACTACTGAAGGATAAAATAGTGTGCAGAAACTCTATGCTAGTCAAATGTTTATGCTAAACATCTACATATAGCATACTCAGCTTAAGGGTGTGGATACCATCTAAGAAATGGATTGTTAGGTTATTTTTGTCATTGTGTGATCATCATAGAGTGCACTTACACAAGCCTAGATGATATGTGTACTAAACACCTAGGCTATATAGCAATGCCTATTGCTCTATAGAGGAAGAAAAATAATTTTCCTTCTACCTTCTGAATTCTTGATTGAGCATACTTATTTTAAGGAAAAGATTAATAGGAGAAAAACAAATTAAAGTTTAGTAATATGTATACCTCCTGTATACATGGGAGAGACCCAGGAAAACTAATCATCAAAATTGACAAGAGACACCACCTTAAATACTATCTTCAGCTGAACACAAAATAAGATGTTGGTGGGAGGGAGTTAGTTGTGGAAGGTTGTTAGGACAAGCACAGCAAACCAGAGTAAGGTTGTTATGTAGATTTAAATTCCTGTGTTCTGCATTTAAGAGTTTCTAGGGATAAGGCCACCCCCTTCTTCCTGGTATAGCCAGGGAAATATACTTTTAAGTGGACATTTTCCTTACAAATGCAAGAGTCTACTTGATTTTTAGAACTACCCCCATGACTGCTCTTTCTTAAAATTAACCAACCTAAAATATGTCTTATGCCAAATGGACACACTTTAGGAAGACAGATTCTGTTTCCCTGCAGCTCTGATGTTATAAACCTGTACAGCATTTAAAACAACAGTATGTGTGTAATGCATTGTGTTGTGACATTATAATGGCAATGAAGTTACTAGGTGACAGAAATTATTCAGGTCCATTTTATTTTTTTTTTAATTTGACTTTTTAAAAATTTTTATTGTTGAAAGTATTATATATGCCCCTTTTTTTCCACATTGACTTATTCTAGTTGACCCCGCCCCATATCCCAGGCCTATACCACCCAATTGTCTGTGTTTATGGATTATAAATACATGCATATAAGTTCATTGATTGATCTCTTCTGACCCACACACACTACCCCGTCTTCCCTCTGAGGTTCGACAGTCTGTTCCAAGCTTCTATGCCTCTGGGTCTATTTTGTTCATCAGTTTATTTTGTTCATTAGATTCCACTTATGAGTGAGATCATGGGATATTTATCTTTCTCCGACAGGCTTATTTCATTTAGCATAATACTCTTCAGGTGCATCCATGCTGTTGTAAATAGTAAGAATTCTTTCTTTTTAAAAATGCATAGTACTCCCTTGTGTAAATGTACCACAGCTTTTATATCTATTCATCTGCTGATGAGCACTTGGGCTGTTTCCAAATCTTAGCTATTGTAAATTATGCTGCTATGAACATAGGGGCACATATATTTTTTTCTGATTGGTGTTTCTTATTTCTTATGATATACTCCCAGGAGTGGGGTCACTGAGTCAAATGGGAGTTCCAGTTTTAATTTTTTGAGGAAACTCCATACTGTTTTCCACAGTGGCTACAATAGTCTGCATTCCCACCAGCAGTGCACGAGGGTTCACTTTTATCCACATCCATGCCAAAACTTATCATTGGTTGATTTGTTGATGATAGCCATTCTGACAGGTGTGAAATGGTACCTCATTGTCAGTTTGATTTGCATCTCTCAGATAATTAGTGACTATGAGCATGTTTTCATATGTCGCTTGGCCTTCTATACGTCCATTTTCAAAAAGTATCTATTTAGGTCCTTTGCCCATTTTTTTCATTGGATTGTTTATTTTACTTTTGTTAAGTTGTATGAGTTCCCTATAAAATTTGGAGGATAACCCTTATCGGATATAACTTTGGCAAATATTTTTTCCCATGCAGTGGACTCTCTTGTTGTTTGTTAGTAGTTTCTTTTGCTGTGCAGAAGCTTTTTACTTTGGTGTAGTCCCATTTGTTTATTTTTTTCCTCAGTTTCAATTGTCCTAGGAGCTATATCATTAAAGATATCGCTATGACATAAGTCTCATGTTTTGCTGCTGATGGAGTCCAATAAGATTTTTATGGTTTCTGTATTACATTTAAGTATTTTATCCATTTTGAGTTTTAAAATTTTCTTAATTTTTATTGTTTAAAGTATTACATATAGTATTACACATGTCTCCTTTTCCCTCCATTGACCTCCTCCCATCCACCCCTACACTCCAGCACATGCCCTCACCCCCCTACTTTCTGTGTCTATTGGTTATGCTTATATGTATGCATACAAGTCCTTTGGTTGGTCTTTTACTGTCCCCCCACTTTCCCATTGAAGTTTGATAGCCTGTTTGATGCTTCTCTGTCTCTGTATCTATTTTTGTTCATCAGTTTATGTTGTTCATTATATCCCACATATGAGTGAGATCATGTGATATTTGTCTTTCACTGCCTGGCTTATTTTGCTTAGCATAATGCTCTTCAGTTCCATCCATACTGTTGCAAATGGTAAGAATTCCTTCTTTTTTTTACAGCAGCGTAGTATTCCATTTTGTAGATGTACCACAGTTTTCTAATCCACACATCTGCTGATGGGCATTTAGGCTGTTTCCAAATCTTAGCTATGGTGAATTGTACTGCTATGAACATAAATGTGCATATATCCTTTCTGATTTGTGTTTCTGGTTTCTTGGGATATATTTCTGGAAGTTGAATTAATGGGTCAAATGGGAGTTCCATTTTTAATTTTTTGAGGAAACTCCATACTGTTTTCCACAGTGGCTGTACCAGTCTGCATTTCCACCAGCAGTGAAGGAGGATTCCTTTTCTTCTGCATCCTCGCCAGCACTTGTCCTTTGTTGATTTGTTGATGATAGTACCTCATTGTTGTTTTGATTAGTGACTTTGAGGATGTTTTCATATGTCTCTTGGGCTTCTATGTGTCCTCTTTTGAAAAGTGTCTATTTAGGTCCTTTGCCCATTTTTTTTATTGGATTGTTTATCTTCCTTTTGTTAAGTTGTATGAGTTTCCTATAAATTTTGGAGATTAAACCCTTATTGGAGATAACATTGGCAAATATTTTCTCCCATACAGTGGGCTTTCTTGTTGTGTTGTTGATTTTTTTTTTTTTTTACTGTGCAGAAGCTTTTTATTTTGATGTAGTCCCATTTGTTTATTTTCTCTTTAGTTTCCATTGTCCTAGGAGCTGTATTGGTAAAGATGTTGCTATGACACATGTCTGCCTATGGTAGTAATTTACTACCTATGGCTTCTTAAAAGAATACTACCATAAGCAGTATTATGTCTTATGTTTAAGTCCTTTATCCATTTGAGTTTATTTTTGTCTATGATGTAAGTTGGTGGTATAGTTTTATTTTTTTTGCATGTATCTGACCAAATTTACCCAACACTATTTATTGAAGAGAGTATGTTGACTCCATTGTATGCTCTTATCTCCTTTGTCAAATATTAATTGAGTATAATGGCTTGGGTCAATTTCTGGGTTCTCTGTTTTTATCCATTGGTCTATATGTCTGTTCTTATGCCAGTACCAGGCAGTTTTCAGAACAGTGGCTTTGTAATATAGCTTGATATCTGGTATTGTGATCCCTCTGGCTTTGCACTTCTTTCTCGAGATTGCTGCAGCTACTCAGGGTCTTTTTTAGTCCATATAAATTTTTGGAGAGTTTTTTACATCTTTGAAATATGCCATTGGTATTTTAATGGGGATTGCATGGAATCTATAGATTGCGTTCAGTAGAATGGAGGTTTTAATGATGTTGATTCTACCAATCCATGAACACAGTATGTTCTTCCACTTGTTTATATCTTCCTCTATCTCCTTTTTTAATGTCCTGTAGTTTTATGAGTATAGGTCTTTTACCTCATTAGTTAAGTTTATTGCTAGGTATCTTAATTTTTTTTTGGTGCAATGGTAAATGGGATTTTTAAAAAAAGTTTCTCTTTCTGTGAGTTCAAAAAGCCATAGATTTCTGGGTGTTAATTTATATCCTGCTACATTGCCAAATTCATTTATTAAACCTAGTTGTTTTTTTGATGGAATCTTTAGGGCTTTCTATGTAGAATATCATGTCATCTGAAAATAATGACAGTTTTACTTCTTTTCCAATTTGGATGCCTTTTATTTCTTCTTCTTGTTTGATCACTATGACTAGGACTTGTGGTACTATGCTGAACAAAAGTGGTGAAAGTCTTGTTCCTGTTCTTAAGGGAAATGGTTCCAGTTTTGGTACACTGAGTAGGGCATTGGATGTAAACCTGTCATTATATGGCCTTTATAATGTTGATGTATGATCACTCTATTCCCATTCTGCTGAGAGTTTTTATCAAGAAATGGTGTTGGATTTTGTTGAATGGTTTTTCTGCATCAATTGATATGATCATGTGATTTTTATCTTGCCATCTGTTTATGTGATGTATCACATTTATTGATTTGTGAATATTGTACCAGCTTTGCATCCCCAGATTAAATCCCACTTGGTCATCATGTATTATCTTAATGTATTGCCAGATCTGACTTGCTAATACTTTGTTGAAGATTTTAATATCTATGTTTATCAGGGATATTGGCCTATAATTCTCTTTCTTTGTAGAGTCTTTATCTGGTTTTGAGATTAGGGTAATGCTGGCCTCATAGAAAGAGCTTGGAAGGGTTCCTTTTTATTAAAATGGCAAACATTAAAGATAAAATATATTAAAGGTTGCAAGAGAGACACAGACAATGTAGCGCCCATTAAACTGTCAGCTGACTTCTCAATAGAAAATTTCATGCCAGAATAAAACGTAATGAAATATACAAGGTAATGAAAACCAAGGCACTGAACCCAAGACTCTCTATCTAGCAAGGCTATCACTCAAAGTTGAAGGTGAAATAAAGAGCTTCACATACAGAAAAGGCTAAAAGAATTTATTGCCACCAAACCAGCACTGCAAGAAATGCTAAAGGGACTGTTGTAATAAGATGAAATAGAGAGAAAGAGAACAACACATGTATAAAGAATAAGAATGGCTATAATTAATTGCAATTTATATTGATAATAACCTTAAATGTAAAGTGGCTTAAATGCTCCAATCAAAAGAGATAGGGTAGCTGAATGGATAAGAAAATATGACCCATACATATGCTGCCTACAAAAGACCCACCCTCACAGAATGAAAGTGAAGCAATGGAAAATTTTTTCCATGCAAATGGCAATGAAAAAAAAAAAAAGCTGGATAGCAATACTCATATCTGACAAAACAGACTTCAAAGTGAATGTCATACCAAGAGACAATGAAGGTCACTTCATAATACTAAAGGGATTGATAAAACAGGAGGATGTAACTATAGTGAACATATATACAGTCAACACAGGAGCATCCAAATATATAAAAATACTTCTGGAGGATTTCAAAGGAGAGATCAACAGCAATACAATCATAGTAGGTTACTTTATCACCCCACTGATATCACTGGATATGTCTTCTAGACAAAAAATAAAATCAAAAAGGAAACAATGATCCTGAATGACATCCTAGATCAGAAATAATTAATTGACATTTTCAGAACATTTCACCCCAAAGCTACAGAATTCTTCTCAAGTGCACATGGGACACTTTCAAAGAAAGACTACATGTCAGGACACAAATTAGGTCTCTACAAGTTCAAGAAGATTGAAATCATATCAAGCATTTTCTTGGTTCTCAATGACATGAAATTAGAAATAAACTACAATAAAAACATTGGAACAAATGGAGGCTAAATAGCATGCTATTAAAAAATGAATGGATTACCAAAGAGATCATAGAAGAAATAAAAAATATCCTGGAAAAAAATGAAAGTGAACACACAGCAATTCAAAATCTATGAAAGCAGTCCTGAGAGGGAAATTCATAGCACTACAGGCCTACCTCAGAAAACAAGAAAAACTTTTAATAAATTATCTAGTCTTACAACTTAAAGAATTAGAAAGAGAACAATAAGAAAATCCCAGAGTAAGTAGAATGAAGGAAAAGATAAAGATGAGATCAGAAATAAATGACATACTAGAGACTAAAAAACAAACAAACAAAACAAAAGATCAATAAAACCAATAGTTGGTTCTTTGAAAAGATAAAAAAAAAAAAAAACCAAAGATGAATATTTAGCCAGACTCATCTAGAAACCAAATAAACAGAGGATCCAAATAAACAAAATCAGAAATGAAAGAGGTGAAGTAACTGACCTCACAGAAATACAAGGGATCCTAAAGAAAAATACTATGAATGAAATGGACATATTTGTAGAAAAATGCAATCTTCCAAAACTCAATCAGGAAGAATAAGAAATCCTGAATAAGCCAATAAGTACTTGATGAAATTGAAGCAGTAATAATAATAATAAAAAAACTTCAAGCAAACAAATGCCCTGGACTGGAAGGCTTCTCAGCTCTATTTTAATTTTATGGTAGCTCCATCATACACACACACACACACACACATACACACACACACACACACACACACACATATATATACACACACATAGTATATGGTCCATTGTTGAGTGAAACATTGTTATGAGGCACAAAACTGTATATTAATATGGCTAAGTAATCTTGTGTGTCCTGTTTTTAATGTTAGATGGTTCTAAAAGCAAAACTATACTCTATTGTTTACAAATAACTATTGCCTCTTCTTAGAAAGGAAATAATATCAGACTTCAAATTGAAGGTCATACCAAGAGACAATGAAGTTCACTTCATAATACCAAAGGGATTGAGATTGATAAAACAAGAGGATGTAACTATAGTGAACATATATACAGTCAACACAGGATCATCCAAATATATAAAAATGAAGATATATTTCTCTATTTAAAATATATTTATATTTTTGAATGAGGAAGGGTGAAGTTTTTCAAATTAATCTGATTAAAATGATAACAAAATTTATAGTAAAATTTCATTATAATGAAATGCTCATGTTTTTAGTTACTACATTTATCCATCACAGTCTTTGAAGTACTCAATTCACTTTGCAGAATGTTGTTTTGATATGGAGAAACAGTGAGGTTGAATGCCAGATGTTTGATTAGCACCTCATCATCTAGTGCACTTCAAATGCTATGATGTTCTCAGAGGAAAGAATTTTCTGTTGGTATTTCATTTAAAATACACAGTAAATTCTTCTAAATGATTTAATGACTCTACATTGCAAGTCAGTGAATACATAAAATTAACAGGAAAAAATATGCTTATTTCCAAGTTGATTTTACAAATCTTGACAGGTCAAGAAAACAGCTTGTGATATTATAGGTTAAATAAACACAATGTAATAGGACCACATTCACATACTTGTCTAACAAAATGATTATTTTGTGTGGTTTTTATTTGATGTAGATGATGAAAATGTAATTTATTTGTCAATACAAAGCAAATGCACAAACATTTTTCAATTAAACTCTTCTATACTGCCATTATCCTTAACTTTTCAATATGTCAACTATGGAAGTTTGCACAATAAATCCTCAGTTCCCTAATGTCTGAAATCAGCATAATACTAAAAATTTATCACCCAGGGTATTGCTGGCAGTGAGTGTGTGTGGGTGGGGGGAGGGCAGATGAAGTGATATCAATACTATAAAATGTTTAGCCTAGAATTAGGCATATTGAAAGTGACTAATACATGTAATGTGTTGGGGAGGAGGGAACTTTCTCTACCCTTCATGGTCCTTTTGGTGGGTCTAATAATTAAGTACATGAGACAGATTAACAAGAGAAAATAACTGCATTTAAAAGTACATATGTACATTTTGGAGCCCCACCTACATGACAAGTTCAGGTACAGAAAGTCAAAGTATATATGGCATTCCGAACTAAGAATGAGGTAAACCACCATAGGGCTTCAGAGGACAGGAATGTCATTGCAGGATAATAAGAAGAGCAGATGTTCAATAACTAGTAGTTTGAACTGCCATTTAAGTAGGTCAAAAAGGTTATCTCTGATAATCTCTTTTTAGGTACAAAGCCTTGCATTTAAATTATGACAGGTAGTTGTCAGGGTAGGGGGTTGGGGGGCAGAAGTTTCTTTTGTGCTTATGGGTTTTGATTGTCTTTATCTCAAAATAATCCACAAACCACAGAGACATATCTTGGGCTGATTCATTCTGAACTCCTACACATGATTTTAAATTACCATTCCTACTTATAGTTCAATTACATTGGTAAATTTTGATTTTATTTCACGATTTAAAAAAATATTTTCAAATAATAGTACAGGCAACTTGAAAGCTTACTCCATCCTTCCTTCTACACTTGGCAGTTATAATGAATGCTTTTGTAAGAGAGCACAGTAAATGATTTTGTAAATTAATATTTTTCTCCTATACTTAAAACTACTTTTTTAAAAGAGATGATTAAAAGTTCCTTAAATGTCTATGGTAGAATTACATGTAATTAAGTCTTTAAAAAAAACCAGATTGTTACTTTCTTAGTTTTACCATTAGTTAAGATGTTGATATTTAATACAGGAATATTTTTGTGGCACTTTTCTTATTTCCATAGATTATTTAGCCACAACAAGAACCAAAACAAACAAGTATAAACACATTAAGATTCTTGGATGTTTTAAATTTATTTAAATATCTAGTTTAATTTAAATGGGTGTAAAGCAAATAAGTACCAAAAATCATAGGCAAGTATTAGATATACTGCCCTATCTAATGTCCATGCAAAAAAAAAAAAAAACAGGAGCTAAGAGGAACAATGTTATACAATACAAAAGTTTTAAATCAAAGAATAGCCTAGAGAACAGCAAAATATCTGAATAAAAAGTGAACCAATTAAGAGCATTGTCATTTTGCCCATTAAACCAATAAACTCTATATTTTATTCATTTTTTCTTACTTTTAAAATTCATAGTGTTTAATATTTTTTCTAATTTATGTTGGAAGATAAAGGGAGATAAAAGACTATTGGGCACCTAGAATGTGTCATGCACTATATCAGCATTACATGTTTTTTAAAGAATTCATTTATGTGTCCTGTAACCCAAAGTAACAAGTGGAAAAGTGTCTAGAAAGAAGCCAAGATACAAATTCATGACTGTCTGATGCCAAAGCTTGATACCTCCTTTCAGTAAAACACTTTTTTCTCCAGTTTAAGTTCAATACTCAAAAAGAGATTAAAAATCTACTTATTAGCTATTACAAAATTTTGAATCTTCTGTTATAGATACTGATGTTTCTCCTTTTGTTTAGCCATTCTACTATTGTGTGGTCATATGGTAAGGTTGGTAAAAATGTGTGTGGGGGTGGGGGGGTAGAGGATGCAGTCTTGGGAATAGCAGGCTTAGTAAATGACTGCAGACAGAGATCTAATGGGCAAAATTGGAACAGACAAGAAAGGTAAGTGGTTGAATTTGGAAATAATTAGCTATTAATCTTCATCATTCTTCTTTGATCAGATAATATAAACAGCAACATAATATTTTTGTACTCTTTTAACAATCTAATCTTTGTAATTTTTATGTGGAGATTCAGTATTTTTGCTTACAGAGTGAGTAAAAGTAGGCTTACAGCTGTATTACTAATAACTAATACAATAGTTAATGAACAACAATACAAACATAAACTCTGTTTCGATTACTCACAACTATAAACCTACTTTTGCCATTGCTTGTCTTTCTAGTTTACTGCAATACGTTTTGTACCTTTTGTCTATGTATATCAATTTTTGTAGATTCATGAGGTTGTAAGGACCAATACAGAGATCCTATGTACAATTACCAAGTTCCCCACTATGTAACAACTTGCAACAATATTACACCAAGAGGTATTGATAGTGATACAGTCAAGATACTAAAACAGTTCCCATCACCAGATTCTTGGTGTTTTCCTTTTTAATTAAAAAAAAAGTATCCTGGAGAAATCCAAGATGGTGGCGTAGGTAAACACCTAAACTGCTGCCTCGCACAACAATTTAAATTGCAACTAAAAGACAAAACGTCTATCACCCAGAACCACAGGAAAGCTGGCTGAGTGGAAGTTCTACAACTAGAAGGAAAGAGAAAAGAGCATTGAGATGTGCACAAGTGCTGAAAAGCTGAGGTACAGAGGCGCGGGATCTGGGCTGGCGGCAGGTGTTGCTTTTTTCAACCCAAAGGGGAGACAAGCCCCCGATTACTCTGAAATACAGTTTCTGGGGAGACGCGGGGGACCCAAACTCCTACGGGAAGAAGCTGGATTGTCTGCTACCGGGTCAGAAAGTGAGGGGAGCCTGCTTGTAGAGCTGCGCACAAGAATAATTGTTTACTGCGCTGGGGCACGGGACTGGATGCAGTTGGAGACACAGAGCTGGCTAACTAGCAGCCATTGCTGTTTGCCACGCCCTAGCCTAGTGACGCCCTGAGACCCCACCCCACACAACCTACAAACCCACCCAAGCCCCAAGCAGTGGCTTTTGCATATGAATGGACTGCAGCTTAACCTAACAAACTTGCAGCCCGGTTCAGATAGCTCCAAAACCTCCAAACCCCATGCAAAGAGGAGAAAACTGTAGCTCTCACTGTAGCTCCTGCTGGGTGGACTCAGACAATAGCTGACCTGCACCCCATTGGAGATCCAGAAGGCAGTATACCCAGTGGTCAGTGTGAGAAACCAGATTTCAACTCCTCACATCCATAAGTGACACATTCAAGAGGCAGATTCAGCGAGCACCAAAGCCCCACTGAAACAAGTCCTGCACCATAAGCATGTCTCCAGCACAGCAGTTCTTATAGACACAGTGAGTCCTCACAGCCGATTGGCCTGGAGGTCAATTCCTCCCAGCGTACCAACAGCAATTAAGGCTTAACTACATCAAGACTTTGCACTCAGCCCACAAAGGAGTGTACCAAGAGCGTCCACATCAGGTGATTGGGGAGGCTGAGCTACTGCCCCCTATAGGTCACCTACCACACAAAGCCACTCCATCAACACAGGGAAGCAGCCAAAATGCGGAGACAAAGAAACATGTCACGAATGAAAGAAACGGAGGAAAGCAAACTACTGGACGACATAGAGTTCAGAACCACATTTATAAGGTTACTGAGGAATCTTCTAAAAACCGCCGAGAAACTTGATGACACTTCTGAGGAGCTTAGTGAGACCTTCAAGGACCTTAATGAGAATACCAAAAAAATGGAAAAGGACCAGTCAGAAATGAAGCATACACTGTCTAAAATAAAGAATATACAGAAACTCAACTGTAGATCAACGTACTCTAAGAATCAAACCAAAGATCTGAAATATGAGGAAACAAAAAACTCCCAACCAGAAAAACAAAAAGAAAAAAGAATCCAAAAATATGAAGATAGTGTAAGGAGCCTCTGGGACAACTTCAAGCGTACCAACATCCGAATTTTTGGGGTGCCAGAAGAAGAGAGAGAGCAAAATACTGAAAACCTATTAGAAGAAATAATAACAGAAAACTTTCCCTACCTGGTGAAAGAAATAGACTTACAAGTCCAGGAAGCGCACAGAACCCCAAACAAAAGGATCCAAAGAGGACCACACCAAGACACATCATAATTAAAATGCCAAGGGCAAAAGACAAAGAGAGAATCTTGAAAGCAGCAAGAGAAAAACGATTAGTTACCTACAAGGGAGTACCCATACGACTGTCAGCTGATTTCTTGGCAGAAACTATGCAGGCCAGAAGGAAGTGGCAAGAAATATTCAAAGTGATGAACAGCAAGAAGCTACAACCAAGATTACTCTACCCAGGAAAGCTATCATTCAGAGTTCAAGGTCAGATAAAGAGCTTCACAGACAAGAAAAAGCTAAAGGAGTTCATCGCCACCAAACCAGGATTACATGAAATGCTGAAGGGTATTCCTTAAGAAGAGGAGGAAGAAGAAAAAGGTAAAGAGAAAAATTATGAACAACAAAATGACATAATACCTACCTACCAACAAGTGAATCTAAAAATCAAGTGAATAAAAATCTGAAGAACAGAATGGACTGGTGAATATAATAGAATCAGGGACATAGAAAGGGAGTGGACTGACGACTCTCAGGGGAAGCAGGTGTGAGGGGTGTGGAAAGAGATTGGACAAAAATCTTACTCCTATGGATGAAGACAGTGGCGGGGGGTAAGGGCATGGGGTGGGGTGGGGAATCAAGTGGAGGGGAGCTATGGGGAAAAAAGAAAGAGGAACACCTGTAATAATCTGAACAATAAAGATTTATTTAAAAAAAAAAGTATCCTAAGATTATTAAATGCCTACTCACCATGTTAAATATGGAGTAAGCTTTCAAATTGCCTATTATTTAAAAATATTTTTTAAACTCTTAGAAATAAAATCCTTTTACCTAAAATAATGAATATTTGAAATCTTTAATTTTAGGCACTTTGACAGACCATTGCTTATAGAGTTGACAATGGGAATTTGATAAGTATGTATGTGGATTAGCTTTCCTTTTTGTTTTTGTTTTGTTTACTATTTAGATATTTTTTCATAATAGTTGTTTTTTTAGTTATAAAGTTATTCCAGAAAAAAGGAAATAGTATATTTGAGAACAACAGTATGTTTTAAACTATTATTTAAATGGAAAATGCTATAAATAATTAGAGGCACATTAATGATTACTACATTTGGCAAAAATTTTTATTCTATTACCAACATTTTTTGAAGTTTGTGAAATGGGTTTAATTGACCAAAAACATGTTTTAAGGTTAACTATTTTTGAAAAAAGATCATATTTGAGTGAGGATAATTTACATTGGGGAAATATATCAACATTTGAATAATGGTGAATATTAAAGAACAAGTCAGCATTTGATCAATAAAATTTGAGCGGGCTTGATGCTATACCTATATACCTGATCAACTGTGCACGGATTTGCCTAATGGTGAAAAGGGCTCTTCTGGGCCATTCAGAGAAGGTCACCTGCCAAGTTTGCAATTCTCCTCTGGTGCTTCTCTCTCTTTCTCACTCTCAGCGATTTTTGTCGTAATAATCAGAGAAAAATGGAAACCATTTAATTGGCACGTGTCACCTCTCTCTTGGTATTCCCATTTTTCTGTCTTTAATGAATTGGTGTTACTTTCACACATAAGGATGTTTGTAGGTACCTCACCAGCATCTGCATCTTAATTATAATAATTATATTGATGTAAGTAAAATATGAAACAATTTATTTTTGTCACATATCCAGAGATTCCACCTAGACCAAGAATGTTAAACTCAAAGGCTAACATAGGCCAAATAAACAAGGTTTAAGATTATGTGGGCTGCAAAAAAAAACAAACAAAAGCTTCAATTTCTGTAGAAACAAAGGTTTACTTCAAGAGAGACATGCTGAATACAAAGGGCTGAAATAAATGAGTAATCGTTAACATAAAATAAGATAACATTTAATAAAAATTAATATTTTTCTTGAACATTAACTTACCAGTTATAACTGCACAAGTTAATAAGCATAACACAAATAAGCTTATTTTTCTTATTCTCCAAAAGTGAAATATTTCCTGTTGTGCAACCAAACCAGTCAGTCCAAGACTAATGAAGTGACAATCTGCTGCTAAAATATCTGCTGCTAGTGTTAGTAGAGAGAAATGGTGTGCCTGTGGGTAAGGAGGGTAAGAGAAATGAATGCAACATTGTTATAGTAGTCATTAGCAGACGTTGTAGTTTGTTATTAATAAATTAATAACAAAATATTGTTAAAATTAAGTTACGAAATTTTTATTAAAACGTTTCTTGCATACCGTTATATTGACTGGGCCACAAAAATATTCGTTGTGGGCCACATGAGGGAAGGGCTCTGAGTTTGACATGCTTAGATCTAGACTCATATCTTGCAAGACTCACTTACTGGAAAAATATAACTATAAATTAAGATTTTGATAGAAGACCTTACTGAAGGAAATAAATCATAAAAATATTTGAGGTAAATATACATGCAGAAGTGCAAATATTATTAGTTTTCAAATAATTATTAAAAAGTGAGCAGTCGTGTAACTATGACTTATATTTAGAAATAGAATATTTCCAGCACTCCCACTATATGCCCTTTAATCAACATTCCCAACTTCCTCGGTGGTAACCACTACTAAGATTTCTAATAATATTGATGTAATTTTACCTTTAATTGAATATTAATGAAACCATTTGATTGGAAATATTAATGGAACCATATTTTGGAAATATTAATAGAACCATAGATATGTATGCTTTTGTGTTTGTCATCTTTTCCCCAATATGTGTGTTTCTAATACTAGACATTGATATTATATGTAGCATCAGTTATTTCATTTTTCTTGCAAACAAATTATATTTTGTAAATATACCACAATGGATGTATTCATTTTACTATTAATAGGCATTTATGTTACTTCTCATTTTTGTTAATAAAATTATAGCAGCTATATTTTTATATAAGTTTTGGTTTTACATAAGTACATATATTTATTAGGATTATTTGATCAATTTCTGGATATAAATATGATCACGTTTAGTATTTGCAAATTGGTTATGCTAATTTCTAGGCCTAACCACACTGTATGAAACTTTCAGTTTCAAATCCTCACCAATAATTTGTATTGTCTATATTTTAATATGAACTATCTGGTGAGTACATTTTGTGTTATCTCATGGTGGTTTTATGTTTCTTTTTTTTTTATTCTGATAATTAATGAGGCAATGATTTTAAACATTGGGCATTCATTTTGTGGAAATATTTAGAATCTTTTGCTATTTCTTTAAAATAAGTTACCAATCTTAATATTTTTAAGTTTATTTATAGAAGTTATTTTTATATATTCTGGGTAATAGTTCATTGTTGGATTAATTATACTGCAATAATTTATTTTTAGCATTCTGTTATTTGCTTTTTCACTCTTTGGGGATATATACAGATGAATAGAATAGAACTTCCTAATTTTAATGTAATCAATCCAGTTTATCAGTCTCTTACCTGAAGTAATAAATTTTCTCCAAATTTGGATAATATTCTCTAGTTATTTATGCTATATTGTCCTACTTTTTCATTTATATCTGCAGTGTTTTTGCAATTTATTTATTCTTATAAAATAAAGGATGTGACTGACTTTCTTTTATATGGATAATCATTGGTTTTGGACCAAATTTTGAAGAGTTTGTGTTTTCCTTACTGTTCTTTAATGACAACTTAGTAATAAATCCAGAGTCCAAAAACATGCAGATCTGTTTCTGGAATTTCTTTTAATTTCATTTGGTGTATTTTTCAATCTACATACTTTTACATACTTTATAATAATTCTTGATGTCTGGTTGAATAGTCCTCCACATTTCTTCCTCTTTTTAAAATCATATGTTTCTACATCTATTGATATGATCATGTAATTTTATTATTCATTTTGCTTATGTGATGTATTATGTTTATTGATTTGTGAATATTATACCAAACTTGCATCTCTGGGGTAAATCCCACTTGATCATGGTATATTACCTTTTTAATGTATTGCTGGATCTGGTTTGCTAATATTTTGTTGAGGATTGTAACATCTATGTTTACTAAGGATATTGGCCTATAATTTTTTCTTTGTAGTGTCTTTATCTGGTCTTAAAATTAGGATAATACTGGTCTCATAAAAAGAACTTGATAGTTTTCCCTCCTCTTGAATATTTTGGAATAATTTGAACAGGATAGATGTAATTTGTCCTTTGAATATTTGGTAAAATTTGCCTGTGAATCCTTCTGATCCAGGACTTTTGTTTGAAGAGAGTTTTTAAAATTACCGATTCTATTTCATTATTTATAATCCATTTATTCAGGTTTCCTGATTCAGTTTTAGAAGATTGTATGTTTCTAGGAATCTATCCATTTTGCCCAGGTTGTACAATTTGTTGGTATATAGTTGTTCATAGTATATTTTTACAATCCTTTGTATTTCTGAGATATCAATTGTTACTTTTCCTCTTTCATTTTTTATTTTACTTATTTGGGTCCTCTTTTTTTCTTGATGAGTCTGGTTAAAAGTTCATTAAACTTGTTTATCTATTGGTTTCATTGATCTTTTTTGTTGTTTTCTTAGTCTCTGAGTTATTCATTTCTACTCTGATCTTTATTATTTCCTTCCTTCTAGTAACTCTGGGCTTGGTTTACTGTTCTTTTTCTAGTTCTTTTAGGTATAGGATTATTGCTTAAGATTTTCTTGCTTCTTGAGGTAGACCTGTAGTGCTATGAATTTTCCTTTCAAATCACATGATCGTATTAATAGATGCAGAAAAAGCACTTGATAAATGCCAACACCCATTTATGATAAAAACTCTCAGCAAGGTGGGAATAGAGGAATCATATATCAACATAATAAAGGCCATATGTGGCTAGCATATAGCCAACATCATCCTCAATGGGCCAAAACTAAAATTATTTTCCTTAAGAACAGGAACAAGACAGGAATGTCTAATTTCACCACTGCTATTTACCATAGTACTGAAAGTCCTAGCCACAGCAATCAGACAAGAAGAAATAAAAAGCACCCAAGTTAAAAAGGAGGAAGTAAAACTGTCACAGATGACATGATATTGTACCTTGAAAACACTAAAGACTCCACCAAAAAGCTACTAAATCTAATAAATAAATTTGGCAAACTAGCAGGATACAAAATAAACATTCAGAAATCAGTGGCATTTTTATACACGAATAATGAACTATCAGAAAGAGAAACTAAGAAAACAATCCCATTTACTATTTTAACAACAATAAAATAATGTACCTAGGAAGGAATTTAACCAAGGAAGTAAAAGACCTGAACTCAGCAAACTATAGGACATTGAAGAAAGAAACAGAGGAAAATACAGATAAGTGGAAGCATATACTGTGTTCATGGATTAGAAGAATCATTAAAATATCCATACTACCCAATTTCATTCCTATTAAAAAGCCAATGACATACTTTACAGATGTAGAACAAATATTTCAAAAAGTTATGGAACCAAAAAGGACAATAGATAGACTCAGCAAACTTGAGTAAGAAGAACAAAGTTGAAGGTAGAATAATACCTGATGTCAAACTTTACTACAAAGCCATTGTAATAGAAAAACCTGGTATTGGCATAAGAACAGGCATATAAATCAATAGAATAGAAGAGAGTGCCCAGAAATAAACCCATGCTTATATGGTCAAATAATATTTGACAAAGAGGCTAAGGGCATATAGTGGAGTAAAGACAGTCTCTTCAAATGTGGGGAAATTTGGACAGGTACATGCAAAAAACTGAAAGTAGATCACCAACTTACACCATACACAAGAATAAACTCAAAATAAGTAAAAGACTTAAATGCAAGTCACCAAACCATAACATTCCTAGAAGAAAACATAAGCAGTAAAATCTCAGACATCTCTCATAATCACATTTCTGCCCATATGTCTTCTCAGGCAAAGAGAAGAAAAGAAAAAATAAACAAATGTGACTACATCAAACTAAAAAACTTTTTATTTTTATTTATTTATTTATTATTTTTTTTAAACTAAAAAACTTTTGCACAGCAAAAGACACCACTAACAAAATGAAAAGAAAACCCACTGAGTAGACAAACATATTTGCCAATGATATATCTAAAAAGTGCTTAATTTACAAGATATATAAAGAACTTATACAGCTCAACACCAGGAAAACAAACAACCCAATTAAAAAATAGATAAAGGACCTGAATAGACCCTTCTCCAAAGAGGACATACAGATAGTCAAATACACATGTGAAAAAATTCATCATGCTAAGTGCATCACAGTTTATTTTAAGCTTTACAGTAATTATATTTAATAAATGCCATAATCTATACTTTGAGATAAGGAATTTGAAAAATATATACTGTAAATAATTTAGATCCATTACTATAAGGTCACTAATCATCAGAGAAATGCAAATTAAAACCACAATGAGATGTCACCTCACACCTGTGGAAATGGTTACCATCAATAAATCAACAAACAGCAAGTGCTGGTGAGGATGTGAAGAAAAGAGAACTCTATTGCACTGTTGGTAAGAATGCAGACTGGTGCAGCCACTGTGGAAAGAATATTGAGTTTCCTCAAAAAAAATTAAAAATGGATCTGCCTTTAGACTCTGTTTTCCCACTTTTGGGAATATATATCTTAAGAATCCTTAAACACTAATTCAAAAGAATATATGCGCCCCTATATTCATTGCAATTTGGTTATTTACAATAGCCAAAATCTGGTAACAGTACAAGTGCCCATCATAAATAAGTGGATAATAAAGCTGTGGTACATTTACACAATGGAATACAACATGGCATAATGAAGAACTCTTACCTGTTGAGACAGCATGGATGGACCTAGAGATTATTATGCTAAGTAAAATAGGCCTGTCATAGAAAGGCAAATACCATATGTTCTCACTTATATGTGGAATCTAATGAGCTAACAAACAAAATAGAAATGGAGGAATGGATACATGGAGCAGACTGACAGCTGGTCAGAGGGGAAGTGAGGAGTAACTGGTGAAAGAAGGTGAAGGGATTATCCAAAAGAACATATATACATATCACAGATATGGACAACAGTGTGGTGATAGAGGGAAAGGGGTGGGCTAGGTGGAGGTGGGCAAATGTGAAGAAAATGGGGGATGGAAAGAGACTTTTCTTGTTGTGATGGGTACATTATGCAGTGCGCAGATGATGTTTATTGAGTTGTGCACCTGAAACCTGTATGGTTTTACTAACCAATGTCAGCCTAATAAAGTCTATTAAAAATAAAATAAGCATATCTTGACTGCCTTTTTTTTTGAGCATTTGAAAATGAATTTGATATATATGTGTAAATTTATACACATGCATGACATACACAGATGCACCATACAAAAAGCAAAGCAAGATGGGATTTTGGGTTTTGATTGTGATTGCTTAGACTCTGTTGTTCAATTTGTGAGAAATGATATTTTTAGAACATTGGACTTTTCAATACATCAACATTTTATGTCCACTTGTCTAGGTAGGTTTTTATTTATTTCTTTCAATAGTAATTTCAAATTTGTTTAAGTATTTGTCTTTTCTTTGTAGATTCATTTCTAGGCATTTAATGTTTTTCAATGTTACATTAAATGACACTAAAAATGAGCTTCCATTGATTATTGCTGTGTACATATGAATTCAATTAATATTTTACATATTGACCATGTAAATTTAAAGTTGTTAAACTTACTAGTTAAACTTAATAGCTTTCATGTAGATTTCTGTGGATTTTCAAATATATAACATTATGCCTTATTTGAATAAGGATAATTTTAAATAAAATAGATAAAATGTTCTCTTGGGTACATACTCTCACCTGATGTGTAAACAAGGACAAAAAGATAATCTTCCAATGCATGGCAGGTATTTTATTTTATTAGATTGTCATTCTTCTTTTTCTTCTTTTTTAGGTATTATTCTAGTACTTTTAGAAAACAAAATAAAAACTAATGTATTACTATCTCAATACTAAATATAATTATGTCCAAAGTTTTGTTCCCTTTCTTGAGGAAATAATATTGATAACATTTTTATTATAAAATAATAACAATATTAATATTTACTGAGTGATAAATATCATTGAACATTTTGCTAATGTATCACAGTTTATTTTAAGCTTGACAGTAATTCTATTTATAAATACCATAATCTGGTTTCTGAGATAAGGAATTTGAAAAATACATACTGTGTTTCATTTAAACCCATTACTACAATAAATAAATCCCAATTATAATGACTTATTAACAATTTACATATTATTCACATAAGAGTCTTAGATAATTCTTCATCTCAGAAGGTCAGCTCATCTTGGTTATTCAGATGAAGCATCTTCCACCTTGTTGTGTCACACCCAAGGGCCTTATTTTTGCATGCAATGTGTTGGCAAAATTAAGTTGTAGAAGAGAATATTGCTTTTTAAAAAGCCTGGGAACAATACATAGCAGCATTTCTTCCTTTTCACAGTTGTTTGGCAAGAATTATTTGCATGGCCATATATAATTACTCCCAGGAAGAATATAAAATATAGTCTAGCCATGTCCTTTATTACACAACTATTACTAGAGAACAAGAGAATTAATTGTGAAGAATAGTTTCAGTGTCTGGTGCATAGTTTGTGTCACTTCTCAAATATCACATAGCTAGAATATGTCCAATTATAGAGATGAATTCTATGCCACCTAAGAGGTCATGCCTACCCTAAATAGATTCCGCAAAACTGAACTTCACAAACAGCCTGATGTCATTTCCATCTTGTGCTTAGTTCTCTTCCACAAATATGCCTCCCCCGAAGCCATTATTGCTGATGGTATGGGTACCCCTAAGTTTAAGCAGTAAGGGTGTAGGTGGAGTTTACCCATGTGGGCCGGGATGACTACATGCATGTATGTGAGATCCCTATGGGACAAGGCATTGACCTAGTCTGGGCTGGGGGTAGGAACTGGCTCTTTGTTCACTGCTTCCATGAAAAGGGTCAATCCAATAGATAAATAAATGTAGCTAATAAACTTTAATGAAGTATCAGGTAAATTTATCAATGTATAGGAACAGGATCTATTTTACTTAACAGTTTTCTGGATTTATGTATCTGGACATATAACATACGAATCTATTTTTGTAGTCTTGCCCAAGGCCCTGCAAAGGTTAGGGCTAAGCCTGTGCCTATATTTTTCCAGAATAGAAGAAACTTCATTTATTTTGTTAGAAGAACATTTCTTGTATCTCTATCCCTCTATTAAATTATTTATTTCTCCAAATATATTTCCTTTTTGTTTTCCATCACCATATTCTTCTGCCATTCCTTCAGATATCTACCATTCTCTCAGATACCTGCCACTGTTGCTGTAGCAAACATAGCTTTAAGATAAGCCTCCAACCCACTTTTGCCTCATCATCTTTCCTAAGCATAGTCTTACCACTAAGTTCTTATTTATATAGAAATTTTGGAACTGCTACTGGTGTGAAGAAGACTTCTTTATTCTCTATATTTTTTTAAGAGTGTGTACTGTACTATAGCTCATATTTCAGGTATTACTCTTTGACTTCTAATTATCTGCATAGTTATTTAACCTACCCTCTTTAACATAAGCAATTTAGGTTTTAGCCTATATCTCACGTATTTATGCTCCACATATACTCAATTTCTCCCATTTCTATTCCATAGTGCACACACACTATAAATATCAGACTCTAGTATTTATAGAATATTTCAATAAACAATCATGAATGAATGGATATATAAATTATTTCAATGACTTTTATTATCCAAAAATATCATATTTCATGTTATTTTATCTTTTATATTTACCTTTTAGATATAAAACTAAAAGAATAGTTTCTATGTTTTTAATAAGTTCAATGGAAATAAATGAAATCTAAAAACTCTGCTTTGAATTTTTAGAAATGTTTTATATGTGTATTTGCTATCTTCTTCCTAGCACATAACAGAACCCTACATTAAATTTAACTATGGGTTTGAACATGTAGTTTGCCTCTTGATGAGTCAATTAGTGTAACTGATTGTCTTGAAACAAAAGTATCTGTATTGCACACCCCCAAATTATCAGTTGTCAAATTATTCCACGGTTAATTAAAATGTTATTGGTATAAAGTTTGAAGTTTATGAAGCAATTCATGAATATCTTCAGAAGGTTTTGTTTTTTAATCCTCACCCAAAGCTATGTTTATTGATTCTTTTTGGGTTTTTTTTATTGTTTTAAGTATTACAAATAGTAGTACATATGCCTCCTTTTTTTCCCCCCATTGACCTCCCCCCGACCTACCCTACCCCCCAGTACATGCCTTCACCTGCCCGCCCTCCCTCTTGCCCCAGTGTCTTGTATCCATTGGTTGTGCTTATATGCATGCCTACAAGTCCTTTGGTTGATCTCTTACAGCCCCCCTCGCCCAACCTCCCCTGCCTTCCCTATGTAGTTTGACAGTCTGTTCAATGCTTCTTTGCCTCTGTATCTATTTCCCCCCCATTTCTTTCCTTTAAAAAATTTTGCCTCTGCAGACTAGAAATAAACATATAATAACAAAAAACAAACAAAAAAAATGTCTGAGTCCCAATTTCAATGTCCAACAGTTCTGAGTCCCCGTTTCAATGTCTAACAGTTCCTTATGTGTTCATGTCAGCAATGATATCTGGATGGTGGGCACATGGTGGCAATGCAGGTCCGACCCTCTCTGGTTTGGTCCTAGGCAACCTGCAGCAGTGCACAGCTGCTGACTGCTCGCGTGGCAAGGCGTTGTCAGCGTCTTCCATCTCTGGACTGTTTTTCCTCTTGTCTTCATGGTTGGAGCAGACCTGTCAATTCCTCTCTGTTGCAGGAATCCACATGGTCTTGGAGTTGTTTTCTGAAAATATACAAACATATTCTTGACCACAAGTTAATAAAGGAATCTTTTCTATATAATTGATTTGAGATCCTTTTTATTTTTGCCCAAACGATTTTCCTTTGTCTTATTTAGACATCATGTGTGTTTTTAATGGCCCTCTTGCTGTTAGCATTACAAATGAAAATTAATTTTGTAAAGTAAAAATTTTCTAGATGTAATTTATTTATAGGATATTTTTCCTTATATGATATTACCCTACTATCCCCCACCTTTTTTTTATTAATGGAGGTTTTTGTAAATTTTTAAATGCAGTCTTGATAACTTTAAATTTAATTTTTTTTTTTTTGCCCAAAAATATGACTGCTTTAGGTTCATTGCATATTCAGGAATTTTACCATGAGATGAACTACCAATAGAAATTTTAGTTATTACTTTAAGAACAGCTTTTTGTCCAGTACAATTAAATTTACTTGAATATTCACTTATTTCAATTAGCCTATTTAAATTAATCTGAAAATTTGATTACTATTTTACTGTCAAATTTAATACTCTACCAACAATCTTAGTTTACCCTGTAAATATCAGTGGGAAGGATTATTTGTATTCTTGAGTGGGCCCTGAGCATTCCTGATGCTAGGCTAAATTTAGATAAGGGGAAGCTGCTGTCGGCCAAGTCTCTTGTCTGTTACCTGGGTCCCGATCTGAGCTGGGCCAAGTCTCTGTCTGTCACCTGTATCTCGATGTGAGCTGGGCCAAGTCTCTTTCTGTTGCCTGGGTCCCGATCTGAGCTGGGTGTGAGAAGCATGAAGCAGCCATGGGGGCAGGAGACCTCCTTCAGAAGGGGCAAGGGTTCAAGCCCCTGCAATATTGGGGGGGGGTGAGGGTCTGTGCCCCACTTCTGTTGCCCCCCCAAGTTCTCTCCTGATGGCCCCTCTGCGACTGTGCCTGTCTTAGGTTATTCCTTACTTGAGGAATCTTACCCGTCTCTGGCTAACCAGCCATCCTCCGGGGCCAAGCAGGGTGATGTGAGGTTTAGTTCTGTCTCCTTGGTAGCCTATGCCCCCATGGCCTCCACACCCAACACCTGCCTTGGGAACCCCTGGTCTGCTGGCGGGGTCCTGGTGTTGATCA
Organism: Corynorhinus townsendii; assembly: GCA_026230045.1. NCBI lineage: Eukaryota > Metazoa > Chordata > Mammalia > Chiroptera > Vespertilionidae > Corynorhinus > Corynorhinus townsendii. The sequence goes on along the minus strand of JAPDVU010000001.1, from coordinate 110,204,292 downwards.
CATATCTCGGGGAACTCGGGTTTCTTCTCCAGTGAGGGCCCAGCTCACACAATTGGGTGTGAGACAGATCCATGGTACCAGCCACCACAAGGCTTCAAGCTCAGCATGAACAGAAAGCTCAGGCAACAGCTGAGGGCAATTGGATTGTGAGAAGAGGGTCCCTCTTGGCACAAAAGGCAAGAGGGGCCAATATAGGATGCTCAAGTGCCTTCCCAGTGCCTTAATTCCTTATGAAAGGGATTAATTTCTTTCATGTCCTTTTTTTTTTTTAATTGCTGCCAACCATTCCAAGAATTAGTTTGTAAGTTTGCTTGGGATAATTGTACAATATGCTGTTGTAAAATATCTAAAATTATAATGACATTGTAGAATAATATCATGTAAGGATATTCTTTGCCCCAGGCAATTCCATTTCAAACTGGCTGTCAATTTCTTTTTGTAGCTTTATATAACCTTTGTCAGGGAGGCAAAAACACAAATTACTTACTTTAGTTCAAGAGGCCAAATATATTTACTTTCAATTACAATCCTTAAGAATTTTGAAGGAAACTTCTCTTTGTTTCCTTCCAAAATAATTTTCAGGCTACAGAGAGTTTCATTTAAAAATTTTTGTCACATGAAACAATTTCCCTTAAGGTTATGGGGACCACTAGTATTGATTAGATTTAGTATTTTATTTTTATTTTATAATTTTTAATTTTTATTTTTTACATATGTGTCCTTATTTCCCCATTACCCTCTTTCCCCACTTATGCCCCAACCCCTTGTTGTCTGTGTCTATTGATTAGGTTCATATGCATGCATACAAGTCCCTTGGTTGATCTCTCCTCCTTACCTCCACCCTCCCCTACCTTACCTGAGGTATGATGTTCTGATCGCCATTTCTTAGCCTCTGGATCTGTTCTTGTTCATCAGTCAATGCCGTTCATTATATTCCACAAATGAGCGAGATCATGTGATATTTATCTTTCTCTGCCTGGCTTATTTCACTCAACATAATATTCTCCATCTCCATCCATATTGTTGCAAATGGTAGGAATTCTTTCTTTTTTACCGCAACGTAGTATTCCATTGTATAGATATACCACAGTTTTTTATTCCATTCATCTACTGATGGGCATTTAGGCTGTTTCCAAATCTTAGCTATGGTGAATTGTGTTGCTATGAACGTAGGAGTGCATATATCCTTTCTGATTCGTGTTTCTAGATTCTTGGGATATATTCCTAGAAGTGGGATCATTGGGTAAAATGGGAGTTCCATTTTTAGTTTTTTGAGGAAATTCCATACTGTTCTCCACATTTTATAGCTCTACAGGCCTACCTCAAAAAAAACAAGAAAAAATGGTAGTATATCACCTAATGCTACAACGCAAAGAATTAGAAAGAGAGCAACAAGAAAAGCCCACAGTGAGCAGAAGGAAGGAAATAATAAAGATCAGAGCAGGAATGAATGACATAGAGACCAAAAAAACAATGCAAAGGATCAACAAAACCAAGAGCTGGTTCTTTGAAAGGATAAACAAGATTGATGAATCTCTAGCCAGGCTCATCAAGAAGCAAAGAGAGAGGACCCAAATAAACAAAATCAGAAATGAAAGAGGTGAAATAACAACAGACCCCACAGAAATACAAAGGATTGTTAAAAAATACTATGAACAACTCTATTCTAACAAACTACACAATCTGGAGGAAATGGACACATTCCTAGAAAAATACAACCTTCCAAAACTCACTCAGGAAGATTCTAAAAATCTCAATAGGCTGATAACTATGGAAGAAATTGAAACAGTCATCAAAAAGCTTCCAGCAAACAAAAGCCCAGGGCCAGACGGCTTCACAGGGGAGTTTTACCAAACATTCAAGGAAGAACTAAAATCTATCCTCCTCAGACTATTCCAGTAAATTCGAGAAGATGGAATACTTCCAAGCTCTTTCTATGAGGCCAGCATCACCTGAATACCAAAACCAGATAAAGACAATACAATGAAAGAGAATTACAGGCCAATATCCCTCGTGAACATAGATGCCAAAATCCTCAACAAAATTCTAGCAAATCAAATCCAGCAGTACATCGGAAAGATTATACACCGTGACCAAGTAGGATTTATCCCAGGGATGCAAGGATGGTACAATATTCACAAATCAATAAACGTGATACAACACATAAGCAAATTGAGAGATAAAAATCACATAGTCATATCAATTGATGCAGAAAAAGCATTTGACAAAATCCAACACCCTTTCTTGATAAAAACTCTCAGCAAGGTGGGAATAGAAGGATCATACCTAAACATAATAAAAGCCATATACGACAAACCCACAGCCAACATCATACTCAATGGGCAAAAACTAAAACCATTTCCCCTAAGAACAGGAAAAAGACAGGGATACCCACTCTCACCACTCTTGTTCAATATAGTGCTGGAAGTACTAGCCATTGCCATCAGACAAGAAGAAGAAATAAAAGGCATCCAAATTGGAAAAGAAGAAGTAAAACTGTCCTTATTTGCAGATGCCATGATACTGTACATAGAAAACCCTAAAGACTCCATAAAAAATTATTAGACTTAATAAATGAATTTGGTAATGTAGCAGGATACAAAATTAATGCCAAGAAATCTATGGCATTTCTATACACCAATAATGAACTTACAGGAAGAGAGACTTAAAAGCAATCCCATTTACCATCGCACCAAAAAAATTAAGATACATAGGAATAAACTTAACTAAAGAGGTAAAAGACCTATATGCAGAAAACTACACGACACTGAAAAAAGAGATAGAGAAAGACATAAACAGATGGAAGAACATACCATGTTCATGGATTGGTAGAATCAACATCATCAAAATGTGCATACTACCCAAAGCAATCTATAAATTCAATCCACTTCCCATTAAAATACCAATGACATATTTCACAGACCTAGCACGAACTTTCCAAAAATTTATTTGGAATAAAAAAAGAACCCGAATAGCTACAGCAATCCTGAGAAAGAAGAACAAAGTGGGTGGGTTCTCAATACCAGATATCAAGCTGTATTATAAAGCCACTGTTCTTAAAACAACCTGGTACTGGCTCAAGAACAGACATATAGATCAATGGAATAGAATAGAGAACCCAGAAATTGACCCAAATCAATATGTTCAATTAATATTTGACAAAGGTGGCACGAACAGTCAATGGAGTCAACAAATGGTGTGAGGAAAAGTGGACAGACACATGCAAAAAAATGAAGCTAGATCACCAACTTATACCATATACAAAAATGAACTCAAAATGGATAAAGGACTTAAACATAAAATGGGAAACGATGAAAATACTAGAGGAATCCACAGGCAGCAAAATCTCGGACATATGCTGAAAGAACTTCTTCACTGATACTACTCCTAGGGCAATGGAAGCTAAAGTGAAAATAAACAAATGGGACTACATCAAAATAAAAAGCTTTTGCACAGCAAAGAAAACCATCAATAAAACAACAAGAAAGCCCACTGCATGGGAGAACATATTTGCCAATGATATCAATGATAAGGGTTTAATCTCCAGAGAACTCATACAACTTAACAAAAAGAAGATAAACAACCCAATCAAAAAATGGATAACTGATCTAAATAGACACTTTTCGAAAGAAGACAGAAGGCAGGCCAAGAGACATATGAAAACCTGCTCACAGTCACTAATCATCATAGAGATGCAAATCTAAACAACGATGAGGTACCATCTCACACCTGTCAGAATGGCTATTATCAACAAATCAAAAAACAAGAAGTGTTGGTGAGGATGCGGAGAAAAAGGAGCTCTTTTGCACTGCTGGTGGGAATGCAGACTGGTGCAGCCACTGTGGAGAACAGTATGGAGCTTCCTCACAAAACTAAAAACGGAGTTCCCATTTGACCCAGTGATCCCACATCTATTGGTTTTATTTTAGAAAGAGAGGAAGGGAAAGAGAAGAGAGAAACATCGATGTGAGAGAGAAACACCATTGGTTGCCTCCTGAACAGGGATTGAACCCACAACCAGGCCTGCAGCCTGAAGGGGAAGTGACTCCACAACCTTTTTGGTGCACAGAATGATGCTCCAACCAACTGAGCCACCCAGTCAGGGAAAATGTTGTTTTGTTGTGTGTGCACATATGTGTGTGTGTGCGTGTGTGTTTAATAGCATTTTTTATTGGTGAGTCACAGACATTATGATGTTTTTCAGAAATGTGAGTGTAGGACAGATTTTCTGTAAAATCCCAAAGGGAAGAGTTGGATTTGTTTTCTTCCACTAAATTTGTTAGAAAGAAGACTTAGGCATTTTGATTTTCTTTTGAAAATCATTCTATAGTAAATCATGTGTTTTTTGTTTTAATAGAATATATGTCATCTATATTCATCATAAAATGCTTCAAAAATGCACAGAAACTGGAAAAATGTATAAATTATTTTACATTTACAATTAATCTCCAGTTTTTGTGTGTCTTGAAATTCTGTTGTGGGATAGTGAGATAGAAGCCTCTGGGTCTTTTCTCTGACTGGCAACAGATCGCTTTTTCCCATTGCTAAATACTCTTATGCATTGCAAGCACAGCATTTTATAACCTATAGTTTTATGAATACTTTTACCAGGATAAAATTTATGAAACCCCATTGATGAGCATTTAGTCAGGAAATAACATTTTGTTTAGGTAACAGTGTTTTACTTGGTTGTGTATAAAACTTGATTATAATTTAAAATAACTGTTTTCATTTGCTTAGTAATAAAATGTTTGTGAACATGTAGGTGAGTTGATACTGCTACTTGCTTCAGTTCTTTCTATTAAGATAAAACATATCTTTAAATTATGTATTTATCCAATAGCTACTTTAGAAGCGCCTACAGCCAAGATGTTATGAATGATGTTTGGTATGACAAACATAAGAATATTGGAATAGATCTAAAGAAAAGTGGCAGAGTTAGACATGTTACTGGAGAGGTTTCCCAACTAAGATCAGAAATGCTATTCTCTCTACATGGGAAAATTGACAAAGAAAAGAGGCAATAAATAAACCCACCTAAGAAAGCTGACACAAATGGGATACCGCATCACACAGAAAAATCAATAAGGATTCATTTATACCAAATTATAGGAAGTGGTGTACTTTATGTGCTTTTGGAAGATGTCAAGTACAGCAAATCTCCAGTGTTACCTAGGAAACTGGCCGTGGAGTGATAGCAGCTTTGCTGAGATGGATTCTAGGGGTTTTTCAGTGCACTTTTTCTCCATGTGAGAGGAAAGCGACTGAATAATATCCAAATAAAGATGTGTCCAATGGAAGCCTAGATGGGGGGGGGGGGGTGTTAAATAAAATAACTTTATAGAAACACATACTTTAAGATGGGACAATAAAAATCAAATTACATTTATTTTATAAGCTAAATATCAGGAGTATGACTTCCAAAAGAAAACACAGCTATTTAATGACATAAGTGGCCTAGTTCTAGTAGGAAGTCTGAGTCAAGAAAATTACCTTGTTACTCTAGGGAAAGTAACTTATCCTCTCTGATCCTTATTATAATATAAAACTTAAAAATTAGATGAGAAAGTTTAAAATGCCCTCCAATTTCTAAAACATTGATTCTTTGGAGACAGATATAAAATTGAAATTAACATTCCTTGAGTCCTCTTCAGTACATTTCATTAAACCACTATAACAGTAAAATATAACCAAGTTTCATTATCAATGTCAAACAACTCTAATATAGTTTAGATCTCTGTAGGATTTATGGGAAAAGGTAATTATTTTTCTATGTTCACATATGAATTAATGAATCTTAATTTTTAATGAGTGAAGTTTAGGATATAAATTAAAAATAAACTAAAACACAAAGGACAAGTTTAAATTCATACATTCAGAAGAGATGTACCCATGATTTAAACAACAAAAACAAAATGAGTGTGGAAGGATTCCTGGGGGGGAAAAGAGAAGCAGGAAATATTTCAGTTAGAGAAGAATTGTAGAATATGGCAATGGAGAGTCTGTTTGCTGAGGTTCTAAGGTGGAAATGTACCTTTCACTTATCCTACCTTCTTTAGAAGCCTCAGGTCATCTGTTCTGCCTACAACTCTCGGTTGAGGATTTTTAAATGAATGAATAATGCAGTATGTACCAAATTATTTTAAAACAGCATAATGATTAGATGAGAAAAAGTCCTTGGACCTTGGAACAATCACCTCTATTCTGACCAGCAGCTTACACAATAGTTTTGCAATTAAGTTGCTTCATAGATGGTTACTAGCTAAGTTAATGAAATGTTTTGGTTAGAGAATTTAAATGTGAATAGTGAAGAAAGAGTTAATTAAATCATTATGAAGTCAGAAAAAGGAGCAAATGGAGAACAGACTTAACAATGGAAGATTTACCCACTCTTCCTTAGCACTAAGCATGTCTTACAATATAATCTCACATTCTGAAATCCTCACATCATGAGGGTGGCTGTTCACAATCAGAGCCCGAGCTCTTGGTGAATGTTCAGAATGTCAAGGGTTCACCTAGGGCAGTGGTCGGCAAACTATGGCTAATGAGCAGTGGTTTGCTGCTCTGTTGACTAATGAGTTTGCCGACCACTGACCTAGGTTCTCATATTAAAAACTAACAAACAAAAAAACAAACAACAACAACAAAAAGATAACATTTCTTATATTCCAAAGGAGGTTAAAAGGAAACCATGAATTGGAAAATACATGAAATAGTGAAATGCAACAGCAGAATTTATCAGTAAACATACTGAAGTAAGTCAAAACACATGAGTGAGAAAGAAGAAATAGTAAGAAGCTAGAATTAAGAAGCCAGGATGGAGTATTCTCAAAAATAATCTTAACATATGACCTTTCTCTCCTGTATAGACATTCTTCTCTGCCTCATTGTGGTTTCTGCAAGGTCTGTGCCACTCAGTCTTATCTAATGGTTTTTGACTGGATTGTTTGAGAAAGAGTAAGGAGAACTTAAGACACTCTTGGAAAAACTTTGGTATTTTCCTTCCTCTGGAACTTTCCTTCACTAGTTTTCTTACACAGACTTTCCTCTATCTTCTCTTTCATTATTCTAAATCCCATAGCATTCTTCAACTCCAAACACCAATGGCAGGGTCACAGGGAGTCCCATTTTCTACTTGAAATTCTTTATATTTGTCTTATTTAATTATATACAATTTGACAAGTATATTAGAAGTTACAATACTTCTGTAATTGTGTAATCTAAATATTTTCACCTATTACAGTTGATTAAATTTTGTTTGTATATATGTGATACATTCAATAATTATTAAAATTTTTATTTACACTCTTTTATCTCCATGGACAGAATATACATATCTCCATACATGCCGACACCCCTTAAATTTGGGCTTAACCATGAGTTAATTTGGACAATTGGATGTTAGTAGGTATGATGCAAATATATGCTCAAAATCTGTTTCTGAAGTCAATACTCCCTCTTAGGTCCTGCCATTGTAGAGAACAGTTTACTCTATGTAGTTATTGCCTCTCTGAGGAGGGACCCAGAATTAAAACTTAGAGTAGATCAGAACACAAGCTGCAAACAAAAAATAGGCCAGAGCCAACTTGCAGCTGACACACAGAATCATTTTTAAAAATCTGGTTAGATGTCACTGAAATTTGGTTATTGTTTATTAAGCAATCATTAATAGATTGCAGTCCATTTGCTAAGTAAACAAAGAGCCTTGATATAATGAATTCTATAGAGAAAAATAAACTAGTGATAAGAGATTGCAATGAGGATGGTAAGGTAGAATTAAAATTTTAAGTAAGAAAATCAGTAAGGACTTCATAAAGATGAGAATATTGGAAGGTGCTTGGGAAATGAGCCAAGTACATGTCTGTGGAGATTTAATTCCAAACTAGAAGATTAGTAAGTGCAGCAGTCCTGGAGCTAGAATGTGCTAATCATATCTAAGGAATAGCAAAGAGGTAAGCAGGGTAGGAAGACAGACTCTAAACATTCTAGATTCTCTATCAATTACATTGGAAATCAATGGAGGATTTAAAAGTGTATTCAAAAAATGAAATATGGAATTTATTTTTGAAATGGTATTCTGCTTTGTTGAAAATTGACTGCAGGATGGAAGGCTAGAGTAACCAGACTATTTAAATAATTCAGAATATAGTTAAGAATATATTAAATATTATGCTAAGTGAAATAAGTCAGTCAGAAAAAGCTAAAAAATCATATGATTTCACTTAGATGTGGGCTATAAAACTGAAACTCATGGCATAAATGGCAGAGTGCTGTTTGCCAAGAGGGAATGAGGTGATTGGGTGAAGGGGGTCCTGATATATGGTGATGGGAGAAGATTTGACTTGGGTGGTGAGCACACAGTGCAATATACAGATCTTGTAACATAGAAACCCACACCTGAAACCTGAATGGACATAACCAATGTCACACCCATTTTTTTTTTTTTTTAAAGAAGAGATTAAACCAGTGCAGTATTCCAAGTCAAAAATCTTGAGTTTGGGGGCATTTTTGAAAATACATTTGAAAATATTTGCTGATTAATTTTGATTATAGAACCCTATCTAATAAAGAGGCAATATGCTAATTGACCCTCACACCATTGCAAAGATGGTGGTGCCCACAGCCAATAAGGAGGGAATATGCTAATTGACTGCCCCACCCTCAAAGATGGCAGTGCCCAAAGCCACAAGATGGTGGCACCCAGCCCCCTCTGCCCCGCCCAAGGCGGCAGGCACGCAACATGGCCAGGCCCACCCCCAGGCGGGCCCAGCCCCTCCACACACCTGCTTCCGGAGTCCCTCAGTCCCCTCAGCCCCCCAGCCTCCCAGGGCCGGCCCGAGGTGCAGAAAAGCCTCAGATGGCAGCTGCCTAGCTGCCCAGGGCCACTCAAGACTCAGCTAACCAGGGCCAGCCAAGGCTTGCAGCAGAGGTGTGATGGGGCATCGCCTTCCCCTGATCGCCAGGTTGCTTCCTACCCCTGAGGGCTCCTGGACTGTGAGAGGGGGCAGGCTGGGCTGAGGGACCCCACCACCACCACCGGTGCATGAATTTTCATGCACTGGGCCTCTAGTATCTATAATAATAAAAGTGTAATATGCTAATTAGACCAGCCATCCTTCTGGATGACCTTCTGGATAGAGTCAGGGCTGTGAGGGAAGCCTGGGACCCAGGTGCCAGAGGGAAGCTGATGCCTGCAGCCAGGAGAAGGAAGGCCTACTCTTGCATGAATTTCGTGCATCGGGCCTCTAGTTAATTATTATATTTCAAGGACTGGTAATAATTTCAAGTTGTCCAGAAAAAAAAACTGTAAAGTGAAGTTCCCTCTTACCAAGATAAGAAAGACAGTGTAGGAAGCAGTTAAAATAGAAGTCACACTAAGAACATTTAACCAATCATGCATTGAAGTGATAAGTACATGAAAGGATATTGAGTGGAGAATTTTCCTGATACATTTCAAAATAGCACTACAGTCCACAGTCATAAACAATCTAGACTGGAACTTTCTATTTTTTAAAAGTTGAATACTAAATAGAGCCGCACACTACCTTCTGGGGCTTACAAAATTGGACACAGCTTCCCTTTCCCCTCACTCTCCTACTCCATTCCACTCCCCACTAGGTTATATAATAAAAAATAAAAACTAGGGAGGGGGAAATAAGTGCTAGTTATAAAATTGTTTTACTTCCCCTGCCTGTTTGGGAAAGAAGTATGATGTTTTTTTCTCACAAGCAGAATAAGAACTTATATGTAGACAGCCACCCCTAGAGACTGAGGTTTCTGCAAGGTAGGAAGGCTGGTATTTCATTTTCCTACTGGCAGCCTGCTAAGCCACTGAATTCCAGAATTCCTCTTATATTTTTGGACAACTTGACACATTTTCCTGGGTCTGGCTTCCAGTGCAGCAAGATGACTCTGCGCCATCTATGCCTGGGAAGAAGATGCTAAGGAGCACTCGGTGGTTCATTTGCCTGTGTAAACATGAAGATTAGGGAAGGATCTTGGGATGGCTCAAAGGTCTGCTGCACTAGTTATAGTGATGCCTCACCCAGAGGTGGTTCGTAATAGAACACTGCTGGAGCCACATTGAGACGGAGCTGCTCTTTTGTGAAGAGCACCTCCCAGAAAGAAGGAACTGAAGTAAAGCTAGACATGTTTCCCAGAAACTCATGAACGTTGTGATCTGAGGCCACTAGTAGGAGACATAAAAAAGCAAACCAAAGTGAAGACCTAGAGATTCTTTCTTACCAAAGCAACACAAACAGATTATAAATGAAGTTACCTGCCTCTTTTATTGCTCTCCTCAGCCTCAATCCCAGAATCAGACCACGATATCTATTTACTGCCTGATGGGGAGTTGGGCTGCTTCTAACTCCCCATCAGGAGTTTGGCTTTTGAAAATAATGCTGCAAGGAATATAAGGGTGCACATATTCTTTCAAATTAGTGTTTCTGGTTTCTTTGGATATATTACTGGAAGTTGAATCATTGGTCATAAGGCAATTACATTTTTTTGAAGTAACTTCATACTACTTTCCACAGTGGCTGCAATGGTCACACCAAAAATTTTAATAATTATGCTTAAATAAAGAAAAATAATTGGACCCTGATATCCTCTCTCTCCCTATAAGATGGTAGGGTGGGAGGGGAGAATTGAAAGAGTGGCCCATGCCCTCTCTCCACTCCAGATACTATAAAAACTAGCCTGGGTATGCCTGCGGAAGTGGGTTGCATATGATTAAATCAGCTATAAGATTGGTTTGTAAACAGAACTGTTTTTAATATTGAATATGAGAGTCATCAATAACTTAATGATCACAGTTGTAAGTAATGAGTGGGAAAAAAGTGATACTAGGGATTTAACATCTTACTTAAGTCTGACATCAGCCAACTTGAATAATAATATTTTTTCTTCGTAATTTTCTTCTTTCTTTGATGTAGTAAGAATAAATATCAAGTCATGGCCTTAGCCTTTCAAAGTATAACTGTTGAAGTGACACATTGAGTGCTTTTCTAAAATATTAATGTAACACTTATATTTGTTAGTAATGAAAATACCCTCCACTCTGAATTTATACAAATTCTGGTTGACTCAGTGGGAAAATAGTTCATTTTTGGTTGAAAGAAAATATTTCAGATATTCCACTTAAATGGGAATGAGGGATCTACATAAAGAAAAACAGTTTACTTCGGAGTTGTTAAAAGTATGTCAGGTGATTCTCCATACATCTATAATATGTAATTTAAGAAAGAAAGTATGCGTAGATTTTAGATAATTTTTCTTTGTTGAAGCATACCCCATGGTGTCAGCTTAATATTAACTCTCAGTTAGACACAATTATTTTCCTTCCTTTTATAACCCCAACTGTTTTTCCTCTCTTCTCTCATCTCTTTTTTTCTACATCCTTACATCTTTCATTTGTTCTTCTTAGAATCTTTTTCAGAAACCTTTAATCATTAGATGCCATATTTCATACTGAATTATTAGTAATGACCTAAGATGATGGAAAACAGCAATCTTTATACTGCAAGCTAACAGAAATCTGAAAATGTAAAGGGAAAGATGCAAAATAAAAACAACAATTTCAAGGTTTAGGCCTTGCCTAGTTTAATCATTCCTTTCTTACTGCTTGATTTGTTCTATAATAATCACATGATTTTATAATCAATACTAGGAGCCCAGTGCGCAAATTTGTGGACCTTGAAATGAACTGTGGGCTGTGAGGCAGTGGTGGGCACAGGGGTGGGTCTTGGCCCATACTCTGCACCCCTGCCTGACCCTTCCTGCCATGGCCCCTGGTCCCCTGTCTGCTGGTAGTCCCGCTCCTGCCACCGCCACTCCCATATGCTGATGGCGCCTGCCCTGCTCGCACCTGCTGATAGGGCAGAATGATTGGGACTGGTGTCAGCAGCAGGTGTGAGCAGAGAGTGGTGGCTACACCCCAATCACCCTTCAGGAGCAGGGGGAGGTGAAGAAGCCCTGAGGGGTGATCAGGGCCAGCAGCCACTGCTCATACCCCTTGACGGCGCCAAGCAATTGGGACTGGTGCCAGGTGTTGGCAGTGGGTGTGAGCACCAGGCAGGACTGCAGCGTGGGAGCAAAGAATTTTCAGTAACCACCAGAGGTTCACCCTGATGACAGCGATCAGTGCCCCGCCTTGGTCTGGCACACCCTCTCACCTGCTCCACCATCTCGCTGCAGCCGATGCCCGCCATGTTATGCACATACCCCCTGGTGGTCAGCGCACATCATAATGACCAGTTATTCGGTTGTTCCGCCATTCAGTCTATTTGCATATTAGCCTTTTACTATAAAGGATTGCCTATCAACTTTTAATATGCTAAAAAGACTTCATTTTTCATACACAGCACACTAGTTGCTTATCTCTTTTATCTTCTATTTCCTTGCTTGACTTTATTTAAAAAAAGTTCCCTTAAATATTTATAAAATAACTGGTGTAAATTGATCAACCACTGTTCAATACATCTAGCAATAGAGTTTTAAAAATGCGTTATGCGGCAAAATGATACTGAAGAGCAAAGCATTAACTCTGTGAGAGTGCCTGAGGATAAGGGTGCAAACATGCTCAATTCGTTTGGAAATATCCAGAGGAATTGAGGTGCCCAGATAATCATTTTGCAGTTAAAGGCAACTGGCTGGATGTTTCAAAAATTCTGAACAACAATTGAGATTGCATTTCAAATAGCCCCCCCCCCAAAAAAAAAGGAAATCAATAAAAACTTATACAAACATAATTTGTTGGGTGTAGTTAAATAATTTTTCTCCCAGCTCAGTTTCAGTGATTGCATTGTAATACTAGTTTTATTCCAGAACTAAAAATGACCTTTCCCAAGGTATATCTTTTCATGCCAGGTTTTCAATTGACAGAGATTATTGCCAACACTGGCTGAAAAGAATCATTATATAGCAATGATGTTTTCACTCTCTGCTTTGCCTGGTTCTGTTTAGTAATAGCTACTATATTTGTGCAACATACCACATTGGCCAAACTGATCATGAGCCATTCCTAATTATGCCCAATAGCTTTTTGTTGTTTTTGGCCACCGCCTTCCACTGGTGGTTTTTAAAATTAGTGAATATTCTTCATTCATCAATTTACTCATTCAACTAATATTAGTTGAGCTCCTATGGGTTGTGAAGCACTGGGGCAACATAATAGTTGTATTCTAATTGAAACAGTCATTACACAGTAATTTGACAAAAAAAATTAATGTAAAGAATTGTTAACATTAAGAGGGGATTGGAGAAATAATGAATTGACTAGTCAGAAATAAAGAGAAATCTGAAGACTACAGGAACAGCACGTGTAATGAGCATTCACTGCACTAGGGCTTAGAAGTGCCCAAGGAACAGCCCCCATTCCAGATGCCATCTAGACAGTGATGGTGAAGACAAACTGAAAGGCAGGAAGCCACTGTAGTGCCATGCCCGTGGAAATTCATGCAAGTTCACATTTTAGGTTGCTACGGAAAGCAGCTCAAGGAGAATCTATCCTACCAGAGGCACCGAGGCACTTTGAGAGGGTGGCTGGTGGAAGCTAAAATGTGGTGGATGCTGCTGGGTGCCATGTACTGCAGGGGTCAGGCATTGTCCAAATCTCAGGAGCCTGGCAATGGAAATCTCACATACCGCAGGGACCTTGCACTGGTTTTCTAGCTATCTCATGTTTCATGATTTTCTAAAGCATGTTATGCCATACATTATTTTACAGCAATCCTGTGTTTGGGTATGGGCTTATAAAGGAAATTGTCATTCAAAACACTGGGCAATTATAAATCCTCAGAACAAAGTTCTATTTTTCTTTTTCACGAGTTGCAAAGCCAAATAGTGAATGGGTAAAAATATGAGTGAAGTTCTTGGGTATGAGCCTTAAATACAAATTATACGACCATCGATTTTTATTTGGATGGTTTCAAAAACTGCTTCTGAGGTTCTCAGTATATTCAGGTACTATATGCATACCAAAATGTCCACCCTGACCTCTTTCATTAACTAGTGGGATGGGCCACTGTACTATAGCTACAGGATTTGGCAACATAGAATTATGCTCTCCACTCTCTGGTACATTGTATTTTAGAATAAAGAATCTTGACGTTGTTTTTATTTCCTAATACATAGGAGATTTTTCCATTCAAATTCTTTTTTAATTAATTAATTAACTTTTAAATCTTTATTATTGAAAGTATTACATATGTCTCCCTTTTCCCCTGCATTGACCCCTTCTAGCCTGCCCCTGCCACCTGTCCAAGGCCTTCCCCACACTAGTGGACTATGCATAGTCCATGGGCTATGCATATATGCCTGGATGAATAGAAAATCCCATCCTTCCATAAAGGGACCTAGTACATGATGGGAGCTTCCTCTGTTTTTATATGGCAGAGACTTCTGACTGCATGCCAAAGTATGCCAGCCAGACTTACTGGCCAAATTCCCCATAACATGGGAATGTGACAATAAACGCTCGTAGCTCTATATTAGCCTCTTATTACTGCTGTAACAAATTGCCACAGATTTGGTCGCTAAAATGAACAATTGTATTACCTTACAGTTTAGAAATAAAAAAGCTGAGATGTGACTACAATCAAGGTGTTGGCAGAGCTGCATTGACTCAATTGTTGAAGAGTGTGTTAATTTCCACATATATGTGAATTTTCCAGGTTTTTTTTTTCTGTTATTGATGTCTAGTTGCATTCAGAAAATAAACTTGGTATTATTTCAATCCTCTTAAATTTTTTAAGACTTGTTTTGTAACCTAACATGTGATCAATCTATCACAGGATGATCCATATGCACTGAAGAATGTGGTTACTGAGTAGAGTGGTGTGCCTATGTCCGTTAGTCGCATTTGTATTATAGTGTTGTTCAAGTCTACTGTTTCCTTATTAATTTTCTATCCAGATGTACTATCTTCTGTTGAAAGTAGAGTAATAGGCTCCCACTATTTTGTTATTATTATCTATTTCTTCCTTCAGATCTGTAAATGCTTGTTTTATATATTTAGGTACTTTGATGTTGGACTTGTATATATTTATTATTTGTTACATTCCTGATGAATTGGCCCTTTAAATGATCTTCTTTATATTTTGTTGCAATTTTTGGATTAAAGTTTATTTTGTTTAATATAAGTATAGTCACCCCTGCTCTCTTTTGGTTACCATTTCATGAAATATTAACCAGAATTTTTGTTTTGTTCTTTTTAACTGTTTCTCTTTCTTCATTGATATTCTTATTTTGCTCAGGTGTCATTTTCCTGATTTTATTTAGCTTTCTAGCTGCATTCTTTTGTAAATCACCAAGCTTTTAAAGATAATTATTTTGAATTCTTTGTCAGTAATTGATAAATCTCCATTTCTTAGGGTAGATATGTAGATGTTTATTTTGTTCTTTTGATGATGTAATATTTCTTGAATTTTCATGTTCTTTGTAGCTTTGTGTTGGTGTCTGCACATTTGAAGAAACAGTCATCTCTCCTTCTCTCCTAATATTTATGGACTGGCTTTAATGGGGAAACTAACTGTTCCTAGTTGTCCAGTCTTTTATTTTTGGGGGGGGGTGTGGGTGGGAGAGAGGCGGGGTCAGGTCTTTTTTTCTTTTTTCAGGATCTCATAACCTCTTACTTCCTCTGGTGTTTATGACTTCTATCAGTGTGAGGTAAAACAGAAACCAGCTAATCAGGCAGTGCACTGCAAGACCTGCATGACAGAGACATGTTACATTCATCCCTCCCTCAGCACTGCACCTTCTAGGAGTCTCACAGACATGCCAGCCACAGGGAGCTGATAGCCCATTTTCTTTGTTTCTAGCAAACCAGGTACCAGGCTATGCTGGTTCTTCAGTGCTCAGTGTGAGGTTATCTTTGGAAATGCACTGAAAGGTCAGGGACTTTTGGCATTCATCTAATTTCTCTCTCCCCAAGGGGTGGGTGCAGGCTGAGAAGATCTCTACAGGCACTGAGCTATATTACTTTGGGATGTGACTGATTTGGAAAAAGTGAAATTGCTCTTCTTACTCTTCACAGAGCAGCTGCTCTTAGTACTCTTATGGGTACTAGACTTTCTTAAATGAGTATAATGATCTCATTGAGTTATTGAGATATTTTAATCATTATACTGTTGTCGAATTGGTGTCACAATGAGAGAACAAGATATGAGACTTCTTTTTACACCATGTAGATGATATCACTCCTTCCTATTTTCTATACCCTTTTTGTAAATGGGATTATCTGTTTTTTTATTGTTGAGTTGTAAGATTTCTTTTTTTTTTTAATTTTATTTTATTTTTATTGTTTTAAGTATTACAAATAGTAGTACATATGTCTCCTTTTTTTTTTCCCCTTTGATCTCCCCCCGACCTCCCCTACCCCCCAGGACATGCCTTCACCTGCCCACCCTCCCCCCCCACCCCAGTGTCTTATATCCATTGGTTGTGCTTATATGCATGCATACAAGTCCTTCGGTTGGTCTCTTACAGCCCTCCTCGCCCAACCACCCCTGTCTTCCCAATGTAGTTTGACAGTCTGTTCAATGCTTCTTTGCCTCTGTATCTTTTTCCCACCATTTCTTTCCTTTAAAAAGTTTTGCCTTTGCAGACTGGAAATAAACATATAATAACAAAACAAGACAAAAAAAAAATGTTTGAGTCCCAATTTCAATGTCCAACAGTTCCTTATGTGTACATGTCAGCAGTGATATCTGGATGGTGGGCACATGGTGGCAATGCAGGTCCGACCCTCTCTGGTTTGGTCCTAGGTAACCTGCAGCGGTGCACAGCTGCTGACTGCTCCCATGGCAAGGCGTTGTCAGCGTCTACCATCTCTGGACTGTTTTTTCCTCTTGTCTTCGTGGTTGGAGCACTCTTGTCAATTCCTCTCTGTTGCAGGAATCCATCTGGTCTTGGGGTTGTTTTCTGAAAATATACAAATATATTCTCGACCACAAGTTAATAAAGGAATCTTTTCTATATAATTGCTTTGGGATCCTTTTTATTTTTGTTCAAACGATTTTCCTTTGTCTTATTTAGACACCATGTGTGTTTTTAATGGCCGTCTTGCTCTTAGCATTGCAAATGAACCTTAATTTGGTAAAGTAAAAATTTTCTAGATGTAATTTACTTATAGGATATTTTTCCTTACATGATATTGCCCTACTATCCCCCCCCCTTTTTTTTTTAATGGAGGTTTTTGTAAATTTTATAATGCAGTCTTGATAACTTTAAATTAAAAAAAAATTTTTTTTCCCCCACACATATGACTGCTTTAGGTTCATTGCATATTCAGGAATTTTACCATGAGATGAACTACCAATAAAAATTTTAGTTATTACTTTAAGAATAGCTTTTTGTCCAGTACTTGAATATTCACTTATTTCAATGAGCCTATTTAAATTAATCTGAAAACTCGATTACAATTTTACTGTCAAATTTAATACTCTACCAACAATCTTAGTTTACCCTGTAAATATTAGTGGGAAGGATTATTTGCATTTTTGAGTGGGCCCTGAGCATTCCAAATGCTCAGCTGAATTTAGATATAGGGCAACTGCTGTCGGCCAAGTCTCTTGTCTGTTACTGGGTCCCGATCTGAGCTGGGCCAAGTCTCTGTCTGTCACCTGTATCTCGATGTGAGCTGGGCCGGGTCTCTTTCTGTTGCCTGGGTCCCGATCTGAGCTGGGTGTGGGAAGTGCGAAGCAGCCATGGGGGTAGGAGACCTCCTTTAGAAGGGGGTGAGGGTTCAAGCCCCTGTAATGTTGGGGGGGTGAGGGTCTGTGCCCCACTTCTGTTGCCCCCCAAGTTCTCTCCTGATGGCCCCTCTGCGACTGTGCCTGTCTTAGGTTGTTCCTTCCTTGAGGAATCTTACCCGTCTCTGGCTAACCAGCCATCCTCCGGGGCCAAGCAGGGTGCTGTGAGGTTCAGTTCTGTCTCCTTGGTAGCCTATGACCCCATGGCCTCCACACCCAGCACCTGCCTTGGGAACCCTTGGCCTGCTGGCAGGGTCCCGGTGCTGATCACATATCTCGGGGAACTCGGGTTTCTTCTCCAGTGAGGGCCCAGCTCACACAATTGGATGTGAGACAGATCCCTGGTACCAGCCCCCACGAGGTTTCAAGCTCAGCATGAACAGAAAGCTCAGGTAACAGCTGAGGGCAATTGGATTGTGAGAAGAGGGTCCCTCTTGGCACAAAGGGCAAGAGGGGCCAATATAGGATGCTCAAGTGCCTTCCCAGTGCCTTAATTCCTTCTGCAAGGGATTAAATCCTTTCATGTCCCTTTTTTTAAATTGCTGCCTACCATTCAAAGAATTAGTTTGTAAGTTTGTTTGGGATAATTGTAAAGTATGCTGTTGTAAAATATCTAAGATTATAATGAGATTGTAGAATAATATCATGTAAGGATATTCTTTGCCCTAGGCCCTGGCAATTCCATTTCAAACTGGCTGTCAATTTCTTTTTGTAGCTTTATATAAACTTTGTCAGGGAGGCAAAAACACAAATTACTTACTTTAGTTCAAGAGGCCAAATATATTGACTTTCAATTACAATCCTTATGACTTTTGAAGGAAACTTCTCTTTGTTTCCTTCCAAAATAATTTTCAGTCTACAGAGAGTTTCATTTAAAAATTCTTGTCATATGGAACAATTTCTCTTAATGCCCCGCCCCCTTGTTGTCTGTGTCCATTGATTAGGTTCATATGCATGCATACAAGTCCCTTGGTTGATCTCTCCACCTTACCCCCACCCTCCCTTACCTTACCTGAGGTATGATCTTCTAATTGACATTTCTCAGCCTCTGGATCTGTTCTTGTTCATCAGTCTATGTCGTTCATTATATTCAACAAATGAGCGAGATCATGTGATATTTATCCTTCTCTGCCTGGCCCATTTCACTCAACATAATATTCTCCATCTCCATCCATATTATTGCAAATGGTAGGAACTCCTTCTTTTTCACCGCAGCTTAGCATTCCATTGTATAGATATACCACAGTTTTTTAATCCATTCATCTGCTGATGGGCATTTAGGTTGTTTCCAAATCTTGGCTATGGTGAATTGTGCTGCTATGAACATAGGGGTGCATATTTCCTTTCTGATGCCTGTTTCTAGATTCTTGGGATATATTCCTAGAAGTGGGATCACTGGGTCAAATGGGAGCTCCATTTTTATTTTTCTGAGGAAACACCATACTGTTCTCCACAGTGGCTGCACCAGTCTGCATTCCCACCAGCAGTGCAAAAGAGTTCCTTTTTCTCCGCATCCTCGCCAACACTTGTTGTCCGTTGATTTGTTGATAAAAGCCATTCTGACAGGTGTGAGATGGTACCTCACTGTTGTTTTGATTTGCATCTCTCTGACGATTAGTGACTGTGAGCAGGCTCCCATATGTCTCCTGGCCTGCCCTCTGTCCTCTTTCGAAAAGTGTCTACTTAGATCAGTTGCCCATTTTTTGATTGGGTTGTTTATCTTCTTTTTGTTAAGTTGTATGAGTTCTCTGTATATGTTGGAGATTAAACCCTTATCATTGATATCATTGGCAAATATGTTCTCCCATGCAGTGGGCTTTCTTGTTGTTTTATTGATGGTTTTCTTTGCTGTGCAAAAGCTTTTTATTTTGATGTAGTCCCATTTGTTTATTTTCTCTTTAGCTTCCATTGCCCTAGGAGTAGTATCAGTGAAGAAGTTCTTTCGGCATATGTCCGAGATTTTGCTGCCTGTGGATTCCTCTAGTATTTTCATGGATTCCCGTCTTATGTTTAAGTCCTTTATCCATTTTGAATTTATTTTTGTGTATGGTGTAAGTTGGTGATCTAGCTTCATTCTTTTGCATGTATCTGTCCAATTTTCCCAACACCATTTGTTGAAGAGACTGTCTTGACTCCATTGAATGTTCATGCCTCCTTTGTCAAATATTAATTGAGCATATTGATTTGGGTCAAGTTCTGGGTTCTCTATTCTATTCCATTGATCTATATGTGTGTTCTTGTTCCAGTACCAGGCTGTTTTGAGAACAGTAGCTTTGTAATACAGCTTGATATCCGGTATTGAGATCACACCTACTTTGTTCTTCTTTCTCAGGATTGCTGTAGCTATTCAGGTTCTTTTTTATTCCAGGTAAATTTTTGGAAAGTTCGCTCTAGGTCTGTGAAATATGTTGTTGGTATTTTAATGGGGAGTGCATTGAATTTATAGATTGCTTTGGGTAGTATGGACATTTTGATGATGTTGATTCTACCAATCCATGAACATGGTATGTTCTTCCATCTGTTTATGTCTTCCTCTATGTCTTTTTTCAGTGCCGTGTAGTTTTCTACGTATAGGTCTTTTACCTCTTTAGTTAAGTTTATTCCTAAGTATCTTAATTTTTTTGGTGCGATGGTAAATGGGATTGTTTTTTTAGTCTCTCTTTCTGTAAGTTCATTATTGGTGTATAGAAATGCCATAGATTTCTTGGCATTAATTTTGTATCCTGCTACATTACCGAATTCAGTTATTAAATCTAATAATTTTTTTATGGAGTCTTTAGGGTTTTCTATGTACAGTATCATGTCATCTGCGAATAAAGACAGTTTTACTTCTTCTTTTCCAATTTGAATGCCTTTTATTTCTTCTTCTTGTCTGATCGCAATGGCTAGTACTTCCAGCACTATATTAAACAGGAGTGGTGAGAGTGGGCATCCCTGTCTTGTTCCTGTTCTTAGGGGAAATGGTTTTAGTTTTTGCCCATTGAGTATGATGTTGGCTGTGGGTTTGTCATATATGGCTTTTATTATGTTCAGGTATGATCCTTCTATTCCCACCTTGCTGAGAGTTTTTATCAAGAAAGGGTGTTGGATTTTATCAAATGCTTTTTCTGCATCAATTGATATGCCTATGTGATTTTTATCTCTCAATTTGTTTATGTGATGTATCACGTTTATGGATTTGCGAATATTGTACCATCCTTGCATCCCTGGGATAAATCCTACTTGGTCATGGTGTATAATCTTTCTGATGTACTGCTGGATTCGATTTGCTAGAATTTTGTTGAGGATTTTGGCATCTATGTTCATGAGGGATATTGGCCTGTAATTCTCTTTCATTGTGTTGTCTTTGTCTGGTTTTGGTATTAGGGTGATGCTGGTTTCATAGAAGGAGTTTGGAAGTGTTCCTTCTTCTTGAATTTTCTGGAATAGTCTGAGGAGGATAGGTTTTAATTCTTCCTTGAATGTTTGGTAAAACTCCCCTGTGAAGCCATCAGGCCCTGGGCTTTTGTTTGCTGGAAGCTTTTTGATGACTGCTTCAATTTCTTCCATAGTTATCAGCCTATTGAGATTCTTAGAATCCTCCTGTGTGAGTTTTGGAAGGTTGTATTTTTCTAGGAATGTGTCCATTTCCTCCAGATTGTGTAGTTTGTTAGAATAGAGTTGTTCATAGTATTTTTTAACAATCCTTTGTATTTCTGTGGGGTCTGTTGTTATTTCACCTCTTTCATTTCTGATTTTGTTTATTTGGGTCCTCTCTCTTTGCTTCTTGGTCAGCCTGGCTAGAGGTTCATCAATCTTGTTTATCCTTTCAAAGAACCAGCTCTTCGTTTTGTTGATCCTGTGTATTGTTTTTTTGGTCTCTATGTCATTCATTTCTGCTCTGATCTTTATTATGTCTTTCCTTCTGCTCACTGTGGGCTTTTCTTGTTGCTCTCTTTCTAATTCTTTGAGTTGTTGAGTTAGAAGATTTATTACCATTTTTTCTTGTTTTTTGAGGTAGGCCTGTAGAGCTATAAACTTCCCTCTCAAGACTGCTTTCATTGTGTCCCATAGCATTTGCATTGTTGTGTTTTTATTGTCATTATTCTCCAGGATGTTTTTAATTTCTTCTTTGATCTCGTTGATCACCCAATCATTGTTTAATAGCATGCTATTCAGTTTCCATGTGTTTGAATTTTTTGGTATGTTTTTATTATAGTTTATTTCTAATATTATGCCATTGTGGTCTGAGAATATGCTTGATAGGATTTCAATCTTTTTGAATTTAGGGAGGCTTTGTTTGTGACCCAATATGTGGTCTATTTTTGTAAATGTCCCATGGGCACTTGAGAAGAATGTATATTCCGAGGCTTTGGGGTGAAATGCTCTGAAGATGTCAATTAGGTCTATCTGATCTAGTGTGTCATTTAGAATTGCTATTTCTTTGCTGATTTTTTGTCTGGAGGATTTATCCAGTGATGTCAGTGGTGTATTAAAGTCTCCTACTATGATTGTATTGTTGTCGATCTCTCCCTTGATCTCTTCTAGGAGTTTTTTTATGTATTTGGGTGCTCCTGCGTTGGGTGCATATATGTTTACCAGAGTTATATCTTCTTGTTGAATTGCTCCCTTTAGTATTATGTAGTGGCCTTCCTTATCTCTTGTTATGCCCTTTACTTTGAGGTCTATTTTATCAGATATAAGTATTGCTACCCCAGCTTTTTTCTCATTTCCATTTGCTTGAAAAATATTTTTCCATCCCTTCACTCTCAGTCTGTGTGAATCCTTTGCTCTGAGGTGAGTCTCTTGTAGACAGCAAATATATGGGTCATGTTTTCTTATCCATTCAGCTACCCTATGTCTTTTGATTGGTGCATTTAATCCATTTACATTTAATGTTATTATTGACAAGTACATGTTTGTTGTCATATTTTCCCCCTTAGTGTTTGTGTTTCTTTTTGCCTTTCTCTTTCTTCTTTTTACAGCAGTCCCTTCAGCATTTCTTGCATTGCTGGCTTGGTAGTGATAAACTCTCTTAGCCCTTTTTTGTCTGTGAAGCTCCTGATTCCCCCTTCAATTTTGAATGATAACCTTGCTGGGTATAGTATTCTTGGATTCAGACCCTTGCTTTGCATCACTTTGAATATTTCATTCCATTCCCTTCTGGCCTGGTGTGTTTCTGTTGAGAAATCAGTTGATATTCTAATAGGAGATCCCTTGTAGGTAACTTTCTGTCTCTCTCTGGCAGCCTTTAATATTCTTACTTTGTCATTGGTATTCGCCAATTTACTTATGATGTGTCTTGGTGTTGGTCTTTTGGGGTTCAACTTGTTTGGGACTCTATGTACTTCTTGGACTTGCATAGTTTTTTTCTTGCCAATATCAGGGAAGTTCTCCGTCATTATTTCTTCAAACAGTTTTTCTATTCCTTGCTTCTCTTCTTCACCTTCTGGTATCCCTATTATTCTAATATTGTTTCGTTTTGTGTTGTCCCAAAGCTCCCTTAGGCTCTCCTCTTGCTTTTTAAGTCTTCTTTCCATTTGCTGCTGTGTTTGTGTGTGTTTTCCTACCTTGTCTTCTAATTCACTGATGCGGTCCTCAGCCTCTTCTAGTCTACTGTTTAAGCCTTCCAATGTGTTCTTTATTGCAGCTATGTCGTTCTTCATCTCCTCTTGGTTTCTTTTCACGTTGGTGACATTTTCATTTAGTTCCTTGTAGTTCTCATTGAGTTGTGTGTATTTGTCATTGAGTTGTGTGTATTTGTCATCCATCCGTTTAAACATCCTTAGAACCATTACTCTGAATTCTCTCTCTGTTAAGCTGCCAGCCTCAATTTCATTTAACTCCCTTTCTGGTGATTCCTCTTTTTCTTTCCTTTGGGTATTGCTTTTTTGTCTCCCCATGTTTTCCTGAAATGTTTTAATTGTAGATCCAATTTCTTTGCTACCCAGGTTCTTTTGGTGATGGTGCTACTGGTGAAATCTGTTCTCCTGGGCTTGGTTATCTAGTGTAATTGAGGTGCTTAGCTTCTAAAGATTTCTCTTTAGAATGGATCCTATGGCCTCAGGGAGTATTCAGATTCCTTGGTGTTAATCAGGGTGGAATCTGGGTGTGGCTATATTGGTTGCCTGGAGACTGGGGGGAGGGGCTATCTCTCAGGAGAAAATGGATTCTGTGGGCTTAGATATGACTCAGCACCAGACTTGCTACCACTTCTCCTGGACTGTCCGTTGCCCACTCTGCCCAGGCTCCACAACTCTACCCCTTCTCCCGCACTTCTGTCACAGGTAAGCGCCTGTCTCCAAAAGGTCCCACGAACTAGGTTCAGTGGGGAAAAGCGCAGGCCCCAGCGCGAGGAAGGACCGCGTCTCTGCCAGTTCCTCTCTTGCCGGCACTCCGCGGTCCGGCAGCTCTTAAAGGCTGCCTTTGAGCTCAGATCCCAAATCCAGACTCTATGGTCTAAAATCCTTCAGACCTTGCCTGTCCTCAGGGACGCGGCTTGGCACTGTGTAGTTTCTCCCTGACCTTCTGGGCACAGAGGTCCGGGAGATTCTACTGCCTAGATCTTTGATTTTACCTTTATCCGGGGGATCCCTGCTCTTCCCAGCTGCAAACTGTCTCACCAGCTGTGCCTCCTTCGCCAATTCGGGCTGGATTCCGCTCGTCTCAGCTGCCTCCTCTATTTGCTCCGGGAGAAGGCTCAGGACACATCCTTCTATTCCGCCGCCATTTTGTCTCTCCTAAGATTTCTTTATATATCCTGGATATAAGCCCACTGCCAGATCTATATTTACAAATTTACTTTATGGATTGACTTTTTGCTTTCTTATAGTTAATTAGAGGCCCGATGCATGAAATTCATGCAAGAGTAGGCCTTGCTTCCCCAGCTGCTGGCACCAGCTTCCCTCTGGCACCCAGGACTTGGGCTTCCCTCACAGCCCTGGCTTTGTCCAGAAGGTTGTCTGGAAGAACTGCCAGTCTAATTAGCATATTTCTCTTTTATTATTATACCTTTGCAGCACATTTTAAATTTCAATGTAGTAAAATTTACAAATTTTGTCTTTTGTCACTTACATGTTTGTTTTTATATATGAAAAATAATTTCCTAAGCCAAGGTAATAAAGATTTATTACTACATTATCTTCTAAAACATTAATAGTTTTAGCTGTTATTATTAGATCCATAGATTCATTTTGAGATATTTTTAATACAATAGGCCCAGTGCACGAAATTTGTGCATGGGGGGTAAGGGTCCTCTCAGCCCAGCCTGCACCCTTTTCAATACAGGACCCCTCGGGGGATGTCCAACTGCCAGTTTAGACCCGATCCTGGGCCTAAACCAGACATCCCTCTCACAATCCTGGACCACTGGCTCCTAACCACTCACTTGCCTGCCAGCCTGATCACCCCTAAACACCTCTGCCTACCGGCCTGATCGCCCCTCACTGCCCCACCCTGCTGGCCTGGTTGCCCCTAACTGCCTCCCCCATCGGCCTGGTTGTCCTCAACTGCCCCTCCCCCCCGCCAGCCTGGTTGCCCGACACAGCCTGTTCGGTTGTCCATTCAGTTGTGACGGTCACTTAGGCTTTTATATAGATAGACTAGAGGCCAGGTGCATGAAAATTCATGCACTGGAGGAGGGGTCCCTCAGTCTGGCCTGCCCTCTCACAGTACAGGAGCCCTCAGAGGTGGGAGGTGACCTGGCAATCAGGGGAAGGCAACGTCCCATCACACCTCTGCCAGCAGTGCAAGCCTTGGATGACCATGGTTATCTGAGCCTCGGGTGGCCCTGGGCTGCTGGGCAGCCGCCATCCGAGGCTTGCTGGTGCCTCAGGCCAGCCCTGGGCAGCTGCGTGGTTGATGGGACTGGGGCACTCTGGAGGCAGGCGCATGGAGTGGGCAGGCCCGGCCTTGCCACATGCCTGTTGCCCTGGCAAGGCTGAGGGGACTGGATGCCACCATCTTTGAGGGCAGGATAGTCAATTAGCATATCCCTGCCTTATTGGCTGTGGGTGCCGCCATCTTTGCGACAGCATGAAGGTCAATTAGTATATTCCCTCTTTATTAGATAGGATGGTGTGAGGTAGGGATCCAAATTCACGCATTTGATAGACTGTTTTCTGCTGAATGAAATTATCTTGACACTTTTCTTAAAAACCGATTGATCATAAGTATAAGAGTTAATGTCTCTACTATCAATTATATCTCATTTGTTTATTTATTTTTCTTAATCCTCATCAGAGGATAATTTTCTATTGCTTTTTAGGAAGGAAGGGGGAGAGACAGAGAGAAACACCTATGTGAGACATATCAATTGGTTGCCTCCCACACGTGCGCCAAAACCTGGGCTGGGGAGCGTGCCTGCAACCAGGGTATTTGCACTTGACCACAATCGAACCCAAGATCCTTCAGTCCTAGGGCTAATGTTTTATCCTCTGAGCCAAACCAGCCAGGACACTATACTGTTTTTATTATTATAGCTTTATAGTATGTTTTGAAATTCACAGCTTTCCAACTTTGTTCTTTGTTTTCATGATTGCTTTGATGATTGGGCATTTTCGTTGCCATTTAAATTTTGGAATCAGTTCTTAAATGTCTATAAAGAGTCAGATGGATCTTTATACAGAGAATGTATTAAATTAATAAATCAATTTGAGGAATATTGGCATCTTAATAATATTATTTTCTAGTCTAGGAGCATAAGATATCTTCTGTTTAGATAGATGTTTATTTTCAACAAAGTCTTATATTTTTACATATAAATCTTACACTTCTGGTATAGCAAATGATTTTTGCACATTGCATTCTTGCTGAATTTATTTATTAGTGTTAGTAGATTTTTAGTGGATATCCTGGGATATTATATATTCAAGATCATGTGAATAACCATAATTTGCTTCTACTTTTCAACATAAATTTTTAAATATTTATTTTTCTTACATAATATTCCTAGCTAAAATCTCTAGTATAATCTTGACTAGAAGTGGTCAGAGTACATATACTTATCTGTTCTTATTATTGGTTGGGGGAAAACATTTTCATTTTTCACCACTAGAGATGATGTTTTTGTTGAGGATGATCTTTCTCAGTTGAGGAAATTACCTTTTATTCCTAGTGTGTTAATTTTTTTTTTTTTATCCTGAATGGGTGTTGTATATTATATGAGAGGTTTCTATTGAAAGCAGCATGCTTTTTGTCCCTTTATTATATTCTAAGATATATTTATTGACTTTATAATGTTAAACAAACCTTGCTATTTTGGATAATACCTAATTAATCTTGATGTATAATTCTTTTCAGTGTTACTAGTTTGGGGTTGCACGTATTTTGTTGGAAAATGTTATGACTATATTCATAAGGAATTTTATCGTGTAGTCTTTTTTCCTTTAATGTGTTTCTCTGACTCTAGTGTAAAGGTGGTGAGTTTGGAAGTGTTCTTACCTCCTCTATTTTTTGGAAGAGTTTGTGAAAAGTTAGTATTAATTCTTCTGTAAGAACTGTAAAATTCACATAGGTACCCAATAATTTTACCTCTATATTATTTTTTATAGAAACTTATCAGTTTGATTATAAGTAGATGTCAAATTTTATTAAATTCTTTTGTTTTTGCAATCCTCACCCAAGGATATTTTTCCCATTGATTTTTTTAGAGAGTGGAAGGGAGGGGGAGAGAGAGAACGTGATGGAGAGAAACATTTATGTGAGAGATACACATTGGTTGCCTCTGCTTAACATCTCCTGTATGTGCCCCAACTGGGTCCAGGGATTAAACCTGAAACCAAGGAATGCACCCTTGACCTAGAATGGAATTCAAAACTCTTCTGTGAGCAGGCCAATATTTCAACCACTAAACCACACTGGTCAGTGCAAATTTCATTAAATAATTTCTTTCTTTTTCTTTTCTTGTTCTTCAAGTACAAGTTGCTGGCATTGAGCAAGGACTAGCTTGTTTAGCTTTTCAATTTTTCATTACTTTATATTTGTATTAGTTGATATAATCCCAAAAATGTCTTGATGTAATCACTTGTTTTTTCTTCTGTATTTCATAACATGTGGTATATTCATTAAGGGAATTTTTTTGAAAGTTAGAAATCATACAATCATGGTAAAATATTATTTTACACAATATATGGTTATTTTATATATGAATAAAATCAATATGGTAGTATTATATTAAGAATGTTTGCATTTACATTCATGAAGTGGTCTGTATTTATCTTATTTGTTTGGTCAGTTTTAGGAATCAGGGTTATACAGTTATACAAAAAATATCCGCTATTTTTCTGAAAGGCTTTTTTTTTGGGGGGGGGGGAGGGAGGTATCTATATAATTTCTTTCTCAAATGTTGAACAAAATTCATCAGCAAAATAATCTTATAAGTAGTTTTTATTATGAAAATATTTTATTATTATTTTAATTTCTTTCATATATATGGCACTATTTGAATTTTATATTTTTGTTTATTGTCTTATGGAGAATTATTAATCCTAATATATAAAAACCCTGGGTCATAACAAGCAGTAACCACCAAGGCTCAAACAACGGAAGTCAGTCTTGAAGTCAGCACTCAGTTGCTGTGGCAACCCAGCCTACTGCTTCCACTGCAGGCTGGTACCCCAGCATTGATTGCTGAGGGGGCTGCAAATCAGAACCAGAGAGAGGCCTGAAGAGAGAAGCAGGGACTAATCCGTTGCCTCTGCAGCAGCTTTTGATCTGCACTTGCCTCTCTCTTTCTCTCCCAGTCTGGCCAGCAGCTGTGCCTCCATTTCTCTCCAGGACTCCACCAGGGATGCTGATCAGCCCTGTCTTTCTGATCAGGCCCCGTTGATAGGCCCAGAGATGCTGACTGGCATAGGAATCAACCAATCATAACCAAATGTGTGTGCTGTGAAGAACCAATGGCTGCCTAGGAGGTGGAGCTTCTGATACTGACTGGCATAGACACTGGCCAATCAGAACCAAATCTGGGTGCTGTGGGGAGCCAATTGCTGCCTAGGAGGCAGAGCTTTTGATGCTTACTGGCATATAAACTGACCAATATGAACCAAATTGACCAGCAGAGGAAGGTAGTTGGGGGCGAGATCAGGCCTGCAGGGGAGGGCAGTTAGGGGCGATCAGGCAATCAGGCAGAGACAGTTAGAAGAAACCAGGCTGGCAGGGCAGGGCAGTTAGGGGCAATCAGGCAGGCAGGTAGGTGAGCAGTTAGGAGCCAGCAGTCCCAGATTGTGAAAGGAATGTTCGACTCCCAGTTTAGGCCGGATCCCAGACTGATCCCTGGGATCCGGCCTAAACCATCAGTCAGACATTCCCCAAGAGGTCCCCAGTTGGATTATCGTGCACTGGGCCTCTTGTTGGAGTATAAAAACGTTATTGATTTCTGGGTGTTAATTTTGTATCCTGCTATGTTGCCAAATTCATTTATTAAATCTAGTGGTTTTTTGATGGCATCTTTAGGGTTTTCTATGTACAATATTATGTCATCTGTAAATAATGACAGTGTTACTTTTACAGTTTTGATGCCTTTTATTTCTTCTTCTTTCTGATTGCTGTGGCTAGAACTTGTATTATTATGTCAAACAGGAGTGGTGAAAGTGGGCATCCCTGTCTTTTTCCTGTTTTAGAAGAAATTGTTTTAGTTTTTGCCAATTGGGTTTTATGTTGGCTATAGGTTTGTCATGTAAGGCTTTTATTTGTTGAGCTTTGATTACTCTATTCCCATTTTGCTGAGAGTGTTTATTAAAAAATATCTTGGGTTTTGTCAAATATTTTTCTGAATCAACTGATATGCCAATGTGATTTTTGTCTTACAATCTGTTAATGTGCAGTATAACATTTATTTATTTGTAGATATTGTACCAACCTTGCATCCCCGGAATAAATCCCACTTGGTCATGGTGTACGATCTTTTTAATATATTGCTTGATATGATTTGCTAATATTTTGTTGAGGATTTTAACATCTATGTTAAGCAGGGATATTGGCTTGTAATTCTCTTTCTTTGTAGAGTTTTTATCTGGGTTTGAAATTTGGGTAATGCTGGCTTCATAGAAAGAGCTGGAAAGTGTTTCTTCTCATTGAATTTTTTTGCAATAGTCTGAGGAGGATAGGTGTTAGTTCTTTTTCGAATGTATTTTTTTTTAATTCCCCTCTCATGCTGTCCAGACCAAGGCTTTTGTTTGCTGGAAGTTTTTTTTTTCTTTTCTTGCTTCAGTTTCATCAGTCGTTATCAGCCTAGTCAAGTTTTCTGATTCTTCCTGATTAATTTTTAAAAGATTGTATTTTTCTAGGAATATGTCCATTTTGTCCAGTTTGTTAGAATAGAGTTGTTCATAGTATTTTTTAATGATCCTTTCTATTTCTGTGGGGTCCATTATTACTTTGTCTCTTTTCTTTTTAATGATAGATTGATTTTTTTTATTGTTTAATGTATTACAAATAGCAGTACATATGTCTCTCCCCCCCTCAGGTGTTCACTGAAAATTCTCGGGTTCAGTGGGGGCACATGCACAGTTCCTCTGGTGTGTGACTCCCTGTAAGTTCCCAGAGCCCTCTGGCATGCAATTCACTGCGAGGTCCTGGTACCCACAGCAGGGTGGCACATGAGGTCCCTCTCGTGTGCACTCACTGTGCATTGTCTGGGGGCTGGGTGGGATTGCATGCTAGGTCCTTCTGGTGTGCACTCACTACAGGATGGCAGAGTGTCATGTGAGGTGCCTCGCGAGTTGTGACTAGGAAAGACTCACTGTACAGGTTTAGGGTGGTGTCTGAGGCGTAAGTGCAGGTGTGGCTGCACTCCAAGCCGCCACTGCCTCTACACTTTAGGTTGGCATGGTCTCTGCGCCAGAGCTACTGGCCTGCCCTCGGAGTGCCTGTGGAGGTAGCAGGGGCTCCCTGTCCAGGAGAGTCTGATCCACCAGTCCCTGAGATTCCTGCAAGACTTAATTGTCCCTTACTCACCCCCCCACACACCACACACATTGAAACATACTCCTCTAACTCCTTTTCTCACTCACATGCTCTCACTCATTGCCACCCTGCTGTCTGCAGGTTGGGATCTCCCACTTTATTCCTTTTATGAGCAGCTTACTAATTCTGAAATTTTCTTGATATTCTTTTTCAGGAATTATTCAGAAATGTGTGTGTTTTTTTTTTGTTTGTTTCCAAAGATTTGTGTACATAAATCATCTTTTATTTTACATGTACAAAATGTCCCCAAAGAAATGTTTCATTTTATTGTACATATATATTTAATTTAAATAGTATATATTATTACTCTTTCTTCTTTTAATTTTTAAATCTTTGTAAAATAATATCTCTAAGCAGCATATAAAACAAAGTATCTACAAATGCTATAAAGCTGACATTTTATTTACTCTGAGTGAAACACTGTAATGAATGGAAGTAACTTTCTACTTGCTCATATCAAAGCCTTCTGATTGTTCTTTAAATGTGATAAACTTTTCATGTAGGCATGTTGGTGGCCAGTAAATGAATTAATTAAAGTTTATCTCTAAATTCATAAATTTTAGTGACTGTTCTATTAAATAAAGAAGTTTTGAGAGAGTAAACAATACCTAAATGTGGATAAAATAGAATAGAATGTTCCTTTAAACTTAAAAATTAAAATATTTATCTTTTTCTTTTGAATATTTCAGATAGGATATGATAGTTGTTGTAGACCCCTTTATGTTTGTACAATCTGTGTGTCTCCCTAGGAGAGTTGTTGTGTTGTTATTAGTAATACCAAGGGAAAGAGCTTTAATGCTGGTAAATAAATGGGCAATCTGAATCACTGAGTTCATTTTACAAAGTTACATTAAATGGACAAGCTATATAATAATACACAGTCTGTCTCTGTAACTAATTGTTTCCTTAACAAAACTGCAGATGATAAATAAATACACTTAAACACCATCAGTGATAAATTATTATGTTTATAAAATTAAACTCTAATATACATAATAAATAATGTAGTTTCCAAAAACACTCAATTTTTACCTTGTCTTACAGGCTCTATCACCACACATGAATAGGTTTAACACTTTAGCCAACTGTTTTATTTAGGCCCTTTCTTTTCCTTCTCCTCCTCCTTT
The DNA here is from genome assembly GCA_026230045.1 of Corynorhinus townsendii. NCBI lineage: Eukaryota > Metazoa > Chordata > Mammalia > Chiroptera > Vespertilionidae > Corynorhinus > Corynorhinus townsendii. The sequence continues at coordinate 110,172,467 of JAPDVU010000001.1, read as the reverse complement.
TTCTTCTTCTTCCTCTGCCTTTTCCTCTTCCTCCTCCTCATCCTCCACCTGCTAGCCATTTGTATAAGTTATCTTTTTGCTGTAGCAGTGCTGCATAGCAAGCAACATGGGAAATGAATGACTTAGACACAACCAATTTTATGCTCCTGGGTATAATGATCAGCTGCTTCTCTACTTGACTCTTCTGGCCCTACTGGGTTCAATAAGTTTTGCCTACAATGTGTGATTTGGCTATAATAATGTCTGGATCCAAGCTTAAAGAGCATATCTTATCTGAGATATAAATGTTCATATTTGTAGACAGGGACACAAGAGAGAATAAACCAATGCAAGCAAGTACAGACAAAGCCTCTATTTGGATATGTTCTTGTATCATATCCCTTATCATTTTTTAGGTCAAAGTGAGTCATGTAGCCAAATTCTATATAACCACAGAATAGGGAAATGAAATACTCCCATATAGAAGAGACTAAGGAGGATTAATATTTTCTCAATCATAATACAATATACTGTATTATTAAATATAACTCTAGAGTTGGCTAAATTTTTATTGTGATAAATGTCTGCAATGTTCAGACATGACAGGTGTAAGGATCATGATATTCATTAAAAATTAAGAAAATGTTGTATTTCAGAAACATTTGTTTATATTTTTCCTAAACGTAAGCTCTTTTGATTTTAGAATTTTAATGAGATTTTAGACATATCTTTATAACTTCTTTCCATTGCTTTAGTTTGTGTCAAAGAATATTAAACAAGTTGTTAGAGATTTCAACACATACCGTGATTTGGTGTACTAATTAGCATTACAGAAGCAGAAGTGCTGAAGTCCCATTGAAGTGTTATTTATAGAGAATCTAAATTTCTTCAGAGTAAACTTGTTTTCTATTAACTGTCTTTTGCAGGAAAAAATTGCTATAGCTATATTTAATGAGAAGCATAAATCACACCCAATGGACCATGATTCAGATTACCATCAATTTATGATGCTAAGATATGGACTTAGGACTCTATTTTTCTATTTCTAGTTTAGTTTGCATTAAAATATTTATATATGTGGAAAAAAGCTTTAATTTTTTAAGATAGTAGCAGTGGGAGATTATATGTCTTTTTGTTCTATGTGGCTCATAAATATTAAAGTAATAAATACTATAATTATAAATAGGAAATAAAATATACACATAGGCAAGCGTGGTAACCTAGAAAACCTGACTAAACAAAAATATCAATTTTAGGGATGAAGAAGATGAAGAAAGAAAATTTTAAAATTGCATATCAATGTTTTAGTAATAATATCAGTCCCCTATTTGCAGTGACTTGTGACACTGTGTCTTTGGGTCATATTCTGAAGGCTATACCAAGCTGACTCTTAGATTGTTAGATCATTGATGCATGCAATCTTGAGAGCTAAACTGTGGATGTCTTCAGTTTAATGGAAAGAAGTGCTTTTTAAAACATAACTAATATTAGAACACCTTTACACATTTCAATAGTTTACAGTAGTCTCCTGAGTTTAGATCTTTTCTAACACCAGAATAATTAGAAGTATGATCAGCTACTTCAACACTTCACCCAAAAGCTAAGGTGTATAATGAAAGGCATCTCATACTTCTTTCTCCTCACTTTTCCACACATGGCCATATGATTAGTTAATTTCCTATAGATAGTTACTTAGATGTTTTTGTAACTTTTTAAAACTCAATAATTGGTACACAGCTAACTATCTTACACATGCATTTCAGCATTGATTGTGAGAGTGTGGCAGGTACTATCAAGGGAATGCAGAAAGCCAGATATATTATTTTCTATCATCTATTATATTTAGAATGATTTATTTGTAAACATATAGAATTAATATAAAATCTGTGAGTAGCTTCTCAGAAAAATAACTTACTCTCTGATAGAAGTGACAGGTGTGAAAAGACAGTGCATTGTAGCTGTCCCTTTCTCCTTCTTCCTTTCTGGGATGTAGACTTGATACCTGGAGATGAATTTGACATATTGGAGCCATAATGATACAATTAAGTATAGGGAGGAAAGCAAGAGATCCTTAGGACATCAGGAAAGAATGATAGAGTCTGAGAACTCGTTACTTTGTCAAACTACTTTATTAACATCAAACCTTTTCTATGTCCAATTATATGTGGAAAACATAAGCCTTTATATTTTTAAGGCCTGATTTACCAAGTTTTCATTTCTTTGGTGTCAAAAGCACTCTTACATAGTGTAGAATATTTATGTAAAATAAAACCTGTTAAAAGAGAATTTCCTGGTTATAGTATACAAATTTTTTGTTATTATTAACTAGAGGTCCAGTGCCTGAAATTTGTGCACAGGAGGGTTAGGGATCCTAATGGAATTGGGTCTGAATGGGCAGTCGGACATCTCTCTCACAATACAGGACTGCTGGTTACCAACCATATGCCAGCCTAATTGCCCCTAACTGCTTCTGCCTGCCAGCCTGATCACCACCTAACCGCTCCCCTGCCAGCCTGATTGATGCCTAACAGCTCCCCTGCCATCCCTGTTGCCCCTAACTGTCCTCCCCGACAGGCCTGGTCCCCCCAACTGCCCTCCCCTGCCGGACACGTCACCCCTAGCTGCCCTCCCCTGCCAGCCTGGTCACCCCTAACTCCTCATCCCTAATGGCCCGGTCACCCCTAACTTCCCTCCTCTGCCAGCCTGGTCCCTCCCAACTGCCCTTCCCTGCTGGCCTGATCACCCACAACTGCCCTCCCTGTCAGCCATCTTGTGGTGGCCATCTTGTGTCCACATGGGGGAGGCCATCTTTGACCACATGGGGGCGGCCATCTTGTGTGTTGGAGTGACAGTCAAATGGCATATTACTCTTTTATTGAATAGGATCCTTGCCTGATGATATGTTTTTTCATTGATTTTTTTTTTTTTTTTTTTTTTTAGGGAGAGAGTGTAAAAGGGAAGGATGGAGAAAGAGAGAGAGAAACATTGATGTGAGAGGGACACATTGATTGGTTGCCTCCAACATGTGCCCTGCAGGGCCGGGATCAGACCTGCAACCGAGGCACATGCCCTTAACTGGGAATCAAACCCACCACCCTTAGGTGGATAAAACCAACTCTCAAACCACTGAGCCGCACTGGCTAGGGCTACATATTTAATTATAAACATTAATATCAAATTTTCCTTTAAATAGTTATACAAATTAAACCCCATCAACACCAAATGGGAATTCCTATTTTCCTATGTCTCTACACTCTACAATATTAAATGTTATTAGCTTGTATATTCATGAAGATTTATTAAGTGCTTAATAATCACTGAGCAAATTGTCAGGATAAAAAAATTAACAAAAATAATATGGTTTCTGTGTGTTATGCTTCCAATTAGGCTTTTATAACAATTTACTGTTTTTTCTTCATGAATCTTGGTATTTCATATTTTGTATTGCTTCTGTGATTGAGATCAAGGGACAGAATAAAAAGTTCAGAGACTACATTTTAGAATCAATCTGCTTGGAAAAGGAATCTTGTTCCCCCATCAATAGCTGTGTGGTGATGGCCCACTTAACTTCCCTGAGCCTCAACTTCCTCAGCTATAATTTAAAGATAATAAGAATAGCTATTTAAGACCTTTGGGTTATATAAAACACCTAGAACAGGGTCTGTCTAATGTCACCTAGTATTGAGATTTTCAATGTATTTTAAAATATGTTTATATGTAGTAATTGTATATATAAATGTTATACATTTTGTTATATAATAATTTGTATGTGATTACCTTATTGAAATTTATACTGTTTGCAGTAGTTTATTGACTCTCTAATTTTTTTCTCTGTCTCTCACATTTTTAAATATTTAATCATATAATCGGAAAATAATGTTTTCTATTTCTTTCCAATATTTTCAAGAACACAATATATGGATTATGTCAGAAAACTTTCTAATTGAAATATTACAAGGATTCTAATATTTCCTTTTTATTAATCCCAATGTTAAAGGCACCATAAAATACTGTACTTCTTTGTAAAACTGTTGTTATCATCTAACAAGCTCATCTTTGATGACATTTTTCATAAATTGTCAATTTTAAAATATAAATTTTCTGTTTTCTAACTACTATAAAATATTTTCAGAAAATTTTCTTCCCCAATATATTGTTCATCCATCTTTTCCATCTTGGCATCTGCATCAATTTCTCTCTCTCTCTCTTCTATTCTCTCTTGATTTTGCATAGTTTTCATACAATTAAAAAACTTAAGTATTATATTAAATTAATTCATTATTCACCATAATGCTGTTTACAAGAGCTAAGATTTGGAAGCAACCCAAGTGCCCATCAGTAGATGAGGGGATATAAAAGCTGTGGTACATTTACACAGTGAAATACTACTCTGTCATATAAAAAGAAGGAAATCTTACCCATTACAATAGCATGGATGGACCTGGAGATTATTAAGCTAAGTAAAATAAAACAGTCAAAAAAAGACAAGTACCATGTGATCTCACTTACTTGTGGACTAGAATGAACAAAATAAAATAACAAACAAAATTGAAACAGAGGCATGGATAGATGGATCATACTGACAGCTGTCAGAGAGGAGGGTTAAGGGGGCATTGGATGAAAGAAGATGAAGGGATTAGCCAAAAAACATTAGGCATAACCCGTAGAAACAGACAACAGTGCTGTGATGGCAATAGGGCAGAGGGGTAGGGGAGGGGTGGAGGCCAGCAAAGGTGGAGAAGGTGAAAACATCTGTAATGTGTCAATAAGAAAAATAAAGAAAAAAAGAAACAATAAAATAAAGTAAAATTATACTATTCTTCTCAACCATAACAACAAAAAATCCCTTTTAACTATCATCTTCAACTACCTTCTTCTATACCCAACCAAATACCATTTCTCTCTATTAGGTTTTTAAAAGATGATCAGCAGCAACAATGTTGATTAGGATTTTATTTAAATTCTAAATGTTGAAATTGTCTCTTGAAGGCATATAAATTTAGATAAAAATATAACCCATGTTTCATCTTGCTACTAAGTATAAAATGTAATCATTCTCAAACACAAGAAGAATTTTAATTTTAATATATATATTTACAAATTGAACTGAAACTGTACATACAGACAATTCCAGGACTTAAGAAAAGCAGATATGAGCAATAAATTCCTGGAAAGATGCCATATTTATAAAAATGTGCATCCTGGAATAGAAATGGCTGATTATAAAACTCATAGAAATAAATGGCAAACCTGCCACATGTCAAAGAAAAAGTGTTCTAAATTAAAGTATAAAATATATTTCTGAAGGAAAAAAATGGTGGCAGAGTAGGAGAATGCTGCATGGACATGCTCCCAGGAACAAGCTGAAATTACAACTGAAATATGGAAAGGCTTCCTGAATAATCAATGGAAAACTCACAAGAGAGAACCCTGATACCCAAGGACTGAAAGTGGAGACCGCATAGAGACTGATAGGAGGGGCAGAGGTGTGAAAGGGCTAGCTGGGACCCACGGATGGCAACTGAGTCCTGGAGAGATATCTCAGCTGCGTGTGTGTGTATGGTGGGGGAGTCACTGAAAACTCTGGGATCTAATTCCAAAACGGGGCTTCCTAGCAGAAAGCACCAAACTGAGGAGGGTACCCACATAACATCTAGCTGTGAAAGGCAGTGGATGCTGTATGCCAGGGAGTGACAGCTGAAAGTTCAGGCATCCTCTTAAAGGGGCAACACACAAAAATTCCCTGTGGAGCCACCCACCTTGTGCTCTGACAGAGGGAGGGTGAAGTGGACTGAAGCTGTGAGAGCAGAACCCAGGACTGGAGATTTGGGGGATAGAACTCAGAAGGTAGACACTCCAAATTTCCTGGGCTGAGTCATTCCCTCACACAGCAGAAGACATCTTTCCCACATAGGCATTTACCTGGGGGAAAGACAGTCTAGAAACCCTATTGGAAAACACCTTGCCCTGCGGCCACTTAAGAGATTAAAAAGTAACAATTAGCCACCAGGCAGAAGCAACTGCCCCACCCTGCTGAAAAACAAAACAAAACAAAAAACTCTAGCCATACCTGAGGACAATTGCCTGGGGGCAATTCAAGTCATAATCCTATTAGTCTGTAGACAGAGGCAATCTCTGGAGGCTTTGAGTCTTTGCCTGATCCAATTAGTCAGAAACAGCCTTTAACACTGTCCTGCACTAGAGATTGAGATGTATAGAGGATCTACTTAAAACATAGTCACAAACCCAAACAGACAACCAAAATAAGGAAACAAAGAAACAAACCCCAAATGAAAAAACTACTGAATTCTCCAGAAGAAGAGATAAATAAAGCAGATATAAGAAATTTATCTGAATCAGAGTTTAAAGTAATGATATTAAAAATACTCAACAGTATGAAAAAAGATGTGATAGCTATGAAAGAACAGTCTGAGACAAAGAATAACATAACACAAATAGAGAACACATTGGAAGGAATACATAGAAGATAAGGGGAAGCTAAGGATTGAATCAGTGAGTTAGAAGACACAATTGAAAATATCACTCAATTAGAGAACCAAAAAGAAAAAAAAAACAATTAAAAAACATGAGGACAGCTTAAGGGAGCTGTGGGACAATGTGAAACTTAACAATCCTATATAATAAAGAGGTAATATGAAAATTGACCATCATGCTCTCGCAAGAGATGGCTGCCCCCATGTGGTCACAAGATGGCCACCACAAGATGGCCAGCAAGAGAGGGCAGTTAGGGGTGACCAGGCTAGAAGGGGAGGGAAGTTGGGGGAGACCTGGGTGGCAGGTGAGGGCAGTTGGGGCATCTGGGCCTGCAGGGGCGGGAGGGCAGTTAGGGGGGACCAGGCCTTCAGGGGAGTGGAGCATTTGGGTGGGGGCAGAACTGCAGGGGAAGGAGGGCAGTTGGGGGCTACCAGGCCTGCAGGGGAGGGAGGGCTGTCAGGGGGGGACCAGGATGGTAGGGGAGAGCAGATAGGGGCAACCAGGTTTGTAGGGGAGGGCAGTTAGGGGCGATCAAGCTGGCAGGGGAGGGTTGTAGGGGGTGACTAGGCTGGCAGGGGAGGGCAGTTAGGTGCTTTCAGGCTGGCAGGGGAGGGCTGTTGGAGGGACCAGGCCTTGAGGGGAGGGCAGTTGGGGGAACAGGCCTGCATGGAAGGGCAGTTGGGGGTGACCGTGTCAGAAGGAGAGGGCAGTTGGGGGCTATTTGGCTGGCAGTGGAGTGAAGTTGGGGGCAATCATGCTGGCAGGGGAGTGGTTAGGGGTGATCAGGCTGGCAGGCAGAAGCAGTTAGGGGCAATCAGGAAGGCAGGCAGGTGATCAGTTGGGAGCCAGCAGTCCTGGATTGTGAGAGGGATCCCTGTGGGATCGGGTCTAAACCGGCAGTTGGACATCCCCCAAGGGGTTCCAGATTGAAAAGGGTGCAAGCTGGGGTGAGGGCCACCCCCCTAATGCATGAATTTCATGCACCTGGCCTCTGTTATTAGAATAGTAGGTGTGCCAGAAGAGTCAGAAAGGAAGAAAGGAGTAGAGAAGGTGTTTGAAGAAATAATGGTAGAAAACTTTCCTATCCTGGTAAAGGAGAAAATCACACAAGTTCAGGAGGCACAGAAAACCCCAAACAAGAAAAACCCAACAGACCCATGCTCAGACACATCATAATTAAAATGGCAAAAATTAAAGGCAAAGAGAGAATTTTAAAGGCAGCAAGAGAAAACTGTTATCTACAAAGATGTAAGGCTGACACCTGACATTATGAATGAAAATATGTCCAATCATGAAGCATATCATCTTTAGCAAGAGCCTAATAATTAGATCTGTAGGAAATTTTGAAGCATTTGAAGCTACAGTAGTATGGACTTATTTAGAAAATATTTGTTAGTAAAGTGAGTGTCAAAAATTAAATATAAATGTACCTGTTTAAAATCATCATGAAGACATATATTATACTTTAAAGAAACCCTTTTCCATGCATTACAAAACTTTGAGGGAATAATTGATGCTAGTATAAAATTATTTATTTTTACATTATCTTTTATCTAAATAAAGGAATGGCAAATTTTACCTGAGCAAAAGATTAAATAAATATATAGTTTTTTTTTCACTTTTCTTTAAAATACACTGACTGCCTTTCATGTCCTCTTATCAGCCCACATGACTCATTTTTCACCCTTGTTAATTTGAACTGTCTTCTTTGCCCATAATTTAAGCTTAACTTTTATCACATGTAATCCCATGTAGGTTTTTTTAAGAGAAAAGAGCAAGAATTAGAGGCTGAAGGAAAGGCTTCAATCACTGAAATCATTACACATGTCTGCTTTTCTTTTTCTCATATCAGAAACCATTTGCACACTGTTCATTCAAGTACACTTCTCTAAGTATATTTTAAAACACTTAAATCATATTATAGTGATTACTTTGTATGCATGGCTTTCACTATATATTTTTCTGATTTTTGGAGAGCAGAAACAAGATATTATTCATCATTATATTCAGAGGACCAAGCACTCTATTATAAAAAAGATTAAATCTATTATCTTTCTATAGTTGATTAATTAATATGGTAATTTCTAAATTAACTTTTCTATAAGACAGTGAATTCTAAATAAATACAGCTAACTTATATTTCACCTCAATTAATGTTACCTTTATATGCTTAACTCTTCCTCAGGGTTACAATTCTGTTTACAGAGTATTTATATAGTATTGCATAATTTTTAAAAAGGTGATTTACTATTTCTCAATAATTTATATATTTTTAACCCCTTGCCACTCTGTCATATTTCTTAAAGTTCTTTCAACTTGCAGCTGATAGCCATTAAGTGTGAGGAGAGGGTAGGCAGACTCACTACTTTTCCTTGTAGGTAACAGTCTTTCAAAAAGTGCAGGGTTATTAAATTCATTCAATGCAGGTACTGAATTTTCCTCTGTTTCTAACAATGTTTAATACTCTTTTCTTATTCACACAAATGTGTATCCCAAGAATTTTTTCTCCTCCTAACAGTTTTATCTTATACCTATATTTTCCTTTCTCAGAGGTTAAAATTTTACCTTTCCATTGAATAGTATTTACTTAAAATATTTCTTCTAGGACAGAATATATTATCAAATAAGAAAACTATATGGCTATTTACTATACAAATGTAAATGTCTATTATATAGTTTGGTTTCTTTACATTATTTGTATCTGTTTTATGGTGACATTTACATTTTCATAAATGCATAGCATTATATATCTTTTCTAATCCATGATTTTTTTATCCCATGCTGTGCATAATATATTACAACCAATTATGTACATTAGCCCTACTTGGGTTATTGCTGCATTCAGTGTGTTAAAAATGACAATATTTGATACCTAACATATGTGTAGGTTTTTCTCTTATGCAGTGATGAAAGTTGCTTATATAATGTATGTTTTTCTCCAAAAGTAACAAAACTAGGTGCCAAGGAGCTTCATTTCTGCCTTTTGTATTTTCAAACTGGCCATATTTTTATATGTCAATAAGAAAAGATCAGTTTGGGATCAAAAATTTCACAGGAGATTGCAACAAAAAATAAACTGTAACTCTTTCTGAGTGGAGATACATTACAGAATTTAAATACAGTGAAAAGTTGGTACCTTAATGCAGCGCCTCTAGTGCACAGGGCTTTCTATAGATGCTAGGGACTACGGTCCATGAGGGATTCTGTATACAATATTCACCGGTTCTTCATTGCAAATACAACAACAGTTTAACACTAAGTAGATCTAGCACTATATATAAGTAAGTCAGGTAATTCCTCAAGTAAAAAAAATTTACTTAGATTTTTCCAAGTCTTTAATAAAATCTGTCACTTTAAAAATAAAAAAGTAGTAGTGCTTCAACCACTTTAGAAGCCATAAGCAAGCAACATAATGCAGTAGAGTGAGCAATGGGAGTCAGTTCCAGTTCAGCCACTAGGTGCCATTTAACCTCTTGAAACCATTTCCTTCTTCTAAATTAAATACAGTGTGAAAAACATTGTAAGGAAAGAATCTACACTAATAAAAGAGAAACATGCAAATTGACCATCACTCCACTACGCCCACCAGCCAATCAGAGTGAGAATGAAAATTAACCCAACAAAAATGACGCTTAATTTGCATACACAGATGTGGAGTGAAGACTGAAGACAGCATAGAAGGAAGAAGGAGGGAAAGCAGAAAGTGGGGCAGTGGTGGCAGCAGGAGGGAAAGCACAAGGGGTGAGGGGATGGTGGCAGCAGCGGGAGGGAAGCCCGCCTGGGGGCTTGCAGGACTCTTCCTGCAACAGGCCTCTAGTGAATTAATAAGTCTAGAGCCAAAGTTGACTAAAGATAATGATGGGATAATTATTCAAAGTCAGATTTTTTAATGGGTCTTTTGTGATTGTTTCAATGGACTATGACTTTAGGTTAAAAGTATAGGGAATTAAGGAAGTGTTTAATCAGATATAATAATGCAAATGTTTGTATATTGTAGAAATGGTGCCAGCATTTTAAAAGGCCTATATATTAATAAGGCACCCATAATAGTTATGTAACACAGTTCACATAGAGGTAATGGCCTGTATATTTTTAACTTGTGCCACATACAGAAGAGAACCACTCTTTCTCCATATTTAGACCTCCACTAATCACAGCCAGTACTTGGCTCTCTTTCAAAGCAGAATAACATAATATAAGCAACAGACCCAATTCTTTATTTCAATTCGTAAGGCCTAGTGTAATCAAATAAATTAAAAGGTATTTTACATCCCTAGAGCCCTCCAAAATCACTTTGAACTGAACTGACACAGAGACCAAGCCTGGTTGATAGTTCCTGTAGAGCACATATACTAAGTGCAATGAGCATTTTATTTCCTGGATCTTAGCAGTTGCTTAGTGTAAATCTATACAAATGAGCAGAGATCCTGCTAACTTACTCGGTTTAGCTATCTTAGTGGTCTATCTGGACCACTGAGTGATTGATTCATTTTCAAAATATTTATATAGATTAAGTGAAGTAACCGATATGAATCTAAATTACCTGTTTTGGCGACCAACCAAAAACAGCTCTGATGGTTTAATGAAAAGTTAGGCAAACAGTGTTACACATATATTTTCATAGAAAACATTGAAACATTATCTTTACTGATAGCCCTTTTAATACAATATGAGGCCACTTGTAACAGTGGTCATTCAACTCATAAATTTCACATTGTGAAGAATCACCAAACTTATGCTAAAACTAAAATATGTTAATGATTAACAGCAATATCAGAATTTTTTCTAATCTATGTTCAAGTAAAGCATCTGCAAAATGGAATACTGATGAGCAGAAATCTCTTGTTTGAGAAATCTATTGACTTCATTTTTGGTTTATGTAAAACTCAAAACTCTGCTTCTTGTATAGCTCAAGGATATACTATTGACACATACAATATTTCAATTTAAAGAAAATTAATTTTAATATCCCTATTTATTAATGTTAATTTACACTATAACAAGTTTGCACACAAATTGTTATTAGGAAAAATATTTTTTATACATCTGCTTAAATGAAGAAAATATAACGGCCAAAACTAGGGGGAAAATTAACAATGACTAGCAGAGGAATGGGTAAACAAATTGTGGAATACATACAATGGAGATACACTTTACAGTAAAAAATTAAGGAACTTCTGGTATCTTATGGAAACTTGGATGACTCTCAATACTATTAAAGTGAGCAAAAGACGCCAGGCAAAAGGAATACATAGAGCACTTCATCCAACTAAAATTTTACAAAAGACAAGTCCAAGTTATAGTAATATAAAGTAGATCAGATTTTGCTATGGTTGATGTAGGTGTTTGGGGCAGGCCTGTGGGAGGGCTATCTGGATACAAAATTTATTATAAAATAGTTTAAAAACATATTTGAGTGATTGATGAAAATATCCTGTATCTTGATTTTGGTTGTTGTTACATGGGTATATACATTTGTCAAAGTTTATCAAACTATACTTATAAAGTATGCATAATTTTGTTTTGTTCTGTTTTTTGTTAATCTTCATCCAAGGATGTTTTTTCCATTGATTTTTTTAGAGGGAGTAGAAAGGAGGGAGGGAAGGAAGGAAGGGGGAGAGAGAGACATTGATGTACACATTGACTGGCTGCCTCTCTTACACACCCCGACAGGGGCCAGAGATCCAGCCTGTAACCCGTACACAACCTTGACCCAGAATCAAACCGTTGACGCTCTAACTATTGAACACACTGGCCAGGGCAACTCTACATGAATTGTAGTGGATATAAATTAAACCTGAAAAGTAATAAATCAATGTAAAATTAATAGTGTGGTACTGAAGGTCCCCTGTGGATTCTGAGAAATTTACAGAGACTAATGAATAGCAAATCTTGCCAAAACGCCTCTTTATTAGTCATCAGAGTCTCATTCTTTCTCACAATTCCCCAAATCACTTCCTTTCTCTAAGTTTTTTTTTTAAAATAATCTGATCTATAGAAGAGTGTTTCTTTATTATTTGCCACTTCCCTCCAGCCCTAGCCTCAACTTGTCTCAAAAACTCAAATTTTCATTGTCTGAAGTGAACTACTGTTTCCTTCCAATTACTAAGATCTACAAAAAATAATTAAGATTAGGAGAGTGAAAGAGAGAAGGAAAAGAAGGAAGAATAAAAAGAAAAGAATCTTGTAGTCTAATATTTTATTTTAAAATAATTATCATTCTGTTATTTTTACCAATACTTTCAAATTAAAATGTAGGATGTGTTCATTCTCTATTAGCAAAAAATATATAAACATAAAGGTAAAAAAATGCAAAGGTTCTTTGTCACAACTTTGCTATATTGTTTATTTCAAGATGTCTTCACCATCCTCTCCTCACCCTTCTGCCTCTAACATACAACTGAAAATAATTCCACTTAATGTGTCACTTGCAGCTAATCAAACGTTGCCTGATTAAAGTTGCCTGACCATCTCCTAAGTAAGTTGAAGTAGTTGAAATCAATGCTACAAGCTTCCTCGTGGCTTGGAAACTGAGGCTTATATAGGCTAATGACACAAATCTGGTCACGCATTCTGATTTGTATGGGCAAAATAGTCTGACCCTCGTCTGCCACTTAAATATATACAATTAAGAGAGATGAGTGCAATGGACACTGAAGTGCTCAATGGAAAGAGGGCTGCAAGGACGGATAATGGAATTCATAAGGTCGAAAAAAAAATCTCTTAAATTGAAAACGCTGTCATGGCTCAGAAGACTAAGCAAAAGTCCCTGAGAGAGAAGAGATAGCTAAAGATTTCTATCAGCATATGCCCTTTACACTGCTAGATCCTTTGTGTTAGTGTTGGCATACATTTTACAGTTTTCTACACATGGTTAATTTTGCCATAAATAGGTAATTATCTCTGAGGGAGATTAAAAATGTGAAAATATCTTCTATATTAATATTTTACCTCTGGAGCTATTTCTTTCTTTCAATGGATCAACGCTTCCATTTGATATTATTTTTGTTTGAGTTAAATAACTTCTATTAACATTTCTCAGAGTTCAGATCTAGTGGTCAGAGTAGATCCTGCAATTTTTGTTTATTTGATATTTCATTCTTTACTTTGAAAGATATTTTATTTGCATACTGGAGCCTGGTGCAGGAAATTCTTGCACAGCAGGGGTTGGGGGTAGTCCCTGAGCCTGGCTTGCACCCTCTCACAGTCCAGGAGCCCCGGGATGGATCACCACTCCTCCAGAGGGAGGCCATGCCCACCCACTGCAGGGCTGCTGCAGGGTGGCCTGGGCCTCCCTCTGCGGGGCAATCATGGGGTGATGGCCGTTCCCCAAAGAATCGCATAGCACATGCCTTGGCCGGGAGCCAGTGGGTGTCATAGTGTGGTCATCCTGATGGTTGTTCGCTTGTTCAGCCGTTTAGTCAATTTGCATATTATGCTTTTATTATTATAGATAGAAATCTAAGTCAATTTTTTCCTCTTTATTTCTATGTGCATTATATCTTTTTATTTTAAAACAATTATAGAATCAAAGGAAGCAACCAGAAATGTACAGCGCGTTCACTCCAGTATTAACATCTTGAATTTTCTGCAAAATAGAGAAGCCAGGAATGTGACATGGCTACAATCCAAAGAGTGCATTCAGTTTTTACCAGTTATACAGTCTCTCACTTGTGCATGTATTTGTGTGTGTTTGTAAATCTATGCAATTTTCTTACATGTATATTCATGCAACTGCCACCTCAATGAAGATACAGACTCCATCATCAAAAGGCTCCCTCATGCTACTTTAATAGGCATTCTCTCCCCTCCCATCTCTAACCCTAGCAACCACATATGTTTTCCATTTTTATAATGTCATTTTATAAACATTATATAAATGGAATCATACAATATATATTCATTTGAAGTTATATTTTCACACATTGTAATTCCCTTAAAGTTCATCCAAGTTGTTCCATGTATTAATAGTTGGTTCCCTTTCTTTTAATTGTTGAATAGTATTTCATGGCAAGATTGTATTATGTTTGTTAAATTATAGAATTCTAGAAAAGATTTTACTTTTTATTTCATCTTTAAGCACTTTAAATATGTCATCTGTTGTTTACTGAATACAGTAGCATTGATTCTGGTGAGAATATTTGGTTCTTCTTACTTTGATTTTCTCTACATAATGTGTCATTAATTTTTTTCTGTTTAAGCCAGTTATAAAAAATATTATCTTTAAGGGGATGAGGGGAAGTAGAAGAGGATAAAGGGGGAATAAATGGTGATAGAAGGATACTTGACTTGGGGTGATGTGCATTCAATACAATGTACAGATGATGTATTATAGAATTGTATACCTGAAACCTATAAAATTTAATTAACCAATATCACCCCAATAAATTCAATGAAAAATTTTTAAAAATCTTTATCGATATAATTCCTATAACTAATGTATGATATGTGTGAGTGTGTGTGTATTATTTTTATGTTTATTCACCTTGGGCTTACAGACTATATTGGAATTATGAGTTTATACTTTTCATCCTATTTGGAAACATTTTGGCTATTATTTATGCAAATATTTTTTCTTTCCTCCTGGGCTCTTCTTTCTAGACTCCAATTACACATGCATTACAACACAATATTGTCTCACAAGTCACTAACGATGTTAATTATTTTCAGCATAATTAAAAGTCAAATAATTAGTCATTTTCTATAATTAATTTGGATATTATTAAATTCTATTGATATGTCTTCAAATTAACTGATACTTATTGTTTCTACTCTACTAATGATGCTATGCAGAAAATGTTTATTTCTGATATTTGTTTCTTTTGTATATCTTCATTTTTCCCCTTATATTTGTTTTATTTAAATCATTGAGCACATTGAAAATCTTTATAGATTTATGCTCTATGAATTTATGATTATGGATCATGTCCCTATTGGCTATTTTTTCTTATTGTATGGGTCATATTTTCCTGCTTCTTTGTCTAATTAGTAATTTTGATACAGAATATTCTTAAGTTTATATTTTCAAAAGCTGAATTTAAAAAGTTAAATACTGTTTAATTCTGTTCTGGCAGGCAATTCAGTCATTTACAGATTGACTGAAGCTTATTTATAGACTTTTGAGGGCAGTTCTGGAGTAAGTTTTCTGGTGTCTAGTGAATGCCCTATATATTAAAAAAGCTGTTTGCTGTTCTACTCTGGCCAGACCTCTCTGAGTCCTCTCTCAGTGCTAGGAATGATTCACAAAGCTGAGTCCTACAAATTGTTTGGGTCATGGTTTTCCAGCAATTATTCTGTCTTGGCATTTGTTCGGTGCCCGACTTCATGGAATTTTAGCCAGTGGATACACAGATATTCAGTCAGAGACTGAAGGGATGTTTTACTGATGTCCAAAGTTCTCCCTCTGTATATCTCTCCTTCCCAAAACCTTTTCTTGTAATATCCAGGTGAGTCTGCCTCCCTGAACTGTTCTGTGTCTCCTCAACTCAACAAGATTGCGGGGCTCTGTCTTTTGATTACTGGGCTCTCTTTTCTTCCCTCCCAGGTTTGTAGTCTAGAAATTGCTTCCAGGCCAAAATAGTCTCTGGATAAAAGCCAGGGCTTTCCTAGGTCTCTCATTTGTTTTCCTCTTCTCAGTGTTGGATCACAGTTTTTTTGCTATTGTCCAGGGTTCAAAAACTCTTATTTAACAGTTCTATGGTTTTCTAGATTTTTATAATGGGCATTGTTTTCTTTAAAAATCTATTTTTATTTTCTTTATTGATTAAGGTATTACATATGTGTCCTTATCCCCTCTTTACCCCCTCCCCCCTTCCGCTCATGCCCTCACCCCTTGGTGTCTGTGTCTATTGGTTATGCTTATATGCATGCATACAAATCATTGTTTTTATTCACACTTTAAAAATCAAACTTATGCTACTTTTGAGGGCTTTTCTTTATTGCAATGCATTAAAAAAAGTTAATTGCATTTATCTAGGTCATTATAATAATTAGTAGTAGTGCCAAGCTGGTGTGGCTCAGTAGTTGAGTACCAACCTATGAACCAAGAGGACATGATTTGATTCCAGGTTGAGGCACATGTCCAGGTTGCGGACTCCATCCCCAGTGTGGGGCATGCAAGAGATAGCCAACCCATGATTACCTCTCATCATTGATGTTTCTATCTCTCTCTCCCTTTCTCTTCCTCTCTGAAATGAATAAAAATACATTTTTTTAAAAAAGAAAAGAAAACAGACATAAAGGGCAGGTGGCGAAGCAGAAAGATCTATAACAGGCTGTTATGTAATAATCCACATTTGAGATGCTCCAGCTTTCTACCATAGAAGTAACAGAGAAGGTGATGAAAAGTGCTCAAATTATAGATACATTTTCAAACCTGATATTCAAAACCAAGCCTACCTTATTCCAAAATCTATGTGGCTTTTAATTTTCTCTCTTACTTTAGAATCTCCCTTATTATCTAATACTAGAGGCCAAGTGTATGAAATTTGTGCACAGGGAAGAAGGGTCCCCTCAACCCAGCCTGCACCCTCTCTAATCTGGGACCCCTTGGGGAATGTTTGACTACTACCAGCAGTTGGATATCCCTGCTATATTCAACTGCTGGTTTAGGCTCAATCCCTAAGCCAGCAATTGGATATAGTAGGGATATCCAACTGATGGTTTAGGGATTGGGCCTAAACCAGCAGTTGGATATCCCTCTCACAATCTGGGACTGCTGGCTTTTAACTGCTCACCTACCTGCCTGCCTGATTGTCCCTAACTGACCCCTGCCAGCCTGATCACCCCTAACCACCTCTGCCTGCCAGTTGGATTGCCCCTAACTGTCCCCCTGCTGGCTTTGTTTCCCTTTACTGCCCCCACTGCTGGCCTTGTCACCCCCAACTGCTACTCCTGCAGGCCTGATCACCCCCAACTTCTCCCCCGCCATCCTGGTAGTCCTTTACTGCCCCCCGGTGGCCTGGTCACCCCCATCTGCTCCCCACTGCCAGCCTGGTTGCTTCTAACTGCCCCCTGCCTGTCTGGTCGCCCCACACAGCCTACTGTTCAGTTGTTTGGTCATCACTCACTACCCCTCCCCCTTGCCAGCCTGGTTGCCCCATGCAGCCTGCTTGTTCAGTCATTTGGTCGTCCCTCACTAACCCCCTGTTGGTCTTGTTGCCCCACGCAGCCTGCTTTTTGGTCATTACTGTTACTGTGACTGCCTCCCGGACAATTTGCATATTCCTCTATTATTACTATAGATAGAACTGTTAGTGTACAAGTACTCAATATATAAAAAATTATATTTAATTTGTTGAATTAATATTTAACAGTGAATTTCAAAATTCTCTAGGTTCAATTATTTCTTCAAGTAGAAACACTAAGCTCTGTCACATACATGTGTGTTTTTATAATTCTCAATAATTAAATTCAAAGGTCATTATGCTTTGTAAATTTTAAATGTAAATGATAGCCACAATGAGAAAGCAAACTATTTGGAGACAACAAGTAAAAGTGGGTTAGGAAAGCAGAGCATATCTGAGAACACTTATATAGTAAAATATTAAAAAAAAAATAAGTGCTGAGAATCTAGAGACAAAGAATAATTAATATATATGACAAAAATGTCATAATACTTAAGAAGTAGTAAAGCAGCTGCTGAAAAGGCACAATAAGCCACTATGATTATGTTTAGTTTATGGTCTGCAATCCATTTCCCATTATTTGAAACAAACAAAAGCATAAAACAAAGAAACAAAAATTTAATCAGTGTGATGAATAATGGAAATGATTTTTTCTCTTTATTATATGAAAAAAAGAAAGGGGTTGCACGGTAAAGTTTTAAGAATAATTTACATGGTAGAAATAGAAGACATCATTTTCACCATGATGGCTGAAACCTTAATATTATATGTGCAGAGTGGAGGTGTGTGTGAAAACTGAGGCACAGAAATATTATGTGACAGATATTTTTTTATCCTAACCTGTCTGGTGTCCTCCTTTTCTGATAAGCAAGACTGTGTTCCAAACAGCTTTTTTTGTTTTGTTTTGTTTTTTGTTTTTAAATTATCTTCATCTGTGCATCAAAATATTCTATTATAACTCTCCCAATATTTTATGGAGTAGCTCTTCCTGCTCTCTCTGGAAGATGGGGTGCTATATCATGCTGTTAGCAAGGACAAAACCAAAATATATGAAAAGTGTTATCTATTCTATTGGAGTCACACCTTGCAAATATGATACATGATTATTTGATAAGTTAATAGAAAAGAATATATATGATATTTATTCTGAAAAAAAAAACACAATATTTTGCTAGTACATAATACAAGGGTAGAGTAATTTGGCTCATTATTTAAGATATTTTTGTATTTTAAAAAGACATTTGTAAAAATTACACTTCTTATTCACTAGGCTGCATCTACTGCCGTGACACCAGCTGAGTTGTTGCTAACATGATGGTATGACTCATTATATTAATTATCCCCCATATTTGCCAGTAAGTCTGTGGAAATAATTAAAGAAAACTCTAGTGTCAAATCACATTAGTAAAGTAATACATTAAACATTTCTAATAGCAAATCCACAAAACTCATAGATCAATTGCTTATGTCCCCAACTCAAAAATTTTAATAGCATGTATTGTAGCTAATAGTTACATTATTGCTTATTTTTCTGGCAAGCATTTTGAAAAGTAATTATATGTATTTACATGGCAACTCCTTTAATTCACTTAATTATCCCACAGTGGTTAACTTAATGTGTCAACTTGACTAGGCTAAGGGATGCCCAGATAGCTGGAAAAAGATGATTTCTGAATGTGTCTGAGAGGGGTTTGAATCTGAATCCTGAGCAATGAACATCCTTACCAATTCAGGTGGGCATCATCCAATCCAGTGAAGGACTAAATGGAACAAAAAGGTGAAGGAAGAGTGAATTTGCTAGATTTGTTTGAGCTGGGACACCCATCTTCTCCCACCCATGGACATCAGTGCTCCTGGTTCTCAGGCCCTCAAACTCAGACTGAATCACACCACAGGCATTCCTTGTTCTCTAGCCTCAAATGTCAGATCAGGCAACTAGTTAGTCTGTATGATCCTGTGAGACAATTTATAGAATAAATCTCTCTCTCTCTCTCTCTCTCTCTCTCTCTCTCTCTCTCTCTCTCTCTCTCTCTCTATATATATATATATATATATATATATATATATATGAACTGTTTCTTCTATTTCTCTGGAGTACCCTAATACATGTTCCAACAATCTAAAATGTAATTTTATTGTATTTATTTTGTTTTTGATGAAACAAAGGAAAAAGTAATTGAATCAACTGTTCCACATTGCCCAGTTTGTAAGTGGTAAAGCTGAGAAATAAAACATAGGTTTTGCTGAAGGATACAGACATGATTTTTCATAAAAAATATATATGAATGTACATTTACAAAATAAGTTAATGTTTTATTTTATTAAACATTATTTCCCATATTTAAAATGCTTTATCTTACATATCTTTCCTGAGTTATAATTGATATACAATAAATTGCACATATTTAAAGTGTATAATTGAATAAGTTTTGTATATACACACAAATATACAATCATCATCACAATCAAGATTGCCAGTGGTCCTTTGTAACCATCCACATTTCTCCCTCCCTTACACCCCTACCCTTCCATACCTAAGCACACTGATCTGCTTCTGTTATTAAAGATCAATTCATTGTTTCAACAGTTTTGTAAAAATAAAATCATATAACACAAACGTTTTTTAAAACATAGTGATTAGGCTTTTATATAACTTAGGAAATGATCTCCCTGATAAATCTAGTACCTATCTGATACCATACATAGTACAATATTATTGACTATATTCCTTATGCTGTACTTTATCACTGTGACTGTTCTGTAACTACCAATTTGTATTTCTTAATTCCTTCCACATTTTTACCAAAATGTATTTATGAGGTTGTTTCTGTTTTATGCTTTTGTTTTTGTGTGGTTTTTGTTTTGTTTTGTTTTTAGATTCCACATTTAAGTAAAATCATATGGCATTTCTTTTTCTCTGACTTATTTCACAGAACACTATTATAGGGTCCATCCATGCTGTTGCAGATGACAATATTTTTTTCCTTTTTCTGGCTCAGTCATATTTTATTGTGTATATGTATGTACTATTAATCTTTATCCATTAATCTATTGATGGAAACAGGTTGCTTTCATATCTTGGCTATTGTAAATAATGCTGAAATGAACATATGAATGCATGTGACCTTTTGAATTAGTGTTTTGGGTTTCTCAGATACATATGCTAAAATGGAATAGCTAGGTCCTTTGTTTTAAAGTCTATTTTTGTCTAGTATGAGTATTGCTACATAGCTTTTTTATTTATTTGCACTTTCATGAAATCACTTTTTTCATCCCTTTACTTTCAGTCTCTGTGTGTCTTTTGATCTGAATTCAATCTCTAGCGGCAGCATATGTAATGTCTTGTTTTGTTAACCATTTAGCCACCATGTTTTTTGATTGGAATTTTTAATCTATTTGCACTTAAAGTTAATTGCTGATAGATATCTATTCACTGTAATTATACTATTGATCTTGTTGTTGTTCTCCTCCTCCTCCTTCCTTCTTTCTTCTCAAAGAAGACCCTTTAACATTTCTTGTAATATTGGTTTGGTGGTGATGTACTTCTTTACCTTTTCCTGCCTAGAAAACTTTATCTCTCCTTTGATTCTAATGATAGCTTTGATGGGTAGAGTAATATTGGTTGTAGATCTTTGTTTTTCATCATTTTGACTATCTTGTGCCAATCTCTTCTGTCCTAAAATGTTTCCGGTGAGAAATCAGCTAACCATTTTATGGGAGCTTCTTGTAGGTAACTAACTGCTTTACTCTTGCTGCTTTTAAGACTCTTTCTTTGTTTTCAATATTTGGCATTTTAATTATGATGTGTCTTGTTGTGGGCCTCTTTATGTTCCTCTTGTTTGGGATTCTCTGCATTTCCTGGACTTGCATATATTTTTCCCTCATCAGGTTACAGAAGTGTTCAATCATTATTTTTTTAAATAAGTTCTCAATTCCTTGCTCTTTCTCTCCTCCTTCTAGTGATCCTATGATGCGGTTATTTTTATGTCTCATGTTCTAAAAGTCCTTAAACTATAATCATTTTTAAAATTATTTTTTTTTTCTTTTTGCTGCTCTGATTGGGTGTTTTCAGCTACCTTATCTTCCAAATTTCTGATTTTCTTCTTTGTTTAAGCTACTCTAATGTTGATTCTCTGTAATGTATTATTTGTTACAGTTAGTGTATTCTTAATTTCTGACTGGTTCTTTTATGGTTTCTATGTGGGGTTTTTTTTCTTTTAAGCTATTGGAGTTCTCACTAAATCCCTTGACCATCCTTAAAATCATTGTTTTGAGCCCTGTATCTACTAGTAGTAGTTTGCTTGCGTGCGTTGCATTTAGTTCTTTTTCTATAGATTTCTCCTGGTATTTCATTTGGGGCATGTTTCCTTATCTTCTGTTTTGGCTGCCTCCCTGTGTTTGTTTCTATGTATTAGGTAGAGCTGTTATGTCTCCTGGTGTTGATAGAGTGGCCTAATGTATTAGGCATCCTGTTGGGCTCAATGGCACAATCTCCTTGGTCACCTGATCCAGGTACTCTAGGTGTATTCCTTTGTGCATCCTCCTATTGTAGTTGAGCCTTGATTGCTGTTTGGAGGGATTTACTCTCAAGCTGGTTTGTTGTAAGAACTGTCTGTCACTATAGTAGAGGAGTTGTTGTGCAGGAGCTCACCCAACATAGCAAGATTTGCTTTAGTAGGGCTCTGGTGCCTGCTAACTCTGCCCTTTGAATGTATTGCTTGTTGAGGTTGTTGAACGGTGCTCTTGTGTGGTCTGAATCTGGCCATCAGGTGTGTTGGTTCTGGGGCCTCTTGTCATGGGTTTACAGGTACCTGAGAGAAGCTTGTCTAGAGTTGAGGTGAGCTGCCACTATTACTGGAGTTAGGGCTGCTTAGCAAGAGGTTCAGAACATGCCAAGGCCAGATGCTGCTTGCTTGGGGTTTGTGGACTTTTGAAAGATTTTAGGAAAGTTCACAGAATAAGCCAAGACAGGCAGTTGGGAAAAGCCACTGTAAGATGCTTGGGTGGGCATGAAATTTGCCGGGGCTGGGTTTCAAGGAGTCACAGGGGTGGGGCAAACAGTGTCAGCCAGGTTGATGGAGATTCAGATATAATGCCCAGCTCTGCCTACAGGAGTAGGCCTCAGAAAAGGGACATTGGTTCTGCCAACACTTCTGTCTGGGAAAAAAACCTTCTCTCCAACCCGTGCCCCAAAACCAGACAATTCAGTTCCTCTCCTTATATCCTGCCACCTTTCATACTGCTTCCCCAGTGCTGGTGTTCAGAGTGAGCCCACGTATGTTCATGTTCAGGCCTTTGAAGAGGAGCACCTGGGACTCCAGCAGCCCTCCTTCTCATGCAGCCACAGTCTCCACTGGTTTTCACAGCCAGAAGTTATGGGGACTTCTCTTCCTGGCACTGGAACCCTGGGCTGTGGTGCCTTGTGTGAGGCTGGAGCCCCTCACGCCTGAGGGGAGAACTTCTGCAGTGGACGTCTCACTCCATTATTAACCACCACATGTGATGTGGGACCAGGTCCCTTACTCACTTCAATGTTGGTTGTTCCTAGTTTAGGTGTAATTTTGAGGTGGCTGTAGGAAAATTCAAGTACATATTTATTTACTCTAGCATCCTGACTGGAAGCCTCCCATCTTCCACATTTTTAATAGCAAACTGCCATATTAATTATTTACCCATTTATAACAACTTTTTCTGGGAACATATTGTACATCACTATATGTAACTTTTCTTTGTTTCTTTTTTTGTTTTGTTTTGTTTCAATTACTGCTTACGTACACTATTACATTAGTTTCCAGTGTACAATATAGTAATTAGACATTTATATCACTTGTGAAATGATCATCCTAATAAGTCCAGTACTGACTATTGTAACTTTTCAAATTTATATTTTATGTGAAAATATGTTATAATAGGTGGTAATGTAAAGTGCTTTATAATTTGGGCCAAATCAAGTGTACCTGAATTTGAAGAAGAGTTCATAACTTGATTAATTTTATAAATTTGACAAGTTTTATGCTCATTTAAGCCTGTAAAATACAGATAATAATATCTAGCACAAAACTGCTGATAAAAGTTAATGTGATAACATCTCAAATAACAAAGACAGCATTTATCTTGAAGTGCAAAATAAATGGCAATTTAAAAAATTCCATAGGCAGATGTATGTTTATAATCATAAGTTGTCATACATACTAGTATATACAGACATGATTCTAAATTTAAGCAAGAATGCCTAAGAATTTAATTGCTCTCATGTTTTATGCCATCTCTACTTAAGCAAAAATGTAATAATACCTTTTGCCACATATGAATGTAAGTTTTATGCTATATTAAAGTCTGAAATGTCAGAGTCTTATCAACCACTTTGTGAAAAAAATGATTAATGGATTTAATTATTTTAATTCAGAAATTCAACTGCTAGCTATAAGTTCTTGTCTTGCCATGGTTACACATAACATCATTCTAATCTATGCAGTATATGTTTCTTTCCTAAAGAAACATAATTTAGCAGGATTTTCATATTGATAGTTGAAATATTAAATAAGGGACTCAAATTTTATTTTAAACTTTAAATTCATATGATTGTTCTCTTATTTGAAAGACTCTTGCTTAAATTTATAAATGCCAGTAATTTTTGCACAATTAATGAATGAACATCTATATAATAAAAGCCCAGTGACCATTACGGTAGAATGACTAGAATGACCGGTCGCTATGATGCACACTGCTCACCAGGGGGCAGACGCTCAATGCAGGAGCTGCCCCCTGGTGTTCAGTGCACTCCCACAGGGGAGCACGACTCAGCCAGAAGCGAGGCTCACAGCTGGCAAGTGCTTCTCCCACTCTGTGGCAGTACTAAGGAGCAGTGAGCCAGGTGGTAAAGAGCAGCGAGCAGGCGGGCAGTAAGGAGTGAGGGGTCCTGGACTGTGAGAGAGTGCAGACCGAGCTGAGGGACTCCCCTCCCCGCCCCGCCCAGTGCACAAATTTCATGCACCAGGCCTCTAGTTTATATATAAAGCTGATTACCTTTCTTAGAATTACTGGGTACCAAAATTTTAGAATCCAAAATAAACCTTAATTTTATCACAATCCAAAGATAACTATTTTTTCCATCACATTAACTGCATCAATTGCCACAAAAAATTACATAGAGTTGAGAACTTCTCCCTCAAAGATTGTATCATTAGTATATTTTCTATTTATTAAAAAAAATTAAGAACAGTAAGAAATACTATACACAACACAATGTACATAAATTTGGTCTTAGATAAAATAAACCCAGTCATGAATGTCACTTGCTAGGAAAAATCATCCAAATACAAAAAAAAAAAAATCTTAATAAGCCTATAGCTATTGAAGAAATTGATTCAGCTGAGAAAACCTAAAAGCAGTGACAACCACATAATAACAAGCACCTATATTTTGGTCACGAACAATATTCTCCATTTAAAAATAAATAAACGCCCTAGCTGGTTTGACTCAGTGGATAGAGCATCACCCTGTGGACTCAAGGGTCCCAGGTTCGATTCTGGTCAAGGGCATGTACCTTGGTTGCAGGCACATGCCCAGTGGGGAGTGTGCTGGAGGCAGCTGATCGATGTTTCTCTCTCATCGATGTTTCTAACTCTATCCCTTTCCCTTCCTCTCTGTAAAAAATTAATAAAATATATATATTTTTTAAAAAGCCTATGTTCCTTGGAGAAATAACTCATTTCAGGATGGAGGCAGGAAGTGCACAATAAGAGCCTGGAGAATATTGTAGTGTCAGGAAGTAAGGAAGCACTCAATAGAAAACAACACCCACAATAATGGTAGTATACCAAAGGACACAGAAAACAACTGAAAAATATGCCAGTAGTCAAAGCTCTTCAATAATTTTAATAGCAAAATAAATAAATTTGCATTGAATTATAACTTGAAATATCAGATAAGTACTGATCATACTGATATTAAAAAGTACTTGAATTAAAATAATAAATGATGGAAAAGATAAATCTATGATGTAAAAATTTTCTAAATAATTTATGGAGATACCCAGTCTTTTTTTTTTTTTTAATATATATTATTGATTTTTTTTACAGAGAGGAAGGGAAAGGGAGAGAGAGTGTGAAACATCGATAAGAGAGAAACATCAATCTGCTGCCTCCTGCACACCCCCTACTGGGGATGTATCCTTGAGTGTGCAGGCCGTCGCTCTATCCACTGAACCAAACTGGTCAGGGTGAGATACCCAGTCTTTAAGGCGGAAGAGCATAATTTCCTACTCCTCACATATTGAGTTAAACATAATTGCTTCCTTCCAAGGAGTACAGTATGAAAAGAGGTAAAAAAGAGAAACTCTATAATAATGAAGCCTGACAAACACTGCTTCAGCCAAGTGTTCAAGGTTATCACCAATAGCCATGAATCAGGTTGATAATATGTATATTTGATATCATGTGATTAAATGGCACTTTACTTCTGTGTTGTTCATCCCCATAGTCATAGTTTTATATTCATAATGTGGAGAAAATCAGATAAATTTCAATAAAAGTGTATTCTACAAAATACTTGGATAGTGCTCCTCAAATATGTCAAGATCATAAAAAACAAGAAGTATCTGGGAGACTTTCATAGTCAAGAAGAATCATTATGAGCTCATGTAGGAGAACTAATGAATACATTTTGTGAAATAATATAAAAGATGAATAATGTTTTATTCTGGATTGGATGCTGAAGCAAAACAAAATACATTAGGTAAAATCTAAGAAAATCTGAATAAAATATATTTAGTTAATAATAATGCATTAATATTAATTTATTATGTGCAATAAAGGTGCAATATAAATATAAAATGTTAGTAATGCCTCCGTCAAACTGTGTGTGGGTTATGAAAGAACTCTTAATATTTTCTTTAAAATTTTTCTATTAAATGAAAATAAAATTTAATTTAAATGAAACAAAAATATTCTACATAATTAGTTATATAGTAGCAGAGTGTTCATGGAATACATTTTGTATAATTTATTTAAACATTCTGATGATATTAAACATAGGGGTTTATTCCAAGTTTCACAATCTATTAAAAATATATATATTAAGCACCTCATAGGTGTCACATGCTGTAGGATTTTATATCCAACAAAGAAAAAGATAAAAGCAAAATACAAGTAAATTTAAAATGAAGGAAAAAAATCAAGTAAAAATACAAGCAGATATATAGTTAATGGGAAGTGAAGCTGCTTTAAATAACAGTGCCATCATCTCTAACCTCTTCATCCGATGGCTCTATGGACCAGTGAATGTAAAAGTATAAGGAGGAGGCCCTGTTAGGATTTTATTGTATTGGTCAAGGAGATAAACTATGGTGGTTTTGGGCTTAGACTGGGGTGGTAGCGAGGGACATAGTAATGAAGGACTGGTATCTAAATGTATTACAAGAAGAAGCCAAAAGAATATTCTCATGATATTGATGTGAGATAAGGGAAAAAACTGAATCAAGATTACTTTTTTGCTGCATCCCACATATATTGGTATATCTATTTCCATTTTCATTTGTTTCAATATATTTTTGGATTTCTTTTTTATATCTTTTTTCACTTATTGGTTGTTCAGGACCATGTTGTTTAATCTCAATGTTTTTATGATTTCTTTTCTTTCCAGTTTTCTCCTTGTATCTGATTTCTAGCTTCATACCATTGTGGTAAGAAAAGATAATTGATATGATTTTATTCTTTTTTTTAAATTTCTTTATTGATTAAGGTATTACATATCTGTCCTTATTCCTCCATTACCCCCCTAATCTCCCCACTCATGCCCTCACCCCCCTGTTGTCTGTGTCCATTGCATGCATACAAGTCCTTTGGTTGATCTCTCCCCCTTACCCCCACCCTTCCCCACCTTCCCTCTGAGGTTTGATGGTCTGATCTATGTTTCTCTGTCTCTGGATCTGTTTTTGTTCATCAGTTTATGTTGTTCATTATATTCTATAAATGTGTGAGATCATGTGATATTTATCTTTCTCTGACTGGCTTATTTCGCTTAGCATAATGCTCTCCAGTTCCATCTATGCTGTTGCAAATGGTAAGCACTCCTTTTTTACCACAGGGTAGTATTCCATTGTGTATATGTACCACAGTTTTCTAATCCACTCATCTGCTGATGGGCACTAGGCTGTTTCCAGATCTTAGCTGTGGTTAATTGTACTGATATTCTTTTTAAATTAAATATTTGGCCCATCCTGCATGGCTCAGTGGTTGAGCATCAACCTATGAACCAGGAGGTTATGGTTCAGTTCCCCATCAGGGCACATGCCTGGGTTATGGACTCAATCCCTAATGTGGGGTGTGCAGGAGGCAACTAGTCAATGATTCTTTCTCACCATTGATGTTTCTATCTTTCTCTCCCTCTCCCTTCCTGGCTGAAATAAATACAAATATTTTTTAAAAAATTAAAAACTTGTTTTGTGGACTTTAATGTGATCTATCCTGGAGAATGTTACATGTTCACTTGAGAATATGTATTCTTCTGCTGTTGAATGGGATGTTTTGTAAATTTCTATAAAGTCTATCTGGACTTTTGTGTATATTGCTCCAATAAAATAAATAATATGCATATCAGTCCAATAATAATAATTAATGTGCATATCGGTCTGATAATAATAATTAATATGCATGTTGGTCCAATAAAAAAGAATGGCCAGGCTCTGGCTAGTGTGGCTTAGTTGGTTGGAGCGTCATCCTATGTACATATCTGGGTTTCAGGTTTGATCCCTGGGTGGGGTGCATTTGTGAGGCAAATGGTTGATGTTTCTCTCTATTGACATTTCTCTCTCCCTCTCCCCCCTCTCATTCTCAAATCAATAAGAACATATATTAATTGGATTGTTTGGTTTTACTTTGGTGTTGTGTTTTATAAATTACTAGAGGCCCATTGCACAAAGAGATTCGTGCAATAGGCCTTTCTTCCCTTGGCTTCCAGCAGCAGTTTTCCTGTGGCACCCAAGACCCAGGCCTTTGCTCCAGCCAGAGACTGCCATCTTCATCTTCGCTGCAGACCTTGGCCAAAGTCTGCTGTCTTCGTCTTCACTGCAGACTCCGGAGTCTGCAGTCTTGTCTTCGGTGCGGCACTGCGCTCCTGTAGATCCCTTTGCCCCCCGCCCTCCCTCTCATAGCAGGCATCCTGCCCCTCCTGGCTACTCTGAGCCTGGTGCAGCTGGGTGGCCACCATCTTTGTTCTTCTAATTTGCATACTCACTCTGATTGGCTGTGGGCATAGTGGAAATACGGTCAATTTACATGTTTGTCTATTATTAGGTAAGATTTATAAATTTTGAATATTAACCCTTATTAGATGCATCACCGTACATCTGCCAGAATGGCTATCATCAATAAATCAACAAACAACAAGTGTTGGTGAAGATGTGGAGAAAAGGGAGCCCTGAATGAGAAGGACATCCTGCAATTTGAGAGAATATGGATGGACATATCCTCAGTGAGGATTTAAAAAAAAAATGGTTAGAGGAATGAAATTTTTAAAAAAAACAACATAAATTGACAAGTACATAAAAATGTGCTCACAATTACTAATCATCAGGGAAGTGAAAATCAAAACTACAATGAGACATTACCTAATACTTATTAAAATGAATATCATAGAAAATACAAGTGATAGCAAGTGTTGATAAGAAAAAAGAACTTTTGCAATGTTGGTGGGAATTTTGAAAATTTGCTCAGCTACTATAAAAAACAGTATGAAGTTTCCTCCAAAATTAAAAATATAATTACCATATGATCCAGCAATCCCACTTTTGGGTATATATTCCAAAAAATGAAAACAAAATATTGAAGATGTATCTGCATTCCCATGGTCATTGTTGTTTTATTCACAAGAGCCAAGATATGGAAACACTGAATCAATGAAGAAGATGTGGTACATATATGCAATGTAATATTATTTAGCCATGAGTGAGAAGGACATCCTGCAATTTGAAAGAATACGGATGGACCTTGAGGTCATTATGCCAAGGGAAATAAGTCAGACAGAGAAACCAAATTCTATAGAATATTACTTTTTTATGAATTCTCAAAAAATACCAATTTAATAGAAACAAACTAGAATTGTGGTTACTAGGGGTTGTGTTCTATGGGGAAAATGGAGATACTGGGCAAAGAGTACAAACTTCCAATTAAAAAATGGATAAGTATCTGAGATCTAATTATAGCACAATAATTATACTTAATAAGTTAATGAAAGAATATCTCTTAAATGTTTCACCACACACAAAAAATGGTAATTATGTGACCTAATGCAGGTATTTTAATACTATGGTATTAATCATTTTGCGATGTATAAGTGTATCCGCTCAAAATGGTGTATATCTGAAACAATGTTGTGTGTAAATTATATCTCAATAAAGCTGGAGGAAAAATAACTCCACAAGCTAAGACACTTAAGGAGTTTAAAAAATATATTTTTGTATAAAAGTACTTAAAATGAACAACTTTTAAGTATTTTAATACATTTGATGAGTTTCCCTATTGCAGAAATAAAAACTCCCACCAGTGAGATGTTTTAATCTATAGCATCAGAATTAGTGCATACATTTGACTAAAGCATCAGTATAAAACAAAAATCCTAATATAGGAGTAATTAATAAATAAATATTTATTTTTACATAAAAGAATTCCAGAAGTCCATGGTAGAAGACTTGTGTGGCCCCTCCATGATGATCAGAGGCACAGGCTTTTTCTATCTCATTGCTCGAGCATCCAAGGTTTTACTGACTTTGGTCTTCAAGTATTAGAAGGCCACTCTCATGTCCTACATGCTTCCCAGGTTACAGAAATGAAGGAAGGACAGAGAGAGAGCACTTTCTAGAGCAATTTGCCAATATATGAACTATAATCAATACATTAGCCATACCTGAAATCTTGTCATCACAATGGCCTTCACACATCATTTGCTAGAACTTTATTACATGAAACAAACCTAGCTGCAGTCTACTGGGCAACATAGTACCTATGGTTAATGATATGGCATTGTGTTCTTTAAAGTAAGGGTTTAGATCTCATATTAAATATTCTTCCCAAACACACACAAACACAAAAAAATTATTGAGGTGATGGATTTGTTTAGTAACTTGAGTGTGGTTATAGTATCTGAACATATATACACATCCAGATGCATTGATATCTATACATTAAGTGCATGCAATTCTTTTTCCTATCTATCCTATCTAATAAAAGAGTAATATGCAAATTGACCGTCACTCCAACACACATGATGGCTGCACCCATGTGGTCAAAGATGGCCACCCCCATGTGGACACAAGATGGCCACCACAAGATGGCTGGCAGGGGAGGGCTGTTGGGGGGAGACTGGGAGGACTAGGCCTGCAGGGGAGGGCAGTTGGGGCAATCAGGCCAGCACGGGAGCAGTTAGGTGTCAATCAGGCTGGAAGGGGAGTAGTTAGGGGGTGGGCAGGCTGGCAGGCAGGCAAGCAGGCCTAACACGGCATTCGGACATCCCTCGAGGGGTCCCAGATTGGAGAGGGTACAGGCTGGGCTGAGGGACACCCCTCCATGCACGAATTTTATGCACTGGGTCTCTAGTATGTGTATGTAATATACACACACACACACACACACACACACACATATATATATAAAATAGAGAAATATGCTAATTAACTGGAACACTGTAACAGGTTGACTGGACAGGAGGAGGTTGCACACACAGTGTCAGGGGCGGTGCAGTAGGGGCCTCTGCATACCTTCACTGGGGGAGGGCCTGATCAGCAGCTGCTGAGGCTGCTTCTAGGACTAGAGAGGGAGGCAGGGCTGGACCGGCAACTCCACGGTGGGCAGCACAGCTGAACCTGCCTCCAGGAGGTTCCGGCCATGAAGCTTGACAGCAGACAGCAGGGCCTGCTTGGCCATCACCACAGAGACCCAGGAGCAGACAAGAGTGGCCTGCAAGCAGCACCCAGCAGGGCCTGCTTGCCCATCACCATGGTGCGGAGCAGGCAGGCCCCACAGATAGTAGAGAACCATGGGGAGTGGGCCTAAGCCATCAGTAGGACACCCCCTGAAGGTTCCTGGATTAGAGAGGGTGTAGGTCGGGCTCCCTACTTCACGAATTTCATGTACCAGGCCTCTAGTAGATTATAACTCAGGATAAAAGAATCAGGTTTCTTAGATGCATTTTCAAACATAATAATTCAGAGAAAATGTTACT
The DNA here is from genome assembly GCA_026230045.1 of Corynorhinus townsendii. Taxonomy (NCBI): domain Eukaryota; kingdom Metazoa; phylum Chordata; class Mammalia; order Chiroptera; family Vespertilionidae; genus Corynorhinus; species Corynorhinus townsendii. Next base: position 110,140,650 of record JAPDVU010000001.1, on the reverse strand, counting down.
AAGGAGGAAGAAACTGTATCTTGAGGTCGACATTTACCAGTTTCTGCACTATTAAATAACAGTAAAATATATTTCTTTAAAATATTTAAATGTCATATATCTGCTGCTATTTCATTTAATTTCATTAATTATTATAAAGTTAAGTAGTTAGCAATAGGTTTAATAATCACTAGTGTTTCTTCCTGTCTTTATTTATCAGAAAGTATTAATTTAGGAGAAAATCTTGAGAGACAAATCAAGCACCAAGAAAAACAAAACAGCTGCCATTCCACTGATGATGGTTGGATGGTAGGAGGAAATTTGCTATGTGGTTAGAAAAGAGCCAGATGTAGATCGAGTAACTGATCATTATGGGACTTACTTTGTGAAGAACAAAAACATATAACTCACTGTAATGTAAAAACTGTAAATTCCCTATTACTGTCATTTTTGTGATGTAAGCCACTGTATCTCTAGAAGGACCATGTTCAAAAGTAATTATATTATCAGAGAAAGAAAATTATTAGCACATTTTCATGAATTAATTTGTTGTTTAAATATCTGCTATACAAAATGATTAGACTCTCAGGATTTGTACTAAAGTAAATCATGACAAAGGGAGGGAGAACAAAATATGGAGAACTGCTCAAGGTAATTTATAATATGGTTTCCCCCTAGTTATACCAGAGATTTATGTGCTTAAGTCAAGTGGCATCCCAAGGATACAGTGATTCTGAAGATTAATTTTTAAACTTTATTAAATCATCCTTAAATAGAATTCATCATAAATTCCTATCATTTTAATTTTATTGTTTATTCATCTTCACCTGAGAATATTTTTTCCATTGATTTTTAGAGACAGTGGAAGAGAAGGAGGGAAAGAAGGAGGAAGAGAGAGACAGAAAGAGACAGAGAGAGAAAGAGACAGAGAGAGAGGTGGGGAAACATCTATATAAGAGAGTCACATTGATTGGTTGCTTCCCACATGCACTCTCACCTGGACTGGTGATGAAACCTGCAACCCAAGTATATACATGACTCTGACCTGGAGTAGAACCTGGGACCTTTTGGTGCAGGCATCTACACTCTAACCAATGAACAACACTGGACAAGGCTCCCTTTCATTTTTATGCGGTGAGTTAAAAATGCTCCAAGAATACAGCTATTGTTGAAGCAAAGCATTTGCAAAAATATAAGTATATTTTTGTATAGTTATTTAAATTGAACAACTTCTAAGTATTTTAATACATTTGATGAGTTTCCCTTTTGCAGAAACAAAAACTCCTACCAGTGAGATGTTTTAATCTAGGGCCTCAGAATTAGTGCATACATTTGAATTAAGCAGCAGTATATAACAAAAAGCCTAAAATAGGAGTAATTAATAAATAAATGTTTAATTTTATAGAAAAGGATTCCAGAAGTGCATGGTACAAGGCTTCTGTGGCCCCTCCAGGACTATTAGAGACACAGGCTTTTCTCATTGCTCCAGCACTCTGGGTTTTACTGCCTTTGGTCCTCAAGCATTAGAAGGCCACTATTAGTGTTTCTGCAAGAACTGGGGAACTCATAGCAAGTCACCATGAATATTTTCTTTTATTCTATATCATCAAAACATAATTTTGCTTAAGCATACAAAGGATGCATGAATGTAAAGATAAGAAGATAACTCCTCGAGTAATTCCAGGACCAGGCTGGAATTTTATTTAGCTTTGTAAATAAAACTAATATCCTTAAATCTCCTTTCTCTCTTCCTTCATAGTTTTAGGTCCAGTTGCTTCCTGGAACAATAAAACTTTCCCCCTTCCAATCTCATAGTCATAATTAGTAAAATGAAAAAAAAAAACACACAACTGAATAAGTAGGATCTGACTCCTGTGAGGATTTCACTAGTTTATTAATAAATTAAGAAAAAATGTTTAAGTACTGTCTTACCTGTCTCCATAAATGTAGGGAAATGTGGCAGAATGAATCCAAATAGGTGCAAAGCACAATTACCAAAGGCAAGAAATAATGAGAATCAAATGTTGCTGCAATCTCATATCTAGTTAAGAATAATACAATTTAACCCAGAATCTAGGTTTCCAAACTAAAGGGGAAAAAACCAACAAAACAAAACAATGAAAAACAAGTGAAATAAAAGCAAACAACCTAGAAGAATGTTTTTTTCTATTGACTTATGCAGCTGAACTTTTCTTCAGAGCTATCTTTGCAGACTTATCAGAGTCTTGAGATGAACAAACTTTTTAATCTTAACAGAGTCCAGTTAATAAAATTTAATTATATATTTAGTTCTTTTTTATTATATTAACCTAGAGGCCTGTTTCACAAAGATTCGTGCAATAGGCCTTCCTTCCCCTGGCTGCTGCCACTGGTTTTCCTCTGGCACCCAGGACCCAGGCCTTCACTCCAGCCGCAGTGGAGAAGCCAACCCTCAAGCCTTCTCCGATCCGGCCACAGTGGGGAAGACAAGCCTCTTCAAGTCTTCAGTCTTCACTCAGGCCGGAGCCTTCAGTCTTTGCTCCATGCCTGCATATGCAAATTAATTTGTCATATTTGGTAGGTTAATTTGCATACTCACTCCTGATTGGCTAGTGGGTGTCATGGAGTTACAGACAATTTGCATATTTCTCTCTTATTAGTGTAGATGGGTATTTGCATACTCCAAGATCATAAAAACATTCTCCTATGTTTTCTTCTAGAAGATTTATTTTTTACCTTTTACATGTAGATCAACAATTTCTCTGGAATTTATTTCAATGTATGAGGTGAGTTAATGGCCAAACTATACAATTTTTCTTATATGTAAATCCAATTGAACAGCCCTCTTTAGTCAAAAGGCTAACTTGTCCTTAATACTTCAGTGCCTCTTTGGTCACATATCAGAAGTCTCTGCATACCTATGTCTATTTCTGGACTCTTATTTTGATCGACTGGTACTTGTCATTCATTGCACTAATAAAACATTTTGCAATTTCTATAGCTTTATAAAAGGTCACTAACCTTACTTTTACTTGTCAAGTATTCATCTTTTGTTTGTTTTAGGTGAGAGAGAGAGGGGAGCATTTATGGACTCCTATATAATAAAAGCCTAATATACAAATTGTTCCCTCGGCCAGCCTGTGGACCAGGAGTTTGACCAGGAAACTTGGAGTTTGACCTCTTGCTACGACGTGCACTGATGAGCAGGGGGCAGCACAGAACATGGTGGGCATTGGTGATGCAACGCTAGCAGCAGGCAGCAATAGAGATGCTGCCAGCCCCAATGGGCCCCGATGAGAGCAGGGCATGGCAGAATGGTGGAGCACGTGAGCGGGTGGTGCCAGGCCAAGGCAGTGTGAGCAGGAGCCTGATTGCCCCACATATGGTGACCAACAGTGGCGATGGTGGGGGATGGGCAGGGCCGCTGCCCGGCTCCCAGGTGCTGAGGAAACCAGTCAGGGACCCAATCACCCCACCAATTGCCCTGAAGATGGTGACCAGTTGTGGCTCTGATACTTTCATTGCAGAGAAAGGGCAAATAGCAATATTAAAATATTTCTTCTAATTATTTTCCTTCACTGTGCACGGATCCATGCACTGGGCCACTAGTAACTAATAATATGTGCTAGATGCAGGGTATTAAAATCAAATAAGATCCTTGTCCATGAACAATTTACAGTCTCCTTAAGAGGTTATGCTTCCCTCTATGTGGACTAAGAGAGCATAACCATGTGCATAGAGGATGGCAGCTGAGGATTTTTAGGGATCACAGGAAGTTCTGATGAAACATTATCTTGCTAGCTAAAGAGAATCACTGAGAAATGTAGAGAAAAGAAATATATTCAGATTAGTATTAAATATTAGACTGGCAGATGAATAAAAGACACTGAAACTATGCCAAATTGAAAAGAGAGGATTGAGTAGTAGACTTTAGCAATATTTGGCAGGATGTGAAAAGGACAAGTGGGTTTCAGTAGGAGAAAACAAATATTTATTTACCTGTAAATAAAAGGAAGTTAGTGATAAAACATTGCTCTTTTGGCATATTCTTCCCTAATTTCAGATGACTTCTCAAAGAAAAAAAGAATTTTCCTCTGCAACTGAAATCCTAGATGTTGCCATGTGGAACCAACATAATTTTACTGTAGACTGTGGCAGCAGAGTTAGTGTAACATTTGAAATACATTATAGATACACAAAACTCAGGATGTAAGTTCTTTTTATGTATATGTGCATATATACTGACAATTTTTATATCATTAGATGCCTGTGAAACCCGTATGTAAATGGAAGCTAAATATATTAGAATTTAAAAAGAACATTAAATTGGATTAGTTGTAATTTATATCTGCAAGTATATTTAACCAGGATTCAATATTAAATATTTTCATTTAAGAATCAAAGTAGTATTATCAGCCTCAAGGGGTGATTGTTGAAATTTGAGCTCTACAGAGGGATATCCCATTAAGGTAAAACAATAGGACTTTGATATCTTACTGTAAAAAGAAGGAGTCCTAAGGCCTGGAACAATAAGACTTTTGGAGTAATAAGTACTGTTATTTGTAAATGGTTCCACTATAGCCTAACCTTGTAAATGGTTCCACTATAGCCTAACCAGATCCCTGGAGGAGGTCTTGTGTACACTCCCTTTACTGTGGCATTAAGTTATGTTTGGTGAGTGAAAGATCATTACACTTGAAAAGTAGAGTAGCTGTTTTCTGTTAGTAGAAATGAATGTGGGAAAGACTGTCTTGGCTTCAAGTTTCCTGAATTCAATAATAATGAAAACCTGGGAAAACAGGTGGGGCCATATAACCATCTACGACAAAGTAGGCAAAATTACATCGTCATCAATACAAAGAGCAATTCCAGAGTTTTGGCCCTCTAAGTTCTGGATTTCATCAACAAAATTAATGATAAGATTTCAATGAATGATGTAAATCACCAATCTATTAAAATATTACCTGATTTTTATAAGTAGAATATATGTCTTTTAGGAAGACATCTGACTACAGTTACCATAGTGGGTATCATAATCTCTTACCTTATTCCCAGGCATAAACTGGTTTACAGCTACATTGAAGGGAGTGTAATCATTTTGAGAAAGGCCTCATCAACATGACCATGAGTTTGTACTGAGAACTGTCCTCTAAGCCTTCCCAGGGGAAACTTCACCATTACTGAGATGTGTGAACTTGGAAGAGTGACATTTCTAGCACTTCATGGGGTTATTAGACACTGACCAAAGTGCCTTCCTTTGTGTATACCAGTCGAAGCAGTCTTATCAAAGAAAGGTAGTTTATGGTATCTTGGCCCACATCTATCTTACAGTGCTAACACTGGGACTGTTTATCAAGGTTATTATACAATTGGAAAAGTGAAATACCATCTTTTTTTTCTCTCCAGTCCCAGATTGTACTGTGGGAATACATATATTAAATAACGTGAAAAAGAAGAGATTGTATCCCAGACCTATGGCATGAGCTCTATTATGGTAGGGTGAACCAAGTGGAAGCTCACCAACACTCCCCCCCGCCTGCCACCACCACCCAGACAATCTAGTAATCCAAAGAAAAAGTAAACATGTGTAGGAGAATTTCAGATACCTATTTTACTATCAAGTATTTAGAAGATGTGCCTAACCGGTGTAACTCAGCAACTGAGCTTCAAGCCAGGAACCAAGAGGCCACCACTTAGATTCCTGGTCAGAGCACACACCCAGTTTGCAGGTTCAATCCCTTGTGGGATCTATGGAAGGAGGCAGCCAATTGATGATGTTTCTCTCTCATCAATGTTTTATCTGTATATCCCTCTTACTTCCTCTCTCTTTAAAAAAAAATCAATAAAAGGTAGTTTTTAAAGAAAGAATTAGAAGATGCAAAGGTGATGAATCATCTCACAACCTTATTAAGTTGACCTATAGTTATGATTAAAAACACCATGAGTTTTTTTGAGGGGAAACTGGTGGCATCAAAATATAACTTTTTCCAAATATGTATTTACTAAGATAAATTAATAAATTCCTTGGCATGTGATATGCACCTTTTTACTTAGCAGATTATTCCTTTTCAATCCCAGTCAATCGGTGGGGAAGGCCTAAGGTGGGATGGGGGCTGGGTGGAGGGGACAAAAGAGAAGCGGATAGGAGATATCTATAATATTGTCAACAATAAATTATAAAAAGTGATCATTGGAAGCAGTATTCTTCCTAAGCAATCATTGACAATAGTATATCTTTAATGTTTTACCTCAGGATTATGTCAATGGTCCTGAATTCAGTCATCATGTGGTCTGTAGAGACCGTGACTGTCTTGATATCCCAAACTACAGACAGTCCTCGGTTAAGTCGGACTTGACAATACGTCATTTTGTGGTTATGTCTCCATCTCCCATTTATTTATTAAAAAAAAAAAAAGAACGTTCAGTCATTTCGACGTATGTACATATGTGCTTTATGTTTTTTATTATTTACTGTATTTACGACAAGTAAAGGTCAGGAATTGTTATCTTTCTTTTAATTTTATTTTACTGTTTCACTTCATTACTGCTGTGTATGAGCTCCATGTGAGTGACGTAGGTGTTTACATAGGTGGGTTCCGACTTATGGTGAAAATCGCATTATGTCGCGCCATAAGAAGGAATCTCCAACATAACCCAAGGACCTACTGTAATCTATTAGAGCACATTGGTTTATTATATTGATGAAATCACTCAAACTAGATCTAGTGAAAGAAAAGTAGCAGGGGCCTTAGATGACTCACTAAGATATATGAATGCTTGAGAGTAAGCAATAGACCTGAAGAAAGTTTAGGGAACTGCCATATCCCTAAATCTTTAGTTGTTCATTAGTCCATTGCAATTAGAGAGAACTGTATTGACATTTTACCACCAACTGTGGTAAAATGGTGTTTTTAATCATAATATAGGTCAACTTAATAAGGTTGTGAGATGATTCATCACCTTTGCATCTTCTAATTCTTTCCTTAAAAACTACCTTTTATTGATTTTTTTAACTGTGAAGAAAGGTATTTTTGGATTTCATTAGTAATATAACCCATAGTTGTGCATGCTGTTCCTATTCTTTTGAATACACTTTTGCCTTCCTGTCCATAGTGCTTCTATCAGTATCACCATTCATGTGCACCGTGAATATCATACTAAGTGAAAGAAGTCAGAAGAGAAAGTCAAGAACCATACTATTTCACTCATATATGAGATATAAATCTGAAAGCAACAACTGAACAAACATGACCATCAGACAAACCAAAACTCATAGCCCATTCAATCATTGGTCTTCCCAAGTGCATCATCAATTGGAATTCAGCTGGACTCATACATTGGTTTACTCTGAAGACTACAGTTATAGCAATGGCGAGACAATAAAACTATACTTTTGGAACCCAGAAGACTCACTTGGGTTCCTCATAGTACTCCCTCATCTAATAAGATTGTCCATTAGGAAACTACAGCAGCTAAAACATCAAAAACCTACAAACAATTTTTTGAGGAGAATGATGGTTTATTTTTTATTAGTTTTAAAAAATAATCATGCCCTAGCCAGTTTGGCTCAGTGGATAGAGCATCAGCCTGTGTATTGAAGGGTCCCGGGTTCAATTATAGCCAAAAGCACATGCCTGGGTTGCAGGCTCGATCCCCAGTAGGGGGTGTGCAGGAGGCAGCCAATCAATGATTTTCTCTCATCATTGCTGTTTCTATCTATCTCTCCCTCTCCATTCTCTCTGAAAGCAATTAATTTTTTTAAAATCAGTAAATGTGATGGCAGTTTTTTAAGGAGAATATGCAGTGGGAAGAATATTATCAATTAGATATTAGGAACAGCTATGGAGTTGGGGATAGAACAGTTCTGTACTTTGTTAATTTTTATTTCTCCCTTTTATTTCTATTTCATATGAAGAGTATTGGTGTGACTACATTATAACTTGGGTTCTATATGAGAATATGTATACCAATAAAATTGGGAGCTTATGAGATTTTGTATTTCCTCTGATTTATTCACACAAACACACAGGGAGACAGGAAGGTGCAAGATGTATTTATAGGCAAAAACAAATGATCATGTGGTTAGTCTTTATCCTAGGTGCCTCAATCAAAATTCATTTTTTGGCTTGTATTCTGACCCCCACAAAGACTTCAGTTTGGGTTAGGCCAAAAGAAGACACTCTATGATACCTAAACACACTCTTAGAAGGTATGTCTTATATCCTCTATCAGCCTCACTGAGGTTCTGGCAGTCAGTCGTTGCTTCTTCCACGCTGGGCTCTAAGCACGCAACTCCTCCTCCCTCCCTGAGGTGATTCAAATCTCAGGGTGATAAAACTTTTAACTGTTGCTCATCATCTTAGTGCTTCATTATTGCTGTTACATTCCTACTCTGTTCACACTTCAGTAAATAATCCCTTCATCAAAATGTAACCCATTAAAAATGTTTTTCTTAAAGGCAATATTATAAATATTATAGGTTTAAAATATCTGTAAGTATCTAAGAACTCTCCCAACGCTTAAGAAAAAAGGAAAGATTAAAAAATGTATTTGGGCTTGTCAGCTTATACATTAGTTGAGTTTATAGTTCTGGAAGACATTACCAGGTACATTGTAAAATATATAATAAGAGTAGTGAGCAAGACACACAGAGAGAGACAGAGAGAGAGAGAGAGAGAGAAAGAGAGAGAGAGAGAGAGGGAGGGAGATAGAATAGGCTAAGGATAAAGTAAATGGGTTAAAGGCATGGGCAGAAGATAGTCTTGAACACTTTTTATTAATATTTTTTCAATTAATTATGATTCTTTAAATGATGAATTCTGATATTCAACACTTTAGAGAAAATTTCAGTGATTATTCTTTCAAATATTATTTCTTCCATTATCTCCTTCTTAAATTCTGATTAGATATACTTTACTTCCCCCAAATACCATGTCTCTTAATCAACTTAGCTTTAATAGTGTAGGTTATCCTATCTAATAAAAGAGTAATATGCAAATTAACCATCAATCCACTACACCCACAAGCCACACCCAGCAGCCAATCAGGAGCGAGTATGCAAATTAACCCAACTAAGATGGCTGCGGCTACAGAGCAAGCAGGAAGCTTGGGTTTCCCTGGAAATGGACAGCTGGCCAGCACACCCTGTCCAGCCCAAGCCTCCACACAAGGCTACAAAGTTTCAATTATAGAAGATAGATAAATCCCAACAAAAATGACTGCGGCCATGGAATGAGCAGGAGGCTTGGCTCTGCTGAAGGCTACAAAGTTTCAATTGTAGAAGATAAATAAATCCCAGATACCAGGGCCTCTGCTTGGGTTGCCGGGGGGCGTGGCCATCCTGAAAACCACCATAGGCTCCTTGCCCAGGCCACCCCACGCTCCAAGGGAACCCCCACCCTGTTCCGGGACACCCTTTAGGGCAAACCAGCTGGCCCCCACCCATGCACCAGACCTCTATCCTATCTAATAAAATAGTAATATGCAAATTGACCGTCACTCCAACACACAAGATAGCTGCCCCATGTGGACACAAGATGGCTGCCACAAGATGGCCAGCAGGGGAGGGCAGTTGGGAGGGACCAAGCCTGCAAGGGAGGGCAGTTGGGGGCAATCAAACCTGCAGGGGAGAGCAGTTAAGGGTGACCAGGACAGCAGAGGAGGGAAGTTGGGGGTTACCAGGCCTGCAGAGAAGGGCACTTGGGGGGGACCCAAGCCTGCAGGGGAGAGCAGTTGGAGGGGACCAGGCCTTCAGAGGAGAGCAGTTGGGGTGACCAGGCCTGTAGGGGAGGGCAGTTAGGGGCAAACAGGCTGGCAGAGGAGCAGTTAGGCATCAATCAGGCTGGCAGGGGAGTGTTTAGGGAGTGATCAGGCTGGCAGGCAGAAGTGGTTTGGGGCAATCAGGAAGGCAGGCAGGCGAGCAATTGGGAGCCAGCAGTCCTGGATTGTGAGAGGGACATCTTTCTGCCAGGATTGGGCCTAAACCGGCAGTTGGACATTCCTTGAGGGGTCCCAGACTGGAGAGGATGCAGGCTGGGCTGAGGGACACCTCCCCCCCCCATGCACGAATTTCATGCACCAGGCCACTATTGAGTAATATCTTTAGAGCTACCTTTCAGTTCATTTATTTTTAAAATTAAATTTATTGGGGTGGCACTGGTTAAAAAATGATGCAGGTTTCAAGTATACAGCTCTATAACATATCTGTATATCACATTATGTGTTTACCATCCAAAGTCAAATCTCTTTCTATCACCATACATTTGAACCCCTTTACTCTTTACTACCTTCTACCTGTCCCCTTTCCCTCTGAAAACCACAATACTGTTGTTACCTGTTTCTATGAGTTTGGGTTTGTGTGTCTTGTTTGTTCATTTGTTGCTTTTAGTTTTATCTCCCACATCTGAATAAAATCATATGGTTCGTGAGTTTTTCTTCTGACTTATTCCACTTAGCATAATATTCTCAAGATCTACCCATGTTGTCACAAATGGCAGTATTTCATCTTTTCTTATAGCTGAGTAGTATTTCATTGTAGATATGTACCACATCTTCTTTATTTGATCATCTAGAGAAGGACACTTCAATTGTTTCCCTGTGTTGGTCACCAAGAATAATTCTACAATGACATAGAGGTACATATATCTTCATGAAATAAATGTTTTCAATTTTGGGGGGTAGATACCCAGAAGAAAGGTTTCTGGATTACATGACTTTTTTGAAGAAACTCCATACTATTTTACATAGTGGCTATACCAGTTTACATCCCACCTACAATGTAGGAGGGTTCCTTTTTTCTAGTACTTGTTATTATCTGTCCTCTTGATAATAGCCATTCTAACAAGTGTGAGTTGATACCTCCTTGAATTGCTGTTCCCTGATAACTAGTGAACTTGATTATCTTTTCCTATATCTGTTGACCATTTGTATGCAGAGAAGTGTCTGTTCAGGTTATCTCCCCATTTTTAAATTGTATTGTTAACTGTATTAAATTTATTCTTAGGTATTTTATTTTGTTGTAATTATAAAAACACTTTAAAAAATCTTTTTTCTGAAATTTCATTGTATCTAATTCAATGGATTTTTATACATTTTTTTAAATTCTGAAAAATTAGTTTGTTTATTGTTTCTAATAGTTTTTTGGTGGAATCTTTAGGGTTTTCTATATAAAGAATCATGTCATGTGCAAAAAACAACAGTTTTACTTCTTTATACCCAATTTAGATGCTTTTTAAATTTTTTTTCTCTTATCTGATTGCTCTGACTAGAACCTCACCATAATAAAGGCTAAATACTAGTATGATACACCATGGTTAATATCATACCCAATGGTGAAAAACTGAAAGCTTTTCCACTGTGATCAGAAATAAGACAAGGATGTCCACTCTGACCACTGTTATTAACAGTGGTGTGGTTAATTATATAATCTAGTTTCCATCTTAATTCTTTAACATTAATTTCATTTTTTGTGTCTGATATTGTATATATTTGAATTATTTTGGGGTGTATTTATGCTTTCCTATTTCTACTGATTCTCACACATGTCTGCCTGTTGAAGAATTACCACTTTCTATTCAATTGCTCTTTTAACATTTTTAAGTAGTGAAATTCTGGAACTTCTCAGGGCTTGCTTGTAGCAGAAAATTGGAGATTTTTTTTTCTCCACCTAGCACTAAGGTTCGCATGTTACCTTCCTATTCATTTCTCTGCAGTGGTGTTTATTTCTCACTCATCCTTACATGGAAAGGACAATGTTATTGTTTTGTTTTGTTTTTTAATACCCCCCTTATTCAGAAGTTCCTAATTATAATTTCCTACTTTACTGACATCAAATTTACCTCCTATAGCTCAATTACTGTCATCATCACAACAATAAACAAAAAATAAAACTCAAGTTCTCCAGTCCAGGTTTCAATAAAAAAAAAACCCATCGTTAAAGTCTGCTTTTATGTTTATTTCCTGGGATGCAGCTTTTATTTCATTTTTTGGACACTATAGCTTCCAAACTTTTATGCTAAAACTAAGTAATACTTAAAATATAGAGAGATAGATCAATAAATAGATAATAAGTAGTATTCTTAAGAGCACTCTAGTTTTTCCACTTGATGGGATTATTGAGTATATCTAATAAAATATTGTAATGTTACTATTAATATTTTATTACTAACTGGAAAATTATGAATAATTCTGGGAGCCTAGAGTTACTAAGCAAAAAAAGAATGCCTCAGGATAGGGAAAAAATGTTGATTTTGAAATAAGTTCTACCAGCTATAGTCATTCAAAATGTCATTACCTTATGAATGCTTAGGAGTGCATTGTTCTAGGCATTGTAGAATAAACACACTGGACAGACTTTTAGGAGCTATTACTCACCTGGAATTACTGTCTCTATCAGACTAGCTCTTTTCTTTACATTTTAGGAAAAAGCTGGAGAAGGGGCAGTCATGAAAGTCATCCTTCCCCATGGTGCTCTCACATGTTTAAGAGAATCAGGTTATTTGATTATCTCCTTTAAATGGTGTAGTATAGTGTTTAACTCAGTCTAAAGTATATATATATATTTTTTTTTTGCATAGTATATTTAATTTCATTTTTTATTTTTTATGGTTTTTTAATTTTTTTTTATATTTTATTGTTTGAAGTATTACAAATAGTAGTACATATGTCTCCTTTTTTTTTCCCATTGACCTCCCCCCAGCTTCCCCTACCCCCAGTACATGCCTTCACCTGCCTGCCCTCTCCCCCCCGCCCCAGTGTCTTGTATCAATTGGTTATGCTTATATGCATGCGTACAAGTCTTTGGTTGGTCTCTTACAGCCCCCCTCGCCCAACCTCCCCTGTCTTCCCAATGTAGTTTGACAGTCTGTTCAATACTTCTTTGCCTCTGTATCTATTTCCCCCCCATTTCTTTCCTTTAAAAAATTTTGCCTCTGCAGACTAGAAATAAACATATAATAACAAAAAAAATAATAATAGTAAAAAATGTTTGAGTCCCAATTTCAATGTCCAACAGTTCTGAGTCCCCATTTCAATGTCTAACAGTTCCTTATGTGTACATGCCAGCAGTGATATCTGGATGGTGGGCACATGGTGGCAATGCAGGTCTGACCCTCTCTGGTTTGGTCCTAGGCAACCTGCAGCGGTGCACAGCTGCTGACTGCTCGCATGGCAAGGCGTTGTCAGTGTCTTCCATCTCTGGAATGTTTCTCCTCTTGTCTTCGTGGTTGGAACAGACCTGTCAATTCCTCTCTGTTGCAGGAATCCACATGGTCTTGGAGTTGTTTTCTGAAGATATATAAACATATTCTCAACCAAAAATTAATAAAGGAATCCTTTCTATATAATTGATTTGGGATCCTTTTTATTTTTGCCCAAACGATTTTCCTTTGGCTTATTTAGACACCATGTGTGTTTTTCATGGGTGTCTTGCTGTTAGCATTACAAATGAAAATTAATTTTGTAAAGTAAAAATTTTCTAGATGTAATTTACTTATAGGATATTTTTCCTTATATGATATTACCCTACTATCTCCCCCTTTTTTTTTTTATTAATTGAGGTTTTTGTAAATTTTATAATGCAGTCTTGATAACTTTAAATTTTAATTTTTTTTTTTTTTGCCTAAAGATATGACTGCCTTAGGTTCATTGCATGTTCAGGAATTTTACCATGAGATGAACTACCAATAGAAATTTTAGTTATTACTTTAAGAGCAGCTTTTTGTCCAGTACAATTAAATTTACTTGAATATTCACTTATTTCAATTAGCCTATTTAAATTAATCTGAAAACTTGATTACTATTTTACTGTCAAATTTAATACTCTACCAACAATCTTAGTTTACCCTGTAAATATTAGTGGGTAGGATTATTTGCATTCTTGAGTAGGCCCTGAGCATTCCTGATGCTAGGCTGAATTTAGATATAGGACAGCTGCTATCGGCCAAGTCTCTTGTCTGTTACCTGGTTCTTGATCTGAGCTGGGCCAAGTCTCTTTCTGTTCCCTGGGTCCCAACCTGAGCTGGGTGTGGGAAGCGCGAAGCAGCCATGGGGGCAGGAGACCTCCCTCAGAAGGGGCGAGGGTTCAAGCCCCTGCAATGCTGGGGGGTGAGGGTCTGTGCCCCAAAAAGTATATATTTTTATAATTCTTAATTCGTTTTAAAATTTAAAAGAGCTTTTAAACTTTTTGTGTAATTTTCAGCAGAAGAATCGTTATTAATTCCTCCCCTTACTTACATAAGAACATAATAATGTTTAATATACAAATATAAATAGTTTTGCTATCTTTATAAATCTTTCATTTATTGATTTTAGAGAGAGAGGAAGGGAGAGGGATAGCAAGATAGAAACATTGATGAGAGAGGAACATCGTCATGCCCTCTACTGGGGATCCAGTGCACAACCTGGGCATGTGCCCAGACAGGGAATCAAACAGGCAACATCTTGGTTCCTGCGTCGACACTCAACTGTTAAGCCACACGGGCTGGGCAGTTTTTTTTTTTTTAAATTCCCTTTTTTTTAGTAAAAACATATATTTGAATTTAATTTTAATATTTGTGTAACATTTCAACTTCCACATTTGTATTGCAAATATATTTTATATACATAGTTAAATTTAATCATTCAGCTAATGTCTTACAGTGCTAAGCCATTTAAAACAATATTTCATTATATTTAAATATGTACATGTTGGTTTCTCTAAGTAAGAATGAGTACTTTGTTGAAAACATCTTTTATTTTCATTCCCCTGGAAACCACTGTTTTGTTTTGTTTTGTTTTTATTCCAGCCCAAGTTGCTTATTTTTTCCCTTTCCTAGAGTAGGACAAAAGTTCCTGTGAGGTTATTTGTCTGCATTTGAGCAGCATAATTTAACAATTGTGAAGCATAGCAATGATTCAGAAGCACTGATGACATGTTCTTTGTTCACTGGCTAGAAATTTGTTATTTTATGTATAATTTAACATAAACTGCACAAGTTGATATATACCATTAACACAAATAAGTTATGATGGAAATGGTTTTACAGTTAAAACATTGGGAATAACCACTTCAGATTTTATTGCTCTACAGTAATTACTTTTTTCTAAACAAAAATTCCTTGGGAAACAGACAACATTTTTAAATATCTTACCATTACAATAGGTAGCAAGTTTAAAAAAACACATTTGAGAAGATAGGTAGTAAATGTTTTTTCCTTAGGCTTTAGAGGTAAATCTTGTCAGCTTTTCTTTAAATTTTATTTAAATTTTTTGCATGGAAAAGTACATTGAAGTTCCATTTAAAAGTTATATGTTTTAATAAAACCTTATCTATATGGTACATGGTAAAAGCTAAATATCATTAATACAAATGTCAAAATAACATATTTCATTCCTATAAATTTGGCTACATTATGCTAGTAATTTAAGCCAAACCAACCACCTATATTCAAAATAGCTTCATAATAAAGCCAGTGTTTAAGATCAAATATTGGTGTCTGGAGGTGGAAGCTTTCTTGGAAAATAGCTCGGAGGTTGTAAGAAAGAATAATTAGTTACATTATGAAAGATGAAGAAATGAAGGTGAGACTGTCTTGGACTTAAAAATAAAAAGATATAGATCACATATATTTGACAATGTTTTAGAATAAAATATTCCAGAATAGCTGATAGAGCTATTCTCCATTCAGGACTAAGAAGCATTTTTAGGTGTTGACACTCAGGGGTACTCAATGAACTGTCCTCAGACACTCTCTCCAGATATCATTCTCTTTGGGGAAGCCACCTATTAGAATCCCTACCTCATCATCTTGTTATTCCAGGAAAACTTATTGAAGTTCTCCAAATCATTTATTCTCAATTGGTTGAAACAAAACATATTTTTCAGCAATCTTATTCATTTGCATGTGGAGGTGGTATTGAAGGTTAAGATTAAAATCAATTAATCTACATCTGTTAAATTGGCCATTGCTAAAACATTTTCTTCATAAATAGAAAGAGAAAAAAATATGTGGTTTAAAGTCAGACCCAAAAAAGAAAGAACTCTTACCATTTGTAACAGTATGGATGAACCTGGAGAGCATTATGCTAAGAGAATAAGCCAGTGGGTGAAAGGTAAATATCATATGATCTCACTCATTTGTGGAATATAATGAACAGCAAAAGCTGATGAACAAAAATAGATCCAGAGACAAAAGCATCAAACAGACCTTCAAACCTCAGAGGAAAGGCAGAGGAGGGTGGGATGGAGGCAGGAGTAAGGGATCAACCAAAGGACTTGTAAGTGTGCATATTAGCATAACCAGTAGACACAGACTGTAGGGGGTTGAGGATCTATGCTGAGGGGCAGGACCTGGCTGGGAGAGGTCAATGGGGGTAAAAGGAGACAAATGTAATACCTTCAACAATAAAGAATTAAAAATAAATAAATAAAATAGTGTAGGTAAAAAATTAGGCCAATTTCAAGGGAAATTAAATAATTGAACAAAAGTATGTTTTTGAATAAATATAATCAAAATGAAAAATACCAAGACCCAAAAGACATGCATATCTTGAAGACAATGTCACAATTTATTTTTTTATGTTCAGAATTTTAATGAAGATGTTCCCTATAACACACAATGCTTGCTGTTTACAGGTGCAGGAAATTGACATGAGTTTTACCCATTGTTTTGACTTACTCAGTAAATGTCATTTGACATTTCACTTACAGATTGCCACTTATAAAATGCCACTTACAGAATGCTAGGAGAGATTAAAAACAATTTGAACATGCTCTAATTTATAGAAATAAATTTGCTCCCATACTTGTTTTTATGTTCATTTAGTCTAAGTTGCTCTTACTTTTTCAAGAAACATTAGTTGAGGAGTCCCTCAAATCAAAGGAAATCATCATACATAGAATCTTAAAAAAATGGCTCATGTTACATCTGATAGGGAAAGATATGCCAAATATAAAAGGGCATGAACAGTAAGGACAATCAGTGATTGTAATTGAACACCACAAAATAAATGCTTTATAATAATGTTAAAAACAAGACAATAGCTGCACACTTACCACAATAAAAGAAAACACTTACCACAATAAAAACTAAACCTACAGAATAGAAAAATATTTTCAAATCATATCTGGTAAGGGGTTAATATCCAAAATATGTTAATAACATACAATTCAGCAAAATAACTAAGGGTGGACAGAGATTTGAGTAGACATTTTTCCAAGGAAATCATAGAATGGCCAATAAGCACATGAAAAGATGTTCCATATCACTAATCGCCAGGTAAATGTAAATAAAAACCACACTATGATATCACCTCACATGTGTTTGAAAGGCTATTATTAAAAGACGAAAACAACTGTTGGCAAGGATGTGGAGAAAAGGGAAGCCTTGTGCACTGTTAATGGAATGTAAATTGATGCAGCCACTATGGATAACAATGTGAATTTTTCTCAGAAAATTAATAATAAAACTACCATATGATTCAGCAATTCCATTTCTGAGTATTTATTCAAAGAAAATGAAAACACTAACTCAAAAGATATATACACTCTTATGTTCACTGAAACATTATTTTAAATGCCCAAGATATTGAAACAACCTTAAGTGTCCATCAATGAATGCATGGATAAAGAAGATACGGTACACACACATACACACACACACACACACACCCCTATAATAATAGAAGCATAATATGCTAATTAGACCAATGTCCTTCTGGACGAACATCCAGATGAAGCCACTGCAGCAGGGCCTGAGGTAGGGGCTGAGGCAGTGGCCATGGTGGTGGGGGTGGAGCCCCTCGCATGAATTTCATACATTGGGCCTGTAATATACAAGGTATACTCCAAAATGTTTACACCCTTTAACAGCTGATAGCTCAATCAATGTTTCTTTCTTTTCAGAATTAACCCATCGGAATTAATAATCATTTAAAGTGTGTTTGTGACACCTCTATATATATATATATTTTATATATATATATATATATAATGAAATATTATTCAGCCATAAAAAGAACAAAATCTTTCTATTTGTGACAATATTGATAGACCTCTAAGGTGTTATTTTAAGTGAAATAAAGGGCAGACATAGAGAAGAACGAAACCAAAAAACTAAGCTCATAGATAGAGAGAACAGATTGGTGATTGCTAGGACAGGGGGTAAGGTGTGGGACAATTGGGCAAAGGGGACCAAAAGGTTGAAACTTTCAATTATAAAATAAATAAGTCATGAGATATAATGTACAGCATGGTGGTTATCTTATATAATAAAAGGCTAATATGCAAATCGACCAAACGGTGGAACGGCAGGTCACTATGACACACTCTGACCACCAGGGGCCAGATGCTCAATGCATGAGCTGCCCCCACAGTGGGAGCACCACTCAGCCAGAAGTCAGGCTCACAGCTGGCAAGCACAGCAGTGGTGGTGGGAGCCTCTCCCACCTATGCAGCAGCACTAAGGATGTCTGACTGCCGGCTTGGGCCCACTCCCTCTAAGTCATCAGTCGGACATACCCTGAGTGCTCCTGGACTGCGAGAGAGCGCAGGCCAGGCTGAGGGACCACCCACTTGAGTGCACAAATTTTGTGCACAGGGCCTCTAGTAGTTAATAATACCATATTCTATATTTGAAGTTGCGAAAAGGTCTTAAATGTTCTCATTGAAATAAAAAAATCTATAACTATATAAGGTGATAGATATTAATAGACTTATTGTGCTCATTTTACAATGTATATAGATAGCAAATCATTATGTTGCACACCTGAAACTATTAAAATTATATATGTAAATTATAATAAAAATTAATTTAAAAAAAAAAAACACAAAAAAGACAATAGGCCCCGTATTAAGTCACATTATGCTAAACCCCATGTCACCAAACACAGACTTAATCACCAAACTGAGACTTGACTTAATTATAGTTTCAACTCACCGGAACAGAATCTTGAACCAGTCAATCAGGAATTGGCTGATCAAGAATTGTCTGATCAGCATTAGTTTGTTAATTTGCCCGATAACTCCTGCCATCTTTTAAAGAAAAGTAATAATGCAATAACCAACTTTTTTGTCTGTTTGTTTTTGCTAAGAATAACTTCCTTGTTTCATCTCCCTTCTGTCCTAAAAGTATTTTTTTCCCTTACAAAATGCTTTATTTTTATACAAACCTAAGAATTGAAAAAGTTATTACTTCGCCTGTCAATACACACTTTAATCAAAAACATTGAAGTAATGCCATTGATTAACATATTGTCTTAGTTTTTTTTTTTTTGGTAGATCTTTGATATGTTTATATCTGGAGAAGGATTTCAATGAAAACAAAACAATAAAATGATATTTCTCTTGCTAAGGTGGTGCTAATCCGTGAATATACTTTTTTAAGGCTCTGCAAGAAATTCTGGCTAGAATCGAAGACTTTAGGGTAGCCTTAGACATAGTCTCTTACTCCAGAAGCTTGGGATTTTGTCAAATAAACTGAATGTAACTGTGAATGTAATTTCACTTCTTAATTGATTAGAATAGTAGGCAGAACTGTAAAACAGAAATAGAATGGATTTTTTAGTCAAATTATGTGGACTTCAATCCCACTCTGCCATGATTAACATTGTTACCTCCAGCGAACAATTTCAAGTTATAATCAGACAGGGTCAGTTTAATGATCTGTAAAATGAGGATAATCAGGTCTGTCTTTGAGGATTCTTGGTACCTAATAGGCATCCGAGTATTTTACTTGAATTACACCTTTAAAACTGGTTTGGACTAAGAGCCTTTCTCAAGTATTGTTTGCTTATATATACACTGGGTTCTCAGTGTCTTAAAGGTTGGGATAATGTGTTACTTAGATGATGTGAAGTTTGTCATCTAAGTGCCCATCTTCAGTGTTCCTTTTCTCTGCTAGATTAGATGATGTTTGATTAATTAATTGTTGAATAGAGCCAATTAAATCTTTAAAACCTATTCAGTTAAATTTTGTTTTTTATCAATAGTAATTGAATAGGATGGTCCAATATGCCCAACTAAAAATGATATTACATATTTTATTCCTATATTAATAAATACATTTTCAGTGTCCATTTATTCAATGCTTAATTAGTCCTTTTTCTTCTTCATATTGTTTTAATATATTTACTTGAAATTTCATATTTTTAATTCGATAAAAGCAATTTTACTCAAAGAAGTGCTCCAGTTCCTTCCATTTGTTACTTCAAAAACATATTCTTTGCCCTAGCTGCTTTGGCACAGTGGATAGAGCATTGGCTAGTGGACAGAAGGGTCCCGGGTTTGATTCCAGTCAAGGGCACGTACCTTGGTTGCAGGCTCCTCCCCAGCCCCAGCCCTGGTCAGGGTTTGTGCAGGAGGCAAACAATTGATGTTTCTCTCACATAGATATTTCTCTCTGTCTTTCCCTCTCTCTTCTACTTTCTCTAAAAATTAATGGGAAAAATATCCCTCAGGTGAGGATTAAAAATAAATAAATGAATAAGAAAGAAACATTTCAATTAAAAAAATATATATTGTGTTTTACTACCCCCAATCTGCCATCCCCCTGGTAACATAAAGGGTAATGGGAGTCAAATATATGATGATGAAAGATGATTTGATTTTGGGTGGTGGACAATGCAAAATACAGATCATATATCATAGAAATGTACACTTGAACCTATATATTTGTAACCCCAATAAAGATAATAAAAACACCTATAGTATTTTCATTGTTATTATGATCATAAGTGTATTTATTTGTACATATATAATGAAACTGAAATGTTCACTCAATAGTTTTTGAGCATTTAATGGGTACATGGCGTAGTATGTGGAAAATTAATCATGTATGTATGCTTCCTTTACCAGTATAAAGTGAATTTTAGAGTATAAAAGAGGAAATTATACATTCATCCAAGGAGTCAAGAAAAAGTGGACTATGACTATTGCTATTGTAATAAATTTATAAGTGTATAGGAAATCATCACAAGAATTTTTAGAAGAAATTGCTTCCACACAGACTTCAGTGAACAAAGGCTCATGAGTTGGTCTTTCAAGAGCATGAAAGATTTACAAGGTGATTAGAGAAAGAAGCTGAGGCCACTGTTTGCAAAACCAAAGAGACCTGAAAACCCTAGTTTTATTTAGAAAACATAGTTGTTCACTATAATATGTGTAAATTAAAATATTAGGGGAGAAGTTAAGAAAGGCTGGATGATACACAATTTCAGTTTAAGGAGTTAACCCTTGACTTTTTTAGGTAATGTAGAACTAATTCTTTAATATATCTGAGCAGTAAGGAACACAATTTGAATGATTAATCAGGAAGAGTCTGGTGAAAAATACTGAGTTATATTAAATATTTAACTCCTGGCCCAGGCCCAAGTGGATCAGTGGTTAGGACATCAGCCCGAGCATGGAAGGGTCTTGGGTTTGATTCCTGGTCAAGGGCATGTACCTGAGTTGCAGGTTTGATCCTTTTCCTGGTTGGGGCATGTGCTATAGGCAATCAATTGATGTGTTTCTCTCACATCAAAGTTTCTCTCTCTCCCTCTCCCTTCCTCCCTTCCACTCTCTCTAAAAATCAATGGGGAAAAATATCCACAGGTGAGGATTAACACAAAAATATTTAACTTCGAAAAAATGATTCATAATAAACAAATAAAGCTTATAACCAAATAATAGTTTCATCATATTATATTGAAGATGATAGGGTATTAAGACTGAGACCTAATAGGAGTTTAAGAAAAATAATTTTTAAAAGACAGTTTAGAATTTTTAATCTCAATGATGAAACAATGCACTGAATTGTAATAATCGATACAGAAAGGTAGATGAGCATTTGATTTTGAGCATATTAAAATTTGAAATTGGATTTTAAATCTCAGGCATTTGGAAATAGCACTCTCACTAAGGAGAGAATTCATCATTGATTATTTTTTAAAAACTATGATTATCATCCACAAACACATGTGATAGAGGAAAACATGAAATCAGTATTAAAAGGACAATTTAGAGAGAAAGAAAAACATGAGTGTGAAGGTCAACACATGAAGTAAGGATGTTTAGTGGGAATGTATAAAATGAGGCTTCAATATGGAAAAAATATCTATTATGTAAGGAAATCAATAGGATAGTAGTGTAATTATGCCAAAAACTAAAACACAGTTTTAAAATTGGAAAGTAGCTAACAATGACAGAAACAACAGAGATTGAGAAATATTTTTACTACTATATTTACAACTGTAAAACTGAATACAATGATATTATTAAAAACAATAGCATGAATTTACTGAATTCTGATCATATACAAGGCAGAGTTCATGAATCATCACTACAATTCTTCAGATTTACATGGCACTATTTTCCATAAAGTATGTTATGAAAATTGATGACAATGCAATGCCAGGTTTCTCTGACCCAAGTTATGTACAGTAAATATTCCAATATATAAAAATATTTAACTTTTGCGTGAACAGTAAGATATTTTTGCATGCGTAATCATGCATGTCTAAAAAAATGTTTCCACTGTCTGATATATGTATAAAACTTGAGATACCCATTTCCTCAAATAACTTAACAAGCGTATCTTTGTTGAATCATCTCCATTAATTCAATCTGCTAATAATTACAGCAAAGATTTACAAAAGAGACATAATATCCTGTAGATTATAGTTTGTTTTGTTACATGAGAGCTTTTTTTCTAAGAATTAACAGATCACTGTCTGCTAATAATTAGCCATGTGAGATATAAGTAACTAAATCTGTCATTGAATACTTTTCCTCTTCTTATTAAATAAATTTGCTTTCATTAGAAGATACAGTTTTATACATTAATATTTATGAGTTCAGGTTTCTTTTGTTATATCTAAAATTCATTCTTCATAACCTTTTAAGAAAGAATTAAAGTTTATTCTCATTGAGGCCATACCATAAGTACCCAACTACGCCCTTATAATTTCTCTTTGAACTATAAAAATTAGAGGATACCTACATTAATTTTATTTTGAGCATAATTCCCAGGTATACAAACACATATACATATACACTTACAGAGTAAGTGCAAAATATATATTCATTCAATTATCTTTTTAAAACATTGCAATGACTTTATTTAAAAACCTAATAAATATGAAACCATTACAAATTATTTTACATTAGAGGTCTGGTGCACCAATTCGTGCCTGGGTGGGGTCCCTTGGGGTGGCCTGCGGGGATTGGACCCCAGCTCGTGCGCACCCTCACAGCCCCGCATCCCCGCCTGGCACCCCGCTCTGGCTTAGTGCTACCCCCTTACTTGCTCTACCATCCCGCCTGTGGGGTGATTGATGGATGCCAGGCCCCCTGCCTGGTTCCCTCAATGTCTGGGAGCCGGGTGGCAGCCCCGCCCCCCCACACCCCCCCTTCCCCCCCCACCACCTCTGGTTGCCATCTGTGGGGCAATTGGCGAGACGATCAGGCCCCCACTCACACCTACCTTGTCCTGGCACTGCTCACCTGCTCCACAATCCTGCTGCCTTCCTGCTCTCATCGGGGCTCATTGGCGCCGGCAGCACCTCCACTGCTGTCCTATGCCAGCACTGTGTTGCCAACACCTGTCATGTTATGCACTGCCTCCTGGTGGTCAGTGCACATCATAGCGATTCCCAGTCAAACTCCAGGTCAGACGACTGCCTGAGGGGACAATTTGCATATTAGGCTTTTATTATCTAGGATATGAAAATGAACTTAAATGAAATAATTTAATGTACATATTCATAGAGTACATTTACTTTACATTATTATGTAACTATTGTGACACCGAAATGATAACTCTAATTAAGTTTAATCATAAAATCCATTTGCATCATTTTAGAATTTTTAAATATCATATTAAATGGCTAAGCAAATTAAAGTTTGATAATTTAATTTCACCAAAAATAAGCTTGCTAAATTAATCCATAGCTAAGATAATCCTACTAAATAAGAAACAGGTTATACGTTTTAATATAATCAACTTAATTAAAGTTTATGTAATAAGAAGCTTCATCAGCATAATATTGATGTTTTTTACCAAAAAATAGTGGTGTCTCTCAATTTTCTCTAAGTCACTGATGTAATTAAACTTTTTTACATGTAACAGACATTCAAACCAAAGCCTGAATAGAAAGGAGTCTTAGGAAAGCTATAGTTGATTGTTATTTGGTAGATTTAAACTACTCTCTGCTCCCAGATATATCACAATCTAGTCAGTAGATTCTAGAGACTGGCACATTTAACTGGAATTCAAAGCAGTCATATTTGTTGCTTTAAAATAAACCTCAAATATTAATGAAAATCAGAAGCAATAATTATATCTAACTTATGAAAGAACCTTTTAAACTATCTATGCCTCTCTTTTATCTTTAGGAGACTGCAAGATATATTGAAATATCTAGTCTCATCCTAATGAAGGCCAAGAATGAGCAATTTACCTCTCTATTTTTACCTTGACAATAAAATCTGTAAAACAAACATAAATCCCTGATATTCTGGACAAAGAGACAAACACTAATGAAAATGTTATCCATAATGACATGTTAATGCTTCTTTGAACAACTTCCTTCACAGGTCAGTCCAAATTCAACCATCACACATAGCTTTGTGACTCACTGAGAGAAAACATAAAGAAAAAAAAAAGACAAATAGTGTTATATAAATTTGTGGAATATAAATTGAAAAATTACATTGTAGTTACATCCAATCATTCACACATAAAGTGATTCTGAATATCTCTTAGAATAATGAGTTAAAATCTATCTATCCAGCCTTATTTTGATAAAAAACAAAACTACATCAATTCCACATATATTGGGTCAAACTATCCATTTGCTATTTGGTAATAAAATATGAGCATGAATGAAATAAAACTCTACTCCTTCATATAAAACCCACCTTTATTTGTTATCACATTATGAACACCTCAGAGGAGCATCACATAGAACCATACTTTATAATGCGATAGTAAAGAGAGGCAATTTATCACAGAGCTGTCCTTGCTCACCAACCAGAATGCATAGTGTGAATTTCAGCTCTAACAGTTGTATAATCCTGAGCATGAAACTCAACATTTCTGTGACTCAGTTTATCCAAGTGGAAATTCTTATCGTATAAGGTGCTATAAGGCTTCGATGAGTCAGTGCATATAACCTGTTTAGAAAAGTGACTGGCACATAAAACAATTTCAACAAGACTAGTCCTTCTAAATTAATTTGTATGGATGCACCCATAAAACTATAAGCTTGAGATTGACTTTAACACACGTCCTATTTCATTAGTAATAAGAAAATATCTATCTCATATATAGGTGTGTGGGGACTCACTTGCTCTAAGCCGGCATCACTAGGGCAGCAGCTGAAAAGGCACCAGGGACATATGGGGAGGAACCTAACTGTCTGGCATCAGGGTGAAAGCTGAAGGGGCAGCTTTCTCCAAGACATAAGTGCTGAACCCACCCCCAACAAAGCCAGTAGGCAGGTACCATAACTGAGTCTCTATCAACCTGACAACACTGTTCAGTCAGCCTTAGTTATTCCCTGAGATGTCAAACTTCCAACTTGTGGGCACACCCAAGGTGTTTCCAGAGGTTTTTCCATAGGAAGAGCCTGTCTTGGCTCATGCTCAGACTTTCCTAAAGTCTCTAAAAGAAGAAACATCTGGCTTCAGCATGCCACATACTTCTTGCTAAGTAGCCTCAGGCTTGGCACTAGCAGCAACCAGACTTGGTTTGCAGCTTGGCCTCTCCTGGGTACCTCTAAGCCCACCACAATTAGCAGACATCTGCAGATCACTTTGTAGGTCATGCAAGGTGGCCCCAGGTAGGACACAGGTGGTAACTAACTGTGGCCTGCACCTCCTGGGAAGACCCAGAACTACCTCCACAAGCAACACATTCAATGGAGAGATGGGCACCAGAGACCCACTGAAGTAAGTTTTTCTCTGTACGGTCGGCCATCTGCACAGCATACCTTCCACGGGGTGATTCAGCCAGTCATTGCAGCTGATTAGCCCCAAGGGTAAGTCCCTCCCATTGACTTGCCAATAGCAATTAAGCTACAAAGAATGGAACACATAGCCTGCATAAGGAGTGCACCTGGATTGCCCACCTCAGATGATCAGGGGGACTATGCCAATGGATTTTTTTAGAACATAAGGCCACTCTACCAAGCTCGGGAGACATAGCTGGTCTACCTAATAAATAGATAAGGGAAAAAAGAGGAGACAAAGAAACATGTCCCAAATGATATAACAGAAAATTAAACTTCAGAAAAAGAACTAAAACTAACTGGTGTCAATTTGTAAACAAAAAGAGACAAGTGATTTATTAGATGCAGAATTTAAAACACTGGTTATAGGGATATTTGATGAACTTAGAGAAAGAGTAGATAAACTTAGAACATCAATAAGACACAGGAAACATAAAAACAGAACTAAAAGACATAAAATTAATCAGTCAGAAATGAAAAATACATTGCTTAGAATGAAGAACCCATTACAGTGAATCAACAGTGGAGTAGATTAAGCAGAGGATCAAGTCAGAGATTTAAAAGATACGCAAAAACACCCACTCAGAATTGGAAAAAGAAAAAATAATTTAAAAAAATGGGGCTAGTTTAAGAAGCTTCTGGGAAAACTACAAGTGTATCAACATTTGTATCATGGGGGTGCCAGAAGGAGAAGAGACCAAGGAATTGAAACCTATGTAGAAAATAACAGAAAATTTCCTAATCTGGTGATGGAAGTAGGCATATAAATCCAGGAAATGCACAGAGTCCCAAACAAGATGAACTCAAAGAGGCCCATACTAAGCTACATCATAATTACATAATTATAATGCCAAAGGGTAAAGACAAAAGAAAATCTTAACAGCAGCAAAAGAATAGTAGTTACTTATCAACAAGGGAGCTCCTATAAGACTTTCAACTGATTTCTTAACAAAATTCACAGGTCAAAGAGTCTGACAAGAAATATTAAAAGTGATGAAAAGCAAGGACTTACAACCATGAATACTCTTTCCAGCAAAGGTATAAATGGAAGGACATACAAAGAACTTCCCAGACAAGAAAAAGCTAAATGGGTTCATCACCATCAAACCAATATTACAAGAAATGTTAAAGGGTCTTTTTTAAGATGGAAGGGGACCAGAGACAGACCATTGAGTGATGAAGGCCATGGGGGTCTGGGTGGAGGTAGGCAAATCGGGGGGGGGGGCATGGGTGAAAAATGTAAAGGGATTAAGTATAAATTGGTAGTTACAGACAGTCAGAGTGATGTAAGGTATAGGATAGGAAATATAGTTAATAATCCTATATAATAAAAGGGTAATATGCACATAGACTGAATGGCAGAACAATCGAATAACCAATCAAAGTGTAATATGTTAATGATATGCTAAGGTTGCTCAACCACTCACTGTACTGACCACTAGGGGGGAGATGTTCTGACTTGTAGGTTAGCTTGCTGCTGGAGTCCATTCAATCAGGACTGAGCAAGATGGGCCAGATACACCCTGGAGCCCTCCTTTGGTCCCTCCCCAGCCTGATCCCTGGTCTGATCTTGCACCGGTGGGGTCCCTCAGACTGGCCTGTGCCCTCTCGCAATCTGCAACATGGGACCCTTGGGGGATGTCAGAGAGCCAATTTCAGCCAGATCCCACAGGCCGCTCCCCTTGGGAGGGGACCAAACACAGGGATCATGGCTGGTGAGTGCTGCTGCAGCAGAGTGAGCTTCTCCTAATGGATCACAGCAGGCACAGTGGGGCTGGGATGAGCAGGAGTGGCAGGTAGGAGCTGCAGGCAGCATTGGACTACGGGTTTCAGCGGATCCCTGTAGGCCACCCAGAGGGACCCCACCCATGCACGAATTTGTGCACCAGGCCTCTAGTGTTATAATAACTACATATGGTGTCAGATGGGTACTAGATATTTTGGGGTGATAACTTAATAAGTTATTATAATGTCTAATCACTAGGTTATATGCCTGAAACTAATATCATATTATATGTCAACTGTAATGGAAAAATAAAAATATTATTTAAAGTCATAGATATGTGAAACAGGAATTTTAGGGGGACATAGGTAGGTTTAAGGAATTTTTAGAATTGGGGTCCATGGAAAAATAACAGGGCTACAAACAGGAAGAAGGTACATTTCCATAGGACAAGGAAGCAGCAACAGGTGTATTTCCATAAGGGAAATGGAAGTAGCCGTAAAAGGTCTATATTTACAAAATAAAGAAGGAAGAAAGCCCAGAAGGAATAGGAGGAAAATAAAGGAGGAGAGCAATGTAAATTATATTGAAAAGCAATTTAAATTACACTTAAATTATAGTAACCAATTCGAAAGGGAATATTGACCAATCAGAGGGGATGTCAGGACACAGGAATTACAGCCTTTATAACCACGGAAACAGGAAGTTGGTGTGACCCTATCTCCCTCCCCACACGGGAGTCCATTCTGTTGGAATCTTTCCCTCTCCCCACATAGGAGTCTCTATTTGTTCTTCAATAAATATCCACCTTTTCTATACCACCTTCTGTCTATGGATTCATTCTTCAACTCTGGCAGACAAAGAATCCAGGTTCCAGTCCAAAAATTCCATATCGTATGTATGTATATGTATATGTATATCTGAAATTATCATTTTAGAGAAATTCAAATTATTAATTTCTATTGTTTGGTGATATTCATATTTATTGAGAAACTGAGAAAGAATGAATTTTATCCCCCATTAAAAACAGTGACTCTGGAAAGCATAAATAAATTATATATATATATATATATATATATGTAAAATCTTTGTGTTCTACACAAAAAAAAAGTCTAGAGATCACAGATGAGACATAGGAGGAGAAGTGAATACTAGAAAGTAGAACTGGATTATTTCTGGGGATAAACACCAGTTACAGTCTACTTGTGGGATCCTGTCTATATTTCCTGAGATATTAACATAAAGATACTAATATCTTAGAGAGGCACCAACATGTCCTTCTGTCAATTTGGTAAATCTACAACAAGCTTTAGAGTCATAGTTTCTATGGATTTAGACATCACCACACTTTTTCAATGTTATTTATTTATTTATTTATTTATTTATTTATTTTATTGCTTTTTCTAGCAGAAACATCAAGGAATGCTGATTTTAAAATTCATTCATTCAAATAAGTTGAGGAAAAAATGGTAAACTATTCCTGCCAGAATGTCTGTTAGATTAACATCAGCTTTGTCTCTGTTCAAACAAAGGGCAGACTAATGGCCAGAAGTGAAACAAATGATTATTTTTACAGTGGCTATAACTGAGAAAAATGTTAAACTTATATCTATATAAGTTCTAACTTTTTAAACTATTATTTAAAATGTCTTACACATTCATGCAGTAAGAAATGAGCATTTCTGAAGGCTTTAGAGTAAAAAATCATGTTTGACATTAAAGTCAAAAGTAGTGAAATTGTATCATTAGACTTGTGAATAGTGTTATTAGAATTTTCCTTCATTCGCTCTTAAACAAATGATCATGATTTATTCATAGAGAGACTATGAAAGTATCTACAAAACACCTACAACTTGAGTTAGAGAATGAAATAGAGACATATTGAATAAAATAAAACTATTGAATGGCAAAGAATAACAGAACTTTGGAGGAAGAAAAATTTTTGGAGAAAAGAGAAGAGTGAAAATCAGAAGTACTGAATGTGAATAATCAACAAGCAGAAATCCAAATAGGGATTATGTTGCAAGTGTTTGAACAGTGACACAGGTTATAGAGAAAGAATTAAGCTGTTAGCATAATTAAATATATGAACACTTCAATAAATAGAAAGGCTCAACACAGCTTGCAGTTTGAGATGTCAGCTCTATAGTGAGCGATCCTTACACATTGAACAAAGCATCATAGAAGCAAATGTAATTGTAAAATCAGCCCTGGAGTTTTGATGCATAATTTGGAACCAAGATGAAACTTCCTTGTAAGGGTCTACATGACCATTATTTTTAATATGTATCAATAATGTTTTTCATAATTGTTAAGAGCTATTAGAAAAGCATCTGTTTTGGCAAGAAGAGAGTGTTAGATATACAATAGTATTTAAAAGCATGAGTAAAAATACCAGTCTTCATGCCTTTGCCATTACTAGTTTGAAAACCTCAGGAAAAATAGTTTTTTATGCATGCATTTTTTAAAATTTCTTTATTGATTAAGGTATCACATATTTGTCCTCATCCCCCTATTCCCATCCCAAATCCCTCCCAACGCATGCCCCCAACCCCCCTGTTGTCTGTGACCATTGGTTAGGTTTGCATGCATACAAGTCCTTTGGTTGATCTCTCTCCCTTACCCCCACCCTCCCCTACCTTCCCTCTGAGTTCGACAGTCTGATCGATGCTTCCCTATCTCCGGCTCTGTTTTTGTTCATCATTTTATGTTGTTCATTATTTCCCCTAGATGAGTGAGATCATGTGATACTAGAAATACACTTATAAGAACCAAAAATGAGATAAGCATTAATGGTTATGCTGCTTTCAATATAATTTAAATTGCTTTTCAATATAATTTAAATTGATCTCCTCCTTTATTTTCCTCCTATTCCTTCTGGGCTTTCTTCCTTCTTAATTTTGTAAATATAGACCTTTTATGGCTACTTCCATTTTCCTTGTCTTATGGAAACACACCTGTTGCTGCTTTTCTTATGGAAATGTACCTTCTCCCCGTTTGTAGCCCTGTTTTTTTCCTGGACCCCAATTCTAAATGAATTAGTCTATAGTGAGTTTCTTTCTGGGCCAACAGTTCTTTTGAGTCCCAGTTTTAATGTCAAACAGTTCTGGATGGTGGAAAAATGGTGGTAATGCAGTTCCGACCCTCTCTGGTTTGGTCCTGGGCCACCTGCAGCAATACACAGCTGCTGATTGCTAGTATGGCAAGGCATCATCAGCGTCTTCCATCGCTGAACTGTTTCTCTTCTGTCTTCATGGCTGGAGCAGTCCTGTCAATTCCTCTCTGTTGCAGGAATCCACATGGTCTTGGAGTTGTTTTCTGAAAATATACCAACGTATTCTCCACCAAAAGTTAATAAAGGAATCCTTTCTATAAATTTGACTTGGGATCCTTTTTTATTTTTTGCCCAACTGATTTTCCTTTGACTTGTTTTGACACCATGTGTGTTTTTCATGGGTGTCTTGCTGTTAGCATTTCAAATTAAATTTCATTTTCTAAAGTAAACATTTTCTAGATGTCATTTACTTACAGGATATTTTTCCTTACATGATATTCTTCTACTATCCCCCCCTTTTTTTTATTTAAATATTAGGAGGCTTTTGGAAGTTTTATAATGTTGTCTTAATAGCTTTCAAATTTTAATTGTTTGCACTAAAATATTACTGCTTTAGGTTCATTATGTGTTACACAATTTTACCTTGAGATGAACTAGCAATAAAAAATTTAGTTAACGCTTTAGGGAGAGCTTTTTGTCCAGTACTATTAATTTTTCTAGAATATTCACTTATTTCACTTAGCCAACTGAGATTTTTTATGTATTTGGGTGCTCCTGCATTAGGTTCATATACGTTTACCAGAGTTATATCTTCTTGTTGAATTGCTCCCTTTAGCATTATGTAGTGGCCTTCCTTATCTCTTATCATGGCCTTTTCTTTGAGGTCTATTTTATCAGATATAAGTATCGTCACCCAGCTTTTTTCTCATTTCATTTGCCTGAAAAATGTGTTTCCATCCCTTTGCTCTCAGTCTGTGTGATTCCTTTGCTCTGAGGTGGGTCTCTTGTAGACAGCAAATATATGGGTCATGTTTTCTTATCCAGTCAGCTACCCTATGTCTTTTGATTGGTGCATTTAATCCATTCACGTTTAATGTTATTATTGACAAGTACATGTTTGTTGTCATATTTTTCCTTAGTGTTTGTGTTTCTTTTTGCCTTTCTCTTTCTTCTTTTTACAGCAGTCCCTTTAGCATTTCTTGCCCTGCTGGATTGGTAGTGATAAACTCTCTTAGCCCTTTTTTTGTCTGTGAAGCTCCTGATTCCACCTTTAATTTTGAATGATAGCCTTGCCAGGTATAGTATTATTGGATTCAGTCCCTTGCTTTGCATCACTTTTATATTTCATTCCATTCCCTTCTGGCCTGGTGTGTTTCTGTTGAGAAATCAGTTGATATTCTGACAGGAGACCCCTTATAAGTAACTTTCTGTCTCTCTCTGGCAGCCTTTAACATTCTTACTTTGTCGTTGGTGCTCACCAATCTAATTATGATGTGTCTTGGTGTCGGTCTTTTGGGGTTCAACTTGTTTGGGACTCTATGTACTTCTTGGACTTGCATAGTTTTTTTCTTGCCAATATCAGGGAAGTTTTCTGTCATTATCTCTTCAAACAGGTTTTCTATTCCTTGCTTCTCTTCCTCTCCTTCTGGTATCCCTATTATTCGAATATTGTTTTGTTTTGTGTTGTCCCAAAGCTCCCTTAGGCTCTCCTCTTGCTTTTTAAGTCTTCCTTCCAGTTGCTGCTGTGTTTGTGTGTTTTTTCCCACCTTGTCTCCTAATTCGCTGATGCGGTCCTCAGCTTCTTCTAGTCTACTGTTTAGGCCTTCCAATGTGTTCTTTATTGTAGCTATGTCATTCTTCATCTTCTCTTGGTTTCTTTTCATATTGGTGACATTCTCATTCAGCTCCTTATAGTTCTCATTGAGTTGTGTGTATTTGTCATCTATCCATTTAAATATCCTTATAACCTTACTCTGAATTCTATATCTGATAAGCTGCTAGCCTCCAATTCATTTAACTCCCTTTCTGGTGGTTCCTCTTTTCTTTCCTTTGGGGATTGCTTTTTTGTCTTTACATGTTTTCCTGTAATGTTTTAATTGTAGATCCAATTGCTTTGCTACCCAGGTTCTTTTGGGGATGGTGCTACTGGCATAATCTCTGTTCTCCTGGGCTTGGTAATCCAGTGTAGCACCCTACTTGAGCTATTTGGGTTCTCTTGATGTAGGCCTGCAAACTTGAGAGGCACAACTGCGGTGTCTAGAAGTCAGCCATATCGAGGGGAATGTGCCAATTTTTGCTGTCTTGCAACCTTAATTGAAATCACACATGCCCAGCAGAGACTCACAGTGGCACCCAGGAACCGTCTGCTGGGGTGATGGGGCTCAGGGGGCCTGCTCTCTGGAAAGACGTGACTGTGGTGCCCAGAGTTCTGCAGTATTGGGGTGGGCAGACCCAGCTTTTGCTGCTGCACCTGTGGAGGATAGGTGCTTACTCCCAGAGGCGGCTCACAGGAACACCTGTGGTCCCTTTGCCAGTGAGGCACACTGAAGGACTCTGAAGGGCCTTGGCAGTGTAGCTGCGCAATTGAGGTGCCTGTGGGCAGGTATCCAGGATGAGTGAATTCAAAACTTCTGCTGGGGGGGAGTGCACCCCCGCTTGTTCAAGATTGCACCCAGGGAGAGCTCACAGTGGCTCCCACTAGAGCCCTGTGGGTAGATGGGCTCAGGGTGCCTGCCTGTTGGAACTTCGCCTCTGTGGAGGTGGGCTTTCCAGGTACAGAGTTCTGATGCATTCTGAGGGGTCCTGGCACCTTGGTTAAGCTGCTGGGGTGAATGTGGGCAGTTATGCAAGAAAAGGGAATTCAGAATTTCTACTGCGGAGCTGTGCACCCTTGATGTGCAGAATCACACCCTTGGGGGCTCTCAGCAGCTCCCAAGCACTGCCTAAGGAGTGCAGTGCCCTGCACTGCTGTAATCACATGAATCTGGCTGGAGACGCGCGAATCCAGATACTCGCAAATCCAGAGTATCCTGCCACTGGGGAGGGGGAGTTTGCATTTACTGCTGCTGAGTGGTGCACCTTTAGAGGTGGAGGTCCCAGGGTCCATGGGTCTGCAGCTGGGGTAGCAGGATTTTGGCTGGAGTGGCTGCTGGGTTGTGCAGCAGTTCCAAGGCCTCTCTAGTTGGTGGTGTTGATGAATTCCTAAAGAAGGCCATTCTCCCCTTCAAGATGGCATGGGCTACGTCTTGGAGTCCCTCTGTCCAGGGAGTGCCTGCAGTGGTGGTAGTCTCTCCTTGTCAAGGAGAGCCTCTCTGCCAGCCCCTGCTGCTCCTGGGAGATTTAACTTTCCCTCACTCATTCATACACACACCAAGCACATCCACACACTCACCTTTCATACCCTCACTCACTCACTTCCTCTCCCTCACCTCCGTCCTGCCAGCTGCCATCTTTTTTTTTTCAAGCATGCATTTCAATATCTAAAATGAAATACATATTACATATTTTATATGGATGGCAGGCAATTCAGTTAATATACTTAAAGCTGTTAGCATGATGCCTATTGCCTAGAATGACAACTATTATTATAATGTAGAACCAGTTTGGCTCAGTGGATAGAGCATCATCCTGTAACTGAATGGTCCCAGGTTTGATTCTGATCAAGGGCACATGCCAGGGTTGAGGGCTCAATCCTCAGTGGGAGGCATGCAGGAGGCAGCCAATCAATGATTCTCTCTCATCATTGATTTCTATCTCTCCCTCTCCCTTCCTCTCTGAAATTTATATATATATATATAAATTTCATGATTTACATATATCATATATATATGATTTATATATATAAATCATATATATGTTATATATAAATAATATATATATATAAATTATATATGATATATATAATTCCTCTCTGAAATTTATATATATTCATATATATATATAAATTTCATGATTTATATAAATCATATATATATATATGATTTATATATATAAATCATATATATATATGATTGCCATGGCTATTTTTTTTATTCCATATAAATTTTTGGAGAGTTTGTTCTAGATCTGTGAAATATGCTGTTGGTATTTGTGTATGTGTGTTTATGTCCCAATATATTACTCTGCCTTTTTCTGGGCAGAGATTCTTGTATGAAGACCAATGGGGTCAGCTGTGACCCTGGAGTTTTTATCAGTCTGGTTCCCAGAATAGTGGAGTGGACAGTCCCTCCTCCAATCCAGTCACTGAGGGCTCCTTGAGACTGTTCCATCCTGTAAGCTGGCCTCTGCCTTTGTTTCCTTCCTAAAGCTTAAAATGCAGGGTGTGGCAGGCTGTATCACCTGCCCTGAGGCCAATGGGAGGGGCTAGGTCCTCTCTGGAGAAATGGCCATTTTGGTTTGTAAGCCTAAGAACATCCTAATACAGGACTCCTGGCTACTGTTTTTCCAAAAATCCTTGCCTGTGTTCCACCCCTGCCTCTCCTCAGGCACCTCAAGTCAGTGCCTCCCTTACTGGTCCAAAACCTGGGGTGAGTAGCACCTGAAAACTCCTGGGTTCTGGGTTTAGAGATTAAAAATCAAACAAACAATGAAACTGCAGTTTTCTCTCCCACATGTGCTATTATAGAGAATTGGAATAATCAAACGATGCTTGGAGAGTTTGGAGTCACACTTTATTCACTGGTGGGCCTAGAGAAAATGAATTCAAATTCTAAGCAAGGCTACAAGCAGAACTTCCCTTTTTATTAAAGAGCCAGACCTATTTGCCTCGCTGCTGGCCTTGAAAACAACACAGTTCTATCCAGCTAAAAAATGCACCTGGCATGGCATTGAGAGTATGGGCCTACAAGGTCAGACAGCTAAGTTTATCTTCCTCATTATTCAAGCAGGCTAAAACAGGCTAGAAAGCAAAGTTATTTTTTTAGAATAAGAATCTGTCTAAAAAAAAACAGCAGAAAATTCCAAACAGTAGTTTTACAAAATAGGAGTTAGCCTTCCATTGCCATCCTGCTTTTCCCTTTCGTGGTTGGGGTCTCAGGTCCAGACTCCCCTGCAGCCAGCAGCCCTTCAGCTTTTCCTTTATTCAGTTGGATGTTGAGCCTATCGCTGCTGGTCACAGCTCTTGTCCTCAGGCTGGGCTGGGCTTCTTTTTTTTCTGAAGGAACCGATTCTCCTGTAGTACAGCTTTCTCCTCTCCCCCTCAGCCTGCCAGCCTCCCACCTCTAGGGGTTGGCCCCAGTCTTCAGGATCTCACCCTTCCTGTCAATATCCAGGTGTTTTCTGACCTTTCTTTCTATATCAGGTGTACCAGTTAATAATGTGGATTTTGTAATTTAAGAAAACAAGATAATTTCAAGAGAGACATCAAAAGTGCTTTATTCAAAGTAATGTCCATCGCTAGCTACACAATCCCCCCATCTTTAGGTAATGTGTGGATACTCTCCCAAAAGAACTTTTCTTGTTTTGAGGCAAACCATTCAGAGACCAAATTTTCCACTTCTTTGTATGTTTTGAAGTGCTGCTCAGAAAGTGCATGTGCCATCGATCAGAACAAGTGGTAATGTGAAGGAACAAGATCTGGTGAATAAGGCAGGTGGGTTAATACTTCCCAGGCAAGATGTTTTAATGTGTCTTTAACTGGTTTTGAAGTGTATGATGGTGCATCATCATGAAGCAAAATTACTTTGCCATGTTTTCTGGAAGATTCTGGTCATTTCACGATCAAAGCATGATTCAAATTGATTATTTGTTTTCAGTAGTGATGAGTATTAATGGTTTCACCTTGTTTTAGAAGCTCATAATACACCACACATTCCTGATCCCACCAAATGCAGTGCATTGTCTTCTTTCCAAAGCAATTTGGCTTTGCAGTAGATGTTGATGCTTGACCTGGATCAGCCCATGATTTTGTGCATTTGGGATTCTCAAAATAAATCCACTTTTCATTGTCAGTCACAATTCAATGCAAAAAAGATTTTCTTTTGTGCCGTTGAAGCAACATTTTACTGATGACTTTTTGGTTTCCATTTGTCTTTTGTTCATTGATGTGGCACCCATTTTCCTTCCTCTAAAATCTTTCCCGTTGCTTGCAAATAATCAGAAATCGTTTGCTAAGCAACGTTTAATCTTTCTGCAAGTTGTTTTTGAGTTTGACATGCATCTTCATCCAATAATGCTTGTAATTGTTGGTCTGCAAACTTTTTCAGTTGACTCGGACATTCTTTGTCTTTCACATCGAAATCATCACTTTTAAAGCGTTTAAACCAGCATTCACAAGTATCTTGAGATGGAGCATGTTAACCATAAGCTTCCTGAAGTATAAAATATCTTTCAGCAGCACTTTTCTTCAAAATAAAACAATGAATTAAAACTTACCACAAATGCTCTTTTTTTGGCATGAAATTCAACATTTTTAAGTGTAAAAATATTTATGATGTTAACACCTTCAGAAAATTTGACATATGAAGTTTTGAAGCTTGCTGTCAATACAACAAAATAGCATACATACCAAATCGCATATATATCAACATATGTATAACTCCATCTATTGAAAAAAACAACGCATTATTAACCAGTACACCTGGTAAGTCGCCTCCTCAGCTGGGCCTCATTTGGTGATTTTGGGTGAATGTTCACCAATTTAGTTGTATCTCCAGTCTGGCCCTAGGATGAGGTGCATGACAGGTCTGCCTATTCAGCCATCATTTTCTCCCTTCTCTGAAGAAAGAACTTTAAATATACTTTCTGCAATCCAACCAAAGTTATCTTAAAATATCACTCTGGAAAAAAATTGTACTATTTCTGCAGTTGACCTGTCTAGGATATACTGTGATATTCTTGTCTTTTGCCCTGTGTTTTTGTCCAATCTGTAGTTGGAGTAATTGTGGTATATAATGCCATACTTATACCCATTTGTTTATTGTGTTTTATAAATTACTAGGGGCCAGGTGCATAAAGATTCGTGCATGGCAATGGAGGGCTTGGTGGTCCCTTAGCCCAATCTGCACCCTCTCCAATCTGGGAGCCCTCAGGAGATCCCTCTCCAATCTGGGACTTTCTGTCTGTGTTTGCAATCATATGAGCAAATTGTCTGAGACTCCAACCCAGTTTGGTTTGTTGCTCACAGAATAATAGAGGTCTTTTTTTTTTCTTTGCTCCGTCGGTAGAGATTTGCTAGTAGTTGCAGGATATCTTCCCTTTAATTTTTCCTTGACACTGTGACTTTACTTATGTCTCTCACCTTTGCTTTCCCTCCATCCACCACTGCAACAGTAACTTGTTCCAGGCTCACTTTGCTCTAGTGTCTCAGAGATCCCTCAACACCTCTGCCACCAGAACTACAATTCCCAGCATTCCTTGTGATCCCTGTGCTCTGGACTTCTACTTGAGGTCTAGTGGCAGCCACCAGAACTATGACTCCCAGAATTGCTGGTGCTCCCCCTCGCTCCTGTTTTCCACTTTCAGTCAGGGGGCTGCACAAACCAAGAAGACTGCCAACTCTAGCCACCTCCAGGCTGATAGGAGGACACTCCAGTGACATCCCTGGACCCATCTGCTCAGCGCCAGCACAGGGGCACACTGGCCACAGGCTTGAAGTGGACAGGTCCGCAGGACTCCTGCTGCATTGCCTCGGGTACACTGAGGGCAAGTGGATGTCCCCGGCCACTTTTGCTGCCCCACGGATTGGTATTCCCAGGGTGGCTCCACTTCCACTCAGGCCTCTTTCATCACAGCTGCCCTGCAGATCATGATTCCCGTGGTGGTGTCCCGGGTATCTCAGCCCAGGCCTGTTCACCCAGGCAACACGGCCGGCATCCCCAGACCCCAAGCAGGCAAGAGGGTATCCCACCCTGCCCCAGAGATTGGCATGCTGCCCGCTGCCCGTACGCTCTGGCTGGCTCCATGGCCTCCGCCATCTTTGTCCCAGTAATTTGCATACTCACTCCTGATTGGCTGGTGGCCATAGCGGAGGGACAGTCAATTTGCATGTCTCTCTTTTATTAGTGTAGATGATAAGGGATCAAACATTCTATTTCAAATCAAAGATACTTTTTAAAATGCTATCTTTGGTAGCCAGAGTTGTCTTAAAATTAAAAGAAAAAGTATTGCTGGCACCTGGTTAATTATTTCTTGAAACCAACTCTGGAAGTTACTAGAAATATGAACAGATATTCCATTCCTCCTCTTTCCAGCACATTAAATTCCCAGCCTTCTCACCTTTTATTTAAAACTGTTTTTTCTCATACTGAGAAATCTGTGTGTAATTAATTAAAACATATTTAATTATTTTTAAAACCCTACTATCCAGTTTCAGAATTGCATATCTCCAGGTGTTTTCTCACTAAACCCCATTTTTAAGGATTTTTAGAACATTTTATAATTTTTCCATCTCAATTTTTTAAATTGTAGCTCAATGAAAGTAAATCCACATGGTTAAAATTACTTACTAAATTTACTATTTGCATTCCCTGCTCCTAGAACTCATCTAACTTTATTTTGTATTAATTACTCTCTTATATTGCTAATTAAGAAATTATGGGCCCTGGCTGTGTTGCTCAGTTGTTTAGAGTGTTACTCCCATACATCAAGGTTGTAGGTTTGATCCCTGATAAGGGCACATGCAAGAAGCAACCAATGAATGCATGAATAAGTGGAACAACAAATTGATCTCTCTCTCTCTCTCTCTAATCAATAAGTAAATTTAAATATATTTTTTAAATTTTTAAAGTGCTTTTAGATATTAGAGACAAAATATTTGGCTTAGCATGTGCTGGCATGTCAATCAAAAACATGTATTATCCCTAATAACATAAGATTAGTAACACTAATTTATTTTAAAAATTCAACATTACTAACAAAATACATCATGCCTCTTGTCTCTCAATCACACAGTATATAAATTGCTCTGTAACATCACCTGTATTTTAATATGGTTATTTCCCTTTTCCTTAAACATTGTGCACATAAGTTTGACATGTTATTACTTCTTTAACATAAAAATAATTTATTTATTTGGACTTCTATTACCCAAATTTACTTATTGAAGTAGGTGCAAATTTGTACTTCATTATACCTGCTAATACAGCTGTGTTTTAGCATATACAGATTGACCACATAGCTTAAATACAAATGATTTCCTTTTCTTAATCCATCCTCTAGATGTAGGATTTTTATTGATATTTTGGCAAGGGGGATTTGTTAATAGGGATATCTTACTATTTATGAGTTTCATTGCAAAATATTATAGGTTTTAGAACGTATTAGTTAGAAAAGGAGCATGTGGTTATGATCAGTGACTAAGAGGGGAAAAGCTTTTCATTGCAGAATAAACAATGAGAAAACTGGATAAAGTATATTAAATAGTTTGAAGACATTGGATAGCAGAAAGCATAAGATTTTGATCACTGAGAAGAGGGATTCAGACTAAGTTAATGTTATAGTTATGCAATATATTAGCCTAGGAGCAATTAGTAAAGTCCAGAGAAATGGAACTCAAACAGAAGACAGTAGCACTGATAAGTTTAGAAGATATTAGAGTATATGGGACAAAATCCTGGAGATGAAACACCTAGGCAGAATAAAAGCTCCTGAAATATGCACAATATTCTCTTAATTAATTGCTGAATACCAAGCCAAATCTACTTAGGGTGAAATTTTGTGAGGTTAAGAGCATATGAATATGATAAGGTAAATCAAATAATTTCCAGAGTAAATCAAGGATTGAGAGGTAGTTGAGCTTGGAACAGTCAGAGTAGAAATTACTTGAAGAGCATCAGACCTTAGTAGAGAACTCAGAGGGGTCAAGCCTTACTAGCCGGAGTTAAGGCTACCATAAATCTTCCTTAAGAAACCATTAAAAATAAGCCTCAAAATGATAATGCTGGACTTTAAGGCATTTAACTTCACATAAGAAAAAGATTCAAATGATTTGAATGGAAGCAATCAATTTCAGCCCTTAATAATATATCATCACAATATTGCATGCAGTTAGAAATGACCACAGATGAGAATATATAGGGAACTGTGACTAATCACCATGAGAAGGGTACAGAAAAAAAAAGGACAAGAAATGATAGACGCAATTAATTATAAATTTAAATCAACATTATACATATGTGTGATATGATCAATGATTTAAAATAATAAAATAAAGTGAAATTGAATAATCAATAAAAAATTCTAAAGATGAAAAATATAACATCTGAAATGAAGTTGTAAAGGGTCAGAGATTTATTGAGAATCTACAGAAGACCAGTAAACAAAACCCTGCCAATAGATACTATTCACACTGAAGCACTGAGAGGAAAAAGGACAATAAAAATATTGAGAGCCTCAGTGATTGGTAGGACAATTCAAATATTCTAACATTTGTCCAATTAAAGCTTTAGAAAAGTTTGAGGGAGGCAGAAAAATATATTACATAAAATATAAGTAAGAAATTTCAACACTGGGTGAAAAGCATAAACCAAACCAAGAAACTCAGAAATCCCTATGCAGAACAAATATATAACCAAAGTGATAAAATATAATCTATACACTGAGGGGCCAGATTATTATGATCTCTAAACACATAATAATCTGGCCACTCAGTGTATATCCTATATAATAAAAGGCTAATATGCAAATTGTCCCCTCGACCAGGAGTTTGACCAGCAGGCAGGCCGGCCAACCACCCATGTCCTCTCCAACTGGCCAGGCTGGCCAGACCCCACCCATGCACGAATTCATGCACCGGGCCTCTAATATACATATACATATACATATACATATACATATACATATACATATACATATATATATATATATATATATATATATATATATGCATACACACACACTGAGTGGCCAGATTATCATGGGTTCAGAGATCATAATAATCTGGCCACTCAGTGTATATATAAAAGCCTAAGCAACCATTTGACCAGTTGCTATGAGGTGCACTGACCACCAGGGGGCAGATGCTCAATGCAGGAGCTGCCCCCTGGTGGTCAGTGAGCTCCCACAGTGGGAGTGCTGCTCAGCTGACCAACAGGTGCCAGATGCAGGGCTCACGGCTGACCGCCACAGCCTGGAGATTGCAGCGTAGCAGCAGCGAGCCTACTGAGCGGCGGTGGGAGGTGCAGTGGGGATGGATGAGCAGGAGCAGCAGGCAGGAGTGGCAGGCAGCATTGGACTGGCGGTTTCGGCCTGATCCCTGCAGGCCACACCGAGGGACCCCACCGGTGCAAGAATCCGTGCTTCGGGCCTTCAGTATTATAATAAAATTATTGGAAACCAATGATAATGACAAAATTATAAAAAGGAGTGAGCGGAAAACATCATATGCTTTGAAACAAAGGTAATAATCACAAACTTATCAGAAGCTATGTAATATAATAACAATGAAATGATACATTTCAACTATCAACCTAATATTATAAATCCACTGCATATATCTTTCAAAAATAAGGCAAAATACTAATTTTTTTCAATCAAACAAAAGCTGAAAGTATTTGTTAGCAGCTGATTTGTACTACAGAAAATAATTCAGATAATTCTTCAGTCTGGGGAAATATACTATAAGATTAAAATTTTTCTTTAAAAAGGTATAAAGAATGTCATAAATAGTAAACATGATATAAAAAGATAATTATCTCATTTTAATGTATTTAAGAGATAGATATTAAAATATAAATGACAATGTAATGTAGGAGTTTAGTAAATGTAAATATATATGCAAAGTTTAACACAACTAATGAAAGGAGGAAGGCAACTTTTTACAGATTTAAGCTTCTTAAATGTAAAATGGTATAGAATTATCTGAACATTGACTGTAAAAAGATAAAGATGACAATAGTAAATCTCAGGAAGACACTACAAAATGATATGTGTGAGCTATATAAACAAGGCCAGCTGCATAATTTGTGGGGCTCAATCCAAGATAAAAATGCTGAGCCCTTTCTCTAAGATTATAAACTTCAGTTTAACGACATCAGAACATTACGCCAAGCATGGAGTTCCTTGGAGTATAGATCTTGCTGCACAGATCACACACTCATAAAATGAGTGCTAATAAATGAGTGTGCTATGAGATAGAATATACCAAAATACTCAATCCAGTAGGAGTCATGAAACAAAAAACACTAAGGAAATACACAAACAAAAAATTACACAAATGGAACAAGTAGAAAACAAAAGGTTAGATGGTTGATACAAACTAAACCAATCAATAATTATATCATATACAAATGATCTAAAAACATTAAGTAAATGTTTAAAATTAAAATACACTGAAAAGGTAAACCCAATCCTTACGTACAAAATTTTAATTGTAAAAATTCAAACACAGAGAGGCAAACATAAGTACCTAGAGAAAATAAATATGAGAAAGAATAAATTTAAAACAAAGAAATATTAACTGAGGCCCTTCAAACTTATGGGTAATTCATCAAGAAAATATAACAATCTGAAATGTAAATTGGCCTAATAACAGGCTTTAAAATACATGCAGTTTAAACTAACAGGCTTGCAAAGACAAACAGACATATACACAATTACAGCTGGAGATTACACTACTCCTCTTTCAGTAATCTATAATAATAAAAGCATGATATACTAATTAGACTGGACAGCCGAAGGACCTTCCGGATGTCATTCTGGACATCATTCCAGATGTAGCTGCGATGGCGGGGGTCGAGGCAGAGGTGGTTAGGGGTAGTCAGGCAGGCAGGTGAGCAGTTAGAGATGATGAGGCAGGCAGGCAGAGTGATTAAGGGTGATCAGGCAGGCAGGCAAACAGGGGCAATCAGGCAGGCAGACAGGCGAGTAGCTAGGAGCCCACACTCCTGGATTGAGAGAGGGATGTCCGACTGCAGGATTGGGCCAGCAGTCAGACATCCTTCGAGGTGTCCCAGATTGGGAGAGGGTGCAGGCTGGGATGAGAGGCCCCTCTCCCCCCGTGGATGAGTTTCATGCACCGGGCCTCTAGATCATAAAATAAATTGGTTGACAGAAAATCTGTAAACACAGATTTGAACAACACTATCAACCAAC
This sequence comes from Corynorhinus townsendii, assembly GCA_026230045.1. NCBI lineage: Eukaryota > Metazoa > Chordata > Mammalia > Chiroptera > Vespertilionidae > Corynorhinus > Corynorhinus townsendii. The sequence continues at coordinate 110,096,920 of JAPDVU010000001.1, read as the reverse complement.
CTGACCTAATTGATATTTTTTTAAAAAAATGCAACCCCAAATAGCAGAATAAAATTATTTTCAAGTTGTTATGGAATATTCATCAAGACAAACCATATACTGGGGCATATATCAAGTCTCAATCAAATTGAAAGACTTGAGTGCAGTGGTGTCCCTCTCACCTATCTCTCTTTCAACAATAATAATTTGGCATCCATCCACATACAAATGTGCCTTCATGAGAGCTTTGGGATCCAAGTAGGAGATTCTGAAATCCAGGTGCAATCCACGATGAAGGAGAGCCATTGTAAAAAAGCAGGCCTGTCCTCAGGCAATTGATTCCATACTAATGTTAGAGAGTGGAAATTTTTGAGCACTACTGAGGCCGTGGACTATGCTCCAGATAGAGTTGTCAGTGCTGACATCAGGCCAGGCCTTGAGATACAGTCTCATGGCCCCTTCCCAGCATGTAGGCCTTCTTTCATAGAACATTGTCAGCTTTCTGAAGAACAGAATGACCCTGTGAATAACATGGTCGTCAATGGCATGATCCTGACATTGCTTAGGAAAAACTTTTTTGTCTTGGGTTGCCTGCTCTGCAAAAACAGGATGTGGTTAATGTACTTAAAGTGGTCCTGAACAAAGGGTAGGGGCTGCTGCTCTCTGGACTCCCTGCGTGGAGAATGGCAGAACAATCATCTGGCTGGCTAATAAAGGCTCCCTAAATTTTAATTTGGCTTGGACTCCAGTGGTCATTCACTCATGTTCACTCCACAACATTTGGAGATGCCCCAGTGAGATAACCAGCCTTTGACTGGCCCTGTGACCGGAGCCCACCAAGGTCCCCGGACTCTCTGACCCATGGGAGAGATCTCTGAGAGACGTTCCTCAGCCCCGGGACTAGTAGAGGTTGGAGACCCCGCCTGCTAAATTTCCTGATTGACTCTGATTGGAGACTCCTGGATCTGGTTCTTACTGGTAAGAAACTTATTTCTGGTTCTGTGGGCACCCATCTAGGGTCTCTGGAAGGCTGGACACAGCGCTACTTCTGAGATCAGATCCCAGTGCATGACGGTGCCTGGCGATCCTCAGTTGGTTGTCATTGTCTTTGTTATTCTGTGTTATTGTGGTCTAATTGTCTCTATCATTAAAATGGGTCAGTCTGCTTCATGTTCTTCTGTCTGTACTCCCCTGCAATGTTTTTTGAAAAATTTCAGGAATTCAAGCAGCAAGCGGATAATTACAGAGCCTCTATTAATGCTTTTGACTTACAGAAATTTTGTGAGTGGGACAGGAACAGGGAGGTGCAGGAACGCCACCGCGTAAGTCAAAAACTCAGACTGTCTGATGTATAAATGTAAGTGTGAGGGTCTGTGTGAAGTGAAAGCTACTTTGTGCCATCTGGCTGTACACATGAGAGTATTTGTTATGTCTTTCTGTTGTTTAATTTGTTTAAAGACAGTGCACCTCCTTGCTTTAGAGGGAAGACAGTAGAGAACTTTTAATTGCTTTTCCTTGATTTATAATTTTGCCATGTTAGTTTAAAATTTTGGAATTCTAGGGTTAATTTAAAGGTTGCCAATTCAGAGAAGTTTAAACAAAGGCTTGTTGGGTTAAGATTAGTCATAATTAACTGCTTAATAGGCTGCCTTTTTCAGCCCTCCCAGCAAACAAAATCATGTGGTCCCGAGAACTGCGACCTGCCTGCCCTTCCTGATAGATTTACAGTAGGTCTCGGCAGGAGGAAGAGAGCTGAAAACTACTCCAGAGCTGGTGTGAGAAAGGGTAGAGGCGGTGGAATTCACTCTCAGATTGTTGAGATAGAGAAGCCCTAGGCTGGGGGACAGGGGAATAGTTAGAGATATCAGAAGTAGTGAAGGTTGAAATCTCGCTGGGGTCTCCAAATGTTGTGGAGCGAGTGTGAGTGAATGACCACTGGAGCCCAAACCAAATTAAAATTTAGGGAGCCTTTATTAGCCGGCCAGCTGGCAGGCCAGCCATCTGGGTGACTGCTCTGCCATTCTCCACACAGGGAGTCCAGAGAGCAGCCCCGACCCTTTGTGCGGGACCACTTTTAAGCACATTAACCACATCCTGTTTTTGCAGAGCAGGCAACTCAAGACAAAAAAGTTTTTCCTAAGCAATGTCAGGATCATGCCATTGAAGACCATGTTATTCACAGGATCATCCTGTTCTTCAGAAAGCTGACAATGTTCTATGAAAGAAGGCCTACATGCTGGGAAGGGGCCATGAGACTGTATCTCAAGGCCTGGCCTGATGTCAGCACTGACAACTCTATCTGGAGCATAGTCCATGGCCTCAGTAGTGCTCAAAAATTCCCACTCTCTAACATTCCACACTGGTTTTATGTACATGAGTCAAATCACTGACTCTTTTGGGTCATTGTTGGTGATGGAGTTATATTAACCTATGAGGACTATAAGCTTGGTAGAATTAATTCTCTGCTGAATAAAGTCAGTGGGCCTATTTATAAGATAAGGGCCTGGAATGAGGGCCAAGACTAATCTTTAGAGGGTCTGAAGAGTCCTGGACTCTCTATTTTGCCTGGGCTGTCTTAAGCCAGGCATGATAAAGCTACGTCAGGATCCCGTTGACCTTGACTGCTGTGGAGGTGGTCCTTTCCAGGTAGGAGTCAGTCCTTGTGTGGCAAATTTCTTTATCCAAACAGTCACCAGGGTGGAAGGATGGACCGGATCAGACATGCTTCTGGACTGCTTTCTGAGTGGACTGTAAAGCCTATAAGAACTTGAATAAAGATTATGGATTTCAGCTTTCCTAGATTGTGTTCCCATGTAAGCTGGTGAGGTGGGTAGGTCAGGGTTTGAAAGAGTCATTAGAATCTGTAGAGGTCCCACTGGTTTTAGGGCAGCCTCCCAGGCTGCTTCATCTGCAGCCTCATTCCGTCTTGCTTCTGGGGAGTCCCCTTGTCTCACATAGGTAGAGATGGAAAGACTTAATTACATCTGGTAGTGCTAGTTGGCCCATCGTCCTTGCTCTGCTCATATCTGTCTAACTGCCTAATATATTACCTCAAGGGTCCTGGCTCTGAATTCTTTTAGGGAAAATGGACGTCAGTGGGCTCTTTTAGCTACTTCCTGCTGAGGGGGGTCAGAAGTTTCTCTCAGAGCCAAGAGATCCTTGCTGTCTGTCAGAGGGACAATGAGGCCTGGGCACAGAAGGAGGTGGGCTTGTGACCTGGCAGAGACAAACTGTAACAAATCGTCTGGTGGAAGGGAAAGAAAACCTTTCAGTTTTAATAACTGCTATTGAAATAGAATTTTTCTCCTCAAAATTACTCCCATGTTTATCAAAAGAGCCAAATCAAGACTAATTTATCTATTGTATTTAATTTGTCCTGATTGTTTGCATAAACATAACAAGAATGGTAACTGACTACCTTTGTGGGAATTTCATGATTGAATCTTAATGTGCCCCTGTAGGGCCAGGAAGCCAAGCCATCCAGCTGCCGTCAGGCCTGCCTGTAGTATCTGCTGAAGTAGGTGAAGTCCTCACCTGCAGTGGCTTTACCTGGGCCCATGCCCTAGGCTTCAAGGCCTATCTCTGCACTCCTACTCATCAAGGATTGAGTGTGTGGGGTTCCCCCAGGGACACAGATGTGCCCTTATTGCTCCCCTTCTACTCTTACCAACCCCCAGTGATTGTAGGGCATAGGTCTGATGCTCCAGCATCAGGTATTTTCAGGGCTACCAAGCAGGATACCAGGCTTTCTCTATGGCACTCTTATTGGCTTCAAGTCTTCAGAGTTCATGCAGGGCTCTTTAAAACATGATACTCCAGTCAAAGTTTCTGGTTAATAAAACTACTATTAGAAACTGGTCTTATTGAATTTGTGCAAAGAAATGTATTGCCATGATTTATTTATTAAGTATTGCCAAACTTCGGAGGAATTGTATAAGGAGAAAAATATACTGACTGCTGTAAGATAGGATTTTCCTTGCCAGTCCTTTCTATGGACTTTCCAAAGTAATATTTTCTGAACATACAATAAATGTTAGATTTCTTTTATCAGTCCCTCTCTAAGTACTTTGGAATAAGCTATTTACCCTCTGTTTAGGGAGGCAAAATGCAAATTATTTACTCTTCCTGGCTTACTGGCCTATATTATTTGATTTCTTTTCAACATTTCTCTTCTCCTTCTTATTATATACACAACCCTTATTAATTTTATACTTCCAAATTAGCCTTCAAACCTTCTTTCTATGTCCTTTAAAAATGCATAACTATGCCTCAGATCTTCTATTCAGTATTCCTTATTCTTTGAAACCACAATCCTTTAATGATTCCTAAAAAATAAACAGACAGAATTTCTTAGATTAACATTTAGGAACGCACTTTAAATGTACTTTTTCAAGAAAATATACCTACATATTGTATTGCTCTAATTTAGTTCAAAGATACTTCTTTTTGACAGAGATTTTTAAAACTTAAACTAGTTGTAACATTAAAGATATTATATCTTAAAGTTCCTTTGCTGAATATTCCAACACTGCCCAAGAAGTATCCAGTAACCTCTCCCTGCCAGGCTCGGATAATGAGATTTTCTTTATGTGTATTGGAAGGGTTAAAGAGAAGACCCACTGTGTTCTGCCAGCATAGTTCAGATAAGTATGAAACCAAGGGCACCAGCAGAGCGGGTTGTACCCAGTAAAATCAACAAAAACCTATCTCTCCCTGCTCTCCCCGCCTACAGCTCCCCTTTCTGCATTAACCATTTACTCTGTCCTTAGTAGGGGACATAAGGCAAGCAGTCTGAGTTCCTGTATAACCAGGCTTTTTACACTTAAGGAACAGCTGCTCTCTCTCCCAGATTTTCCTTCTTTACTCCAAGGCCCCAGTCAGCCTGGGCCCGCCATGGTGAGGTGATGGAGGAAAGCCCAGGAGCGACCGGCTCAGGAGGTACCGGCTCTGGAGCAGCGGCTGACTGAGCTTCCCACTCTGCTCTCCCCGCCCGGGGCCGGCCTCTGTCATAAGGTAGGGGAGGGTAGGGGTAAGGTGGAGAGATCAACCAAGGGACTTGTATGCATGCATATGAACCTAATCAATGGACACAGACAACAAGGGGGTGGGGCATTAAGAGAAATTGTTTCATGTGACAAAAATTTTTAAATGAAACTCTCTGTAGACTGAAAATTATTTTGGAAGGAAACAAAGAGAAGTTTCCTTCAAAAGTCATAAGGATTGTAATTGAAAGTCAATATATTTGGCCGCTTGAACTAAAGTAAGTAATTTGTGTTTTTGCCTCCCTGACAAAGTTTATATAAAGCTACAAAAAGAAATTGACAACCAGTTTGAAATGGAATTGCCAGGGCCTAGGGCAAAGAATATCCTTACATGATATTATTCTACAATCTCATTATAATCTTAGATATTTTACAACAGCATACTTTACAATTATCCCAAACAAACTTACAAACTAATTCTTTGAATGGTGGGCAGCAATTTAAAAAAAGGGACATGAAAGGATTTAATCCCTTGCAGAAGGAATTAAGGCACTGGGAAGGCACTTGAGCATCCTATATTGGCCCCTCTTGCCCTTTGTGCCAAGAGGGACCCTCTTCTCACAATCCAATTGCCCTCAGCTGTTACCTGAGCTTTCTGTTCATGCTGAGCTTGAAGCCTCGTGGGGGCTGGTACCAGGGATCTGTCTCACATCCAATTGTGTGAGCTGGGCCCTCACTGGAGAAGAAACTCGAGTTCCCCGAGATATGTGATCAGCACCGGGACCCTGCCAGCAGGCCAGGGGTTCCCAAGGCAGGTGCTGGGTGTGGAGGCCACGGGGTCATAGGCTACCAAGGAGACAGAACTGAACCTCACAGCACCCTGCTTGGCCCCGGAGGATGGCTGGTTAGCCAGAGACGGGTAAGATTCCTCAAGGAAGGAACAACCTAAGACAGGCACAGTCGCAGAGGGGCCATCAGGAGAGAACTTGGGGGGGCAACAGAAGTGGGGCACAGACCCTCACCCCCCCAACATTGCAGGGGCTTGAACCCTCACCCCCTTCTAAAGGAGGTCTCCTGCCCCCATGGCTGCTTTGAGCTTCCCACACCCAACTCAGATCGGGACCCAGGCAACAGAAAGAGACCCGGCCCAGCTCACATCGAGATACAGGTGACAGACAGAGACTTGGCCCAGCTCAGATCGGGACCCAGGTAACAGACAAGAGACTTGGCTGACAGCAGTTGCCCTATATCTAAATTCAGCTGAGCATTTGGAATGCTCAGGGCCCACTCAAGAATGCAAATAATCCTTCCCACTAATATTTACAGGGTAAACTAAGATTGTTGGTAGAGTATTAAATTTGACAGTAAAATAGTAATCGAGATTTCAGATTAATTTAAATAGGCTAATTGAAATAAGTGAATATTCAAGTACTGGACAAAAAGCTATTCTTAAAGTAATAACTAAAATTTCTATTGGTAGTTCATCTCATGGTAAAATTCCTGAATATGCAATGAACCTAAAGCAGTCATATGTGTGGGGGAAAAAAATTTTTTTTTTAAATTTAAAGTTATCAAGACTGCATTATAAAATTTGCAAAAACCTCCATTAAAAAAAAAAAGGGGGGGGGATAGTAGGGCAATATCATGTAAGGGAAAAATATCCTATAAGTAAATTACATCTAGAAAATTTTTACTTTACCAAATTAAGGTTCATTTGCAATGCTAACAGCAAGACGGCCATTAAAAACACACATGGTGTCTAAATAAGACAAAGGAAAATCGTTTGAACAAAAATAAAAAGGATCCCAAATCAATTATATAGAAAAGATTCCTTTTTTAACTTGTGGTCGAGAATATATTTGTATATTTTCAGAAAACAACCCCAAGACCAGATGGATTCCTGCAACAGAGAGGAATTGACAGGAGTGCTCCAACCACAAAGACAAGAGGCAAAAACAGTCCAGAGATGGAAGACGCTGACAACGCCTTAGCCATGGGAGCAGTCAGCAGCTGTACACCGCTGCAGGTTACCTAGGACCAAACCAGAGAGGGTCGCACCTGCATTGCCACCATGTGCCCACCATCCAGATATCACTGCTGACATGTACACATAAGGAACTGTTGGACATTGAAATTGGGACTCAAACATTTTTTTGTTTTGTCTTGTTTTGTTATTATATGTTTATTTGCAGTCTGCAAAGGCAAAACTTTTTAAAGGAAAGAAATGGTGGGAAAAAGATACAGAGGCAAAGAAGCATTGAACAGACTGTCAAACTACATTGGGAAGACAGGGGTGGTTGGGCGAGGAGGGCTGTAAGAGACCAACCGAAGGACTTGTACGCATGCATATAAGCACAACCAATGGATATAAGACACTGGGGTGGGGGGGGAGGGTGGGCAGGTGAAGGCATGTCCTGGGGGGTAGGGGAGGTCGGGGGGAGATCAAAGGGGAAAAAAAAAAGGAGACATATGTACTACTATTTGTAATACTTAAAACAATAAAAATAAAATAAAATTTAAAAATAAAAAATAAAAATAAAAATCATAAAATATCACCTGACACCTATTAGGATGGCTATTATAAAGATGACAAGAGATAACCAGTGTTCAGGATGTGGAGAAAGAGAAGCTTTGTGCTCCAAGGGTGGTAATATAAGATGGTATAGCAACTATAGAAATCTGTATGGGGGTTTCTAAAAAATTAAAATTGCACTACTATATGATTCAGCATTTCTGTTTCTGAGTATTTATCTAAAAAAGAAAAAAGAAAAAAACGGACTCAAAAGTAAATGTGTTCATTGCAGCATTATTTACAATAGCCAAGATATGGAAATAACCTAAGTGTCTACCAATACATCAATACATAAAGAAAATACAAACACACAATGGAATATTTTCAGACATAAAAAGAATGAACCTTGCCATTTGTGACATGGACAGACCTTAAGGACATTATGCTAAGGGAAGTAAAACAGATATAGAAAGACAAATGCTATATGACTTCATTTATATGTGGAAAATAACTATAGCAACAGAAAGCAAGTGCTTAAGAGATAAATACAAATTTTTAGAAACATTTTTGCTATATAAATTTTATCTCAATAAAGGTAATTTTAAAAACTGTGGTTTTAGTTAAAGAGATGAACGAAGGGAAAAACATCTAACATATAGTTTTAAAGAAAAAAGGTCCTTATGGGTTTAAATCTGTTAGAATTGTCAATTTAATTTTTGCAGCAAGTTTAGACAGGAGAAGAAAAAGGGATTTTGCCCAGGCCAGGTGGCTTAGTTGGTTGGAAAGTTGCTAGTTTGATTTCAGGTCAGATCACACACCTAGGTTTTGGGTTCAATCCCTGGGGCGTGGGGAGGAGTGAAGGGTTGCATACAGGAGGCAACCAATAGGTTTCTCTCTCACATTCATATCTTCTTTTGAATTCTCTTTCTCTCCCCTTCCCTCTCTCTCCCTCCTTCCCTCTCTCTAAAAATTAAAAGAAAAAACCTAACTCAAACAAAAAAAAGGAATTTTAAAGTTTCTGTCTTCCAAGTGGATTTATATCACATATACTATTGGAGTTAGAACTATAATTTAATATTTCAGATAACCTGTTAGTCATCATACAGATGGTGTGTACATTATAGCTTGAGTGAATAAACTCAATTTCCTCCAACAAATTCAATTGCCTATAATAGAATTATAAAACAAGAATGTAATGACTATAGCATGGATGGAAAAAACTACATTCCATAAACTTACAAAACATGTTTTTGTAAGAAGCAGTATCATGGGAGAATGCTTTCTTTTTTTCTGCAAAAATTTACCTTCATAATGACAAGATACAGAATATTTATTAGTATAATAAATTTGGAAATTTTATTTAGCAAATCCCCATGAATTTTTTCTTTAAATCTTTTTGGTAATTGATTTATGAATAGTCTTCAACAGGCTTTCTTATCTTTACAACATTAATGATTGATCCAGTCTTCAGCATTCTCAAAAGCACAGCATTCTCAACAAGTTCATCTTCATGGTTTCCAATTAATTCCATCGTGATATGTGCCCTCTGTCTTACCTATTATATACTGAAGTGAAATTTAATGTTTTACATATTTCTATTTTTTCTATATTTAGTATAGTTGACTGCAGCTATCTTTAACAGTTAAAAATATTGTAACTGCATTTGAATACCTAACAAACCATCAAGGGAAGACACATTATATTTCTTGCCTGGTAATGGAATAACTTTCTAGCTTTTAAGAAAATCCAAAGATGGAATGGACTTCCTAAGATACTGAGCTTACCATCATTATGTATTATTTAACACAGTCTTTGAAAACACTCAGAAAGACTCTGAATATAATAATACATACTAAATAAAAGGTTGAAGCTATTGGATTACTGATTGTGAAGGTATTTATTACATTAATAAAGCATGATCCTGTGACATAGCTTTATATATCCTATATAATAAAAGCCCAGTGACCAAAACGTCAGAACAACCAGAGACCAGAATGGCCCCGCCCCCCTGTGAGTGGTTAGGGGCTATCAGGCAGGCATGCAAGTGGTTAGAGGAGATGAGGCAGGCAGGCAAAGGCAGTTAGGGGCAACCAGGAAGGCAGGTGAGTAGTTAGGGGTGATCAGGCAGGCAGACAAGTGGTTGGGGCAATCAGGTAGGCAGGCAGAGGTGGTTAGGGGCGATGAGGCAGGCAGGCGAGCAGTTAGGAGCCACTGGTCCTGGATTGCAAGAGGGATTTCTGACTGCCAGTTTAGGCCTGATCTGCCCGGGATTGGGCCTAAACCAGCAGTTGGACATCCCCCGAAAGATCCCAGATTGTGAAAGGATGCAGGCCGGCCTGAGGGACCACCCCCCGTGCACGAATTTTGTGCATCGAGCCTTTAGTCTTTAATATATCCTGAAAATTAAGGTGTGTATTTGAAATATATGTGTGATTAAATACTTTAAACTCTCTTGTAACAATTCAAAGCCAAAGCTATTAAAATACCTGTTCTTTCAATTGCATTCTTATTTTTTGTTTCCTCTACTACTTTGATACATCTTTTTTCTAGCATTTAATTTCTATTTCCTTGTTAAATCTTCCCCTCCTTTAAGGTATCATCTATTATTCTTTTACTAGAGGCCTGGTGCACGACATTCGTGCACTGGGGTGGGGGTCCCTCATCCTGGCCTGCGCCTCCTCACAGTCTGGGACCCCTCAGGGGGGATGTCCACCTGCCGGCTTAGGCCCACTAGTTGCTCCTTAGCACTGCCTCGGAGGCAGGAGAGGCTCCCACCATCACCACTGTGCTTGCCAGCTGTGAGCCTGGCTCCTGGCTTACCAGCACTCCCCCTGTGGGAGCGCACTGACCACCAGGGGACAGCTCCTGTGTTGAGCATCTGCCCCTTGGTGGTCAGTGCACATCATAGCAACTGATCATTCTGCTGTTTGGTCGATTTTCATATTAGGGTTTTATTATATAGGATTGTTGACTCCATTACAGATATTCCCCTTTTTACCCCACTTTACCTCTCACCACCCAGCCCCTGCCCCCTTCCCTGGCAATCATCACACTGTTGTCTGTATCCATGGGCTATGCATATATATGTTTTGGTTAATCCCTTCACCTTCTTTCATCCAGTTCCCCCATCCCTTCCCCTCTGATCTCTGTCAGTCTGTTCCATGTATCCATGATTCTGGTTCTATTTTATTAATCAGTTTATTTTGTCCATCAGATTCTACATATAAGTGAGCTCATCTGGTATTTGTCTTTGGCTAGATTATTTCACTTAGCAAAATAATATCCAGGTCCATCCATGCTGCCTCTAATGGTAAGAGTTCTTTCTTTTTTATAGCCATGTTATATTCCATTGTGTAAATGTATCACAGCTTTTTTATCCATTCATTTACTGAGGGACACTTGGGCTGTTTGCAGATCTTGGCTACTGTAAATAATGCTGCTATCAACATAGGGGTGCATATATTCTTTCTGATTGGTGTTTCGAGTTTCTTAGGGTACATTCTAAGAAGTGGGATCACTGGGTCAAAAGGCAATTCCATTTTTTTAGATAACTTCATACTGTTTTCCACAGTGGCTACACCAATCTGCATTCCTACTAAGAGTGAACCAGGGTTACCTTTTCTCTACATCCCTGGCAACATTTGTTATTTGTTGATATAATGATGATAGCCATTCTGACAGGCGTGAGGTAGTATCTCATTGTAGTTTTAATTTGCATCTTTCTGATGATTAGTGATGAGCATTTATTCAGATATCTATTGGCCATCTGTATGTCCTCTTTGGAGAAGTATCCATACAGGTACTTTGCCCATTTTTAATTGGATTGTTTGTCTCCCTGGTGTTGAGTTGTATAAATTCTTTATATATTTTGGAAATTAAACCCTAATCAGATGCATTATTAGAAAATATTTTCTTCTATATAGTGGGTTCCCTTTTCACTTTATTAATGGCGTTTGTTGCTGTGCAGAAGCTTTTTATTTTGGTTATTTTACCTTTGTTCCTCTTATCCTAGGAGATATATCAGCAGAAATATTATTATAGAGATGTCTGAGATTTTATTGCCTATGTTTTCTTCTTAGATTTTTATGGTGTTACAAGTTACATTTTCTATCCATACTGAGTTTATTCTTGTGTATGGTGTAAGTTGGTGGTCCCATTTCATTTTTTGCATACATCTGTCCAATTTTACCAGCACTAGTTATTGAAATACTGTCTTTATTGTATGCTCTTGCCTCTTTTGTCAACTATTAATTGACCATTAAGATGTAGATTGATTTCTGGACTCTCTGTTCTGTTCCATTGTTCTATATGCCTGTTTTTATGCCATTACCAGGCTGTTTTTATTACAATGACCTTGTAGTATAGTTGATATCAGGTAGTGTGATACCTCCAATATTCCTCTTCTTTCTAAAGATTGCTGAAGCTATTAGGGCACTTTCTTGGTTCTATATACATTTTTTTGAGTAATTATTCTAGATCTGTGAAATATGCCATTGGTATTTTAATAGGTATTGCATTGAATCTATAGAGTACGTTGGATAGTATGGACACTTTAATGATGCAAATTTTTCCAATCCTTGAACATAGTAGATGCTTCTACTTACTTGTATCTTCCTCAATTTCTTTCTTCAATGTCCTATATTTTCCAAGTACAGATTGTTGTTTTTACCTTTTTGGTTAAATTCATTCCTAGGTATTTTTGTTGTTGTTGCAATAGTAAATGGGATTGTTTTCTTCCTTTTACTTTCTGAAAGTTAATTATTAGTGTATAAAAATGGCACCAATTTCTGAATATTAACTTTTTATCCTGTTACTTTGCCAATTCATTTATTCGATACTAGAGGCCTGATGCACAAAATTTGTGCAAGGGGCTCAGCCCTCACAGCCACAGCTTTGTCCGGAAGGATGCCTGGAATGTCATTCGGCTGTCTGGTCTAATTAGCATATTGTACTTTTATCATCATAGATTATACAGTTAGTAGTTTTTTGGTGCTGTCTTTAAGCTTTTTTCTGTATAATATCATGTTATCAGTGAATACTGACAGTTTTATTTCCTTCTTTCCAATTTGGAAGCCTTTGATTTCTTCTTGTATGATTGCTATGGCTAGGACTTCCAGTACTATGTTGACTATGAATTGTGCAAGTGGACACCCCTGTCTTATTCTTGCTCTTAGGGGAAATGGTTTTAGTTTTTACCCATTGAGTATGATGTTGACTGTAGGTTTATCATATAAGGCTTTTATTATGTTGAGGTATGATGTCTCTATTCCCACTTTGCTGAGAGTTTTTACCAGGAAAGGGTGTTGGATTTTGTCAAATGCCTTTTCTGCATCAATTGATATGACTATGTGACTTTTGTCTCTCACTTTGTTTATGTGATGTATCATGTTTATTGATTTGCAGATATTGTACCAGCCTTGCTTATTTCTGTTCCTTCTTGTTAGAATAAAAGGCAGTGAGGCAGTTGGGACCATTTATGTTAAGTACTCTGTTTCAGCGGTCATATCAGGGTGATATTCCAAACTCTGACATTTGCTAGCTAAGTCTTGTTGAATCAGTTCTTTTTTTATTGTTCTTAATCCTAACCTGAGGATATTTTTTCCATTGATTTTTAGAGAGAGTTGGGAGGGAGGGGGAGAGACAGAGAGAGAGAAACATTGATGTGAGAAAGACACATTGATTGGTTGCCTCCTGTACATGCCCCATCCAGGGCCAGGGATTGAGCCTGCAACCAAGGTACATGCCCTTGAACAGAACAGAACCCGGATGCTTCAGTCCATGAACTGACACTCTATCCACTGAGCCAAACAGGCTAGGGCTGAATCAGTCATTTACCTTCTCTAAAGTTCAGTAGTTAATGTATAAAATAGATAATAATATTGACAGAGAAAGTTTTGAGTATTTAATGAGATGATCCATATTAAACTCATTGTCTTGGTATTCAGTTAAAACTTGGCACATATCATCATTCTGTTAATAAATGAGAAGTTGAAGATTCACTGTGTTTAGATGACTTACCAGAGATTACATGATTTACATATTGAAAGAGGCAGAATAGATGCTGGGCCATAGGCCTCTCAGGCCAATGCAAAAATCTACCAAACTCCATCCTTTCTAGATACAGCTGCAGTATTTGGAGCAAATCCCACACTGATAATGTTGATGTTAAATTTAGTCAATGAATCATCACATTCTCTAGTTATAAATAAATAAAAGAAATACATACTGAGGCAGAAGGAAGACAGGAAAGTATGGTGTCTTACAAAGAAAGTGAATCCCATATTAAGAAGAAAATAATCAAGTATAACAAATGCTCCAATTCAAACACCTCAAATTTCTTCTTCTTTCTTGAACCTCCAACCTTACCTATTCTTTAACTTTTACCTGACACCCTTATTTGTGGTTCAGCAAAAAGGAATAAAAATCTGAAAAAATAATTCATCTTCCTACCTAAGTGCTACAAACTCACATTTCATACTATCAATCTGACCTGTCTGTCCAGCCCCTCCATTTGAACTTTGGATCCATTTCCTATCAACACAAGGAATTTGATCCAACAGTTACCACCCTCTCTACTGCATTATTTTTTCATCTATTTGAATCATTCCTATGAGCATAGAAACATGCTGAGATATGTCCTAGTAAAAAGGAAAAAAGAACACAAAACAACCCTACACTATCACCCATTTTCTTTACAGCCCTTTATACTAGAACTAGAGGCCGGTGCACGGATTCATACACCAGTGGGGTCCCTCTGCCTGGCCTGTGCCCTCTCACAATCCGGGACCCCTTGGGGGATGTCAGAGAGCCAGGTTTGGCCTGATCCCCGCAGGCCAGACCGAGGGACCCCACTGGTGCACAATTGGAGATGGGGAGGGACTTTGGGAGGGACAAGAGGGCATGTTCAGCCTGTCTTCCCCAATCCCAATCTGCTGGATCCCAGCAGCAAGGTAACCTAGCGTCTGCCCCCTGGTGGTCAGTGTGAGTCATAGCGACTGGTCGAAAGGTCAAACAAACAATGGATAACTTAGCATATTAGACTTTTATTATATAGGATTCTCTTAAATTTGTATATATTAACCAACTTCAATTCTTTGCCTCCTATTTTCTCTTAAAACCACTTCAATCAGACCTGTGTGTCCAATTCCACTGATACATTTTTACTGTCAAAAGTGACTTTCATGTAACTATGAACAATTTCCAGTCCTTACCAGGTTCAGTCATGTTGCATTTGCTATACTTGATTATTTTCTTCTAAATATGTGCTTCACTTTATAAGACACCATATTCTCCTGTCTTCCTTCTGCCTCGTTATGTATTTCTTTTTATTTATTTTGCTGGATTATTTTCTTCCTAATTAGTAAATAATAGAATTTCCCAAGACTAAGTCTTCAGAACTTTTATATATATATATATATATATATATATATAAATTCTGGTTATGTAATTTTTGTAGCTCTGATCCACTGGGGTAGAGAACAAATAATAGTTCTTACTGATACATGGTCATTCACATCCTCAAATTCATTTATGCAGATTATAATAAATGACTAACTTAAAGCTAAACTTGGAGTTGTTCAAGCAGATTTATGAAATTGTATATAATTCATCTATTCCTAAAGAGCCTAGAAACAATTCTACAAGTTCTAGATCCACATTTCCTACTTCTGACTATATTCTTGAATAATCTGCTGTACCCTCCAGCTTAATATGTTTAAATTAGATTTATATTGAATCCCCATAGTCAGAATCTCTGACCTTACTCTTTTTTTTGTATTTATTATAGGTCTTCCAGTCAATCAAGCTTAAAATTATGAATCATCTCCAAAATCAGTATTTCTCTAGATACTGTTGTAATTAGCCTAGTTATTAATAACAAGAGAGGAGCCAAGGAAAGGACAGATATTAAAGGCATGCCATAATATTTGCCAGGACACTGCAGATTAACATTCCCAGGGAGCCACTGATCTATTTTCCATAGATCGCTGGGTCAAGGGACCAAACAAGGAAGAGAATAGACACATGCCCAGGAAAGTCTGGGTGACATAGGGAAGGTACTTTCTCATCAATCACACCACAGAACAGGTCATTGCCCAGAGAAGGCATGTAACTGCAGTACAGGAGATTTGGAATATTTAATCTCCTAAACAAAGGAGTTCAGCCCTGGCCAGTTTGCTTCAGTGATAGAGCATGGGCCTGTGGACCAGAGGGTCCTGGGATTGAGTCCGGTCAAGGGCATGTGACTCAGTTGCAGATTCCTCCCCAGCCCAGGCCCTGTTCAGGGCATGTGCAAGAAGCAACCAATCAATGCGTTTCTCTCACATCAATGTTCTTCTCTCTCTCTTTCTCTCTTCCACTCTCTCCTAAGTCAATGGAAAAATATCTTCAAGTGAGGATTAAAAAAAAAAAAAATTAAACAAAGGAGTTCACTTTCTTGATTTCTCTTGGTTCTTTTTGGTTGACTCCTGGCTTGCAAGACTCTCATGTTCTTGCTGTCTTGCATTAGCCCCCAGTCATGTGACCCCACACTAATGGATGACAACTAGCCTAATGCTGTAACAGACCAGATTGCAACATGGAATTGAAACTCTGGATACTAACTGTGCTTCTAGCTCTGCTTCTTCCAGTTATACTTTTTCCAGGACTGGGTTAAGGGAAATGGGACTTTGAAAACCCAGGGATGTAATTCCATGCAATAAAAATCACTCATCCTCCTGTGCAAGTCTAAGAAAATTCATTTTCTATAGATATTGTAAGGACCCCAGCACTCAGTGGGGAAAGGGATACTCCACTTCCACTGGTAACATTAATAGCTGATCTTTTGCTAAGTAATCTAAAGTATTTTAAATATATCTATTAGCTGTGCTTTGTTTACTTTTCCCGTGGTTTGTTTTTCTAATCCAAACTCACATTGTCTTATTTTTAGACTAATGCAGAAGCCTCTAATTGTTTCCTTGCCTCTAGCTGTCCTCCAGTCTTCTCTGTATATTTCTAAAAATTAATATTCCTAAAAAAAATATTTTCATTCATGACTTTCTCAATTAAAAGCATATGGTGAGTAAATAAATAAGATTCAGACTCTTTAGTCTAAGATTAAATTGGCTTTATGTTTTGAAATTTTTGTTCTGAATGTTGTCTCCAACTTTCTTTAATCAATAATGCTACACATGGCAACGTACTCTTTTAAGCACTTCAATGCCTATTGAAAACCACCTATATTAAGTACAGTTTGTTTTTAGTAATTATACAATATAACTCTAAATTAAGCCCCAGAAAAATATATCAATCTTATTTCACTTAGATTTAACATCCTTAACATTTGTAAATTTATGTTTCATATCATTCCACAATTATCTATTACAGTTTATTTAGTACACTTGGACTCAAAATTTTTATTAGGTGATTCAAAAGGATTTATCAAGTTATGTTAGAATTTTCTTTTGATTATTTCAAGGAGTTTTTTTGTTTAACCAAATAATGTATTTATCTTAAGTAAAATTGTATAAACTATATTTGTCAAAAATTAGATAAAAATTATATATTATAACACAGTATAGTAATATGAAATATTTTCTACATTTTCCATATATATGTTTTTAATTTATCTTTGTTGTTAAAAGTATTATAGATGTCCCCTTTGTTTATTCCCAATGATCCCCTCCACCCCTCACCAGTCCCTCCCAGGCCTTTACCACACTATTGTCTGTGTCCATGGGCCATGCATATCTATATAAAAGGCTAATATGCAAAGTGTCCCCTCGGAAGTTCAACCGGGAGAACAGGAGTTCTATCACTCCCTATGACATGCACTGACCACCAGGGGGTGGTGTAGAATGAAGGAAGGCTCCAGCTGGCAGCTGGGGAAGGAAAGCCCTAGCTGGCAGCCAGAAGGCCTTGACTGGCCCTGAACACGGACAGGCCTAGGGACCTTACCCATGCACAAATTTCGAGTACCAGGCCTCTAGTATGCATATAAGTTCCCCAGTTAATCACTTACATTGTGCCCATATTAAAGTATAAAACAGAAGGTACACTGTTAAAATTCAAAATTTTAATAAGCAAAGAAAATTAAAACATATAGTGCCACATCTCAATCATGTATTATTATGTCCTGGTAAATTACTATTTCTAAACATTATGTTTGTGAACATATAATTTTGTAGAAAATATAGCACAGTATAATAGTCCACATAAGTGGAAAATTAGACTGTTAAATTGTTAGAATTAAATTTATTTCATCATTCGCTTTAGTTTCCAGAAATATATAGCTTTTAAAATAAAAGTACTAAAATAGGGGTAATTTTAAATATAAATTTAAAAAATAAATTTAAGATTAATCTTGAAACTATTTCAAATCATGTCTGAAACACAAGAAATTACGTTTGCTTATGTAGGTCATATTATTAGATTTAAATTTAATTTCATGGCTATGTTCCAGTAAATGGAAACAAAGTATTTCATTATAAAATATTATATAACATACATCTCACTGGAAATTACAAGTATGAGGCATTCACAACAGACAAAGATTCTGGAAATGGAAATACAGATAGAGTCACTTAGTAATTCTTAGTGATAGTGAATATAATTTCTCTTTTTTTAATTGATAATCATTTTCCACATCCTGAATATGTTAGTAAAATTTATATTAGCTTCTCTTACCATATGTGAGAACATCCATTAGGTGATAGCAGTATGCTTCCTTTAAAGGTATGGAAAACTGCCAGTGCTCTGAGATACTAACATTTTACTTTTGTAAGGACATGAGACTGTCCCTTCGGGCCATTTTGCTTAACAAACCCCAAGCATAAAATATGATGTTTAGTAAGTATTAAAAAATATTTGTTGAAATATAGCAAGAGTGATTATCAAAATTCCCAAATAAAACTGAAAGAATTAACTATGTGTATAAATAAATGCAATAAATAGTTGGCATAGGTGGACTTGTTTTTATGTAAATACTAGATGCTCAGTGCACAAAATGTGTCTACTTTGGGAGGTCCCTTAGCCCGGGCTGTGACCTTTTGCAGTCCAGGAGCCCTCGGGGGATGTATGACTGATGGTTTAGTGCTGCCTCAGAGGTGGGAGAGGCTCCCACCACCACCGTTATACTCACCATCCATGAGCCTGGCTTCTGGCTGAGCAGTGCACTGACCACCAGGGGGCAGCTCCTGCATTGAGCGCCTGCCCCCTGTTGGTCAGTGTGCTTCATAGCAACCAGTTGTTCTGCCATTCAGTCTATTTGCATATTAGCCTTTTATTATATAGGATCACCAATAGTAGACTTGATTTTCTGGATTTTTATTTCACTGAGTCCATGATCTTAGCATGTCTAACCTCAATACAATTCACCTTTAATCTGATCAACCAAAGAAATCTTTTCTCCATCAAATATTTATCAAGACACAAAATATTCTGTAGTAATTATTGAATTTTACCTAATATTTTATGTTCTTCCCTCCTCAGGGCACATGGCAAAAGTACAATTTTCTTTGTATTTTGCCATGTGACTGGGTTCTGGTCAGTGAAGTCCTCTCTTTCTTTCAAGCAGAAACTGTCAATAATGAGATGGCTGCTCAG
The DNA here is from genome assembly GCA_026230045.1 of Corynorhinus townsendii. Classification (NCBI taxonomy): domain Eukaryota; kingdom Metazoa; phylum Chordata; class Mammalia; order Chiroptera; family Vespertilionidae; genus Corynorhinus; species Corynorhinus townsendii. Next base: position 110,077,867 of record JAPDVU010000001.1, on the reverse strand, counting down.
TTAGCTGGGGTCCCTAAGTGAGTTTCTATGCTGATAGGTGAAGACAAGTAGTGTGAGGAAAAAATAAATCCTTGTTAATTTAATTCATTGGGATTTCAGGACTGTCCTATATTGCAGCACCATAAACTGGCTAATCCAAGTATATGAACACTCAATCAATATGCTGAATATTCTGAAAAATAACTAAAGTTTTCATTCATTCATCCATTCACTTATTGTGAATTTATTTTTATTAACCAATATTTATTAAATTTATATTTAAGTCCAAGTTTATCTTAACAAGAGCAATACAATAAAGGTTAAGTTTATTGACTTTTTACTTCATTGTTCTGTTTCCAACATCTTCAAGAAAGGCTATCACATTTTAAATATTTAATAAAAATGTTTTATAAAAAAATAGAAAAGAAACATTAAAATGTATGATAGAGGGAACAGACATAAAAAATGAGCATCAAAATAGAAATGCAAGTATAAATTCTCTTTAATAGTTATTTTAATTGAGGAATATGATTGTTTTAACAAGCCTTGATTATGTGTCTCCTCAGTATAAAAATATGTATTTATCTCAAAAGCCTGGAAAGACCAGGGAAGCCTGACTTCAGGCTCTCTACTTATAGGAAAGGCTGCCCCACATGCAAATTTCAGTTTAAGCTCCAGGGTAAATCCTCTCCTAGGCTGTGCAACTCACAGCTGTCTTCTCACACAGGGTGAGGTCCAGCAAAAACTCTGCAAAGCAACACTTATAATTCAAATTATCCATTTGAGGAAACAATAATTCAAAAGCTAAAATATTATGTTACCTTACAACATTATAATGCTTACTAGAGGCCTGATGCATGAAATTCATGCAGGAGTAGGCCTTCCTTCCCTGGCTGCTGGCACTGGCTTCCATCTGGCACGGGGACCTGGGCTTCCCTCCGGACCTGGGACCCAGGCTTCCCTTGCAGTCTCGGCTTCGTAGGAAGGACGTCTGGTCTAATTAACATATTACATTTTTATTATTATAGATATACAGGAGACCTATTGTTTCCAAGCTTTACTATTTCTGTTTCCAAAATTTTACTATTTTCATTTCACTAGGATACATTTCAATAAAAATAACATTAAGGACTACAATAATATAACTGCATCAAATATTTTAGAATGATTATAGTCATTTCTAAAGGTGTTCAAACAAACTCAATTTATTGCCACTTACAACTTCCTTCAACATCACTAAAAAGCTTTACTTAGATAACTTCTGACTACCAGTCACATTTCAGTAAACTTCATATTATGATGATATTTTAAGAATTACAAAATTAAGGATAGCATTCTAACACAACTATAGATGCCTTTTAAATTCAATGCTATTAACTCAAATGCACACAAAGGAGAGAAAAAAAGGATATTGGTAAAGGTAATGACATAGTCTACTAAAAGGGACATTATACACTTTTATTTTATTTTTTAATTAATATGACTAACTTTTTAAAAAAATTTATTGTTTAAGGTATTACAAATAGTAGTGCATATGTCTTTATTTTTCCCCCATTGACCTCCTCCCAGCCTCCCCTACCCCTGGCACTTACCTTCATACCCTGGCCCCCAGTATCTTGAGTGTGTTGGTTGTGCTTATATGCATGCATACAAGTCCTTTGGTTGATCTCTTACTCCCCCCTCCCCCCGCAACCCTCCTCTACCTTTCCACTGTAGTTTGACAGTCTGTTCAATGCTTCTTTGCCTCTGTCTATTTTTGTTCAACAGTTTGTAATGTTCTTTATTATTCATAAATGAGTGAGATCATGTGGTATTTATCTTTCATTGACTGGCTTATTTCACTTAGCATAATGCTCTCCAGTTCCATCCATGCTGTTGCAAATGGTAAGAATTCCTTCTTTTTTACCGCAGTGTAGTATTCCATTGTGTAAATATACCATAGTTTTCTAATCCACTCATCTGCTGATGGGCATTTAGGCTGTTTCTAAATCTTAGCTATGGTGAATTGTGCTGCTGTGAATATAGAGGTGCATATATCCTTTCTGATTGGTGTTTCTGATTTCTTGGGATATAGTCCTAGAAGTGGTATTACTGGTTCAAATGGCAGTTCTATTTTTAATATTTTGAGGAAACGCCATACTGTTTTACACAGTGGCTGCACCAGTCTGCATTCCCACCAGCTTTTTCTCTGCATCCTCTCCAACACTTGTCATTTGTTTATTTGTTGATGGTAGCCGAAGAAATCATCAACAAAACAACAAGAAAGCCCACTGCATGGGAGAACATATTTGCCAATGTTATCTCTGATAAGGGTTTAATCTCCAATTTTTACAAGGAACTCATACAACTTAACAAAAGAAAGATAAACAATCCAATCAAAAAATGGACAAAGGACCTAAATAGACACTTTTTGAAAGAGGACATTCAGAAAGCCAAGAGACATATGAAAACATGCTCAAAGTCACTAATCATCCGAGAGATGCAAATCAAAACAACAATGAGGTATCACCTCACACCTGTCAGAAGAGCTATCATCAACAAATCAACAAACAACAAGTGCTGGAGAGTATGTAGAGAAAAAGGAACCCTTCTTCACTACTGGTGGGAATATCACTAACTTTTATTGAAAGCATTCACAATGTTTTAGTATAGTGCCTGGCACATAGTAAACATGCAATAAATATTAGTTATTGCCAATATTATTATTTTTGCAGTTGTTATTGGATACCAAATATGATCTTGTTCACATTATCTCATTAAAACTGAAAGATATCAGAGTAAATACCATTATCCAAATTTTATAGAAAAGGAGTCTCAGGTTCTAATAAGCCCAGTATTAATATTTACCTATTTAATAAATAGCAAATGCCAAAGTCACTATTCAAACTCAAAACAATTGTACCTTCCATGATATAAATTTTTATAAATTCACTCTAACTACCACTGGAGATGAAGTGATTATACTAATAGGTGGTACATAAAAAAAAAACACATTAAAATATTTACTATTTAATAAATTTACATTAATTTTAAATCTATAAGAAACACATTCGTGGCCAATAATAATAGATTGGTGGCTATAGCAGTTATTATAATGATTTTCTGAAATAATCCAGTCAGAGAAAGATAAATATTACACGATCTCACTCATTTGTGGAATATAATGAACAACATAAACTGATGAACAAAAACAGACCCAGAGACAGAGAAGCATCAATCAGATGCTCAAACCTCAGAGAGAATGCATGCATATAAGCCTAACCAATGGACACAGACACCAGGGGGGTGAGGGTGTAAGTGAGGGGATAAGTACACACATGTAATACCTTAATGAGTAAAGAAAAAGATTTTTAAAAATGTCATTTCTTTTACAAATAACAATTTAATGGACAAGATTTTTTAGTGTATTTCCACACATGTGAGTGTGTCAGTGGATTTTTCTAGTATCTAAGCCATCAGTGAGAACCTGAGAAGTTTGAGAAGTCCATCAAATGAATTCATTGCAGTGTTATCTCAACTTTAGCCATTTGAGTGTCTCGTTTGTTCCTTTTTCCAGAGCTGTATTATTATTAAAAGTTTTACGTTAAATGTGCATTTTTATTCTGATAAAATATCTTCAGAAAACATTATACACTTTTAAATTATAGTTCTTGTCTTCTCATACCAATTTGGAGACATATATACTATGGGTACCTTTTTAGAACAACACAAACTCTTAAAACTGACTCAAAAATAATTAAAACTTTGAATAGACTTTTAACAAATAGAGATATTAATTTAGAAATCAAGCTTTTCTTATACATAAAAAGCTTAGGCCCAATGGATTCACTGAATTCCACTAAGTGCAATGACCACAATTATTATTAAAGCTCTGATGTTTTAAAAATAACAATTGTAGACATACAGGAGGAGGAGATTCAACATGGCGGGAGAATGGGTGGAAGTTACACTTACCTCCTCGCAAGTCCAAATGGAATTCCACCAAATTATAGAATAATTAACCAGAAAAAGCAACTGATGACTAGCCAAACAAAAGTCTTATAACCATGGATTTATAGGAACAGCCATATCAAGACTGGTAGGAAGGGTGGAGTCAGACAATCTGGCTGTGAAAATCAGCTGGAAGTCTTATAGCCACAGAGAGGTTCGGGAGCCTGCTAGAAACACAGACACCCTCTCAAAGGGCCACTGCACAAAATCTCATTCTTGGACACTCACCCTGGGCTCCAGCATAGGGAGGGCAGCCTGGAGCAAACTAGAGTGGATCAAGGAGAGACAAAATTGTGTGGCTTATGGAGAGAGCTGAGGTGAAAACCACGAGGGTCCCTGTGCTGAGTCCCTCTCCCACACTGCACAGAGACTCCATCGTTCCTAGGTCAATCACCTCCTCCATCTGGCATCAGCCTGGAGAAAATGCACTAGTCCCACCCTCCTGACCCCTCTTTTCCTGTTCTGCTGAGCCCACGTGCTGCAGAGGAATCAGCTGCCTAATCCAACGGTGTAGAATTTCTTGGAGGGCTCTCAAGAGCAAACTCAGAGGGTGTCAGAGACTGAGTTATGTGCTTCTGGGGCACAGGCCAAGTACTCTCCCTTTGCCGCATGCTAGAGTGGCACCAAAGCAGCGCTGGAGATTCACACTCACCACTCCCGGTCACCCCACCCGCCTAGCTCGCACTTTGAGATATTATCAAGAGGCTGGCCTGACCTCACAGTGCAGGCTCCTTTGGAAGCCTCTCCGGGAGATGTGGACAGGCTTGGGGAGATACTGAGTTCTGTGGCTCTAAAGCATGGGTGATTTTCCCTCATGTGCTTGACCAGCACCATCATTCCTGTGCAGAGCCCTCCCTTCATGTAGTTAAATATTGGTCATTTTGGCCTGATGAACACTTCTGGCCTCACCCTGATGATTTCCTAGAACCCACCCCACCATGAAGGTCTGGGGCACCCAGCACGTGGTGGCTGCTCTTGGTGATCCCTGAGACTTTTGCTGAGTGGCCTCAGACATAGCACAGGCGCAAAGCTTGAATCTATATCAGTCTGCTGAATACCACTTGCCCTTACCTGATGAATTACTGAGAACATGCCTCACACAACTGGCTATCACCAGCGGCTTTCTCAATGACTACACCTAACAAGTGGTGAAGGAAAGGAGGTATTGGGCTGCCTTGGTCTTTTTGCTGACCTACCCTAGGGCTTGGGTTGGTCACAGGCAGTGCCTAACATTTACCTGCACAGGATTTTCTCTCAGGAGGCCCCAGAACCAACAAATCAGGTGGTCAGATTCAGACTACATCAGAGCATGACCCACTTAGCTCCACAAGTGGCACCCATAAGGAGAAATCTTGGAAGGCACCAAATCCTGTTGGGGTGAATTCTGCTTCATGGGGTAAGCACCTGCACTATAGCTTGGGGTCGATCCTCATGGGCCAATAGCAATAAAATCTCAATCAAAACAGGAGGGTTCACATAGCACACACAGGGGATATTCCTGGAACACCTAGCTCAGGTGATCAGGGAGACTGAGACTCTAAGCTCCACAACACACCTACTATATGAGGCCATCATTCCAAGATTGGGAAGCATAGCAGATCTACTTAATACTCAAATATAGAGAGGCAGCCAAAATGGGGAGACAAAAAATTTCCTAAATAAAAAGAAACAGGGGAAATCCCCAGAAAAAAGACCTAAGTGAAACAGAGGCAAGGAGTCTACCAGATACAGTGTACAAAACAACACTTCTAAGGTCTCTCAAGGAACCTAGGGCATGGAAACAATTTAAAAGAACCAGTCAGAAATGAGAAATACAATATCAGAAATGAGGAATACTGGAAGGAATCACCAGAAGGCCACATGAAGCCGATAATAAAATCAGTGATTTGAAAGACAAGGTGGCAGAAAACATCCAATCAGATACAGGAAAAAAAAGTTTAAGTGAAAATCGTTTAAGGGACTTCTATGACAACATGAACTATAACAACATTTGAATCATGGGAGTATCGGAAGGAGAACAGAGAGAGGAAAGAGGGATCAAGAAACTATATGAAGAGACAATGACTTCCCTAACTTGATGAAGGAAAAAGACACACACATCCAGAAATCAGAGTCTCAAAAAATATGAACTCAAAAATGCTCACACTAAGACACATCATAATTAAAATGCCAAAGGTTAAAGACAAAGAGAGAATTTTAAAAGCAGCAAGATAAAGCTATCTAAAAGGGAATTTCTATAATACTGTCAGCTGATTTCTCAACAGAAACATTTCAGACCATAAAGAAACAGCATGAAATATTCAAGGAGATGAAAAAGAAGGGCCTGCAACCAACTACTCTAACCAGCAAGGCTATCATTTAAAATGGGGGGGGGGGGGGGGATTTAAAGGGTTCACAAACAAACAAAAACTAAAAGAATTCACTACCACAAACCACTATTGCAGGACAGGATAAAGAAACTTCAGTAAGTAAAAGAAAGAGAAACATATGAAAATAATCATTAAGAACAAAATAGAAATAAATACATACCTATAACTGATCAGTTTAAATGCCAATGGATTAAATGTTGCAATCAAAAGACATAGGGTAGGTGAATGGATAAAATAACAAGATCCAAACTCACCTTAGCAGGAAAGAGACCCACAGACTGAAGAAAGTAAAGATAGGGGAAAAGATTTATGTATTGACATGTAGTAAAATTTATTCATTTTGGTCTGCAGTTAGTTATATGAGTTTGGCAAATGCATAGAGTCATGTGGTAACTGACACAATCAAGTTATAGAACAGTTTCATCATGGTAAGGAATTTCCTCCTGTCTCTATTTTTTTAAAAAAGATATTTTATATAAATGAAAAAAAAATAAAAACTGGTAATAATACTCATATCAGGTAAAATAGATGTTAAAAACAATGACTACAATAAAAGACAAAGAAGAATAATACATAATGTTAAAGAGCTCAAACCAACAAGAGGTTACAATCCTTATAAACATTTATGCACCAAACAAAGGAGCACCTAAATATATACAGCAAATCTTGATGGACAAAATTAGAGTAATTCACAGTAGCAGAGTCACAGTAGAAATTTTAACACACCATTAACATCAATGGATAGATATTTCAGAACAAAAAAATCAATAAGGAAACAGCAGCCTTAAACAACACACTAGACCATATAATTTATTTGGTATTTTCAGAGTATTTCACTACAAAGCAACATAATATAATTTTTTAAGTACATATGAAATATTTAGAGTATAAACCACATTATGACATAAAATAAGACTCAATAAAAAGATTGACATAACACTATACATAGAGAATCCTAAAATTCCAGCAAACTAGAACTTATAAGAAATTCAGTAAAATAGCTGGATAAAAAATAAAAGTTCAGAGATTGTTCCTATTTACAATTGCATCAAAAAATGCCTTGAAGCTCTAGCTGGTTTGGCTCAGTGGATAGAGTGTCGGCCTGTGAAATGAAAGATCCCAGGTTTGAATCCGGTCAAGGGCACATGCCTGGGTTGCAGGCTCGATCCCCATAGGGGACTTGCAGGAAGCAGTTGATCCATGATTCTCTCTCATCATGGATGTTTCTATCTCTCTCCCTCTTCCTTCCTCTCTGAAATCAATAAAAATATATTTTGAAAAAATGCTTTGAAATAAATTTAACCAAGGAGGTAAAAGATCTGTACTTGAAAAATGATAAGACACTGAAGAAACAAATTGAAGAAGATACAAATAAATGGAAGAGCATGTCATACTCATCGATAGGAAGAATTAACATTATTAAAATGTCCATAATACTCAAAGTAATCTATTGATTCAATGCAATTCCTATCAAGATACCAACAAAGTATTTCACAGAACTTTAATATTTTGGCAACCATACTATCAGACAATTATCTGTTTCTTCACAAACACTCATACATATATGATCACATAATTTTATATAAATTGTATTATGACTAATACAATTCAATTAGAAAATTTTTTATTTTATTATTTTCAGATATATTGAGGTATGATTGTAAAATATGTATATGTTTAGGTTGTACAACAATAATTTAAGGTGTACAACATGATGATAATATATGTATAGATTGTAAAATACTTACAACATCAAGTTGATTAGCATACCCACACCTCACATTTACCATTTTTGTTCTTTTTATATTTGTTGTTTTTTTACATTGAGAACACTTAAGATTTATAAATTTAAAGTATATTATACAGTATTATTAACTGTAATCACCATGCTATACATTATATCCTCAGAACTTATCTACACTGATAAAAGAGCAAGATGCAAATTGACTGTACCTTCGTGATACCCACCAGCCAATCAGGAGTGAATATGCAAATTAACCCAACAAAGATGGTTGGTTAATTTGCAGATGCCAAGCGCCCCAGCCACTTCAGGCCTCTGGGCAGTGTGGGAAGGTGGAATGGCGGCTCTGGGCTGAAGCAAAGGCGGTGCTGGCAGCCAGGGGAAGGAAGGCCCATTCTTGCATGAATCTTCATGCATTGGGCCTCTAGTTTATTTTATAACTGAAAGTATGTATTTTTGGAAAGTAGAAAGATATCTCTCCCCATTTCTCACTCTGTTCAGCCCCTGGGAAAAAAAACATTCTACTCTTTGGTTCTATGAATTGGACTGCTTTAGATTCCACATAAGTGAGATCATACAGTGTTTGTCTTCCTGTGTCTAGCCTATTTCACATTTAGCATACTCTCTCCTAGGTTCATCCATGCTCTTGTAATGAACAGAAACTCTTTGCAAAGTATGTTGGGAAACCAGATTTTTACATGCCAAAGGATGAAATTTTACTTCTAACCACACACTATGCACAAAAACTAACTCAAATTTATATTGATTAAAATGAATAAGATAGAAGATCAGATGAAAAAAATTGAGAGTTCACCAACTCCTAAAGTTCTCTAAACCTTTATTACTTATGTGGTTATAAGTATGAGATCAAGAGCAGGTTGGACTATAGCAGACTGTATCAGAAGTTGCCAGAGAACAAGTCTGGGTCATAATGTGGTAGGTATACTATTTGTATTTCTTATAGCATTATTAGTTTACTAAGAGCCCAGCGTGAAATTCAACATTGCACAGCGCCATCCACCCTCAAGTCACCAGTCCAGCCTCACCTCCCTCCCCGTGCTCCGCAGTAGCCACGGCTGCTGCTGGTCCTGCCCTCCCCCAGCGCAGGTGCATGTAGGCCCCTGCCGCCCTGCCCCTGACACTGTGCATGCAACCTCCAGTCGACCCATTATGGCATCCTGGTTAATTAGCATATTTCTCTAATATATATATATATATATATCCCTCCCTTGGAAAAGAAATTCCCCATAGATTTGTAATTATCATAAGATTAAAATGCATTCATTCAACAGATTAGATTATTTATTTTTCTAGATCCTTTTGAAACACAAGATTTATTTATTTTTATTTTTATTTTTATTTTTGTTTAAAGTATTACAGATATCCCCTTTTTGAAAAACAAGATTTAATGACAAAACCTTACTTAAGAATAAATCACCCCTGCTCAGTTCCTACATGGAAAGGTGAACCAAGCAATAGGCAATACACATTAAGTGGATAATTAATAAAATACATTTATAAATGAATCATTAATAATTTCTCCTGTGTTTAACAACTGTCCAATTTTTAAAATTCTTTATAAGATAAAGGCTAGCATATATGGATTATGGTAAAAGAGTTTGCTTATTTACTAAAATTACAGTTATTCTTTCTCTTTATGTTTAGTAAGGGAAGTTGCAGGGCTCTATTCTTTGGAAATAAAGTTTTACTTCCATATGTTGCTACACAGTGTACTCTGTTATCGGCTTAAACTACTTCTTCTCTTCCTATAAGAAGAAAACTAAACTCCAGATTACTCTGCCCTGGAACTTTTGTACATGAGTTATCTCAGTTTGAAAAACCTTTACTCAATGCCCTGTTCTGGAAATGAAATATTTCTACTCATTCTTCTTGAATTAAGGAAGTTTTACCTCTGGTGTAAAATCTTCCTCGTTTTTTTTGTTTGTTTGTTTGTTTGTTTGCAATACATTTAATTGAAAAAAATAGTATTGGAGGTTTCAGTCAAGATGATGATATAGACAAAAGTGGTACTTGCACACTCCCACTACTACATCAAAATTACAACTAAACTACAGAAGAAACATAATTCAGAACCACCTGAAATCTAGCTGAACAGAAGTTCTATAACTAAGGAAATAAATAAACAACATTGAGAATGGTCAGGGGACAGAGATGCATAACTAGCTGGTCCCACACCCAGCTAGTTATGTGTGGTGGATAAAAATCGGGAGAAATATCTTGGTGTAGAAGTCTCCTCTGTGAACTGAGGAGTCCCAGGTCCACACCAGGCCCTTCACTCAGGGTTCCAGTGCCAGGAAGAGAAGTGCCCATAACTTCTGACCGTGGACACCAGTGGAGATCGATAGTTATCGCATAGTCATGAGGATGTTAAAGTACAACATAGGGAATATAGTCATAATATCATAATAACTATGTTTGATGTCAGATGGGTACTAGTTTTATTTTATCAGGGTGATCACTTTGTGAATTGTCTAAATGGCTAATCATGGAGTTGTATACCTGAAGCAAATAATCGTATGTCAACTGTGATTGAAAAAAAATGATTTAAAAATAAAAAAATTAGCCATTCTGACAGTGTGAGGTAATACCTCATTGTCATTTTAATTTGCATCACTCTGATGATTAGTGACTTTGAGCATTTTTTCATATGTCTCTTGGCCAGCTGTATGTCCACTTTGGAGAAGTGTCTATTTAGGTCCTTTGCCCATTTTTTTAAAAAAATATATTTTACTGATTTTTTTACAGAGAGGAAGGGAGAGGGATAGAGAGTTAGACATATCAATGAGAGAAACATCCATCAGCTGCCTCCTGCACACCACCTACTGGGGATGTGCCCACAACCAAGGTACATGCCCTTGACCGGAATCAAACCTGGGACCTTTCAGTCTGTAGGCCGATGCTTTATCCACTAAGCCAAACCTGTTAGGGCACCTTTGCCCATTTTTTAATTGAATTGTTAGTTTTCCTTTTGTTGAGTTGCATGAGTTCCTTATATATCTTGGACATCAATAAATCAACAAATGACAAGGACTGATGAGGATGTGGAGAAAAGGGAAACATAGTACCCTGCTGGTGGGAATGCAGACTATTTCAGCCATTATGAAAAACATATGGCTTTTCCTAAAAAAAAAAAAAATTAAATATGGAACTGCCATTTGACCCAGTGGTCCCACTTCTAGGAATACCCTAACTACCAATCAGAAAGAACATATGTTTGTAGAAGCACAATTTACAATAGTTAAATCTGAAAACAGCCCAAGTGCCCATCAGTAGATAAGTGGATAAAAAAGCTGTGGTATAGCCCTTGCTGGATTGGCTCAGTAGATAGAACATCGGCCTGCGAACTGGAGGGGCCCAGGTTCAATTCTGATCAAGGGCACATGATGGGCTTGTGGGCTCGATCTCCAGTAGGGGGTGTGCAGGAGGCATCCAATTAATGATTCTCTCATCATTGATGTTTCTATCTCTCCCCTGTTTCTATCTCTTCTAGGAAATAAAATTTTTTAAAAAAGCTGTGGTACATTTAAACCATCAAATACTATGCAGTAGTAAAAAAAAAGAATCTCTTATGCTTTGAGACAGCATGGAAGGACCTGGGGAGTATTATGCTAAGCAAAATAGGACAGTCAGAGAAAGACAAGTATCTCGTGATCTCACTCATATGTGGGGTAGGGTGCGGGTATGGGCTAGAAGGGGTCAATAGGGAAAAAAAGGGGACATCTGTAATACTTTCAACAGCAAAGATAATAAATAAATTAATTAATTTTAAAAAATTAGTATTCACATAAACAAAAAAAAAACAGTACTAAGAAAAGAGCAATGAATCTAACAGAAGATCAGCAAGAAATATGAACAGGCATTTCACAGTGTTGGCAACAGGGTGGGGGCATGAGAGACAAATGCACAAATAGGGTGAATTAAAATATCCTCAATATCTTAACAATTAAGAAAATATAAACTATTATATCAATAATGTATTATGATAAACCTGGATATGGTTAAATATTTAATAAATTTGACAATATCAAGCACAGGTTAAGATAAAAGGTGGCACAATAGAAATTATTCTGCTGGTGGGAGTGTGAACTGCTTTGGAAAACCATATGACATGATCTTACAAATTTAAAAGGACATTTTTGTAACCAAGCAATCTCACCCTGTGGCTTGTTTCTGTACATTAAGAGACAGCAAAAGAATCTTTCTTGACAATAGATTCAGATATAGGCACTCCTTTTCATTGTACCTTATCAATGTGTCCTTAATAGTGTTTTTAAATTGATCTGCTGGATTTCATTTCACTTATTAAGTTTCAACCTATGACTTCCAAATACGAAACTAGGAGCCAGATTCAACAGAAATTACTTTTATTATTTAAGTAATATGTTTGTATTGATTTTAGAGAGGAAGTACAGGGAGAAAGAGAGAAACAGTTATCTGCTGCTTCCTGCATGCAGCCAGGGTATGCAACCAGGTGAACTTTTTGTGCCTGAGAAGATCCTCAACTAAACGAGCAACACTGGCCAGGGCCCGAGTGAAGTATATAAAGTAGTAATGTCAGAGTTTCAGAAACTCTTTTTTAATGTATAGCAAAAATAATATGAATAATTTAAGTTTATTTTACTCAATAAACTTGCTATTCCAATCCCCTTATTCAATGTTTTAGTTAAATTTCCTGGATAGAACTATTTCCTCAAAACCACTATCAACAGTATGAAATATTTATGATACTAGAATTTTCCCTGAAAAACATAAATAAAAAATGGTCTAGCTTTCATTCACCAAAGAAAATGTACAAAGTTTTATTTTGATTGTGAATATGTTTGTTTGTTTGTTTAATTATTGCATTTTAATTTCTTTATTGGTTAAGGTATAACATATTTGTCCTCATCCCTCCATTACTTTCCCAACCCCCCTCCACTCATGCCCTCACCCCACTGTTGTCTGTGTCCATAGGTTAGGCTTATATGCATATATACAAGTCCTTTGGTTGATCTCTCCCTCTTACCCCCACCCTCCCCTTCCTTCCCTCTGAGGTTTGACAGTCTGATCAATGCTTCCCTGTCTCTGCATCTGTCTTTGATCATTAGTATATGTTGTTCATTATTTCCCATAGATGAGTGAGATCATGTGAAATTAATCTTTCTCTGACTGGCTTATTTCACTTAGCATAAAGCTCTCCAGTTCCATCCATGTTGTTGCAAATGGTAGGAATTCCTTCTTTTATAGGGCAGTGTAGTATTCCACTGTATAGATGTACCACAGTTTTTTAATCCACTCATCTGCTGATGGGCACTTAGGCTGTTTCCAAATCTTAGCTATGGTGAATTGTGTTGCTATGAACATAAGGGTGCATATATCCTTTCTGATTGATGTTTCTAGCTTCTTGGGATATATTCCTAGAAGTGGGATTACTGGGTCAAATGGGAGTTTCATTTTTACTTTTTTTAGGAAACTCCATACTGTTCTCCAATGTGGCTGCACCAGTCTGCATTCCCACCAGCAGTGCACCAGGGTTCCTTTTTCTCCGCATCCTCTCCAACATTTGTCATTTATTGATTTGTTGATGATAGCCATTCTGACAGGTGTGAGATGATACCTCATTGTCATTTTGATTTGTATCTCTCGGATCATTAGTGACTCTGAGCATGTTTTTATATGTCTCTTGGCCTTCCTTCTGTCTTCTTTCGAAAAGTTTCTATTTAGGTCCATTGCCCATTTCTTAATTTGGTTTTTTATCTTCCTTTTGTTGAGTTCCCTGTAAATGTTGGAGATTAAACCCTTATCAGTGATAACATTGGCAAATATGTTCTCCCATACAGTGGGCTTTCTTGTTGTTTTGTTGATGGTTTCTTTTGCTGTAAAAAGCTTTTTATTTTGATGTAGTCCCATTTGTTTATTTTCTCTTTAGCTTCCATTGCCCTAGGAGCAGTTTCAGTGAAAAAGTTCCTTCGGCATATGTCTGAGATTTTTCTGCCTGTGGATTCCTTTAGTATTTTTATGGTTTCCCGCCTTATGTTTAAGTCCTTTATCCATTTTGAGTTTATCTTTGTGTATGGTGTAAGTTGGTGGTCTAGTTTCATTTTTTTGCATGTATCTGTCCAATTTTCACAACACCATTTATTGAAGAGACTGTCTTGATTCTATTGTATGTTCATTTCTTCTTTGTCAAATATTAATTGGGCATCGTGGTTTGGTTTAGTTTCTGGGTTCTCTATTCTATTCCATTGATCTATATGTCTGTTCTTGTGCCATTACCAGGCTGTTTAAGAATAGTGGCTTTGTAATACAGCTTGATATCTGGTATTGAGATCCCACCTACTTTGTTCTTCTTTTTCAGGATTGTTGCAGCTATTCGGGGTCTTTTTTTTATTCCAGATCAATTTTTGGAGAGTTCGTTCTAGGTCTGTGAAATATGCCATTGGTATTTTAATGGGGAGTGCATTGAATCTATAGATTGCTTTGGGTAGTATGGACAATTTGATGATGTTGATTCTACCAATCCATGAACATGGTATGTTCTTCCATCTGTTTATATCTTCCTCTATCTCTTTTTTCAGTGTCCTGTAGCTTTTTTGCATATAGATCTTTTACCTCTTTAGTTAAGTTTATTCCTAGGTATCTTAATTTTTTTGGTACTATGGCAAATGGGATTGCTTTTTTAGTCTCTCTTTCTGTAAGTTCACTATAGGTGTATAGAAATGCCATAGATTTCTTTGCATTAATTTTGTATCCTGCTACATTGCCAAATTCATTTATTAAGTCTAATAATTTTTTATGGAGTCTTTAGGGTTTTCTATGTACAGTATCATGTCATCTGCGAATAAGGACAGTTTTACTTCTTCTTTTCCAATTTGGATGCCTTTTATTTCTTCTTCTTGTCTGAAAGCAATGGCTAGTACTTCCAGTATTATGTCCAACAGGAGTGGTGAAAGAAGGCATCCCTATCTTGTTCCTGTTTTTAGGAGAAATGGCCTTAGCTTTTGTCCATTGAGTGTGATGCTGGCTGTGTGTTTGTCGTATATGGCTTTTATGATGTTGAGGTATGATCCTTCTATTCCCACCTTGCTGAGAGTTTTTATCAAGAAAGGGTGTTGAATTATGTCAAATACTTTTTCTGCATCAATTGATATGACTATGTGATTTTTCTCCCTCAGTTTGTTTATGTGATGTATCACGTTTAGTGATTTGCAGATATTGTACCATCTTTGCATCACTGGGATAAATCATGCTTTATCATGGTGTATGATCTTTCTGATGTACTGCTGGATACGATTTGCTAGAATTTTGTTGAGGATTTTGGCATCTATATCCATGAGGGATATTGGCCTGTAATTCTCTTTCATTGTGTTGTCTTTATCTGGTTTTGGTATTAGGGTGATGCTGGCTTCATAGAAGGAGCTTGGAAGTGTTCTGTCCTCTTGAAATTTTTTTAATAGTGTGAGGAGGATAGGTTTTAGTTCTTCCTTGAATGTTTGGTATAACTCTCTTGTGAAGCCATCTGGCCTTGGGCTTTTTTTGCTGGAAGTTTTTTGATGACTGCTTCAATTTCTTCCATAGTTATCAGCCTATTGAGATTTTTTAGAATCTTTCTGAGTAAGTTTTGGAAAGTTATATTTTTCTAGGAATATGTCCATTTCCTCCAGGTTGTCTAGTTTGTTGGAATAGAGTTGTTCATAATATTTTTTAACAATCCTTTGTATTTCTGTGGGGTCTGTTGTTATTTTGCCTCTATCATTTCTGATTTAGTTTATTTGAGTTCTCTATCTTTGCTTCTTGGTGAGCCTGGCTAGAGGTTCATCAATCTTGTTTATCCTTTCAAAGAACCAGCTCTTGGTTTTATTGATCTTTTGTATTGTTTTTTTGGTCTCTGTGTCATTTATTTCTGCTCTAATCTTTATTATCTCCTTCCTTCTGTTCACTCTGGGCTTTTCTTGTTGCTCTCTTTCTAATTCTTTGAGTTGTAGCATTAGGTGATATACTACCATTTTTTCTTGTTTTTTGAGGTAGACCTGTAGAGCTATAAACTTCCCTCTCAGAACTGCTTTCATTGTGTCCCATAGGTTTTGGATTGTTGTGTTTTTATTGTCATTAGTTTTCAGAATGTTTTTATTTTCTTCTTTGATTTTATTGGTAACCCAATCAATATTTAATAACATGCTATTCAACTTCCAAGTGTTTGAGTGTTTTGGATTGTTTTTATTATAGTTTATTTCTAATATTATGCCATTGTGGTCTGAAAAGATGCTTGGTATGATTTCAATCTTATTGAATTTGGGGAGACTTTGCTTGTGACCCAGTATGTCATCTATTTTTGAAAATGTCCCATGTGCACTTGAGAAAAAAGTATATTCCGCAGCTTCGGGGTGAAAGCTCTGAAGATTTCAATTAGGCCCATCTGATCTAGTGAGTCATTTAGGATTGTGGTTTCTTTGCTGATTTTTTTGTCTAGAGGATTTATCCAGTGATGTCAGTGGTGTATTAAAGTCCCCTACTATGATTGTATTGTTATTGATCTCTCTCTTTATATCTTCCAGGAAATTTTTTATGTTTTTGGGTGCTCCTGATGAGAGTTGCATTGAATCTATAGATTGCTTTGGGTAGTATGGACAAACTACCTCCCTAAGGATGAGCAGCTAGGCTCAGATTCAGCTCAGTCTCCCTGCCTGGGCGCGGAAATGAGTTGCAGGAAACAAATTCCCAGAGTTCACAAGTCTGGGCTCAGGCTCAAGTTCAGCGTTGTCTTCCTACCCTGCCTGGGAGCAGAAACGAGTCACGGGAAACAAATTCCCAGGGTTCATAAGTCCGGGCTCAAGTTCAGCGCTGTCTCCCTGCCTTGCATGGGTGCAGGATCTTGTCACAGAAAACTACCTCCCTAAGGATGAGCAGCTAGGCTCAGATTCAGCTCAGTCTCCCTGCCTGGGCGCAGAGATGAGTCATGGAAAACAAATTCCCAGAGTTCGCAAGACTGGGCTCAAGGTCAGCGCTATCTCCCTGCCCTGTGTGGGTGCAGGATCTGGTCACAGAAAACTACCTCCCTAGGGATGAGCAGCTAAACTCAAATTTAGCTCAGTCTCCCTGCCTGGGCTCAGAGATGAGTCATGGGACTCAAACTTCCCGTGTCCGACACCAAGGTTCAAAGTTAAGCAGAGTCGCCACTGCTTTGTGTGTGTAGAAAGCCTTATTGTGTGGCTGGGGTCTGGTAGTTTCTATGCCGCTGCTGCGGGGGCAGCGGGGGAGGGGGAATGGCTTTGTGACCCACAGAAATATGCAGCTGTGGAGCCTGGAGTCTTGGTGTTCCTGGGTCTACAGTAGTGATCGCAGGTCCTTTACCAGTGTGGCTGTAGCATCCTGGTTTGCTTCTGAGACCAGACTGGGTGTTGGTCAGTCTCAGATTCTAGACTCAAGCAGTTCTGTTCTTCAAGATGGCATGGTCTCTGTGCCACCGGTGTCCTCCCCGGAGTGTTTGCGGTGGCAGTGGGGTTTTGCCATCTAAGACTGCCCAGATTTGCAGTCCCCTGGAGGAACTGCAGGGTCTAACTGTCCCTGTTTCACTCACACACACACCCACACTTGTCCACACACACCTCTATCTCTCCCTCACTCTCTCACACACTCTCCCTCCCTACCTTCCTATTGGTCACCATCTTTCCTCCCTGTGAATATGTTTTTGACATATTTCAATTTCAAAACCAAATTTACTGGTAAAAGATACAATGCATGAAGTCAAATTCAACTTACAAAGGATGAACTAGAATGTTTCTAATATAATTTTTAGAATTGATACTATATAATTATTTTACTCTAAATATATTATGAATATAATTTTGAAAGTTGAGGAAATGTGCAAATATATTTTGCCTTTACCTTGAAATTTATGTGAAGTTTTTACAAACTAACTTCTATCTCGTGTTTAAACAATGACATTCTGAAAATAGACCATAGTTGTGATTGCTAGTAACCTACCCCTGTCCATTCTCCCCTACTTTCTAATACAAGCCTGTTGTTGTTTTTTTTTGTTGTTTTTTAGATATATTCAATACAAATAATAATCAAACAACCTGCCTTATATTAGTAATGGCTATGTGAAATTTCAAGACAATGCTATATAACAATCATTTCAGATTTCTGGACAGGTTTTCTAGGAATTGCTTAAGACAGAAAAGTAAATTAAAGTTGTTAACAACACTCTATTCAATAGCAAATGCAAATCCTCTTTAGAAAAAAAAGATCAAACAGATCCATTAGATTAAGTTTGGCTAAGTCTGAACTAAACACAACACAAAACAAAACCGTGCAAATCCAAAACTGGGAGCCAGATTCAACAAAAATTACTTAAAAATATACCTTCAAAGACATCAAGTATTATGACTTAAAAATAAACAGTATAAATTACCATATGCACATTATGTAGATAAAGAAAATGTGGTTAAAATTGGCCAATGAACAAAATGTTGTCAAACATAAGCAGGCAGATTTTTAGTAATGAAAAATATAAGCATTACCATTAAAATTTGATGAATACCTTAATACAGCAAAGTGTATACAACTGGAAGGACTGTTTATAAACTTGAAGATAGATTGGAATATGTTACCTATATTTCAACATAGAGAGACAGAAAGCTAGAACAAACAAAGAAAATCCAAAATTAAATGTCAGAAGATAAGGAAGAAAATTTTTGTTAGTTAAAATTCTTATAGTTAGCCAGAACATCTTTTAAACATAAAGGACTGGCTTAAGACTGACCTGAAGAAACTTGAAGGCAAGAGTTTGTGGATAGAACTGCCTTGCCTAATGTCAGATAGAGACAAGGCTGTTTTGTCAACAGACCGAATTTCCAAAATTTGATGGAAGATGGTGGGGTAGTTGCTGATACATGAGATGTGGGTCAAAGAGGAAGTTGTTAGTAGAAATCCTGAGAATGTGTCACTATGTGAAGGGAACTTCTAAGAAGAAATTCTCAATGGAGTAAGTCAATCTTTAAGGGAACTCAAGAGAAACAGCCAACAAGAGGCAATCACAGCATCCAGAAGGATACTAACAGTAAATTAAGATCAAGAATATTCTGGCTTTCTTTTTACTTCCTCTTGGGCCCAAAACAGTGACAGCAAGTGGAGAAAAATGTAGAGCATGCTCATATTTTCCAGTGCAGGTTTTCAGAACTTGATATAAACCTGAACTGGGAAAGGGGTGAAAGTTTATAACATAAAATGGGTAAAAGTTTGGAGTTTCATGATTGTTATTTTAGACTAGACTTTTAAGATATATTAAATATATCTTAATTAATTAAATATAATTAATGTAGAGGGATCTAAATAATTTTTCAACAAGGAACAGAAATAGTTATTTATCTAAAGACTAGTGCCTGAAACACGTGTCAAGAAATGTCTGATGGATAAATGATATCCTAAGTTGAGTTCAAGTTGGCAGTTTAATTTCTTAGGTTTATAACTCTTGATTATTTACATTTTAAAATAATCTTCATGTCCAGAACCCATTTATTGAACAAAGCAATATAATTGCATTTGCTTTTTTTCTTTATTGCTCAGATCTAAGTCAGATTTCAATTGACCCCTCCCTCCCCTGCATATGTTGAGTAATTTTTTTCTGAGAACTGCCAATGTTAAGAAATAGCACTTTATCTTTGCTTCTCACTAACCAGGTTTATTAGGCTTTTATTATAGGTAACTAGAGGCCCAGTGCACAAAATTTGTGCACTGGGAGGGGGGTCCCTCAGCCCAACCTGCACCCTCTCCAATCTGGGCCCCCTCAGGGGATGTCTGACTACCTGTTTAGGTCTGAACCCTGTGGGATCGGGCCTAAACAGGCAGTCGGACATCCCTTTCACAACCCAGGACTGCTGGCTCCCAATTGCTTGCCTGCCTGCCTGGTTGTCCCTAACCACTTCTGCCTGCCAGCCTGATCATCCCCTAATTACCCCCCTGCCAGCCTGATCAATGCCTAACTGCTCACCTGCCTGCCCAATCGTCCCCAACTGCCTTCCCTGACAGCCCAGTCACCCCCAAATGCCCTCTCCTGCGTATTCCCTCTTTATTAGATAGAGTTTTTTCTTTAACATATTGGACAGCCCTAACTGGTTTGGCTCAGTGGATGGAGTGTCATCCTGCAGAATCAAGGGTCCCAGGTTTGATTCTGGTCAAGGGCATGTACCTTGGTTGCAGGCACATACCCAGTGGGGAGTGTGCAGGAGGCAGCTGATTGATGTTTCTCTCTCATAGATGTTTCTAGCTCTCTATCCCTTTCTGTAAAAAATCAATAAAATATATTTTTTCAAAAAACATATTGGACAGTGTACCTACTGTGGTCTTGACAAACCAGTAAAAATGTAAACCCAAACTAAAAGTGTCATAAAATAAACTCCTTAAAAAGGAATTTCATGAGACCTTGGAAAGGTGATATCATGGGGTTGTTTCTTCCTTTTTCCTTCTCTTTCTTTTTCTTGATGTTTCATCTTTTGTCCTTTCTTTTCCCCTTTTATTCCTTTTCTGTCCTTTCTTTCTCTTAACTTTTCCGTTAGTAGAATCATCAATACATGAATCTGTCTTACTTCCAGAAGACGAAGAAGAGGGAAACACCATCATCTGAAGAAAAAGATGATCTATGTTGGGATCGGTGGTGTTTCTGCCTTTGCTTTTTTCCGAGTTTGTTTGTCATTTCTGCTGGCCCCTGCATCTTCAGGACTTGTGCGTGGCACTTCTTATTCATGTCTACAAAACCTCCCTGCCTTGGTGAAAACTGTAGGGGAAAAGGCCTTCCTGGGTGGGCTCAAGCCCTTCCCAAGGTGCTCAGGAACCAGGGTGGGGAGCACCCACCACCACCCTTGCAGAGCCAACCTCCAGACCCTGGGGTACTCTCCAGTACTGTAACTGCAATGTTGCCATTTCCCTTCAGAAATTAGTTGTAAGTTACTTCTGATGTGAAACCCTACTTCAGACATTTCCTTTGCAGTTTGTAAAGATTTTAAACAAAACCCATTTACCTCCCTAACCTGGTCAGAAGTTTCTACCCTATGGGAGGGGTTTGCTGGGTAGCGTCGCCCAGATACCACCCCCCCCTCCCCCCGCCATCTCCAATCACTTGGCTGGGGCAAGGGAAGTTCCCAGGAGGACTCCCCTAGGCTGCCAGTAAGGCAGGATCACTCACTGGGTCTGGGGCGCTTCTGAGGCTGAGACCCTGAGGCTATAGGCGCTTTCAAGGCTGAGACCCCAGGCTGCTGCTGGGAGGGGATCGCTCCATGGGGGAGTGTGCGCCTCCCAGGCTGAGACCCCAGGCTGCCACTGGAAGGGGATCACTAGTGGGGGTGCAGGCACCTCTCAGGCTGAGACCCCAGGCTGCCGCTGGAAGGGGATCACTGAGTGGGGGTGCAGGCACCTCTCAGGCTGAGACCCCAGGTTGCCGCTGGGAAGGGATTGCTCCATGGGGGTATGGGAGCTTCCCAGGCTGAGACCCCCAAGCTGCCACTGGGAAGGGATCACTCCATGGAGGTGTGTGCGCCTCCAAGGCTGGGACCCCAGACTGATGCTGGAAGGAGGCACTTCCAAGGCTAAGACCGGAGGCTGCAGGTGTGTGTGTGGGGGGGAATCACTCAATGGGGAGTGAATTTGTTTTTGTTTTTTATAAAGGGTCAGGAGGGCCTCTGGGCAGCATTCCATCAGGCCACTTACACTGTCTGCTCTCAGTGGCAGCCCTCCCTGGGACTGGGGGACTCCGGTGAGCTGAGAGGCCTGGGCGCTGCCATCTTGTGGCTATGGGTGCTGCCATTTTTGTTGCAGAGTGATGGTTAATTTTTATATTACTCTTTTATTAGATAGGATTAGAGGCTGATGAACAAAATTCATGCAAGTGTAGGCCTTCCTTCCCCTGGCTGTCAGCACCGGCTTCCCTCTGGCACCCAGGACTCAGGCTTCCCTCTGGCCACCAGCAGGCATCCAGGAACTGGGCTTCCCTCATGTCCCCGGTCCAGAAGGTCGTTTGGAAGGACATCCAGTCTAATTAGCATGTTTTGCTTTTAATATTATTTAAAGATGCTAATAGGAACTAGAAAAAAAGAATCAATTGCTTTCTACACCATCACCAACCAATCTGGTGGAGTAAACTGATTATATTACATATCATTTACACTGTGTTGGGCCTAAAAAGTTGGTGGGAACATACACAGAGTGGCTGAGAGAAAGAAGGACCAAGGGAATCTAAACTTTTATTCAATCTGTCATTTATTCTCTTGAACACTAGTAATCTATATTTCAATCTTTTTTTTTTCAATCTTTTATTCACTGCAGATACTTTATACTTTAATTCACATGTTCTAACAAAGCATAGAGAACAGTGGCATGTTTTAGTCAGTAACTTCTATCTGCCCTAATATAAAAAATGTATTTTTATTGATTCAGAGAGGAAGGAAGAGGGAGAGAGAGATAGAAAAATCAACGGTGAGAGAGAAACATTGATCATATCTGCCCTAAATTTTATCCTAGTCAAATCAAGAGAGCTGTTATTTAAAATGATGCCCGACCAGTGGTTGAGTGTTGACCCAGGAACCAAGAGGTCAGGTTTGATTCCTGGTCAGGGCACGTGCCCAGATTGCTGGTTCAATCCCCAGTAGGGGTCATGCAAGAGGCAACCAATCCATGATGTTTCTCATCGATATTTCTCTATTCCTCTCCCCTCCCCTCATTCTAAAAATCAATAAAAACATATTTTAAATAAATAATTACTAGTAAAAATGAATGAAATACCATGTAATTTTCAAAATCAATTTTAGTGATTTTCTGTACTATTCAACAATTTAGAATTATTATTTGAAGGAGCTTTGTAATAATTATCTGTTCTAGTTATCAAACTGACATGGAAATTGAAAAGCACAGGGAAGCAAATATATGTAATTTCTGCTGGTTGTAATTCCACCAACCAGAAATAAGTAATGTTATGAGTCTAGGAATACATTTTTCTTGTTTGAATTGCACATTTTTATACAAACATATGATACCATTTTATAGGCGTTTCTTTTCTCTTCCCCACTATGTGTCATTTCCCATTATTATATACTAGAGGCCCGATGCATGAAATTTGTGCAAGCCATGGTGGCTTGCCTCAGCCCTCACAGCCCAGCCTTCATCCAGAAGGTAGTCCAGAAGGATGTCTGGAAGTTGTTTGGCTGTCCAGTCTAGCATATTATGCTTTTATTATTATAGAGAATGTGTCAGCATAATTTTATATTATTTACTAGAAGCCCAGTGCATGAATTTGTGCATTGGGGGAGGGAGGCACAGGTCGTTCCTCATCCCGGATTGCAAGAGTGCACAGGCCAGGCTGAGGGACCCCACCAGGACCAAAGAGGGATGCAGGAGGTTGGCCAGATGGGGAGGGACCACAGGAGGTCTCCAGGGTGTGTCTGGCCATCTCGCTCAGTCCCAATTGGTTGGACCCCAGCAGCAAGCTAACTAACCAGTCAGATCGTGTGCCCCCTGGTGGTCAGTGCACATGATAGTGAGCGGTGAGCAGCCTCAGCATATCATTAGCATATTATGCTTTGATTGGTTGAATGGATGATCAGACACTTAGCATATTAGGGTTTTATTATGTAAGATAGATTTCATTATATGGGTACATCACAATTATTTAACAAAATCTTATTACTGTTTAATTATTTACACAAATATAAATTCAAACATGATAAATGTCTTCATTATGCATCTTTGAAAATTCTGTTTAAAATTAAAATAATTATAAATCAGAAAAGACTACAAATGAGGCTTTAAGGTATATAACAATACAATTCTGTATGGTGTGGTTCTTTTCAGATCCCTAAATTAACCATATTTTACATTAAGATTTAAAACAGCAGATTTTAAAAGCAGCATCCTAAGCAATGAACTAAAGTATCTTATGTGGTTGTTTCCTTCATTTTGCATAATGCATTAAGATTGAAAACAGCAGATATTAAAAGCAGTGTTCTAAGCAATAAACTGAAATATCTCATATGTTTGTTTTCTTCATTTGGTATGATATAAAAATTGTAATTGTAATCTCTTCTCAAATAGTTACTTTTGATATTCCTTAACCAGTTATCCCAAGAACTCTTCTCTTACCAATTCATTTAAAAAATTATTCAAGCATATTTTTTGGTCAAAGAAATTACTTTATAAGATCCTGTTTCATGTTTCTACCTTTACCTGTTTTTTCTTCACTCAAATTAATTCCAGCAACTTATAATAGTTCCAATACAAATGCTTTCCATTGATTTAGGATGCTGAAATGTTTTTAAAAATTGATTTTAGAGAGAGAAAGGAAGAGAGAGAGAGAGAGAGAGAGAGAGAAACACACGTTGATTTGTTGTTCCAATTATTTATGCATTCATTGGTTGATTCTTGTATGTGCCCTGACCAGGGATTCAACCCACAACGTTGGTGTAAGGGAACTATGTTCTAACCAACTGAAGTACACAACCAGGGCTTTGAAATGTAATTTTTAGTCTACCTGACTTAACAACCAAAATTTAAATAAAACCATCCATATTTTAAATGTGTATCTCTACATATTTTTCCTTACATATCATTTCACCAATGTCCCCAAAGACATTCTTAAAAAAAAAAAATCACTTGGCCATTAGGAAACATTAACAAAGTAATTATTACATGGTTTGTACCCTTTGTAAAGTTAATTCATTTCAGCCTCATGGAAAATGCAGTGCAAAGAATGTTTTGGAGCAGTGGATCTAAAACTTTTTAAAAATATATTTTATTGATTTTTTACAGAGAGGAAGGAAGAGGGATAGAGAGCTAGAAACATCAATGAGAGAGAAACATCGATCAGCTGCCTCCTGAACACCCCCCACTGAGGATGTGCCCGCAACCAAGGTACATGCCCTTGACTGGAATCGAACCCAGGACCCTTCAATTTGCAGGCCAATGCTCTATCCACTGAGCCAAACCGGTTTCAGCAGTGGATCTAATATTTTGATCATGAATAATTCTAAGCTTATTTAAACACAAGTCCCTCAGTTTCATATTCAATGAATCTGGGTGAAACCTGAAAATGTACATTTCTGAAAAAATGTTAGTTGATTCTGATACTTTTTTTTCTGGGAAATATACACATTTAGATTAGACTAAAGTCTTATATAGATTTTTCTCTAGGGGCATGTTAATATCAAATCAAATATAAATAGTTAAGTCATTTATGAATTTAAATCACAGTTATATCACTTCCTGGTTTGTTAATAAGCAAGCAATTTAAACTTTCTGAGCCCCAGATTCCTTATGTATAGCAAGAATAGTAATATTACATAATAATATTATATGATTCATAATTATATTATTTTATAAAATATTATATGTTAAAATAGAAATAACATAACATATAGTTATATATAATATCTGTGATAGTAATACTATTTACCCAATGTGTTGTCATGAGAATTTAATAAATTTGCATATATAAGACTCTGAAAATAGTGGCTACATATTGTAAGTTGGGGAAGAGAAAATGATCTTGAGAAAGGACAGTTATAAAGATAAAAAAGTATTAATTTTTATCAATAAGGTAACTAAGAGAATAAAGATAAATGAAAAACAACAAAAATTTGAAAATTTCAAGTCACTAGGTGAAGAGGAAAATATTTATCATAATGTTGAGAAAAATAAATCAGACACAAAAGAATATGCTCAATATTTAATTATAAAAAGTTAGAATGGAACTACATAAGATGTTGAATAGCAACAGCAATCTTGATAAAGAAGAACAAAGTTGGAGGAATCATGCTATCTGATATCAAACTATACTAAAAGGCAATAGTAATCAAAATATCATGGTATTGGCAAAAACAAACAGACATGTAGATTAATGGAGTAAAATAGTCCACAAATAAACTCATGCCTTTATGGTCAATATCTCACAAAAGAGGCAAGAACATAAATGGGGTAAAGATAGTCTATATAATAAATGGTGTTGGGAAAATTGAACTGATACGTGGAAAAAAATGAAACCACACCACCTTCCTACACCATACATAAGAATAAACTCAAAAGGGATTAAAGACTTACTAGTAATGGTTAGATTCAAAACCATAAAAATCCTAGAAGAAAGCATAGGCAGTAAAATCTTGGATGTTTCTGTAGCAATATTTTTTCTGACTTACCTCCTTGGGCATGAGAAACAAAAGAAAAATAAACAAATGGGACTACATCAAATTAAAAAAGATTTGCACAGCCAAGGAAACCATCAACAAAATGAAAAGATGACCCACTGAATTGGAAAACATAATCACCAATGATTCATCTGCTAAGGCAGTGATTGGCAAACTGCGGCTCGTGAGCCACATGTGGCTCTTTGGCCCCTTGAGTGTGGCTCTTCCACAAAATACCATGGCCTGGGCGAGTCTATTTTGAAGAAGTGGCATTAGAAGAAGTTTAATTTTTAAAAATTTGGCTCTCAAAGGAAATTTTAATCGTTGTACTGTTGATATTTGGCTCTGTTGACTAATGAGTTTGCCGACCACTGTGCTAAGGGATTAATATTAAACATTTTATAAAACACTTATACAACTCAACACCAAAAAAAACCCAAACAATCCAATTGAAAAATTGCAAAGGACCTGAATAGACACTTCTCTAAAGAGAACATACAGATGGCCAAAATACATATGAGAAGATGCTTGATATCACAAATCATCAGAGAAATGCAAACTGTAATTCTCAACAATAAAGAAAAAGCTATAGTAAGATCTCACCTCCCACCTGTCAGAATGGCTGTCATCAATAATCAACAAACAAGTGTTGGACAAGGATGGGGAGAATGTTAGTGGGGATGCAGATTGGTACAGCCATTGTAGAAAGCAGTATGGAGATAACTCAAAAAATTAAAAATGGAACTGCCTTATGACCCGGCAGTTCCACTTTTGGGGATATAGCCAAATAAATCCTGAACACTAATCTGGAAGTATATATGCACTCCTATGTTCATTGCTGCATTATTTACAATACCTAAGATTTGGAAGCAGCTCAAGTATTCATCAGTAGATGAGTGGCTAAAAAGGCTGTGGTACATTTGCACAATGGAATATTAAGCGATAAAAAAGAAGGAAATCTTACCTTTTGTAACAGCTTGGATGGACCTGGAGGGTATTATGCTACGTGAAATAAGCCAGTTAGAGAACGTACCATATTAAGTTCACTTATTTGTGGAATCTAATGAACAAAATAAGCTAACAAACAAAATAGAAACAGACTCAAAGATACAAATAACAGATTGACAGGTGTCCGAGAGGAGGGTTTTTGGGGGGCTGTTGAAAAGCCTCAAAAGATTAAGGAGAAAAAAAGTCATAGAC
The DNA here is from genome assembly GCA_026230045.1 of Corynorhinus townsendii. Taxonomy (NCBI): domain Eukaryota; kingdom Metazoa; phylum Chordata; class Mammalia; order Chiroptera; family Vespertilionidae; genus Corynorhinus; species Corynorhinus townsendii. Next base: position 110,050,424 of record JAPDVU010000001.1, on the reverse strand, counting down.
ACAAAAAAAGTTATAATGTTGAAGAAAATAAATCAGACACAAAAGAATAAGCTCAATGTTTTATTACATAAAGTTTAAAGCCAGGCAAAACAAATCTATGGTATTAAAGGACAGAGGTAGTGGTTGCTTCAAGGAAGATGATGTTTCAGAAGAGCCTATCGGGGTCTTTTGAGGTGGGGGTTTTTATTCTATTTCCCAAACTGGCTAGAAGTTACAAGAGTGTACATGTGTTTATGGAAACTCATCAAGCTAAACATTTAAGATTGGTGCAGTCTTCTGTAGGTAGTTTTACTTCAGTACAAAAATGTATGATTTTAAAACATATTTTTCTATTTATAAATCACTCACATTATAAGTTAATTTTATACCGTATATCAAATGGCTTAGTTGGCATTCCCATTTCTATGTTACTAGGTAAAATTTTCTTAAACTGCTGTTACTATCTTGTTTTCTCCTTTCTACCACTCATCACTGCGTATCTGATCTTCCCTGCATTTTCTGTCTCTTTTGGTGACACCATTATCTATCTTGTTGCCTTTGTCTGATAGCTTAGGCATCCTCTACCAAACCCTCACTCTCACCTCATATTTAATTAGTTACCAGTTCTCCTGATACTTTGACTATCTTTCAGATCGTTTTTTATTTGTGTTCTATCTGTCTCCAAACTATATCATTTTGCTTTCTGATTCCTCTAATTAGCAGACAAAACTAGCTACAAAAAACTACTTCAATTGCCTACTAAAATACTTTTGTATTTTTTTAAATTAAATTTATTGTGGTGACTTTGTTCAATAGGATCATATAGGTTTCAAGTGTACGTTTCTATACACATGATGTTGCATTGTGTGCCCACCACCCAAATCAAATCATTTTCCATCTTCATATATTTAGCCCCCATTACCCTTTAGTATCCCCTACCCACATCCCTTTGGTAACTACCACACTGTTGTCTGTGCCTATGAGTTTCAGTTTTATATTCCATGTATGAGTAAAATCATATGGTTCTTAGTTTTTTTCTGACTGACTTAATTCACAGAGCATAATATTCTCAAGGTCCATATATGTTGTGGCAAATGGCAGTATTTCATCTTTTCTTATGACTGATTAGCATTCAATGGTATGTACTAGTATTTACCACATCTTCTTTATCCAGTCCTCTATCAAAGGACATGGTTGTCTCCATTTCTTGGCCACTGTGAAAAATGCTGCAATGAACATAGGAGTGCATATATCTTTGGAAATAATTACTTTTTGTTTTTTCATGTGGGTACCCAGGAGAGGGATTGCTAGTTCATTTGGAAACTCTATTCTTCATTTTTTGAGGAACTACCATACTGTTTTCCATAGTGGCTGTACCAGTTTGCATTTCCACCAGCAGTGAATCCACTGATATGCCTTTGCATATGTTATTTCTCTTTCTAAAATGTCCTTCCTCTTTTCTCTACCTGATGATTTTTGTTTATCTTCAAATCCTAGTTCAAGCATCCTTTCCTCAGTATGCCATTTACAAAGGAAACTAATCACTTATTTTTCCATCATATTTGAGCCTTTGACATACTTTTCAAAAATGCAACAATTGAGGATAGCAGCATACTCATTTCCTTCATAATCTCATTTTCCTCATCTCCTGTCTCTGACCACACATAGATTGAATATTTGGAAGTCAGGATGCATTTTCTTCACCAATACCACCTTAAAAAAGCATATCCTTGTCGGCTAGCACAGGGTTCAATATACTGCTTTCCTTTTCTCTATCAATCCTGTTAATTCAAAAAGCTTTAGGAAACAAATACTTGTATATCCTATATAATAAAAGGCTAATCTGCAAATCGATTGAACAGTGGAACAACTGGTCACTATGCTGCTCACTGACCACCAGGGGGAGCACCGCTCAGCCCAAAGCCAGACTCACGGCTGGTGAGCACAGCAGCAGTGGTGGGAGCCTCTCCCACCTCCGTGGCAGCACTAACAATGTCTGACTGCCGGGGAGCGGGCCTAAGCTGTCAGTCAGACATCCCCCAAGGGCTCCCAGACTTTGTGAGGGCACAGGCCAGGCTGAGGGCCAGCCCCCGAGTACAGAATTTCATGCACTGGGCCTGTAGTTTATTAATATATTTTTCTATTTTCTGTGTCATTTACTGATATCTAGTTCAACACCAAATTTGATGAATATTAGTAACCTGATATTTTGTAAAACAGAATCCCAGTTATATTGTCAGATAGTTTCTCTGAACTCAGACATAAGTACTCTATTTTCTTCTGTCTACAAGCACTGTTATTTTTCGTAAATTATTGAAGCATTCTTTGATATGTTTATGGTCTTGTTATTTTAGGTCAAATATATCACCCTGTCAGAAATAATAAGATAAAACTTCAGTAAATCCCTACAAATATCTGACAGTTTGAAGTTAATTTTTAAGATATAATTGACATATTTTTAAACCTTCAAATTTTGTATCTTTTCTTTTTTAAAATAATGCTTTCCTATTTTTTGTGGATTTAGAGTTGTCAACTATCCCCACTTATATTATTATTTTCTCTTTCTTTAAAATGTAAATACATTGCAAACATTTGCCAACAGTTAAAAAACAGCTAGAAAAAACTTTATTGAATTTAATGAAGAACTTCCTCTTCCTTAGGAATTATTTATTTATTTATTTATTTATTTATAATATTCTTTTAGATCAAAACAGTTTTAATTCAATTTTTAAGCACGCAAGTTTATTTCTAAAGGTTCAAATTCTATCTTGCTTCCAATGGAGTAAATGCTATTTAGTATTTTATACATAAACAGCTATCACAATATATTACTTTTCTCACAGGGACTCAGCAAAAACAGATATTTTATAAAACAGTATCCTCACAATATAGCTTTTTTAGTAGAGCCTTTTTGCTTATTTTAAAGTTTTTTACTGTACCATGTACCATAATGTTTTACACGGGTGGAATTTCTCACCATAGCCTCAGTGTCTTCCTGTCAAAGTCTGTAGTCACACTTGGCTGAGTGTGGTAAAATATGCATAATGTAAAATTTAGCATTTAAAAGTGTACAGTTCAGTGACATTAAAGTTCATTTACATTGTTGTATACCAGCACCATTATCTATTTCTAGAACCTTTTCATCATTCCATGCTGAGTGGCTATTTTTTAAAATTATTTTTATTTCTATTATTTTTTAATCTTGTTGAAAGTATTACATATATCCTCCTTTCCCACTCCCACCCCCCCATTGACCTTTTCCAGCCCACCCCCACTTCCCACCCTCTCCTTAGGAATCTTTTAAAGTATTCTTTCCTTCCTGGGGACTTAGCATCCAAAACTGTGTGTGCTACAACATAGGAGACATAGGAGGAGAAACCATTTCATATCAACAAAACTCCAACTCTCCATACTTCAGTATTCTGCCTCTTCCATTTTTACTGTTTGGTTAAGAAAAACACACTTAATGCTATTTGTCAATTTCTGGGCTGCTCTTGACATGCCTATCTTCCAAAGCCCCCTTGAATCTGGTTTGTTTTCCTGAAAGGGTAAACTTTTGAAAATCTGTTCCTACATGGATGCATAGCTAGGTTTGGGAATTTTATTTTTTACTAAAATTGATTATTTCTGATCTTAATGTTTCTCTAGTAACATCAAGCTACCCTCTATTCCTCATAACTCCATGTAATAAATCTTATTAGAAGTTTTGTTGTTTCCCACTTGCTTGCTCTTTCCTTCATTATTTATTTTGGTGGATCAACTGAAGATATATTTTTTACAATATTAAATTATTTTTATGATTTTCTTGTATTGATTCTTTCACAATTAGTAGTCATTCTTTCATTTTGTGTTTTTTTTTTCTCATTCCTTTTCCCACAATTTCTGTTTCATTACAGGTTCAAATTAATACATTCTCTCTTTTTGGTTTTCTTTCTTTTTTTTTTTTAACAAACTGTAACATAATCAATCACCTTTTATTTCTCTCCAACCTTCAAGACAATTTCCGCTTGCTTTCCCCACTTACCTCTATTAGTCTTATTATGGCTCACAGCAGAACTAGACATTGAGACAAAATCATTGTCAACAAAAACTTAGAAAACTAGCCCTAACCGGTTTGGCTCAGTGGATAGAGCGTTGGCCTGTGAACTGAAGGGTTCCAGGTTCGATTCTGGTTAAGGGCATGTACCTTGGTTGTGGGCACATACCCAGTAGGGGGTGTGCAGGAGGCAGCTGATCCATGTTTCTCTCTCATTGATGTTTCCAACTCTCTAACCCTCTCCCTTCCTCTCTGTAAAAATCAATAAAATGTGTTTTAAAAAAAACTTAGAAAACTAGCTTTTCTCTAACCTTACCTTTCTCTCACTAGTAAAAAGATTTAAAACTCACTAGAGAGAAGAAATTATCGTTTCCTCATTGCATTGGTTATCTATTGCTTCATAACAATATTATCACAAATTTAAATACATAAATCACTCGTATTTGTTATATTGCAGTTGCTGTGGATTAGAATTCTGGGCACTACTTACCTTTGCTTCAGGATCTCACAAAGTTGTAATCAAGGTGCCCACCAGAGATTTAGTCTCATCAGAGCCAACTTTGGAAAGAGTTGCTTCTTAGAGGGAAAAGATTCTTCTTTCCTAGATGCAGAGGTCACCTGATGAACTAGACCAAGAAGAAAGTCATCTTCATTCCTCTTCAGAGCACTCTGGTGGTTCAGTAGCCAGCATCATCAACATGAGAAAGAAATAGGTAACCACCCCACCAATGAGAAAAACAAAGAAATGGCCATGACAAGCTATGCAAGACCCTTTTCTAAGAGTCAGACAGCATCCATTTAAGATTATTTCTTCCATTGCTCTAGTTAGCATCTTTATTGCAAAAATTCATCTAGAGGTTGCTAGTCATACAGTAGGAATTAGGAAAAGAGGTAATACCTGGAAAAGTGAAAGGTAAGAGTGCAAGAGATTCAGAATAATGATGTTTCACTGAATCATTGCCAAATAAAATTCTACAAGAAGATTACTTTAAAATTGCTTTACTGTTATTAGCATAAAATAACATTAAATTGCATTTTAATTCCTCCCACATAACAAGACAAAACCTTAGGAATAGTTCAGACATTTTAAGGATAAAATAATTTTCATATTTACTCATTATTAAAGTGCTTTTGAGTATATTCTAATACAAGTCTGTGACTTTTGAAATTGATCTGAGTAAGATTTAGTATTATACATCAGTTCTCTGCTTTTCAATGTTATGAATACATGTTAATATCTAATCTTTCTTTGGCACATGTCTAAACTTGAGCATGAGGCATATTCACTTGACTTTTCATGTTATATATGCATGGCTGCTCTCATATTACTAAATATACTTATGGTAGGTTTTCTTTACTCCATAATAAAGGATGATTGATAATGAATTATTATTACCTTTTTTATTATACTCAGTCTCATCTCATATTCCTGTAATCACACCGGGAATCTCATGAATAACAATGAAGTTGAGCTATTTAAAAACAAAGTTGTTATCTGAGGAAATGACAAAATTCAAAATAGATTAAGACACTATTCCCCTGCCCTATTTAACAATATTAATACCAATGTAGATAGTCTCTGGTGTAAAATATTAAAAGAATAAAATAAACATAAAAATTGTATTTCTTGCCCAGACGGTGTGGCTCAGTGGTTGAGTGTCACCCTATGAACCAGGTCACAGTTTGATTCCCAGTCACGGGCACATGTCCAAGTTTTGGGCTCAGTCAGTGATTCTCTGTCATCATTGATGTTTTCTCTCTCTCCCTCTCCCTTTCTCTTTGAAATAAAAAAATAATGATAATTAATTAAAAAACAACAACACTGTATTTCTTGAATTCAATCATGTTTCTTCCTATTGTTCTTTTAAAAATCAATGTGTTTCTGCAATTTATATACCAGGTAATACTCTCCTATACCTAGCACCTGTAAAAGGCACACAAAACCCTTCAAATCAACAAAGGGTTCATCCACAGCCATTTCTTCTGAATATCTTCAAATAAGGGATTGGCTTATATCTTCTGGTGACTTGTCTGCTCTCCTTATATGGTTTGTTTGTTTATCCTTAAGTCATCTTCTTTATCCCTTCATTTTTGAGGGCAGAATGAACTGGTAGCCAAGCTATTACTAGGACAACCAGCTTTCTGGTTATTCTATCTTTTCACACAATCTCATCCTGGCCCTTTACACATCTTACTTTTTAGTTTCAATTTGTACTGTAATGTTCCTGCAACTGCATGAGGAAAAATGACTCAGTCTCAAGTCTTGTCCTCTCCCTCATGAAGTACATCACTTCATTTTTTTTTCTTTCCAAAATCATCTTTTTTCTGTGTGCAATTTAAATATTCTTTACTTTTACTTCTTGCTATTATGTCTTCTCTCACAGGCGGTCCTTAAAGTTTTGCGGCAACAACAAAAAAATCCATTTTATTATTTTATACAAGGACAATTTAGGCATAGAAAAAGTTGTTTATTTACAATGTTTCTTAACTAGCAAGACCAGGTGCAAATCACAGATCTTTGAATCCTTAGTTCCATTCAATATCAATTTCTCAGTGCTGTTTCCTCCTTCATTATACTTCACAGCAGTCCTGTGAGAAAACTGAATTACAAGCCATAAGAGAGCCATTTTCCAAACACAGAGGTTGAAGCAAAGGAGTTAATTGACCTGTGAGTGGAGAAACCACAGAGAACATAATATTCAATCAACCAAACCACACCATCATAGCAGGTGAGAATGAATTTTGATTAGTGAGAAAATTGGAATATATTGTACAGCAAGAACCTCATTAATCTATACACATTAGAAGCCAAAAAAGTAAGGATTTTCGGAAAGTTTAAAAATATAGGATATTAAAAATATTTTTAGTTGCTTACAATTTATAGCTATTTAAAATGTAATAAGATTTTATCAATATAAGTTCTCTACAACTACTTTAAATATTTTGGAGAAAAATATAGCATTATATTCAGATGGCTGCTAACTGCTTTAGAAATTAAGTGACTATTACCAGCACAGATTAACACAACTTTTAAACTAATGCAGTTTAAATGAATGTATACATCACAAATACATCATTTTAAATATATAATTGGAATTCAGTGATGCAGATTAATGGTTGAGTTCAGAGAATGAGAAGCCAGATAGCAAAGCAGGTACTGTGGAAGCTACATGTACTGTGCTCCTTCTCTTGTAGAGCAAATTACTGACAGGATCCATTTCCATTTTCATTGCCATAAGAGTCCCCTCATTAGAAGTAGACCCTCAGTGTCTGTGCTTGCTCCTCTCATCCTTCATACTGGTCCCAAATTATGGTCCTAAAATTTATACTTGTTTTAGTCACTTGCAAATAAACCACTTAATGATTGATTGCCCCTTTTGGAATAAAATGAAAATCCTAAACAGAATATCATAGATCCATCGTAATCTGGTCTTGCATTATGTTGATGGTGGTGGTTGTTTTTTGATATGTATACTTATTTCATAACTTCTTGAGAGTTGAGCTAAGCTACTCCGTGGTATTGCTGTATCAGCTTCCATTTTGTCTGGTCAAGTGGGCTGTGGGGGCATGTGCCCCCGGTCCTGCCTCTCTGTACTCTACCTTGACCGCCCCATGTGACATCTCAAGACAAGCTGTACACCTCCACCAGGAGCTGTTAGAAATGGACTCTAACTCAATTTCTCTTGCAGTATTTTTTGAGAACTGTGGCTCACCTTTAACAAATGTTGATTTAACAAAATCATAACCCTTATCAAAATGCACATTTGATTGATGTGCCATTTATTTTATTTCAATTATATTTCAATACAATTGTTTTTATAAAGTATTCAAAATTATTAATTTACCAAAATATAAAAAATAAATGTAAATATTTTAATTATTACTACTTATAATTTAGTGAAAGCCACCTGAACCATGTGAATGTGCCAAAGGGGATGGGCACATTAAATATAATTTTTATAATTAAAAAACATTTAATTATATCTGATTTTTAAAAGGAAATAAAGCTAATGTCTTCCACATATTTATCAAATTGTGTTAAATCTATAAGTAAAGTATAAAAAATACAACTTCATATTTGGTAATCCATACTGAAAGTTTAATACTCATCTACCTGTGAATTGCCTGCTTTCCTTTCAGAATCCTAGATCATTTTCTTCTGCTCTTTTGTCCAAAATGGCATATAAACCTTAATTGCCCAATGTGTCTTTGGGTCTCAAATTCCTATGAAATCCTTGTATGTGCATACATAAAAATTTGGACATGTCCTCTTGTTAGTCTGTCTCATGTTAATCTAATACTAACCCAGTCAGAACTTAGGAAGGTGTTAGGCGAATTCTTTTTCCGCTCCCATAGTATTAGGCTGGCATGATAATAAATTTCTGATGTTCAGAAAAGTTGCTTGTTTGTGTATTCATGTATAAGGGGAGAGTAAAAAAGAGATGAGAAAAGTCAGCATAATTTTTAATGTATTTAAATTACCACCATTTTTGAAAAGTTATTAAATACTCTTCTATTAATACAAGGCCATCAAGGAATATTTCAGATGTGTTTCCTGCCCTTTGAAATCTTACATTCACCAGGTGAAAAATGGGGACACATTTATTTCATGATACCAATCTTAAAGGTTCTAGTGATAAGTGTACTAAATAAGTTCAAGTTGCATACAGTAGTATATGAATATAAAACTGGGTCTAAAACACACACACACACACACACACACACACACACACACACACACACTCACACCAAATTTGAGAATTACACTGCAAATAAAATATATATAAAAATAAGTAAATTTTGAATCAAGTTATAAATACTAATATCTGACTGGGAATTTCCATGTTCAGAGACACTTAAGGACAAGATAAATCTATCTGAAATAATAAAAATTACATTGGTAGCAATTTGTAAAATGCCTGTATTTGATTTTAAACATCCACCACCCAAATTGTTTTATGATTGTTATTAATATTAGCTCTGACTATTAATTAACTATGCAAAACATTCAAAAATTCTTGTTTTGAGCAGTTGTTTTAATAAAGGATAATTTCCCTTTTTCAAATTTGCAAGTACCTAATGGGTTAAAAGATATTTGTTAAAATATCATAGCTATGTTACGAGATTTATTTTAAAAATCTCAGAGATAACATTCCATGGAGCTTTAAAATTTAATCTCAATTGTTCTGTAAATTATTGATTAAAGCCTAGATGAGATTGATCACAATAAATTGAAAATTTATCTGATGTTTTAGATTGGATGATTTTCTTTAGTACTCAGAAACCCAGATAAGAAAAGGCAAATAAAGACAATAAATCTATGATGTTGTTTTATTCACAGATAAGAGAAAGGGCAAGGAGACAATAGAGCTTGGAGGCACATCATCAAAATTGAATTTATGTCCATAGAGAAGAAATTTAAGACAAGGAGGTCACTTTACCTTGGGAGAAAATCCCAAGTAAGTGGTAGTTTATGGAGGATAAAATAATAAATGTAATTGGATAGGCTGTTAACAAAATAGTCCTAGACAATTTAACTTTAGAGATAAAGCAACTGCTGGTGGTATTATGTTTGGATAATACCTTTATGTGTTGAGTGGCTTGAAATGAACTATAATTGAAATGTTTTAGATTTAAAGAAGTCAAAATTTGAATTTACCATGCTGTAGGAGTTTCTGTAGGGACATATAAATCAGTAGGGACAATATGACAATTTGAGAAGAGAAACAAAAATATGCTATATATTAAAATCGTCCATGAACTATAAATATTTTACATGTAGCAACAAAGTAAATAACCAAATTTCATATGCCAAAATTGAAAAAGGAGTTTTCAAGAACATGAAGGCAGCACTGGGAATCTGGATGAATATAGTTTCTACTTTCATATTAAAACTTATAATTAATATTGACAATTTGCTCTGTTACTTCCTAACTGTGGACATGGGTATATTATTTAGATTTTTTAACTTGGGTTTATTATCTGTAACTACTTTAAGTGCAAATCAAATTAAATATAAAAGTTTAAATTTTCCCTATTGAAAATATATGAAGACTGTTATTGTTCCTTTTTCTTGAAGTATTGACTTTAGACAAAGAACAAAATACTGGGAATAATTTTAACCAAGGAGGTGAAAAATATGTACGTGGAAAACTATAAGATATTGATGACAAAATTTGAAGACAAAAATAAATGTAAAGATATTCTGTGGTAATAAGTTAGAACAATATTGCTAAAATATCCATAACTACCTAAAGATTCAATGCAATCCCTATCAAAATTCCAATAGCATTTTTCACTGCAATAAAACAAACAATCCTAAAATCTATATGGAACTGCAAAACACCCCAAAGCAATATTTAGAAAATGAACAAAACTGGAAGCATCACAGTTCCTGATGTCAAACTACATTACAAAGCTATTGCAAGCAAACAATATGGTATTGATGTAAAAACAATCACATAGATCAATAGAGCAGAATAGAAAGCATAGAAATAAACCCAAGCACATATGATAAATTAATTTTTAGCAAAAGATACAAGAATATAGATAGTACAAAGGATAGTCTCTTCAATAAATGGTGTTTGGGAAGTTGAAAAAACACATGAAAAATAATAAAACCATACCTCTGCCTCATTCCATACCAAAAAAACAACTTCAAAATGAATTGACAACTTGAACAGAAGATCTAAAACCATAAAACTCATAGAAGAAAACATTACAGGAAAACTTTTTAACATGGCAATTATTTTTTTGGATTTGACATGAAAAGCAAAGACAAACAACTGGGGCTAAAACAAAGTAAAAACTCCTGCATACCAAAGGAAACCATAAACAAAATGAAAAGGCAACATATGTAATGGAAGAAAATATTTATAAATCACTTATCTCATTATATCCTAAATATATAAAGATCCCATACAACTCAACAGCAATAAACAATCCAATTTAAAAGAGGACAGAGAAAACTGAATAGACAAAATTTCCGAAAACAATATACAAACACTCAACAGGTAAATGAAAGGATGTATATCACTAATCATAAGAAGAATGCAAATCTACCTAAAAAAAGAGTAACATGCTAATTGACCTTACCTTTAAGACACCCATCAGCCAATCAGGAGTGAGTATGCAAATTAAGCCAACCAAAATGGTGGGTTAATTTGAATACACAGGTGCTGAACAGCCAGGGGTGGGGCGGGACACTTGCATTGTCACCATGGCAATGATGCAGGTGTTCCACACCACCCCAGCTGCTCCAGGCCTCAGGGCAGTGTGGGAAGGCGGAAAGGAGGCTCTGGGCTGGAGTGGAAAGGCGGCTCTGGGCCAGAGTGAAGGCAGTGCCAGCAGCCAGGGGAAGGAAGGCCCATTCTTGCACAAATCTTCATGCATCGGGCTTGCAGTGAAATAATAATTTTATATCTATTGAATAGATATCATAAAAAAGACAAGATATAGCAACTGTTGTCGAAGAGGTCAAGGAAAGGGAAATATTGTGCAAGTTGGTCTGAATGAAAATTGGTCCAGCAACTCTGGAAAACAGTATTGAGTTTCCTCAAAAAATAAAAATCATAAAACCACTTATAGTTCTACAAAAATATCCCAATTTGGGGGTATTTCAAAGTGATATCTGCACTTCAAATGTCATGGCAACATTATTCACAATAAACTTCATCATTCCCAATGTGTGAAAATCACTAATCTGTCCTTCATCTCTACAATTTTATCATTTTATAAATGTTACTAGAGGCCCGGTGCACGAAATTTGTGCACGGGGGGCCTCTCAGCCCAACCTGCACCCTCTACAATCCAGGAGCTCTCAGGGGATGTCCTACTGATGGCTTAGGCCCACCCCCTTGGTTCTCTGCTCTCTGTGGGGCCTGGGGGTTTCGCTGCAGCCATGGAGATGAAGCCCCCATGCCCTGCTGTCCGCTCTCTGCCTGCCACCGCTATGTGCCGTGTGAAGGAAACCCCAATGCCCTGCAGTGTGCTCTGTCTGCCAGGCCTGGGGCTTCGCCAACACTGACACACTAAGGAAGCCCCCATGCCCTGTGGTCTGGGCTCTGTCTATGGGACCTGGGGGTGTTCCCGCCGCCACCTTGCTAAGGAAGCCCTCAAGCCCTGCTGTCTGGGCTCTGTCTGCCATGTCTGGGGACTTCCCCACCACTGCTGCACTAAGGAAGCCCCCAGGCTCTGCTGTCTAGGCTCTGTCTGCCAGGCCCAGGGCTTCCCTGACATCACCCTGCAAATGAAGCCCCCAAGCCCTTCTGTCTGGGCTCTGTCTGCCTTGTCTGGGGGCAGATCCAGCCTCACCGCTTGGTCCCTGCGAACCCTCGAAGGGCTGACATGCCCAGATGCTGCAGTACCAGTGGAGCGGGGAGGCTGGATCCATCCCCTCACTGCTCTGGTGGACAGGCCCAAACACTCCAGCAGCAGGGCTGAGGGGACTGGGTGCCTCCATCTTGTGACTATGGGGGCTTCCATTTTTGTCGCAGAGTGACAGTTAATTTGCATATTACTCTTTATTAGATAGGATAGTAATGCAAATAATAGAGCATCTAATAAATTGAGACTGGCTTTTTTCATTCATCATAGTTTCCTTGAGATCCAACCAAGGTGCTTCATATATTGGTTACCTGTTTCTTTTCTGTGGTAAGCAGTACTCCATAGTTTGAATCATTCACCATTCGTTTAACCATTCAATCTACGTCTATCCATCCACCACATCACATGTTTCTGGATTACTATAGGTATATATTAAACATCATCATTGAGGGGAATGATTCTTCCCACTTTATTCTTTTTAAAAACATTTTAGCTATTCTAGGTTTTGTGTTATTCCATATATATATTCTAAAGCTTATACTTATCAACCTTGTTGTAATGTTGATAGGAAGTTTACTATATCTATGGATCAATTATGGGAGAACTGATATCTTTACTATGTTCAATCTTCCAATCTGTAAAAATGGTATGTCTCATCATTTATTTGAAATTTAGGTATACTTTGATTTGTTATCATTTTTTTAAATTTTCTTTGGAATAATTGGTATGTTTTTAAATTTTGCTTCCACATGTTTTATTAGTATAAATACATGTGAAAGATTTCTTGCTGAATTCATTTATTTCTATAATAGTTAAAAAGATCTCATTGAGAGTACATGTTGTTGAGAAAAGTGAAGAGAAGGCAAAAGTGAGAAATTACCACCATGATAAAATACAATTAGTAATACCTGTTGGGAAGGCTAAATAAGAAAATATAAAATAGTGAAATGACATTTTGTCTTTGTGTTATGGGGTAATAATGCTATCAATAAAAAAATATTCAAGGAGAATAGTGAAGGAGAACGATTTTGGGTTAAGTTCCTGCTATATTGATTTCAGATGTTTGTTAGATATCCCAATGGAAATGTCCAACAGAGGACTGAAGTGTGAGACTGGAACTCTAAGGGAATGCCAGAATTAGATATTTAGAAATCTGTTGGTCATTTTCTTAGAGTCAGCAGTTGAAAGCATAGTCATCATTAGATTCCAAAGTTAACAACATAAAAATAAGAAGCTGAAGACATATTCTTTTGACCATCAATATAGGACTTAAGGGATCCAGGATTATAGGGACAGCATTTTATGTTATGCATAATTTTTCATGATTTCTTGAATATACATCTTAATTTGTATTACAGTTACTCATGCACTTAGATTATTACCTCAAATATGAGTGTATATATTTTAGGAGACTGTGTCTAATTGATTTTTGTATTTCTTAATCATATATATATATATATATATATGGAATAGCACAAAACCTAGAATATATACATATATGTGTATATATATATATACACATATATGTATATATTCTAGGTTTTGTGCTATTCCATATATATTTTCTAAAGCTTATTTGTATCAGCATTGCTATAATGTTGATAAGAAGTTTACTATATCTATGGATCAATTATGAGAGAACTGATATATAATTTATTTCAAAGAGGAAGGGAGAGGGAGAGGGAGAGACAGAAACATCAATGATAAGAGAGAATTATTGATCAGCTGCTTCCTGCACAATCCACACTGAGGACTGAGCCCGCAACCTGGGCATGTGCCCTGACTGGGAATTGAACGGTGACCTCCTGATTCATAAGTCAGTGCTCAACCACTGAGCCATGTTGTCTGGGCTGTCTTTCTTAATCTTTTGGGACAGAGAAGTAAGACCTGGGCACTTCATAAGTACCTATTAAATTTAATTAAAATGTGGAACATTAAATTATAAAATGAAAATTGAGAAAAACTATAATAGTATAAATGCAACAGTATACTATTTATACTATAATAGTAAAAACTATAATAGTATAAATTGAGAAAAACTATAATAGTATAAATGCAACAGAAAAAAATGAAGATTATGTAAGAAGAGTGTAAACCAATAAATAATACATTGGATATTATGAAGCCTGGGTTACTTTTAAAGCTGTAGCACTTGGTAGTGATCAAATAGAAGAAGAAATATGGACTATTCTTTTAAAAGAGAAAGAGGAGAGGGAGAGAAGATAAACAAGAGAGGAAAGAGAAAGTTATGTCTATTTCAACAGTATTGGAGTACAGGGAGAAATAAGTTGGCTGAAGTGAAGAAATCAGAAGAAATAAAACCACAGATGTTATTAGTCAAAGGGAAAGCAATAACGATTATAGCAACTTGGAAAAGGTGGAACTTAGAGATATTAATGGAAGAGTTTGCCAGGGAAATAAGATAGGCGATCTGGGGACTAAGAAATTGTTCAGTAGATGTTGAATTTACCTGGGCTGTCATTTATATATCTATTGCCCTTTTAATAGACTGTAAGCTTGCTTAATGCATTTGATGAACCTGGCACACTATTTTGTACAAAATAAGGCAACTGAATGAAGGTCATTAATCACTGACATCAAAAAACATGTTTTCAGAAAGAACTACATTCAAACTTCAGGACAAGTTATAAGAAATTTTTTTAAAAAATAGTTTCTTACCCTGGCCAGTTTTCTCAGTTGGTGGCAACCTCATCCTGTACACCAAAAGGTTGCAGGTTTGATCCCCAGTCGGGCGTGTATGGAAAGCAAATTATGGATGTTTTTCTCTCACATCGATATTTCTCTCTCTATCTCTCTCTCTGTCTCCCTCCCTCCCTTCCTCTCTCTCTAGAAATCAATAGGAGCATATCCTTAGATAGTATTAAAAATAAATAAATAAATTCTCAAGAAAGACATATGCAAATATCACTTAGGAAGAAAGGACTTAAAAATAGAGTTGCCAAAAGAAGAAAAAGTCCCTAAGTTCTAAGCATTTTACTTGGGAAATTGTAAATATATTTATAATTTAAATTTTTTTAAATACCAAACTTAACCAACTACCTTATAGTACTGTTGAATCTAGACAGAAAATGTACAAGATGAGCCTGCACACCTGTCTTTTTTTTAAAATAGTTTCTAATTGATTTCAGAGAGGAAGGGAGAGGGAGAGATAGAAACATCAAGGATGAGAGAGAATCACTGATCGGCTGCCTCCTTTTTGTCCCCTACTGGGATTGAGCCCACAACCCAGGCATGTGCCCTTGAATGGAATCAAACCTGGAACCTTTCAGTCCACAGGCCAATGCTCCATCCACTGAGACAAACCGGCTAGGGCTGCACACCTGTCTTACTAGAGATTAAAGATGCTATCAAAGATTGCTAAGGTCATGTCATAAGAATTCTTAGAATGTACTACTGAGGGAATAAAAAGATAGGAACATTTAGGTCCCAGAAAGAATATTAATGGAAATAGATTGAATATATCACATTTTAAATTTATAATTTTATGATAAAACACATATGTACACATACACACAGAGACACCTTAGTAGCGGATTCTTAGAAACTTGTTGGAAATTCTTATTCCAAAATAACCGGTGAATAAAAATAAATAATTAAGCATTTATTCTGCCATTCCTAAATTGTCTATTCATACGGTAACTAGGCTATAGAGACATTTCAGTTAATAAGTGAAGACTGAAGATTAAAGTAGAATAAATTAAGTTTAGAATCATGCTAGAAATATGTAATCTAAGAAGAATTTTTTGAAAGGATGCACTTAGATAAAATGCAAATGGGAAATTTTATAAAATATGGAAACTGCTGATCAGTTTTAATCATCACATAAAAATGAGAGACAACCAGACATTATGTGACTCCTAATGGAATTACTCAGAACTACCGAAGTATTCTTACCAATAACAACAACAACCTGAATCTAAATAAGCATTTGGGTCTAACAGTTTATGGGAAATACTTGTGGCAGAGGAAAATATTCATTAACACTATGAGGATGTTGTCAATATAATATAAATATGACATACTCTATAGCAGTGTTTCTCAACCTTTCTAATGCTGTGACCCTTTAATACAGTTCCTCATGTTGTGGTGACCCCCAACCATAAAATTATTTTCGTTGCTACTTCATAACTGTAATTTTGCTACTGTTATGAATTGCAATGTAAATATCCGTGTTTTCTGATATCGGAAAACACAGATATTTACATTACTATTCATAACAGTAGCAAAACTACAGTTACGAAGTAGCAACAAAAATAATTTTATGGTTGGGGGTCACCACAACATGAGGAACTGTAGTAAAGGGTAGTGGCATTAGAAAGGCTGAGAACCACTGCTCTATAGGATTAATTATTCTATGTTTTCCACAAGTAAATTACAAGAAAAAAAAGAGAGGGTAGAGCCTTTAATTAAAGAGACAGTGTGGAATTAACCTAGAAAGTAATGAGTATACTGATAAAACCTAGATATTAAAAGACAACACTGGAAATTAGAAAATGATTTAAAGTAAGGATATATCAAATGTGATATTTCAAAATTTATGGGATGCAAGAGAAGTTATACTCACAAAGATATTTTTAAACCACAATGAAACATCCTTAAGTACTCACTGCAATGAAAAATAATTTTTAACGTGTGTAAAACCGCAAGTATAGTTGAGGCTAGGGAGAACCTGAATTTTTTTTATATACTGCCGCTTGCAGTACAATTTGTTACAACTAGTTTGGAAAAGTTGCTTGGCAATAAATATTAAAGTTAAAAATATACATATGCCATTACCCAGCAATTCCCTCCTTGAATTATACTCTACAGAAATTGTTATATATATGCAAAAGTTATCTATTATGATAGAAGTCAAAACAGATGTTACCTTTTAGGGGAGGAATTAAAAGAATGATTCTGGAGTATTTGTTGGATCAAAGTTGTTTCCTTTGTAATAATTTAGTAGGTATATTTCAAAAAGACTTTTATCAAGTAAAGAAAAAAAGGAAAACTTAAAAGATATATTAAATAAATGCAGTATGTGCAATTTGGATCATAATTGAAACAAATCAGGTATTAAACATTTATTATATAATCAGGATAATTAAAATAATAACCAGATTTGAAGATTCCAAAAATAAATTATTAATTTTTAAAGAGTATAAAGGGTATTTTTACTTTATTAAAAATAAAAATAGAGAGAGAGATAGAAAGAAACATCAACAATGAGAGAAAATCATTGATTGGCTGTTTCCTGCATGCCCCCCACTGGGGACCGAACCGCAACCCAACTGGGAATCAAACCCCAACCTCCCGGTTCACAGGTCAATGCTCAACCACTGAGCCACACCGGTCGGGGAGGTATTCTTATTTTTGAGAACATACTAAAATACTTCAGGTTGAAATCATATAGTGCTTGGATTTTCCAAGGTAATTCAGTTGAGATGATAAAGGGGAGAGGATATACAGTACAAAGGATTGGCCAAAAGTTGGTGATTGATAAAAGGAGATTCATTATCTATTCCTTTATAATTTTACATGTATTTAAAATGTATCATAAATTACAAACAAAATAAGCAAAAATAACATCAATGACAACAATTGAATTCCCAAAAGTTATAAACTTAAATTTGTGCCTACCAGCAAAGTTTCCTAGATATAACACACCAAATAAAAACTTCACACTTGAGGGATTCTTATTATTCTTGTGGCTGTATTTTAACTTAATTCCATGTTTGTTTATTGAATACTAGAGGACTGATGAATGAAATTCATGCAAGAGTAGGCCTTTGCAGTGGTGGCTGCCTGGATCCCTCCCTCGCAGCTGAGGCGGCTGTAGCCCCGGCTTTGTCCTAGAAGGACATCTGGTCTAATTAGCATATTACACTTTTATTATTATAGACTAGAGGCCTGGTGCACGAAA
The DNA here is from genome assembly GCA_026230045.1 of Corynorhinus townsendii. Taxonomy (NCBI): domain Eukaryota; kingdom Metazoa; phylum Chordata; class Mammalia; order Chiroptera; family Vespertilionidae; genus Corynorhinus; species Corynorhinus townsendii. The sequence goes on along the minus strand of JAPDVU010000001.1, from coordinate 110,032,161 downwards.
TTCGTTCACAGGTAGGGTCCTTAGGCCTGGCCAGTGATCAGGGCCGATCTGTGGGGCAATCAGGGGGCTCCCACTGCCACCTGCCTTGGCTGGGCCTGGGGCTGCAGGCTGGGGGCACTCCTGCGTTGAGTGTCTGCCCCCTGGTGGTCAGTGCATGTCATAGACCAGTCATTCCACCAGTCATTCCAGCATTCAGTCTATTTGCATATTGGGCTTTTATTATATAGGATGCTTCAATATTTGTATAGAGGTAGGAAGGCAGTCTGACATACTGAAGAGGGTCTGATATGCCAGTCATCGGTCTGTTAGTCTTTGAAGATTGCTTATTTCTGGGAGAGATTATACAGTACTGCAGCTATGTTAAAAAGAGGGGAAAACTGTACTGCTTCATCAAGTGTCAAAACAATACATTCAAATATCATTAGTACTAAATTCCAAAACTACCTGGCATATATTCTCCTGCGCTCTAGAGAAAAGACATTCACTACTCAGTTTAGGTAGGCACTTAATCTTTTTATGGCAGCTCCAGAGACAGGGGACACTAAGGTGTGTTGTAATATATACTGAATCTGAGCTGCAAAAGTGACCAAACCAGTAAATTATCATACCATGAATGGCAGAAGAGTGACCGTTGAGAACCACAGACTACCAATGTGAAAAATCATAAATGAAAAGTCAAACTCTTATCTTGAACCAAAAGACACTGAAATGGGCAATTAATTGAAAATGGAAAAAAGGCAAGGCAGCTTATGAATGAAAGAGTGCTTATTTCTGGGAGAGATTAAACAAAGAAATGAAATTTTTAAAGAAGGGAGAAGAAAGTGAAAGATAACTAGCAGAAAAACTAGACTTTTTTTAGCAGAAGAGAACTTTCTGTAACTGGAGTAAAGAAGCAGAATATAAAAACAGGTGTAATTAATGTTGCAGAATTAATGGTGTGACGTTGATAATTTTCAACTACTTGCATTGTTTTCCTGGATGATTTATGGGGTTGAGAGGAAGACAGAGCAGTGAAGTACCATAGCACATAGAATTTTTGTTTGCCTTTCTTCCTCCCATTTTAGTCATTATCTAATGTATCTCAGAATACAAGTGGTAACTGAAGTTTGCAAGGAAAAAATGGAGAGTGATATTTATAGTGGGGTTGTGGGTAGACTATGCAGTGGAAAAAGCTTTATATTGCAAAAAATCAATATATAATAGTAAGTTTTATTTTGTGCATATCATCTAGAAATGCAGAAGAAAATTTTTGAGACTGAGTCTTAACGTGAACTGAAGGTAGATGACTTATTGGGTCTGGAAATTACAGTAAAGACTGTAGAAAAAATAAAAACATTTTAAAACATAAATTAAGATCTAAAGAAGAGTTCAAGAACAATTTTATGGAAATTATATCTTTGTTCCATCTGCCCTCATAAAGGTAATATTATTATCCAGTTTAGTGTGCTAAGTTGTACCAAATCACCTTTTTACTGATATATATCTTTTTAACAGTATATTGAAATGAAATAGCAATAATAATCTTAAACAATAAATCAGCCCTAGCCAGTTTGGCTCATGGAAAGAGTGTCGGCCTGTGGGCTGAAGGGTTGTGGGTTCAATTCCAGTCAAGGGCACGTGCCTCAGTTGCAGGCTCCTTCTTTGGCCTGGTCAGGGTGGGATGCAACCAATCGGTGTGTCTCTCTTACATAGATGTTTCTCTGTCTCTCCCCCTCCTTTCCTCTCTAAAAATCCAATGGAAAAAATATCCTTGGGTGAGAATTAACAACAAAATCTCACCAAAAAAGAAAAAACAAAAAAATTCACAATATATAATTTGTTCATTTAAAACCTAATTGAATCATGAAAATCAGATTTATTTCATTTCTAAGGGGTTTAATCATTGGATTTTTAGTTCAGCAAGAGACAGGAAATACAGTTTGCCTTCCAATTAAATAAATGATAAATTGAAGTGTAAAAATTAGTGACTTTCACAGGCTTCCATGAGGAGTAAAATTAAGACAAAGTCTAAGGTTTTGAGCCTCACACTTATTTTTATTCCCAAACTAAAATATTTAGTTCTAAAATGAAAAGAGGGGAGATATATAGAGTTAAGGTATTTTTATTCAATCTCCACTCAGAATCAAAAGGTTGGTTTCTTAATATGTGCTGCTCCAGTCTTGTATATCCTACAGAGGATAAACTCCTTAAAAATAGTTTTATTGAGATACACGTGGTATACAAAGAGCTGCACATATTTCATGTGTACAGTTTGATGAGCTTGCACATATGCAAAAATCCATGAAACCATCACATATCTATCACTTCCGAAAGTTTCCTAATGCCTCTCCTTTTTTGTTTGTTTTAAGAACTTAACATGAGATCTACCTTCTTAACAGTGCATAATACAGCACTATTAATTATATGCAAAATGTTGTACAAGTTTCTAAAATTAACCAATATGCAAAAATGGAACTTTATAGCCATTGGATAATGACTGCCTATTTTTACAGCTTCCCTACCCCTTGAAACCATCATTCTGGCCTCTGCTTCCATAAGTTTGACTATTTTAGATGACTCAAATAAAGTAAATTATGAAGTATTATACTTTTTTGACTGGCTTATTTCACTTACCATAATGTCCTCAGGTTTATAGTTGGTCATACTTAATTTTGCTATTCAAGATCAATATAAAATATATATGCATATAAGGATTACATGATATATCTAAACACAAGCACCCCTCAGTTTATTGCACTTCCCAGATACAGCAAGGCAAAAGCCTCTACAGCAAAAAGGAATAAAGTTCACTGTTCACTGAAGGCATAGATGATGGTTAGATTTTTTAGTCATAAAGCATTTTTAATTAAGGTATGTACATTGTGTTTTTTTATTATTGTTTAAATTATTACACATGTCTACTTTTTCTCCAATTGACCCCTCACACCAGTTCCTCCCTCCAGTGCCCCCACTGCCCCAGTGTCCATGTCCATTTGTTATACAAATATGCATGCATACAAGTCCTTTGGTTGATCTCTTACCCCGCTTCCCCTGCCTTCTCTGTCTGTTCAGTGTTTCATATTCTCTGAATCTATTTTTGTTCATCAGTTTATGTTATTCATTATATCCCACAAATGAGTGAGATCATGTGATATTTATCTTACTCTGACTGGCTTATTTAGTTTAGCATAATGCTCTCCAGATCCATCCATGCTGTTGCAAATGGTAAAACTTCCTTCTTTTTTACCGCAGTGTAGTATTCCATTGTGTAGATGTACCACAGTCTTTTAATCCACTCATCTGATGGGCACTTAAGCTGTTTCCAAATTTTAGCAATTGTAAATTGTGCTGCTATGCATATAGGGGTGCGTATGTCCTTTCTGATTGGTGTTTCTGGTTTCTTGGGATATATTCCCAGAAATGGGACCACTGGGTCAAATGGGACTTCCATTTTTAATTTTTTAAATAAACGCCATACTGTTTTCCACAGAGGCTGCACCAGTCTGCATTCCCACCAGCAGTGCACAAGGGTTCCTTTTCCTCCACGTCCTCACCAGCACTTGTCATTTGTTGATTTGTTGAAGATAGCCATTCTGACAGGTGTGAGATGGTATCTCATTGTTGTTTTGATTTGCATCTCTCGGATGATTAGTAATTTTGAGCATGTTTTCATATGTCTCTCAGCCTTCTGTATGTCCTCTTTTGTAAAGTGTATATTTAGGTCCTTTGCTCATTTTTTATTGGATTGTTTATCTTCCTTTTGTTAAATTGTATGAGTTCCCTGTAATTTTAGAGATTAAACTCTTATCTGAAATAGCATTGGTTAATATGTTTTCCCATGCAGTGGGCTTGTTGTTTTGTTGATGGTTCCTTTTGCTATGCAGAAGCTTTTTATTTTGATGTAGTCCCATTTGTTTATTTTCTCTTTAGTTTCCATTTCCCTAGGATCTGTATTGGTAAAGATATTCCTATGACATATGTCTGCTATTTTGCTGCCTATGGAGTCTTCCAAGATTTTTATGTTTTCCCGTCTTAGATTTAAGTCCTTTAACCATTTTGAGTTTATCTTTGTGTATGGTGTAAGTTGGTGATCTAGTTGCATTTTTTTACATGTATCTGACCAAATTTCCCAACACCATTTATTGAAGAGACTGTCTTAACTCCATTGTATGCTATTGCCTCCTTGTCAAATATTAATTGAGCATAATGGCTTAGATCGATTTCTGCATGCTCTGTTGTTATCTATTGGTCTATATGTCTGTTCTTGTGCCAGTACCAGGCTGTTTTGAGAATCGTGGCTTTGTAATACAGCTTGATAGCTGGTATTGTGATCCCTCCAATGTTGTTCTTCTTTCTCGGGATTGCTTTGGCTATTTGGGATCTTTTTTTATTCCACATGAATTTTTGGAGAGTTTATTCTAGGTCTGTGAAATATGCTATTGGTATTATAATGGGGATTGCATTGAATCTATAAATTGTTTTGGGTAGTATGGACATTTTAATTATGTTGATTTACCAATCCATGAACACAAATGTTCTTCCATTTGTTTATGTCTTCCTCTATCTCTTTTTTCAATGTCCTGTAGTTTTCTGAGTACAGGTCTTTTACCTCCTTAGTTAAGTTTATTCCTAGGTATCTTAATGTTTTTGGTACAATTGTAAATGGGATTGTTTTTTAGTTTCTCTTTTTTAAGTTGATTATTGGTGTATAAAAATTCATAGATTTCTGGGTGTTAATTTTGTATCCTCCTACATTGCATAATTCATTTATTAAGTCCAGTAGTTTTGTGATGGAGTCTTTAGGGTATTCTATGTATAATGTCATGTCATCTTTGAATAATGACAGTTTTGCTTCTGCTTTTCGAGTTTGGATGCCTTTTATTTCTTCTTGTCTGATCGCAATGGCTAGCACTTTCAATACTATGTCAAACAGGAGTGGTGAAAGTAGATATCCCTGTCTTATTCCTGTTTTTAGGGAGATGGTTTTAGTCTTTGCTCATGAGTATGATGTTGGCTGTGGGTTTGTCATATATGGCTTTTATTATGTTGAGGTATGATTCTTCTATTCCCACTTTGCTGAAAGTTTTTATCAAGAAAGGGTGTTGAATTTTGTGAAATGCTTTTTCTGCATGGATTAATATGATTATGTAATTTTTTGTCTCTCAATTTGTTTAGATGATGTATCACATTTATTGATTTGCAGATATTGTGCCATCCTTGCATCCTCGGGATAAATCCCATTTGATCATGGTGTAAGATCTTTCTAATGTATTGCTGCTTCCAATTTGCTAAAATTTTGTTGAGGATTTTAGCATCTATGATCATCAGGGATATTGGCCTGTAGTTATCTTTCTTTGTGGTGTCTTTAACTGGTTTTGGAATTAGGGTAATGCTGGCTTCATAGAAAGAGCTTGGAAGTGTGCCTTGAATTTTTTGGAATAGTCAGAGGAGGATAGGTTTTAGTTCTTCTTTGAATGTTTGGTACAATTCCCCTGTAAAGCCTACCAGACCAGGGCTTTTGTTTGCTGGAAGATTTTTGATGACTGCTTCAATTTCATCAGTAGTTATCAGCCTATTCAGGATTTTTTTTTTCTTCCTGATTGAGTTTTAGAGGCTTGTATCTTCTAAGAATAAGTCCATTTCATCTAGGTTGTCCAGTTTGTTGGAATAGAGTTGTTTGTAGTATTTTTTTTTTTTTTTACAATCCTCTGTATTTCTATAGGGTCTATTGTTACTTCACCTCTTTTATTTCTGATTTTATTTATTTGGGTCCTCGCTCTTGCTTCTTGGTGAGCCTGGCTAGAGGTTCATCAATCTTGTTTATCCTTTCAAAGAACCAGCTCTCGGTTTTATTGATCTTTTGTATTGTTTTTTTGGTCTATATGTCATTTAATTCCACTCTGATCTTTATTATTTCCTTCCTTCTGCTTACTCTGGGCTTTTCTTGTTGCTCTCTTTTTAATTCTTTAAGTTGTAGGGTTAGATAATTTATTACCATTTTTTCTTGTTTTTTTGAGGTAGGCCTCTAGAGTTATGAACTTCCCTCTCAGAATGCTTTCGCTGTGTCCCATAGAAATTGGATTGTTGTGTTTCCATTGTCGTTTGTTACCAGGATTCTTTTTATTTCTTCTTTGATCTCTTTGGTAACCCAGTCATTGTTTAATAGCATGCTATTTAGCCCCCAAGTGTTTTAATTTTTTTTTCATTGTTTTTATGGAGTTGATTTCTAATTTTATGCCATTGTGATGAGAGATGCTTGATATGATTTTTATCTTCTTAAATTTGAAGAGACTTTGCCTGTGTCACAATATGTGATCTATTTTTAAAAATGCCCCATGTGTGTTTGAGAAGAATGTATATTTTGTAGCTTTGGGGTGAAATGTTCTGAATATGTCAAGTAAGTCCATATGATCTAGTGAGTAATTCAGGATGAATGTTTCTTTGCTGATCTTTTTGTTTGTATAGAGGATTTATCCAATGATATCAATGGGGTATTAAAGTCCCCTACTATGACTGTATTGCTTTTGATCTTTCCCTTAATATCTTTCAGAAGTTTTTTTTTTTTTTTTTAATGTATTTGGTTGCTACTGCTTTGGGTGCATATATGTTTACCAGAGTTATATCCTCTTGGTGAATTGTTCCCTTTAGCATTATGAAGTGGCCTTCCTTATCTCTTGGTACGGACTTCACTTTGAGGTCTATTTTGTCCAAAATACGTATTGCTACCCCAGCTGTTTTTTTCATTTCCATTCACCTGATTTTTTTTTTCCCATCCCTTCACTATTAGTCTGTGTGAGTCCTTTGTTCTAAGGTGGGTCTCTTATAGACAGCACATATATGTGTCATGTTTTCTAATCCATTCTGCTACCCTATGTCTTTTGAATGGATCATTTAATCCATTTACATTTAAGGTTATTATTAATAGCTACTTTTTTGTCACCATTTTTACTCTTTATGCCTGTATTCCTTCTTCCCTTCCTATTTCTTCTTTCTACAGCAATCCCTTTAGCATTTCTTGCATTGCTGGTTTGGTGGTAATAAACTCCTTTAGCCCTTTCTTTGTCTATGAAGCTTCTTATTTCACCTTTAATTTTGAATGATAGCCTTGCTGGGTATAGTATTCTTGGATTCAGTACCTTGCTTTGCATCACTTTGTATATTTCATTCTATCCTTTTCTGGCCTGATGCGTTTCTGTTGAGAAATCAGTTGATAATCTAATGAGAGATCCCTTATAGGTAACTTTCTGTCTCTCTCTGGCAACCTTTAAGATTCTTATTTTGTCGTTGGTGTCTGACAATTTAATTATGGTGTGTCTTGGCGTCAGTCTTCTTGGGCTCATCTTGTTTGGGACTCTATGTGCTTCTTGAACTTGTGTGAGTTCTTTCTTGCCAATATCAGGGAAGTTTTCTGTCATTATTTCTTCAAACAAGTTTTCTATTCCTTGTTCAGTTCATCTCCTTCTCTCACCCCTTTTATGCAGATGTAATTTAATTTTGTGTTGTCATAAAGTTTTCTTGTGCTCTCCTCCTGCTCTTTAAGTTTTTTTTTTTCTTTCCAGTTTCTGCTCGCTTGGGTGTTTTTTTCTACCTTGTCTTTTAGCTTGTTAATGTGGTCCTCAGGTTCTTCTAGTCTACCATTGATGCTTTCTATTGTGTTCTTTATTGCAGCTATTCATTCTTCATTTCCTCCTGGTGCTTCTTCATTCCCTCTTGATTCTTACACATGTTGAATTTGTTTTATATCCTTTTCAGTGTCCTTATGACCATTGCTCTGAATTCTTTCTCTGACAAATTGCTTGCCTCCATTTCATTTACTTCCTTTTCTGATGACTCCTCCTTTTCTTTCATATGGGAGCTGTTTCTTTGTCTCCCCATTTTTGCTCCTTTCAGAGTGTCTGATTATGTTGCTCACTTTCTAACACATTGACCAAAAGGTACAAAATACAACTTGACAAGATACGACACAAAGGGAACAAAACACAAATGTATTTATGACACTGATAACCCCAATATAGGTGACCACCAGAGAAAAGAGAATTTTGGGAGAGAAAAGAATGCAAAAATGATATTCAGAAAAGGAAAAGAGGTAAGAGAGAAAAGAAAAATTAGAAAAAAGAAGGGGAAATATATGTATATGTTCTGGAAGAAAACTCCACAAAACAAACAAATAAACCAAAAAATGCAAGCAACAAACACCCAGAAAAAAAAGGAGGGACTGAATCTGAAGAGGGAGAGCTTATTTCCAGAAAGTAAGGTAAAGCAATTGAATAAATGAGGGAATGGCTATGGTTTAATATAGTGGAGGTAGAAAGAGGATGAGTGGATAAGAAGAAAATTAAAAAAATAAAATAGTCAATATATTAAAAAATAATAAATATAAATAAAATCTAAATAAATAAATAAATAAAATTTCCCCTGTACATTGTTTTTATGACATAATACTATTGTACACTTATGTAAAAAAATTGTGTGATTTCCTGTATTGTGATACATGCTTTATTGTGGGGGTATGGAATGAAACCTGCAATAGGTCTGAAGCATGTCTATATTTAAATATCTTATATAAAAATTGAAGAACTTCTACAAAATATGCATATTTCTTTCACTTTTGAGTTGAATTTTTCTCAGCTGATATTTTATTTCTAGAAAAGAATTTTATTTGTATTCTTATATTTCTAGCTTTTGTATAACACTAAATATACTTTTAAACAATTCCCAAAGCTCATGAATTGATACTCTATACCCTTTTAATAGTTTCCTCTTTGCAAGTTTGTACTTATTATTTAGCTTATAAAAGTGAATGATTCATAGAATAAAAACAATCTATTATGCCATTGAGATTTGGGGTAACAGATATTTTATAAGCAAGAGGTAATAAACCAAATTTCACAAGATATAGTCTTTGCTCGAATTCAATTTCCATTTTGAAAATGACTTTTCTGTCTTTAGGGAGAAAAACTAGCATATTAGAAAGCAGCATCCTAAGAATGACGAGATCAGTTTTAGAAATGGCAAGTATAGAATAAATTTCCATAAACTCCATTTCTTCCAACAAATATTTATTCAGCACCACAATATGCCAGGTTTTTGGGATAAAAATAATGAACAAAACAAAACAAAAAGCTCTGTTTTATAGCAATCATCATATAGAGGAAGAAAAATAAATAAAAATTAAATAAAATACATGGTTACCCAAAACAGTAAGTATAAAAATGCTTTCTTTACTCAATGAACATGATACATAGTACATAAGTGGATAAAAATTTGAGTTAAATCATCTTACCTAATAATAGACAAACATGAAATTGACCATACCACTATGCCCAAAAGCAATCAGAGTGAGTATGCAAATTAACCTAAAGAAGATGGCGGTTAATTTGCATAGGTAGGACCCAGGTCATTCCAAGGTAGGACCCATGTGGGCCCTGAGCAACCTGGGAAGGGCCTGAGCCAGGGGGCGCCTGGGCAGGGCCAAGCCTGTGATTGGAGCCTGGGGGGGTGGGCTGCCCAGACCTAAAGCCTCAGCCAGAGGCTTTAGGTCTGGGCAGGGGCGGAGCCGGCCATTGGAGGGAGCTGGGAGGGCCCTGACCAGACCCCGAGGCTTTAGGCCTGGGCAGGGGCTGAGCCTGTGACTGGTGTGAACTACAGAGGAAACAAACACTTTTTTTGACTGCTCATTGGTTAAGCTCCCTGTATGCCACTGGTAATATTCTTAGTAACTTGGGTAATAAGAATCCAAAAAGGTGATCTAGGGCTTTTCTACCACACTCCTGGAGAGAAAAACAAAGGTCCACTGCTGGAGGGCTAAGAAATGTCATATCCTGCCCTAGCCAGTTTGGCTCAGTGGATAATGCCTAGGCCTGCAGACTGCAGGGTCCAGGTTCGATTCTGATCAAGGGCATGTACCTAGGTTGCAGGCTCCTCCCTGGCTGGGGCCCAGGTCAGGGCTCATGCAGGAGGCAACCAATCAAAGTGTTCCTCTCACATTGATGTTTCTCTCTGTCTTTCCCTTTCTCTTGCACATTCTCTAAAAATCAATGGAAACATATCCTCAGGTGAGGATAAAAAAAAAAAAAAGAAAGAAAGAAATGTCATATCCTATGAAAGACACATCTTGAAAGTGCCTAAAGAAAGTTGTCATTTTTTCATGGTGAAGGGACTGGAGTCCGTGTTGATGAAATCACCTTGGTGGCTGCGGTGACTGGCAGTGGCTGCAGCAGTGGGGTGATGGGGCTGGTGCCTTCCCCTGATCAGCCTGGTCGCCTCCCATAAAGGGAGGCCAGACTGTGGGGAGCAGTCCTAAGCCATCAGTAGAACATCCCCGAGAGCTCCCAGTATGTGAGATGGGGCAGGCTGGGCTGAGCCCCCTCTGCCCACCACCCCCCCCCCAGTGCACAAATTTCATGCACCGGGCCCCTAGTTGTAACATAATAAAATTAATTAGTCAAGACAACTTGCAGTTTATGACAAACCAAGGGTTCTATAGTTTGTCAGCATCCTTCAATCATATTGGGCCCTAGCTATAGTTTTACACTAGCTGGGTCACTTCAGCTTAAATACTGATTGGGAAGATTCTGGGTGTGGTTGCCTTTAAATGGTATTCTCAAAGCATGAACAACTGTTATAATGAAAGAATGAAAAGTGTTACTATTAATAACTCATACCAAGCCAACTAATATAAACCAGGACTCAACAGAAATGAATAGTCACTTTCATTCTGGCCTGAGATCAGTTAGTACATCCAGGACAGCTGAAGTGATTCCAAGAGCCTCTAGATCTCTTGAAGATGGGGAACCCCTCATGATGACTATATCCTAGGAGATTAAGCCAGAGGAAATCTAGGAATATGGGCTCACCAGTTTTTTGAAGAGAGGTTATTTTTTCCCAAATGGGTCTAGTCATCTTAACCATGTATTCTCTACTTTGAGAAGTAAGGCCACACAATAGTTGGTTGTTGTCAAGCCCTAGTCACCTCTACTTGAATTTATATTATCACCGTGTAGTTTAGTATTTTTAAATACAATTTAAAATGGGGAAAAAGAAATTAATGAAAATGAGATAGGGTTGTGTGATCTAATTTTAAATATTGTAGCCACAGAAGAATTTGGGAAGGCAATGGTCTGGTTAGGTATCTGGGAAAGTGTGTCTGAAGAAGATTGAGGAGTATACATGTGTTTAAGTAACAGAAAAGAGGTTAATGTGCATGACGTGGAAAATTTAGGGGGAAACAAGGCTGGAGATTAGAGAAAAGTGTTGATGAATTTGAAAGATTGGGATAGACCAGTAGAACACCATAGATCTTGCAGGACCATTTATTTCTAATGTGAATAAAATATAAGGATTTTTTTAGTGGAGGGGAAAGATTTGCCTTTCTATTTAAAAATTGCCATTCTAACTACTATGTTGAAAAGAAATTCTATGGAAGAGAGAGGAGAAGGTGGGAGATCAGTCAGCAGAGTATTATAACAATGAGGAGATGAAGAATGTGTCAGCGGTCAAACCACCAATCTAAACATTAGAGTTTTGAATTGTACATGTAGTTCAGATTTTAATTATAAGAACATATATATGTATATATGCATAAAAATATAAATATTTATTATATTATAATCCAATAAGTAAAGAGTACAGACAATAGAATAATAAACCCCCATGTCCCATCACTCAGGTTCAATCATTAACAACATACGGTTTTATTTTTTCCTAGCCTGCAGCAGAGACACTTGTTAGCAAATACATTATATTTTTATCCATAAAGTCTTCAAAATTCATCTCTAATTTTAATATAGGATTAGCACAGATAAAATAATATTTATCAATATCACCACATAATGCCAGTATTTAATGTTTTCTAATAGTTTTATAAGTTTTTTTTACACTTGTATGTTTAAATTAAACTCCAATCCTATCTAATAAAGAGGGCATATGCTAATTGCCTGTCACACCCTCACAAAAGATGGTGGCATCCACAGCCAATAAGGAGGGAATATGCTAATTGACAGCCACATCCTCAAAAATGATTGCACCCATAGCCACAAGATGGCGACACCCAGTCCCCTCAGCCCCGCTGGGGCAGCAGGCATGCGGTACAGCCAGGCCTACCCCCAGGTGGGTCCAGCCACTCCGCTTGCCTGCCTCCAGAGTACCCCAATCCCCTCAGGCCCCCAGCCGCCCAGGGAAAGCCTTGGATGGCAGCTGCCCAGCCGACACCTGAGCACAAGCAAGCCTCGGATGGTGGCTGCCTAGCCATCGAGGGCCACCTGAGGCTCAGGTAAGCAGGGCCTGCTGAGGCTTGCACTGCCAGCAGTGGCAGCATCAGAGGTGTGATGGGAGTATCGCCTTCCCCTGATCGCTGGGTTGCTTCCTGCCCCTGAGGGCTCCTGGACTATGAGGGGGCAGGCTGGGCTGAGGGATCCCCTCTCCAGTGCATGAATTTTCTTGCACCAGGATTCTAGAAACAGATAAGTAAAAGCTAAGGAATTCATCATCAACAAACCAGTACTACAATAAATATTAAAGGAACTTCTATAAGAAGCAGGAGAAAACAAGAAAGAAAAATAATTATAAAGAAAACTGGAAGCCCGGTGCATGAAATTTGTGCATGAGGTGGGGTGTTCAATCTGGGACCCCTTGAGGGATGTCTGACTGCCCGTTTAGGCCTAAACACCCCATAACCACTCCCTTGCCAGCCTGATCAATGTCTAAGTGCTCCCCTGCTGGCTCGATTGCCCCTACCTGCCCTCCCCTGCCTCCTGGTCACCCCTAACTGCCCTCCCTTGCTGGATTGGTCACCCCCAACTGTCCTCTTTTGCTGGCCCGGTCACCCCTAACTGCCCTCCCTTGCTGGCCTGCTCCCCCCACAACTGCCCTCCCCTGCAGAACTGGTCACCCCTAATTGTCCTCCCCTGCAGGCCTGGTCAACCCTAACTGCCCTCCCTTGCTGGCTTAGTCCCTCCAAACTGCCCTCCCCTGCAGGCCTGGTCCCCCCAACTGCCCTCCCCTGCAGGCCTGATCGCCCCCAACTGCTCCCCCCTGCTGGCCATCTTGTGTAAACCATCTTTTGTCCACATGGGGGCAGCCATCTTTGTGTTGGAGTGATGGTCAATTTGCATATTACTCTTTTATTATGTAGGATGGTAATAAATACATACTTATAAATAATCACTTTAAGTGTAAATGGATTAAATGTTCCAATAAAAAATATAGGATAGCTAAGTGGATGAATAAACAAGACTTAAATAAATATTGTCTACAAAGAACTAACCTGAAAATGAAAGACATACACAGACTGAAAGCAAAGGGATAAGAAAATATATTTCATTCAAATGGAAACAAAAGATGTTCAAGTAGCAATACTTATCAGACAAAAATAGACTTTAAAAAAAAGACTATAACAAGATACAAAAAGGACATTACATAATGATAAAGGGTTAAATCCAATAAGAGGATATAATCCTTATAAATATGTATATATCCAACATAGAAGGACCTAATTATATAAAGCAAATCTTGATAGTCATAGAAGGAGAGATAAACAGTAATACAGTAAAATTAAGATATTTTAACACCCCATTGACATTAATGCATAGAACATCAATGGTTAAATTTTTCAGACAGAAAATCAACAATGAAACAGTAGCTTTAAGTCATGCATTAAACTAGATAGATTTAATTTATATTTTCAGAGCATTTCACTCAAAGCAGCAAAATATACACTGTTTTCAATGGCAAATGGAATATTTTCTAGAATAGAGTACATATTAGTACACAAAACAAGACTCAGTAAATGTATGAAGATGCTGTATGCTAAGCATCTTCTCTGAACACAATGGTATGAAACTAGAAATCAATTACAAGAAAAAAAAACTGAAAAACACACAAATACATGGAGGCTAAATAACATGTTATTAAACAATGAGTGGGTTAACTTTGATATCAAGGGAGAAGTCAAATGTTGCCTTCAGACAAATGAAAATAAAAGACACAACACAATATCAATGGGACACAATGAAAGTGTTCTTGAGAGGACAACTCACAGAAATAAAAGCCTATCTCAAAAAACACAAGAAAATTTGCAAATGAACTATTTAACCTTAAACCTAATGGAACTAGGAAAAGAACAACAAAGCCCAAAATGAGTAGATTCGACCACCAGTTGGGGATCATACAAAAGGCATCTGATCCATGTTTCTCTCTCACATCTATTTCTCTCGCTCTCTCTCTCTCTCTCTCTCTCTCACTATCTCTCTCTCTCTCTCTCAAAAACTATGATGTATTTCACAGAATAAAACATGTAATCCAAACATTTATATGGAAATACAAAAGACCCTAAATAGCCACAGCAATCTTGAGAAAGAAGAACAAAGTTGGAGGCATCAGGCAACCTGATATCTAACTATACTACAAGGCCATCATAGTCAAAGCAGCCTGGTACTGGAATAAAAACAGACATATGGACATATAGATCAGTGGAACAGACTAGAGAGCCCAGACATTAACCGTACCTATGTGAACTGTTATTATTTGACAAAGGCGGTAAGAACATATAATGGGATAGACTATCTATTCAATAGATGCTGTTCAGAAAATTGACAAGATACATGCAAGAAAAATGAAACTAGACCACCTTTTTACACCATATACAAGAATAAACTCAAAGTGGATTAAAAATTTAAATGTAAGACTCAAAAGAATAAAACTCCTGAAAGAAACAATAAGCAGTAAGATCTCTGATATTTCTCTTAGCAATACTTTTTCTGGAATATCTCCTGGAGCAAGAGGAACAAAAGAAAAAATAAACAAATGAGACTACATAAAACTACAAACTTTTGCACAGAAAAGGAAAACAGCAAATAAACAAAAACACAATGTACTGAATGGGGAAATATATTCATCAATGATACACCTAAAAAGGAGTTAATATCTAAAAGATATAAAGAACTCAACACCAAAAAACACAAACAATCAAATTAAAAGATGGACAGAGGACCTTCATTGACATTTCTCTAAAGGGGACATGCAGATGGCCAATAGACATGTAAAAGGATATTCAATGTCACTAATCATCACAGAAATGGAATTAAAACCACAATGTTTTAATTCCAATTCACTTTACACCTGTCAGAATGGCTATCATCAATACATCAATAAACAACAGTGACGGTGAGGATATGAACAAAAGGAAAACGTCATGTTCTGTTAGTGTGATTGCAAATTTGTGCAGCCAATATGGAAAATAATATGGAGGTTTCTCAAAAAAGTAAAAGGAGAACTACCACATAACTCCACAATGCCACTTCTGGTCATTCATCTGAAAAAAATCCAAAACACTAATTCAAAAGCCATATAGGCATCCATATGTTCATTACTGTATTATTTAGAATAGCCACAATGTAAATGTAACCTAAGTGTCTAGCAGTAGACAACTGAATAAAGAAGAGATGGTACCTACTTGGCCAACAAAAAGAGTGAATCTTATCATTTTTTATAGCATGGATGGACCTTGATAATGTTATGCCCAGTGAAATAAGTCAGTCAGAGAAAGAAAAATACCATAATATTTTTACTTATATGTGAAATCTAGAGAATAAAATAAATGAACAAACAAAGTTAAAACAGACTTCATAGATAATAGAGAAGAGACAGATGGCTGCCAAGGGGAAGTGGCTTGGGGAAGTAGACGAAAAAGTTGAACAGATTAAGAAGTATAAATTGGTAGTTACCAAATAGTCATGGCAATATAAAGTACAGTGTCAGATATATGGGCAATAATATTGTAATAACTATGTATGATGTGAGGTGAGTACTGGAAATAAAGGGGGAACACTTTGTAAAGTATATAATTAAGCATTATTCTGTACACCTAAAACTAATACAACAAATATCAACTTAATCTTTAATTGAAAAATAAAATTTTAAAAATATATATGACACAACAGTGATTTACAAGAAACTCACTTTAAATATAAAACACATAGATGAAGTTGAAATTAATAAGGATGTAGTTAAATTCAACAACAACATAACCAATTGGATATAATTGATATCTATAGACCATCTCATCCATCAGAAGCCAAGTTAATTTTTTCTGGGGCTCACATGGAGAATTTACCACAATAGACTTCATTCTGGGCTATAAAACACACCATAACAAATCTAAAAAAAAATAAATTATATAATTTCTACTTTCAGACCACAATTAATTAAATAAGAAATAAAAAACAGAAAGATAACAGGAATGTACTCAAATATGTCAAAATCAAATAATACATATCTGTGCAATACCTGAGTCAAAGAAGAAATCTCAAAAGAAATTTTAAAATACTTTGAACTAAAGGATAATAAAACCACAACTAATTTGTGAGATGCGGTATAAGCAGTACTTGGGGAAAATTTATAGTATTAAGTTGATATATCAGAAAAGAAGAAAGTTCTAAAATGAATAACCTAGTCTTCACCTTAGGAAACTAGAACAATAATGGCAAATTAAATCCAAAGTAAGCAGAAGAAAATAAATAATTACAGCAGGAATCAATGAAAACATGAAATCAATAGAGAAGATCAATGATGCCAAAAGCTAGTGCTTTAAAAAGATCAATGAACAAAATAAAGTGATGGACAAAATAGAGTCAGAGACATAGAAGCATGGAACAGACTGTCCAGTCTCTGAGGGAATGCCAGGGTGGGTGGCTGGGTGGCTAGGTGGGTGCAAAGAACTTGTATGCATATACGGTATACATCACCCATGGACACAAATGATAGGTTGGTGAAGGCCTGGAGTAGGGGGCAGGGAAGGGTTAGAGGGGTTCAAAAGGAGGATATATGTAATGCTTTCAACAATAAAGATTAAAAATAATAAAAATAAAAAGATCGATAGCCCTAACAGGATTGGTTCAGTGGTTAGAGTATTTATTGGCCAGCTGACTAAAGGGCCCAGGGTTTGATTCCAGCCAAGGGCATGTACTTTGATCCCCTCCCAGGTCCAGGCAAGTGCCAAGTGCCAGAGGCAACCAATCGGTATGTCTCTCTCAGATCCATGTTTCTCTCCCTCTCTCTCTCTCTCTCTCTCTCTCTCTGTATCTTCCCATCCCTTCTACTCTCTCTAAAAATCAATAGAAAAATATACTCGGATGAGGACTAACAAAACAAAAATAAAAAGATCAATAAAAATAACAATACTTTAGTAAGCTAAGGAAAGGAAAGAGGGCACAAATTACTAATATTAGAAGTGAAAGAGGGATAATCACTACAGATCCCATAGAAATTAAAAGGATAATAAATATAATAATATGCCCACAGATTTGATAACATAGTTCAAATAGACCACTTCTGAGACAGTGTGAAAAAACAAACACAATAGAAATAAATGATTTGAAAAAGACTGTTTCTATTAAAGAAATTTAATTAATAATTGATAATTTTCAAAAAGGAGAAGCACAAGTCCAGATGAAATAACCTTCAAATTCAACCAAACACTTAAGGAAAAAATTATACCAATTCTCTACAATCTCTTTCAGAGTTTATAAGCAGAGGAAATACTTTCTTAATTCATTCTGTAAGATTGGTATTACCCTAGTACCAAAATAGACTAACATTACAAGAAAAGAAAACTAAAGACCAATATATGTCAAAAACATAGATGCAAAACTCTTCAATAAAATATTAGCAAACTGAAAACAGTAAAGTAAAAAAATAATTATCCATTTTGTTCCCTACAGCAACACACATACTAAAAATAATTACACACCACAACCAAGTGCTATTTATTTTAGAATAGCAAGGCTGGTTCAACTTTTGAAAATTAATTCATGTAATTTATCACATCAACAGGCTAAAAGAGAAAAATCACATTATCATATCAATAGATGCAGAAAAAGTATTTGACAAGATACAACACTCAAGCATGACAAAAACTTGTAGAAAACTAGGAATAGAAAGAAACCTTCTCAACTCGGTAAATGCTATCTACAACAAATAAAAATCACAAAACCTTATAGCTAACATTGTGCTCAAAGGTCAAATATTCAAAACTTTCCACTAAGATCAAGTAAAAGGCAAGAATGTATCCTCGCATCATTCCTATTCAACATTTTATTGCAAGTTCTTGCTAAAGCAAAAAGGCTAAAATATGGAAATAAAATGTATACAGATTGGGTAGGAGAAAACTATATTTGTCTCAGATAATATGAGAGTCTATGAAGAAATTCTGAAAGAATTGATCAAAATAATTTTTCTGAAATTAATAAACAATTATAGCAGATTGGAGGATGTAAGGTTATGGGGCTTTCTTGAAAAAGTGAAGCTCTTGCAAAAATTGAAAAGTGGCATATTTGCATGATTCTATAGTAGAGAGATTCAGTCTGAATGAAAAGAATTAGAAAAGTTGTGAATGTGTGTGTCTGTCTCAGATTACATTTGTGAGTATCATTTTTCCAATCAATAGAACTTGTATGCACTATGCTAGTGACTGATTTTTTCTTTTTTTGGGGGGGGGATTTTTTTTTTTATTGTTTTAAGTATTACAAATAGTAGTACATATGTCTCCTTTTTTTTCCCCCATTGATCTCCCCCCGACCTCCCCTACCCCCCAGGACATGCCTTCACCTGCCCGCCCTCCCCGCCGCCCCAGTGTCTTATATCCATTGGTTGTGCTTATATGCATGCATACAAGTCCTTCGGTTGGTCTCTTACAGTAGTAACTGATTCTTAATTTAGATCTTGTCAAGTATTCCTTTCTCAGTATTTTATTGTTTGTTTTATGTATGGTAGTTTTCTTGCTTTTTGTTATTTTGGCAGAATTTTAATATTAAAAAAATATACTTTCTTTTTGTGCCAAGAAAATTGGAAATAACTAAACAGCAGGATGATAAAAAATAGATTAAAGTGGCATGGGATACATATTTGAATAAGGTACATCACTACAAGGGGCCAAATGAATTATGGAAACCTTAAAAATGAAAAGAATGACTACTGATGTGTTTCCAACACTGTAGCATTTATTTTATTTTGTTGTGTATTAACCTATACCTAAGGAACCAACAGAGCATAAATTTTAAGTGGCCACTTAAAGCAAAATTGAGAAATGAAGCACCTGTTACTTTAATTCTGCATGCAAATATCAAAGATACTTTAAGATAATTAAGACTACTCACCACTGAACTATCAGTATAGATGCATAAAAATGCATTTACTTTAAGTTTGAAATCTAATAAACAAAATAAACTGACAAAATACATCCAGAGTCATGGGAGCATGCAACAGACTGATACACCTCAGATGGAAGGGGAAGAGGGGGCGGGAAGAGTTTAACCAAAGGACATATATGCATATAAGCATAACCCCCAAAGACACAGACAATAGTGCAGTGAAGTCCTGGGGAGGGGACAGGAGTGGGGGGAAGGGTGTCAAAGCAGAATAAAGGGGAGCATCTGTAATACTATCAATAATAAAGATAATTTTTAAAAGCAAAAAATATATAAAATAATGATCATTGCCTGACAATTTGATTAATGGAGGCCAAAACTGAACAAATTAGGCATAAAATTGTTTTAAATTAAAGCAGCAGAATTTCAGTTTGGGTGAGGCTCTAGAGAACTCCTGGTCCATTTCCCTTATTTCACTAATGAGAAAGCTGAGCCAAGATTTTAGACTACAGTTTTCACAATGTCATTGCATTAGAAAAGGGCAAGACAGGAGAAGAAACCAAGTTATTCCAATACAATGTCAGTTCCAAAAAACAACACGTGAATTTGTTTCATTTTAAAGGGATTAAGTTATAAAAAATTATAATCTGCTAAAATGCAAGAGTACAAAATAGCACCCACAAACCCCATTGCCATTTGCATTGTTAAGCTGATTATCAGCAAATTTAGTATCCTATCTAATAAAAGAATAATATGCAAATTGACCATACCCACCAGCCATGCCCACAAGCTAATCAGGAGCAAATATGCAAATAAACCCAACCAAGATGGCTGCAGCCACAGATAGCAGGAGGGAGGCTTTGGTTTCCCTGGCAATGGAGGAAGCCAAGCTTTCTGCCTGCCCTTACACACAAGATGGCTGCCCCATGTGGTCAAAGATCCTGCTCCCATGTGGACACAAGATGGTCACCACAAGATGGCCAGCAGGGGAGGGCAGTTGGGAGGGACCAGGCCCGAAAGGGAGGGCAGTTGGGGGTGATCGGCCCAGGCCTCCAATCAATGCTACAAAGTTTCAATTACAGAAGATAAATAAATCCCAACAGAAATGGCAGCAGCCACTAGCTGGAGAGAGCAAGAGGGTAGGGTTGCCCGTGGTGATGGAGGAAGCTAAGTTCCTGCAGCCCTGGCCTGCTTTGGCCTCCGCTTAAAGCTACAAAGTTTCAATTATAGAAGATACATAAATCCCAACAGAAATGGCTGCCACCAGAGAGCGAGCAAAAGGATTGGCTCCACTCCAAGCTACAAAGTTTCAATTGTAGAAGAGAAATAAATCCCAGATCCCAGGGCCTCTGCTTGGGTCGCTGGGGGGCATGGCTGGCTTGCAAACCACCACAGGCCCCTCACCCAGGCCGCCCCACACCCCACGGGAACCCCCACCCTGATCCGGAATACCTTCAGGGCAAATCAGCTGCCCCCACCCGTGCACCAGGACTCTATCCTATCTAATAAAAGAGCAATATGCAGATTGACCACCACTCCAACACACAAGATGGCTGCCCCATGTGGTCAAAGATCCTGCTCCCATGTGGACACAAGATGGTCACCACAAGATGGCCAGCAGGGGAGGGCAGTTGGGAGGGACCAGGCCCGAAAGGGAGGGCAGTTGGGGGTGATCAAGCCTGCTGGGGAAGGCAGTTAGGGGTGACCCGGCTGGCAGAGGAGGGAAGTTGGGGGTGACTGGGTCTGCAGGGAAGGGCAGTTGGGGGGGACACAGGCCTGCAGAGGAGAGCAGTTGGGGGAACCAGGCCTGCAGGGGAGGGCAGTTAGGGTGACCATGTCTGCAGGGGAAGGCATTTAGGGGCAAACAGGCTGGCAGGGGAGCAGTTAGGCATCGATCAGGCTGGCAGGGGAGTGGTTAGGGGGTGATCAGGCTGGCAGGCAAAAGTGGTTAGAGGCAATCAGGAAGGCAAGCCGGCGAGCAGTTGGGAGCCATCAGTCCTAGATTGTGAGAGGGATGTCCGACTGCCTGTTTAAACGGGAAGGTCTCCCAGTCTAATTAGCATATTACCCTTTTATTAGTATAGATAGAGGCCTGGTGCATGGGTGGGGGCCGGCTGGTTTGCCCTGAAGGGTGTCCCAGATCAGGGTGGGGGTTCCCTTGGGGTGTGGGGCGGCCTGGGTGAGGGGCCTGTGGTAGTTTTCAGGCTGGCCACAACCCCATGGGGTGAGGGTCCCCGCTGGGGGTCTGTGGCCAGCCTGGGTGAGGGGCTGATGATTGTTTGCAGGCTGGCCAAGCCCCCTTCAGGGTAAGGTTCCCACTGGGGTTCCAGGCCAGCCTGTGTGAGGGGTTGATGGCTGTTTGCAGGCTGGCCACAGCCCCTTCATGGTGGGGGGTCCCACCGGGGTGCTGGCCAGCCTGGGTGAGGGGCTGATGGCTGTTTGCAGGTTGGCCAAGCCCCCTAGCAGGGACCCTCACCCCATGGGGATGTGGCGAGCCTGTGTAAGGGGCTGAGAGCCATTTTCAGGCTGGCCACGCCCACAGCGACCCAGACTCCCAACTCTTCCTTTTTTTTTTAAGAGTCTCCTTGAGCAGAAGCCAGGGCTGGTTGGAAGCAGGTATCTGGGATTTATTTATCTTCTATAATTGAAACTTTGTAGCTTTAAACAGAGGCCAGGGCAGGCCAGGGTGGGCAAGAAGCTTGGCTTCTTCCATCGCCTGGGGCAACCCAAGCCTCCTGCTCACTCCAGCTCTATGGCCACCGCCATCTTTGTTGGTTCAATTTGCATACATGCTCCTGATTGGCTGGTGGGCAGAGTGGGGGCATGGTTAATTTGCATATTCCTCTTTTACTAGTGTAGATTTAATCACAGTGTTTAATTGTTGTTTGTCCATCTCTTCAAGGCAGTGAGCAAAGTGAGCACACTGAGGAATGGAGCCGTGTGTATGTTTCACTTACATAATCCCAGTAGCAAGTACATAGATGTATGCAAGGATGGACTCAAGTAAATATATTTTATGTAAGGAATCATTGTTAAAATAAATCATTGTTTAATAATACTTTATTTGCCACAATAGGACTTCTATCAATTATAAAATAGCTATTAATGTATCAGCAATAATAATATTGCTATTTAACATTTAAATTAGAATTCTGAATGTGAATAAAAGCTCCTAATATAGCTCTGCAATTGTCAAAATCTTTATTCATTTGCCTTTATTAATGTACCCCACAACTTTGAGAGAGTTTGACCACCCCACCCATTTTTTTTTTTATTTTTTTTTTTTGTAACCAGTAACTTTTAGATTTTGGAAGCCATACCATTTCTTTCCGTCACAACTATTCTTTCCTGCCATTGTAGTAGTGTTCCATGTCTGTTTGTCACAATGAATCAACTCTGCCAATGTAGTGTGAAAGCAGCTATAGTTAATATGTAAACATGTAAATGTGGCTGTTTCCTGGTAAAAAATTATTTACAAAAACAGGTGGCAGTGGACTGTATTAAGTAACTAAATAGTAACTGAAAATGAAAAAAAAATTGTTCACAAAGTCCTGTTTGTTCTGCTTATTCTACAAATTAGAAACAATATTATTAAAAATATCCCAGTAGCAAGAATGCACACATTTCTTTTCTCCAGAAATTAAACTCTTAGGAAATTGCCACAACACATTCTTATTTTAACCAGAATAATTTAATTGCTACCTGTGCTGCTCTCATAGCACTTTGCCAATGCAGCTGTAGCAAGCTGATGATGCAGAAAAGGTAACTGAAAGTAATTAGAAAATAAGGACTCAGGCTCAAAGCAAAAACATATTGATCTTGCCCTGGTTAAATACAAATATCTTTCCATGAGAGAAAATTAAGATATTTTTGTATTTGTGCATGAATGGATCACAAACCACCTAAATGCCAATTAAACTATAATCTCACAAAAGCATGGCTATAATGCAATTATATTTTCACTAGTAGCTCTGAGCACAAATCCATGTGCCAGTAGGTCACTGCTGCCCTCCTGTAGCTCTCCACCTGCTGCCCTGCCCTCCTGTAGCTCCCCCCGTCCCCCTTCATAGCTTGCTGCCCTGCCCTCCTGTAGCTCCCCCTGTCCCCCTTCATAGCTTGCTGCCCTTCCCCCTCCTGTAGCTCCCCCCGTCCCCCTTCATAGCTTGCTGCCCTGCCCCATCCTGTAGCTCTCCACTGCCCGCTTGTAGTTCACTGCCCCACCCACCTGCAGAACCGTGATCCAGTCGTTATGCCTCACAGCTTAACGGATAATTAGCATATTCCTCTCTTATTATATAGGATGAATAAAATTTTAATCATTTAAAATGTATCCATTGGATACCTAAATAGTAACTGAAAAGAAATAGTGAGCATACTGGTCAACATTTTTCTGCATGAAGGTTAGGGGAAAAGCTGAGAAGCTGTGACTTTTTCCCCCTACTGAACTGTAACATGTCCTATTGATTCATAAAGAAAACATCTTTCTACAACTTCAATTTCTTCAAAATCAGGAGAAAAACCAACTGATGTTCTTAGCAATGGACATAGGCAAATAGTATTCAATTGATGTAAATTATTAACAGCTTTTATTAATAAAAGAATTAAAAAAATAAGATATTTGTAGCCTTTCACATCTTAATATATAAGATTATATGAGAAGTTAAAAAATTAAATGGAAGTTCCATTAAATTTTAATTCCTTAATTTTTCCACATTAGAATTCACAAGGGAGATTAATAATGAATTCAGTTGAACTATATGAAATTACTAATATTTGCTCCTTGTGATTTAAAGAAATGACAGAATCACATAATTCAATTTACAATATTAAGTAATCCTTTAGATAAGATAAATAAAATAATGCTGAGCAGAAGTTAACATCCCTAAGATCGTGACAGCACTGAAAACTAAAATATTTTCTTTTGTTAAATGTTACAGGTAATGAAAATTGAATGTATACCAAGCACTTTTCCAAGTATAAGCATCTATCTATCTATCTATCTATCTATCTTCTATCATCTATGTGTGTGTGTGTGTGTGTGTGTGTGTGTGTGTGTGTGTGTGTGTGTGTATATATATATAAGCCTAAGCGACCATCGCAACTGAACAGATGACCAAATAGGCTGTGTGGGGCGACTAGGCTGGCAGGGGGGTTAGTGAGGGGCAATCAAATGACCAAGCAGTAGGGTGCGTGGGGCGACCAGGCTGGCAGGGGGGTCAGTGAAAGGCAAACAAATGACCAAGAAGCAGGCTGTGTGGGGTGACCAGGCTGGCAGAGGTGTGGCAGTTGGGGGTGACCAGGCATGCGGGGAGGGGGGCAGTGAGAGGCGACCAGGCTGGCAGAGGCAGGCAGTGAGGGGTGACTAGGCGGGCAGTGAGGGCAGTGAGGATTGGGCCTGAACTGGCAGTCGGACATCCCCCGAGGGGTCCCAGATTGGAGAGGGTGAAGGCTGGGCTGAGGGGACCCCTGCTCCCATGCACAAATTTCATGCACTGGGCCTCTAGTATAGGAATAAATTCAGCCCTTCACCCTCTTTTATGTGAAACTTTCATTTACTTTTTTTTTCTTTTAATTCCCCTTTCCAATGTATCTCTGAAGAAAAATTATTCTAAATTTGCTACTAACTGTATCTAAGGCTTGTCCTTTGGAGATCTATTCCTACTCTTGTAAGCGCCAATGCCTACAATTTTCAAATTTAAAAGGATGTCAGGACTTATGGGAAAGCAGTCCTTATTTACCTGACCTAAGGATCAACCAAAGCACTGGCCAAGTGGATGGAAATCAACTTTAAAAATCATTAGCTTTTCAACATTAGAAATTTGTCCTTTGTTGTAAAGTAAGAGTGTATGCTAGATAACCTCTGTGTGACCCTCTAGTTCAACACTCCAGCCTTCCCTCCCTTCTGTGTGTCCCAGGAGGCTGACCTCTGTGGACCATTTGCCAGTAGAGTCTGGCTGAGAGGAGGCTTCTGAAGAAGGATAAAAGGGGAGAAAAGAGAGGTTTTGTTATTCAGCTCCTCACAACTTTTCCCACAGCTGACAATCAGAAGGCAGGGGTTGTCTGACCTGTATCAAACACCACAGTGCTATGCAGTGGCCCTAGGGTTTCACTACCCTAGAGTTCCCACAATTGCTGTTTTAAATTGCTTTTTCAGCACAGGGGTGCTAATAACTTTATACTCTTCCTGACCCTGGACACATCATCAAACTTGTTTTCTCTCAACTCTGATAATACTGCATCACTTTTTATGAAATTACCTTTAATTACCTCTCTGTTATATATTACTAGAGGCCCAGTGCATGGACCAGTGGGGTCCCTCGGCCTGGCCTGTGCCCTCTCACAATCTGGGACCCCTCGGGGGATGTTGGAGAGCCAATTTGGCCCGATTCCCACAGGCGAGGCCAAGGGACCTCACCGCTGCACGAATCTGTGCACTGGGCCTCTAGTATGCATATAAGATCTTTCGTTAATCTCTTCCTGCCCTCCCCCCTCCTGGCTTTCCTCTGAGATGCATTGGTCTGTTCCATGTTTCCATGCCTGTGCATTAACTGTATGCCCCCTGGTGGTCAGTATATGTCATAGCAATTGGTTGAACAGTCGTTTAGGCTTTTATATATATAGATATCCTATATAATAAAAGCCTAATATGCTAAGTGTCTGGTTGTCCAGTTGGTTGTCCAACCAATCAAAGCATAATGATATGCTAATAACATGCTAAGGCCTCTCAACTGCTCACTATGATGTTCACTGACCACCAGGGGGAAGACGCTCCGACCGATAGGATAGTTTGCTCCTGGGGTTCCGCTGAAGTCCTCCCCAGCCCTGATTGTGCAACGGTGGGGTCCCTTGACCTGGCCTTCACCCTCTCTCAATCTGAAACTCCTCGGGGGATGTTGGAGAGCCAGTTTTGACCTGAGAGCAGAACTCCCAGTGGCTATGACATGCAGTGACCACCAGGGGGCACACGCTCAATTCAGAAGCTGCCCCTTGATGAACAGTGCATTCCCACAGGGGGAGCACCACTCAGCCAGAAGCCAGGCTCATGGCTGGTGAGCTCAGTGTCAGTTGGACATCCCCCAAGGGCTCCTAGACTGCGAGAGGGCACAGGATGGGCTGAGGAATGTCCCCCCAAGTGCACAAATTTTATGCACCAGGCCTCTAGTATATACATACTAGTGACCTCATGCACAGTTTCATGCACACTGAAAGGGAATTAATTAGAAGGTCCAGTGGGGTGAGACCGGGCAAGATGGGCCGAACATTCCCTGGAGCCAACCTCCTGTGGTCCCTCCTCAGCCGGCCACACCTGGGGCAGTGCTGTGGCTCTTAAGGCATCTGCAGAGTGAGTGGGGTCTCTCCATCAGGTGGGGTCCCTTGGCCTGGCCTGCAGGGATCAGGCCAAAACCAGCTCTTGGACATCCCCTGAGGGATCCGGAGTATTGCTGTGGTACAGGGTGTAGAATGCAAACAAAAGTATGGATCTGGAGCCAACAGTGCCCCAGAAACAACATAACCTACAGTCAAGGGTGGAATCATGTGGCCCCATGAGAACTGGGCTCCCTCTTCTCTGGTTACAGGGTGCATCACCTGAGAGCTGCTGCTGCCAAGTCATTTCAGCTTGGCAGCTCCTGCATGGAGCATCACCCCGCATCATACCTACCAGGCAGTCAGACGGTCACTTAGCATTTTATATATATAGATATATACTAGAGGCCTGATGCACAAATTCATGCACCACCAAGTTACCTTGGTCTGGCCTGTGGGGATTATGCTGAAACTGACTCTCTGACATCCCCCAAGGGGTCCCAAATTGTGAGAGGACATAGGCCAGGCTGAGGGACCCCACCGGTGGACAATCAGGGATGGAAAGGGACTGCGGGAAGGCTCCAGGGCATGGCCAGCCTGGCTTGCCCAGTCTTGATTGGGGCTGGCCAGCTAGGCAGTGACCATGAGAGGGTTTCAGGGCATGTCTGGCCCAGCTTTCTCAGTCCTGATCGGGGCCGATTGGGGCAGGCCAGCTGGGGAGGGACTGTGGGAGGTTGTGTGGCCAGGGAGGAATGCCAGGAGGGCTCCAGGCATATCCAGCCATTCTAGCCCAGTCCCAATCGACCAGACCCCAGCAGCAAGCTAACCTACTGGTTGGAGCATCTGCCCCCTGGTAGTTATTGCAAGTCATAGTGGTTGGTTGAATGGTCAAATGAATGGTTGGACACTTAGCATATTAGGCTTTTATTATATAGGATACATATAGACATATATATGTATCCTATATAATAAAGAGGTAATATGCAAATTGACCATCATGCCATAACACAAGCTGGCTGCCCCCATGTGGTCACAAGATGGCCACCACAAGATGGCTGGCAGGGGAGGGCAGTTGTGGGTGATCAGGCCAGCAGGGGAGGGCAGTTAGGGGTGACAAGGCTGGCAAGAAAGCAGTTAGGCATCAATCAGGCTGGCAGGGGAGTGGTTAGGGGGTGATCATGCTGGCAGGCAGAAGCATTTAGGGGCAATCAGGCAAGCAAGCAGTTGGGAGCCAGCTGTCTTGGATTGTGAGAGGAATGTCCGATGGCCAGCAGTTGGAAATCCCCTGAGGGGTCCCACATTGGAGAAGGGAGAGGGTATATATATATATATATATATATATATATATATATATATATATATAAACAATGAGCTCCCAAATTCAATTACTTCATACAAAAGAACAGGGCAGAGCAGAGAAAGATATATAATTATCACTTTCCTTCTAGAACTAAATTGAAAAAAAAAATTGTATGATTAACAAGTACTGTCAAGATGACATTTTTATGAAAATGGTGAGTACCCAGACACCAATATAACTGAGTTTATTGAAAAAAAAGGATTAAAGTGCAGAGTAGTAAAACAGAGACTTCTGTAATTTTCACAGATACATAGTAGCTTTTGAGGTTTCTGATGCCTCTGGTTTGGGAAATGAAACTCAAAAGTAGCATAGAAAACTTGAGTATAGGGAAACATGAAGATGACTTCAGTGTTATTTTAATTCATTCATCTAAGAGATATTTATTGATCTTATATTCATTGTCAGGCAATAAACCACCACTGGTGATATAAAGATCAATGGTATTGTGCTCTTCATGTGCAAAGAAGAATTATATTTCAAAATTATAAATGCTATCATAAGAAAATGATTAAAGGTATTGGATTACAGAGAGGTGATATCAGTGCTGGGACAAAAACTTTAATTTTTTGAACTCACAGAATAAAGTGTAATCTTGAAGAAATAAAATAGGATTCACTCAGGGTGATAGATTTGAGAGCATCAGAAGATTAAAAGAGAGGCAGGCTACAATTTTGTTTTGTTTTAAGTAACTTTTTCTTCCATGGGTCATAGAAATGACAGATAAAAAGCTAATAGGTCTTATAAACAATGTTCTGATGTGGCTTTAAAGGATTGTACCCCCTTATGTTTATGATTTTATAAAATAATAACAAAAGAGATCACTCTATTATATATAACTAGAGGCCCAGGGCACAAAATTCATGAACATGTGGGGTCCCTAGGCCTGGCTGACAATCAGGACTAATCAGGGCCAGGCCGATTAGGTCCAGGCCAATCGGGGCCTGAAGGTCCTGGTGGGGTCAGGAGAGGAAGTGCTGGTTGCCGCGTCAGGTGTGGAAGGAACAGATGCCAGATGCTGATGCAACTCTCAGCGCCCCACCACTGCATGGTTCCCCTGCCCTCCTCCTCCTTCCCTGGTCGCCATACCACAACCAGAGCCTGCTGATCAGGGGGAGGGATGGAGCCTGCAGGCCAGGGGAGAAATGGAGGGAGGGACTGCAGGAGGTTTTCTGGCTGGAGGGGGTGGCAATGGGAAGTAGCTAACCCTTGGCCCCCCTGGGAAAGGGGCTGCATCCTCTGCCACCTACCCCTGGTTCCCTATCCCAGCCCAGGGCCCAAAGGGCCGGGCAGGATTGGGAGAGGAGGTGACAGTCACCAGGCTGGGCATGGAAAGAACAGATGCCAGATGCCAATGCTGCCCTCCCCACTCCGCCACCACATGGTACTTCGCCTCTCCCCCTCCTCCTTCCCTTGCCACCGTGGCAGGTGGTGGGCCAATCAGGGCCTGATGGCTGGGGTGAGGGACAGGGGGAGGGTCCATGGGAGGTTGGCTACCTGCCCCGAGGAGGGAGCTGGTCCTCGGTCCCCCTGAGAAAGGGGTCACGTCTGCCACCACCCACCCTCAGTTCCTTATCCCAACCTGGGGCCCAGCCCTAATCATGTGATTGGTGCCTGCTGGCTGGGGGAAGGGACTGCAGGAGATTGGCCAGTCAGGGGAGATTCCCTGTGGGAGTGCACTGACCACCTGGTGGTCAGTGCGTGTCATAGTGACTGGTCGTTCCAGTTGTTTGGTCATAACAGTTGCTTAGGCTTTTATATATATATATAGATTTGTGTCAAATCAAAAGTATGAACTATAAGTGCTTAGAGTTATTTTAGAATTTCACTGTAAATTAATTTTCATTGACCAAACTCTACACAAGGTTTCTCTTTACTTCTGTAGAAAAGATACTCCTTTTAATAAAACAAAACTTTCCCTAAGAGAACTAACCAATTCTACTAAGATTTTCAGTTTTCTATTTCACACTTCTTATGTAATTCCTCTTTATCTTCCCCCAAACATTTCCTCCCTCTTATTTCTCTACATTTATTAATAAATGCTATATGGCCATTTTATCTATTTATTGGGTGACAAAAATACGTAAATAATTTGCAGAAGCATACTAGTTAAGAATTGGACTTCCAGTAAAATGGCACACTGTGTTCTCCTCCTCCCACTAACACATCAAAATTACAACTGAAATATAGAGCAGCCACCCTAGAGAACCACCTGAAGACCAGCTGAATGGAAGTCCTGAAATAGCCATATTGAGCCTGGAAGGAGGGGCAGAAATGTGAAATAGGCTGGTCCCACACCCACGTGTGGCAGTTAAGAATTAAGATAGACAAATATCACATAAATTCACTTATATGTGGCATATAATGAACAAAGTAAACAAACAAAATAGAAACAGACTCATAGATATAGAAAACAAACTGACAGATGTCAGGGGAGATGTTGGGGGGAATGGGTGAAGATGATGATGAGCTCAAACAAAAAAAAACACAAACTAAACTAGACACAGACAACAGTATGGTGATTACCAGAAAGAAAGGGGGGTGGAGAGAAAGAAAAGGGTAAGGGGGATAGAAAAGGGTAATGCAAGAAGACTTGACTTGGGGTGGTGAACATACAATACAATATACAGATGATATATTATAGAATTGTACACTTGAAACTTATAAAATTTTATTAACCAATATCACTCCAATAAATTCAATGAAATTTTTAAAGAAGATAATTAGAAGGAATACCTCAGCTGCAGAGGTCCCTCCTGAAGAGTGAGAATCCCAGACCCATATTGTGCTCCCCAACCTAGACCACCAGTATAGGGAGCAGGAGTCCTCACAAGATTTAACTTTAAAGATTAGCAGGTATTCTGTCAGGTGAGATGGAGAGCTGCTAGAGTCGCAGTTGTTGCTCTTCTCAGCACCACGCAGCTGTTACTCTTAAAGGGCCTGTGCATGTGCTCACTGATGGACTCACTCACTCTGAGATACAGTGTTCAGGCAGCAGTTTGAAAAGCACTGGGGACATATAGTGGGGGGAAATGAATTATTTGGCTTCAAGGGGAGGTTTGGAGGGGCAGGTCTCGCTGGGACAGAAGTGTGGTCATGTGCCCTTGTTCCTTTGTTGAGCCTTCCCCCCAACACACAGTTAGAAGGTGGGCACCATTGCCTTTATTAAGCCTTCTTTCTACACACCAAGCAGTCAAATGCCATTATTTTTTTTTGCTGAGCTCTACCGCCACCCAGCCTACAGCCACAGGTGGGCACTAAATTTGAGTCTCCATCAAACTGGCTAACTCCTCTAGCCTCACCCTGATGCTTCCCTGAGAACCCACACATCCAAGTTATAAATAGGCCCTTACCTCTTTCAGCACCTTTCTCTAACAAGTGGCCAGCCTTAGCCTATGTGGCAGATTTCCCTAAAATATGTAAGAGATCTACAAACCCCAAACAACAAGTGACTGCCCTTGACATGCTCTGTACTTCTTGCTAAGTGGCACTCAGCCCAGCACTACTGGCAGCTGGACTCAGTTTGCCGCATAGCCTTCCCCAGGCCTTCACCAAATAGCCTCAAATAGTATCAGAAATTGTCTAAAGAACACAGTTGGAGATATCACATTACCTGTTATCAAATTACACCACAAGGCTAGAGTAATCATAACAGCAAGGAACTGGCATAAAGTCAGACATATATGTCAATGGAACAAAATAACCCAGAAATAAACTCACACCTATATGGTCAATTAATCTATAACAAAGAAGGCAAGAATATACTATAGGATAAAGACAGAATCTTGGGCAGAGGACGTGAATAGACATTTCTTCAGGTCCATATAGATGGACATACAGATGGCCAATAGACATATAAAAATATGCTCAGTGTCATTAATCATCAGAGAGATGCAAATTAAAACTACAATTATATCACCTCACACCTGTACGAATGGTTATACTCAATAAATAAAGACAAATATTGGCCAGGATGTGGAGAAAAGGGAACCTTCATGCACTGTTGGTGGGATTGCAAATTTGTGCATTCAATATGGAAAACAATATGCAGGCTCCTGAAACACTTAAAATGAGAACTACCATTTGACCCAGGTATCCCACTTCCTGGTATTCATCTGAAGAAATCCAAAATACTAAATTGAAAAGATATATATGCAGCCCTATGTTCATTGCAGTATTATTTAAAATAACCAAAATACAAATGTAACCTAAGTACTCATTGATAAACAATTGGATAAAGAAGAGATGTACATACAAATACAGGATGGGGGGGGGGGGGGAGAGTAGGTTTACAATTGTTCTTATGGAAAATAATATAATAATTAGTAAATAATAATACAAGAATAAACTCTGTTTTGCATACTCAGAAGAGTAAATCTACTTTTACCCCACCCTGTATAAAATGAAATATTACTTGGCCATAAAAAGAATGAAATCTTACCATTTGCAACAAAATGGATGGACCTAGAGAATTTTTTACTAAGTGAAGTAAGTCTGGGACATAAAGACAAATATCATATTACTAGAGTCCCGGTGCACTATATTCATGCATTGGGGGGGGGGGGTGGTCCCTCGGCCCAGCCTGCACCCTCTCCAATCTGGGACCTCAAATGGGCAGTCAGACATCCCTCTCACAATACAGGATTGCTGGCTCCCAACTGCCCACCTGCCTGCCTTCCTGATTGCCCCTAATTGCTTCTGCCTGCCAGCCTGATCACCCCCTAACCACACCCCTGCCAGCCTGATTGATGCCTAACTGCTCCCCTGTCAGCCTGTTTGCCCCTAACTGCCCCTCCCTTGCAGGCCTGGTCCCTCCCAACTGCCCTCCCCTGCTGGCCATCTTGTGGTGGCCATCTTCTGTCCACAAGGGAGCAGGAACTTTGATCACATGGGGGCAGCCATCTTGTGTGTTCGAGTGATGGCCAATTTGTATATTACACTTTTACTAGATAGGCTTTCACTTATATGTGGAATCTAAAAAAGAAAAAATACAGAAACAAGCTCATAATTACAGAGGACAAACTGATCATTGCCAGATGGAAGGGAATTGGTGACTGGGTAAAAGGTGAAGGGATTAAAAAGTAGAAATTGACAAGTACGTGGGGATGTAAACTAGAGCATAGGGAATATAGTCAATAATATTGCAATAACTATGTACAACATCAAATGGATACTAAACTTATCAGAAGACCATTCTGATGGCAAATAAATGTTTAATCCTATACTGTGCTCCTGATATTAATATAATATTGATTGGCAAGTATAATTGAAAAATGAAATAAATTTTAAAAATGCCTTTTAACTAAACATCTCATTTATTAGAGAAATGGTGTTTTACTGAAGTATTCTGAATATGTTGTTTACATAGAAATAATAATAAAATGTGAATTCATCAAAGTGGATTTTTATATCTACCACTAGAGGCCCGGTGCACAAAATTCATGCCTGGGGGGGGGATGTCCCTCAGCCCAGCCTGCACCCTCTCCAATCTGGGACCCCTTGAGAGATGTCTGACTGCCCATTTAGGCCCGATCCCACCAGACAGTTGGACATACCTCTCACAATACAGGACTGCTAGCTCTCAACTGCTCGCCTGCCTGCCTTCCTGATTGCCCCTAACCGCTTCTGCCTGCCAGCCTGATCACCCCCTAACCACTCCCCTGCCAGCCTGATCGATGCCTAACTGCTCCCCTGCCAGCCTGTTTGTCCCCAACTGCCCTCCCTTGCAGGCCTGGTCCCTCCCAACTGCCCTCCCCTGTTTGCCATCTTGTGGCAGCCATCTTTGACCACATGGGGGCAGCCATCTTATGTGTCGGAGTGATGGTCAATTTGCATATTACTCTTTTATTAGGTAGGATAGAGGCCTGGTGCACGAATGGGAGTCAGCTGGTTTGCCCTGAAGCGTGTCCCGGATCAAGATGGGGTTTTCCTTAGGGCGTGGGGCTGCTTGGATGAGGGGCCTGTGGTGGTTTGCAGGCAGGCCACGACCCTGGTGACACAAGTGGAGGCCCCGGTATCTGGGATTTATTTATCTTCTATAATTGATACTTTGTAGCCTTGAGTGGAAGCCTTGGCCAGCCAGGGTGTGCAGAAAGCTTGGCATCCTCCATCGCCTCCTGTTCACTCCATGGCCACAGCCATCTTGGTTGGGTTAAATTGTGTACTTGCTCCTAATTGGCTGGTGGGCATGACTTATGGGTGTAGTGGAGTAATGGTTGATTTGCATATTACTCTTTTATTAGATAGGATAATAAAAATTCTAGCCCTAGCATGTTTGGCTCAGTGGATAGAGCGTCAGCCTGCAGACTGAAGGGTCCCGGGTTTGAAGGGTCAAGGGCACAAGCCCAGATTGCGGGCTCAATCCCTAGTAGGAAGCATGCAGGAAGAGGGTGATCAATGATTCTCTCCCATCATTGATGTTTCTATCTCTCTTTTCTTTCCCTTCCTCTCTGAAATCTATAAAAATATATTTAAAATTTCCTAGCAATTTATTATATATGAGACTTTGAACAATGACCTTCTTTCCTGGAGATGTTATCTAAAATGTTAAGGTATTTTTCATTTCAAGAAGGTGTGAGATTATATTTTTGCCTTTATTTTTAATATACTTTCTGTCAGTATCTGCCTTATTATCACTTTTAATCATTGTAGAGCTCACTCTCACACCCTACATCCAGGCATGATAAATAGTTTCCTTAAGGCATAATAAGAACATGTAGTAATAAACCTTAACTGGGGCAAGCTCATTCCTTAAGAATCTATATTTAAGGTAGATTAGTAATAAATCCAGGAAATCAGGTCATTGGAAATAAAGAATAATGCAAAAGTAAATCTGCCTCAATGTACATTAGCAAAATCCATAAATTTTATAAAGCAAACATCTTGAGCATTTTTAATATGGTAGGTTAAAAATAACATTTTTGTGCCACAACTATCTCCTCCCTCTCCCCCTTACCACAGGTGTCAATTTCCAATGAGCTTCTAGGGACACTCCACTAACTAGAATAAAAGAAACCTTTTGACAAATCCATTCATGTAAGCAGTGTTCCAGGCCCGAAATTATCCAAGTAATGAATTCTAAAGAAGATGAATCCAGAAATTAAACACATATGTGTGTGCGTGCATGCATACACACACACACACACACACACACACACACACACACACACACACACATATCCTACTCAGAGGTTCATTAATATGACGTAATATTTGAATTTCCTAATGGCTTTAAATTTTTATAGTCTTTCCTTACAAAGTTTCAAAACAGAATGACTGGATCATTACACTTTTTATATGGGTGAGAGAACAGGGAGAAAAAGGGCTCATGATTTTTTTTGGTTCTTTAAGTAAGTCATACAATCTGGAAAATTGTTCATGCTCCTAGATCATTGCGCTGTTTCCCTTGTAATTGGCTGGCATGTTAGGAAATAGTCCCATCAAACATCATAGGCAATGACTCAGATGTCAGAAACTTAATTTCAAGTAACCAATTAATTTAATTTATTTAATAAATTAATCTAGGGTTTTTTGCTACCAGTCAGTAATTGACCATTATTTTCTCTTTTTAAAAAACAAACTACAGAAGTAAATTTGTTTTAAAATTACTTAACTAACAGAACATATAGGCACAGCATATGGGGCTGTAGCTAGAAGACAGCCTTAAATTTAAAACAATATTTAGTGTTGGTGCTTTTTGTTTCATTTTGGTTTATGATCATTCAACTCCTTCAGGCCAGCAATATAAAAATGTTTAAATAAGAGTTATGGGCTATCCCTGGCTTGGCAGTTCAGTTGGTTAGAGCATGGTCCCATATACAAAGGTTGCAAGTTTGATCTCCTGTCAAGGTACATACAAGAAGCAACCAATAAGTGGAACAACAAAAATCCCTCTCTCTCTCTCTCTCTCTCTCTCTCTCTCTCTCTCTCTCTCTCTCTCTCTCTCTCTCTCTCTCTTCATAAAATAGTATATTATATGAAGATTAATCAGGTCCAATTAAATATATATACTATATTCACAATAATCACTTAAGAAAGAACAAACACATATAGCTAAATTTTTGAGAAAAGTTAAAATAAAATATTTATACACACATATATACAACATAAACATGGCATATATATATATACACACACATTTATATATATATTCACATATATGTGTGTGTGTATATATATATATATATATATATATATCCTATCTAATAAAATAGTAATATGCAAATTGATCATCACTCCAACACACAAGATGGCTGCCACCATGTGGTCAAAGATGACTGCCCCCATGTGGACCCAAGATGGCCACCACAAGATGACCAGCAGGGGAGGGCAGTTGGGAGGGACCAGGCCTGCAAGGAAGGGCAGTTGTGGGTGATCAGGCCAGCAGGGGAGGGCAGTTGGGGGGGACCAGGCCTGCAGGGGTGGGCAGTTAGGGGTGACCAGGTCAGCAGAGGAGGGAAGTTTGGGGCTACCGGGCCTGTAGGGAAGAGCAATTGGGGGGGACCAGGCCTGCAGGGGAGGGCAGTTAGGGGCAAACAGGCTGGCAGGGGAACAGTTAGGCATCAATCAGGCTGGCAGGGGAGTGGTTAGGGGGTGATCAGGCTGGTAGGCAGAAGTGGTTAGGGGCAATCAGGAAGGCAGACAGGCGAGCAGTTGGGAGCCAGCAGTCCTGGATTGTGAGAGGGATGTCCAACTGCCTGGTGGGATCGGGCCTAAATGGGCAGTTGGACATCCCTCTAGGGGTCCCAGATTGGAGAGGGTGCAGGCTGGGCTGAGGGACAACCCCTCCCCCACCATGCATGAATTTCGTGCACCGGGCCTCGTGTGTGTGTGTGTGGGTGTGGGTGTATATATATATATATAGACCCACACCCACACACCTGGGTGTATATATATATATATATATACACCCACACCCACACACACACACCCACACACACACACACACACTTAGGAAGTGGAAATATTTGGAGGCTATTATTTTGCCAACCACACACACATGTATATCTATACATATGTACACACATAAATATATATACATATACACACACACAAAGAGAAATATTCTAAAGATGCACATCATAACATTAACAATAGGTGGATGGATTTTGTCTGCCCCCCCCCCCCCCAAACACTTAGGAACATCAGGCATCCAGTAGAAATGTAGAAACTGACAAGCTCATTCTATGCATATATGGGAAGTGGTAGATCTAGAAAGGCCTATAGAATCTTAAAGACTTAGAACAATGTGGGAAGACTAACAGCACAAGATTTTACCAATTTTAAGGCTATAATATTCAACACTGGTTCATAATTGCATAAGGATAGACATATAGAGCAATGGAATAAAATTGTGTGCTATTTATAAGTCCAATGCTAAGTACATCAGTTGCTACCCCTCATGGTATAGTAAATTCAACTTGTAGAATAAAATTATAAATTTAAGTGCAATAAATAGCATTCTGGCAAAATAAAATACTGTATTCTATTGCATCAGATTTTATATAAATATTCAAAAGGATGATACATATCTATGATTAAAAGTATAAAAAAACTGTCCATGGCTTGTTATTGGGTAAGCAAAAGTATATTTTAAAATAATAATCAGTACTATATGAATGATATCTTGCTATAATGTGGACATGTCACATCTATGAACCCATTCTGTTTAAAAGGATGCTTATCACAGTGTTAAAAAAGGTAAATTTAACTTTCTGAGGTAGTTTTGTTTTTCTCTATAATTTTGGTTTTGTTTGAACATTTTAAATATAAATTATTTTTTAATTAGAAAAAAATTAAGAAAGCTTCAATCTGGGTAAAATTCTAGTGCTTTATACATATTTATTGTTTTTAATGAAAACATAATTTTTCTTGGTATAAGTACAATCATTTTTTTGGAAATCAATGAGAAGCTATTTGAACCATTTGTGACAGCATGAAACCCAGTTTGCATGGCCAGAATGTATTTGAAAAAGAGAACTAGGTCAGGATGCACTTGAGCTGGCTGGAAATCAGTTGGACCACAGTCTACTTTCAA
Organism: Corynorhinus townsendii; assembly: GCA_026230045.1. NCBI lineage: Eukaryota > Metazoa > Chordata > Mammalia > Chiroptera > Vespertilionidae > Corynorhinus > Corynorhinus townsendii. The sequence goes on along the minus strand of JAPDVU010000001.1, from coordinate 109,994,342 downwards.
AGCAGATAAAAGAAACACCAGGCAAAAGTTAAAATCATCACCAAAGTTGTCTAAGTCAATGTATGTTGGAAAACAGAAGAAATAATCAAAGGGAAAGGGAGCAATGTTTTAAAGGAACAACTTTGGGAGAAGCATTTAATAAAACATCATATTTCAGTTTATATCATGTATAAAATTTCTAGTAGTTTTTAAACTGAAGTTATTTATTGAAAAGCACACAAAGAAAGATTTAAGCTACCTAAACTTAAACGTTAAAATCTGATTACAGACTCAGTGCTCTATTGTGCAGTGTCCATAGTTTCCAGTTAATCTAAAATCTCTTTATTCCTGTGATTGATGTATATGAAACTTATTTAAGCAAAGCTATTCTTTATTTAATATAATAAGTTAAGCCAATATTTTTATTTAGAGTAGAACCTGCAAATACTCAGCTCTGTCAATTATATAATGTTCCTTACAAAGGAAAAAATAGCAAACGTTTTTTTTTTTGTAAAGTCATCAGGAAAATGATTTTTCTAGTGATAAACATCATACTGAGGAGCTAGAGCATTATTTATTTATTTTGAAATATTTATAGTTGAGAATATTTCAGATGTCCCCTTTTCCTCCCCATTATCCCCCTCCACCCAGTTCCCACCCCACTCCAGGCCTTCACTACCCTATTTACTGTGTTCATAGGTAATGCATATATGCATTTAAGTTCTTTAGTTAACCTCTTTCGGCCCCCTCAAACTTTCCTCTGAGATTCATCAGTCTGTTCCATGTTTCCATGCCGCTGGTTCTATTTTATTCATCAATATACTTTGTTCACTAGATTCCTTGTTTGTTTATTTTGATTTTAGATTTAATTGTGGACAGATATGTATTTATTGCCATTTTACTGTTCATATTTTTTAATATTTTTCTTTATCGATTAAAGTATTACATATGTGTTCTTATCCTCCCATTGACCACCCCCCCCACACACACACACACTGATGCCCTCACCTCCCTGGTGTCTATGTCCATTGGATAGGCTTATATGTATGCATACAAATCTTTGGTTGATCTCTCTCCCTTACCCCCACCTTCCCCTACCTTCCCTCTGAGGTTTGATGGTCTGATCGATGCTTCTCTGTCTCTGCATCTATTTTTTATCATCAGTTTATGCTGTTCATTATATTCCACAAATGAGTGAGATCATGTGATATTTATCTTTCTCCGACTGGCTTATTTCAATTAGCATAATGGTCTCCAGTTCCATCCATGCTGTTACAAATGGTAGGAACTCCTTCTTTTTTACTGCAGCATAGTATTCCATTGTAGAGATGTACCACAGTTTTTAATCCACTCATCTGCTGGTGGGCACTTAGTCTGGTTCCTAATCTTAGCTATGGTAAATTGTGCTGCTTTGAACATAGGGGTGTGTATATCCTTTCTGATTCGTGTCTTTAATTTCTTGGGATATATTCCCAGAAGTGCGGTCACTGGGTCAAATGGGAGTTCCATTTTTAGTTTTTTGAGGAAACTCCATACTGTTCTCCACAGTGACTGTACCAGTCTGCATTCCCATCAGCAGTGCAGGAGGGTTCCTTTTCCTCCCCATTCCACCAGCACTTGTCCTTTGTTGATTTGTTGATAATAGCCATTCTGACAGGTGTGAGATGGTACCTCATTGTCATTTTGATTTGCATCTTTCAGATGATTAGTGACTTTGAGCATATTTTCATATGTCTCTTGGCCTTTCTTCTGTCTTCTTTTGAAAAGTATCTATATAGGTCCATTGCCCATTTTTTTATTGGATTGTTTATCTTCCTTTTGTTAAGTTGTATGAGTTCCCTGTAAATGTTGGAGATTAAACCTTTATCAGTGATAACATTGGCAAATATGTTCTCCCATGCAGTGGTCTTTCTTGTTGTTTTATTGATGGTTTCTTTTGTTGTACAGAAGCTTTTTATTTTGGTGTAGTTCCATTTGTTTATTTTCTCTTTAGTTTCCATTGCCCTAGGAGCTGTATTGGTGAAGAAATTGCTTTGGCATATGTCTGAGATTTTGCTGCCTGTGGATTCCTCTAGTATTTTTATGTGTTCTCGTCTTATGTTTAAGTTCTTTATCCATTTTGAGTTTATTTTTGTGTATGGTGTAAGTTGGTGGTCTAGTTTAATTTTTTTTGCATATATCGGTCCAATTTTCCCAACACCATTTATTGAAGAGACTGTCTTTACTCCATTATACGTCTTGCCTCCTTTGTCAAATATTAATTGAGCATAGTGGTTTGGGTTGATATCTGGATTCTCTATTCTATTCCATTGATCTACATGTCTGTTCTTGTGCCATTACCAGGCTGTTTTGAGAACAGTGGCTTTGTAATACAGCTTGATATCTGGTATTGAGATCCATCCTACTTTGTTCTTCTTTCTCAGGATTGCTGCAGCTATTTGGGTTCTTTTTGAAATTCCAGAAGAATTTTTGGAGAGTTTGTTCTAAGTCTGTGAAATATGCCGTTGGCATTTTAATGGTGAGTGCATTGAATCTTTAGATTGCTTTGGGTAATATAGACATTTTAATGATGTTGATTCTACCAATCCATGAACATGGTATGTTCTTCCATCTATTTATGTCTTCCTCTATCTTTTTTCAGTGTCCTGTAGTTTTCTGAGTATAGGTCTTTTACCTCCTTAGTTAATTTTATTCCTAGATATCTTAATTTTTTTTGGTGTGATGGTAAATGGGATTGCTTTTTTAGTCTCTCTTTCTATAAGTTCACTATTGGTGAGTAGAAATGCCATAGATTTTTGGCATTAATTTTGTATCCTACTACATTGCTAAATTCATTTATGAAGTCTGAAAATCTTTTGATGGAGACTTTAAGGTTTTCTATGTACAGTATCATGGCAGTTTTATGTCTTCTTTTCCAGTTTGGATGCCTTTTATTTCTTCTTCTTGTCTAATTGCTATGGCTAGCACTTCCAGAATTATACCAAACAGGAGTGGTGAAAGTGGGCATCCCTGTCTTGTTGCTGTTCTTAGGTGAAATGGTTTTAGTTTTTGCCCATTGAGTATGATGTTGGCTGTAAGTTTGTCATATAAGGCTTTTATTATGTTGAGGTATGTTCCCTCTATTGCCATTTTGCTGAGGGATTTTATCAAGAAAGGGTATTGGATTTTGTCAACTGCTTTTTCTGCATCAATTGATATGACTATATGATTTTTATCTCTCAGTTTCTTTATGTGATGTATCACGTTTATTGATTTGCAGATATTATACCATCCTTGCATTCCTGAGATAAATCCTACTTGTTTTGGTATTTTTAATCTCTTATTCTACTACTACTACTACGACTGCTACTACTGATAGGAAAAATGAGATATTTAGAGTTGGGGCTAGCAATTTGAATCTGTGTCAGCAACCTACTGTACCCTCTTGTTAGCCTATAATTAAATCATTGCCCCTTCTTAATTATCTGGTCCTGCAAGCCGCTGTGCTGATATAAGGGTCAGGTCCATCCTTGGTTCCTCCCATGCCAGGTGTCTTCTGATTATCCAAGCTATGCTGTGCTCAAGGCTGCAAGCTTTCTACAGGATATCTGCTAAACACAATAAGTCTTTCTCTGCCCCAGTTTGTTCTCTTTAACCCTTTCAATATATATAGAGAAAATCTCATTGACCAGGCTGTTCAGGATCTGGATCTCAAAGCCCCCTGAACCAGCAGCATTAAAGGCTCTTTCCCAAACCTCACAGTGTCCAACTGTCACTTCTGCGCCAATTTCATAAATTCCATATTTCATAACACTTCATCTTCTTAAAAAATACCCTTCAACATTTCATGTTATACTGGTTTGATGGTGATGAACTCCTTTAGCTTTTTCTTGTCTATGAAGCTCTTTATCTGACCCTCAGTGCTAAATGATAACTTTGCTGGGTAGAGTAATCTTGGTTGTAGGTCCTTGCTATTCATCACTTTGAATACTTCTTGCCACTCCCTTCTGGCCTTCATAGTTTCTGTTGAGACATCAGCTGACAGTCATATGGGCTCCTTCTTGTAGTTAATCAACTGATTTTCTCTAGCTTCTTTGAAGTTTCTGTCTTTGTCTTTAACCCTTGGAATTTTAATTATGATGTGAATTAGTGTAGGCCTCTTTGGGATCCTCTTGTTTAGGGCTCTCTGCACTTCCTGGATTTGTAAGTTTGTTTCTTTCATCAGGTAGGGGAAGTTTTCTGTCATTATTTCTCCAAGTAGATTTTCAATATCTTGCTCTCTCTCTCTTCTCCTTCTGGTTCCCCCATCATGTGTTTGATGGTATGCTTGAAGCAGTCCCAGATGCTCCTTACACTATTTTCATATTTTTGTATTATTTTTTTCTTTTTTTAATTTCTTTATTGATTAAGGTATTACATATTTTTTCTTTTCTTTTTTTCTGATAGGTATTTTTTTTTTCCTTTCTCATATTCCAAATCATTGCTTTGATTCTCAGAATCCTCTTCTTTACTGTTTATTTCCTGTAAATCATTCCTCTTTTCAGTTAGTGCATGATTAATTTCTGACTGGTCCTTTTTAATGTCTTTGAAATTTTCACTAAAATCCTTGAAAGTCTAATTTCCTTGAATCTCAAATTAAGTTACTTAAGCAACCTTATAACCATTGTTTTAAACTCTGTATCCAATAGTTTGCTTGCTTCCATTTCATTTAGTTCTTTTTCTGGATAGTTCTTCTGTTCTTTCATTTGTGACATGTTTCTTTGTCTCTGCATTTTGGCCACTTTCTTATGTTTGTTTCTATGTTTTAGGTAGATCTGCTATGTCTCCACGAATTGGTAGAGTGGCCTTGTGTAGTAGTTGTCTTATAGGGCCCAGTGGCTCAGCCTCCCCAGTCACCAGCCTCCCTAGTCACCTCTAGGTGTTCCCCTGTGTGGACTGTGTACATAGTCTTGTTGTAGTTGAGCCTTAAGTGCTGTTGGCATCACTGGAAGGAATTGACCTCATGTTAACTAGCTGGGAGGACCAGCTGTGATTACAGTGGGAGAGATGCTATGCAGGAGACCCCCCTATGGTGCAGGACTTTCTTCAGTGGGGCTTTGGTAGTCACTGCGTCTGCCCCTTGAGTGTGTCACTTGTGGATGTGTAGAGTTGTAATCTGCTTTGGTCAGAACCTTTCCATCAGGTGCCCTGGCTCTGGGGACTCCCAGGAGGTAAAAAATCAGCCATTGCTTGGGGCCACCAGGTAGGAGCTACTGAGTGATCTTCAGATGGCTGCTACTTGTGTTGGGCTTGTGAAGTGCCCAGGCAAGGCCCAGCTGTGAAATCAAGGCAAGCTTGTGCTAGTGCCTGGTGTTGGGCCTCTTATTGGTAGGTATGGGCATGCTAATGCCAACTGTTGTTTGTTTGAGAGATTTTTGGAAAGAATGAATCCTGAGCCACATGGTATATTCCTATGAAAAAGCAGCTACAATCAGGTTGGGTGGGGCTGCAAATTGAATGGGGTAAGGTCTCAGGGAATTACCAGGGCATAGTGAACCAGGCTGATGGAAACTCAGATATGGCTGCCAGTCAGCTCTGCAATGGGGAAGGTCCAAGCAGAGGAACAGTGACCCCGGTGAGCACCACCATCTGGGAGAAAGCCACCCCTGAGTTCCTGTCTTGATGCCAGATAATCTAGTTTCTCCTTGTATGTCCCTGGGTCCCCTAAAGCCACCATCTAGTATTGGAGCTCAGAGGGAGTGGGGCCATGTAAATTAGTGTGCTGTCCCTTTAAGAGGAACTGCTTGGGACTCAAGCAGTCTCTATGTCACTTAGCCACAATTCCTGCTGGTTTTTACAGCCCAAAGTTATGAGGACTTCTCTTCCAAGTTTTGGAATCCTGGGCTGATAGTCTGGTGTGGGCCTGTGATCCTTTGATTCTCACAGGAGTCTTCTGTAGTCAATATACCCCTCCTGACTGGATAAAAACACCACACATTGATGTAAGACCAGCTTGTTCCATGCCTCCACCCCTCCTACCAGTCTTCACGTACTTTCTTCTTTACTTCTCTAGTTGTAGGACTTCCATTCATCCAAATTTCAGGTGATTATGAATGATGGTTTTCCTGTATTTGAGTTGTAATTTTGATTTGGTTGTGGGGGGTGGTAAATACCAGCATTTACCTATGCTGCTATCTTGGTTCTCACTCAATAGACCTTTATTTAAAATACTGTTAAGGGTCCTATTATGTTAGGTAACAGGAAACAGCTCAGATATGGCATAACCACAATTCTTTAATTTGAAACAGAAACATGATTTGATTTTATTAGTTAGAAATTCAAGAGAACATGTATGTTGAATAAATAAATATTTTGTGGTGTGAGTTAATGAAAAATGAGCACTTATCTCTCCCTTAATCCAAATAGCCATTTATATTCTGAAAAATAGGTCCTGCACCAGAGATTGAAAGGCAGAGCAGTGGAGAGACAAAATGGCAGCGGAATAGAAGGATGTGTCCTGAGCCTTGTCCCGGAGCAAATAGAGGAGGCAGCTGAGAGGAGCGGAACCCAGCCCGAATTGGCCAACGAGGCACAGCTGGTGAGACAGTTTGCAGCTGGGAAGAGCAGGGATCCCCCGGATAAAGGTAAAATCAAAGATCTAGGCAGTAGAATCTGCCGGACCTCTGTGCCCAGAAGGTCAGGAGAAACTACACAGTGCCAAGCCGTGTCCCTGAGGACAGGCAAGGTCTGAAGGATTTTAGACCATAGAGTCTGGATTTGGGATCTGAGCTCAAAGGCAGCCTTTAAGAGCTGCCAGAACATGGAGTGCCGGCAAGAGAGGAACTGGCGGAGACGCGGGTCCTTCCTTGCGCTGGGGCCTGCGCCTTTCCCCACTGAAACTAGTTCGTGGGACCTTTTGGAGACAGGCGCTTACCTGTGACAGAAGTGCGGGAGAAGGGGTAGAGTTGTGGAATCTGGGCAGAGTGGGCAATGGACGGTCCAGGAGAAGTGGTAGCAAGTCTGGTGCTGAGTCATATCTAAGCCCACAGAATCCATTTTCTCCTGAGAGATAGCCCCTCCCCCCAGTCTCCAGGCAACCAATATAGCCACACCCAGTTTCCACCCTGATTAACACCATGGAATCTGAATACTCCCTGAGGCCATAGGATCTACTCTAAAGAGAAATCTTTAGAAGCTAAGCATCTCAATTACACTAGATAACCAAGCCCAGGAGAACAGAAAGATTTCACCAGTAGCACCATCACCAAAAGAACCTGGGTAGCAAAGCAATTGGATCTACAATTAAAACATTTCAGGAAAACATGGGGAGACAAAAAAGAAATACCCAAAGGAAAGAAAAAGAGGAATCATCAGAAAGGGAGTTAAATGAAATTGAGGCTAGCAGCTTAACAGAGAGAGAATTCAGAGTAATGGTTCTAAGGATGTTTAAACGGATGGATGACAAATACACACAACTCAATGAGAACTATAAGGAGCTGAATGAAAATGTCACCAACATGAAAAGAAACCAAGAGGAGATGAAGAACGACATAGCTGCAATAAAGAACACATTGGAAGGCTTAAACAGTAGACTAGATGAGGCTGAGGACCGCATCAGTGAATTAGAAGACAAGGTAGGAAAACACACACAAACACAGCAGCAAATGGAAAGAAGACTTAAAAAGCAAGAGGAGAGCCTAAGGGAGCTTTGGGACAACACAAAACGAAACAATATTAGAATAATAGGGGACAATCCAAGATGGCGGCGTAGGTAAACACCTAAACTGCTGCCTCGCGCAACAATTTCAAAAATTCAACTAAAAGACAAAACGTCTATCACCCAGAACCACGGGAAAGCTGGCTGAGTGGAAGTTCTACAACTAGAAGGAAAGAGAAAAGAGCATTGAGATGTGCACAAGCACTGAAAAGCTGAGGTACAGAGGCGTGTGATCCGGGCTGGCTGTGGGCGACTGGGTGCATTGCTTTTTTCAACCCGAATGGAGACAAGCCCCCGACTACTCTGAAATCCAGTTTCTGGGGAGACACGGGGGACCCAAACTCCTACGGGGAGAAGCTGGACTGTCTGCCAGTGAGGGTGGCTTGCTTGCAGAGCTGCACACAGGAATAATTGTTTACGGCACTGGGGCACGGGACTCTGGGATGCAGTCGGGGACACAGAGCTGGCTAACTAGCAGCCATTGCTGTTTGCCACACCCTAGCCTAGTGACACCCTGAGACCCCGCCCAGCACAACCTACAAACCCACCCAAGCTCCAAGCAGCGGCTTTAGCATAAGAAAGGCCTGCCCTATCGCAGCTTAACCTAGCAAACTTGGAGACCGGGTCAGACTGCTCCAAAACCTCCAAACCCCAAGCAAAGAGGAGAAAACTGTAGTTCTCACTGTAGCTCCTGCTGGATGGCCTCAGACAGTAGCTGACCTGCACCCCATTGGAGATCCAGAAGCCAGTGTACCTAGTGGTCAGTGTGAGACACCAGATTTCAACTCCTCACATCCATAAGTGACACATTCAAGAGGCAGACTCAGTGAGCACCAAAGCCCCACTGAAACAAGTCCTGCCCCATAAGCGTGTCTTCAGCTCAGCAGTTCTTCCATTATAGACACAGTGAGTGCTCACAGCTAATTGGCCTGGAAGTCAATTCCTCCCAGTATACCAACAGCAATTAAGGCTTAACTGCACCAAGTCTTTGCACTCAGCCCACAAAGGAGTGTACCAAGAGCGTCCACATCAGGTGATGGGGGAGGCTGAGCTACTGCCCCCTATAGGTCACCTACCACACAAAGCTACTCCATCAACACAGGGAGGCAGCCAAAATGTGGAGACAAAGAAACATGTCACGAATGAAAGAAACGGAGGAAAGCAAACTACTGTATGACATAGAGTTCAGAACCACATTTATAAGGTAACTCAAGAATCTTCTTAAAACTGCTGAGAAACTTGATGAGACCTTCAAGGAGCTTAATGAGAATGCCAAAAAAATGGAAAAGGATCAGTCAGAAATGAAGCATACACTGTCTGAAATAAAGAATATACAGAAACTCAACTGTAGATCAACGTACCCCAAGAATCAAACCAAAGATCTGAAATATGTGGAAACAAAAAACATCCAACCAGAAAAACAAAAAGAAAAAGAATCCAAAAATATGAAGATAGTGTAAGGAGCCTCTGGGACAACTTTAAGCGAACCAACATCCGAATTTTTGGGGTGCCAGAAGAAGGGAGAGAGCAAAATATTGAAAACCTATTAGAAGAAATAATGAGAGAAAACTTTCCCTACCTGGTGAAAGAAATAGATGTACAAGTCCAGGAAGCGCACAGAACCCCATACAAGAGGAATCCAAAGAGGACCACACCAAGACACATCATAATTAAAATGCCAAGGGCAAAAGACAAAGAGAGAATATTAAAAGCAGCAAGAGAAAAACAGTTAATTACCTACAAGGGAGTACCCATACGACTGTCAGCTGATTTCTCAACAGAAACTATGCAGGCCAGAAGGGAGTGGCAAGAAATATTCAAAGTGATGAACAGCAAGAACCTCCAACCAAGATTACTCTACCCAGCAAAGCTATCATTCAGAGTTGAAGGTCAGATAAAGAGCTTCACAGACAAGAAAAAGCTAAAGGAGTTCATCACCACCAAACCAGGATTACATGAAATGCTGAAGGGTATTCTTTAAGAAGAGGAAGAAGAAGAAAAAGGTAAAGATAAAAATTATGAACAACAAAATGACATCAAATACATACCTACCAACAAGTGAATCTAAAAATCAAGTGAATAAAAAATCTGAAGAACAGAATGGACTGGTGAATATAATAGAATCAGGGACATAGAAAGGGACTGGAAGCAGGTGTGAGGGGTGGGGGTAGAGATTGGACAAAAATCTTACTCCTATGGATGAAGACAGTGGCGGGGGGTAAGGGCATGGGGTGGGGTGGGGGGAATCAGGTGGAGGGGAGCTATGGGGGAAAAAATAGAGGAACACCTGTAATAATCTGAACAATAAAGATTTATTAAAAAAAATAGAACAATAGGGATACCAGGAGGAGAGGAAGAGAAGCAAGGAATAGAAAACCTGTTTGAAGAAATAATGACAGAAAAGTTCCCTGATATTGGCAAGAAAAAAACTATGCAAGTCCAAGAAGTACAGAGTCCCAAACAAGTTGAACCCCAAAAGACCGAAACCAAGACACATCATAATTAAATTGGCGAATAACAATGACAAAGTAAGAATCTTAAAGGCTGCCAGAGAGAGACAGAAAGTTACCTACAAGGGATCATCTATTAGAATATCAACTGATTTCTCAAATGAAACACACCAGGCCAGAAGGGAATGGAATGAAATATACAAAGTGATGCAAAGCAAGGGTCTGAATCCAAGAATACTATACCCAGCAAGGTTATCATTCAAAATTGAAGGTGGAATCAGGAGCTTCACAGACAAAAAAGGGCTAAGAGAGTTTATCACTACCAAGCCAGCAATGCAAAAAATGCTAAAGGGGCTGCTGTAAAAAGAAGAAAGAGAAAGGCAAAAAGAAACACAAACACTAAGGGGGAAAATATGACAAAAAACATGTACTTGTCAATAATAACATTAAAAGTAAATGGATTAAATGCACCAATCAAAAGACATAGGGTAGCTGAATGGATAAGAAAACATGACCCATATATTTGCTGTCTACAAGAGACCCACCTCAGAGCAAAGGAATCACACAGACTGAGAGTGAAGGGATGGAAAAATATTTTTCAGGCAAATGGAAATGAGAAAAAAGCTGGGGTAGCAATACTTATATCTGATAAAATAGACCTCAAAGTAAAGGCCATAAAAAGAGATAAGGAAGGCCACTACATAATACTAAAGGGAGCAATTCAACAAGAAGATATAACTCTGATAAACATATATGCACCCAACGCAGGAGCACCCAAATACATATAAAAACTCCTGGAAGAGATCAAGGGAGAGATCGACAACAATACAATCATAGTAGGAGACTTTAATACACCACTGACATCACTGGATAAATCCTATAGACAAAAAATCAGCAAAGAAACAGCAATTCTAAATGACACACTAGATCAGATGGACCTAATTGACATCTTCAGAGCATTTCACCCCAAAGCCTCGGAATATACCTTCTTCTCAAGTGCCCATGGGACATTTACAAAAATATACCACATATTGGGTCACAAACAAAGCCTCCCTAAATTCAAAAAGATTGAAATCATATCAAGCATTTTCTCAGACCACAATGGCATAATATTAGAAATAAACTATAATAAAAACATTCCAAAAAATTCAAACACGTGGAAACTGAATAGCATGCTATTAAACAATGATTGGGTGATCAACGAGATCAAAGAAGAAATTAAGAACATCCTGGAGAATAATGACAATAAAAACACAACAATGCAAATGCTATGGGACACAATGAGAGCAGTCTTGAGAGGGAAGTTTATAGCTCTACAGGCCTACCTCAAAAAACAAGAAAATATGCTAATAAATCTTCTAACTCAACAACTCAAAGAATTAGAAAGAGAGCAACAAGAAAAGCCCACAGTGAGCAGAAGGAAGGACATAATAAAGATCAGAGCAGAAATGAATGACATAGAGACCAAAAAAACAATACACAGGATCAACAAAACCAAGAGCTGGTTCTTTGAAAGGATAAACAAGATTGATGAACCTCTAGCCAGGCTCACCAAGAAGCAAAGAGAGAGGACCCAAATAAACAAAATCAGAAATGAAAGAGGTGAAATAACAACAGACCCCACAGAAATACAAAGGATTGTTAAAAAATACTATGAACAACTCTATTCTAACAAACTACACAATCTGGAGGAAATGGACACATTCCTAGAAAAGTACAACCTTCCAAAACTCACTCAGGAAGATTCTAAGAATCTCAATAGGCTGATAACTATGGAAGAAATTGAAGCAGTCATCAAAAAGCTTCCAGCAAACAAAAGGCCACACCTGATGGCTTCACAGGGGAGTTTTACCAAACATTCAAGGAAGAACTAAAACCTATCCTCCTCAGACTATTCCAGAAAATTCAAGAAGAAGGAACACTTCCAAGTTCCTTCTATGAGGCCAGCATCACCCTAATACCAAAAACAGATAAAGACTACACAATGAAAGAGAATTACAGGCCAATATCCCTCATGAAAATAGATGTCAAAATCCTCAACAAAATTCTAGCAAATCGAATCCAGCAGTACATCAGAAAGATTATACACCATGACTAAGTAGGATTTATCCCAGGGATGCAAGGATGGTACATATTCGCAAATCAATAAATGTGATACATCACATAAACAAATTGAGAGATAAAAATCACATAGCCATATCAATTGATGCAGAAAAAGCATTTGATAAAATCCAACACCCTTTCTTGATAAAAACTCTCAGCATGGTGGGAATAGAAGGATCATACCTGAACATAATAAAAGCCATATACGACAAACCCACAGCCAACATCATACTCAATGGGCAAAAACTAAAACCATTTCCCCTAAGAACAGGAACAAGACAGGGATGCCCACTCTCACCACTGCTGTTTAATAGAGTGCTGGAAGTACTAGCCATTGCGATCAGACAAGAAGAAGAAATAAAAGGCATCCAAATTGGAAAAGAAGAAGTAAAATTGTCCTTATTCGCAGATGACATGATACTGTACATAGAAAACCCTAAAGACTCCATAAAAAAATTATTAGACTTAATAACTGAATTCGGCAATGTAGCAGGATACAAAATTAATGCCAAGAAATCTAGGGCATACCAATAATGAACTTACAGAAAGAGAGACTAAAAAAGCAATCCCATTTATCATCGTACCAAAAAAATTAAGATACTTAGGAATAAACTTAACTAAAGAGGTAAAAGATCTATATGCAAAAAAGCTACAGGACACTGAAAAAAGAGATAGAGGAAGATATAAACAGATGGAAGAACATACCATGTTCATGGATTGGTAGAATCAACATCATCAAATTGTCCATACTACCCAAAGCAATCTATAAATTCAATGCACTTCCCATTAAAATACCAACAACATATTTCACAGACCTAGAACGAAATTTCCAAAAATTTATCTGGAATAAAAAAAGAACCCGAATAGCTACAGCAATCCTGAGAAAGAAGAACAAAGTAGGTGGGATCTCAATACCAGATATCAAGTTGTATTACAAAGCTACTGTTCTCAAAACAGCCTGGTACTGGCACAAGAACAGACATATAGATCAATGGAATAGAATAGAGAACCCAGAAATTGATCCAAATCAATATGCTCAATTAATATTTGACAAAGGAGACATGAACATTCAATGGAGTCAAGACAGTCTCTTCAACAAATGGTGTTGGGAAAATTGGACAGATACATGCAAAAAAATGAAGCTAGATCACCAGCTTACACAATACACAAAAATAAACTCAAAATGAATAAAGGACTTAAACATAAGATGGGAATCCATGAAAATACTAGAGGAATCCACAGGCAGCAAAATCTCTGACATATGCCAAAAGAACTTCTTCACTGATACTACTCCTAGGGCAATGGAAGCTAAAGAGAAAATAAACAAATGGGACTACATCAAAATAAAAAGCTTTTGCACAGCAAAGAAAACCATCAATAAAACAACAGGAAAGCCCACTGCATGGGAGAACATATTTGCCAATGATATCAATGATAAGGGTTTAATCTCCAACATATACAGAGAACTCATACAACTTTACAAAAAGAAGATAAACAACCCAATCAAAAAATGGGCAACTGATCTAAATAGACACTTTTTGAAAGAAGACAGAAGGCAGGCCAAGAGACATATGAAAACCTGCTCACAGTCACTAATCATCAGAGAGATGCAAATCAAAACAACAATGAGGTACCATCTCACACCTGTCAGAATGGCTTTTATCAACAAATCAACAAACAACAAGTGTTGGAGAGGATGCGGAGAAAAAGGAACTCTTTTGCACTGCTGGTGGGAATGCAGACTACTGGTGCAGCCACTGTGGAGAACAGTATGGAGCTTCCTCAAAAAAATAAAAATGGAACTCCCATTTGACCCAGTGATCCCACTTCTAGGAATATATCCCAAGAACCTAGAAACACGCATCAGAAAGGAAATATGCACCCCTATGTTCATAGCAGCACAATTCACCATAGCCAAGATTTGGAAACAACCTAAATGCCCATCAGCAGATGAATGGATTAAAAAACTGTGGTATATCTATACAATGGAATACTATGCTGCGGTAAAAAAGAAGGAGTTCCTACCATTTGCAACAGTATGGATGGAGATGGAGAATATTATGTTGAGTGAAATAAGCCAGGCAGAGGAAGATAAATATCACATGATCTCGCTCATTTGTGGAATATAATGAACAACATAGACTGATGAACAAGAACAGATCCAGAGGCTGAGAAACGTCAATGAGAACATCATACCTCAGAAAACAACCCCAAGACCAGGTGGATTCCTGCAACAGAGAGGAACTGACAGGTGTGCTCCAACCACGAAAACAAGAGGAAAAAACAGTCCAGAGATGGAAGACACTGACAACATCTTGCCACGCGAGCAGTCAGCAGCTGTGCACTGCTGCAGGTTACCTAGGACCCAACCAGTGAGGGTCGGACCTGCATTGCCACCATGTGCCCACCATCCAGATATCATTGCTGACATGTACACATAAGGAACTGTTAGACATTGAAACAGGGACTCAGAACTGTGGGACATTGAAAGTGGGACTCAAACATTTTTTTGTTTTGTTTTGTTTTGTTATTATATGTTTATTTCTAATCTGCAAAGGCGAAACTTTTTAAAGGAAAAAAATGGTGGGAAAAAGATACAGAGGCAAAGAAGCATTGGACAGACTGTCAAACTACATTGGGAAGACAGGGCAGGTTGGGCGAGGGGGGCTGTAAGAGATCAACCAAAGGACTTGTACGCATGCATATAAGCATAACCAATGGATACAAGACACTGGTGGGGGGGGTGGGGCAGGTGAAGGCATGTACTGGGGGGTAGGGGAGGTCGGGGGGAGGTCAATGGGGGGAAAAAAACAATTAAAAGTGGAATAAATATAAATAAACTATTTAAAATAAAGAAAGAAAAAAAAGAAAGGCAGAGCAGATCTGTCTAATACAGAGTCACAAACCCAAACAGGCAGCCCAAATAAGGAGATAAAAAACAATTCACAAATGAAAGAACAAGAGAATTATCCAGAAGAAGAGATTAATGGAATGAAGATAAGAAATTTATCTGATATAGAGTTCAGAAAAATGATGGTAAAGATGCTCAACAGCATGAAAAAAGATATAGTAACAATGAAAACAGAAATAAAGAATGACATAGCACAAATAAAGAACACATTGGAAAACGTGAATTTCCAATTAGGGGGAGCTGAGGATCAATCAGTGAATTAGAAGACAGGATTGAAAAAAATCACTCAATCAGAGAACCAGAAAGAAGAAACAATTAAATGACCAGAGGACAGCTTAAGGGAACTATAGGACAATGTGAAAAGTAATAATATTAGAATAGCAGGTGTGCCAGAAGAGGCAGAAATGGAAAAAGGAACAGAGAATGTGTTTGAAGAAATAATGGTAGCAAAATCCCCTACCCTTGTAAAGGAAAAAGTCACACAAGTTCAGGAGGCACAGAGAACCCCAAGCAAGAAGAACACAAACAGGCTCACACCAAGACACATCATAATTAAAAATGCCAAAAATTATATTTTTAGAAATAGAATTTGGATAAATGGGTAGAAGTACTATAGCCAACATTTGTCCATAAATAGATAGTCCATAGACAAAAGATCCTGAGTAGCTGTACAGAAGAAGGAAATATATAAATAATTAAGAATATCAATTTAATAAAAATTACTTCAAAAAATCAAGTTTAAAATTACATAATTTTCCATATTGTATTTCATCTTTCCTCACAAAAATTTCAATAATTTCTCAATGTCCTTCTTTATGCATACATAACATTTAAACTTCTCATATGTAACATTTTATGGGAAGCTATCTACCAGAAAATAGATGAAACTTTTCAAATACAGTTTTATGCAAGAAAATAAGAACTCTTATGTTCTCAAATGCCTTTATAGAGACAAATGATAACTGACATTGCCATACTGCAGGGAAAAGCTAAAGCTGTAAGGGGTAAGAAATCTTTTTTGAATTAAAGATGATGTTACAAAATTTTTATTAAGCTCATATTTCCTCTTCATTCAGAAAACAAGATTAATGTCAGATCACTGCAGCTCAATGAAGCTGTCCTAATTAAATGTAAAGTAAGATTAAAATGGATAATAAATAACATTTACTTTAGCCTTTTCTAAGCTATGGTGCCCAAAGTATCTGTTTGATATATTTCTACCTTAATTCACTCAAACAAAAGTTATGTCAATAAATATAAGTTGAAAGGCAGATCCTGCTCACATTCTTTCATTTATCATTGAGTTAAAATTGCACAACCAATGACATTGTTAGAAAAACAGCAAACTACATGTATTGAAGAACAGAAGGTGAAATCAAATGATTTTTAAAATAGAATGAATAGTAATTTTTTATCATTAAGATCTGAGAAGAATGAACTTTTATTCTTATGGTCTCAAGTTGTTTCTAAATTTCAAGTCAGTAGGAGTATCATTACATTTGTTTTTATTCTTCAAGAGGATATGTGTTTCACTCAATATAAAATATATTTTAAAATTGAAAAATGCTAAAAAGCATTTTCTTTCTTTCTGGTAAATAAGTTTATTTTAGCAACCTTTATGTGTTGGGAAATCAATTAATAAGGTAAAAAAATAACATAGCATTATGTCTTTGGCAGCCACTATGTATGATTTCCCTCTAGCTTTCCTTTTGCTTACCCAGAGGCCTGTGTTATGATTGTCTCTGGGCGGCAGATACAGATAAAGGGGGTGGAGGGTGGAAGCAGGGGCAATCTTGCCTCATTGTTGGCCTTTGCAATGTCTAAAATAGCCTTGGTATTTTCCACAATTAGCCGTCATATTTTCTGCAATCATGTCACTTGACACTTTAACTAAACAAAAGTACTAAATTATCATATTTCTTGTTTTAAATACATATTCAGTTAAAAGCCTTTCAATTATATCCCTAAATATTTTTTCCGACAAATCTATAATAATAAAAGCATAATATGCTAATTAGACAGGACAACGCGGGCCTGTGAGGGAAGCCCAGGTCCCACTGGTGGCCAGAGGGAAGCCGGTGCTGGCAGCTGGGGGAAGGAAGGCCTACTCTTACATGAACCTATTACATCAGACCCCTAGTTATTCATAATTTCACATTGCAGTGTGCATATATATTTTTCAAATGGTACTATAGGGCATTTTAGGGGAAAAAAATGAAAGTACTAAGATGTATGGATGAAAAACCAGAAATATGCACTTATACATTTTTTTCAAATTGCAAGAAAGTTCATTTAGATGGTATATTTTATACATGGAAAAGAGTAACCGTAAGGAATCCATAGAAACCTATCACTCCCTTGGCAATAGATGCATCTCAGACATGCAGTTAATATCTTATTATTTGCCTATTACAAGAGATCCCAATCACTTGCCTGTTCTCCAAAGGACTTGTCACCTGTTTTCCATTTATGTTCTCATTAACCTTTCACACAGAGCAAATAGCCACTCGTATCGTATCTCCTGAAATTCTTCTCACTGGGAGAATTTCGCTTTGCCATGATTTTCCAGAGCCACCTAGGAGTGGTGCTGTAGTGAAGTAGCCACTCAGTTCTGGTTCAGAAAATGCATATGGTACAGATCCATCTGTAAACTAGGGCTATAATTTTCCCTTTCCATCAACTGGTTAGAGGACATGGGTCTAATTCACAGAGATATAGCAAAGCAATAGAACTTGACACTATGTAAGTAAATTACCTACGTGTGCAATTGCCAGTAATTTGTGTCTTCTGTGACAATTTTAGTTTTATCATTTCAATTTTATAATGAAATGTCATTACATCAACTTTTATGATTTGGTGTGTTATATAAATCCAATTTATGGTGGCATTTGGGGTTGCATAGTCACTTGGTACCCCATGGTCAGCCATTCAGATTTACTGTGACTAACTAGTAAGCCAAGAGATGGTTTCACATAAAATTAGTAGTAGGTAACAGGGGCCTTGGCCTTACTCTAAAACCCCAAAGTATGCACAGTGTTTCTCTGTTAAGGTTGCCAGAGGTTCCATAGATCATCACTTTCTGGCCCAGACACTTCAACTACCATCACTTCTAGTAAGAAAATGTACCACAGACCTAAACTTCTTTTAAATTGGGCATTCTACAAGTAGTTGAGTAAATGATTGAAAAGCTTGTTTTAGTGTATTATTGGTAACCAAAACTATTCAAAGGCCAAGCAACTTGTCTCTCACCTTAGAAGATATACTAGTAAGTCAACATGTCTGAGACCTTAAAAATTCCATTGATAGTTTTGGCCAAATTTCCATGAGGCATATCTCCTAAACTCTGGCATATCTTAAAAAGGCATATGAGGTATTTGCAACTTCCTCCTTTCAGGTCCAATGAGCATATTCTAATGGATCAGCTTCTGATTTACTTTTCTTATTTTCTTTACTGATTAGGCATGAAAATATAAAACTACTAGAAGCCCAGTGCATGAAATTCATGCATGAGGGGGGGGGGGGGGCGGGTGTATGTCCCTCAGCCCAGCCTGCACCCTCTCCAATCCAGGACTGCTGGCTCCCAGCTGCTTGCCTGCCTGCCTTCCTGATTGCCCCTAATTGCTTCTGCCTGCCAGCCTGATTACCTCCTAACCAGTCCCCTGCCAGCCTGATTGATGTCTGACTGCTCCCCTGGCAGCCCGTTTGCCCCTAACTGCCCTTCCCTGCAGGCCTGGTCACCCCTAACTGCCCTCCCCTGCAGGCCTGGTCACCCCTAACTATTCTCCCCTGCAGGCCTGATCCCCCCCAAATGCCTTTCCCTGCAGGCCCGGTCACCCCCAACTTCCCTCCTCTGCCGGCCTGGTCCCCCCCAACTGCCCTCCCTTGCAGGCCTGGTCCCCTCTAACTGCCCCCACCCCTGCTGGCCATCTTGTGGTGGCCATCTTGTGTCCACATGGG
Organism: Corynorhinus townsendii; assembly: GCA_026230045.1. Classification (NCBI taxonomy): domain Eukaryota; kingdom Metazoa; phylum Chordata; class Mammalia; order Chiroptera; family Vespertilionidae; genus Corynorhinus; species Corynorhinus townsendii. Next base: position 109,975,267 of record JAPDVU010000001.1, on the reverse strand, counting down.
GGCAGTCATCTTTGATCACATGGGGCAGCCATCTTGTGTGTTGGAGTGATGGTCAATTTGCATATTACTTTTATTAGATAGGATAGAGGCCTGGTGCACGGATGGTGGCCAGCTGCTTTTCCCTGAAGGGTGTCCTGGATCAGCGTGGGGGTTCTCTTGGGGCATGGGGTGGCCTGGGTGAGGGGCCTGTGGAGGTTTGCAGGTTGGCCACGCCCCCTGGCAATCCAAGTGGAGGCCCTGGTATCTGGGGTTTATTTATCTTCTACAATTGAAACTTTGTAGCCTTGAGCAGAGCCAAGACTCCTGCTTGCTCCATGGCCGCAGCCATTTCTGTTGCAATTTATTTATCTTCTATAATTGAAACTTTGAAGCGGAGGCCAAAGCAGGCCAGGGCTGCAGGAGCTTGGCTTCCTCCATCGCTGGGAGCAACCCAAGCCTCCTGCTCTCTCCGGCTCAGTGGGTGACACCATTTTTGTTGGGATTTATTTATCTTGTATAATTGAAACTTTTTAGACTTGAATGGAGGCCTGGGCCCTCCATTGCTGGGGAAACCCAAGCATCCTGCTTGCTCTGTGGCTACAGACATACTGATTGGGTCGATCCTGATTGGCTGGTGAGCGTGGCTTGTGGGTATAGCAGAGTGATGGTTAATTTGAATATTACTCTTTTATTATATCGGATTTCCCAGGGCAAAAGCTAGTGTCAGAGACTGTGGATTACCCCATTGAAGATATACATCTTGAATCAGAGCTGCGGTTGCATCACCTGGATTCCTAACCTGGGTAAATAGTTGAGATAATGTGGGCTGTGGTAGCCATTATCACTACTGCATCTTTCAAGTCCTGCTGGTGGCATTAAATATCTGAAATACCCCAAAAATCATGAAATTTCTTTTGGTTCTTTTGGTTTCCATATTGGAAAAGTGGGGGAGTTCCAGTGGTTTCCGTTTGTCCTTCCTATCATAAAATCCCTCCTCCTGGTCAAGGAGGGGCTCCAGTAGAGATTCTCACTGTCACTTAGTATTTCAGTTCAACTGTATATTTTGATGTTGGACAAAAAACAAAAATGCAGCTTTGATCTCACCAGAATAGTATGGTATTGACTAGAGCCAAGACTACATCTCTTGCCTAAATTCCTTTAACCTCCCTTTTGAAGTTGGACCACAATGGTGAATAAAGTCTCCAAGGGTTACCATCAATTAAGAGCCAAAGTCAAATAACCCATAGAAGGTCTAATTTTTCTTTTTTCTAAAAATACATTCATCCTAACAACTGATTTGTGGAAGGATTCATATGTAAAGGTTGTGGATTTATTGCAGACTTCTATTTAAACGCATGGAGCCACCACCCCGCCCCCTGCCCCACAACACCACCACCAATATTTGAAAGGCTCAGTGTCTCCTATCAATAATCTTTGATTGAACATTTAATTTCCACTTTAGTGGGCTACCTCTATGTAGGTAATTTCCAGAAAAACTGGAATTTTGCTGCTTATAAATGTAAAATAAACACCTTAGAATATCTAGCTATTTTATTTCTAGGGGCCTTGTTGACTAAATGTCACCACAGATTCTTGCATATCAAAACTGTGATCAATATTACTGTGATAGTTGTGCCATCTTGTATCTGAATATAAATTGTATCTTCCTGGATTCTACTGTTCCATCATCCCATTCTTACTGAGATAAGGAAATCCAATTCCATGCCAGCATCCCCATCATCATCTTTACCCTACACAGGACATTCCCTTTTGAGATTTTCAAGAAGGCTGGTGAAAAGTGATCACTAACGTATCTACTAGTATATGGGACTGTAGACTTTTGAGGGGAAAAAAAGCACTTGTGCTTTCAGTCATCAGCTTCCAATAAATAGAATTATCATGTACCATTCATTGCTTGGTTAAAAATGATTTATATCATCACAAAAGAATGAATGTGCTCACACCAATAAACAATGACGTAGTGAGTGAGTGAGTCTAGAATGAGTTTGGAACAGGAGTTATTATTTACCTGAAAATACAGACTTATTCATTGACATCTTGATTCTATTTTGTAAGGCTCTCAGATTGGCAGTTAAAAGTATATGCATCATTGACCTTGCTCAAGGATGTCCTGGCATAATCATACTGCTCCCAAATGAATAACATAATCAGTTTTAATTGAAAACCATATTAATTTGGACAAATTTATGGGATAAATTTTTCTACTTATTAAAATTTCCAAGTGACAGAAGGTTATTACTTAAACAATATATATTTTAATGGAAATTTTCTTTTTTTTTAATATTTTTTTTATTGAGTTTTAGGGGTGGGTGGGAGAGGGCGAGAGGAAGAGAAACTTCGAACATCTATTGGCTGTCTTCTACCCTGAGCCTGCAACCTGGGCTTGTGCCCTGACCAGGAATCAAGCCAGTGACCTTTTGGTAGATGGGACAATGTTCAACTAATTGAACCAACCAGCCTGGGGGGAAGTTTTTCTAAAAAGCATTATGTTTCTTGTTTTCTTGCGTAGAGTGTATTTTTAAATCCTTATTTAGCACATTTATCTCATTATAGTCCAAACATTGTTCAATTATTGCGTTTAATAAGTAGTTCTTATAAATGAAGAGCTAGACTAAAAAATTTTACTAGTACTTTTAGATTTTTGAGCTTATTTCTTGATGATGAAGGTAACCAGAAATCTTCTTTTAACAATTTATTAATAAAAAAATTATTCAATATAGTATATTCAGCTTTATAGTTTGGTCTGATGTTCATTAGCCATATAGGAAAAATTATATTAAGAGAAGTTTGATTTTCAAGTATATGACAGAAAAGAAGGAATGGATTAAAACTAAAACAAACTGCAGATTTATGGTTGTTCTTTTACTACATGCTTCCCATGTTCAAAATCCTGGAAACTTACAAGGTTAAATAAAGAGAAATAATTGGAACAGCCAATACTTTTAATTAGGTTTCCCTGAGGCTTGCAGAGTTAGCAAGCAAGTATAAAACTGATTCTTTTTCAGTAGGTGGAAATAGAAAGATGTATTAGGTCTCAATAGTGAGAATAAATTGAACTCTTTGAAATAAAGCTAAGTAGATACTGCTGCTTCTATTAATTTCTATCAGTGAATGTCCAGATAAAAGCCTTCCCATCAGCGATTCTAAGCTTTTAAGTATGTTAGATTTTGTAACAACTGTCCAATAAATACAGAACACAATACATTTCATGACCACTCATAATTCCACAGCTGGAGATTAGTAGACATTATTCCTTTTCATTTATGAATTAAAACATAACATGTTAAGGGTGAAAGACTTCCAAAGATGTATTTAGCAATGTCTTATATTATATGGAACACTTTGAGAGCTACTTTTAAAAAAGGGATATGTGGTAATACAATTTCACTTGTTCAAATATATATTTATTTCAACTTATATTGAATTGTTGACTTAAAGGAAGTTTTCTGAGAAAAACAAGTATATGATGCTATGATTGCTCTTTTATTTCTTTTTGTGCCTTTGGTTGGCCTAGATGCTATTATTTTCTTTACCCTGTACCAGTGCTCCTAAAAGAATTATTTTATTCTTAACAATAATGCTGAACTCCCCTTTCCCTTCACCATTGTAATCAATTATCAGTCAATATAAAACCATCGAAATTCCTTATCTGATCATCTGCATAAGCTAAATTGTGCTTCAGTAACAAATAATACCAAATACTCATTAGCTTAGAATAACAACAGTTTAATTCTCACAGAAAGCTGGTAGGGTCTCAGGTTGATAATGCTTCACTCATTTATAAAACTACCTCTTAGCACAAACTTTCACATTGAAAAAAAGAAAAGCTTGTAGAAAATTTCAGAAGATTTTTTAGTGCATATATTGGTGATACTTCTGTTCATCTTTTGTTGTAAAAAGCAAGTGACTCCTTATTAAAAATACTAGATGAAAGTGACAAATCAAAGGGGAAAATAAAACTCTAAATAAAACCCCAAAAAAGTAAAACTTGATGATTTTAAAAATTCAACCTAACCACACAGCAAATGACACTAAAATGAAGACATTCACTCTTAGGAAAGCATGATTTAGAGGAATAGTCAAGGCTATGCCACCTTTGTTAGTACCTCAGAAAGATCAAAAGTACCGAGTATTTATATAACAGCCTCTTTGAAAAGTTAAGCTTGAAACTTGCGTATTTCTTCAATCTAACAAGGTTCTTGAGGAAACGGAGTGGCATTGTCCCCCAGCCATCTCAGGAAAAGTCAAAATGGATATAGTGTTATCTAGGAACATTTCTTATTTAATGGCATGAATTTGAACATACCAGGCAACGTACAAAGTTATTGAGAATTAAATAGCAGCAGAAACACTGCCAGCTTGGATTGAAAGAGACAGATATAGGATAAAATGAAAGAAGATATTTGGACTCCAGAAGTATTGCAGAAAATAGGATAATAAATTTATTCATCTAAAAACCCTTGCAATCTTTCATGATAAAGAAAAGATGATTCAGAAGATAAAGCAGAGTCCTCTGAGGGTAGAACCAAGAATTATCCCCATGCCTTGAAACCTAACGGGAAGGCAGCTATGCTCCCCACTATACCACCAGCACATTTATACCATGGAATACTATGCAGCTGAAAAAGAAGAAGGATATCTTAGCATTTGAGACAGCATGAAGGGACCTGGAGGGTATCTAATTAACAAAATAAACTGGTGAACAAAATAGATCCAGAGGCATAGTAGCATGGAACACACTGATGAAGAGGGAAGGGAGCTAGAAGAAATTAGCCAAAGAATGTATATGCATATATGAATAACCCTTGGACACAGACAATAGGGTGGTGAAGGCCTGGGGCAGGGGCGGGTAGAGCAAGTCAATGGGGGAAATAAGGAAAAATGTGTAATACTTTAAAAAATACATATAATTTTTAAAAAACTAATGGGGCTTCATAACTGAATTTCAAAATTGCTTGAGAACTTTTTCTTCATTTGCTCCCTTTTTGAACCAGAATATCTATAACTTTACCTATGTCTGCCCTCACTGTATTTTGGGGACAGATAAACTGTTTCTCTAATGCTATAGGTCCAAAGATAAAAAGGAATTATAATAAGACTGGGTTATATACAGAACTTTACACATGTACGATTTAGATGAATTAGAGGATGGAATGTGGGATTCTAATGCTGATAAGATTTAATAAAAATTTTGGACTTTGAGTTGATAGTATAATAAGATGGGACCTTTGAAGACCTCAGTTGAAGTGAATCTGTTTTGCATGCGCTATGAATGTGAAACTTTGGGGACCAAATGATGGACTGCAATAGACAGAATAATGATACCCCAAATGTCTACACCCTAATCCTTGGAGTCAGTGAATATGTTGCCTTACATAGCAAAAGGACTTTGGCAGATCTAATTAGTGTTATACCCTTAAAATATATTATCCTGGGTTTTCAGGTAAACTCAATATAATCACATGGACTTAAAAAAATGGAAGAACAGCCTAGCCTGTGTTGCTCAGTGGTTGAGCATTGACCCATGACCCAGGAGGACATGGTTTGATTTCCAATAAAGGCATATGCCCAAGTTGCAGGCTTGATCCCCAGTGGTGTGTTTGTGTGTGTGGGGGGGGGGGGGGGGGGAGAAGGGGGTGTATGCAGGAGTCAGTCAAACAATGATGCTCTTTCATCATCGATATTTCTATCTCTCTCTCCCTCTTCCTTCCTCTCTGAAATCAATAAAAATATTTATTTTAAATGGAAGAACACTTGTGAATCCTGCTGAGCTCAGGCTCCTCCCAGCAGAATCTGGGACAGACTGAGTTCTGTGGCTCTAGGACAGGGGGCATTTTCCCCATACACTCCTGAGCAGTGCAGAGTCCTCCCTTCAAATCTTGGTCTGAGCCTGATAGACCCTGCTGGCCTCACCCTGATGACTCCCTGAGACCCTGCTCCTCCATAAAGGTGTGGTGAGCACCCAGAGGGTAGCAACTAGACTTGTACTAGTATAAACTGGGACTTTTGCTGAGCAACCTCAGACCCAGAACTGGTACCAAGTTTGACCTTGTGTTAGTCTGGTGAACACCACCTCCCTCTACCTGGTGACTCACTGAGAACCTAAGTCACATAACCCCAGTACCACCAGAGGCTTTTTCAGTGACTGAGCCTAACAGGCAGCTGGCAGGAGGAAGAAAACAAAGGTGGGTCTTGGGGTGCCTTGGACTTTTGGTGACCTTCCTCCAGGCCCGGTTCTATTAAGAGCCAACCTTGATGTGCAGCGTGGTCCTTCCTGTGAACACCTACACTCAGCAGAGGCAGCCACAAACTGTGGATAGCTCTTCTGCTCCAAATAGGTTGCCCATGGCTAGTCACAGGCAGCATGTGACATTGGCCTGCATGAGAGTCCCTCCCAGAGGCTCAGGCCAAGACAATGAATAGCCAGCTTCAGACAACATCAGAGCAGGATCCAATAAACTTCACAGCCTATCCAAAGGGAGGCACAAGCCCACTTGTGAATGGGATTATTTTCCTAGTTTCTGTTTCTGATAGTTCATTATTAGGGCATAACAATACAACTGATTTCTAGATATTTCTTTTGTATCCTGCTTCTTTGCTGAATTCATTTATCAGTTCTAATAGTTTTTTTTTTTTTTTTTTTGGTGGAATCTTTAGGGCTCTCTATATATAGTATCATGTCATCTACAAATAATCACAGTTTTACTTTTTTCTTTCCAATTTGGATGTCTTCTTTTTCTTCTTCTTCTCTGATTGCTCTGGTTAAGACTTCCCATAGTTTGTTGAGTAAGAGTGGTGAAAGTGGATATCCCTGTTTTGTGAATGATGCTTTAGTTTTTGCCCATAGAGTATGATGTTGCCTGTGAGTTTGTCACATGTGCCCTTTATTACATTGAGGTATGTTCTCTCTTGTTCCACTTTGCTGAGAGTTTTTATCATAAATTGGTGCTGGATTTTATCCAATGCTTTTTCTGTATCTATTGATATGATCATGTGGATTTTATCCTTCATTTTGTTTATGTGATGCATTACATTTATTGATTTGCTGATATTGTACCAACCTTGCATCCCCAGAATAAATCCCACTTGATCTTATTGTATGATATCCTATCTAATAAAAGAGTAATATGAAAATTGAGCATCACTCCAACACACAAGATGGCTGCCCCATGTAGACACAAGATAGCCTGCAGGGAAGGGCAGTTGGGAGGGACCAGGCCTGCAAGGGAGGGCAGTTAAGAGGCAACCAGGCCAGCAGGGAAGGACAGTTAAGGGCGACCAGGCTGGCAGGGGAGGGCAGTTAGGTGTTACCAGGCCAGCAGGGGAGGGCAGTTAGGGGCAATTGGGCTGGTAAAGGAGCAGTTAGGCATCAATCAGGCTGGCAGGGGAGTGGTTAGGGGATGATTAAACTTGCAGGCAGAAGCGGTTAGGGGCAATCAGGCAGGCAGGCAAGCGAGCAGTTGGGAGCCAGCAATCCTGGATTGTGAGGGGTTCCAGATGGGAGAGTTTGCAGGCTTGCCTGAGGGACACCCCTCCCCCCCCCTTGCACTGATTTTGTGCACCCGGCTTCTAGTTTTTAATGTATTGATGGATTTGGTTTGCTAATATTTTGTTGAGGATTTTAGCATCTATTTTTATCAGAGATATTGCCCTGTAATTTCTTTTGTGTGTGTGTGGTATCTTTATCTGGTTTTGGGTTTAGGATAATGCTCATAAATGAGTTCAGGAGTTTTCCCTCTCTTTGAATTTTTTGGAATAATTTGAGAAGGATAGGTGTTAATTCTTTGAATGTTTGGTTAAATTTACCTGTGAAGATATCCATTTGAGAACTTTGTTTGAAGTATTTTTTATTGTTGCTTCAATTTAACTAGTTATAATCTGTCCATTTGGATTTTTGGATTCTTCCACATACAGTTTTAGAAGATTATATGTTCTTATTCCCCCATAATCCCCCACTCCCCACTTATGCCCCGCCCCCTTGTTGTCTGTGTCCATTGATTAGGTTCATATGCATGCATACAAGTCCCTTGGTTGATCTCTCCACCTTATCCCCACCCTCCCCTACCTTACCTGAGTTATGATCTTCTGATAGACATTTCTCAGCCTCTGGATCTGTTCTTGTTCATCAGTCTATGCCGTTCATTATATTCCACAAATGAGCGAGATCATGTGATATTTATCTTTCTCTGCCTGGCTTATTTCACTTAACATAATATGGAAGACAGGGGAGGTTGGACGAGGGGGGGTATGTAAGAGACCAACCGAAGGACTTGTACACATGCATATAAGCATAACCAATGGATACAAGACACTGGTGGGGCGGGGGAGGGCTGGCAGGTGAAGGCATGTAGTGGGGGGTAAGGGAGGCCAGGGGGAGGTCAATGGGGGGAAAAAAAAGGAGACATATGTGTTACTATTTGTAATACTTAAAACAATAAAAGTAAAATTTAAAAAAAGATTGTATGTTTCTAGAAATTTATTCATTTTGTCCAGATTGTCCAATTTGTTGGCAAATAGTTCTTCAATATGTATTCTTATAATACTTTGTATTTCTTTGGTATAAGCTGTTACTTCACCTCTTTCATTTCTGTTATATTTATTTGGTTCCTATCTCTTTATGTCTTGATGAGTCTAGTTAAAGGCTTATCAATCTTATCTTTTCAAAGAATCAGCTTTTGGTTTCATTGATCTTTTGCATTATTTTTTTTAGATTCTATTTCACTTATTTCTGTTCTAATCTTTATTATTTCCTTCCTTCTACTCACTTTGGGCTTTGTTTGTTCTTTTTCAAGTTACCTTACATGCAAAGTTAGATTATTAGAAATTTGTCTTTTATCTTAAGGTAGGCCTATAATGCTATAAATTTCCCTGTTAAGACTTCTTTTGCTGTGTCCATAGATTTTGGGTTTGTGTTATCATTTTCATTTGTTGCAAGTTATCTATAGTTTTCTTCCTTAACCTCATTATTATCCCATTTATTGCCTAGTAACATGATATTTAGGCCCCATGGGTTTGTGTGTTTTTCAGTCAGTTTTTTCTTGTGATTGATATCTAGTTTAATACCCTTAACATCAGAGAAGATTCTTGCTATAAGTTAAATCTTCTGAAATTTATTGAGACTTCTTTTGTTTACTAACATGTGGTATATCCTAGAAAATATTCTATATGCTCATATAAAGAATGTACCAGTATACTGTGCTGCTTTGGGGTGAAATGTTCTAAGATATTAATTAAATTCATCTGATCTAGTGTGTCATTTAAGGTCACCATTTACTTGTTGATTTTCTATCTGAAATGTCTATCCATTATTATTGCTTCAATTTCACTAGGCCAGTGGTTGGCAAACTGTGGCTTGCAAGCCACATGCGGCTCTTTGACCCCTTGAGTGTGGCTCTTCCACAAAATACCATGTGCAGAAGTCAGTTTTCGGCTCTCAAAGAAAATTTAAATCGTTGTACTGTTGATATTTGTCTCTGTTAACTAATGAGTTTGCCGACCACTGTATGAGGCAATCCCCTTCAAAACTGCATAAAAAGTAAATACCTGGAAATAAGATTAACCAAGAAAGTAAATGACCTAGACTTGGAAAAATTTAAGACAATAAAGAAAGAAATTGTAGAATATACAAATAAGTGGAAGCTTATATCTTGTTCGTGGATATAAAGAATTAATATAACTAAACTGTCCATACCACCCAAAGTAATCTATAGATTCAATGCAATTTCTACCAAGGTACCAATGCATATTTCACAAAACTAAAAAAAATATTCAAAAATTTATATAGACCCATAAGAGACCCTGAAAAGCCAAAGCAATCTTGTGAAAGAAGAAAAAGTTGGAGGGTCATGCTACCTGATATCAAACTATAATACAAGGCCATAGTTATCAAAACAGCATTGTACTGGCATAAAAGCAGACATATAGATCAAGGGAAAAGACTAGAGGGCCCAGAAATAAACCCATGCCTTTACAATCCATTATATTTGACAAATGAGACAAAAACATAAACTGGAGTAAAGGTAGTCTATTCAATAAATGGTATTGGGGAAATTGGACAGGTACATGCAAAACAATAAAATAAAACTAGACCGTCTTCACACACCATACACAATAATAAACTCAAAATGAATTAAAGACATAAATGTTAGACTCAAAACCATCAAAATCCTATAAGAAAACATAGGCAGTGCCCTGATCGGGTTTCTCAATTTGATCATCATCCCATACATCAAAAAGTTTGCATGTTCCATTCCTGGTCTGGGCACAGGCCTAGGATGAGGGTTTGAACCCCAGTCAGGGTGTGTTAAGGGAGGCAACTGATCAATGTTTCTCTCTCACATTGAGGTGTCTCTCTCTCTCTATAAAAATCAATACAATCATATCCTCAGGTGAGGATTAAAATATACATATATAAAATCCACATATATAAAATATACATACATATACATGCATTGTTGGTAGGAATCTAGATTAGTAAAGACACTGTGGAAAACAGTACAGGGGTACCTCAATAAATTAAATATGGAACTACCTTATGACGCAGCAATTCCACTTCTGGGAATACATACAAAGAAACCTGGGACACTGATTTGAAAAAAAACACAACCTTATGTTTATTGCAGCATTATTTACAACAACCAAGATTTGGAAGCAACTCAAGTGCCCATCAGTAGATGAGTGGTACCTGTGGAGTACTACTAAGCCATAAAAAATAAATTTTACCCTTTGTAACAGCATGGGTAGACCCTGGAGTATATTATAATAAGTGAAGTAAGCCAGTCAAAGAAAGACAAGTATCATATGATCTCATTTATATGTGAAATTTAATGGACAAAAAGGACTAACAAGAAAAATAGAAACAACCTCATAGATAGAGAACAGATTGACAGCTGTCAGAGGAACAGGGTTGTTGGGGGACTTGGTGAGAAAGGTAAAGTGATTAAGCGGAAAAAAAAAAACAAAAAACTCATAGACACAGACAACAACATGGTGATTACCAGAAGGAGAAGGAGGTGGAGGTAGGAAAAGAGGCGATGTGGGGGGGACAAATGGTGATGGAAAGAGACTGGACTTGGGATGGCGAACACACAGGACAAAATGCAGATGATGTATTATAGAATTGTAAAAAAAAAAGGAAGAATAAAAGGCAGAACATATGGGATAATGGAATAAGTAGCAGGAGGTAGTGAAAGTGCGAGTGGAATTAGATCTGCTTGTTTAAAAGATGGAAGAAAGAAATTACAAGCCAAGGTAGATGAGTTGTTCTGTGGAATTTGAGTACAGCCCTCAGTTGATAGCTAGCAATGAAATAGGACCACAGTCCTACAACCACCTGGCAGTGATTTCTGTAAACAATTTGAAAGGCCAGGAATCAGATTCTCTCTTAGACCCTCCAGAAATGAACTCAGCCCTGCCAATATCTACATTTAGACTTTTGAGATCCATCTGAGGCTTCAGACATATAGAAATGTGAGACAATAAATGTGTGCTATTTTAAGTGGCTAAGTTTGTGATGACGTGTAAATAGAAGTAATAGAAAACTAACACAAACATATACTTACATGTTCTTGTGTATATATGCATGTTCTTATATTTAGTAAGTGTAGTTTTTAGAACATTTTTAGTAAACTTTTTATTAATAGTACACAATGAATAGCATTTTACTACATCTGTTGTAGTGAATACATCTACACTATGGAAATAATAGCTTGTGGAAGTGGCATACTTTTTATTTGAGACATTATAAGAAGTACTTTCCTCATATGCAGAACATTGACCACCTTTAGTGCTATAAATATGCTATTATTAATTCCAAGACACTTGGCCTCACCTCCTCATGTATTTCATTTCTAAAAATCTTCACCCTAAGATATATTTATTGATTTTTTAGAGAGAGAGAGAGAGAGAGGAAGGGAGAGAGACAGAGAGAGAAACATCAATGTGAGAGATATCAATAGGTTGCCCCCTCATGCACCTCAACCAGAGATCAAACCCACAGTGTAGGTATGACCTGACTGGGAAATTGAACCTGTAAGCTTTTGGTGTACAGGATGATGATCCAACCAACTGAGCCACACAGCCAGAGCTTATTTCTTTCCATTTATTTTAAAATATTTACACTATGGAATACTATGCAGCTGTAAAAACGAAGGATATCTTATCCTTTGCAACAGCAAGGATGGACCTAGAGACTATTTTGCGAAATGAAATAAATCAATATGAGAAAGACAAATATCACATGATCTCACTTATTTGTGAAATCTAGTAAATAAAATGAATTGACCAACAAAATAAGACTCAAAGCATGGAGGCATGAAACAGACTGACATACCTTGATGAGGGGGTGGGGGAATGAAGACAGACAAACCAAAGAACTGATATACTTATATGCATAGCCCATGGACACAGTGGTGAAGACCTAGGGGAAGGGTAGGAGCTAGGCAGAGGGAGAAGGGGGAGAAAGAAAATGAAAGACATCTGTAAAATTGTGTGTGTGTGTGTGTGTGTGTGTGTGTGTGTGTGTAATTTTTCAAAATAAAAATCTTAGAGGTCTATTTGTACAAATTTATTTGAATAAACATGGGTGCATGTGGTATTATTTCATTCAAAGACATAAAGTTATCAAATTATGAACTGTGACTTAATCTTCTTACTGACCACTTTCCACTGTGACTTTTTTTACAGGTGTTTTATTTTTATTATAACAGACTTTTGAAAGACAAAAGGCTAGTGTCAGTCCACCTCTATGTAGTGTGAGAAAAATTCAGCAATAAGAGAAATAATAAAATACGAAAGCCTGAGAACCTAGATATTTAGTAATGAACATGAAGTAAATGGGCTGGGGGAGGAGGGGATGAGAGTTGTCTACACTCGTAAGCAGGAAATGGTCACATTTGACAAGCCAAGATAGAAGTATGCATGGAGAATTAACCTCCAGTTTAACTAACTAAAAGAGGCTTGAAAAAGTTTTCACCAGTGGAATAAAAATTACAAAGCTTATCTTCATTCTGGGTCAAAATAAAAGTAATAGTTGGTCTGGGATGCTTTTTCTCAGAATATGCATTTTCAAGTCTCAAGTGACAACTGAACAGCAAACACGTGGATACAATAAAATCAACCTTTGTATTTCAAACTGCATTAATTTTGTTGCAAGATATTCATCTTCCCCCAAACAATCAATTATAAACACTTTTGTTATACATGCAGAGGACAGTCTTTTTTATATTTCTTCAAACAATTGGATTTGAAATGCACAGAGTTTAAAAAGAAACTCTTTTTTAAAAAATCCAGATTTGGCAAAACTTAGAATTTTATATACAACTATTAAATTTCCCAATTTTAGTCACTGTGTTTTAAAATAATTGGAAATATCATCATATTTAAAGGAAAGATAATAATGTGCCCTTTGTTTATCTCAAAGCAGTGGATTTTTATGTATTTTACCAAGATTTTTCAAGAGATATTTTATAAAGCAATAATAAAAATGTTCCTCCTGAGAGACAATATATTTCACTGTTGATGACTAAACTACCAGACTAAAAGAGAAAAATAGCATACAAAAAAAGCGGACCTGGTTTTTTCTCATTGTCTAAAAAGAGAAATGTCTCCTGTGATCAAATAGTATTGTCTAAGTTTCATGGATAATCAAATGTACTTTGGATATAATCTATTCTTTGCATAGATTAGATCAGACAATAGAAAGTGTTGAATCTGACTACCAACAGACAACAGCACAGTTGGTTTTAATATTAAGACTCAGGAATGGTCATTTAAGAGTACTACCAATCTTACAGGAGATTTTATTATCCTATATTTAAGAGTGAGAATCTACTTCAATTGGGATAGCCAATTCTTCCCAAATATTCATAAAGGACTAGCAAGAACTGCTTTATTATCAAACTAGAGGCCCTGTGCACAAAAATTCATTCACTGAGGCGGGGTGGGGAGGGGGGGTCCCTCAGCCTGGCCTGTGCCCTCTCACACTCTGGGAGTCCTCAGGGGATGTCCTCCTGATGGCTATTATACAGGATATGAAAAGCAGCAGACATTATTTGATTAATTCTAAAGTACTTAAAATTATTATTTTTTTAAAAACCAAATCATTGATCTTCAAGAATTATTATTCTAAGCTTTGAAGTCAAGTGAGTGATCCATTAACATAACACATTGCTCTCCTAAGCTTTTATTCTGGCTCTTACATACCTGCTAAAGCAATCTATCTGCTAGGAACATCTGCCAATTCATAATATGATGACATGTTCTATGTTATTTGGAAAGGCATCTCCATATATTTCATCAATGGACGTCCAAAACCAGCTTCAAGAATTTGTATAAAATTCACTTTCTATGACCTTCACTTCCACAGCTCACTTTAATCACTCTTTCTTCTGCACCAGTAATTCATATTTATATTTGTTGCCGCTTGGTACACTATTTTAGAAATCTTCCACATGTAGTCCATTAGTTATGTTCCTTATTTAGACCCATTTTTAGTTGAAAATAAGCTCAAAGTAAAAGCAAATATATTTCACTAATTAAGGTGAGCTGTTTCCAACTCCTGCATTTTAAAAATTTTTTTGTTTGAAGTATTACAAATAGTAGTACATATGTCTCTTTCCCCCCCCCCCATTGACCTCCCCCTGGCCTCCCCTACCCTCCAGTACATGCCTTCACCTGCCCGACCCCCCCCCACCCCCCAGTGTCTTGTATCCATTGGTTGTGCTTATATGCATGCATACAAGTCAAGTCCTTTGGTTGATCTCTTACAGCCCCCCTCTCCCAACCTCCCCTGCCTTCCCTATGTAGTTTGACAGTCTGTTCAATGCTTCTTTGCCTCTGTATCTTTTTCCCACCATTTCTTTCCTTTAAAAAATTTTGACTCTGCAGACTAGAAATAAACACATAATAACAAAAAACAAACAAAAAAAATGTCTGAGTCCCAATTTCAATGTCCAACAGTTCTGAGTCCCCGTTTCAATGTCTAACAGTTCCTTATGTGTACATGTCAGCAATGATATCTGGATGGTGGGCACATGGTGGCAATGCAGGTCTGACCCTCTCTGGTTTGGTCCTAGGTAACCTGCAGCGGTGCACAGCTGCTGACTGCTCATGTGGCAAGGCGTTGTCAGCGTCTTCCATCTCTGGATTGTTTTTTCCTCTTGTCTTCGTGGTTGGAGCACACCTGTCAATTCCTCTCTGTTGCAGGAATCCATCTGGTCTTGGGGTTGTTTTCTGAAAATATACAAACATATTCTTGACCACAAGTTAATAAAGGAATCTCTTCTATATAATTGACTTGGGATCCTTTTTATTTTTGCCCAAACAATTTTCCTTTGTCTTATTTAGACACCATGTGTGTTTTTCATGGGTGTCTTGCTGTTAGCATTACAAATGAAAATTAATTTTGTAAAGTAAAAATTTTCTAGATGTAATTTACTTATAGGATATTTTTCCTTACATGATATTACCTTACTATCCCCCCCCTTTTTTTTTTATTAAAGGAGGTTTTTCTATCAAAGTTACATGGATGCTTTCAAAATATAACTAAAACTAGGCACTTTGATGTTATACTACCTTTCAAATCCTGTGTTACACTCTAACAATTCTATTCAAGTCTATTAAATATTCTATTATATAACACCATTAGAATGTATGTTCAACAATCCAAGTTTGGCAGAATCACAGATAGGATTGTAATGTCCATAGTACTAATATAGAAATGGAGGTGATGTTCCCCAGAAAGCTAACAAAGGCCATGGCAAAGTTAATTTTTTTTATTTTATATGAATCTCATACAGTATTATAGTGTTTTCTGATAAAATAATACTTGCATTTCAAATTTATAATAATAAGCTCAACTTTTCTTTTTAATTTTTTATTTTTAATTTATCAGGGTGACATCGGTTAATAAAATTATATGGGTTTCAGGTGTAATATGTATACTAGTTAATAATGGCGAATTTTGTAATCAAAGAAAGCACAATAATTTCAGGAGAAACATCAAAAGTGCTTTATTCAAAGTAATGTTTATCGCTAGCTACACATTTCCCCATCTTTCAGGTCATTTGTGGATACCGCCCCAATAGAATGTTCCTTGTTTTGAGGCAAACCATTCAGAGACCCAATTTTCCACTTCTTCGTATATTTTGAAGTGCTACTCAGAAAGTGAATGTGCCATCGATCAGGAGAGGGGTAATCTGAAGGAGCAAGGTCTGGTGAATATATTGGGTAGGTTAATACTTCCCAGGCAAGATCTTTTAATGCACCTTTAACTGGTTTTGAAGTGTGTGATGGTGCGTCATCATGAAGCAAAATTACTTTGCTGGGTTTTCTGGCACATTCTGGCCATTTCACGTTCAAAGCGTGATTCCAATTGATTATTTGTTGTCGGTAACAATCAGTATTAATGGTTTCACCTGGTTTTAGAAGCTCATAATACACCACACCCTACTGATCCCACCAAAGGCAGAGCATTGTCTTCTTTCTGAAGCAATTTGGCCTTGCAATCGATGTTGATGGTTGACCTGGATCAACCCATAATTTTGTGCATTTGGGATTCTCAAAATAAATCCACTTTTCATCCCCAGTCACAATTTGATTCCAAAAAAGACTTTCTTTCATGCCGTTGAAGCAACATTTTACTGATCACTTTACAGTTTTCCATTTGTCTTTTGTTCAGTTTATATGGCACCCATTTTCCTTCCTTTAAAATCTTTCCCATTGCTTGTAAAGAATTGGAAATTGTTTGCTGAGCAACATTTCATCTTTTTGCAAGTTGTTTTTGAGTTTGACAAGCATCTTCATCTAATAATGTTTGTAATTGTTGGTCTTCAACTTTTTCGGTTGACCTGGACGTTCTTTGTCTTTCACATAGAAATCTTCACTTTTAAAGTGTTTAAACCAGTGTTCACAAATGTAAAATCCTCTTCTTTTTTACAGCAAAGTAATATTCTTAGGCTCTACTGCAGCGGTTCTCAACCTGTGGGTCATGACCCACAGGTTGAGAACCACTAGCAGGGTCACCTAAGACCATCAGAAAACACAGATATTTACATTACGATTCATTAACAGTAGCAAAATGAGTGATGAAGTAGCAACGAAAATAATTTTATGCTTGGGGGTCACCACAACATGAGGAACTGTATTAAAAGGTCGTGGCATTAAAAAGGTTGAGGACCACTGATTTATTTATTTAAATAGTGAAAACTTCCATGAAATGAGAAATATATTTGTATTAGCATATTGGATATGTTTTATATCTTGTTTAAGGAATCATGTACCCTAGTATATAAAGTTGACTATTTTTAACCATCTAATATATATTAGTATATTATAAACTTCACAGATTAACTGTACTAGTATATCAAAACTCTGCTTTTTCGTATTTATAACAATGGTTTCAAAACTTCAACCAGGCCACCTACTTACCAGCTGTTTCACACATTTTTGAGGTTATGTTGACACACTATTTTGTAATTGTTACTTTTATTTAACACTAGAAGGCCAGTGCACAAAATTCTTGCATGGGTAGGGTCCCTAGGCCTGGCCAGCAATCAGAGCCAATTGGAGCCTTCTGGCTGCCAGCTGGTGCCTTCTTTCCAGCTGCTGGCCTGGGCCTCCCTGCCCCAGCTACTGGCTGCTGGCCAGGGCTTTCCTTCATTCCGCGCCACTCCCTGGTGGTTAGCGCACGTCATACCCAGTGATCAGTCTCCCAGTCGAACTCCCACAGGGGCAATTTTCATATTATGCTTTTACATATATAGATGCTTGAAAGATAGCCTTATATCCAAGTAGGATGCACAAGAAAAATATATCAATTCAGCTGTCTTTCTGAATTGAAGACATTTAACCAATTTAGCAGTTGCTAGGCTATTTTCACTGGAGTTTAGAAAGTTGCAGCCCAGCCAGTATGGGTCAGTGGTTGACCATCAACCCATGAACTAGGAGGTCAGGGTTCAATTGCTACTCATGGCACATGCCCAGGTTGCAGGCTTGATCCCTAGTAAGGGGCGTGCAGAAGGGAACCAATCAAAGAGTTCAATGATTCTGTCTCACCAGTGATTTTTCTATCTCTTTCTCCCTCTCCTTTCTTCTCTGAAATCAATAAAAATCTTCTTTAAAAGAGAGTTATACAAGAAAATATTCTGAGAATTCACATTCACAGAGCTTATTGAAAAGTAAGTGTTAAATGGCAACAGTGACAACACAGAATGATTTATATTCTCTAGTTTGTCTTTGATTGAAATCAAGAGAGGCTTCTTGGAAGAAAGAATTAATTTATACTAATAGTTAGTCATTGAGAGTTTAGCAACCACTCATGGGATTAAGGTGCATATGTGATCCCAGAAACCAGGTTGTTTAAAGATGAATCCATGAAATGTAATCAACAAATTTGGGTTTTGGATTTTGAACAGTGAAGCTATGTAATCTGTCAGGAACAAACAAATATTTTACAAAAGGATTAAAACTTGAGGATTGTTATAGAATTAGATTTTTTAAAAATGTTATAATAAACTCTTGGGCCCATTGATAGGATAATGAAAATTTTATATTTTAAGAGTTAGTGAAGGTATGTTGCTATTCTTGATTTTCATTTTGACATATACATATGTCAAAATACATAACAGAATCATGTAATCATGTAAAAAAGGAAAAAAAGTATAAAACTGAAATCAAGTATGCCTGTATTCAAATCTCAACTCTAATATATAAATTTGTGACCTTGGGCAAGTTGTTTTTCTTTTATTAGTCTCAATTTTCTTTTTTAAAAAAATAAGCATTAAAATAACTATCACACAACCCATAGACCAGCATTATCTCTCCACGTTTATGGTCAGCCAGTATGGAAAGAATTGTCTCTTTAATAGTGGTGCTGGGAAAACTGGATAAACACTTGCAGAAAAATAAAATTGGATTCATTTTACAACACTCACAAAAGTTAACTTCAAACTTGTCAAAGACTTAAACATAAGACCTGATTATCACAAAATTCCTATAAGAAAACATGGGGAAGAATCTCTTCAGTATTTTTCTTGGCAATCATTTTTTTTTTTGGATTTGACACCAAAATATAAGCAACAAAAACACAAATCAACAAGTAGGACTACATCAAATTGGAAAGCTACTGTAAACAAAAGCAATAATCCACAAAATGAAAAAGCAACCTAGAGAATGAGAGAAAATTTTTGCAAACTCTATATCAGATAAGGGGTAAATATAAAAACTATATGAATAACACACACAACTCAATAACAGCAAAAACAATTCAATTCAGAAATGGACAGAGGAAATATATTTTTCTAGAGATATTCAAATGGAACAAAAGGTACATAAAAGATGCACAACATCTCTAATCATTGGCAAATGCAAATCAAAACCACAGTAAGCTCTTACATCACACTTGTTAGAATGGCCATCCTCAAGAAGAAAAGGTAAAAAGTGTTGACAAGGATGTAGAGAAAAAGGAACCCTTGTATAAAGTTGGAGGAAATGTAAATTTATTCAGCCACTATAGAAAACAGTGTGGAGGTTCCTCAAAAAATTAAAAATACATCTAGTATGTGATCCAGCAATTCATCCTGAATATAAACCCAAAGGAAATAAAAAAAGATGCACTCCCATGTTCATTGCAGGATCCTATATAATAGAGGACTAATATGTAAATTGTCCCCTCTGGCAGTCGTTCAACTGGGAGTTGGACTACTTGCTTTGATATGTGCTGAGCAGGGGATGGTGTGGTATCTATCAGGCTCAGCAATGTGGCACTGGCAGCAGGCGGCAGTGGAGGCACTGCCAGCTCTGATGGGCCCTAACGAGCTTGGGACCGTGGCAGGATGGTGGAGCAGGTGAGCAGGTGGCACCAGGTCAAGGCAGGTGTGAGCAGGCCTCAGCCCTGACTGATTGCCCCGCAGGTAGAATAGTGAAGCAGGTGAGGGAGGTGGCACCAAGCCAAGGCAGGGTGTCAGGCAGAGCTGCGGGGCTGTGAGGCTGGGCGTGTGAGTTGGGGCCCAATCTCCACAGGCCACCCTGAGGGACCCTGCCTATGCATAAATTCATGCACCGGGCCTCTAGTAAATCATAAGAGTCAAGTTATAGAAACCAGCTAAGTAACCCTTGACAGATGAATAGTTTGAAGAAGACATGGTACATATATGATAAACTATTATTCATCCATGAGAAAGAAAGAAATCCTGCCTTTTGTGACAACAGGAATGGAACTTGAGGACATTATGCTAAGTAAGTCAGACAGACAAAGAAAAACACTGTATGATATCACTTATATGTGGAATCTAAAAAAGTCAAACTCATAAAAACAGAGTAAAATTGTACTTAGCTCAGATGGGGGGATGTGAAAGATATTGTATAAGGATACAAATATGCAACAAGTAGTAAATAAGTCCTAAAGAGCTAATGCATAGTATAGAAAATAGAGACAGCAATATGATATCATAATAATTAAACTGGTTAAGAGGCTAAATATAAACATTTCAACCACTAAAAAGAAATTATAATTATAATTGTTTCATATAATAGACTTGCTCATTTTAGCTACAACAGCACTCATATTATAATAACTAGAGGACCATTGCACAATATTCATGCAAGAATAGACCTTCTTTCCCCTGGCTTCACTCCCAGACACCTGGGAGCCAGCAACTCCCCACTCCCAGCCCTCCAGGGAGCCAGCAAGTCCCCACTCCGGCCTGCCCAGGAGCAGGCAAGACCCTACTTCTGTCCAAAGCTCTGCTCCTGTAGCTCCCTCTGCCGCCTCTCCTCCCCCTCATAGCAGGAGCCCCACTCCTCCCAGGCACTCTGCGCTTGCATATGCAAATTAACCCGCCATATTTGTTGGGTTAATTTGCATGCTCACTCTGATTGGTTGGGGTGTAGCGAAGAAATGGTCAGTTTATTTATTTATTTTTTAAATTTCTTTATTGATTAAGATATCACATATTTGTCCTCATCCCCCCATTCCCATACCAAATCCACCACCCACGCATGTCCCACCCCCCTGTTGTCCGTGACAGCTGGTTAGGCTTATATGCATGTATACAAGTCTTTTGGTTGATCTCTCCCCTTTTCCCTCACCCTCCCCTACCTTCCCGCTGAGGTTTGACAGTCTGATCGATGTTTCCCTGTCACTAGGTCTGTTTTTGTTCATCTGTTTATGTTGTTCATTATTTCCCCTAGATGAGCGAGATCAGGTGATACTAGAAATACACTTATAAGAACCGAAAATGAGACAAGCAATAATGGTTATGCTGAGAGGCAAATGAATCAGTCTGTAGTGAATTTCTTTCTGGGCCAACAGTTCTTTTGAGTCCCAATTTCAATGTCAAACAGTTCCTTATGTGTACATGTCAGCAATGGTATTTCAGTTCTGGATGGTGGACAAATGGTGGTAATGCAGGTCCGACCCTCTCTGGTTTGGTCATGGGCAACCTGACGTTCACGCACAGCTGCTGACTGCTAGTCTTCCATCTCTGGACTGTTTCACTTCTGTCTTCATGGCTGGAGCAGTCCTGTCAATTCCTCTCTGTTGCAGGAATTCACATGGTCTTGGAGGTGTTTTCTGAAAATATACAAACATATTCTTGAACAAAAGTTAATAAAGGAATATTTTCTATAAATTTGACTTGGGGTCCTTTTTCATTTTTTGCCCAATTTCCCTTTGGCTTGTTTTGACACCATGTGTGTTTTTCATGGGTGTCTTGCTGTTAGCATTACAAATGAAAGTTAATTTTCTAAAGTAAAAATTTTCTAAATGTAATTTACTTACAGGATGTTTTTTCTTATAGGATATTCTTCTACTATTCCCCCTTTTTTAATTTAAATATTAGGAGGCTTTTGGAAGTTTTATAATGTAGTCTTGATAGCTTTTAAATTTTAATTTTTTGCACTAAAATATGACTGCTTTAGGTTCATTACATGTTACGCAATTTTACCATGAGATGAACTACCAATAAAAATTTTAGTTAACACTTTAGGAACAGATTTTTGCCCAGTACCATTAATTTTTCTAGAATATTTGCTTATTTCACTTAGCCAATTTAAATTAGTCCGAGAACTTTACTACTATTTTACTGTGAAATTTAATACACTATCAACAATCTTATTTTACCCTGTAAATATTAGCAGAAAGAATTATTTGCCTTCTTGAGTAGGCCCTGAGCATTCCTGGTGCTAGGTTAGATTTAGATATCAAAAACCCACTTTCCCATCCCACGGGTACAAGACAACTCAAACAAGTCTTGTTGCAGTGAGAGGGCAGCTGCTGTCATCCAAGTCTCTGTCTGTTACCTAGGTCCCTATTTGAGCTGGGCATGGGAAGCGAAGCAGCCATTAGAGCAGGAGACCTCCCTCAGAAGGGGTGAGGGTTCAGGCCCCTGCAAAGTTGGGGGAGTGAGGGTCTGTGCCCCACCTCTGTTGATGCCCAAGTTCTCTCCTGATGGACCCTCTGGGACTGTGCCTGTCTTAGGTTGTTCCTTCCCTGAGGAATCTTACCTGTCTCTGGCTAACCAGCCATCCTCCGGGGCCAAGCAGGGTGATGTGAGGTTCAGTTCCGTCTCCTTGGTAACCTATGTCCCCATGGCCTCCATGCCCAGTGCCTGCCTTGGGATCCCCTCACCTGCTGGCAGGGCCCCAGTACTAATCACATATCTTGGGGAACCCAGGTTTCTTCTCCAGGGAGGGCCCAGCTCACCCCACTGGGTGAGAGACAGATCCATGGTACCAGCCACCACGAGGCTTCAACCTCAGCATGAACAGAAAGTACAGGCAACAGCTGTGGGCAATTGGATTGTGAGAAGAGGGTCCCTCTTGGCCAAAAGGGCAAAAGGGGCCAATATAGAATCCTCAGGTGCTTTCCCAGGGGGCCTTCTACACAGTGGAAGGGATTAAATCCTTTCATGTCCTTTTCAAGTTGCCAGACATTCAAAGGATTACTTTGTAAGTCTGTTTGGGATAATTGTACATTATGCTGTTGTAATTCTAAAATATCAAGAGATGTGTTACCTTTGTCTCCAAGCACCAAAAATATGATTTCTTATTGATTCCCAAGGGTGCGCAGTACTATTATAGGTAATAGGGGTAGTACAAATCTGGGAAAAATTATAATGACATTCTAGAATAATATCATGTAAGGATATTCTTTGCTCTAGGCCACGGCAATTCCATTTCAAACTAGTTGTCAATTTCATTTTGTATAGAGAAGGTTTTAGTTACATTTTCTACACCTCTCCCAGGAGCAAGTAGTGATAGTCCCTTCTTTTGGAGTCCACGCAAGCCAGAAATCTGTCTTTAATTTTACACACAAAGGAGCAGTGGTTTGATTTTGTCTCATACAAATGGGAAGCTGAGTAGCAACACCTGTGTAATTATACTTCCTTTCCCCACCCATGGTCCTCCTGATGACCAAGGTGTTTGGTATTATTGGTGACTACATAAGGCAGGGGATCAGCCCATGTAAGTGCTCTTACCCATGAAGGGTCAGGAACATAAGTCCAAAATACTTCCCCATTTGCCCCAGGTAATATTACTGTACAGCTGATGACCTCTAGCATGGCAAGAAAGACGTTCTCAGGCGTTCTTGGGGTTCTGGTTACCTTACAATTTCTTTTCTATTTTTTTTAATTTTTTAATTAATTTTATTATTTTTTTTTACATATGTATCCTTATTCCCCCATTACCCCCCACCCCAACTTCATGTCCCACCCCCCTGTTGTCTGCATCCATTGATTAGGCTCATATGCATGCACACAAGTCCCTTGGTTGATCTCTCCCCCTTACTCCCACCAATTCGCTCCTTCCCTGAGGTTTGAGGTGCTGATAGTCGTTTCTCAGCCTCTGGATCTGTTCTTGTTCATCAGTCTATGCCGTTCATTATATTCCACAAATGAGTGAGATCATGTGATATTTATCCTTCTCTGCCTGGCTTATTTCACTTAGCATAATGCTCTCCATCTCCATCCATGTTGTTGCAAATGGTAAGAATTCCTTCTTTTTTACCACAGTGTAGTATTACATTGTGTAGATGAACCAAAGTTTTTAATCCACTCATCTGCTGATGGGCACTTAGGCTGTTTCCAAATCTTAGCTATGGTACATTGTGCTGCTATGAACATAGGGGTGCATATTTCCTTTCTGATTCGTGTTTCTAGTTTCTTTGGATATATTCATGGAAGTGGGATCACTGGGTCAAATGGGAGCTCCATTTTTACTTTTTTGAGGAAACTCCATACTGTTCTCCACAGTTGGCTGCACCAGTCTGCATTCCCACCAGCAGAAAAAGAGTTCCTTTTTCTCCGCATCCTCTCCAACACTTGTTTGTTGATTTGTTGATGATAGCCATTCTGACAGGTGTGAGATGGTACCTCATTGTTGTTTTGATTTGCATCTCTCTGATGATTAGTGACTGTGAGCAGGTTTTCATATGTCTCTTGGCCTTCCTTCAGTCTTCTTTCAAAAAGTGTCTATTGAGATCAGTTGCCCATTTTTTGATTGGGTTGTTTATCTTCTTTTTGTTATGTTGTATGAGTTCTCTGTAAATGTTAGAGATTAAACCCTTATTGTTGATATCATTGGTAAATATGTTCTCCCATGCAGTGGGCTTTCTTGTTGTTTTATTGATGGTTTCCTTTGCTGTGCAAAAGCTTTTTATTTTGATGTAGTCCCATTTGTTTATTTTCCCTTTAGCTTCCATTGCCCTAGGAGCAGTATCAGTGAAGAAGTTCTTTCGGCATATGTCTGAGATTCCGCTGCCTGTGGATTCCTCTAGTATTTTCATGGTTTCCCATCTTATGTTTAAGTTCTTTATCCATTTTGAGTTTATTTTTGTGTATTGTGTAAGTTGGTGGTCTAGTTTCATTTTTTTGCATGTATCTGTCCAATTTTCCCAACACCATTTGTTGAAGAGACTGTCTTGACTCCATTGTATGTTCATGCCTCCTTTGTCAAATATTATTTGGGCATAGTGGTTTGGGTTGATTTCTGGGTTCTCTATTCTATTCCACTGATCTATATGTCTGTTCTTGTGCCAGTACCAGGCTGTTTTGAGAACAGTGGCTTTGTAATACAACTTGATATCTGGTATTGAGATCCCCCGTACTTTGTTCTTCTTTCTCAGGATTGCTGCAGGTATTCGGGGTCTTTTTTCATTCCAGATGAATTTCTGAAGGTTCGTTCTAGGTTTTTGAAATATGCCATTGGTATTGTAATGGGAAGTGCATTGAATTTATAGATTGCTTTGGGTAGTATGGACATTTTGATGATGTGGATTCTACCAATCCATGAACATGGTATGTTCTTCCATCTTTTTATGTCTTCCTCTATCTCTATATTCAGTGTCACATAATTTTCCACATATAGGTCTTTTACCTCTTTAGTTAAGATTATTCCTACGTATCTTAATTTTTTTGGTGTGATGGTAAATGGGATTGCTGTATGTTCATTATTGGTGTATAGAAATGCCATAGATTTCTTGGCATTAATTTTGTATCCTGCTACATTGCCAAATTCATTTATTAAGTCTAATAATTTTTTGATGGAGTCTTTAGGGTTTTCTATGTATAGTACCATGTCATCAGCGAAAAAGGGCAGTTTTACTTCTTTTCCCATTTAGATGCCTTTTATTTCTTCTTCTTTTCTGATCGCAATGGCTGGTACCTCCAGCACTATGTTCAATAGGAGTTGTGACAGTGGGCATCCCTGTGTTTTCCTGTTCTTAGGGAAAATGGTTTTAGTTTTTGCCCATTGAGTATGATGTTGGCTGTAGATTTGTTATATATGGCTTTTATGATGTTGAGGTATGATTCTTCTATTCCCACCTTGCTGAGAGTTTTTATCAAGAAAGGGTATTGGATTTTGTCAAATGCTTTTTCTGCATCAATTGATTTAACTATATGATTTTTATCTCTCACTTTGTTTATGTGATGTATCACGTTTACTGATTTGAAAATATTGTATGATTCTTGCATCCCCGGCATAAATCTTACTTGGTCATTGTGTATGATCATTCTGATGTACTGCTGGATTCGATTTTCTAGAATTTTGTTGTGGATTTTGGCATCTATGTTCATGAGGGATATTTGCCTGTAATTCTCTTTCATTGTGTTATATTTATCTGGTTTTGGTATTAGGTGATGCTGGCTTCATTTTCTATTCCTTGCTTCTCTCCCTCTCCTTCTAGTATCCCTATTAAGTGAATGTTTTTTCATTTTGTGTTATCCCAAAGCTGCCTTAGGCTTTCCTCTTGCTTTTTAAGTCTTCTTTCCAGTTACTGCTGTGTTTGTGTGTTTTTTTTCTACCTTGTCTTCTAATTCGCTGATGTGGTCCTCAGCCTCTTCTAGTCTACTGTTTAGGCCTTCCATTGTGTTCTTTATTGCAGCTATGTCGTTCTTCATCTCCTCTTGGTTTCTTTTCATGTTGGTGACATCTTCATTCAGCTCCTTGTAGTTCTCATTGAGTTGTGTGTATTTGTCATCCATCTGTTTAAACATCCTTATAAACATTACTCTGAATTCTATCTCTGATAAGCTGCTAACCTCAATTTAATTTAACTCCCTTTCTGGTGGTTCATCTTTTTCTTTCATTGGAGATTGCTTTTTTGTCTCCCCATGTTTTCCTGTAATGTTTTAATTGTAGATCCAATTGCTTTGCTACCCAGGTTCTTTTGGGGATGGTGCTACTGGCATAATCTCCCAGTTCTCCTGGGGTTGGTAATCTAGTGTGGCTCCAGACTTGAGCTATTTGGGTTCTCTTGATGTAGGCATGCGAGCTTGAGAGGCACAACTGTGGTGTCTAGAAGTCAGCCGCGTGGAGGGGGGTGTCCCAATTTTTCCTGCCTTGCGCCCTTAATTGAAATCACGCATGCCCAGCAGGGACTCACAGTGGCACCCAGGAATCCTCTGTTGGGGTGATGGGGCTCAGGGGGCCTGCTCTCTGGAAAGATGTGACTGTGGTGCCCAGAGTTCTGCAGTATTGGGGTGGGCAGACCCAGCTTTTGCTGCTGCACCTGTGGTGGATAGGCGCTTACTCCCAGTGGCGGCTCACAGGAGCACCCAAGGTACCTTTG
Source organism: Corynorhinus townsendii (assembly GCA_026230045.1). Taxonomy (NCBI): domain Eukaryota; kingdom Metazoa; phylum Chordata; class Mammalia; order Chiroptera; family Vespertilionidae; genus Corynorhinus; species Corynorhinus townsendii. Next base: position 109,948,197 of record JAPDVU010000001.1, on the reverse strand, counting down.
CCAGCGAGGCACACTGAAGGACTCTGAAGGGCCCTGGCAGTGTAGCTGTGTAATTGAGGTGCCTGTGGACCGGTATCCAGGATGAGGGAATTCAAAACTTCTACTGCTGGGGGGGAGTGCCCCCCCACCCCGCTTGCTCAAGATTGCACCCAGGAAGAGCTCACAGTGGCTCCCACTAGCACCCTGTGATTAGATGGGCTCAGGGTGCCTGCCTGTTGGAACTTAGCCTCTGTGGAGGTGGCTTGCAGGGCGCAGAGCTCTGATTCACTCTGAGGGGTCCTGGCACAGCACTTGAGCTGCTGGGGTGAATGTGGGCAGTTATCCAGGAAAAGGGAATTCAGAATTTGTATTTAGGGACTGCGCACCCTTGTCTGTGCAGAATCATACCCTCGGGGGCTCTCAGTGGCTCCCAAGCGCTGCCTAAGGAGTGGAGTGCCCTGTGAGGCTGGAAAAGCACGAAGCAGGATACTCCTGAATCTGGAGTTCTGCCACTGGGGAGGGGGAGGTCACACTTACTGCTGCCAAATGGTGCACCTTTGGAGGTGGAGGTCCCAGGGTCTGTGGGTCTGCAGCTGGGGCAGCAGGATTTTAGCTGGAGTGGCTGCTGGGTCATGGGGCAGTTCCAAGGCCTGTTTGGTTGGTAGTGTTGATAAGTTCTTAAAAAAGGCCTTTCTACCCTTCAAGATGACGTGGGCTCTGTGCTGGAGTCCCACAGTCTGGGGAGTGCCCGCAGTGGTGGTTGTCTCTCTTTGTTAAGGAAAGCCTGTCTGTCAGCCCCTGCTGCTCCTGCGTGATTTAACTTTCCCTCACTCACTCACACACACACCAGGCACATCCACACACTCTCCTTTCATACCCTCACTCACTCACTTCTTCTCCCTCACCTCCTTCCTGCCAGCCACCATCTTTTCACTCGAAACTGTCAGTTTACATGTTTGTCTATTATTAGGTAAGATACATATATTAATAACCATATTGTACACTTTAAATTTCACAGTGTAATATGTGAAATATATTTCAATAAAATAAGTAAGTCAGAAAATAAAAAATTCAACAGCTTGCTGAAAGTTGAATACTCCCCTGGGTACCTTATAAGGGAGGCAAGAATTATTAAGAATGTAGACTAAGGAATCATATGAGGTTCCAATCCTGGACCCACCCTTTACTATCTGTGTAATCTTGAGCCTTTTTACTACATTTCCTGTGAATCATTTTCTTCATCTGTGATATGCTCAGGGTCCAACAAAACAATTTTCAAAGTCCACTGTACTAAGTCTAGCACAAAATAAGAACTCAATAAATATGAATTTTGTCTTTGTTATTAATATCTAACTATTTCCTTCACCTTTTATCGAAACATTACCAGAGATACTCTTACTGATCCTGCTTGAAGAATTCCTAGTATTTTAATTTAGGCATTTATGAAAAGAATCACATAAAAGATATTTTCCTAGGAAAATTAATATATGAAAAATATAAGAAGGTTGCATATAGTTTTAAGGACCTCACAGATTCCTTCATTGAAATGCCAACCATAGTTAACTACTTTATTAAAGGTACTTTGATAATTAGATTTAGCAAAGAAATAGAGATATAATGTTGTTTGAATCAAATTGTTCTTTTTTCCAAAATTGGTTATGACAACCACCATATAACACCCCTCAGTAATTTGCACATTTAAATAATATAGCCACCAAAATTATATATCATCCAAACTGTCCCCCCCCCATTGAAATTAACAAGGAATGCTATCAATCAGATTAGGAAATGAAAATCAATTGACATTGTTCATGGAAAACTAGAACTTATGGTTAGTCTATATAATGCACATATAGGTCACCACTGAAAGCACAGAAGACTGTGACATTTTCTATCACTTTTATTGATAAGAATTGCTAATTCATATCTATGACTTTTACCCTTAGGTTTCAGCACCATTTTCAATGTAGGAACATGTATTGACTAGGTAAGAGTTAAGCCTTGGGGAAAGAATGTGTGAAGTTCAGCAACATTGTCATCTAAATGTTTTCTCCATCTCTGTGAACATAAGATTTTTAATTATTAATAAGTGTAATATTTTGAAAACTACCATTATCAAAAATTCAATAATACTTAAAGCAGTTGTTTTGATATGTTCTTAGTTATGCATAGAACATGGGAACTCCATAACAAGTTCTTATGAGCTCAAAGCTAATAGGACACAATTGTAATTTCTTTTTAGTGGTTGAAATGTTAATATTTAACCTCTTAACCAGTTTGATGATTATGATATCATATTTCTGTCTCTATTTTCTACACTATGCATTCTAACCTGCTGGTGATGTCAAGCTAAAAAGATAACCCTGATACAAAATCATTGTGAGAGAGAAAATTCCTAGAAGAGCATTTGGGGCTGAGAAGAAATATCAGAAGGTCAAAGACAGCTAAGATTTTATTTATTATTCTGTTCCCTGAATGCCTATACTCTTGGGAAAGAGATGGCTGTGGGATAGAGGTAAAGATGTGTCACTAGGGAAATGGAGAATATAGAGAGTATGTCAAGTTCTTATGGGCTCAAAGCTAATAGGAACTTTGAGCCAAAGTGTGCTTCTCCTGTAATCCCAAAACATATCTGTTCAAGGTATGACGGCATTATCAATATAAGGTTTACCAAACTCCTTTTCTCTTATTTCAATCATCAACTTTGTTCAGAGCAACTGCAAAAGTATTTTAATGGATTTCCTTGTATTAAATACCACCTCGATTCTAAGATATAGCTACCTCCCAGAATTTTTCTTACTCAAATAAAGACATAATTATGCAATGCCACTGTTTACAAAATACCCAAGTGTTTTTGGTACAGTCTGGAGACTTCAAAGGAAAAACATTCCCTTAAGATATAGATGCAGAAACCAGCACAACTTCATTTATTCCATGTTATATTGGGTAAAGCATCCATAAAACCCTCCCATATTCAAAGAAATGAAAAGCAGACACCATCTCTTGATGGGAGGAATGTCTATATTTATGCTCTGTAGGGAGTATATTAGCTCAAATCATTTCAACCACTAAATGTTAGGGAGGCAAATAGCAGTTCAAAGCCAAGATCTACTACTTTTGGAAATGATGTTTTAAAAAATTCATTAGACATATAATTCTTAGTTTTCATAATAGTCTCATGAGGACAAGGATAATATGTGCACAGTGCTTAGCCAATAACTTACCAGAGCAGACACTCACTAAAATTAATTATTGCAATCTACACTTCAGTACAGTCCCTTATGTACTGGGGTGGGCAAAAGTAGGTTTACAGTTGCAATACAAATAAACAATACAAATATATATATATATATATATATATATATATATATATATATATATATATATATAAAAAACCCTAATATGTAAATAGACTAAACTGCAGAACAACTGAACAACCAGTCATCATGAGGTGCACTAACCACCAGGGGCCACGCGTGGAACAGGGCAGGTGTTGGCAACAAGTGGCAGGGCACAGAGCATGGCAGATATCGGCCATGGCAGGATGTTGGAGCAGTTGAGTGGGGACGCCAGACCAAGGTGGAGCGCCAGTCGCTGTCATCGGGGTAAGCCTCTGGTGGTTACTGAAAATCCTTTGCTCTTGCACACCACAGTCCCGCCCATCGTTCGCACCTTCTGCCAGTGCTGGCCCTGCTCACATCCACAGCCAGTGCCAGAGCTGCTGCTCACACCCACTGCTGGCGCCCAGCACTGGTCCCAATCACTCAGACTTGTCAGTGGGTGCAATTGGTGGTTGCCAGCCCAATCGCCCTTGAGGGCTTCTCCACCTCCCCCTGCTCCTGAGGGGTGATCAGAGCAGTAGCTGCTGCTTGCACCCAGTGACGGCACTGGCCCCGCTCACACCCACTGTTCCAATTGCTCCGTGAGGTCAGTGGGTGTGAGCGGGGCTGCTGTTTTCAGAGCGTGGGAGTGGAGGTGCCGAGAGTGGGGCTGCCAGCAGAGAGGGACCGGAGCCACGGTGTGAGGGGCTGGGAGGGGGCATGGAGGATGGGCCAAGACCCGCCCCCGTGCCCACCACAGCCTGGCGGCTCACAGTTCCTTTCAAGGTGCACAAATTCGTGCACTGGGCCCTTAGTTAGTAAATAATTATGCAAGAATAAACTCTGTTTCACATACTCACAACTGTAAACCTATTTTTACCAATCCCTTTATTTTGCACTGTGGCCCAGTGGTTTGTAACTAGGAACAAATTTTCCCCCCAATAGACATCTGGTAATTTGTGCAGACATTTATGAGTGACAAAACTGGAGGGTGGCTACTACTGGTGGAGATTGTGGAAACTGCTAAAGCTTTTACAATGATGAGATGGCACATAACAAAGGACTGTCTGACTGAAAATGACAATAGAAACACTTCGTTAGTGAAAGTGATAAATGTAATAGTTATAAATGCCCTCCAAGCTTTTCTGTTCTTTTTTGATGCAAAATATTCCTTCTCTGTAAAAACTCTTTCTCCTATTTAACACTGCTAGGAATGCCACATGGGAGATCCAGTTCAAATGGAATTTTCTCAATTAAACCTCCACTTTTCCTTAAACCAGAAGAATTTTTCTATCCTCAGTACTCTCAAAGCACTTGAAACATTGATAGCAATCTCCCTCAATATTTTGTTTGTGTTTATTTATATTGCCTGTGTAGTTATTTATCTTTATAATGTAGAAAGTCTTTTATGCCAAAAAAATGTCTAATTATCTTTGAATATGCCCTTCTCCACTTATCTTTCATTAATTATAATGTTTTTAATGAACTAGACATTCAAAGATATATTTTAATTAATTCATGCTGGAAAAGTAAATTGCATTAAAAGTGTGTGATGAGTAAATAAGATGGAAATTGGAGAAATTATCTGAAAATCTTAAGTACATAAAGAGTTTTTATTAGAAAATTCAATTACATTATAAAATAATGGTTTATTATAATTTCAGTTTGAGGATGTTTTTGCTTCCTCAATAAATCTGTACACAAAGCTGAAATCGATGAGAATTTGATACATGAAACAACTTTTTACTTACTCAGAGAAATAAAGAATGCTTTCTCTGATTGAATTTCTAGAGTGACTCATATAGAGTAATTTAACCTCCAAATAGTCAGTTTACTAGAAGATATATAAATATCAGGACCAAGTGAGGAAAGACTTGATGATCATTGAATTTATTTTTACTAAAATGTAACTGTAATATTCTTCTACAAGCAACATTTATTTCTTGCAATGAATCAATTCTTGCAATCTCTTTAGCAGATTTCATGTGATGTGTATCACATTCAAAATTTCATGTTTATTCAATAATAAAACTGCTTTCTTTCTCTTCTACATTAGTGGAGAGGTTGGCAAGAAATTTGTTTTAAACTGTATTTCCCGAGCAGAATATTATTAAGCAAGGTGAGAAGGATGTGGAAGGTATTGAGTGCAAAATATCACTGTCCATTAGCATTTTAATGGTAGCCATGTTGGCAATTTTAAGTGTTATAGTAACCACATTAGGAAATACAGAGATTGAGACTGAAATCTGCTCTGTAATTTATATGCACAGAACTTCTCAAATCAGATGCTAGTTTCTTTGAAAAAATGCTAGTTTCTTTAGTGTTTTTTAAATGTGCAAGTGAAAAAGTAGATTCATATAACCAAGTTGCTCTAAATATACTTAAAAGTTTCCCTATAACACAATCAACTACCCGTTTTTAAATTAAAATTTTTTAAATCAGTGCTTCATTTATAGTAGCCCCATTTCAAGTGCTCAGTATTTACTTGTGTCTGACTAGTGACTATCATATTGGACAGCACAGGTGCAAAACTTAAGTCAATGGTATCAGCAATAGAAGATGTACAGACAGCAAAGCCCATGACATAGGTAATCAGCAGCACTACAAGACAACAGACAGTCATGAGCAGAATTTCTGGAACTTTCATTGCCTGTTAATAGCATAACTGACACACTTGGAACTATCAGTTAAAAGAGATATAACCCAGTGAACTGCAGAGGAGGAAAACGGAGATGTTATGTAGATCTAAAATGAGATTTTGAAGCACTTACGAAGTTCTCCCTTGGGATTCATGGCACTAATTTGGAAAAAATTAAGAAAATATCTGAGGAGAATACTGCAGGTGCTTTTGAAACAGTGCTTCTATAATATGTCCTTTTTCTGTCACTTTGCATACAAATCAGTGCAGTGTAAATGACACAAATGTTAAAGGAATATTTTTTGAGTGAGAACTAGTAGAAACTGTGGGTGTGTCTAAACCAAGAAAATAATACATACACATTCATTTGATCTTTCAAATAAATGTTAATATTAATAGTCCCATGATGAGCTTACCATCTGCTTTTCTGAAAACAATTATTATCATGAATACACTACACTTATATGAAGTACTACAACAGAGAATTTGGAAGAATGATGTAGTTTTACAGTGTAGCAGTTTACAAGTAAAAAGCTGTCTGTAGTATAATGAATGCAGAGATTAAATTACAAAGAAGTACTTTGTAGTACCTACATTCTTTACATAGTGCTTATATGACATAAATTCATAAAAAATGGCATTCATTAAACTCAAAAGAGTTATGTTAAAAAGAGTGACCTTACATTCCCTCTTCGTGAAAGAAAGAGACTTACTCATGCAAGTCTTACCTCTCATGTCCTGTCAATGTTCAACTTGAAACCACTTAAGCTAAAGTATTGGTCAGATTCTTTCTTAGGCTCTATTACCCCAGCTGGTAATTATAAAGACAACACATATATGGAACTAAAATATTCTGAAGTATTATGTTAAACTGTGGATACTTTTCTAGGGGAATGCAGTAGCAGGTGTCCTGCCTAAGTCTACACATCACAGAAATCTCTACAAGTAGCCCCACTTCCAACTTCAGCATCTGGGACTCTGCCTGATGGCTCTCTCTGGGCCCTCAGGGCAGATTGTAAATGTCTGAGAATTGATGCCCTCTGGATAGACCCACAGAGGGATTAAGCTCCTGATAACTGGTGCTACTTACCTAGTAATTCTTTGTTGATTTCCTTCTCTTCCTTCTCACTGTCTAATCTCCTACCAGTGTTCCTCTATAAGCAACTTCCACTCAAATCTTTGTCTCAGAGGCCATTTCAGAAGGAACTCAAACTAAGAGGTACATTTAGAGACCTGAAGAACCAAAATATAGACTATATTTCTCTGATCAATGAACTGTCTTTTATCAAATCCTGAAGAGTAAAGACGAGTGACAAGGATAGAACTAGTGCCTTGAACAGTTTAAAAAATGTTTCCCTGTTCTAAAAATGTCAAATATCAGTTAATGTTCCACTACATAAGTGCTCATTTAAAGTAAATTCCTTGAATAAAAACTTTCTATATTAGTTGATCAAGTGGTTACTGAGATCCAAATACTACAAAAGATATTCAAATATTTAAAACAAATAGAAATTCATACTTATTTCACAAGATTATAGCATGGAGTATTTTATAAATCAATAAGTCAAATGATCCTCTGTTCTGTGCAATTAAACTATTATGACCAGTAGTAGACCTAAAGAGAAAAAGTTATTAAAAGTTATTAAATTGTATACATTAGTCTTTTTCTTCTCTTTTTCTCAAAAAAGAAAAAGTTACTATATCTTAGGCAGTTTTTGAGATATTTGGGACACAGGGACACATGTTTAAAAAACAAAACAAAGCAAATCTTGCCTTTGAGAAACTTAATGAAGGCAAGAGGAAAGTTCCAAGTGAAGAATAGTACTTGTGATATGTAGTAGGCAGATGTTCACATTTATGGAAACTCATTGGAGTGTGTAGACAGGAATGTCATCATTTTGCTCAATACTGTTAAATGATATATATTAATGTATTCTGAATTAAGTACAAAGCATTGTATAAGGGCAATTATCAAATCAGGCAAGCCGAGAAGCTACTCAGTCCCTTAATACACATTTATTGAATGTGCACTATTTTTCACCTACAGAGGAAGTTATGGGGAATAACAAATATCCCTGCCAGTTGAGATTACTGTCTAACACTGAGTGACAGACAAAAAATTCTATGGGTAACTAAAAGGGGATGTTAGGAAGTGATAAGTGCTATGGAAAAACAGAGGTAAGTAAGGATGTATATGGATGACAGGATAGATTTAAATGGTCTACTAAGTTTCCAATTGAAAAAGATACACACCATGAAGCACAGAGATTAGAAAATTTCAGAACACATACCACAGATAAAGAAAATAACATAAGTGCTTCTAGAGGAAAAAAATAATTTGACTTTCTGTAATCAAAAATCATAATCATTGGACATCATAACAAATATTTAGAAAAATGTTTTAAAATATGGGGGAAATATTTGTAGTGCAACTACACATGAAGTATTTGGATAGATATTTTGTATTAATTTCTCAAGGAAGCAGTATTTCCCATTATCTTGATCTTAGGGAACTCTGGAACATCAATTACTTCTGTTCAATCAAAATGAAAGATAGAGAATTTAGGAAATAAGAGAATTAACTCCAGTAACAGGAAAAAGAAAATTCCTAAGATGATGACAGTTGTGCTGCAGGCCCAGAGAGAAACCAGTTTCAAACTGGAGGAAGACGGCTTCTAGGAAAGATGGCTCCATGGGAAAAAAAAGGAATAAATACCCTCATGTGTCAGAAATATAATATATACATATATTTATATACTAGAGGCCCAGTGCAAGAAAATTCATGCACTCAGGGGGGTCCAGCCTGTGCCCTCTCGCAGTCCCAGTCCAGGACCCCTTGGGAGATGTTTACCTGCTAGCTGAAGCCTGCTCCTTGGGGGATCGGGCCTACACTGGCAGTCAGACATCCTTAGCAATGCCGAGGAAGCAGCAGAGGTCCCTCCACTACCGCTGTGCTCGCAGACAGCAGCCCAGCTTGTGGCTGAGCAGAGCTCCCTCTGTGGGAGTGCATTGACCACCAGGTGGCAGCTCCTGCATTGAGTGTCTGCCCCTCGTGGTCAGTGTGTATCATAGCAAGCGGTCGTTCTGGTCGTTTTGGCATTAGGGTCAATTTGCATATTACCCTTTTATTATATAGGATAAGTATATTTATATTTATTGCATATTTATATAAATTTATAACATTGCTTAGATATTCTTTACCATCATACAATGGCAATATCTGTTATACATTCATTCTTTCCACATTTATTGACATCATAAACAAAAATAATCTTCTCTGAGAGAAAGACAGAAAATAAGTTGCATCCTCCTAAAACTTTTAAAATGAATCTTATACAAAGATTTTAGGAGTGGGTATCAAAGATTGCAGGAGTGAGTATCAAACATTTTAAACTCAGCAAAATAAGACTGGCTCAAAGTAGAATTTGTTGCACAAACTACAAACTGGTTATCTCATTATGGAGAAGCACAGTTTTCTAATGAAACTATGCAAAACCAAAACAAAACAAAACAAAAAACAACTACATTGCTAAAAAAAATTAAAGGTATTTGTTGCAGAATTCTAAGGGGATAGTGAAAACAATTTACCACTTAAAGGATATTCTATTGTAGTTTGAATAAGCCATAGTCTATTAGATTGAAAATAGAGTATTTAAAAATATAACAAAATATTTCAAATCAAATACCACAACTGGCAATACCTTTAAAGTTTATCATTACCTTCAGTCCTATTCAAATAATTCTACCTACAATCTGATTTCATGAAGTTTTCCACTTCTAAACTAACAATAATCCTGGAAATTCTGAGTATGGACTATGGTACAGTCTGAGTATTGTCTAAGTTGTGATACTCTGAATGCCAAGGTCTGCACCCTCTCTTCTTGAGCTATCAGTAGTTAAGGATACCTGATGCAGGCCCTCTCCTGTTGAAGACATACTTTCTATCTTATAGCCTTGCAGAACCCTCAGGCAAGCATGAGATAAAAAGAAAATACCAACTATTATGATAAGACAATGACTTTAGTTAATTCATCCTAATAACCAACAATATCAAATGAAGAAATGTAAAATAATATTTTGGGATATATTTGCGGATTTGATCAATATTTATCTTGAGGGTAAGAACATTTTAAAACAGTTCAGGCACTGACCTTTATCCAGGGACTTCAAATATTTCATGTCACAAATGTATATTAATGATATTTTACCTGTATTATTTAAGCTAGGGAAAGCTAAGGTAGTTTTTCTTTTTTTTTTTTTACAACTATTTCTATTCAGCTTTTGAAATAACTCTGAGCTTGTGTATGTATATGGAACATATCAAACACACTTATTTAAACACAGAATTATAGAGATAAATACTAGCAGAAATAAATGATTATGACTACTAAAAATGGAACTTAAGAGGTGGAAAGTAATGGCCAAAGAGAGAGTTGTTTTCAGTTTAAGATTTTTAGAAAAATGTAACTATTTAACTTACTCATTTATACTTTGACTATTCTATATAATAAATGGCTAATATGCAAATCAACAGAACAGCAGAACAACCGGTCACTATAATGCACACTGACCACCAGGAGGAAGACACTTAACACAGGAGCTGCTCCCTGGTGTTCAGTGCACTCCCACAGGGGGAGCACCACTCAGCCAGAAGCCAGGCTCATGGCTGGTAAACGCAGCGGTGGTGGCAGGAGCCTCTCCTGCCTCATGGCAGCGCTAAGGAGGATACCAGACTGACAACTTAGGCCTGCTGGGCTCCTGGACTGTGAGAGGACTCCTGGACTGTGAGAGAGTACAGGCCAGGCTGAGGAACTCCCTGCGAGTGCATGAATTTCATGCACTGGGCCTCTGTTTTTTTTAATATAAAAAGGGAATTAAAAATAGGGGAGATCAAGATGGCAGAAGAATAAGTGGATATTGTAATCACCTCCTTCCAAGGTCAAAGTAGGATTACAACTAAAACACAGAAAAATAATCCTGATTAACCAACTGAGGACAAGCTGAACAGATATCCTATAACCAAGGATTTACAGAAGAAGCCACATAAAGAATGGGAGGAAGAGTGAAGACATGAAAAAGAGATTTAAAAATAAAATGAAAACTATTATTATATATACTTTTGAAAATATTAATTATGAAAGAGGATAAATAAATGTGAAGCTGAAGGAACATGGCATTAATGGAAAATATTTTGTGTTTTATAGTTTGTTTCAAGCTGGAGAAATTACAGCATGATTTTTAAAAATAAAAATAACAGCATATTAGTCAGCTAAATCTTCTAAAGAAGAGAATCTCTTCTATTAAGAGAAAATTGATTATAAAGAAGGAAAAAAGATCACTTAGAGGAGCAAAGTTTTGAGTATATGAAAGGATAAAATATTCAATGTACAAGTTATATAGGCCACAGGAGCTGGTAAATTCAAATAGTGTTTATTCTAAAAAACTACAAATAATTGAGAAGAAAAATTTAAGCCAATATTCCTGATGAACATCCTAATATATACAAACCCTGGGTCCATCACATCCGCAATGACCAGAAACCCAACCTAACACCCAGGCTCTGTGCACAGCAGGCTCTGGTGGGTGGGGACTTGTGGCAGCAGAGATGGGGATGGGGGAGGCAGGGCTGACGCTCACAACCACACACACACACAGACACACACAGTGCCCACCAGCTCACAGTCTTTTCTCCCTTTCTTTCCCTCCCTCCCAGCTCACTCTCAGAGCCTCTCTCAGAATGAGGAAGCAAAACAGACTGGGCCTGAAAAGGCCTGGATGGAAGGGAGGGCAAGCAGAGGGTGGAGCGGCCCCCACTTGCCCCACCCCTTCCCAGTTGGGAAAGAGGAAGAGGGCGACAGGGAGGCAGGGAGGCCTGGAGGACTGCTGAGCAAAACAAAGAGAGACAGAGACTGGGCGAGATCAGGCCAGCATGGGAGGGCAGTTGGGGGCAAGATCAGGCCTGCAGGGGGGGGCAATTAGAGGAGATCAGGCAGGCAGGCAGACAGAAGCAGTTAGGGGCGATCAGGCAGGCAAGCAGGTGAATGGTTAGGAACCAGCAGTCCCAGATTGTGAGAGGGACGTCTGACTGCCAGGTTAGGCCCTATCCCACAGGGACCAGGTTCCCGAATGGAGAGGGTATAGGCTGGGCTGAGGGAACCACCTCCCCCCATGCACGAATTTCATGCACTGGGCCACTAGTAGAGGATAAAATCCTCAACAAAATATTAGCAAACTAGATCTAGCAATGTATTAAAAAGATCATACACCATTATCAAATTGGATTTTTCCAGAAATACAAGGTAGTTATCATATCTGCAAATCAATAAATGTGACACACCACATAAACAAAATGAAGGATAAAAACCACATGATAATATCAATAGATACAGGAAAAGTATTTTATAAAATCCAGCTCCCATTATTGATAAAAACTCAGCAAAGTGGGCATAGAAGGAATGTACCTCAATGTTATAAAGGCTATTTATGACAAACCCACAGATAACATCATACTCAGTGGGAAAAGATTACAATTGTTTCCCTTAAAACTGGGAACAAGATAGGGATGTCTGCTTTCACCACTCTTAATCAACATAGTACTGGAAGTTTTAGCCACAGCAATCAGAAAGGAAGAAGAAATAAATGCTTCAAATTGAAAAGGAAGAAGTAAAACTGTCATTATTTGCAGATGACATGATATTATATATAGAGAAAAATAAAGATTCCATCAAAAAAGTGCTAGAACTGATAAGTGAATTTAGTCAGTAGCAATATACAATATAAATATCAAGAAATCAGTTGCATTTATATACACTAGTTAGGAGCTATCAGAAAGGAAAACTAAGAAAATATTCCCATTCTCAATTGCTTCAAAAAAAAAATAGATTTCTTAGGAATATATTAACCCAAGACCTTTATTCAGAAAATTACAAGACACTAAAGAAAATATTGAAGTAGATACAAATAAGTTGAAGCATGTACCATGTTCATGGATAGGAAGAATTAACATAATTAAATAACCATACTACACAAAGCTATTTATATATTCAACACAATCCCTATCAAGATGCCAATGACATAGTTCAAGAAGTAAAACAAATATTCTAAAAATTAATGTGGAACTGTAAAAGACCTCAAATAATCACAGCAATTTTGAGAAAGAAGAACAAAGTTGGAGGTATCATGCTCCCTGATATAAAACTATACTACAAAGCCATAGTAATCAAAACAGCAAAAACAGCATGGTACTGGCATAAATACAGAGATATAGATCAAAGAAGTAGAATAGAGAACCCAGAAATAAACTCACACCTTTATAGTCAATTAATACTTGACAAGAAGGCAAAAACATACAATGTTGTTGGGAAAAGTAGACAGATACATGCAAAAAAAATGAAGCTAGACCACCAACTTACACCATAAACAGGAATAAACTAAAAATAGATTAAAGACTTAAATGTTAAGTTCAAAACCATAAAAATCCTAGAAGAAAATATAGGCATTAAAATTTGGACTTTTTGTACCAATATTTTTTCATATATATACACATATGTGTGTATATATATATATATATATATATATCTTTTGGGGCAAGGGAAACAATCTATACTATAGGAGAAAAATATGGTAATTGACTATCACTTTGCGATGCCCACAGCCAATCAGGAGGAAATATGCAAATTAGAGGGACAAAGATGGAAGCGGCCACAGAGCCAGCTGGAGCAGATGGGAGGATTGGGTCTCCCCCGGTGACAGAGGAAGCCAAGCTTCCCACCTGCCCTGGCCAGCAGCTGAAGGAAGAGCCTGTGGGCGGTGACCATGGAGCCTGACTGAGTGCGTGGGAGGATTGGGTTGCCCCCAGTGACCCAAGCTTCTCACCCCATTCCTCTGGCCAGCCCAGGCCAGCATCTGAAGAAGGCACCTGTGGGTGGCAGCCACGGAGCTTGCCTGAGCTCACAGGAGGCTTGGGTCGACCAGGCTGGCCGCCAAGGGAGGGGCCTGCAAACGGCCCTCAGCCCCTCACCCAGGCTGGCCAGACACCTCAGCAAAGACCCCCACCCTAAAGGGGGTGTGGCCAGCCTGAAAATGGTCTTCAGCCTCGCACCCAGGCTGGCCATGCCCCCTCAGTGGGGACCCTCACCCCATGGGGGCATGGTCATCCGGCAAAGCACCACAGGCCCCTCGCCCAGGCCGCCCCACACCCCAATGGAACCCCCACCCTGATCCAGGACTACCTTCAGGGAAAACCAGCCGGCCCCTAACCGTGCACCAGGCCTCTATTTATACTAATAAAAGGGTAATACGCTAATTAGACTGGGAGACCTTCCCGGAGAGTTTCCAGATGTTCTTCTGGACAAGGCCATGGTGGCTGGGCCAAGGTAAAGGCAGTTAGAGGCCAAGAGGGGAGGGCAATTGTGGGTGATCAGGCAGGCAGGGGAGCAGTTGGGGGCAAGCAGGCTGGCAGGGAGATCAGGTGGGGACGATCAGCCCAGCATGGGGGCAGGTGGGGGCGAGCAGGCCGGCAGGCAGAGTGGTTAGGGACAATCTGGCAGGCAGGCAGGTGAGCAGTTAGGAGCCAGCAGTCTCGCATTGTGAGAGAGATGTCCGACTGCTGGTTTGGGCCTAATCTGGCAGTTGGACATCCCTTGAGGGGACCTAGATTGGAGAGGGTACAGGCAGGGCTGAGGAAACCCCACCCCCATTCACGAATTTCGTGCACCGGGCCACTAGTAGGAAAAATAAACAAATGGGCCTATATCAAACTAAAATGTCCCTGCCCTGGCCAGTGTGCTTCAGTTGGTTGAGCATGTCCAGTGAACCAAAGATTGTTGACTTGATTCATAGTCAAGGGCACATACCTGGGTTGTGGGCTTGATCCCTTGGAGGGTGCATGCAGGAGGCAGCTGAAGAATATTACACTCTCACATCAATATTTCTCTCTCTCCCTTTCCCTTTCTCTCTCTAAATATCAATTAGCTATGCTTAAAAAAAAGACATTAAAAATTCCCTGTGCAACAAAGGAAACTATAAAAAAAGACAACCCACTGAATGGGAGAACATATTCGCCAGTGATACATCTAATAATGGGGCTAACATCCAAAATTTATAAAGAACTCTTTAAACTCTACACCAAACAAGACAACAACAATTTGATTAGTAAATGGGCAAAGGACCTGCACAGACCCTTCTTCAAAGTGGACGTACAGATGGCCAACACACATATGAAACAATGTTCAACCTCATTAATCATCAGAGATGCAAAATATGCCACAATGAGACATCACCTCACACCTTTCAGAATGGTAATCATCAATAAAGAAGTGTTGGTGGGTATGTGGAAAAAAGGGAACCCTTGTGCACTGTTGGTGAGAATATAGATTGGTGTAGGCATTCTGGAAAGCAGTATGGAGTTACCTCAATAAATGACCCAATAATTCCACTTCTGGGAATATAACTGAAGAAACTTGAGACACTGATTCCAAAGAATATATGTACCTCTATGTTCATTGCAGTTTTATTTGCAGTAGCCAAGATTTGGATACAGCCCAAGTTTCCATAGGTGGATGAGTGGATAAAATGTTGTGGTACACTTAGCTCTGGGTGGTTTTGGTAAGTTGGAGCACCATCGCATGCACTGAAGGGTCACGGGTTCAATTCCCCATCAGGGCATATACCTAGGTTCCAGGTTTGGTCAATAGTTGAGGCACAAAAGAGAGGCAACTGATCTATGTTTCTCTCACATCAATGTCTCTCTCTCTCTCTTTCCTTGTCTCTCTCCCCTTCCCCTCCCTCTAAAATCTGTAAGCATATCCTCAGGTGAGGATATAAAAATTAAAAAAAATAAAAAGTTATGGTTCATTTAAATAATGGAATACTAATTGGCTTTTAAAAAAGAAGGAAATCTTACCCTTTTCAACAGCATGGATGGACCTGGAGAGTATTATGCAAAATAAAATAAGCCAATCAGAGAAAGACAAGTACTATATGATTTCACTCATGTGTGGAATCTAAAGAACAAAATGAACTAATAAGCAGAATAGAGACAAAATCATAGATAGAGAGTAGTTCTGATGGCTATTGGGGGTGAGGTTGGATGGGGGGAGAGTGGAGAGATTGAGCAAAAAAGAGAAAAAGCTCATGGATATGGACAATAGTGTGATGATTGTCAGTGGGAGGGTAGTTGGGGAGTGGTGTGAAAGGGTGTAGGGAGGATAGATGGTGATGGACAGAGACTTGACTTGAGTGGTGAATACACAATACACACAATACAGTTTACAGATGATGGGTTGGTAAAAGGAAAATAACTTAATTAATTAATTAATTAATTAAATATTTAGAGTATTAACATTTATTTTTCTACTGGATACTTTATATGTATAATCCAATTTATAGACACATGGTTTTAAATGTTTAGTCTACTAACAATACTGAAATATAAAATTTCACATTTTTTTGTTCATTATTGAACAAAACAATATTTTCTTCTAAAGCAAGAAAGCCCACACTGCTTTGTTAAATTTTGCCAAGCATACTTCATGGATTCGTTCTTTTTTGTGTCCATAATTTACAAAAATTTCAATCACTTGATTTTCCCAAATGCCATCAGATTCTACTTTGGCTGCAGGTACCCTACATAGAATAGCAAAAATGTGGAGAGGGGCGTTATCAGTTTCCGTGTTCCAGGGATAGATGGCACAAACATGTAAGTACCGGCGGAAAAATCAATACTTGTCTTGCTAATGCTTACAAAGAAGCAAGTGCGATCAGGCTGACAGCCCATGTGCAGATGGAGAATTGCAGAATCAATCTTCTTGTCTGAGAAACCACTCTTCTGGGTTCCGTTGCACACTTCAGGAACTTACACTCTCAGCAGGAATGCCATTATCAGTCTGGAAAAGTTTCCGTTTTTATAATTCTTCCTTAGTACATTCACTCAAGACTCTGTGAAAGCTTTGCTCTTTTTCTCTTGGCTTTTCAAAGACTAATCGCTCTCCCACCTTACCAGAGAACATACTCCTCTTGGAAAAGCTTACAATGAATGAAGACCCCCCGGGGTGGGGGTGAGGGCGGGGGCAGGATGGGAGAAGTCAGTGGGGGGAAAAGGAAACATAAGTTATACTTTCAACAATAAAGACTTTTTTTAAAAAGAAAACATTAAATTTTTTAAAAAACCTTACAATATACCTTATTTGAGACAAAGCCCAGCTTCTTGGTCTGGCTTAATGTCATGGAGGTCAGTTGCCTAGGCCAAGTAAAACCTACTGGAGATGGCAGATTGTCAGGGATTTTGAATAAGTGTACCCTCACCCTCAAATTGAATTGCTTCAGTTTTTCTGTTCCGCGGTATTCGAAAACTAATATATTATCTTCTCTTTCTGAAACACTATTACCATATGGGGTTCTTACCATGCACAAGAAGTGAAGATGAATGTCTCTCTCTCTCTATCCCTCTCCCTTCTTTGCTCTAAAAATCAATATAAACATATTTTTTAAAAAAAGAAGAAACAAATGTATTTCCCAACTAAATTTACTGAAAGCAAAGACCATAATCATAGGAAGTAACTGGAATAAAATGTTTTACTTAGCTTACTTATTAAACTTTATGTACCAATATTAACCCCAAAACAAGCAAATGTGAGATCTCAAGCAATAGAGAAGTGCTGTGCATTAGGGCAAATGAAACTATTTAAAATTTTTAATTTGACACAGATTTATATCTGTAAATTATTTTCTTTCCAGTTCTTAAACTTTTAAGCTATGTTACATTGTGGAAATCACAATTTCTCTCAATTTATTTTTCTTTAAAATTAGTGAAAATATCAGCATAACTTACCTCAAATAAACTATGGCCCATAAAATGAGACTTCCTAGTGCATAATATGCACACAATAAAAGTAAAAATTCACTGAGATATTTTGTCATTATTATAAGAATTGCACTAAACAGGTTATTTTACCTGCCTTCTTAAAGAGTTGTTAAGCATAATTTAATGTTTTAGCGATGCAAGATCAACAGTGTAAGCATCACTTCACCATATTGTAAAATTTTGATATTCACATTAATCCTTTGATGACTGAATGCCTTTATAGTAAAGACTGTTTACTTCTGTTTTTCTATCTTTTTCTCCTCTGTTCTTGCTATTACACTCGGGTTTCACATTTTACTTCTGTCAATCAGCTTTCTGAAACATTTCCTTTTCCCCAATTATACTGTGAATTTTGAAAAAATAATTATTCTTGTTAAAATACACAGAAAAGAGAAAGTGGTTTGAAGTGACTGCAGTAAGCCCTCCATCCATTAAACAAAAGTTAATAGACTATATACTGTATCATCTATACTAGGGTTTTGAGTCCATTTTTATATCTACTCTTCCCATCTGTTTTATGGATAATTAATGTTAATTAGTATATGGATATACTAATAAATTTGATAAGATAAAAATGTAATGAAATTTTGATAAGAAATTTATAAAATAAAATTTAAAAAATAAGGTAACTGCAATTGCTAAGATAAAAGTTAAAGTCATGAAATAATGAAGGATTATTATTTATAGCTGTAGCTATTTTTGATGTTTCTTTTTCATTATCTTTTGCAAGAAAAATATTTATTTTTGTTTCTAAGATTGAATTGATTATATAAAATATGAGAAAATAACCCTAGCCAGCATAACCCAATGGTTAGAGCATCACCCCATGCACCAAAGGGTCACAGGTTCAATTCCTAGTCAAAAGCATGTACATTGGTTGCATTTTCTACCTCTGGCCCTGGTAGGGGCGGGTATGGGAAGCAACCAATCAATGTGTCTCTCTCACATCGATGTTTCACTCTCTCCCCTTACCCCTCCCTTCCATTCTCTCTAAAAATCAGTGGAAAAAATATCCTTGGGTGAGAATTAACAAAAAAATACAAGAAAATACACAATTATATAGAAGTTTAAAGGTTTTTCTCTGCCATTACTTCAGGTTAAGAATGGCAACCCATCCTAATACATAAAAACCCAGGATCCATAACATCCAAAATGACCAAAAGCAAGACAGACAGGAAGTCAGTCCTGCAGTCAGTGCTGGGTTGCCGTGGCGACCCAGCACTGACTGCCATGCTGTGGGCATGGCGACCCAGCATTGACTGCCAAGGAGGCTGCACATCAGGCCAGAAGAGGGGCCTGCAGAGAGAAGCAGGGTCTGATCTGTAGCCTCCATGGCAGCTGTTGATCAACACTTGCCTCTCTCTTTCTCTCCGGGCCTGGCCAGCAGCCGCGCCTCACTCCAGGCCCACCTTGTCTCAGGACACCATGACTGAACTGTAACACTACTGAGCCATTCCGTGGCCTTGCTGTTGTCATCACAGCTGTGGCTTTATCACAATTGAGTTTTTAGTACTGAACTAAGTTTCCTTCTTCGCCAGCACCCCAAATTGGGGATTGCTACTGGCATTGAATTCATACCAATGACCATCAGTTTATGGCTGGAAAGGCAAATTACCTAATCTGATAAAGTTTACATAAAATAAAATAAAAAACCCCAGAGTAAGCATATATAATAATGAAAAGCTAACAGCCTTTTCTCTGGGACAAGGACCAAGAAAGAAATTGTAACTGTAATTGTACAATTGCAGTTACCTTATTTTGTTAATTTTATTTTGTTAATTTTACAATGACCACTTTTAGTACATATTTGTATTGAGGTCCTATTTAATGAAAAAAAACAAGAAAAAAGTGGTAGGATTATAAAGAAATACTATGACAGATGACTTAATAGTATAAATGCTATAAACAAAATAAATTATATTTTTATGTAACAAACACAAATATTTTATGAACAGATACCACTTAAATCATCTTAAAATTAGTCAAGAAAATAATGAAAGGTGTACAAAATTTCTATGCCTTATATCTTTAAACATTCTAAAGACACTGTTACATGAAATAAAAGAATATTCAAAAGAATGTTATATCTTACCTTTTACATATATATATATATATATATCTTATTTTTGAATTGGGTATATTTAATGTCAATTCTCTTCAAATTCCAATTGGTTTGTAGATTTGATGCTATGGATTTTTTTTCAGAAATTTCATTACAGTTCTAAGATTTACATGGAAATGAAAAAGATTAAGTATAGCCAAGACACTGTTGAAGAAAATTGGAAAAACAACAATAAGGTATTATAAACTTTATTAAAGTTTATAGTAAGACAGTGTGCTAGGGGCCCAAGAATCGGCAAACATATACGTGACAGAGAATAAAGAGCCTTGATGATGATCATTCATATTCCAGCATTTGAGCTATGAAGAATTTAACAGGGCAAGAACTTCTGGGACCATTTCATGTCCACATAGGAAAATTGTATTTATATATATTTCATACCATATACAAAAATCAATTTTACCGTTGATACAATGGTAGAAAAAAAAACAATAAATAGTCTATAAAAATGTAGGGGAGTAACATTATTGACTTGAGTTAGATAAACGTATTTGGAGACAAAAATATGGTAACCAAAAATATGGAACTTTTATTTATTAATTGTCTCCAACACACAGTGAAAAGAAAGTGCCAATTGGAAATTGGCTGGGCCTCTGGGGGGACCTTGCCAAAAGAAGGCGGCAGCCCCTACCTTGACTTTTCCAAACAAATCCGATCCCCTGGGTGTTTTGCTAGAATCTCTATGTTTACTCTTTAAAGACCCAGCCTTGTAGAAGCATACACTGAGTGGCCAGATTATTATGATCTCTGAACGCATAATAATCTGGCCACTCAGTGTATATCCTATATAATAAAAGGCTAATATGCAAATTGTCCCCTCGACCAGGAGTTCAACCAGCAGGCAGGCCAGCCAACCACCCATGTCCCCTCCCCCTGGCCAGGCTGGACAGACCCCCACCCATGAGCAAATTCATGCACTGGGCCTCTAATATATATTGAGTGGCTAAATTATTATGCATTCAGAGATCATAATAATCTGGCCACTCAGTGTATACTCTCTCAAGGATGATTACCTTGCTGATTGTATCTAGAGACTAATTTTAGTTCAAGCTGTTGTGACAATAAAAACCAAAGGAGGCAGGCGAACAGGGCTACTTGGTGGCGATAGCCAAGTAGTGCGTTAGCCCTTTGTTTTACAGAAATGTGTGTTAGAGTAATCATTCATCTGTCGTTCAGGGTCTGCCAGTCAGCCCTGGCAAAGAACTACAGATAAATGCTTTAAATATAGGAATCACTAAAGAAAACTAAACAACTTGAAGAGGCACTTTATGGAGAGGATATATCTATTAGCCAAAAGTACATGAAAAGATAATGCAAATATTTTGCTTTGAAAGAAGCCAATCAATGATTCTCTCTCATCATTGGTGTTTCTATTTTTCTCTCCCTCTCTCTTTATCTCTGAAATCAATAAAAAAAATATATTTTTTTTAAGAAAAGAAAACATGGATGATACTCACAAATACAATTGATTGGGGAAAAATCTAGTCACAATACACTATTGGGTCATTCTATGAAAATAAAATTTAATAAAATACTTACAATTTACCCATAATCTAATGAGAATCAAATACAAGTGATTTATATGTTTGCAACCTTTTCAGAATCAAACAAAGCTTTGTTGGATAATTTGATATGATTGCAATTTAAATACAAAAAATAAAGTTGTCATCAAAATAATGAAACTTCTCTCAGTACTATCATCTCATTTAGATGGTCTACAATGAAGATTATTTCAGTTAAATGAGTGTAAAGGAATTTTACATGTTCTGGGTATGCTTTATCAAATTTGTAGTATATTGCTGACATTGCTACCAGTCAATGTGTATATACTAGCACATCATTATTATTATTTGCTTCATTTCATCAAGGGTACTATTATATTTATCTCTTTCACCTGGTTGGAAATTAATCTCAATCATAAGAATAAAATTTAACTTGATTTTTTAAAGTGGAACACTCACATTAACAATTGCAAATGCATGCCATTTTATTTTACAACCTTCATAAAAAGTAGGTCAAATTTTTGAATTGTCAGATACAAAAATAGTACTCAGCAAAATAAAGCAAGAAATTAGATTTGAAGTATTTTTTTCACTTCTTCAAGTTGAAAATTATATATGCTTTTAAGTCAGAAAGAGAAAATACAACTGAAAAAATTCAGAAGGCATTTTATTCTTTCTTTCATGCAATCAAATGTGGGTTTGATAAAGAGGTAATGGATAAGTGGCTATTTTATTGACTCAATATTTGTGTATGTTAATAATGGCCACTAATATTAAATGAAGAGGAGGGTTATTTATTTCTCCACTTCAGCAGTAATTTCTTAAATAGCTCTTCAATAGTTAAGAATATCTACTGGTTTGTGATTTGCTTTCAGTGTTTCTGTAGTTATATAGAGGCACAATGCTTCAAACACTAGAAAAATATGGTTGTGTCATAAACAGTGTATACCTCAGCATAAAGAATCCAATAAAGCAATGGAATCTCATTTGTGTGTTTTTTTGTTTGTTTTTGTTTTTCCATTTGGTCTTTTCCTGCATCGTTTGTTTAAAATTATTATCTAAAGTTTTACATATGTCTCCTTTTTCCTCAGTTGACCACCCCCCCAGCCATTCCCACCCCTGACAAGCCCCCACCACCCCAGTGTTTGTGTCCATTGGTTATGCTAATATGCATGCATACAAGTCCTTTGGTTGCTCTCTATCCACCCTTCCCCTGCCATTTGTCCCTGGATCTATTCTTGTTCACCAAATTATGTTGATCATTATATCCCACATGTGAGTGAGGTCATGTGATACTTATCTTTCTCCTACTGGCTTATTTCGCTTAGCATAATACTCTCCAGTTCCATCCATGCTGTTGCAAATGGTAAAAGTTCCTTATTTTTTCATAGCAGCATAATATTCCATTGTGTAGATGTACCACAGTTTTCCAATCCATTCATCTACTGATGGGCCTTTCAGCTATTTCCAAATCTTAGCTATTGTAAATTGCACTGCTATGAATATAGGGGTGCATATATCCTTTCTGATTGGTGTTTCTGGTTTCTTGGGATATAGTTCTAGAAGTGGTATTACTGGATCAAATGGTAGTTCTATTTTTAACTTTTGGAGGAAACTCCATACTGTCTTCCACAGTGGCTGCACCAGTCTTATTAATTATTTTTAAATAGAATTCTTAACCAATAGTGCTTGTGTAATTGAACAGCACATGTAATTGCTAATGATGCTAACCTGCAAAAATAAACATTTTAGGTAAAGATTTAATATAAGATGGAAATAATATGAAACTTAATTCTGTATAGGTTCTTTTTAAAAGCTCTCACTGATAATATTGACCTATAGTTGACAAATAAAATTGTGTGTGTCTGTCTGTATATGTGTGTGTAATTGTGTATAACATAATGATTTGATACATTGTGAAATTATTACCACAATTGGATTAATTAACACACCCATTATTTCACATAGTTATTGTGTGTGTGTGTCTCTGTGTGTGTAGTGAGAATACTTAAATTTACTGTTAGCAAATTTCAAGTACACAATAAAATATTACTAACTAATTCATCTTACAACTCAAGGCTGTATCCTTTGACTAGCATCTCTAATTACTCCCACCACCAGTCCCAGTAACAACTATTATACTCTGTGTTTCTATGAGTGAGACTTTGTTTTTCAGTTTCCATGTATAAATGAGATCATGCAGAGTTTGTCCTACTCAGTCTGATTCATTTCACTTACCATAGTGTTCTCTAGGTTCTCACCCCTCACTACTATTCCTATGAGTTTTTGCTTTAAATGTTTTATAAAAATAATCATTTGGTTTCAAGTCTTTGGAATTGTTCATGCAACCTATGTTTTTATCAAATTGTTTTAAGAAAATCATTGTCCATCACATAAATTGTAACAGTATGTTAACTAAGATATAATAACCAATTTGTTTTTTATTTGAAAAATGACTTTTGTATACTAAGATACACATGAAAATACAGGTGTGGTTGTTTTTTTGTTTATTTGTTTGTTTTTGTTTTCTGATCTCCTGGACAAGAGAGAATGACTGAACTGTCCATTGTTCCATAGTTAGTTTATGCTGCATTTTCCTACAATATTTTTGGAAATATATTTTTAACTACACCACTATGCCACTTGAGATCTAGTTGCTCAGTGGCATTAAAATTTCCTATTATGCATAAAGTTGTAGAAATGCTGTTAAGATTCATGATGTTTCCTCAAGATGAAAAGAGGAATTTTTAAAATTGTTTATATTGTTTTAGGTTATTTTGTTTTTCCTCCCTTTGGAGTAAGATCTTAGTAGTTAATCTTGTTTAGTGTGTCATCTGCCATTAGCATATTTTAACTTTTATCTTTTAAAAAACTTGAAGCTCTAGTAGATATACATTAAAAATACTCTCTTATATGTATTAAACTAAAGAAAGAGAAACACTTCTGTTCATTAGACTAAAAATGCATTAGTATATTTTCTCTTGGTGAAAATAAATAAAGGCAAAGATAAGATGATATTGAAATAGAAAGCATTTCATTCTTTCTTTAACGCAATAAAAGGTACATTTTTTTTTGAAGATTTTGTATTGATTTTTTTGGTTGTTTGTTTAAACTATTACAAATAGTAGTACATATGCCTCATTTTTTTCCCCATTGGTCTCCCCCTGGCCTCCCCTATCCCCTGACTCATGCCCTCACCTCTCTCCTCCCCTCCACCTCGCCCCCAGTGTCTTGTGTCCATTGGTTATTCTAAATTTTGTATTGATTTTTTAGGGAAAGAGAAAAAAAATTGATGTGAAAGCAAATGTGGACCAGCTGCTTCCTGCACACCCCCTACTGGGAGCATGTGACCAGACTTGGAATTGAATGGGCAACCCTTAAGGTGTACAGGGTGACCCCCAACCAACTGAGCCACACCTGCCAGGATGAAAGTTACAGTTTATATTTTGACCTGCATATATATATTTTCTTTGTTTTCAATTAATTTTTACTGCATTCATACAGACAATAAATGAAAACAGATCCAGAGACAGAGAAGCAGCGATCAGACCATCAAACCTCAGGGAAGGTAGGGGAGGGTGGGGCAAGTGGGAAAGATCAACCAAAGGACTTATATGCATGCATATAAACCTAACCAATGGACACAGACAACAGGGGGCATGAGTGGGAGGGGAGGCAATGGGATGATAAGGACACATATGTAATACCTTAATCAATAAAGAAAAAAAGGGAAATGAAATTTTATAACTTCAATAATGTATAATTGACCTGTATTTTTTTAAAATTTATCTTTATTGTTGAAAGTGTTTCAGATGTCCCCTTTATATGTTTGTTCATTTTTCCCATTGCCCCCCGATATACTTTCACTGAATGAAGATGGAACACATTCTAGCTCTGGAACAACTACATATTTCTCTGTATAAAAAGATAACTCAAGCTTCCACTAATTCTCCTTGCTCAGGAGTTCCTGAGATTTAAGTTTTGTAAAGTTTTTATGGGTTATTTTATGGGATGAACAGTCTGTTATAATCTCTCAAAAGTTGGCTTTTAAGACAATATAGAAGTGAGTTCAGGTGTGTTATGGATCATTTTAGTTAGATATCTCTTCTAATTTCTTCTCTACCTGATTGATATATGTCTCTACGTATCTCCTATAACTTCTGCTCATTAAAAACTATCACTATGTAATTTTATATGTAGGAATTAATAAATAGTATAATTTTAAATTGAGATGTTTATCATTATAAAATGACTTTTTTTTCTTTTTTGAGATAGTGACCATTGCTTTTATTTTTCTGGAATTAAATGTAATTTGATGCCAGGATAAGGGCTTCAGGAGTTTTAATTTCAGAAACATGATACCATGAGTAGTTCCTTTTTCATCTGTGAGGAGTCAGACCTCTGCTTTTGGCTTTTCTTTCAAACACAGTCCAGTGATCCAAGAGCATTTTCTTCTGCAGAGTCAAATTTTTCAGCCAGGCTTGTCAAATATTTTTTAGAAGAAACGTTCAGTTTCCTGAGAGTAATTGGAAACTTCAAGGCACATGTTGTCAGATATTGAAGGAGCCATCCTCTGCGTCTGCAGAGGCAGAAGTTGTAACTCACTACACGGGTCTCGCAGGCTGTTTTCCACCGCGACCTTTTCGAGTTACTTACATTCCTTGGAGGCACATCTGATATGTGATAAATATGGTTACTTCAAAGTCTTTGTTTTTACAAAAGTCTTTAAACAACGATAAACAAAATATCTCACTCAATGGAATATTTTAACCCTAGTTTTATTCACAGTTGCAAATATTTTACATTACAGATGTCACCCAAGAAAATTAAGCCAATTGTTTTTTTTGTGTTTTTTTTTTCTCTCTTAATAAATTTGTTTAGCACCTAACGCATAAATTTCAGGAATTTTGTGAAGAAACCAAGGCTTACAAACAGATTCAAGAAAAATTCAAGTCTTCCAATGTATTTTTGACAAGTTCTCTCATTTCTTAAGAAACTAAGTACTTAAGGCATCATATAAAAATTAATGGAGAGGTTAATTTTATGAAATTGTAAAACTGATTCAAATGTATTTTTATTTAAATCTTTATATAAGTGACTCTATTATAGATGTTCTGCATTCCCTCCTTCCTTGGTCCTCACCACACTATTGTCTGTGTCCATGGGCTATGTACATATACTCTTTAGCTAATCCCTTTACATTCCTTTATCCAGTTACCCGCAATCTTCTCCCCTTTGATATTTGTCAGTCTAGAAATGGTAGAGGGGGGCCACCCACCCCACACCTATAAAGAGACTCGGCCTGTGCAGAGGGTGGAAGCTCCTCCCCAAACTGCAGCAGATACCCGGAAGCTTAGCAGGTATTGGAAAAAGAATGTCGAGAATGCATATGTATGCCTAATATGGGAGACAAAGAGCCTAGGAATGTACATAAGGCAAAGCCCCACTTCGTCCAGCGCTCGGCCTCTGGAGGGGACTCTGCTGAGCCAGCACCAGTGCGAACAAACAGTCCTTTTCTGAACCTCCAAGTGCGTTTGATTTGTCGCTTCCCGCCAGCGTGATTTCTGCCATAACACTTTATACTGCCTGGCTATGCCAACTGTTGGGAGCACAGGTCCTTCACTGTCAGGAACTTGGCCTTTTATGGACCCCGAGTAGTGGATGGAGAAGAAATGAGCAGTCATAGGCATACTAGTACAGGAGAGTCTTTATAGTAGGCTAATTAGCCATTGCTAACAAAGAGTCATCAGAGAAAACAGTTCTTCAAAGTAGCCTTTCAAAGTAGCTGCACAAAGCAGTCTTTACTAATACAGCAGCAAAAATAGGAGCCATACCAAGCAGCTGCCCACCAGCTAGTCAGTAACACATCTTTATACCAACTTAGCCAGAAGACTCTTCTTGCCAAATAGTGACATTGATATTTGGGTTATAGAACGGTGTATGCCTGTGCAGTGCATACAGTACAATCTCTGTTTCCTTGCTCAGATTGGCCTTGAACATCTGGTATACTTTGATTAGGGTTCCCACAGTGAAGTAAGCCAGTCAGAGAAAACAAATATTACAGGATAACATTTATTTGTGGAATCTAATGAACAAAATAAATTGACCAACAAAATAGGTCCAAAGGCTTGGAGGCATGGAATAGACAGACATATTTCAGAGGGATGGGGATGGGCACTGCAAGAGATAAACCAAAGAACTTATATACTTACTAGAGGCCTGATGCATGGACTCGTGCACATTGAATGGAAAATAATTAGAAGAAATATTTTAGAGGTGGGCAGGGTGGAGGGGGGACCATGGGAGCTTAGCTCCAGGGCATGTCTGGTCAGTCTCGCCCAGTCTGGATGGACAGGACCCCAGCAGCAAGCTAATCTACCAGTTGGAGCATCTGCCCCCGGTGGTCAGTGCACGTCAGTGCAGTCAAATGATCAGACACTTGGCTTTTATATATATAGATTTCATAGACCATAGACACAGACGATAGTATGGTGAAGGCCTGAAGGAATAGGGGCTGTGCAGAGGAGGGCAAAGGGGAGGAAATGGGGGACATCTGTAATGTTGTCAACAATAAAAAATATATATCTTACAAAGAGAGAGAGAGAGAGAGAGAGAGAGAGAGAGAGAGAGAGAGAGAGAGAGAGAGAAGAGTAACCCTATATAGAAACCCCAGGAGAAATATTGAGAGGCCTTTCTTTTTCTCTCCCGGAGCAATTCCTTTACACTCTAAAGGGTTGCAAAAATGTTCCTTTCCTCCCTCTAGTCCAATGTTTACACTAGAGATCAAAGGTTTCTTTCCCCTTCTCCCAAGGGGAGGAAGAGTAACTATACAAACTTCCCTGTAGAAACTTCAGCTGTGGTTCCAATTTCTTTTGCACAGGCAAGTGACATGTGACTTCAATGCTTTGTCACATTCAGTAATATGTTATGGGGAACTGCAATGCTATTCCAAAAATTAAATAATTGGTCTGATCCAGCAATCTTGTGTTTCATGGGAGGGTAAAATAGGTATAAAAAAAAACAAATTTTGAGAAAAAAAATCATTTTATATAATGAAATCAGATTTTTCTGTATCTTACTAAAATAATTTTATTTTAGAGGACATAATTATATGAACAATGTATATATTGCTATGATTTTCCATTCTAAATTTCATAGTTAGAAGCATAGCCATTACAACTAATGTTACCTTATGCAATTAGCCATGATGGGCAACCATTTACTCAATCACATTTTTTCTTTATAGCATGTTTCTACATAATCCTATCTAATAAAAGAGTAATATGCAAATTGACCATCACACCAAGACACAAGATGGCCACCCCCATGTGGTCAAAGATAGCTACCCCCATGTGGACACAAGATGGCCACCACAAGATGGCTGGCACAAGATGGCCTGCAGGGGAAGGCAGTTGTGTGAAGTTAGGGGTGACCAGGCCGGCAAAGGAGGGCAGTTGAGGGAGACCAGGTCAGCAGGGGAGGGCAGTTGCAGAGGACCAGGTCTGCAGGGGAGGGCAGTTGTGGGCAATCAGTCAAGCAGGGAGGGCAGTTAAGGGTGACCAGGCCAGCAAAGGAGGGCAGTTGAGGGAGACCAGGTCAGCAGGGGAGGGCAGTTGGGGGCACCAGGACTGCAGAGGAGGGCAGTTAGGGGGGACCCAGGCCCGCAGGGGAGGGCAATTGTGGGGGACCAGGCCTGCAGGGGAAGGCAGTTACAGAGGACCAGGCCTACAGAGGAGGGCAGTTGTGGGGGGACCAGGCCTGCAGGGGAGGGCAGTTGTGGGCAATCAGGCAAGCAGGGAGGGCAGTTAAGGGTGACCAGGCTGGCAAAGGAGGGCAGTTGAGGGAGACCAGGTGAGCAGGGGAGGGCAGTTGGGGGGGACCAGGACTGCAGAGGAGGGCGGTTATGGGGAGCAGGCCTGAAGGGGAGGGAAGTTGGGAGGACCATGCCTATAGGGCAGGGAAGTTGGGGGAGACAAGGCCTGCAGTGGAGGGCAGTTGGGGTGATCAGGCCTGCAGGGGAGGACAGTGGGGGGACTAGGCCTGCAGGGAAGGACAGTTGGGTGAAATCAGGCCTGCAAGGGAGGGCAGTTGGGAGCCAGCAGTCCTGGATTGTGAGAGGGATATCTGACCACCAGTTTAGGCCCAATCCCAGTGGGCCTAAAGGGGGGTCAGACATCCCTCAATGGGTCCCAGATTGGTGAGGGTGCAGGCTGGGCTGAGGGACCCCCACCCTCATGCATGAAATTTGTGCAGTGGGCCTCTAGTTTTAAATATAAAATTATAGAATTAATTAGCAAAATGATATTTTAACCCAATTTTTAAAACTAGAAAGTACTATAATCTTTCTTCATTAAACAAAAATAATAAGTTGTATTCTACAATGTCAATCTCTGTTGGAATAACTTCAGATAGCAAAAATGGAAAAAGGAAACAAATCAGTGAATCTGATTTTTTTCAACGCATCAGAAGAAGCAGTAGAATTCAATCTATAATAATAAAAATTAGAAAAGACAGCTGGACAACCTTCTAGACGAAGCTGGGACTGCGAGGGCCAAGGGAAGCTGCCACGGCTGCAAGGGCTGAGCCCCTTGCATGAGCTCCATGCACCGGGCCTCTAGTCTATACTAATAAAAGGGTATTCTAATTAGATCAGGAGACCTTCTGGATGACCTTCCGAACAAAGCCATGTGGTGCGGCCAAGGCAGTGGTGGTTAGGGATGATCAGGCCAGGAGGGGACGGCAGTTGGGGGTGATCAGGCTGGCATGGGGGCAGTTGGGTGTAAGCAGGCCAGCAAGGAGGGGCAGTTGGGGGTGAGCCATCTGGCAGGGGGAGGGAAATTGGGGGCCAGCAGGCTGGCAGGCAGAGTGGTTAGGGGTGACCAGGCAGGCAGGCAGGCAGGTGAGCAGTTAGAAGCCAGTAGTCCCAGATTGTGAGAGGAATGTCCCCCAAGGGGTCCCAGATTGGAGAGGGTTCAGGCTGGGATGAGGGACCACCCCCCCCATGCATGAATTTCATGCACTGGGTCACTATTGAAATATAAGATGCTAAATCCCCTAGGAAGCTCTAGGAACTCTATGAAGGTGTTTTCAATAGAGAATTTCCTGGAAGCACTTTACAGAGTTTAGAACATTTCTATTTTGCTCTTTTTTTTTTTCTAGCATTCCAATTACTTGTGTGATGTACCTTTTGAAATTGTCCTACAGTGTTTGGATGGTCTGTTCTACATTTTGTGTTCTTTTTGGTGAAGGCTTGGAAGGGCAGGTATGGGATGAAGGGGTTCAATAGGAAAAAAGGGGGGTACATCTGTAATACTTTCAACAATAAAGGTAAATAAAATGCTTTTGAGAGAGAGAGAGAAAAGGAAGGGAGGGAGAGAAGTAGAGAGATAGACATCGGTTTATGATTCCATTTATTTATGCATTTATTGATTAATTCCTGTATTTTCCCTGACTGGGGATGGAACCCACAACCTTGAAGTATCTAGATGATGCTCCAGCAAACTGAACTATCCAGTCAGGGCTGTTCCTTTTTTTCTCTTGGCATTCAGTGTAATTTTTATTGATCTTTTGCCAAAGTTGCTTATTATTTTCTTGGCTGTGGCCAGTCCACTGAAAAGATCATCGAAGGCATTCTTTGTTAGAGTGTTTTTTTATTTCTGTCATTTCCTATAATACTTTGTTAGTGTTTCAAACACTCTACCTACATTATCCACTTGTTGAATGTGATCACCTTTTCAATTAGAACCCTTAACATTATTTAGAATTATTAGAAATTTGTTTTATTTTTAATATATATTTATTGATTTCAGAGAGGAAGAGAGAGGGGGAAACATCAATGATGAGAGAGAATCATCAATCGGCTGCCTCCTGCACACCTCTCACTGAGGATGGAGCCTGCAACCCGGACATATGCCCTGACTTGGAATTGAACCCTGACCACTGAGCCACATTGGCCGGGCAAAATTAATTTGCTGATATTTCAGATGCATGAGTCTGTTTCTGATCTATTACAACTGTATTTTTCCTTGCCTTTCACATACCTTGTCAATTTTTTTAAAGATAAAAATGCTGTATTAAGTAACAAGAACTGAGGTTAATAGATCTCTCATTTGGGGATTTACTGTAATCTGGTTAGGAGTTGGGCTGTGTTTAAAGTCTGCTATAGGTGCCGGAGGTTTGAATTCTTCTAGTATCCTTGTTTTTGCCGCTTCTTAATTTAGCGCTTCTCGAATTATTTCTCCTCAAAGGGAGTCTGCCTGGGGCTCTTTCAGCTGTAATCCACTGCTATTATACTGGAGACCCATGGATATGCTGGCAAGTTGTGAGGGAAAGAAGAACGTTCTATAATTTTTCAGTTAAGTATTAGGTGGATTCAACCAATGCATCATGGGGATGTCACTGTACACATTTATTCAGTGGTATGGCTGCTTTTCTCCTAGTTTCCTACTGTCTTCCCTAGCTGCAGGTAGTATCTTCAATCTATTTACTTGACATCCTGTCCCCTGTTGACTGTTTTATTTCCCCCCCTTTAGATGAGACAAGAAGACTAGAGGTGAGTCTGTGGCAGGAGGAATTCCCTTTTCCCAGCTGGAATAAGAATCCAACACTGGAGAGTGGATTTTTGTTAAAAGAGGAGACTCAGGGTATTTTACAAGGATTATACTTCTTCTGCCAGAGCCTGGAGGGGATATTGCTTAGAATTTTACTATGAAAACCTGGTGGGATTCTTGGAGGTAAAACCCAAAAATATGAGGAGGCCTCCTAAAACTGGATATATCAGGAGTCTAACTCAAACTAGTCCCACTCAGCCTCCAGTAATTCATTAAAATTACCATTAAATGTACCTACTAGTTTATGGTTCTGATACCATTGTACATAACCCAGTTATTAATTAACAGGGAAGATACACTTTTAACACATGTTCAGCAACCACACCTGGGAACAGGTCATTGGCCACTGGAAGTAGGGGAAGAATTACGATATTTAAACTCCTAATAAAAGGAGTTCTCTCTTGATCTCTTGGACTCCTGGCTCTCTTGTTGCAAGGGGCATGCTCCCCTGCACCCTCCCACATGTCCCACAGCCATGTGGAACCCACACAGTGTATTAAAATGGACTGCAGCTTGTCTAATGCTGTACTGGACTAAACTCCACCATGGAATAGAAACTTTGGGCACTCTCTTTGCTTCTAGCACTGCTGAATCCCCAGCTGCACATTTTCCAGTACTGTTTAAGGGAAATGATACTTTAGAAATGCAGAGATGTAATTCCAGGCAAATAAAAATCACTCATCCTCCCAGGTGAATATTAGAAAATTATTTTTCTCAACATATAGTAGGTACCCAATCCCCAGCACCCAGTGGGGAAAGGGACCCCCCACTTCCACCAATAACAGTTCTAGAGTCATCTGCTCTAGGTAAGTGAGCCTCAGCTGTGTGTCTCTGGATGAACCTGTCTTTCCAGATTTGGGTGGCAATCACCCTGTGGCCCCAGTTATTGATGAGTCTAATTTCCTAACTCTGATTTTCAGTTTTTCTAGCTTTTTTGGTTGTAAGGATTGGAGTGAGATCCTGAAGATCTTTATGTGTCTGTGCTAAAATCAGATGTCCTCCTTGAGGAGCTTTAAGTACCAAAGTTGAGCATAGAGGGATCCTCAAGTAGTGATTTCAGCATTTCCTAAAGATTTTGATGCACAAATTCCAACATCTGAAATACCTGGTTAATAATGGCTAAGATGGGAAGTTAGAGCAATTTAAAAGAAAGAAAACTCTGCAGATCAACAGGAGAACAGAAGGTTTAATCAATATACTTAGGCAGGGGATTATGGAGAGATTATGGAGCTCTAATGAGAACACCAGAGCCATGAGATTTTGTGAAGCCAAGGGTATCTAATGAACGCATTCTAGATAAATGCTTCTGTAACTTCTCAACAACATGCCCCTCCAATATCTTCCTCAATTCACTCTAGTAGACTAGCATAGTTCAACATTATTGTTCACTTATGTTTTGGTCTTTAGCAACTGACTGATTTATCTATTGTTTTATGTTATAATTAATTAATTGTATGCATAAATATATATTTTTTTACATTTAGGTCTTATGAGAAGTAAAGTAGGATATTTAATCCCTTTAGTCTAGATCTCAAGTTCACAGTAGTTTCAAATTTTGACTGCTACTCAATTCTATTGGAGAAAAAAGTCATGAAACCCAGTTTATTTCGAATTCTAGAATCTCTGAATATAAACTAAAGTCATATTTAGATATTTTGAATAATACTATATCTCTCAAATACCTTGTATAAGGTGTAGCTAAAGGTTATCATTTAAACATTAGATACTTTACTGTTGTAGCTGTGCTACCATTGTCAATTATTTACTTTATTAAGCACCTTCCATAGGTGACATTAAACATTTATTTAATATTATTAGAAATTTTATAATTTGTGTTTCTCCTCTAATATTTTCATGAAATATGCTCTCACTTCTTGCATTTCCAATAGTCTTACATCCAGAGAACAATACATGCCTTATGATTCCAGACTAAAACTTAATTGCAGACATAAAACTAAATCTCATTAGAAAATAATATAAGGATAAAATCAATCATTTAAGTGACAACACGAGACTCTTTTCATTAAAAACCTTTAATATTTATGATATATGTAATGTATGTCTCCATCATTCTAACTGATCATAAAAAATGTCTAATTCCTGTGCCTTGAAAGAATTACACCTCCCCCTTATTTATTACTTGACTAAATATAGAAAGCATAGGAGAAAGAACAATGGGCCTCTGACCCATAATCTGGGCAATGGTCAATATAGGTTAGTCATATTCTCAAACAACTTAGAAAAAACCTACACTAATATATAAGCAAACCCATACAAATATATCTGTATACAACTGTAGAATCATCAATATCATATCCTATATAATAAAGAGGTAATATGAAAATTGACCCTTACGCCCTCATAAGATGGCTGCCTATGACCAGGCCAGCATGGGGGTTAGTGAGAGACAACCAAATGACTGAACAGTAGGCTGCGTGTGGCAATCAGGCTGGTGGGGGGGCTGTGAGGGTCGACCACGCTGGCAGGAGGGGCAGTTGGGGGCAACCAGGCTATCAGGGGTGTCAGTTGGGGGTGACCAGGCTAGTAGGGGGGGTGGCAGTTAGGGGCAACCAGGCCAGCACAGAGGGGCAGTTGGGGGTGACCAGGTCAGCAGTGGGGGGGCAGTAAGGGGTAACCAGGTAGGCGGGCATGTGAGCAATTAGGAGCCAGCGGTCCAGGATTGTGAGACGGATGGCCGACTGCTGATCGGGCCTAAACGGGCAGTTGGACATCCCCCAAGGGGTCCTGGATTGGAGAAAGTGCAGGCCTGGCTGAGGGGACTCCCCCTATGCCTGAATTTCATGCACTGGGCCTCTAGTATATATATAGATGCAATATATAAGAGGTAATATTTGCAATCATGAATGTATATTCAATTTTATAGTAAAACTAGGGGCCTGATGCACGAAATTTTTGCACGAGGGGGTGGTGTGTCCCTTAGCCCAACCTGTACCCTCTCCAATCTGGGACTCCTCGAGGGATGTTCAGCTGCCCATTTAGGCCAGATTCCAGTAGGATTGGGCCTAAACGGGCAGTCGGACATCCCTCTCACAATCCAGGACTGCTGGCTCCCAACTGCTCTCCTGCCTGCCTTCCTGACTGCCCCTAACCACTTATGCCTGCCAGCCTGATCATCACCTAACCATGCCCCTGCCAGCCTGATTGATGCTTAACTGCTCCCCTGCCAGCCTGTTAGCCCCTAACTGCCCTCCCCTGCAGGCCTGGGTTCCCCCCCCCCAACTGCCCTTCCCTGCAGGCCTGCTCGCCCCCAACTTCCCTCCTCTGCTGGCCTGGTCAGCCCTAACTGCCCTCCCTTGCAAGCTTTATTGCCCCCAACTGCCCTCCTTTACAGGCCTGGTCCCTCCCAACTGCCCTCCCCTGCTGGCCATCTTATGTCCACATGGGGGCAGTCATCTTTGACCACATGGGGGCAGCAATCTTGTGTGTTGCAGTGATGGTCAATTTGCATATTACTCTTTTATTAGATAGGATAGAGACCTGGTGCATGTGTGGGGGCCAGCTGGTTTTCCCTGAAGGGTGTCCTGGTTCATCGTGGGGGTTCCCTTGGGGCATGGGGTGGCCTGGGTGAGGGGCCTGTGGTGGTTTGCAGGCCAGCACACCCCCCAGCAACCCAAGGGGAGGCCCTGGTATCTGGGATTTACTTATCTTCTATAATTGAAACTTTGTAGCCTTGGGTGGAGACCTGTGCCTGCCAGGGTATGTGGAAAGCTTGGCTTCCTCCATTGCCAGGGAAAGCTACACCTCCTGCTCACTCCGTGGCTGCAGCCATGTTAGTTGGGTTAATTTGCATACTTGCTCCTGATTGGCTGGTGGGTGTGGCTTGTGGGTGTAGCAGAGTGGTGGTTAATTTGCATATTATGCCTTTATTAGATAGGATATTTTTTAAATAGAGTTCATAGTGTTAGAACTTGTGTGATAATGAATACAATATGCCTATATGAATTTTTATCTGGATCTCTATTTCCATTTCTCCAATATTTATGACAATGCCCTACATGTACACATACACATTCCTTTTATTCCATGTGAGCCTTTTGAAATTCTCATGATAATTCTGATATACTAGAGGCCTAGTGTATGAATTCGTTCATGGATGGAGTTCCTCTGCTTGGCCAGCAATCAAGGTCAATCGGACCCTGTCTCGCCCAGTCCCAAATTGGCTGATTGGGGCTGGGAGGTTGGCCAGATGGGAGGAGGGGCCACGGGAGTTTGGCCGGCCACAGAAGGTTGGCTGTGGGAGCGCACTGACTGCCAGGGGGAAGGTCCTGTGTTGAGCGTCTGGCCCTGGTGGTCAGTGCATGTCATAGTGACTGGTCCACTATTCATTCAGTGGACCGGTCGTAACAGTAGCTTAGGCTTTTATATATATAGATCATATACACATTTCAGCCTACAATGGTGCCACAACCCTTAGTGCATCCATCTTACAAGTAAACTAACAAGATCATCTTGTATTTTTTGCAGGCACCAGCCCTATTAGGCTTCAGGGTACAATAAATTGCTGGATCTAGCAGAACATACCAAGGTATTCTCCAGACTGTTGAACACCCCTGTTCCTTGTCCATTATTTTTATAGGCTTTTAATCAATTTGGTCATAAAAAACAACAAAAACTTCTCCCTTTCTTCAATTATCAGAAAGTGATAAATGAGGGCAGAGAGAATTCACAAGTCCATCTGAGATGATATATTTCCTAGTACTAGTAGAGACATCACAAACATTGAATTATTTGGAGGAAACAAATTGTTTGCTTTACCAAACAAATCTTTAAGTAAAAATAAAAGAAAGTGTTGCTGTTTTTTAAGGAAAATAAAGGAAACTGGTTAATTACCCAGAAATGAGTAAACACATGGTTCATAATTTCACATACACATATTTTATTTTATTTTTTAAAATATATTTTATTGAATTCCAAGAAGAAGGGAAAGGAAGAGAGATATAGAAACATCAATGATGAGAGAGAATCACTGATCAGCTGCCTCCTGCACACGCCCTACTGGGAATCGATCCCACAACCCAGGCATGTGCCCTGAGTGGGAATCAAACCGTGACCTCTTGGTTCATAGGATGACACTCAACCACTGAGCCATGCCAGCTGGGTACAATATATTTCTAATGCAGAATAAACTTTTAAGGAATTTTAAACCAAATAAAACATACTTGGGAAAATATTTTATTTACCAAAGTAATTGTCTGAATAGTATTATATCCTTGACCCTTTTTATCTGTATTAATATAAGTTTACATTTTTTTCTAGTTTAATACAATGCCATTCACCACTTGTTAAAAACAAAACACAAGTTCTATTCTAAACCTGATTCATTTGCATGAATTTTAGAAAAAATATACATTTATCCACTAAACTAGAAAATATTAGAGTGATGAATATGTCAACTATTAGCATTCTAAATTTAAAAATCTGATCATATTACAATCAAAGTCTGAAATATATATCTATATACTGCCCACTTCAAAACCTTTCAATAAAACTTAGCTATGACTTTAATACATGTTAAAGTTCTTAACCTGAATTAAACTCTTAAATGTACTTTCTAACTATTCTAATAATCCTATGGAAACAGTTATGTAATTATTTAGATTTCATAGACAATGAAATTGAAGCTAAGAAGGTTTAAGCAGTATTTCAAGGGTACACAAATAGTAAATGACAATGACTGGAACTGAACCAAAGATGTGCAAAGCTGAAATCCAGGAGAATGACTATAATACCGCATTGCCATCCTATTATTGTTTCTGTCACCCCAAATCCCTCACATTGCCTATAAGGCAATGGTCCTCTAGTTACATCATCAACCTTTACTTCCTCTGTTCCAGATGTGGTTGTGGTAATGATTTTTGTTTTTGTTTATTTTATGGCTATTCCATTTTCCCTACATGCTCTTTGTACATGTTGTTTGTTTCTCTGCTTTGAACTTTCTTATCCAATTTTTCAGATACAGTCATAAATGCAACTTTCTGAGAAAAGTCTCTCTTTTTCCCATCAGTCTCAGACTATAGCAAGTCTTGATCTTACTATTTTTTGTTATTTCTTAGATTAGCTTCCAGTGTTTTCTCACAGCACATATTTAATTGTATTTAAATAAGTCCCTATGTACAACAAATCAACAAATGACAAATGCTGGAGAGGATGCAGAGAAAATGGAACCCTCCTTCACTGCTGGTGGGAATGCAGACTGGTGCAGCCACTGTGGAAAACAGTATGGCATTTCCTCAAAAAACTAAAAAAGGAACTGCCGTTTGACCCAGTAATACCACTTCTAAGAATATATCCCAAGAAAACAGCAACACCAATCAGAAAGGATATATGCACCCCTATGTTCACAACAGCACAATTCACCATAGCTAAGATTTGGAAACGACCTAAGTGCCCATCAGCAGATGAGTGGGTTAAAAAACTATGGTACATATACACAATGGAATACTATGCTGCTATAAAAAAGAAGGCATTCTAATCTTTGCAGCAGCATGGATGAAATTGGAGAGCATTATGCTAAGTGAAATAAGCCAGGCAGTGAAAGAAAAATACCACATGATCTCAATCATTTATGGAAAATAAAGAACATTATAAACTGATGAACAAAAAGATAGATACAGAGTCAGAGAAGCATCGAACACACTGTCAAATTACAGCGGGAAGGCTGTGGAGTGTTGGGGGGAGGTAAGAGATCAACCAAAGGACTTGTATGCATGCATATAAGCATAACCAATGGACGCAAGACACTGGGGCTGGGGCGGGGGGTGAGGGCATGTGCTGGGGGGTAAAGGAAACCAGGGAAGATCAACGGGGGAAAAAAGGAGACATTTGTAAGACTTTAAACATAAAATAAAATATAAAATAAAATAAAAAGAATTGGCAAATTATAAAAAAGTTCCCTATGTTGTGGCTTAACATCTATTTTCTACTCTTCACACAAGCCTCATGAAAGCAGAGGTTGCACAGCACTGTTTATTGCTAATCCTGTAGTGCCCAAAGTACTAGTTGGTGCAAGCAAAATACAGACTTAGTATTCAATAATAAGTGAAGAATTAATGAATTCATTGACAAGATATAGATTATCTTTGATATTTAATCTAAAGAGATTATAGTAGAGATGTGCAGTTATTTTAGAAAAATAGCTTATTTCCCAAGCTTGTGAGATGGGCTGTAATGCAATAATAAATTCAGAGCATATCCCATAAGTGGAGGGTAGATTTCTCAGAAGTAAAAGAAAAAATGACAATTACCTAAGTTTCTAGAACTCCAAACTATGGAAACACAAACGTGATCAAATCTCCCCTGGAGTTTAGGATGAACACACTGCAATAGCTTCCAAATACACTTAGAATAAATAAGGACTTCCACGTAGGAGCCATCTGGCCATTATCTCAATGACAGCACCCTCTGTTGTGAGCTGTGTATGCCAAGCATGTCAAACTCAAAGGCTAACATGGACCAAATAAACAAGTTTAAGTTTATGTGGGCCGCAAAAAACAAAAGCTTCAATTTTCATAGAAACGTCCGTTTATGTAGATAGAGACATGCTGAATACAAAGGGCTGATATAAATGAGTAATCATTAACATAAAATAATAGAACATTTCAATAAAAATTATTTTTTTTCTTGAACATTAACTCACCAGACCCTGAATAACTGCACAAATTAATAAGCGTAACATAAATAAACCTATTTTTCTTATTCTCCGAAAGTGAAATATTTCCTGTTGAACATACCAAACAAGTCAATCCAAGACTAATGAAGTGGCAATCAGCTGCTGAAATATTTGATGCTAGTATTAGTGGAGAGAAATGGTGCGCCTGCGCGTAAGGTGGGTAAGGGAAATGAATGTAACACGATTATAGTAATCTGTCATTAGCGAACGTTGTAGTTCATCACTAATGATGTATAACAGGATATTGTAAAAATTAAGCTAAGGAATTTTTATTAAAATGTTTCTTACATACCGTTATATTGGCTGGGCTGCAAAAATATTCATTGTGGACCGCATGCGGTTTATGGGCCACGAGTTTGACATGCTTGGTGCACACCAAACTCAGTTTGATACCATTAAACTTAAATAGTTTCCTATTTTTCTTCTTTCTAACCCCACACTCTCCAAGAAACTGAACTGGATCTAGATAGTTTTTCTCAAACTTATTTCACCACACTTGCAATTGTTAAAACACTGCAAATATGTTAAATTCTGAGTTCTGTTAGTACACAAATCAACATCCATAACATGACCGTCTCATCTCACACTATGCTTTCTTGACTCTGTGCACTCCAGCAACCACAGCCTTTTTAGTACCTCTAACTCCCTTGTGCCACAAAACTAGGCACCTATTTTCCTTTTGCCTAAAATAATTTCCCTCCCAACCTCTTTCTCTCCGGGTAGCTAACTAGATTCTGTTTGCATCTTAACTTTATCTTCACATCCTACTGAATGCCTTCTTTGGTTCCCCAGTTACTTTA
Source organism: Corynorhinus townsendii (assembly GCA_026230045.1). Taxonomy (NCBI): domain Eukaryota; kingdom Metazoa; phylum Chordata; class Mammalia; order Chiroptera; family Vespertilionidae; genus Corynorhinus; species Corynorhinus townsendii. Next base: position 109,907,673 of record JAPDVU010000001.1, on the reverse strand, counting down.
ATTTCTTCGATTTTAAAACTTTTAATTGCCCACATTTATTATAGAGGTAATTTTATTTGTGTGTGTGCTTAAAATTAATATTTGTCTTCTTCACTTAAATATAAGCATCATGTAGATAGAGTTTGTCTTTGTTTCCTTGCCTCCTTAATGTATCTCCTAGCACAGTGCCTGGTGCATGGCAATGCTTATATGTATTTTCTGGGAACCTAAACAAAAAAGATGATGACATAATGATATTTGGGTTCCCATGCAGTTCAACCATAGAGAGAGAAAGTGCTCTTTCACTTTCTGAGATTATCTGGTCTACTTGAGAATTGTTTTGGAAATGTTAGCTCTACTTCCAGTCAAAACTAAATTTCCTTTCTAACTCTGACTTTCCTATATAGAATCATTGTCAGTGAAGCACGAATCTGTTTCTGCTTGCAGAAGAGTAAGGGCAGCCATAAACAGGCAGGCTGGTTAGTGCTCCAGGAAGTGACCAATTATGCAGGACTATGTTTACTAGAGATGCTGGGGTGTTGCTCTTTCAGTAAAACAGGCAGGTTCTCTACCTCCTATATTTAAAATGCAAAATACAGGAAGGAGGAAGAAATTATATGCTTAAAATTAATAGGTTAGACATTCCAAGAAAAAAGAGGCTCAGTGGGAAGGACAATGTGCAATACATGATAATGCATATGGCTACCAATAAAAACAAAAGTAACAGTTACTAAAAAATATTGAACATTCTTTAAGTGTCCCACACTGTGCCAAAGAAAGTAGCTAATCTCCAAATTTGAATAGAATCCTAGCAGATTTCCAGCTCCAACTTCAATTCATTCAGTCTGTTTAAGCACACTAGAGTCTATAAACCAACCATGCAAATTTATAGATTTATAGACAGGATGAAAAATGATGAAGCAATTATTTTTCTTCTAAGGAAGAGAGATTCATTTATCATTTAACAATAAACTTACAGTTTATGTAAGGGGCCTGAATGGGTATATTTTCTTTAGAAATAAAGGGTATTATTCTTATATAAATTTAAAAATGAACTATGTGTGAATCCAATTTCTTATGAAACTAGCTGAAACATAATTTAAGTTAGATCAATTGTTATTAGGTTTCTAGACTATAGTCTTAAGTGAGTTGTCAGCATTTAAGTCTTTTTGGTAGCCAATAGTCTACCTTTATAATTCAACAAATGTTTATTGAGTGTCTTCCACTTTGTGTTGAAGTGCTTACAATAAACACTTATGAATTTCACATTTTTGATACATTGGAACCTTAATATTAGCAGAATTTTTACTCATATTTTCCATATTAATTTTTAAAAATACAATTGCTTAATTTTTCAAAGTGAGAATACCTGCAAAACCACCACATTCATAAAGGACTGGAACTTTACCAGCACCAAAAATAACCCTTGTCACACCCCTTCCAAATACCAGACACTTTCTTATTCTCAAAGTAATCACTATTCTGACTTCAAATCTCAGCAGGGTTTTGACTATTTTCAATATCATCGGATGTATCATAGGGTATATATGATTGTGTATTGGTTGCTGATCAATATTGTGTTTCAGTGATCCATCCACATCATTGCATAGCTGAAGTTAATTTATTATTACTACTGCATAATATTCTATTGAGTGCATATTACACAATTTATAAATATATAAAAATAAAATATATTTTATTTTTGATGGATATTTGGGATGTTTCCAAGTACTTGACTATTAAGTAATACTGCTATAAATATGTTTGTAGATGATAAATCCATTCATTGAATTTAGTTAGTTAAACAAATATTATTTCTTCCCCATTCTCTCTTTACCTGTGAGATGACAACTTTACATATGTTATTTTGACCATGTTATGTCAGATAATGCCATTACCGACTATATCTATTTCTATTGCCCTTTACTATTTTTTTTCATGTTCTTATCTACTCTTATACCTGGTTATTGTTTTTAAAATACATTTATATTTATTTTCTAAAGAGAGGAAGGGAGAGGGAGAAAGAAACAGTGATGAGAGAGAAACATCAATAGGCTGCCTTCTGTATGCCTGCTACTGGGGACCAAGCGAGAAACCCCCAGCATGTGCTGTGGCCAGAAATTGAACCGGCAACTTCTCTATGCATGGGATGACAATGAACCAATTGAGCCACACCAGCCAGGCTACCTGATGTCTTTTTAAAATTATTATTTATTTTATTGTATTGTATTGTTAACAATATTATAGATGTCTCTCATTTTCTCCCTTTTTACACTCTTACACCCAACCCCCACCCCAGCCCAGGCCTTCCCCATGCTATTGCCTGTGTCCATGGGTTATGCATACATGCATACATGTTCTTTGGTTAATCTCTTCCTGCCCCCTTCCCCCATTTCCCCCACTGAGATCTGACATTCTGTTCCATCCATATTGCTGCTATTTTGTTAGTTGTTGTTTTTTGCTGTTGTTTTTCTTTAGATTCCACATATAAGTGAAATAATATGATATTTGTCTTTCTCTAACTGGCTTAACATAATAGTCTCCAGGTCCATCCATGAAGTCTCAAAAGATAACAGAGCCTTCTTTTTTATAGCTGCAAAAGTGTTCCATTGTGTTCTGTATCCTTTTTATACACTCATCTACTAATGGGAACTTGGGCTGTTTTCAGATCTTAGCTATTGTAAATATCACTGCTATTAGCTTAGGGGTGCATTTCTGATTGGTTTTAGGATATATTCTCAGAAGTGGGATTTCTGGGTAAAATGGGAGTTCCATTTTTAATTTTTGAGGAACCTCCATACTATTTTCCACAGTGGCTGTACCAGTCTGCATTCCCACCAGCAATGTACTAGGGTTTTCCTTATTTTATATTCGTTGCCAGATTGGATTTATTTCTGCTCATGTCACGCAGTTAGACTATAAGCAAAAGCAATAATACAAAACCTTAATTGTACATGAGGTCTAGGTGAAGGTGGCATTTACGTTTTATCAATTCTGGCAATGTTTTTAATTAAAGTATTTAATTTGAATTTACTATAAATATAGATATATGAATTATTTAAGTCTACCATTTTATTTCTTATCAATGTGCTCATTCTTTTATATTACTTTATTTCAGTTTGACTTTTTTTAGATTAATAAAGTACTTTGTACTATTATTTATTTTATCCCCTCTATTAACTTGTGAGGTATATACCTAATTTTAGTAATTATACCAGAAATTATGGCTTGAATTCTTTATTTATTACATTAAATTAATAAATTTCCAAGATAGTAAAGAACCTTAATATGTTCTAATTTCATTTACTCCTCATTTTTAATGTTTAGATAATTCTATTTCTTCATTTATTTAAACCACAAAACACATTATCATAACTATACTGTATGGTGAATATTCATTTTGATTTACCTAAAATGAATGTTTTTGTACTATGTATTTTTGAAAATTTCTTTCTATACATGATCATAATTCACCTACCTGAAAAACTACATTTAGAATTACTTTAGTAGGAGTCTGATAGACTGAATTAACTCAACTTTTGTTCTGGAAGTCTCTTACTTATATCAATTTGAAAGATAATGTTTTAGGGGGTATAAAGTTATACTTTCATGTTGATATTCCTTTTGCACTTTAAAGATGGCATTCAATTGTTTTCAAGTATCCATAGCTTCCAATAGAAAAAAAATAGCTTAAAGTCTGAAGGCTATACCTTTGAAAGTTATTCTTTTTTCCCTGAAGTATCTTAAGACTGTCTAGTTGTCTTTTGTTTTCAACCTACATATCAGGAGGTGAGTACCAAGTTTTACTCTGTTGTGCCTAGGTGAGCTTTCTGCTGTTGCTAGGTATTGATAGTTGTATGAGTTGTTTTTAGGCCTGCTTGAATTTAACTTTGTATTCTAAACTTATCATTCTATGGCTGTTCAGTTTTAGAAAGTTCTTAAGAATTATATCCTCAAGTATTATTTCTGGACAATTGCCATTTTTTCCTACTAATAGATCCTATATTACATTTATAATAGAATTTTTTGCTCTCATTTTATACAAACATTTTATTAGTCATCTTTGGTCTTGTCAAATATACTGTCAAACCCACATATTGAGCATATACTTTCAGTATTTTTAATCAGTTTTGAAAGTTTTGCTTGTATGTTCATATATGTTCTGTGATAAATTGTATTTCACATTTTTTCTCAGTTATATTTCCTATATAGTAAAAGCCTAAGCAACCCTTACAGCGGGGTGACCAGAACAACCGGTTGCTATGATGCGCACTGACCACCAGGGGGCAGATGCTCAACGCAGGAGCTGCCCCTTGGTGATCAGTGCGTTCCCACAGTGGGAGCACAGCTCAGCCATAAGCTGACTCCCAGCTATGAGCACATTGGCAGTGGTGGGAGCCTCTCCCGCTTCCGTGGCAGCACTAAGGAGCAGCGAGTAGGCGAGCAGTAAGGAGCAAGAGGTCCTGGACTGTGAGAGGGTGCAGGCCAGGCTGAGGGACCTCCCTCAACCCAGTGCATGGATTTTGTGCACCAGGTCTCTAGTTATCTTATAAAATCTAATATGTTGGTCAGTTTCCATTTAATTATTTTCCCACCTATTCTTATTCATTCATTCATTTGGTAGCTTGCCTTATTGATAAGGCTCCCCTGTCAACATCAAGACACTTTGCCATGAGACTTAGAAGTTTTTCCAGTAGAAATTGAGTATATTTCTTCATTCTATTGATTTAGGGGTTACCATATGTTTTACTTTGGCAAACAGAATGTCAACAGAGTGACAATGTGCATTCTGAGCCTAGGCCTTGAGACATTACACATATTTGCTTGCTCCTCTGGAAATTTTTGAACTCCATTATGCAAAAAACAAGCCCTATTCAAAGAGCATAAAGGACACATGAATCTGTGACCCAATCTCCAGCTTAAAACCAAGCAGAAATCAATCTAGCCAAGATGATCTGAAACAGAGCTGAGGAATGAGGGAAATAAATGTTGTTTTAAACCACTTAAATCTTAAGATTATTGTTTAAGCAGTGTTAGTATAGTAACATTTACTGACACAGAAATTAATACCTAGAAGTATAGTGCAACTGGAAAAATAAAAAAATAAACTTTGACTATATGGCAGTGACTTTAGGACCAGAAGACAACAGTAAGAAAACTATTCTTAGAATTTTGAAAAGTGTATGTTATAAGAAAATTGTTACAGATGGTTGGAATATATGATTATCTCTATAATATACTGTCAAATATTTGGTACAACTGCCACCTGTCATAACCTGGAAGGCAGAAAATATACCTAATTAACTTGTCAGATAGGTTGAGAAGATTTTGAGGTAGAATGTTGAATGTATGAGTTAGCTGTCGCTAGCTGCATTTTACAAGAAAACTACAAGAGACGTTATGAGATAAGGGGAAAAAACTATCCAGTTTGCAAACAAAATTTAGAAGGAATAAACAGCACCCAGAAGAAGTATGGGGAAATTAATATGTTTCTCACCAGATCAATGTACTGACAACTTCAGTGTGTGTGTGTGTGTGTGTGTGTGTGTGTGTGTGTGTGTGTGTGCAGGAGGGGGTGTTTCTAGGGCTCCGTCATTGAAAGATGTTCTCAGGTTAAATAGGTGAGTACCAAGTAAAGTGTATTTCTATAAACTTCTTTATTAATACCTTTGAGAAATTGAAAATTGTGCTTAAAACATTTTAACTAAGTAAACTTTCTAGAAAGATAAAGATATGACCACATTCAAGTATTATTTACCCAAAATATCTACAAATATATCTAGAGAGAAAGGCAGCTTGACAATAATTTTGCATGTGGCTTTGACACATCAATATAACTGGAATCTCAAGAATTAAAACACATTTATATGGGTTACTACATAACCTTTTAAAAAAAAGAATATGACTGAGATATAAGGAGACCTTTAGGAGCCTTATTCAGATCTGATAACTAACAGTATTCTGGAATTGAAGCATGACATAATGATTGAATGAAATTTTTGAAGACTTGGGGATGGTTTTGAGTAAATTTTAATTGTGTAGGTATCGGAACAATTACAACTAAAACAATAGACTGTGGTAGATGGCATTTCTTTCCCAATTCTTTACCTTCCTTGACTCCATGTCCTTAGTCACTAGACTTCACACTTCCCCACCCTTTGATAGCAGATTTGCTCTGTGGCTATTTTTAGCTAATATACTTACTATATTTTGAGTAGAAGTGACAGTTTACAGTATTTCAGCCTAGATTTTAAAAGGCATCCTGGGTATCTGCTTTATCCTCTGGTAACCTTCTATCTCTGCCATGAGGAAAACTCCCTTTGAGTAGATAATATTCCTTTACATTGGACCCAGGATATCATTCTATCCAAACTTCAGAATGAAGCACTTTAGCCTGGCCGATATGGCTCAGTGGTTGAATCAGGAGGTTATGATTTGATTCCCTGTAGGGGCATATACCAGGATTGCGGGCTTGATTCCCAGTGTGGAGCATGCAGGAGGCAGTCAATCAGTAATTTGCTCTCATTATTGATGCTTCTATCTCTCTCCCCCTATCCCTTTCTGTCTGAAATAAATAAATAAATATTTAATCTTAAATTGAAAAAAAAAAGAATTAAGCTCTTTGTACCAGTTGAGCCACAGATCAATGAACAAGGGTTAAATTATTATTGTGGAATGCTACATCCAGAGTTTGGGGTGGTTTGTAATGTAGTATTTTGTGGGTTTATTATTGAATACTAGAAATTATATACAACAAATTGTAAGACTTCTGAATGATATTACCTTCTTCCAGAGTAGGATCACTAGCCCATTGGTAGGTTATAAAAGGGGTGCCAGCTATCTTCATCTAATTTATAATAAGCTGCCTGCTGATGGTTTGCAGTATTTGTAAGATTCCACGTGTCTTTGGTTTGCTGCCTCTCCTCCAGGAAAACATACACAGAGTCTGGAGTGTATCATAGGGCCTTTCTGAGTTTCTATTTTCTGTTATTGTTTCTCTAAACCCATTTTTCCCCTCTAAAATAAAATAATACTGTACAAAATTCTACTCTGCTTTTCAGCCCTTTGTGTTTTTGCTTGGCTTTTTGCACTGATATACACTGCCTATGAATTCAGAAAATGCTTGAGGGAAAATTGAGTTCCATGCTCATTTCTTAGTATCTGCCTTTTTCTATAGGATCAAGGAACCCCAAGTCCTGGCAGCACATTTATAATAAAATTTCTTAAAGCATTAATTTTAATAAAAACAATATTATAAATATATAAATGATTATTTCATATGTTTCAAATCAAAGGTACAATTTTCCTATGAAAACTTTGAGAAAATTATAACTAATAAACTTACAAAAATTAACAGTATTTGGGATATCGCCTCTGGCTTTGATAGAATTGCATGTATTAGACCAGTGCTCTGAGAACAACTATAAAAGCTAGATGAAATACCAAAGCTATTTGCTTCAGGGCACCAGAGACTTGCCAAGTTAGGCAGAACTTCATGGGCAGACCCCATGGAGAGAAGGGAACTTGGGAAAAGTAAGCTGATATTCTGAATTGTCACTTTCCTCTTTCTGTCATTTCATGGGGAAGAATCTGCTAATTCTTGGAACTGAGCAAGAGGACCACTGCTAAAGAAAAGGAAAAGCAACAGAGATTTTAACAATTATATGAGGCTAGGGAGACAAAAATTGAAGTTTGTGACTGACTGTGCTGCCAGGACTTGGGGTTCCTTGATCCTATGGAAAAAGGCAGATACTAAGAAATGAGCATGGAACTCAATTTTCCCTCAAGCATTTTCTGAATTCATAGGCAGTGTATATCAGTGTAAAAAGCCAAGCAAAAACACAAAGGGCTGAAAAGCAGAGTAGAATTTTATACAGCATTATTTTATTTTAGAGGGAAAAATGGGTTTAGAGAAACAATAACAGAAATTAGAAACTCAGAAAGGCCCTATGATACACTCCAGACTCTGTGTATGTTTCCCTGGAGGAGAGGCAGCAAACCAAAGACACGTGGAATCTTACAAATACTGCAAACCATCAGCAGGCAGCTTATTATAAATTAGATGAAGATAGCTGGCACCCCTTTTATAACCTACCAATGGACTAGTGATCCTACTCTGGAAGAAGGTAATATCATTCAGAAGTCTTACAATTTGTTGTATATAATTTCTAGTATTCAATATTTGCATATTCAAGAGTAGGTACAAGATTTGTTTAGCTTTTTTTTAGCTCCTATATCTAAAAGCTGGCCTGTCAATAAACATAACCAAAGTTTGTAATATAAACTGAATTCTAGTCTTGCCAGGTAGAAAGTGTTCCCACTCATTTAAAAACATATCTGCATACGTGTAATACTATCAACAATAAAAATACATTAATAAAACAAAACATATCTACATCCATGGATTTTTTTCCAACCTAAAGTACACTACTAACATCTCAAAAAGCTACTATAATAGAGTCCATTAATCTACTAAAAACTAAATTCCTTTTTTTGTATAATGTTAAAAATTTAGAGATGTTTTCATGTTATCTTAATATTTAAAAGAAGTGAAAATATACATAGCAGCAGAGGTCCTAAGTCTTTCTTTGTCTGTTTCTGTGGCAAGGAAAATGGCACAACAGACAATAATTTATATTTTTGCCTCAGAAAAATATGAATTGTTTATTCTATAAAGAATGCTTATGGATGTATTTACTATACGTGGTTCTACATGCCACTATTTATCAAAAAGAAGTTTTTTTTTTCACTGTATAATTTAGCATTATGTGCATAATAAGATTTCTTACAGAAATCTCTGTACCCATATTGCAAAGTATTATATTATTATAATGTTCATTTTAAATTTAATTTAAGGGGAAAATGCTTTCCTTATTTAACCTCATTTTCAAATGAAATTCAGATTTTTTCTCAAATAAGATAAATTCAGAATTTGTTTTTATTATAAATGGTGACATAATTTTTGTTACTCATTATGTTTGATTTCTTTTTCAAATTCTATTCAAAAGTCCTGAGAATAAAATTTTTATACCCTCAGTTAGAGATATCACTTGGTTACCTAATTTTATGTTTTACTCTCAAACCAATGTAAAAAATATGCTTTTAGTCTGATACATATTTAGTTAAAATTGAAAGCGCAAGCTGTATTCATATGTAATGACTAAAATGTCATAATGGTTATTTCCTGGTTATTCAAATTATACACATAAAGAGGACATCGCTAGCTGACTTTACATGCAATTCTATCTTTTTCATTAAAATAAATGTTAAGCATCCACCGGGTATAGAGTATTTGTAGATCCAAGAATAATGGATGTAAAGAGAAATCATGTTTTCATTGAGTTTATAATTTACTGGAGGCTCAGGGCATGACATTCCTGCACTTGGCGGGGGGAGTCCCTCAGCCTGGCCTGCACCCTCTCTCAGTCCAAGACCCCTCAGGGGATGTCCATCTGCCAGCTTAGGCCTGCTCCCCACAGTCGGACATCCCCCTAGGGGGGTCCCTAGTGCTGCCGCAGAAACAGGAGAGGCTCCTGCCACCACTGCTGCACTGACCAGCTGTGAGCCTGCTTCTGGCTGAGTGGTGCTCCCCCTGTGGGAGTGCACTGACCACCAGGGAGCAGCTCCCGTGTTGAGTGTCTGCCCCTTGGTGGTCAGTGCGCATCACAGTGACCAGTCGTTCTGCAGTTCGGTGGATTTGTATATTAGGGTTTTATTATATAGGATTATTTCTAACAGCATTTAAAATAAGTTTTCTCTTTTATAAGTACTGAAGTTACTGATAATCATTATTACTTACCATCCACATTATTATTTATTAATACTTATCATCCACATTATTCTATTTAGCTGATTTTTACTTGTATTGTAAGTCTAGAGAAAACATGGAAAGATCTCTGAGCTTCCATAATCAACCTAAAATGTATGCATTTTATCCTAGCAAACCAACAGGAAATAGCCTACCCCTATGTGCTACATACATTGCAATTTTATTACCACCTTTCTTTGCTCAGTTGTAACTAAAGGGATAGAAGTAGGATTATAATGCCATTAAAGTCTGATCTGTGAGAGATAAGACAAATATAATACCTGCTCCCAAATCTTCACAAGGTATTAGTAATTTTTAAAGCTAAGCATATCTACTTAAAAGTTGCAGTTTTGGGGGAGTGGTATTAACAAGATGTCAAAATAGGAGGCCTAGACTCTTTCTCCCTACAGATACATCTATTCAACAATGTCTGGACAAGTTCCCTAAATTCCCTTTGTGAGAAATCCAGAACTCGTTGAGAGGGCCCTGAATCCTGGGCAACCATGAAATCAGCCACATCAAAGCTAGTAGAAAAATTCAAAACACTTCTCTCCATAATTCCTTTCCCTCCAGTGTCAAACAATTAGGAAAAAATTGGTAGTTTTCATCTTCTCCTGGGGAATGAAAATAATTAGACTACAGGTCAAATATTCCAACTGTTTTGAGGGCTGGCCAAGGGAATTGCTTCTATGTTTTCTATTTTGCTGTGCTGAGAGGCCCCAACATAGCCTAGATGCCTAAGGATCACTGAGAACAAAGATGGCTGTTTCAACTGGCATTCAAGCAGTCACTATAGCTCCTTCACCACTTAGTGCAGATTCAGTGGGTGTAAAACAACAGATCACAGCTCTGCTTTGGGAAGGGAAAGAGTTAGAGCACATGTTTAAAATTCCACTTTCCCGGGAGCTGGCCAAGAGATTGGCTTCTATCTTGCTTGACCCTGAGCATTGATGGGACATGGCATTCTCAAATTTCCTGATGAATGTTAGGAATAAAAGCGATGATTTAGACTAGCATAAATGTTTGAGAGGCCTTTGCAATCTCTAAATAGGCTGATAATTAAGTGAAAATTTTCAGTATGGGGTCAGTTTGTAAAGACTAAGAGGAAACTGTTTTTTTCTAATGTTCAGATACCAATACAAAGAATCCAGGAAAATAGAGACAAAGAAACATATTCTGAAAGAAAGGAACAAAATAAATCTTCAGAAATCAATAATAATAAAGTATAAATTTAAGATTTTACCTGACAGAGAAAAATAACTGTCATAAAGATGTTCAATGAAATCAGGAGAATAATGCATGAACCAAGAGAGATTTTTCAGCAAAAACTAAAATAAAATAAAATAATAAAGAGTATAAAAATCAAACAGAAGTCCTGAAGCTATGGAATACAACATTAAACTGAAAAATTCATTAGCAGGTTCCAAAAGCAGACTAGATCAAGCAAGCAGAAGTATGGATCAGTGAACTTGAAGACAGATCAATGAAAACTGTCTAATCAATAAAGAAAAAATAAAGAGAGTAAAAAAAAAAAAAAAGAAAGAAAATTTAAGGAGTTATGGAACACCATCAAGTGAATAACATACACATAATAGAGTCCCAGAAAGAGAAGACAGAGAAAAGAACAGAAAGATTATTCAGAATAATAACTGCCAAAAGCTTTACAAATAATAGTAAGGAAATGGAAATTCACATTCAGGAAGCCAAACAGATTTAAAAAAAGATAAATCCAAATAAATCTACATCAAGGCATGTTATAATTAATATAACTAAATTGTCAGAATCTGAAGGCAAACAGAGAATTTTAAAAGCAGCAAATTGACTTAGCATGACAAAGCAATTACTGTAACACTATCAGCAGATTTCTCATGAGAAACCAGGCAGGCTGATGTATTCAAAGTAATAAAAGCAAAAATGGACAGGTGAAACTGCATCAAACTAAAAAGCTCCTGCACAGAAAAGGAAACAACAGAGTGAAAAAGAAACCTATGGAACATGAGAAAATATTTACAAACCGTATTTTTGATAAGGAGTTAATATCTAAAATATATAAGTAACTCTTACAAATTCGTAGTAAAAAGAGAAATAGCCTAATTTAAATAAAAATAAGATTTGAATAGACACCTCTCCTAAGAAGATACAGTTAAGGCAAAAAGAGAGATGCTCAACATCACTCATCTCATGGAAATGCAAGTCAAAAACACAATAATGACATTTCCCCTCACACTTGTTAGGATGGCTATTATTTTAAAATAGCAAAAGATAACAAGTGTTGAGTTATCTCGAGACAGGAATTCAAGATGGTGGCGTAGGTAAACTTCTAATTTACCTACGCCACTAGGCTGCCTCGCACAACAATTTCAAAACTGCAACTAAAAGACAAAACATCTATCACCCAGAACCATGGGAAAGCTGGCTGAGTAGAAGTTCTACAAGTAGAAGGAAAGAGAAAAGAGCATTGAGACTTGCACAAGCGCTGAAAAGCTGAGGTACGGAGGCGCGAGATCTGGGCTGGCGGCAGGCGTTGCTTTTTTCAACCCAAAGGGGAGACAAGCCCCCGATTACTCTGAAATACAGTTTCTGGGGAGATGCGGGGGACCCAAACACCTACGGGGAGAAACTGGATTGTCTGCCACCAGGTCGGAAAGTGAGGGGGGCCTGCTTGCAGAGCTGTGCGCGAGAATAATTGTTTACTGCGCTGGGGCACGGGACACAGTGGGAGACACAGAGCCGGCTAACTAGCAGCCATTGCTGTTTGCCACACCCTAGCCTAGTGACACCCTGAGACCCCACCCTGCACAACCTACAAACCCACCCAAGCTCCAAGCAGCAGTTTTAGCATAAGAAAGGCCTGCCCTATTGCAGCTTAACCTAACAAACTTGAAGCCCGGATTAGACAGCTCCAAAACCTCCAAACCCCAAGCAAAAAGGAGAAAACTGTAGCTCTCGCTGTAGGTCCTGCTCGGTGGACTCAGACAATAGCTGACCTGCACCCCATTGGAGATCCAGAAGCCAGTATACCCAGTGGTCAGTGTGAGAAACCAGATTTCAACTCCTCACATCCATAAGTGACACATTCAAGAGGCAGACTCAGTGAGCACCAAAGTCCCACTGAAACAAGTCCTGCACCATAAGTGTGTCTCCAGCACAGCAGTTCTTATAGACACAGCGAGTCCTCACAGCCGATTGACCTGGAGGTCAATTCCTCCCAGCAAACCAACAGCAATTAAGGCTTAACTACACCAAGACTTTGCACTCAGCCCACAAAGGGGTGTACCAAGAGTGTCCACATCAGGTGATTGGGGAGGCTGAGCTACTGCCTCCTATAGGTCACCTACCACACAAAGCCACTCCATCAACACAGGGAAGCAGCCAAAATGTGGAAACAAAGAAACATGTCACGAATGAAAGAAACGGAGGAAAGCAAACTACTGGACGACATAGAGTTCAGAACCACATTTATAAGGTTACTCAAGAATCTTCTAAAAACCGCCGAGAAACTTGATGACACTTCTGAGGAGCTTAGTGAGACCTTCAAGGACCTTAATGAGAATGCCAAAAAAATGGAAAAGGACCAGTCAGAAATGAAGCATACACTGTCTAAAATAAAGAATATACAGAAACTCAACTGTAGATCAATGTACCCCAAGAATCAAACCAAAGATCTGAAATATGAGGAAACAAAAAACACCCAACCAGAAAAACAAAAAGAAAAACGAATCCAAAAATATGAAGATAGTGTAAGGAGCCTCTGGGACAACTTCAAGCGTACCAACATCCGAATTTTTGGGTGCCAGAAGAAGAGAGAGAGCAAAATACTGAAAACCTATTAGAAGAAATAATGACAGAAAACTTTCACTACCTGGTGAAAGAAATAGACTTACAAGTCCAGGAAGTGCACAGAACTCCAAACAAAAGGAATCCAAAGAGGACCACACCAAGACACATCATAATTAAAATGCCAAGGGCAAAAGACAAAGAGAGAATCTTGAAAGCAGCAAGAGAAAAACGGTTAGTTACCTACAAGGGAGTACCCATACAACTGTCAGCTGATTTCTCGGCAGAAACTATGCAGGCCAGAAGGGAGTGGCAAGAAATATTCAAAGTGATGAACAGCAAGAAACTACAACCAAGATTACTCTACCCAGCAAAGCTATCATTCAGAGTTGAAGGTCAGATAAAGAGCTTCACAGACAAGAAAAAGCTAAAGGAGTTCATCGCCACGAAACCAGGATTACATGTAATGCTGAAGGGTATTCTTTAAGAAGAGGAAGAAGAAAAAGGTAAAGATAAAAATTATGAACAACAAAATGACATCAAATACATACCTACCAACAAGTGAATCTAAAAATAAAGTAAATAAAAAATCTGAAGAACAGAATGGACTGGTGAATAGGGACATGGAAAGGGAGTGGGCTGACAATTCTCAGGGGGAAGTGTGTGTGAGTGGTGCAGGAAGAGATTAGACAAAAATCTTACCCCTATGGATGAAGACAGTGGCAGGGGGTAAGAGAATGGGGTAGGGTGGGGTGGGGAATCAGGTGGAGGGGAGCTATAGGGGGAAAACAAAAAGAGGAACACCTGTAATCTGAACAATAAAGATTTATTTAAAAAAAAAAGATAACAAGTGTTGACAAAAGTTGAAATCCCTGTAGACAGTTGGTGGGAACATAAAATGGTTCAGCTGTTATAGAAAGTAGTATGAAAGTTCTTTAAGAAATTAACAATAAAAAGTTCTTGAAGAAAACAAAACAGTTCCAGAGACAGAGAAGCATTGATCAGACTGTCAAACCTCAGAGGGAAGGTAGGGGAGGGTGGGGGTAAGAGGGAGAGATCAACCAAAGGACTTGTATGCATGCATATAAGCCTAACCAATGGACACAGACAACAGAGGGGTGAGGTCATGAGGAGGAGGGAGGTGGAGGAGCAATGGGGATATAAGCACACATATGTAATACCTTAATCAATGAAAAAGAAAAAATGAAAAGAAAAAAACCCAAAAGGTGGGGTATTGAGTCTGAGTTCATTCATTGTCTCATGAAATTGAAGAATGAAGTTGCAGACAAAAATGGTTAGAAGAACCACAGTTTATTGAGAAAAGCCAGTCCTGGAAAAGGTGCAGCTGGTGTTCCAAGAGCAGACCAGTGTCCAGAGCTTCTTTTCCATGTTACAGTCTGGAGTAGTTCAGCATCCAAGCTAATTAAAGTTTACTAGTCAACTAGAGGCCCGGTGCATGAAATTCATGCACGGGGGAGGTGGGTGGTGTGTCCCTCAGCCCAGCCTGCACCCTCTCCAATCTGAGACCCCTTGGGGGATGTCTGACTGCCAGTTAAGGCTTGATCCCTGAGGGCATCCCTCTCACAATCTGGGACTGCTGGCTCCCAATGACTCACCTACCTGCCAGCCTGATCACCCCCTAACCACTCCCCTGCCAGGCTGATTGATGCCTAACTGCTCCTCTGCTCACCAGATTGTCCCCAACTGCCCTCCCTTGCTGGCCCAGCCACCCCCAACTGTGGTCCCCTGCCAGCCTGGTCCCCCCCAACTGTCCTCCTCTGCAGGCCTGGTCACCCCTAACTGCCTTCCCCTGCCGACCTGATCGCCCACAACTGCCTTCCCCTGCAGGCCATGTTATGGTGGCCATCTTGTGTCCACATGGGGGCAGCCATCTTGTGTGTTGGAGTGACGGTCAATTTGCATATTACCTCTTTTTTAGATAGGATGTGTGGAGGATGACATGGCCATAAATACATGGGCACAGGGAAGTGCATCTCCTGCCACAACTCAAGAATCTCGTGTGTGTGGAGGGGAGGGAAGCATGCATGGTTTTTTGTATATATGCTTGTTAATTCCTGATTTGGTCCTTTCAAAGAATTCTGCCTTAGCAATATTCTTGGGATTGATTTATACCAATTGCCTTATTACCTTGTGATTGGTTCTTTGCAAGCTTCCTGTCTTAGCAACATTCATACATTTTAAAGCTCATGTCTCTTTTGTGTGTCATTCTTTCTCCACCCAGTTAGGGTGCCTTAGTAATTCCACATAGTTGTGTTCCCTTCTTTTATCCCCCCATAGTCCCAGTCCCTGTCTATCTAGCTTCCCTCTGTTTCCTCACTATCATGTGACTTAATGATTCCACTTCTGAGTATTTATCCCAAAGAACTGACATTGGCATCTTGAAAAGATATTTTGCATTTCCATAGTCATGCAGCATTATTTAAAATAGTCAAGATGTAGAAACAACGTAATTGTTTATGGATGGGTAAATGGATAGAGAAAATGTGGTATACACATAAAAAGAATATTATTTAGCTTTAGAAAAGATGGTTATTATATCATATACAGTACAAACACATAATGTCCTTAAGTTTCACCCATGTTGAGTGAAATAAATCAAAGAAAAACAAATATTGTGTGATTCACAATTACATAATTAAAAGGAATTCTATGTAATCATTCCTTTGACAGATAAAACAATCAAGGAGACCAAATTACAGCTTAAAAGATTTCTCTTAAAAAAGTAGTTGTATGTTTGTCATTTAATTCTCAGCAGCTACTGGTTTCAAATATTCTTTTTTATTGTCAATAATGGGTTGCACCACATATCTATATTTAGAGCACATAAAATATCATTAAAGTTAGCTGTGTAGAACTCATATATATATAAAAGCCTAAGCTACCAAACGGCTGGTTGACTCGTCGCTATGATGCGCATTGACCACCAGGGGGCAGACACTCAAAGTAGGAGCTCCCCCCTCGTGGTCAGTGCGCTGCTATAGTCAAACTCCCATGGCCGTCCAACCTCCCGCCTTCCATCCCCCTGGCCTGCCCAATCAGCCCTGATCACCGGCCAGGCCAAGGGACCCCACCATTGGACGAATTCGTGCACCGGGCTTCTAGTATCCTTATAATTCAACACAGATTTTAGTTCAGTACCATTAAATTAGTAAAAAATGGATTTTGATAGGCAAAGAATAACATGGAGTTTTTAATTTCTATATTTCCTATTTGGATTTGTTTTCTAATGTACTTGACATTATGAACATTATTTTCTTTTCTAAACAATAATTATCTACAAAAAGTCTAAGACAATACTATAAGAAGATCCAAATTAATCTCTGCAGACTAAAATGTTATGAAAAATTCAAAGTCAGGTATCTATAACTGATTCATGTTAACCCTACATAAAAAAGAACACACTTTATTTCAAGCTATAACTCTGATATTTTTATCAGACTAACATATAAAATAAAATGATGGAAGACTGAGTTCATAAAAATTTACATTAAATATTAAATTTGATATTATTGGCTTTCTATAGTGAAATTATTTTTTTTTTTTGAAATAGCAGTAATTTGCATCTCTCTGATGATTAGTGACATTGAGCATTTTTCCATATGTCTCTTGGCCATTATTTTGTTCTCTTTGGAGAAGTGTCTCTTCAGGTCCCATTTTACATTTTCTAATTGGGTTGTTTTTCTTCCTTTTGTTGAGTTGTATGAGTTCCTTATATATTTTAGAAATTAACCCCTTGACAAATATATCATTGGTAAATATTTTCTCCCATACAGTGGGTTTCATTTAAAAAAATGTATTTATTGATTTTAGAGACAGAAATGGAGAGGGAGAGAGAAATAGAAACACCAGTGAGAGAGAAATATTGATCCACTGCCTCCTGCATGCTCCCTACTGGAGATCAAGCCCACAACCTGGGAATGTGCCTCCTGGTTCATGGGATGATGCTAAAAGTATTGAGCCACACTGGCTGGGCTCCCTTTTCATTTTGACACTGGATTATTTTGCTGTGCAGAAGCTTTTTATTTTGATGTAGTCCCATCTCTTTATTTTTGCCTTTGTTCTCTGTTCCTAAGTGATGTATCATTGAAAATTCTGTTATGAGAGTGAGATGTATAAAGTTTTTCTGCTTAAGTTTTCTTCTAAGATTTTAGGGTTTCATGACTTACATTTAAGTCTTTTATCCATTTTTAGTTTATTCTTGTGTATGTTTTAAGTTGGTGGTCTAGTTAAGTTGGAGGTCTAGTTTCATCAACATATTAAAAATGGAACTGCCATTTGATCCATTGAAAAAAAGCTCTGGCACATTTATAGAATGGAATACTGTGCAGCTTTAAAAAATAAGGGTCTACAGGGTGTCCCAAAAATGTATACACTTTGAATAATTATAAAGTCAGTGTTTATTAACATACAGTTCATTTTCAAAATTTAAAAGAATCCACAGAAATGAATAGGTTTTTTTTTGGTCACTGCCTGTTTTCAAACTGATGACCATCTGGTCCAGGCAATGCTGATAATTTGAAACAATGGAATCACAAATATCAAGAAACATTTTGTTTAGTATTTGTGTGCCCTCAATTCATTGGCTATTAATGGTTTTGTACCATAAACTTTACCTTTTATGTATCCCTATAAAAATGTCTTAATGACACTTTAGGATAAATTTTCTTTGTTCAAAGCTTAGTCTGGCTTCACCCATTATTTTAGACAGGTAAAACCAGAAAAGGAGTGAAAATTAAATGAGTTGTCAGCTATTATACATTTTTGGGACACCCTATTTACTTTTTGAGACAGCATGGAGGGACCTGGATACTATTATACTAAGAGAAATAGCCAATCAAAGAAAGACAAATATTACTTGATCTCACTTATATGTGGAATCAAATGAAAAAAAAAAAATAAACCAATGAATAAAATAAAATCAGAGGAATGGAAACATAGAACAGACTGACAAATCTCAGAGGGAAAGGAGGAGGTGGAATGGGAAGAGATTAACCAAAGAATATATATTGCCCATGGACAGAGACAATAAGGCAGTGAAGGCCTGGGGTGGGGTGGGAAACGGAGTTGGGAAATGGGGTGACAAAAGAAGGGGGGCATTAGTAATACTCTCAACAATAAAGGTTTAAAAAAAGAAATAACAGTAACTCAATTCTGGGTCTTGACCTTTTATTAAATACTAGAGGCCTGGTGCACAAAATTCAAGCACTTGGAGGGGGGTCCCTCAGCCTGGCCTGCACCCTTTCGCAGTCTGGGAGCCTAGGTTGGATGTCCGACTGATGGCTAAGTGGGCCTAAGCCATCAGTCAGATATCCTTAGCATTGCCATGGAGGCAAGAGAGGCTCCCACCACTGCCGCTGTGCTCGCCAGCCATGAGCCTGGCTTCTGGCTAAGCTGTGCTCCCCCTGTGGGAGCACACTGACCACCAGGGGGCAGTTATTCATTGAGTGTCTGCCCCCTGGTGGTCAGCACTCATCATAGTGACCACTCATTCCACCATTCGGTCATGTGCATACTAGTCTTTTATGTAGGACTAGAGGCCTGCTGCACGGAATTCGTGCACAGGGTGGTGTCTAAACAGGCAGTTGGACATCCCTCTCACAATTCAGTACTGCTGACTCCCAACTGCTCGCCTGCCTGCCTTCCTGATTGCCCCTAACCACTTCTGCCTGCCAGCCTGATCACCCTCTAACAACTCCGCTGCCAGCCTGATTGCCCCTAATTGCCCACCCCTGCAGGCATGGTCACCCCCAACTGCCCTCCCTTGCAGGCTTGGTCCCTCCCATCTGCTCTCCCCTGCTGGCCATCTTGTGGCAGCCATCTTGTATCCAAATGGGGCAGCCATCTTTGACCACATGGGGACAGCAATCTTGTGTGTTGCAGTGATGGTCAATTTGCATATTAGGATAGAGGCCTGGCACTTGGGTGGGGGCCAGCTGGTTTGCCCTGAAGGGTGTCCTGGATCAGGGTGGGGGTTCCCTTGGGGCATGGGGCAGCCTGTGCAAGGGGCCTGTGGTGGTTTGGAGGCCAACCATGCCCCCCAGTGACCCAAGGGGAGGCCCTGGTATCTGAGATTTATTTATCTTCTGTAATTGAAACTTTGTAGGCTTGAGTGGAGGCCTAGGCCAGCCAGAGTGTGCAAAAAGCTTGGCTTCCTCCATTGCCAGGGAAACCCAAGCCTCCTGCTCTCTCTGTGGCTGCAGCCATCTTGGTTAATTAATTTGCATACTCACTCCTGATTGGTTGGTGGGCATGGCTTGTCGGTATAGTGGAGGTATGGTCAATTTGCAATTACTCTTTTATTAGATAGGATATGCTGTAGATGAGGCCTCCCAAAACCATAAGAAATGCACAAAATCCACTGTTAACTTATTCTCAAATTGTCTCCACTTAAAATCAAATTGTCCCTCCAGTGGGGTGGTGCTGCACCTTGGGAACCACTAGGCTTGACACTTTCCCTCTCTGGCTTCATTTCTGAACACATATGCATATACCATGGAAATTGTAATCTCTTCTCTGCCTACCTCACTGGGTTGTCATGAGGAGGTTCTGAGCTAATAAACCTAGAAATGTTTCATCAAGTAAGTGATGTCTAAATGGGAAGGGATTGTTATTTTTAAGCTCACAGGCACCCTCACAGGTAGCAGGTGCTGATTAGGGGAGGAGAGCATGATTACTTCCCAGGACTGGAGCTGTGGAAACTTTGCAGAGGGTTCTGCAAGCCTTAGAGGGGTGTCCGACTGCCCGTTTAGGCCCAATCCTACCTGGATTGTGCCGATATGGGCAGTCGGGCATCCCTTGAGAAGTCCCAGATTGGAGAGGGTGCAGGCTGGCCTGAGGAACACCCCCCCCCCCATGCACGAATTTTGTCCACCAGGACTCTAATAGTATTACATATGTCTCCTTTTCCCCCTATTGACCTCTCCTCAGCCACCTCCACTCCCCAACATATGCCCTCACTCCCCTAGTGTCTGTACCCATTGGTTATGTTTCTACACATGCATACAAGTCCTTTGGTTGATCTGTTACCCTCTGCCCCCGCCTGACCTCTGAAGTTTAATGGTCTGTTCAATGCTTCTCTATTTCTGTGTCTATTTTTGTTCATCAGTTTTGTTCATTATATTCCACAAAAGAGTAAGATCATATGATATTTATCTTTCTCCAACTGACTTATTTTGCTTAGCATAATGCTCTCCATGTCCATCAATGCTGTTGTGAATGGTAAGAGTTCTTTATTTTCATATCAGTATAATATTTCATTGCGTAGATGCACCACAGTTTTCTAATCCTCTCATCTGCTAATGGACACTTAGGTTATTTCCAAATCTCAGCTATTGTAAATCGTGCTTCTATGACCATAAGTGTGTATATGTCCTTTATGATTGGTGTTTCTAATTTCTTGGGATATATTCCTAGAAGTGGGATTACTGAGTCAAATGAAAGTTCCATTTTTAAGTTTTTGAGGAAACTCCATACTGTTCTCCACAGTGACTGCACCAGTCTGCATTCCCACCAGCAGTGCATGAAGGTTCCCTTTCCTCCACATCTTCACCAGCTCTTGTTGTTTGTTGATTTGTTGATGAAAGCCATTCTGACAGGTGTGAGATGGTATCTCATTGTTTTGATTTGCATCTCTCAGATGATTAGTTACTTTGAGCACGTTTTCATATGTCTCTTGGCCTTCTGTATGTCCTCTTTTTAAAGGTGTCTATTTAGGTCCTTTGCTCATTATTTTATTGGATCATTTATCTTCCTTTTGTTAATCTGTATGAGTTCCCTATAAATTTTGGAGATTATGCCTTTATTGGATATTACATAGGCAAATATGTTCTTCCATGCAGTGGACTTTTTTGTTGTTTTGTTGATGGTTTCTTTTGCTGGGCAGAAGCTTTTTATTTCACATAATAATATTAATTGATGAAGAAAAAGCGTTTGACAAAATCCAACACCCTTTCTTGATAAAAACTCTCAGCAAAATGGAAATAGAGGGATCATACTGCAACATAATAAAAGCCTTATATGACAAACCTACAGCCAACATAATTCTCAATGGGCAAAAATTAAAACCATTTCCTCTAAGAACAGGAACAAGACAAGGATGCCCACTTTCACCACTCCTTTTCTATATAGTACTGGAAGTGCTAGCCATAGTGATCAGACAAGAAGAAGAAGTAAAAGGCATCCAAATAGATAAAGGAGAAGTAAAGCTGTCAATATTCCCAGATGACATGATATTGTACGTAGAAAACCCTAAAGACTCCATAAAAAAGCTACTAGATTAATTAGATGAATTTGGCAATGTTGCATGATACAAAATTAACACCCAGAAATCTGTGGCATATTTATACACCAACTAGTGGCCTGGTGCATGAAATTCGTGCACATTAAAAGGGAATTAATTAGAGGAAATATTTTCAATATTGCTATTTGCCCTTTCTGTATAATAGAAGTGTCAGGAATGAAAGAAAATTAGTAAAATGTATATGAAAATCTCCCTCCTATCAGAGTCTGGTACATATTGCAGGACCCAGAGTCAAGTCCACCCACATGTGCCTCAAAATCTTGTGAGACCCAGACCCAGCTGGCCCCAACCCCGTCAAGCCCTGCAGGACAAGGAGTGCAGCCTCAGGTCCCCCATCAAGTCCCGCCAGGTCGGGGGCGAAGCCTCAGGTCCTGCATCAAGCCCTGCCAGGCGACGGGCACAGCCTCAGGTCCCCTGGCATGACACTGGGGCAGGGGCATGGCCTTAGGTTCTCTGGCCCCCCACTGAGGTGGGGGGCACAGCCTCAGATCCCCCAGCCCAGGCTCAGGTCCCCTGACCCTGGCCCCAGGGCGGGGGATGCAGCCTCATGTCCCCAGGTGCAGCCTGGCCCCCTGGCACAGCCTCAGGTCCCCTGCCCTGGCACGAGGGCACAGGCACGAGGGTATGATGACCATTTGCATGTTAGCTCTTTATTATATAGGATAATGAACTCACAGAGAGAGAAACAAACAAACAAAAAAATTTCATTTGCCATTGCAACAAAAAAATTAAGATACCTAGGAATAAACTTTAAACTATGGAGGTAAAAGACTGGTACTCAGTTTTCTGAGTACACAAGACATTGAAAAAGAGATAGAGGAAGACATAAACAAATGGAAGAACATATCGTGTTTACAGATTGGTAGAATCAACATTATTAAAATGTCCATACTACCCAAAGCAATTTATAGATTCAATGTATTCCCCAGTAAAATACCAATGGCATATTTCATAGTTATTTACTTTCAATTGGCCTTTTCCTCTAAAACTATAAACTCATTGAGGTGTCCCCCATACCTAGCTAGACGCCTGACTCAGTCAAAGCTACATAATGTTTCCCAAATAAATGAATACAAAATCCATACTTCTTCCCACTAGATATCCAGTGTATAGGTTATATTTATTAATGTATTAATAAATAATTTATTTTTATGTATTTATTTTAATGTATTAATTATAAAATATATTTACTTATATTAATGATATAACTTTCAAAAAAAAAAACACACCATGAACACATCTCAACTATCCCAAGAATTCACCAGCAGGTGTATACACATAAAACACATTTTAACTTCTTGGATTTACAAAACCTCAGCTCATTCTTCCATGGCCTCTTCACTTCAAATGTTGCAGATTCCCCAACCAGCACTGATAGTAAGTTTTCACTGCTCTCATCAGAGCCCTTTGTAGCTGTTGTGTTTGCTAAGCTATAATTTCTCAATATTCACAGTGTACTGAATTGTTGGCAGTCACCTTTGAAGTGTGAAAAGGCCCATACCTCCTCAGAAGATCCCACAGAGAGCCGCTTACACTGTAAAACACAAAGGGCATTTTCAGTGTCTATATAGCCTTTATGCCGAGAGCACAGCCTCTAATGGTGGGTCATTTGGGACTGCTTAGGTTTAGTGACAACCACCAATCTTCAACCAGCTCCTAAACCCTAATACTCAACCCATCTCATCACTCTTTAGTCTGTTGCTTATTTATCCAAACCTTCATTCAGATGATATTATCTCCTTTTAAATGATTTTATGTAACACACAAAGAAATAAACAGTTGTTTTTTTTTAAATTAAGCTTATCAATATTAATAACAATATTTCATATAAAATATTAAGATTCTCTTATAAAAAGTAACTTTTTAATCATTTTCTCAAAAACTTTATATTTTCATTGAAAGAGTCTTTCCATGATTCCACAAGAAATGCCATTTTTAAAGATGATTTCACTGAAAATACCTTTCCTTGACACATTTTCTAAATAGCTAAAATATTTCTCAAATATATTATTAATCCTCTTTTTTTGTGCTATAGGAGGGAATTATTACCCTCATTTCACAGATGGAAGAAGAGCCATAACACGTTAAGAGGTTTGACACAGAGAATCAGCAGAAAATTCAGTAATAAAAATAAGATCACCGTACATATTTTAAATGAACATGGATTTTTTGTTTGTTTTTCTTATACATATGAAAATCATATAAAAGTCCAAGGACTCCTTAAAATGAAGCTCATAAAACATATGTCTTTTTCTCTTTATGATTTCATCAGTCCAAAATATGTTCAATAACTTAATCATAGAGTCTGATTATTTTATTTACCAAGAGACTGAGGTAACACCTTAGCATGATATTGAACCTTTTTCTTTAATTAAAAAGGAAGGTAATTGATTGCTATTAAAACAGTGACAATTATTTTTAACCTTGATTTCTCCTGAATATTTTCTATTTTTTTAATCTTTATTTTTGAAAGTATTTCAGATGTTCCCCTGTTTTTCCCCCCATTGCTCCCCTCTACCAAGTTCCTGCCCTGCCCCAGCCTTTCACCACCCTATTATCTATGTCCATATATAATGCATATATGCATATAAGTTTTTTTGGTTAATCTCTCCCCTCATCCCTCCCCCTTCCCTCTGAGATTCATCAGTTTGTTTCATGTTTCTGTGCCTCTAGTTCTATTTTATTTATCAGTTTACTTTGTTCATTAGATTCCTTATTCTTTTATTTTGATTTTTTAGATTTAATTGTTGATATATATATGAATTTATTGCCATTGTATTGTTCATATCTTTCTTCTTGTTCTCCTTCTTGTTCTTCTTGTTCTTCTTGTTCTTCTTGTTCTTCTTCTTCTTCTTCTTCTTCTTCTTCTTCTTCTTCTTCTTCTTCTCCAAGACTCTTCAGCATTTCATATAATACTGGTTTGGTGGTGATGAACTTTAGCTTTTTCCTGTTTGTGAAGCTCTTTATCTGCCCTTCAATTCTAAATGAGAGCTTTGCTGGTAGAGTAATCTTGGTTATAGGTCCTTGTTTTTCATAACTTTGAATGTTTCTTTCCACTCCCTTCTTGCCTGCAAAGTTTCTGTTGAGAAATCAGCTGACAGTCATATGGGAACTCCCTTGAAGATAACTAAATGTGTTTCTCTTGTTGCTTTTAATATTATCTCTTTGTCATTAACCTTTGTCATTTTAAGTATGATGTGTCTTGATGTGAGCCTCTTTGGGTTCATCTTGTTTGGGACTCTCTGGGCTTCCAGAACTTGCAAATCTATTTATTTCATCAAGTAGGAGTTCTCTGTCACTAGTTCTTCAAATAGGTTTTCAATATCTTGTTTTCTCTCTTCTCTTTTTGGCACCTCCATGATGTGAAGGTTGGTACACTTGGAGTTTTCCCAGAGGTTCTTTACACTATCATCATATTTCTGTATTATATTTTCATTTTGCTCTTCTGATTGGGTGTTTTTTTGTTTCCTCATATTACAAATTGATGACTTGCTTCTTGGTGTTCTCTACTGTTGAAACCCTATAAATTATTCTACATTTCAGTTAGTGTCTTCTTCATTTCTGACTGGTACCATTGCATATCTTTGATGTTCTCAGTAAGTTCTTTGAAACTCTCATTAAGTCCCTTAAGCATTCTTATAACCATTGTTTTGAACTCTGTATCTAGTAGTTTGCTTACTTCCATTGCATTTACTTCTTCTTCTTGAGATTTCTTTTGTTCTTTCATTTGAGATATGTTTCCTTGTCTCCACATTTTGCCAGTTTTCCTGTGTTTATTTCTATGTATTGGGTAGAGCTGTTATGTCCCCTGAAATTGGTAGAGGGGCCTTGTGTAGTAGGTGTCCTATAGGTCCCAGTGGCTCAGCCTCCCCAGTCACCTAAGCTTGGAACTCCAGGTGCACCCCTGTGTGGGCTGTGTGCACTCTCTTATTGTAGTTGAGCTTTGATTGCTCTTGGCATCAATGGAGGGAATTACCCCCAGGCCAATTGGCTGTGAGGATCACCTGTGACTACAGTGGAAAACCTGCTTTGCAGGAGACACCTCCATGGAGCAGGACTTGCTTCAGTGAGGGTTCGGTGCTCAAAGAGTCTTCCCTTTAAGTGTGTCCCTCCTGGATGTGTAGAGTTGTAATCTGGTGTGGTCTGAAGCTGTTCAGCTCATGCACTGGCAACCAGATGTATAAAATGAGCTACTACCTGTGTCCTGCCTGGGGCCACCTAGCACAAACTAGAGTGATCTGCAGATGGCTGCTACTTGTGTTGGGTTTGGACATGCCCAGGAGAAGTCAAACTGTGTACTAAAGCGGCCTGCTGGTAGTGCCAGGCATGGAACTGCTTATCAAGAGGCATGGGGCATGCTGAGTCCAACTGTTATTTGTTTGAGAGATTTTAGGAAAGTATGAAGCCTGAGCCAGAACAGGCCATTTATTTGGAAAAGCCACTACAAACATCTTGGGTAAGGTTGCAAATTGGGTGAGGTAGAGTCTCAGGGAATCAACCAGGGCAGGACAAACAGTGTGAGACAGGTTGATGGAGACTGACAATTATTTGATTTCTGTTACTTAATCTGGATTAAAATTTAATTGTAAATTAATTTAATATGATCATGTAATTGAACACATAAAAAATTCCTGTGGGTTAAACATATAGGTTAGGGTAGGTAGAATATAGGTGCTTGAAGGATATGACTGCTGAAATCCCTTCCATCTCCTGTGTGGTGGGGTCAGGTTTTCAGTGTCAGAATTCCAAGTACCCTATAATGCTCATTCAATAACTGCATTCATGGTAAGAGCAGTGCAGCAAAAACAGTTTAGAAGGAATAAGGAATTTAAGGATTCAGAGAGTATTGAGATAGTTTATACATTTTAAATCAACAACATTTTATGCCTCTCTTTTGCTCTATATCTTGTCATCTTACCTAATAATAGACAAACTTATAAATTGACCATACCTCTGCTATGCCACCAGCCAATCAGGAGTAATATGCAAATTAACCCAACAAAGATGGTGGTTAATTTGCATACATGGGTGCCAAGTGATGGGGGTGGGACACTTGCATCGTCGCCATGGTGATGATGCCGTTCTGCCCCACTCCCGGTCTCTCAGGGCCTCTGGGCAGCTTGGGAAGGTGGGGCTGGAGCAGAAAGAGGTGGCTCCCAGAGTGGAAAGAGACGGTTCCGGGACCTGAGTGGAAAGGGGCTGGGCCAGAGTGGAAAGGTAGTGCCAGCAGCCAGGGAAAGAAAAGCCCATTCTAGCATGAATCTTGGTGCTTCGAGCTTCTAGTGTATTATAATTACTTGCATGATCTTTATATATTCATAGTGTATTAAATGAAAAAGGTAATTAATAAATGTGTTCTAGTTTAACTACTGGAACTGGGGTAAGACTGGGGGGGTTTGGTCTCAAGAAGTGAGTTCTTACTCTAACCACGAAGGTGAGGATCATATTTGAAAGCAAACCAGAAGAAATCACTGAGCCTGAAGCCAAAAGCCTCTTTAATTTCCTCTGAATAAGAGAAACATTAATCCCTGAAATCCGGTTGGCATTAAGTCTTTCAGAAGGAGGATCTGTTTTGTTCCCAGTGTTCAATAATGGAAAGTGAATGCCAGACACAGCTATATTTTTGGTAGCAGAAAATAAACTGGACTAAGAATAGGATTCCTGGGTTACAATTTGTTATTGAAATGCTTTTTTCCTTAAAAAAATTACTTGATTGTTGTAAATGTCAGTTTGCTCATCTGCAAAAGAGGGATTATGCGGACTATTGTTTTTTTATTAAATAGAACAAGAAATGGTTAAAAATTACACCCTTGATATGTTGCTATCAAAGGGAAATTTAATGCCAAGAAATGGTAGTATCTTTCTGCCAATTTCATTCTCTGCTACAATTAAGGTTCTGTGCAAAAAGGACAATGATAATGACATTTAAACTTGCCCATGAGGGGTCAAATCATTTCTTATTTAGAATATGATTTGAAATCAGATTGCTTGTTTTATTGTGCCAATTCCATTTCACAATAAAACAAGCAATTTGGGGAACACATTTTCAAAATCTGAAACAATTTTTTTAAATTAGTGACAAAAAAGTTATTAAATTTTTAAATGGTGAAGTGGCTTATGGGCCGTCCTGTAGAAACCCATGTAGTCAATAAAATGAGTGTAGTTTAGTATTTACTGTCATAGAAATATGTTTGTGATATACCACTAAAATAATTATAAAATAGAATGAAAAATATGACCCTTATTAAAGATATATGTATATGTTTGTGTATGCATGTATATGTGCATATTTAACATATGCTTATATTACATGCCGTAATTTTATTGCAATAGTTTTAAAAGTTAAATCAAGTATAATTTTGGCTTATCTGATTTTTATGATTATAATACTTTTAAAATTTTCCCATTTTTAAAAATTT
This sequence comes from Corynorhinus townsendii, assembly GCA_026230045.1. Classification (NCBI taxonomy): domain Eukaryota; kingdom Metazoa; phylum Chordata; class Mammalia; order Chiroptera; family Vespertilionidae; genus Corynorhinus; species Corynorhinus townsendii. The sequence goes on along the minus strand of JAPDVU010000001.1, from coordinate 109,879,370 downwards.
CATCTTGTAAATCTTTATGTCGAAAGTATTACAGATGTCCCCCCCCCCTTTTTACTTCATTACCCCCCTTCAACATGTTCCCACCCCACCCCATGCCTTCACCCTCCTATTGACTGTGACCCTGGGCAATGCATATATGCATACAAGTTATTTGATTATCTCTTCTCACTGCTACCCTCCCCCTTTCCTTCTGAGATTCACCAGTCTGTTCCATGTTTAATGCCTCTGGTTCTGTTTTATTCATCAGTTTATTTTGTTCATTGGATTACACATATAAGTGAGATAATGTGATATTTGTCTTTCTCTGACTGGCTAATTTCACATAGCATAATAATCTCTAGGTCCCTCCATGTTGTCTCAAAGAGTAAGAGATCCTTCTTTTTTACAGATGCAAGGTGTTCCATTGTATAAAAGTGCCACAGCTTTTCTATCCACTCATCTATGATGGATATATGATACTTTTTTAATGAAAAATATTTTCTAAAAGTTATCAGAAGCTGTAAATGAAACACGCAATCCAGTTTGATATTGACATATTTGGACACTCACATCCTACTCTCAAATGTCTTGAAAATTCTATTAGAACAAGATATTCAGCATCATTCAATAGTTAACTTACTTTTGTCTACTATATGATGATACTAAATTTATAAATATTTTTCTGGGTATTTATGACTGCTTGCACTTAAGAATAAGCAGTAGCAATCATACATTCAAGTAAGTCAAAATTAAACATTTTCCTATATATTATTATAAATAGCATTTTCTAGTTTTAGTTACATTAAATTTTCATTACTATTTGTAAATATCAAATAACTATGTTTATTTATTTATTTATTTTAATCCTCACTTGATATTTTTCCATTGATTTTCAGAGAGAGTAGAAGAGAGAGGGAGAGATAGAGAGAAATATTGATGTGAAAGAAACATAGATTGGTTGCCTCCTGCATGTGCCCTGACCAGGGCACAGGCCAGAGAGGAGCCTGCAACTGAGGTATGAGACCTTGACTAGAATTGAACCTGGGACCTTTGGTTCACAGGCAGAAGCTCTATCCACTTAGCCAAACCAGCCAAATTGCCCTTAGCTAGGGCAATTTATATCAAATGATATCAGTGACACTTTAAAGCATATTTAGTATGCTGTGCTATGCCATTCAAAAATCTAAAATAAAAAGCTGAAATAAATATATGTATATTTATGTATATATGTGCATGTGTGTGTATGTGTATGTGACTTATGTGTGTGTATGTGATTTCTGTGCATGTTGAAAGTACAAGTATATGTAGTTATAAACCATTGTACAAGACCATGTTAAAAATCCAAAAGGCCTATAAAATAAAAATTCTTATTCCAATAATAGAAAATCATTACATACATGTTCTGAACTATTACAAAAATGACTACCTATAAAATTATATTGTTTACTTTGAACTAAATTAGTTTCAAAATTATAATCTTAACAGAAATACTTGAATAAAAATATTAGTAATAGTGATCAGTATTTAATTATTTCAGAGAAGCTGAAATGATTTTTGTAAAATCATTCTCACTTAATGGGGAGAGAGAGGGTTTAAGAGATCAACCAAAGGACTTATATGCATGATATGAGCATAATAACCAATGGACACAGACAGTAGGGTGGCATGGGAGAGGCTGGGGAGAGGTCAATGGGGGGAAAGGAGACTTGTAATACTTTAAACAATAAAGAGTTTAAATTTTAAAAATACAGGGTGTCCAAAAAATGTATACACACTTAAAAGCTGATATTTCTTTATTTTAAGATTTAATGCACTGGGATTAATAATTATTCAAAGTGTGTATATACTTTTTTGGGGGACACCCTATATATTGCACCTTATTTCCCTCATTTACAGAACTGGAATAGGGTCCTGATCTTTATAAACTTGTTGGAAATTAAAAACTCTATTCTATCTATTTTGTTTCTTTGATAAAATAAAGTCACACATGTAAGGAAAATGTGATATTTGATAGAAACCTATCAAAATTAAATATTTGATTAAATAAATTAAAATTTTGGAAAACAGTCAGTGATCCATAACTGCATTAAATTTCACTTCATTGACATTTGGTTAAAGTCCAAGCTCCTTCACTTAATAAACAGTTAATTGCTTTACTTTATCTCCAGCCTCATCTCTTGCTATTTTTTTCTACTTTCTACTCTAGACTCCAGAAGCATTGAGCCCTCATAGTTTATCAGATGTTCAGATGCTCTGCAGACATACAAGTCTGCATGGACCATTTCCTTAGTGTGGGATTTTGGCACATGTTACAACCCCAATTCTTCTTTATCTTCTCACTAGTGGCCCAGTGCATGAAATTTGTGCAGTGGGAGGGAAGGTGTCCCTCAGCCCAGCCTGCATCCTCTCCAATCTGGGACCCCTCAGGGGATAACAGGCAGTGGGACATCCCTCTCACAATCCAGAACTGCTGGCTCCTAACCGCTTGCCTGCCTGCTTGATTGCCCCTAACTTCTTCTTCCTGCCAGCCTGATTGTCCCTAACTGCTCCCCTGTTGGCTTGATTGCCCCTAACCACCTCTGCCTCAGCCCCACATCTGGGACCCAGGATTCCCTCCTCCAGCCGACCACAGGCACCCGTGATCCGGGCTTCCCTCCCTCTGGTCAGCCATAGGCGCCCAGGCAGGCTGCAGCCGCAGGGGATAGTGGGCAGGTGGCTTTGCCTGGGCTGCAGCTGCAAGTGCTGGCTCCCAGGACCACAGGGTGGGCGGCTTCTCTGTCTACCAGGCTGTAACCAGCCACAGGTGCTGGCGCCTGGAGCGCAGACAGGCAGCTTCTCTGTCTTCTCTGGGATGCAGTGTAGGTGACTTCTCTGGCTGGCTGCAGTCTGGGATCAGGGGTCAGGTGGCTTCTTCATCTCCCGAGCTGCAGCCAGCCTCAGGCGCTGGGGCCCAACTTCTCCAACCCCCACAGGCCCGGAGCAGGGGCAGGGCGGGGCTGCCGCCATGTTCATTTGCATACTCACTCTGATTAGAGTGATGGTAATTTGCATGTTTCTCTTTTATTAGTGTAGATTTCTTATTAGTTTGGTTCAATTTAGAGATGTTACTTTCTTTGTGGAATTTGCTTTAACACTAGACACTGAAGTAGGCACTTTCTCTACCTGTCCTCCACCTGTTCTCAAATTTAATGAGCACTTAATGAGTATGACTAAGAGATCCTGGGTTGCCGGGTCTGTGACTGGCATCCCAGTGTCTAGTGTAGTACTTTATGTTAGACACGCAAATAAATCCTTGATAAATGAATGAATGGTGGATATTAATTTTAGTGCATGGCTTAAAATTATTTATTGTCAATCAAATCCATGAATTAAGCTTTCCATTTATACTCCTGTTAGGACAGTTTGTTATGATAGCATAAATTAAGCTACATGGATTGCTTATACCTATAAATATATGAAAGTATTAATTAAACCAAATGCCTCTTGTGGCAAAGAAAATCTCAGTAGATTCTACACACACACGAAACTAAATTTTCCATCCCCCTTTGCAGTTCAGTGGGGCCACAATGATTGAACTGTGGGGAACAGAACATGAACAGAAGTGACATCTGCCAGTTGCAAGGCTGGTCTCTAAAACCTCCCTTCTGATCTTCCTCAACCTTTCAGTGTTTGTCTCCTTGCTGTATGGAAGGAAAGAGTCTACATATAGCCCTAACCAGTTTGGCTCAGTGTACAGAGCATCAGCCTGTGGACTGAAAGGTCCCAGGTTCTATTCTGGTTAAGGGCATGTACCTTGGTTGCGGCACATCCCCAGGAGGAGGTGTGCAGGAGGCAGCTGATCAATGTTTCTCTCTCATCTGTATTTCTAACTCTCCCTCTCCCTTCCTCTCTGTAAAAAAGCAATAAAATATATATTAAAAAAAGAGTCTGCATATATTCATAACTGGGTTAAGTCCCCCATATCCAACACAAGGTGCACTGAATAATGATTCAAGGGATAAAACTTTGTGTGTTTAGCTACTGAGATCTTGGCATGGCTTGTTATAGGAATTAGCCTGCCTGGCTAAAAGTTATCAGCAGCTTGCAAAATTTTCAAAAGACAACAGATGTGCTTACAATACTTGCAATGGAAATTATATATATATATATATATATCCTAATATGCAAATAGACCAAATAGTGGAACAACCAAACAACTGGTCGCTACGATGTGCGCTGACCACCAGGGGCCACAGCAGAACATGGTGGTGTTGGCAGCAGGTGGAAGAGCACAGAACATAGCAGGTATTGGCGGGATGGTGGAGCAGGTGAGCTGGGGTCCCAGACCAAGGTGGGACGCCAGTCGCTGTCATCAGGTTGAGCATCTGGTGGTTATTGAAAATTCTTTGCTCCCGCACGCCGCAGTCCTGCTGGGCACTCATGCCTGCTGCCAATGCCAGTGCCAGACCCAGCCCTGCTTGCACCTGCTGCGGGCACCAGAGCTGCTGCTCGCACCCGCTGCTGGTGCCTGGTGCTGGCCCCAATCGCTCAGCACTGTAGGTGGGTGTGAATGGCAGCTATCAGCCCTGATTGCCCCTGAGGGTTTCTCCACCTCCCCCTGCTCCTGAGGGGCAATCAGGGCTGGCAGCTGCCACTCACACCCACTGCTGGTGCCAGCCCCAATCGCTCCATGCAGTCAGTGGGTGTGAGTAGGGCCAATGCCATCAGCATGTGGGAGTGGCAGTGGCAGGGGGAGCAAGGCTGCTGGCAGACAGGGGACCAGGGGCTGCCGTGGGAGGGGCCAGGTGGGGGTGTGGAGGATGGGCCAAGACCTGCCCCTGTGCCCACTACTGTCTGAAGACCCACAGTTTCTTTCAAAGTTCATGAATTTGTGCTCTGAGCCCCTAATCCTATATAATAAAGATGTAATATGCAAATGGTCATTATGCTATGAAGCATAATGACCGACCATGTAACGACCAGATCAGGGATCAGCAGGAGGGTGGGGCAGTGAGCTACAAACAGGTGGCAGAGAGCTACAGGAGGGGGCAGGGCAACAAGCTATGAGGTGGGGTGAGGGGGCAGAGGGAGCTACAGGTGGGTGGGGCAGTGGGCGGAGAGCTACAGGAGGGTGGCAGTCAGCTACTGGCTACAAGCAGGCATTGGAGAGCTATAGGAGAGGGCAAGGCAGCAAGCTATTAGGGGGGAGAAGGGAAAGAGAGGTGGGGGGAGCTACAGGAGGGTGGGGCAGCAGGTGGAGAGCTACTTACTAGAGGGTGGCAGCGAGCTACTGGTGAGCTACTGACACATGGATTTGTGTGCAGGGCTACTAGTTTATAATAATAAGATGCTATCAGGAGGGTTTAAACTACATAGGCACTTTTGAATAATAGCTTCAACAAAAGTTAGAGATGATATAAAATGAATTGAAATTTTATAGAAGAAATGTTATACTGACTTCCCCCTTATGATCAGTTGTTACTACTGAACCAAACTAGGCCTGGACAGGTGAAGAACTTATAGGAGAGTGCTGTCAGGAAAGGAAGGAAACAGGAAAAAGCATATCCCTTCCTCCTCCAGCCTTCCAGTCTCTATAATGCACCCCTATCAGCAAACCAAGCCAAGAGGGAGCCAAGCAAAGGAGATACATAATTTGTAGGGATGATAGCCAAGCAGTGAAAGATAATAGGTTAATAAAAAATGTAGTAAAATATTTTCTAAAACTTCTTATAATATCTAAAATGAAAGTAATTGATAAATACATTGTATCTAGATATATCATTTCAAGATAAAACATAAAATCTAATCATAATGTGAATTAGAAATAAGTTAATTTTAATTAGCATTTATATAGAAATAAATGTATTTATTTTAAATGTACAGTTTGATGACTTTAATAAATATGTACTATCATGTAACCAACACCACATTCCAGATATAGACTATATTCTTCCAAAGTTCCCTTCTGCTTTTTGTAGTCAATTCTATCCCCTCACATACACACACACACAAAAAGTCTTTCTAATTACTGATTTATTTGCTACTAGAGGCCCGGTGAACGAATTTGTACATGGGGGCTGGGGGTGTTGTTGGCTGGCCGGGGTGAGGGACCACAGGAGTTTGGCTGCCAGCCCTGAGGAGGGAGTCAGCCCTTGGACCCCTGGGATAGAGACTGCATCCACCACCACCCACTCCTGCTTCCCCATCCCAGCTCTGGGCCCAAAGGCCCTGGTGGGGTAGGGAGAGGAGGCAACAGTCACCAGGCCGGGCGCAGAAGGAACGGACACCAGATGGTGGCGGGCGGGTGGCCCCCAGGGAAAGGAGAGGACAAGAGTGAGACAAACCCTTGTGTCAAGGGCTGACTTTCAATAGATTGCAGTGAAGGAGCTGCTCTGCTATGTACGAAACTCCGACCCAGAAGCAGGTCTTTACGAATGGTTTAACATCAGGGGCCGATGGGGCTGGCTGGCCAGGGGGAGAGGCCATCAGAGGTTGGCTGCGGGAGCACACTGACCACCAGGGGGCAGCTCCGTAATTGAACATCTGCCCCCTGGTGATCAGGGCGTGTTATAGCGATTGGTTGTTCCACTCGTTCAGGTCATTCTGGTTGTTTGGTCATAATAGTCGCTTAGGCTTTTATATATATAGACTAGAGGCCCAGTGCACAAAATTCATGCATGGGGCGGTCCCCTCAGTCCAGCCTGCACCCTTTCCAATCCAGGACATCCCTCTCACAATCCTGGACCGCTGGCTCCTAATTGCTCACCTGCCTGTCTGCCTGGTTGTCCCTAACTGCTACCCCCTCTGGCCTACTCATCCCTCACTGCCCCCCACCCCCTGCCAGCCTAATCGCCACCAACTCCCCTCCCCTGCTGGCCTGGTTGCTCCAACTGCACCCCTGCCGGCCTGTTTGCCCCTAACTGCTCCCCCACCAGCCTGGTCGCCTCCAACTGCCCCCCTGGCTGGCCTGGTTGCCCCTTACCCCATGCAGCCTGCTAGTCAGTCATTTGGTCATCCCTCACTAACCCCCCTGCCAGCCTGGTCGCCCCACACAACCTGCTGTTCAGTCGTTTGGTTGTCCCTCACTAACCCCCCTGCCAGCCTGGTCGCCCCACGCAGCCTGCTGTTCAGTCGTTTGGTCGTCCCTCACTAACCCCCCTGCCAGCCTGGTCATAGGAAGCCAGCTTGTGAGGGTTAATTTACATATTACCTCTTTATTATAAAGGATTACTATGATGCCTTTTCTAGAATTCCATGTAATTAAAGTAATAAAGTTAATTCCTTGCTCATGGGGTTGATATCCTTGCTTATTTTCTGTCTACTTGTTTTATACATACCAATAGAGAACTCTTAAGGTCTTCAAATGTGAATGTGAAGTTTTATATTTCTCCTTTTAATTTTATCAGTTTTCACTTCATGTATTTTCAAGCTCTATTGTTAAGTGCATACCTACTTAGCACTGTTATATGTTGGGGACATAGATTCTTGTCCTCCTTCTTCCTGGAATTTTCCTTACTCTGAAATGTACTTTGACATAATAAAGACTAGAGGCCTGGTGCATGGATTCATGCACAGGTTGGGTCCCTCAGCCTACTGTGAGGGAATTGGGCCAAAAGTGGCTGTCCGACCTCCCCCAGTGGTCCTGGATTGTGAGAGGGCAGTTCTTGGTTAACACTAACCCAGAATCAAGCTCCCACCTCTCTCGTTCTGGGTGCATCACCTGAGAACCGCAGCTGCCAAGTCACCACAGCTTGGCAGCTCCTGCGTTAAGCATCTGTCCCCTGGTGGTCAGTGTGTGTCACAGCTATCGGCCAGTTGGCCAATTGCTTAGACTTTTATATATATAGATACTTGAGCTTTCTTTTGATCGGTGTTTCCAAAGTATAGCTTCTTCAATTGTACACTTTTAACCTCTCTAGTTATTTATAATTTAAAATGAATTTATTCTTCCCTTGTAGGGTGGCTCAGTTGTTTAGATCATCGTCCCACACCAAAATGATTGTGGGTTTGATTCCTGGTCAAGGCACATACCTAGGTTGAGGGTTTGATCCCTAGTAGGAGTATGTAAAGGGGACAACTGATCAAGATTGATGTTTCTCACATAGATGTTTCTGTCTCTCTTTCTAAAATTAACAGAAACATATCCTCAGGTGAGGATTTTTTTTTAAAAAAAGTCTTTTGCACTGTTTTTTTATACCCCCATTTAATCTCTGTCAATTATTTTATTTGTATATTTAAATATTTTATTGATTTCAGAGGGGAAAAGAGAGGGAGAAAGAAATAGAAACATCAATGATGATAGGGAATCATTGATCAGCTGCCTTCTGCACACCCCACACTGGGAATGGAGTCCACAACCCTGGCAAGTGCCCTGACCTGGAATTGAACTGTAACCTGTGACCTCCTGGTTCATATGTCAGTGGATGCTCAACCACTGAGCAATACCAGCCTGGCTAATCTCTGTAATTTAATTGGAGTGTTTAAGTAATTTATATTGAATGTGACTAATATGGTTGGGGAATTAGTTTTTTATTTTTTCATCTGTTCTTTGTTCCTTCTTTTTTTATATTTTGGATATCACATCACTGCAAATGAAATACATAAAACTTAAAATACTTACATTTATCCTTTCCTAGACAATGTACTATCCTAGTCATACATTTTACTGCCACATAAATGTGATAAAACACAAAATATACCACGATTATATTGCTTTTTGCCATAATTTCAATAAATAAAAATTCTAACAAAAATTATGTATGTATGCCTATAAAAACCACTTCCTGTGCTTTTCTTTCCTTTGGAGAGACGTGACATTGTATCTGGTATTATCCTTTTATTTGAGAATTTTTAAAAAATATTTATTGTTGTACCCATTATTTTGAAATAAATATCTTCTGTATGTCTAGGAAAAGTCTGTTAACCTTCATTTATGAAGTTGTTTTCTGGTTATAGAAATTTAGGCTGACAATTTTTATATTTCAGCACACTAAAGATGTTGCTCCTGTCCTCTGGTTTTGCTCTGCTTTTGAAGACTCTGTTCATCTTTTCACATATGAACATACACATCTGTTTCTTTCACATTGCTTTTAATTATTTTCTCTTTATGTCCTTTTCCAATAATTTGATTATGATACTCCTTGGTATGATATTCATATTTCTTTTGTTCATTCATTGAGCATCTTGGATCTATGGATTTATAGTTTACCCAAATTTAGGAAAGTTTTGTCCATTATTTCTTCAAATATTTTCCCCCAGCTTTTTCACCTCTCCTCTCTCTTTCCAAATGCACTGTTAGGCTGCTTCATATTGTCTCACACCTAACTGATGTGGTATTTAATATTTTCCATCTTTTTCCTTCTCTAGACTTTATTTTTGACAGTTTCCATAGCTGTATAATCATGTTCATTTTCTCTATTATCTAATCTGCTGTTAATCCTCCACATTTATTTTTCTTTTAGGACACTGACTTTTTCATGATAGATGTCCTACTTGATGATTTTTATATCTCCCATGACTCATCTCATCATATGTTTTATATTTTATAATAGCTATTTTAATCTTTTCCACTAATTATCTTATCTCTGTGTCTATTTTTCTTTTTTAATTTATCTTTATTATTGAAAGTATTGCAGATGTCTCTCATTTTCCCCCTATTGCCCCCTCCAGCTGCTCCTACCTCCTCCCTAGGCCTTCATTGCACTACTGTCTCTCCATATTGGACTTTTTTTCTGGTTATGGTTTTACTCTTCTTGTTTTTCTATTTTATTTTCATCTTTACATAGGTTTTAGGTTTTATTAGATTACACATTCATATTGTTATGAGTTATGAACAACATATTGTTATGTTGTTCAGATAGTGTCTTTAAAGAGGTAATTAAGTTAAAATAGGTAATTAAGGTTGGCCTTAAATCCAGTAGGACTGGTGTCCTTAGAAGATGAGGAAATTGGGACAGAGATGAAAGACCATGTGAAGAAAAAGGAGAAGAAAGCCATCTACCAGCCAAGGAAAGAGGCTAAAGAATGCAACCAGACCTGCTCACACCTTGATCTTGGATTTTAGTTTCCAGAACTATGAAGAAACTACTATTGTTTAAACCAACCAGTCTGTGTTACTTTGCTATGACAGTGGCATGGAGAATTCTCAGAGGTGGTATGGAGAATTTTCAGAATTAATTATTCAAGTCATCATTATCATCATTATCATATCTTTGCTTTCCTATTCATTCACTACCCCTATAAACAGATCCATTTTAAACAGAATGACCTATTTCTTTCTTTCTATATATATATTCATTTGCTATAATGTATTTATTAATATATTCTAATTCATTAATTCATTACTTTTCTGCTTTCCTCACTAGATTTTTAGTTTCAGGATAGCAATAATTATTTCTCATTGCTATATCATTATTGTTTCCTGAAATCAAATTTTAGAAACTGTACTAATAAAGACACTCAAATTAGCACATTTCTGCTTTCTATTGCACTTACTAGATATCTGACATACTCACTTGTTCAGTGAGTGAAGATAATGCCCACGGAAAGACCTTAAAAAATAAGTTTCCATCCTGAAATATTTTCTGGGTGTTTCAGTGGAGTCATTTTTCTTGTCTTTTGGAGCTGCTGTGTCTCCAATGAGGCTAACTGGATTTTAGAGAGGGGTGTGCTGCTATCAATCCTGGGAGCAAGATGATAGGGAAGGATGGCGTTTACCACAGGTAACTGAGAACCTCACTGATAAGATGGTCCTACAAAGGACACAATATGAAAATAACGATTCTCAAACAATTACAGATTCACACTGAAATGCCAGGGCATAACTCTCCTGGGACAACTGACAGAATAAAAGAATATTTTACTAAGGCATTTTTTATCTATTGTATCTCACCCCTAAAAACACATTGAAGCTATGTTGAAAACTACATTACAAGTTATTGCTGCCCTGAGCCTCAATAACTTGTAAAATGCCAGCAATGCACCTACTATAAACACATTGAAAAAGCATCTTAGTACATTACTGCCTCCAGGAGTGGAGACCATGTTTATGGAATTGGGAAGTTATGACCCCATCTGTTATATATGCCGAACAGCTTACCCACTGTAAAAAGACTGCCATTCAACTCCACACATATCAGGCAGGGATAGTGGTAGTTGGCAGGGTAATAAAACAACATTTGTTTCTCAGCTTGTTTCTCTTACTCAACATCTGGCTAACATACTGCTGTTAAAATAATATCTCACATAAAATATTAAGCATACTGGTTCATTAGAGATATTTCCTATGTATATTCAAAGATAGTATTATGATTTAGTCAAATGTAAAGCACTAACTAATGAAAAATAAAGGAGGAAAAGTTTCTTTTATGAATTTAAGATGTCATTTTTTTCTAATCCCTCCTTCCTGCAACTTCCTGTGATTAAAAAAACTCTGTTCTATGTGAATTGTATCCTATTTTTGCTGGTCGAAGCTATTCCCAGACAGGCTAACATAACTTGAGAGCTAATTAGAAATGCAGAATCCCAGGCTACACTCCAGACCTACTGAATCAGAATTAGCAACTCAGCAAGATCCCTACATGATCAATATGCAGATTAAAAATTGAGGACCCTTGCTCTAGGGTCAAGGTAAAATAGAAGAATTAACCTAAAGTGGGTTATCAAAATCTGTGTAGAGGTATATGTTGGTATTGGTTATTAAAAAGTGATATATTCAAATAAGTTTGAGAAATGCTAGACTAAATAAAATAAACAGCTGTCTCTACTTCCAGGCTGACAGTGTATGGAAGTTCATGTGCACTGTCATTCTCTCAGAGAGGCATATAGTATGCAGGATTTTCCCCCACAGATGCAGAAACATCCAGTCATTCAAGTCAAATGAAATGCTCCATGCTACCTATATACTAGGCCTAAATTAGTAAAGAATTTATTTTGAACTTATTTTCATATTACATTTTTAAAAATATATAATGATATAACTTTATGCATTTATGCTATTGTTTCAGTAATGTAGTCTTCTATATATATAGTTCATTAAAATAAACTATATATTTATGTTCTAATATGGAAAGATGTTCATGTCATATAAAGTGAATAAAAAAGAAATTGTAAAAATTATACATATACATGTTGTTATAAAGTACATATTCCACATATATTTTATAATATATGACACATATATGGTACACATACACACATACATATAGACACAACTATGAGAATAGAAAATATATACAAAAAATCCTAACGGTTATTCTGAGGGGTACAATGAGATACTTGGAATGGGGACTTTCACTCCTTAAAATTTCTTAGCAATAGTTTTAGAGGTAATGTCTACTTTGTGGAGGTCTCAGAAGTCTTCCAGTAAAAAAAAAAAAAAAAAAAAATGCTTTCTTTGCCCATGTGCCACTATTTCTATTGTTAAGAAGCTAATTTTACTAATTGCCTCTTATCTGTTTCGCTGGCCTTTTTGCCTTTCTCTTAGGAACCATTTCCATTACAAAAGATAAGTAGTAAGCAAAAAAAAAAAAAAAAAAAAAAACAAATTATCTCTTGATAACATCTCAGGTATATTTGGCAGTAGAACTATTATAAATAGAGTTTCTGAATTTTCTGTATACATAAATTATCTTATCCTTCCTTAAAAATTAAAATTAACACCAGGGGCTCTTATAAAGCCTTTGTTTATCGGGATTGTGCTAATAGGTGTCACCGCCTTCTCTCCATGGATGAGTCATATTCCTCAGAAAATGAGGCCTTCTTCCTTAGCAATCAGTGTTGTCCCTACTCTGGCTCCCCCTGGTGGAGGAAAGTCGCACAGACCAGGGGAAATGAGGAGGAACCCACCAGGAATCTGTTGTCTGGAAGATAAATGTGTTGCATCTTTCAGGTAACTTCTAAGATTGGAGCACTTTGGGATGAAAGTACATTTCAGTTACATTGATTGAGTGCTATAGCCTTCTGATAAAAGCATTGTCGAGCCCTCTGTGGTTCAAGCTTTTCTGTGCTTCCTGTGGGTTTTTAATATTTAGTAAAGCAGCTGTGCACAGTCAAGTTCAATAACCAGAGATGTACCAGATAAGGTCACAGAAAATTTGAAATGCCAGACTCTTAGGATTAGACATGAGTGTGCATGTGTGTGTGTGTTTGCTTCAAATTTGAACATGTTGCTCTATAATTTGTGCAGTAATCTCCTGAACAGGTTCAAGAAGGAAGAATTGTTGAGTTAGTACAAGCATAGGCTTTGGAGTCAGTTGAATCTAGACTGTGTATACAATAATACTTATTATGCATATCTTCATATCTTGATATTCTCACTTAGGAAGTGCACAACTGAGTCAACACATATTTCAGAGAATGATGAGGTTTGAAAGAAAATGCATGTAGAGCAAAATGGTGAATATAAAGTAAGCAGGTGATAAGTTGTGATACACAAATTCCTTAGAATGCAAGTAAAATGCTTGCTTCATTTTCTTTAGTTTTAATACCTGAACACAGCATATGTCTGTTTCCATTACATACAAAATCAAACTGTACTGATATTAAAGCATACGAAGACATGTTTCTGTCAAACATATGATGACCATCCAGCAGGTTTTCAGTTACCCAAGTTGACAGCCTAGAAAAGACTGTTCTGATGATTAAATAGGGATACTCTTCTAGATGTTCCCCCACACACACCATTATTTCAATTTGCCCTCACTGGGGATGGGGTGGAAATTCTTTTAAAACCTCACTTAGCTTGAGATATCTTTCCTAACTATATTTCTGGGTTGTCATTCAAGCAGGTCAGGGAAGAGAACAGCCCCTATCCCAAGAGTCAGGCATGTGGTTTGTCGCTGCAAAGCTCTAGTAATTGGAGTCACAGAAGTACTGAATCAGCCAGAATGGCAGACCTGGAGTCTGGGGCACAGCTCTCCAAGCACCAGCATGGATGGCCATCTGTTGCGATTATATTAACAGCTGCCACCTCTTCACTGAAGAACACCTGTAAAGTCACTCCTAAGTGGACCAGCTGCACCCAGTTCTGCTGCAGAATATTCTGAGAGATCTGTGTTTATTCAGGTTTCAAAAATGCAGTGTTTATTCCCTTGCACAAGTCAAGGCCTTTTGCTGTTCAAGCAGCTCTGTGTATGCTAATAATTTTTGGGTTTTTCTCTGAAACTGAATTGGGAGTTTCTGAACTGAAATCATGTCCTCTGAACTGAAGCACTGTTTTAGGGAAGACCTTTTTCTTTAAGCATTTACCCATTCAGAAGTGAGCAGTATTTTCCAAGGATGTGGCAAAGCCCTCAGCAGCTTTCCATTATATTATTATTAGTATATACTAGAGGCCTGATGCACGAAATTCGTGCAAGAGTAGGTCTTCCTTCCCCCGGTTGTGGGCACTGGCTTCCCTCTGGCACCCGGGACCCGCGCTTCCCTAGCAGCCCCGGCTTTTTCCAGAAGGTTGTCCAGAAGGATGTCTGGTCTAATTAGCATATTACACTTTTATATTATAGATAATGGTATATATGAATAATGTCATTTATATAATATATATATATTAATGTGTTTGTATAATGTCCTCTATACATAAGGTATATTACATATGAAAAATAGAAACAGTTCTCTTTACATATATTTCTCTCTACATGTGGAGTATTAGTAGGAGGCACTCCATACTTCTTATTACTTATTTCCTTAGGTATATACTTACATATTTTACAAAAGCATGTACAGTGCTTATATACAAAAGCATATAAGCAAGATATTCTTCCAATTGCTTAATATTAACTTTCAAATTTCTCCTATAAGCCCTACTATGTCTTCTTGCTGCTGTAAATAACTATCATAAATTTGGTGGCTTAAAATAATACAAACTTATTATTTTACTAGGGGCCCAGTGCATGAATTCATGCCCCTTGAAAGGAACTCTGGGCCCCGAGGCTGGGGTGGGCACAAGGGCAGGTTTCGGCCCATTCTCTGTGCCCCCACCCAGCCCTTCCTGCCTGGGTCCCTGGTTCCCTGTCTGCTGGCAGCCAGCTCCCACCATTGCCACTCCCATGTACTGACAGTGTTGGCCCCACTCACACCCACTGACAGCACAGAGTGACTGGGGCTGGCGCCAGCAGCAGGTGCAAGTGGGGCCAGCGCCATCAGTAGGTATAAGTAGTGGCTCCTGACCCAATCGCTCCTCAGGAGCAGGGGGAGGTGGAGAAGCCCTCAGGGGCAATCAGGGCCGGCAGCCGCCCACTCGCACCTGCTGCTGTTGCGGAGTAATTGGGACCGGCGCTGTGTGCCAGCAGCAAGTGCAAGCAGCTGTTCTAGCACTGACTGTGGGTGTGAGCAGGGCCGGCACCAGCAACCAGCAGTGAGTGTGATCAGTGGCTCTGGCACTGGCAGTGGGTGCGAGGGGGCATCACAGGCAGCTGGTGCAAATGGCGGCTGCTGCCCCAATCACCCCTCAGGAGCAGGGGGAGGTGGAGAAACCCTCAGGGGTGATAGAGGCCAGCAGCCGCTACTTGCACCTGCTGATGGTGCCAAGCGATCGGGGCTGGCACGGGGCACCGGCAGCAGGTGTGAGCAGCAGCTCCCATGCTGGCAGTGGGTGTGAGTGCCAGGCAGGACCCTGGTACATGGAAGCAAAGAATTTTCAGTAACCACCAGAGGCTCACTCCAATGACAGTGACTGGCGCCCCACCTTGGTCTGAGGCCCCCACTCACCTCCACCATCCCACCACAGTGATGCCATTTTGCCGCCTGCTGATGCCTGCCATATTCCCAGCACATCCCCTGGTGGTCAGTGCACATCATAGCTACTGGTTGTTTGGTTGTTTCGCCATTCAGTCTATTTGCATATTAGCCTTTTATTATATAGGATATATTACATATATTATATAGGACTTATTATATAAGATAGTTCTGGAGGTCAGATTCTAAAATCGGTCTCACTGGGCTTCATCAGCATCAACATGACCATGTTCCCTCTGGAGCCCTGAGTGGAAAACTTATTTGCTTGCCTTTTCCAGCTGTGAGAAGCCACCTATGCTCT
Organism: Corynorhinus townsendii; assembly: GCA_026230045.1. Lineage (NCBI taxonomy): Eukaryota > Metazoa > Chordata > Mammalia > Chiroptera > Vespertilionidae > Corynorhinus > Corynorhinus townsendii. The sequence continues at coordinate 109,863,379 of JAPDVU010000001.1, read as the reverse complement.
TGTTTCCTCAATTTCTCCACCTTCAAAGCCATCAGTGGCCAATCCTGTCTGCATCTCGCTGCATCTCACCCCAATTCTCTACCTTCATCACATCTCCTACCCCACCCCCTGCCTTTCTATTTCACTTTAAGGATTATCTCTCCATCTCAAGATACTTAATCACACCTGCAAAATCCCATTTGTAAGGTAACATATTCATGGATGTGAATATCTTTAAGGGGCCATTATTCTACTTCCATACTCACTATAATCATTCTCATTTCACATATGAGGAAACAGATTCAGAGAAGTTAAAGAATCTGTTCAAGGTCACACCGTTAACTAGTGGAAGAGTTCGGATTTAAACACAGGCAGTTAGGTGTAGAGTCTGGGCTTCTAACTACTGCACTATTTAATATCTGTGAACCAAAAGAGAGAATGGAAAGATGAAGAAAGGAGCCAGAGACATTTTTTGTCTTTACAATTATATATCATGCCAGCTGGAATTTAATAAATTAAACTCTGTTACTTTCAGTTAAATGATGACATAACAACAAAACACCATCGAAAAGAGAAAAGGAACAAGGTCCCAAAACAATGAGTGTGGGCCACTGAGATTGATCGTATTTATTCACCAACTGCTCAGAAAGATGGAAGGATACTAAGACAAAGAGTCACAAGAGAGGGATTGTATGTAATAACTTTGAAAAGCCAAAGAAAGTGAGTGGGCTTTGATGGGAGATCAAAGATGCATAATGGAGTAGAAACTGTAAAATTAGAATATTTTAATTGGCAATCCAGGGATACATAGAAAATGGGAACCTCTTAACCTACAGTTTCTATTGTCAAACTACACAAAATAATCAAATTTATTTGATGTGTAAGACTCCTCTGTGTTTGTGTTATAATATGTTTGGAACTCCACGTTGAACTCTAGCATGGAATCTTTGTCTAATCTGGAGATGAAGATAACGAATTGAAAGCAGGAGATTAAGTGAGTGACTAAATCGCAGAACATACCCAGTGACATTAATAAGTTTGAAATGAACCTTACTATAGTCAAGATTCAAATTCATCCTCTCCCGTTAAATAAAGGTAAAGCCATGCTGTATATACCCAGCATTCCAGGCGGATGATGTGTGTCACATTCTCCAATTATATGCCTCTTTCCAGAACAAATAATTTCTTTACCAAGTGTGTTTCCATTTATTCAACAAATATTTAGGAAACCTCTTACATAGTAAGAATTGTGTTACGATGCATAGGTAAAGAATGTTATTTTGCCAATTATATGTATGTATTTTAGATGTGAGAGAACTATTTTAAATAATACAAACATTTATAATATTACTTCAAAGAAATATGTATTCAATGTAGACAACTTAGAAAATATACATGAGTAAAAAACTATATATGTTAATAATCTATTATTATTCTACCAATCAATAAAACATATTATTAATAAATGTGAATATTTCAAATTATTTCTACAGAGGTTTTCTAGATAAATTCATCTACATTGTTAAGAAAAAATTACTTACATTTTAGAAACTATTTTCAACCTTTTTTGTAAACAAGATATTTTTTAACAAAATGCTTATGGACATTTTACCATATCATTAAATACCATATTGTCTAACAGCTACATACTATTGTTCCATTGTAAATGCACACTATAATGCATTTAGCTAAGCCAATTTTGTTTGCACTTTAGTGAAGAATTTAGTCATGGAACTGTAAATTTCTCCAAAATGTTTGCTTCATAAGACACAGTCACATGATATTTATCACTTATTTCTGCCAAACTGTATTGCAGTATTTTCAGTGTCTTAAAATTTCCTTGCAGTTGCCCTGGTCAGTGTTACTCAATAGTAAGAGCTTTGGCCCAAGGACCAAAGGGTTGCAGATTCAATTCCCAGTCAAGGGCAAGTACCTCAGTTGCAGGTTCGATCCTCAGCTCCACTGGAGGCACATGTGGGAGGCAACCAATTGATGTGCCTCTTTCATATCGTTGTTTCTCTCTCCACTTCTCTCCCTCTCCTCCACTCTCTCTAAAAATCTATGAAAAAAATATCCTCAGGTGAGGACTTACCAAAAATAAAACAAAATGTCATTGTAATGGATAATAGATTTACTTGAAATATAGAACTTCCTGAGTTCTATATTTAAAATTCCATTTTTAACAGGTTATGCCTAGAAGTCTAATAATGATTATTTTAGAAAAGAGGTTATTTTTCCATGTTTCTCCTCATTGCATTTGCATGATTTCTCTAAAATTATTGACCATAAAATATACATCAACATCTTTCCCTTCACCACCACTATTATTCCCTCAAACTAATGAAAGATATCATGAAAATGTGTTCTGTAATCAACAAAACAGCTAATTTTCCATGAAAATATCTTTGGAGTATTAAATTGTACAATTATTCTAAGCAGTAGTTAGAAATGAAATACGTCATGTGATAAAAGTTTTAAATAATTAAATATTGATACTATTGTTATTGTTTAATGTTGTATAGTATGGAAAAATTATCTTAAAATACAGAAAAGAAAAGCAACAAATGAAAATATTTTTAAATGAATTCCATTTTTTTTTACTGCTTGCTTATAATCAATAGGCAATTAGGATCCATAAGTGAACATTGCCTTGGCTCTAATGTCTCTCGTTTTTACAGCAGAAATAACCCTTACACACAAAAACCCACGAACATGTGGTTTGTGTATATGTGTGTAATTTAAATTTGTATGATTAAATCTAAGACAAATTGGTACATATTAGACTTATCTTTTTTTCTTAAAAATACATGCATTTGGTATACTTATTTAGACTGCATTATTTTTTTTAAACCAACACACAATAAAAAGACCTAAGTGCTCAAATTTAAGGTTGAATTCAATAACAGGAACTTTTAAAAATGCAAAGAGTAAAATTAAAATCAGTTTACTTTTACAGATCAATTATATATGTACATAAAAGATCTTAAAATATATAGTTCTAAAATATCTTAGGGAAAATAATAAAAATTCTTCAGCTCACAAAATTGATACTTCAAATGTCAAAGTATTTCATAGTAAAATTAAGGAACATATCAATGCCAATAAGATGCAATTTAAAATATTACTGATTTAATTACTGGTAAAACCTGCAGATAGTAGTTCACTGTTAAAGAGTGAAGACCAGGGATACTGGTTATTATTTGCATCCACTTCTACTTGCTCATCATAATCATAGGGTAGGCCCAAGCTGTACATTTGTTTCCTGTAAATGGATTGAACAGGTGTTTCCTAAGAGTCCCTGTCTGCTAATGAATACATACTTCACAAAGGACCAGAGAAGAATTTGCCCCATGCTATATCAGAGTTTTCAGGTTTTTGGAGGTTTTTTGTTGTTTATTTTTGCTCCAAGAATTACTAAAGGGATTTTGACTCCTGAAAAAAAAACAACAAAAAACTGTTTCTTCTTCTCATAGGCAGTGCCTAAACCTTTAGTTAGCCAGTCTCTGGTCCCAAAACTGTCTCCTTTCACTAAAGCCAGAACTCCAAGTTCAAATATTTCATCCTCTGTGGCCTTGTTTTAAAACAATAGGTCTGGGCAGCTTAAATAAAGGCATCATTTACATGTTCACTAATCACTAGAAGACAGGCCTCATCTACGAATGGGTGGGAGTGAGCATAGGGGCAGATTAGACACTGCCACAACGATGGGTTACAATGGACTTTAAAATCAGGGCCTGGGTGTACAAAGTGCAGAGCAGGAGGCTCTTTGTTTGCCCTTTACCACTAAATTACGCACACTCCCTACTGCAGAGAAATAGCTGTCATCATCCTTTAACACTCCAAGCTCCTGGAAAAAATCTATTTTGAATGAGTTGAGTTTATCTTTTCTTCTAGTATCAGGCAGGCATAGAATGATGACATGGTTTAGCTAATGAGTTCCAAGGGACCACATAATATCTCTCTTCCAACACAGCTTCCACTAATAGTCAGGCTGTTGTAAATAACCTCCACTTCTCAGGTACCTCTCATGTGACAGATACTGTGCTGAGTGCTTAATACACGTTGTCTCTATGTACCTTGCAACATCAACAAGAATTACAAGTATGTTCAGAAAGAAGGCTTGTAAAAGTGTTTGGTGTTTCCAGGGCATCTTTCCCTTCCCTAAGCCACACCATTTCTGTCCATTTTGACAAAGCATGTATTTGATAGTTAATGCAACGTGCCCTTTTTTTTTTTTTATAAACGGAAATCATCTGGCTTTGGGAATCTGGTGGAGGCCCCATCAAGGCCTCAGCTCCAACCATCAGTCGCACGAAGCAACTTGAGAGTCCAGATTCACATGCTACTCTGCAAAGTTTCCTCAGACAGCCTTACATCCAAAATTTCTCAGTTTAGTAGAAGCTTATCCAATCTTTTATTATAGCTATTCAACTTTCGCATTGTAGTCATTCATATTCCTGTCTTTATGTTAAAATGCAAGGCACTTGAAGATATGATCCATGCCTGTCATCCTTGTGCTCCCAGTTCTTGATACATTGATGGGGAAAGAACGGGTATTAAATAAATAATTGTTGAATGAATTACTGTGTCTCCTAAGGGAAGATGATTTACTATGGAGGGAAGCAGGCTGCCCCTTGGCAGGTCTGGTGTAGAAAGGATGTCTGACATTGCAAATTGTTGCTTAGAGCAGTCTCTTAATCCTGTATAATTGGTTCAGTATTTTCCACTTAATCATACATATATTACCTCATTCAATCTAGCCATCTCACATTTTACTTCCCTGATATAATTCTCCTTGAAAATATCACATTTGCAATTTGATGCAGATTACAGAGATGGGGATTTGATCCCTGTAGGTCAGGGTCTACGATAGTCAGAATTAATTGGTAAGAGTCCAGGAGAACAAGAAAGGATGAAATTGAATCGTCTAAGGTTTTATGGTTTATTCAAATACGGTGCTAAACTATGTCTGTGTGTGTATCTTAGAGAAGGAGACCAGAAAGAGAGGGTAGGAGGGAGAGAGGGAAGGAGAGGAAGAGACAGCAATAAAGCAGTAATGGGTTTTGGAAAGTCAGTGGTAAAACTTTCCCTAAGTGGCCCTAAGAATTACAAAGTCTTAAAATGGTGCAGAGACACAGAAAAGATAAAAGTCCCCAGTAAAGGACAGTATCTGAAAACATGTGTGATCAATTTACAAAGATTAGGCCGAACTAAATTTCTAGAGTGATTAGTAACTATAAGAGAAGTATATTTAATGATGTTTATTATAATAATAGGTGTACTTCACCACTCTCTACATGATGAAGTATATCAAGAATACTATATTTCTAAGGTTTTTCTATTTTTGCTATGACATTTATTTAATAGTATATTTAGATATTCTCAACTGAAAAAAAAATATGGCAGACTATTTTTATTGTATGAATTGCTTTAGGGATTTGAGAAGTCATAGAAGTAGAAAGAAATCCAGCCAGTTAGATTATATAAAGTTATGTCCCCTAAGCAACTCTACTGGTTCCTCTACTTTTCTTTGTTTCATCTACTAGACTTCTTAGTAAGCCCTTGTTTGGAGGAAAACAGACACTGTTACCAAAACAAACAAATGAAAAATAAGATCTAAAAAGTGTGTCTGTCAGTATTCCAACAGGAAAATAGGAGGGGGGTGGGGAAAAAGCTTTGAGTATTTAAAATAGAGAAAATTGGTGCTACTCAAGGGGTGGACAAGCAAGAAATCAACCAGTGTCAGGAGAAGAGCCGCTGCCAGTCTCCACCCCACCAGGCCAGGCTGGGAGGACCAGGGGGAGAGATGTGCTGGAAGAACCAAGGCAGGGGCACCTGGTCCCTTCTTCCATTTCTTGCCTTCACCTTGACCACAAATCACATTTTCTGACTGGCCTTCTTACAGGATCTTGATAACTCTGTAAAAAGACTTTGTGAAGACTCTGATAAAATCAAATACATTTCCTCACTTGTCCCAGAAATTTTCACTGTGGCAGGGTGGGACTCCCTAGTAATTAAGGTTTGGGTCATGTGCGGTGTGCTTACATGGGCTCACAGACTACACGCAGATCATGTATAAAGATAAGGATTTGCAATCAGCTCTAACAAAACTGTGGAGTCTGAGATTTCCACGGACTAAGGGTGGGAGGATGGTAGTTGTTCTCCAAAGAAAGGATTCATTACCTTCAGAAATATTCATGTTCACTGCCCAAAGCTTAGATTACTTGAGTGTTATATTCTGTGCATAGCACACAAACTTCACCCACCCACAAAGCACATTGAAAAAGAAGAGAGGGACATACTGAATTAGCAATGATATTGAGCCCCTCAGATATGTATGTGAAGATCATTATAAGCCTTTGCTATTACTAGTAAAGCTTTGTGACACTGGTATAGGACACATACCTGTATATTGAGACTGCACCTGAAACTTGATATTCTGGAGAGGTACAGAAGCAACTCCAAGTCTTTTTCCAGCATTATCACTATTATGCAATGTTTTAATTTCACGGTCATCAAAGAGTCTAGAATTTAAACATGGAGGGAGTAGGCAGAGAAAGGGGGAGAAGTGAACTTATTGCTTGTCTTCAGCAAGCAGCAGCAGCATTTGCTAAATCAGAAATAGAGAAGGAGGAGTGAGGTAGGGAGAGGCACTCCTAGTATCAGCAGTTGTTTTGAAGGGGCCCTCAAGGTACCAGTGAAAACTGCGTTTTCACCTAAATGGCCAGTTGTATAGTATTTACGTGGAAGATGTTTATAATTCAGGTGATACATGCTGTAAAATAATAGCTGAAATAAAGCTTTACCTCTGAAAATATGCATTATATCCAGAGTTATGAAATGATAGCTTATTTTCTTATATTGAAAAGTCTATAATATTTAACAGTATTAGGATAAAAATTTAAAAAAATGATTAGAAATCAACACTGTAACAGGAAAATGAAGAAAAAAATTGTTAACAGCTTTTATCACCTATATTATGCATAAACACCACAGTAATAATACACATGGCAGAGAGTATCTGGTTAATTATCACAATATTGCAATTCTTAGAAGTTTTTCATTCTAAATTTTATTTCAGAGGAATATAAAAATAATACAGCAGTAAAATTCAATAGCAATGCAAACTAATGAGAGGAGAAAGGCATTAGTTCTGTGAATTGGAATACATTGGGAATCCACGAGGCAAATAGAGAAAAGCAGCAAAGACATAGATTTCAATAGTGCATGAATCTTTTGTAGGTGGACAGAGTAAAATCTATAATTAAAAGAGATAGAAAAAGGAAGATTACGTTGGGAATCCCAGGTTGATTGCATTTACTAGAATTTCAAAAATAAAAGCTATCTCCAAAAATGAAATTGAATTCACCGTCATTAATTACCTATAGTGTAAAGTATTTTCAAATTAACAATTATTTATCTACTAGAGGCCCAATGCACAAAATTTGTGCAAGGGGCTCAGCCCTCACAGCCCTGGCTTTGTCCAGAAGGTCATCCAGAAGGACATCTAGAAGGTCGTTTGGCTGTCAGGTCTAATTAACATATTACACTTTTATTATTATAAATATAGTCTAAGCCACTGCCTACAAGCATTTAAACTAGAATCATGTTGTAGAGAAATATGTCTGAATTCATAATCAGTCATCAACTTTCACAATGTACTATTCTGACACTGTCCATAAACATTGAGAGACTGAATTATTAGCAATACTTACTTGAATTGATACTGTTTGCTGCACATTGAGTTACTCCAGAGAAAGAGAATTTCATTCATTCCTAGGGGAGTAGGGAACTGATACTAAAACAAAAAGACATTGGTAACTGAAAACCATTTGCATAAATTTTGATGCCTGACTTTGGCAAATAAAATGTGCAGACCATAGTATATCACACTTTGAATTACATTTGAATTTGCTCTCTAAACCTACCTGATAATAAACTGTAGGAATAATACAGATTTTTGGGATAAAGCTCCAAACATGAAGAACAGCTATACTATTCCTATTTGCTTCAAGGTATAGTGCTGGTCTTATTTTTATCTTGTTCATATATTCATATCAATATTTATACATCATAGGCTAGAATTCTAATTTTCAACCAAATAAGAAAACAATATTTGACAATTTCTGTCACCTAAAATTTCACTTTGTCTGTCAGGCAGAAATCACCCTTGGTCCTTACTTGGCATAAAAAATTGCCCAAGTTGGAAATAACCATCTGTTATTGCTTTTTTGCTTGTATTTGTTTTGCACCTCTACATTCACAAATGAGGTTCTAGGCTCCTTGATAAAATATTTAGACTTCAGATTTAATCTCTCAAAATAAAACTTTTCCAAGATGTACATGAGTTGTGGAAATGTTTGATTTTGTTTATACATATAGAATTAAAAGTAAAACTGTATATCAGTCCCTTATTTCCAAAGAAATGACTGCCTTTCTTCCAAAAGTAAATTATTTTGATCTGAAATTTTCTTGTCAGTGCAAGAATACAAAAAGCAAATATAAAATATACAAAAGTAAAAAAATATATATAAAAAATAAAAAGCATATTTGATATAGATATATACTTCAGAGAAAAAATTGGTAGAACATAGGAAAAGTGTGTAATATTTGCTAAAAAGTAAAATGCAAGAAGGTAAAGCTTTCACTAAACTTTATCTATGTTCCTTTGATGTTGGAATTATTATAATGGAAAATTTCATATAGACTATTAACATTTCTAATGGTCTACAGTTGATTTTTCAAGGGATCTAATAAAACTAGTTCCTAAATAACAGTGAACTACTGAAGAAAATAGTGTGCTAGAAATGACTTTTGTAGCATGCACATACTTTCCTTAATAAAATAAACAAATATATGAATAATACTAACTTGGATTTTATAGAGAATAAAAAATCTGAACAAATAAAAATATCAAGTGGAGATTGATTTGTAATTAACAAAACTTATTAGTTTGAAAGAGAAATAATATTATTATGCATTGCCCCTAGAGTTAACCAATTTACTAGTAGGTACCTCTCTATATACCCCTGTCAATTTTTAATTACCAGGTAATTGACCCTTAATTGTCTATAAAGGGCAGTTAATAATGTATTACCTAACTCAGTGGTCGGCAAACTGCAGGTCGCGAGCCACATGCCGTTTGCGAGCCGCAGTTTGCCGCTCTGTTGACTAATGAGTTTGCTGACCACTGACCTAACTGAAGTCAGGAGAATGAAATAGATTGTAATTCTATAAGTAGAAGTCATTTTAAAAACTGTTTAGTGGATTAACACAAATAATTTGGATCATGTTAAGTAGGAAAAGACACATGGAGAGAAATATCTATATATATAAAAGCCTAAGCGACTGAATGACCCAACAACAGAACGACTGGTCCACCAGTAGCTATGATGTGCACTGACCACCAGGGGGCAGACGTTCAATGCAGGAGCTGCCCGCTGGTGGACAGTGAACTCCCACTGCAGGAGCTCCACTCAGCTGACTGACCCATCCTGGCAGCTCAGCAACCCAGCAGCAGCCACTCACTCCCTCAGTAGTCCTTCAGGTTTAATCTCCAGAGAACAGGCCAGGCACCAACGGACCAGCACTGCCGGCATGATGCTGACAGCACCTGCTGGCCTCCTGGAAGCGGCCACCAGGTGTTTCCTCACCACCAGCATAAACACTGGCAGGAGGAATCTGGATCCCAGGCCGGTAAGGGCGTCCCACCACCTTCCTGGAGGGCCAATCATGTCCTGGTGCCCCCCACAGCTCCCTTTGGGTGGTCACCAGATGCAGGGCTAACAGCTGGCAAGTGCTGCTGTGGGCAGCGCGAGCCTCTTCTGGTCAGGACTGACTGGGCGAGAGACTGCGGCAAGTGCAGTGGGGCTGGGATGAACGGGAGCAGCAGGCAGGAGGGGCAGGTGGCTTTGGACTATGGTTTCAGCTCAATCCCTGCAGGCTACCCTGAGGGACCCCACCGGTGCACCAATTCATTCACTGGGCCTCTAGTAGATACATAAGATAAAGAGTACCATCAATAATAGCAAGCCTGTACTATCGAATATTGATTTGTTTTTAGAAACGGCCAGTTTGAACTGAAGCCAATTCTAGCTTGATAGAACTGCTTTGGTCAAAATGAAAAGTGACAAGAGAGAAATGAAGTTCCTCAGGTAGTTTGTAAATGGGTAAAAATACATTCTCTAATCATACTTTTCTTTGTTTGTTTGTTTCCATTACCTGGATAGAATGGTCATGATGGGAAAAGATGCCACACGAGTAAAGAAAAGCAAAAAACAAAAAGTGGTAAAGGTAAACTGATGTGGTAGAATAAATACAGAAATAACCACAACTATAAGTAAAAGATATGTACTTAGGTTTCTTTAATAACAAAAGGCACAATAGTTAAGGGATTTGTACTCAAATTTATGTCTACTTACTTCTCACTTCAAATGGATATATGTATCTCTTTTCATGCTTTCTAGATATTCTATTTGTCAAAATAATTAACAGGAGTCATAGGATTTTTTAGAAAAAAGCAAACTGTACCCAGAGTTTGGTTTTGACAAAGATATCCAGTTTTGATAAAGATCAAGATATCCTAAAAACAGAATCCTTCTCCTAAAACACAGCTGGTGCATGTATGGACATTCATCTGAGACCCTCTGCATCAACCTGCGGGACTTGGGGAAAGGGGACTGTTGCACATATGCTGATGACCACACCGTTTCTGTGGTGTGAGTAACAAAGTCCTTTAGTCTCTGACCCAGGTATATGTTATCTAGTTTGCCAGTATCCATGAAACTGGGAAGGCTAATTTGTTAACTTGCAGGTAAAGTAAAACATCAGATCCTTCAAAGTTCTTGACATGTAGTTGAGAGGAGACATGAATGGGGTCACTAGAGCTACCTGATATACCACTCCAGACTCACAGAATAGACTCTGGGCATAAAGCCTGGAAATCTGAGATATTATCAAGATTCTAAGTGATTTGTACAAATCTACTCCTACAGAATCATCATTTTAGTACATTATTTCACTCTATCAGCTATTCAAAAAGTTTAATGTCTTTTTCTTTTCAAATAATACAAAATCGGTGAATACAGACTGCACTGCATTGGCATATTACAGATAGCAGCATTGCAAAGTGCGTTCTGCTTTGTCCCAGAGTTTAAGAATTTGGTTAGATTTTTCTCTGAACTAAAATGTTCCCTGAGACCCTTATCTTCTGCAAGGGAGCAAGTGCCTTCATCTGGTTTATGGATAGACGTTGAAAATGCTCACTTGACAGTTCTTATATATGACAAGCTGATTGCTCTCATTTACTTTGACCAAGTGGCCAGATGACATGAATCTGAAAGACTCAACATTTTTCTAACTTCATGTACTCTTCTTTTTTACATATTTCCTTTTCTCTCCATTACCTTCTTTCACATACTCCTGCTTCTCTGGTCTGGAGTTAAGTCATCCTTCTATTTTTCTGTTTCCTCCTAGAAACTGCAGCCCTGTCACATTTAGTACTTTGCATATCTCTTTTCATCCATTATGTATATTTTGCTCTTATTTACAGAAGAAGGGCAACAAGTAAAGATAATCTGTTCCTGAGAAGGCCTGTAATCTAAGCAGGAGGAAGAATTCCTCTTACCTATCAGAAACTTATTTGGAGAAGTTACAATTGTTATTGTGGAGTCATGTGTGAAGTTATTGTTCCCAAAGGAATGCCTGGGAGAGAAATACTGCCTATTGCTGTAATAGAAAACCAATCTATTTAGTGCCCTGGATATTTAAATTGCTTATTCCAGCAACCTGGTTGTCACCCCCAAAGCCATCCTTTTATAGTTCTTTTGGGCTCCAGTGCCTTTGAAATTAATAGACTGTTAACAAAGAATACATTTGCAGTAAGTTTGTTGTGGTAAAAAAGGGGTCATTTAAAGAGGATATTTTGGATAAGAACATGCCGTACATAATATAGTAGGGTAAGCAGCACTAATACCATGTCTCAGTGCTTCTTGCCAATTAAATTGATAGTAAGGGTCACAGGGGTCATTTTTAGATATCCAAAGAATTTTAAATCAAGGAGGGCATTATCCAGTATGATCAGCCTTAACAAAAACACTACAAATGAATCAAAATGAAAAATATCCTGGAATGAATATAAAATACTTTGAAGGCACAATTTTTCTGAGAAGCTCAATTATGTATTTCTTTTTCACCACCAACCAAGTTCTGAAGTTCAATACCTGATTTTTTTTCAAATTAATGCTTCATGTGGCTATAAAAAAGAGTAAAAAGAATCGTAGATTTTGCTCTTATATCTTCTTTCAAAAGATTGATGGATCTTCTTTAATAATGTATGAACCATTCAGTAGTACTTATCAGCTTCACAGAGAAAGCACAATGGTTTGCATTTAAAATTAACTTATTGGAAAGAAATGATACTTATGCATTTTTACATTCTACCTAGATAGGTAAAATGATATAGAGCACATGGTTATTAATATGTGATCTGATCACACTTAAAGCTTTCTAACCTAGTTATAGAGCAGAATGGAAGAGACCATGGGATATTTTAATTACATTGTGGAGTTCTTATAATAGATTAATCAAATATTCTCAATTCAGAAAGTGAGGAAATGGAATAGAACTTACCCCAAAGGCCAGGGAAAGTGGCATTTTGTTATTGACTTGTAGTTGATGGTATTTTATAATTTTAAAAAATCAAAAATACAATGTATCCCAACTACCACCATGTAGGAAATCTTTCCCATTTACTTTATATGATACTAGAGGCCCAGTGCACGAAATTCGTGCACAGGGGTGTGTGTGTCCCTCAGGCCAGTCTGCACCCTCTCCAATCCAGGACCCCTCGAGGGATGTCCAACTGCCAGTCAGACATACCTCTCACAATCCAGAACTTCTGGCTCCCAACTGCTCACCTGCCTGCCTACCTGATTGCCCCTAATCGCTTCTGCCTGCCAGCCTGATCACCCCCTTACCACTCTCCTGCCAGCCTGATAGATACCTAACTGCTCCCCTCCCAGCCTGGTCACCCCTAACTGCCCTCTCCTGCAGCCTGGTCTCCTCTAATTGTCCTCCCCTGCAGGCCAGGTCACCCCCAACTGCCCTTCCCTGCTGGCCCGGTCACCCCTGCTAGCGGTCTTAGGTGACCCTGCTAATGCTCTACAGAACCACTGCTGTAGAGCCTAAGACCATCGGAAAACACAGATATTTACATTAAGATTCATTAACAGTAGCAAAATTACAGTTATGAAGTAGCAACAAAAATAATATTATGGTTGAGGGTCACCACAACATGAGGAGCTGTATTAAAGGGTCGCGGCGTTAGAAAGGTTGAGATCCACTGATCTAGACCCAGCATGTATCTCTAGCTAGGTGGTCCTGGGCCTGGCACTAGCAGCAGCCAGCCTTGGTTTGAAGCCTGGCATCTCCTGGGCACCTCTAAGCTCAGCACAAATAGCAGCCATCTGCAGATTGGTTTGTAGCTCTTGCTGGGTGGCCCTGGACAGAACACAGGTGGTGACTTACCTTCCCCTGCACCTCCTAAGAGGCCCCAGGGCAAGAATATCCTGGGGACAGTTTCAGATCATGTTGAAGTACCACCAACCACCTCCACAAGATTCATACTCAAGGGGCAGTCAGAGCCCTGCTGAAGTAAGTTCTGCTACTTGGAGTTAACCCCTGCACATCTGATCCTCCACGGTGGACACAGCCAGTCTCTGAAGCAAATTGTGCTGGTGATAAATTGATCCCATTGACATAACAACAGGAACCAAGGCTCAACTACAACAGAAGGATATACACAACCACATTGTGGGGTGGAGGGACGCAGCACCAGCTCAGGTGATTGTGGACGTTGTGCCATGCGACCCTGGAGGCACCTACTAATAAGAACACTACCTAATATATCGAAACAAACACAGGGAAGCAACCAAAATAAGGAGACAAGAAGCATGTCCCAAATGAAAAAAAAACAGAACAAAACTCCAGAAAAATAATTTAATAAAATGGAGACAGTCAATCTACTAGGTGCAAAGTTCAAAACACTGAATATAAGGATGCTTAATGAATTTAGGAAAAGAGTAAACTTAATGAGAGTTTCAATAAAGAGATAAGAAACATAGAAACAGAACTAGAAAACATAAGAAAGAAGTCAGAAATGAAGAATTCAATAACTGAAACTAAAAACACCTTATAGGGAATCAACAGTGGGCGAGGTGGAGCAGATGATCAAGTTACAGATTTGGAAGATAAGGAAGCAAAAAACCCCTAATCAGAACAGCAAAAAGAACAAAAAATCTAAAAAAATAATGTAAGGATAGTGTAAGATAGTACAAGGAACCTCTGGGACAACTTTAAGCATACCATCATTCACATTATGGGGGTAATGGAAGGAAAATAGAGAGAGTAATGAATTGAAAACCTATGTGAAAAAAAATTAATGATGAAAAACTTCCCTTACCTGGTGAAGGAAATAGACCTACAAGTACAGGAAGCACAGAGAATCTCAAAGAAGATGAATCCAAAGAGGCTCACACCAAGACACATCATAATTAAAATGCCAAAGGTTAAAGAAAATCTTAAAAGCCATAAGAAAAAAACAGTTAGTTCCCCAGAATGGAGCTCCCATATCAGCTGATTTCTAAAAAGACACTTTGCATTCCAGAAAGGATAAGCAAGAAACATTGAAAGTGATGAAAAGCAAGGACCTACAACCAAGATTACTCTACCCAGTAAAGCTATAATTTAGGTGGAAAGACATGTTAAGAGCTTCCCAGATAAGAAACAGCAAAGGAGTTCATAACCACCTAAACAGTATTACATGAAATGTTAAAGTCTCTTCTAAAGAAGATGAAGAAAAAAAGATTAAAAATATGAATAATAAAATGGCAATGAATACATGTATATCAACAATTGAATTTTAAAAACAAAATAAACATACAAGCAGAATGAAAGCAGACTCATCGATACAGAGAGCATTTAGATGGTTGCCAAATGGGAGGGGGGTTAGGGAAGGTAAAAGAGGTAAATGGACTGGGAGGTGCAGATTGGTGCATGCAGTATAGGGAGTATAGTCAATATGATGGTTATATATGCTGTCAGACGGGTGCTGGATTTATCAGATAATCACTTGATGAGTTGTGTGATATCGGATCACTGGGATGTGCATCTGAAACTAATATAATGTTGTATGTCAATTATAACAGAAAAATTAAAAAAAATATATTTAAAGTAAAAAAAAAAAGCTCAGGCAGTGTGACTCTGTGGTTGAGTTTTGACCTCTTAACCAGGAGGCCATGATTCATTTCCTGGATGGGCACATGCCCAGGTTGGGGGCTCAATCCTCAGTGGAGGGCATGTAGGAGGCAGCTGACTGGTGATTCTCTCTCATCATTGATGTTTTTATCTCTCTCTCCCTTCCTCTTTGAAATCAATAAAAATATATTTTAAAAAATAAAGTTAAAAAAGAGAAAATGCTCCAGTTTTTATTCTGTAATTCTTATTTGATTTAATTATCCATAATCTCATCAAACTTTTATTATTGAGATGCTTTAATTATACTAGAATGAATTTGAACAGGTATGTACATCTATACTAATAAAAGGGTAATATGCTAATTAGACCAGGAGACCTTCTGGACAAAGCCATGGTGGCGGGGTCAAGGCAGGCAATTAGGGGCGATCAGGCTGGCAGGGAAGAGCAATTGGAAGCAATCAGGCTGGTGGGGGGGGGGCAGTTGGGGGCGAGCATACTGGCAGGGGGGCAGTTGGGGACAAGCAGGCTGGCAGGGAGGGCAGTTGGGGGAGAGCAGGCCAGAGGGAGGGGGCAGTTGGGGGTGAGCAGGCTGGCAGGCAGAGTGGTTAGGGGCGATCAGGCAGGCAGACAGGTGAGTGGTTAGGAGCCAGCAGTCCTGGATTGTGAGAGGGATGTCCAACTGCCTGTGGGATCGGGCCTAAACCGGCAGTCAGACATCCCCCGAGGGGTCCCAGATTGGAGCGGGTGCAGGCCGGGCTGAGGGACAACCCACCCCCCTGTGCAAGAATTTCATGCACTGGGCTACTAGTATTATTATAATATTCTAAAACCTTAGGTTTTAACCTATTAGCATTTAGGTGTCAATTGATTTTCCCATTTAATATAATTTGATTATGTTAAAAATCATTTTAGGTGATATGAGTTTATTTTTAAGAGGCATTCATAAAAATACATAGTTTCTATTAATATACATTTGTGTATTCTTAATTCTATAAAGTCTTTATATTTTCTGAAGTATGGTAAACTCAGAGTTAAGAATCTATGTTGTGATGTCAGAGGTTGTTTCAAATAGCCACTCTGCTTAATAGTAGGGACACCTTAGACATTTTACTTAAACTCTTTCAGTCACCTTGTCCATAGAAATGGTATACAGTAGTCCCCCCTTATTCATGGGGGATACATTTCAAGACCCCCCAGTTGATGTCTGAAACTGTGAATAGTACCAAACCTATAGTTTTGATGATATTTAATTTATAAATTAGGCACAGTAAGAGATTAACAATAACCAATAATAGAAAAATTATAAAGATATACTGTTATAAATGTTATGTGAATATGGTCTCTCTCTCTCTCTCTCTCTCTCTCTAGCTACAAAGTGGCAAAAATTTATTTTTCTTCTTCACAGTTTGATAGATAAAAGATTAGTTATTACTGTAGGTCTTAGGAACCTCAGCATATGATTTTTTTCTTTCCTATTAAGTCAGGAAGTTTAACTTTTTCACTTAAAGAAAATACTTTACAAATTCTCTTTTTTACTTTATGGCATGTTTGAATTGCCAGCATCACTACTCTTGTGCTTTGGGACCATTCTTAAGTACAATAAGGGTTACTTCAGCAAGCACTATACGATACCGAGGTAGATCTGATTCCTGAGATGGCTGCTAAGAGACTGATGGACCAATAGAGTATGCTGCGTGGATATCCTGGACAAAGGGATGATTCACATCCTGAGTGGAACACGGAGAGATTTCATCACGGTATTTAGAATGGCATGCAATTTAAAATGTATATATTAAATTATTTATTTCTGGAATTTTCCATTTAATATTTGTGGGCCATAATTGACCAAGTGTAACTATAATCACACACACACACATACAAACTGCAGATAAAGGGACTACTTTAAGGGAAACTGTTTACCTCAAATTGTTGTTTAAAAGAGGAGGCCTGTGTTCCATTGAGGGTTCTGTCACAGTGTATGGCATTTCCTGATTAAAAATTATCAGTTGGTATTTCTAAACTCTTAAGGTATATCTAAGTTTTGTGTTTAATGATATATTTTAAATGTGCATTTTTTACCATTACTCTATGAAGTTTAGTATGTTGCATTTTTTGCTTATTAATAAATTAAATAGGTTTTTAATATTTCATTGAAATTAAAACCACAACTAGAACTTAAATTTACAAGATTAATTTTGTAGTTTGTAAGGATTATTTTTTAAATGGAGCCTTATCTTTGAGTGTAATAATACAGCTGAGTTTTGAAATAAAATTTTAAAATATGTTGTGGATGTTTCTTCAACTCTCCTAGGCAGAATAAGTACACCCTTCCTCTTGTTTCCATTACGCATTGTGCACAGCTTTATCACATGCTGAAGCACAAGCTTTGCCACTTTATAAGTACAGTTTTCAGTATATCTATTTTATCATATTGTGAATAATCTGAGGAAATATATCTTATTTATTTATGTTAGCCCGCATTTACCACTACCTTGAATGGTATAGATATGCAATAAGAATTGTGGAGTAAACTATATGACTTGGATTTACGATATTAAAAATTGAAAAAATTCAGTAGTTGTCATCTTACTATTTTATCCCTATGGTCACCATTAATGCCATTAGCTAACACTTTCTGATGTACACAGGTTTGTATTTGTGGTCTCTCTGGTGATTGTATGTGAACCTTATATCTAGTGTCAGTCAATAAGAAGACATGGTATGTTTCTATGCTGACCATTTAATTGTCCATTCAAGACCTTCCTGAGTCCTTGCGCCTTTCGTCAGGGCACTGGGCAGTGTTGTTTATGATACTTCTCAGTCTGCATGGGGTCCTGAGGGCCTAAAGTAAATAGCACTCCTGCTAACTCTGCCTCTTGCCATGTAATCTTAGAGAAAAACAAATCTTTTTGTGGTAAACTGAGATTTTTGAGATTTTTCCCTGACTTTAATTTAGCCTATGCTATATTCTAACTGGTACAGTGTTCCACCATAATAAATGGAATTATTAAAAAATTATAAATATGATTTCAGTTAAGTTGTTCAAAAGTATAAGTAAATATAAGGTAGAAGAGAAACAGATTTAGAAAAAAGGTTGCAAATACAGACTCCAAATACTTAATTGTTTTCTAAAAAGTCCTTGTGTTTACTTCACTCTAGGAAGCAAGTAGATCTTCTTCGTGTTCTTAGGATGTTTCTTTGAATAGTGGTCCAAACAGATAAAATATAAATTTACATTTCCAAATATAATTATGTGTTTTCTAAAATAGAAATTGAACAGTAATACTTTAATTAAAAATTCACATTTGACTATTAGATGATAATCTATAAAAATTAAAATGGATATGTAAAGGTGACAATGTTAAGAATGATTTGGCAAAATTGCTGTAATAAAATGTATGTGATTGCTTTTCTTAAATAATTTTTATAAAGGATTTCAGAGCCCCTAATCTTTATGAAATGCCTTTCAAATCTTAGGAAGTTTAAAATAATATGTTCAATCTGTGGAAAGGATGAGTCCAAGTACTAACAAGACCCTATTCTTTTAACATCACTGAGAGTTGAGAGTTTCAGCTACATTAAAAAACTTTTATTAAAGCCCATACATATTAACATTTTTTTCCTAATAAAATGAATTAATGTCTTAGTTTAGTTCACATGCAACAAGGGAGAAAAAAATTAGCAAAACACCTGCCAAATTGCATTTTATCTGTTTTATATTCATGAGATTAAGGGTATTTTATATCATAATTTATGTTTCTTCTTAGGCATTTTCAATTAAATTATTAAATTTGGGCTTAACATAGCACTATATGAAATTATATAAAAAAGAAGTGGATTTAGAGAAATAATGTAAGGAAATATGTATAATATGGCAGAACCTCTTATTAAATAGGAATAAGTTAAATGTATTTCGGCAACTATGTAGTTTTAGCCCATAAGTTTACTAAAGTGTATGATGAAACATTCTCACTTATCTATGTAGGGGAGTTCAGAGATGCAAGATGTCTCCAGCAGTACAGGAGAAATGTTGGACTCTGTTTAACCTTCTGTGACTGTTTAACTCTCTGCAGCCTCAGGTTTGGCTGACTACCCAGAATGCCAGAACGCCACCCAAAGATAAACGTCAGGCCCCAGGAAGGAGATCAATGAATGTACAGAGTGAGGAAAACTGCCTGATGTTATCTGTTAACTTAGAAATGCATTGTTTTTTTCTGGTAGTCTATGTGACTACCCACCATATGGTTTTACTATTAACCCCATTTTAAAAAGGGACCCTGTCCTGGGAGGGTGTGGATTTATTCCTGGCCGGCCACCATTGGGAGCAAGCAGCTGCTTTGCCCATGTATATAAGTTTCTCCTATTAAAGCTCCTATGAATTAGAATAAGGCTCCGTGTCAGTTCTTCGGAATCAATCCTGAATTTAGACTTTCGGAGTTTTCCCCTAACATCGATTGCTGCATAAGAAAATGCTCCAAATCAATGGCCTAAAACAATTGCAATCATTTATTTTGTTCATGGTTCTGGGGATTCACTGGGCTCAGCTAGGCAGACCTGACTCATTCTGGAGACTCACGCAATTGCAATCTGAAGGTGGCTGGAGTTGGGGGCATCTTTAAAACTTTCCCACTTGCATTCTGGCACCTGAACTGGGAAGATCAAATATTAGTAGCTAGCTGTGCACAAGTGCTGCAGGAGTTCTCTAGCCCTTATCTCTGTCTCTATGGGATCTGACTCTTGGTGTCTCCATGCAGCCTCTGGGTAGGTGCATTTCCTACACGGTAGCAAAAGGCCCCCAGAGCAAGAGTCCCCAGAGAGACCAGCAGAAGCTTTGCACGTGACCTTATCTAACCTGCTCTTGGAAGTTACACAGCATCATTTACACTGTATCATATTCGCTGAGGCTGTCAGAAAGGCTCACCCAGTTTCAAGAAGAGACATTGTTTCTGCCTTTTGATGAAAGGACTGTCAAAGGCTTTGCAGCATGTTTTTAAAGTACCTCTGAGATACAAATCAGGATTATAGGATTACACAGTCAGTGCAATGAAAATGTGTTTGTGAAAATCACAATCCATAGTCTTTTAGGAATTCTGTTTCCCCTGAAATGAGTCACCTAATAGCATTGTTCAGTCCCCTGAAGCAGGACTCTCAGAGCAGATTCCTGGTGTAGCTCTCCGGCATGTAGACATTTTACTGAGCAAGCACCTCTGCATCACCTGATGCTCCCTCTGCCTCCTCAGCAGCTGAGGCATCAGTTGTCTTGAATTTTACTTCCATTCAAAGCAATAATGTTATTGACAGTGAGATATGTATGCTTGGTGTTTAGAAGTCCTGCAAGGCAGCTGTTGTGTTTCTTTTAAACATTAAACGGATTGCGGAAAATTAAGTATAATATTTCTTTGAGACCGAATAACACAGGACTTGCAGATTGTACTAGTACAATCAGTTTTGGAAAAAAAGTGGTTAAAAGAATATTTTCCTCTCCAAAGGCAAAGTGATCTACAAAATGCATTTTGAACAATTCAACCAACATCTGAGCAAAGCAACTATTGAGTTCTTTTAAGTTGGCTACCATTTAAATTGGGCAAAGTTAAAGACCAAGAATAAGCAAATTCTTGTAATGCTACTGCTGTTGGTGCACTGTGACTAATTTAAACTTTTAAAAACACACAGATTCTAAATCTCTAGAGAGAAAGCTCAGAGAAAAGTTATAGGAGAAAACAAGCTCCCCCCAGATCTGCCTTTTAAGGCTAATAGCATTCTAATTATAGAGAGCCACTGCCAGCTGAAAGCATTTTGTGGATTTAAAAAGCAAATTGAACCAAAGAAACACAGCTAATGTAACTGTAGCATCTGTGGTTCTCATAGGTCTACTCAGCCAAAACCAGTGTATCTATCAAGGTGACCCAAACTATGAGGGGGTTATGTTTTCTTAGGTATGATTAATAAATCATCATTTCCCCAAAACTGGTTTGGCTCAGTGGATAGAGCGCCAACCTGTGGACTGAAAGGTCCTGCGTTCGATTCCAGTCAAGGGCATGTACCTTGGTTGTGGGCACATCCCCAGTAGGGGGTGTGCAAGAGGCAGCTGATCGATGTTTCTCTCTCATTGATGTTTCTAACTCTCTATCCCTCTTCCTTCCTCTCTGTAAAAAATCAATAAAATATATTTTAAAAAATAAAAAAAATAAATCATCATTTCACAAAACAACTTTGAAAATGATTTATTTTTGCCCTAGCCAGTTTTGCTTAGTGGATAGAGCACTGGCCTGTGGATTGAAGGATCTCAGGTTCAATTCCAGTCAAGGGCACATACCTTGGTTGTAGGCTTGATCCCCCACCCTGGTCAGGGTGCTTGTAGGAGGAAACCAGTCTATGTCTCTCTCACATCAGTGTTTCTCTTTCTCTGTCTCTCCCCCTCCCTTCTACTCTCTCTCTAAAAAAACAAAACAGAACAAAAAAAGTCAATGGAAAAAAAATACCCTTGGATGAGGCTTAACAACAACAACAAAAAGATTTCTTCTTCATGTCCAGGAAAATATCCAAAACTACTTCAAAGAATTTTGTAATAATACTGAGGCATTACTAAGAGCTCCCAACAAACTTAAAATTTGATAGTATTGCCTCATTTTCTACATTTGTTATATTTGACAAATTTATATAATTACTTGACCTCATGTGCTATGAAGTTATTTTTAAGATGGGGTTTTCATGACTGGAAGCCTTGCTCTGCTCAAGAGCTCTGTATCTTAAATTATCTTTATCTTGCTCTGTAGCCTTTAATGATCACATTTGACCTTCCAAATTTATTTCCTTTATAGTTTGTATGAAAAGGGGATTACAAAGTTCATAGTTGGCTTACATTTTTATCATTTTGAAATAAAAAGCAATTGTGCACTTATTAATAAAATAGATAAAACATATTCTAAAGGCTTCTTCTGTCTAAATATGACATTATAACCTAAAGATCTAGATTACATGGACCAAGAAGAAAAGATTTGAAAACCAATGTGTAGTTTTTCAAACAACAATTTATATTGTTTTTATTTTGTAAAATCACACTTGGGAGGATTCAAAAAAGAGTGGACAGAGGAGAAATGAGGACATAGCATCCTTCCTATGGAAGCTGGAAGGTAACGTAGAAGCAAAGAAGTTTCTAGTAAAAGTTGTGATTCTTTTCTCTTTCTTCTGTTCTGAGTTCCACATTCAAAGGATAAATATATGATCTTATAGATTTTCTCTGACAACTTTCAGAATTTTCTACAATTTGGTCATCATGATTTTTAAGAAAGCTTAGAGGATATATACAGGTTATTGGGGAAATACAATTAAAAATCAAAATTTTACAAATCCGAAAAACTCTCCATGAACATAGAAGAGAAAGATGACAGTTTTATTATTGAGCAAGCATTAATATCACAAGCAACACACTAAAAGATTGTAAAGACACACATCTCCCCTTTTTATGTAGCCAGGCCAACACCACTCATCTATATATGTAAAATCCTATTATGCAAATAGACTGAATGGAGGAACAACTGAAAAACTGAACAATTGAACAACCAGTTGCTATGATGTGCGCTGACCACCAAGGGGCACAGGCAGTACATGGCAGGTGTTGGCAGCAGGTGGCAGAGCGCAGAACATGGCAGGCATTGTGGGATGGTGGAGCAGGTGAGCAGGGGTGCCAGACCAAGGCAGGGCACCAGTTGCTGTCATCGGGGCGAGCCTCTGGTGGATTCTGAAAATTCTTTGTTTACGTGTGCTGTGGTCTTACCAGGCCCTCACAACTGCTACCAGTGCTGGAGCTGCTGCTCCTACACGCTGCCAGTGCCTGGCACCGCCCCGATTGCTCAGTGCCATCAGTGGGTGCCAGCAGCAACTGCTGGCCCCATCACCCCTGAGGGCTCCTCCAGCTCCCCCTGCTCCTAAGGGGCGGTCAGCGCTGGCTGCTCCCACTCGCACTCGCTGCTGGTGCTCAGTGCAGGTCCCAATCACTTGGCGCTGTCAGCAGGTGCAAGCAGCGGCTGCCAGCCCCGATCACCCCTGAGGGCTTCTTCGCCTCCCCCTGCTCCTGAGGGGTGATTAAGACAGCAGCCACCTCTGGCACCTGCTGATGGTGCTGGCCCCAATTGCTCCACCCTGGCAGCGGATGCGAAGAGGGCGGTGCTGTCAGTGCATGGAAGTGGCGGCAGCAGGAGCTATGCTGCCAGCAGACAGGGGACCTGGGGCTGCTGGGGAGGGGCCGGGAGAGGCACAGAAGATGGGCCGAGACCTGCCCCTGTGCCCCCTGCAGCCTCGCGGTCCACAGTTCCTTTCATAAGATAACCAGCCTACATATATCTCCTAAAGATAACCAATCAGTAGGAGAACTTCACAGCACCATTTCTCACACACAGTTCACTCCAAATACACTTGACTATTGAGGGGACCATCTATCTTAGCAAATTGTCTTTACCCAAAGCAGGGAAAACAACAACAAAATGTCTCATATTCTTATGAGAAGTAGTTTTACAATTTGGAACGAGAACCCCCGCAAAGTTAGGTTCCTACACGCCCATAGAGCATGCGAGATAGGGACACTATAATGCAGATGATTATATTTCAAAGTATTGGTTCCCAAGCTCTTGAGAAAGATATTTCTGAGTCCTATAGCTAGCCAGAGACTTATTTAGATTTTGGAAAGATTTGCATCCATTTCAAAAGGCTTGGAGAGAACTTAGAAGTTTTCTAAAGTAAATTCTATAAGAAAACATATTCTATATTTTAAACAGTGAGAATTAAGCCTCTTAATATGTATTTGCCCTTACAAGGGAAAGTGCGTTATTAGAGCTGAGAGAGAAATTACCAATTATATGGTACATATACAACATTTATGAATGAACCAGAGTCTGAAGATAATTTTTTTCCTCTGGGAGGATAGAACCTGATTCCCACCCCAGAATGCGCATGTCTAGAAACAGGATCCTCAAGCACAGGAATATGTGATACACTTTGAGTGAACTGTTCCCTCCTAGCTCATTAATTTTCTTCTTTCTTTATGCCTCTGCTTTATACATGAGCTCCCCAATCTCCATTGCTCACAGTAACAGTAACTGATGGAAGGATTGACATAATTAGGCCAAGTTTGTTCTTCCTTGGATTATGGCAATAAAATTTCACATACTAATAACTCTACAGTGAACTTTACCATGTGGAAAAGTACTGGAAATGGAAAGTCATACAAGATTTTCTAATGAACATAGGCTTCTCCTACTTATTCCCACAAAATAATTAGCACCAAGTATCCAATTTTATCCTAACGGAAAGTAGAAGAGTTGGTGTTGCTGTCACACCCCAGCTTTGAGTGGCCATCCTCAGAGAGAAAGTCCGGTCTTGCTGGAGTACTAGAAATGAATGTAGGTAACCTGGACAACAACAGTTGTAAAATTCCTTACATGTCCTTCCCACTTGGTAAATAAGAGGTAGAAGTCATAAAGTTAGATAATTATTTCTGAATTTTCAAAGCCCCATTTTACCTTGATCCAATATATTTAAAAATCATAATTTTCTTTTGCTTTAAAAGGTTGCAGAGTATTTTATAACTCTTTGCCCAGCCACTCGGCTATTTGACATATAATGCCAACAAAGCCACTAACATGGAACAAATTTACCTTAATTTCTCAAGTGTGTATCAAGTCATTTGAGCCATTTGCCAAAAGACAGATAGCTCAGGCAAGGGCAGTATAAACTCAATGATTTTATTTAAAGTGAAAAACTGGTTCTATTGCCAAATAGAAAAAAAAAAAAAATGAGAGCCAAAGTAATATCGGATGACAAGCATAATAGGTTAAAATAATAATGATCCTCATAGTAATAGAATTCTCCTTTTTTTTTCTTTAATACACTGAGTTCCATTTATAAACCCTGAGATAAAAATTTAAAGAGGTTGGAGTGATTGTTAAAGAAAGGCTTGAGCCAGTTTATAGAAACTGGAAAAGGCAAAGTGATAGATTTTTCCCTAGAGCCTCTATAGCAGTGGTTCTCAACCTTTCTAATGCCACGACCCTTTAATATAGTTCCTAACGTTGTGGTGACCCCCAACCATAAAATTATTTTCGTTGCTACTTCATAACTGTAATTTTGCTACTGTTATGAATCGTAATGTAAATATCTGTGTTTTCCAAGGTCTTAAGCTCTACAGCGGCAGTTCTCACAGGTTGGGAACCGCTTGCAGGGTCGCCTAAGACCATCGGAAAACAAAGATATTTACATTACGATTCATAACAGTAGCAAAATTACAGTTATGAAGTAGCAACGAAAATAATTTTATGGTTGGGGTCACCACAACGTGAGGAACTTTATTAAAGGGTCGCGGCATTAGAAAGGTTGGGAACCACTGCTCTATAGGAATACAGCCCTCCTAACACCTTGGTTTTATCTCTGTGATATCCATTTCAGACTGGAGATATCCAGAACTATAATATAATAAAATTAGTGTTGTGTTAAGCCACTATGTTTTTGATAATTTGTTACATAAGCAATAGGAACCTAACATAGTAATGTATTCCATATTGGGAGCATTAATATTACAAAACTAGTTGCCACTATGGACAACTGGTTCTCAATTATACTGAGAATTTTAGAAACCAAGATGGAACATTTATATCAGCATGTCCCCACCCAAGGAGGAATGATGAGTGCTAAGGTATCCTATCTAATAAAGAGAGTAATATGCAAATTGACTGTACCTCTGCTATACCCACAAGCCACGCCCACCAGCCAATCAGAAGCAAGTATGAAAATTAACCCAACCAAGATGGCTGCGGCCACAGAGAGAGCAAGAGGCTTGGGTTTCCCCGGCAATGGAGGAAGCCAGGCTTCCTGCACACCCTGGCTGGCCCTGGACTCCACTCAAGGCTACAAAGTTTCAATTATAGAAGATGAATAAATCCCAAATACCAGGGTCTCTGCTTGGGTCACTGGGGAATGTGGCCGGCCTGAAAACCACCACAGACCCCTTTCCCAGGCTGCCCCACACCCCAAGGGAACCCCCACCCTGATACAGGACACCCTTCAGGGCAAACCAGCTGGCCCCCACCCATGCACCAGATCTCTATCCTATCTAATAAAAGAGTAATATGCAGATTGACCATCACTCCAACACACAAGATGGCTGCCCCCATGTGGACATAAGATGGCCACCACAAGATGGCCAGCAGGGGAGGGCAGCTGGGAGGGACCAGGTCTGCAAGGGAGGGCAGTTAGGGGTGATTAGGCTGGCAGAGGAGGGAAGTTGGGGGTGACCGGACCTGCAGGAAAGGGCAGTTGCGGGGGCCCAGGCCTGCAGGGGAGGGCAGTTAGGGGTGAGCAGGCCTGCAGGGGAGGGCAGTTAGGGGCAAACAGGCTGGCAGGGGAGCAGTTAGGCATCAATCAGGCTGGCAGGGGAGTGGTTAGAGGGTGATCAGGCTGGCAGGCAGAATCAGTTAGGGGCAATCAGGAAGGCAGGCACATGGGCAGTTGGGAGCCAGCAGCCCTGGATTGTGAGAGGGATGTCCAACTGCCTGTTTAGGCCCGATCCTGGTCCCTTGAGGGGTCCCAGATTGGAGAGGCTGCAGGCTGGGCTGAGGGACACACCCCCCTTTGAATGAATTTCATGCACTGGGCCTCTAGTATATATAAAAGCCTAAGTGACCATCTGACCTTTCAACTGTCTGACCGGTAGCTATTATGTGCACTGATCATCAGGGGCAGACGCTCAACATAGGAGCTGCCAAGCTACGGTGACTGCACAGCTGTAGTCTTCAGGTGATGCACCCAGAACCAGAGATGAGGGAGCCCGATTCCAGGGTGTGTCACCCAAGAATCACCCTCTCCCAATCCTGAACCCTTTGGAGGATGTTGGTGACCCAGTTTTGGCCCAATCCCTGCCGGCCAGCCCAAGGGCCCCACTGGGGCACAAATCCATGCACTGGGCCTTTAGTATGAAAATAATAAAGGCCCATATGGCATTTAGATCCAACATTAACTTTACTCTATCCTGTCATTGATTATTCAGTGCAGTGGCTAACCACAATTTCTTTTTAAAAAATGTACTTTGACCAGAGAGTTTATGTGACAAGCTATAGTCCCAGTGCTACAGTTATTGCCAAGGTCACAAATATTAATCATCTGTCTCTTCTATGGTCCATTTTCTATTCTCCCCACCCTCGATCAGCACTTCTGGTACTCTAGTAGAGTAACCAAGTGCTACATCCCTGAGAAATATGAACTTCTGTTTGTTCTACCATTGTCTGGCCATGACTGCTGCAATTTTCCATTTACAGTTATCACCAGGCATGAAAACACCCAAAGTACTTGAGGTGAATCCCCTGATTTCCAAATATACCTATTCCAGATTCCATTAGGTGTCAATGATTTTATCTCCTTATGAAAATCAAGGTTATTTTTTAAGTAGTGTCTGATAATGTACTGCCATCTGGTGTCCAAAATGACCAGGCAGAAGAGATAACTAGGAATAGTGAGATACTTGCTGTGCTACATGATAGAGGCAACTCTTCTTTGCTCCAGCAAGCAGACCTCTAGGTTTAGCAAGGATGGAAAGCACAATCTCCATAAGTAAGTAACTGGTTGTCACTTACTTCTGTCTTCTGCTGCAAGGAAAGGAAGTTTCTTTAAACACTAGTGGCCCAGTGCACGAAATTCATACACAGTGGGGAGGTGTCCCTCAGGCAAGCCTGCACCCTCTACAATCTGGGACCCCTCAGGGAATGTCTGACTGCCAGTTTAGGCCCTATCCCTAAACCAGCAGTCGAACATCCTTCTCCTAATCCGGGACTGCTGGTTCCTAACTGCTCACCTGCCTGCCTTCCTGATTGCCCCTAACTACTCTGCCTGCCGGCCTGATCGCCCCCAACTGCCCCCCTGCCAGCCTGCTCACCCCCAACTGCCCCCCCCCGCTGGCTTGATGGCCCCCAACTGACCCTCCCACCAGCCTGCTCACCCCCAATTCCCCCCCCCCACCAGCCTGATTGCTCCAAACTGCCCTCCCCTTTTGGCCTCTAATGGCCTCTACCTCAGCCCCGCCCCCACAGCTTTGTCCAGAAGAACATCCAGAAGGTCTCCTGGAAGGTTTTCCAGTCTCATTAGCATATTACCCTTTTATTAGTATAGATAGATGGTCATGAAACCAGATAATCAATGGGTCTGGGCTGCCTGTCACTGCTTGAGCCAAGCAAGCAGAGACAGGGTTGAATCATCTATGAGTGTTTATTCTAACACCACCTGCAGTGTGGGAGAGCAGCAGGTCATTCACAAAAATCTGCTCAGCAACCTCCCAAAAGCCAGCTGCTTATATTGGGTAAGACAAACATTACATGGGGAAATATGAAAAAATGGGTACTACAGGCACGGGAAGTAGGCAATGCAGGCTAGGGTGGGACTCCATTGTTTGGGCAACAAGGTTGTATTAGGCAGTTTTTTTCATGAGAATAGACCTCATTCCAAGGTTGACTGCCATGCCCAAGTTTGACTGCCATGTCCAAGGTTGGCTCCCAGGTCCCGGGGTCATACAACTCCCGGCCAGGTTAGAATGTCCTTTCTTTAATCAGAACAAGGCAATCATGGCTAATAGAGCATGATTAATATTTCTTATAACTATAGCTAGTTATATTCCCAATATCCTATTTTTGCCCCTAACAGTCATCAAGAATTTGGGGATTTGACATCAGGACCTACATTGTCAATTCCTTCTGTCCATGCTTCACTGACATTAACATCAGCAAATTCCTCAGTCTTTATATTCACCATTGCCCTCATATCTCTTAAGTGCTAGACATGTTGCAGAAGCCAATATACCTCATTTGCTAGTATCCACAAGTATGAGTCATTTTAACTCTGGTATAAAAGCATGCCAGTGATTATCATGCAATGGTGTTCTTCCAGCCTTCTGCCAGTAATGATCCAGTTCCAGAATTCCATTTATTTTTTTAGGGAAATAAATATTTTTTATTCATTTCTTAATACACGTGTAAGAAACATTCAAACCTGTAAAGAATTTTTGTGAGTTTATTTGATCCAAACTATCTATAATTGCTGGGAAGCAGAATCTCAGCAAATTAAGATAATGCTTCCGAGAATGTCAGTTTTTCACCTTGTCACAATCAAAGGAGGAGATGTAAGTGGCTTACCTGAAAACCCTTGGTGTTAGATTAGGAAGGCAGGAGAAAGAGAAGCAGGAAACCTCTGGGATTGCAAAAAAAATAAAATGATAGACACATGCTTCTTTTACATAGGTGGGTACAGGATAGTTAACAGTCAACAATTAACACAATAACAATAACAATGAGGGAATTGGTGGTCTCCACCATGGTACATTGATTGTGCCCTGAAGGTCCAGAAAAAGGAAGTTACAAGTTACCCTCACATCCCAAAGTATATTATCATAGATGCAAAAGGACAATAGGCTCAGTTAAGATCAAAGTTGATCTTTGGCAGATAATATACCAGCCCTAGGACTTGACTGCACACTATAAACTGCTTTTCAATTTAAAAGGTTTTAATTTCAGACCATTCTTTGTAGTTACTTTAGGTCTCTGATTTTGCAAGGCCTCCATGCAGGCCTTTCCTGAGGTGGTCAGGTTAACATATGTCCCCGTTTCATCCACACATGTGAATGTATGATAAGAGTAAAGTGCTGTCTGGCTTTTTAGAAATCATGATACCTACTCCACAGAGGTATTTTTGAGTCTGACATATTCTAAATGCATCAAACATTTTAACAAGAAAACTCCTTTTTCTTTAATAAAATAAATGGCTTTTTGTACTCACTGATTTACTCTGCCTTGTCACTCCTTCCCTTCTTTTCTCCTCCACTGTCATTGCTAATAGCTTTTTAAAAAAAATCTATCTTTATTATTGAAAGAATTACAGATGTCCTTTTTTATTCCCTGTTGATTCCTTCTACCCTGCCCCATACCTACCTTTCCCCACCCCAAGGCTTTTACCACACCATGGTCTGTGTCCATAGGTCATGCACATCCATATATATATATATATATATATATATATATATATATATATATATATATATATATATATATGGCTAATATGCAAAGTGTCCCCTCAGGAGTTTGACCGGGAGACTGGGAGTTAGATCGCTCAATATTACATGTGCTGACCACCAGGAGGTGGCGCAGAATGAAGGAAGGCCCTAGCTGGCAACCTCAAGGCACCAATTGGCCCTGATTGCTAGCCAGGCCTAGGGACCCTACCCATGCATGAATTTCATGCACCAGGCCTCTAGTATGCATACACATTCTTTGGTTAATCTCTCTCCATCCCTCCTCCAACCCCCACCCCCACCTTCCCTCTGAGTATTCCATCTGAAAATCTGCTTCCTACAATCAGTTCCAACAGTAATTATCTTAGTTTGGGTTCTTCCAGAAGCTGACCCCATGACAAATATTCAAAGGCAAATAATTTATTTGGGAAATGATCCCTGCCAACAACCAGTAGAGCCAGGAAATGAGACAGAAAAGAGGAAAGAAGGCAGCTAATAAAGAATGCATTAACAAACAAGGTAGCCCTGTAGGCATGGAGCTCAATCCAATTGGGAAACTCTAGGAGCCCACAGAACACAGATTTACACTATCTCACTGAGTGGCAATTGCTTGAAGGCTGCTCCAGGCATCATTAATTCTCTAGCACTCTAGGCTACCTAAGCTTGAGGACAGACCTCTAGAGTCCAGAGAACAGCCTCAGGAAAATGCAATTTGGGTTGGAAGTTTGAAGTTGGGACAGTGGGCAAGAGAATTATTAGAAATCAGGAAAGGCACTGACAGAACCTGTTGGATCAATAATATTGCTTCCTAAAACCTACCAGTATAACTACTTCCCTTATGGATGTTTTGTTCTCCAATACAAAGATGATATATTGGTAAAAATGTTGCAGAAGACCAAAGAAATACCAAGTACACTTCCTAGAGAAAGGGAGGGACCCCGTTTATTAACACTAGTGGACTCGGGAATAATTTCCAAATCAGAGTGAAGAACACACAGAGGGCTTCACTTTTTATAACCTTCTGGTTTTATAACCTTTGTCTTGCAGATATAGTTCTGCCCCCTTTCCTGGGCTTACAGGAAGGCCCCCAGGTGTTGGGGGTCCCCAGGCCATATCCGATTATCTGTCCTAGGGCCAGAGTTAACGACATCCCCCCCACTCCCCCCTGCCAGGGCAGTGCATTGTTCACAGTTTTTGTGGCCTGACTTGCCTTGCGAGACCAGTTCCCTCCTCAAAAATATCTGCTGTGAAATTTCCTGTACATATAAATGCAGATGCATTTTTGCTTTAATTTTCTTGAAATTCCAGAATTTACACCAA
This sequence comes from Corynorhinus townsendii, assembly GCA_026230045.1. NCBI lineage: Eukaryota > Metazoa > Chordata > Mammalia > Chiroptera > Vespertilionidae > Corynorhinus > Corynorhinus townsendii. The sequence goes on along the minus strand of JAPDVU010000001.1, from coordinate 109,831,785 downwards.
ATGTCCTGAGTCCATCTAGATTTAAGAGTCGTCCCCGCCCCCCCCCCCCCAGGTCATTTCTTTATTAGATGATTTGGGTAGCTGTGATACCCCAAATGGCAAGCTCAGACTCTTCTCACAGGTTCTTGTCTCATGAAGTTTGAAGAATAAATTCTCAGACTAAAAGATTTTAAGCAAAAGTGTGGAAGTTTATTGCAAGTGTATTGTGGACGAAAGGGGCTGCATGCTACTTGACAAGCTCAGGGAAGGCCTGCGTGGCAGTCTTGCAAACTTGAAGTGTTATGGGGCGACCCACAAGAGACGACCACCAGAGACAGAGATCAAAATGTATGAGCCTTTATTAAGCTGGCCAGCAACTACAGTTGCAGCACTTCACCGCAGTAAAGGCCGAACTGCAGTGCAGACCACAGGTGTTACAGCAAATTTATACTCAGGAACCACGAGAGGGAGTTAGGACAGTTACAATGACAACCCATTCAGGGCACAGGTGGCTGGGCACGCTTGACCAGAGTGTGAACCACCACCTCCCTCCAAACTCCAACTGACCCATTGTTCGGTGACCTACTGCACCTCCCTCTGTCTTAAGGCATCCTGCCCCCAGGCAACGGAGGCAACCTTGGAGCTGTGCAATGTTTGCAGCCCAGAACAAAAGACCTAAAGTAGCCCTCACTGGTTCGGCTCAGTGGATAGAGCATTGGCCTGGGGACTGAAGGGTCCCAGGTTTGATTCCAGTCAAGGGCATGTACCTTGGTTGCGGGCACATCCCCAGTAAGGGGTATATAGGAGGCAGCTGACCAGTGTTTCTAACTCTCTATCCCTCTCCCTTCCGCTCTGTAAAAATCAATAAAAAGTATATTAAAAAAAAAAAAAAAAGACCTAAAATAACCACAAAGGATCGTCTGAAATTAAACTTTAACTAAAAGCAGTTATGGTGGGTAGTTACATCCTAGGCTGGTATCTTCACTGACAAGGTCAACCTTTACTGTAATTGAGCCTATCTGTCTTTTTGTATCTATAATAACCTCCTTCAAATGCCTAAGTTGTAACTTCTCTTTTTCCAGACACCTTGGGGCACACCCTAATGTGCCTGGGTGCCAAGACAGATACCACAAATTCCTTCATTGTTATTGTTATCATGTTAATTGTTGATTGTTACTATCCTGCACCCACCTAAGTATGTGTCAGTCATTTTACTTTTTATCCAATCCCAGGAGTTCCTCCCCCTCCCCCTGCTTGCTTTTCTCCTGCCTCTCTAATCTATCACCAATGGATTTCCTGTAACCCACCTACATCCCTTCCTTTGATTGCAATGTATAAAAATAAAAATAGATGAGAAACCGCCATTCTCTGGAGCATTATCCCAATCCGTGAAGATACTGCTTCCCAGCAATTGTGGACAGTTTGGCTCAAAAAAACTCACAAAAATTCTTTATAGGTTTGAATGTTTTTACATTAACAGTTTACAAACTCCCTGCTGGGGAAAGTTCCCCAAATGGGAAAAAACTCCCTCTCTCTCTAAAAGGGAGAAAAATACTAGTCCAGTGGAACTCTGTCTACAGGTTTATAAATGGTGACAGTTATTTGTCTGTAAATGCCACCTTCTAATTGGACCCTTCCTTATTTATGTCCTTCATTCTTTCCTACTTAGCCGCTTTCCCCCTTTTCCTTGTGGTATTAGTTTCCAAGTTTCAAAACTCACCTGGTGTCACCCTCTTCTTCTTCCCTTATCTTGTAATATTCCTGCATCCTCTGTGTATGTAAGGTAAGGTAAACAATCTGGTGGTTTAGAGCTGTCTCTGTCCATCCCATGTGCATTCCTCTCCCATGCACCCCCTTCCCTAAAACTGTCTCTGCTGTCTCCAAAATCCTTTCAGCTGTATTAGTAGAGAAGTGTTGAATCTAACCTTAAGCATACCTAGTGAAATGGAAATCACAAATGGCCTGTGTTTACTTTACAATCCCAGGTTAAATCAGCATCTAAATTTACCTTTACCTGTTTGTTTGTGTGGTTTCCTTTGCCAACAGTTGTGTCTGGATCAAGCAGAATAGGGAAACTAAGACAGAGAGTTAAAAAAAAGTTTGCAGCCACCTAGTAAATCCTATCTTCCCTGAACCAAAGGCACTTAAGAGTAAATGGTTTGCAATTTTCCTTCTCAACCAAAGGGTAAATAGCTTAGCTCACACTACTCAGGGAGATAGATAACAGAAATCTAAGTGCCATTTGCAACCCCACCCAAGGACAGACAAATTAAGAGAATAAATTTCATTTTGTTACATCAGCATAAAGCTGATGAATATTCTATTGATCTGCCTTTAAGACTCTCCTAAACACGCAGCCTTGAAAACGAAGGTCCCAGGGTGCTCTCCCTTCAGGGATCATGCCTCTGCCATTCCCCTCCCTTTTTCCTTCTCCCACAGCCATGTATCCCCTGACCTCTAAGGGACCCCATGATACTTGCAACTAGGGGAGCAATGGGTAGCAGTAGCTCCTTCCTGGCTAACCCCCTGAACCTGTCTCCAAGACTCTCTTTTCTCTGACTTCCCACTGAGCCAAAGCAGCTCCACTTAAGTATATTTCTGCTGCGGTCAATAAATTCTTGGCTTGCTTTTCTACATTTTGTTTCTTGGTTGGAATCTTTCCTTCAAGAAGACAAGAAGAGTTCTCCTCCTCTACTTGTAACATTTGCAGTCTTCTTATCTTAAACAATTTCCTTCTATCTACTTTCCCAAGAGATTTATGGTTGTAGAGTTTATACTGGAACCCATTTTGGTTGCTGTGTCAAAAGCTTAGCATAAGTAGCTGTTCCCGGGAAGAACTAGATGTTATCACTATTTTTCAGTTTAGCTTAGTTTAACATTTGATACAATAGAAACAAACTTCCTGCAGTGTCATTCATGGTGGCTATTGATCTCAGTCCTTTATCAAAAGCTATATTCGCTGGTTGCCAATTTTTTTTCCTTTTCAAGTATTATCCCAACCTTCTGAAACCTCAAAGCAAATATCAATAACCTACAAATGCATAGAGTTGACATTTGGAGAGTTCAAAACTTAAATGTTTCTTTATTTTTTCATGACTTTTCTCAACCAGTTTTATAAAGTTGTTATTCTGAAAAAAGGATATATATATATATATATATATATATATATATATATATGTCTTTTTTTCATTAATTCATATGTAAACTATTTTTCTGCATTTACATTTTGGGTATATTTCCATATACACATACCAAAAATACTGGAAAATATCTAGATTTTTAAAAAATCTGGACATAATCAGATTATACCTTTTGTCTTTACCAGCTTAAATTTTAACTTAGCAAAGTTTTCATCTTTTCTCCTGAAACCTCTCTCTTTTATGTACTAAAAAAATGTAAACACAAGAAAACTCACATGTGTATTTGTGATATTTGCATATGAATGTATGGTAATGTTTCCAGTTTCAGTAATATTCAATCAAATAATAACACTTGGGTGGTAATATCTCTAGCTAACACCTAATAAACATTTACTAAATGTAGTTATTATTGAAATATAACTTTTAAAAGCATACTTACTAATAGCACATGTGGTAGGCTGAATAATGGTCCCTAAAGACGTTGAGGCCCTATTCCCTAGAATCTCTGAATGTTCCTTTATATGGCAAAGAAGGACTTTGCAGACTTTGATTACATTTAGGAGATAATGAGATTCATTATCTTGTATTATCTAAGTGGGCCCTAAATGTAGTCACAAGTGTCATTACAAGAGGAAGGAAGAGAGATTAACCACAAAGAGAAAGAAGCAATGTTATACAAGGAAGGGGTCATGAGCGAAAGAAATGTAGGCAGTTCCTGAAGCCACAAAAGCCAATAAAACAGACTTTCCTGCCCGCACCTAGTTTAGCACTGGGAGACTTATTTTGGACTTCTGGCCTCGAGAAATGTAAAATAATAAGTGTTTTGTTCTAAGCCATTAAGTTTGCTAATTTGTTACTGGAACCATAAAAAATTAACATGGCACACAAACTCATTCTGTAAACACACACACACACACACACACACACACACACACACACAGGATTTAATTGCAGAAATTTTCTTTCAAAGATAAGAGATGGAATTCCCAGAGTATTTATGTGAGTAAAAATCACAATCTCTGAAGAAACCTTCAGATAAGGAAAGCCTTCATATCTAACACATCTCTTTAATGCCTATTATGAATGAAACCCTATTACCATCCTATGTGTTAACAAAGCATTGCTGATTTTATGCAAAATGGAAAAATTGATTACATGTGTCTTCTACAACTTTCTTTTTCAGCAATCTTTTCTATAAAGCCTATGTGATCTCCAGCCACTCTTTACTATTCTGTTCAGAAAGAATGTGATAAATTTTTAAAATATATATTTTTTTATTTCAGAGAGGAAGAGAGAGAGATATAAACATCAATGATGAGAGAGAATCATTGATCGGCTGCCTCCTGCACACCCCCTACTGAGGATCGAGCTCCAACCCATGCATGTGCCCTGAGTGGGAATCAAACCATGACTTCCTGTTTCATGGGTCAATGCTCAACCACTGAGCCACACTGGCCTGGCAAGAATGTGATAAATTTATTATTAGTAATATTAAAGTTAATGATGGCTGGTTTTCATTTTAATATAGGTTATACCTATATTAAGGGATACATTGTTTTGTTTGTTTTATTGAGAAGGCCAGATTTCTCTGACTACGTTTTCAAGGGTCTCTAGAATCACATCCTATCTAATAAAAGAGAAACATGCAAATTGACTGTACTTCCGCTACTCCCACAAGCCATGTCCACCAGCCAATCAAGAGTGAGTATGCAAATTAACCCAACCAAGATGGTGGTTAATTTGCATATCCAGGCGCAGAGTGAAGACTGAAGACAGTGTAGAAGGAAGCCAAGTGCTGCAGAAGGGAGGGAAGCAGGCAGGGCAGCGGAGAAGGCTGCAGGAAGCCCTATTTTTGCAGGAATCTTTCTGCAATGGGACTCTAGTTTAAAAATAAACAGCCAAATCTGCATCAATTCAAGTTCACCTATGCCCAAATGAAGCAGAATCAGCCCACAGGACCCTGGGTGATCAAGAATATAAGAGATGTGTTGCAGTAACAAAGTACTTGTAAAACCTGAAGTTATAGATTTCTTTCTGCCCAATAAGTTAGAAAGCCCTGACCTATTTCTTTCTTTCTTCCAAATGTGTGCTCCAAGAATTCTGTATTAGTTTTGATATAATAAATGGAAATAAAGTCAGATACAATGTGAAGAGTAGGGATGTGAGCAACTGCTTCCCAAGGCTAAACTTGAGACAATACTCATCCCAGCCAATGAGGCACAAAAACAAGTGTTTATGGTAGACCAAACCTCAAGTTCCACTTCCTTCTGGGTCCACAATGGGTTTCTTTGAAATGTAACATGGGAATTGAGGAATTTATTATGAGGAGGGCAAGAAAAAGAAAAATCAACATCCAGTGTATCGTTTATAATCATGCTGAACCTGAAGAAATAAGGTTTATCTGGCATTATGTAGGTTCTAGAGAGGTATATTTTACTTCATGTACATCAGTGGTTCTCAACTTTTCTAATGCTGTGACCCTTTAATACAGTTCCTCATGTTGTGGTGACCCCAACCATAAAATTATTTTCATTGCTACTTCATAACTGTAATTTTGCTACTGTTAATGAATCGTAACGTAAATATCTGTGTTTTCCGATGGTCTTAGGCAACCCCTTAGGTCGCCCCACAGGTTGAGAACTGCTGCTGTAGAGCCTAGAGTCTTCCTATTCCTATTTCCTTCCAGCCACAGACTACTATTAAGTTTTGTGATTAACAATAAAGAAGTAAATATCAGAAGTACTGAAAAGTGAAGTTCAGAGAGCAGATCTCCTTGCAGGTTCTTGTCTCACAAAGTTTGAAGAATAAAATTCATGGACTAAAAGGACTTGTTAGTAAAAGGGTAGAAATGTATTGGAAGTAAATACACACTCCCATATAGAGAGATGTTCCCAAGGGGATAACCAACTAAGCCCCTAATCCTAAGGTTTGTAAATGCTGTAGTTCAAACATGTGAAACTCCAGGCCCGCGGGCTAAATGCGGACCACAATGAATATTTTTGCAGCCCAGGCAATAGAACGGATTGTAAGAAATGTTTTAATGAAAATTTCATAACTTAATTTTTACAATATTCTGTTATACATAGTCCTAATATATAAAGAGCCAGGGTCCATCAAGACCTAAACAACTGGATGGATGATTGAACACCAGGTTACACGTGCAGCAGGCTTGGGTGGGTGGGGACTTGTGGCAGCAGGGACGGGGGTGGGGGAGGCAGGCCAGGTGGAGGGCAGCCTATACTCCCTACATGGCGGGGGCAGTGGGGCTGTGAGCACTCCTGATGGCCCACAGGCACTGCTTCAGCTCGGCCCACAGGCTTTGCTTGGCGCCTCTCACAGCCGCTGCCAAGTGCTGTGGTATAAAACACATGGGTAAGTTAACAGAAGCGCAGGCACCACCTCCATGCCACACCCCCGCTTCCATCAGTCCCATCAGCCCAGAGGCTCCCTCCCTGAGCTGTTTCTGGGGAGGCCTGTGGAAAGATCCTGCCCTCAGAGTGCACTTGGCTCCAGAGGAGGTGGGCAGCACCACCACTGTAGGCCTTGTGGTGGGCAGCCCAGCTCCCTGTGTGCCGAGGGCCTGGGAGGACCCCAGCAACAGAGGTAGCACAGGGCCTGGCAGTGAGGTGGCTGTAGCGGCAGCTGCTCCTGCGACTGAAGGCATGCTGGTTGTCTGAGAAAGCCTCTCAGCTGGCCGCCCTTGCGCTTGCCCTTGCCTTACTGCTGGCTGATTCTGGTGCAGCCTCCTGGTGCATGACTGCAAGGACGGCCACCGTGGCAGGCCAGATTGATGTCCTCCTGGCCGCACTGTGTGGGTTTGCAGATCTGCACAGGCACAGGTCTCCGGTGTGCACATCCTCTCCACCACCCCTCCTGTGTGAATGTCCCCCGGTACTCTGTCACCCAGGCATGCCCGCAACAGTCCCAGACCACAGCACATGCATGCTCTCTCCACCCCTCCACTGCACCTCCGTCAACCCTGGCATGCCTATGTCCCCTACAAGACATGTACACATCCTCTCTGGCACACTCACGTCCTTTGGAGCATGTCTGGGCACCTGTGAGATGACAGTGAGAGGGCTGAGTGGCGATGCCCTGTTCCTGCAGAGGCCAGTACAGCGACCAGATCACCTCTGGGGGGCTAATGCAGGTGCTGACACGGGAGCAGGTGTGGACAGACACACCTGGTGGGCACAGGCAGCCCTTGCTGAGGTGCCTTCAGTCAGCATTAGAAATCAGGAACCCAGAGGAGGTGAGGAGGTCTGTCCTCTCAGTGAAACGGTGGGATAGTCGGGGCGACTGCAGAGGAGGAATGTACACTTTGGGTGCCAGCACCCATGGGCATAGGCTGCCCTGACTGAGCCTCGCTCACTTGGGGCCTAGCGCAGTTCTGCCAGGCAGTGGGTGACAGGGCGTGCTTTTCTGAGTTAATGAGAGAAAACATTGATTCTCCCGCTGCCCGTGAAGGTGGAAAGCAGAATGGGAAGACATGCGAGGAGTGAGCGAGGTTCCCTGTCTGGGGGTGCTAAACCCACCTTTGGTTCCTTTCACCGCTGACTAGAGATATACAGGGTGTCCCCCCAAAATGTATACACACTTTGAATACATACTAATCCCAATGGTTGTAAGCATGAAAAGAAAGAAACAGCAATGGAGCTGTCATCTGTTAAAAGTGCGGGCACAAACCGGTAGTGGGACATTTCCTGAGGGGTCCCGGATTGGAGAGTGTGCAGGCCAGGCTGAGGGACCCCTCCCCCACCCCCGTGTGCGAATCTCATGCACCAAGCCTCTAGTTATTAATAAAAAACTATAATGTTTGCTAATGACTTATTACTATAATCGTATTTCATTCATTTCCCATAGTGCCTTATGCACAGGCACACCATTTCTCTCCACTAATACTAGCAGTGAATATTTTACCAGTCAATTGCTATGTCGTTAGTCTTGGACTGACTTGGTTGGTGTGTGCAACAGGAAATATTTTGCTTTTGAATAACATGAAAAATAGTTTTATTTGTATTACGTTTATTAATTTGTGCAATTATTCACTGTCTGGTAAGTTAATGTTCAAGAAAAAATAGTAAGTTTTATTAAAATCTTCTATTACTTTATGTTAACCATTGTTCATTTATTTCAGCCCTTTGTATTCAGCATGTCTCTACTGAAATAAACCTACATTTCTATGAAAATTTATGCTTTTTTTTTTTTTGTGGCTCACATAAGCTTCAACCTTGTTTATTTGGCCTGTGTTAGCCTTTGAGTTTGACATGCTTGCTGTAGTTCTTTGTCTCTTCATTCTCCCTTCTAATTGGACTCTTTCCCCATTTTATGACCCTGTGCTTTTCTAATTGGTCACTCTTTTGCAGAATGTCAGCTTCAAAGTCAAAAACCCACATGGTGCTCCCCTCTCTCTCTCTCCTTCTTATCTTGCAACTTTCCTCTTTCTCCTGTGAAAATGTTTCCCTCTTTCCAGCATTGGTTCCCATTTCTCTATGGTCTGTGAAAGTATGTTTCCTTCTCCCAATACTCTGTGACTTTTCTTTATCCTCTGTGAATATATGCTTCCTCCTCCTTATTCTGTTGCATTTCTCTATCCACTGTAAAAGTAAGATACTCATTTTGGATCTCCAAGCCCCCATCTATGCATTCCTCTCCCATGGACCCTCTTTATTTCTAAGACTCCCTAAATCTGCCTATTTGTCTCTAAAATCCTTTTAGTATCTATACTATGCACTTCGTTTATTGTGAGGTTAGATATATACTGTTCTCATCCCCTCCAAAAGTCCCATGTCCAATATTAATAAGTCTTCAGAAGCAAAGCCTGGGTGAAACAAACTAATAGCTAACAGAGATGGTGTTATTGCACCTTGGAAAGGAAATCCTTGCACAGAGAAAAATCTATACATTCATCCTTGGTAGATTTCATTAATATGTTTGGAAATTGGAACTGGGGATGTGCATATCAATTTGTACTTCAAATATACATGAGTGGCCAGCAATGAGAACCAATATCAACAAAAGCAACACACACACACACACACACACTAATAAGATTGTTATGGATTGATTTCTTTTCATTAAAGCATGAGTAATCAAATTTTAAAAAATGGTCTAAGAAAAAAATATTATCTCTGGTGACAAAAAATAAATCAGCATTGTAAGAAAGAGGCAGGCACAGATGATTTCCAAGGGGCTAAGTTTGTTGTGTAAATCTAAGGATTATTAAGGGCAAAGATAATTTCATCAAATCAGCACACCCTGTTCTTGAGACAACTTAATGATGCATATCAAGCTTCATGAGCAACCAGTAAAATTGCTCAGTATAGTTTTGACAGTCACATAAGAAGAGTGACTAGTCTATTTACTCAGCTTTCATACTGAACAAAGAAAAAAAACATACAATTGAAATGGTTTGGTTCTACTCATAAGAATTATCTATATGGTCACAGTTTGAAGCAGTTGTCAAGAGTACTAAGATAGGGTTTTGGGGGTACCCAGATTGCTGAATATCGTAACTTTTAAACAGCCACCTACTATTTAAACTAGTTTCCTCATGGAAAGAAGAAGGAGGAACACCCATGCAAACACATGCTCTTTCTTACTAAGATGTCTTTGTCCTAAGCTCCACCCAAGTTTACTATTGAGTCAGTTGTACTCCTGGGACTTTAAGGACCCCTCACATGTCTAAAGCACTGCATAGATTAAGTCATTTATTTGCTTACACTAGGACTCTATCAAAACTTTAGCTCTGCCTACCTTAGTATTTTCATACCAAAGAAAAGTGAATTCAAACAAAAGCAAAGCTGACATCTCTGTTCCAGGCATTCTCAGTCATTCTTTCTTGATGTTCTGAGGAAGTAGGGTGAGGGTCAGAGAAGTGCTGCAGAGAGCATCCTCTCACAAGCAGGCAAGGACCTGCTCCCCTCTCCCTGCCACACTCACACTTGGTTATTACCATTGTATTCCCAAACTGTTGAAAGGAATTCTAAGGGAAAAATAGACAAGTTTAGGGACTAAAGAGGGTCCATGGGGGATGAATGCATTTGTGAAGGACAGGTATCTCTGGCCTGAGCAATTAAAGCAATTATAAGGTAGATCAAAAGCAGCCTTGACTTGAACACTTGAACAGCTTGGAGATGCCAAAATGTTTATCTTACTTGTACAAAGGATAAAAAAAAAAGGCTCAGGATAAGGGGGAAGAGGACATACATTCACAGAGGATAAAGAAAAGTCACAGGATAATGGACAGATGGAAACATATTTTCACGGAGAATAGAGGATGTTGCAAGATAAGGGGAGAGAACAAAAGGGGCACCACGTGAGCTTTGGCCTTTGAACTTGATGCTATGTAACAAAATAACCAATGAGGAAAGCACAGGGGTCCTAAATTAATGAAAGGTCCAATTATGAAGGGTTGGGTTCAAACAAAGAACTGCAGCATGTATAAACCAGAGACAAAGGTATGCGAGGAGGATTTTTTTATTTTGAGAGAGAGAGAGCAGGCTTTTCCTAGATGAAGTTTGTATATTTTTCCAATAAACTTCTACATTTTTATTAAAGCAATCGGTTATTTCACTAATTTATTCTTCATCTTCATCAGACAAGAACCCATGAGAAGGAGTCTGTACTCTGAACCCCACATTTCACTATCAAATGATAAGGGGACATTATCTTCTAGTTCAGTAACTGTTCCTGCATTTTACTTACCCTTTCTGATAGAGTGGGGTTGAAAAAGCATGGGTAATTTGAACTAGAATGGGTCCCAAACATGTCTGGGCTGTTGCCATACTATATGCAGAGTGGCAGATGGGCACTGGTGGGGACAGAGCGCTCAAGAGAGAATTGAAAACACCTTGACTGAACTTTCCTAAGGCCACTTCCTCTGAGTCTTTGTATCCAGCTGATGCTAATGAGGTGAATCACAGCCTCTCAAAATATTTTGACAGTTCTTAATGTGTGTGTGTTTTTATCCCCAGAGATCTTTAAAATGCATCAGAGCAGGATACTATTTTTTTCCATTTAGTTTACCCCAAGGCCACACTGTACATTCAGTTTAGTTACACAGTATTTTATTTCCAATTACATCAACGAAGTAGTAAAACGAGCTCACAAAACAGAATACAGTGAGCACTAGGTTGCCACATAATTAAAACATTCATACTTTCTCCTCTACCACACACATACTATCTCTCTACCAACCTGCTTTCTGTTTACCATGACATGTCTCACTTACTAAAATTTTATAAAAATGTAATAGAAACATTTGCACTTCTTGATCTGCTGCAAATCATTTTCTTAGTGATTTCATGTGCTCAATATGCCCAAAACTCTAAAATTTACATCTCCAAACCAGACTACACTATTAAAATTTCAACTCATATATCCACTATTTCCTTGACATCTATACTTGTATGCCTAATAGACATCTCAAATCTAATGTGCTTGTGTTATTTAATCTCCAAAGTGGGCCCTAGTGAATCACATGTTCCTTATTCATGGCTTTGGAGATCCCTGCCACATTGAGTCTGGGTTGCTTACTACAGTAAATGCAGTAGAAATAGTTGGTGCTAGGTTAAGTTCTAAGTGTTAAGAAAGACTGGCAAGTTCTGCTTTTGTGTTTATGGAGCCCTAACCCATCACCTTGTGCTACTGTGTTGGAGACCCTAAATAAAGAGACCACATGCAAAAGCCCCATAAAGAAGAGAGAACCCCATTTGGTCTATGTCCCAGATATTCAGCCATCCATACCAAAATACTAATCTATATATATAAAACCCTAATATGCAAATAGACTGAATGGCAGAACAACTGAACAATCAGTCAATATGAAATGTGCTGACCACCAGGGGGTGCATGCGGAACATGGCAGGTGTCAGCAGCAGGCAGCAGAGCATGGAACATGGCGGGAATCGACCATGGTGAGATGGTGGAGCAGGTGAGCGGGGACATCAGGACAAGGCGGGGCACTAGCTGCTGTCATCGGGGTGAGCCTCTGGTGGTTACTGAAAATTCTTTGCTCCTATGCACCACAGTCCCACCCAGTGCTTGCACCAGCTGCCGGTGTCAGCTCCGCTCACACCTGCAGCTGGCGCTGGCCCTGATTGCTCAGCGCCTTCAGCGGGTGTGAGCAGCAGCCTCTCAGGGCTTCTCCACCTCCCCCTGCTCCTGAGGGGCAATCGGAGCTGGCAGCTGCCACTCACACCCACTGCTGGTGCGGGCCCCACTTGCACCCACAGCCGGTGCCAGAGCTGCCACTCACTCCTGCTGATGTTGCTGTCAGTGAGTGTGAGTGGGGCCCGCACAGTCAGTGCATGGAGCAGCGGTGGCAGGAGTGGGGCTGCCGACAGAGAGGGGACCGGGGCCACAGCAGGAGGGCCTGGGTAGGTTCTCAGAGGATGGGCCGAGACCAGCCCCTGTGCCCACTGCAGCCTCCCAGCCCACAGTTCCTTTCAAGGTGCATGAATTCATGCACTGGGCCCGTAGTATTTAAATAAAGCCATATTGGACATTTCAGTCCAAGTCATCAACTGCCTATCCTATATAATAAAAGCCTGATATGCGAAGTGTCCAACCATTTGACTATTCGACCAGTAGCTATGATACACACTGACCACGAGGGAGCAGACGCTTTGACCGGTAGGTTCCTTGCTGTTGGGGTCTAGCTGATCGGGACTGGGCGAGACAGGCCCGACATGCCTTTGAACCCTCCCTCAGTCCCTCCACAGCCCTGATTATGCACTGGTGCGGTCCCTCGGCTTGCCCTGCAACCTCTCACAATCCGGGACCCTCAGGGGATGTCAGATGTCGGAGAGCCAGTTTTGACCAAATCCCCACAGGCCAGGCCGAGGGACCCACTGGTGCATGAATCTGTACACTGTGCCTGTAGTATCCATACAAGAGACTCCCAACAAACCAGTCCAAAAACTATACAGTTGAACATCAGTCATTCATCAGCATTATGAAAAATAATCAAATAATGGCTCTTTTAAGCCAGTATGATTTGGGGTGTTATTTGTGTAATAATTGATAATCTCATCTGGATGTTTAAGGTACATTTCATTTAGATGCCTAAGAGACATCATAACATGGCATGCTCAAGGCTGACTTTTGCCATTAAAACTTATTCCATGCCCAGGCTTTTTCATCTCAATTGATGGCAACCCTATTTTTTTTTCTGTTTGTTTTATTATTTCTCACACTAAATCTAACCTGTCAAATTATTTTGTTTCTATTTTTGAAATGTATCCAAATCCCAACCACTATTCACACACACCCTGCCCTAAAGAATCATTATCTATACATTGGATTACTGTAATAGCATTCTAACTCGTTCCTGCTTCTACCATTGCCACCTGCAGTCTATTCTCAACACAGCAGTCAGAGTAATCCTTTTGGTAAATAAGTTATAATGTCATTTTTCTTTTCCCAAAAGCATTTAGAATGGTTTACAAAGCTCATATAACCTATCTCCTAACCCAATCTTTTTTATTGCATTTGCTCACATTTTTTGCTGTGTTCATTCTCTGCTCTTATTGAACCCCCTGACGTTCTTCAAACTTCTCTGGCACATTCCCAACTCTGGGACTTTTCATTAGCTCTTCTCTCTACCTGGGATGCTCTTTCCCAAGATAAATGCAACACAAGTTAATTCTTATCTTTCAAGTAATGGCTCCATGGCATGATCTATCTCTTTGTTCTACTTCTGATGGGCACTGGATGATTTTCAGTTTGACTATTGTTATTAGTCTGACAGGGCTGCCATAACAAAGTAGACACTGGGCAGCTGGGATGACAGAAATGTATTTTCTCAGAGTTGTGCAGGCTGGAAGAGACCTTTCCTTGGCTTGCAGATTGCCATTTTCTAGCTGTGTTCCTACATGGCTTTTTCTTTTCACACATCTTTTGTATCTCTTTCTTTTCTTGTATGTAAACCAATCATATTGAATTATAGCACTACCCTTATGACCCCACTTAATCTCTAATTACCTCTTTAAAGATCCTATTTCCAAACATTCACTTTAGAGGTTAAGGACTTCAACATAGAAATTTTTGGGGAACACAATTCAGTTCCCCAAATTGCTTTGTGATGAGCATATGTTGGTGAAAAAAAAATACTTACGTTTGATCTGTTCCCAAAACAGGAATTGCTAGATGTTATTATATATAAATGCTCACCTTTCATTGATCTTTCCAGATTGTGTTCCAAAGTGTCTGTAGCAATATTCTCTCCCACCAAAAGTAGTGCAAGAGAATTTTGGTTCCTCTGAAGCATCCATCTTATATAAAAATTGCTGTTTGAAAATTTTAACCCTGCTATTTTGGTTTCTGTAAATGCTTAAATAATAAGGAAAATAAGACTACTCCCATTCCAGAAAGGCCATAAACCATGCCCCAGACAGAGTTGTCAGTACTGGCGCCAGGCCAGGCCTTGAGATATGGTCTCATGGCCCCTTCCCAGCACACAGGCCTTCTTTCTCAGAAAGTCTGGAAGTCTCATTCCAAATTTGGAAGACAAAGAGCTGAAAAAAGTATAAATACGGAAAGTTTCCTCCATGTTGGGGGGCCCAGAATTTGAAAGACACATTTTTCTCTGGGCCTGGCATAATTACAATAAAATGTAACTCCCCTTTCTCTATGTGTTGCTTGGTTTTTCTCTGGTCTTCTGTAACACCTCCTCTGCATCCTCAATCTACATTCTTGCTATGTGGTCTCTCCTCTTCAAATTCCAACTACCTGTGTTTTAAACTTCTGTGTTATATTCATTTGGTAAACAGGATCCTGAGGTGACTCTATGATTCTCACCTCCTTTCTTCATGTGATTTTTTCCTCTTGAACAAGAATGAAAACTATCTTCTTTTTAGCTACTAGAACATGGGAAAAGTAATGAAATGGTTACTTTTGTGATTATGTTGCATTACACAACTCTCCACCTTAGCAGACGAAGCAAGAGATTCTCCTACTGGCCTTGAAGAATTAAACTGCTTACTGTGAGGGAGAGGACTACTGGGGGGTGGAGAGACGGGGGAGAGACCATGTGGTGAAGAATTACAGATCTCTAGAACCTAGCCAATATTCAGTGAGAAAATAGAAACCTCAGCTCTAGCACCACTAAGAAGTAGATTTTGCCAGCAACTGCATGAGCTTGGAGGAGGACCCCAAGCTTCATAAAAGAACACAGCTTGACCAATGTCTTGACTGCAACTTTCTGAAATACTTAGCAGAGGACCCAGTGAGGAGATGTTCATACTGCTGACTTATGGAACTTGCAAAATAATGCCTGCCGGGCTCCATTGATTCTTTCAAGTCATCAGTCCATTCTTAATTTTGTACCTCACTTTGTTTTGCCTGCTTTTAAGATTTACTTTTATTTGATTTTCACAAGTTTTATTGTGTGCCCTTATGTAGTTTTATTTTTATTTTCTTCTAGTAGTTTTATTTGCTTCTACTAAGGATCTGTGATATTTATTTAATTATTTGTATTGATATTTGATAGCTTGAGATTTTTCCTTGTAATTGTCTCTTTGGATACTACTGCTATATTGTCTTTCTCATCTCCTTCTAAGAATTCAAGTACACACATTAGACTTTTTCATCATGCCCCATAGGTCTTTTGCACAATTATATATATATTGTTTACCCTTTTTTTCCTGGATAGTTTCTTCTTATATGTCTTACTATATATTTGCTTTCAGTTATGGTTAATATTCTATTAAATAAGCTATCCATTGAGTTAAAATTGTTTTAATTATTGTAGATTTCAGTTACATAATTTCCATTAGTGTGTGTTTTTTTTCAATAGTTTTTAGTGTTTGACTTAAATGCTCAATTTTGTTTTTTATTTTCTTGATCATCACACACATTTTTATCCTAAAGTTTATATCTGGATTCCTAGTATGATTTTTTTTTTTTACTGTCTATAATTTCTCTTGATTTTCCAACTGGAATTCATGTTTCTAAATATACCTGATTATTTTTTTAAGTATCTGCAGTTGTATATTTGAAAAATATAAAGATAATTTGAGGTTTTTCTGGTTATCTCATATTTGGTGACAAGCTGTTAACAGTAACAGATACATTAAGCCTAGTGGTTAACTATGGTCACTCTTCCTTCATATGTCTTGAATTCCAAAATGTCCCCCCATCTTCAAAAATACTACTCATTTTCTCAAGTTCTCAGTCATGATTTTGCAATTGGAAAAGGCATTGAACTTAAAGTAATACCAGATGCTGGAGTTCTTTCCCCTTTTCTCTCACCTGTCTCCATAATTTCTCACTGCTTTGATAGCTTCTCAATAAGCTCAAAAAATTTTTTTAAAAACAATTTATTCCAATTTCTCTACCTGTTCTCAAAGGAAGAGTTGTTTTAATCCAAAGGTTACCATTGCTCAATAAGAACTTTAAAATAAAATAAGCCTTTTAAATAAGTAAATGCCCTAATAATTTTTGGAAAAGCTATGTGTTCCAAGATAGGTAAAATAATTTAATTGGTCTAGGTAAACAGGTAGCTAAAGCACAAAGTAAAGAAGAAAAAAAAAACAACAAAGAAATTATAAGTTTTGGGAAACTTTGATAAGGAAGGTGAACTTTATAAAGTAGGAAATTTGAATCTGTTGAAGCAATAGAATGATATAAAATATTTTATAAAGGAAAAACATTTATATAAAATATAAGCTATCTTTTGCCTTTAGAGGTTCTACACATTTAGTCTGGGCTAATTTATAAACACTTCTAAGAAAGGAAGGTCTTGACTATATTCCCTATGCTGTACTTTCTATCTTTATGACTTTTTTGTAACTACCAATATTCAGAACAATATTTATGAGTAATTAGAAATTTTTATATTGAACCTTAACACCTATAGATTATAACTAGTATCAGACCCTGTCATAATGTGGAAAACACATTCAAATTTTTCCTTTTTTTTTCCTTTTAACACTGTATACATATCAAAGCTATGAGAAAAATAGAAAGAGAAACAAATTATTGATAATTTTAGGGCTGGAAGGATCCTAAAGTGGATGGTACATTTGATTGAATAATCCCTTAGGCCAATGCAAAAAATAAGTGAAGTGACTGCAGGATTTAGCTGTGTCTTTTTTGATAAGTGGTCTATTCTTTGGTAATAGTAGCATTTTAAACTGTTTCAGAGCAATGTAATAGCTAGTATCTCTTTTTTTTTTTTATCCTCGAGGTAAGAAGAACAGGTATTATTCCTAAAGAGGTTAGGCGAATTACAAAGAAAACAGAGCAAATTAGTGCAGAGCAAAAACTAGAAACAGCTTTTTCTGGTTTTCTGTTTTTCCATTATACCACATTTCCTCCTTGTGATGTTATATGATGTATTACACAAATATATACAAATAATGGTGAGAAAACCATTTAACTTTCCCTTATACACAAACTATTTATAACACTTCAATGCTCATAAAAAATCTTAAGAGATGCACTCAATTAAAATTGCAATAAGTGTTGCTCTCAACATAAACAGCTGTTCAGATAGTATTCCAAAGGTACAGGTGATATTACAAAGAGACATAGTAACATAGTAACATGAAAGGACAAATGAGGAAGGCAAAAGAGAAAGCAACTGAAGCATATCAAAAAAGCAAGAAAATTTCTGCAGCCAATAGCAAGGCTAGAAAGTCAATGTATCAAGTTGACAATGTGCAGCCCTTCTCCAACAAGGCTAACTTTAGGCTGTTGAGATTCTTGCAATAAAGCCCTTTTATATTAGTACTAGTAGCCCTGCACACGAATCCGTGCACCAGTAGTTCTTTGCGGGGCCTGGCCACTCCGCACCCACTGCCTACAGGCTCTCCACAGCCCAGAGGCCCATCTGGGGCTGGGCACGGAACACTTGCCTCATCGCCGGGGTGACAATGCAAGTATTCTCCCCCAAACACCCCCTGGCTGCTCCGTGCCCGCTGCCCAGAGGTCCTCTGCAGCCGGGGTGGAATGCTTGCCTCTTTGCTATAGCAATGAAGCAAGCATTCTGCCAGGCCACTCATGCTGTCCGCTCTCAGCGGCCGCCCCCACGGGACTGGGGGACTCTGGCGGGGCTGAGAGAACTGGGCGCCACCATCTGGTGGCTATGGTCACTGCTATCTTTGTGACGGAGTGATTGCTAATTTGCATATTTCCTTTTTATTAGATAGTGCTAGAGGCCTGGTGCATGAAACTTCACGCAGGGGAGCATTCCTTAGCCCAGCCTGTGCCCTCTCACAGTCTGGGGGCCCTCAGGGGATGTCCTATTGACAGCTTAAGCCACAGTCTGGCCTCCCTCTGCGGGAGGTGACCAGGCGGGCCAATCAGGGAACAGCGCCACCCTCATCATCCCGCCACTGCTGCTGCTGCTACCAGCCTCCCTCTGTGGGAGGCGACTGGACAGCTGATCAAGGAATGGCACCAGCCAGCATGGCCCCAGCCCCCCTGCATCATCCCTCTGCCCACTGGCATGTGCCTTGGCTGGCCTGGCACCGCCTGCTCCCTGGCCCTGCCCCCCCCAACTGGTCATTCCATTGTTTGGTCGATTTGCATATTATCCTTTTATTATATAGGATGTTAACATTAATCAATATGTTTATCATTCTCTTGAACCATTCAAACACATTAGAATGATTTATTTTGTATAATGACCCCTTTAATGCTTTCAACAATGGGAGTCATTGGCCTAGGTGTGGGGAACATAAGCTACATCATCAAATATTCTAGTTCTATCTTTTTTACAAACCAATAAATTAGACACCATACATTATCACTGTGATAATATGAAGTCAATATTTATTTGCATTAGCCATGTAATTACTAAAATTTTGATGGCCATTTTTTCTTACATCTTAGAATTTCCATATGCAATAATGTTTAGAAGATACTGTATTGAGAATTTATTTGGTTGAACTAAAAATATTTATATTTTGATTACAATAGTAAAATGATTTCCTTGGTTTATAATTCTAACTTTATAATTTATTTTAATTTAGTTGAATGGTGGATATATGACTTCCTATTTCTATTTTTGCTATTGAGAAAATAACTGTTAGTTTAGTTTTTACTCTTTGTAGGCAATTGTTCATTTTTCTTTGATTTTAAGATCTTTTCTTACCTTTGATGTTCTGCAGTTCAACTAGCTATCATAATCTGTTATTGAAATTATTTTTCTTTTTTAACTTTATAGTTTTGAAATACAATTCACATTTATTATTATTTTGTATTAGTTTCTGGTGTACAGCATAGTGGTTAGATTGTCATATCCTTTATAAAGTAATCCCCCCAATGTTTCAAGTATCTACTTGGCACTATATATAGATAGTCCTCGGGTTATGTCAGACTTGATGTATGTCATTTCGTGGTTACGTCACCATCTCCCATTTATTTAAAAAAAAAAGTTCTGTCATTTTGACGTATGTACATATGTGCTTTATATTTTTTATTATTTAGTTACCAAAAGTAAAGGTCAGGAATTGTTATCTTTCTTTTAAATTTTTTTCACTGTTTCACTTCATTACTGCTGTGTATATGCTCCATGTGAGTGATGTAGGTGCTTATGTAGGCGGATTCTGACTTATGGCGAAATTGCTTTATGTTGCACCGTAAGAATGGATCTCCGACATAACCCGAGAACCTACTGTATAGTTATTACAATATTATTGACTACACCAGAGGCCCAGTGTGTGAAATTCTTGCACTGGTAGAATCCCTAGTAGCTTCTGGCTGCTGGCTGCCGGCCACTGGCGGCCAGCCGGGTACTCTCTCCCTTCCCCCGGCTGGCCCCACCCCCTGGTCAAACTCCCCATGGAGGGGACAATTTGCATACTACACTTTTATTATATAGAATTCCCTGTGCTGTACTTCCTCGCCCTGTGACTCTTTGTAACTACAAATTGTTACTACTTAATCTCTTCACCTTTTTTTACCTAACTCCTCTTTCCTCTGGCAATCCTTTGTCTGCTCTCTGTATCTATGATACTATTTCTATTTTTTTGTTCATTTTGTTCCTTTCATTACACATATAAGTGAAAACATATGATATTTGTCTTTGTCTGATGTATTTCACTTAGCATAAGACCCTCTAGGTCTAAGTAAAATAAGGTCCATCTATATTGTCACAAATGGCAAAATTTCATTCTTTTTTATGGCCAAGGTTATTTTCTAATTATTATATTTTTATTTTAAGACATTGATCCTTTTTCAAATATGCTTGGCTATTTATAAGTTGCTACTTACATTTTAAACCTTTTTTATTTTATTAACATATAACATACATTTATATAAGTGAATTATATAGTATGTATATAATAATGACATGACATCTCTTGTGCATGATTGTGCGATTGTTTATTGAAAGGATTAAAAAGAATAAAATGGGGCAGAGGAAACTTATTGTGCTTAGCAGATATCTTGCAAAAAGCTTGCATACTTGAGCTCCACATAGCCACTGGGCATCTGGCGCCGGGAGGAACCAAGGACCAGACCCGCCAATCAAGCTCTTTGCAACAGGAGAGACTGCCTGAGCCAGCAGAAGCTGGTAAAAGCCTGCCTCCCCCTTCAGTCGGTGCTGACTCCTTTTTGCAGACACAGCCCACCTGCACCCAGGTGCTTGGAATAAAAGTTCTTTTGATACATTATGACCTCATGTCATAGGTGCACCACCCTGGCCCACTCAGAACCTTTCAGTTATTTCTCTGGACTCAGTCTTGATGGTTGGTTTTCCCATGTGTTTTTTGTTTGTCTGTTTTATTGTGAACTGACCTTCCACAAATTTCTATCTGTGGGGCTCTTTAAAGCCTGAACATAAAAGAACACCATTGAGGATTTGCTTCTGTTTGGGAGGTGAAGGCATTTTAAACTAAATACATCTAACTTTGAAAACCAAAGGGGCAGACTAAAAAGACCCACAATATGGGAACATATGGGAAATCGCTCTTCAAGGGCTCCCAGGCTCCAACTGGCACACCTGGGCCCAGCTCAGAGGCAGCTATGTCACCCAGACTTAAAGTGAAGGCAACTCACCTGCTTATATTAAACCATCGGCCTGAGGGACAGGCATCCAATTTAAACACACATATCAAGGAGCCCGCTGAAACATTCTCTGGGACCGACTGGCATGAGGTATCTCTGCACTCCCCCTTTGCCTGGCTCCAGAGCACCTGTCTCCAGGAAGGGAGCTTTTACAGGCATCTGGCACCTTGATTCTTAGGATGCCACATGGGGGACAGATTGCCCCATTGGACTGTAATTATTGGTGTGAGCCAGAAATAAGCTCATACCACTGTCTCACACCTCAACTTTTACGAGTGCTGCCAGGGTACACCTCTCCATCCCCTGGCTCTGTTTGCCAGAGTCTGGGACATAATCCTGGATTTACTCTCCCTGAACACTGCTCCCCAGGATACAGTAACTTAAAGGAAATGTGCAATGTTATCTGTTTAGTTGATACCTCATTATCAGAATAATTTATTGAAATTCCTGAAAGACAAGTTGCCTCTGTACTAGCAATGATCAGAATTGGCAGCCCCAAAGAGCTGAGTGCCAAGCAGAGTATAAAAGACACATTAAGAATGTAGAGGAACTGTCCACTCCAACTTCACTTTTGACAGCTAAGGCATCCCGTGATAGGGCAGAAATGCCTTGAAAGTACACTCAAAATGTAAGAGTTGGCAGATAGAAAGATATAAGCGGGGGGAGGCTGGAAGAGGCAGCTGGGGTTTGGAGGAAACAAGTGTGAAACATGACTAACTGAAAATAGACAACGCAGTTGGCAGCCCCCTGTGTGAGCAGGAAAGATTCAGAGCCTTCCAGGATGTGGTCTAATCGGTGGCATAACACCTAGGTGAGGGAGTCTTGGAGCTTAAAGATACATTTTTTTTTAAGACATAAGGGTGGGGGGGATGAGCTCCTTGTCTAGGGGCATTCCAGCCAAGGGGTATAAAACCTCTAAATGCCTACATACATATCTGGGCACTCGGTCTGTCTCAGCCAGCTGAGGTGCCCACTCATGTCTTATCTGAGAATATTTCTTTCCTACAAATAAATCCTGCCCTGCATTGGCTGTAATTTTTGTCTCTTATTTAAATTTGTTCCTACAAGCAAATATGAAATATTTGAGACAAGAACTGAAGGTGCAGAGTACTGTCTCTGGCCAGAGGTTATCCTCGGTTGCAGACTCCCTGGGCCACTGCTGACAGAGATGCTGCAAGACCTCTTGATGCAACTGCTGACTGGGTAGGTGCTGCATTGCCATTTTGTGGCCTTCAAAGCTAATAAAACTGGTATCATGCTAAGCGAAATGAGCCAGTCAGAGAAAGACAAGTATCACATGATCTCACTCATATGTGGAATCTAATGAACAAAGTAAACTGATGAACAAAATGGATCCAGAGACATAGAAAGATGGAACAGACTGTCAAATCTCAGAGGAAAGGTGGGTGTGGGTTGGAAGAGACTAAACAAAGATGTTATATACATATATATGTGTAATCCAAGCATGTCAAACTTATGGCCCACAGGCCGCATGCGGCCCACAATGAATATTTTTGCGGTCCAGCCAATATAACGGTATGTAAGAAAAATTTTAATAAAAATTTCATAACTTAATTTTTACAATATCCTGTTATACATCATTATTAGTGATGAACTGCAATGTTCGCTAATGACTAAT
The DNA here is from genome assembly GCA_026230045.1 of Corynorhinus townsendii. NCBI lineage: Eukaryota > Metazoa > Chordata > Mammalia > Chiroptera > Vespertilionidae > Corynorhinus > Corynorhinus townsendii. The sequence goes on along the minus strand of JAPDVU010000001.1, from coordinate 109,809,009 downwards.
TACCATAATCGTGTTGCATTCATTTCCCTTACCCACCTTATACGCAGGCGCACCATTTCTCTCCACTAGTACTAGCAGCAAATATTTTAGCAGCCATTTGCCATGTCATTAGTCTTGGACTGACTTGTTTAGTGTCCGCAACAGGAAATACTTCGCTTTTGGAGAACAAGAAAAATAAGTTTATTTGCATTATGCTTATTAATTTGTGCAGTTATTCAGTGTCTGGTAAGTTAATGTTCAAGAAAAAAATATTAATTTTTATTAAAATCTTCTATTATTTTATGTTAATCATTATTCATTTATTTCAGCCCTTTGTATTCAGCATGTCTTTATCAAAATAAACCTATGTTTCTATGAAAACTGAAGCTTTTGTTTTCTTTGTGGCTCACATAAACTTAAACCTTGTTTATTTGGCCTGTGTTAACCTTTGGTTTGACATGCTTGGTGTCACCCATGGACACAGACAACAGTGTGGTGAAGGCCTGGGGAAGGGGGGTGGGGGCTCAAAGGGGTCAGTGGGGGAAAAAGGGAACATCTATAATACTTTCAAAAATAAAGATAAATTGAAAAACAGCTAATAAAACCAGTACTAGATTCTTAATGAGTATATTTCTATCATTTACAAACCTAAGACAAAATTACATTGAGTTAATGGCCATGGTGCAACAGCTAGCAATAAGAGATGAATGTATTAAAACAATAGAATACTTTTTCTTTACTGTTTTTTGTTGTTTATTTGATTTTTGTTAATCCTCACCCAAGGATATTTTTCCATTGATTTTTTTTTTAGAGAGGGTGGAAGGGAGGGGGAGAGACAGAGAGAGAAAAACATAGATGTGAGAGAGACACATGAATTGGTTGCCTCTCACACACACCCTGACCAGGGTCTTGGATTGATCCTGCAGCCCAGGTATGTGCCCTTGACTCAAATCGAACCGGGGACTCTAGAGAGCATCACTATCCACTGAACCAAACCAGCTAGGGCTGGAATATTTTTTTAAAGAAAGAAGAAACCAGTCACTTTTAAGTGCTGATAAGGACTTGGGAGTGGTTAACCTCTCATATTGATAATAAGCATTTTCAAGAGAAACACCACAAAATTCTACTTCCAGACATATATTTGATAACAGTAGTTTTCAATGTTCACCATACAATGGACATCTTGGTAGTTATAAAGAGATACATACACACAGAATCTGCCACTTAGAGATGAATCTGGGGGGGCCAGTCAAGGCAGTGAATATATGTACACACACACACACACACACACACACTTTAGGTTATTCTTATGGCTATAGATAAAAAAAAAAAAAAACTTCTCTATAATGATTGCCCAACTTCTATATAACAAGTGCCCAAGGAGAATTTATAAAGCTATCCACTAAATAATGTTTTTAAATATCCTGAAATGGAAAACAACTGACCTATTAGTAATTAAAGGAAAAATTGTTATATTCAAAACATAAAACACCTTGGTGTCAGTATCAGTATGGATGAATCTCAAAATAAGATAGAAGATTAAAGGAAAGCTTTTTAAAAGTATAAATTTATGTGTGAAAAATTTAAATACACAAAACAAAATCATTTTGTTACCAAGCTCAAGGTGTGGTTGTCACAAGATAGTTTATTTACTTGCAGCAAGTAAAGGACATAAGGGATTCACACCCAAAGCTCTGTCTCTCTGAATGGAAACTTAGTCATTGTCTATATGCACTATTTGGTCTATTACATGATAATTTCTTCTTTGCAGGTGGCCACACTTATCAGGTGTGGTTCTTGTCAAGCTTACCCTGTTTACAGCTGGTCTGCAAAAAACTGTTTCATTTTAACATATAGCAAGAGTAGCATTTTGTAAAAACTGCTCAGATCTTGAGACCCCTGTTCTATCTATAAATATATTTTATGACTACAATAGAGAGTAAAATAAGACAACAGAATATTGCATATATGGCAAATCCCTAATGGTGGTTAATTCAAAGATAGTGGGAACAAGAATGTGTGAAAAGATAAGCTTTGGAAATTCAACCTTATCTGTATTGCTTTACATTTTGAGAAGAGTTATAAATGTAAATATGAGAGATATATTGATATTCACTATTTGTAATACATGGGTCCTTGAGGATGGGCGAGGCTATACTTCAAAGAATAGAGATAGGGAACATTGCTACTTTTTAGTGAAAAAACTTGGCAATCACTATATGATCCAAGTGATGAAAGATTAATATCACCAATCACATTATGTTGATATCCTGTAATCTCATATAAAGAAAGGAGAAGGGCATTTCAACTCAGTTGATAAATTTTTGGAAAAAATATCAGCGTGTAATCATGAGAAGAATATCGCACAAGTCTAGATTAGAGGCTATTCTACAGAATATCTGGCCACGACTCTTCAAAGCTACAGAGGGTCATGCAAAATAAGGAAAGGACCCAATAAATAACTGGAGGCCTGCCTTTCCTGCCATCATCAGCGGGGCTTGGCCGAGTGGACCTGGCTGTTGGCCCTGAGCAGTGGTGCACCTAAAGGGGCAGCTTTGGCTGGTGTCTTCCCAGCCAATGCACCAAATGTTACAGCAAAGGAACTAATGAGATGGGGGAGACAGACTATCAAGCACCGGAAAGATGCAGAAATTCACCTTTATTCCAAAGCAGTGCTGCTGGCTCAGGGGAATCAGTTCCCCAAAGCTGAGCACCTCTATCCTGCTGAACCCAGTCTTATAAAGCCCCAGATTCTGTTTCTTGCTTCAGGGTCTCTGTGTGGGTTTTTCTAAAGGCTATTTTGCTGAAAAGTAGGTTATAACAGACCCTTGGCTGACACCAGCTGCTAACACCTGGGTACTTGGTTTCAGTTCAAAGCCTCTGCAACTCACTCTTCCAGGATGTGGGTCTGCAGGGTACAGCAAGTGGGGGCAAGGCTGATTATAGATAAGCAAACATCCTGTTACTGCTGGGGTTGGGTTAAGCTGTCTTTAGACATCAATAAACAGTAGAAAGCCTGGACAACAGAGAGCTGAGCACATACTTGATTATTTTCAGTGTAGAGCAATAGTCAAACTATTTTTCCTTTTAGGTTTAATATTGCTATTTACAAGTTAATGATATTTCTTTTGGAATCCCCCTAACTGCTCAAATTAATCAAATTAGTATATCCAAATGTTAATCTAATCAATATAAATATAAAAAGTCTTCCCTGATGTTCAAGGAGTACAGAAGCTTGTGTATTATCCTCTGTCCCTGAGGCAAATAAATTATTTTGCGTAGGTTTCGGATACATTCACTACAGTTTGAAAAAGTGATACTATTGACCTCTTCCTTTCCTCAGATTTCAGCTCTGTTGTCCCACAAGAAGTATCTTTGTAAATTTATCCATAAAGGATGAAAAATTAAAGTGGTATACTAATTAAAATTACTACTTGTTTCCCTACCTGGTTTGGCTCAGTGGATAGAGTGTCAGCCTGCAGAGTGAAAGGTCCCAGATTCAATTCCACTCAAGGACACATGCCCGGGTTGCAGGCTCGATCCCCAGTAGGGGGCATGCAGGAGGCAGCCAATCAATGAGTCTCATCATTTATGTTTCTATCTCTCTCTACCTCTCCCTTCCTCTCTGAAATCAATATATATATATATATATATATATATATATATATATATATATTTTTTTTTTAATTACTGAAAAGCATAAACAGCCTAGTAATTTCTTTCAAAACCATTGACAAATGTGTTCATATCAGTTAAACAACTTACCATTCAGTTGGTATTTAGAAATAAAAACTACACTTTTTATGTCAGAAGATTTGATTCTTTTGTATGGGTATGCTCCAAAGACCTTAAACAACCTTACCCTTATGTTGAAATAATGAAAAAATTTTTGTGGTTTGGTACATCTTAAAAGTTCAGCCAGTGAGAAGTCTTTGAAATTATTGGAAAGTACTGATTTTAATACAATTTTATCATTTACCACTTAAATGTATGTACTGTTATATTTTCAATCATCAAAGGAGATACAAGAAGCCTTAATGAGTCAATTAATTAGGAGTCATTTATTGTGCAAGGCCCAGAGGGAGGTGTCTCTTTCCAAATCTCTGAGCCCTGACATAGAGGAAGTGTCTTGTATTTATACTTTTTGAGCCAATTTGTTTGCAGATATTACAAAGGGCTCTGTGTGAGTTATTGTTACAGACAATTGTAACCTTGAACACATAATGAGTTTCTACTTGGTATAATTATTATCAGTATTAGTCTATTTTAGTCTATTACATTAGATGGCTAGCTTGCAAGGTCAGGCAGTTAAGTTTATCTTTTTCTATTATTTGAACTAAAAAACAAAGTCATTTTACAGAATAACAGACTGTCTTAAAGTGGCAGTTTATAATGACAGCATTTATAGGACTAGGGACTATCTAACAATAGCAGAGAGTTTCAAACAGCAGGGTTTTTTTTTATATAAGATGGAGGTTATTATGCTTCATTCCCCACTGGTTTTACATAAATGAGTCAAATCATTGACTCTTGGGGGTTGTTAACATTGTTAACCTACTCAGCTTTGAGGTTTCCTTTACTAAGTCCTATAGAGATAATTAATAATATGGTGCATGTGAAAGTTTTATCTTTAGAGAATCCTTCTACCTGTGCTGTATTAAGCCACGTTGGGATCTTGTTGACCTTGACTGCCTTGGGGGTGCTCAGGATGACAGTATGTGGTCAGTCCTCACTAGGCAGGAATCAGTCCTTGGGTGGTAAATTTCTTTACCCAAACAGAGTCACCAGGGCAAAAGGGATGGACCAGATCAGAAGTTGGCACAGACAGAGCATCTCAGAGAGCTTCTAGATTGCTTTCCAGGTAGACTGTAAAGCCTGTAAGAACTTGAGCAAAGATTGGTTATGGATTTCAGCTTTTCTAGATTGGGTTTCTGTGTAAGCTAGTGAGGTGGTTAGGTCAGGGTCTGGAAGAGTCACTAGAATCTGTAGAGGCCCCACTGGTTTTAGGGCAGCCTCCTGGGCTGCTTCATCTGCAGCCTAGTTCCCTTTTGCTTCTGGGGAGTCCCCTTGTCTCAAATACATAGAGGTGGAAAGACTTAGTTACATTTGGTAATGCTAATTGGCCCATCGTTCTTGCTCTGCTCATGTCTGTTTTACTGCATAATATATTACCTCAAGGATCCTGGCTCTGAATTCTTTCACAGAAAATGGACATTGAATTTCTTCTGTAGCTGCTTCGTGCTGAGGATGGAGGGAGTTTTCTTTTCAGAGCCAAGAGATCCTTGCTGTCTGTCAGAGGGATAATGAGGCCTGGGCACAGAAAAAGGTGGGCTTGTGACCTGGTGGAGACAAACTGTATTATAAACTTCAGTATTATTGAGCAATTAGAATAGCAAAAGTTACAACAAATGGTCTGGGGGAAGGGAAAGAAAACATTTCAGTTTTAATAACTTCTACTGAAATACAATTTTTCTCCTCAAAATTACTCCCATGTTTATCAAAGGAGTCAAATCAAGACTACACGGAGTGGCCAGATTATTATGAACTATGATCTGGCCAGCCTGGCCAGGGGGAAGGGACATGGGTAGTTGGTCGGCCTGCCAGCTGCTGGAACTCCTGGTTGAGGGGAAAATTTGCATATCAGCCTTTTATTATATAGGATATATACTGAGTGGTCAGATTATTATGCGTTCAGAGATCATAATAATTGGCCACTCAGTGTAATTTATCTATTGTATTTAATTTGGCCTGATTGTTTGTATAAACACAACAAGAATGGTAACTGACTACCTTTGCTGGAATTTCATGATTGAATCTTAGTGTGTCCCGGAGGGCCAGGAAGCTAAGCCATCCAGCTGCCATCAGACCTGCCTGCAGTATCTTCTTAGTTGGGTGAATTCCTCACCTGCAGCAACTCCACCTGGGCACATGCCCTAGGCTTCCAGGCCTATTTCAGCAGCCCTTCTACTCGTTGTGGCCTAGAGTGCATGGTGGTTCTGCAGGGATGCAGAGGTGCCCTTATTGCTCCCCTTCTACTCTGACTAACTGCCAGTGATGGTAGGGTATGGGCCTGACACTCTAGTGCCAGCCATTTTCAGAGCTCCCAAGCAGGATACCAGGCTTTCTTCATGGCACTGTTATTGGCTTCAAGTCTTCAGAGTTCAGACAGGGCTCTTTAAAATATGACACTCCAGTCAACATTTTTGATCAATAAAACCACTATTGGAAACCGGTCTATTGAATTTATGCAAAGAAATGTATTGTCATGATTTATTAAGCATTGCCAAATTTTGGAGGAATTATGTAAGGAAAAAAATATACTGACCTGCTTTAAAGTCTTCTGATTTTCCTTATCAGTCCTTTTCATGGATTCTTCAGAGTAATATTTTTCTAAATGTATTATAACAAAACAGTAACTGTCTTTAAGTGGCAAGAAGAAATTCAATATGTATTTATATTTGAATAGACAGTTACAGCTGTCCCTGTAGTAAGGTTCCCCCTACTTGACTTGTCCTTAAACTACATATGGTCTCTGGGAGGTGGTGACATGCCCTCTCAGAATGAACTAAGAGACTTTATTCCTTCATAGGGTCTCACATGTCACAGGACCTCACAGGGCCTATAATTCCTGTAACAGAGGGTTAGCTCTCACCACTTCACTACTTCCCTCTGATCTAAACAGGCCTCCCCCAGTTTCCTAAAGTTGAGGTTTGTGCCACCCCTGACATGGGCATGGTCACACAGGCCTGAAAGGCAGTATACAGGCTGCAAACTGTCTCTCAGTAGAGACCAAAACCTGATGGGTATTTTTCTTTGCACCCGATACAGGAGCACCTAAATAAATTTTTTTAAAAAGTTAGAAGAAAACAAAGGAGAGATCAATAGCAATACAATCATAGTAGGGGACTTTAATACCCCATTGACACCACTGGATAAACCCTTTAATCAAAAAATCAGCAAAGAAACATCAATCCTAAATGACTCACTAGATCAGATGGATTTAATTGACATCTTCAGAACATTTCACCCAGAAGGTACGGAATATACATTCTTCTCAAGTGCACATGCGACATTTTCAAAGATAGACCACATATTAGGACACAGATAAAGTCCCTTCAAGTACAAGAAGACAGAAATCATAAAAAGCATCTTCTCAGATCACAATGGCATACAATTAGAAATCAACTACAATAAAAACAATGAAAAAAAAATCAAACACTTGGAGGCTAAATATCATGCTATTAAACAATGATTGGGATACCAAAGAGATCAAAGTAGAAATAAAAAGCATCCTGGAAACAGATGACAATTAAAATACAATAATCCAGAATCTATGGGACACAATGAAAGCAGTCCTGAGAGGGAAGTTCATAGCTCTACAGGCCTACCTCAAAAAACAAGAAAAAATGGTATTAATTATCTGACCTTGCAACTTAAAGAATTAGACAGAGAGCAACAAGAAAAACCATGAGTAACTAGAAGGAAGAAAATAAATATCAGAGCAGAAATAAATGATATAGAGACCAAAAAAACAATACAAAAGATCAATGAAATGAAGAGCTGGTACTTTGAGAGGATAAAAAGATTGATGAACCTCTAGCCAGGCTCACCACGAATCAAAGAGTGAAGACCCAAATAAACAAAATCAGAAATGAAAGAGGTGAAATAACAACCGATCCCACAGAAATACAAAGGATTATAAAAAATACTATGAACAAATCTAACCCAACAAATTGGAAAACCTCAATGAAATGGACATATTCCTAGGAAAATACAAGCTTCCAAAACTCAATCAGGAAGAATAAAAAAACCTGAATAGGCTGATAACTACTGATGAAATTGAAACAGTAATCAAAAAGCTTCCAGCAAATAAAAACCCTGGTCCAGATGGCTTCACAGGGGAGTTTTACCAAACATTCAAAAAGAACCAAAAACAATCCTTCTCAGACTATTCCAAAAAATTCAAGAAAAAGGCACACATCCAAGCTCTTTCTATGAAGCCAGCATTACCCTAATCCCAAAACCAGATAAAGAGACTACAGAGAAAGCGAATTACAAGCCAATATCCCTGATGAACATAGATGCTAAAATCCTCAACAAAATTCAAGCAAACTGGATCCAGCATTGCATTAGAAAGATCATACACCATGACCAAGTGGGATTTATTCCAGGGATGCAAGGTTGGTATAATATCTGCAAAAAAATAAATGTGATACACCACATAAACAAATTGAGAGACAAAAATCACATAATCATATCAATTGATGCATAAAAGGTATCTGACAAAATCCAACACCCTTTTCTGATAAAAATGCTCAGCAAAGTGGGAATAAAGGGATCATACCTCAACATAATAAAAGCGTTATATGACAAATCTACAGCCAACATCATAGTCAATGGGCAAAAACTAAAACAATTTCCCCTAACAACAGGAAGAAGACAGGGATGCCCTCTTTTACCACTCCTGTTTGATATAGTACTGGAAGTGCTAGCCATAGTGATCAGACAAGAAGAAATAAAAGGCATCCAAATTGGAAAAGAAGTAAATTTGTTAATATTCACAGAGGACATAGTATTATACATCAAAAACTCTAAAGACTCCATAAAAAAACTACTAGACTTAATAAATGAATTTGGCAATGTAGTAGGATACACAATTAACACCCAGAAATCTATGGCTTTTTTATACACCAGTAATGAACTCACAGAACTAGAAACTAAAAAAACAACCCCATTTACCATTGCAACAAAAAATTTAAGATACCTAGAAATAAATTTAACCAAGGAGGTAAAGGACCTGTAATCAGAAAATTATAGGATGCTGAAAGAAGAGATAGAGAAAGACATAAACACATGGAAGAATATACTGTGTTCATGGATTGGTAGAATCAACATCATCAAAACATCTATACTATCAAAAGCAATCTATAGATTCAATGCAATCCCCATTAAAATACCAACGGCATATTTTAAAGACCTAGAACAAACTCTCCAAAAATTTACCTGGAATAAAAATGACCCTGATTAGCTGCAGCAATATTGAGAAAGAGGAACAATGTTGGAGGGATCACAATACCAGATATAAAGCTATATTACAAAGCTACAGTTCTCAAAACTTCCGGGTACTGGCAGAAGAACAGACACATAGACCAATGGAACAGAACAGAGAACCCAGAGATTGACCCAAGCCACTACGCTCAATTAATATTTCACAAAGGAGGCAGGAGCATACAATGGAGCCAAGACAGTCTCTTCAATAAATGTTATTGGGAAAATTTGACAGATACTTGAAAAACAATGAAACTAGAACACCAACTTACACCACACAAAAATAAATTCAAAATGGGTAAAGGACTTAAACATAAGATGGGAAACCTTAAAAATCTTAGAAGACTTCATAGGCAGCAAAATATGAGATATATGTCATAGCAATATCTTTACCAATACAGCTCCTAGGACAATGGAAACTAAGGATGAAATAAACAAATGGGACTACATCAAAATAAAAAAGCTTCTGCACAGCAAAAGAAACCATCAACTAAACAACAAGAAAGCCCACTGCATGGGAGAACATATTTGACAATGTCATCTCCGATAAGGGTTTAATCTCCAAAATTTATAGGGAACTCATACTACTTAACAAAAGGAAGATAAACAATCCAATAAAATAATGGGCAAAGTACCTAAATAGACACTTTTTGAAGGAGGACATACAGAAGACCAAGAGACATGAAAACTTGTTCAAAGTCACTAATCATCATAGAGATGCAAATCAAAACAACAATGAGGTACCATCTCACACCTGTCAAGATTGACCATCATCAACAAATCAACAAAAGACAAGTGCTGGAGCGGATTCAGAGAAAAAGGAACCCTCTTGCACTGCTGGTGGAAATGCAGATTAGTGCAACCATTGTGAACAGTATGGTATTTCCTCAAAAAACTAAAAATGGAACTGCCATTTGAGCCAGTAATCCCACTTCTAGGAATGTATCCCAAGAAAACAGAAACACCAATCAGAAAGGATATATGCACCCCTATGTTCATAGCACACAATTCACCATAGCTAAGATTTGGAAACAGCCTAAATGCCCATCAGCAGATGAGTGGATTAGAAAACTATGGTACATCTACACAATGGAATTCTATGCTGCTGTAAAAAAGAAGGAATTTTTACCATTTGCAACAGCATGAATGGAACTGGAGAGCATTATGCTAAGCGGAATAAGCCAGTCAGAGAAAGATAAATATCACATGATCTCACTCATTTGTGGAATATAATGAACAACATGAACTGATGAACAAAAATAGAACCAGAGACATAGAAGCACCAGACTGTACAATCTATGAGGGAAGTTAGGGAGTGTGGGGGCAAGAGATTAAACAAAGAACTTGTATGCATGCATATGAGCATAACTAATGGACACAGACAGTAGGGGGGATGAGGGCTTGTGCTTGCAGAGGGGATGGCGGGGGAGAGATCAATTGGGGAAAAAAGGAGAATCATGTAATACTTTAAACAATAAAGAATTACAAAATTAATAAAAATTAAAAATACAAAAGATTCATTAGCCATCAACTATGGAGTTTGGTTTTGTTATTGGACTAAAGGAATCTGTTTGCCTGTGCTTATCAAAGCCCAATAAAACATGATCAGAAGTTTGCAGCCAAGAAAGTGAAGGTTAATTTTTAGAAAATGACCTACCCTGGAAACAGATGAGCTAACAGATGAGACAGGGCTTTCCTGTGACTTCCAGGGGATGGGTTAATATAGGGGAAAAATCATTAATACTGTTGATTAAGGGAGTTCGAGTGGTGGTCAGGGTTTTGGTGTCTACTGATTGGTTGGTTCTAGGGTAGGGAGTAGTTGATCAGTGTATCTGGCCCTGAAGTCAGTCTTGGTGTCACTTCATCTGGTTTCAACACTTTTCTGGGCCTGAAGTTGACACAAAAGTGAGGGCTAGATGTTATCTCTAGTTTGACTTAAACTCTGTCTTTGTGGTGAAGAGACCCAAGGCTTTGTCCCAAGATTATTTGATGATGGTCAGAACCTTGTTGTCTTGAGTGTTTAATGCTTAGTGGAGTGTGTGCAAGGAAGAAGGAGGCAGGTGAGTCGGGGTGCTAAAGAAAGCCAGTTTGTATCACAATGAAAGAAAGGAGAAAAGGCCATTTAAAGAAGTTTGTACATGATCACAGATGTGGTTCAGAAAAATACTAATATTGTATATGAGAGTTACACACTTCATTATGCAGTAAATTCTTTTTGTCAAATATAAAGTGCAAATGCATATACCAGTAATTTAAATAAAGTTCACTAAATGTTATACTAGTACAATTGGATGACTGTAGTGTGTGAACTTCTTCATATTATACAGAGGACTAGGTTTCATAGATGACCACTGCTACTCTTACAGATGAGTTTGGGTTCTTGTCTCCTGATATAAAAGAATTTAGACCTGGGACACTGATAAAAGCAAAGGCAGATTGCTTGAGGCTCTGCAGAGGGTGAGAACACAGAGCAGGTCTCAGGTTCTGTGCACCAAATGTGGCACTTAGGGGTTTTTATTGCTTGGGAACATGGTATTTGGTGGGGTTAACCAATCAGAGTGTAGGTTAGCAGGCTTTTTTCTTTTATGGAAACTTATGTCCGGGTATATGTCAGTGAAGTGCTTGTTCTGAGATTGTGCAGCACATATTATGGGATGCAGGAAGGGACTTTCCCAATCAGGTATTGAGCTTTTCTCTGTGGTTTATGACTTCAGATGTGGAAAGTAAACTTCAAAGTAGTCAGCCTAGTTCCTGGACCATTGCTTTATATCTACTTATTGATAACTGCAATAGTTCTGCAGGGCTTGACTCAGTAGAGCAATTTTGGGGAACATTTTATTCTACCTGTTTCAATACTTGTCTAAGCAAGCAACTGCTTTATTGTCTATTGAAATACAATTTGGGAAGAACATTAAATTTTAATAGAATAATATATAATTTGAATTTTGCACTTCATGACCATAAATAAATAGGCAAAGTTCTACCTCAGTTATTATTATTATTACTAGAGGCCTGGTGCATGAAAATTCATGCACTGGAGGGGGCGTCCCTCAGCCCAGCCTGCTCCCTCTCACAGTCCAGGAGCCCTCAGGGGCGGGAGGTGACCTGGTGATCAGGGGAAGGCATCACCCCCATCACACCTCTGCTGCTGCCACTGCCGGCAGCGCAAGCCTTGGCCGGCCCTGGTTAGCTGAGCCTCGGGTGGCCCTGGGTGGCTGGGCAGCTGCCATCCAAGACTTGTCTGCACCTCAGGTTTCGGCTGGGCAGCTACCATCCGAAGCTTGCCTGTGCCTCGGGCAGGCTCTGGGCGCTGCCATCTTGTGGCTGTGAGCACCACCATCTTTGAGGGCATCACAATCAATTAGCATATTCCCTCCTTATTGGCTGTGTGCACCGCCATCTTTGTGAGGGTGTGGTGGTCAATTAGCATATTCCCTCTGTATTAGATAGGATTATTATTTTGGTTTGGTTTGTTTTGAAAAAGAGAAAAGGTATACATACATTAATTTTTAAATGATACAAGCAATTTTTTAAAGCATATAATATACCATTGACATGAAGAGAAGGGATAGTAACTGGATACTTTTATATTTATACATTAATGAAATTCACTGGGAAATTACTCAAATTTGTGTCATTTTGTCTGTAAAAGTGTAGTTTAAATACTTACTTGGCAAAGTACTCGATGGAATTGACCTAATCATTTTGTTTGGCATAATAAATTTGCATTACTTTTCATCTCCTTTTTGATAAAATCTTGAACTGACTTTAATTCACCACAGATTTCAGAGGAAAATATAAACTTTGGAAATAAGATCCTTTATTCATTCAATTTGAATAGGTATACAAGTGAGTTATCACTTTATAATTGCTCTTTGTATTAAATGAAAAATTGAAGACATGAACAGCTAATTCAGACATATTAGTAAAATAAAAGGAGACCTTGCACAGAACCATGAGGATAATGTGTCATGAAAGTAAAATAAATTAATTGTCCACATCTGAGGTCTACAAAAACCACAAAAGGTAAAAAAAATGACCTCAGCAATATGAAATATATAGTAGGACACTGACTTTGGCATTGCACATTTCAAAATTACTTGGTATGAAGGAAAATATGGTATACTAGTGAGTGTAATAAAAAGACTAATGATATAGTTCTCAACTTTTGTTGAGTGTACCACATGCCTACTACATTAGCAGTTTCAGATTTTTTTAGTATCTAAGAAAAAGAAAGATTTGAAGAAAAATAAAACATACAAAACTGCAAACATACGAAAAGTTGGGAAAACATCCAATATTTTGACAGTCTTATGCTTATTAAAATAATTATTCTTCATGTATTTAAATTTTCTTATTTCCAAGTATAGATCATTCTTCTTCATATCTAGCCTATGTAACTTAGCGTAACAAAATACAAATATTGAATAAGAAATTCTAAGTGGATTCCCTTGTTCTCTCAAAGGAATTGATCAACAAACCCCCCCCCCCAAAAAAAAAATTATATATAGAAAAACCTGGTTCTATGAAGTAAATAATGTAATTATAAAATTTCTCTCTCACCTCATCTTTTACTACTTTCCTATTTATTCATTCCATTCTTTCAAACAAACTTCTTTACTTTTCTTAAATATTCCAGACATTTGCATTGGCTCTTCCTAATGCCAGAATATTGCACGTCTAATTTTATCACCTACTTCCAATTTTGCTCTAAAATTTCCCCTCATAGGATCTACTCTGACTTGCATATTTAAAATGTTAACTTCTTCCAATGCCACATTTTTAATTTCCCCATGCTGATTTATTTTTCTTTATCTGTTCAGTACTCTTCACATTTTAAGTTACCATGTGATTTATTTTTTTATATGCTCATTGTTAATTGCCTGTTTCTAACTAATAGAATATAAGCTCACCTAGGACAATGACCTTTCTATTTTATTTACTGATGTATCCTGAGAACTTAAAATGATGTCTGGGATACTGGTAAGGACTTAGTAATTAATTGTTGAATGGATTAATGAAAAGTGTTAGCTTTATTATCAATAAATCAAATTCATTCATTTGAAATATATTCCTATAATTTTAATAGATTTTCTTCATATAAATTTGTTTTAAAATTTGTATTTTGGTTTCCAGAAGCATTAAATTATAGATATTACTTAAAAGAGTTAGTGAATAAAAGTCAAGGATATAGCCTATTGTGTTTTTCAGCACAGATATGCCACAATAACATTACACAGTCCATATGAATCATTCTGTTTGAATATTCAGTCCTGAATCTGAAATGCATATTTTTTACTTTATCCCTAAAATAAGAAATGTAAACATTGAATAATGGCATAATAATTAACTCAACAGCATAATTTCTTATTGCATGAAAAACTTTTTTTTTTAAACCAATTACTAGAGGAAAGTTTCTTACCAGTCTTCAATCTGAACTCACAAAAGAGGGGTTGCTATTTTTATAAAGTATTCAGGGCCCTCAATAACAACAACAAAAACTATCATCATTGTATTGGGGTTCTTCTATCACATCTTGTGGAGTTATCAGATCTGAAACTATGGAATTAGATACAAGGTGGATACATTAAAATATTCTGAAGGGGTAGTGTTATGGATTGACTGTATCTCCCCCAAAACTAATAGGTTAAAGCCTTGATGCCCAATGTCACTACCTTTGGAGATGGGGCCCTTAATGAGGTACCATAAATAAGGTTACATGAGGTTCTAAGGGTGGGTCCTAATTCAATATGATAACTGTATTTCTACAAAGAGATACTCAGAGAGCATGTGAACATGGAAAAGGTAATCTGAGGATACAGTAAGAAGGCTGTCATCTATAAAGAAAGAAAAGAGGTTTCTGGAGAAACCTGGCTTCTGCCTCAGGAGTGCTCCCCCTGTGGGAGCACACTGACCACCAGGGGGCAGCTCCTCCATTGAGCATCTGCCCCCTGGTGGTCAGTGCATGTCATAGCGACCAGTCGTTCCTCTGGGCATTTGCCTTTCAGTCGATTTGCATATTAGGCTTTTATTATATAGGATTGGAAGGATTTTTCACACTCCTGGGGAAATCCATATGGTTCTGTCTCAAGCAACTTTGAATAAAGGAATAAAGTAATTATCTGCCTTACTGTGTTATTTTCTGATATTGAATGGTCTAGGATGAGTAATGGTTTAAGATATATTACTTAAATGTCTGATTATAATTCTAATGACTAGATATTTGAATTTTAAATATTTAGAGTAATCTCTGTTGTACAGAATAGCATCATTCTGTATACAGTTATTTTTCAAAAAAAGAGATATAGCAGAAAATTTGTGCATTCACAAGCTTTTCTTCCTCTTGAACACACACCAAAATTTATATACCACCACTGACAGAAATGATTTGTACAGTGGAGCAATGATGTAATACTGACATTCTGTGGAACATGGAAAATTGACAGCAAAGAAAACTGTGCTAATCCATCAGAAATGTGTACAACACCCAGAATGTTTTCATGTGGAGATTTTATTAGTAACATTCATTGGGTAACTATTTACCCATGTTTGTATATTTATTTTAAAATGGGAAATATTATAGCAAATTTATTGGTCAGATAAAATAATCTGGTTGACAGAATGTATTTACAATGAAGAAAATAAAAGGAAGAATTGAAGGCAAAGTAAAGACTAATAGTCAATAAAATATATTGGAAATTATATAATAAATGTTAATAAAATATTAATTATACTGTGTTAACTATCATGTTGGATTACAGGAAGAACACTGTTGAAAGCAAGTCGTTTTTCCACTATCTGAGCAAAGACATTTTACTGACATTTTCAGGGCAGTGAGATAACCTTTTATGCTGAAAACAGTACTTGCTGCAGAGTACAGTATTTGCTCACCTTTCCCTGAGGCTTTAATTGAATAAATTTATTTTGATAGTGCCTTCATTTTTTTCTTCATTTAAACTTCACCTGTCTACTGAAGTACGAGTGAACTTTTGCAAAGAGACTTGTTAAATATTCAGAAACCCAATTATTCTTGTTATTAGTGCATTCACGCCACATGAGCTTGAATGCGCCTATCCACGTTGCAACAAAGAGAAAGAAACTGGAAAAAAATATACCCCAAATGAAACCTTTAGTCAATGAACAGCAGAGAAATTAAACTATTACTGCAATAGTTACTATTACTGCAGGAAAGTGAAATTCAGAGCCCAGCGTTTTTCCAAAATATTATTTTTGTAAGTACTGTGACACAAAGAGCATATCCTCACTCCCAGAATGATGGAAAGCAAAATTGTACACAAATGAGATGTAAAAAAATAACCAGAATATAATTAATATCTTATAAGGGCATTACAAAGAGCCAGAGAAAAAGAATTTATCCTAATCTAGTAAATTGATTGTGAATTTAGAGAAAAATATATATGAAAGAAATTTCTTTAGGTAGTACTTAAAGGAAGTATTAGATTCTGACAAGTAGTAGTGGATTTGGGGGTAAGCAAATGATAGTAGCTAAGGGAAAAAAAACAGAAAATTTCTTTATGTGTGTAGCACCGTTTTGTTACATTTTGCTGCCCAAGATTGCTGATAAGTAGGGTGAGGCCACACCTCCTATTTCAGAACTCACCGGAGGTCAGATATTAGTCCTCCCCCCACCCTTTCAGTAATTCCTGAATTTTGTGTCCTAAATTTGGGAAACTGAGAGCTTAATCTGGAGATTTTGAATGAAGAACAAATCCATGCAAAGAATCAGGAAACAGTTTAAAATCCATATCCCTGCATTGCATTCTTCTGTGTCCTCCTTAGTTAGTCATTACACTTCTATTTCTTTTCCGTCTTCCATTTACTGAAATTTTCATGCACTCATCAATGCCATTAGTCTCTTTTAAGTAATAGGTTAATATATTTGTATTGCATTTTGCTGGCATACCAGTAGAAAAGGTGATAAATATGTATGGGGAATCGATTATGATTAAATAGTCTCCAATCCATGAAACTTCTATCCTAATTATATCACTTAAATAATATTATCAATACAAACTTATTGCAATATAACTTTAATAACTGTTATATATATCCAGTGAATGTAAAATGTTTTACTTAAGCTACTGGTATTGGTAATTTTAGACTGTTTCTAAACTCCTCAATTTAATATGACATTAGGATGCCTATCATTGTACATAAAAGGTTTCTTATAAAATTAAGTACACTATATGTTTAAAAATAAAATACAAAGTGAAGTTACCAGCAGGGCACAGATAACTGAAGGATCTTGATATATATTGCCAAATTTCCTTCCTGAAGAATTTTGTAATTTTGTAATTTTCCACTGCTAACCTAAAAATGTGCTGTGGTCAGTACAAAACTCTAAGAGATCCATTCCCACCGTAGTCTATATCAATGAAATTCCCCGGAAATAAAGATATCTATGTGATATTTTTCTATCTGATAATAATTTGTGAGGTGAGCCCCTAACTGGATGATTTCTCTCCAGATAGATTGCCAAATAGCACAGAATAATTTTTGAATAATATTTTTCTTCCATAGTAAGAATTGTCTTCTTTATATTTAACATATATAAATTGAATCTATCTTTCCCGGGTAGGAATGACCTCCAAGATGCCCATGTCTTAATTCTTAGAACCTAAGCATATGTTGCTTTATATGTCAAAATAGACTTTGCTTATTAAGAATAAAATCTTAAATGGGGAAATTATCATAGATTGCCCAGGTGAGCCCAATGAAATCAAAAGGTCCTAATAAGAAAGAGGCAGAATGATCAAAGTTAGAGAAAGAGGTACTACGGAATCAGAGAAAGAGAAAGATTTGAAGATGTCATACCACTGGCTTTGAAAATGGAGGAAGAACCAATTGACATTAAATGAAGATCTACTGCACAGGCAGTCTCTAGAAGCTATAAGAAAAGTACAGATCCTTCCCTTAGTATCCAGAAGGAATGCAGCCCTGCCAACCCATTCTAGACTTCTCAACTCCAGAGCTGTAAGAAAGTAAATTTGTGTTGTTTTAGCCACAAAATCTGTGACAGTTTGTTACAGCTGTAACAGGAAACTAATACATTGTGCTATTAACTCCATTCGATTAAGTGGTACTGCCTAAATGCTCTGAATGCACACTAAACTACTTCCATCATCGCAATTAACATCTATTATAATAATTGCCTACTTGCTTTTCAATGCACCCAATTCGCAACACCAAGCAAAATGGTAAGCTCTTCAAGCAAGATTTTCTCCATTTAGTAGTTTATTGTCAATGCTTAGTAAAATATACACTGTGGGCAATAAATAGTCACTAGATGAATCATTTAATAGGGCTTTTTTTGATATGGTACAAAAAGTATTTTTCCTTAACTTTATTTCACATTTTTATTATTCATCTTGAAATATAACCAGTATCATTTCAAAGGTTTTTCTGAAAAGGAATTAATCACTGTAGAGAAAATTTATAGAGAAATGTTTGAAAGATTTTGTTTATACACTAAAATTTATCATTGAATCAAAAAGGTTCAGAAATCTTTAAAATTACAAGGTAGATTGTGGCCTTTAATTTTTTTTCACCTATTTGATTTTTGTCTTTTTTTTTTTCTGTGAAGACTATAAGAAATAGTAAACTTTCTTTTCATGTGCTAAGTGGAATGATTTGTCTCACTCTCTCATTGTTAAAAAAGTTTTGCTTTTCTTTGGAACTGCTATGGAGTGGACTGGTATGGGCTGGTGTAGGTTGTGCTTTGATTGAGGTTTATTCTGTCTTCTCTTAAACAGCTAAAATCTCCAAGTGACCATATTTCCATTTTCCTTTCATCCACCATGAAAGGTTATATCCAATCTGCAACTTATCTACACTAACTATATAGGACCTAATCATTTGTGTGATTATAAATGTAGGGTAACAATTTTCTGAACATATATTGCATATGAAACTATATATGTTACAGCTAATCAAGTAAAATAATTTACTGTCCTAAATAAGGACCATAAAACAAACTTCAAATTGATTGCTGGCATAAAGCAAAGCTTTTGATGTCTACAGTTAGGCTTACACTAGGTCCTTGGGTTACGTCGGAGATCCGTTCCTACAGCACGAGGGAACACTATTTTCGCTGTAAGTCGGAACCCGCCTACATAAGCACCTATGTCACTCACATGGAGCACATACACAGCAGAAACAGTAAAAAAAAAAAAAAATTTAAAAGGAAGATAACAATTCCTGACCTTTACTTGTGGTAAATAAGTAATAAAAAACGTAAAGCACATATGCACATACATGACGGAACTTGTTTTTTTTAATAAATAAATGGGAGATGGCGACATAACCAACAATGTACATCGAGTCCGACGTAACCTGAGGACTGCCTGTATATCCAGCCACTTTACCAGATGCCTTAATTTTGACAGTTTCACATTTTATTTATTTATTTTTAGATATTACCTTTACTTGCAAAATGTGATAATTGTCTAAATGCAGTATAATTTTATATACCTTATTGCTGTGGCTTCTCCTTTTCACCATTGTATGTTACGCCTGCTGCAAAGGTCACGACTCTGGTGCACAGCCTGGGCTGAGCTTCTATGTTTCTGAGGGAATAGAGTCTCCCTTATTGCAGTTTCCTCCTCTCCCTCTCAGCACCCTGCCTGCCACCCTTCTTGTGACCTGGCCAGCAGAGGAGGGAAGTTGGGGGTGACCAGGTCTGCAGGGAAGGGCAGTTGCAGGGGACCCAGGCCTGCAGGGGAGAGCAGTTGGGGGGTACCAGGTCTGCAGGGGAGGGCAGTTAGGGGTGACCAGGCCTGCAGGGTAGGGCAGTTAGGGGTGACCAGGTCTGCAGGGGAAGGCAGTTAGGGGCAAACAGGCTGGCAGGGGAGCAGTTAGGCATCAATCAGGCTGGCAGGGGAGTGGTTAGGGGGTGATCAGGCTAACAGGCAGAAGTGGTTAGGGGCAATCTGGAAGGCAGGCACATGGGTAGTTGGGAGCCAGCAGTCTTGTATTATGAGAAGGATGGCCTAAACGGGCAGTTGGACATTCCTCGAGGGGTCCCAGATTGGAGAGGATGCAGGCTGCGTTGAGGGACAACCCCGCCTCCCACGCATGAATTCCATGCACCAGGCCTCTAGTATTCTAAATAATTATCTTGAGTGGTTTTTAATAGCAATAAATTGAATGTTTAATTTATTTCATTCTATTTTTTTTTTTAATCGTCACTCAAGGATATTCTTCCATTGATTTTTAGAGAGAGTAGAAGAGAGAGGAAAAGACAAAAATATCGATGTGAGAGAAACACACTGATTGGTTGCCTCCTGAATATGCCCTGACCAGCGCCTGGGCCAGGGAGGAGCCTGCAACCAAGTTACGTGTCCTTGATCAGAATCAAACTTGCAACCCTTCAGGCCGACTCTCTATCCACTGAGCCAAACCAGCTAGGGCTATTTTAATCTATTTTCAATTCCCTTTTATATCACATGGATGTTTCTTTCTCTCCTCTCTTCCTCTCTCTCTAAAATCAATAAAAACATATCTCCTGGGTAAAATTTTTAAAAAGAAGTATTTTCCAATATTTTTAAAATTCTCATTTTTGAAATTGAGCTAAAGAATAGATATTATCATAGCAGCTTTACAACGGAGATAATTGAGGATTAAGGAACTTGAATACCATGATCAACTTTGCATAAAAAAATTAGAGTAGCCCTAGCTTGCTTGGCTCAGTGGATAGAGCGTTGGCCTGAGGACTGAAGGGTCCTTGGTTTGATTCCAGTTATGGGCACATGCCCGGGTTGCAGGCTCAATCCCCAGTAGGTGGCATGCAGGAGGAGGCGATCAATGATTTTCTCTCATCATTGATGTTTCTCTCTCCCTCTCCCTTCCTCTCTGAAATCAATAAGAATACTTAATTAAAAATTAGACTGATTTATAGAATTTGTATTGAATTATGACTACCTTTACTGATATTAGTTATTATTTATTTGTACTATATTTTGCTTACAAGTCCCAATATATATTTATACCTAAGTAGTTGTTCTTTGAAGAAAAAATGTGTTAAATACACATCTAATATATTAATATATATTATATATACATAGCAGGTATAATACATGTATTACATATAAATGTAATATGATGATACAGATATAAGTAGATACAGTTATATAAACACCTGCAGTTGAAAATAATAAAAGATAAAAAACTTGTATAAAACTGAATTTCTCATTTTCTCTCCCAGATCTAAACCACCTTTTTCATATCAGTTATTGGCAAATTAATCTTTCAGGGCTCAGAAATTTTGGAGTTGACTTTGATGTCTCTCTTAATATCATACCTCATATCCTTTCTATCAGAAAAGGGGACTCTGTGTTCAAAATCTGTCTGGTAACCCAAACACTTCTCATAACCCTGGTCCCCCATGTAGGGTATCATCAGTACAATAGCCACTGTGTTCCCTTTAAACATGTACGTCGGATTAGGATACCCCCCTGAATACAACTCATCCTGATTTTTAATTTAATCTGAATTCATTTCAAGGCCCCGATCTTTCCCCCTAACTACCTGTGATAGCATTTCCTAGTATTCTCTCGATATTTACTCTGTTCTAGCCATAACGGTTTCCTTACACTTCTTAAAACCTGCCACCCCCACCGTATGGCCTTTGCTCTCTCTCTAGCTCTGCTTGTACCACCATTCTCTCTAATAACCAGATGTTAATTTCCTTCAAGTCTTTGCTCAAATATCAACATTTCATTCATTCTACTTAACAGTGCATCTACTCTCACATTCTATCTCCCTGATCTTTCTAACATTTAGTTTTGTAACATACTATACATATATAATTTACTTACTATGTTTAGGTCTCCTAAATTGAAATGTAAGCTTCGTAAGGACAATAATTTTTATTTGGCTCTTTGGTATTGTCCAACCATCTGGATTGTACCTGGCAAAATTAGGTATTCTATCTGTATTAAATGATGAGTAAATTTTAAAAAGTGGGATATTGCAATGTGGTATTGTCATACTGGTACCATTTCTGAAAGAGTAAATGCTTTAACAAAATATTAAAAGTTCTGTTTGAAGCTACTTTCAATATGAACAAAATTTTATTTAAAACAACAAAGCATAGGTCATCTTTTAATATTAAATCAAATATATACCAATTAGACTCACCTGACAACTTAAAAACATTATCTAACTCTATCTTTCTATAGGTCTAGCAAATGTACTTTGCCCATACTTTATAACATTTTTCCCCCCTTTTAAATAGTATAACCTTACAATTGCATCATTTTGACACAGTTTATATCAAGGATAAATAAATTTGTTTTATTTGTTTTTTCCATGACAAAGTCTTTTCTAACTTTTGAATCCAAATTTATAACTGAAGAAAATCACTATATTCCACCTTGGACAGAAAAAATAATGAAGACAACAAAAAGACACCACTTGGTCCTTTGGGTCATATGATCCTTGGCCCTGCAGTTTCATGTGGTTTCAATAGCCATGTCTGCCACACTGAAGATAGAAAACCAATTCTAACCCCTGCTGTTACTGCTTAGGACTGTATCACTGAGCATTTGAAAAGGCACCTTCTCAGAACAGCATGGTATAAACTGCTTTCTAATATGAGCAAAACAACCTTGACTCTGAACATCATTTGGAGGTGAATCTTATTCTTTGGACGCTTTGGCTCATTTTGAATGAGTTTTTCTGGCAGAGCTATAGATATAATCTCTCTGTGGTTCTCTCTCTCTCTCTCTCTCTCTCACACACACACACACACACACACACACACACACACACACACACATTTCCCAAACATAATTTTAGGTGACATTACCCATAATTTTGCATTTTCAAATTCAAGTATGGGATACTTAAAAATTTGGCACAAATTATCTCTCCTTTTTATCTTTTTGTAACCATAAATAACAGGATTTAAAGAGGTTAAATTTATTCATGATTGCAACATCTGATTTGCCCTTCGAAGTTTGTATTTGTTATGATTGCCAACAAAGCTGAAATATTGACTCTGTACTTGTTTGTTGTGGTTTTTCCCCTCACCAAACCCATCATAATTATACAGCTGTGTGTGTCTTCCATCCCAACACACATTGGTTTTCAATTGAGTCATTTTATAAGGAATTATTTGCTGCTATTTAGATGTTTGACTGCTTGACTGATAGCTCTATTTGTCAAATCTTCAAAGGCAGTACTGTCCATCTGTTAAAGTTTAGCTTATTTTAGAAAGGATATTTTTGCCATATTCAATCTCAATAGATGATAAAAAGCAAATAGGTAAAGCTCAAGATCCATATTAAGAAAAACACAAATAGAAATACATTAAATTTAATAACAAAAGTGACTGTTTCAAATTAGGAAACACCCTGGTAACTTTAAAATTAACGAGGAAAGTTGTCCAGCCAGCATTGGTTGAGCATTTACTTATGAACAGGATGTCACGGTTTGATTCCTAGTCAGGGCAGTGTGAGGCATACAGGAGCAGGTGATCAATGATTCTCTCTCATCAGTGATGTTCCTACCTCTCCCTCAACCTTCCTCTCTAAAATAAATAAAAACATTTTTTAAAAATTTATGAGAAATTCGATGAAGTTTCTGGCTCCAAGATAAATGTATTTTTTAAAGTTATATTTTACACCATTATAACACACACACACACACACACACACACACACACACAGACACCATTTAAAATACCAACCAAAGCATAAAATACTCAAGTATTAACTTAACAAAGAAGATATAGGGCTTATATAAAGACTGCTATTAAGAGACAACATAATATCTGGATAAACCGAAAGACATATCATTCTTGTATTAAACAAAAAACATATACATACTAGAGGCCCAGTGCACAAATTTGTACACCAGTGGGGTCCCTTAGCCTGGCCTGTGGGATCGGGCCAAAACCGGCTCTCCAACATCCCACGAAGGGTCCTGGATAGTAAGAGGGCACAGGCCAAGATGAGGGATGCCCACTGGTGCACGATCAGGGCCAGGGAGGGACACAGGAGGTTGGCCTGCCAAGGAAGGAACTGAGGGAGGGCTCCAGGGCATGTCCAACCCATCTCACTCAGTCCCGATAGACTGGACCCCAGCAGCAAGCTAACCTACTGGTCAGAACATCTGTCCCCTGGTGGTCAGTGCACATCATAGCAAGCAGTTGAGCAGCCTTATCATATCATTAGCATATTACACTCTGATTGGTTGAACAACCAGCCGGACAACCAGACACTTAGCATATTAGGCTTTTATTATATAGGAACTAGAGGCCCAGTGCATAAAATTCATGCACGAGGGGAGGGTGTCCCTCAGCCCAGCCTACACCCTCTCCAATCTGGGACCCCAGGAGGGATGTTGGACTGCCCGTTTAGACCCGATCCCACCAGGATTGGGCCTAAATGGGCAGTTGGACATCCCTCTCACAATACAGGACTGCTGGCTCCCAATTGCTCACCTGCCTGCCTTCCTGATTGCCCCTAACCACTTCTGCCTGTCAGCCCGATCATCCCCTAACCACTCCCCTGCCAGCCCGATTGCCCCTAACTACCCTCCCCTGCAGGCCTGGTCACCCCTAACTGCCCTCCCCTGCAGGCCTGGTCCCCCCCAACTGCCCTCCCCTCTTGGTCTGATGAACCCCAACTGCCCTCCCTTGCAAGCCTGGTCCCTCCCAACTGTCCTCCCCTACTGGCCATCTTGTGGTGGCCATCTTGTGTCCACATGGAAGCAGGGTCAATCTGCATAATACTCTTTTATTAAATAGGATAGAGGCCTGGTGCATGGGTGGGGGCCAGCTGGCTTGCCCTGAAGGGTGTCCCATATCAGGGTGGGAATTCCCTTGGGGTGTGTGGTGGCCTGGGCAAGGGGGCCTGTGGTGGTTATTATATAGGATATATATATATATATATCTCAAAGTGACCATAACGATGGAATGACTAGAATGAACAGAACAACTGGTCACTATGATGTGCACTGACCACCAGGGGGCAGATGCTCAATGCAGGAGCTGCCCCCAGCCTGCAAGCCCTGATCACCAATGGGGCCTGCTGGCCATCCTCCCAGTTCCTCCCCTTTGCCAGCTGGCCTCCATTGCTGGTTTGGGGCAAGGCCCCTGGGCTGGGACAGGGAACCAGGGGTGGGTGGCAGTGGATGCAGGCAGCAAGGGAAGGAGGACAGGGGGAGGCAGGGAGGTGGGGAACCACATGGTTGTGGTGCACAGGTGGCAAGGGAAGGAGGAGAGGGGAGGCAAGGAGGCTGGGAACTGCTTGGTGGTGGCACACGGACTACAAGGAAGGAGGAGGCGGGGAAGGAGGAACTGCCTGGTGGCAGTGTGTGGAGAGCGAGGGAAGGAGGTGGGGGAGGGGAGGTGGGGAAGTAGGGAACCATGTGGTGGCGGTGGCTGTGGACTGCGAGGGAAGGAGGAGGAGGGGAGGAGGGAGGCAGAGGACCTGATCAGCCCTGATAGCTGGCCAGGCCTAGGGACCCCACCCATGCATGAATTTTGTGCAGGGCCTCTAGTTTTAAAATACAATTTAAAACAAGGAAAAATTAAGTTTAGAAATAAAAGAAAAATAATATTAAATATTAGGAGTTACCTGATTATCTTCTCTGCCCTTTGAAATATTTATCATGATCAATATATTTTGAATAAATGAAATGCTTAAACAATGTATTACAAAGATCAATAAGAAACATGGATCAGCAGAACAAACAAGCATACAAAATACTATAAAACTGGAAGATAGTGACATAGATTTAGGATGATGACAGAGTAAAATTAGTCAGACACTGTTACATTTCATAAATTTTCATCAATACCATGAAAAAGTCAATATTTATTAACAATTTCAACCAGACATGTTTATACAGATATATTATCAATATAATGTTTATTATACACACACACACACACACACACACACACTTGAGGCCCAATGGACAAAATTCATGCATGGGTGAGATCCCTAGGCCTGGCTGGCACTCAGGGCCGATCAGGGCCTTCCGGCTGCTGGCTGGGGCCTACCTTCATTCTGCACTGCCCCCTGGTAGTCAGTGCACATCATAGTGAATGGTCGAAATCCTGGACAGTCAAACTCCTAAAGGGACAATTTGCATATTAGCCTTTTACATATAGGATTTTATTCCATAGAGTGCATTTAGTTATTTCAATGAGATGAGTCTGCTCTTATAATCCTAAATTTTGAATTCTAAAGTACCCTTAAAGTTTATTAAGACGTGCAACCTGCCAGAATCGGTTTGGCTCAGTGGGTAGAGCATCGGCCTGTGGACTGAGGGGTCCCAGGTTCGATTCCGATCAAGGGCATGTACCTTGGTTGCGGGTACATCCCCAGTAGGGGGTGTGCAGGAGGCAGCTGATTGCTGTTTCTCTCTTATCGATGTTTCTAGCTCTCTATCCCTCTTCCTTCTGCTCTGTAAAAAATCAATAAAATATATTAAAAAGAAAAAAAGAAGAGCAACCTGAACACATGTATCAAACAATCTCTGTAGTCACTTCCCCATTGCCATGCTTATGTTTTATTTTTTTAAAGTCACAAGTATAAATCCTTATATGTCTAAAATTCAATGCATATATTACTACTAAAAATGTTTTGTTTCTAATCACAACTGGCTTTCTGGAAAAAAAAAAGGACTCTCATTTCTAAATTCATTTATTATATTTGAGAAGTATTTGTCTTAATGAACTTCAATGAAAAAAATATATACTGAAATGACAATCTCATTATTATGTAAGTCAGAAAGACATAAGATGATTGCATTACAAAGACATCAGTTCAATGTATTATTGCTAATGGACCTGATACTGAAATAAGTAGCAAGATGTACTACTAACATTTAATCAAAGTACAGTATCAGAAGTCTTACATAGGTAGCTGATTTCATTGAAAAACACACAACATAAAGTTTTATGCTAAAATGAAATTTTCCATTACATTCGTGAGCTCACCTGGCTGACTGACTTTTGCCTATTGCACTAATGATTAATTATCAAAAGAAATGGCTGAGGACTATAAGGGTTACATTTAAACTCTCACCAGCAAGTAATTTGAAGTTAAAGAGAATCTTACTCTTTCCAACTATATGTGTATATGGAAAAATATTTTCCACTAGCTGACAAAACTTCAATGACTATCCATTTTGTGTTCCTTTGAACTTCACAACCAAACATGCATTGAAATACATAGCTACAATATGGCCTTGCAGTTGTATTCCTACTTTAGATTTCATAAACTTAGTATTCATTGATCATGCCCTATTAATTTCAGCCTTTTAATCTTTGTATGTGGAATTACTTAATGCAGGGGTGGGGAACGTCCAGCCTGAGGGTTGTATAAGGCCCACAAAATAATTTGGTCTGACCCTGCCAAGGCATTAGGAGTGAATTAATTAAATATTTGACCAAACATAGCAGACTAATTTTTAACCTGATGATTTTTTATGGCCTTGGAATGATGTTATAAATATCAAAATAGTCCTTGGCAGAAAAGGTTTCCACTTTTAATGGGATGAATTACTCACTCTCTAGCTAACTTTACCTATCCTTGCTACTGCTACTAATATAGAATTTCTTTCAAACACCTGTTTTGTGCCTTTTGCCTCGTCACCACCTATTGATAATCCCTCCTTTTTATTCCAATAGATATTTGTATTTATCTCTCTTAAAACATATTTTTCTCTTCAATACAGTCTATTTGGGATGGACTCAAGCAAGTGTATTGAATGTTGTATTGAAGACAAAAATATGCAGTGCTTTGCATCTATTCAAAAGTCAGTAATAAATGTTTATCAGGACTAATAGAAACTTGCATTCTAGAATGCAAACAAATATCTGGGCATGAAATGATGAATGGACATTGAGGAGGGACTTGAATTTCATAGTATTATTAACTACAAATTTATATCTTACCACTGAATTTTATATACCATTTTATTATGGGAAATTTTTTTTTCAATTCCTATAAACTGGTACAGATTAGAAATGTAGTCTTTTTAATTTATATATAGGCTCCATATAAATTATTTCATGTTAATTTAGTTCAAAAGCTGCAAACAATTTTGAAGTTATTACTATGCCAAAAATAAAATTAGGGATAAATAAGCTAGCCAAAATGGAGCCATACTCTATTTCTTCCTGAAATGACCAGGGTAACATATAATGGAGAATTTAAATAAGTTTAAAATCATTACCAAATAATACATATCTGAAACTTTAATGATTGTATGAATATGTACATGACATGTTACAATTGTAAGGGTAGGGAAAAATATGTATTAAGTAGAATAGGCCTGATTTTCCTATTTGACCTTCATGAAAATTATATGACAGGCATTTTTACCCCTTTTGTAGATGTGGAAAGGAAAATTATATCCAAAGTCATACAACTAATGAGTAGCAGAGCCAGGATAAGATATCTCCTCAAAATAATGTACAGTTCTTAGCATGGCTGGCTTTTTATCTTTCAGGTCTCAAGACCTCTACCTAATCAGAGATACCCTCTCTAGACATGCTGGTTAATATAATCCTTAATTACCACACCACTTAATCTCTATCTGTAACCATGGTTTCTTTCACAATATTAATGATTTCTTATTCCATTTGGGCTCCTATAACAATATACTGAAAACTGAGTAGTTTATAAACAACTGAAATGTATCCATCACTATTCTGGAGGCTGTGAGTTTGAGATCAGGTTGCCAGCATTGTCAGGGGAGGGCTCATCTGGGTCAAAGACTTCTTTCATCCCTACAAGGTGGAAGAGGCAAGAGTGCTCTCCCAGGCTCTTGTGCACGGACATTATGAGAAGGAGCTCTCATGGCCTAATCACCTCCCAAAGGCCCCACCTAGTAATACCATCACACTGGGCATTAGATTTCAATTTATGAATTTGAGAGGTGGGACTCAAATATTCAGACCATAGCAATAACCATAGCAAACATGTATATTCCTTACTTGTTTAGTTGTGTCTTCTTGCCTGTGTCTTCCCTAAAAACATAACATCCATGAGGGTAAGAACTTTCTCTTCACTATTGCTACCCCTGCAATGCTTAGACCAGTGACTCACTTGACCAGTAGCATTCACATCACCTGAAACTTGCTAAAAATGCAAATTCGGCAGCACCAAACCAGGTTTACTAAATAGGACATCTAGGGAAGTGATTTAGTAATTAATGTGTGCAGTACCAAGTCCTCCAAGTTACTCTGGTGCACACTGAAATTTAAGCACTGACCTAGAACAAGTCAGTTAATAAATATGTGATGGATGATAAAAGCATATGAATGAATTTAAGTAACAAATAAAAATTTAAAGTATATATAACAATAATTTAGATGAAAATAGAAAGCACAGTAAAAGAATATTAAGCAAATCAAATAATCCTATATAATAAAAGGATTGCAAATTGACCCTAACAGTGGACTGGTTGCTATGACATGCACTGACAACCAGGAGGCAGATGCTCCAGTGGGGGAACACCACTTAGCCAGAAGTTGGCTCATGGCTGGCAAGCGCAGCAGCTATGGAGGGAACCTCTCCAGCCTCCGCGGCAGCGCTAAGGATGTCCAACTAATGGCTTTGGCCCACTCCCCGTGGACATTCCCTGAGGGCTCCCGGGCTGCCAGAGGGATATCTGACTGCCTGATCCGCTGGGGAGCAGGCCTAAGCCAGCAGGTGGACATCCCCCAAAAGATCCTGTACTGCAAGAGGGTGCAGGCCGGGCTGCAGGACTCCCCCCAAGTGCATGAATTTTCTAGTTTGTATATAATTAATTGAGATAAAAAATAAAACCACAGTTTTATTCTACCTATCTGTTTCTCTCTTTTTATTTAACCCACTGGGAATTGTAAGAACAAACTTTGCACCCTTACAACTTGTGCAAACAAGATTAAACAGTTCCTGGCCCAATCACTTGCTCTTAGTTTTCTTCCTGGAAGTATGAAAAGTTATGTACTTGAGCACAGAGTGTAAAAAACTAGCCAAGCCCCATTCACTGTCCCTCCATAGGCTGGCATTTGAAAGGCCAACTTTCATGAGAATGTTGAAGAGTTGGAAAGAAGTGCCTGCATAAGCAATATTAAAGCCTGAATTTTGATGAAGAGTGAAGTTAATTAAATATCCAGAATCAACGAGATTTAAATGATTTATGTGACTCTCTCCTAAAGCAGCAGTTTCCCATTATAATAAAATTAGATGAATTTAAAATTAATCAAGCAGGTCATTTATAAGACTATAGGATCAGCTGATTGGCTCCATCCTTGGGAGTTAGAATGAAGTTAGTTTCATACCTGATAAGGAAAATAATGGAATTCTTCAGTTCTGACACATAGAGTCCTTGGAGCTCAGTGCTTCTCTTAACCAGTGTGGCTTAATTAAATGATACAGCATGGTTTTTATCTTAAGTCAATGCTTTCATGATTGATAAACCACAAATATTGTATACTAGGGGCCTGATGCACAAAATTTGTGTAAGGGGCTGGGTCCCTGCCACCATGTGCTGACTCTGCTTTGGCCCCAGCCCACTGTGGCAGTCAGGGCCTCTGCCGCCTCTGCCTCGGCCCCCACTGCCGTGGCTTCATCCAGAAGGTCGTCCGGAAGGACATCTGGTCTAATTAGCATATTACATTTTTATTATTATAGATGCTTTTATGTCTAAATTTAAGATAGGCCTTAAAAAACAAAATAGTTTAGACATGAACAATGTGACACAATTTGAATGCCTATATGTTTATTTCTTAGTAACAAGCAGGCTCTGTAAATTGCAAGCAAAATGACAGGTCATTATCTTGAGTCTAAATATACCTGTATATGGTGATGATAATTTATCATTCACTTAAGATATCTTAATGACATACTGCTATATTTTGAAAAGGTATAACAAAAAGTCACCCAGTTTCATTAATAAGAGTGAGAAGGCAACAATATGTATGTACTTGATTTTGTAAGGATTTTCTGTCCCCTTAGCTCCACTATTTTTAGGAAGTTTCCCAGTTTGTGGAGTGTGGGTGCCCTATGCAATCACACCAATCAGCATCCTTTAACATTTCCACATCTCTAACAACGTCAATAACCTCCACACCTTCAAGGACACTCACTCCATTTCGGTTACAATAAAACAGTCTCAAGAAATATCAACTTTAATGCTTACAAAAAGTGGAACATGAATTATTTGCTATATATCCCACTTGGGAAATGCATTGTCAAAAAATCCTGCTTACCTTGAATAGATAATATATCCTATCTAATAAAAGAGTAATATGCAAACTGACCATCACCCCAACACACAAGATGGATGCCCCCATGTGGTCAAAGATGGCTGCCCCCATGTGGATACAAGATGGCCACCACAAGATGGCTGGCAGGGGAGGGCAGTTGAGAGGGACCAGGCCTGCAGGGGAGAGCAGTTGGGGGCAACCAGGCCAGCAGGGGAGGGCAGTTAGGGGTGACCGGGCCAGCAGATGAGGGCAGTTGGGGGTGACCAGGCCTGCAGGGGAGGGCAGTTGGGGGTGACCAGGTCTGCAGGGGAGGGCAGTTGGAGGGACAAGGTCTGCAGGGGAGGGCAGTTGGGGGCAACCAGGCTTGCAGGGGAGGGCAGTTGGGGGTGACCAGGTCTGCAGGGGAAGGCAATTAGGGGTGACCAGGCCTGCAGGGGAGGGAAATTGGGGGGGGGGAGCAGGCCTACAAGGGAGGGCAGTTGGGAGAGACCAGGTCTGCAGGGGAGGGTAGTTGTTGATGATTAGGCTGGCAGGGAATGGCAGTTAGGGCAACCAGGCTGCAAAGGGGGCAATAAGGGGTGACTGAGCAATCAGGGGAGGGCAGTTGGGGGCAATAGAGCCATCAGGGGAACAGTTAGGCATCGATCAGGCTGTCAGGGGAGTGGTTAGGGGGTGAACAGGCTGGCAGGCAGAAGTGGTTAGGGGCAATCAGAAAGGCAGGCAGGCGAGCAGTTGGGAGCCAGCAGTCCTGGATTGTGAGAGGGATGTCTGACTGCCTGTTTAGGCCCGATCCTAGTAGGGACCTTAGTAGGGCCATCGAACATCCCTTGAGGGGTTCCAGATTGGAGAGGGTGCAGGCTGGGCTGAGGGACACACACCCCTTGTACACGAATTTCATGCACCAGGCCTCTAGTCTATATATAATATAGTAATTTAATGCATATAACTATTTAATATCTATTTAATAAAGAGGGAATATGCTAATTGACCCTCACACCATTGCAAAGATGGAGGCACCCACAGCCAATAAGAAGGGAATATACTAATTGACTATCACTCCCTCAAAGGTGGCAGTGCCTACAGCCACACATGGCAGCACCCAGTCCCCTCAGCCCTGCTGGGGCTATAGCCGCGCGACAAGGCCGGGCCTGCCTAGGTGGGCCCAGCCACTCAAAGCACCTGCCTCCGGAGTCCCCCAGTCCCCTTAGCCCCCAGCTGCCCAGGGCCGCCCGAGGCTCAGTAACCAGGGCCAGCCAAGGCTTGCGCTACGGCAGTGGCAGCAGCAGAGGTGTGATGGGGCCATCACCTTCCCCTGAGCGCCGGGTTGCCTCCCACCCCTGAGGGCTCCTGGACTGTGAAAGGAGGCAGGCCAGGCTGAGGGATCCCCCTCCAGTGCATGAATTTTCATGCACCGGGCCTCTAGTATTCAATAATACTCAATATACTATTAAATTTATATATATTATATTATATCAACATAGTATCTAATGTATTATATGAATATGTAATATAATAATTTATACATATATACATTCTGAAAAGTAAATATAGTCATGGTACTTTTAAAAAATAGCATTGATTATACCAGTTGTGAGATACTCAAATAAGAGGTTTATTATGGGAGATTGCTTCATCTGTCTTAGCACCAACATGAAAAATCTATACATAATATTCTTTTATGTAACACACACACCAAACACCCATATAATGTAAATGCAAATAGCTTGACCCCGGTCCCTGCTCTCACCCAAAGGCAGACAAGATGCATTGTTTAAAGTCATTTGTGCAAAGGATGATGCTTAGGTCAGCTACATACACCTTTCCCAAAACTCACTAAAAGTAGGTTTACTTTCCAAACAATAAGAAAGCTCTTAAAATAAAATCCCAAATAAAAATATCATGTTTTAAAACTGATTTCTCCAAAAATGTTTTAACTTCTTAGATACAATTTTAAAACATAATAAAAGAGTTATTTCAAAACAAAAGCAAGTGAGTAGGGACAATTTATATAATAGAACTGGCATGTATAAGAGTACATTCAAAATATTTGTGGCCCATAGAAACAATGTTTTTGTAGTTTTTAGCTTTTAGCAAATATTTACTTCACATTCTCTCCTGTTAAGTGCCTATGCATGTTGATACAAGATTTACAGTTTTCCTGCCTTCATTAATCTTATGGTCTAGAAGGAAAGAATGAACTATCAAGAAAGGTTTCTTAATATCATTTAAGGAAAGTACATAGTATAAGTAAAATGGAAAAAAATCCTAATACATAAAAGCAAGTGCATATTTATACCAATTCAAAAATAATTTCAACCCAAACCCATAAAACTGCTAGAAGAAAACATAGGTGATAAGCTCCTTGACATACTAGTATGCTTTGGCACTGATTTTTTTTAATTTGACACCAAAAACAAAAATAACAATAGCAAAAATAAGTGGGTCTACATTAAACTAAAAATCTTCTGCACAGCAAAGACAACCATCAACAAAATGAAAACGCATCCTACTGAATTGAAGAAAATATTTGCAAATCACTTATCTAATAATGAATGAAAATTGAAATTATATAAAGAACTTACACAACTCAACAGTTAAAACAAATCTAAGTAAAAATGGACAGCCCAGCTGTGTGCTTCAGTGGTTGAGGATCGACCTATGAACCAGGAAGTCAGGGTTAGATTCCCAATCAGGGCACATGCCAGAATTGTAGGCTTGATCCCCAGTAGGGGGCATGCAGGGGATAGGCAATCAATGATTCTCTCTCATCGTTGATGTTTCTATCCATCTATTCCTCTCCTTTACTCTCCCTGAAATCAGTAAAAAAAGAAAAGAAAAAGAAAAAAAGGACAAAGTTTCTGAATAGACATTTTTCTGAGGAAGTCATACAGATGGCCAACAATTATATGAAACAATGCTCAACATTACCAATCATCAAGAATATGTAAATCAAAACCACCCTAAACTATCACCTTATGCCTGTTAGAATGACTATTATGAAAAAAAAACAAGAAATAACAAGTGCTGGCAAGGATGTGGAGAAAAGGGAACCCTTTTGCATTGTTGGTGAAAATGTAAATTGGTGCAGCTATACTGGAAAACAACATGGAGGTCCTTAAAAAATTACAAATAGAAATACCATATGATCCAGTAATTCCACTTTTGGGTATTTATCTGGAGGAAACAAAAAACACTAATTTAAAAAGTCTCATGCACCCCTATGTTCATTGTTTATTGTAGCATTATTTACAACTAGAAGCCTGGTGCATGAAAATTCATGTATTGGGAGGGGTGTGACCTCAGCCCAGCCTGCCCCCTCTTACAGTCTGGGAACCCTCAGGGTTGGGAGGCAACCCAGAGATTAGGGGAAGGCAATGCCCCATCACACCTCTGCTGCTGCCACTGCTGGCAGCGCAAGCCTAGGCCAGCCCTGGTTACCCGAGCTTTGGGCAGCCCTGGGCAACTGTTTGGGCAGCCAACATCCGAGGCTTGCCTGTGCCTCAGGCTAGCCCTAGGTGGTTGGTGTGCTGAAGGGACTGGGGGACTCTGGAGGCAGGTGAGCGGGTGGAGCAGCCAGATCCGCCTGGGGGTGGGCCCAGCCGTCCCACATGCCTGAGGCTCCAGTGGGACTGAGGGGACTGGGCACCACCATCTTGTGGCTGTGGGTGCCACCATCTTTGTGAGGGTGTGACAATCAATTAGCATATTCCCTCTTTATTAGATAGGATAGCCAAGACAGGGAAACAACCTAAATGTGAATCTATGGATGAGTCAACATGGATATGAACCTAGAGTGTAGTTTGCTAAGTGAAATAAGTCAGGGAGAGAAAGACAAATACCATGTCATCTCATTTATATGTGGAATTAAAAAAACAAACAAATGAACAAAACCATCACGTTCATAGATACAGAGAAGAGAATGGTGTTTGCCAGAGATAAGGGTAAGTGAAATGGTTCAAGTGGGTCCAAAGGTACAAATTTTTCAGTTATGGAATAAAAAGTCATGGGAATGTAATGTGCAGCATAGCGACTACAGTTAAAATACTGTATTGCACATTTGAAGGTTGCCAAAGGAGTAGATCTTAAAAGTTTTAATCACAAGAAAAACATTTTTTAACTAAAATATCAGGTCACTTCCACAATTAATGGTTTGAGAGAAAATAGTGTTTTTTACCCTGTAATCAGAAGATAGAAATATTAGAACAATGCAATAGGGATAGTTTATATACATCTCAAACATATTTCTTTTTTTTTTTTTTTACAGCAGTAATTACCTACGTGCTTTTTTGTGGGGGAGGGGGCAAAGTCAACTCACTATATATACAATTCCTCATAAAATCATAGAACGATTAAAGTTAGTTACACCTAAACTTACATTAAAGGTACATTAAAGTTAGAAAACCATTTCATTTCTGTTTGAGAAAAAATGTTTTCTGTTAAGAGTATATCAAATTGTTGAAAAAAAGAAATTTCATAAAACATATATCCTTTTCCTTTATTTAATTTGAGTCCAGCTACTGAGGTTTTCAAAGAAGAGCTGATGTAAATTAAATAATCTTTTCCACAATCCTAGCCCAAAAGATTGTAGGTAGCTTTCTTTCACAGTAATGCTGAGAAATTACCAAGAGAAAAATGTTCAAGCATCTACAGTGGAACAGAAATAAGGCGAAGAAGCTTAACAACAACAACAAAAAAAATCAAGCAGTAATAAGAGGGAAGACAGAGGTCAGTTTCCCAGTTTCACTATAGAGGATTTGACAAAGGAGCACGTTACTTGTGAAATGCATTTTTTTATATTTCACCTCTTTTCTAAAGCCATAGGGTAGCTATAAATGATAGGGTGCTGTAAAGAAAATTAAAAAAAAAAAAGATGTGAAGTATTTAGAAGAATATATGTTATAAAACAATGGTTATTTACTGAGTATTTAATGTAATCAAGCAACATTAATTTACTCACTTGTTTTCATCCTCCCTGATAGAAACCTTATTAGGGTATCCATTTTCCTTCAGTCCATGCCTTTGAACTGAGGTCGCCAATTCCATCACACCTTGCTGGAGATTTCTGACTGGTCTGATAAGCTCATGGAGTTCTATTTCCCTGTCAGTGACTGGAATGGTTAGGAGTGAGGAATAACATTCCAGCCAATGAGATGTTAATGTAATTCTAAGAAAAGTTTGCTCACTTCTAAAAAGGCAACATTAGAAATGATTGCCTCTGAGCATTGTTGATTTAGTAGGAAAATCCTTGAATTCAGGGTTGTAATATTGCAAACACAGGGGGCTATATCTTTTGATGCAACTTCTATTGCAGTTGCTAAAATGGACAAATGGAAGGAACTTGGGACTTTAATGATATAATTGTACCATTATCTACTTTCAGTTGTATAAAATAGTACATTTGTTTAAGTTAGTCTGAAATCGAATGTAATTTTACCAACCAAAAACCACAAACATCTGAAGTAATACATTATAGTATGAAAAATATATACAATATACATAAAAATTAACATATATACATATGTAATGAACACATTTTATGCCCTTCACTTAATGAAATCACACAAACATAATACCGGGATTTGCATTAGCCTGAATTCTTTAAACAGTAGCATTATTAAAATTATTTTAAAATGTCTTTGTTTTAAGTAGGTTCAGACTATTCTTTTTTTAATATATTTTATTGATTTCAGAGCGGAAAGGAGAAGGAGAGAGATAGAAATATCAATGATGAGAGAGAATCATTGACGGGTTGCCTCCTGCATGCCACTTCTTGGGGACCAAGCCTGAAACCTGGGCATGTGCCCTGACTTTGAATAAAATTGTGACCTCCTGGTTCATGGGTTGACACTCAACCACTGAACCACACAGGTTGGGCTGGAGATTATTCTTTTTAAGTACAAAATTCCCTATAGGAAATTATTCATTCTCATTCATAAACAGCACAATTTTTAGACATTTTTTTTTCTTTTCAAATTTAACAATGAATTCTTTTCATTGAACATAATCTTTATCAAGGACAGCATTCGGAACTTCTCATGGAAGACATGACTGGGTATGAACTGTGCAACATTGTAGTTTATAGCTAGATTCAACCACAGGACCTACTGACCAGGGCATGAACTCATTGGCGATAACCTAAGCCATTGAAGCAGCAAACCTAATGAATCAGAGCAGTGGGGCAGAAGTAATTATGTGTGCTTTACCATTGTTTTGGGGTTCATTTTATAGAATTCTCTAATTATTATTGCAAACTGTTTCTCCTTCTTCATGGCATTCCTGATACTCGGGGTTTCTTTGTGACACTCTCATCCAGGCTACTCATTTTTTAGTACTTCACATCCTTCAGGATCAGATAACAGATCTTCTTCATTTCTCAATGTCATGTCTAAATGATTCCTTCTCTAGCCTTTTGGAAACCTCTGCTTCAAGACGATCACTTTAAGCTAAGATAAAGTAGCTTTCAGCAAGCCAAATATCTGGCCAGGAACATAGGAAAATAAAAGAAAAACTAGAAAAACTAGAAAAGTTGAATATGATAAAGTAATAATAATAACAATAATAATAATAACAATAATAATAATAAAGGAGTCTGAATATATGAGAGAGTTGAGGCTGTGAGAACTTGGGAGTCAGATCCTAAAGGAGATGGAGCCATGAAGAGATAAATCAATGGTCTGCAGCCATTTGTATTTTTCTGCAAGTATTATGCCAAAAGGCACAGAAAACAGCAGAGTTTTGGTAGTGCCACAGGGATAAGGAGACAAAAATTGGTGTCAGGATCTTGGTGGAAAAGGACACCTAAGCCCAAATCTCATCGGGCTTTACCTTGAAGATTTCTACTGAGTTCTAAAACTGTCTGATACACAAAGCTATAAAGCCGAACAGAAAACCTTAAAGAGCAAAGCAAAAATGTTGGAAGTCTGGTCCTGGGGAGACAAGAATAGAGTTCAGTAAGTTTTTGTAGATATTCTTTATCAAATTGTGAAAGATTCCCTACACTCCTAGACGTCTTAGAATCTTTATAATAAATATAGAATTTTGACAAGTGCTTTTTCTACATGGAGTGATATAATCATTTGATTTTTCTTCCTTTGCCTGTTAATATGCAGATTACATTGATTTTTTTAAATATTGAAACAGCCTTGCATCCATGGAATAAATGCATTAGTCTATATCATTCTTTTTTATTACTATACTATACATAATAATATAACATATATTGCTGAATTCACTTGTTAATATTTTGCTGACAGTTTTGCATCTGTTCTATTCACAAAACATAGCCTGTAGTTTTCCTTTTTGTATTGTTTTCGTCTGGTTTTGGTGTCAGGGCAATATTGGTCTCATAAAATGTCTTGGGACTTGTCCCCTTCTCCTGGACTTTTTGGAAGAGATCGGTGTTGATTTTTTAAATTTTTGAACAATTATTCAGTGAAACTATCTAAACCTAAAGATTTCTTTATAAACACGTTTTAATTATGACTGTAATGTATTTCATTGTTATGTCACATATCAAAGTGTGTGTGCTTTTTTTTTTTAAATGTTGGGTGATAAATGATAGTTTGTGCTTCAGGAGGAATTGGTCTGTTTCACCTAAATTGACAAATTAGGTGTATAAGGCTGCTTTCAGTTTACCCTCATTAACTGTTTAGTATCTTAACGACATTAAACAGCTAATGTGATTCGGGATTTTTTGGTGAGCAGGGTGAAGGGTGACTTCTTTCCCAGTTTCTTGGCCAGATGGATATGAAGAATGAAGCCACGGACAAAAGGTGGTAGGTGAGAAGTACAGAAACTATTGCAAGAAGGTACTATCTCTAAAAACTCTAATTCTAATTCTAAGAGTCTGTCTCTCCTGGCATGGAGAGACAGAGGGGTCTCCTAAAGAGGGTGGCCACTGTTCTCTTTGTCTTGACGTATATGTCCTGGGGACTCTTTCCCTTAATCTAGGACCCTGTGCTTTCCTCCTTGGTCACTCTGTGACGTAGTTTGAAATGCCAAAGGCCAAAACCCATGTGGTGCCCCCCTCTTTCTTTCCCCTTATTTTACAACATTCCTTTATTCTCTGTGAAAATGTTTTATCCTCTGTGAGTGTATGTTTTTCTCCCCACTTAGCCTGTGGCATTTCTCTGTGCTTCACATATTCATCTTACTTGTTCAAGTTGGAGTTGCTTTTGATCTACCTTATGGTTGCTTTCATACCTAGCAACCTTATCTTGCCAAGCCTTGAGACTGAAACCACTGGCTTCTCTGCTCAAAGAGTTAAACAACCTCTTTTTTTTTTTTTTTTCTTCCTGGCCAGACATTTTTTCCTTATGCCTCTCCCAACTGCTCAGGCCAGGCTGCTTCTGATCTAACTTATGCCTGCTTTAATTGTTCAGGACAAGATGTGTCCATCCTCTCTGGACCCGCTTCCTTTCTGTCTCCCTGGTTAAGCTAGCTAGTTAACCCTTTTCAGTGATGGTAAACTGGCTTTGTGTCTTCCATTTATTTCTTTGTCAGTCTGCTAGAAGTTTAAATTGATTTTATTTTATATTAAAATTGATGATATTTATAAAGAACCAAATATTTGTTTCACTCACTTTATCTTTTATTTTCTTGTTTTTTAATTCAGTTGACTAATATATGCTCTTTATCATTTACTTGCTCTTCTTTTTCTATTTTCCTTAAGTAGGAGTTTAGATTATAAATTTGAGACATTTCTTCTTTTATAATAAATAGATTAAGTGCCATAAATTTTCTTTTTAGACAGTAGAGAATAAATAGTCAAGAGAGTGAGAAAAAGGGAGAGAGAGAGCAAGAAATGTTGATTTGTTGTTCACTTATTTATGCATTCATTGGTTGATTCTTATATGTGCCCCGACTGGGATCGAACGTACAACCTGGGAGTATCAGGACAACATTCTAACCAACTGACCTACCTAGCCATGGTGTTATTTTATTTTTATGAAAAGATTTTCAAATTAACTTTTTCAACAAATAAACATCAATATTCTAACTCTAAAAGTGCTATTATAATTTTAGACATAAAATAGAATTTTTAAATAGTTTGCCTGATACAGCTGCCATTTAAGTACACCATTGAAATATTAAATATGCCTATTATATTCAGTACACTCTTGAATATAATTTTTTCTGCCTTTAAAAACTGCATTAACTAGTGTTTGTTTTACTTCCAAATTATATTTATCCATTTCTCTATTAACATCACTCATATAAAAATGTGCAAACACTTTTGAATGGGTTCCACTGCTTCCCTATAGTTTTATCCACAAACCAGTAAGAGTGTTTTGCCTTTTTAAGGGGGTGGGGAGGGAACTGGATTATATCACTTCTTTGCCTTAATCTTGCTAATGACTTTGTATTACATTTAAAATAAAACCCAATCACCATCCTCTGACCTAAAGGAGCATCAATAATCTGCATCTTGCCTTCTTTTCAGAATTAATTTCTTAACATGTCCTCCTTCCTTTTATTTCTCCCACATGGAAAGCCCTTTCACTGGTTATTTGAATCTATTGTTCTCCCTGCCCTGGGAAGCACACAGCATTATTGGAATCAGAGGCATGGAATAATTCCATGTATGTCTTTCCTGGTTGTGGGATATTGAACAAGTAGCTTAGGTACTAAGCACTAAAGCACTAAGATGCTTACTTTCATTATTTAAAATATAAAATAAAATAGCACTAACAAAATGCACCTCATGGACTGTGGAAATGAAAGACACTATATATGTTTTTAAAAATCTAGCAGATGATAGAGAGACCTAACCAGTGTATGGTAATAATTTCACACATACAAGTATATACTGAACTTCTAGTAACAGGTACAAATCAATTAAATATGTATCTCATTTTATAATAGCTGAATAATTATCTGAAATTAATTGCTACAAAGTTCTTTTTTTTTAAGGACATTTTTAAAAATTTTATTTTTTTGTTAAAAGTATTACATATAGTAGTACATATATCTCCTTTTTTCCCCCCATTGACCTTCTCCCAGCCTCCCCTAACCTTTTTGCATGCCTTCGTCTCACCCCGCCCCCCAGTGTCTTGTGTCCATTGGTTGTGATTATATGCATGCATACACGTCCTGCAGTTGATCTCTTTACCCCTCTCCCCAACACTCCCCAGCCTTCCCACTGTACTTTGACAGTCTGTTCAATGCTTTATTGCCTCTCTATCTATCTTTTTGTTCATCAGGTTATAATGTTCTTTATTGTCCATAAATGAGTGAGATCATGTGGTATTTCTCTTTCATTGCCTGGCTTATTTCATTTAGCATAATGCTCTCCAATTTCATCCATGCTGCTGCAAATGGTAGGAATTCCTTATTTTTTATAGCAGTGTAGTATTCCATTGTGTAGATATACCATAGTTTTCTAATCCACTCATCTGCTGATGGGCATTTAGGCTGTTTCCAAATCTTAGCTCTGGCGAATTGTGCTGCTATGAACATAGGGGTGCATATATCCTTTCTGATTGGTGTTTCTAGTTTCTTGGGATATATTCCAAGAAGTGGGATTAATGGGTCAAATGGGAGTTCCATTTTTAGTTTTTTTGAGGAAACTCCGTACTGCTCTCCACAGTGGCTGCACCAGTCTGCATTCCCACCAGCAGTGCAAGAGGGTTTGTTTTTTTTTCTCCACATCCTTATCAGCACTTGTTGTTTGTTGATTTGTTGATGATAGCCATTCTGACAGGTGTGAGATGGTACCTCATTGTCATTTTGATTTGCATCTCTCAGATAATTAGTGACTTTGAGCATATTTTCATATGTCTCTTGGCCTTTCTTCTGTCTTCTTTCGAAAAGTTTCTATTTAGGTCCATTGCCCCTTTTTTTATTGA
Source organism: Corynorhinus townsendii (assembly GCA_026230045.1). NCBI lineage: Eukaryota > Metazoa > Chordata > Mammalia > Chiroptera > Vespertilionidae > Corynorhinus > Corynorhinus townsendii. Next base: position 109,766,898 of record JAPDVU010000001.1, on the reverse strand, counting down.
ATCATTTATCTTCCTTTTATTAAGTTGAATGAGTTCCCTGTAAATGTTGGAGATTAAACCTTTATCAATGATAGCATTAGCAAATATGTTCTCCCATACAGTGGCCTTTTTTGTTGTTTTGTTGATGGTTTCTTTTGCTGTGCAAAAGCTTTTTATTTTGATGTACTTCCATTTGTTTATTTTCTCTTTAGTTTTCACTGCCCTAGGAGCGGTATCGGTGAAGAAATTCCTTCGATATATGTCTGAGATTTCTCTGCCTGTGGATTCCTCTAGTATTTTTATGGTTTCCCATCTTATGTTTAAGTCCTTTATCCATTTTGAATTTATTTTTGTTTATGGTGTAAGTTAGTGGTATAGTTTCATTTTTTTGCATGTATCTGTCCAATTTTCCCAGCACCATTTATTGAAGAGACTGTCTTCACTCCATTGTATGTTCATGCCTCCTTTGTCAAATATTAGTTGAGCATAGTGGTTTGGGTCAATAACTGGGTTCTCTATTCTATTCCATTGGTCTATATGCCTGTTTTTGTGCCAGTACCAGGCTGTTTTGAGAACAGTGGCTTTGTAATACAGCTTGAAATCTGGTATGGAGATCCCACCTACTTTGTTCTTCTTTCTCAGGATTGCTGTGGCTATTCAGAGTCATTTTTTATTCAAGATGAATTTTTGGAGAGTTCTTTCTAGGTCTGTGAAATATGCCATTGGTATTATTATGGGGATTGCATTGAATCTATAGATTGCTTTGGGTAGTATGGACATTTTAATGATGTTGATTCTACCAATCCATGAACATGGTATGTTCTTCCATCTGTTTATGTCTTCCTCTCTCTCTTTTTTCAGTGTCCTGTAGTTTTCTGTGTATAGGTCTTTTACCTCCTTAGTTAAGTTTATTCCTAGGTATCTTAATTTTTTTGGTGCAATGGTAAATGGGATTGATTTTTTAGTCTCTCTTTCTGTACATTCACTATTGGTGTATAGAAAAGCCACAGATTTCTTGGTGTTAATTTTGTATCCTGCCATATTGCCAAATTCATTTATTAAGTCTAATAGTTTTTTGATGGAGTCTTTACGTTTTTTTATGTACAATATCATGTCATCTGCGAATAAGGAGAGTTTTACTTTTTTGTTTCCAATTTGCATGCCTTTTTATTTCTTCTTCTTGTCTAATTGCAATGGTTAATATTTCCAGTACTATGTTGAACAGGAGTGGTAAGAGTGGGCATACCTGTCTTGTTCCTGTTCTTAGGGGAAATGGTTTTAGTTTTTGCCCATTGAGTATGATGTTGGCTGTGGGTTTGTCATATATGGCTTTTATTATTTTGAGGTATGATTCTTCTATTCCCACCTTGTTGAGAGTTTTTATCAAAAATGGATGTTGGATTTTGTCAAATGCTTTTTCTGCATCATTTGATATGACTATTTGATTTTTATCTCTGAATTTGTTTATGTGATGTATCACGTTTATTGACTTGCGGATATTGTACCATCCTTGCATCCCTGGGATAAATCCTACTTGGTCATGGTGTATGATCTTTCTGATGTACTGCTGAATCTGATTTTCTAGAATTTTGTTGAGGATTTTGGCATCAATGTTCATGAGGGATATTGGCCTGTAATTCTCTTTAATTGTGTTTTTTTTATCTGGTTTTGGTATTAGGGTAATTCTGCCTTCATAGAATAATCTTGGAAGTGTTCCTTCCTCTTGAATGTTTTAGAATAGTCTGAGGAGGACAGGTTTAAGTTCTTCCTTGAATGTTTGATAAAACTCCCCTGTGAAGCCGTCTGGCCCTGGGCTTTTGTTTGCTGGAAGCTTTTGATGATTGCTTCAATTTCTTCCATAGTTATTGGCCTAATGAGATGTTTAGATTCTTCCTGATTGGGTTTTGGAAGGTTATATTTTTCTAGGAATATGTCCATTTCCTCCAGGTTGTCCAGATTGTTGGAATAGAACTGTTCATAGTATTTTTTAACAATCTTTTGTGTTTCTGTGGGGTCTGTTGTTATTTATCCACTTTCATTTCTGATTTTATTTGGGTTCTCTCTCTTTGCTTCTTGGTGAGCCTGGCTGGAAGTTTATCAATCTTGTTTATCCTTTCAAAGAACCAGCTCTTGGTTTTGTTAATCTTTTGTATTGTTTTTTTTTTTTTTGGTCTCTATGTCATTTATCTCCACTCTGATCTTTATTATTTCCTTCCTTCTCCTTACACGGGGCTTCTCTTGTTGCTCTCTTTCTAACACTTTGATTTGTAGGGCTAGGTAATTTATTACCATTGTTTCTTGTTTTTTGCAGTAGGATTGTAGAGCTATGAACTTCCCTCTCAAGACCGCTTTTGCTATGTCCCATAGATTTTGGATTGTTGTGTTTTCATTGTCATTTGTTGCCATGATGTTTTTTATTTCTTCTTTGATCTCTCAGTCATTGTTTAATAGCATGCTGTTTAGTCTCTATGTGCTTATTTTGTCTTGTTTTTATTGTAGTTGATTTCCAGTTTTATGCCACTGTGATCTGAGAAGATGCTTGATATAATTTCTACCTTCTTGAATTTGAAGAGACTTTTTCTGTACCCAATATATGGTCTATCTTTGAAAATGACCCATGTGCACTTGAGACGAATTTATATTCTGTGGCTTTGGGTGAAATGTTCTGAAGATGTCAATTAATTCCATCTGGTCTAGTGAGTCATTTAGGATTGATTTTTCTTTGCTGATTTTTTGTTTAGAGGATTTGTCCAATGGTGATAGTGGGGTATTAAAGTCCCCTACTGTGATTGTATTGCTGTCAATCTCTCCTTTGATACCCTTCAGTTTTTTGTGTGTTTTTTTTTAATGTATTTGGGTGCTCCTGTATTGGGTGCGTATATGTTTACCAGAGTTATTTCTTCTTGTTGGATTGCTCCCTTTAGTATTATGAAGTGGCCTTCCTTATCTCTTGTTATGTCCTTCACTTTGAGATCTAATTTGTCAGATATAAGTATTGCTACCCCAGCTTTTTTTCTATTTCCAATCGCCTGAAAAATATTTTTCCATCCCTTCACCCTCAGTCTGTGTGTGTCTTTTTTTCTGAGGTGGGTTTCTTGTAGACAGCAGATATATGGGTCATCTTTTCTTACCCAATCTGTTACTCTATGTCTTTTGATTGGGGCATTTAATCCATTTACATTTAAAGTTATTATTGATATGTACTTGTTTGTCGCCATTTTTATTCTTTACCCCTGTGTTCCTTCTTTGCTTCTGTTACGAAGTTCTTACATTGTTGTTTAATATATGAATATTGGAGTAAAATTCGGTGAGAGAGAGAGAGATGTAGAGAGCGAAAAAAGAGAGACAGAAAGATGAGACATTTCTAATCATGCTCTGGGGATAAGCATGTAAAATAATCTGGTATATGATAAATGCTCAATAACTATATAGTGTTAAAATCTGAGTATATCTTACCCTTCTATTATTAACAAAACCTCACTCTTTTTAGTAAACATAAATACTTTAATAAAAAGCTACTTGTATTATAAACATATCCATTAAATGACATTCATTTCCTTTTGAATTGACCAGGAAGAAATAGATTGGTGTTTTAAATCATTCATTTTGAAAACATGCTATGATTGAATTTTACTTTGGAGGAAACTAAAATGATGACAATGTTCTGGCAGAAAATATAACTATTATTTCGCCATCTTTCTTTAACTTTGTAATAATAATAACTGATACTGAGCAAAATGCATATTTAAAAGCAATATATTTTCAACAATGCATTATGCCTTAATTTTAAAAGTTTTATGTTTATCATTGAATAAGCTGACTCTGTATATGTTCAATGTAAGGGTCAGAAAGTTTTCTGAATTTGTTTTTATTTTGGCTAATAGGACTACCAAAAATGAATTTTATCTTCTAAAGATGATACTGTGAGGGAATATTGCTGCATTCATTCTGATTATGTTTATTTAGAACTATGTAAGTGATACTAGTTAACAATTTTATACAATTCAAGATCAACATCGTTTTCCTCACTTGAATTTCAATAAGATTAAGTAAAGAATGGTTTAATAATATTCAGATACTATCTAGTGGCTTTTTATGAACATAATATGACTATTTAGTTAAAACTCTGAGATAAATTTTATACATTTCAAGATGCAATTATAATATTCTCAGGGATCATATAGACAATGCAAAATCAAATTATTCTACAGATTTGTTATTTCTATTATTTTAGCAGTCATACAGTGGATTGGTAATATGTAGAAAAAAGACTATAACTTTTATTTTGTTTTTCCTTTAATCCTATTGTTTTGTATTTTCCAGAAAGTGTTTAAAATATAGTGGTAAAGGCAGGCATAATTGGTGTTTTTAATGGTCATATTTCTGGTATTATACTACTAAGTGTTATATTTAGTAATTAGTTTCCAGAGACCATTAAACTTGAAAAATGACTAATGCTTTACAAGGTATAAAAAAGAGGTCACTTTTCCCCCATTTCCATCTTTAGTCTAGTGTTCTTTGTTTTTAGATTCAGGAGTCTGTGCTTTATTTTACCTTTCCAACAGAGCCAGATAGCCCATTTGGGAAGGAGTTAAAAGAAAAGGCTTGTGATTGAGGCCAAAACCCCTGTAAACTGTCATAGATAACTCTTTTCCATAGGTTTCAAATACAGCCATCCTATTCTTTAGAACTTTATTTTGAGTGTACACTGCCTGGTAAATTTCTGAGACAAAAACTTCACTGTGTAATAGCCTCATTTGTGTACCTGTGTGACTTGCTCTCTGTGTATCAATTTAACCAACATCTCAGTGCCTTCTGTTCAGCACAGTCCCTCTTTAAAATAATTTATTTCTGGTTTTAACAAGTGCCTTATGGAGACAATGTTTTATCTAGAAGAAGGGACTTCTTATTTGAAATGTTATTTTTGCCATTAACAAAATATTTTAAAACAGGTGGCCAATACTCCACTTATACAATAGTTTTCAATGGCAAAACTAAAAAGAAATAAGGGGCATTTATATATCTTAATTATGCTTGAATAAGGCTCTAAGTTATAGCTTTGCTGCTTTTATGATTGTCATTTATTCTTAGACAAAAGTAAATGCTGAATGGATATCATACACAGTTAAATATTAAAAATGAGTTAAAAGATTTAGAAACTTTCTCAAGTGACAAAAGATAATAGATGTGATATCCCTTTAAAGTCAAATATAAAACTGTAAGCCACAACTGAACAAACAAGACAAACAAAAACTCAGAGACACAAAGAGTAGGGTGGTTACCAGAGGGAAAGGTTGGGTAATAAAGGGTAAAGAAGGTCAAATATATGGTGACCGAAGGAGATTAGACCTTGAATGGTAAACACACAATGCAATGTACAGATGATGTATTATGGAATTGTACATTTAAAACCTATATAATTTTATACAATCAATAATAAAAATATATTTTAAAATGAAAAACATCTATATAATTTTATTAACCAATGTCACTCCAATAAATTTAATTAAAATTATAAAATGAGTTTTCCAGGAGAAGAGATAAATGAAACGGAGATAAGAAATTTATCAGATATAAAATTCAGAATAATGATGGCAAGGATGCTCAAGAGCATGAGAAAAAAATTTAGTAACAATGACAAAAGACCAGTTGGAAATAAAGAATGACATAGCACTAATAAAGAACACATTGGAAGGAATACACAGCATATTAGGGGAAGCTGAGACTTGAATCCGTGAATTAGAAGACAAGGTAGAAAAAAATCACACAATCACAGAACAACAACAACAACAAAACAACTAAAAAACAGGAGGACAGTTTCAGGGAGCTGTGAGACAATATGAAACATAACAATATTGGAATCAGAGAAGTGCCAGAAGGTGAAGAATGTGATAAAGAGATAGAGAACCCGTTTGAAGAAATAATGGCAGAAAACTTCCTTAACCTGGTGAAGGAAAAAGTCAAAGAAGTTCGGGAGGCACAGAGAGTCCCAAGCAAGAAGACCCAAACAGGTCTATGCCCAGACACATCATAATCAAAATGCCAAAAATTAAAGACAAAGAGAGAATCTTAAAGGCAACAAGAGAAAAAGTAATCTGTTACCTACAAATTTGTTACCATAAGACTATCAGCTGATTTTTAATCAGAAACTCTACAGGCCAGAAGGGAATGACATGATGTATTCAAGGATCTGAAACCAAAGCAAGGCTATCATTCAAAATAGGTGATGAAATAAAGAGGTTTCCAGATAATAAGAGACTAAAGGAGTTTACCAGCACCAAACCAGCATGGCAAGAAATGTTAAAGGGATTGCTGTAATGATGAGAAATAGAGAGAGAAACATAGGTATACAGAATTAAAATGGCAATAAATAAGTACCTATCAATAATATTAAATGTAAATGGATTAAATATCCCAATCAAAAAACATAGGGTAGTTGCATATATACAAAAACATGGCTTAATTATATGCTGTCTACCATAAAAGAGACCCACCTCAGAACAAAATACATACACAGGATGAGAGTAAAGGGATGGAAAAAAATTTTCCATGCAAATGGAAACAAAAAATAGTTGGGGTAGCAATACTTGTATCTTACAAAATAGATTTCAAAATGAAGGCCATAACAAGATACAATAAAGGTCACTACATAATATTAAAGGGATTGATCCAACAAAAGAATATAACCCTGGTAAACATATATGCATCCAAATATAGGAGCACTTAAATATATAAACTTCTGGAATACTTTAAGGGAGAGGTTAACAGCAATATAGTAATAGTAGAGGACTTTAACACTCTGCAGACTTCACTGGATAGATCTTCCAGACAAAAAATTAAGAAGGAAACAGTGACTCTAAATAACTCACTGAATCGGATTTCATTGACATTTATAGAACATTTCACCCTAAAGTTGCAAAATATACACTCTTCTCAAGTGCATGTGCATCATTCTCAAAGTTAGACCACATGTTAAAACACAACCCAAGTATCTACAAGTTTCATTCAATATCAATCATCTCAGATCACAATAGAATGAAATTAGAAAGCAATTGCACTAAAAACACTAAAAAAACATTCAAACACATGGAGGCTAAATAGCATGTTATTAAATAATAAACGAGTTACCAATGAGATTAAGAAATAAACAAACAAATAAATAAATAAATAATAAAAAACTTCCTAAAAACAAATGAAAATGAACAGAGAACAACCACAAATCTATGGGACAAAACAAAAGCAGTCCTGAGAGGGAAGTTTTTAGCACTACAGGCATACCTCAAAAAACAAAAATAAAAATCAATAATAAAATATTTAACTCTACAATTTAAAGAATTAGAAAGAAAACAACAAGAAAAGCTCAGAGTAAGTAGAAGGAATGACATAATAAAGTTTATAGCAGATATAAATTACATAGAGACTAAAAATATGCCACAATACAACAGATCAATGACACCAAGAGCTGTTTCTTTGAAAAGATAAACAAGATTGGTGAACCTTTAGCCAGACTCACCAAGAAACAAAGAGAGAGGAGTCAAAAAATAAAAAAATTAAAAAAAAAGCATTAAGTAGTAACTGACACCATAGAAGTACAAAGGATTGTAAGAAAATTGAGCAACTATATGCCAACAAACTGGACAATGTGGATGAAAATGGACAAATTCCTAAAAAAAAAAAAACACAAAAAAACAATCTTCCAAAATGAATTAGGAAGAATTAGAAAACTTGTATAGGCTAATAACTACTGATGAAATACAAGCAGTAATAAAAAAAATAATAAGAAGAAGAAGAAAAATCCCAGCAAAGAAAAGCCCTGGATGGCTTCACAAGGAAGTTTTACCAAACATTCAGAGAAAAAATAACACATCCTCTTCAAACTATTCCAAAAACTCCAAGGGGAAAAAACAATTCCAAGCTCTTTTTATGAGGCCATCATTATTCTAATTCCAAAACCAGATAAAGACACTATAAAGGAAAAAAATTACAGGCCAATATCCCTGATGAACATGTATGCTAAAATCCTCAACATAATATTAACAAATAAGAAACAGCAATATATTAAAAAAGATAATACACTAGGACCAAGTGGGATTTATTTCAGGGATGCAAAGCTGGTACAATATTCACAAATCAATGAATGTCATAGATCACATAAGTAAATTGAGAGATAAAAATCACAATCATATCAATAGAGGAAAAAAAACATTTTTCAAAATCCAACACCTTTTTTTGATAAATACTCTCAGCAAAGAGGGAATAAAGTGATCATACCTCAACATAATAAAGGCCATATATGACAAACCTATATCGACCATCATACTCAATGGGGAAAAATTAAAACCATTTCCCTTAAGGACAGGATAAAACAGGGATGTCCACTTTTACCACTCCTATTCAACAAAGCACTGGAAGTCCTAGCCACAGCAATGAGACAAGAAGAAAAATAAAAGGCATCCAAATTGGAAAGAAGGAAGTAAAACTGTCATTATTCGCAGATGATATAATATTGCACATAGAAAACCCTAAAAACTCCACCAAAAACTACTATATTTAATAAATGAATTCAGCAATGTAGTGGGATACAAAATTAACACCCAGAAATTTATGGGATTTTTACAACCCAATAATGATTCTCAGAAAGAGAAAAATAAACTATCAATCCTATTTACCATTGCAACAACAACAAAAATATTAACATACTTAGGAATAAACTTCACCAAGGAAGTATAATACTTATAGTTGGAAAACTTCAGGATGTTGAAAAAAAGAGATAGAGGAAGATATATACAAGTGGAAGACTATACCATGTTCATGTATTTGTAGAATAAAAACCATTAAAACGTCTAGACTACACAAAGCAATCTACAGATTCAATCCCTATTAAAATATCAACAGTGTATTTCACAAATTTGGAAAAATATTCCAAAAATTTATATGGAACAAAAAAGTCTCCGAATAGCTGAAGCAATCTTGAAAAATAAGAACAAAGTTGGAGGGATCACAATACCAGATATCAAGTTATATTACAAAGCCACTATAATAAAAACAGCCTGGTACTGGCACAAGAATAGGCATAAACATCATTAGAAAAGAACAAAGACCCCAAAAATTGACCCAAGCCATTATGCTCAATTAATATTTGACAAAGTAGCATGCAATAGAGTGAAGAGAGTTCTCTTCAATTAAATGGTTTGGGAACATTGGACAGATAAATGCAAAAAAAATGAAACTAGACTATGAATTTACACCATAATAAAGATAAACTCAAAATGGATGAGACTTAAATGTAAGATATGAAATCATAAAAATCCTAGAAGAAACCATAGGCAGGAAAATCTCAGATATCTCTTATATCAATAGTTTTGAAGATACATCTCCTAGATCAAGAGAAAATAAACAAATGGGACTACATCAAAATAAAAAGCTTCTGCACAAGAAAACATCAACAAAATGAAAAGGAAGACCACTGTATGGAAAAGCATATTTGGCAATGATACATCTGATAAAGAGTTACTATCCAAAATATATAAGGAGCTCATACAACTTAACAGAAGGAAGACAAACAATCCAATAAAAAATATGGGCAAAGGACCTACTAGTAAATAGACACTTCTCCAATGTGGACATACAGATGGCCAAGAGACATATGAAAAAATGCTCAAAGTCGGTAATCATCAGAGAGATGCAAATTAAAACAATGAGTTAGAATGTCAGAATGGCTACTATTAACAAATTAACAAATGACAAACTAGTGGTGATGTGGAGAACTGGGAACTCAAGCACACTTCTGGTGGGAATGCAGACTGGTGCAGCCATTATGGAAAACAGTATGGAGTTTCCTCAAAAAATTAAATTTGGAATTGCCATATGACCTATTGATCTCACTTTTAGGAATATATCCTAAGAAACCTGAAACACCAATCAGAAATGTATGCACCCCTATGTTCATAGCAGCACAATTTACAATAGCAAAGTTCTGGAAACTGCTCAAGTGCACATCAGTAGATGAGTGGATAAAAAAGCTGTGGTACATTTACACAATGCAATACTATGCAGCAATAGAAAAGAAGGATATTTTACCCTTTGAGATGGCATGGAGGGACCTGGAGAGTATTATGCTAAGTGAAATAAGCCAGTCAGAGACAGACAAGTATCACATGACCTCACTCATATGTGGAATCTAATGAATAAAATAAACTGATGAACAAAATACATCCAGAGACATAGAAACATGGAATAGACTGTCGAATCTCAGAGGGAAGGTGGGGGAGTGTTTTTGGGTGGGAAGGGATCAACCAAAGAACTTGTATGCATACATGCATGGCCCTTGGACACAGACAATAGGGTTGTGAAGGCCTGGGGCAGGGGCGGTGCCGGCAAAAAGTGGTCAATGGGGGGAAAACAGGGACATATGTAATACTTTCAACAATAAAGATTTATTTTAAAAATAAGTAAATTTAAAGTCACAATTAAAATGAGAAATAAGGAAAAAAGCAGGCATATACAAGCATTTGAATTTTTATTATGCATCTATGTTAGGTAATATTGAATAAATCATCATAAAGTAAAAGGGTACATTTAGGAAAAAACAATCTGTGAAAAATATTTCTGTACAATGAAAATCTATTTCATTAGTGTTGCTATTGAAGATTAACAGAGTAAGAATTTGGATTTCAGTTGCTGCTAAGGATACATTCTCTTTATCTACGTTTGATGTGACTAGGACATTTCTCCTATTTTAATGCCAATGATTATGGTCTGATTCTACAGTGTCAACAAAATAACCAGTATTGTGATTTTGCCTGTTGCTCTGTTTGCCATTCTTCACTGTAAATCTCCCTTTGCAGCCATCTCATTGTGTTTAGACTGTGAATGCCTTGTCATTCCTGCATCTTGACTGCAAAACATTAATCTCCAAAATTACAAAGTAAACACTTTCAGCTGTAAAATACTGAAATTCTTTAAAGTATGTATATAAAGCTGCCACTCAAACTCAATTATAATTAACATGTTGTGTTTGTAGACCAATAATGACAAACTAGGTAATTTTAAAAATGCATTTTGGGTAGGAAAACTCACAATATAAAAGTGAGAATTTAAAAAAATACATATATCTACCTCACAACCCAAAATTTTACAAGAAAATTTCATTTCCTCTTGGGAATTGAATGCTTGCTTTTGTAGTAAAATTTGTTACATTATTGTGAATCTCCATCCAGTATCATTTTCTGAAAATTATAATCCCATGTTGTTAACATAAATTCTCAGTTGGAGTTCTGGGGAGTTTCCACCTTTAGCCAACATGTGGCAGTGACAGGTTCTTACAGTGAATGGCCAAAAATTAAATATATGAATGGATAGCACTCAAGCCTGCCTGAAAGCTAGAAAGATGAATGGACAGGGCCTGAGCACACCAAAAGCTAGCAAGATAATTGGATAGAAAAAAAAAGCCCTTCCTTGCTATCTATTAACGAACCATGGGCTTGAGCAGGAAGGGCAGATGGTTTTTGAGACTAGAGTCCACAGTTCTCCCAAGTCATGCAGCACCTGAATAAAAGCTCTTTGCTTTTGCACCATCACCTGCCTTATGCGTTTGACTTTTGTTTAGACAGGCAGCCAAAGCTGAGTTTTTCAGTCACAGTTTTCAGCGACTTCACTGGGACTTCGTTAAAGCCCAGAGGGTCTGGGCTTGGAGTAGAACTGTGAAATTTAAGTAAGAATTCCCTGATCATATTTGGGGAAATGTTAGTGGGGGATTTGGAGAATGTTCAGTTGAAATTGTGAACTCTTCTGCAATGTGTAGATGACTTGCTGATGACTGACAATACTTATGAGACTGCTCAGCAGCATCACAGACAAGAATCATTTGAATGTAAAGTATCGCCTCATGGGGCCCAGATTTTAAAACAGGGAGTGGCATATCTGGTATTTCAACTGAAGCAGGGCACTAGGAGATTGATGGCTGATTGAAAACAAGCCATGGCTACAATAAATATCCCAGGGAGCCAGAGGCAGCTTTGTGGATTCTTGGGGACTGCAGGTTTTGCCAAATTTGGGTTCCAAACTTTGGCCTTATAACAAAACAATTGTATAATTCTTTCTACTTCCTGGAACTTTAATTCATCAGCTGGGTTAGTTAGAATTTAAACCCCATTATTCAGAATGAGGTGAGGAATGAGCCTGTGAATGGGGATTCTTTAACTCTGACCTTAATTCCATATGGAAGCTCATTGGTATGATCTTATTCCCTGAAGTTCTAATAAGGAACCCACTATGTAAGGGATGCTTTAATGGACATCAATAAACCATATTTTAAGGGCCCCAATATACAAAGGATCATTCCAAAGTTTATCCAAGCCTGTCAGATCTGTGCAAAAAAGAAAAAAAAAAGATCCTAAAACAGAATGTACCCCAACAGAAAGGGAATATGATATAAAGGGTTATGCCCATTTTAGGACTGGTAAATTGACTTTACACATTTGCTTAAAACCATAGGAAATGTTACATTTTGATTATTTTTCGTAAATACCTTTTCTGGACATATAGAGGCATACTCCACTAGAACTAAGAATACAACTGAGGTAGCAAAATGTCTACTCAAATAAATAATCCCTAGATTTGGACTTTCTTAAAGCATTCAAAGTTACAATGGACCAACCTTCACTTCAGAAATCTCCCAGAACATAAGCAGGCACTATAGATTAAATAGAAACTGCATGTATCTTGGAGACCCCAAATTACAGACATGAGAAAATGAACTACATGCTAAAGAATAATCTGGTGAAAATATGCTAGGAAACACATTTAAAATGGGGCCAGGCACTCCCTTTGCCTTGATCCATGTGCCGTGCCAGCACAGCCAATGGTTCAGCGAGCCTGAGGGAGGGCCGGTGAAGGATGAAGAAAAGACAGACAAAGAGAATAAGCTGGGTCTAGGTGGATCTTCTGTGTGTGACTGAGACCACAGAACAGATCCAGACTGCAAGCTAATGGTTTATTTTATAGTCCGAGGTAAACAAGGTAATTTACACTGTTCTTGTAAGTTTCACTTGTTTTGGCAGCACTTGCTGCACCTCCCTCAGTCCATTAGCTCCCCAGGAAGGATCTAAAGAGCGTCATAAGGTCAAGCTTAATTATACTAAGTGGGCTGTGCCCTCTAAGCTGGGACTTGTTTGCGGCTTTGCCAGCAGGTCATTCCGAGGCTTAACCCTATAACCGCTCCCTACATCTCACCTTTCTTTTATTTTTAAGCTACTGATAATGGAAGTGAAAGTTAAACATTAAGGACAAAGCTCTAACTATTAAAACGTTAACAAAACAATGCCAATGCAAAATCCAGACATGGCTATTAATAAAACAATGCCAATGCAACACTACAATAATAGAGAAATCAAAATACAGTAACATTTTTCTACTAAATGAAAGATTCTTTTGCTGATTTACTCAGAGTCCTTGTATTTGGCTGCGCAAGAGTTCACAGAAGACTGGCAGCTAACCAATGCTAGCATAGCTGGAAGCATGATTGAGGGAGTAGCTTCCATTTCCTGCTTCTCTACCATCTGCTGGGCCTCAGTTGTTAACTTCTTCAGCTGACCCCATGTTGGCACCTCGCTCTTTTGTATAGCCTTTGTCATCTTCCTTTTCTGCTTTGCTGTCATCGGGGCAACTCTCAGTCTTTTGAATGATGGGACAAGGAGCTTCTCTGGGTCCATTGTGGTGACGCATGTAACACTCTGGCACCCAAATTGGCTGTGCTGCTCATTCTGGAAAGATACAAACACAACCTGTTTCCCACATGATTACTGGATCTGGTCCAAACCATTGTCCAGTTTGTGCATCCTTCCATCGGGCTAACCCTGCGGAGGCTATTGTGCAGGAGGCCCGATGCCTTTCGGCTGCTGTATGACCCTCTGCATCGCAATTCAAAAAGTTTAAAGTATAAAGAGCATGACTGAGTTTGTTTTGAGGTGACACATAACATCCGTCTCCCCCTTTCTGTTTTAGTAATTGCATTTTAAGAGTACGATTTGCTCTTTACACTATTGCTTGACCTTGAGGGTTGTAAGGGATACTGGTTTTATGACAAATTTGATATTGCTGACAAAAATGTTGAAAAGCAGAACTAGTGTATGCAGGTCCATTGTCTGTCTTCAGCTCTACGGGAGGACCTAGTACCGCAAAGGCAGCTAAGCAATGATTAATTACATGCTTGGCACTCTCTCCTGTTTGGGGAGTCGCAAAGATAAAGCGGGAGCAAGTATCTACATTAACATGTACCCATCTATGCTTACCAAATTCCGGTATGTGGGTGACATGCATTTGCCAAATTTGATTAGGTTTAAGACCCCTAGGATTAACCCCCAACAATTGTACAGGGCAATGAATTACACACTGAGAGCACTGCTTAACAATTTGATGAGCTTGCTCCTGAGAAATACGGAATTGTTTGCGTAAGGCAGCAACATTTTGATGATGCAAAGCATGGGAGGACTGGGCGAGAGAAAATGGGGTAGCCTCTTGCATTACAACAAGGAGACGATCAATAGCATCATTGCCTATAGCTAAGGGACCAGGGAGACCTGAATGAGATCGGATATGTCCAATAAAGCAGGGAAATTGTCTTCTCTAATGACTTTTTGAAGGTTGAAAAATAAATGAAAGAGTTCCTCTGAATTAGTGTGCCCTATAGTAGCTGTTTCAATAATTTTGGCCATACTTACCACATAGGCACTATCACCATACAGGTTAATGGGCTCTGTAGCAAAATCTGTCAAGGCATAGATAAGAGCTTGTATTTCTACTCATTGTGCTGAAATATAAGGGGTTTGAAGGACCTCTGTACCTCTGCTGCAGTAGTATCCAGCCTTTCCAGAACTGGATACATCAGTAAAAATGGTTAGTGCCTGAGGTATAGGTTGTGACTTCACTATCTTTGGGAAGGTAAAGGTAGTAACTGAGAGAAATTGTAAAACTTTATTTGCTGGATAATGGTTATCAACCTGTCTGGAGAAATTAGCAAGTGCAACTTGCCAATTTGTTGATCTTTGCCAGAGACAGTCTTGCTGTATAGCTATAAATGGCACTACAAGAAGGTCATGGTCTCGGCCCACTAACTGGCCTGTTCGAAGGTGGGCTCAAGCTATTAGCTGGGAAACCGAATCATGGAAAGGAGTTAATACCTTAGTTGGAGAATGAGCCAAATATAGCGATTCATCAACTCTAGGAGCTTGCCAAATGACTCCAGTGGGTGTATGTGTCATAGGGAAAATTAAAACCTGTAAAGGAAGGGAGTAACCAATTCTAGTAAGTTGTGCTGAACTGAAGGCATCCTCTACTTTATGTAAGGCTGTCTTGGCTTCCTCTGTCAAGCAGCATGGGGATGACAGAGATGAATCGCCCCTTAGTATATGAAATAAAGGGCTTAAAAGTCAGGTCAAACCCAGTTAATATCTCCTAATAACTTTTGGAAGTCATTTAATGTAAGTAAAGTGTCAGTCCGAATTTGAATTTTCTGAGGTTTTACTGTTTTTCCCTCAATAATGCTGCCAAGGTAAGGAAAAGGAAATGTCCTTTGAACTTTTTCGGTTGCTATGCATAATCCAGCACAATGCAGGCAATCCTGCAAATCCATATAGATATTATTTAGATGTGTTTCATTTTCATAAACTAAGAGAATGTCATCCATATAATGAATAATATAAGCCTCAGGATATTTTTTCCTTATAGGATGTATGGCTGCAGCCACAAATCCTGACATAAGGTAGGACTATTGGCCATGCCCTGAGGCAATACTTTAGCATATCTCCACCCCCATCATCCCAAACCCGCCTGCTCTATTTCCTTGCTCCCTCCAATCCTTGCTCATATTTGGGAGGAAGCGCATCATCCAGAGGGCTCTCTCCCACAGGAGCTGTGGCCCCAGGTACTGGAGGAGGCAGCAGAGGCACTGATGGTGGAGTCAGAAGTCTCTGGCAGCCTTCCCCCACCTGTCTTGATTCCTCTGCCACATTCATCCACTCCCCTTCTGGAGTGGGCTCTAGGCAGTCCCGAATCAGGGACCACAGACTGAAAGTAGAAGCAGGCATTTCCTCTGGACTTTCAGCTATATAATGATCTCAAAGTTGTTTTCCTACCTTCTCCCATGCCTCTATATGTACCTCTCCTTCCTCAGAAAACCATGGGCAGGTTTTACTCACAAAATCCAAAAAATTGAAAAGCTGTTCATACCTCACAGAACAGCCCCTTGCTTGGAGCATAGCTTTAAGCATGGATATGCATACATTCTTTCCCTGCGATGCTGAATTTCCCATGTTTTACACCTAGCTATTACTAAACTGTGCTCCTTACCTTCCTTTTTGCTTTCTGCACTTGCTTCACTAGAGAGTCCTTTCACCTGACAATTGCAGTTCCCTCAGACTCAGGCCCACATTGAGTGCCACCTGGGCCGAATTCAGCCCTGTGTTGGGCGCCACTTGCGCCGTGCCAGCACAGCCAAGGGTTCTCTGAACCTGAGGGAGAGCTGGCAAAGGATGAAGAAAAGACAGACAAAGAAAATAAGCTGGGTCTAGGTGGATCTTCTGTCCCTGGCTGAAGCCACAGAACAGGTCTAGACAGAAAGCTGAGCCTTTATTTTATAGTCAGAGGTAAACAAGGTAGTGGTCACCATAGTTACAATGTTCTTGTGAGTTTCACTTGTTTTGGCAGCATTTGCTGCACCTCCCACAGCCCATTAGCTACCCAGGAAGGATCTAGGGAGCATCATAAGGTCAAGCTTAATTATGCTAAGTGGGCTGTGCCCTCTAAGCTGGGACTTGTTTGTGGCTTTGCCAGCAGGTCATTCCGAGGCTTAACCCTATAACTGCTCCCTACAGCTCTAGATTTGGGTAGTGCCCTGAAGCAGACTTAAGCCCTTTTAAAAAAGTTTATGGGAGACCCTTCCAAGTTTCTGTTTTTGGAACACCCCTTTTAGATTTAGAACACGAATAAAAAAAAAATCAAACAATATGTACAACATTTGAGGTAAACACTAACAATTTTGTACAAGTTTACTCATTGCTGATCTAGCTACCCATCTGACAAGCCCTTACATCTGTCCCAGCCAGGAGATCCAGTCTTACTAAAAAAGTGGAAGAATCAAGGTCCTTAACAATAGTAACTAGGCAAAGGACCAGTCCCTTAATGTCCTGCTGACAACACACTCTTCCCTAAAGCTCATGGAAATCAAGCCTTGAACCCATTGCACATGGATAAAGTGGGCACTGCCTGAGGAGGACTTGGATCTTGAAGCTGTGTTGATACTGCAAAGAGAAGTTGAACCTGCACTCCTGAAAGAGATTTAAAATTTCTCTTTTAGAAGAGGACCATGCCTCCCCAAGCTAAGCAGTACTTTATGCCAGTGATTGGACTGATAATGTCTTTGTCTGCATTTCCCAGACAGTGGCTTCCTCAGCATTAGTCAAATATATTCCACTGTTGGGTTTGCCACTCAAAGCCCCACTCAGGATTAGATCATGGGGATATTTTAGTCTCTACAGCTTCTAATTTCATTACAAACCCCCCTGCACTACTGGCACACCCTTCACTATACTTGATTGCTTGTCTACACAACAGCTCTCGCTCTGGGATCCCATCTGCAACACCGCCTTTTGGAATATAAAGCAGTTTACTGGCTCCACTTTTTCATCAGTGCCATCCTCTAGACACCACCTATGTCACTTTCCAAAGACAGCAGTCTTTCTCCCTCGCCTTAAGGCTTCCCCCCAGGGATTAGTACAACTATACTCCTTGACAGCAGGAAGAAACTGCAGAAGATGAAAACTTCAATCATTTGCCCTGTGAGATTATAAAGGTGCAGAGTTTTGAAGGGGGTGGCGGGGGACTTTTACCATAGACAGAGCACTGGGGAGTCTCCCTCGTCCAAGATGGTACCTGGATGCACCCAAGCAACCCTAAAAGCTAGAAAGGTGAATGGACTGGGCCTGAGCATGCCAAAAGCTAGCAAAATAATTGTATAGAAAAGAAGCCCTCTGGCTCGAGCAGGAAGGGGAGATGGTCTTTGAAACAGGAGTCCACCATTTGCCCAGGTCATAGGACACCTGACCTTGCATTATTTGGTTAAAATATGACATAAAATTTTAACACAAAGGTGATACTTCAAATATATATACTTAAAAAATAAAGAATGATGGTTATAATAAACTATCAAGCTTTAGGTCCTTATTCTAAGCACTGTTCTAAGAACCAACCTGCATTGCTCTTTAATTTTTAAAAAATTAGGACAACAAATTATTAATATACTAGCACATATGAGAAAATTGAAGAAAAGAACTGATTAAATGAATCATATGTTATTATCATTTTGTAAATTTAATAATCTAAATATCACCCATTTCATAACTTGAGAGTCAATCTAATATAGTAATTAAGGTAACTCAGGCTACAGGTGGCACAGTCAAGAGATGCAGGCATGGCAGCCTGGTTCATGACCAGAACCAGTTTTGAATATATTATTAAAATGTTTATTGAATATCTACTAGTTATTGGAAACTATTAGGAAATTCATAGGGGTCATACAGATCTTGGCTGAAAATCTGGCTCTGCTATATGTCTTTGGGAAAATTATAATATTTCTGATCCTCAAATACAAATTGAGGATGATATTGTCTTTTTCTGTAGTACTGTGGTAAAAAATTAAAATTACTTTATAGAGAAAAGAGAAGAAAATTATATAAACCAAGCTTATTTTATGATGAAGCTAGTATAATCTTGATACCAATATTAGTTCAATACAGAGAAGAGAATATTATAGACCTACTTTATTTCTGAACTGTAATGCAAAAATCATAACTAAAATTTAAAGTAATTATTTTAAATAAATAAAATATTAATTAAAATCTTAAATATTATCCAACTCAATTCAATAGTATGCTCAAAAATACCCGTCAGGATTAAGTAGCTATGCCTTTAAAATGCAAGGACATCTCAAGATCAGAATAAATCTAATTATAATGTACCAATTATTAAGTTAAAGATGAAAAGCATGACTATATCAATAATATGGAAAAGGTATTTTATATGCTTTAACACATATTTATTATAAAAATTCTTAACTAAAAATAGAAAAGCATGTTGGTAAGCGTATTTACTAAACAAGAACATAAAAGATATGATATGCCTAGAATCATTACTAGTGTTTAGTATAGTCTCATTTTCCTTGATTTATATATCTTTGCTATATAACTGTGTGAAGATTGATAAATAAATGTCATCTATTTACAAATGATTTGAGAATATTTATAGAAATAAATATTCAACAATATATTTTTATTATTGGTAAAACATTTTTGCAGGGTTTTTATAAATAAAATCAACTCATAAAATATTATAGTATTTTTACCATAAATAACAAAGTAGAAAATAGTATTTAACATATTAGCTATAAAGATGTTCAAAGATCTTTAAAAACTCTAAAAGGATGTGAAATATTATGAAAAAAATAATACAAAGAGGCTCTAATATCACAGAGGCAAACATATCAATACATAGATTTTTCCCAAATTATACTTTGTTTAAGGCAATTCAATTCAATACTGCAGATTGATATTTTATATTTTTAAGTATTTAAATAAAGTTAATGTAAAATTTATTTTAAAAATTAAGATCCACAAATAGCTAACTTAACCTTAAAAATGAAAAAAAAAAGAGTAACAGGATCAATTTCTCTTCCAAACATTACAGCATATTACAGAGCCATAATAATAACAAATTATATGGTACAAATATAAAACAAAAAAAATAAAAACAAATTATATGTGTACAAATATAAAATTATCTAAAAGAACAATTATATACCTGAAAGAATGTCCTTAATATATGATAAAATCACCCAACAATTAAATAGTGAATGCATAGACTGCTCAAAACTTGGAATTTGAAAATGACTCATTTCATGGAGTTAAAGGTAAATACGTATCTACTACCACACATAAGACTGAACTGTTTAGATTGATTAAAGACCTAATGTGAAAGATAAAATTAAAAAGTTTATTGAAAAATGAATGCAAAGATATCTAGAGACTGAATCAGAATGTTTAAACAAATTCAAATACACAAATTATTACAAAGTAAACAAGTTTAAACCATCATTAAGTATATCTGTTCAATTAAAACACCACTACCAAAATCAGAGAGAGAAGATAATAGAAGAAATTACTTTCAATGTTAGATATATAACTATAAATGTGAAAATACATAATATAACATATTAGATGACATTATATTATATTTTGTATGTGAATCAAAAGAGAATTTTACATGGGAAAACAGAATAGAGTTATACAAAGGCAAGTACAGAAGAGGATTTTTAAAAAAAATAACAATAAAATATACAGAAATAAGTTCAAATGTATTATTCAAAGAAATGAACATTAAATAATTAAATTACATATAGTGCAAAAATTAAAATAAAAGAATTAAATTTTTGATGGACAATGTGAAGAAATTGAATAAATTAAAGATAACTTAAATAGTATTTTCTAGTCTGGATGAGTATGAGAATGATAGCACAGTTGATTGATATAGAATCCCTTGGGAAAGAATAAGTTTGTTCAGTCTAAAGTACTATTTGAACAGAATATGTTGCTATCCAATTGTGCAATTGGAAGTATAGTTCCAAAGCTCCTACCTAGGGGCTCTGAGATGCAAGTCATCTATGAAGAGTGACAGTTAAAGTCATGAGACTAGATAAAATCACACATGAGTAGAGTAATGAGAAAAAACTACAGGACCTAAAAATAACCACAAATAACTAACCTTTAGAGCTTCAGCTTTGGATGAGGTCTGAAGTTCTTTAGATTATGCTAATGTTGATTAATTTGGACATTAGTCGGTTCTTGGTTACATGAAGTATTTTAATTCTAATATACATGCCAGAGGCATTTTCATGAGAAGCTATTTCTAAATTTTTTTCCAGTAACATTGCACTTACCTTTCAAATGTTATTATTTCTGAATCCGAGATCTTGTTGTGCTTTAGAGATTTGATATTGGAGCATCTTTATATTGATTTTTTAAAACTAATTGATATACTATTATATTTGGATTATAACAATTAGGCAAATATTAAGGCTGACTAGCAAGAATAAGAGTCTCAGACTTTATTATGATTCATGAAAAACCAGAAAAAATAATCAAAATTTATCATAAAAGTCATGTGATAAGCTTTAGGGGATTTTTATATGGAACGGTGTCAAGGTTTCAACTCTAGTTCATAAATCAAGAAAACTTCATTTACTCTCCACTTGCATTGTAGCTTTTGTTCATCTTACTCGTAGCATTGACTTTTTAAAGAATTTCTCTCCTTTAAGTGTTTTCCCAAGCATTACACTTTAATATCCTTGGAAGTCAGTTCAGAGAAAAACAATTGTGGTAAAAATTATGTGAAGTAGAACTTCAAAGTTGATGCATTAAATGATAGAACTCAAATTTTTTTATTCATCATGTTTGTTTTAATAATTTGATTATAAGTTAGATTAATGTCTGTCTCAAGTATAGTATATATCAAGTATCTTTGTCAATGGAATGGGGATTGTGTATACAATGGACAACCAATTTCTCTAAATTTCAGAACTGTGAACGAAGAGAACATGAAGTAAATACATATGTGCGGTTAAAAATGCTTTCTCAGAATTTCTTAGAGTTGCAGGTTTTAATGCTAAAATGCATAAGTTGCACTCAACATTGGCAATTTGGTTTAATAAGGAAATATGGAAAGGTATTAGTGAAGGCATTGTGGCAGGTACATTGATGAAATGTGATACTGTGATAAAATAATGCAGAGAAGAACATTAATTGAGGTAAAACATTAAACTTATATTAAGGAAAGTATAGTTACTAAATAGTAATTCTGATTCAAGATGACTAGTTGACCATGTGAATGATGCTCCTTCTAAAATATAAAAAAAAAAGAAAAATTAATCCCAGCATTGTAAGCAAAATAATGCCTCTAGCCCTAGCTGGTTTGGCTCAGTGGCTAGAGCATCAGCCTACAGACTGAAGGGTCCCAGGTTCGATTCCGTTCAAGGACATGTGCCTTGGTTGTGGGCATATCCCCAGCGGGGAGTGTGCAGGAGGCAGCTGATCAATGATGTTTCTCTCTCGTCGATGTTTCTAACCCTCTATCCCTCTCCCTTCCTCTCTGTAAAAAAGTCAATAATATAGATAGATATAGATATAGATAGATATAGATATAGATATAGATATAGATATAGATATAGATATAGATATAGATATAGATATAGATATAGATATAAAACAATACCTCTAGCAAGGAATGAGGAGAATCATCTTCCAGACAATAGGTACCTGAGCTCCCTAAGAAAAACCCACCAGTTTGCAGGTTTGGGGACTTATTTTCCCTGCTGACCCACTAGAGCCAAGGACCCTGTAATCAAATCTGTGCTCCCAGACATTCCCAGGTGAGCTAAGAAAGTACTGTGTTCTCCAATAATGCATATAATAAAAACAGCCAACTAGAAAGAAAGGCCACAAACTCAATACATAGTTTTCATTATCAAGGCAAAAGAATAAACCAGAAAACAGGAGAAAATGCTAAAATAATTAAAATTATTAATTAATGTTCTCAGAGACTTTCAAGTAACCAGCATACCATAAATGGAAAAATCTTCTCAGAAGCCTTAGCTGGTTTAGTTCAGTGGATAGAGCATCGGCCTGTGGACCAAAGGGTCCTGGGTTTGATTCTGGTCAAGGGCACATGCCTTGGTTGCTGGCTGCTCCCCGGCCCAGGCCCGGGTAGGGGCTCATGGAGGAGGCAACCAATCCATGTGTTTCACTCACATCAGTGAGGGAAGGGAAGGAAAGGGAAGGGAGAAGAGAAGAGAAGAGAAGAGAAGAGAAGAGAAGAGAAGAGAAGAGAAGAGAAGAGAAGAGAAGAGAAGAGAAAGAGAAGAGAAGAGAAGAGAAGAGAAGAGAAGAGAAGAGAAGAGAAGAGAGAAGAGAAGAGAAGAGAAGAGAAGAGAAGAGAAGAGAAGAGAAGAGAAAAATCGCAGAAGAATGGTGTAACTTTGAAAACTCAAAATATGATTGTAAAAATTAAAGTAGTATTGTTTTAAAAATAGCCTGGCTCTAATAAATAATAGAGCTTGGGATATATTCCTAGAAGTGGGATTGCTGGGGCAACTGGGAGTTCCATTTTTAACTTTTTGAGGAAACTCCATACTGCTCTCCACAGTGGCTGCACCAGTCTGCATTCCTACCAGCAGTGCAAGGAGGGTTTTTTTTTTCCTCCGCATCCTCACCAGCACTTGCCCATTTGTTGATTTGTGGATGATAGCCCCATTTTGACAGGTGTGAGATGGTACGCCATTGTTGTTTTGATTTGCACCTCTCAGATGACTAGTGACTTTGAGCATATTTTCATATGTCTCTTGGCCTTCTGTATTATTCTCTTTCAAAAAGTGTCCTTTGCCCATTTTTGATTGGATTGTTTGTCTTCCTTTTGTTAAGTTGTTCCCTATACATTTTGGAGATTAAACCCTTATTAGAGATAACAATGGCAAATATGTTCTCCCATACATTGGGCTTTCTTGTTTTGTTGATGGTTTCTTTTGTTGTGTTTTATTTTTATGTAGTCCATTTATTTTCTCTTTAGTTTCCATTGCCCTAAGAGCTGTATCAGTAAAGATATTGCTATGACATATGTTTGCTATTTTGCTGCCTATGGCTTCTTCTAAGATTGTAATTTCTCGTCTTATGTTTAAGTCTTTTATCCATTTTGAGTTTAGGATATATGCACCCCTATGTTCATAGCAGCACACAATTCACCACAGCTAAGATTTGGAAACAGCCTAAGTGCCCATCAGCAGATGAGTGGATTAGAAAGTTGTGGTACATCTACACAATGGAATACTATGCTGCTGTAAAAAAAGAAGGAATTCTTACCATTTGCAACAGGATGTATGGAACTGGAGAGCACTATGTTAAGCAAAATAAGCCAGTCAGAGAAAGATAAACATCACATGAGCTCACTCATGTGTGGAATATAATGAACAACATAAACTGATGAACAAAAATAGATACAGAGACAAAGAAGCATCAAACAGACTGTCAAACTTCACTGGGAAGACAGAGAGGGTTGGAGAGGTAAGAGATCAACTAAATAACTTGTATGCATGCATATAAGCATAACCAATGGACACAGACACCAAGGGGGTGAGGGCATGTGCCGGGTGGGTGGGGAAAGTCAAAAGGGGAAAAAGAAGACACACATGTTCTACTATTTGTAATACTTTAAACAATAAATAAATAAATAATAGAGCTGAACATTTAAAAATAAAATGTGTAAAGAAAAATAAAAGTCAAAGTAATGAATTTTGTAAGAATGCACAATAAAAGCAAGAAAAGAGGGACATGTGGAATAAGTGTTTATAACCATGGGACATAGAGCCTAAAATTCCAATTCACTTCCTATTAGTAGTTCTTGAAAGAAAGAAAATACATTAGACAGAGGATATTTAAAAAAAGAAATAATTTAAGAAGAAAATACTCAGGTGTTACAAAAAGGCTAAAAGGACCTTTTAAATATCAAGTAGAAATAATAATAAATAATCATTTTGCTATATCCAGGTATAATTTCAGAACTCTAAAGATAAAGAGAAAATACATGGAGCATGCATGTATTTCAATAAGTGTTCATATAAATAAAAAGTTCTTTAAACTATACAAAAAAGAGTAATGGTATAACGAATGAATAGTGAAATTACAGTTGGTTATATTTTTGCATTGTCAGTTAATTTATTAAAGTCTCACATAGAGTCACAACTTGATTAATATAAAATACCTATTTAAAACTCCCACTCCAAAGCTTTATATTCCCATCTATTCAAGATGTTTCCCCACGCGCCTTTTCAGATGGCCTGTTTCCTATCTCTGACCACAGGACACCACTGATTTTTTCTTTCTTTTTTTGTCTCTAAAGTTAGTTTGCCTTCTAGAATTCCACATAAATTGAGCATACAATATATACATTTTCTGTCTAAATTTTTTCTTTTAGCATGATATTTTTAATACCCTCACTACAGTATCATATTTAAGTAGGCTAAATTTTAAAAATTTAAACATATATTTCATTAAATATACCATAGTTTGTTTATTCATTCACCTTTTGATGGATATTGGAGTTCTTCCCAGTTTTGAGGTCTTGTAATTAAATTAATAGAGCTGCCTGAAAAATTATTTTCAAGACATTTTCTGGACTAATACTTTTAATTTGCCTTAGATATTATTTATTCTGATGAGTGAAATTATTGGCTCATGGTAAGTTCATGCTAAATTATATAAGTAGCCTTCAAAGATGTTTTACAAAAAATAGAAGTCCCAGTTGCTTCATAGCTTCAACAATGCTTGTTATAATCAGTCCCTTTTAATTTTAGGAAACCTAATACATATTTAGAAGTATCTCATTTGAGTTTTAATTTGAATTTTTTTAGACTATTGAAGCTAATCAACTTTTATGTGTTTCATATCTTCTTTTATAAAGTATAATTGTAAACATTTAACCATTTACAATTGAGTTATGTCTTTTCTTATTGAATTGTAAAAGTTATTATATTTGAGTGGAAATGCTTTATATAATAAATATAAAATTAATGTTAAATACATAATATAGTAAATGAAAATATCAAATATGAAATAGAGATACATATTTTATACCAGGGGTATCTTAAAAACAAAATACTTTTTAGATTGATCAAGTTTAATGTAACTTTTAAAAATAATTATTGTTTTGGGGGTCCTTCTTATGAAATATGTGCTTATCATAAAGTTACATATATTCCTCTTATGAGCTTTATAGTGTTGGCTTTATGTTTAGGTGTACAGTTCACTTTATTTTAATTTTTTATGTATGCTATAAAATATGAGTTGAGGCTTATTCTTCCCATATTGGTATCCAAATGTTTTATTTTTTAAAACACTGCCCTTTTGATATTTAATTTCTTTGACAATTTTGTGAAAAATCAATTAAAATATGTGTGGGAACCTACTTTAAACAATTTTTTGTTTGTTCCATTGTTCTATATTTATAACACTGCTAAAATGAATTGATTATTGTAGCTTTATAGGAAATATTGAATTCCAAAATTGTTTTGGCTATTCTATGTCATTTTCATTGATGCCTAATTTTTAGAACCAGCCTGTTTATTTCCATTAAAAAATAATGTGATCTATGGGTTCAATTTAAGGAAAACTGAAGTCTTAGCAACATTTAGTTTTCCAATCCACAATCAATGTATCACTCTCAATACATTGGTATATTCTTTATTTTCTCTAACAATGTTTTATATAAAAAATCTTGTATATATGTACTAAAGTATTTCCTAAGTATTCATTCTATTGTAAGTAATAATTTTTAGTTTCATCATTCAATTACTCATTGTTAGTACAATAGCATGAATAAGTAGAAATACAGAGGTTAGAGTACAATAATAATACAAATTCAATTAATCTTTGTGCATTGATATTTATCATGCAACCTTGTTAAATTCACTTACTAGTACTAAATAGCTTCTTTTTGTTGTTGTTAATCCTCACTGGAGGATATTTTTTTCCCATTGATTTTTAGAGAGGAAAATGGAGGGAGGAGGAGGGAAGGGAAGAGAGAGAGAAAGAGACATCCATTGGTTGTTTCGCATGAACCCAGACAGGGGCTGAGGATGCAACCTGCAACTCGGTTATGAGTTCTTGAGGAATCAAACCCATGATCCTTTGGTGCACAGGTTGACTCTCTAACCATTGATCACACTAGCCAGGGCCTAAGTAGTTTTTTGTAGATTCACTAGAATTTTCTGTGCTCAAGATTATATCCTCAGAGTTTTACTTTGTTTTAAATATGTAAACTTTTATTTTATTTTATTTATTCAATTGCCTTAGTAAACTGGTTAAGCCTTCAATGAAAAGGTTAAATAGAAATTAAAAGATCAAACTTGCCTTTTTTCATATTTTATACAAAAATGACTCAATTTTTTATTACTAAGTATTTGGTTTGCTACTCTTTTTTTGTATATACATTTTTTTAAAACTCAGATTTTATTTTTAACTTGCTGAGAGATTTTAATCATTAAAAATGTTGACTTTATTAAGTGATTTTTCTACATATATATGGAGATTATATCATTTTCAACATTATTCTCTTAATACTGGAATTTAATAACATAATTATCCTATCTAATAAAAGAGTAATATGCAAATTAACCATCACTCCACTACACCCACAAGCCAGGCCCACCAGCCAATCAGTGTGAGTATGTAAATTAACCTAACCAAGATAGCGGTAGCCATGGAGCAAGCAGGAGGCTTGGGTTTCCCTGGCAATGGAGGAAGCCAAGCTTTCCCACACCCTGGCTGGCCCAGGCCTCCACTTAAGGCTACAAAGTTTCGATTATAGAAGATAAATAAATCCCAACAAAAATGGCGGCAGCTGTGGAGCTGGAGAGAACAAGAGGCTTGAGTTGCCCCCAGCGATGGAGGAAGCCAAGCTACTGCAGCCCTGGCCTGCCTTGGTCTCCACTCAAGGCTACAAAGTTTCAATCATAGAAGATAAATAAATCCCAGATACCAGGGCCTCCATTTGGGTCACCGGGGGGAGTGAATGGCCTACAGACCACCACAGGTCCCTTATCCAGGCTGCCCCATGCCCCAAGGGGACCCCCACCCTGATCTGGGACACCCTTCAGGGCAAACCAGCTGGCTCCCACCCGTGCACTAGGCCTCTATCCTATCTAATAAAAGAGTAAATTGCAAACTGACCATCATTCCAACACACAAGATGGCTGCCCCCATGTGGTCAAAGATAGCTGCCCCCATGTGGACACAAGATGGCCACCACAAGATGGCCAGCAGGGGAAGGTTATTGGGAGAGACCAGGCCTGCAAGGGAGGGAGGTTGGGGGCAATCAAGCCTGGAGGGGAGGGCATTTGCGGGGGACAAAGGCCTGTAAGGGAGAGCAGTTGGGGGAGACCAGGCCTGCAGGGCAGGGCAGTTAGGGGCAATCAGGTTGGCAGGGGAGCAGTTAGGCATTGATCAGGCTGGCAGGGGAGTGGTTAGGGGCTGATCAGGTTGGCCAGCAGCAGCGGTTAAGGGCAATCAGGAAGGCAGGCAGGCGAGCAGTTGGGAGCCAGCAGTCCTGGATTGTGGGAGGGATGTCCGACTGCCCGTTTAGGCCGGATCCCATTAGGATTGGGCCTAAACAGGCAGTCGGACATCCCTCGAGGGTTCCCAGATTGGAGAGGGTGCAGGCTGGTCTGAGGGACACACACCCCTGTGCACAAATTTCATGCCCTGGGTGTCTAGTTTATATATAAAACCCTAATATGGCCCTAACCAGTTTGGTTCAGTGAATAGAGCATCGACCTGCAGGGTCCCAGGTTCGATTCCGGTCAATGGCATGCACCTTGGTTGTGGACAGATACCCAGTGGGGAGAGTGCAGAAGGCAGCTGATTGATGTTTCTCTCTCGTTGATGTTTCTCACTCTCTATCCCTCTCCCTTCTTTTCTGTAAAAAATCAATAAAATATATTTAAATAAATAAATAAATAATATATAAAACCCTAATATGCAAATAGACCAAATGGCAGAACAACCGAATAACTGGTGACTATGATGCATGCTGACCACCAGGGGTTGTGGATGGAACATGGCTTGTGTCAGCAGTAGGTGGCAGAGTGTAGAATCATGGAGGGCTTTGGCTACGATGGGATGGTGGAATAGGTGATCAAGGGCACCAAGGCAGGCTGCTGGTCACTGTCATCGGGGCAAGCCACTGGTGGTTATTGAAAACTAGAGGCCCAGTGCACAAAATTTGTGTACTGGGGGTGTGTCCCTCAGCCCATCCTGCACCTTCTCCAATTTGGGACCCCTTGGGGGATGTCTGACTGCCAATCACAGGGATCAGGCCTAAACTGGCAGTTGGACATTCTTCTCACAATCTGGGACTGCTGGCTCCTAACCACTCACCTGCCTGCCTGCCTGATTGCCCCTAACTGCTTATGTCTGCCAGCCTGATCACCCCTTAAGCACTCCCTGCTGGCCTGAGTAACACCCAACTGCTCCCCTGCTGGCCCGATTGCCCCAACTGTCTTCCCCTGCTGGCCTGGTTGCCCCCAGCTGCCCTCTCCTGCCAGCCTGATCACCCCTAACCCCTCTGCCTGCCTGCCTGATCCCCCCTAACTGCCCTTCCCTGCAGGCCTGATCTCACCCCCACCTTCCCTCCCTTGCTAGCCTGATCTTGCCCCCAACTGCCCTCCCTTGCAGGCCTGGTTGCCCCCAACTTCCCTCCTCTACTAGAAAATTCGGTTCTGATTGGTTGGTTTCTATGCCAGTAAGCGTCAAAAGCTCTGCTTCCTAGGCAGCCATTGGTTCCTCACACTTCGCCCAGATTTGTGATTGGTGATTGGTTGGTTGGTCGGTTTCTATGCCAGTCAGTGTCTCTGGGCCTATCAACAGGTCTTGATCAGAAAGGCACGGCTGATCAGCAGCCCTGGTGGAGGCCTGGAGAGAAATGGAGGCCAGGCTGCTGGCCAGACTGGGAGAGAAAAAGAGAGGCAAGTCCTGATCAAAAGCTGCCACAGAGGCAACGGATCAGTCTCTGCTTCTCTCTTCAGGCCTCTTTCTGGCCCTGATTTGCACCCCCCTCAGCAGTCACTGCTGGGTCACTGTGCCTGCAGCCATAGCAGTCACTGGTGGGTTGCCACCACAATCCAGTGCTAACTGCAGGACTGACTTCCAGTTGGTCGAGCATCCAGTTGTTGTGGATGTGATGGACTCAGGGAAGATATCATTAGGGTAGATTCCTAGAAATGGAATTGCTCTATTACAGGTAAATGACTGTGTAGGTTTCTCAGCTATTGCCAAATTATATTATTTTGTATTCTAACAAGCAATGTGTGAAGCAGGATTTTTCCCCAACAAAATGTATTTTCACAATTTTTAAAATTTTCACTATTTTATAGGTGAGAAAGGGTACATCAACATTTTTTGATATTCATTTTTTATAATTATGACTTTGGATTTTTTATGATATTGGTCTCTGTCATATCTTTAATTACATTGTATTTTCATGAGTTTTACTCTGTGTTTTTTTATCCTTGTCCCTTAGTATTTAAGAGTTCTTCACATGCTAAAGGTATCAGTGCCTTTTCTGTACCATATATTGCTAATATTTTCTCTCAATTGATTAGGTGTTTTTTGCCCTTGTTTAGAATGGTTTTGTTATCATTTTGCCATGTATTTTTTTGTGTGATCAATTATCCTTAAAATCTTTGGATTTGAGTCTCATATAAAAAAGCATGCACCTGTACAGCTGGTGTGGTTCAGTGGTTGAGCATTGGCTCATGACCCAGGAGGTCATGGTTTGGTTTCCGGTCAGGGCACATGCCTGGGCTATGGGCTCCAACCACAGTAAGGGGAGTGCAATCAATGATTCTCTCTCACCACTGATGTTTCAATCTCTATCTTCCTACCCCTTCCTCTCTCTGAAATCAATAAAAACACATAAAAATATTTAAAAAGCATTCACCCATATTTCTTGTAGTGATTTATTTTTTAAACCAACATTCACGTACCTAATAAATTTAGAATTTATTCTTGTGCATGGTGTGAAGCATGGAACTAAACATATATATGTTGGTTTTTTTTCAAAGAGTAATCCAGATACCCCAATACCATTTCCTACAGAGCCCAGTGAATTCAGTTACTAATTTTATCATATACTAAATTTCTATATGTTAGAATCGATTTCTATTCCACATAAATTCTTATAACTTCAGTGTCAGCAGTGTTACTATTATTTTTAAATTGCATATATAATGAAATATATGTTATTTCATTAGAAATAAAATACATAATTTATGAAAGCCAAACCAGCCAACAGAAGTCAGAGAGCAACCCCTTTTATAAATGTAGAAAAGTATATATTTAAAAAGGAGTGCTCCAACCACGAAGACAAGAGGAAAAAACAGTCCAGAGATGGAAGACGCTGACAACGCCTTGCCATGGGAGCAGTCAGCAGCTGTGCACCGCTGCAGGTTACCTAGGACCAAACCAGAGAGGGTCGGACCTGCATTGCCACCATGTGCCCACCATCCAGATATCACTGCTGACATGTACACATAAGGAACTGTTGGACATTGAAATTGGGACTCAAACATTTTTTTGTTTTGTCTTGTTTTGTTATTATATGTTTATTTCCAGTCTGCAAAGGCAAAACTTTTTAAAGGAAAAGAAATGGTGGGAAAAAGATACAGAGGCAAAGAAGCATTGAACAGACTGTCAAACTACATTGGGAAGACAGGGGTGGTTGGGCGAGGAGGACTGTAAGAGACCAACCGAAGGACTTGTACGCATGCATATAAGCACAACCAATGGATATAAGACACTGGGGTGGGGGGGGGAGGGTGGGCAGGTGAAGGCATGTCCTGGGGGGTAGGGGAGGTCGGGGGGAGATCAAAGGGGAAAAAAAAAGGAGACATATGTACTACTATTTGTAATACTTAAAACAATAAAAATAAAATAAAATTAAAAAAAAAGAAAAAAGATTTAAGCCAGAGAAATACAAATACCATATGATCTCATTTGTATGTGGAGTCTAATGAACAAAATAAACTGATGAACAAAATAGAACTAGAGGCATGGATACATGGAATAGACTGACAGATGTCAGAGGGGAGGGGAGTGGTGAGGACTGGATGAGAGAAAGTGAAGGGATTAGCAAAAGAACATATATGCGTAATCCATCTACACAGACCACAATGTGTGATGGTCTGAGGGAAAGGGGAGAGCAGGGGCTGGATGGAGGTGGGCTAGGGGGGATGGGAACATACGTAATAGTGTCAAAAAAAAAGTTAAAAAAACAATGGACTTTTTCCTGTGGTCATTTTTTTCAAATGTCTCCCTTTTTCTAATCTGTAAAAGTGATGTGTATTCATTTACAAAAGATACTTTCTCTTGTTTACATGATATTGTTATTTAGAACAACAGCAGCTGGTCTTACTGTGCTCACCTGTGCTAAAATTCAGAGCATATGGCAATTTGAACTGCAAGATTTATTTTTTGGACTGGAGCACAATGCATACAAATGGACCTTTGGGAGAATAATAGAACATAGCACTCTCATTCCATTAGCTTCAGTGGGACTAAATTATGTTTTCACCATCAAATATTAGGGATTAAAGCCATGTCTGAACATGCTAACTAAAGTGAATGGATTAAACAAACATCTGCATAATTTGAATAAAAAGGAATGTTGCTTTAAACAAATGAGTATTCTAAGAGAGCTTCATAGCAAAATTTACAGGTTCACTTTAGCATTTGCAGCCATCAACTAATAGAAT
The DNA here is from genome assembly GCA_026230045.1 of Corynorhinus townsendii. Taxonomy (NCBI): domain Eukaryota; kingdom Metazoa; phylum Chordata; class Mammalia; order Chiroptera; family Vespertilionidae; genus Corynorhinus; species Corynorhinus townsendii. Next base: position 109,734,518 of record JAPDVU010000001.1, on the reverse strand, counting down.
ATTTTTGTTCAGTTATTAACTTTATATGTTAATACACTAAATCTGCTTTATATATTTTGCTTTTATTTTTGTTGAAATTGTTTCTGGCATTTACTAAAACATATTTGGGGGAAATATTTAAAATAATTACATACAATATAAATTTGAACTGCTCTGCCATTTCCAAGCATTTAAATTAACTCAGAGTAGCAAGTAAAATTTCAAAATCTTCTCAGCCTTTAGAAACATACAACTCAGGTGGTAAGATAAAAGCTACACACACACACACAAAACATGTTTTCAACTATTATAAAGTAATTACTAATTCAGTAATTTATACTGACACTAGTGACCAATATTTGATTTTGAATAAACTAATGGACTTTTAAATCAAATATTAATTTATATTTTGGCTTATAGTTATGTTGCATAAATTGAAGTAATCCAGCTTTGGAAGGTCAAAATTGAGATAGATTTATAAGAATATGAAAACAGTGTTCATCTCAATTGTATTATTACACTTGGGATATAGAAAAGATTCATTAAACAAAGAACACTGAACCTTTGAAAATAAAATATGCTCACATATTTTCTCCAAATACAATATATTCTGCTATGTTTAAACTATATTTGGGTAATAAAAGAGCTTATCTGAATATTGCAAGAATATCAAGAACATTTTTAACTTTTAGTTACTGAAGATTACCCTAGATCACATGAACTTGGAAAACATTTGGGCAGTTTCTTGATTTCTGAGTGTATACATAATTTAAGCTAATTAAATGGAAGTTGTTACAAATTAATTTTGGCAATATCATCTAGAGATAAAAAATATGCAACTCTACACACATACATAGACATACAGACAGATGCAAACAGGGATCTTATAGCTTATAAGATTTATAATAGGTAAGACAAGTAATTGCTTCTAATTCCTCCAAATTTATGTTGCAACCTGAATGATAACAAGAATCTCAGAACCCATCCAACTACATTATCCTTAAATTGCTTTTTACATCAGAGAGATCTTCAACTAAGTCAGAAATAGAAAGATTCCTATGTTTTAGATTCAGCGCTGCATGTCTCTGGAATATTTTAGCAAATCCATTCACAGTGGCTTCAGAATGTTCTTATTTCTTTCTAGATAGAATGTTTTGTTTTAACTTAGGGGAGAAGGCCTAAAAAGGTTCCTATCAGGCTCTGAATTTCAGTTTCTAATTGACCAATTTATGACAATAGAACTAATTAAAAAATATTTTTACAAATGTCTTGTCAGATTTTAGCTGGGATAAATATTCCTGGCAATATTAAACAGTCTCTTGGACAGAAGATGCGTCTACAGAGAAGATACAAATGATACTAGCCTTCCAAGATCCACAGACAATCTCAAGGATAAGTAAAAGAAAAAATAAAACAGAACACAGACAATTCCCTTGAGAGCAAGCAAGAGTCAGTAGAACCTTAGCCACAAAAGGAGTACAACCCACATTTCAGTCTGGCCATATATGAAGGCCTCTAACCTGATGGTTGTCAAACCAAGTTCTCAGGACACAAAATTAGTCAAACAAGAGGGTGGTAGTTGTCCCTGGGAGTGAAAATGTTGACAATCAGTGGGTAACTAAAAGCAAATTCAAAATTTGCTTTTTGAATTTGCTTTTACGAGTCAAAATTCCAAGAACTATTTTTTGCCAGCCAATCTGAATTTGAAAAGGCTGGGACAACGTGGATTTTTACCTTTCTCTCTCTCCAAATAGAGATCTCAAAGAACTAACTCCAGTAAAAATTTTCACCCTATGCCTGCCTCTGCCAGTTTTTCCAGGATCCTGTTTGCAGGATCCAGACAAAGTAGGAGTTGCAGGGGGTCTTAACCTAGTCACCAGAAGCTGTAGGGGGGGGGGGGGGGATAATTTCCTTTCTACCTTTTAGAGTGGTGCTTGGCTGAGACTCCTTTTTCTCAAGGACACCTCATCCTTATATATAAAAACCATGGGTCGTAATGATCAGTAACGACCAAGGCTCTACCAACCAGAAGTCAGTCCTGCAGCCACGGCAACCCAGCGCTGACTGCTTCCACTGCAGGTGTGGTGTACCAGCACTGAGTGCTGAGGGGGCTGCGGACCAGGGCCAGAAAGAGGCCTGAAGAGAGAAGCAGGGACGAATCTGTTGCCTCTGTGGAAGCTTTTGATCAGCACATGCCTCTCTCTTCCACTCTGGAGAACAAATACATTAACATTTATGCTAGTCTTGCTAAAATGTATTGCAGTCAGTGGCATGATTACACAGACGCACAATATAAAAATGTCTCAATGCCTGTTTTGTTGTTGTTTCAACAGTGATTTGGAAGTAGGTAAGTCTTATCTTAAACAAATTATGGAGTAGGCAAAATTATTCTTCATTGCACTGAACTCTTCCAAATCTTGGTTCATTTTTCCTTTCATGGTAATCTCTGTCTTTAGTTCAGCTTAGAATTCATCTAAGGTGAAGAATTATTTTGGCCCAACATCTTCCTAATATCAAGCGCTGTCTTTCATCAAAGTGTGAAAGGATCTGACAGATCTATTTTGTGAGCCTTTTACATTCTCAGGGGGCTCTTTTCTCTTTCCCAGGGGTGGGTTTTCCTCTTCAGATATCCAGTGTTCCTTTTTCTTTAACTACCTCTTTTGAACACAGAGAAACACTGTCACTCTAGCTGTCATGTTCAATTGTTAATTGATGGATTTTTCTTTGAAATAAAATAGCTGCTGCCAATGTATTACCTAAACCAGACTGTGCACTTCACACTTTTCATCTCTGAGTGGTAAGTCTCATAGAATCCATTTAAGCATTCCTGACAGCCGGTGAACAGTATTAAAAAGGGTTATTTAGATGTATTTTCATGCCAAAAGATACACTCCAGGAAATACCTTAGCTTAGGCTTCAGAAAGACCATTCTGGCCACTAGAGTTGTTGGAGGCCTAAATTAAACTCCTTCATATGCCAGGATATTCCTGACCCTGCCTACTTCACACGGGCTCTGTAAGGGACTCTTCATAAAGATCCTATCATAGCTTTCACACCTTTCTGTTTTGCCTGGTCAAGATGCAGTAGTTCACCTTCTTTTCTTTTGGCCAAAAGCACTAGTGAAAATAAAAACTGAATTTTTCCTTTCATTTAATTTTAATTAATTTGCACTTAGCTAACTAACCATGGCTGTTATTTACATTCTTTGGCAGTGAAGCTTTGGGTATCAAATGCATATAAACTAGGACAGTGGTTCTCTAAATGTGATCTAGGCACCTCTGAGGCTCTCCCAGAACCTTTCAGGGGACCACAGGATCAAAACTATCATCTATCTATATCTATCTATCTATCTATCTATCTATCTATCTATCTATCTATCTATCTATCTATCTATCATCTATCTAAAAGCCTAAGCAACCAGTTGACTTTTTGACCAGTAGCTATGACACGCACTGACCACCAGGGGCAGATGCTCCGACCAGTAGGTTAGCTTGCTGCTGGGATCCGTCCAATGGGGACTGGGCAAGATGGGCCGAACACACCCTGGAGACCTCACATGGTCCCTCCCTGGCTGGCAAGTCCTACTGGCCCTGATCCAGAATGGGCGAGAAGGGCCAGACATGCCCAGGAGCCCTCTCTGGCCCCAATTGTGCACCAGTGGGGTCCTGGATTGCAAGAGAGCCAAGGTAACCCACCAGTGCATGAATCCATGAACCGGGCCTTTAGTTTTTTTATAAAAACACTATCATTTTACTTCCATACTTTCACAGAGGCTACATGACATGTGGTATACAAGAGAATAAATACAGTCATAGATTTAAGAACTCACTGAATTTTCTTAAGCCAAACATTAAAAAAATAGAAAATGCAAAATAACATGTTTCTATTTTTTGAAAATATAATTATATTTTATAAAAACATCTGCAAAATATGTATTGCACTGATGATATTTAAATAACTGTATAGTTTAAAATTTTTAAATATCAGTTTAAAATTTTAATATGGTAAATATCAATCAATATAACTCAACAGAAACAAATCTCTTTGGTCTCCTCAATCATTTCAACAATATAATGGGGGCCTGAGACCTAAAATTTGAGAATTGCTGAAGTAAACAACTCAAGGTGAAATTTCACTGTATATTTTATTTTGAAAAGAGAATTATTTGCTTGTTTAACAAAGTTCTGTAATATTATAGTTTTGGATGATCCCTTGCATATAATTGGAAATGGTCTAAAACATTTCTACATGTTTCCTGTAGCAATCAATAATCAACATCTCCTACTGGGTCAGATAATATCTTTAAAAGGAGCACTTTTCTCATATAGCCGTGCTACTCAGGAGGATTTCAGTCATACAGAGAATGAAATGATTTTTTTAACACCAGTAAATTCCCAGCATCAGAATGTCTGGCTTTAATGAACAGAAGTTAATACATACTAATTCCAGAGGTTTACAGGCTAGTATGCCTCATACGTAGACAGAAAACAGCATGTTTGCAGCATTTTGCACTGAATATTTTTTGTACAGTTAACACTGTGCTGCCATCGTGGGCCAAAAAAACCCACACATTTTGTAATGATAGCCTCCATTCCCTCTGCAGGGATTCAAAGTCACTTTGGGTGGAAAATTTTCTGGACCAGCACCAATTGCTTTAAACTGCAGATTTATGAGGTTCCAAATTACTTTATAAAAATACCCAATTAATTAAAGAGCTGTTCTATATTTCCTTAAGCATACTTATTTGTCTTCAGTTAAAGTTTACACTATCATCTTAAGGCTCAAAGTTTGCTTTTCTCTACTATCCACAGCTTAGTGAGCTATGGATAGTAGATGTTTAGGTTTATAAATACACAGCTCTTGATGATACATCCTATAGAAGATCCTGTGATATCACCCTTACTACTATGACCCTGACCTTAGACTTGAACAGAAAACGCCACTTTCCTAGGCCTTGCAGTATGGAGTCCTATTTGGGATACTCTGACCAAGTTCCTACCTCCCATAGGAAAATGAGCTGCAAGGTCAAGGAATGTATCCACTCCAAGAACATGAACCCTAATTCTACACCATCCATGTCTAATGGTCTCAGAATTATTTGCACAATCGAACCAATCCTTGTTTCTAAGATCTGTTTTGGTCTCTCCCATGGATCTTCCATCCCAAAGATATATATGAATCTCAAGGCCTAAGGAATGACCAAGAGATCAGAGGTTTATTGGATTTGAACATAGAGCTTGGGTGTTAAACGGAAATACACAATAAGGCCCTCTCTGTACAATATGAAAGTAGATGTGTGAAAAGAAGAAGGGGGCAGAATGTAGCTCATTACTATATTCTATTGTGGAACTCTTAGAAATTTAAGAATTCTAAATTCTAAATTTAATTTCACCCTCTCAGCTCATTAAAAAATATATATTTGTTAAAATAAAAGTGTCTGGAGCATTTTTTAATGTCTGATTGGTTTAAAATTTTTAATATTAACACATTTCTTGAGCCTCCATTTGTACTCTTGCCATGAGCCCTCTGCCCCAATTTTAGGAGTGAATCTAAGACTTATCTTTTTTTTTTTTTTTCGGGGAGGAGGAGGAGAAGGAGAATGTGATTTCATCATCTACAGTCATTCATTCATATCCATTCACCAGATAAGCAGTCAGGTGATCTGAGGAATTTGCAGGATAGAGAATCTACATCTCAAGTTTGGTAAGCATGACAATAATTTTAGTTCACTACAGAGGCAACATACTGTTGTCCATTGTGGTCCAATTTAGCACAGTAAATACATGTTGTAAAGACTTATTATCAATCCACTCAGGAAAAGCACCTCATACATGTAGATATACTCATTAAATGTGTTGATGAAAGACTTTTATTATAAACACTAAGATTTCTAGATAGGTCACTTATAATCCTCTCAATCAAGAAATGTTATAGCCTTTTGAAAAAAAATTATTACATTTATTGGGTTGACATTGGTTAATAAAATTATGCAGGCTTCAAGTATAAAATTCTATAATAAACTATCTGTATATTGCATTGTTTGTTTACCACCCAGAGTCAAATCTCCTTTTTCATCACCATATTTTTTTAAATATATTTTATTGATTTTTTTACAGAGAGGAAGGGAGAAGGAAAGAGAGTTAGAAACATCAATGAGAGAGAAACATCGATCAGCTGCCTCTTGCACACCTCCTACTGGGAATGTGCCTGCAACCAAGGTACATGCCCTTGACCAGAATCTAACCTGGGACCTTTCAGTCTGCAAGCCGATGTTCTATCCACTGAGCCAAACCGGTTAGGGCTCATCACCATATTTTTGACCCTATTTACCCTTCATTACCTCTTCCACACACTGCTCTCCCTCTGATAACCACATTGTTATCTCCATCTTTGAGTTTTGTTTGTTTGTCTTGTTTGTTCATTTGTTGTTTTCACTTTTATATCCCACATATAAGTGAAACATACGGTTCTTGATTTTTTCCATCTGATTTATTTAACTTAGAATGGCACTCTCAAGATCCATTCATGTTGTCACAAATGGCAGAATTTCATCTTTTTGTATGGTGGTATTTTATTGTATATATGTACCACACCTTCTTTATTCAATCATCTATTGAAGGACTCTTTGGTTGTTTTTTAGAAAGGATTTTATGAATTTGATCTCAAAAGCAAGTGAAGTAAAATAAAAATAAATGAATGGGACTATATCAAACTAAAAAGCTTCTACACAGCAAAATAAACCATGAACAAAACAAAATGGCAGCCAACTGAATGGAATAAGCTTACAAACAACTCCTCCAACAAGGGGTTAATACACAAAATATATAAATACTCATGCAACTCAACACCAAAAAACAAAAACAAAGAGTCCAATTAACAAATGAACAGAGGATCCGAACAGGCACTTCTCTCTAGAAGACATACCAATAACCAACAAATGTATGAAAAATGTTCAACTTCACTAGCTATGAGGGAAATTCAAATCAAAAGTATGATGAGATACCACCTCACACCTGTTAGAATGGCTATCATCAAGAATACAAGTAATAGTAAGTATTGGAGAGTTTGTGGAGAAAAAGGAACCCTCGTTCACCATTACTGGGAATGTAAATTGGTAAGCCAAATGGAAAACAGTCTGGAGTTTCCTCAGAAAAGTATGAAGAGAGTTAACATATGACCCAGTAACCCCTCTTTATTTGAATACATTTATTTGTAAAAATAAGTATGCCTATGTTAATGTAGCATTTTTTTACAGTACCCAACACAAATGTCATAGTCTTAATTTTCCTAAATTCTTAAATACAGCTTCTCTTCTAAAACTTCCAATATGGCACCTTTATGAGCAGTCTTCTGGCTGGCCAGCAGAGTGAATAAAGGCACTTTAATTTATGTAATATCTATTCATTCTTTCAGCTCTCCATAGTGCTGTGCATCAAGAAAGAAAAATTGATGCTTTCAAGTTTATCTTCAATTTGGAAATAATTCTTTCCACTTATTTCAATGTAAGGTAATCAACTATAGTACATCAAGTATCATTCCTCTCTTTTCTAGAAAACTGGATTCCTTCTTGCATCCTTTCAGAGTCCCTAGATTTTTCCATACAAAATTATATTATCTAAAGACACAAATACCTCCAAAAAAGACATATGCCTGATTTCTCTCTTTCAGTTTTATTCATTCAGTATTTATTGAGTAACTGTTCTAAGTCAGAATGTGCTATGGTCCCAAGTCCCATTGTTCTAAGTCAGAATGTGTTATGGGACTTGGAACCATAGCAATAAACAAAACCATGACTCTTCTGTGACAGAGCTTAGATTTTAATGTGTAACAACATATGGAAAGTGTGTGGAAGAGGGGGGGTGGAGTGCTATGTCAGTAAATATATAATATATCACTGGGTGGTGTTTTGGAAGAAAGGAAATCAGCTTGAATGGAAATAAAAGAGCAGTTATTATTGCTTTATTTTATAAAAGACTAGAGGCCTGGTGCATGAAATTCATGCACTGAAGGGGGGGTGTCCCTCAGCCCAGCTTGCCCCCTCTCCAATCTGGGACCCCTTGGGGGATGTCCGTCTGCTGGTTTAGGCCCAATCCCACCAACTGCCAGTTTAGGTCCAATCCCCTATGGCAGTGGTCGGCAAACTCATTAGTCAACAGAGTGGCAAACTGCAGCTCACGAGCCGCATGTGGCTTGCGAGCCACAGTTTGCCGACCACTGCCCTAGGGGATTGGGCCTAAACCGGCAGTCGGACATCCCTCTCACAATTCGGGACTGTGGGCTCCCAACTGCTCACCTGTCTGCCAGCCTGATCACCCCCTAACCACTCCCCAGCCAGCCCGATCACCCCCAACTGCCCTCCCCTGCTGGCCCGGTTGTCCCCAACTGCACTCCCCTGTTGGCCTGGTCACCCCTAACTGCCCTCCCATGCTGGTCTGGTCACCCCTAACTACCCTTCCTCCCCTGCAGACCCGGTTGCCCCCAACTGCCCACTCCTGCCAACCAGGTCACCCACAACTACCCTCCCTTGCAGGCCATCTTGTGGCAGCCATCTTTGACCACTGGGGGCGGCCATCCTGTGCAAGGGCATGAGGGTCAATTTGAATATTAGCTCTTTATTATATAGGATGGTCAGGAAAGTATTACAGGTAAACTGATACTTGAGCACACATGAAGGAGAGAGAAAGTCATGTGGATAATTGGGCTAAAATTGTTCCAGGTAGAAGGAGCATCAAAAGCAAAGTGTAAATGTGCTACTGTGTTCTAAGAAGAGCAAGGTTACAAATGTGTGGCTACAGTAGAAAGAATGAAATAGAGTCAGAGGAAATTAAGTTAGAAAGTTAAAAATAAGAAAGTTTATATTAGGGCTGTCTTCTACTATGAGCCATTGGAGAGGTTCATGAAGAGGATTAAATCATGTAACGTGTTTTAAAATGACAATTCTGTTTTCTGAATTGAGAGTAGAATTTGAGTTTATAGCAATTAGGGTAAGGTAGGTTATGCTACAATGATAAATATCCTAAAAAAAGTCAGTGATTTACAACCATTAAACTAGTTCTCATTGTTCTACATCTAGATTGCTGGTCACAAAGGGGATTATGCTCATGGCAATTACTCAGAGACCCAAACCAATAGTGTTTCCATAACCAGAGTATAAAAACAAAGGCATGAAAAACCATGCATTGGCTCTTCAGATTCTCCTTCTGAATGACATTGTCTCTTCTGCCACATTTCCCCAGCCCATGCAAGCTCATGACCCTGACTGCATTCAACAATTCTAAAGTTTTTTTTAAAGCAAAAAAATAAATAAAAAAAAAAAAACCGGACATTTTTTGGTACCCTGACTGACCAACATTATTTCCTTAGGGTCACAAATATTTGGTTCACTCTCTTCCCTACATACAAAATACAGTATACATTACCCAAGAGGGAAAACTCAAGAGTCCTGCCCAGACTTTAAAGCATAAAATCTAATGAGTCTATCTATACAGGATGGGGTTAAAGTAGATTTACAGTAGTTTATGTGGAAAATAATACAATAATTCATGTTATAATACAAGAATAAAACCTGTTTCACATTCTCACAACTGTAACCCTAAATTTCCCCCGTCCTGTATCAGTTTAGATGTGATACTTCTTGTTCTAAAAACATAATAAATGTAAAAAAATACAAAAATGTGATCTACCCCCTACCTATTCTATTCAAGTTGGATTCATAGTAGAGGCATGGAATGACTGAATAAACGTTCTTATTCAGGGAGATAGGATTTGGAGTTGGACACCACTGAACCATAGAAATTCCACACACCCACTGAGTGGCTATTTTGAGGGGTTTCTCCCTGAGAGTAATTCTTCAGCTTGCAGTTCTCAGGGGTCTTTGGCTCTGATCTCTACACATTATCCTCACTGGGTATATCTGAAAAGAATATAAGAAAATTGAGATCTGAGCAACTTGCTACTTCTTTACCTCTTCAAGTTTTGGGGCCCAGAGGACTATTTTACATTTTTGTTTGTTTGTTTGTTTTTGCATTACAGAACACTTTCAATATTATTTTGTATTAGTTTTAGATGTATAGTATATCATAGTGGTTAGACTATCATCTACTTTACATGTGGTCCTCCCCATGTTCTAAGTACACATCTTGCACCACATAATAGTTGTTACAATGCTAGAGGCCTGGTGCATGGATTCATGCACTGGTGGGGTCCCTCAGCCTGGCCTGTGGGGATTGGACAGAAACTGGTTCTCTGACATCCCCCAGGGGTCCTGGATTATAAGAGGCCTGGCACATGATCAGGGCTGGGGAAGGATCATGGGAGGGCTACAGGGTGTGTCCAGCCCACCTCGCCCAGTCCTGATCAGCTAGACCCCAGCAGCAAACTTACCTACTGGACAGAGCTTCTACCCCCTGGTGGTCAGTGGGTGTCATAACGACTGGTCAAATGGTTGAATGAACAGTTGGACACTAGACATATTAGGCTTTTCTTATTTGGAATAGAGGCCCAGTGCATGAAATTTGTGCACAGGGTGGTGGGATCCACTCAGTCCAGCCTGTACCCTATCCAATCCAGGACCCCTCAGGGGACATCCCTTTCACAATCTGGGACCACTGGTTCCTAACTGCTCACTTGCGTGCCTGCCTGATCGCCCCTAACTGCACCCCCTGCTGGCTTTGTCACTCCCAACCCCCCCCCCCTTCGGCCCTGTCACCCCCAACTGTCCCCCTCACTGGCCTGCTTGCCCCTTACTGCCCCCTGCCAGCCTGGTCACCCCTAAAAGCCACCCCACCAGCCTGGTTGCCCCTTACTGCCCCCACTGCTGGCCTGGTCACCACCAACTGCCCCCCCTCACTGGCCTGGTTGCCCCTTCCTGCCCCCCTTCCAGCCAGGTTGCCTCTCACTGCCCCCCTCCGCCAGCCTGGTCACCCCCAACTGCCACCCCCACAGGCCTGGTTGCCCCACACAGCCTGCTGTTTGGTCATTTGGTCACCCCTCGCTAAACCCTCCTGCTGGCCAGGTTACCCCACACAGCCTGCTGCTCTGTCATTGGTCACCCCTCACTCACCCTCCTGCCAGCTGGGTTTGGTCATTCCTCTCTAACCCCCCTGCTGGCTTAGTCACCCCAAGCAGCCTGTTTAGTCATCTGTTTGGTTGTGATGATAGTTTAGGCTTTTATATATATAGATTATTGACTATATTCTCCATGCTGTACTTTGCATTCCCATGAAAATTTTGTGACTATCAATTTATACTTTTTTATCACTTAATTTTTTCAACCAGTCCTCCAACCTCTTCCCCTCTGGCAACCATCAATCCAATCTTTGAATCTGTTTCTATTTTGTTTGTTCATTTATTTTGTGCTTTAAATTCTATATATAAGTGCAATCATAAGGCATTTTTCTTTTTCAGACTAAATTGTTTCACTTAGCATAATACCCTCTAGGTCCTTACTGTCACAAATGATATGGCTGAGTAATATTCCATTATATATATATATATATATATATATATATATATATATATATATATATATCATCTCTTCTTCATCTGGTTGTCTGTTGATAGGCATTTGGGTTGCTTCCATTTCTTGGCCATCCTGTATAATAAAAGAGAAATGTAAATTGACCATACCTCCGCTACACTCACCAGCCGATGATGAGTTAATTTGCATACACGGGCACCGAGTGGCCTTTGTCCTGGGAACGTTCTTGGGACCCAGGCCGCTATGAGCCTGTAGGTCCTGAGCAGCCGGGGTCCCAGAATGCCCCCAGCTAATAGTGGCTTATGGACACTGGTGCCAAGCAGCCTGGGTCCTGGGACAAGTGGATGCTTGTGCCCGTACCAAGCGGCCCAGGTCCACGTCCCCCACCCTGGTGGAAACAGCAAACGTGCGGTTGCTGGGCTTGGCAGCGTGCCCCCGGCAGCCTGGGACAGGCCCCTAGCCCAGTGAACACAATGCAGGGGATCCTCTGCACATGGGCTACAGAGGAAACACTTTTTCTTTTCTTTCTAATATATTTTATTGATTTTTTTTTTTTTTTTTACAGAAAAGAAGGGAGAGGGATAGACTGTCAGAAAAATCAATGAGAGAGAAACATCAATCAGCTGCCTCCTGCACACTACCCACTGGGGATGTGCCCCCGACCATACCCTTAACAGGAATCAAACCTGGGACCCTTCAGACTGCAGGCTGACACTCTATCCCCTGAGCCAAACCAGTTCGAGCGTAAACACCTTTTCTGACTGCTCATTGGCTAAGCTCCCTGTATGCCACTGGTAATATTCTTAGTAACTTAGGTAATAAGAATCCAAGAAGGTGATCTAGGGTTTTTTCCACCACACTCCTGGAGAAAAAAATGAAAGTCCGCTGCTGGAGGGCTAAGGAATGTCATATCCTGCCCTAGCCAGTTTGGCTCAGTGGATAATGCCTAGTAGGCCTGCAGACTGCAGGGTCCAGGTTCAATTCTGGTCAAGGGCATGTACCTAGGTTGCAGGCTACTTTCTGGTTGGGGCCCAGGTCAGGGCTCATGCAGGAGGCAACCAATCAAAGTATCCCTCTCATACTGATGTTTCTCTCTGTCTCTCCCACTCTCTCTCTTCTGCACTCTCTAAAAATCCATGGAAACATATCCTCAGGTGAGGACAAAAAAAAAAAAAAAAAAAAAAAAAAAGACAGAAATGTCATATCCTATGAAAAACACATCTTGAAAGTGCCTAAAGAAAGTTGTCATTTTTTCATGGTGAAGTGACTGTCGTTCGTGTTGATGAAAACACCTTGGTGGCTGTGGTGGCTGGCAGTGGCTGTAGCCTGTAGCAGCAGGCTGATGGGGCTGGCGCCTTCCCCTGATCAGCCCAGTTGCCTCCCGCAGAGGGAGGCCACACTGCAGCTGAAGCCCACTCCCCATGGGAGTGGGCCTAAGCTGTCAGTAGGGCATCCCCTGAGGGGTCCCATTCTGTGAGAAAGGGCAGGCTGGGCTGAGGGACCCACCCCCCAATGCACAAATTTTATGCACCGGGCCCCTAGTTATAAATAATGCTGCAATGAGCATGAGATGTATATATTCTTTTGAATTAGTGTTGTGTTTTTTTTTGAGTTCTGAGGCTTTTAACATTTTATTTTATTTATTTTTTTACCATTTTTTTATCGTTTTAAGTATTACAAATAGTAGTACATATGTCTCCTTTTTTTTCCCCCATTGATCTCCCCTCGACCTCCCCTACCCCCCAGTACATGCCTTCACCTGCCCACCCTCCCCCCGGCCCCAGTGTCTTGTATCCATTGGTTGTGCTTATATGCATGCGTACAAGTCCTTCGGTTGGTCTCTTACAGCCCCCCTAGCCCAACTTCCCCTGTCTTCCCAATGTAGTTTGACAGTCTGTTCAATGCTTCTTTGCCTCTGTATCTTTTTCCCACCATTTCTTTCCTTTAAAAAGTTTTGCCTTTGCAGACTAGAAATAAACATATAATAACAAAACAAGACAAAACAAAAAAATGTTTGAGTCCCAATTTCAATGTCCAACAGTTCTGAGTCCCCGTTTCAATGTCTAACAGTTCCTTATGTGTACATGTCAGCAGTGATATCTGGATGGTGGGCACATGGTGGCAATGCAGGTCCGACCCTCTCTGGTTTGGTCCTAGGTAACCTGCAGCGGTGCACAGCTGCTGACTGCTCGCGTGGCAAGGCGTTGTCAGCGTCTTCCATCTCTGGACTGTTTTTTCCACTTGTCTTCGTGGTTGGAGCACACCTGTCAATTCCGCTCTGTTGCAGGAATCCATCTGGCCTTGGGGTTGTTTTCTGAACATACACAAATATATTCTCGACCACAAGTTAATAAAGGAATCTTTTCTATATAATTGATTTGGGATCCTTTTTATTTTTGTTCAAACGATTTTCCTTTGTCTTATTGAGACACCATGTGTGTTTTTAATGGCCGTCTTGCTGTTAGCATTGCAAATGAAACTTAATTTGGTAAAGTAAAAATTTTCTAGATGTAATTTACTTATAGGATATTTTTCCTTACATGATATTGCCCTACTATCCCACCCCCTTTTTTTTTATTAATGGAGGTTTTTATAATGAAGTCTTGATAACTTTAAATTTAATTTTTTTTTTTTTTTTTTGCCCACACATATGACTGCTTTAGGTTCATTGCATATTCAGGAATTTTACCATGAGATGAACTACCAATAGAAATTTTAGTTATTACTTTAAGAACAGCTTTTTGTCCAGTACAATTAACTTTACTTGAATATTCACTTATTTCAATTAGCCTATTTAAATTAATCTGAAAACTCGATTACTATTTTACTGTCAAATTTAATACTCTACCAACAATCTTAGTTTACCCTGTAAATTAGTGTTTTAAGTTTCTTTAAATATATACACAGCAGAGAAATCCCTGGGCCATAAGACAGTTTCATTTTTAATTTTTTGAGGAACCTCCATAATGTTTTCCATGGTGGAGGCACCCATGTGCATTCTCACTTTTTCCCCACATCCTGACAAGCACTTGTTCGTTCACTTATTAATGATAGCTATCCTGACAGGCGTGAGGTGATATCTCATTGTTTTTAATTTTCATTTCTCTGATGATTAGTGACGTTAAACATCTTTTTGTATAACTATTGGCTATTTCTATGTCCTCTTTGGAAAAGTACCTATCTGGTCATCTGCCCATTTTTTAATTGGATTTATTTCAATATCATGTTATATGAGTCTGTTTTACATCTTTAATAGTTACACATTCACAGGCTGGTGGTTTTTTGACAATGCAATTTTGTCAAAGCTATAGTCATGTCATTTTTACTTATTTTAAGTCAGTACCATGTGCCAATAATCTCACCCACAATCTTTTTGAGACATGTCCTTCTTCTGGACTTAATTGGGAATATAAATTTGACATCTGGAGATAGGCACATACCTATTTTCTGTAGACCTTTGGTTCAACTTAAAAAATTTACTGAGTAAAATATTAATTCATTAAATGATTTTTAAATGTGACTGATGGTCACACTTTTGTTTGGCCCTTGATGCTGCTAGGCTGAATTTTAATTAGTCTTTGTTTTTTGAAAGCCTTCACTGCATAAAAAATGGAAATCATCTGCATATTTATTCTGCCAGTCACATTTCTGAACTCTCTTTAATGCCTTTCAATCCTTCTTATAGATTAACCATTTTTAAATTTATTTTCTGTTGTAGCAAGTCAAAATGAAGTAAAAAATAAATAAAAATACTCACATTATAGATGTTGTTGCTTATTCTCTTGTGTGAAGCTATAAGCCCAATTGTCATGTTATCACAGGTTAGAATTTTACCACCACATAACATAAAGCATCATCCATCAGCTTCCAATAATATTTCCTTGACACCTACCACCCATTGCCATAACCAATGACAAATGTTTTTGGGTTTTGTTCTTGTATTCTGGAATCTCCTGGAACACTTTAACAGTTAAGATAGGCAAAGTTAAGCTTTTTGCCAAGTTGAAAGTCTCAGTGGCTTAAAGCAGCAATATTGATTTTTCTTTTATCCTATACATCTACCCAGACTGTAAGGGAGTGGAGCTCATAACAGGAACCCTAGTGAATGGCTTATGGATGCTCCAACATTGTTTCTTTTTTAAAAAAATAATTTTTATTGTTCCAAGTATTACATATAGTATTACATATGTCTCCTTTTTCCCACATTGACCTCCCCCTATCCATCCCAATCCCCCAGCACATACCCACACCCCCTCTAGAGTCTGTGTGTGTGGTTATGTTTATATGCCTGCATACAAGAAGATCACATGATCAAAATATCAGTTTACGTGAGAAGAAAAGGAGATTCCTTATATGCCCAGTCTGAAAGAAGTGACATTAGCTAAAGGTCCTAATGAATAGCACTTGGGCAAGGATTAATTCAGGGAGACCATGTAGCAAGATACTGGAATAACTCAGGCATATGATGGTTGGGGTGTGGATCAGGGGGAAGTTGTAGAAGTGGTAAGATGATCCAGTATGCTTTGCTAATGGGAGGGATATGAGAAAGAAAATTAAGGAGTCAAGAATCAATCTAAGTTTTGAACTGAGCAAATAGGACAGAGTTTCCATTTACAGATATCAAGAATTCAGTTTTGTGTATGTTAATATTGAGGATCACATTCCGCAATAGTCTAACGTGCATATCGGGTTCTGAAGAGAGGCCTCTTTTCCAATGGCTATGTTGCTATACCTGCTCTTTAAATCTGAAACTGAAACCATCCATGCTGCCATCCCAGAGCACCTTGGACTTGTGATGATGCAGTGATCACTCTTAGACTTATCAAGAGTCTGTTTCTTCAATAATCTTTTATCCACATACATTTCAATTTTACAATACTTATTATGTATTTCTACTTTCAGTGACCCATAATACCTGCCAGGCAATCAGCTAATTGTATTAATTTAGTTCTTTATTATGTACTCTTTAGAAAAAATGATCTAGAGAAAGCAATCATTCTATAGCACTCTCAATAATTCTGGGTTATTTTTACTTTATTAAGCACTATTTCCATTTTAAGCAGATCATGTCTATTCTACAAAGATAGAAAAATACTTCTATCTTATAACTATTTAAAAACACTCAGGGACTCAGAAATTTTCAAGATCAAATATGCCAAAAATGTTTCAGAAAACTGTGTCTAGCACTTCCTGGTGTTTTTCACAGGGCTCTTATTGCACGTATGGAAAAAGACTACCCATCCTCAGCAAAATAATAGGTTGCAGCATGAAAAACAAGTTTTAATTGACCTCAAATATAGCACTTACTCAGCCTTGTCTTTCAATTCTGGACACACCTTTGTGGAAGTGGCAAAATTGAGTAGCCTCCAGAGTCTCTTCTGCAAAAATTCAGCACACTGTTCTACAGATTATTGGAATCTGTTAAACTCAATATAAAGAACTGTAACTTTGTAAGTTACTGTACAGAGACATAGATCAAGCATCATTCCAATGGTGAAATGTAGTAGTTATTCTATTCGCTACTTGTCATTCACCCACCAGTACAACTTTGCATTAATTTCCCATAATTATTACTCATACATTTTTACTGAGCCCTCAACCAACTTAAAAGTGCTTAGAACTTCTATGATAGGGCTCAAATTCAGGTTCACTTTTAATTCCTGGAGTTTACTTGATCTAGAGCTTTTGCCAATTTCCCATCACCATCAAGCTGTAGATGTTCACACATTTTACCACAATAAAAAAGTATTTCTTGGTTGAGTGGACTCTGGAGCAGTTTCTCATTCTTCTCTATATGGGGAGAGAATAATCAGTACCATTGGTAACTTCCCAAGTCCTACAAAGTTTCACCCCACTCTAACTTAATTTGAAACTCATAATTTTCTGATCTCAACTTTTCTAGAGTTGCAATTGTGTCAAATCATCTCTTAATGTCTAACTCTCCTCTACATAAGAATATGTGAATGTGAGTCAAAGACCTCATCCCTAGCTCTCAATCACATTTTTTGTTTCATGCTGTTTTTTACTCAACTTGCTTCCCCTGCACTTAAATTTGAATAAGATCAGGGTTTTTGTGTGCGCATATGTTGAAGTTGGCTAGATTTCTCTAGCACTAATCTATGCTCAATGTAAACATGTGTTTAATCTTTGATTTTGTGTCACATATTTCTAGTATAGACCACAATACTGGAAAAATAATCTCATGAAAATACAAATTATTTTATCCTTTCTCTGATGGGTGCTGAAAACGTTACAGTAGCACAGACATTTCTGCCCTGCAAAAAGCTTGTTCTAAATTTAGCAACCAGTCAAACACAGGTGCAAAATCCTTCCCAGCTATCACCCCATGTTACAACTTAAAGGACTTCCCGTTGCATTATCCAGTTCTGTGTCTCAACATCTAAGGCATTTCATTTTTTCATCTTCCCCCAAGAGTGTTCTGTGTGCAGCCCCAAATTTTCTTTCCAAGCACACTTCTCAAACATCTGAAAAATGCTCAAACTTTTTAGTCATATCATAATCATATTACTCAGAGACCCTTCCACAGGAAAGAAACAAATAAAAATAAACCAATCAATAAACAAAAATAATGACCATTCATTTCATATTCACACTGTGCAATAATAATTTGCTCATTTGTTGAAACTTCCACCAGTTTATGTCCTTATCAGTTCTGTTTAGTATCAATAAAAGTCCTGACACATGATAATGACCCAAAATATTATAATATTATATTAGTAGAGTGAATGCATAAAACATTATTTAATGGTTAACATTAAAAGTGTCTCTATGGAAGAAGAACAATGTGAATGTTGGAGCTATAACCTGCTTTTTTTTTTTTTTGCATTTTCAAGTCTGGGTATTCAATTATTGTTATGTAGTACTCAAATAAAAGGAAGGGACTATTGGTACTCTGAAGACCAATTTACAATGACTGCCTGTGGTATAGTGGACAAGGTACTGCCAGGCAAGATTACAAGAAGAAATATTTATCCTGGAACCAAAGGTTTAAGATAAAACCTCCATAACAGAGATAGAAATAGAGATATGGGTGGTGGATAAGAGGGAAAGGAAGAAAGAGAAAAAAAGAGGAAAGAAAATAAATGAAAGAAAGATGAGAGGAAGGAAGAGAGGGAGGGCAGGAAAGAGAAAAGAAAGGAGGAAGACATTTAAAAAGATAATTCTATAGTTACATTGGAAGACAGATACTGATATGTGTTGTGACGAAGTTGTGTATCAGTCAGTAAAAAAATAATAACTAGGTTTAAACGTTTAGCTAAAAAGTGATTCTACAGCAGAACCTAGCCAATGTTTTTGTTTGTTTCTTCAGAGGGTCTCTGAGGCTGAGAAAAAGTCAACTGTACAATGCCTCTCTTCCCTTCTCAAGACAGAACAAGTGATTTACTGAGCCCACAAAAAGTACTTTCTATGTGCTATGCATGCAAGAATGAAAAAGAAGTGCACAACCTCCTCTTTAATTGTATTTATAGTTCTGGCAGGCAGTAGGAGAGATGAATTATTTATAATGTTCCAGCATTGTGCTATGTTCTTTACATGCATTTTCTTCATTTAATTCTTAAAATAAACTTACATTACTGGTGCTATTATTGTACCCATTTTAAAGCTGAGGAAAATGAGGCTTAGAGGAAACAATTCTCAACCCTTGCTGCATGTTAGAGTCACCAAGGGATCTCTGTGGGGCCAGGCCACAACCCAAGGGATTACAATTTATTTGCCCTGTAATGAGTACTAATGATGAATATATATATATATATATTTTAATTCCTAGGCAATTTCCATATGCAGATAATTTTGAAAAATATTCGGCTTAGGATAAATTTAGTATTTACTCAATGTTTCTTTGTAGTAAGTGGTAAGCCAGGACTGAAGACCCAAGTCTTTCTGATCTCACCACTGGAATATTTATTCCTTGCCATGTCTTTATGCTAACATCAAAAGACATTGAGAATGGAGCAATGTAAGTGTTCACTGAAATAAATGCTTGTTATCTGTCTAAAGATACATAATAATTTGGAATATTTGAAAAAATGCATTAGGAGAATAGTTGAAAAAAGACTTGCTAGACATAAAGGTGACACACTTCTCTTGGTTTCTATTAGGAGATTTGAAACAAGTTAAGGCTTTATTTTACTTGTCCCCACACATAGTAACCTGCTTCCTTCATGCCAAAGCAATCCCTGACACAAGACACTTATGTATGATGCTGAACTCTATGCTCACCAGCTACCTCTCCTCTTCCACAAGATACTGTAATTGCATACACTCAATGCACTCTTCCATTCTGAACTAAGAGACATGCTCCAAGTGACATGTTTCCAAGTGATTTTCAAGAAAACTCTTGATTGAAATACATCATAGCAATCTAATGGTAACATTAAAAAAAAGGTTCAAAAGTGGATATTTAAAAAATAATTTTTGTCTCTGCAGGAATATATAGGGTGTTCAAAAATGTGTATACACACTTAACAGCTAATAGTTCAAATGATTTTTATTTCTTTTCTGATTTAACCCACTGGGATTAATAATTATTCAAAGTGTGTATACATTTTTGGGGATACGTTATATATTAAAATATCAGGCCACAGTGTATTTCTGCTGTATGAAATAGGAGTAAAATTGATCTTAATTAAATTTAGAGAAGCAAACCACCAAACAAGGCTTATGTTCAATTTAAAAAATGCCATCTCCTAATTCCTATTCTCTTCCATGCTTAAATTTGGCAAAGGTTTTGGTTGCACCTTGTTTTCTCATTAGTAGAGCATCAATGGGTCTTTAATGACTAGTGAAAATTAGGACATTAAGTTAGTCAACTGGAAGATTTCTAAAAATTCACTCATTCACTGCCTTTACTACAGAGAGACAAAACTCATTTGTGTGTGAACCTTGATGCAGAACTGACAAGTTTTGAGAGATGGTTAAAGACATTTATTCCAATTAATTCCTAATATGCTCCCTCAATCCTAAATTCTGATTCTCTTCAATTTATACCTGTAGTTTGATTATCTCTTCTTGATTATTGTTTTATTTTTAGTATATATCATGTTATCTTTAAATGTTTATTAAGGTAAAGAGTTTCCTTATTTTTAATGTATTTTTTAATATTAAAATAATATTTGAAGATTATTACTTAATTATGGCAGATTGGACATATAATGGGCCTCCTCTTCTACACTGCACCACAGTGAATGAGACAAAAGGAGCATAATGAGGTATAAAATCTCAAGAACCAAGAGAATAGTAGAGAAGGTAACCATAGACAAGAGATTCTA
Source organism: Corynorhinus townsendii (assembly GCA_026230045.1). NCBI lineage: Eukaryota > Metazoa > Chordata > Mammalia > Chiroptera > Vespertilionidae > Corynorhinus > Corynorhinus townsendii. The sequence goes on along the minus strand of JAPDVU010000001.1, from coordinate 109,713,770 downwards.
ACAAATTTTGGGGAGATTAAAAGAAGATGGAAAATGGGATGAATTCTATTTAGCAGAATGGAAAAAGTGATAACTAATTCCTTTAAGTAAAGAAATAAAAAATATAATAAAAAATATTCAAGGGGCTCCAAATTTAAAGGTTCCAGAATGAAGATGTAAGATGTACGCTGCAATGGGAATGGTTGGTTAAATGTCTGTACACAGGGAGGATGACTATCATGGTGCCAGCTTCTTACCATTCTACTGGGAAACACACCATTGCAACCCTAGGGAATATACCCTTGTTCTCAGTGGAAACTGGAGAAGTGCTTTGAAACAGAGGATAAAGGAAAAAAAACAGAAGGTATAAGTGAGGCACAGGGCTGAAAATGAGAAATTAATTAAAAGTATAGAAATAATTGAGAGAATCTGTTTACTGCAGGGAGCTCCAGTTTCCACAACATTGGGTGTCAGGCAAATGTCTACTAGAGATAAAGGAGCTTCATGACTTTGCAATTTCTGAGTCTCTGAAGACCACACTCTTAATGCTCTACTATTGCTGTCTTGATAGTCTTAATTATTCAAGAAGGAGCTCCGCATTTGCAGTTTGCATTGGACCTCACATATTATGTGGGGTTGACCAGAAGTCAATTTTCTAGAGAAAAATGTCCAAAGAGAAAAGACTTCCAGATATTGGCAAACTTGACTATGAACACCAAGAGTATAATCAGTTCTTTCATGCCTCATTTTTAAATATGAATGGACATCTAAAAGTCAAAAACCTTTTGAGAAAGCTTATTATATAGAAGAAAGAAGAAAAAACAAGCAAAACATAAAAATAAACTCAGAGAAAATATGACACAAAGAAAAGAGAAAGATGTCTTCATGTGACAAAACTATAATTAATAACCCCATAAGCTTTAATGCATAAATAGAACAAGAATATGATACTATAAAAATAAAGATTCAGCAAAAACAATGACCTCTTACAAATGAAATTATTATAACTGAATTATAAATTCAAGCATTGAAAATAAACTTGAGGAAATTAGTAAGAAGTTAAAATAGGATGATGAAACAATGAAAAATAGGGAAAGAGATAAAACAATTAGAAGAATATTCCAGAACATCCAACAGCCAACGCATGGCATAATTAACAGGGAAGGAAGAAATGAGAAAATAACATTTTACAGGTATAAGATAAGCAAACTTTCCACAACTGAAACTCATATCTGTAAACCTTGACTTATTGAATATTAGAATAGAAAAAGGAGGAAAAATGTACAGAATCAAAGATAAACAGAAATTCTAAAAACTCTCTGAGAAAAACCATTCAAAATATAAATAATGAGAATGAGAATGATACCACATTTAGCAAGAACAATGTTGCAGACTAGATGAAAATACAAAAATGACTTCACAATTCTGAGAACAACCTGAAGTTTTATAAACAAACATGAATATGGTATAAATATATTTATTGAAAATGTTTAATTTCTATGTGCCATTTATTTAAAGTATCAGGAGAATGTGATTGAACAAAATGAAGTCATTTTGAAAAAGGAACAAACAGAGGATTCCACATAAGTTGTGTGCCCATGCAACTGGCCTTGTCTCTAGTGGGCATTTGTTCATCTTCTCATGTAGGAGAGGAACAAAAGGAATACCACAGATGAGTGTCTGGCCTAGAGAGCAAGCCTTCCTTTTGGGAGGAAAATAGCCAAGTGGTCTGAGAACATATCAGCAGGAAAAATAATTCAATTGCTAGAGTATTGAATTTAAGCATTTAACAATTATATTGTAATGGTTTTTAGAACTGTTGGACTATTTGGACAAGTAACGTACAATGCCATAGAAAATTAAGCAAATACAGAAGAAATCAACTACTAAATCTAGGAAAATAAAACATAAAAGAAAAATGCATATATGTATATATTATATATTAAGTACTTACATATTATATAATATGTATGCCATTTGGTTCAGCAGTGAATATCTATAAAATCATACCAATACAAATACTGAATATTGATTTAATAAAATAATGTGAAATGGTAATGCTAAAAAGCAGGAAGTCAAATCTAAAAATCCAACTACTATAAAAAAATTAATAGATAAATATGTAAAGCAAATAAGTTGAGAAATATCAATATATATACATAGTTTGAAACAGAAAGAAAAATAATAATAAAAGAAGCATAAATCTTTATAATCTCTAATGGAAAAAACTGGTATATTATTGAATAATATTGCATATGCATATGTTTTTGTTTAAATCCTTTTTTAAAAACTTTTTGACTTTCAAATTAGGTGCATAGTTTTCTTTAATAAATACAATTTTATTTAGCACAAATTAATATTAAATCTCTCCCAAGAAATCAAGGGATTAAAATGCTTCCTGAGTTTCAAAATCAGCCATATTTTAGGAGACTGATTTAGAAATTTCTTTGTATTAAATAGTGGAGTCTTCAAAGACTGCATTGTTTTAAGTCCATCAGAGAGCATAACAAACCCACAAACACATGAAGGAGAAACTCTAAGTAAAGGTAAAGTAGTCACAAAACTGAATATTCAATGAATGTTCATGACTGAAAGGTATAACATGTGCCCTGGAAATATAGAATTTACCTAGGAGTAGAATAACAACAATACTACTGGTAGCAACCAAAATGTTATACACTACCGTTTTCAAGGAACAGCCAAACCAGTTATTTTTAAAACACTATAAAATATGTAAAAGGAAAAATGAGCTGATAATATTGCAATAGTTCAAATGAACAAAGACAGTGAATATTCTATTTTTGCTTCAATTATCTGGGTGTTTCAAGGCAAAGGGCTTTTATAGGATAAATTGTTTGGAGAATATCTTTATATATATAAACTTATTTATAAAGGAAGCACATAACCATGAACCCCTTTTTCCCAATTTAATGAAAAATAAAATTAACTTAGATGAAAACCCTCTAATGTTTTGCTAAATTACTCACCTTCCTGCTAATTTGAATCCTAAATTATTAAGCTCCTCCACATCTACAAAATCTTCAATACAGTCTCCAGCTACTTCAACAATATTTTGTGGCATCCTCCTAAAAAATAGTATAAAACTGCTTTGCTCTCAGTTACAGCACTTGAGTCTTTGCCATTTGATTTCTGTCATCCTCTGTGGGTTTTATTTGCATACATTAAACTGAATGAGACATTTCATGTTTTCAAAGTGAACTTTAACCAAATAACTGGAATGGAATGAATTTCTTCCTTATTTTCAATTTCCTATTTCAGTCTCTGCCATAAAAATTCAGGTGGTCTTTTGTGCACTTTGCTGTGTTCCAATTGATGACATCAAGCTGTTCAGCAGCATGCAAATGAAATTCCCCCCTCAGGATTGTGTTTTCGTGCACTTAGTTCAAGAAATATAACAATGAAAGTTTAAGGTAAAACCTTGTCATTGAAATTTCAGGAAATTCATACTTTTCTACCTCACAAACTTCTGGATGTGTTTGGAGACCAGAATACATTTTATTTATAAGAAAATTATTAAAAATTCCAGCTACAAAATTGAAGAGGAGAAAAATCCTGATTCCACTTAACAATCTGGAAAAGTGAATTCATCATCTTTTATTTAAAATTTATCAAACTCATATAATTATTTATTGAAAGTTCTCCTCACTAGTCATTCACTACCAGATTCAACAAAATAATTAAATAGGAAGTAAATGTTCTAGTAATAGAATTCACTTCCCATTTTCAAGCACCTGAACACAATCTTTGTGGTTTTAGATTTCCAAAGCTTTGTAAAGGTGTAAGGCAGGGAAGATTTGAAAGACAGACTGCTTACCCAGAATGCCTTCTACCCCATTGTAACTCTACCAACTAAAATGTCAGAACTAAGGATAGGCATGAATAGTAATCACCAATGAACCAATCCATTCCTGAATGGCCTAAAGGCCATTTAAATCCCACAGAGTTCTCTGGTCAATGACATCATGAAAAATAGTAAGTTGCATCTAGCCATATCTGCCTTGTACAGCTTCAGAACTTTTCTGTGTGCAGTTAAGAGTGGTAGGAGACAAGATACAGGACAGGGGTCATGGAGGGACTTCACAAATATGAAGAGTCCACCATAGGCAAAGTAGCATAGACTACCAATTGAAGACCTATATAAATAGTAAAATGTCTTAAAATGAGTTATTCATATTTATCAACAGCTAGCAGCATTGTTTAACTTTGATATTCATAGGCATGGTTATGTCAACACTTTTAATGTAAAGTCAAATATAATGAGAAAATATCACTTTTACCCCTTTACTTGTCATTGAAAGAGATTTATATTTGAGATGTAAAATTAATGGTCCTATGCATGATATTAATATGTCTAAAAATTACTATACAATTATTTTTATGTTTTTTAACTTAAATATATCTGGAAGAAGATATTTGAGAATATAACATGTCAGGAAACCTCTCCATCACACTCAAAAGAGTAAACACATAACATAGCAATAGCACATACAATAATTTATATTTAAACCACAATAGTTATTACCAAGGAAAATACAAATTAAAAACATATTAAAATAGAACAAACCACATACATACACACAACACACACACTCCACACACATGGCACATGCTGCATGAATTCACACAACACCAAACTCTTCTGAAAAGTATGAAAATTGAGGACCCATGAAGTAGATCATATTAAAGAAGTTCTTTTTTCTAATGGACATTAATATAGGTTGCCTAAATTCAGTTAATGTTAAATGCTACCCCACATAAAAAGAATATGCATTAAATTTTAGAAAAAGCACATAAAATTAGGCACTTTGGGGGCCACAAGATTTCTGATGAAATATATTGGGAAAGAGCTATTAAATCTCTTTTCTTTAATATTCCAATACATGTCAGTTTGGTGCCACTCCATTCTAACAGAGTGCTACTATAGCTGCCAGATACTGGGGATGCTACTACTTCTTAACAAGTAACCTCAGCAAAATCATCTAAATTCTCTTACTCTCTAATAAGTTGGAATACTATAATGCTTAGTTATACTCAGTCTCATTGAGAAAAGAATTAAATGTAAATGGTGAAAACATGTTAAATAAATCCTATCATCAAGTAGGTGATGGGAAGATATTCATTGAGTTTAAACCTATTGCAGCTTATTGCCAAATTCAAAGGTAAAATAAGAAGGTAACATTTACAGGTTCAACATTAGACTAGTAGTAAAGAGGCAGTCAACAAGTGGTAGTCTTCACTATATATTTACCATACATTTAGAAAAATAACGAGCACTGCCTTCAATTAATGAGGAACAGAAAAGTTCATGCTTGGAAAATTAATAAAATTAATAGCTGAAAACAGTATTCAAAAATTATACCTGCTATAGAAAAATCAAAGAAAAAAACTTTCTGTTTGAGTTGGAATAATTAAAGCAGGCTTCACATGGATGTGCTACTCCAGTATAATTATCAATTTGAGAACATTTTATGTGTTACAAATGTAGACTCCATCACTGCCCAGACTAAAATCCTGAATTTTATTTTTAAAATTGTATTGTTTTTAGAGAGAGGAAGGGGGAGAGAGAGTGAGAGCAAGAAAAACATCAATGAGAAGGAAACATCGACATGCTGCCTTCTGCATGCCGCCTACCAGGGAGTGAGCCTGCAAGCAGGGCATGTGTCCTGACCAGAACCAACTGGCAATCCTTTACTGCACCGGAGGATGAGGATGCCCAGCCAACTGAGACAAACTGGCCAGGTGAAACCATCACCTTTGGGTGTGCTGGACTTCGCTCCACACCGGCCAGCACAAAATCCTGAATTTTCAAAAACACTTTTCTGCACTGATCACTTATGAGGCTATAAAATTGGCAGCTACTGAGAGGTTTCTATGTGTCTACATGTGATATTTCTCAAAACGTTTTAAATGTGTTATTTCATTTTGTTACTTCTGAAGTGAAAGCAAATAGAAACCAAAGCTAAGTATGGGCAGATGGTGCAACTATACAGAAGCTAAGCAGCAGAGAAAACATTTCTTGACTTAAGTGCTGTCTGAAGATGTAAATGTTTTATTTACTTCCAACTCTGAGTTCAACCTTTGAGGATACTGACTCTGGGGTGTGACCTTTTGGCTAAGATTTTCATTTTGCCTTTTGTCAAATATCAGTTATTATTCTTTTTCATGTAAGATATAATTAAGTTGTGAATGATATCATATTGGCTGCTATAAGTACTTATTACTTTTTATTACTGTTGTCAACCTATGGTCATTGGCATTAGTTCAATTCAACACTAGTAAGAATCCTAATCTAGGGTGCAATGAAAAAAGAAATTTTATTCAGTGCAAATTGCTAACGACTATGAGAACAGCACAGCTGCAAAACAGCTTAATAGTGTTACAGCTCAATTATGAAGAAGCACTGCTGGCTGTGAGGTGGCCCTGGGGACAGGTGGCCCTGGGACCAGGTCCTTTTCTAGCTAAACACGCTGCTTTGCTCTGGTCTGATATTCTCTGGTCTGCTCCACCTGCTCTGGTCCCCTCCTCTCTGCCCTGCACCAGTCTGCTCTGCTCTGCTACAGCCAGACAACTTCAGTGTTTTATCTTAGGTGTTTCAGCTCCAGTGGAGGAAATACAGTCTTCAGTTTTCAGTGGAAAGGGAAAGCGAGCTCTCAGAGCCAGAGGAGAACTGGTTTCTGATCAGTCCATTCTCATTAAAAGGAGGAATTCAAATCCTCACAGTTTGATTGGTCCTAAAGCCACTGTCCTGATTGGTCAGAATGAAGCTGCTCTGATTGGTTGGTGAAAATATTGAAGGGGATACAGCTTCAAAGCTCGAATTGGTCAGGGAAAGCCTCAATCCTATTGGTTGAAATTGAATTCCAGACACTCCTTTGTAAGGGCTGGCTCAGATTGTAGAAACACAGTGCAGGAAGGCAATCCAGTGCAGAAGGTAAGAAGCTTAGTATAAGCTTCTCCCTGAAGTGTGGAATGTGGTATAGTGAAAGGCACCTAGGTAGAAATGACTGCTTTACTCTGTTGTTGTTGTGTTGTTTTTAATTTGAGCCCCATTAGGCAGCAGTAGCCCTTCTTAGTACGCATCTTCTCTCTCAGGGTCCATACTGTTAATATTTACCAAACATCAATGTGTGATAAATTTGTGTTTACTGAAATAAATAAATAAAGTTTTACGTTTATACAAAATTTTAATCTATTGACCTTTCAGGACCAATACAAAAATATATTAGGTAGACTTGCTAGTTATATTTTGAGTAAGCATTTTATGAGTTAGTATGTTATTAAACCTTAATTCAGAAACACAATCAAAATGACACTCATTTGTATCAACTTCCAGGGAAAATGAGTCCATGAATATAAAAGAAAAATTCACTGTATATATAGAAATCAGATGTGCTAAATACACATTGCTTAGGATTAAACTTTTTGTGGAGTCAGAGAGATAAGGAAGATGTTGTAAGAAGCACCTCCAGCATCCACCATTTTCTTGTTCATCGCTATGCAGTAAAGACTCCTTGATGACTAAGCTCTGTAGTCTCCCATCTCTATAGAAGATCTCCCTAAAGCTTATAGAAAAAAAAATCGAAGTACAAAAAGTCCTACTTTTATGCCAAGACCTTTCTCTACTTGCTCTCAATATGCTGTATGCTGTAGCTACTGCCTTGAGGGGGGGGGAGGGCAGGCACAAAACAAAACAAAACAAAAAACTTGTCTTGGGGCATACTTTGAAAAAATAAAATAAAAAAGCCCACCCAACTAACTAAACTCCACAGTCATATGTTACATCCCTATCCATAGATATCTAATTTTACAGTAAATGCTACCATAGCAGAGTTTATAAACTCTGATTATGAAATCATGCCATACAGGGTATGTTAGAATTTTCAGTCCACCTTTTTTTAAAAATAATATTTTTAATTAATTTTTTACAGAGAGGAAGAGAGAGGGATAGAGGGATGGAAACATCAATGAGAGAGAAACACCGATCAGCCACCTCCTGCACTCCCCCTACTGGGGATGTGCCCACAACCAAGGGACATGCCCTTGACTGGAATTGAACCTGGGACCCTTCAGTCTGCAGGCCAACACTCTAGCCACTGAGCCAAACCAGTTAGGGCTCAGTCCACCTTCTATCTGTACCATTCTTTCCTGTTGTTGTTTTTTAAATTACAGTGATAAAAATGCATCCAATATGGTTTTTATGAGTATTGAAAAATATTTCACATGGTAAATACTCAATATTAGTTATATTTTAATATTGTTATTTTATATATTATAATCTCAACATTTCCATAGTTGAACATTGTAAAAATTCCTTTCAAAATATTAGCAGTAATTCTCTCATGCTCCCTGACATAAACACCATTATTTCTCTGTCTCAGATTCAGAAAGGTGAATTTTGGTTTGAGTCCCTCACTCATTAATTATCACAGAAAATTTATGTACTGGAGTCCTTCTATGAATTCTGTCTTTCTTGTATAAATTAGGAAGATTGATTTTTGAAAGGAATTTTAGATACAGGACAGGAAGTTAGGAAATAAGGGGGTCCATGGAAGAGGAATGCATATGTGATGGGCAGAGAGCTGCCAGAATGCTTATCTTACTTTCACAGAAGATAGAGGAATATTACAAGATAAAGGGAAGAGGATGAGGGGGGCACCGGGTGGGCTTTGAAATTTGAAACTGAAATCCTGCAGGACAGTGACCAGTTAGGACAGCACAGGGGACATAAGTTAAAGAAGGGTCCAATTAGAAAGGGTCATGAAGAGACAAAAGCTCCCAGCATTTATAAACCCAGAGACAAAGAGACTCAGAGGAATTGATTTTTTTTCCATTTTAGAGAGAGAGCAGGTTTTCTCCATTTGGGGACCCCCTCAGGGTAATTTGTATATGCTTCCAATAAATTTCCACACTTTTACTAAAAAGACTTTTAGTCCATGAATTTTATTCTTCAACTTTGTAGGAAAGAACCCACAGGAGACTCCGCTTGCCTCGAACTCCAGGTAAGAATTTCTCATGACCTTGGCTGTCATGAGTACATATTCGATCCTGCCATAAAATATTTTGTAGAAATAAACCCAAAAGCTATATTATTAGAAAGAAAAAAGAGAAAACAAAATAAACTGATTTAAAAATTTTTTAAAAATGAAGAAAGGATAATTTTATGTTTTAAAAGAAAACTTTTTTACCAAAAGCTAAAATATGAGTGCAATATGGCAATTCCTGAAAAGAAACATTGAATACCTTACCAGATATGTATAGCTACATATATTCACCACTTAAAATTTTGACCAAATACTATTTTTATAATGGTAAATAACACCAAAAATATGCATCACAAAATATAAGAAATTAGGATGACTAATTATATAATTAATCACAAAATGATATGAAATTAGGATAACTATATAATTATATCACATTTTACTACTAAATATAGAATAATATTCATATGTATGTGTACATACATACAACATACATATTAAAGTAGTTGCAATCAATCCAATTTTATCAATACTCCTTTTGACACAAAAAATCCAAAACATAAATACTAACATTAGTGCAGCGTATATAAAGCAGTATCCAGTTTGCTATACATATTTATATGCCATATGCCTATATTACTTTTGGGTGAGTTCTTAAGGTCTAGCTTTAATAAGTGAGAAAATTCTAGTGATTAAGAGTAGAGAACCTGAGGTAAACACCTAAACTGCTGCCTTGCACAACAATATAAAAACTACAACTAAAAGACAAAACAGACACCATCCAGAACCACAGGAAAGCTGGCTGAGTGGAAATTCAACAACTAGAAAAAAAGAAGAAAGCACATTGAGATTCAGAGGAGCTACAAAAGGCTGAAGTACAGAGACCTGCGCATGCGGAGAGGACGGGTGGCTGAGTGCACAGGCAACTGAGTGAGTGGCTGGCTTTCTCAAGTGGGAGGGAGATGGAAGCTCCCAACTGCGCTGAACTCCAGTCCCGGGCGAGACTCTGAGAACCCAGACTCATTCGGGAGGAATCTGGACTGTGAGGAAAAGAGAAAGCACACTGAAACTCAGGGGAGCTGAGGAAGGCAGAGGTCTGGATGTGCGCATGTACAGAGAAGACTGACTGCTGAGTGCACTGGCAGCTGAGTGTGTGGCTGGCTTTCTAAAGCAGGAAGGAGATGGAAGCTCCTGATGCACTGAACTCCAGTTCCGAACAAGTTTCTGGGAACCCAGACTCATTAGGGGAGAAACTGCACTGTCTGGCAGCGGGTGAAACTCAAGGGCAGCTTTCTCTCAGAGGTGATTGCAGCGATTACCATGGGACACTGAGACCTAGGGACCTCATAGGGCAGGGCTGACAGGAAGCCAAGGCTGTCTGCTCCGCCCTCAGACTCCACCCCATCCAAGCTGAGCACAGAGGCTTTTACAATTTTGCAAGTCTTGTCTCATAAGAGTGTCTCCAGCACAGAAGTTCTCCCAGTGGAGACACAGCTGATTCTCACAGCCAGTTGGCCTGGAGGTCAATTCCTCCCCGTGATACCAACAACAATCAAGATTTAACTACAACCAGGCTGTGCACACAGTCCACAAATGGGTGCACCAAAAGTGTCCACCTCAGGTAACTGGGGGAGGCTGAGCCACTGGGCCCTATAAGACACCTACCACACAAAGCTACTCTACCAACTCAGGGAAGCAGCAAAAATTCAGAGACAAAGAAACAGATCACAAATGAAAAAAAATGGAGGAAAGCAAATGACTGGATATAGAGTTCAAAACCACAGTTATAAGGTTTTTCAAGAATTTCCTAGAAAAGGCCGATAAATTTAGCAAGACCCTTAAGGATATGAAAAAGGACCAATTAGAAATTAAACATACACTGACTGAAATAAAAAATATTATACAGACACCTAACAGCAGACTAGAGGATCTCAAGAATCAAGTCAAAGATTTGCAATACAAAGAAGCAAAAAAGACTCAACCGGAAAAGCAAAAAGAAAAAAGAATCCAAAAATTTGAAGACAGTGTAAGGAGCCTCTGGGACAACCTCAAGCGTACCAACATCCAAATTTATGGGGGTGCCAGAAGAAGAGAGAGAGCAAGATATTGAAAACCTATTTGAAGAAATAATGACCAAAAATGTCCCCGACCTGGTGAAAGAAGTAGACTTACAAGTCCAGGAAGCGCACAGAACCCAAAACAAAAGGAATCCAAAGAGGACCACACAAAGACACATCATAATTAAAATGCCAAGAGCAAAAGACAAAGAGAGAATATTAAAATCAGCAAGAGAAAAATAGTTAGTTACCTACAAGGGAGCACCCATACGATTGTCAGCTGATTTCTCAACAGAAACTATGCAGGCCCGAAGGGAGTGGAAAGAAATATTCAAAGTGATGAATAGCAAGAACCTACAACCAACATTACTATACCCAGCAAAGCTATCATTCAGAATTGAAGGACAGATAAAGAGCTTCAAAAATAAGAAAAGAGTAAAGATAAAAAAAATTATGAACAACAAATACATATATATCAACAAGTGAATCTAAAAATCAAGTGAATAAAAAACCTGATGAACAGAATAAACTGGTGAATATAATAGAATCAGGGTCATAGAAAGGGAGTGGACTAACAATTCTCAGGGGGAAAGGGGTGTGAGGGGTGTGGGAAGAGACTGGATAAAAATTGTACACCTATGGATGAGGACAGTAAGGGGGAGGTAAGGGGAGGGGAGCTATGGAGGGAAAAAAGAGGAACAATTGCAATAATCTGGACAATAAAGATTTATTAAATTAAAAAAAAAAGAGTAGAGAATCTGTAGAAAAACTCTTAATTACCAATGGCATGATTTTAGATAAATCACTGAAATTATCTGATACTAATTTGTAAAATAAACAGAAAATAATATTCTCAAATGAGATAATAAAGTGATTAGTACACTGCTTAACAAAGGATGGTAGTGTTTTATGGATCCCTATATTATAGTTTTCTATTTTATTTGATATGTGATTATGGCCAGAATCACTTGAATGTCAATCATAAGCTTAAATGACTAATTTTAAATTTTATGTATATACTTTGTAAGAGGAGGTTCAAGAAGAATGCATATTTAGGCATATCCTACTTAGAAAAAGAGTCAACAGAGATTAGAAACACATTACAAACATATTAGCATTTTGTTGAAGTGGGTGACTACAGTACAGTTCTTTTTTTTCCTGTCATAAAGGAACATAGAGTATGTTACAGGATGGGTGGGGCTGACCAAAGGGCAGGTAAACATGAAAGCTACTCATGCAAGGTCTTAAATTCTCTGAGGATGTACTCTGTAAATTCACCTTATTGTATGTAAGTGGGATTCTACATATAATCTTTTTTACTTTTGTTTGTTAAGTATTACTTTAAATATGTAAACATTCATGATTTTATGGCAAGTCAACATTTTCTTAAATATGTCAAGTACCTTAAAATGTAGTAATCATCCAGAATTCTTCCTACCTCTGTGATGCACTCATGATAGGTGTTTATAGGTTGTGAGGCTACAAGAGCAAGGAAATACTCTAAAAGATTCCAAACATCACCCTGGGTTCTAGCCTCAAGATGAATGCAAACAATGCATTTATTAAAATAAAAAATCTTAGCTATTGTAAATTGTGCTGCTATGAACATAAGGGTTTATATATCCTTTCTGATTGGTGTTTCTGGTTTCTTGGGATATGTTCCCAGAAGTGGAATTACTGGGTTAAATAAGAGTTCCATTTTTAATTTTTTGAGGAAACTCCATACTGTTCTCCACAGTGGCTGCACCAGTCTGCATTCCTTTTCCTCCACATGAGGGTTCCTTTTTCTCCACATCCTTGCCCACACTTATTTGTTGATTTGTTGATGATAGCTATTTTGACAAGTGTGAGATGGTACCTCATTGTCATTTTGATTTGCATCTCTTGGATGATTAGTGATTTTGAGCATGTTTTCATATGTCTCTTGGCCTTCTGCATGTCCTCTTTCGAAAGGTCCTTGCTCATTTTTTTATTTGATTGTTTATTTTCCTTTTGTTAAGGTGTATGAGTTCCCTATAAATTTTGGATATTAAATTCTTATCAGCTATAACATTAGCAAATATGTTCTCCCATGCAGTGGGCTTTCTTGTTGTTTTATTGAGGGTTTCTTTTGCTGTGCAGAAGCTTTTTATTTTTATGTAGTCTCATTTGTTTATTTTCTCCTTAGTTTCCATTGCCCTAGGAGCTATATCAGTAAAGATATTGCTATGACATATGTCTGATATTTTGCTGCCTATGGGGTCTTTGTAAAGTTTCTAAATAGGAATTTGTAGTTTTTAAGAAGACACTATTAAAGAATTGCAGAATTATAGAATTGGTAAAAACAACATACACTTTTTTTTAAAATAAACGTTTTCCATGGATATAGGTACTGAGACATATATTCAGAGCATGTAGTGCATACAGGCCATTGAATGCCTCCTCATTTCCATGCATTTGCAGAGCTGGTTACCACTTCTGCTTCCAGTCTACACTCTCCCTTCTTACTAGTTCTAGCCATCCCAACCCTCAGTTTTTAGGCTACATTCTATTCTCTAATATTCAGTTTGACACCACCATCTTCAAAAAACACAGTACAGTGTGTGAGGCAAACATAAGAAATTAGTAAGATTAAAGTGAAACAAAACATTATAAACTAACCATACATAGAAAAATGTATTCTTCATAAAGTGATGTAAAATTGAATAAGGTGCATTCTCCATCATCAAAATCTAGTATGATTTTGTTAACTACTTAACAAAATAATGAACAATTCTAAAACAATTTAGCTGTCATAGCAGTATTTCTTTACTGCATAAGTGCTATTTCCAAATAATTTAAATTTACTGTAGGTACAAGTAACAGTCTTCATATAAAATTATGCCAATTTAACTTACATTAAGTTAATATTTTCTGAAATTACTGTCAATCAACTTTCAGATTACTATGACATATTAATCAAAGGGCAATATAATCTGTTTTATACACAATTGTTTAAGATTACATTCATTAATTCAACAAATATTAATTCCTATTATTTATTATATGTTATACACTGTGCTAGAAGTTGAGAAATATTTTTTGTTTGCAGTAAAGGAGACCTAAAGCAAACAATAATTTAGTTCAAAATGAATTAGCAACTTAATATTGACACAGTTTCTACCTCTTAGTATTGTATTAAAATCTTGTTAGTCAACTCTTCAGTTTTTTGTTTTTTTTTATTTTCATGTGGATCTAAGAAATTTTGACATCAAAAGACTAAGCACAATGAATTATACCAGCAAGAAAAGATTACTCTCTGTAATGATCTATTCCTGGGACATTAAAATTTCTGAGCTAATGAAAGCCTTTTATTATAATACTAGAGGCCTAGTGCACAAAATTCATGCACTGGTAGGGTCCCTAGCAACTGGTGGCAGCCGGCTGGCCAGGTACTCCCTCCCTTCCCTGGGCCGACCCCATCCCTGGTCGAACTCCCTGTCAAGGAGACAATTTGCATACTACACTTTTATTATATAGGATTGAATATTTAAGGATGAGGAGGCATAATTTAAAGGTTAAATAAGAACAGCTCTGGTAATTAAGCAATAAAAAGAATATAAACATTTACTAACTGTATATTTAGTGTGAAGAATGAAACTAAATAAGGTATCTCACTTAATCTACATAATAACCTAGCTTTTCATTTCCTATTTAGAAACTTTACAATTAATTAATTTCATGCATGCACACATACCTTTATAGATATAGAGAAACCATGTTTGTCTTCTGCTCCTCCTATGCTGTATAACAACTATGTCCTTCCTTATATATACTTTTCTCATAAAATAAGAAATAGTGGTTATAAGTAACTTATATATCCCATTTTCTAAATAAATTATCTCTGGTTTCCACTGAGACATGAATAATTCAGGATGAATTGAGGAATCAAGTGGCATTCAATCAAATCACATATCTCACTGAAAGTAATGAACTGTAAGAATTTTGATAGTGTGTGACAATAGCTAAGGTAAAATGGTCATTATTAGAGGGAAAAAATCTCCAAATTGTCATTTCTATTGCTAACAGCATAACCCAGAAGGAATAACAATATAGTAACTTTATTCTTACATAATTATTACAAAATTAGGGAAGGGGTCCCTGAGGGTGTGATTTGGAAAATGGAATTGGGAAAGGAATGGCCTGTGGCTCCAAATACTTGATGATTAGAAGGAAAACAAATAATTTTTGGAGGGGATCAGTCAGGCGGGGGATAGGGGGGGAGCACATTTGTAATACTTTTAACAATAAAGATATCAATAAAAGAATATAAGAATGTTGTTTGAGGGCCCAGGTCACAAAAAATTAAACCAGAAAATCAGTCTCAAAACCACACCAAATAAGTCACCCAAAATAGCTTAAAAGAAAGTGTTACCTTACTAAGTGATGTATCTTTATAGGGATCTCTTCAAAGAGCTGATACATTAATCCTCACTGAAGATAATGTTTTTATTGATTTTAGAGAAAGAGAAATATAGGAGAGAGAGAACATCAATGTGAGAAACATCTGATTGGTTGTTTCCCATAACACCCCTATTGGGAATCAAACCCTCAGCCTTGACCAGATATGGAACCCATGATCTTTCAGTGTATGGGAACACCATGCTCCAACCAACTGAGCCTCACTGGCCATGGAAAAGAGCTAATATTTTCAAAAGTATCTATAGGAAACAAGAAGCGAGTTATTTTTAGTGTCATGATGTTTCAGCCAAGCAATTAAAAAATAGCACGGGCAACACAGAAAAGTTGGATGAAGAGTGACACCCTAGCCCACAAAATAGCCGTTAAGCCATAATTGCTAACATTAGTACATGTAAAAGGGAAAAAGACACCTTGAGAAAGGATAGTGATCCTTAGCAAGAACTGGAAAATCTAGCAGTCCATGTAGGAATATGGGTAGATTTTGTCCAGAACTGTGCAGACATCCTATATAATAAAGAGCAAATATGCTAATTAGACTGAATAGCAAAACGGCTCTCTGGACGACATTTCGGATGAAGCCAGGGCTGTGAGGGCCAAGGCAGCTGGGGCTGCAAGGGCTGAGCCCCTTGCACGAATTTTGTGCATCAGGCCTCTAGTAAGAAATAATGATCTAGGGACTCAAAGGTGTCTGGTCAGATAGTCTTTCTTGAAAGGCAGAAAGGATTAACTAGGCTTCAACATTACTTAGGAAAAATACCTTTCAGTACTATCAAGTCATCTCTCTTTGGTTCAAATCAATGTTCTATACTCTACTCAGATTTCTTTAGTATCATAAATGCTAGGAGCACAGGTGTCATGCATGTGGACAAATCCAGCCACTATAAAACATTATCTGTTTACCTTGGACATTTAACAAATTGGTATTTGGTTTTAAGTACTGGTCTCATATAAATTATTCTAAAAGTGATCTTTCTGTATGTGACTGCTCATAATGAGTGTCCCAATTAATTTAATGGACTTATACAAGTAAGTATTGAGGCCCTAAACCTTAAAAAATTTAAATAGATGCTAACTCAAGAGATATATCTTAGTAGCCAGGCTTTTTTGGTGACAATCTGATGCCTCCACACACATCTCCATTAAAATGTCAACAAGCAAATATATACAGACTAATATAAATGAATAGCAAAATCTCTCAAGAAATATTTAAGAATACAAATACACAAATGGCCAAAAGTAGATTTTCAAAGATATGGGGTCTTCCCTACCCAGTTTGGCTCAGTGAATAGAGCATTGGCCTGTGAACTGAAAGGTCCTGGATTTGATTCCAGTCAAGGGTACATGCCTGGGTTGTGGGCTTGATCCCCAGTGGGGTGGGAGTGCAGGAGGCAGCTGATCAATGATTCTCTCTCATCTCATCATTGATGTTTCTATCTCTCTCTCCCTCTCTAAAATCAATAAAAATATATTTTAAAAAAAGATATGGGGTCAGGTGCATAAGGGAAGGCGTGAAAAAGAAATGCAATCCCTATTGTTATGCAACACCCTCCCTGGGGAAATTATCTTTCACATTGAAATGTATAGGGAAAATACTTATTATAGCAAAAAGAAAAGAATGTTCAAGTGCTTATTAATAAGTTAAACTTTTAAGGACTTAATGAGTTATATCTTAGGGTTCTGAGAAAACTCATAAATAATATCTCTGAAATGCTACTAGTAATTTTTAAAAACTCATGCAGAACACAAACAGAAGCAGGAAGCCCAAATGAAAAACTTCAAATAAAATAGTGGGACGCTAGCCCAGGCTGGGAGGCTCAGTTGGTTGAAGAGTCATCTGCTACACCAAAAACGTGGGTTCCATTCTGTGTCACGGAACTTAACTAGGTTGTGGTTCCATTCCTGGTTGAGGCCGGTATGGGAGGTAACTAATGCATGTTTCTGTCTCACATTGATGTTTCTCTCGAAAAAAATAAAATAAAATAATCAATAAACATTCTTAGGTGAGAATTAATAAAAATTGTGGGATATTAAAAAACACACTATGATAAGAATACAAGTAAGTTGAGGCAAAAAATTTGTTGAAGGGGGAACTTGTGAATATACAAAGAAAATTAGTGAATATCAAAAAACTATAATTAACTTGCTAAATCAAGTGTAAAGATGTGTTTTCTTCTAGTGTACTTTTACTAGACTCGAATATTAGAAAAATATGTTACATTTTCCATATCAGCATGATGCTCAACAAATTCTATTTTTCCAACTCATACCCTTTTGTAAATATTCCATGCCTACTGAGTAACTGTCTGATTATAATTTAGATTGGTGAATACAATGCTCTATTGTAGATAAAAATTTCAAGTATTTGGACATTTTTCATAGAATTCTCTTTATCAATTGTTAGGTGCATCAGTGCTGTGAGAGCCTGGTTAATGACCGTCCATCCCAGGAAGCAGACCTACTTTCATTTATGTTCAGATGGAAAAAAGATTGAGCCTTTAATTTTGAGTATCAAAGCTAAAACCAAGATGAATTCCCCTAGATAAATAACTACCTTATGTGTTCTCTGGGCAGTTTACATCTGACTTTTTCTGTCAGCCTGTTGAAGATTAACTTCTGTCGGACAGCACTGATAATTGACGGCTTCATAATACTATTTACAGGCTTCTACCACTCTTTAAATTGAGGTCTTAAAATAAAAATAAGATGAGCCTACATATTGAATAGGTGGGCAAAAAAAAAATAGAAATAGATCCAATTCTTCCATTCCCATATCTATGTATTAGAGTAGAAAATTCATTGCTCTGGGCTTGCTTTGCTGTTGTCAGGATATGGCTTATTGCACCACTACCATCCCACAGAGAGCTGGAGGATCAGATCCAGAGCTCAAGTCTCCATCCATTAAGGATGGCTTTAGGCAAATAGTAGCAGTTTAAAGATAGCCAAGACTTGGAAATTAATAGTGATTCTCCAGATTTTGCTCAGAACTGATTTCTTATGGTTCTTCTTCACCGAGGCAGCTATGTCAGCCGCGCGTGTGTGTGTGTGTGTGTGTGTGTGTGTGTGTGTGTGTGTGTGTGTGTATGTGTGTGTGAATGTAAGAGAGACAGAGACCAGGGTGGGGCATAGAGGTGTGAAGGTGGTTCAGAAGATAAGAGCTTTTCTGAATAGGCTTATTTCTTTACCAGTATATGATGACAAGATAGAGGTCTCAATACCCTTAGCTCAAATATTTGATCTTCCATTACTTAAGCTCAATATTAGTATAGCTTTAGTCTCCATTTATATAAACAGAAGAAACATCCAAGACAAAGTACTTTAGCATTTTCCCAAATCCCAATCTATAATAATAAAAAGGTAATATGCTAATTAGACTGGACATCTTCCAGACATCCTTCCTGATGAAGCTGGGGCTGGAGGGAAGCCAGCCTGGGTCCCAGGTGTCAGAAGGAAGCTGGTGTCCTTGCATGAATTTTTGTGCATAGGGCCTCTAGTATTAAATAAACACAAGAAAAATTTTGTCTCTATTTTTAATTTCAATTTATATTTGTACAATTAGGTAAATTGACTGCTTAAATGTCCATACTTAAATGTTGATATGGAATCAATGCCCATTTTGATGACAGTAGAAAGTCACAGAGCCTTATCTTTTATTTCATTAGTGACTTGCATTAAAATATTCAAGGCAAGCTCAGAATATGTGTGAGTTATGGGAAGTATAATGACAGAATTGTGCTCCAAGATCTTGACAAGTTGAAATGATGGGCCAAACTTAACAAGACAATTTTAATCAAAATAATTATAAGGTTACAAAAGAGATAGCTTTTGTCCAAAAACTTAATTGCATCAAAGTGATTGAAAATAAGTGTGGCTTAGCAACAAAAAGTATGGTAGAAAATGACAAAGCAGCTTGAGGGTTTCAATTGATATTCTCTGCAAAATAATTGTCAATATTATGAGGTGAACATAGCACCTTTCATCATTTTCTTTATTGATTAAAAATAAACATTTATAATTTGATACCTATTATGGTCAAACCCTACCTAGGTTGTTTTCTTTAGTTATACAACCTGATTATATATATATTTAAGGCAAAAGGTAACCCATTCAGAAGAATATGATCAATTAATAAGATTATCATGTTTGAAAAATGTTACACAAATAGTTGAAAACACCTTTAACTTAAATGAAGGGATTTTTGTGGATATGATACTAATATTGTACCACCATAAATGGGACTAATACATAATGAGCCAGCTGAAAAGACAGTATCTTTCCAAATACAGGGATGTTCAATCATGGGGTAAGACACCATTTGCTCTTTAATGAATTCTATTAAAAATACACATCTCATAATTTATCTTCTTTACAATTGCAGTATTTTGTTTGTTTGTTTTTGTTTTCTTAGTGTGGTCAAAGCATCTTCACAAAGCCATGTTTTTTTTAAGATTTTATAAATTAATCATAAATAAATAAAGAAGTCCATTCAACCAGAGCAGGTATCCAGAGTCAAGCCCTACACTAATGTTGATTCATTACTAACTAAAAATAAAAATTAAGAAAATAGAGAGTTTGCCATGGCTGGATATCTCTTTTGGTTGGAGAGTTGTCCCATTCTCTCTCTCTCTCTCCCCCTCACTTCCTGTCTAAACATAGTCTCAGGTTAGGATTAAGAAAAAGCAAACAGATAATTTAGGCTCTAATATTCAGAACTTTGGTCAGAAAAATTCGTAGTTCACGACATATATATATAAATGCATATATATATATAAATGCATATATAATATGCATATGTATATGTGTTTATATTCTCTAAGATAGTCTTGATGTTTCCAAATTTTAGGTGATAATAATTATAATACTTATAGATTATGTAATATCTTCCACATACTATCATTCTGCCTATATTAACTTATTTAATCCACAATAATCTCATCATCAGTTTTACAGATGAAGTAACTGAGGCATAGTGACATTAAGTTACTTGCTCAAGATCACTCAACTAGAGACCACTCAAACAGGATTTAAACCAAGAAGTCTTGCCGCTGAGTCCATGCTTTTAACCACTAAGGATACTGCCTCTCATAATTATCTGCCATAGTAGTCAAAAGAACAAATTCATGTCTCAACTTTTTAATTTTAGCTTTCATTGGGTAAGAATATTAAAAAAAGAAATATTTAATATATATAAAAATTTTAAATAATATAATTTATTTTGGGTAAGTAATATTTTGTTTTATATTTTCAGTTTTATATCTAACGCTTTACTTATTTAGCCATATGATATAGAGCCCTCATGTACATTAGGTATAATTTTAATTTATCTATCTTATAAAAATCTGATGAGATAAGCTATGCTTAACTGAAATGGACATGTTCAGCACTGCACTATATGCATACAAGAACTACACTGTTTATCTAGGTAGATTAAATTTGTAAATATATTTGCATATCAATGCTATTTGTGTTATCCTATATAATAAAAGCCCAGTGACTGAACAGCAGAACGACTAGAATGACTGGTCGACCATTCACTATGATACACACTGACCACCAGGGAGCAGATGCTCAATGCAGGAGCTGCTCCCTGGTGGTCAGTGCGCTACCACAGTGGGAGTGCTGCTTGGCTGCCCTGGATAAGCAGCCGCTCTCGCTGCAAACCCCGGGCCAATGGTCAGGAACCCGGCCTGCAATCATAACCTCCTGGCCCCAGGTTCCTCCTCCTCGCTCTCTGCTGCCTCCTCTGGACACCCACAAGCCACGCAGCACCACCACCAGGCTTGCAAAGCTGACTCTGGAGGATGGGAGGCAGGTTTGTGGCCACCATGGGACTGAGGCCTATTCTTCCACCTCTCAGTGCTATTGTCCCTGGGCCAGGCCCTGACCAGGTCTCCTGGAGAGGTGAGTGTTCTGGCTCCATGGAAGATGCTGGACCAGGTTGAGCAGCACTCCCATAGTGGGCCAATCCCTGCAGGCCATGCCCCCCACCAGTGCATGAATCCCATGCACCAGGCTTCTAGTAATTATATGGAAGTATAGGACTACAACAAAATGCTTTTGGGATGGCATGTCAGCCATTGTACTGAGAAATAGCCCAGTGAAACCTCAGCAGTAAGTTTCTGAAAAATGGTTATGGGTTTAGCATCCAACAAAGATTTCATGTACTATAGGAGGAAAGAACCATGTTTAGAAAACATGAAGGAATGAAATAGCTGAGTGAGAATGGAAACTATATATAGTTCAGTATAGTTCAGTGGGAGTAAAGAATAAGGGTCAGAGAGATGTGGGCCATCAGCCTGCAGAGACATGAAGAGACTAGCCAACATCTAAAGAGGTATAAATACTTGGTACTATAGTCAGTGTGGATCATACAGTGTCATAAATAACAGAATTTTGAATATATGAGTTTGGCACTTGGGATAAATAAAATTAATATTTTTGAACTTGTGGTTGATTATTTAAAACTGTGCAACTTATTACAATCATCCAGGGAAAGTAAATGAAAAAAATAGAAAGCACCCCAACTAATATAAACTTCTACATACACCAATGTAAAATTGATGATATTAAACACTTGCACAGCAGGATTAGTAACAGAGGTGTCTAATCCTTGCCTTCTTTGTCAGAGACAATACTTCTGTAATCTATACTAATAAAAGCCTAGGTGACCCTCGCACCACACCTTCACGTCATTACAAGATGGCTGCCCCCACATTGTCACAACATGGCTGCCACAAGATGGCCACCCCCATATCATTACAAATTGGTCACCACAAGATGGCCAGCTGAGAAGGGCACTTGGGAGTGACCAGGCCAGCAGGGGATGGCAGTTGGGGGTGACCAGGCTGGCAGGGGACTTGTTAGGGAATAATCAGGCTGGCAGGCAGAAGCAGTTAGGGGCACTCAGGCAGGCAGGCAGGTGAGCTGTTGGGAGCCAGCAGTCCTGGATTGTGAGAGGGATCCCAGATTGGAGAGGGTGCAGGCTGGGCTGAGGGACACCCCCTCCCCACCATGCATGAATTTTGTGCACTGGGCCTCTAGTATATTAATAATTATTATTTTTACTCTGCCTATTAGAACCAAACTGGAAGATCAAGACCTATATAAAAAACAGTTATGTTATCATTAAAATTCTTAGGATTTAATTCTCCATATGTATTTTTTACATTTAGTAGAATTCCTTTATCACTAGTATTATTCTTCATATTAGTGATAATTATATGTTTACCCAATAATTTTAGGTTTTATTTACGAACCTTCATTGTTGTATACTCTACAGTATTATTTACTTACTAGAGGCCTAGTGCACAAAATTCATACACGGGGGGGGGGGGTTCCCCTCAGCCCAACCTGCACCCTCTCCAATTCGGGACCCCTTGAGGGATGTCCGACTGCCAGTTTAGGCCTGAATCCAGGGTTCGAGCTTAAACCGGCAGTCGGACATCCCTCTCACAATCCTGGACCACTTGCTCTTAATCACTCATCTGCCTGGCTGCCTGGTAACCCCTAACTGCCCCCCTGCTAGCCTGGTAACCCCCAACTGCCCTCTCCTGGCCTAGTCGCCCCTCACTCCTCTCCCTGACAGCCTAAAGGCCCTCAACTGCCCCCTCTGCCAGCCAGGTGACCCCCAACTGTCCCCCTGCTGACCTGGTCACCCCCAACTGTCCCCTACCATCCTAGTCACCACTCACTGCTTCCTTTGCCAGCCTAATCACCCCCAACTGTCCCCCCTACTTGCCAGATTGCCCCCTACTGCCCCCCCAGCCATCCTGGTTGCACCCAACTGCCCCCTCACTGGTCTAATCACCCCCAATTGCCCCCCTGCCAGCAAGGGCACCCCCAACTGCCCCCCCCTACTGGTCTGGTCACCCCCAACTGCCCCCTCTGCTGGCCTGGTCACCCCACACAGCCTGCTTGTTCAGTCATTTGGTCTCTCTCACTAACCCTCCTACCAGACTTGTCATAGGCAGCCATCTTGTGAGGGCTTGAGGGTTAATTTGTGTATTACTTCTTTATTATATAGGATGGACTCTCTGTGTCCTTATATTTCTATTCTATTACATAAAATTTATAACTTTATACTGAATGGTTAGGTGGAATTAGTATAACCCTAATAAATTTAGAAAATTATTTTTAAAAAATAATAGTCATTTGAATTTTAAATAAAATACAATGACTAAATAGGTTATAATAATGTACAATATTTTTCTTACATAATAGTTTTGTTAAATTATTTACACAAACATATGTAATAGTTACTATAATTATAAAACAATAGACATACTGTGTAATAGTATTTTATATTTTATATACCACTATCATTCTTCTCTATTATAAAATACTAGAGTGCATGAAATTTGTGCACAGGAGTAGTGTCCTGCAGTCCAACCTGAACCCGCTCCAATCAGGGGATGTCTGACTGCTGGTTCAGGCCCTGTGGGATTGAGCCTAAACCAGTAGTCAGACATCTCTCTCACAATCCAGGAATGCTGGCTCCCAACCACTTGCCTGCCTGCCAGACTGGTCACCTCCTAACCACTCCCCTGCCAGTCTGATTGATGCCTAACTGCTCCCCTGCCGACCTGGTTGCCCCTAAATGCCCTCCCCTGCCAGCCTGGTCACCCCTAACTGCCCTCTCCTGCTGGCCTGATTGCCCCTAACAGTCACTGCCTCAGCCCCCACCTCCATGGCTTTGTCTGAAAGGACGTCCAGATGGATGTCCGAAAGATGTCTGGTCTAATTAGCATATTACCCTTTTATTAGTATAGATAACATATATTCCCCTAAAAAGTTATGCCCTAACCGGTTTGGCTCATTGGATAGAGCATTGGCCTACAGACTGAAGGGTCCCAGGTTCAATTCCAGTTAAGAGCATGTACCTTGGTTGTGGGCACATCCCCAGTAGGGGGTGTGCAGGAGGTAGCTGATCGATGTTTCTCTTTCATCAGTGTTTCTAACTCTCTAACTCTCTCCCTTCCTCTGTAAAATATCAATAATCAATAAAATATATTTAAAAAGTTATATTATTTTACATGCTTTAAATTATACAGTACGTATTCAACCTCTTTTACCCTTTTTTCCCCCTAAATATATCTTATTGATTTTTTTCATGGAGAGGAATAGTGAGTTAGAAACATCAATGAGAGAGAAACATCAATCAGCTGCCTCCTGAACACCCCCAACTGGGGATGTGCCAGCAACCAAGGTACATGCCCTTCACCGGAATCAAACCTGGGACACTTCAGTCTGCAAGCCAATGCTCTATCCACTGAGCCAAACTGGTTAGGGTCACCCACTTCTTTTTTTTTTTTTTCTTTTTAGATTATCCACATTTGTAGATGTTGCATTAATTCAATTTTCCATTGATTTTTTAGAGAGAGTGGAAGGGAGAGGGATAGAGAGAGAGAGAAACATCAATGTAAGAAACATCCCTTCAATTGCTTTCCTTAGGAGCCCTGACCAGGGATCCAACTTGAAACCCAGGTATGTTCCAGGTATGTTCCATGACCTGGAATCGAACCTGCAACCTTTCTGTGCACAGGACCACGCTCACACCCAACCAACCTATCTACTTCAGCCTGGCTGTTATACAATTTCTGGAATTTTACTTCAATTAATTCTTGCAAAGTCTGTGGTTTAGATAATATCCACATTTTGCTGATGAGAAAAAACAAACAAACAAACAACAACAACAAAAAAACTCTTCGTTTTGAGACACTATTCTTCCCTCATTGCTGTGTTTTCCCGCCAGCCCTAGAAAGGCTCTTGACAGCAGTTTTACTGGGTATGCAGAGACAGAAGCATTCTCTTCACCACTACCCTCTCCAAAACCTCCTCTGCACTGGTACTGAGGCTGTCCTGGAGGGCACAGAGGCTATGTAACTGAGACAATTACAGGATTTGGACCACTGGAGCCACCGTATCCGCCTCTCCTCTCTCAGCCTTTCTCCACCTTCCTGGAGAAGGCAGAGCCAGCAACTTCCAGCAGCACCGAGCTTCCAGATAGGCCAAGGTTTGCGGAGCTAGCTCTTTGGACATCAGAAGTGCTACAGTCTCTCCCCCTCCTCCTGAGCTGCTGTCACCCCTGAAGTTATATGGCTGCCCCGGAAGTCCTCTGCGCGCCTCCCATCTGCCACAAACATGGCAGTGGACTCGGCATAGAACTGCTATTGTTACAGAAAACCAAAGAAGAACAAAGCAATACTTAGAGAGATGGAGCTACACTTATTACGCGCGGGTCCAGAGGAAAATGTCTCTCAAATTCTGGGCCCCAACATGCAGGAATTTTCCCTATTTATATGTTTTTACCTTCTTTGTCTCCCAAATATGGGGTGTTTCCGGCCCCTTTTGCAAGTTCTTAAAGAGCCCGTATGTGCTGGGGCCTTGAAACCTCAACCAGAGGCCTGGCCTGGCACCAGCACTGATAACCTTGTCTGGGGAAGGTTTAATGGCCTCTCTGAAGTGGGAGTAGCCTTAGCAAGCAAGAATATACAGAAGCCAAATAGCAGGTTTAATATTTCAAACAACAGTATTTATATAAGATGGATGCTTCACTATTTTAGATACTTTTTTTCTTATAATTCTTTATTTTTATTGTTTAAAGTATTACATATAGTAGTACATATACCTCCTTTTTTCCCCCCCATTGACCTTCCCCAACCTCCCCTACCTCCTGTCGCATGCCCTCATCGCCCCCCCCCCCGCCCCCCAGTGTCTTATGTCCATTGGTTGTGCTTATATGCATGCATACAAGTCCTGTGGTTGATAGCTTTCCCCCCGCTCCCCAATACTCCCCAGCCTTCCTGCTGTAATTTGACAGTTTGTTCAATGCTTTATTGCCTCTCTATCTTTTTGTTCATCAGGTATAATGTTCTTTATTTTCCATATATGAGTGAGATCATGTGGTATTTTTCTTTCATTGCCTGGCTTATTTCACTTAATGCTCTCCAGATCCATCCATGCTGCTGCAAATGGTAAGAATTCCTTCTTTTTTTATAGCAGCATAGTATTCCAGTGTGTAGATGTACCATAGTTTTCTAATCCAGTCATCTATGAACATAGGGGTGCATATACCCTTACTGATTGGTGTTTCTAGTTTCTTGGGATATATTCCTAGAAGTGGGATTACTGGGTCAAATGGGAGTTCAATTTTTAGTTTTTTGAGGAAACTCCATACTGTTCTCCACAGTGGCTGCACCAGTGTGCATTCCCACCAGCAGTGCACGAGGGTTCCTTTTTCTCCACATCCTCACCAGCACTTGCTGTTTGTTGATTTGTTGTATTTTTAGATACTTTTAAATACCCCAGCACTGAAGTAAGACTTCACTTTTTGATTCTGACTCTGCTTCTTGACTGTGGGACATGTACCAAAAATCCTTAGGCATGCTTCAACTTTCCCTCCTGCTGATGGCCTTAAATTCTGCACGTACACACCCCCTTCCCCTAGCTGGGTGTGGACACCACATCTGCGGGAGAGCATCAGTGGCCAGGACATTTCTCTGCCTTATCTTAGGCTCCTTGGTTGAGTTGGCTTTTCTGCTTGCTTTGCTCCCTTGTGCTCTTACCCCCGTCAACTTTGAGCCTTGAAAACATCTTGGTTCTCAGGTTTAGCTCAGGTGGTGTTTGGGAGGGTCTCAGACTGCCTGTGTTTGACAGCAGTTCCAGAGACCGAGCAGGTCACGATGGCTTTGTGATTCCTAAATCCCTCCTCCCAGCTCCTTTTTTGAACGAGAGTTAGGTTGCCCAGATGTGATACTCATGCGATTTCAGATTCACCCATTAGGACATGACATATTTGCACAGAACAGCTTTTGCGTGGAGGATACCTGTGAGGAGGGGAATCAGTGGTGAAAGGAACCAATGGTGGATTTGGAACCCCCAGACAGGGAACCTTGCTCACTCCCTGCGTGTCTCCTAACTACACTCCCTGCATGTCTCCCTCAGCGGCCGGCCTGGGCATGCAGGAGGCTTGGCTTCCTTCATCGCCTGGCAACAAAGGAAGCCAAGCCTCCAGCCCGCTCCACCAGCTCTGTGGCACCAGCCCACGCTGCCATCTTTGTGGCTATGGGTGCCGCCATATTTGTGGCTATGAGTGCAGCTGTATTTGTCGCAGAGTGATGGTTAATTTGCATATCACCCTTTTATTAGATAGGATTACTATATAAATATGAAATTGAAAGAAATTTGTCCATGGAATACAATGGAAGTAGTGATCTATAACCAGATAGTGAATAATAGGTTTCTTTTCTACATATGAAGCATCTATGCTCATGTGAGATTTGTCTGTAATTTGATCAGCATTCCCATTCTTAGAATTCCTTTTTAATATTATTAGAAGTGAATCATAAATCATTTATGGTCACAATCAATTCTGAAGTTATCTCAAGGCTGATCAAATTTCATCTACATCCCTACTTACTTATGTACCTTTTTAGGCAAACCCATATGCTCCAGAAAATATAAAATTAGGTAATGAACAGTTATCTCAAAGAGTTTGCAACTAACTATTAAAGTTACACTTTAAATCAACTCAGGAGAAAGTTAAATAAATGAATTAAAGGTCAAAAGAAAATGCTATTACACATATGAGTGTACTGGGAAAGCTCATTTCATTAAAATTTATTTTTAGGACATCTACTCTGAATGTGTCCATGACCCTGAGTTACATATCAGCTCACTTACTCCAAGCAGAGTAGACTGAATTGAGCATGAGATTGGTTGTTGGGAGACTTCATTTCTTTTTCCAAACCTAAGATACCTGAGGCAGATCAATTCACCTTTTTCTAATATGACTGTCCCCTATTACCATTCTTAATTTTAAATATTCAGGAAATTTGTTTTAAAAAACCTTTAAAATCATGAAAAGCATGCTGCCAGCATTTTTTAATCTCAAAATACTGCCTTTTGTCTTTAGAGTTCTTTGTCCACCCTTTCCTCCCCCCCCTTTATTTTCATACCTCTGACATTTTTGGTGACCATCCAAAAATTTCAGATAATTCATGTTTTATTAGACATATTGAATTCTCTAACAAGCCTTGAAGAATCTGAATTTTTATTTCACATACAGTAAAATTACATGTTTTATTGTAATATCCATAGCCATGTTTAAAGTGTGAGTCTGAAGCTAAGTCAAAAGTCTACAGTGGAAATATGTTTCTCAAAATAGTTATTTCTCTAACTCAGTGGTAGGCAAACTGCAGCTCACGAGCCACATGAGACTCTTTGGCCCCTTGAGTGTGGCTCTTCCACAAAATACCACGGCCTGGGCGAGTCTATTTTGAAGAAGTAGCATTAGAAGAAGTTTAAGTTTAAAAAAATTGGCTCTCAAAATAAATTTCAATCGCTGTACTGTTGATATTTGGCTCTGTTGACTAATGAGTTTGCCGACCACAGCTCTACCTAATAAGGTTGGAATTAAAAGAAAGAAATGAGAAATCATTATACAAAATAATCACTATCTTGAAACTGTGAACCTTCTGCCATTTCTGTATTCTATGATTAAGGAGCACTTGAAATGAAAATGAAGTGGGAGCTATTTCAGTAAAGCTTGCATATATGAGAGCTCAAAATCTTTGTGAATTCCTCATGACCAGAATCATGTTTGGACCAGGGTACTTGGGCCATGGTCCAAAAGTTAGGACCATGTGGTCAATGAAACTTAGGAAGATTCTGCCAGTCAGATCTTCTTTGTCATATGTATTTTAAGAAAACATGTCACACTTCCTCTAGAGAAGTGAAAATACTCATCTACAAAGTAAAGGTGCTTTAGTCATATAGACTACTGTGGAAATCCAGGTGGCTTAATTGACTTTTTATATTTGTGGGTTTTATGTTTTTCTTTCCTATGGAGCTTCTGTCCCAGAGCAGAAAACTGAAATGGGAATGTGGGCTGAAAGCTGTCATGGTGATTTTAGATTCTATATGTGATTATTTACTCTTCTGTTGACTTGAAAATGTCTTCATCTAATATTTATCCTTTACAAAGTGGAGGTTTAAGAAAGTATAGTAGTAAAATATTATGAAATTGATTAATCTTTTCTGATTAATCTTTTACCATACTCATGGAAGATCCCTTTCATATTTCTAAAAGTAATATTTTTTGGTTTACTTAGAATTTATAATTACATCAAGTAGACTTGCCAATAGTGTAAGTGTATACACACATATATATCTTTTCAGTTATGTTACCCTTCTAATGTTTACAAATAACAGAGATCACAATGAAATAAAGTTTAGCAGATAATCATAGAGGTGGAAAACCCTCAACTTGTCACTTTTTATTCTATTCACCAAGAAATTAGAATTAGACCATCCATCTGTTTAGCTTCATTTAAAATCTTATTTTATAGCTCTTCAGAGGAAAGATTTTCTTGGACACATTTTACTTGCTTGAGAAATGATACTCTCAAAACAATTCCTTATGTCTCAAATACATTTTCTCCATAAAGTTAATTTAGTTTTTCTCAGCCCAGCCTGGTCCCTCTCGCAGTCCAGGACCCTTTGGGGGAAGGGGGATGTCCACCTGCTGGCAGTCAGACATCCCTCTCACAGTCGGGGACCCCTCACCCCTTACCGCCTGCCTGCAGCAGAGGCAGGAGAGGCTCCTGCCACCACCACTGCGCTCGCCAGCCATGAGCCCAGCTTCTGGCTGAGCGGTGCTCCCCCTGTAGGAGTACACTGACCACCAGGGGGCAGCTCCTGCATTGGGCATCTGTCCCCTGGTGATAAGTGTGCATCATAGCGACTGGTCATTCCACTGTTTGGTCGATTTGCATATTAGGGTTTTATTATAGAAGATGCAATTAAGTTATGATGTTACATCTTAATATCTGTTCTTGTGCAAAGAGGTATATATATACATATATATGTATATATATATATATATATATATGTATATACACACACACACACACACACACACACACACACATCTTTAATATTGCAAGTATTACAGGTGTCCCCTTTGTATGTTTGTGTTTTTTCCCCCCATTAACACACTCACCTGTACATGCCCCTCCCAGTCCTTCACCATTCTATTGTCTGTGATCATGGGTTATGCATATATGCATGTAAATTCCCCGTTTAATCTCTCCTCTCCCACCATCCCACCCTGGCCTTCCCTCTGAAATTCGTCAGTCTGTTCTATGCTTCTATGTCTCTGGATCTATTTTATTCATCAGTATATTAAGTCCATTCGATTCCACATGAGTAAGATGATGTGATACTTATCTTTCTCTGACTGGCTTATCTTGCTTAGCATAATACTCTCCAGGTCCATCCACGCTGTTACAAATGGTAAGCCTTCTTTCTTTTTTACAGCTGCATAGTATTCCATTGTGTAAATGTACCACAGCTTTTTTTTTTTTTTTTTTTTTTTTTTTAATCTCTACTGATGGGCACTTGGGCTGTTTCCAGATCTTCACTATTGTAAATTGTGCTGCTATGAATATTAGGGTGCATATTTTTTTTCTGATTGGTAATTCAGGTTTCTTAGGCTATATTCCTAGAAGTGGGATCATGGAGTCAGTGGGAGTTGCATTTTTAATTTTTTGAGGAAACTCCAAATGTTTTCCACAGTGGCTGCACTGGTCTGCATTTTCACCTGCAATGTACGAGGGTTCCCTTTTCTCCACATCCTCGCCAGCACTTGCCATTTATTGATTTATTGAAAACCATTCTGATAAGAGTGAGGTGATAACTCATGTCATTTCAAGTTGCATCTCAGAGATGATTAGTGACTTTGAACATTTTTTTCATATGTCTATTGGCCTTCTGTATGTCCCTTATGGAGAAGTATCTATTTAGGTCCTTTGCCCATTTTTAATTTGATTGTCCGTCTTTTGTTAAGTTGTATGAGTTCCCTATATATTTTGGAAATTAACCCCATATGATTGCCAGATATGTTCTTCCATTCAGGGGGCTCTCTTGTTGTTTTGTTGATGGTTTCTTTTGCTGTGCAGAAGCTTTTTATTTTGATGTAGTCAAATTTGTTTATTTTCTCCTTAGTTTTCTTTGGCTAGGAGATGTATCAATAAACATATTCCTACAAATGATGTCTGAAATTTTGTTATCTATGGTTTCTTCTAAGATTTTTATGGCTTCACGATTTACATTTAAGTCTTTATCCATTTTGAGTTTATTCTTATGTATGGTACTAGAAGCCTGGTGCACAAAATTCGTGCATGGGGGAGGAGGGTCCCTCAGCCTGGCCTGCACCCTCTCCAATCTGGGACCCCTCAGGAGATGTCGGACATCCCTCTCACAATCCGGGACTGCTGGCTCCTCACCACTCAACTGCCTGCCTGCCTGATTGCCCCTAATCACTATGCCTGCCTACCTGATCACCCTTAATCACCTCTGAATGCCTACTTGATCTCCCCTAATCACCTCTGCCTGCCTGCCTGCCTGATTACCCCTAACTGCCTCTGCCTGTCTGCCTGATCTTCCCTAACCATCTCTGCCTGTCTGCCTAATGTCCCTAATGACTTTCCCCTGCTGGCTGATCACCCCTAATCACTCTCCCCTGCCTGCCTGTTGCCCCTAATCACTCTCTTCCTGATCACTTCTAAATGCCTCTGCCTTGGCCCCCACCACTGTGGCTTTGTCTAGAAGGTCTATCTAGTCTAATTAGCACATTACCCTTTTATTAGTATAGATAAGTTGGTGGTCCCATTTCTTTTTTTTTTCTTTTTGCAAGTATCTGACCAATTTCCAACACCATTTATTGAAGAGACTGTCTTGACTCCATTTTATGTTCTTGCCTCCTTTGTCAAATATTAATTAAGCATAATAGGTTGATTTCTGTGTTCTCTGTTCTGTTCCATTGACCTATATGCTTATTCTTGTGCCAGGACCAGGCTGTTTTGAATATAGTGGCTTTGTAATATAGCTTGATATCTGGTATTGTGATCCCTCCAACATTGTTCTTTCTCAAGATTGCTGTGGCAATTTGGGGTCTTTTTTTGGTTCCACATAAAATTTTGGAGTGTTTTTTTCTAGGTCTGTGAAATATGCCATGGGTATTTTAATAGGGATTGAATTGAATCTATAGAATGCTTTGGGTAGTATGTACAATAGCATGTCATCTGTGAATAATGACAGTTTTACTTCCTCCTTTTCAATTTGAATGCCTTTTATTTTTCTTGTCTGATCACTATAGCTATGGCTTCCAGTACTATGTTGAACAAGAGTGATGAAAGCAGACATCCCTGTCCTGTTCCTGTTCTTAGGAGAAATGGTTTTAGTTTTGCCCATTGAGGATGATGTTGGCTGTAGGTTTGTCATATATGGCCTTTATTATGTTGAGGTATGATGCCTCTATTCCTATTTCCCCAGTTTTTAGAAAAAAAAAAAGTGTTGGATTTTGTCCAATGCTTTTTCTGCAACAATTGCTATGATCATGTGATTTTTGCCTTTCAATCAATAAATGTGATGTATTACATTTACTGATTTGTGAATATTATACCAACCTTGCATTCCAATAATAAACCCATTTGGTCTGGGGGTATGATCTTTTTAATATATTGTTAGATGCTATTTTGTTTAGGATTTTAGCATCTATGTTCATCAGGGATACTAGCCTGTAATTCTCTTTCTCTGTAGTGTCTTTGGAATTAAGATAATGCTAGCCTCATAAGAAGAGCTTGGAAGTATTCTTTCCTCTTGCATTTTTTGGGATAGTTTGAGAAAGATAAGTTTTAGTTCTTCTTTGAATGCTTGATAAAACTCCCCTGTTAAGCTGTCTGGATCAGGGCTTTGGTTTGCTAGGAGGTTTTTTGTGTTTGTGTTTTTTTTTTTTTTTTTTTTTTATTACTGCTTCAATTTCATCAGTAGTTATGGGCCTATTCAAGTTTCTGATTCTTTGTGATTGAGTTTTGGAAGATTTTATTTTTCTAGGAATATATCCATTTCATCTAGGTTTTCCATTTTATTGAAATACTAGAAGCCCAGCGCATGAAATTTGTGCATGGGTGTGGTCCCTAGGCTTGGCCGGCGATCAAAGCATGAGTATCTGGTGTGGAAAGGCAGGTCCCAGGTGACCTCTGGGCCCTGGGCAGCACTGGGACCCCCAATCACCGCCCTCTACCTGAGTCAAGGTGCCTGAGTCCCCACCTGGAGATGTAGTGAGCACGGCCAGATGCCACGGGCTGGGGTGCAGCATGGGCCTTTCTCCCAGCTGGCCTCGCAGACTGGCTCCTGTATGAATCCATGGGGAGCCTGACCCGCCCCTGTGGTCCTGGTGGCTGCGGCCTGGCTCACCCAGAAGAGGCCCCACACGGGTCCAGGATGGGCTCTTCTTAGGGGCCCAGCACCTGAGTGCAGGAGCTTCCCCGGTGCGTGAACTCTGGCGTCCCGGGGGAGGGTAGCAGGGGAAGTGAGAGTGAGCTCAGTGGACACCCTGCATTCTCATTGCACCTCCATCCCTGTCACCTCTGTCCCCAGGTAGCCGGCAAGAGGTCGCAGCCCCCCACCCAGGCACCATGTGAGGT
The DNA here is from genome assembly GCA_026230045.1 of Corynorhinus townsendii. Lineage (NCBI taxonomy): Eukaryota > Metazoa > Chordata > Mammalia > Chiroptera > Vespertilionidae > Corynorhinus > Corynorhinus townsendii. The sequence goes on along the minus strand of JAPDVU010000001.1, from coordinate 109,679,807 downwards.
TGGTTGTTGCCATCCACCCCCAGTTCCCCATCCCAGCCTGGGGCCTGGCCACTGGTCACTGCCTGCGGGGCGATAGGCAGGGCAATTGGGCCCCCGCTCGCACCTGCCTTGGCCTGGTGTTGCCTGCTCACCTGCTCCACCATCTTGCCGTGGTCCCACTCTCGTCGGGGCCCATTGGGGCCTGCAGCACTTCCACTGGTGGTCAGTGCACAGACGCCTGGCATGTTCTGCGCTACCCCCTAGTGGTCAGTGAACATTATAGCAAGTGGTCGAACTCCCAGTAGGACAATTTGCATATTAGGTTTTTATTATATAGGATAGTTGTTCATAGTATGTTTTTTTTACAAGCCTGTGTATTTCTGTGGACTCAGTTGTTACTTTGCCTCTTTTGTTTCTGGTTTAATTTATTTGGGTCTTCTCTCTTTGTTTCTTAATGTGTCTGGTTTGTTTATCTTTTCCAAGTATCAGCTCTTGATTTTATTGACCTTTTTTATTATTTTGTTTGTTTTGTGGGTTGTTTTGTGTGTGTGTGTGTGTCTCTATGTCATTTATTTCCGTTTTTTTCTTTATTATTTCCTTCCTTCTACTCACTCTGGGCTTTTCTTATTGTTCTCATTCCAGTTCTTTATGTTGTAGGTTTAGATAGCTTATTAAAAGTTTTTCTTATTTTTTGAGTTAGGACTATAATGCTCTGACCTTCCCTCTTAGGGCTTTCACTGTGTCTTATATATTTTGATTTGTTGTCTGTTCATTTTCATTTGTTTCCAGGATGTTTTTTTTATTTCTTCTTTAATCTCTTTGGGGGGATTTAGGTATGGGAGGATCTTTGTAGCTTTCAGGGAATGTGGTGGGTGTTTTTCCCTGTCTCAGAGCTACTCTTCTGCAAGTGGCCCAAAATATTACTCTGCCCCCGGCTGGGTAGAAAGCCTTGTATGGAGACCAGTGTCTGCTGGAAAACTGGTGTTTTGATCAGTTCTGCCGGTGTGGGGAAAGTGCCAGTCTGATTCTCAGGATAGTGGAGCAGATGTCTCCTACCCCAATCCTGTCCCTGAGGGCTCCTGAGACTGTTCAAACCCAAAGGCTTGGCCTCTGCTTTTGTTTGCTCTGAAAAGGTCAAAATGCACGGTGTGGCATGCAGGGGTCCTAAGGTGGGCCAGGCTTTATCACCTAGGTAGGTTGTTTTTTCTTTATTTTTCTGCCCTGCAGCTCTTGGTAGCTGATAGCTCCTCTTAGGAAAAATAGCCAATTCAGTTTGGGGTCCTTTGACCAAATACTCCTGGCTGCTGCTTTTCCATGTCTCCCTGCCCTGCTTCCCACTCCAGCCTCTGTTTAGGCTCTTGGAGTCTGCATCTCCCTCCTTGTACCAAGGCCTAACCTAGGCTGAGTAGCTGCAAATGAAAACTCCTGTACTCTGGGTTTAAAAACAAACAAACAACAACAACAAAAAACTAAACTGTGGCTTTTTCTCCAACTGGCTCTGGTCTATGGGCTTCAGAATTCAGCAAGGCCATCAGCCTTGCCTCCTTTCACAGCTAGATTTTACATGGGCCATGGGTCTCAGTTCTGGTGCTCTGGGCTGTGGAGCCCAGCCTGGGTTCCAGGCCGCTATCTTCTGAGGGAACAGGCCCTTCCATAGCCAGGAGCTGACTCCTCACTCTCAGCCCGTGGGAACTGGGTCAGCTCCTCTATTGACCTTGCCTTTCCTACTGGTCTCCAGGTATTTTCTGTCCTACCTTAATTTAAGTCTCCTCCTCAGCTAGACCTCAGTTGGTAATTCCAGGTGAATGCTCTTCACTTTAGTTGTATTTCCAGTCTGGCCCTGGGACAAGGTGCAGGACAGGTCTGCCTATTCAGCTACCATTTTTCCTCTTAAGACATAAATATATTTAATGCCACTTTGTAATGTTATTGTCTTTATGAACCTATTTCATGATGTTTCACTCAACTTTCTTTCTTCATCCTTCGTTAAAGCACTGTCAAGTAAACTCTAGTGTGCAGTGATGAGCTAATACCCATTTACTGTATTATGCCACTATCAAGGGAACTGATTTTTTCACACTGTTGTTTCTCTCTCCCTCTCTGTTTCCCACTCCCTTCCTCTCTCTCTAAAATAAGTCAGTAAAAACATACTTATAAAAAAGAGGTCCATTCAGACTGTTTAGGTCAGTGAATCCTTACTTTTTAAAAATTTCGTAATTCATTATAATTCATTTGAACTTACCAGTACATGTAAATAATATTTCAGGGTTATTTTTATTTTTTTAAATAAATGAAATCATTTGTCAGCTGTGTGAAGGAAGATTAGAGATGTAATAAAGATATGACAGCAAGATACCTTAGAAAACCTTTACTTATATAGGGGAGGCAACATTTTACTACTCTGTTAGGCTCTTCAGCTGGGTCTGAGAATTAAATTGACACAGATTAACAAGAGAAACGAAGATAATTAAAAAATATATATTTTTAGTGACACTAGGTGTATTTACAAAAAATGAAGTTTCAGAAAGTGGCAAAACCTAAATGTTTTTATATTAGTTTGAACAAAGGAAGGCAATTGTAGAAAAATAACCAAAATATATGGGGAGGCTAAAAGATGATAAGAGTTATTTTTAATGAGATCTGTTTCTATAGAATTCTCTTGGTCCCTAATCTCTGTCTCTAGTGATAAGAATGTTTCTTTCATCCTTGTGTAATAAGGAGGATATCTTTCACAAAGTTGTGTTACCTTCTGCTTTCTGGAAGAAAAAAAAAAGTCTGAACACCCCTCTTACACCTGCTGTTTTTTCAAGTGCCCTTAGCTCAAAATAATCCTTATGCCACAGGAGCATATTTTGAGGCGACATATTCTGCCACACTTCACTTTAGTAAGATACCCTACAGAAGTTAAAGCAAAAAAAAAAAGAGGATCTGGTTTAGAGCAGCAACAATGTAAGTGAAAAGGAGAAGACCTATAAGGCAAGTAGCAACTGTAGGTGTGGTTATTGCTTAAAATATGAGGATGATTTAGATAAGATGAAATGAATGATTACAAAGGCTCTAATCCAAAGAAAGGAAGCTGGTTGCCAAACTGCTAGTTAAGATATGAAACACACAAAGAGAACAACTACCTGTATACATGTGTGTTATCTTGTAATTTTGTCTTAAAGATAAAAGCAAGAAAATTATGTGAATTTATACAAGTTGCAATGTCACTAAAAACCAGGCACTGAAATTATTTTCACTACATAATCAATTCAGTAAAGCTTCTAGATTTCTAAGATGACAAAATTAAGCCATATCATAAAATCATGTCTTATCCTATATCCTATATAATAAAAGCCTAATATGCAAATTGCCCCCTCAACCAGGAGTTCGACCAGGGGGTGGGGCCGGCTGGCCAACCACGGGAAGGGAGGTCCTGGCCAGCAGCCAGCAGCTGCTAGAGACCCCTACCTGTGCATGAATTTTGTGCACTGGGCCTCTAGTATGGTAATAAAAGCCCAGCAACTGAAATGGCGGGATGACCAGAGACCAGAGGACTTCGGCCCTTGGCCCAGCTGGCTCTGACCCCCAGCAAGGACCCCCACCCCAATCTTGGGCCCATCAAGGCAGGCCGGCCGGCCCCCACCTGTGCAATGGGCCTCTATCTTATATAATAAAAGGGTAATATGCAAAAGGTAATATCCTATATAATAAATGGGCCTCTATCCTATATAATAAAAGGCCTCTATCCTATATAATAAAAGGGTAATATGCAAAGGGTAATATCCTATATAATAAAAGGGTAATATGCAAATTGACCCTAATGACTGAAGTCATTTCACCATTAGGGTCAATTTGCAAGGGCCTATGAGGTGTACTGACCACCTCTCGGTCTCTTTTCCTGGCCAGCAGGCTCCAATCACCGAATGGTGAACAGGGAACCAGGGGTGGGTGGCAGGAGATGCGGGTGGTGCCAGGCCAAGGCCCCCACCCTGCCAATCGCCCCCCACACAGAGGGAAACCCACAGCAGGGGTGGAACCAGCAAGTGGGCAAGAATGACCAACCTCTTAGTCCCTCCCTCCGGCCGTCAGGTTCTGATCGCCTGATGGCGGATGGGGAACTGGAGTGAGTGGCAGTGGGGGCTAGAGCCAGCTGTGGGCAGCTGGGAAATATGGCCCTGATTGCAGGCCATGCATAGGGACCATACCTGTGCACAACTTCATATGCCGGGCCTCTAGTTAATACATAACAAAATGAAGGATAGCTATAGATACTGGGAAAAATTACAACAGCAGAAATCAAACAAGAAAGTTGATTAAAATAATCTTTATTTAAAACGTTTATAAGGCAGCTGCAAAAAACAAAGAGAAGGTTCTGATGAAGATGAGTGAGCCTCAGCATGACTCTAACCTATACCTATCCCCTTCAGAAACAGAATGGGTGAGTTGTTATTTTCTCTACAACTTAGGAAAACATACCGAAGAGCATCCTTATTTTTTCACCTTCTAACTCAGATAAAACGTTGGAAGAGTGAGTGCTGAGGTGAGAATCTGAAAATGTGAAAAATGAAAATATATTGTAAGTTTAGTCCAAGCATTAAAAATAATTATAAGTGATTCAATAAAGAGAAAAGAAAATGACATAATATCAAATGTTTAATTAAAATGAGAAAAGTCAGGAAAGGGGAAAAAATAACAAAAACACATGAAATAATTTTTAAAAAATTTTACAAACATTGTAGATAGGCAGATCAGACTTCAAAACAAGAATACTGTCAGAGATAAACAGATGCACTACATAATATGGTGTTAATTCTTCAATAGAATAATCCTAAGTATGTCCTAATGTGACTTAACAACAAAAAAAGTCAAAATATATGATACAGAATATATAACACAATGGAGAATTAGAGGAATTTACCACTAAAGTTGCAGAATTCAACTTCTCTGTCACTAATTGATAGATCAAGTGGCAGAAAATCAGTAAGAATAGATAACAGTATCAATCAATTTGATCGAATTGATATTTTTAGTCTATTCCATTCAACAACTGCACAAAACACATTATTTTAAGCTCACTTATATAAAAAATATAAAGTATTTTTCATATGAAAATGGAATTAAACTAGAAATCAGTAATGGAAAGATGGTTAAAAATTTTCAAAAACACATTTGTAAATAACACATTAGTCAAAGAAGTGTCAGGAGAAATTGAAAAAATAAAGTAAATTAAAATGAAAATACAATCAATCAAAATTTGCAGTGAAAACAGTGCTTAGAAGTAAATTTATATAATTAAATGCACATATTAGAAAAGGAAGATTTAAAAGTAAAACTTCTGTTTGAAAACTAGACAAAGAAGTGCAAATTAAGCCTAAAGCACATAGAAAAGGAAATGACACGAATTTGAAGATAAAACAATCTGAATAATAGGATCTAATTTTTGGAACCTATAAATGTTACCTTATAAGACAAGTGGAATTTCGGACTTGGGATTAATTTATGGATCTTAAGTAGAGAAATTACCCTGGATTATCTTATTAGCCTTAAATGAAATCATAAGTGTCCTAGAAGAGAAAGGCAGAGGAAGATTTGAGATGTGAACTGAAAGGAAGAAAATAGAATAAAGGAAAAAAGGAAGGGGTTTTGCACTAAAGACTCAAGCTGCTTCCAAAAGCCATAATAATAATAATAAAAATATTTCTCCCTTAAGTTTTTCAAAATGAACCAGATCTGCTGACACCTTGACTTTAGCTCAGGGAAACTGATTTCAGTCTTCAGAAATTTAGGATAATACATTTACATTATTTTAAATCATAAGTTACTGGTGAATTGTTACATCAGCCATAGAAAACTAATACAAATTTAAAACCCAATGAACTAATAGAGAAAAAAACACAAAAAGAAAACAGGAAAAAACTTAGTAAAACACAAACATCCAGCCAGGCTAACCAAGAAAAAAAGAGAGAATACACTTATTATAATATTAAAAATAAAATAGTCATCAATACTGGGCATTAGTGATATTAAGAGAATATAATAAACAACTGTAGGCCAAAATTTTTTAGCATAGATAAAATGGACTAATGTTGTAAAAGGCACAAGCTACTAACATTCAAAAAATGAGAAATAAATAATTTGAATAATCCACTATCTGTAAGAAATTGAATCATTAATTAAAATCACTCCAAAATATTAAGCACCAGGCACAGGTGGTTTCATTAGGGAATTTTTCCAAATATTTAAGTAATAATGATACCCAGTCTCCATAATCTTTCAGAATAAAGACCATTTCGGAACTCATTTTATGAGACCAGCATTACCCTAGTAGCAAATGCAGATAATTACAAGAAAAGAAAACTGCACACCACTATTTCTCATGAACATAGACGCAAAAATCTTTAACTAAACATTAGCAAATCAAATCCAGCAATATATACTAATGTATAATGCAGAAGAATATGAGGTTGGTTCAATAGTCATCAATCAATCAATGAACTTCAACATATAAACACACTGAATTAGATTGTGTGTGTGTATGTGTGAGAGAGAGAGAGAGAGAGAGAGAGAGAGAGAGAGAGAGAGAGAGAGGGAGTTTATATCAATGGAGCATAAAATAAATTTTTGACAAAATCCAATACAAATTCACAAGAAAAATACTCAAATACTAGGGAGAGAGATGACCTTCCTTAATCTAAAAAAATGAATATTTAAAACCATATAGGAAATATCATATTTAATAGTGAATTACAGAATGAATTCCTAAGGTTTGGAACAAGGCAAGAATGTTCTCTTTCACCACTATTATTATTTTTTAAAATATATTGTATTGATTTTACAGAGAAGAAGAGAGAGGGATAGAGAGAAACGTAGATGAGAGAGAAACATTGATCGGCTGCCTCCTGTATGCCCCCTATTGGGGATGTGTCCGCAACCAAGGTATATGTCCTTGACCCTAATGGAACCTGGGACCCTTCAGTTCACAGGCTGACACTCTATCCACTGAGCCAAACTGGTTAGGGCTCACCACTATTATTTAGTATCACATTGGGTGTTCTAGGTAGAGCAATAAGAAAAGGAAAGGAAACAAAATGTATACAGATTGATAAGGCAGACATAAAACTGTCCTTTTTCTCCTACAACATGAAAGACTCTATAGCAAACCCAAACTAATTTACAGGAAAAATATCATATCTGGTACTAATAAACAAGTAGAATGCAGTTGCAAAATACAAACTCAAAATATAAAAGTTTCATACATATCAGCATATACTTGGACCTTAAACTTTTAAAAAATACAATTTACTAAAGTACTGAAATACTGAGATATGAATCTAACAAACTATGTATAAGATCTACTGGTATATATTGAAAATTACAAACCATTAAAATAAATCATAGAAGATCAAAATCAATAGACAGACACACCATACTCATGGACTAGAAGTTCAATACTATTAGAATGTCAATTATTCCCAACTTCTTCTATAAATTCGATGAACTCTCAATCAAAACTTCAGCAAGATATTTTGTATCAATATACAAACTAATTCGAAAATGCATATTGGAAGGCAAGGACCTAGAATAGCTAACAGAATACTGAAGGAGAACCAACCTGCAATATTGACACTAACCAATTTCAAGACTTCCTAAAAGCTTATTTTAGCTTACCATAAATACATAGTTATAAAAAATGTAGCAATGATAAAAGAATAGCATCTAGATAAATTGAAGAGCATAGTGTACCAAAAATAGATTCCCATAAATGTTATAAACTCATGTTGGACAAAGATCCAGAGAAAAGATGACTTTCAATAAATATTGCTAGACAGCTGAATGTCCATTTAAAAAGGAAAAAGATACAGACCTACAATTTTACATAAAACTTAATACAAAATAAATCATAGACCTACATTGTAAGTGCAAAACTATAAAAAAAATGAGAGACAATTCATAAAATCATGGGTTTGTAATGAGTTTTTAGATACTGCACCTAAGCTCAGTCCACAAAAGAAATAAATTATGTGTGAGACTTTTCAAATTAAAAACTTGTATTCTGTGAAAGACAGTTTTAAGTGAATGAAAAGACAAGTCACAGGCTGGGAAAAATATTTGAAAATCACAGGTAATAGAGGAGTTGCCTACATAATATACATAGAACTCTTAAAACTCAATACAAAGAAAATAAAAATTCAATTAAAATTGGCAGAAAATAAGAACAGATAACTTCACCAAAGAAGAATAGCAAGTGACAAAAGGACATGGAAATTATATGCAACATCGTTTGTCATTGACATTGAAAATTAAAACAACAATGAGATATGATTATATATCTATTAAAATGGCTGAAATCCAAACATCTAATAGATCAATAGTTGAAGATGCAGGGTAATAGAAACTTTCATTCATTGCTAGTAGGCATACAAAATGGTACAGGCACTTTAGATATAGCTTAGCAGTTTATTACAAAGCTAAATGTAGTCTAATAATATAAATTAGCAATTGTACTCCTGGGAATTTTCTCAACTGATCTGAAAATTTATGTCCATAGAAAACCATGAACATAATGTGTGTAGCACATTCAGTTATAATTGCCAAAAATGGAGGCAAATAAGATATCCTTTAGGAGGAAGATGGTGAAACATATGTGTATATCCACACAATGGAAAGACGTTAAGTGAGAAAAAGGTATGTATTATCAAGTTTAGCAAATATGTAGATGGTTCTTAAATTTGTACTGCTAAGTCTAATTAGTAAATCTGAAGTGGGTATATAATGTATTACTATACTTAATGGACATGCTGGAAAACATAAAACTATCAAAATGGTAAACAGATAAGTGGCTGCTTGGGTTGGGGGCAGGGAGAGAATGTTGAATAGGTAAAGCATAATGAATATTTATAGCAATGAAACTATTATTTACAATATTGTAATCACAATTACTAACACCAAATTTACAGCACAAACAAAAACATGCACATGAACATATTTTTAAAATCATCTGGGAAAGCAGAGGATCACAAGATAGAATATAGAATGGGACAAAAACAACTAATCATATTACAAATGATGCAATAACTTAATTGAAGGGGTGGGGGAAATATACTGATAAGCAATTTTGGAAATAAGTAGTGATTGTAATCTATAGGCAAAAGAAACTGTATATAAGCACCATACTCTAATTGATAAGTATGTGCCCCGTGGGGAAAGGTTTAACAATTCTGAAACCACTATATATGTATTCTGTAACTTTAAAATTGAGTAAATAAAGGGCAGATGACTGGAGCCAGGTTTGTTAGTGTAAGAAATATAGATAAGCAAGAGAAGAAGGCCAGAATGATCCACGTGGTTGATTAAATTGTAGTCTGAATTCATGTTTAGCTTCCCATAGATACATATGGTTATATATAGAAATATTTATAGATATATATGTATACAAAGGTAAGTATACATACAAATATTTATTTGCCTTAAAACCAACAACACTCAAGTAGTGTGACCATAAAGCCATCAGCCAGAGTGTGGGTTTGGCTGGCAATGGAGGAGGAGCTGGCTTCCTGGGGCCTGTGCACAGGATATAGGCACATCGGGGTCCTTGGGTGACCGTGGGCTACAACTGGCTTTCCCAGATGTGTGGGCACTGTGTCCAGCATCAGGTATTGGACTGAGAGCTGAGGCATCTCCAGGCTTCCTGATGGTGGGTCCTATGGCTCCTCATCCCCACTACTGTAGATAGTCATGGAGCACTGGGGAGTCTTACCCATTGGCTAAGATGGCACAGGGGGAGGTTTTTAAACCCAGTGCACTAAAACCTAGACAGATGAATGGACAGGGCCCCCAGAAGACACTAGCAAGATAAATGTATAGAAACCCCCCTCCCTATTCCTATAAAAACGGTGGGCATGAGTAGGAAGGGGAGATGGTCTTAAAGAGGAGAGTCCACCATTCTCCCAGGTCATGGCACCTGAATAAACATCTTTGTTTTTATATCACTACCTGTCTCATAAATTTTGCTTTCATTGAAGTAGGCTGCCAAACCTGCTTTTTTGTTACAGGAATCTTGAGCACAAACAGTAACCAGATGTTGGTTGTAATATCATTCTCAGATGAAAAACACACACACACACACACACAGAACTTCTTGGAAAAATAACTGGTTAGGACTGGGGCAAAAAATATACAAGATTAGCATTATTTAGTATCAGAAAGTGATAAATTACACACACACACACACACACACACATACACACACACACACAAGTCATATGATTGGGATACAAGATACAGGAGACAACCCCAAATTGTCCACATTGAAATATAAATATGAACAAGAAAAAAGTACTATTGAATTATAACTCAATATACAAAATAAATATAAGTGATTCACACTAATATTTGAATAATAAAATTAATGTGGAGAATAAACAAAACTCTTTTACAGAATCATTTGAAATATTTTATGTAGATAAAATATCTGACCTCCTGTAGGAGGAGCATAATTCTTGCATTTGATATGTATGAGGGGTGCACATTGTAACTTCCTTTGAAAGAGTATAGTATGAAAATGGAGGAGAAGGTAAGTCATGAAAATAGTATGTACCACGATATGATATAAAAAGAAGGGCATCACACATCTGTGACCTTCTTCCTCCAAATTTATAACTTAATCTAATCATGATAAGAACAAATTTGAACTGAGGAATATTCTACAAAATATCTGATCAGTACTTGTCAAAATTGTCGAGGTTATTAAAAATAAGAAAACGCCTGAGGAACTCACAGCAACTAGGACCTTGAAGAGATATGATTACTATATATGATGTGATAGGATCCTGGAATTGGGAACATTTTGGTAAAAGCTAATGAAATTTGAATGAAGAATGAGTTTTGCTTAATCAGCATTGGTTAATTTGTTATGAAATATTCACCCTAGTGATTTAACATGTAAACATTAGAAGTTGGTTGTGGAGTATACAAAAGCTCTCTATACTATCTTTGAAACTTTTCTGTAAATCTAAAATAAATGTTTACTTGCAATATACAGATGATGTGCCATAGAATTGTGCCCTTGAAAAATATCCCCAATAATCTTATTAACTATTTTCACCCCAATAAATTTATTTTAAAATTTTAAAAATATTATATCAAATTTATTTCCTCCTAATAAAGCATGCAATCAAAGGTTACATGCTGAAGTGAGCATGTATCCAAATCTCAAGGGGTCTTCACATTGAAATAGGATTTGCTTTCCAAGAGATTGAATTAATTTTGGTGCCAAATATGTAAGATATGAAAAAATATGTCTTCTAATTTATGCACATAGCTCCAAGTCCTCTTCTTTCCCAGTATGATGGTATACAGTCCATTCAGCAGCCTCCCTTTAAGCTATAGCGTCAATAATCTTTCTTTAAAGTAGATATATAGTTTGAAAACAAGTAAATGAGTCACAAGAACTAAGTGAATATATAACATAGTCAACTGAAGAAGTGGAAAAAGCTACCCATGAGAAATATGATAATAATATGAAGAAAGACAATGAAATTTCATTGTTAGGATACCTGGGAACTAGATATTCTAAAATGTTTCTGCTAAAACACAACTAGGAGAAACAAAGATGGTGGCATAGGTAAACACCTGAACTTGCTGCCTCACACAACCACTTCAAAACTACAACTAAAAGACAAAACTGGTATCATCCAGAACCACAAGAAGGCTGGCTGAGTGGAAATTCTACAACTAGAAGGAAAGAGAAAGGAATATTGAGACTCGGAGGAGAAGCAGAAGTGCAGGAGTGAAGTGTAGAGGTACGGATGTGCATGGAAAGGCTGGCAACTGAGTATGGTGTTGTCTTTTTTAATTGGGAGGGAGATACAAGCTCCCAAGTGCTCTGAACTCCAGTTCCCGGTGAGACTCTGGGGACCCAGACTCATATGGGAAGAAACTGGACTATCTGGCATCAGGAAGAACTTGAGGGTGGCTTTCTCTCAGAGGTGCTTGCAGTAATCATTGTTCCTGCACAGTGCCACTAGACACAGAGACATGGGACCCCTTCCTGACAGTCAGCCATTATTGTTTGGTCCACCCTAGTGATTCCCTGAGACCTTGCCCCACCCAATTTACAACCCCACCCAAGATGTGTGCAGAGATTTTTGCCTATGAATGGCCTGGCCCTTTGCAATCTGAAACCTAACTTACTGCAGCTGGGTCAAAGAGCCCCAGATCCCCCAAAAGAAGACCCAAGGCTCCACAGCAGCTTGCATTGTTTCACAGCTGGGCCTCATCTGGGCACTTCCAAACCGCAAACAAACAGAAAGAATCTGAAGATCTCTCTGTAGCTCTTACTGGGTGGCCCCTCTCCTTGGAGAACCAAGAGCCAGTGTACCAAGTGGTCAGAGAGAGACCATCCAGATTACAGCTCTTCAGATCCATAAGACACACAATCAGGGGGCAGACTCAGTGAGCACCAAAGCCCCACTGAAGCAAGTCTTGCCCCATAAGGGTGTCTTTAACACAGAAGTTCTCCCATCATAGACACAACTGACCCTCATAGCCAGTTGACCTCGAGGTCAATTTCTCCCAGTGATACCAATAGCAATCAAGGCTTAACTACAACAAGACTGTTCACATAGCTCACAAAGGGGTGCACCAAGAGTGTCCACCTCAGGTAATTAGGGAGGCTGAGCCACTGGGCCCTATAGGACACCTAGCACACAAAACCACACTATCAACACAGGGAAGCAGCCAAAATGCAGAGACAAAATAAAACAAAAAAACAGGTCACCGATGAAAGATATGACGGAAAGCAAAATACTGGATATAGAGTTCAAAACCATGGTTATAAGGTTACTCAAGAATCTTCTAGAAACTGCTAATAAATTTAGTGAGACCCTCGAGGATATGAAAAAGGACCAATTAGAAATTAAGCATACACTGACTGAAATGAAGAATAATATACAGAAATCCAACAGGAGACTAGAGGATCCCAAGAATCAAGTCAAAGATTTGAAATACAAAGAAGCAAAAACACCCAACCAGAAAAGCAAAAAGAAAAAAGAATCCAAAAATATGAAGATAGTGTAAGGAGCCTCTGGGACAACTTCAAGCGTATCAACATCCAAATTATGGGGGTGCCGGAGAAGAGAGAGAGCAAGATATCGAAACCTATTTGAAGAAATAATGACAGAAAACCTCCCCTACCTGGTGAAAGAAGTAGACTTACAAGTCCAGGAAGTGCACAGAACCCCAAACAAAAGGAATCCAAAGAAGACCACACAAAGACACATCATAATTAAAATGCCAAGGGCAAAAGACAAAGAGAGAATATTAAAATCAGCAGGACAAAAACAGTTAGTTACCTACAAGGGAGCACCCATACGATTGTCAGCTGATTTCTCAACAGAAACTATGCAGGCCAGAAGGGAGTGGCAAGAAATATTCAAAGTGATGAATAGCAAGAACCTATAACTAAGATTCTCTACCCAGCAAAGCTATCATTTAGAAATGAAGGTCAGACAAAGAACTTCACAGATAAGAAAAAGCTAAAGGAATTCATCACCACCTAACCAGTATTATATGAAATGCTGAAGAGTATTCTTTAAGAAGAGGAAGAAGAAGAAAAAGGTAAAGACAAAAACTATGAACAACAAAGTGACAAGTGAATCTAAAAATCAAATGAGCAATGGACGCAAGACACTGGGGGGTGAGGGCATGTATGAGAGTGGGGGGGCAATGGGGGGATATGGACACATGTAATTCCGTAATCAATAAAAAAATGAAAAAAAATGAAGTGAATAAAAAGTCTGATGAACATAATAAACTGGTGAATATAATAGGATCAGGGGCATAGAAAGGGAGTGGACTGACAATTCTCAGTGGGAAAGGGCTATGGGGGGTGTGGGAAGAAACTGGACAAAAATCATACACCTATGGATGAGAACAGTGGTGGGGGGGTACTAAGGGCAAAGGGTGGGGTGGGAACTGGTGGATGGGATCTATGGGGGGCAGGAGAGAAGAGGAACAACTGTAATAATCTGAACAATAAAATTTATTAGAAATAATAAAAAATAAAACAGCTAAACTTGCTACATGAAATAACTGTAAACGATTAAAGAAAACTTCAAAATTCTAACAGGTTTCTTATAAGGATGGGAATACAGAAACAGAAGACATGAGCTAAGAGTGCCTCTGACATATATCTTGAGGATATCTAGAGAAATATAAAAATTATGTGCCCCAAGTACAGTACAAAGTCATAATGAAGAACATTCCATATAAAGGCAGGCTGTGAGAAGATTTATCCAGAAATGCTAGACTGAAGGGAGAATTTTCTTTCTCAGACTTAGTTTAGTTGGAGGCAAAATGCCTCTTTAAGATCATAAACATAAATAAGCTAACATACAGACTTTTGGAACAAAATATCAAATTGTCTGTGTAGCCTGAATCCTTAAGATTAAATCCATTTGAAAACAAAACAAGAAATGTAAAGTGTAAACATATGGTTAGATAATTTAGCAGAGGCAAAAACAAATCCTTCACAGAAGAAGGGCCTTGAAAACATGCCTCACAGAGAACATGTGGAGAGAATTGTAACACAAACACAATTAAAAAAAACAACAACTAACAAATAGATAGTCAAGAAAAGTAAGAATTAGCAGATATTTCAAACAAATGAACCAACTCCCACCTAATTTAGCTAATAAAATCATCAACTAGAAAATTTAAAATGAGCACCTATATATTCTTGATGAAACAGAGGAGAGAATCTATATATATAAAAGCCTAAGTGACCGGAAAACCAAAATAACTGGAATGACCAGAACTAGTCACTATGATGCCCACTGGCCACCAGAGGGCAGGTGCTCAACACAAGTGCTGCCCCCTGGTGGTCAGTGCGCTCCCACAGCCAACCTCCCTTGGCCAGCCAACCTCCCCTGGTCCCTCTCCGTGGCCAGCCAACATCCCATAGTCTCTCCCCCAATCCGGCAGGCTCTGGCAGGCAGCCAGGAGGTCCCCCTCGGTCCTGATTGCTGGCCAGACAGGCCTAGGGAACCCACCCATGCACAAATTTCATGCACTGGGCCTCTAGTGTAATATGAAAGCAAAAAGCAATTATCATGATTTATTTTTTTTTAAATAAAAACTGTTGCTCAGCCAGAGTGGCTTGATTTTCAAATAATGGAAATACAGATAAATACCTGGATATTTGGAAATGGAAGTTAACACATTTCAGAGTCTGGGATGAGATTACTATATAAGATAGACAGTGGACAAGTAGAAATGTCCTGAAAGAGACAATGACTGAGAAATATACTGAAGAGATTCAATGGCAAAGATTCTGAGTTTCTGAAATCCAAGCAGAAAATAAAAATAAACCCACACCACAGCCGAACTACAAAACAACACAGACATAGAGAAGAATCTTAAAGCAGATATTGAAAAAAATAAAAATAAAAAAGAGAGAGTACTTAGAAGGAATTACATTGACAGTTGCAGGCATCTCAACAGGACCATTTGAAGCCAGAGGCAATTTCCTCAATGTCATATGACAAAATGTCAAACTAAAATCTAATGAAAAGTAAATTATTATACAAGAATGAATGTGAAATAAAAATATTTTAGATAAATAAAACAGATTTCTATCAAGAAACTCCTGCTAATGAAATATCCTGAGAATGTACTATAAAAATAAAAATAAAATTCTGAGAAGCATAAAGGACAAATAAATGAAGAAAAGTATAAACAAGAAGTTGAATATAAGCAAATCTTTACTGTATATAAATAATAATATTTAATTTATAGAATAAACTAAACTGATAAAGCTAAATAACAGTAAAGGTGATCAGAATTTCAGCATTGAGAAAGAGCAATCATTGTGAAATATGCCCATAGTCTTTTTCATAACAAAAAATAACTCTTCAGAAGAAACCACTTTACCACATCTTTATCTGAGAGGGAGAAGATAATTTCTCCCACTACAGCCTCTTCCAATCTTCCTACCTTACCTAAGAGAGAAAAGAAGCATAGTCTAAAGGAGTTAAGGTTTCAAGGAAATAAACTGGGAATGCTCTACCTAGAGAATGGAGAAGAAAACGATCTATACTCCTGGAAAAATAGTGAATGTCACAGCGCAGAAACACAGACCAACTAATAGACTGAGATATAGCAGGACGATTATGGAATGCTTCTCTGCCCTCATCTTACTACCTCACCATTGGGGCTCCAATATAATAGCAGCGGATTTCAACTAATAGAGCTGCAAGACACAGGCTTTCTCTGAGGAGGAGGAGTTAGGGAAGCCCAAAGTCAAGAAAGGAGATTAAAATCAAAACAAGCACATCTAGCATGGCTTAGACCTATGAACCAGGAGGTCATGGCTCCATTCTCAGTGCATTTGCCAGGGCTGCTGTCTTGGTCCCCACTGGGGGGCAAACACAATAAAAAAAAAACACAACTAACAAATAGCTAGTCAGGAGGCAGCTGATCAATGATTCTCTCTTATCATTGATGTTTCTATCTGTCCCTCTCCTTTCCTCTCTGAAATCAATAAAAAATTCAACCAAATAAAATAAGTAAATAAATAGAAACAAAGCATGCCAGCTGGTGTTGCTCAGTGGTTGAGTATCATGAACCAGGAGGTCACGGTTAGATTCCTGGTCAGGGCACATACCCAGGTTGCTGATTCCATCCCCAGCAGGAGGCTGCAGGAGGCAGCCAATCATTGTTGATATTTCTCTCTCATCAATGTTTCTAATTTCTCTCTCCCTCTCCCTTTCTCTCATTAAATTAATAAAAACATATTTTTAAAAAGTTAATGGAAAAATATAGAAATAGAATGTATAGCTTTTAAACCATACATTTTTAAAAAAGAAAAGTGAAATTAGGCCAATAAAAACAATAAAAATATAACTTTCAACAAAAGCCAAAGAATGATACCCTCAAATTATACAATAGAAATAAATCCAACTATGTCAGTAATTCAAATGAATGTGAATCTATTAATATTTTCAGTTGAAAACATAGATGCTCATTTAAAATATGCAAACCAAAAAAACAAAGCAGGTAAAATTTTTTTGATATATTTTATTGATTTTTTACAGAGAGGAAGAGAGAGGGATAGAGAGCTAGAAACATCAATGAGAGAGAAACATCTATCAGCTGCCTCCTGCACACCCCCAATGCGAATGTGCCCGCAACCAAGGTACATGCCCTTGACCAGAATCAAACCTGGGATCCTTCAGTCCACAGGCCGACGCTCTATCCACTGAGCCAAACCGGTCAGGCAGCAGGTGTAATTTTATTAAAATCACATTATTATCACTTCTATGGAACATGGACCAAAAGTTCTAGCCAGCACAATTTGACAAGTAAAAGAAATAAAAGATAAACATTAAAATGAGAAAAACAAAATTGTTATTAGTTGCAGATGGTAAATTATTCTATTTGGAAATCTTCAAATAGTTTATAAAAATATCAGAATCAATAGATATGGCCAGTTTTACTATCTGTAAGATGATATATATATATATATATATATATATATATATGTATATATATATATATATATTCTGCATTTATACCAGTGATAGACAATGAAATATCTAGAATTTAAAATAGTATCAGATATTATAGTTTAAAAGAAAAACAAAGAACATAAAGCACTGCTTCAGTAATAAATTTGCAAAATAAGCTGGGAAATTGTAAAACATTTCATTCAAAAACATTAAGGAAATACAGAATGATTATATTTTTATAAATACATATTACACTCATTTATAAAGATGGCATTGCTTCCCATTTCTATGAAGAGTCATTATAATTCAAATCAACATTCTAACAAAATTTTCATTGACTTGACAAGTTAACTAAAATTTATCTGGATATCCAAAGCCAAAGAATATTAAATATATTTATGACAATAAGTGGGGTGAGTATCTATTTACCTAGCAGAAATAAAGATCTTACAAAATGAAGACATTAAGACATTATGTAGTATAATACTGATATGGTGATGGAAAAATAAATAAATGACAGATCAGAAAGGTAAGGAAAACACTCACATATGTGGAAAAGCTTAATATATTCCAGAGGAGTCATTACAGGTCTTTGGAAAGAGGATGGATTATTTAATAAAGTATGATGAGAAAAATGATTATTGATATAAAAAATAAAACAAAAAACCTAAGAAATGCTACTTACAAAATTTTACATCACCTTTAAATTTATTAATTAGAATGGACAAATTTTAAAAGTTACATAGATGTTCTGCTCAACTTGAGGAATGGGAAGGATATTTTAACATGACCATAGAAAACAGAGATGAAATACTTGACATTATCAAATTTAAAAATTCTCTCAACAATAGATACCACAAAAAAATGAAGATAAAAGCTACTAAATGAAAATAGGTATTTGTAAAGATTATCATAAAATATAAATATACTAGAGGCCTGGTGCATGAATTGGTGCATGGGTGGGGTCCCTTGGTGTAGCCTGTGGGTATAGGGCCCAGCTCACACTCCCAGGCTAGCAGCCCCAGCTAATGCACCCAGCCTCGCAGTCCCACAGCTCTGCCTGGCACTCTACCGTGGCCTCGCACCACTCCCTCACCTGCTCCACCATCCCGCCTATGTGGCAACTGATCAGGGCTGGGCCCTCTGCCTGGCTCCCTCAGTGCCTGGGAGACAGGCATCGGTCCCACCCCCCACCACTGCTGCTGGTTGCTATCTGTGGGGCAATCAGATCCCACTTGCACCCGCCTTGGACTGGTGCCATCTGCTCACCTGCTCCATCATCCTGCCGTGGTCCCACTCTCTTGGTGGCCCATCAGGGCCCGCAGCGCCTCCACTGCTGCCCACTGCCAGCATCATGTCGCCAATGCCCACCATGTTCCGTGCCACCCCCTGGTGGTCAGCGCACGTCATAGTGAGCAGTCAAACTTCCGAGGGGACAATTTTCATATTAGGGTTTTATTGTATAGGATGTAAAATCTCTACTTAGAGTAAGAGCAGTTTCTCAAATATCATCTTATTAGCATTGAATATCATCCAACATAAAACAGGAAAACTATTTTATATTTTATCAAAGTAAAAACTATGAGATTATGTTTTGCCAAATTCAAGAAGTCTAAAATTACCCTATATCATAGATCAAATAGTAGCATATTGATTGTCATTCCTATCTGGTGCAAAAATCTGTATCTGTATTTTGTTAGTGTATAGAATACAGATTGCATGCTCTAGTTTATGGATGGGATAGGAAAACATTTTCTCCCTGGTAACACAGAAAGTTAGCTGTATATATAATTTGATATATTTGGATTGCATAGCAATACATTTCCCAAGTGCTTCCTGATGTGAAATTTAACTTGAAAGCTACATTTGTATGCTCCAGCTCATGAACTTGACACTGTTCTCAGTATCACCATAGGCAAGTTATTCTCTACACCATACTGTAGAATTTTGGAAGTTAATTAGAGATGCTACATGATTTCAGCTACTTGTAAAATATTGAAATGGAGATATGATAATCCTCAGGAAAATGTTGTTCTGACAGAGAAAAAGAATAGATATGTAGCTGATTTGCATCTTAGTATTTGATGTAAGGGTGACTGCTTTAGAGAAAATTGTAAAGTTGTCTATAGTTCATCATTTGCTCAGAGGTTCTGTGTCTGGTGTGATATTCTAGTGACTACACAATTGATCAGGAAGTTACAGGAAAGGGAATTTTTATGTTAATGGTAATTAAGACTAAAGACAATGCCAATAACTCTGAGTAATAGGAAATAGAATTTCATCTTTTTGACTAAAAAAGGCACTCTTTCAAATGATGGCCTGTATAAGACTGTTTGGTACCTGATTTTGTGTATCTGTATCCACAACTATGCCCTAAGCTCCATGCAAACAAGGACTCTATGGAAACTAACTTGATGTCAGGAAAAATTTGCTAAATAAATAACTGAATAAATAAAACTTGCCTTTACTCCTTGATGAACATATTATACAGAAACTAGATATAAGGTTAACCACATTAAATACAAAGATTTTTTTTCATTTTTCTTTGGTAGATATGCATTAATTTAGCATATTAATATATGCATTCTTAGGGGAGCATAACATCACACTGCCACCCTGGCTTAGTTGGTTGGAATGTTGTCCCTTGCGCCCAGGTTGAGAGTTAGATCCCCAGTCAGGGTGTGCACAGGAGGCAACCAATGGATGTTTTTTTCTCACATTGATATTTCTCTCTCTCTCAAGCCAATTAACATGACCTCGGGTGAGTTAAAACACACACACATACACACACACACACACACACACACACACTGCCAATACTGCTGCAGCAGGGGGGAGAAGGCATTTAGGATTAGAATTAATTTTAAAATGATGCAGTTTCAAAATGTTCTAAGTATTAATGCTATGAAAGTGAATTATTACTAATTATGACACTTTCAGGCTTCACCTTACATTGTAGTTTAAATTAGCCCAGGAAAGTACAAGTTAATTATATAAATATCACAAAGTACTCTTTACATGTTGGTGTTTTCACTTATAAATCTTATAAAATGTGTCCATATAAAGCAGAGCTTCATGAATTTTATCATATTTTCTGAAAAAAATGGTATAATTATATTGTGACAAGAAAATAGTGTATATTATCAATACACTATGTAATGAAATCTTCTGCAATAAATTTAACAGTAAAATTGGACTCTACATCTTACACAAAGCATATAAATGCAGTTTATGCATGCATATCTTACCTAATAATAGAGAAACATGTAAATTGACCATACCTCCACTATGCCCACAGCCAATCAGAGTGAGTATGCAAAGTAACCCAACAAAGATGAAAGTTAATTTGCATACATACCTGGGTCCCAGGAACCTCCTCCGCACCCAGGTCACTTCCAGCTGGCCATGGGAGGGGGAGGCCTTCCCAAGTCTAAAGCCTTGGGCAGAGCTGGCAATGGGAGGGGCCAAGCCTGCAACCATCCCGAAGTCAGTCCTGGGTTACCCAGCTGCAGCCTGGTGACCCAGCACTGACTTGCCAAGGTTGCTAAGACCCAGAAAGTGAGTCAGGGTCTGATCTGCAGCCTCAGTGGAAGCTGTTGGTCAGTGTACTTACCTCTCTCTTTCTTTCCCTCTTTCTTTCTGATCTTAGCCAGCAGTCAGGCTTTTGTTTCTCTTCGGGCCTCTATGGGGGATGCTGTTAAGCCCTGCCTCTTTCATCAGGCCCAGAGATAGGCCTGGAGATACTGACTGGCTTAGGAACTGACCAATCAGAACCAAAGGTGGGTTCTGTGGGGAACCAATAGTTGCCTAGGAGGAGGAGCTTCTGACGCTGACTGGCATAGGAACCAGCCAATCAGAACCAAAGGTGGGTGCTATGGGCAGCCAATGGCTGTCTAAGAGGTGGAGCTTTTGACACTGACTGGCATAGGAACTGACCAATGAGAACTAAATCTGGGTGCTGTGAGGAGCCAATGGCTGTCTAGGAAGCAGAGTTTCTGATGCTGGCTGGCATAAGAACCGGCCAATCAGAACCAAATTGGCCAGCAGAGGCGGGCAGTTGGGGGCAACATCAGGCCTGTACGAGAGGGCAGTTAGGGTGATCAGGCTCGCCGGCAGAGGCAGTTAGGGGCAATCAGGCAGGCAGGCAGGTGAGCAGTTAGGAGCCAGTGGTCCCAGATTGTGAGAGGGATATCTGACTGCCATCCTGACTGCCATTTTTGGCCCGATCCCCGGGATTGGGCCTAAAATGGCAGTCAGACATCCCGCAAGGGTCCCCAATTGGAGAGGGTGCAGGCTGAGTTCAGGGAACCCTCTTCCATGCACAAATTTCATGTCCCAGGCCTCTAGTCCTAAAATAATAATACATCTTCATTGGATAAACATAAATGAGAAACTGTTATCAATTTATTTGGAATTTTTAAAAATGTTTTTATTGATTTTTAGAGAGAGAGGAAGGTAGAGGGATAAAGAAATAGAAACATTGATGAGAGAGAAACATAACTGATTGGCTGCCTCCTGCACACCCTTACTGGGGATCCATTTGCAAATCCGGGCATGTCCCCTGACTAGGACTCAAACTGTGACTTGGTTCCTGCATCAATGCTCAACCACTGAGCAACACCAGCCAGACTTTCCAAAATTATTTTTTAGGTATGTAGCAAAAAATCTGAAGACTTAAAATTGGCTTCTAGAAAAGACTACTCATATGTAATTTAAGTTCTTAGAGAACAGGTTTCTATGAACATACAGTAAAATCTTGTAAGTAAACTAGAGGCCTAGTGCATAAAATTCATGCATGGGTAGGGTCCCTAAGCCTGGCTGGTGATCAGGAATGATCAGGGCCTTCTGGGTGCTGTCCAGGGCCTTCCTTCATTCCGCGCTGCCCCCTGGTGGTCAGCACATCCCATAGCGAGCAGACAAACTCCTGGTCCTTCTAACTCCCGAGGGGACAATTTTCATATTAGCCTTTTGTTATACAGGATCATTACTTTATAAGGTGAGCATGTATGCTTGAAAGACATGAAATGCCATACCGGCCAGGGCAAAATAGTAGAGATTTTAAAATTACATGATTGAATACTCCATTGTAAACTTCCTATATGAAGGCCTTTTGTTGTTGTTGTTTTTTTGTTGTTTTGTTTTTTGCACACTAGATAATATCCTCTAAAACAGCAACAAATAACACATATTTTTCTCTGCAGCACTGAGAGAATATGTTTTGGCACCACAATGTTGTATAATAGTCACAAATGCTTTATGCCAGTGGTCGGCAAACTCATTAGTCAACAGAGCCAAATATCAACAGCACAATGATTGAAATTTCTTTTGAGAGCCAAATTTTTTAAACTTAAACTTCTTTTAACTCCACTTCTTCAAAACAGACTTGCCCAGGCCATGGTATTTTGTGGAAGAGCCACACTCAAGGGGCCAAAGAGCACATGAGTCTTGTGAGCCATGGTTTGCCAAACACTGCTTTATGCTATATATGTATAGCATTAATTTAACCCATGAATCTGCTGGCCAGCAATTAACTATAGGCATGGATTGAAGGGCCTTTTGGTCTTGGCTGAGGCGACGTACATACTTGAGTATCTGCTAGGAAAACTGGTATACTCATCTCTGCTCCATGTGTCTCATCTTCCAGTAGCCAACCAGGGCATCCCTTATGGAAATGAAAGAAATACAAGAGGGCAAGTAGAAACACTCAGGGCCCTTGAAATCTAGGTTTATAATTTCTAGAATGGCACCTCCACCTCATTTTATTGGCCAAATGACCAAACCCCATAAAGAGAGAGAACGATGAAGTTACATGGCAAAGATCATGGTCACAAGGAGTGAAAAATAATAATTGGGCCCTATTTTGCCATCTACCTCAGATGTATACAGGATTTCAGTGTTTTTGTTTATTATTTTTACCCAACAGTGAATTAGTTTGCTAAATTTTTACCTTAGAAACATTTTTAACATCTGTGTGTTAAAGTGGTAATTTCCTAAATGTTTTTATTTTAGGGGAAAAAAAGAAAAACTTCACTTTATATAGAATCAATAATTTCCAAGTTATACAATTCAATATATAGGATAATTAAAATATGTACTACCATGCTTAGAAAAAGGGAAAAAGAAAGACCTCACAATGTGGGTAGGGCCTAGGATTAATTTGAATATTCTTCCTACTCTTTATGTTTCCTGTATTTATCTCCTATTACATATGTTATTTTTCTTACTTTTCTATAAGTATAATAAGTATGTATTGCAGCTGTAGTAGAAAAGAAGTATAGGGAAATAATCAGGAGATAAAGTTGAGTTTAACACTGAAGCTAAGTCTCCCTTTCCCTAAGTCAATTTCTTAAAATAGAAAAAAAATATTTTATTTTATCTTCTCTGTCCTCATATATATTCATTTTTATAGCATATTAGCAGTGTAAAAGATAACAAATTTGTAGCTAAATGGTGATTATAACAACAACAAAAATGTGTGCTTGCAAGGAAAACCCTGGAAGAGGAGAGCATTTTACATACATTTGTGGTGGCCATGGATATTTCACTATTTAGCAAAAAGAAAAAAGTAGTAAATTATTAATTTTTAATCTATGGATAGGAAAAGCTTTTTAGGATATTTCAACAAAACAAGGAACATGACATATTTACATAGGGTAGCAATTACCAAATTTACAAGGTGGTGTAATTAGAATCAGGTAAAAATATGGCCTTTGTCTCTGCAAATATTTAAGACAATTTTTTTTTCAAAACTCACTGGCATTAATGTCCTATATTTCATAGAATATGCTACTGAAATATAGTCCTAATAGTGACAACAGTAGATTTTCCTCCAATAGAACAATAATTGGTTAGTTAAAGCAACAAGCTCATGATAGTGAATCATCTTTCAATTCCCCAGAAAATACACCCTTTTTCTAGCTTCAATACCCAGGTTTAAATTTCATTAATATTTCACCACTCTATGAATATGCATTTGGTGCCTTCTGCCTATAAAACACTGGAGTGGACATTTGGGATAAAAAAAGGGGGTAGGAGATAAACAATGTGCTCACCCTAAAGTTTCTTACAAAATATTAAGAGAAATAAAATATGTATGCAAATAACTAAAAGGTAATTGTCTATATTTGGAAAAGAGAAATGATAAAGAGGTCTGGGACTTCAGAGGAAGGGCAAGCATACTGCACCATATCAAAGCCATGATTGGTTGCCTTGATAAATAAGGAACATACTTCAGTCAGATAAGTAACAAGTGTTAAGAAGTATCCTCTATGGCTGCATAATAAAAATAGGCTAGCAACTGTGCTAGAAAACAAAACAAACTAAAATACCAACACAGTAACTGATCTGCCTGATTTTCCTAGACAAATACTGGCAGTACAGAATGTATTAGGGTTAGGGGAAAAAAGCTCAATGGTGCCTAGCAGGAAATACTTCTTGGAAGAAATAAAAACCCAAAGTGAGGTTAGAAAGACCAGAGAAGACAATGCTGTGAGGTAAATTCAAGGGCATATGCAGAGATGGAGAGAACATAATGAGCATCTGCTCATTATGGACAAGTGACCATATATATATAGATATAGATATAGATATAGATATAGATATAGATATAGATATAGATATAGATATAGATATAGATATAGATATATAGATATAGATATATAGATATAGATATAGATATAGATATATAGATATATATATTAGGAAATAACATTGGACAAATTTGTTATATAATGAGCAATATGGCAGGCAAAAAGAGATAATGGCATTTGAGTAGTGATCTGTGGTTCAAAATGCAGTCTGGAGAACTTGTAGTTTCATAAACAAGTCAAGTTTTATTTGGCAGCTAAATGCAGGATGGATTGGAAGAAGCAGAGAGGAAAAAAAACAGATGTCAGGAAAAACTGAAATGCTTTTATCAATATCAAGCTCTATTCTATTCTTTGCTTCCCCAGGAGGAATGAAGGATTTATTGCCCCACCTGCTAGGAGTGCTGCCAGCAGACAACTTGAAATTGTCAGACCCCTTTGGGGATTCTTTCATGGAAAGGGAACCACTGGCCTAGCAATACACAGCCGTCTCAGGGTGGCCTGCATCTTCTTGGCTCACTGGAGAGACCTCCAAAGGGTCAGGTCATCTGCAGACCACCCTTGTCAGCTGATGCTTTCTTTGGAGTAAATTGAAGCTTGACTTCTTCAGCCCAATCCTGCTTCCTTCCCTTCCCTTTCACAGGTCATCTCAAGAGATCAGCGCAATAACCTCATCTCAGAGTCAGCTTCATAGGGAATCAAGTCGTGAGCTTTCTCTTTGGCTCCTCTTTATAGAACTGTAAATGGCTCTTTGAGTTACACCACATTGGATGTGATAATAGTGCTTTGGCAGCTAAGGTCCCCTGTTACCTGTCTCTGTTCTTGCTTTAAGGAGCTCCTGTTACACTGACATTTCTATTAAGTACTTCCACAGGGCAAGGAAGCACTAAAAAACAATAGCAACAGTTACAGAAAATATTAAAAAGAATAGTTTCTCATTTTAAACAGTGATGGATAGCTGTATGTTAAATGTTTGGCCTCACTCCATCTTTTCTTGAGTATTATTTGCTAGCCAAGAGGACATCATTTAAAATAAATTTAAAGACTATATGCTTGGTCCTGGCCTCCCTTCAATGCTCTTCCCACTATCACCTTCACTCTGGAAAATCTTTTGTGCTGAATTGTGGTAGACCCTTGAAAAACACTGGGGGTCAGGAGCAATGAGACCAAAGCGGTCGGAAATTTGCATGAAACATTTCACTCTACAGTTAAGTCTTCCCATTCCCCATCCAACCAACTGCAGATTAAAAACAGTGTTTTTAATCCACGGTTGGGGAAACCATGGCTGGAAATATGAAAATACTGTTTTGATAACAGAGGCTGAATCAGGTAGATTCAACCTAAGGAACAAAGTGCTGATCATATTTATTAAACACAGCCTCATATACGTGGACCCACACAATTCAAATCCATGTAGTTCAAGAGTCAACTGTATTTACTTTCTTCTCCAGTTATGATAGGTTAGGCCCCTAAGAATTGTGAAAAAAGAAGATGTGTGTGTTCCTCTGTAAGTACATTTTCTCTGTAAAAAGTCCATAGTACATATTGCTTCTGTTGTGAGAGTTTTAATTGTAGAAAGCTTTAATAAGCAGAACTAACCCAGGAAAAACGCTCTATCTATACACCCATATTTACTTTTTAAGAAATATTTATTGTATGTGTGCAGAAACCTGTTTAAAATAATGTTAAAATGCTGTTTTTCAAAATGTATCTGTACTAATTTTTTAAAAATAATTTTGACCATTTAGAAACATTATGAGTTTTAATTAAGATATCAGAGAGACCATGGTGTTACTTAATAGATAAACAAGACAGCATGCCTGGTGTAACTTGTTCTCCAAAAATTCAAAGGAGAAAAACTTTTAAAAAGCTAAAGAATCCCCAGTATTTATCTCAAAAATGTTTTCTCATAGGCTCATAACAGAAGAAAAAGCCAAATTTTTGATAAGTGCAAATTTATAAACAGAGCTTAAAGGTCACAACTTCTATCATTTAATTCGTTTGACCAAGAATGCTTCAATTAAACTAAGAATGGTTCATGCTTCTCTCAGAGTCTGAGAACATTAGCCTGAGACCTATCCACCAGATTAAGTGTGGAGAGAGTAATTAACGAATTAAGTACTCATTTCCAGCGAAGCACCCAGCTGAAGTCAAAAGCAAGGGAGTGCTGTTTAGCAGACCACCCTTCTCTATTAGACATTATAAGTTGATTTCATTGTTCTGAGTTTATGCTGGGAGACTTAAAGCAGAAATGCTTTTGTTTTATAGAATTTTAAGATACATTATACTGTTAATTTTGTCTCTAAATAAATCTAAATCTAATTAGTCTCTTATTTACCTAAGTAATACGTATTTGTTAACTAGTATTAAAGTTAAATTAAGTAAAGTAGTATTATTTTATCATCTCATATATTATAATGCTAAGTGGCTCACACAATATTGAGGAACAAAAAGCACTCCATTGTTTTCTAGTAACCAATTAATAAAAACTGCTTGTCAACTGGGAAAATAAGTTGTAAGCTTTTACAATTTAACACCTACGTTGATATTAACTGAGGAAGTATAAACTCCACTAGCATGCAAATATAATTAATTTTTAATGATAATATCATGGAGAGATAATAAAAATTCAGTTTGCCCTATGCCTAACTTCTTGTAATTTTTCAAAAGTGATTACAAAGGATCAATAGTTAATGTTTCAAAATATTTATTCTGATAGCCAAACACTGTTTTCTGTTGCTTTTCCCCCAACTTATCTATCAGCTTCATTCTCTGAACCTGTGACTAAAAAGATCAGTTGATTAATGATTAATGTATCTCAGTCATCGCTTTACCATTTCTTTTTTTTTAAATATAGTTTTATTTATTTTAGAGAGAGCGCAAGAGAGAGGGATAGAGAAAGGAAAACATCGATGAGAGAGACAATTCACATGGAACCTGCAACTCAGGCATATGCTCTGACCGGAAATTGAACTGGGGACCTCCTGGTGCATGGGTCAGCTCTCAACCACTGAGCCACACAAGCCAGG
Source organism: Corynorhinus townsendii (assembly GCA_026230045.1). Taxonomy (NCBI): domain Eukaryota; kingdom Metazoa; phylum Chordata; class Mammalia; order Chiroptera; family Vespertilionidae; genus Corynorhinus; species Corynorhinus townsendii. The sequence goes on along the minus strand of JAPDVU010000001.1, from coordinate 109,651,721 downwards.
CTGATTTCTTGAATGGTTACCACCTTTTCATAATGAAACCAATTTGTAAAGGTCCTTAATTGCCCTGATAAGTACATTTTGGTATGACTTATAATTACCATGATCAATGAAAATTTGGCCCATGCTCTCTACCTTTGAACTTGCATATTTACATTCATTCAAAAAGAATAAATGCTACAGAAACAGGGGTTTAAACAGAAAATAATTTAAATATGGCAAAGAAATTAGGTTCATAGGTAATCAGTGAATACTATACAGAGTCTCTTGTTCATTAATTTTCAATTCCCTTACTAGTACATAAATCAACTCACACTTATATGGAATTTATTCTCAAAATACCTTCTCCTATGCATAGCTATATAGGAATTTATTACAGTAAATAAAAATTTATTGCAGCTGTTACTAAGCTAAAAGTGTTCGCTAGTCTGCGTGCAGCAGAGCCCAAATACATGCAAACAGAGGAGTTTGCAGTCAAGAAAGTAAAGGTTTATTTTAAGGAAATTATGCCAAACCCAGAGTACAGGTGAGCTCATATTCAAAGGCCTGGCCCTCTGATGGCTTCTGTGATGAGTTTTATAAGGGAAAAATCATTAATTATGGTGGAGTAAGGGTCATGGTCTATCGATTGGTCAGTGCTAGTGGAGGAGATAGTTGATCATTGCTTCTGGTCCTGATGGCAACATGTGTCGCTCTATCTGGTTTTGCAAGTGTATTGTTGGCAGAGTCCTTCTGCTTTTCTGGTCTGGAGCTAAACACAACTGAGGCTTAAATATTTTTACTTAGACTAAAACTCTGTCTCTGTGGTCAACAGTCCTGAGGCTTTGTTCCTAAGCTTATTTGGTACTGACCAAACCTGTTTGTCCTGAGGCCTTAATGATTAAGGGAGCCATTGTGCAAGGGAGAGGGATGGGACCTGGGTGAATACTCCCGGGCTAGACAACACCACTTTGAATCAAAAGGAAAGAAGGAGAAAAGGTCAGATTAAAGAAATGAACTTTCTACACAGTTACATAGTTTTACAACTGTAGCCAAGTAATATGTTTAGATATTAAAATCACACTCATTGAGAAAAGTCTTTTATTTGCCATTATCTGTGTAGTATAATTTTGTAAAAAGGACAATACAAACTTAAACAACTGATTGCACAAGGATGTGTTTAATCATAGAGTAGTTCAAGAAACATCAGAAAAGTATGAGAAATCATCAGCCAAAATTGCTCTTAATTAAAATATATAAAACCACAATCATTTTTCATTTAAAAATATGTTTTTATGTGTGCTTTTTCTCTTATTTTCTTTGAATATTTATAACGTAAAAATAGATATTGCTTTGTTAAATATCTGTCCCTACTAGATAATGGCTGTTTCTTTGTAGAAACTCAATATTTCATTGACAATGAAAAGATATACTCAGTTTCTTGAAATATTTGAATTTTGATACCCACTGAATATACACTGAATAAAATCCAGCTTTGCAATGATCAGATGACTCTAGGCAGGTTCAAACTCAATCTCCAGGATCCCAGAGGAGCAAATGGCCTACCAGCAGGGAGTAAGGCACAACAAAGCCATATGGGGAGCAACGTGGTTTGTTAGGTCTATGTAGTTACAGCCTGAGTAATTGCAGGGTGCTTGCTACTGCAGCAATTTCATTTTCTAGATCTCTGAAGCCTTGCAACAAGTAATATATCAGATTAGCCACCAAGAAAAGAGCTCCTGTTACATGGCTCTGCATATGGCAAGGAAGGCAAAAACATCCAAAGATAGGAATCAATCTCTTTTATGACTTCCATTGAAAAACCAGAGTAACAATATGTGATACAAGACTAGGTGACCCACCTCGAAGGAAATGCAATTGTACCGATTCTTGAAGCATTGAAAAGGCTCAGTGTATCTTTGGTTGAATGATACGTGTCTCTTCAGTACACTGTTGGGAGAAGGATGTCTCATCGAAGAGTGAAATTATTATTTTCTAGGTTGGATTGTGGAAACAAGGTTGTTCCTCTAGTTTATTCTCTCTGTGGTGGTTTAAAAAGAATATATGTTGCTTTCCTAATGTTTGCTCTTCAGTTGCTAATATGTCAGTATTCTTTCCAAAAGATACTCTCTTCATTTAAGAAATTACATTTTTATAAAGAAATTGAGTTTATCCAATACTTAGTATTTAGTTAGCTTAACTGAGGAATCAGGCATCTAAAATAATTTTCTCGTGGAGAATGACTGTGTTTTCAGTGCTCAGTATCCAATAAAAAATAAAACAAAAAAATAAGTAATATGAAAATAACTTTTATCTAAAATTGGTCCCATTATTTTTTTCTTTGATAACCACATGTATTTTATAAAAGGAATAAATTCCCTGCCATAATTGTATTAAAATATTGCAACATGCAAACATGGAAGGGAAGCTAAAAGCCTATTAAAATAAACAGAGACTGTATATCTCTCCTCCACTCAAAACCATGGTTGGGGCCAAAGAGACTGTTAAATAACTGTCCACTGAAGTAATTAAGGAGATTTATTTAGAATTCCAGGGATTCAAGGGGGTAGAATCTCTTAGGTAAGCAAAGTGAACCCCATGAAGAGTAGAAAGGAAGGGAATGGTAGACAGAAATTTCAGAGCTGTATAAATGTCTTCTGCACAAACATCTCTGGTGTTTAGGGTTAGTAAGTAACACAGTTTTATTTTCTCAATTGTAATACTGAGGGTCACGTTATAATGACAAAGAGAACAACCAAAAATCACCAAATGAATGTAACTTGATTCTATGCACAGGTGATATTCCACCTTGTTGGTACAGAAAGAATTCAAAGGAGGGGCTGCTTATATATATGCTCTTTAATTATTTTACAAAAGCTGGGAACATCTTGATCTTTGATAATTGTACAGTCATTGCTACCAGACTTTCTGACCTTGGGATAGTTCTACTCAAGGACGCTGACCTAGTAACCTCTGTCTCTTGATCTACAGCTCAGGTAAGAAATACCAGAAAAAAATTCCAAACCTAGTAACATTATTTTTTCTGAGTTTCACAACCATACTTTTATGTTATGCCCATTTAAATTCTTGCAAAATAAACAACAAAATCCCAATGAGGCAGCAAGTAGATGCTATCTATCTCTGATCGATAGTAGATCATTAGACATCATGTTCATCTAAATCAGTGGTTCTCAACCTTTCTAATGCCGCGACCCTTTAATACAGTTCCTCATGTTGCGGTGACCCCCAACTATAAAATTATTTTCGTTGCTACTTCATAACCGTAATTTTGCTGCTGTTAATGAATCGTAATGTAAATACCTGTGTTTTCCAATGGTCTTAGGTGACCTGTCCACAGGTTGAGAACCGCTCCACCTAAGACCATCGGAAAACACAGATATTTACATTACAATTCATTAACAGTAGCAAAATTACGGTTATGAAGTAGCAACGAAAATAATTTTACGGTTGGGGTTCACCGCAACATGAGGAACTGTATTAAAGGGTCGCGGCATTAGAAAGGTTGAGAACCACTGATCTAAATGGCTTCAGAATCATAGGGTAGTCTGTTCCTGATAACAATCCAGCCAAAAATCATATTGTGAAAAAAGTTCAGAAGGTTTATAGAGAGTTTCCATCCATAGTCACAATAATTTATTATTATTTTTTCATTAAAAGGCTTGCACAGAAATATTTCAGAGGCATGTTGAGACATCAGCCTTAGAAATTTATGCATAAGCTTAACTGTATTGAAAGTATTGTCACATCTGGCATTTTGTCATCTATATGGATTGACCAAAAATATGAGAACTCCTATAAAATAAAAGGCTAATATGCAAATAGACCAAATGGCAGAACAACAGAATAACCAAACAACCGGTCGCTGTGACGTGCGGTGACCACCAGGGGGCACGTGTGGAACATGACAGGCATTGGCAACAGGCAGCAGAGTGCAGAACATGGTGGGCATTGGCTGCAGCGGGATGGTGGAGCAGGTGAGCGGGAGCACCGTATCAAGGCGGGGTGCAAGTCACTGTCATTGGGGTGAGCCTCTGGTGGTTACCGAAAATTCTTTGCTCCCCTGTGCCACAGCCCCCCCCTCAGTGCTCACACCTGCTGCTGGCACTGTCCCCTCTCACACCTGTAGCCAGCACCAGAGCCGCTGCTCGCACCCACTGCTGGTGCTCAGCATGGGCCCTCATCACTCAGCACTGTTAGTGGGTGTGAGCGGTGGCTGCCAGTCCCAATCGCACCTGAGGGCTTCTCCACCTCCCCCCACTCCTGAGGGGTGATTGGGGCAGCAGCCGCCGCTCATACTTGCTGACAGCACCGGCCCCAGTAGCTCTCAACTGGGCCCATGCCAGCAGGGCTGCTGCCATCAGTGAATGGGAGCAGTGGCAGTGGGAGTGGGGCTGCCAGTGGACAGGGGACCAGGGGCCACAGCAGGAGGGATTGTGTGGGGGCACAGAGGATGGACCGAGACCCACCCCTGTGCCCACTGCAGCCTCTTTGCCTATAGTTCCTTTCAAGGTGCACGAATTTGTGCACCGGGCCCCTAGTATAAATTACAATATAGTTGACTTACTTTAAAGACTAAACTTTCAGTATCACAAAAAAAAAAAAAAAAACTAAACCCAATGCTACACATCTTTGTGTAGTCTATAGTAGTAGCAGGAGTATCCAGGTAGAGGGAGAGGCAAAGCAATGATATAACACAGATAATAATACTAATAAACATTTACTTAGCACATCACATGTATTAACTCATTTATTCTCTACCTAAACTGAGGAACCACAATTGCATTTTCCAAATAAGAAAAATTTGGCAGAAATAATAAGTAACTTGCTCAGTGTCACAGAGTTACATCGTCTCAGAGTTGGTACAGGAACCCTTGCATCTGATACCAATGCCTATATGAAAGTGAACAATCTGGGTCAGATATTTGTGGTTGAGCATAGAATGAGACCTCAACATGAATGAGACAGATCTCAAGATGTTGCATAAGTGGCTGATAATCTAACATTATTAGCAATAGTGACAGTACACTAAAAGTTAATAGTAGTGGCCGAAACTGGTTTGGCTCAGTGGATAGAGCATCAGCCTGTGGACGAAAGGTCCCAGGTTCAATTCCAGTCAAGGGCATGTACCTGGGCTGTGGGCACATCCTGAGTAGGGGGCACGCAGGAGGCAGCTGATCAATGTTTCTCTTTCATCCATGTTTCTAACTCTCTATCCTTCTCCCTTCCTCTCTGTAAAAAAAAATCAATAAAATGTATTTTTAAAAAGTTAATAATAGTGATCATTGTCAATTACTTAATATTACAACTATTCCCATACCTTATAAAAAGTATATAGTCCACACTATGCTTAATTTAACCAAGTTCTTCCCTTTAAAACATTTAAAGATTAAAGAACCACATTAGTTAACAGTTGAGATGAGATAGCTGTATTTGTTAGTTTAAGCCTTATCTGGCATTTCTATTTTTATATTCAAAATTAGAAGTCAGATAAGACACACCTCTACACAATGATTTTGACTTATATTCGTAGCACAGATTTGTATCTACCAATTCTCAGTATTTGTTGTGTACTAGTCATTGTCACTATCCACTGAGCTTTTGAGCTAGTTTACTAGATGTGATATCACACAATAGTTTATTTAAACTATCACAATAAGCTGACATTTTTTTGTGTGTATAGCCTTACTTCTCTTTAAAGTATACTGTTTGTAAGTATACTTTTAAATCATACTCTGAAACTTCAGTAGTGTAACTTTCATCAACATTAATGGAAATGGCCTTGCTGAAAACCACATGAAGCTTGCATAATGTACCCTGCAGTCTCCAGTGAGCAATATGGCCTATCACATATTGATCCTGTCATTACTCTATGAAGCTTCATAAGTAGAAACAACTAGTGCACTGTTTTGTCATAGTCACATTATTACTTTGCTTCCAAATGAAAAACAAATATTTCTTCTATTAAAATCACAACCCAAAACCTAAGAATTATAAGTAAAAGCAATTGCATCACAACTCATGTTAAAAGGCCAATACTGAATTTTGTCTTATTGAGCAGTCTTGCTGTTTGACAGTTGCAGGTATTGTATATCAGTAATGCTTCTAGGACTACAGAGTAAATATCATGCGATACAAAATAGAATTCTGAAGTATAAATCTACTGATTTGAATTTTTTCTCAGGTTTACAGATATAAGAAGTATTCCTTAAACAATTCTATCTTGTTTTAAAATTGCTCAGATTTCTGTATTATCTCTTTCTGTTCCTAGTACTTGTGAAATTGTATTAATTATAACACAAAATGACTTGCAATACATCAATAGTAATTCAAGAAAGCTATATGACACTTTCACTCCATTTCATTTTTAAAAGAAGATATGATTAATTCCCTCTGGAATTAATTTTACATATATAGTCATTAACGAACTAGAATTGCCAGTCAGAAACATTAACAAGTATGTAGGTTAAATGTCTTAGTTGAGAGAATTAAGAGTTGGGAAGAGTGGGGTTAGGAATTTCATTAAATATAGTTTTATCAAGAAAATTCTTTTAATGTTAAATATACCCTTATGAACCTTCTAGGGGTTTAATGAATGTCAAAAACACTCAGTATAGCATAAAAAGAGATGAATGGAAGATGAAAGGTGAGATGAAGTTCAAAAATTCCCTATTGCTACGTCTGCCCAAAGCCATAACACCATTCCACAGATCTGTGATTGATTTTAGGGAAATCCTGGAGGAAAAGACCAAGACATTATTACTGTAAGTCAAATTTATGTCTTATTTCAACATTCTTCTGCCTTCCTGTCAGTGAATTCATACATTTTTTCAATATTAAATAAGGACTTTATTAAACCCATTTATGAAACAACTACAACACAATTATTTACACTGGTAATCTATTGAGATAGAAATAAAGTAAAAATAAAATCACTAATAAAAACACAATTTTCAATAGTAAATATACTCTCTTGATAGTTGTCCATTGTATTTATTTCAAAGGCCCATTTATGTATTTTTGTATTAATCAAAAAATTCTTAAATGTACCCTAAAAATGGAGAGACCCAATTTTCTAGTGTTTGGGGTCTGGGATGATGCTGTTAAAAAAAATGTAGTTTTACTCAATGAAGGATTTCAACCCTAGGATAGCCCTGTTGTAGGTATACTTATGTGTGCATGAATTAAATGTACAGGGATGGGTAAAAGTAGGTTTACAGTTGTGAGTACATAAAACAGGTTATTCTTGTATTATTATTTATGAATTAATTATTGTATTATTTATTATTATTATTAATCTACTTTTGCTAACCTCATATATTAATGTATTCTTAAACTACTGAAATTTTTACAGTTTTCGTATCTGGGGTAATAGAGGTGGACATTAAAAAAAAGACATTATATTTTTGATCCATTCACATATATATAGTTATTTAACTCAGTTTCTTCAATAGCTTTATCTAATAAAGACATACATATAAACGAGAAGATTTTTAAAAGTTATTTAAAGAAAATTTGATAAATTCCCTTGATCATTCCTTTTTATTGCTTAATGGTTGTTCAACCAAAATGCTACGTCATTCATGTGATGTCAAAATCCTCTATACAGGTTTTAAGCCAATTTATTCTTATCTCTCACTAAGAAAAGAAAGTCTCTACTCACCATGTATCTAGAGATGGTTCCATGTCTCAAATGCCCCAAGTTGAAGAAATCCATTTTCTCTATATGGTCACATGTAGAAAATAATTTATTAAAATAGTTTAGCCAATTTGTAGAAAAACATATAAAGAGGGAAAGAAGTTGAATAAGAAGGGGATAGAGTCAGGTTATCAAGTTTTGCTAACCTGAAAAATAAACAGTGAAATAATTATCTGAAACTGAATCTTCTGGTTATATGCAAATTTCTATCTCTACCCCCCACATATATTTTTATTGATTTCAGAGAGGAAGGGGGGGGGAAGAGAGGGAGAAACATCAATGATGAGAGAGAATCATTGATCAGCTGCCTCTTGCATGCCCCACACTTGGAAACTGTAAAAATTTCAGTAGTTTAAGAATCCATTTACATCTATTCTCTAATTTTGAGATGATATTTTCTAATTTAATTTTCTTCATAGCTACTTTTATGAGTGCAATTGATAGACCCTTTCATAATTATTTAAATACAGTTTATTTTAAGGATAATATCTAGGATGGTCTCCCCTGCGGAGTATCTTATCTCCCTAAGATTTTTTTTAAGGAGCTATGGCCAATCTCAAGAAATAAAAAGGTGCCTTCTCTCCTGAGCAGAAAGTATTTATATAAATTCAAATCACATTCAGTTAAGAGAATGATATGTCAGTTTCAGATAATTATTTCACTGTTTATTTTTCAGGTTAGCAAAATTGATAACCTGAATCTATCCCCTTCTTATTCAACTTCTATCCCTCTTTATATGTTTTTCTACTCATTAGCTAAACTATTTTAATAAATTATTTTCTCACATATGGTAATCATTACTTTTAAATGAAAGAAAATACATTTTATGGATATAAATGTGATGCCAAAAAAATCTTAATTTTTAGGCTTTAATTTATATTGTCTGTGAGTAACACTGTAGTAAATGGGTTTGTAAAGTTACTTATGGCTTCCAAAATGGATTAACTCAATCAATTTACAATAACTAGTTGAAGATCTTTTGTATAAAAATAAGTAATTTTAGTAAGATAAGAATGATGCCACGGAATTCTCAATTGAGCTGTTGTACCTTAGAGATACTACAGATTCGGTTCCAGACTAGTGCAATAAAGCGAGTATTGCAATAAAGCAAATTGTAGTCATTTTGCTCATGCAGGGTCTTGCCTTCTACATGTAAATAAATGCAACATCTATGAACTGAAATAAAGAGCAATAAAACAAGATATGCCTGTATTTGTGTAATCAGAATGAAGAGTAGGAGGGGTTGGGGATGAATAATACTTAGAGTCACAGTTGCCTTAACTTTATTTATGTTATATGTAGACATTCTTCTGGTTATATGCAAATTTCTATCTCCGCCCCCCCCCATATATTTTTATTGATTTCAGAGAGGAAGGGGGGGAAGAGAGAGAGAGAGAGAGAGAGAGAGAGAGAGAAACATCAATGATGAGAGAGAATCATTGATCAGCTGCCTCTTGCACGCCCCACACTTGGAATCAGGCCTGCAACCCAGTTATGTGCCCTTCCTTCCCTGGAACTGAACTATGACTTCCTGGTTCATAGTAAACCACTGAGCCATGCTGGCCGAGCCCTATCTTAATTAATGTGATTTGGCAAGCATTTGACTTGGAGAAAGAAAATGGAAAATTAGACATAAACAATGTATATTAACTAATTTTGTTTTTCATGTTATGTGCTAAATGATGTAAACAATGTGCTCTCATTTTAATCAATCCAATAAGGCAAATACTATACATCCTTGAAAATCTGTTTTCTAGAAACTTTCCTTTCAGCAGTCCCACACACTTGGCCTACTTCTCTCACTTTGAGATTGGGTGCCTATTCCTCCATTCAACCTTTAAAAATTAAAGTAAGAGCTCCTTCTTTTTTACAGATGCATAAGCCAGAGAAAGAAAAATATCATATGATATTACTTATGTGTGGAATCTAATGAACAAAATAAACTAACAAACAAAATAGAACCAGAAGCATAGAAACATAGAAACATGACCTGATAGAGGTCAGAGGGGAGAGGCCTGGGGATTGGGGCGGATGGATAAAAGAAGGTAAAGAGAGCAGCCAGAGGACATATGTGTGTAACTCATGTAGCTCATGGACACAGACAACAGAGGGGTGATGAGTGCTGGGATAGGGCGGGCAAAGAGTGGGGTAATAAATGGAGACATCTGTAATGGTGTCAACAAAAAAAAAAGTGACATTCCTGAGTTGTCTTAGATCTCTTTAGAAAACATGAAAACCCTTTTTTAACATAAAATATTCACATGGAAGACATATTCCATGGTCCTGATGAGACTGATCTAAGAGTGAAAGAAGCTGACTTTCCTGTAATGCATCACGGGATTTCTTTTGTAGTGGCCACATTTGACAGTCACAACATTTATTAATTTTCCTTCTCTCACAGCTAAGAAATGATATATTTTCTAGCATATGTTTCCAGGATGCCCTTTTAATAATAATTTTTTAATTTTTTAAAAAGCTATTGTCTATTTATAGTTGTCATGGCACACATTGTTTAAACTTCAGGGTTGAGGGAAGGCTATTTCCCAGGCCCCAAATCACACACTAGCATCCTCTCCTCAGTAGCCTGAAGCCACAAATCACCGTGTGAGTACAAGCTCTACAAGCTGGGGACTTACACGAGATATAATCTGGAACAAACAAGCTGCTCTGCACTGATATAGCTAAAGTTATAATAGGAGTTTGATGAAAACTGCAGGTTTCTTGCAGAGAATTTCAGAGATGTGAGATTCTGTGGTGATAACCATAGAGCTAAAAAGCAAGGTAAAGAAAAGAATGTGTCTTTTTGTTGTCATAGTTCTCTTTTCTAAATAGTAAAATATGGCAATAAAAAATTGAAAACAACAAATATTAGTTTATGCTGGGGTATATGCAGGGTGTCCCAAAAATGTGTACACACTTTAACAGCTGATAGCTCAATTGATGTTTCTTTTCACATTTAACCCACTGGAATATATAATTATTCAAAGCATGTATACATTTTTTGGGACACCCTATGTTTTTACAACTGTACTTGGATTCTCACTACACAGCTCCAGTAGCAATCAAGAATATCCTAGATTCTACCTTTCCCATCATGAAGTTCAGATTCAGGTTCATGAGTACTCACACTTGACACTGTGTGACCCTCCTGGAAATCTTACCACCAGGAAGGCTTTATTTTTGAATCTACTTAATCATTACTTCAGATTTATACTCAACACCATTAAGGATACATGAGAATTGGACAAAGTGTATAAAAAGAAGTACAGATGTATTTTAAATGCATCTAATTTCATCTGCAATGTCTCAAAATGTTTTCATTTGGAGGAGTCACAATTTGCATAAAAAATAGAATGTACCTAAAACATTAAACCCTGATTATAATACAGGGGAGATCCCATTTCAGAACATCTGTGGACATTTACTTCTTTCTAATAATAATAGGATTTATATCAGACTATCCTACCTTCTTCACTTGAAATAAAATACCATGGTATAATAGATTAAAATGAGTTACTGGTTTTGCAAAGATTTTTATTTATTAAATAAGAGGTACAATTACCTATAGTGACAAAAGAAACACCAACATCAAAATGGTACGTAGTGCTGGCTATATGTTGACTCAGAAGGGAGCAGCCAATGGCAGTTAATAAAAATAGGATGAGTCAAGAGTAACATTCTGAAGATTATAGCTTTATACTTTTGTAAATCAAAAATACATATTAAAACTGTAATTGTTCTTCATAAAGTAGAATTAATCAAAGTGGCCCAGGATTGTAAAAATATATACTAAGTGACCTTTTAGAACAAATTTAGAACTTTGTGTTAACATCATATGTGTATGTCAATTTCTTATAAATAAACTAAAGAATTAATAGTGAATGGTTGTTAAGTTTCTAAGGACAACATTTGTTAACCACATTGATGAACACAAAAGGAAAAAAAGAAGTGACTGTTTATATAGGGATGATTCTTTCTTAGGGTCTGTTATCTTGAAATGATGTTTCAAATAACCTGGAACAGAATGATAAACCGGGGCGGGGGGGGGGGGTGGGGGGGAGGCTGGAAAGTAGGGAATTAACATTTTAAGAAATGTGACTATAAAATATCAATTACTATATTTCTGTCTCCTAAAGTAACCAATAGATCACATATTCTTAACATAAAATATATTATTTCTTCTATCGTTGTTTTAATTGTGTAAGTATTACATTAGTTATAATAGCATTGGAATGACCATATCTCAAAAAGTAAAAACTATGTTTAATAATAGCACATTAGTGCTTATAATTAGTATCACTAAGTTTAGGTACATAATTGCTTTTTTACAATTCTTTTTAAATTTTATTTTTATGGATAATGGGATAAATAGTCTAATACTGTATGTTTTGGGAGATGAGTATGAGTTCCATTTGTGACTTTTATTGTTAGTTTTATTGTTAGGAGCTCTAGTAGTAGTAACAACAATACTATGCTTCTTTTTCTGATAGTAAAAGAAACTGGTGAAGTTATCATTTATACACTAGAGGCCCAGTGCATGAAATTCATGCACAGCGGGGGGTGGGGGGGTGTCTCTCAGCCCAGCCTGTATCCTCTCACAATCTGGGACCACTGGCTCCTAACTGCTTGCCTGCCTGCCTGCCTCATTGCCCCTAACTGCCTCTGCCTACCTGCCTGATCACCCCTAACCTCTCATGTGCCTGCCTGATCACCCCTAACTGCTTGCCTGCCTGCCTGATCACCCCTAACCACTTTTCCTGCCTGCCTGATCACCCCTTACTACTCACCTGCCTGCCTGATCTTCCCTAACCATCTCTGTCTCAGCCCCTGCCACCACGGCTTCATCTGGAAAGACGTCCTGATGGTCGATTGGCTGTCCAGTCTAATTATTATATTATGCTTTTATTATATAGATAGCATTTTCAATTTCACATTTTGTATTGTTACTATGATTGATTTTGTTATTACAATAACATAAAATCTTGTTCAGTAATATATTTTTAAAACCTTAAATCTGCTACATTGCATATATATGGTATGTGTATAGATATATATGTAGCATATATATATATATATATATAAAGGGTATGTATAGATATAGAGATTTATTGGATATGTGTGCATTCACATCTATGAATGTGGATAGAAATGTTTATAGAAAGAAAATACTTGTCTGAAAAACTGAGAGACAATAGTCATGGAATTTTCATCATTATCACAGATGAGCTCTAGGCAAGTTATGATTATCATAAGAAGACACATTTTTGTATTTCTTGACTGTAATGGTTTTCCATTTTCCATCTGCCACACTGTTAAAAACCTCATCCCCTGATGCCTTCCACAGTAAATCATTCCTGAATGCTCAGAACCAAGTATTATAATTTGAATCTCTGAGCCAAAACATTTACTAATGATCACTGTTCCAAATAGGAATAATTAATAGAGCCTACAATTGCTGCACTGGTCTTTCCAGTTTTAAAAATCAAGCTGTTTTTCTGCACTTATTATGTCCTAATTTAAGCAAATAAAATCCTTTCCTTGGCCTTTCCCTCCAAAAATTAATCTGTGTCCCTATAATGCAGTCACAATAAATTTAATATTTAAAAAAGGCATGCTCTTGAGAGATACTAAGTGAATCAAAATCCCATAGACAAGATGTTATACTGAATGAAAAGCTCAAAAGTAAAATCCTGAGAACCGCAAAGCCAGGAGACTGTATACTCTTTTTCTGTCTATTGTTTCCATTCAGTCATTTAAATAATTTTTCTTCCTTTTATTTTTTCCAAATTTTTCCCATTTTTAATCATTATTGTTCTTATTTGTTCCATAAAATATTAACTTTCTTGTTGTATGTAGCATTTACTAAAAGGTCTATTAACCATCCAAAAGGCTTTAAGATGTATCTAAATTGAAGATTCTTTCCTAGCTTAGTTTAAGTGTTCATTCAATTAAAATATAGCTGCTATCACTAAAATGGTTAAAAGCTTGTCAAATGCCTGTTGATCCTGAAAAGATCACAGTAGTTGCTTGTTCATTTTTGTTGCCTGACTTGACAAATGCAGACATTAAATGTACTGTTGATTAGAAAACTGTCATTATGAGAACAATGAACTAATCAGCTGATTGTTAATGAACATCATTAGTTAATTCACTGCCACATTTAATACAGGAAAATTCAATTCCTTTAATTTCCTCTGGAAATTTACTTAATTCACTTCTATTTTTTATGTGCCACAGAGATTGAAAATTGTCATAGAAATAGTAATTCTCTCACTTATGCCAATTGTTTTTCAATAAGAAATTTCAAAAAAAGAAACATAAAAAAACGAAGAGTTAATGCTCTAGGTAGCAGTTTTTTGAGAAGTGTACCATCACCTAAAGGTAAATAATAAGAACAATTTTGGAGTGGGAATATAATACCATGAAAAAATCTTTTTTCTCAACATTATAGGCATCATTCAGTTATTTTTAAATTACAATGCTGCCATTTAATCCATCAGCAAAACCATAGTATAAAATTGAAAGGAATTTTATAACACCAGTATTTTTAACCATCTATTTTCATAAAATTTCCCTATTTTGACCTCTATTTCCCATTTATTGGTCATATGTACTTAGACATGAAAATACAAATTCCAGTTAATGCACACACATCGTTTACTAATATACACATGAGCTGCTTATATTTGAACTAGAGGCCTGATGCACGAAATTTGTGCAAGGGGCTCGGCCCCCCACCATCGTGGCGGCTGTCTCTGCCTCGGCCCTCAAAGCCCAGGCTTCGTCCAGAAGGTTGTCCAGAAGAACGTCCAAAAGGGCTTCTGGTCTAATTAGCACATTATTCTTTTATTGTATAGGATTGTTTAAAGTTAAAACTTGTGGAATGCTTGTTTATAATGAGATGTTATTTTTGCCAAACATTACAGCGGTTTATCTAAGGCTTTGTGAATATAATAATGTCAATAAACATGCTTGAAATGAAAAAAATATATATATAGGAATATTTTATATAACTAAAATAAAATAAATTGAATACAATATTACTTCTGTCTGAATGTTACCCTCAATTAATTTGGGGATCAAATAGTAAAAAGAGTTTTCAGTACTTACACCCATGCTTCCATTGCAACAACACACAATAGCTTCATACCTTATCTTATTTAACCTGTATAATAATCTTAGAAAATATATATTATTTGCAGTTTATTATGATAAAAATAAGGTTCAGAGTTTAAATTACTTGTCAAAAGACACAGAGAATCAAAATACCAAATGCCAGTCCTAGAGTTTCAACGCTGTGCTCCTCAATGCACAGTATCTTGTCTTCCCAGACTGCATTTCCAAACAACGTGAGAAGAAAATTGTCTGTAGGTATATGTAGTGGCTACTAGTCATCACAGCAAACATCTATCCAATAAAAATAGATAAGGGCATTGCACAAGCCCCTTTCTGCCAACCATCATCTTTCCCACAGACATACCTGCTCAGAAAGCTCTCAGGTAAGGAGGCCCTAGGTACGGTCAGTTTAGTCAGTTTAGTGACCATAGAACGAAGTGCTTTGCTTTCTTCCTCAGTATTGGAATTATCTGCAAGGACTAATATAGACCCACCTCCTGTTCTTTCCCTGGAGGTCTACCTGAGCTATCTTAAAAAATGGAAATTCAAAGACTACTTTTGAGTTTCCATATCTGTAAGTACATGATATGTAGCCAAAAAGCCAAAGACATTCTACAAGCTTTGGAAAAGAGGTGGTTTGAAGGGATTTGTATAAGGAAATTAAAGAAATATTAATGTAAACCTATGTAGGTAAGACAAACAATATAGGGTATCCCCAAAACAATTATAAGGGTAGTGTTTATTAAAGTACATTTCATCTTTAAAATGTAATAGAATCAGCTGTTAAAATGTGTATACATTTTTGAGATACCTTGTATTTTCCCTAACCTAAATATATTATATTTTACTAGAGGCCTGGTGCCTGGAGCGGGGTCCTTCATCCCACCCTACCCCCTCTCACAGTCTGGGAGCCCTCAGGGGCAGGAGGCGACCCGGCAATCATGGGAAGGCAATGCCCCCATCACACCTCTGCTGCTGCCACTGCCGGCAGCACAAGCCTTGGCTGGTCCTGGTTACCTGAGCCTGGGGCAGCCCTGGGCAGCTGGGCAGCCAACGTTGGAGGATTGCCTGTGACTCGGGCCAGCCCTGGGTGACTGTGGGGCTGAGGGGAATGGGGGATTCTGGAGGCAGGCATGCGGAGCAGCAGGACCAGCCTGGTGGCGGGCCCAGCTATGCCACATGCCTGCCACCCTGGCGGCACTGAGGGGACTGGGTGCTGCCATCTTGTGGCTGTGGGCGCTGCCATATTTGAGGGTGTGGCGGTCAATTAGCATATTTCCTCCTTATTGGCTATGGGCTCCACCATTTTTGTGAGGGTGTGATTGTCGATTAGCATATCCCCTCTTTATTAGATTGGATAATCTGTAACAATCTTATTTCTAGGGTAAGATGCTTCTGTTGGTTCGCCACCTTCTCAGGAGCTTCCTCACTAAAATCTGAAACCAGCCTCCTCCATTCACAGAAGGCAAAGAGATGACAAAGAAAGTGCAGGCAGACTAGTCTAGATTGGTAGGTGGAAGGTTTAATAAGCAAGAAACCATACTTACAAGGATACAGATAAGTAGATCTTTACACCCTGCCCACCAAATCTTCATAGTTTATATAGAGGTCTTAACAGGCTTCAGTCACATATATTGTCCAGGTAGACACAACACCACATTTCCATCTCAAGGCTGTATCTTGGGGCAGCTCTGGGAAGGGGAAAGACCAGTGGAATACACATACCAATAACATGAAGGGGGTAGGGAACCTCCAATTACCCAGGTCCTGCTCTAGAGTTAACTGGCTATCACACATTCTCAATGACTTTCCTTAACAGTTTTTCATTTTTATTAGTTAGTTATTGGTATGATGCATGGGAATGTTGAATCCATTAACATATGTAGATGAGCTATTTTATATTATTCATCCATATATATTGCAGTTTACCAGTTTTACTGGAAAAGTGAAGTCAAAAGAGTCCTCAAATAATTTTTAAAGGTGATTTTCTTATAGCCATAAATCTTTTAATTTGATTAGAAAAAATAGACTCTAAGACAATATCTACAAAATGTTAGGAATCCAGTTGACAAGTTCAAATTGAAACTCAGGTGTGAGATAAGCTCACATGTGGCATAGTAAGTTAGCAATTTCCACTGTAAAAAATGTTTAAAACTGATGAGCTTTCATGCATAACAATCCTATATAATAAGAGAGAAATATGCTAATCATCTGTTATGCCATGAGGCGTAATGACCAATGGCATAAGGACCGGATCACAGATCTGCAAGAGGGTAGGGCAGCGAACTACAAGTGGATGGATGGCGGAGAGCTACAGGATGGGGCAGGGCAGCAAACAAGCAAGAGGTGGAGAGCTACAAGAAAGGGCAGGGCAGCAAGCTATGGGTGTGTGGGGGAACTACAGGAGGGTGGAGCAGTGGGCAGAGAGCTACAGGAGGGCAGCAGTGACCTACTGGCACACGAATCCGTGTGGGCAGGGATACTAGTATGTATATGATTACCACAACTATCCTGTACACTTAAAAATGGTTAAGATGGTAACCCTAGCCAGTTTGGCTCAGTGGATAGAGCATTGGCCAGCTGACCAAAGGATCCCGGATTCCATTCCACTCAAGGGCAGGTACCTTGGTTGTAGACTCCTCTCTGGACCTGGCCCTGTTCAGAGCTCCTGCGGGAGGCAACTAATCCATGTGTTTCTCTCACATTGATATTTCTCTGTCTTTCCCTCTCACTTTTACTCTCCCTGAAAATCAATGAAAAGATACCCTCAGGTGAGGATTAACAGCAGCAACAACAAAAATGGTTAAGATGGTAAATTTTATGTTTTGGGCTTTTTAACACAATAAAGAAACTGATGAGATTTCAGTGTTTTAAAATTGATTATAAAGATGGAAACAATGTAGGAATATAAGATTAACCAAAATTAAGAAATAAGTTCTATCTCAAAACTATCATTGGCATCCATAATGTGCAATATTATGACATTATCTTGAGAAAATTTACAAGTATAAGTATATTTTGCACAGAATCAATAACAAATGTTGGCCATTTTCAATCATTGTATAACTGATAAAATATTTTTTCTGAATAAAATGTGTTGCTTTTATATTGAGTTTACATATTAGCTAAATGAGATATAGAAATATAAACTGAAAAATACTTTACTAATAATTTTGATGATATTATTCTATTGTCTTTGACCTATATTTGAAGTAAGGATTCCTAAATTTAAGACCAATAGTTTTCCTTTGTTGAAAAACCTGTACTTTTTCCTCTGCATTTTTAATTGTTAATATTACCCTTCTCATTATTGTTCTATTGTTAATTGTTAATATTACCCTTCTCATTATTGTTCTATATTATTGTTCTCATTATTATTAACTGTGCAAATATATTACTTTATTTATTTATTCATTTATTTTTTAATTCTTCTTTGGACTTATTTTGTCTTTCCTGAAGTTTTTGAGCTTGCTTCTGCCAATAGCTCCCCTGACAATACCATTCAGAGACCATTTTTAATGTTTCCTTGGCTTCAAGATTCTTCAACCAAAAAGATTCTGAAACTAAAAATTTCAGTTTCTTAGAGGAGATTCTCCCACCCTATACCCCATCAATTCTCCCACCCTATACCCCATCAATTCTCCCACAAACCTGACAGAAAGAACTTTTCTTAGTCTTCTTTCTCTAAAAACAGGCATATATTTTCTGGCACTTCTTTATAACATATAATAATATAGAGATATCATTATATATATATATATATAAAGGGTTAATATGCAAAGTAGCTGGGATGCCATAACAATCACAACTGACTCAGGAGGAGGTTGCACCTGAAGATGGGCAGGACGGGACTGCTTGCGCTATGAGGCAAGCCACGGATGGCGCAGTCCTGGAGCGGAGGCAGGGGGGCATGCTTAAGCCACCACTGCTGCCCGGCCCCAGCAGGCCCACCTCTTCATGTGAGCTGCAGAGGAAACACCTTTTCTGACTGCTCATTGGCTTAGCTCCCAATATGCCACTCACAGTGTTCTTGATAACTTGGGTAATAAGAATTCTAGAAGGTGATCTAGGGTTTTTCCACCACACTCCTGTAGGAAAAAATGAAGGTCTGCTGTTGGAGGGGTTAAGAAATGTCATATCCTGCCCTAGCCGATTTGGCTCAGTGGATAGAGCCTTGGCCTGTGGACCGCAGGGTTCAGTTTCAATTTTGATCAAGGGCATGTACCTAGGTTACAGGCTCCTCCCTGGCCGGTTCCCAGGTCAGGGCTCATGAAGAAGGCAACCAATCAAAGTGTCCCTCTCACACTAATGTTTCTCTCTTTCTTTCCCTGTCCCTTCATGCTCTCTAAAAATCAATGGAAAAATACCCTCAGGTGAGGAAAGAAAAAAGAAAGAATGTCATATCCTATGAAAGATACATCTTGAAAATGCCTAAAGAAAGTTGTCATTTTTTTGTGGTGAAGGGACTGAAGTTCATGTTGATGAAAAAACCTTGGCAGCCAGCAGTTGCAGCAGCAGCGAGGTGATGTAGGTGGCACCTTTCCCTGATCAGCCCACAGAGGGAGGCCAGACTGCGGCTGAGGCCTGCTCCCCATGGGGAGCAGACCTAAGTCATCAGTAGTTCATCCCCTGAGGACTCCCGGACTGTTATATTGGGCAGGCAGGGCTGAGGGACCTCCACAGTGCACGAATTTTGTGCACCAGATCTCTAGTCTATATATATAAAAGAGTAGTATACAAATCGACCGAATGGTGGAATGACCAGAATGAACGCTTGACCAGTAGTTGTAAGGTGCACTGACCACCTTGTGGTTCCTCCCTCAGGCGGGCAGGCTCCAATCCCTTGATGGCAAATGGGGAACTGGGGTTGGGTGGTGGTGGGGGATGGGGCTGGCTGCCAGCAGTCAGGGTAGATGGCCCTGATCACAGGCCAGGCCTAAGGACTGTACTGTGCATAAATTTTGTGCACCGGGCCTCTAGTATTATTAATAAGTAAACTAGAGTTTATGTCACTTCAGCTGTCATAGATCTTTTCTTCAGAATCAAATGATTCTGTTGCTTGTTTTTGTTTTGTTTTAATATATTTTATTGATTTCAGAGAGAAAGGGAGAGGGCGAGAGAGATAGAAACATCAATGATGAGAGTAATAGAAGAACTTGGATTTAACATATAGTATAAAGTTAAATAAAAAAAACTGATATGGTATTAATCAAATTTATATAAGAGAATTGCATGGTATTTGGTTTCTCACATATAATTTAAAAATCAGTAAAAGGAGTTATTATTTGATAAGTAATGCAAGTGAAAATTTTTTTCAACTGAAAAATTAAAAATATACTCCTCTATATACCACACACACACACACACACACACACACACACACACACACTATACTTCAGACAGAACAGAAAGTTAAAAAGAAAAATTTTAAATAATTCAGCAATTTAAAGAAAACATGGGTTAATACTCATTATCAAGACAATAAAGTGATTCTAAGTATAAAGACAAATAAAAGTAATACCCAGAAAATAATTTATATTTAAACTAGATATAAATTAAAACTACAATATTTGCATAACATCATATGAACGTATACGGCAAATGACAAGCTCAGAAAATGTCAATAGACATGACAATAAGTTGTTGATATTATCCTAATATATAAAAACTAAAAACCCAGAGTTTGTAACTACCAACCAAAGGCTGGACTGAACACCAAAAGTCAGTCCTGCAGTAAGTGCTGGGTTGCCATGGTGACCCAGCACTGACTGCTGCCATGTGGGCATGGGCACAGTGACTCAGCACTGAATGGTGAGGGAGCTGCAGATCAGGCCCAGAGAGAGGCCTGAAGAGAGAGGCAGCGTCTGATCCACAGCCTCCATGGCTGCTGTTGATCAGCCATTGCCGCTCTCTTTCTCTTCAGGCTTTACCAGCAGCCATGCCTCTGTTTCTCTGAGGGCCTCCATGGGGGCTGCTGATCTGCCCAGCCTCTCTGATCAGCCCCAGAGATAGGCCTGGAGACACTGACTGGCACAGGAACTGACCAATCAGAACCAAATCCGGGTGAACTGTGAGATGCCAATGGCTGCCTAGGAGGCGGAGCTTTTAATGCTGACTGGCATAAAAACCGACCAATCAGAACCAAATTGGCTGTCAGGGGAGGGCAATTGGGAGTGAGATCAGGCCAGCAGGGGAGGGCAGTTAGGGATGATCTGGCAGGCAGGCAGAGGCAGTTAGGGGCAATTAGGCATGCAGGTAGATGAGCAGTTAGGAGACAGAGGTCTCAGATTGAGAGAGGGATGTCCCCAGTTGGAGAGGGTTCTGCACCATCCCAGCCACTCCAGGCCTCTGGGCTGCATGGGAGGGCGGAAAGGAGCCTCTGGCCAGAGGGAAGGCCGCGCCAGCAGCCAGGGGAAGGAAGGCCGTTCTTTCACGAATCTTCGTGCATCAGGCCTCTAGTAAAACAATAAACATGTAAAAAAATTGACCAAATTCATTATTACTCAATGATTTACCCAAATAGTTACTTTCAATACTAAAATTTTGTCAAAGACTTTATTTTCTTTAATGATAATTTCCATACTAGTGAAGGTTTGGTAGGATAGGTGATACTGATACAAAAATTTTGGATTGGAACCTAGATTCTTTGTCTGCCACAGTCAAAGAATGAGTCCACAGACAGAAGCTGGTATAGCAAAGGTGGAGATTTATTGAAGAACAAGTGCAGACTCCCACGCGGGGAAAGGGAAGGATTCTCACAGCACAGACTCCCATGTGGAGAGGGGAAAAGACTTCTTGTTTCCATGGTTTATAAAGGCTGCAGTTCCTGTGTCCTGATATCCCCTCTGATTGGTCAATATTCCCTTTCAAATTGCTTACTATAGTAACTCCTGAGGCAGTCCTCCCATTCCCTTTGGGTTTTCTTCCTCCTTTTTTATTCTGTAAATGTAGACCTCTTGGCTACTCCCAGTTCCCTTAGCTTATGTAGATGTAGCTGTTGCCTCTCCTTTGTGTTATGGAAGCATACCTGTTATTGCTTCCTTTGTCCTATGTAAATGTAACTGCCCCTGGTTTCCTTGTCTTATGGAAATGTCCCTTTTCCCAGTCTGTAGCCCTGTGATTTTTCCATGGTCCCCCAATTCTAAAAATTCCCTAAGCCTGCCTATATTTCCCTAAAATTCCTGTTTCAATACCAGGCACTTTTGATGTGAAGATGACTTGATTCAATAGTTCTGAATCACATTTTGGTCACATGCATCAAGAATCCTCAGAATGACAATCTCCTTTTACTGCTAAAAATAGTTTTAAGTATTTCTCTTACTTGTTTTTATACCACACAAAAAGAGAAATCACCTTAATACAGTAGATAGGGGTATTGTTTGAACAATTAAAACCAATTTATTTAAAAGGTTGATTCTGTGGATGAGAGGGGCCACATGCTAACCTGACATGCTCAGGGACGGCCTGCATGGTGGTCTTGCAAACTCAGAGACCTAAAGTAACCACAAAGGATGGTCTGAATTTAAACTTTAACTAAAAGCAGTTATGGTGGGCAGTTACATCCTAGGCTGGTATCTTCACTGACAAGGTCAACTTTTACCTTAACTGAGCCTATCAGTCTTTTTGCATCTATGATAACATACCTTTGATGTACCTAGGTAACTTGTAACTTCCCTTTTTCTGAACCCATTGGGGCACAACCTAATGTGCCTGGTGCCAGGACAGATACCACAAATTCCTTCATTGTTATTATCATATTAATTGTTCCTGCCCCCACCTAAGTATGTGTCTATCAATTTATTTCATATCCAGTCCCAGAGGTTTCTCCACTTTGCTTTCTCCTACCTCTCTAGTTTATCACCAATGGATTTCATGTAACCCACCATATATCCCTCCCTTTGATGCAATATATAACTACAAATGTAACGCGCCATTCTCCAGAGCATTATCTCAGTTTGTTGAGGTTCTGCTTCTTGGCATATGTCAATAGTTTGGCTGAAATAAACTCACAAAATTATTTTACAGGTTTGAATGGTTTTTACATTAACAATTCTATGTAATACTTTGCATAATATTTTCAAACAGTGTTTGATAACACAAGAAAATACTTCATGATTCACTGATTAATAAAGTGAGATGAATATTATGTATAGTAAATGGTAAATGTACTTTGTGTGGATACATATTTTTTAGAATAATAGCTTATTCTGTTCTCACAGTGTCAGGAAAAGAAAGGGTAAAACTGGAGAGAGGGACTAGTTTAGAGATAAAAGGGCTCTGGTGGACTTTCTTCCAATGGTCAGGAGGATACTAGAGTGTTGCTTAGACTGCTTGCTATCCTGGAAGTTCTGCAGGGTGAGGGTGGCATACAGGTGCCACAGGTTAACAAAGGTCCCAGACAGACACAGTTGTCATGGGATGCTTCCTTTAGTCAGAAATAGTAGTACTGTCTCATTTTGATAGCATAGTGTTCACCTTTGGTGATGTTTTCTCTTTTTCCTGTTGAAGATTACTCTAGAACTTTCAGGGTAGTTCTGTTTTACAGATTTAGAGTAGAGTTAATATACTAATCCAAATGTAGAGAAAAAAGGATGCTGGTGCTTTAAAAATAAACTTGGTACATTCTTATATTTTCACCTAAATTTCCATACAATTAAATGATTTCATATCTATATATAAAAAGGTAATATGCAAATTAGTTGGGATGCCTTATGGCATCAAGACCGCCTCAGGAGCAGGTTGCATCACGACTGGCTCAGGAGGAGCTGCGTACAGATGGGTGGGAGGGGACTGCTTGCTGCCTCCAGCGCCAGCAGCCACAGGGAGGCTGGGGCTGGGGCTGGGAGCAGGCTGGAGCAGAGACACAACATATAGGGGCACCTGCTCGGAACCTGCATGGCATGGCTGGGAGTAGGCCCCCAACAGTGACACACAGGGGCGCCTGCTTCAAGATGCCACAGCCAGACTGCAGCTTAGGCCCACTCCCCCTAGTGCATAGAATTTGTGCAATGGGCCTCTAGTATATCTATGAAGATGAAGTAATTAAGCATTAAGCTTTTCCTTTCCCCGTAGCTTTAAGTTAGCAACTTAGAAATTTGAGATCCTTCTGACGCTTTTGTAATGAAAATTTTGTTTTGGATATTAAACTGTTTATTCAATCAGAAAAACACTCACTAAGAGTGTCCAGAAAGAGTACTGTTCATGCATGTCTATTTACCCCTGAACATTCAATCTGTGGCTAATTATGTGTTTAATACTCCTAAGTTAACCTGACACCTATTAGCCTGAGCTGATTGCTTAATATTTGGTGACTAATGAAAAAGTTAAGTTCAATTCAATCTACCATCTACACTAATGAAAGGGTAATATGCTAATTAGACCGGGTTGACCGGACATCTTCCTGTTGTTCGGTCTGCCTTCCAGACAAAGCCACCGTGGTGGGAGTCAAGCCAGAGGTGGTTAGGGGTGATCAGGATGGGAGGGGAGGCTGGTTAGGGGCAATCAGGCCATCAGGCATTGGGATTAGGGGCAATCTGGCAGGCAGGCAGAGGGGTTAGGGGCAATCAGGCAGGCAGGCAGGTGAGCGGTTAGGAGCCAGCAGTCCTGGATTGTGAGAGGGATGTCTGACTCCTGATTCAGGCCTGATCCTTGTGGGACCTGGCCTAAACCAGCAGTCAGCCATCCCCCAAGGGTTCCTGGATTGGAGAGGGTGCAGGCAGACTGAGGGACCACCACTCCGTGCATGAGTTTCATGCACCAGGACTCTAGTTAGGATACAATCTATACACATGGAAGTTTGACCCAAACATTTTTCTAAGTTTGCCAGGCAGTTATATAGCCCAAAAGCCAACTTCTTACTTGTTGGTACAGGACAACTTTAAGCCATCTATCTTGTATCTACTTAGTGGGCTTAGTTTTTTGAACAGATAGCAGGAGCAACAAAAGATGGCTTGATCTCCATTAACTCTATCCCCATTCTTGTATATAAACAATTAAAATTGTCTCAATACAATGTGAAGTGTTAGGAAAAACATAGCCTCATGCCTGTGCTTTAAGCAGATTATAGCCATCATATGGCCTCAGAGAATTTTTTGAGCTTTCACAGAGCATTGGCATGAACCTTACGGGATGTCACCTAGGAGGTTATCCACAGGTGATGAGAAGGCATTGGAGATAAACTTGATTACTCAACATTTCAGCCAAGGCCCATGAGTGCCAATGAGAATAAGGCTCAATAATGACATAAAAAAACTATATAAATGGTCATGGCCAACATGATTCAGTGGATAGAGCATCAGCCTGTGCACTGAAAGGTCTCGGGTTCAATTACCCATCAAGGAAATGTACCTGAGTTGCAGGTTAAATCCCTGGCTGGGTAGGGCTCCATGTGGGAAGCAACTAATTGATGTGTCTCTCTCACATCAATTTTTTTTCTCTCTCTCTCCCTCTCCTTCTCCATCCTTTATACTCTCTCTGAAAAGCAATGGAAAAATATCCTCAGATGTGGATTGAAAACACACACACACACACACACACACACACACACACATGCACACACACTACTGTATATAAATATATTATTATCACATAAAGTAAATAAAATACTAGAGAATTATGATAAGCATTATAGAATTTTGAATACCTGTCCTCTAAAATATGTTAGCTCTCCCATGCTGAATAAAGCTTTCCAAGCAAACTATAAAAGGCAATACTATAAAACTATAAAAGGCAAAAGGCTTCTCCTAATGAATCTATAATTTCCAACTCATATAATATGATGCTTAAATAATTTACCCTAAGAGAATTAGACCACACTTAAAACAAAAGTTAATTTATATTTGTTGGAAGAAATAGCTACTTCTCTAACACACTTGAGTTCTGTCTCCAAACTCCAAATACTAGACTATGATTTTTGAAACTTTATAGATTATTTCTATGATGCCATAAAAAGGTCATTAGCATATGGTTTAGTGGTTATATTCAAGAGTCAGAAGTCTTGAATTATATTCTTCAACATGTAAATTATTCCTTTTTTTTATTTTACTATGGAAAATAAACTAAATAATCAATGGATAAATGTAGTTAGTTTTGAATATAGCCTGATGATACTATACTGGTCCTTTTAAATAAGGTCATCAGTTTCAGCCTAACTTTAATCCTCTTCATTCTAGGGCACCACACTTTGACAAGTTCAGGAAAGGAAATGTGGGTAAAATAAATAGAATTCACAAGTAGAAAATATCTTTTGTTGCCTTGCCTGGTGTTGCCCAGTGGCTAGGGTGTCAGCCCTCACACCAAAGGGTTTCAGATTTGATTCCTAGTCATTGACAAGTGCCTGGGTTGTGAGTTTGATCCCAAGCCCTCATCAGGGTGTATTCAGGAGGCAACCAATTGATATGTCTCTCTCACATTGATGTTTCTCTCTCTTTTTCTCTCTCTCTCCCCCTCTGTCCCTCCCTCCCTCATCCATCCCTCTCTCCCTTTCCCTTTTCCTTTCTCCCTCCCTCCTTCCCACTTTCTGTAAAGATTAGTTTAAAAAAAGATCCTTGGGTGAGGATTAACACAGACACACACACACACACACACACACAAACACACATACACAAATATCTATCTATACTAATAAAAGCCTACGTGGTCCTTGTGCCCTCATGCACAATGTCATCACAAGATGGCCTCCACAAGATGGCCACCACAAAGATGGCCACCACAAGATGGCCACACACACTGCAGAGGTGGGTCCTGGTGGAGGAGGCAGGTCACGGTAGGGGAGGACAGTTGTGGATGATCAGGCTGGCAGGGGAGGGCAGTTGGGGGCAATCAGGCTGGTAGGGGAGAAGTTAGGGGGCGATTAGGCTGGCAGGCAGAAGTGGCTAGGGGCAATCAGGCAGGCAGGCAGGTGAGTGGTTAGGAGCCAGCAGTTCCAGATTGTGAGAGGGATGACCGACTGCCAGGTTAGCGGGATCAGGCCTAAATCGACAGTGGGACATTTGTCCCCCAAGAGGTCCCAGATTGGAGAGGGTGCAGGCCGGGCTGAGGGACACCCTCCTGTGCACAAATTTTGTGCACTGGGCCTCTAATTGTTATAATTAAGCATGAGAGTAAAATCTAGAATAGACACAGAGATAATATGAAATCCATCACTATTTCAATTTTAACATGCCCTCTGTTTATTGTCTCCACATGAAAGTATCCTATACTATTATGTTTTTATTCTTTGGAAATTAAACATCTTTCTTTACATTCTTTTATACCTGGCTTAGTCTCTAGCCTATTCAAAATTGACTCTTTCGAAATGTAAGAGATCCTTCTTTTTTACAGTTGCATAGTATTCCATAGTGTAAATGTACCATGGCTTTTTTATCCACACATCTGCTGATGGGCATTTGGGCTGTTTCCAGATCTTAGCTAATTTAAATTGTGCTGCTATGAACATAGGGTGCATATATTCTTTCTGATTGGTGTTTTGGATTTCTTAGTATATACACTGAGTGGCCAGATTATTATGGTCTCTGAACGCATAATAATCTGGTCACTCAGTGTATATCCTACATAATAAAAGGCTAATATGCAAATTGCTCCCTTGACCAGGAGTTCGATCAGCAGGCAGGCCGGCTAAATGCCCATGTCCCCTCCCCCTGGAGAGGCTGGCCAGACCCTACCCATGTATGAATTCATGCACCGGGCCTCTAATACACACACACACACACACACACACTGAGTGGCCAGATTATTATGGGTTCATTGGTCATAATAATCTGGCCACTCAGTGTATTCCCTAGAAGTGGGATCACTGTGTCAAATAGCAGTTCCATATTTATTTTTTTGAAAAAACTCCATGTTGTTTTCCATATACTGCACCAGTCTGCATTCCCACTAACAGTATACTAGGGTTCCCTTTTCTCCACATCCTTACCAGCACTTGACATTTGTTGATTTGTTTATAACATTGTGAAGGTGTGTGATGATACCTTATTGTCATTTTAATTTGCACCTCTGTAATGATTAGTGACTTTGACCATTTTTTCATATGTCTCCTGGTTTTCTGTATGTCCCCTTTGAAGAAGTGTCTATTTAGGTCCTTTGCCCATTTTTTTAACTGGATTGTCTTCTTTTTGTAAAGTTGTATGGAGTTCCCTATAAATTTTGGAAATTGATCCCTTTTCAGATTTGTCATTGGCAAATGTGTTCTACATACAGTGAAGAGTATTATGCTAAGCCAGTCAGAGAAAGATAACTCTCACATGATCTCACTCATATGTGTCATCTAATGAACAAAATAAATGGATGAACAAAATAGATCCAGAGTAATAGAAGCATGGATCAGAATGAGGAATCTCAGAGGAAAGGCAGGGGTGGAGGTTTGGGTGAGGAGAGATTAACCTGAAACTTATATGCATATATGCATAGCCCATGGACACACACAATAGTGTGGTGATGATCTTGGAAGGGTGGGTGAGGGATGGAGAGGGTCAATGGAGGGCAAAAGGAAGCACATCTGCAATAATCTTACATAATAAAGAGATAATATGCAAATTGACTCTCATGCCCTCACATCACAAGATGGGCGCCTCCACGTTGTCACAAGATGCCCATACCCATGTCATCACAAGATGGCCACCTCCATCATCACAAGATGGCTGCCACAAGATGGCTACCCTCACGTCATTACAAGATGGCTACCCCCACGTCATTACAAGATGGCCACCTCCACATTGTCACAAGATGGTCAGCAGGGGAGGGTAGTTGGGGGTGATCAGGCCGACAGAGGAGCAGTTAGGTGTCAATCATGCTAGCAGGGAAGTGGTTAGGGGATTATTAGGCTGGCAGGTAGAGTGGTTTGGGGAAATCAGGCAGCCAGGCAGGCAAGTGGTTAGGAGCCAGCAGTCCTGGATTATGAGAGGGAAGTCAGACTGCTGGTTTAGGCCCAATCCCACAGAGACATCTGACAGTCCGACATCCCCCAAGGGGACCCGGGGCAGGATGGGCTGAGGGACAACCCCCAGTGCACAAATTTTGTGCACCAAGCCTCTTGTTTAACAATAAAGATAAATTTAAAAATTAATTAAAAATGAACTCTCATAACAAACTTAAAAGTATAATGTATTTTTACTTATTGAAATTTGCCTTGGGTCTAGAAATATATCTCATATCTTCATTAGCATGCTTTTTGTTTACCCCAAACTTTCTATTTTAAGAACTTTTGATAATTTTCTACTCTATACTTGCCCTCAGATTCCACACAAATTAGTAAAACCATCCTAAAGATTCAGCCTTCTATTATTTTCTTTAATATACTTTATCTTCATACCGACACCCACTGCCCTGGTTTCTAAATTTATATACATAACTTCAAAGATTCAAGTCCCTACCTACTCTCCCTCCCTAGGGTTTACTTCTAATTCAATTTATTTTAATAAGACAAAAATTACTTTAATTTACTGTTGCTAGATGACTTGCGTATCTTTGTAAATGTAATTTATTCATTTAGTACATTTAGTCTTTCTATTATGCTTACTTTTTTGGATATTGTTAAATTATAGGTATTACCAATAACAAAATAACTATAAGGACTATGACTCTAATACATTTAAAAAATAATCAACACCAATAAAAACTCCTACAGCCAACAAAGAGAAGAAACAAATAAAAAAATTGCAGGTAATTCAGTCATTTAAAACATCTTGAGATAAAAATATGAAAATATAGCTGAATATATAAATTATAATTCACAAATAGAGTAAATAGTATAATTTGAAGATAATTTCAAAGACATTAATGTAAAAATAAAATTATGGAATATTACATTAAAATCTACACCATGAAACAGAAGCAAAATAAAAGTTGGAAAGGTAGGAAAAAAATCCAAAAATTAATGTACTAATAAGATATTCCTCAGAATTTAAAAATGTAACACTGGGAAAAAGTAAGAAATCTGTTTTATTTACTTACTTACCTAAAATAACGGACATTGATTAATTACCCACTATTTTATCTTAGCTATAACTTCCAAGATTCTCTGGAAATAAACTCTCCTTTAAGATTATCATTAATACTAATTACACATATATATTCAGAGTACTTGATTCATTAAAGAGTTAACTAATCTAACATCAGGATGATGCTTTTAGAACACAAACTTTAAGGGAAATTTTTTGGTTATAAAAATATAAAGCATTAAAATGTTACATAATTAATTAATATTGATTTAGAGACATAATTTCTTATTGATTTAAAAATATTATGATAATTTAGTCACTTTAATGAAGTGAATGGCATTAATTTACTAAAATATTGCCTGAGTTACTAATGTTGATTTGCTCTCTTCTTTTGTGTCCAAGTCTTACATTAGTCACAATTTTGGCCACATTTTGAGATCTGAAGAAATTTGAAATTACAAAGAATGCAATTATATTGACTAACTTCATTTTTTCCTTTGGAAAACTTTGATGTCACCTCCATATTATTCTCCTGTGAGCTAATGCTCAGAATAAAGATGAAAGCACTATAATAAGCATCTTTATGAAACACCTTAATATTTTTGAAGTTTAATTAGAATATTCAATTTATATAATTAAACATTGCAACAAATTATTTGATAATTTAGCATAAAATAGTGAACTTTTATTTGATAATTAGTGAAATTTTATGCCCTAAACAGTTTGAGAGTGTCATTTTATTTTTATTTATTTTTTAAAAATCTTTATTGTTCAGAGTATTATAGATGTCCCCCCTTTTTACCCCCATTGTTCCCAGCCACCTGGTTTCTGCTCCACCCCAGGCCTTCTCCACTCTGTTGTCTGTGTCCTTAGGTAATGCATATATGCATATAAGATCTTTAGTTAATCTCTTTTTATCCCCCCTCCCTCTTTCTCTCTGAGGTTCATCAGTCTGTTCCATGTTTCCATGCCTCTGATGCTATTTTATTCATCAATTTATTTTGTTCATTAGATTCCTTGTTCATTTATTTTGATTTTCAGATTCAGTTGTTGATAGATATGTATTGCCATTTATTGTTCATATTTCTTCTTCTTCTTCTTCTCCTTCTTCTTCTTCTTCTTCTTCTTCTTCTTCTTCTTCTTCTTCTTCTTCTTCTTCTTCTTCTTCTTCTTCTTCTTCTTTTTCTCCTTCTTCTTCTTCTTCTTCTTCTTCTTCTTCTTCTTCTTCTTCTTCTTCTTCTTCTTCTTCTTCTTCTTCTTCTCTTCCTCCTCTTCTGCCTCCTCCTCTTCCTCCTCTTCCTTTCATTAAAGAAGACCTTTCAACATTTTATGTAATTCTGATTTGGTGGTGATTAACTCCTTTAGCTTTTTCTTATCAGTGAAGCTGTTTATCTGACCTTCAATTCTAAATGATAACTTTGCTGGGTAGTATAATCTTGGTTGTAGGTCCTTGCTAATCATCACTTTGAATATTTTTTACCACTCCCATTAGTACTGCAAAGTTTCTGCTGAGAACTCAGCTGACTCTTGTGCTCCCTTATAGGTAACTAACTGTTTTTCTCTTGCTGCTTTTAAGATTCTCTTTTTGTCTTTAACCTTTGGCATTTTAGTTATAATGTCTTGGTGGGGTCCTCTTTGGGATCCTCTTATTTGGGACTTTGTTCTTCTTGGACTTATAAGTCTATTTCTTTTGCCAGGTGGTGGAAATTTTCTGTCATTATTTTTTCAAATAGGTTTTCAATATCTTGCTCTCTCTCTTCTCCTTCTGGCACTCCACCTCCCCCCAATGTCCTAATGTGAATAATAGCATGCTTAAAGTTGTCTCAGAGGCTCCTAACACTATCTTAAAATATTTTATTCTTTTTTATTTATGCTCTTTTGATTAGGTGTTTTTTGCTTCCTCATATTCCAAATCATTGATTTGATTCTCAGGATCTTCTACTCTACTGTTGAATTCCTGTAAATTATTCTTTATTTCAGTTAGTGTAGGCTTAATTTCTGACTAGTCCTTTTTCATGTCTTTGAAATTCTCACTAAGATCCTTGAAAGCCTTACAAAGTCCCTTGAAGCTCTCATTAAGTCCCTTGAAGCTCTCATTAAGGTCCTTGAGCAATCTTATAATCATTGTTTTGAACTCTGTATCCAGTAGTTTACTTTCTTTCATTTATTTCATTTGTGACATGTTTCTTTGTCTCTGCATTTTGGCTGTTTCTCGGTGTTTACTTCTATGTATTAGGTAGAACTACTATGTCTCCTGGAATTGGTAGAGTGGCCTTGTGTAGCAGGTTTCCTGTAAGGCCCAGTGGCTCAACATCCCCAGTTACCTGAGCTGGGCCTACTAGGTGTACCCCTGTGTGGGCTGTGGACAGTCTTGTTGTAGTTGAGCCTTGACTGCTGTTGGTGTCACTAGGAGGAATTCATCTCCAGGCCAATTGGCTATGAGAATCAGCTGTGATTACAGTGGAAGATCTGCTGTGCAGGAGACAACCCTATGGAGCATGACTTGTTTCAGTGGGGTTTTGATGTTCACTAAGTCTGACCCTTGAGTGTGTCACTAATGGATGTGTAGAGTTGTAATTTGGTATGGTCTGAAGCTGTCCACCAGTGCACTGGCTCTGTGGCCTCCTTGGAGGTGCAAAATCAGCCACTGCCTGAGGCCACCTGCCAGGAACTACAAAGAGAACTTCAGATGGCTGCTATTCGTATTGGGTTTGGCAGTACCAGGTGAGGCCCAGCTATGAAGCAAAGCAGGCTGGTGCTAGTGCCTTGGTTTTGGGCATCTTATTGATAGGTATGGGACATGCTGACATCAACTGCTGCTTGTTTAAGAGATTTTAGAAAAGTCTGAAGCCTGAACGAGGACAAGCCACTCATATGGAAAAGCCACTAAATAGCTTGGGTGGGGCTGCAAATTGAATTGGGAGAGGGGGTTTCAGAGAATTATCAGGTGGAGCAAACAGTATCAGCCAAGGTGATGGAAACTCAGATATGAATGCCAGTCAGCTCTGAGAGAGGGGAGGTCCTAGCACAGGAAAAATGACCTCTGAATGCACCCCTGTCTGGGAGAAAGCTGCCCCTGAGTTCCTGTCATGATGCCAAACAATCCAGTTCCTCCCCAGATGTTCCAGGTTCCTTTCAAGCTTCCACCCCAGTTTTGGAGCCCAGATGAATTAAGTCTGTGTAAGTTTGTGTGCCAGCCCTTTAAGAGGGACACCTGGGATTCCAGCAGCCTCTGGATCACTCAGCCACAATCCTCACTGGTGTTTATAGCCCAAAGTTAGGGGGAATTCTCTTCCCAGCATTTGAACCCTGTGCTGAGGGCCCTGGTGTGGGTCTGGGACCCTTTGCTCCTCATGGGAAAATTGTGCAGCCACCAATCTCTCCCAATTAAAAAAATGCCACATGGAGGTGTGAGACCAGCCATTCTTCACCTCTGCCCCTCCTATCACTCTCAATGTGTTTTCTTCTTTACTTCTCTAGTTGTAGGACTTCCATTCAGCCAGATTTCAGGCAGTTCTGAATGGTGGTGGTTCTGTATTTTAGTTGTAACTTTTAAAAAAATATATTTTATTGATTTTTTTACAGAGAGAAAGGGAGAGGGATAGAGAGTTAGAAACATCAATGAGAGAGAAACATCGATCAGCTGCCTCCTGCACACCCCTTACTGGGGATGTGCCCACAACCAAGGTACATGCCCTTGACCAGAATCAAACCTGGGACCCTTCAATCCACAGGCCAATGCTCTATCCACTGAGCCAAACTGGTTAGGGCTTAGTTGTAATTTTTATGTGGTTGTGGGAGGTGGTAAGTACCGCTATTTATTTACACTGCCATCTTGGTTCTCCTAACAGAGTCATTTTACAAGGCAATTTTTGTAGTGCAGAAATGGCCTTCAAATTGTGAATTAAGGATGTTGATAAGGCATCACTAAGGGTAGTAAGACTTAATAAGAGTCATTTCCCATCTACTTGAAAATAAACATTTCATCTTAAATAATCTAAACACATTTTAAGGGAAAAATTAGACTTCTCAGTTAATAAAGACCAAAAACTTTTAGCTGAATTTGTCAGAAACTAATAATCATGTTTTTCTGAAATAGTGATGTCATATAAGATTGCATCCTCAGAACATCAATTAATGCAAATGGTGAAAATAATTTTAAAATCACTCATTATGAAGACCAAATTATGCTCACTGTATTTTCTACTTTTCAGATACAGTGACATCTTATAAGTCAGTCTTTCTCAGAGTCTTACTTTCTGATCACATGCTTTAAAATTACTTGTAAGTGATGGGTGGAAGGTGAAAACTATTGAGATGTTTTGGCTCTACACAGATTTCCTGAAACAGGATTGAAAGCCAAACATTAACTTGTTTCTGAGTTAATTCTGATGTCCACTAAAGTGTGAGAAATATTGTTGGAATCATTTGGTGTCATTATAAACATATTGAAAATACTTCTTCAAAAGAAAGGTTTGTCTACACTGTACTATTGATTCTTGAATAAAAAAGATTAGGGAAAGTAATAATACAATTGGACCATAGAACTAGAATTAAGAATGTTCAAGTTGCATTGTTTCAAATAATCTGCCCAAAACAGGATTAGATTGTTGGTGTTTATTTTTTTATGGACTTCAGTAGCATGCAAACAAGTAAAGTTGATTTTTGGATCACAAGGTCAGATATATAAGCAGTAGTGTATTTGAATCCAAATAATAATTAATACAAATTTAAATTCCCATATTATTAGAAATTAGATCTTAAAAAATCAAAATACATTTTTATTCTAGTTCTTGAGTGCTTTTTATTTAAGCATTTACCAGTGAGTCAATCAAAGAAAATAACAGAGTACTAACAGTGCACCAGTATAAAATTATTCCTATCCTTGAGGCATTTAAAGTAAAATGAGGCCTTGACCGGTTTGGCTCAGTGGATAGAGCATAGGTCTGTGGACTGAAGGGTCCTAGTTCGATTCCGGTCAAGGGCATGTACCTTGGTTGCCGGTACATCCCCAGTAGGAGGTGTGCAAGAGGCAGCTGATCGATGTTTCTCTCCCATCGATGTTTCTAACTCTCTAACTCTCTATCCCTCTCCTTTTCTCTCTGTAAAAAAATCAATCAAATATATTTTTTAAATAAATAAAAAAATAAAGTAAAATGAGCTTAGGTTTACTTACATTTTACAATAGCAATTTATTTCTTTCCTGATTTAATACAGTAAAATGTAAATTAGTTCTAATTTACATTTAAAACTACAAGTAAAAAACTACAAGTAAAAAGTCATGATGAAAAAACTCTCAAAAACAGAAATGCAAAAAATGAATAGAGCCAGCTTTATCTATTCACAATTGCCAAGGATGTATGGACTAATTCATTTGACACAAAACCTTTAGTTCTGTCAGGATAGCCACCAATGGGAAGGGAATGTTAAGAAGTTTTTAAAGGAAAATCTAGGAATTAATTTGAGTAAGTGGAAATAATTGTAGAGAGGATGAGAGATGGAAATATTGTGTGAACACTGCAGTGAGCTGAAAAGAGAAAATAAATTTCTTTTCCTAGAGAATAGCAAAAGAAGGATACTTAAGCACCCTAAAATGATGGTTTAAATTCTATGTAATTTTATATAGTATTCTAGAGGCCTGGTGCATGACCGGTGGGGTCCCTTGGCTTGGCCTGCACCCTCCAGCCATCTGGGACCCCTCAGGGTATGTCAGACTGCCAGTTTCAGCCCGATCCCTGCAGGCTAGGCCGAAGGAATCCATGCACTGGGTCTCTAGTATGCATATAAGATCGTTGGTTAAATCTCTGCCCACCCTAAACCCCCTTCCCACTGAGATTCATCAGTCTGTTTTATGTTTCCATGCCTGTGCATTGAGTGTCTGCCCCCTGGTGTTCAGTGCGCCTCATAGCTACCAGTCAAACGGTTGAATGGTCAAATGGTCACTTAGACTTTTATATATATAGATAGATAGATACATATGTATTCCCAATTGCAAAACCCTATACTCTTATTGTTATCATTATTAACCAAAATGTTATCATGTTAAAACTCATGAACACAACCAGCAGTGTGGTGGTTGCCGAAGGAAGGGGGTGAGGAGAAAAGGGATCTTAATATAGTAAAGTGACAGAAGATTTGACTGAATGGTGGACACATTGTGCAATGCACAGAACTTGTACATAGAAACCCACATCTGAAACCTATAAGTTTATGTTGACTGTCACCCCACTAAACTTAATAAATAAATATTAAAAAATGTTTCAGGTTACTAATATCCAGACACAAGTTGTGTGTCCTAAACTTCAATTCATTTCTGAAGTCCTATCTGCCTGGAGATAGTTTCAGATTCCAAAGTTTAAAGTTTTAGTCCTACAAGACTGCATTCCCCTCTTCCCTCAACTGTAGTCAAAATCCTAGGTTGTCACAATCAGCTACAAATTGAAGATTCCCATGACCCCCCCTCCCCCAACCAAGGATGCCAATCCCATTCTGACTGATAGGCTATAGATCAGAGATGACCCCCTCCTTGGATTTGGTTAATTTGCTAGAGTGGTTTACAGAACTCAGGAAACTCATTTAGTCACTAGATTACTGATTTATTGTAAAATAAAACTGAAGAAAAAATGTCATAGAATAAGGCATAGGAAAGAGTTTGGCAATGTTATGCTCTTTCCCAGATCACCTGTCCCCAAATCTGCAAATGTTCACCAACCAACCCAGTCTTTTTGGGTTTCTGTGGCGGTTTCATTACCATCATGATTGATTTAATGATTGGCCATTGGTAATTGATTCAACCTTCATCCCCTCTTTCCTTCTTGGAAATACAGGGAGAGTCCAACCCTCTAATCACAGGGTTAGTTCTTCTGGCATCCAGCCTCCATCCTTAGTGAGGTCCAAAAGTCACCTTCTTCACGTAACAAAAATACCTTTACTACTCTCCTCACATAGGGAATGCCAAGGGTTTCAGGAGATCTGTGCCAGGACCAGGAACAAAGACAAAATATATATATTATTATAAATCATAATAACATATGTTAAAATGGTAATAAAACTTCATACCACTCATATTTTTCATAGCTCTCAGTGTTAATCACCATATTTTCAGATACCAAAATCTCAGAAATATGCTATTTTTATAACTTTATTTCTCACTTTTTCTCTCAGTGTGTATGTTATGCTTATAGCACATATATCTTGTTTTAAAACTTGCTGTTTATACATCTATTTAAAAATATAAAATTGAGTGCTCCTAGCCTAGAAACAAAGTTTCCTATGAGAGTTAGTAGATTGATTTGTTATGAACCACACAGATGGTCTAAGGTCACCTCTTTTCTATTCTATGTCAGTAGCAGGTAATTCTAAAAGGTATGTGTTAAATATAAGTAAATATTTTCATAAGTAAATGTAGGTTCTCTTGGTACTTTTTGTATCTTATTTCAGCTTTTTATTTAGCTACTAGAGGCCCAGTGTACGAAATTCGTGCACTGGGGGGAGGGGGTCCCTCAGCCCAACCTGCACCCTCTCCAATCTGGGACACCTCGAGGGATGTCTGTCTGCCTGTTTAGGTCCAATCCCTAAACAGGCAGTCTGACATCCCTTTCACAATCCAGGACTGCTGGCTCCCAACTGCTCGCCTGCCTGCCTTCCTGATTGCCCCTAACCACTTCTGCCTGCCAACCTGATCACCCCCTAACCACTCCCCTGCCAGCCTGATTGATGCCTAACTGTTCCCCTGCCAGCCTGATTGTCCCCAACTGCCCTCCCCTGACAACTCAGTCATCCCCAAATGTCCTCCCCTGCATATTCCCTCTTTATTAGATAGGGTTTTTTTCTTTAACATATTGGACAGCCCTAATTGGTTTGGCTCAGTGGATGGAGCATCGGCCTGCAGACTATAGGGTCCCAGGTTCAATTCCGGTCAAGGGCATGTACCTTGGTTGGGGCACATACCCAGTGGGGAGTGTGCAGGAGGCAGCTGATTGATGTTTCTCTTTCATGGATGTTTCTAGCTCTCTATCCCTTTCTCTTCCTCTCTGTAAAAAATCAATAAAATATATTTTTAAAACAGAAACATTTAAGATTCCTCTATATCTGCCTGGCTGGTATGACTCAGTGGTTGAGAATCCAGCCCAGGCTGCCGCCACTGGGAGGGAATTGCGCTGTGGTGAGTGAATTTGTTTTTGATTTTTATAAAGGGTCAAGAGGGCCTCTGGGCAGCATTCTGCCAAGCCGCTTACTCTGCAGACTCTCAGCAGCAGCCCTCCCTGAGACTGGGGTACTCTGGTGAGGCTGAGAGGACTGGGCGTCGCTACGGGTGCTGCCATTTTGTTGTGGAGTGATGGTTAATTTGCATATTACTCTTTTATTAGATAGGCTTACCCTAACCTCATCACAGAAGACTTCCACACCTTCATAGCTGACTCCAAATTTACCATTTCCCAGTTCTTTATGTATATATCTCCTGTTGCAATATATTTATATTAAAAGCATATATGGCATAGTTTGTATATTCAAAGCAAGATACTGAGCATTTTAAGAGATCCAAAATTGAATTAAAAAATGGTATCTGATCTCAAAAAGTTTCAAGAAGAAGACAAATATGCATTCTATAAATTAAAAAAAAAAGACTTAAAATTCAGGGCTTGGGGAAGATGGTTTAGGTTGATGTGGTAAAGTACCAAGAGTAGTTTCAAAATGGGACAAAAAAATCTTATCATTCCATAATTGGAATTATGATTTGTGGACACTATTAAATCTTACTCATTGTAAGTAGCACCATTATAACGATTTTATTCATCTACCTTCTTCAGTGGTCACTGTGTTGGTCTGTACTCTGATCCACACAGTTGTGGTTGTAAATCCCTAATGATGGTAGTTATTATATAAATGTGTACTATGGTCTTTATGTTTTATTGCCCCCAAATTAATAGGTTGAAATCCCAAGATTAGTAGGAGGTGGTGGGCCTTTGGATGGTGCTTAGAACATGAGAGTGGAACACTCATGAATGGGATTAGTGGCTTACAAAAAAGGCTCTAGAGCAGTGGTTCTCAACCTTTCTAATGCCACAACCCTTTAACACAGTTCCTCATGTTGCGTTGACCCAAAACCATAAAATTATTTTCGTTGCTACTTCTTAACTGTAATTTTGCTACTGTTATGAACTGTAATGTAAATATTTGTGTTTTCCGATGGTCTTAGGCTCTACAGCAGCAGTTCATGACCCACAGGTTGAGAACGCTAGCAGGGTCAGCTAAGACCATCAAAAAACACAGATATTTACATTATTATTCATAACAGTAGCAAAATTACAGTTATGAAGTAGCAACAAAAATAATTTTATGGTTGGGGGTCACCACAACATGAGCAACTGTATTAAAGGGTTGTGGCATGAGAAAGGTTGAGAACCACTGGGAGAGATCTCTAGCTCCTTTCACAAAGTGAGGACACAGTGACAAGGCACCAATTATGAACCAGAAAGAGGGCCTTTACCATAACTCAAAGAACTTGGCACATTGATCTTGAACTTCCTTGCTTTTAGAACTGTGAATAATAGATTTTTATTGTTTACTAGAGGCCTGTTGCATGAAGATTTGTGCAAGAATAGGTCTTCTTTACCCTGGCTTCGCTCCTGACTGCGGAGGAGCCTGCAAGTCCTCACATCTGGCCGCCCAGGAGCCTGCTAGTCTTTTGCTCCAGGCCAGAGCACTGCTCCTGTAGCTCCCTCCATCCCCCCGCCCTTTCTCCTCATAACAGGCATCCCACCCAGCCTGGCCACTCGCGCCTGCTTATACAAATTAACCCTCCATCTTGTTTGGGTTGATTTGCATACTCACTCCTGATTGGCTGATGGGGTCACAGAAGTCTGGTCAATTTGCATATTTCTCTTTTATTAGTGTAGATCAGCTACCCAGTCTGTGCAATTTTTTAATAGAATAGTTTGAACAGACTAACAGAGTATCTAAACAGTTATCTAACACCTAATATGAAATAAGAACAATTGAGAGGCCACTGAGTCATTTATTTCTGTATCCCCAGTAGATAGTACCAGCTCCAGGATAAATTAAATATTGAACTAATGGTTGCAGAATTGAACAGGTTTGATGAAGGGAGCCAGAGATTTTGAAATATTCTCTTTGAAATAAAATAGAGGGTTTTAGGATTTGGATATTTCCTGTGAACATTTTCTAGGCCACTCCACTTAAAAATTAATTCAAATAAAAATAGTTGTAATCACATTCAATTACATTTTTATATTTGAATTGTTAAATATGACAATGTGTCAATTTTATTTTCTTAACTCAAATTGGAAAAATAAATTGGACCCACTTTATTGTTTTCTTATTCTATACCTTTGAAAATCTCAACATCCCTAGGAGTCATGAAATGCTATATCATGCCCTATCTTATAGGTACCCTTGATATTTCTTTTCCTTATAAAGGAAAGGCAACAACAAACCGTAGCATAAAACAACTCTTTCAAGGAGAACTCATAAACTACAGGTTACCTGCATTTATGTAATAATATACTTGGAGTACTTGCTGTTGACTTTTCCATGTATTCACATGTTATGTTGCTAAAGTTATTTATAAATATAGAGAGATTATCCATTCTTTTGAAAAAATAGTTTTATTTCTTTTGTGGTCTTTTAAAGTTTGGTACTCATGTAAAGGTCAGGTGGAGAGTTATTTATGACTCACTTTACTAACCTATAGAAAGAAAAATATTTGCTTGTATTTTGATTAGGTGGCATTTGGAAACGCTGGTTTTTGAAAGCAGGTTCTTAGATGTTAGTGATATGTTAATGACAGAGAACCTAGCATATGGGTTAGTAGATAAGACTCAGGGAGGTGATGGGTGTTAATCCTTAACATGATATTGCAATTAGGTAGACAAAAATGAAAGATTATTGTTAGTAAATTACTTAAGAAGGAAGCTAATGACATTTTGGTTTGGAAGCAACTTGTGACAAGTTTATACCTAGCAAATAATCTTGGTAAACTCAAAATAAATTTGTTAAGTTAACAATTATAATAATCAGATTTATGATATTGAAAAACATCCTAGAACCAATCATAGCATCAAGAGTCTAATAATTTTAAATTATATATACCAGCAAACAATGTCTCAAAATATAAGAAGCAAACACTAATAGAATTGAAGACAGAAATAGACCATTCTACAATAATACTTAGAGACTTAAATGAACCACTTTCAATAAAGTAGAGTACTGACTTTTCAGAAACAGAAACAATTATAGAAGAATAGTAGAAACAATTATACAGAACACAAACTAGATAGCTTAAATGGAAGTAACAAATCAGAATCACTAAAATTACCTAAACAGAGTCAAGAGAAAATAGAAAATCTCAACAGATCATATCCAAAACCTCTCAACAAAACAAAAAGAAGGATTCACTGGTGAATTCTATGAAATAAAATTTAAATTATTAAAATAAAAATTAACAGCAATTATTTTTAAATTCTTCTGAAAAAGAGTGAGGAGGAAACACTTTCTAACTAATTCTAAGAGATCAGCATTACCTTATACCAGAGCTAGATAAAAGCATCATAGAAATATGCACTATATCCATTGTGCATAGTTGCAAAATTTCTTAACAAAATATGAGCAAAACAAATGCAACATTATGTTAATAGGATTATACACCAGGGACATGTGGAATTTATCACAGAAATGCAAAAAAAAATCATCAATGTAATACACCATATCGCAGAAATAAGTTTAAAAAATGAACAAAAAATTTAAAAATCCACATTATCACCACAATTAAATTCACACAAACATGAAAAAAATTCAACAGCCTTTTATGATGAAAATACCAGAAAACTAGGAACAGGAGGGAACTCCTCAAGATAAAAGCTAGTAATTAATAATCTACAGTCTACATCTTGAAAAATTAAAAGCTTTTCTCTAAGATAAAAAAGAAGACAAGGATGCCATTTTCAGCACTGCCAATTGATATTATACTGGATTTTCTAGCCAGAACAATTAGATAAGAAAAGGAAATAAAAAGCATACAACTATGAAAGGAATAAGTAAACTATCTCTATTCACAGATACATAATTCTACATGTAGGACTTCCAAATAACTTACAAAAAAGCTACTAGAGTTAACAAATTCAACCAAGTTGAAGGATACAAGGTGAA
The DNA here is from genome assembly GCA_026230045.1 of Corynorhinus townsendii. Taxonomy (NCBI): domain Eukaryota; kingdom Metazoa; phylum Chordata; class Mammalia; order Chiroptera; family Vespertilionidae; genus Corynorhinus; species Corynorhinus townsendii. The sequence continues at coordinate 109,609,805 of JAPDVU010000001.1, read as the reverse complement.
TACTCACAAATCAAGCATTTATTTGAAAAATAGCAGCAATAAGGAAGCCACAAGGGAAATTAAGGTAGCTATTCCAATTGCAATAGTGCCTAAAAGAAAAAGTATCTAGAAATAAATTTATCCAAGGAAGTGAAAGACTTCTTCATTGGAAAATAGAAAACAGTGTTGAAAGAAATTATGAAGATATAAGAAAATGGAGACATCCTGTGTTAATGGATTGAAAGACTTAATATCGTTACCATGTCAATACATCACAATATGATTTACGGGTTCAATGTAATCCCTATCAAAATTTCAACTGCTGTTTTGCTGAAATGGAAAAGCCATTCCTCAAATTCAGATGGAATTGAAAGGAGTACTGACTAGCCAAACCACCTTGAAAAGCAAGAACAAAGTTGAAGAACTCACACTTCCTGGTTTCAAACTTACAAAGCTACAGTAATCAAAATATTGTAGTACTTACATAAAGATAGGCATATAGACTAATGGAATAGAATATAGAGTCTAGAAATAAACCCATACAACTATAGTCAACTGTTTTTGACAGTGAGTCCATTCAATGGGGAAATAATTGTTTTCAACAAATGGTTGTGGGTAACTGGATTATCACATCTAAAAGAATAAATTTGGAGCTTTATCTCAAATTATACATAAAAATTAACTCAAAATGGATCAACCATTTAATTATAAGAGCTAAAACCATAAAACTTTAAAAATAAAACTTAGGGCTAAATCTAGATGACCTTCAGTTGGGCCATAAATCTTAGATGTGATGCTAAAATAAAAATAAAAATAAATAAAAACACAAAATAAAAGGAAACAATTGGACTTCATAAAAATTAAACATTTTGTCCATCAAAGCATAATATTAAGAGAGTGAGAAGGTGAAGATTGCAAAATTGTGGCAGAGTATGTGGAAGCTAGACTGACATGCTCCCAGGACCAAAGTGGAGTTACAACTAAAATACAGAAAAAACATCCTGAATAATCAACTGAAGACTAGCTGGAGAGAACCCTTATAACCAAACAGAAAGTGGAGACTGCATGGAGATGGTAGGAAGAGTGGAGGTGCAAAAGGCCTGGCCAGGCTCCAGCAGATAGCAGCTGAAGATTTCTGGAGGGATATCTAAGCTGTATATGTGTGTGTGTGTGTGTTGGGGGGGGGGGGGCGCGGTTCCCACTGAGAACTCTGGGGTCCAAGCTCCAAAATTTGTCCTATAGCCCAGAGCACCAGAACTGAGAAAGGTGCCCACACAATGTGAAAAGCAGCAGGGGTGTTGTCTACCAGAGAGAGATGGCTGGAAATTCAGGTACCCTCTTTAAAAGCCAATGCACAAAATTTTGTGTGCAACCACTCACCTTGGGTTCCAGCAGGAGGGCAGAGTGTACTGGATCTGTGTGAGCAGAAGCCAGGGTTGGGGGCTCTGGGTGTAGAGCTTAGAAGGCAGACACCCCCTTTTCTTGTGCTGAACCATTCACTGCAGAGGACATCTTTCTCAGGTACAAATTTACCACCCAGGCAACTTGCCTAGGAGAATGGAGGGAAGCAATTGGACCACCCTATTAGAAAACCCCTTGCCAAATCCTGTGGAGTTTCAGAGGCCCATTAAGAGACTGAGAATAACAATCAGCCTGCAGGTAGAAGCAATTACCCCACCCTGTTGGAAAATCTCTTGTCCTACCCTGTGGTTAATAGCCTGAGGCAAATCAAGAGTGAATAACAAATGGACTGCAGGCAGAGGTGGGTCTTAGGAGGATTTGAATCTTTGTCTTTGCCTGATCTAATTCAGGGACCAAGGCTAGGAAAGCAGACCTTAGTGCACATCTTGGTCCTTTCAAAGGCACTCAGCCCCAGTAGAGGAAACCACTAGCTTACCTGATAGCTCCAAACATGGTACAAAAGCCAGTCACATATAGCATCTGACATTGTCCTGAACTAAGATTGGGAGTTGTAGCAGATCTACCTAATACACAGACACAAACCCAAAGAGGCAGCCAAAATGGGGAGACAAAAAAACAAGCCCAAGTTGAAAGAGCAAGATAATTCTCCAGAAGAAGAGCTAAATGAAATAGAGATAAGGAATATGTCAGGTATAGCGTTCAGAATAATGATGGCAAGGATGCACAACAGCATAAGATGTAGTAACTATGAAAAAAGACCAGCTGGAAATAAAGAATGACAAAGAACACTTGGAAGGAATACCTACAGCAGATTAGGGGAAACCAAGGATTGTACCAGTGAATTAGAAGATATGGTAGAGAAAAATCATACAATCAGAGAACCAAAGAAGAAGAAGGAGAAGGAAAAAAACACAATTAAAAAACAGGAGGACCACTTATGGGAACTATGGGACAACATGAAAAGTAACAATATTTGCATTAGAGGAATTCCAGAGAGGGAAGAAAGTGAGAAAGGAATAAAAAAAATTGTTTGAAGAAATAATGGCAGAAAACTTTCCTAATCTGATGAAGGAAAAAACCACACAACTTCAAGAGGCATGGAGAATCCCACACAAGAAGAACCCAAACAGGCCCACCCTCAGACACATCATAATTAAAATTCCAAAAATTAAAAACAAAGACTAATATTAAATGCAGCAAGAGAAAAACCATTTGTTACCTACAAAAGAGCCCCCATAATGCTGTCAGCTGATCTTTCACCAGAAACTCCACAGGCCAGAAAGGAATGGCATGAAGTACTCAATGTAATGGAAAGCAAGGATCTGAAACCAAGTTTACTATGTCCAGCAAGGCTATCATTCAAAATAGACAGTCAAATAAAGAGCTTCCCAGACAGAAAAAGGCTAAAGAAGTTTATCGACACCATACTAGCATTACAAAAAAAGCTAAAAGTTCTGCTGTTAATGAGAAGAAATATATATAGAGAGAAACACAGGCATAAAGAATTAAAATGCCAATAAATGTGCACCTATCAATAATAACCTTAAATGTAAATGGATTAAATGCTTCAGTCCAAACACGTAGGGCAACTGAATGGATACAAAAACATGATGCAATTATATGCTGTCTACAAGAGTCCTACCCCAGAACAAAACACTTACACCGGATGAGAGTGAAGGCATGGAAACATTTTTCCATTCAAATGGAAATAAAAATAAAGCTGGGATAGCAATACTCATATCTGACAAATTAGGCTTCAAAATAAATGCCATCACAGGAGACAATAAAGGTCACTACATACTACTAAAGTGATACCTCCAAAAAGAGGGTATAACATTGGTAAACACCTATGAACCCAATATAAGAGCACCTACATATATAAATAAAGTTCTGGAGGACTTTAAGTGAGAGATCGACAACAATAGAGTCATGATAGGGGATTTTATCACCACGCTGATTTCAATGGATCAAAAATTTAAAAGGAAACAGTGACTCTAAATAAGACATGGGCTCAGATAGATTCTATTGACATTTATAGAACATTTCACTCCAAAGCTGCAGAATATACATTATTCTCAAGTGCACATGTATCATTCTCAAAGACAGACCACAAAACAAACCTCTACATGTTCAAGAAGATTGAAATCATATCAAGCATCTTCTCAGAACACAATGGAATGAAATTAATAATCAACTACAATAAAAACACTCAGAAACCTTCAAACACATGGAGGCTAAATACCATGTTATTAAACAACTAGAGGCACGGTGCACAAAATTCGTGCACAGGGGGATGTGTGTCCCTCAGCCCAGCCTGCACCCTCTCCAATCTGGGACTCCTTGAGGGATGTCCAACTGTCCGTTTAAGCCTGAACCCTCCCAAGGGATGTCTGACTACCCTCTCACAATCCAGGACTGCTGACTTCTAACCGCTCGCCTGCCTGCCTGGCTGATTGCCCCTGACTGCTTCTGGCTGCCAGCATGATCAACCCCTAACCACTTTCCTGCTAGCCTGATGGATGCCTAACTGCTCCCCTGCCAGCCCGATTGCCCCTAATTGCCTTCTCCTGCTGGCTTGGTAATCCCAAACTGCCCTCCCTTGCCAGCCTTGTCACCCCTAACTGCCCTCCCCTGCAGGCTGGTCACCCCTTAACTGCCCTCCCCTACTGGCCTGGTCACCCCTAACTGCCCTCCCTTGCAGGCCTGGTCCCCCCAACTGCCCTACCTTGCAGGCCTGATCACCCCCAACTGCCCTCCCTTGCAGGCCTGATCCATCCCAACAGCCCTCCCCTGCTGGCCATCTTGTGTCCACATGGGGCAACCATATTCTGTGTTGGAGTGATGGTCAATTTGCATATTACTCTTTTATTAGATAGGATAGATGGGTTATCAACGAGACCAAGAAAGAAATAAAAATCTTCCTGGAAACAAATTAAAATGAACATAGAGCAACCCCAAATCTCTGAGATACAGCAAAAGCAGTCCTGAGAGGGATGTTCATAGCACTACAGGCCTATCATAAAATAAATAAATAAATAAATAATAATAAACTATTTAACTGTACAACTTAAAGAATTAGAAAGAGAACAAGAAAAGCCCAGAGAAAGTAGAAAGAAGGAAATAATAAAGATTAGAGCATAAATAAATGGTATACAGCCAAAAAACAATACAAAATATCAACGAAATAAAGAGCTGTTTTTTTGGGTTTTTTTGCAAAGATAAACAAGATTGATGAGCCCTTAGCCAGATTCATCAAGAAACAAAGATAGAGGACCCAAATAAAGTCAGAAACAAAAATGGTGAAGTAACAACTGACACCACAGAAATACAAAGAATTATGAGAAAATACTTTGAATAATTATATGCCCACAAGCTGGACAATGTGGATGAAATGGACAAATTCCTAAAAAAATACAATCTTCCAAAACTCTATCAGGAAGAGTCAGAAAACATGAATAGGCCAACAACAACTAATTAAATCGAAGCAGTAATAAAAAAATCTCCCAGCAAACAAAAGCCCTGGTCCCCACCAGATAGCTTCACAGGGGAGTATTACCAAACATTCAAAGAACAAACACCTATCCTTCTCAAACTATTCCAAAACTCCCAAAGGAAGGAACACTTCCAAGCTCTTTCTATAAGCCAGTATTACCCTAATTCCAAAACCAGATAAAGACCCTACACAGAAAGAGAATTACAGGCCAATATTCCTGATGAACATAGATGCAAAAATCCTCAACAAAATGTTAGCATGCAGGATCCAGCAATATATTAAAAATATCATAAACCTTGACCAAGTGGGGTTTATGTCAGGGGTGCAAGGCTGGTACAATATTCACATATCAATAAATGTGATAAATCACATAAACCCAATGAAAATTGAAAATCACATGATCATCTCATTAAATGCAGAAAAAGTATTTGACAAAATCCAAAACCCATTTGTTTTTAAAATATATTTTTATTGATTTAAGAGAGGAAGGGAGAGAGAGAAATAGAAACATTAATGGTGAGAGAATCATTGATCAGCTGGCTCTGGCACACCCCCTATTGGGGATCAAGCACACAACCTGAGCATGTGCCCTTGGCTGGAATCAAACCTGGGAACCTTCAGTCCGCAGGCTGACGCTCTATTCACTGAACCAAACCGGCTAGGGCCCAACATCCATTTTGATGAAAACTCTCAACAAAGTGGGAAAAGTGAATCATACCTTAAAATAATTAATGCCATATATGAAAAACCTACAGCCAACATCATACTCAAGGGGGAAAACTAAAACAATTTTTCCTAAAAACAGGCAAAAGATAGAAATCTGAGCTTTCACCATGCTTGTTCAACATAGTACTGGAAATGCTAGCCACAGTAATCAGACAAAAAGAAAAAAATAAAAGCATCCAAATTTGAAAGAAGAAAGTAAAACTCTTATTATATGCAAATGACATGATATTGTACATAAAACAGTGTAAAGACTCCACCAAACTATTAGATTTAATAAATGAATTTGGCAATGAAGCAGGATACAAAATTAACACCCAGAAATTGATGGCATTTTTATACACCAATAATGAATTTTCAGAAAGAGAATCTAAAAAAACAATCCCAGCTGGCCACTGTGGCTCAGTAGTTGTACATCGTCCTATAAACCAGAAGGTCATGGTTCAATTCCTGGTCAGGGCACATGCCCTGGTTGTGGGCTTGATACCCAGTAGGGGGGGTGCAGGAGGTAGCCGATCAGTGATTCTCATCATTGATGTTCTATCTCTCTTTCCTTCTCTGAAATCCATATATCTATACCTATATCTATATCTATCTATCTATATAAAATCCTATTTACAATTGCAACAAAAATTAAGATAATTAGGAATAAACTTAACCAAGGAGGTACAAGACTTGTACTTAGTAACCTTTAGGACTTTGAAAAAAGAGATAGAGGAAGATATAAACAAGTGGGAGAATATAACTGTGTTCATGTATTGGTAGAATTAACATCAGTAAAATGTCCATACTACCCAAAGCAATCTATAGATTCAATGCAATCCCTATTAAAATACCAAGGACATATTTCATAGATCTAGAACAAATATTGCAAAAATTTATATGAAACCAAAAAATAAAAATAAAACCCAAATAGGTGCAACAATCTTGAGAAAGAAGAACAAAGTTGGAAGGATCCCAATACCAGATATCAAGTTATACTGCAAAACCACTGTAATTAAAACAGTCTGATACTGACACAAGAATAGGCATATAGATCAATGGAACAGAACAGAGACCCCAGATATCAACCCAAGCCATTATGCTCAATTGGTATTTGACAAAGAATGAAAGAGCATACAATTATTCAAGACAGTCTCTTCAACAAATAGTGTTGTGAAAATTTGACAGGTAGATGCAAAATATGAAACTAGACCACCAAGTTATACTATACACAAGAATAAGCTCAAAATGGATAAAAGACTTAAATGTAAATGGTGAAACTATAAAAGTTTTAGGAGAAACCATGGGCAGCAAAATCTCAGACATCTCTCCTAGCAATATTTATGCAGCTAGACCTCCTGTGTCAAAGGAAACTAAGGGACTACATCAAAATAAAAAGCTCCTGCACAGCAGAAGAATCCATCAACAAAATGAAAAGGGAGCCCACTGCATGGGAGAACATATTTGGCAATGATATATCTGATAAAGAGTTAATATCCAAAATATGTAAGGAACTTATACAACTTAACAATAGGAAGATAAACAATCCCATAAAAAATGAGCAAATGACCTAAAAAGACACTTCCCCTAAGAGGACATATAGATGACCAAGAGACATATGATAACATGCTCAAAGTCACTGATCATTTCAGAGATGCAAATTAAAATGACAATGAGGTATCATCTCACACCTATCAGGATGGTTACTATCAACAAATCAACAAATGACAAATGCTGGCAAGTTTGTGGAGAAAAGGGAACCCTCGTGCACTGCTGGTGGGAATGCAGACTGGTGCAGCCACTATGGAAAAATAGGGAGTTTCCTAAAAAAACTAAAAAAACAAAACACACACACACACAAAACAAAACTGGAACAGCCATTTGATTCAGTGATTCTACTTCTAGGAATATATCCTAAGAAACCCAAAGCACTAATAAGAAAAAATGTATGCATTCTTATGTCCATAGCAGCACAACTTACAATAGCTAAGATCGGGAAACGGCCCAAGTGCCCACCAGCAGATGAGTGGATAAAAAAGCTATGGTACATTTACACCATGGAATACTATGCAACTGTAAAAAAAGAAAGATCTCTTACCCTTTGAGACAGCATGGAAGGGCATGGAACCTATTATGCTAAGTGAAATAAGCCACTCAGAGAAAAACAAGTATTACATGATCTCACTCCTATGTGGAATCTATTGAACAAAATAAACTGCTGAACAAAATAAATTTAGATACATAGAAGCATGGAACATACCGTGGAATCTTAGAGGGCAGGCAGAGGTGGGTGTCTGGGTGGGAAGAGATCAATCAAAAAAGTTGAATGCATATATGCATAATGGACACAGACAATAGGGAGGTGAAGGCTTGGGCCAGGGGTGGGAGCAGGCTAGCATGGGTCAGTGGTGGTGGGGAAGGGTATGAAAAGGGAAATATGTAATACTTTCAATAATCTAAATAAAAATAAAATCCTGTGTAAAAAATAAAATAAAAAAATAATAAAAATGAACATATATTAAAAAAGAAAGCAAAAAGGTAATCTACAGAATGGGTTAATATACTGGCAAATGATATACAAACATTAGGGTCTGGAATTCAAGCCATTTCCTTAAGTAGAATTTAATTGTCATGGCCAATTAAAATCTTGTAATTTAGAAAATAGAAACTAACCTATTTCACAGAATTGATGTTTAAAATATATAGAATGTATAGTGGCTAAATAACAAAAGGAGGGACAACAGACTTGTGTTAACATTTTCAAAGGAGACATACAACTGGCCAATAAGTACCTGAAAAGAAGAACAATATCATTGTTATCTGATTGAGATAATTCATACCTACAAGGATGACTATTAAAAAATTAAAAATTAAATGTGTGGACAAAATGGAGCTCTTGCACACTTACACATTGAGTGGATGTAAAATGTTGTAGCCACAGTGAAAAACAATTTAACAGTTCCCTAACAAATTCAACAAAATATCGCCATGTGCTCTAGCAATTCTAACCTTAGGTCTATAGCCAACAATTCGGAAACTGAAACAAATATGTATACTTGTATAAAAATGTTCATTTTAGCATTATTCACTGTGCCTACAAGGTGGAAACAAATGTCCATCACAGGATGAATGGATAAATAAAATGTGCCATATATATGCAAAGGAATAATATTTAGCTATGAAAAGAAATAAAGTTCCAATACGTGCTTCAACATGGATGAATCTTGGAACATTTTGGTAAGTAGGAAAAGCCAGACATGAAAAGACAAATACTATATGATTCCACTCATATGAAATATTGTTCATTGTTTCTTTGTCCTCATAAACATTTCTTCATGCATATACTAGTACATACACATATGTAAACAAGATTGATCCAGGGCATTTGAGTTGTAAAGAAACAGAATTAAGCCAGTTGCCCAAGGTCACAAATCAATTATAACATTTCAACTCAAACCTCTTACTTCTTTTTCAATCATGTATTGCATGTATTAGGGAGTGTGTGTGTATTGCATGTATTAGGGAGTGTGTGTGTGTGTGTGTGTGTGTGTGTGTGTGTGTGTACAGATGTTTAAATTGCTGTTTAGTACAGGTGGCTACTACTACAGATTCCAAGTGCCATTTAATGGCTGGCATTCTGTAACTTCTCTTTGGATGATTGCATATTTAAAATAGTCTACGTGATGTGAAATGGTTAACAGATGAATCTAAATTTCTTAAAAGACAAAGTTTTCTGGCTTTTTTAGTTTTAACTAATTAAAAAAATCAGACTACATATTACTTTTAATATTTGATAACTACCAGAATTGTCAAGGGGCAAAAATAAAATCTGATGTTTTAGAGAACCTTACTTCAATTGTTAATAACAATCCTACTAACATTTCTAATTGAATTTCCTGCTTAAGCCAAGTGCAGTGATTAGTTAGTGTGCATTTTCAAATTTTCCAATATATTTATCCTGTAAGTCCATGGAAATGTAGAGTGGACAAATGGCCAAATTCGCTTAGCTCAAGTCTGAACGCATGCCTGATTGACACCAGGAGCATCTCTTAAATGCTAGGCTTTGATTCTGCTTAAATATGACAGTATTAATATTTATTAGCCATCAAAGATATCTTACTACTATTTCTACTGGTGTTAAATAAGATGTTGTTCATTATTTTCTCTGGAATTGTGCAAAATTGAAGAAATGGGCACTTAAAATGAAACATAAGGCCTAAAATTATTAAAACATCATTGCCCTAGCTCTCCAGAAAAGCAATGAATAAATTTGTATTAATTACAATATGCCTACCTTAATGCTTTCTGAAGTTCCACTAGGAAAAGAGGCCCCTCATCATTTTCTGTCTTACAATGAGGCATACAATGTCTGTAATGCTGTTTAAACAGCTGCAGTGCTCTCCCATAGAAGTGGGTGGACTTCAGTCACGGAAGAAATAGTTACAGTATTACAAAAACAATTTGTAATGCCTTAAGGTTTTTTCACTACATAAATGTAAAATAATATTATTAGTTGCTGCAATCATCATTTCACCATTCATACTTGAAGTGATATTTCCACAAATCAGGCAATGTGCAAATTCTGTCATAGTAAAACATTTATTCATTAAAGTGGTATAGATTATTCAAGATTCTACAGTCTTAAATCATGGATGGCAATGTAACATGGTTTGATACAGAACTCGATGCCCAATATAGGTTTATTTTTTTCCTTCTTTAAAAAAAAAATAATTGTGAGCCAGAAGAAAAACAATTTGGTTTTAAAAGAGATGAACAGTGATCTGATGGAGCCAGTTGCACCGGCATCAGACTTCTGCTTCAGCTCCTATGGACAATTTCTTCTAGGACATCAGTTCAACAATTAGCCTTTGTGAATTGGAACTTTTTAAAATTTTATCCAGTAAAAATATCAGTGGCAACATTTTTTTAGGAGAGAGAAGTGATACTCTTCAGATTAACTCCAGCCTCTGAAATGAAAGGAAAACATATATTAAAAAAATAAACACATAGCTGATAGATCATCGTGCTAGAAATCCAGAACTTGCTGAACTGTAAGAACTCAGGAGGAGCGCCTTGGTGTAAAATACATGACACTCCTCTGAAAACAGCCTAGACATGCACATTAGCACTTAAGATATTGCTTGGTCATCAAATTGGTGGATATATAAAATAATTTTATTTTAAAAAGAATCTAAATGTATTTAGCCTAAAATGCTATACAAGTCAAAGCCAACTTGTGAAATGGAATTTTCCCTTGCTTTGATGTTTCACATGTACATTCTCAAGATAAAAAACATAATGATTTTATTCATTAATGTGTAGCATCTAAGTTATAATAAATATTTATACTGGTTTTTAAAACATGAACATATTACATAAAATTTGTTCATTACATCTAAAACCTAAGTGATCTCTACCTTTTAAATATATTCTGCTGGGAGTTTAGTATAATATTTAAATTTTATAAAATTTAATTATAAATTTAATGATGGTGAAGACAATTATACATACTCAATGATTAGTTCCTTATCAACAGGACAAATACAATAAATGTGCAAACTGACAATAATTCACAAGCAAAGTTAATAGTTAATATGATTTTAAAAGAAATAATATAAAAACCATTATTAAAATATCTAAATATATTAATGTATCACATACAATATATAATTCTATAATAAATTTATAATAATAATAAATGATAAATATGTTTTCCTCTATGTTCTGAGCACTTAATACTTAATACTACATTTAATATTTGTCCAGGAAGTCTATGCTTGATGAAGAGGCAAAGTAATTTTTGAAAACTATACAAATTCATACATTTAAAATAAAAGTAATTTTTCTTCTTCCCATTCAAAAACAACCACATATTTACAACTTAGGGGTTATAAATATATGGCACAAATAAATGATGAAATATAGTTTCTTAGTTATCTACTAAATATTCTATATCAAAATGCTGATGTAGATCCTGTTTGGATAACATGGTGATAAAATTATTAAAGTATATTATGATTATTTGATAAAGGTAGGCAAGATACTGAAATATATTGAAGAAAATATATTTCAACCACTTGGTAATCTAAGTAAGTATAACCAATTTTGGAACAAACTAATTTTTTAGAATTATTGAACAAGGAATTTACACAATGTTGAAGGATTGTTAATAGATAAGAGAGGTGTATCCTATTTGTAATAAATAATTACCCTGGAAATAACTGAAATGTAGGTATCATTTATCATACTTTACCTGAAAGATTATTTTAAAAAATGCAAAATCACTAAATTATAGTGGGATATATCTATATTCCTCTGTTAGGTTTATAGCATAGCCTATTTTGATGAAATTGGACCTCAACAGGATTTTTTTGGGTGTACCTAATATGTTCCCTTTAATAGGAAAAATATTTAATTCCATTATACCACAGTTCAAGTTTCAGAAAGCAACTAAATATAGAAGAAAAATATAGTGGATAGTATAACTTGTTTGACTTTGTAAATAAACCCTTCCAGAATAGCAAACTTTATTTTAATATCAAAAATTACAAGAGCATTAGAAAGAAATAAACACAATAGATTGTAATAATTATGACAAAATATTACAAGAACTAAAAATGATGAATGTGGGATAGATTCAGGGTGTTTCAGTAATGGCCCTCACATAACAGTTAAAGGGTATCATGTACAACATGGTGGATAGTCTTCTTAAAAGTACAAAGTAAAGAATAAATTAAAGCTACCTTAACATTAAGAGTTGGGAAAATGTCCTGATGTTGAATGGATTGTGGAAAAATGCTGTTGCTGCCCTTACTCAGATATAATTAAGAGCTATGAAAGATTTTTATCTTATATAGTTCTAATAAAAGAATGAAATGGTTTCTAAAGTTAAGAGCTGACAATAGGGTTCACATTTTTCCTGATTTTTCTGTAATGTTTAAATAAATATGTCAAAAGTGTGCTTTAATTATTATAAAAATAATTAGATGTTTTCTATATCAGCGCCTATTTATTATTCTTATTTTTTAAAAAATAAAAGCATTGGAGAGATATCTGGATCATATACACACATTTGCTTTGCTGCATAGCTCTTATTTCCTTCGTTTTCATGTGTTTTCACATAGTTATTTAGATTTGCTGTTTATTTATAAACAAAATTACTTTTTATTCATGTATAGATATATTACTAGAGGCCCAGTGCGTGAAATTCATGAACAAGTAGAGTCCCTAGGTGATCAGGGCTGATCAGTGCCTTCCGGCTGCCAGCCAGGGCACTTCCTTTCTTTCTGCGCCACCCCCTGGTGGTCAGTGTACATCATAGTGAGTGGTTGAACTCCCAGTCAGTTGAACTCCACAGGGGACAATTTGCATATTAGCCTTTTATTATATAGGATTAGTTTCTCTAAAAGAACTGCACTTTTTGCATGATTATTGCATCCATAGCAGAGTTTTTCTGACAAAGTTAAAAAAAATACCTTAATAAATGCTAAGCAAAATAATCAGAAATCAAATTTATTAAAATCAAGAGCCAATTATCTTAAATATTGGTGTGAGCAATCACAACATAAGCAATGTACACATATTTTGCTGGTCTGAATACAACAGATATTTTTAAGACATTTTACTTAAGGTATTTGCAGTTTAAATGCAAACTAGCCAACTCTTCTTATTTAAACGGCCAAATTAGCATGCAGATTATTTTACCAGGTTCATTTGAAGCATAAAAATCTTTCAAAAATAAGGTTAATTTACATGTAAGTGTCAGTTTACTTGTAGAGTAATTATCACTAACTTATCACTGATTTCTCTCTCCTTTGCTCTTAACTCATTTAGTGATTTAGATTCTCATGATTTCATTATAGAAGTATTGTATGTGATACATTTAACTATTTTAAGCTCACTCTATATCTATACACTACGAAAAAGATCTTAAGGAAGAAAATAGACGTAAGGCATATTCTGGCTAATGGAAATAAAATAAATGTATTAACCCTTCACCCTCAGATAAAAATTATCTCAGTGGATACCTAAGTATGGAAAAATACACCTAAACGCTAACTGGATGAAACTGTTCTGCCCTCTTTGTACTTTCCTATTAGAGCTTGATGTTCTAATAGGGACTGTGGTGTAATCAATTTGAAATTGTTGCCTTGGAAACATTTTTATATATTAAAAGGAACATAGGTTTATTGCTTACTTTTATTTTCTATTTACAAAAAGAGCATTTTATTTAAATTTAATACAACAAGAAGTATCCAAAACTTTGGGAAATATATTTGTGTCTGGGTAGGAATAGACGTGTTAGAATCCTGAAGAAACTATAAACTTAAGATTAAATTTTGTATGCCCCTTCAAAAAGAGTGGGTCAGCTGTGAGCACAGCTGGAATCTCTGCCAGCTCTCCTTCTCCCTTCATTCACACGCAGAACGTCCTGCTGACATGTGAAAGGCCAGGAGATGACTCAGAGCACACAGGCCATGGTCTCCTCACAGGGACACCACTGCATGGTTGTGCTGACAGTTGTAGGGACTGTCGGCCTGCTGCAGCAGAAACCACTTACCAAGTAGAAAGATGAATTATACTGAGATCATATGGTGACTTCAATCCAATAACAGAATGTAGCAAGGAGTTGGGTAACTAGTGAATGATGTATTGCCTCTAAATTTTGTTAAAGTACTTCTTAGCGTGTGATTTTTTTTTCTAATGCTTGTAAAAAGCAAAAATAATTAGACAACATGGAAGGACTTCTTTTATGACATGATGACATAGTCAGTTGTTTCATAAGATAAACTAAAAAGAGACTCAACAAAATATTTTTTAAAAGGTGACATATTTCACATATACACATTCACTATGTAAATTTAATATAAAACACACATACATACACATGAATTGACTGCATGTTCAAATGATGAATCACTGAAAGATTATACCTCAGATTATTAGCGTCTGTGTCTAGGTGTTGGACTATGATGGATTTATATTTACTTTTTAACTATAGTTTTTGAAGTTGCTATAATTAATACTAATTACTTTAGGACAAAAATGTTATTATTATAAATCTTACTTATCATATTGGCAAATCCTGTGCCGTCTCCGGCAGTACACAGACTTTAAATTCGACTTATAAGAATGTAGTAAATAAATAAACAAACAAACCCAATAATATGTAACATGTCCCATGAAATGTGAATGATTGGGATTCAGACTGATTTCCTGCTTCCAAATCTTGATAGAACATTTAGCATCATTCTGGACTGAACTTCTGATGGATTAACCATTTAGCTCCTTACACCTTTCAAAAAATTATCTTAACTTTCAGGACAGCTAGTTGTCCAAAGTTACATGATACTTTTTAAATACAAACAAAAAAAGGAAGGAAAGAAGGCGGGGAGGGGAGGAGGGAGACAAAGAGAGGGGTTAAGATTGAGAAGGAGAAGAGGGGTGGTGGTAACTCAGTGCACCTTCAGGCAGGTCAGTTCAGTACACAAAAAAGAACATAAAATATGTGGCAGACACTGTGCTATTGCTTGTTTCTAGTGAGCCATCTGCTCTTTTTTTTTCCAACATAGAAATGGAATCCGAATTTCAGCAAAGAAATGATGCATGAAAAACCATTTGTTTGATTTGGAGGTATAATTTTTTAGTAGTAACCTTCAATGACTGTCCAAGTTATTGAAAAATGTAAAAAACAAAAGCAAGATCTTATTTTTATTACCAATAAATAAATCAATGACCTATTTTAGAACTTTTAAAAGCAGGACATTTTTCCTGTGCCAAACTTTAAGCAAATGACTGATGATTCCAGCTGTTTGAACAGATTGCTAAAGTGCTATTCTGCTCTGGAAACACACTTTCTGATCCAATTAAAATGCAGGAATCAAATACTCATTTGAAACTTAAAAAAATAAAAACACATCAAGAAGAGTAATTTGTTGCTGACAAAAGGATTCCATGAATATTTCATGGATTGTCTTTTGCTCCATTTTAGAGCAGCTTCACTCATTTTAGATAAGAGAGAAACACTCCTGCTCCTCCACTTTAATGAAATGTAAAGTATCATCAACTCCTCTTCGGATGTGGATGTCAAGGATAAGAGTGAACAGATTCTTATTAAGCCACTGTCTTCCCACTGGAAAATATTTTTAAATACTCATTATATCACGCATGACTCCAGCGGTGACTCAATCATATCAGTGTTCCCTTTATTCTTACAGCTTGAGTCAGATATGTTCACTTAACCAGAAATATGTACACTTAGGAATTGGAAATGCACTTAACTGAACTGAACTTCATTTTTTACTGTTGACATTAAGTTGTAATTGAAATTTCAATAAAGTACATTAGCTAGCAAAACAAAAATTTAAAATTCATTTATAAAAGAATATACCCATTTAAAGTGCTGATGTATGTGACAGATAAGAATCTCACCTGTGTTTCCTGGACAATCTGGTCAATATTAGACAGCAAAGCATCTGGGAATAAAATTGTCAATATCATGAACAATTCATTTTTGAGAAACAGACCCTAAAACACTTGTCACTGAAATCTTGATAAGATTCCTCTTAACAAAGATTTATCCACACTTTTTTCTTTAACTTACCAGTTCTTGGGTTAATTGCAATTGACTTTTATAATTCTCTATGGCTACTTACTGATACATAATACTATAAAGGTAGAATTTTTAAGAATATTACTTTAGTTCCTAAAACCAGTAATTATCAATATGGAATGCACTTTTCCTACAAGAACTTTAATAGGAGAATAAGGCTTCTATTCATTTTCCCTGCTCAAAGTTAACATATCAACTACAGTATTGCATTTCATTAATATGAAAGATATGTCAAGGGAAAACAAAATCCAAAGGAGAAAATGTAATTTCACAGTATTCACCACACAGAGTATAAAATAATCATTTGCAATATAAGCCATTATTCATTAACCCCACAAATAGCATGTTTTACTATGTACCCATTTATCCTTATATGAAACAGTAATGTTCTAAATACAAACATCTTGCCCTCAAATGTCTGTATGTATATACTAATTGGCTATAAATGTTTAATATCATTATGTAGCCCTGTATAGCACACATTTTATTTCTTTCCAAAATATTTTTGAAGCAATTATTTATACTGGTCATTAACAAGTGACACATGATAAAGAAAATTTAGGTGTCTCAGGAAAGTCATTCTCAGGGTTCACAGGTCAGTGTGATGAGAATAGTACAAAATACTTATAAAACTCCAGCACAAATATCCATATAAATTTACAATGGCCTCTAGAGATTAGTTTTTACATCTCTAGATTATTGAAAGCAATATTAAGACATGTCCACATTATACAGAAGAAAATGATTAGGAAATTGCATTATGGCAGAGCCAACATAGTATCCTATATAATAAAAGGTTAATACGCAAATCGACCGAATGGCCGAACGACCAGTTGCTATGATGCTCACTGACCACCGAGGGCAGACACTCAATGCAGGAGCTTCCCCCTGATGGTCAGTGCACTCCCACAGGGGGAGCACCACTCAGCCAGAAGACGGGCTCATGGCTGGTGAGTGCAGCAGCTGTGGTGGAAGCCTCTCCCACCTTTGCGGCAGCACTAAGTAGCAGAGAGCTGAGCAGTAAGGAGCAGCAACGAGGCAGGCAGTAAGGAATGAGGGCTCCTGGACTGCAAAAGGGATGTCTGCCTGCTGGCTTAGGACGTCCCACGAGGGCTCCCGGCAGATATCCCCTGAGACTCCTGGACTGCTAGAGGGTGCAGACCAGTCTGAGGGACACCACTGCCCGCCACCCAGTGCATGAATTTAGTGCACCAGGCCTCTAGTTTGTAATATTTGATAAAATTGCAAAATTTTAACATTACCTTATCTAGGTAATTTCATACTTAAATATGCACCCAGTAACAAACTGCTATTTCTTACATCCCTCTTCATATAGTACCACATTTTTAGTATAACTCAATTGCAGTAATATGTTTATCATTATTTCTACATTGAGTGATCCCCTGTACTGATACAAGAAGGATAGTTTCTAATACAAAACAACAACAATAACAACAACAAGCATGCACACACACAAAAAAACCTAAAACAAAGAAAAAACAAAAGACAAAACAAATTTTTTTTTATAATCCCAGCATTATTAATCTAGGATGAGAGGGAAATGATTGAGTAATCTGAGAAACTTTCCTGCTTCCAAATCTTGATAGAACATTTATTTAGGTGTAAAATTCCAGTCATTACATTTGGTTTATTTGCTCTTTTATCCATGAAATTTTAAAAATGAGATATTTCTTACCCATAACTGTAACTCAACTAACATTTACCTCACAAACATAATAAGTCATTATTGTCATTATCATCATCATCATCAACTGAGGAGGATAAGAAACTATGCCTTTCCCATCTAATCCACCTCTCTGTGAAGTCCTTTCCCCCAAACACTTCACACATAGGCACCTCCACATACAGTAAAGTAGAGATACTATTGGACTCTCCCTGAGACCCACAAAAAGGCTTTGCAAGGAAAAGGAGGAGATAGTCTTCGTTCTGTCTAATCTAAATGAACATTGCCTTTTTAGCATTATAGAATGGAAGTGGAATTCCATCACACCGAGAAGAGAATGGTCTCAGATCTGCAGTCTTTTTTAAAAACATCCCATTTACCTTCACAATTATATGTACAATAAGTTGTTTCATGTTTCTGGAACTTTGTTAGCTATTGGTATTTTAATGATTGTTTTTTAAGTTTATTGTTGTGAGTAAACAGGGGTGAAATACTAAAATTTAGGAAATGGAAGTCAATTGATATGAACATTGTGATAATAGTTCTATTATTTTTTAGCTTTATAAATGAAACATTTAGTTTTCCTTCATTATTAATAAAAACAAATAAACTAAATTAAAATTTAGTTTAGAAGTAAGAATTTTATGAGTGCTTTAAAATAAAGTAGAACATACTGGACGAAAAAAGATAAATGGAATATATGTACCTTAAACAAATTCCTTAAATTTTTGTGGAGAAAATATGTATTATTCTGTAGCAGTCTCGTTATGTTTATAGATGGTATACAATAGTCCCATAACTTATATTCTAAAATTTTTTAGTAAAATATATATCTATAAAGCAGCTGTAATCAACTGCCTGAAAACATAAAATAGGTTATTGTGACCTCAAGTTTACTAACTATATTTAATGAAAACAAACAACATAAGAAATAAATTGGCCACAATGAGGGTGTTAAAAGTATCTAATTTAAATTATTGTATTTATTGTACTTCTGTATTAATCTATTTTAGATTTAAAATAAATAATATTCTCCAAAACAAATTTTGTTTTCTTTTAGAATTTTGAGGCAACTTTCAATGCTTCATTATCCCTTTATGACACTCAGATATTATATATGCTTTTTAAAAAGATGTACTATAATAGGATTTTGACATTTTCAAATTGGAGACAATTATTCAAAATAAATAAAAAACAACAAAGGAACACATATAATTTAAAATGCTTGAAATAAATCACTGTAAATGTGTTACTGTTAATATATTTTACTATTGAACAAGCTGAAATCATAGTGTAAAATGGCTAAAAATAAAAAAATATATATTATGAACAAGGAAACAAAAACCATATATATAACCTATACATAGTCAACAACACCAAATAGCAAACCATATGTTTTGGGTCATGAAATAGCAAACCATATGTTTTGGGTCATGTACATACATACATACATACATACAAACAAACAAGCATACATGGCTGGTTAAATAAGGAATGCAAGAAATGACAAAGGAAAACAACAAGAAAGAGACAAAGAATTTCCTGCTGATAGTAATATAATATCCGAACCACAGATCTCTTCACTGTGCTCATTACCAAAAGATGTTATTACTGAACCTCCCTTATTTATCTCCATTCACTCATTCATGCACCAGAGTCATTGTGTTTCAGACCTTATATCAGGTACCTTTAATCAATCTCAACCTTCCCATAGATTTATTTTTCAGTTACTTTGCGCTGAAACTACCCTGAGCAATTTTTTTCCTTATACTTATAAACAAACAGACAAAAAAAATTTGATCTTCTTGATAGGTTAATCTTTTGTTAATCTCTCAAAATACAAGCATTTTGAAAGAAGGGAACACAGGACTTTTTATCACTTCTAAGAACAAGCGGGCAAGCCTTTGGTTAATACACACTGAAAGTCTTGAAAAAGTAATAAAAATTTCAATAATTTCAATAGCTTTAGTCAAACAAGAATACATTTCACATGGCTAGATATTAAAGATTTCCAAATGTTTATGAGAAATAAAAATATTTAATAAAAGTTTCAGTGGAAACATAAGCAGGAAATTGATTTTTAAAAACACAGGCAACTGGAAAATACGAAATACATGAATCAGTAGCTTGCAGTAAATATGCTAAGCTGCTGCCTAGGTTGCCTATGATTTCAGAGCCCACTTGTTCACAATCTTTATAATGCCAGAGATTCCTTCTTTGGGGATTCATTTATTTAAGTCTCAAAAGCTTTTCTATATTCATGATTTTTAAATAGTATGTAGGTAAAATCTAGAAAGGGGTAAACTAATATACTTTTCTCAATCATTACTACCTAAGAATTAAGTAATTCATGTTGCATTAAAATGTTTAGTTGGGATTAGAACATTATTACAGAAAGACAAATATCATATGATCTCATTTATATGTGGAATCTACAAAATAAAACAAAATGAAACCCAAGCTCATTGATACAGAAAATGGATTTGGTGGTTGTCGAGACAAGGGAGGGTAGGGAGGGCAAAATGGATGAAGGAAGTCTAGAGGGACCAACTTCCAGCTATAAAGTAAATAAATCATGGGGATGTAATGAACAGCATAGAGAATATGGTTAATAACACGGTATGTAGATTTGAAAGTTGTATTTTAGATGTACTCATCACAAGAAAAAAGAATGATGTAGTAACTCTGTGGTGACGGATATTCGATTGTTGTGATGATAATTTCACAATATATACAAAATATGGAATCATAATGTTAATACCTGGATTATACCACAATTAAGAAAGAAAAAACAGAAAAGTGTGTGTATCAACATGAGTTAAAAATAAATAAAAATACTTAGTTGGTATTAGAGCATTATGACAGAAATAGTGCTGAAAATACACATAGTGTTTTTGATTTTATAAACTACTACAACACGTGATCTCCTTTATTCTTCACAAGAGCTATGTAGCTGACCCGTGCGTGCTGATTTGATTTTAGAAATTGTGAAAGGCAGAACAACTTCAGAAGCAGGGCAGAGAAGGCACTTAGGAAACAGCCAAGCCAAAAAAAAGCCCATTAGACAATTACTTTCAAGACTGGACTGGAAAGTAATCGCTAGCTGCTTTAATCTTGCCCTCTTTTGAATGTCTTCATAATGAGTCATGTGTGATAAGAAGTACTTCTGTAAAGTTAAAATTAACGGAAATTTTTATATATGCCTCTAACAGAAGGAAATTAATGATTGACATTCTTCAACTGTGCTTTGAATAGTATTTCAAGTGATCTGAGTTAATAAAGGCTTATTATGTTATGACTATTTTTTTCTGCAAGTTTCCCACATGAACCTTATTCTCAAAACAAAACCAAAAATGAAAAAGCCTTAATGTTAACCCTCATTTAACAATCTTTAATAAGAGACCTTCATGTTAGCTTATAATGTTGTAAGGTTTTCAACAAGTTGATAGGCACATTTATCTGTAGACCTTAATTTCAGTGAATATCAAAAACACCACATTAACAAGGAGCAATATTATTGCCTGACTAAATTTAAAATCTTTTTTTAAGCAGTATGATTTCTAATTACATTTCATCTCAGGTTTTCATTAAAATAATAAGTGAATTTACTCTAAAAGTTAAACATTCAATTCAGAATCACAGTGTAGGAAGGAAAAATGAAACCACTATCTGGTTAATGAGCAATGACTTTGTATTGTTTATAAATGTAATAAGAAATTCATTTAAATTTTTTTTAAAATTACCTGGTAATAAAAATAAACATCCCTCTGATAAAGGCAGTCTTGTATTTTTGTCTCCCTTTTTAACTTTCATTGAGAAAAATATAAAACTCATTAATTTAGCAAATGTGTATTAAATGTAATGAAAACACTTTCATATGGCCAGGTAGATGCATATAAAATTGTGGCATATAATTTAAAACTGAACTGGATATTTTTATAAATGCAAAATCAATTGCATTTTTTTTTTTGCTTCCCAATGAAAAAGGTATATTCTGGATGAGAAATATCATAGAACCATTAAAGCATCAGAACCAAAAATGTTTTTCAGAAGGGTACTCATTTTAACACTTGTCTGGATATCCTTATTTAATATTTTATTTTAAATAAGTAACAACACAAAGTTGTTCTCTATAATATTTGTCTAAAAACAAACACCATTGTCATTGAGAGAAATAGGCAATCTATTCACTGAAAAATACCAATTATTCATAGGTGGTCCTTTTAAGACTGGAGGAGAAATGTAATTATTTATGCAAGACTTTATTTTTTCCTATGACAACTTTCATTTTGTGATCTGCTATTGCAGAATCTGGAAGCCAGTTCTTTTTGGGAAAGGCACTGCTACTATGTCATGCTTTTTTCCTAATCATTGATATATGTATATATATATATATATATATACACATACACATATATACATACACACACATATATATATGTATGTGTATATATATGTATGTGTATATGTGTGTATGTATACATATATATGTATATATACACACATGTATATGAATGTATATATACACACATATATGGATATATATACACATATATATAAATAACTGTATCCTAGCAAGTTTATACACCTTGGTTCTATTAGCCATGTGTCAGAGAAACAGGACTGAAATTTCAAATTCCAACTTCCTATGTGAGTTCTCAAAATTTTTTCATTAAAAAAAACAGGTTACACAGTGCTTTCTAATATACACTCAGAATTTGAAAGAGTTGTTCTTCCACTACGCCCATCAGAACTGTTGGGTTGAATTAACATCACATTCATAGACATGCTTCTTTGAGAAAATAGTCCGCATGTGCTCGGTGAGTTAACATAACAATAGTATTCCTTTAATTCTCCATTCAGGGAGCACCTGTGCCTTGCTCTGGACCTCTCAGCAGGCAAAGTGAGAAACTTACTTGGCTTTGAATGTGCTCTTTTAGATGCGGGCCCCTCTGTGACAGAATCAGGAGGTCGACTAGCTAACTGCAATGCAGTTGAGTTGTTCCTGTTAGTGTTTTGGGACTCAACATTTGTGACAGCTTCATTCTGTGGTTCGGTACCTGGCTTTGTGCCTGTCTTTCTTTTCTGCTTTTGGGACACAGAAGTGCTTGAAGTCCAGGTAGGAGGCAAAGCAGAGGTAGTGGTAGAGGAGTCCTGACTTGAACAAACTTCTGAAGATTGTATCCCACTGTCACTGGCAACTTTACAACACGGAGCATTCTCTTCATGCCCCACAGCTTGCTTGGACATGGACTGTGGCAGCGTTACACTGCAGCCTTGCATTTGAGCCCCATTCGTTTGAGAGTAGACATTGCTGACCTTGGTGACCTTGTGTTGGCCATTATTGTTACAAACCTTATACCGGATCATTAGAATGATGATGAAAACCAGCACGGATGCTACAATTATTCCACCAATAATAATAATCATGGTGCCTCCCAAAAACTGGGACTGCATGAAATGGCATCGCACGTAATCCTGTTCTGTAGTAAACTGGATGCAACCCACGACTCTTGTGGCAGTGAGAGAAGTAATGCCATCATCGTATATTGCCAAGACACACAAGTCATACATAGTTCCAGCAGCCAGGTTATTGACAAGAAAAGTTTTGCTCGTAGGAGGTATCATTCTGAGGGACAATGGAATTTGTGTTAATATTACAAAGAAAAACATATATACACACAGAGTCATTATGACTTCAGCTCTGTTTCATTTCAGCACTCATTAAGATAAGCTCAATAATAACAGACATGAAATATGGGAAAATAATCTAATCTTATCCCAGTTAAAATGGCTAAAAGTTAATGTTGTATTCTGCACCATGTCTTTGAAAAGCTTATCAATGACATTGCTTGGCAAAGCAGAAGTCCAAATAAAAGCCACTGCTGAGAAATAACTTATGACAAATTGCTTTTGAAAGGTGTGACTGCGACATTATCAGACTGCTAAACAAATCCATTTAGCACTTACAACACCTCTGTGACTAAAAGCCAATTTGAAGGAAAGAAAAACACTGACAATCACATTAGAAACCAGAATGGAAATGCATTTTGGAGTATTTATTTTCCAAGTCAGTTATAAGCTGCTATGGAATGACACCCAGTAAAACTATCCTTAATAAATAAGATCATTACTAACATTAAAGTATTTTTAGGAATCTCACTCCTCTCTTAATCCTTCAAAACGTGGTCCCCTGTATGTTTTTATATGAATATGAGGTCGACGGAAATGTATGCATGATATCCTATAAACATGAATAGGTCAAGACTATTTACCAGAGAGAGCGTAAATCCCTCGACCTCTCCATTGTGAGATGATGGGGTTACCTTCAAAACAGTTTCTAAAATGTGATGAGTCTATAGATATCTCTGAATCCATTACATTACAAAAGTCTTACATGGAAGGCTTTTCCACTAGTAGTAGTAACTTACACTATGACCAAAACTTACACTTAATGTGGGAAAAAAGAGGCTTAAAACTCTATCTTTTCCTAAAAGAAAAATGTTGAAAAACTTAACAATACTAACATGTTGTACAACCTAAGCAATGCTGCCTAACTGTACCAGGAAACTCTTAGGGCAGAGTACGTATTTGTAATTGAAGTCACCACCATTTAGTGAGTGCTAGTAAACAACAGACATTTCTAAGCATTTTATATACATTATAATTTAATTTTTACAATGACTGTATGAGGTAGGCATTATCACAATTTTATACATGACAAACATTAGGGACCGGATTTCAAGCCATTTCCTTAAATAGAATTTAATTGTAAGGACAGGATTAAAATCTTGGAATTTAGAAAACAGAAACTAACTTATTTCACAGAGTTAATGTTTAAAACATACAGAATGTGTAGTAGCTACAGGAAGGTAAGGGGATAGAGGTGGATGTTTGCCTTGCACTGTGGGTTAAAGAACTCATTGCTCAGGTGAAGAGCTGAGTATAACAAAGACCCAGACTACTTTATACTAACATACATGAATCATAGTCTGCATCCCATATAACTAGTAATAGGAGAGATATTAGAAATATTTTCTCTAATATTTACTCTAATATTTTCCTTTCAAAGATGAGGAAATTAAAACTCAGCCAGGGAGAACCTTGCCCAGGATTGATCACATGGCTAGCTGGGCTAGTTTTGTTTTTCCTACCAGCTTATGCTCACTTTAAAAAACTTATATCATAGGTATGAAGGAACTGAGTTGATCTGATTTCACAAAAGATATATTTCAAAGCCATGATTTTGCATCATGTCCCAGGATTAATAAGAATCTATCATGAGTGAAATTATATGGAGGGATAAAAAGGTAAATTTCCAACTGAAAATTGGACAAGATGTGACTATAAATCAATGAGGCTGAACTTTAGAAAAACATACCAGAAATTCTTTAGTCAAATGCAAATTCTCTCCATCAATGTCCTTACAGAAGATTAAATATTTATCTTCAGTGATACTCTCAATGCTCAAAATATGTATAATGTTTCCCTTTGGAACTGTCTTAAGAACCAGTGTATATGAGACAACACAACACATATACATAAGTCAATCACTCAAGATATCAGTCTCATTATTTTATAGTTACATCCTATTTTTGACCAAAAATGGCAATACCCATCTTGATCACCCACCTTATTCATAAGACTTGGCTCCAAATGGCTTTTGCTTGTTTCCAAAATTCAAATTCACCCTCAAAAGACGATGATTTGCCACCACTGAGGATATTCAAAATTGTATGATGAAGGTTCTAAAGATAATTCCAAAAGTGCTTTGAGCAATGGCAGCATCATTGGGATAATGGTATAGCCTCCCAACATGACTTCCTTGAAGGAAAGAACACTCATATGGATATGTAAGTTCTGGTATGTTTTTGACTTTTTAAAATAAATCAATCTTGTCCTCTGATAGTCACATCTCTTAGAGGAGAGGGGGAAAGTAAGCATAATATTAGATATAAATTTGAACTCTCTAAACATAACGCCATTCAAAATAGTTTCCCACATAAATTCATCTTTCACAAGCCTCACATTTTAAGCCTTACACTTAAAAATGAACTAATATAATTACAATATAGTGTAGCACTGACAAAAATATCAGAATACCATAAGAAGCCCTACACTAAGATGCATGGCAAGTATACAAATTTGCTTAGTTTTTCTTACCTGTAAACAAGGGTGTCATCATAAGTTCCATTGTACTGGATTTGAAACATACGTATTCCAGGAATATTTCTTTGAAAATTAAATTTAAGTAATGCCGTAGATGACGTTGCTTCTGCCACCACAATTTTATCTTGACTCATTTTGGTATCACCATTACTAGTGCTTGCATTAGAACCTGACTTAGTAGAAGTTGAAATATCTGAAGAACCAGGATCAGGCTCATGGATGTGGTTTGTACTATTTAGTAAGTGAGGGAGCTTAATTATGTGAAGATCCACTGTTTGTGTGGCTTCCCCTGCAGGATTGGAAGCAATGCAGGTAAAAGCACCCGTATCCTTTACAGTTGTTATCACGATGTCCAGTGTTCCATTATCATACACCAGAGATCTTGTTGCATTTGAAATCAGCTTCCCTTCAGGAGAAATCCAGTGAATTGCAGGTTCAGGGTCTCCCCTGGCTTTGCATCTCAGGGTTGCCCTTTGACCCTCTAGGACTCTCATCTCATGTGTATGGCGAGTAATGAGAGGAGGCTCACACAAAAACTCTTCCTCAGGAATTGACCAAAAATAGCGACCGGTTAAAAGTGCTGGAGAAGCACAGGTCTCTAGGTCATCTTCTCTGGACAGACGCCTCAACCACAACAATTCACAATTGCAGTGCAAAGGGTTGCCACCAAAACTTAATGCAAAAGTAGACGGGTTTATGATTCCTGAGGTCACTAGTACCTGAGCTCTCTGGAAGAGAGGGTCAGGTGGTAGCTTCTGCAATTTATTTGATGTTACATCTAGCCGCGTCATCTTGTGCAAGTGGGAGAAAGTCCCCTTAGGAATGTTATCAATCATATTGTGATCCAAACTAAGGGTGTGCAAGCTAACCATCTTCTCAACAGCATCCCAAGGAATTGTTTCTAAATTATTATAGGACAGATCCAGCTCTTCAAGGGCAAAGACATCATCAAATGCTGTAGATGAAATTAAAGTCAGCTGATTGTTGTTCAGTATCAAATGATGGAGATTGGAAAGCCCACTGAACATATCATTTGTAATTTTAGTCAATCTGTTGCTATTCAAATGCAATGCCCTCAGATTTCGTAAGTCAGCAAAAGCATGCGGTGTAATAAAACTTATTGTATTCCTGGATAGAGTCAGGTCCACCAAGCTGGTCATATTGGCAAAATCTTTCCTTTTAATATTTGTAACAAAATTGTCTGCCAAGCGCAGTTCCACAGTTCTTCTGTCAATGTTTGGTGGAACAAATAAAAGCCCTTTCTTGGCACAAAGGGTTGCAAGATTAGGAGACAAAATCTGACAGACACAACGCTTTGGACAGATCTGAGCTCTCACTGCTATGCCAATGAAAAACAGATAAAAAAGGAATTTTTCCATTGTAGATCAGATTTAAGAGCCTGTAAGAAAAGACGAAATGTAGAGTTAGCATTTAATCATTTCACCAAGGTTCGTATTCCTCTTAGAATAATATTTTTTGTCTCAACTGAAACACAGAAACAATTTATTAATTTGTTTATTTAACAAATAAGCCTAAAATACCCACTCTGGATCTGAGGATATTATGGACACTAAGATACTAGTAAAAATATACCATTCACGGCCTCATGGGATTTAAAATCAAATGGGGAAAAGAAGTCAATAGATTACTATAATTCTGTAAATTGTTATTTTTGAAATATGGTCGGGGTACTCCCCGGATGCACAGAAAGAGGTATTTAGCCCAAATTGTAGAGTAGGAGTTCTGGAAAACTTTCCATAGACCTTAAAAGACATAAGCTTAGACATATTTAAGGATTTGCAAATATTTCAATTTACTGGCCTGGGTAGAAACAATGAGAAACAATATTTGTTATTGTTAACCTTGAGGCATTATATTTGAAAATCATTAATTTTTATTAAATTTTATTCATCTTTATGATTTATATTAAACATAGTACAACCTTCACATTCTAACAGTAATACAAAATCTTATTCTCAAAAATAGAAATGCTGAAAACTTACCACAAATGTTCTGGCTTCTATAATATTAGAAAATTTTATTTGATATAAACTTGTATTTTTAAAGATAATTTTTGAAGATAAGTTATCAAAATACTTGGAAGTGAGTCCAAAAGATTTCATAATCCACTTTCTTTTTCTTAAAATCTTAATGAATTTACATTTATCCAAATTTAATTTAAAAGAAACTGATGCTTTCATTTTCAACTTTGATCTTAAGTTTTTGCTTTTGAAATTAATGCTCAAAACCAAAAATATATTAATATATATAATTAAAAACTTTCATAATTTACTAGTACATGTAGTTTTACAAACCAAGAGGGAAAGTAGATGGAGAAATCATTAAAATTCCTAATTGAAAAAATATGAAATAAGGAGTTATTCTAGAAATAATGCACCTGGTTTTCCAAAATAAAATGTACTGTTGTAGGTTCAATTTACTTTATGCCTATTTTATGCCATATTAAATGTAGTTGCAATAAGTAAGGATTATCATTTTTAACAAATGAAATAGAGTCATGCTCTAATTTCAAGACAGAATGACTAGTAATGAGCTAGCCTTTCCAAAATAAACAGCAAAAAAAGTACAAAAATATATAAAACTATAGTTTTCAGACATCAGAAAGAGGAAGCAGAAACTGTGTTTCTTGAGATAAGTGAATTAAAAAAAAGAAAACCCCATTATTGCTCCTGGAGACACTTTCTAAACCACAGCACAGAAAGGAAAACAAGGCAAAGCATCAATGGTCTTAATTAATTAAAGAAACAGAGATTGGAGTGCAGGAAGTCTTCAGTGGCTTGAATGTATAAGGCAGAGTAGCTGAAAGACGAGTTTTTAGAACTCCAGTAATCTCTAAATCGAGACAGGAGAGTGAATACTAGCCAAAGTGAAACACTGATTAAAAAGAAAGATAGAAATAAAATTGAACAAAGACTCAGTGACCTGTGAGAAAATATTAATCAGTCAAACATACATATAATTGCATTATCAGAAGAAAGCTGTAAGGTCAAAATACATTTGAAGAAGTAATGGCAAAATTTGTGATTTAAAAAACGGACGCAACCCCTAAATCTAAGCTCAAAATAATAAAGACTACACCAACATACATCACAATTATACTGCAAAAAAAGAAAAAAAAGGGAAAAATAGTATTAAAAACAGTCACATAAATAAGACACATCACAAGAAGATAAAATGAACAAAATAAAAATAATGGCTGACTCCTCACTGACTTTCCTTAGGAAGTAAATCAAGATGGAAGACTAAAAAATATTTCTGAAGTGCTTCAAGAAAAAGGAAGGCCTGTCAACTTGGATGTGAATGTAACCATTCACAAAGGATCAAAGTAAAATAAAGATATTTTGAGAGAGAAACAAATGGAAAGATTCATCACCAGTGGAATTGAACTATAAAAAATATAAAGGAATTCTATTCAGTCTGAAAGAAAATTATATCAGATGGCATCTTTAATCTTTATAAATGTATGAAAAACAACATAAATGGTATATCTGTGGATAAGTATAAAATATTTTTTGTGTTTTCATGTTTATAAATAGTACTTCTGACATAGATTTAAAAAAATTACAAAAACCATCATTCTCACTGTAACCACCAAATAAGCTGGAAAAGCTAAAAATAACATCATAATGCTGAGGATGCAAATAAACTTAAAAGAACTATATTCCAGGGAGTGAATCCTCTATGAAAGGGGAGAGATCCATGGATGGTCTCCTATTTTCCCTACCAACAGAAAGGTAGATTGGAGGACCCACCAATGTTGTTCTTCTCCTTCAGTAATATGTGACGCTGACTATTCTGGATCGTATGAACTTTAGATTCATTTGTCAGCATCCATAAAACAACTTTTGAGTTTTAAGAATTTTTTGTATGATAAGTCCTTTATCATATATGTCTTTGTAAGTACAGTAATTTCTTCCAGTCTCTGGCTTAGGATTTCCATCTTCTGGAACAACTGTAAATAGACTTAGTCATATGATGGCAAGGTTTAGAGTGAGAGAAAGTGTATATAGTCCTATGATTAGGTCTCAGTGTTTTAGGGAGCCAGCGACAGTCACAATGGAATATCACACAGTGGGGAAAAAAGAAGGAATTCTTATCACTTGCAACATCATGGATGGGCCTGGAGAGTATTTTGCTAAGTGAGTTAAGCCAATCAGAGAAAGATAAGTATTAATGATCACACTTATATGTGCAATCTAATAAACAAAATAAACTGGAAAAAAAAATAGTTCCAGAGACATAGAACTATGAACAGACTGATGAATTTCAGAGGGAATGTAAGGGTTGGGGGGGTGAGATTAATCGGGGGATTTATATGCATATACGCATAACCCATGGACACAGACAATAGGGTGGCGAAGGCTTGCCAGGGGCAGGTGCAGGGAAGAGGGAGTCAATTGGAAAACAACAGCAACAACAACAGCAAAAAAGGGGACACCAGTAATATTTCCAACGGTAAAGATTAAAAAGAAACCACAAAACAAAAACGCAATTGTTCCTATGCCCCCCTCTCCTTCTCCTTAGGTAAGACAGGATGGCTACAGTGAGCTGGAGTCAGCCTTTCCCTCATGTAGGCTAGAGCTGGCTGGGATTGAGTTCTTTCCTCCCCAGGTCAGATAGGCTCAGATAATACCACAGCAATTAAGCTCTACTTATTTTGTTTCCCCCGAAGACAGGCCTGGTTAAGAAGTAGAGAGCTCTAACATAAGGGTTCCTTTCCTTCTCCCTGCTGGAAGCAGGAGCAGATATTGCTCAAATATTTGCTACGGGAATTTGGTGGAGCTCCTGGATGTAAATCTCAAAATATTGTGGGCCCCTCCCTGATGGCTGGGTTCCCCTGAAGTTTTTAACTCAGATGTGTGTGCACTGAGTCTCCAGCAATTCATCATAGCAGTTGAGGTTTCCCTACTCTGCCACGGTTCCTGCAGTGTTTGCTGCTCTGTCTTTGCCCCACTTAGCTGGGACTCCCTGCATTCACCCTCTGCCTTTCCAATATGGGGAATGGCTACACTGTGTCTTCCTTATCTTATGGACCCAAGAAGAGTTGGTTTATTTTAAAATTTTTCAATCTGCTCAGTATTTTTTACTGTTGTTATAGGAGAGTGGCAACATCCAAGCTTCTTAACATGTAGGACAAGAAACCAGAATTTTAATGGATTTTTAAGAACCACATGGAGACTGGTATAAGAAAATAAATCCTGAAGAACCCCATACCAAGGCAAGAAAGTGTTTTCCCCATCTTTCTTTCTTATTTCTCTTCATTGAGTCATGGGGATCTTACTTGGAAAATATGGAGATGGGAAGAGAACATAGACATATATTCTATATTTGTGAATAAAAAAGAATCAGAGATAAAAAGGAAAATTAAATTGAATCCTCCAAGTAAACCAGAGTTCCATCTTTGGAAGAATGGGTAAGAAGCAGAGGCCTGAAATAAAAATTTCCATCACTCAGGACTTTCTGCTACAAAACACTGAAAGAGGGCATGCAGAGCTCAGTTCCCTTCCTCCTATTCAGATATTTCTGACTTTCAACCACAGAATACCTGGGGTGACACTGGAGAGGTGAGAACATTTTTCTAGAAAATATTACTAACTTCATAGAATGTATAGAAGCTCAGTTCTAGCCCAAAACAAAGACATCTAGGGGTGAGCTTATAGATCAAACAGATGTTCTTAGCCACCAAAATGGCTGGCTGCTGTGCTGTTATATAGGGTAAGGTTTCCAAAAGTTTAGACATCACATGGTTCATCTGTAGAACAAAGATTTCCAAAACCACTCCCCTGCTAAGACCTCATGTCTGAATAAACAGGAAATTCCCAACCAGGCTCTCCAAACATTTGACGCTGTGGTGAACTGAATCACAACACTACCATAAGAAATTACAGACTGAGCTTAACCTGCAGCACATAAAGACTCAGCCCTCACTCTAGGTGACTGAAAGAAGAAACACCTCACCTTTTAAAAAAGTAAGTATTTATTTCATTCTCTACTGTACTTTAGTATAAAATATGTTGCATAAAGTAAGAAATCACACACACACAAAAAAATGAGAAAGCAAGAAAAAGTGGCTAACATTCCAAAAAGAAAATGATCAATAGAAACAGACCAATAGACATCCCAGATGTTAGAATTGTCACAGCAGATTAAAATAATTACTTAAAAAATACTAAAATGTCTGATAGAAAAGGTAGACAACTTGCATGTAATGGGTAATATTAGCAGAGACATAGAAACAGTTATAAAAATTGAAATGGTTTTGAATAAACCATTAGATGTACTTAAGGGAATAGTGTGCACAGCAGAAGAATGTATCAGTGAGTACAGATTGATAGAAAAAAATCCCAACTCCAACACATGAGGGAAAAACTGAAAGAAGAGCACATAAAGTCTGAGATCTGAAGAAAATATCAGAATGTTTGACATAATCATAATTGGAATCCCAGAGAAAAAGGAAACAGTGAGTGGAGTAGAAGAAATATTACGAAGTAATAATGGTTGAGAAATTTCCAGAACTGATAAGATTAATGATCCAACCAAAAATGCCAATAAACTCCAAGCAGTATAAACACAAAGATAATCATACCTAAACACATAAGAGTATATATATATATATATATATATATATATATATTCTATTAGATATATCTCCTATCTAATGAAAGAGTAATATGCAAATTAACCATCACTCTGTGGCAAAATGGCAGTGCCCATAGCCACAAGATGGCAGCGCCCTGTCCTCTCAGCCCTGCCGGAGTCCCTCAGTCTCAGGAAGGGCTGCCGCTGAGAGCCTGCAGAGTAAGTAGCCTGGCAGAATGCTGCCCAGAGGTCCTCCTGACCCTTTATAAAAAACAAAAACAAATTCACTCCCCACAGCACAATCTCCGGCCAGCGGCAGCAGCCTGGGCTGGGGTCTCAGCCTAGCAGGGGCGCCGCACCCCTACAGCATGATCCCCCTGCCAGCAGTGGCAGCCTGCGCTGGGGTCTCAGTCTGGTAGGGGCGCCGCACCCCCATGGTGTGATCCCCTACCAGCAGCGGCAGCCTGGGCTGGCGTCTCAGCCTGGCAGGAGCGCGCACCCACACTGTGCGATCCCTTCCACCTGCGGCAGCCTGGGGTCTCAACCACTGAGTCACACCAGCTAGGCAGATATGGAGGAATCTTAAATGTTTCTTTTTTAAAAAATATATATTTTATTGATTTTTACAGAGAGTAAGGGAAAGGGATAGAGAGCTAGAAACATCTATGAGAGAGAAACATCAATCAGCTGCCTCCTGTACACTCCCCACTGGGTATGTGCCCCCAA
The DNA here is from genome assembly GCA_026230045.1 of Corynorhinus townsendii. Taxonomy (NCBI): domain Eukaryota; kingdom Metazoa; phylum Chordata; class Mammalia; order Chiroptera; family Vespertilionidae; genus Corynorhinus; species Corynorhinus townsendii. The sequence continues at coordinate 109,576,415 of JAPDVU010000001.1, read as the reverse complement.
CCAAGGTACATGCCCTTGACCAGAATCAAACCTGGGACCCTTGAATCTGCAGGCTGATGCTCCATCCACTGAGCCAAACCAATTAGGGCTGTCCAATATGTTAAAGAAAAAACCCTATCTAATAAAGAGGGAATATGCAGGGGAGGGGATTTGGGGATGACCAGGTTGTCAGGAGAGGGCAGTTGGGGACCATTGGAATGGCAGGGGAGCAGTTAGGTGTCGATCAGACTGGCAGGGGAGTGATTAGGGGGTGATCAGGATGGCAGGCAGAAGCCGTTAGGGGCAATCAGGTTGGCAGGCGAGCAGTTGGGACCCAGCAGTCCTAAATTGTGAAAGGGATGTCCGACTGCCTGTTTAGTCCCAATTCCACAGGGATCAGGCCTAAACAGGCAATCGGACATCCCACAAGGGGTCCCAGATTGGAGAGGGTGCAGGTTGGGCTGAGGGACAACCCCCCCCCCAGTGCATGAATTTCATGCACCAGGCCGCTAGTATATATATATATACAGAGAGACAGAGAGAGAGAGAGAGAGAGAGAGAGAGAGAGAGAGAGAGAGAGAGAGAGAGAGAAGTTAGAAAAGGGAGCAGAGCCCAAAGATATTACATACAGGAGAATAATTATGTGAACTATAATTCAATTCTCATAAAAAATAATGAAGGCTAAAAGAAAAACTATTTTTAAATATAATTTTTTTTTAAAAAAACCTCTCAACCTTGGATTTCATATCCAATGAAAAACCCTCATAATGAACATAAAACAAAAATGTTTATAGGTAGAAAAAGCTAAGAGAAATTAATCTCAGATACTATCTGCAAGATATAATGGGAGAAGTTCGTGGGACAGAAGAAAGAGGGGAAAAAATCAACCATTGAAAAAATATAAAATCAAAGAAAAGATGGTAGACTTAATCCAAATGATACCCATAATTACTATAAAACAACTTCAATCTTTAAAGGTAAAGATTATTAGTCTGCCCAAAATAGCAGAGGGGCCCATTCATACAGCATTAAAAAACGCAATTTAAAAATGAAAATACAGACTATTGAAAGTCAAAGGATATTAAAGATATATCATGACATACTTGGCATAAAAAGCTTGGCATGGCTAAATTATTATCAAACAGTGTGGAAGAAGGAAACGAGTGTACCAGTGATAAACATGGGCATTTCATAAAAAAAGGATGCATTCATCAAAAAAATATGAAAACACTAAAAGTGCATGCCTTTAATGTTAGAGCTTCAAAATACACAAAACAATACATGACAGAACAAAGTGGATTAATTCATTAAAATCCACAAATACAACTGGAGACATAAATTCTCAGTAATTAATAGAACAAGGTGACAAAATAAAAAGAGCAGTAGCTATAAATGATTTGAACACAATAACACTATAAACCAACTTGTCATAATTTACATATGGAACACTAGAGGCCCGGTGCATAAGATTAGTGCAGGATTGGGGGGGAGAGGGGTTGTCCCTCAGCCCAGTCTGCACATCCTTCTCACAATCTGGGACTGCTGGCTTCTAACCATTTGCCAGCCTGGCTGTCTGATTGCTCTTAACCACTCTGCCTGCCAGCCTGATAGCCTCCTAACCTCTTCCCTACCAGCATGACTGACACCTAACTGCTCCCCTGCCGGCCTGATCATCCCTAACTGCCCTCCCCTGCAGGCCTGATAATCCCCAACTGCCCTCCCCTGCCTGTCATCTTGTGACAATGTGCGGGTGGCCATCTTGTGATGACGTGGGGGCAGCTATCTTGGGGCAGCCATTTTGAGGTGGCCATCTTGTGATGACGTGGGGGTGGCCATCTTGTGATGTGAGGGTGTGTGGGTCAATTTGTATATTAACTCTTCATTATATAGGACTAGGGGCCAGGTACATAAGATTCTTGCATGGGGGGTGGGAGGGCGGGTCCCTCAGCCCAGCCTGCACCCTCTCACAGTCCAGGACCCCTTGGGGGATGTCCACCTGCCAGCTTAGACCTAAACCCCTGGGATCAGTCCTAAGCTGACAGTCAGAGATCCCTCTCGCAGTCCGGGGCTCTTGCTGTCCAGGACCCCTGTCTCCTTACCACCCGCCTGCAGCAGAGGCAGGAGAGGCTCCCGCCACTGCTTCTGGGCTTGCCAGCCATGAGCCCAGCTTCTGGCTGAGTGGTGCTCCCCCTGTGGGAGTGCACTGACCACCAGGGGGCAGCTGCTGAGTTGAGTGTCTGCCCCCTGGTGGTCAGTGCACAACATAGCAACTGGTCATTCTACTATTCGGTTGATTTGCATGTTATGCTTTTATTATATAGGATAAGCAGGTGCTCATGGAACAGTTACCAAGATAGTCTAAATAAAAGACCTGAATTCTCAAAATATATAAAATGATTTAATTCAATTAAACATATTATCTGATCACTTGGTATTTTGTTACAAATCAATAAAAATAAAATATTTAGGACCTTCAAACATGTCAGCAAATTAAAAAGTACAATGACCAAAAACACCACAAAGGAATATAATCAATATTCTGAACATAATCATTGAAATAAGAGTGGAAATCAATGAAATTGAAAGAAGACAAAAATAGAGAAATACACAAGTGAAAATCAGCTTTCAAAAATGATTGATAAAATTAATCTATACTCTGCAACACATACAAAAAAAAATAAGAAAAAACAAAAATGATTAACAGAGAATTAAAAAAAAAGACATCAATATACATCCCAAAGACATTAAAAGAACTAATACAAGGATTTTTATGAACAATGTAATGCCAATAAACTCAGTTTAGATAACATTAAGAAATGTGAATATTGGGGACCAGCTATAATTGTAAGAAATATTAATCATGCTCTGTTAACTGTGATTGTTTTGTTCTGATTAAAGAAGGCACATTCTAAAAAAAAATTTGTTTTAGAACACAAATTACCACAACTATTAACACAAGAAAGCTCATTGAAAATATAAAAATACCACATTTATTAAAGAAAATCAATGCATAACAACACCTTTCTACAAAGGTAATTCCAAATCAAGTAAGATCTCTTTCTTTCTGAAATGGACATATGATCATTTAAATATATAGTACATATAAATTACATATAATTTAAATATGATATAATCCCAAGATATCAATAATTATTTTAAACATAAATTGAATCTAAAATTTAAAGGCAAAGGCTATTAGTTTGCCCAAAATAACAAGGTGGCCAACTCATAAAGAATTTAAAAAACACACGTTGGAAAAAAAAATGTCTACACACACAAATGTAAATGTTACCACTTGGCAATCTGGGTAAAGTGTACACAGAAACTCTTCATGCTATTTTTTCAACTTTTAGTAATTACAAAATTATAACCAAAAATGTTAAGTAATACAAGTATCATGAGGAAATGTCAAAGCAATTCCCTGACTGGGAGAAGATATTCAAAGTGTGTGTGTGTGTGTGTGTGTGTGTGTGTGTGTATCTCACAAAAACCCTATTCAAAGTGTGTGTGTGTGTGTGTGTGTGTGTGTGTGTGTGTGTATCTCACAAAAACCCTATATTATGAATATAAAAAGAAATCTTACAATTTAATCAAATACACTATTTCTAATGATAAAATTGGCAAAAGAATGGAAAAGATACTTAACAATAAATATATAAGGATGCCCTACATCCAGATAAAAATATTCACAATGTTATTAGTCATCAGTGAAATCAGATTTAAGCTAAAATCCTCACTATTCAACTTGAAAATTAAAAATAAACAAACAAAAAGCCTGGTGATCCCAATGTTGGTAATGTTCTGAAATCACTGGAACCTTAATACATTGCTGGTGCAAGTGCAAAATGTTACAACCATTGTGGAGAGCTGCTTGCCAGTTGTTTTGCTCCATTAAACGTTTTTTATTTACCTAATGGTACAGCAATTGCACTCCAAGTATTTACAGGAGATACAAAAATGCAGGTATGCAAAAAGGTGCTCTCTAGAATGCTCAAAATAGCTATTAGCCCCAAATTCAAAACAACTCAAATGTCTACTAACAGTGGAAGAGATAAATTCCACTATATTCATACAAGAAATGCTAGGGAGTGATAGAAAGGAAAATGAATGTTACTGATATGCTCAATTACATGGGTGGGTTTTGTTATAGGTTAATTGTATCCTCTCAAAAAAATATGGGTAAACCTTGAGGCAGTATGCTAAATGAGATAAGTCAGAGAGAGAAATATTAATATTTTCTTATATCATTTACACGTGGAATCTAAAAAAGCCCAAACTTGTAAAAACTGAGAGTAGAATGGTGGTTTCCAGATGCTTTGGGGTGGAGGAATTGGGAGATCTTGTTTAAGGGTAAAACCTTGCAATTAGTAGATAAATAAGTCTTGCAAATTTACTAATGCACAACACGCTGATTATAGACAATACTGTATCATAAACATCAGAACTTCCAAGAGACTAAATTTTAATTGTTCCCACCACAAAAAATAAATGACCATTATATGGCACAACAGACATGTTAGCCAATGCTGTGGTGGCAATCACATTGCAATATTAAATTTATAAAATCAACACATTGTACACTTTAAACTGACACAATGCTATATGTAAATTATATCTCAATTAACAATAAAAATGTGATGCTGAAGTCCTAACCCATAATTGTGACCTCATTTAGAACTAAGGTTATTGTACATTATCAAATTAAAGGGAGGTGATTACTGTAGACCAAAGCATGCCAAACTCGCAGCCTGTGGGCCACATGCGGCCTACAACGAATATTTTTGCAGCCCAGCCAATATAATGGTATGTAAGAAATGTTTTAATAAAAATTTTGTAAGTTAATTTTTACGATATCCCATTATAAGTAATTATTAATAACCAACTATAACGTTTGCTAATGACTAGTTACTATAATCATGTTGCATTAATTTCCCTTATGCACCTTATACTCAATCCAATGATTGTAACCTTATAAGAAGGGGAAATTTCAATGCAAAGACATATTCACAGAAGGAAGATGGCACGAAGCAGAATGAGAATGTTCTCTATAAAAACGAGGAAAGCTTAATGATACCAGAATCTAGGCAAGAGGAAGAAAACAGTTTCTTCCTCAGAGCCCTCAAAAAGTGCCCAACCATCTCACACACCTTGATTTCTAATTTCTAGCTTCCAAAATTGTGAAACAATTTCCATTTAAGACATCCAGTTTGTGATACAGTGTTACAGCAGCTCTAACTCTAAACTATGAGTCTCTAAAACATTTTCCTTAACAGAAGAATTGCAGATGTATATCAATACATATTGCAAGCTTCCAAGTATACCAAGTGGAGCAAAAGTAGGTTTACAGTTGCTTATATGGAAAATAATACCATAATTAGCAATTTGAATAAGAGAATAAACTCTGTGTTGCCCATACTCACAACTGAAAAACTGTTTGCCCCACCCTGTATGTTCATTTAGAACAGGCCATGCTAATCCTTAGTAACAGCAGTTAAATCAGTGATTGCCTAGTAGGAGGATAATACATTGTAAAGGAGTACAAGGAAATTTTGGGGTCATACAAATATTCTATATTATATTTGGAATAACAGTATACAGATATACCCATTTATCACAATTCATTAATTATATATGTAAAATCTAAGAATATCTTAATATAGTTGATCAGATTAATAAGGGAAATATGGATTTTCCATTATATTTCCAAATATTGGTTCAAAAGCAAGAATTTATAAAATGACACATTATTGGTAGTTAATCAGAACTTACCCAATATTTTTCTCAGCTCTGCCATATATCTTCAAAGATGTCATTTCATTCCAAAACAAATTATGCACCTTATTTCACAATCTGATTTATTTTACCAGTAATATAAATACTGCCTAATATAATATGATCTCAATGTCAATAGGGTGATTTAGAAAGTAAGGTAAGTTTAGAATAAAACATGGGCCACGCTTTTAACTCTAGGTTTACTTTTTGTTTAAGTGATACTTATAACTAATACAAAAAAATCATATGAGTTGTGATTCATAAGCTCTCCGTTTTCTAAGGACAGGGTGGAGATTCTTAAAAGACAAAGGATAAGGAATCATGTAATCAGTGTTTAACTCTTACAATTTCACATACTAATTATTGACATACTCATTAGATTAATATATGACCACTTGAAGAAAATAAATGTGAATGGTAGAACAGAGTCGTTGTCATATTTTACTGGAACTCATGATTTAAAATTTATAAAGTTCACCAAAGACACTATTATCTTATCTAGTTAAGTGACACTGTTCTAAAATGTGATTAGTCTATTGCTTTCTCTAAATAGTTCAATTCTCTAACAACACTGATGGGTTTTTAATAATATTTTAGAGGAACTATAACTCAGTAAACAACACATAGTTGCAGCTCTTAAGATAGTATTTACACATCTCTCTATACTTTATATTCTTTCAAGCTGATTCCTTTCAGACACAAAGTGACACTTTTATAACCAAGAAGAGTCAACCACATACAAACTGGAAAATGACTGTCCAGTACTGCATTATTCTTTCAGCCCATGGAAGTATATATTTTTTTTTGGCAATTAGACTAAGATATAAAAGCAAATTTAGACTTTACAACAAACTGAGAGTGTAATCTATTTTCTGCAGAAACCAGTAGGGTACCAATTTGTGTCTTGCGTTAAAAGAAAAGCTATTGGGCTACTCAGGAGCTGCCATCATTCAGCAGAGCTCCACCAGTTCAGGTAGCACGCCTTTGCCCAGGCCACTGCTGAGGGACAGAGCAGATGCCTGCTGATGCTGATGAGTTGTTTTAAGATTTGTTGTAATGGAACTTTTATAATATAGTTTAGATAATGAAACTCATGTGATATTCACTTAAGTATTTTAGATTTCTGCCAAATTTTAAGGACTATAAATGATAACCTTATGACTCCTTTCTGTACTAAAATATGTACTGAGTATATGGCCATTGAATCTGTTAAATCCAGGCTTCAAAATATGATAGCTATCACCTACAACAATTATTCTTTGGTCTTTTATTATGATAACCACTAGTAAAATTCCTAAACACATTGAACACAATACATTTTAAAAATTCACCCTGCAACCATTCACTCATACTTTTATTAATTTACTAGAGGCCTACTGCACAAAATTCTTGCATGGGGCTGGGGAGGGTCTCCAATCCGGGACCCCTTGGGGGATGTCTGACTGCCGGTTTAGGCCTATCATGGGGATCGGGCCTAAACCAGCAGTCGGACATGCCTCTCACAATCCTGGACCACTGGCTCCTAATCACTTACCTGCCTTCCTGCCTGGTCATCCCTAACTTCCCCCTCTGCTGGCCAGGTTGCCCCCAATAGCCCCCTCCCTGCCAGCCTGGTCCCTACTAACTACCCTCTGCTGGCCTGGTCACCCCCATCTGCCCCCACTGGCCTAGTCACCCCTCACTGCACCCCTGCCAGCCTAATCACCCACAACTGCCACCTCTGCTAACCTGGTCACCCCCAACTGCCCCCCCTTTTGGCCCAATCATCCCCAAATGCCTCCCCTGCTGGCCTGGTCACCCCACGCAGCCTGCTTGTTCAGTTGTTTGGTCACCCCTCACTAACCCCCCTGCCGACCTGGTCATAGGCAGCCATCTTATGAGGGTGTGAGGGTTAATTTGCATATTACCTCTTTATTATATTGGATGCATCAAGATTTATTTAGTATATGCACCACATACAAGGTGACTGCTAGAACATACCAAGCTTAGAAGGCTGGAGTCTAACTAGGACAAACACATACTCAATTCTAATAGAAGACTGACTGAAAAGTAAGTTTGAACTTAATATATATTTTAATTATTTAAATTTACACAGTTCAAATGGTTCTGTGAGTTAACACACCATACTGTAGTTTTTATTCTCAATATGTGTGTATACATGTATGTTTTCTTTTACTTAATGGCATATCTACACGAATCAAAGAGTAAGATGCAAATTGACCGTACCTTCGTGACACCCACCAGCCAATCAAGAGTGAGTACGCAAATTAACCCAACAAAGATGGCGAGTTAATTTGCATACATAAGCACCGAGCAGCTGGGGGCTGGGTGGGATGCTTGCGTCATAGCAATGGCGATGACGCAAGTGTTCCGCACTGCCCCAGCTGCTCCGGGCCTCTGTGCAGTGTGGGAAGGCAGGAAGGGGGCTCCGGGCCTGAGCAAAAAGGCAGCTCCAGCTGGAGTGAAGGCCAGCAGCCAGGGGAAAGAAGGCCCATTCTTGCATGAATCTTTGTGCATCGGGCCTCTAATGTGTACATAAACACATATTATTTACACTAATAAACTACAGAAAAGAGGTTAATTACTTAAATCAAATTAAAAAAAAAATAATAGTTTCCATTCATTGAGAACAGGTAAACATGAAGGAAGTAATCGTCTCTTTTATAGATGAAAAAATGAGATTTAAATACTAATAACTATTAAATTAAGCCAGTTTACTAAATGAAATATATGCCATTTAGTAAAGGTACAAATATCTAACTAGTAGATGTGTAAATGTTTATTTGCTTTTAAAAATTAAGGTAAAAGCTATATAAATGTTTTATTTCTTTTATAAAATGTTTTTAATATTTTGTTAGCTTACATTAGAAACAAAAGTGGCTTGTTATGTGAAGTACTTATCATACCATATCCCATTTAATCCTTGCATAACTCCATATAAAGTAGTTATTTTTATTCCCATTTTATATAATAAAATTTAAGAAATGTTAAGCAATCCCTCATGGTCAAACACTAGGTTTAAGATGAAGATATATCTATTTTTTAAACCTATGCTCTTCCTTGGGTAAAATGATGCTTGTAAATATTATGTTTTTCTGATTATGTAGCACTTGACATAAAAGGTTGTTGACTCCAATGAAGATTCCTTAAACTCATTAATTGATGTACTCGGTTATTTTCCTGGTCTATTTTTATAACCAAATTACATTTAAAAGGTTGCTAGCATAGTACCATGGTAGAGACTTCAAAGCACCTTGGATGACAACCAAATGATACATTTAGCCGCTGTTATTCATTTTTCTTTGATATGTCAGGACATGACTGAAGTTACCCAAATACTTAGGTCCATAAAGCTAAGTATTATTTTTAAGAATATAAATTCTACCTCAGAGGAAGGAGAGTGGTTTCTGTGTATAAAGAGGTCAGTATTCTCCCACTGCTGTGGGCTGAGTTGTCTCTCTTCTTGCCCACCTGGAAGTCTGTCTGCAGAGACGATGGTGCCATTGAAGGTTAGGGTTAGTGAATACCATTAGTAATCCTGTAGGAGAATGCATACTTTTGCAGAAAACAGCTTGGAGAGAAAAAGCAGCCTAGAACAACCCAGGGCTAAGAGGATGTGAAGATTCCCAACAGTGCTGGAACTGCCATAGTTTGGAGCTGGGTCAGCTGGCACAGGGGGCAAGTAGATTCTTAAAATGAATGTGTATTGATTGTAGGTACTCTTTATGGGTGTACAGATAGAGGTGGAAAATATTTGAGAAGGGAGAGGGTTGATGTGTGTATAAAAGTGCAAGCTAATTTATATTTAAAACTTCAATTAAGACAATAATGCTTCTAAGGAATACGTTTAATTTCTCTGGAGAGCAGGTGGTTATTTGTTTAGCAAAATAATTTGGTAATCCCCTTGTGTGTGAATGGTGAGAATCTTAAGCCTGCTTTTAAAGGGCAATGAAACAAGGGAAATTCCATGTGTAATAAATTTAAGTTAACGTCCACTGTGAGGAAGATATGAGAGCAGAGAGTACTGACAGAAGCACATAAAGGAAGAATATTCTGTGTAGAACAGTGATAGGCATGTGGCCTTCCAATTAATAGTCACAGATAAGCAACCTCTCAGATAAAGAGCATCTTGTTTGCTTGTGTATTATTACATGGTTGCTCCTCATCAAATTCAGCCTGAAGAAGTGTACCCCAGCAAGTCCATGCCGTGTGCGGGACATCAGGGGAAAAGGAGCTGTATCCTATGTCTGGTCTGGTACTAGATGAATATGAAACTGAATCCCAGCGCAGGCCTGCTAGAGTCCAATCTGGATTTAATGCACTGGTTTCTCTTTTGATTGTAGCTCCTTGCAGGATAATCAGGTTTCAATGAACACAGGGAAGAAGGAAATGCCCGGGATATGAAACACAGCAAATGTGAAACACAGAGAAATGACTACCTTGTGTAGGCAGAATAGTAGATGACCTTTGCTTTCTTCCAATTTCCAAGAATACAGAAGCTTCCTCCTCAGATTCACCTCGGTTTTATGACAACTTGAAAGGGCAGAGAGAGGGTTATAATACAAATATAAATGCCATTAATTGGCTTTTCGAAACTAGCAAACTATTTTATACTTGATCCATTTTCCTTTGATATCCTGAAAGGTGAGTCTCCGAGCTTTTGAGATGGCATGCTATCCATTATGCTACAGTTTCCGGATGGTGTTTAATGTTTCATGTAACTAGTCTCTGTGGTTATATTGACTCTATTGTGCTGTTGCCATAGTAATTAAAGAGGTACATTTGCAGAGCAATGCAGACAGAGTGATCAGCACAGATATGTTGTCTGACACAATTCAGGCATCTAGAAATCTGGACTAGTCTTCAGAAAAAAGTGGTTTAGAGTTTCTCTTGATATTATTGTGGTCACTGAGGCAGCCAAGTTATCACCATTATAAAATCTAATTGAAAAACTGAGGAAATGGGAAAACAAAGAAAGAAATACACACATACAAAGGAAGAAGTTTACTACTGAGGGTTTAAATACTAAATATATGTGTGGGTGGAAAGTTCTGGCAGTACTTCTACAGAAATATTTTGACAAACTAACACCATATGGAAGCTTTTATACCACTGAAAGCAATGTGTTTTTTTTTTCTCTCTCTCTCTGTATATATATATTTCTCTCTTTCCTCTCTCTCTCCTTCCCTCCCATCTCTCTCAAACACATTCAACCTATACAGTGTTATTAGATTCCCCTAGTTTTTTTATTGAAATTTTATATCTTTTACAACATAATGGTTATTTTAATGTGATGTTATACATAATTCAAAAAGTAATATGTTACCACATAAAAAAACCCATGCTCATTTATATAAAAAATTACAAATTTAAGAGATAACTGATTAAAGGACACAAACAGATGATTCATAGAAACCTGGACCACTCTCTCTCTGTATTGAACTGACAACTTGTCTACTCCACTTTGACCTCTAATAATATCAAAACATGTCTATAACTGAGCTCCTAATTTTGTGTCTCAAATCTGCTTTACTCCTCCTGTAGTATTTCCCTCTAATTGTAGGTTAACTACATTATTGTCAAAGCCCAGACCCCAAACAGTAGAATTATTCATTACTCTTTTTCTGTTATATACCATATCTTATTCATTAATATTTCTACTATACAGTTAAAAATATATATGATGAGATCATATCTACCACAATGACATTTCATCGTCTTTCACCTGTAAGAAATAGCCTCATATGCAGTCACCCTGATTCAGACATTATGTCCCTTCAGTATATTTCCACAAAGTAACCCAAGTGATCTTATTAAAACTTAAAGCAAACCAAAAACTTTTTACTTTGAGAAAATGCTCACTTGGAGAAAATGCTCACTTGGAGGAACGGCTCACTTGGAGGAAAGTTTCACATCCTTACAATGGCCACAGATTCCTACCTGACCCATCTACCACTGCTTCTTTGATTTCAGTGATCACTCCACTCTTATCACGTGGGCCACTTTGCTGTTTCTCAAACACAGTGGGCAAACTATTGCTAAAGGTTGTACTCTCTTCCTTTTTTTCTGGATTTCAACACCCATCATTACGCATATGTTTATTAATCCCTCAATTCCTTCCAGTCTTTATTTGAATACTAGAGGCCCAATGCATGAAAATTCATGTACTGAAGGGGGTGGGGATCCCTTAGCCCAGCCTGCCCCCTCTCACAGTCTGGGAGCCCTCAGGGGTGGGAGGCAACCTGGTGATCAGGGAAGGCAACACACCCATCACGTCTCTGCTGCTGCCATTGCTGGCAGTGCAAGCCTCAGCCAGCCTTGGTTACCTGAGCCTCAGGTGGCCCTGGGCGGCTGGGGGGCTGAGGGCAGATCCGGATGCATTGAACACCTGCCACCCTGCCCCCAGTGGGGCTGAAAGGATTGGGGAACTCTGGCAAGGCTGAGAGGACTGGGTGCCACCATCTTGTGGCTATGGGTGCCGCCATCCTTGTGACGGTGTGATGGCCAATTCCCTCTTTATTAGATAGGATCACCTCCAGAGTGGGTATATCCTATCCATCTTATTTATATTTAATGCCCCCTCCAATCCTTTATTTTTTTCTCCATAACAATTACCATCAATTCACGTCTATACATTTTGTTTCTTTGTTTAGTTTCCAACTCCACCAAAATAAAAATCTAAGATGTCCCCTTACTCACCCTCCCTAGTAATTTGCTTTTAATCAAAAGCATGTGGCAAAGGTAAAAAGATTTTGCATATGTTAAGATGCTTAATTATTTGACTTGACTTAATAGAAAAAGGACATGACAAATATTCTGGGGCCATGACCAATCAAGTGAGTCCTTTAAAAGAAGGTCCTAACTTTCCTTGAAGTTAGACACTGCAAGTAGCAGAGACTTTCTCTCTCCATTGCTGGCTTTGAAGATGTAAATTGTCTGGATTCTATAGCAGTAAGAAAACTCATTTTACCAACAACTTGATGGAGCTTGGAAGTGGTTTTTCCCTAGTTAAGCCTCCAGATTAGAATTCAACATAGCCAACCATTTTATTGTAGCTTTATGAAACCAGCAGAGGATTCTGGTAAGATGTGCCAGAATAAACTGTGGAAACTGTTAAGATAATCAATCTGTATTTTTTTAAGACACCAAGTTTATGGAATATTACAGCAATAGAAAAGTAATACAAAATATTTAGATTTAAAAAGTGGGTAATAAAATTGATGTCACTATGATCATAATTGTTTTAAAAATAAACTAAAACTATAAACAATGTTCATATAATTCTGATTCCAATAATGTTGGGTTAAATAATCTAATCCCTTTCACTGAGGATAATTTTAAAAAGCTGATGAAATACTAATAAAAATCTCTTTTAAAAAATCTCCATAAAGTTAACAAGGCAGGGAGGTATACCAGATTAAATTTTATGAAACAGAAGTTCATACAGAGATAAGCTTGATTCTCCAAAACAGTTCTGTCCTGAGAATTTTTTTTTTTTTCTGATCATGAAACAGAGACTTTCTAATACACCTGTGGTGCTGCACATGAGCTCAGGAGACATGCAGGAAGATGTCTTACTCTTGTTATTTGTAAGAACTCCAAATGGAAAACAACCCAGTTGTTCATTTAGAGTAAAATAAAAATATGAATTGGAGTATATTTTTTAAAGGGAATACTATAAAACAATGAAAATAAATGACTACTACTGCAGTGAGCAACATGTTGCTTATAAGCATAATATAGGCAAATGAAAGCCACATATTAGTAAACACAATGGATGGTCTACATAAATTAGAAAAACCAGGGATGTATTTAAAAAGTGATAAACCTATAAAGAAAAGCAAACAAGTTATCAACATAAAATGTTTGTTTATTTGTATGCCCATATAATGCATGATTTAATCATGCATAATACCTATTAGTCATTAACCCATATTTATGGATTATATTTATTTTCAATGGGAGGGAGAAAAATGTGGTTTCCATATGACACATAGGGATTATTGGTATATTCAATTTTTTTTCTTCAAAATATATTTTTATATAGACACTGGGGATTATTGGTATATTCAATTTTTTTCTTCAAAATATATTTTTATTGATTACAGAGAAGAAGGGAGAGGGAGAAAGAGAGAAACATCAATGATGAGAGAGAATCGTTAATCGGGTGCCTCCTGCACACCCACTACTGGGGACTGAGCCTGCAACCCAGGCATGTGCCCTTGACCAGAATCGAACCAGGGATCTTTCAGTCTACAGGCTGACACTATCCACTGAGCCAAACCAGCCAGGGAGTATGTTCAATTTCTTAACTGAGGAGCATCCATTTTATAATTACTCATTTACTGCACAAGTACAGTATGTGTTATGTACTTTTCAGTCTGAATGATCTATCTAATAAGAAATGGTCTTAAAATGTCTAAAATATAAAAAAGTAGTTATTGAGTCCTGTGATTAATAATGACCTTTATTCAAGTACTTCTGTTTTAGGCCAAGTAAGTAAAACTAAAGCAACAGAAGGGTCATGGGAGTGAGGAGTGTGTCTTTATACCTGAAAGACACATTCCAAGTTTAGCATATTCCATTCATGCCAGGCTTTAATTTTATGTGCCTATTGGAGAAGCCAGAAGTTAATTTTATGTGCCTATTGGAGAAGCCAGAAAGTTTAAGAATTTGTTCAGGTTTTGTTACATGACTGAATTATATTACCACTATTAGCACTACTAAAATTAGGACTACTAATGATCTGATTACCATGTATTGATTGCTTTTTTGTGTGTCAAGAATTGTGCTAAGCTTATGGGAACAGGGTAATTTATATATATAAAAGCTTAGCGACTGGAATGTTGGAATGACCAGAACAACCATAATGAGCAGTGGCTATGACACTCACTGCAGCAGCCAACCAGCCTGATCCAGGCCCCAGTTGCACCTTCCCGCCACCCCCCCCCCCTTGCTAGCCCTGCCCTCATGGGGCCCTGACACCCCAATTGGGGGTGAAGCCAGCCGGCCAACTGCCCACGGTCCCTCCCCCAGCCAGTCCCCAACACCCTGATTGGGGGTGGGGCTGGCCAACCAACCACCCATGGCCCCTCCCTCCACCTGCTCCACCCCAGATCAGCCCTCCCCACCCCAAATGGGGGCAGAGCCAGCCAGACCCCACCATGCATGTATTTGTGCACCGGGCCTCTAGTTGAAAATATTAGCTAATGAGGTGTTTTATTTTCTTACAATTCCTAATCCCTTAATATAGTCCATTACTCATTCTATCCCACGGTCACTTATTTATAACCTTTTCATCTACTATTCAAGGGATAGACAGAACATAAAAAATGGTGAAGAGAAATAAAGTTAAATATTACCTCATGAACTTCCAAAGGCCTATGTCTTGAAAAAAATGTTAAGGTACCCTATCACCCCTAGTTTATTGTTGCTTTTGTTTTGCTTTCTGTTGTGTTTTTCCCCCCCAATCATAGTGGAGGATTATAAAAAATATTCTGCTAGGGAAAGAGAATAAAACAAATGCATACATAGGGATAGCACCTCCAAGGTGAAGACAAAGAAATAATAGCTAAACACTCATAGATTCTAGGAGTTGAGAAGTAATCCACATTGGCATTGGAGTGTACTGTGTACATCATCCCAGTTGATTCTCAGATAGCAGCAAACCTTCACTTTCTGTCTGGATCTCTGGGAAATGTTTTTCTTCATAGAAGTTCAGTTAGTGCTCATAGCTTGGGAGGTATAAGAAGGCTATGTATCAGAGATAAAGAAAGCATTAAATAGCATACCCAAGTAGTATAAGAAAGCCTGGGGTAGGGGGGAGAGAAAGGAGGAAGGAAGGGAAATAAAAAGTGAGAGCTGCCAAATATAAATGTTCTAAATGGGAGGATTCACCAGGCTGATGTGGCTCAGTGATTGATTGTTGACCTAAGAACCAGGAGGTCATGGTTCAATTCCCAGTCAGGGCACATGCCTGGGTTGCGGGCTCCATCTCCAGTGTGGGGCATGCAGGAGGCAGCCAATCAATTGTTCTCTCTTGTCATTGATGTTTCTATCTCTCTCCCCATATCCCTTCCTCTCTAAAATCAACAATAAATACATTTTTAAAAATAAATAAATGGGAGGATTCATGGTCAAATAAAATGACAGAGATCGGATCGGAATAAAACTTTGAAGCAGATAAGAATATGAAGGTTTGCTGCTATCTGAGAATCAACTGGGATGATGTACACAGTACATTCCAATGCCAATGTGGAATAATATTAAAGACTTGACCCTTATCCCGGTACAAAACTTAGTTGGCACTCTGCAGAAAGGACTGGAAAGGAGTAAACAAATGATATGTAATTAGGTTAAAATATAGATTTAAATGTAAAGCTTTTGATTTATATAAAACATAAATCTAACTCTTTTTTAAAAGTGCCAGGATTAAAATATTATTTATGCAGTGCATGTACACACAGGTTTGTTCATGTGTAAAATATACGTATAATATATCAAATAACATTCACAATGGCATTATAATGTAAGTATTATTATAATCATTTTAAAACTTAGAAACAAAAAAGTTTAAGTAAATCATCAAGAGTGACAGTGCTATAAAAGAGTATGGCTACAATTTCAAATATGATTACAACAATATACATTAGAGTACTTGGTTCATACACTAACACAATCTAATATTATTTAATAATATGATTTAGGTCATTCTGAATTCATTCATTGGGATTGCTCATAGATCTTTTAAAAGACAACATGGAGAGTGAGAGTTGTCTGTTAGTGTTCTTAGAGATTAAGTCAACAATATGTTAACATCAGTTACTTTCACAATTTATCACTTTCATGCAATTTGCTCATGATGTGATTATTTAAAATTATGTAGTATGCTCTGTAAGGGAGCTTCTTTATTTCTTATTGACTTTTCCACATAATCAATAATATGATGAGAGAAATTGCAAGAAAATGCAGAGCTGTTTTTTTCTTATAAAAAATAAGAAATTCTGCCTGGGCTTATCAAGGTGGATTGAAGAACAGGTATCACAGGAATCTGATCAACCTGCTCAATCAGCTTATTTGAATCTTCTGGAAATTCTTGGGTTAAGTTCAGAAATACTATGACTTGAGGTGAACCATTTTCCCCAGGAGAGAGCCAAGAGTAGAGCACATAATAGTGGCAGTAATTACGCAACCCTTACAATGGTAACCTAGACTTGGTCCTCTGCCACCTGAGCCTACAAAAGTTGAAAAATTCTTTCAAAGGTGTTACCATTCTGGTCAGCTATAGCATAAGAGAGCCTGTTAATGTAATCTATAATTGTCAGACTTCCCATGCAGAGAGAAAGATGAAAGATGAAGAAAGAATCTGCTTCCTTACACTACACACAAATAATAACTCATAGACCTAAATGTAAGACCTAAACTATTTTATAGCCTTCTATTAGGGAATAATGTTAAGTGGTGAATTGTATGGTATGAGAGTCTCAATAAAAATGTTCCAAAAATAATGATACACATTTAAAAAAAATAAGTGGAAATATAAAATTCTGCCAAAACAAAGAAAAAATGTGTAAATGTTATATGGTTGGTTGCTTGAAAAGTAGAAAAATAACTAATTTAGTTTTCCTATAATAAATTAAGAATATTGCTATATTAGGAATAAAATAAGAAGAAATTAAAAAGTTAATAAAGAGAAAGAAAAAAATGAATAATTTAAGAAACTCTTGATTATCTCAAGGGGAAAGTATTCAACCAGAAAGGAGATAAGAGAGAAAAAGAAAAAAAAATATATGCTAGTGAAAGAGGAAACAGATACTAATATAGTATATTTATTCCAAAATCTGTCTATATTTACATGAAGTTTAAATAGAGTAAATACTTTGTTATGGGTTGAACTATATTCCCCCAGAATTCATATGCTGAAGTCCTAATCCCCATACCTCTGAATGTGATCTTATTTAGATATAGGGCCATTGTAGATATAATTAGTTAAAATGAGGTCATACTGGAGCAGAATGGGCTCTGAACCCAATATAACTGATGTCTGTATAAAAAAGGAAAATCTGGAAACAGATACAAGGTAGAACACAATGAAATTGAAGACCGATCAGGAAGATATTTTTACAAGCCAAAGACCATCAAAGATTGCCAGAAAACTAATACAAGCCAAGCTAAAGGTGTACAATAGATTGTCTCTCACAGCCCTCAGGACAAAACGGTGCTGCCTGTTCCATGATCTCAGACTTCTTGTCTCCAGAACTGTAAGACAATACATATCTGTTACTTAACTACTCAGTTTGTGGTACTTAATAGGTAATGGCAGATTTGGCTCAATGATTAATGTTTTCTGAAATGGTCATGGGTTCCACTCCTGGTCAAGAACACATACCTTCGTTGCTGGTTTGATCCCTGGCCCCAGTAGAGGCTTGAATGGGAGGCAACCAATAGATGTGTCTCTCTCACATCATCAATGTTTTTCTTTCTGTCCCTCTCTCTCCCCCTCCTCCATCCCTTCCACTCTCTTAAAAAAAAAAATCAATGGAAAAATATCCTTGGGTGAGGATTGAAAAACAACAACAACAGAACAACCCTCAAAATGTAAGGAGCAACATAAATACAGTAATAATCATCATGTATAATTTAACACTCACTCTCTTATATATGACAGAAAAAACACAGAAATTAAGAATATAAAATATAGAGTAGTGGAACACATCATTAATTGGTTGCTCTAATAAACATTATACAAAACATATATTACTCTGTGTCCATCAACTATAAAAAACACAGAAAGTATTTTTAAAAGTCAAACATTCTTTGAATTAAAACAAGTGTATAAAAATGTCAAAAGACTGGAATTATTTAGAATAATTTTTCATGTAGTGCAATTAAGCTAGAAATTATTAAGAAAACCATATTATATAATATGTAAATGTATGGAAATTGACCAGTAACTCTAAATAACCCAAGGGTCAAAAAGAGCTAATAATGCAAATCAGAAAGTATTTTAAATTGAATGACAAAGAAAACTACATATCAAATCTTGCGGAATACAGCTAAATTCATAAAGAGGTAAATGCCTAATAGACAAAAATATTTTGGAAAAGCAGAAAACTAAAAAGCAATGACTAATCATCACATTAAACATTAACATCACATAAAATAAGAATATTTTTAAAAGAAACAGCAAATTAAGCCTGAGGAAAATTTAAAAACAGAAGAAAATAATAAAGGCAAATGCAGAAATTATTGAAAAGGAAAATAAATATATAACAGAAGTAAACATCAACAATCTGAAAGTGTTATTTAAAATAACTATTAAAAGTAATTACCCACTATCAAGACTCATAATGGCAAGGAAAAAGAACTTCATTAGATACAATAAAAGCACTTAATAAAAATATCTGAAGCTATTAAAACAACTAGATTCATACATTTGAAAATTTACATAATATGGACAATTTTATATAAAAGTATAATTACTAAGTCTGGCACAAGAAAAAGTATAAAAATGTTAATATTCTATAATTTAATTAAAATCCATAATTATAATTCTCCTACCAGAAAATCTTCAGGCACAGATGGTTTCACTGATTAATACTTCTAAACAAGTAAAGAAGAAATAATAGCAATCTTATAACTCTTTCAGAGAATAAAAGCAGATAAGACACTCTCAATTTCTATTATGAAATCATTGTAACATTACCAGTAAATACTGATGAGAATGTTATAAGAAGAAAATTAGCAAGTGATCTCAGTAAGGATCACAGGTACTTATATTCTTCACACATTATTATTAAACTGAGTATAGCCATATAAAAAATCAAAATACATAATGATGAAATTGGATAGATGTTGAGAATCATTATTAACCTTTCAAAATCAGTGTAATTCTTTAACAGAGCAAAGGAGGGGGGGAAAAATAACAACTATGATCATGTCAATAGAAAAAGACTTTGATAGAATTCAACATCTATCTGATTTAAACAAAACAAAACTTTTTCTAGACTAAGAATAGAATGGAGTGTACTTAACCTGATAAATGGTATCTAAAAATATCATTGAATGCTATCTGTCTGGGAAAGTAACAATATGAGTGTGTCCAATATCACCACTTTTATTTAGCAATGTACTGGACGTTCTAGATACTGAAACAAATAAGAACATAAATAAAAAGTATAAATAAATAGAAAGGAAGAAATAAAAACATTTTACTTGCAACTGATAATGTACAAAGAAAAGTTAAAGCTAGAGATAAAAATATATTCTTTGAAATAGCAGGAAAAAAGTAAAATACCTAAGGTTACCCTTAGGAAAACAATATAACAAAATAAATAAATAAAATGAAATATTGAATACAAATAAGCTAAATAAAAATGCTATAAGATTAAATAGTCTAAAATTGCCATTGATTAAAACTCAACAAAATCACAAGATGTGTGGCTTTTTTCTACGATGATGCATGATGTTATAAAACTGCAATAATTAAAACTGTATGATACTGCACACCATAAAGAGAGCATAGAAGCAACTGTCTAGAAGGTTTTTGCTACACATACAATAATAAAAATTAATATCCAAGTGAAATAGAAAAATAGGTGTAGGTAGGCAGTCAGGGACAGGGACCATATGGAGGTAGGGGGAAGGAAAGTCAGACATTGGAAGCAAACAAAGGGCCTAGAATTAGCTAGGCAAAACCTGGCTGGGTGGGGAAACTTGACTATTGATGGTGCTAGGCAGGAACATTGATGTCACCTTGAGTCTGAAGTGGCAGTCCTCAATCAGGTACTCCCACAGGAGGGAATATGACCTTTGATATAACTGGACATTGCCAGAATTCCTTGGAGGGACTGATCAGAAGCTAGCAGAGTATATGACTATCCCCTAAACAAAGAGCTTAAGTGGTAACCCATTTTAGGCTCCCTTCCTGTTTGCAGACTGAAGTCCATGTATCACCCCCGACAGCTTTGTTTCCCCCCAATAAATTTTGTTTTCTTCCCACCATTTTTGTTCATGAATCCATTCTTTGGTTTTATGAGACAAAGAGCTTGGACCTGACTATATTTTGGGTTTAATATTTCATATTTTGGGTTTCACAATTATATAAATAAATAAGAAAAATAATAACTAGTACAAATATGTAAAACTAGAGGCCTGGTGCATGAAATATGTGCATGGGGGGGGGGGTGTCCCTCAGCCCAGCCTGCACCCTCTCCAATCTGGGAACCCTCTATGGATGTCCAACTGCCCATTGGGATCGGGCCTGAACGGGCAGTCTGACATCCCTCTCACAATCCAGGACTGCTGTCTCCCAACTGTTCGCCTGCCTGCCTTCCTGATTGCCCCTAACCGCTTCTGCCTGCCAGCCTGATCACCCCCTAACCACCCCCCTGCCAGCCTGACTGATGCCTAACTGCCCCCCTGCCATCCCGATTGCCCCTAAATGCCCTCCCCTGCTGGCCTGGTCACCCCCAACTGCCCTTGCCTGCAGGCCTACCAGTCAAGAAGGGAGGAAAGTTAGGGGTGACCAGGTTGGCAAAGGAGAGCAGTTGGAGGGGATCAGTACTGCATGGGAGGGAGGTTGGGGGAGGGCAGGCCTTCAGAGGAGGGCTGTTGTGGGTGTTCAGGCCAGTAGGGAAGACAGTTATGGGTGACAGGACCAGCAGAGGAGGGCAGTTGGGGAGGGGACCAGGCCTGCAGGGGAGGGCAGTTGTGGTTGATCAGGCCAGCAGGGAGGGCAGTTAGGGGTGACTGGGCCAGCAGAGGAGGGCAGTTGGGGGAGACCAGGCCAGCAGGGAGGGCAGTTAAGGGTGACTGGGCCAGCAGAGGAGGGCAGTTGGGGGAGACCAGGCCAGCAAGCAAGGGCACTTTTGGGGGGAACCAGGATAGCAGGGGAGGGCAGTTGGGGGGGAGGGACCAGGCCTGTAGGGGAGGGCAGTTAAGGGTGACCAGGTCAGCAGGGGAGGGTAGTTAGGGGTGACCGGGCCAGTAAGGGAGGGCACTTGGGGGCGACCAGGCCTACAGGGGAGGACAGTTAGGGACAACCAGACTGGGAGGGGAGGGCAGTTAAGGGCAATCGGGCCATTAGGGAAGCAGTTAGGCATTGATCAGGGTGATGGTGGAATCGGTACTAAATGGGTAGTCAGACATCACTCAAGGGGTCCCAGTTTGGAGAGGGTACAGGCTGGGCTGAGGGACACCCCCCGCTTGTGCATGAATTTCGTGCATCGGGCCTCTAGTATACATATAAAGCAGAATTCTACTTTATTAGTCTTCAAAAAAATGCACAATAATATTACAATGCGTTGTGACTACACCCTATATAATAAAAGCCTAATATGCTAAGTGTCTGGTCATTTGGTTGTCCATTCAACCAATCAAAGCATAATATACTAATGATATGCTAAGGCTGCTCAAACCCTCGATATGACATTGACTGACCACCATGGGGGTAGACAGTCAAATGGTCAACCAGTTGCTATGACATGCACTGACCACCAGAAGCAAACACTCCCACAGGTAGGTTAGCTTGCTGTTGGTGTCTGGCTAATCAGGACTGAGCGAGACAGGCTGGAATGCCCGGGAGCCCTGCCATGGTCCCTCCCCAGCTGGCCAACCTCCCGCATCCCTCCCTGACCCCGATCATGCACTGTAAGGTCCCTCAGCCTGCATCCTCTCACAATCCAGGACCCTTCAGGGGATGTCAGAGAGCCATCTGACATCCCCTGAAGTTTTGGCTCAATCCTACTCAATGCAGGAGCTTCCTCCTGATGTTCGGTGCACTCCCACAGAGGGAGTGCCACTCAGCCAGAGGCCGGACTCACGGATGGTGAATGCAGTGGTGGTGGTGGGAACCTCTCCCACCTCCACGGCAGCGCTAAGGATGTCCAACTGCTGGCTTAGGCACACTTCCCATGGTCAGCGGGCCTAAGCTGGCAGTTGGACATCCCTCGAGGGCTCCTGGACTGTGAGAGAGCATAGGCTGGGATGAGGGACCACGCCCCTCAAGTGCATGAATTTCGTGCACCAGGCCTCTAGTATATCCATATCTATTAATGACAAAAATGAAAAGGTACTGTCAATTCTAAGCATGGTTAGAATATAGAGCAATGGACACTCTCACATCCTGCTGGTAAATTGCTTAATCACAGTTTGGATTTTCTATTTAATGTTGAGCATATATATTTTATATACTATGACCCAGCCTTTGCACACATGGCATATATCCAACACTGCATCTGATATATATCCTAATGCATATATCTTAATGCATCCGATAGGCACTAATACCTACATGCTCAGGTGTTCGTATTATTATTATATTCTATAGTAAAAAACAGAAGAAATTCAAATGTCCATATATTGTGGGTATTTATATAGTTCAATACTGCACAAGAAAAAAAATTAATTGAACCACTTGTAACACTCAAAATGTGAATGAATTCCACAAGCATAATGTTGGGCAGAAAAAGATCACACACAAAAAATAATGCATGATTCTACTACATAAAATACAAAACCAGGCAAAAAATAACTCATGATGTGAAAGTCAAGAGAGTGATTACCTTTGAAGAAAACAGATGAGTTACTGGCTGGGACAGGCTTGAGGCTAGTGTCTGGGGTATCAGCGATGGTCTTTTTGTTTTTAAAAAGATACTTTTTACACAAATAATTGAGCTGTAAATTTACTTTTTGTACTCTTTTGGTTGTTGAACTTCTTTCAATAAATTTTATTTTATTTTATTTTATTTTTTATCTTTATTGTTGAGGGTATTACAGATATCCCCTTATTTTCCACCTTATTTCCCACCACCCTGTTCCCACCTCACCCCAGGCCTTCACCACCTTATTGTCTGTGCTCATGGGTAATGCATATAAGCATATAAGTTATTTGGCTAAGTAATGCACATGAGAACTATTGTAGCTTTTTTTCTTTTTTAAATTATCTTTTAAACTCTTTATTGTTGAGATTATTACAGATGTCCCTCTTTTTCCCCCCATATCCCTCCTCTGCCCAGTTCCTGCCCTGCCACAGGCTTTTGCCACCCTATTGTCTATGTCCATAGGTAATGCATATATGCATATAAGATCTTTGTTTAATATTTTCCTGCCCTCCCACTACACTTCCCTCTGGGAATCATCAGTCTATTCCATTTCCATGCCTCTGATTCTATTGTATTCACCAGTTTATTCTATTCATTAGAATTTTCATTTGTTTATTTTGATTTTTATGTTCAGTTGTTGATAGATATGTATTTGTTGCCATATGTTTGTTGTTCATATGTTTGATCTTTTTCTTCTTCCTCTTCTTAAAGAATACCCTTCAACATTTCATATAATATTGGTTTGGTGGTGATGAACTACTTTAGCTTTTTCTTGTCTGTGAAGCTCTTTATCTGATCCTTCAATTCTAAATGATAGCTTTGATGGGTAGAGTAATCTTGGTCCTTGCTATTATCACTTTGAATATTTCTTGCCACTCACTTCTGGCCTGTATAATTTCTGTTGAGAAATCAGCTGACAGTCATATGGGCATTCCCTTGTATGTAACTGATTTTCTCTTGCTGCTTTTAAGGTTCTCTCTTTGTCTTTGGTCATTGGCATTTTAATTATGATATGTCTTAGTGTGGTCGTCCTTGGATTCCTCTTGTTAGGGATTCTCTGTGCTTCCTGGACTTGTAAGTCTATTTCTTTCACCATGTAGGGGAAGTTTTCGGTCATTATTTCTTCAAATAGGTTTTCAATATCTTGCTCTCGCTCTTCTTCTGGCACCCTCATAATTTGGATGTTGGTATGCTTGAAGTTGTTCCAGAGACTCCTTACACTATCTTCATATTTTTGGATTCTTTTTTCTTTTTGCTCTTCTGGTTGGGTGTATTTTGCTTCCTCATATTTCAAATCATTGATTTGATTCTCAGGATCCTCTAGTCTACTGTTGAATCCCTGTATCTTATTCTTTATTTCAGTCAGTGTATGCTTAATTTCTGACCAGTCCTTTTCCTTTTCCTTTTTTTTTTTTTTTTTTGGCATTCTCACTAAGATCCTTGAAAGTGTCACTAAGTCCCTCGGAGGTTTCTGGAAGTTACTTGAGTAACCTTACAACTGTGGTTTTGAACTCTGTATCTAGTAGTTTGCTTTCTTCCATTTCTTTCACTTGTGGCATGTTTCTTTGTCTCCACATTTTGTCTGTTTGCCTGTGTTTGTTTCTGTGTATTGGGTAGAGCTGCTATATCTCCTTGAATTGATAGAGTGGCCTTGTGTAATAGGTGTCCTATAGGGCCCAGTGGCTCAGCCTCCTCAGTCACCTGAGAGGGACACACTAGGTGCACCCCTTTGTGGGCTGTATGAACAGTCTTGTTGTAGTTGATATTTGATTGATATTGGTGTCACTGAGAGGAATTGACCTCAAGGCCAATTGGTTGTGAGGACCAACTGCGACTATAGTGGGAGAGCGACTATATAGGAGACACCCTTATGGAGCAGGACTTGCTTCAGTGGGGCTTTGGTGCTCACTGAGTCTGCCCCTTGAGTGTGTTGCTTATGGATGTGTAGAGTTGTAATCTGGTATGGTCTGACACTGACCACTGGGTACACTGGCTCTTGGGTCTCCAGGGATGAATAAAGTCAGCCACTGCCTGGGTCTACCCAGCAGGAGCTACAGAAAGATTTGAAAATTCCTTCTCTTTGTATTGGGTTTAAAACTGCCCAGAGTAGGCCCAGCTGTGAAGCAATGTAGGCTGGTGCTGGTGCTGGGTCTTGGGCCTTTTATTGATAGGTTTGGGGCTACCTGACCGAGCTGCAGCTTGTTTGAGAGATTTTAGCCTGAACAAGGACAGTCCATTCATATGCTCTGCATACAGCTTGAGTGGTCCTGCAAATTGGATGAAGTAGGTCTTAAGGAATCACCAAATGAGAACAAAGAGAAATGACTGCCAGTTAGCCCTACAACCAGGGAGGTCCCAGCATAAGAACAATGATCCCTGTGAGCACCTCTCTCTGCAAGAAAGGCATGCCCAAGAACCTGCCCTGATGCCAGACAATCCAGTTCCTCCTTGTATGTGTCTGGGTCCCCCAGAGCCTCTCCCAGAACTGGAGCTCAGAGGAAATTGGAACTTGTAAATTCAGTTCATGGTGCCAGCCTTTTAAGAGGAGCAGCTGGGACTCTAGCAGCCTCTTTGTCACTGAGCCCTAATCCATACTGGTTTTTATAGCCTGTAGTTCTTACTGCCTGTAGGGACTTCTTTTCCAAGCTCTGGGACCCAGGACTGGGGGTCTGGTGTGGGGCTGTGACCTCTTGCTCTTCAGGGTGGTCTCCGCAGAGATGATCTCCTTCCCAATTAAAAAAGTGGCCCACTAGGATGCTGGACTAGCCTGCTCCACACCTCCACGCCTCCGCGCCTCCTACCAGTCTCAGTGTGCTTTCTTCTTCATTTCTCTAGTTGTAGGACTTCTATTCAGTCAGCTTTCCAGTTGTTCTGTATTTTAATTGCAATTTTGATGTGGTTGTTGGAGGTGGTGAGTACAGGCATTAGTCTATGCTGCCATCTTGGTCTCATTCCTATTGTAGCTTTTTAACCATCCAACAAGTGTTTGTTGATCACTATCCAATCCAAGTATTCTGTCAGACATTGGAAATATAGAGATGAGTGAAACAAGGTCCCTCTTCTCAGAGAGTGCCAGTGAAAATTAAAAACATAGTCATTAAAAATGCAGTGCAGAATTTGCTGAAATAAAGGTGGTTAAAACCTTGCTTCTCAAAGAGTGTTTGAACATCAAAATGTAGCAGTGCATTATAATCTGTGGACTAAAATAGGAATCTAGGAGTCAATGCTGATTATACTGATACAAGTAAATAGATATATAAACAACTGGAAGAGAAGAAAATGGTGATCTTTATAGTAGTAGAATAGCAACTGATAAATGTAGAAGTAATAATAGAGCTAGAGAAATCACTTGGCAAACATCATGGTAATAATTGATCCAGGCCATTAAGCATTAATAGGTGTTAAAAGAGTTGGTGAAAGTTCGATAAAAAAAAAGGATATTTCCATAGTCTTAAAATATCTCCTCACACAAATTACTAATTTAAAGAGATATGTACTAGCTTTATAGAAAAGAAACCTGTCAGACAAAGTATTAAACATTTATAAACATCAACATCATTCTGCAGAACCATTCTAAGTTAAAAGAGACCTAAAAACTAAATGCAACATAGATTAGACCCTGAACCAGAATTATTTATTTTCTATTAAAAAAAACCAACAACATTAGGATAGTTGGCTTTAAAGCCTCTTTAAAAGTGAGTTATTTATTAAAATGTGAATTATTTCTCTTTAAGTTCATTTTGATATAAAAATTCAGGG
This sequence comes from Corynorhinus townsendii, assembly GCA_026230045.1. Lineage (NCBI taxonomy): Eukaryota > Metazoa > Chordata > Mammalia > Chiroptera > Vespertilionidae > Corynorhinus > Corynorhinus townsendii. The sequence continues at coordinate 109,549,302 of JAPDVU010000001.1, read as the reverse complement.
ATTTCACTTTTTAGTGGATGTCTGTTGCTTTTCTTTTTTGTTTCTGCCAAGCATTCCATCCTTCTTCACCTGCTAAAAAACTCCTGCATCTGCTGGAGACCTGCCCCTGTCTCCCCAGGTGGTTCTGGGAAATGACTAGTCACAGTAGTACTCTGCCTGCCAGCCCTGGACACAGGGGAAGTGAGTGAGCCAAACTAGGCCAATCTGGGTCATTTGCCTTTATTCAATCTTGGATGAAAATGGAAAGAAAGCCCTCTCTTTCCTCATTTAATTTTTAAAGAGTGATTTCAGCAACTTGGTTAAATATGACAGAAAACAAACAAACAAACCAAAAAAGAAAATGTAAACAGTTCAATCACTTCTCCAAATAAACTTAATAAAAAATAATAACAGCAACAATAATAGCTACTATTTACCGAGTGCTTATCATGTGTCAGGCACTGTTTTATGCACCTTACACATATTATCTCAACAACTTCTTTTAATAACCCTGGGTGTGGGAAAGTTACTGGGATATGTGCAGCTCCCACATGCTTTAGACACTTTCTGAAAGAATATGAGTTCTAAACAAAAATGTGAAGGAATTAAGTGAAAATTGCTTTACTCCCTCCATCCTCTGGTTTGAACTTCTCAGACCACATGTCCCTGGTTCACAGAATTTTTGTCAAAAATAAATAAATAAGTAAATGTTGAGGAAAAAGTATGCTATGAGTCAGTAAAAAAATGTAAATCTTGATGTACACTATAGACAAATGTCCATGATACAATTTTAAATGAAAAATAATTAGTTTCAGAAAAATATACTAAATCAACTTACATTACAAATACTATCTATGTGGGTTTATACAGGAATAGACCTAAAATAAAATACATATAAAACAAAGCTACTAACATTGGAAAAGAAATGAAAAATCACTTTCACTTTCTAAAACTCTGCAGTATTTGAAACTTTTATAATTATTTTATAAATAAAACAAATGCAATGAAAGCAAGTGCTTTTGTTGTTCATCCTTATCTGTGTGAAGCATACAAGGATTTTTATTTTATTTTGTAAATGTTAGGTACCTTATCATGTCTTTAACTTTCCTGGGGCTTTTATGTTTTTGTTTTGCTTGTGTTCTGGCCTGCAGTAGATTCTGGGCTTTAATTTTCTTTCTAGATAGCTGGCCTTGTGTTAAGGTGGAGCTGGCAGTGAGAGCTATCTGGACTCATAGTTCTTGGAGTCAGTTCTGGAACACCTGGACAAGATTCAAGCAGAAGAATGCAGTATGGCTACACCATAGGGTGGATAATCTGCGTGTCTCTGTCTGACTGTGAATAGTAAGCTGACTCTAAAACCTAGTACAGAAGATAGGGTAGGGTGACTGATTTGATAACTGATCAGTTATAATGTAGAAGAGACTTGGCATAAATAAGAGGAAAGAGATGCTTTTGATATGGTGAAAACAGTGAGGGGGTGTTAAAGTTTAACAGTAATAACAATAGTGTAATATTTATTAAAATATTATTGGAGATAACCTCAGAAATGTTGAAATGCTCCTTTTTTATGTAGTTTCTGCCAGGATAGCCTTAAATGTCTATATATCTGAATAATGCATTAACATTTCTTTCTTGAGTTTGAAAACTTTCTTTGAATAATTTTTCCAGAATTTGAACTCATGTATAACACTACCTAACCATGGCTGCAGGAAGGCATGGTGGCTGTGGAAAACGGGCCCCTCTCTGGGAAACACAGTGGCCTTCTTTTGTGGCCTGAGGCATGGAGTTTGGCCACTTTCTACTTGTTGTATTGAAGTTGGAAACAATCATTAGGGTGAATAGTGGACTTTCCTCATAAGGTTACTTCTATTAAGCACTCCTCTTTCCCAAATAGATGTAAATGGATGGGGGTTTACCTACAGAATTGAATTTGATGGAAAGGTACTTAGAAATTTAATACAAGTTTGGGGCTAATAAAATCAGTTGGAACTGCTGTCTGTATCAAGTTAGTCCTAAACATAATGGAATTTTTCATGACTGATACCTGATAGCTTTCTAATACAATGCTGTACTGGAGATGGCACTCCCTGAATTGTGAGAGACACTCTTGTTAAATTTTCTGAGCTAGTTCACCTCACAAGATACTTTGAATTTGACCCTGGTAGGAATAATTATATTACAGAAGTGCACAAATGCTACAATTACCCAAACTGCCGGTCAGCTCTTATACATTTGCTTTAATAGCCTGCTAGCTAAATGGTTTTTGCTTAGTTTACATCATCCCTAAAACCATTTGGACCATTAATCTAGGACAGACTTTGTACAGGAGACCTAGAAGTAAAACTGGGAAGAACAATATTAGGGAGGTGAGAACATACCAAGAGGAGTAAGCCCTGTGAAATGCCTGGCAAGCCCATAAGACTGTGACTGAGGTATATCCACTGAAGTCTGAGGTTAACAATGCATTAATTTTTGTGGAGTGGTCGACAGAACAAGTTTGCAGTGGGTTGGAGAGAACGTGGGAGGATAGCAAGTGTAAGTGTGGGCTTCTTTGCAGTACTCAGAAAAATCTGGCTTTAAGAAGAGACTGAAAGGAGAAAGATTAGAAAACCATGTAGGATCAAAGGAAGGATTTTTACTTTGTTGTTTTGTTTCATTTTGTTTTTAGCATAGTCCAAACCCATAGGTAGCTAAGGAAAAGATCCAAAAGAGAAAAGATGACTCCATGATGGAAAAAGTATCTATTAGAGAGCAAGGCTTCCCTAAGGCCCTGAGGTGCTGAAGTCCAGAGCAAAGTCTGATCAGGAGACAGGAAATAGAGGATGCAGAATCATAAGAAGTTTGTTTGGAATCAGGAAGTTGAGAGGTGTGTGTATAATGGCATTTTTTTGAAGAAGAAGAGGTGACACTTTCTGCTGACCTTGTCCACAGGGGGCTTGGAGAGAGTGGAAAAGATGTAGAATAATCCTTGAGGTTTGTGACCAAGGACTCTGCCTGGGGAACAGCTAAGTAATAAAGCAAGTCTCACAATGACTTCCCTCAACAAAACAATGTTTGCACATATGTATTTATTTACAAGGTAAACATTCTTCACATGTGGATCTAAACTGTTTTACTGTTGTCATCTCCCCGACTCCTTACTGAGACTGCGTTCTAATCACCTGGCTGGCTTATTCTTTGAGAAACCATCAGTCTCTTTCATTTCCATTGGAAATATCCTGTTTCACTTCTCCTCCTGCCTAACTCATTCTCAAGCTTCAAGTTTCAGTTTAAGTGTCCTCACCTCCACATTGGTCTTCACTGACATTCCTACTGAGGATGAATTACTATTTGCTTTATCTTCTACTAAACACTCTTTATAAGACCTGCTAGAAGCCCGATGCATAAAATTTGTTCAAGGGGCTCAGCCCTTGCAGCCCCAGCTTCATCCCCAGATGGTCATCCAGATGTTGTTCTGCTGTTGGGCCATCCAGTTTAATTAGCATATTAAGCTTTATTAGATAGGATTGTATAATAATACACCCTTGCAGGACTGCATAATGATTTGTTTCCATACTTGGTGGTTCTTTTCCAATTTTGAGTTGTACAAGTATAGGGAATGTGTCTTTTGAATCTTTGTATCACAATAAGTAGTATACATTTTGCCTCAGTGTTTACCATGTAGGAGGTATAAAAGAAACATGTTCAATAAATTTAAGGATGAGTGACTGAATGGACGAATGAATGAAAAGACTAATTGCGCTCCAGTTTAAGACAGTTTCTGAGAGTTGTGTAACTTCATCTATGTATGTTCTAAGTACTTTACTGCATAGATAACAGAATTAATGTCATCTATCTCTTTTTGTTTTCAGGGTAATAGTAAAATTAAATTATTTTAAAGTGTGGGATAAATTTCTTGGGCTTTTTCAAAACATGGCTCTGTAACTGAATACCTATGAAACCCTGGGCATTCAAATGTGCTCAATCAATGATTCAGGGAAAAAAAAAGTTTGAAATGCAGGCATGCAAGGGTGGGGCACATTTCCCATTATTCTTTCTCCTATTATTGCCCCACTAGTGTGTTACTCCTTAAGGGAAAATGCTATGTATTATTTACATTTCCATCTCCAGCTACAAGTACAATGCCTAATAAATAATATATAATCAAGGACTATTTGTTAAATGCATGAATCAATCGGTTAAAACCACACATTCAACATATACATCTTGATTATGTATTTATAAAAAATGATTCTCTCTGTTTACTGGCTAGACTTATCTATGGTCAGTAGATTCACAGAGACAATTTTCTCTGATTGCTACAAGAAGAACCAGGTAAAGGGGAAAATGTCTTAATCCAAACATGCCATATCCCTCTCCTGAGAAGATTACTGAGTTTTGACTTTTCACTGATGAGAAACGATATTTTCAATTTCTGTGTTAATATAACAATCTGAATCCAATACATTCCCGAATGGTAACCCCTTTATAACACAAAATTAACTTCTGGAAATGAATGGATATCTGGATGGCAAACTGGGAGACAAAAAGGGTTACAGGTTGATTGCTAAAATAACGTCCAAAAGAAAACAGGTGAGGATTTCATAAATTGTATGTATGAGGTTTCTATATACTAAGAAAAAGAGTCTACAGTGACACATAATCTCACCAAATAAATTTGTATTTGTTACATCCTAAGGGAATAGATTTTTTGCTAAAAACATCTGTTTGACTAAGCCCTGTTGGGGTTGTTATAGGTAAATCAAAATTTTATTTTAGCCAGGAGGTCTAATTAACATTTATAGGAATGTTTATTCAGCTTGCTAACAGTAGTCATCGAAAGCCTTCTCAGTGGACAAGAATCCCTTTACAGTTACATTTTCGAAGTGGAAATGTGCATAGGCTGCTAAGAGCTTAAAATATTTAGCTGTCTTTTAACAGACCAAAAACCACCCTGTATCTAGGACATCCTTGCACAACTGGAAAAAGAAAATTGTCCTCAAGTGTTGCCCTAGGCTTGGAATAGAAAGATGATATAAAGAAAAGCTATGCCAACCTAGAGTATAACTAGATAAGTTCAGTGTATTAAAGTATAATACATTCCAAATCACCAAACTGTAGGGCTCATTATCTACTTCCAAATATATTGTCTCATCACTACTGCTCAGAAACCTCCCATGTCTCCTGGTTTATTACAGAATAAATCTGTATTCAGTATGATATCCAAGGGTTTCACAATTTGTCCATAATATTTTGGGTGAATTATATACTACTACATAACTTTCCTTGCCCTACATTTAAGCCAAATCAGCTTCTGGTCATGCCTTTGATCACCCTGCCAACTCCCTCTGGAATATCCTTCACTCAAAATTGTGCCCATCAAAATCCCATTAGTTCTAAGACTGTCAGCTGAAATGTGTTTTTCTCCAAGAACCTTTCAAGGTTACTGGGTTTAAGTGCACACTTTTGGGGGCTCCATTAAAGAATGTCTGTCTTTCACGTGGAGCATTTAATTAACTCATGTCTAGAGTCAGGGTCCTCACAGACAGACAATTCATATAACGGATACTTGATGACTAATACTATATGTAAACTGGTGTTTTATGAAATGGAGATGTAAAGATTCTAGTTTTGCATTATAATGTCCCAACAAATCAACTGCCTTTGATTATACCTATTAAAAGAACAACAACTTTGTTCTTCTTTCTCAATATTGCTGTGCTATTTGAAGTATTTGCTCTAGATCTGTGAAATATGCCGTGAGTGTTTTAATAGAGATTGCATTGAATCTATAGATTGCTTTGGGTAGTATCGACATTTTAATGATGTTAATTCTACCAATCCATAAACATAGTATATGATTCCACTTGTTTATATCTTCCTCTATCTCTTTTTACAGTGTCCCATAGTTTTCTGAGTACATGTCTTTTATCTTCCTGGTTAAGTTTATTGCTGATTATTTTAATTTTGATGTTGCATTGGTAAACGGGATTGTTGGTTTGTTTTTTGTTTTTTTGTTTTTTAGTTTCTATTTCTGATAATTCATTATTGATGTATAAAATGCCATTAATGAAGGAAGGAAAACAATACAATTAAGAAATGGGTAAAGGACTTAAATAGACACTTCTCTAAAGTGGACATACAGATGGCCAAGTGACATATGAAAAATGCTCAAAGTTAGTAATCATCTGACAGATTCAAATCAAAACAACAATGAGGTACCATCTCACACCTTTCAGAATGGCTATCATCAACAAATCAACAAACGACAAGTTCTAGCGAAGATGTGGAGAAAAGGGAACCTTAGTACAATGCGGGTGGGAATGCAGACTGGTGCAGCCACTGTGGAAGAGAGTATGGAGTTTCCTCAAAAAATTAAAAATGGAACTGCCATTTGACCAGTGATCCCACATTTAGGAATATATCCTAAGAAACCCAAAACACCAATCAGAAAGAATATATGCACCCCTATGTTCATAGCCTCGCAATTTACCATACCTAAGATCTGGAAACAGCTCAAGTGCTCTTCAGTAGATGAGCAGATAAAAAAGCTGTGGTACTTGTACACCATGGAATACTATGCAGCAATAAAAAAGAAGGCTCTCTTACCCTTTGAGACAGCATGGATGCACCTGGAGAGTATTATGCTAAGTGAAGTAAGTCAGAGAAAAACAAGTATCACATTATCTCACTCATATGTGGAATTTAATGAACAAAATAAACTGATGAACAAAATGGATCTAGAGACAGAGAACCATAGAACAAACTGATGAATCTTAGAGTGAAGGTGGGATTGGGTGAGTGTAGAGAGATTAATCAAAGAACTTATATGCATATATGCATAACCCATGGACACAGACAATAGTGTGGTGAAGGCCTGGGGGATGGGTGTAGGGTGGAGTAGGTCAATGGGTAAGAAATAGGGGGACATCTGTAATACTTTCAATAATAAAGATAAATTTAAAAAATAATAAAAGAAGGAAAAAAAAACAACAAAAAACAGAAACAATAAAAAAGGATCGACCTCATCTTGCCATACATGAACTACAAACCCACAATATACTCATATTGCACATTTATTCCTTATGTCTTCCTTCCAAGCACTGATTTCCTCAAAGACAAATCTCTTGAGTTTTGGATTATGGAAGTTCTTCCTTTCTATCTTCTCAAGGACATTCTTTTAGTAGTTAATCCTCTATATTACAGTAACAATGTTTCTCTTGCTCTACTAGGTAATAGGTTGTGGGTTCTAGTGTTTTCTTATTAAAAACAAACAAAAACTCACTTCATCTTGGACAAGTCACTTTACTCCTTTGTACCTTATTTTATTCCCCTCATGCAAAATGAAGATGGTAATGGTACATACAGTATATGGTTGCCATGAGGATTAAATAGTTGTTCTAAAATAGTGTAAAATGCTTAGAATACCAATTGGCTCAGAATAAGGACACAATAAATCATAGTTGCTGTTGTCACTATTACCATGACTATTCTCTCTGCCATTCCTCTACCTGACATCGAAACCCTGATGTCCCTCCAGTGTCTAGAAGAATCTGTAAGCTTCTGTCATTCTTTATCTACATTCTTACTCAAAGTTAGCTCACCATTCCCCATGTTTCAATTTCCGTAAGGTTGTTACTCACTAAAATATACCTCTGGCCCTGAATTCCATTGTGAGTTCCAGACTCTTATAACTGCCTGCTTCTTGATAAAACATTTAGATGTTTATAAGTATCTCAAATATTACATATATAAAATGGAAACCTGACTTAACTCAACAACTCCATTTCCCCCCAGTACCCCAACATCCAATTCATTGGTAAATCTTAACAATCTGTAGCCAAATATATCCTAAATCCATGCACTTATCTTCATATCTATTGTCACTTTCCTACACCAAGATGCCATTATCATTTTATCAGAAAGTTGTAATTTCATGCTAACTAGTCATGCCATTCCACTCATTGTATCTAGAATAGATATGAGAAGAATTAACTTTAAAATAAGTACTTGTTATATGAATGAATGAATAAAAACATGCTCTCCTCCCACCTTCTTTTCAAATTTATTTGAAAACTTTAAATTGACTCTGTTTAATATTTAAAAATATTTACTTAAAATCATTTGCATTATTAAACTGGGTGATAGTAAATTCAAGAACACTATGGCATTGGCTTTATTAAAAACATCAGCTTCTTTACCCATGTTGACTAAAGACCCTTTTTCTAAGAAAAATAACATTGCATTAAAATAGCTCCTGTAAGTATAACCACTCAGAAACTTCATTTCTTTAATATGACCTTTTCTGCTTTCTTTCATTAAAAAAAGGTATATATATATATATATATATATATATATATATATATATATATATTGATTTTCCAGAAGAAGGGATAGGGAGAGAGAGATAGAAACATCAATGATGAGAGAGAATCATCCATCGGCTGCCTCCCTTCCTACTGGGGATTGAGCTTGCAACCCAGGCATGTGCCCTTGACGGGAATTGAACCCAGGACCCTTTAGTCTACAGGCTGATGCTCTATCCACTGAGCCAAACCAGCTAGGGCTCTTTCTTTTCTTTTAAGTAAAACTGGCCTCATCCAGCACCCTGACTCACCTGTCTCCTTCTCCTTGGCATATTAACTTCCTTAAACAATAAGCCCTCAGGACAGTGAGGTTCTGATCAACATCAAATAACCTTAAGAACAAAGTCTTAGGTCTGCTGACACAGAGGCAAAGTTTTGGTCAAACTAGAGAGAACATCTAAACCTCAGTTATGCTTCAGCTCCAGACCTAGAAAAGAGGCAGAAACCAGATGAAGTGACACCGTAGCTGACATCAGTACAAGATGCACTGATAAACAACCCCATAACCCAGCGCTGACCAATAAATAGAGACCGTGACCTGGACTCACCACTCTAACTCCCTGAGTCACCATGATCAATGACTTTTCCCTTATATAACCCATCTTCTGAAAGCTATTGGCAGCCAGGCTTATTTTTATTTATTATTTATTTATTTTAATATATTTTTTAAAAATACGTTTTTATTGATTTCAGATAGAGGAAGGGAGACAGAGAGAGATAGAAACATTAATGATGAGAGAGAATTATCGATCACCTGCCTCCTACCAGGGATCGAACCCACAAAGCAGGTGGGAATCAAATGTGACCTTCTGGTTCATGGGTAGACACTCAAGCATTAAGCCACACCGGCTGGGCTGAGGAGCCAGGTTTTTGAGCATTAGTTTACCTGTGACTCTGGATCTGGCCTCTTTCTTAAGTAATAAACTCTTGAATTCTTTGCTGCAAGCACCTGCTTGTGTCTTATTGGGCTTTGATGCCCTCAAACACCTTTAGTCTGATAACATAAGTAAGAGACATATTAATGTACTTTAATTACCCATAAGAGGTAGCCTGGCAAAAAGAAAATGCAATAATGATTTAAGTGGCAAAAAGTAAAACAAACAATTCCCTTTAAAAGCAACCTGCTTGAAGGTGACTAGATAAGATCAGGCAGAGGAGTCATGGTACTTATCCCAATATGACAGTTCATTGGTGACAATAAAAATGTGCAGACAGTTTCATAGTATGGTCATCCACTACTATCAAAGAAACACTAAGATTTAAAAGAATGTTAGCATAGAGGTTTTGGGAAATCTGTGAGCCAAGGAGAATAAATTTTTGGCAAGGGGCTTAGGACATGATAGGGAAAGCTAGTGCTAAGGTAAAAACTGGTTTTCAAAAAGGAAAAGGTAAATATTCAACTCTGGTAAAAGTATGTCAAAAGGAAGAGGAAAAGGGAGAAACAATTTTTTATATCAATACATGTTATCTAAGAATCTGGGTGCTTTTCAAAATTAGCTATACATATTTTTAAAATGTTTAGATTAAGGTGAGGAAATAAATTTATTTGTGTTCTACCTGAGAACTAATAAAAAGAAATCAACATGTTACAGGGAAATTTACATAACGTGCTGAAAATTTATTTGTAATTTTGCATTAACATTGATTGCAGTGATGGATTAAAAAGTTGTCTCCATTTAAATACATATTGTGATTCAGAATGGAAAATTACAAAAGAGATTCATCTAATCATGTTATAACTTGCCAATATCTGGGAGTGAACTAACAATTTCATCTTGCTCATCTTTCAAATTGGACTGCATTAACAATAATAAATAAGGAGAAGGCTGAAAATTGTGTATTGATCATTAGAATTATAGCAAATGACACTTTAGGGAAGTACAGATGTAACCACAATTTGCTTGAAAATAAATGTAATGTGCACAAAGCTGGAAAGACAGGATGCTACGGTTTCTACCAAGGTTCTCTTCCTTTCCCTGCATTAAGTTATGCTGACAAGTATCTCTGCTGCTAATGCACAGGGATCAAGTTAGGCACCGGTTTGATGTTAGAACCAGATCATTAATAAAACATGCCAATTTCTTACCTTTCTCAAGTGCAACAAACCCATCAATTTTGGTTTATCAATATGCAAAAAGGTCCGAGACTATCAAACTCTTGAACCCAAATTTGAAATTCTAATAATCTTTCCATGTAATGTAAATCGATGTTCCTTAATCATCTTCACTATGGCATTTGATAAACCACCAAATCTGTGTATGAAAATTAAACTAAAAATTACATTTATTAATCAACCCTTGTGAATGGCTTCAGAAAATAAAACAATTGTTATAAGTTCCCCTGTCAAACAGATGAAAAGGTTTAATTTAAATTAATTTATGTAATGTTTTTAATTTTTCCCAAAATTATGTTTAATCATTGGGAAATCTTTGTGTGTTTTATGCAAAAATTTAAAATTAATCAAAATCCTAGCTTTTTACTCTTTTGGCTCTTATACATGAAGAGAGATTTGGTTTAGAATCAGTATTTATATAATACTAGAGGCCCGGTTCACAAAGTTTGTGTATGGAGGGGGAGGTCCCTAAGCCTAGTCTGCACCCTCTCCAATCCAGGACCCCTCAGGGAATGTCTGACTGCCTTGCAGGATAGGGCCTACACCAGCAGTCAGACATCCCTCTCACAATCCAGAACCGCTGGCTCCTATCTGCTCACCTGCCTGCCTGCCTGATCACTCCTAACTGCCTCTGTCTGCTGGCCTGATTGCCCCCTAACTACTCCCCTGCCAGCCTGATCTCCCCTAACTGCCCCTCCCTTGCCAGCCTGATTCCCCCTAACTGCTCCTCCCCTGCTGGCTTGATGGCCCCTAACTGTGCCCCCTTCTGGCCTGATCACCCTCTAACTGCTCCCCCCTGTCAGCCTGATTGCTCATAACCACCTCTGCCTCGGCCCCTGCCACCTGTGGCTTTGTCCAAAAGGACGTCTGGAAGATGTTCGGTCTAATTAGCTTATTACCCTTTTATTAGTATAGATAGCTGCAATCATATTTAAAATTCTTTCCATATAAACTGAGTAGTACATTTTTCCAGAATGTAATTCATATATTAGGATTCTAAACCTGCTTTGAAAAATCTCTGATAATAATTGTTTTCTAGCGGTGTTGTTTTATAAAATTTATACAGAGAGCATGTGTATTCAGGTACCGCTTTTTCAGCTTAATTATAAGCCTTAGGTACACCATGGTAGCTACATCATTATAACTTTTCCTTGGAGTAGGAAACATGGTGTACCAAAATATTATTATCTAGCTCATCATTTTTGGGTTTATATTAATTGTTTTTATGCAAGAAAAGAAAGGTTTTATGGCACAACTTTCAACAATGTATTATTACTAAGTCTGTTAGCAAAAATTAGAGACAATTTTCTCCTCTCTTCCAAGTACATTCTCATCGTCCACCTACTATAAGAACATTTTAGATGTTTTCATGCAGTAAAACTTAGTAGCACTTATTTTTCCTGAAATACTAATATAACACTTATGGGGAGTAACAGTCATACATCGATTTTCTAGGAGTAAAGTGGGCCAGATATAAGCAGGATGCCCTGTGCAGATCTGAAGACTGTTCTATAACAGTGCACTGTAAAAATAATGGCTAAATGATGATCCTATAACAGACTGAGGTAATATGAAAATTACTGCAATGAATCCAGTGAATAACAAAATGAAATATCAGCTGTATTGCAGGGAAACTATCTGTTATTTAGTTTAATATGCTGATTAACTCTTACTCTTTTGTTTCTACCTCAAGGAGAATAAATGGGTTTGTGTAGTACTTAATCCCATACATCCACAGCTCTAAGAGATTTTAATAAGACCTGGTAGTAATAATAAGTGAGAGGTTTCAAAGTTGAAATGTTGAGACTGAAGTAAATGTAGGGCTTTTGCATAATATATATATTAGACACAGATGTCTTTAAATAAGAACACAGTTCATTTAGTTTTGAAGCAGATTTATGTGACTGGTTTATCTACCTGTCCTTGTTATATCCCTCACTTTTATTAATCAGTCATTAGTCATACCTTTAGTGAGCACATATTATGTGTCATATATAGTAATTGAAAGATAAGGAGCTGAAGATCAAAACATAAGCCATTGCTTCTACCCTCCTCCTTGAGAATCTCATCATCTAATTTGAGGGTTTTGTGTTAACTATTTATATAGTCTTCTTTTAATGAAGTTGACTAATAACTCTACCAAAAATCAAATGCTTAAATCTCTCAATAAAGTAAATGGATTATAATAGTCACTTATTAATGGTAAATAAATAAAGTAATTTAGAAGTTAGGCAGGGAGGGTTGGTAGTAAACTATTTTTATATTATTTCTCTTTGAGCCAACATACAAACAAACAAAATAAATCCAAATCAACAAACACACACTAAACAACTGCAAAGGGGTGATAGCACATACTTCTATCTAGAAGAGAGAGTGACATATTTGTAGAGATGGTTATGTTTGAGGAGGTTCTGGAAAAATGAATAGGAGTTTAACACTTGAAATAGAGATATGCAAGACCATGTAGAATGACAGGAAGGCATAAAGAATTGGGTAAGTAAACCAAGAGTCACAAGGGAGAGACAACTGTGCTTGTAGAACAGCATCTATAAAGGTCTAGGAAGGCCTTCTTTACCAATACTAATATTTATTAAGGGTTACTAGAGTCCCAGTGCACTAAATTCATGCACTGGGCAGGGGGTGGGGGGGACGGGCAGTGTCCCTCAGCCCAACCTGCACCCTCTCCAATCTGGGACTCCTCAGGGGATGTCTGACTGCTTATTTAGGCAGTCGGACATCCCTTTCACAATCCAGGACTGCTGGCTCCCAACTGCTCGCCTGCCTGCCTGATTGCCCCTAACCACTCTCCTGCCAGCCTGATCGAGGCCTAACTGCTCCCCTGCCAGCCCGATGGTCCCCAACTGCCCTCCCCTGACAACCCGGTCACCCCCAAATGCCTTCTCCTGCATATTCCCCCTTTATTAGAGAGGGGTTTTTTTTCTTTAACATATTGGACAGCCCTGACTGGTTTGGCTAAGTGGATGGAGCATTGGCCTGCAGACTCAAGGGTCCTAGGTTTGATTCCAGTGAAGGGCATGTACCTTGGTTGGAGGCACATACCCAGTGGAGATTGTGTAGGAGGCAGCTGATCAATGTTTCTCTCTCATAGATGTTTCTAGCTCTCTATCCCTTTTCCTTCTTCTCTGGAAAAAATCAGTAAAATATATATATTTTTAAAAAAGAAACATTTAAGATTCCTCCATATCTACCTGGCTGGTGTGACTCAGTGGTTGAGACCCCAGGCTGCCTCTGCTGGGAGGAGATTGTGCCTTGGGGGTGTGCGCCCCTCCCAGGCTGAGACCCCAGCCCAGGCTGCCACCGCTGGCAAGGGGATCATGCTGTGGGGAGTGAATTTGTTTTTGTTTTTTATAAAGGGTCAGGAGAGCCTCTGAGCAGCATTCTGCCAGGCCACTTACTCTGCAGACTCTCAGTGGCAGCCCTCCCTGAGACTGGAGAACCCCAGAGGGGCTGAGAGGACTGGGCATCGCCATCTTGTGGCTATGGGCGCTGCCATTTTGCTGCAGAGTGATGGTTAATTTGTATATTACTCTTTTATTAGATAAGATAATGACTCTTTGGAAATATTTTAAGCAAAAAACTCAAACTAGTATTTTAGAAAGAAATTTTCACCATCAAACAGAAGATGGTTTGGGGAAAGGTAAATGGAAACCTGGAGATGGGTAAGGGTACTCTGCTAATTAATAGCTGAGGATATTTGGGAACATTATTACACCTCAGTTTTCTTATCTGTGAAAGAAGGGTAATAATTCTAAAGAAATAACACATATAAAAAGTTAAAATAGAGTAAAACCACCATCAATATTTTTAATAAAGCAAGAGGAAGGAAGTCAGTAATAGCAGCAATATAACAAAAATAATTTGAAAGATATTTAGATCAAGGAAAATAATTTCCTATGAGTAATATTAAAAGCTTTTACAGGTTTTTTTTTTTAAGTTTCATGTTCAAATACATTTGATCTAACACAGCTAAGTGAATTTCTTTGCTGCAGAATATCTCAGAACCTTTCTATATTAACATATATTGCAACTCCCCATGAAGGATGGTAGCAGTCAGGGTTTCCCAAGCTTAATTAAACATGGGACTATGAGGCTCACTTTTAACAGAAAATCTGGAATGATCCCTGGTAGTTTATGAATCTCAGGGAGTTAGAGGACAAATGGTGAAGGCACCAACAAAAGCTACAGCTCTAAGAAAGAATACTTATTCTTAAATTAATCTTGTCTGATGTGGTTTCAAAACATTTTTGTTAAAAGTTTTAAGGACCCAAGTGGTTGTATTGGGCTCACCCAGATCACCTGAAGTTTAATATTGTAGTAGGCAGAGTAATACTGCACTAGGTAGATTATTCTTGATGATCTGGGTGAGCCCAATTCAACCACTTGGGTCCTTAAAAGAGGAAGGGAAAGAGAGATCAAAGAGAGCTGTTATTGGCTTTGAAAAATGGAAGAAAAGGTTAACCACAGAATGCAGTTGACCCATAGAAGCTAGAAATGGCCCTAACCTGACAGCCAGCAAGAACACAAGGACTGTTGCAGTCTAGTCAAGACAGTGGCATAGGTAAACACAGTACTTGTATCCTGCCACTACCACATCAAAATTACAACTAAACCACATAACAACCATCACTCAGAACCAACTGAAACCTAGCTAAACAGAGGACCTATAACTAAGATTATAAAGAAACCACATCGAGAGTGGTAGGAGGGCCAGAGACTCAAAACTGGCTGATCCTGTACCCACATGTAGCAGATAAAAAATAGGAGGGGTATCTTAGTTACAGAGGTTTCTCCAGAAGGCTGAGGATCCCAGCCCCACAGAAGGTCCCTTATCGCAGGTTACAATGCCAGGAAAGGAAGTCCTCATAACTCCTAGCTTTGAAGACCAGTGGGGATTATGTCTGAGAGAGATGGAGGGCTTCTGCATCCCAGACATACCTCTTAAAAGCCTATGTATGACTTTCTCAGACACACTTGTTCTGAATTCCAGTACTGGGGCACCAGGAACATTTGGGAAGAACTGAGTTGTCTGGAATCAGGGCAAGAGCTGGATAGACAGCTTTCTCCCAGACAGAAGTGCTGGCAGAGGCCAGTGTTCCTTTACAGGGCCTTATTCCCACAGAGCCACAGACAGGTACTATATCTGAGTCTCCATCAATTGGCTAACAACTCACCCACCCTGGTGATTCCCTGAGACCCCTACCCACCCCACATTCAGGCCCATCCAAGCTATTTCCAGTGGCTTTTTCAAACAAATAGCCTATATTGGCTTATGGTTTGGACTTTCCTACGATCTCTTAAAGAAGCAAATCTGGCCTTGACATGGCCCTTACGTCTCATTAAGTGGCCCCAGGTCCAGTACCCTCAGCAGATGGGCTTAGTTCACAGCTTGGCCTCTCTAGGACATGTCTAAGGCCAGCAAAAGTAGCAGCCATCTGCATACCACTTTGTAGCTAATGTCAGGTAGCTGACCTTGGCCTGCACTTCCTGGGAGCCCCAGAGCCAGCACACCAAATAGACAGATTCAGACATAGTCAAAGCACCACCCAATCTCCTCCACAAGGGGCACACTTAGTGGCATACTCATCAAGCACAAGAGTCCAGCCAAAGGAAGTCCTGCACAGTTGACCTTCCATGGTGGTCACAGCCAATCACTGCAGCTGATTGCCTGGGGGTATATTCCTCTCATTGATATTCCAACAACATTCAAGACTCAACTACAACAGAAGGATGTATACAGCCCACACAAGAGAAGTTAGGGGTGCACCTAAAGTGCCCGGCGTGGGAGAACAAGGAGGCTGTGTCACTGGACCCTACATGACACCTACTACATTAGGCGACACTACCAATCTCAGGAAATGTATCAGCTGTACCTAATACACAGAAGCAAACATAGGGAGGAGCCAAAGTGAGGAGACAAATAAATACATCCTAAGTGAAATAACAGAACAAAACTCCAGAAAATAACTAAATAACATGTAGATAAGCAATCTAGTATATGCAGAGTTCAAAACACTGTTGTAAGGATGCTCAATGGACTTAGTTAGGGAAAAAGTAGATGTACTCATTGAGAACTTTAGCAAAGAGATAGGAAACATAAAAATGAATATAGAAAAGATAAAAAAAGACCAGTCATAAATGAAAAATGCACTAACTGAAATGAATACATTACAGGGAATCAGCAGTGAAGTAGATGAATCAGAGGATCAAATCAAGAATTTGGAAGATAAGAAAGCAGAAGATACCCAATTAGAATAGAAAAAAAAAGAATGCAAAAAAATAAAGATAGTATAAAGAGTCTCTGGAACAACTTTAAGTTTACCCATATTTGTATCATGGGGATGCTAGAAGAAGAGAGAGAGCAAGGAATTGAAAACCTGTGTGAAAAAATAGTGATGAAAAACTTCCTTAACCTGGTGAAGGAAATAGACATACAAGTCCAGGAAGCACAGTGTCCAAAACAAGGTGAACCCCAAAAAGGCCTAAACCAAGACACATCATATATAAAATGCCAAATGCTAAAGACAAAGAAAGAATCTTAAAAGCAGCAAGTGAAAAGCAGCTAATGATCTTCAAGGGAGATCCCATAAAGTCTTATAGGAGCTCAGTGGATTCTCAACAGAAACTTTGCAGGCCAGATGGGATTGACAAGAAATATTGCAAGTAATGAAAAGAAAGGACCTACAATCAAGATTATCCAGCAAAGCTATCATTTAGAATCAAAGGGCAGATAAAGAAATTGACAGAGAAGAAAAAGCTAAAGGAGTTCATCACCAGCAAACCACTGTTACAAGAACTGTTGAGAGATCCAAGATGGCAGCCGACAGGGCAGCAGTGAGAAAGAGTATGAGTGAGTGAGGGAGCAAAAGGGGCATGTGTGAGCATGTGGGGAGTGTTTGTATGTGTGAGAGAGGGACAGTTATATTCTGGAGAACTGTTGGGGACTGGTGGACCAGGCTCCACTAGCCAGGCAGCCTCTGCAATTGCTGCAATCTTTCCCAGGCAGCTGGCTCTGCTGCAGAGGCTATGCCATCTTGAGGGCGAGAGCAGCTGTGACTGGGATGTCAGCCTCACCTCCACCAGGGGAGACCTCGGACACCACCCAGGACCCTACAGCCATACCAGCTAGGGACCAGCTGCCTCAGCTGCAAACCCATGAATGCCAAGACTCTAGCCTCCCCAGCCACAGGCTCTTAAAACATTTGTCCAGGGAGAAAAAAAATGGCAGCCAAATAGGTGGACATGGCCTGTGCCTTCTCATGGAGCATATAGAAGGAACAGCTGAATCAAATAACATCTACCGGAGGTGGTGAATTAAACATAGCTGGTGGTACAAACCATGGCTGGAAAGGATGCCTGCAGAATGGTAGGACCAGGGATCTGGGTTGCAGAGAAATGTGTGCAACAGGGTTTAGACTGGTGCTCCATGAGGTCTGAAAGGTGCGACCACTAGTCAAGAGGGTCAGGAGTAAACTGCTGTATCAAGTCTGTGTCCCATGGGGACACATGCAACACTTGACTGTGGAAGGGGGTCCACAGGGCTATTGTCAGCGGGGGACTCTAGATCTAGGCCCACAGCCATGGGAGGCTACACCAAGAGATGCAGCCTGAAGTTCTGCACCAGCCACGCAGTGTCAGAGGGGAGAGAGATGCACAGTGGCAAGATTGCTCTGTCTTTATAATCTCCTTTTGCTCACTGAAACCAGTACATATGATCTTTCAATTACAAACACTCACTGAGGCTGCAATGCAGGGGAATGCGGTTTTGTGGAAGCTGGGGAACAAAATAGGAAGAGGAGACCAGGAAGCCAGCTCTGGGAGAGTCTGGGCCCTCCAACCCTGAAAAGACATTTTTCTCCTGAAGAGCAGGTTTCTCCTAGCAGTGCAGCCACACCCAGCCTTGACCTCGGCAGGGAAACAAAGGTTCTTAATTCCCCAGGGATCCTTTGGGGACTGGGTTGAGGGGCTATTTGGTCCTGAAAATTAATACAGCAACATTCCCACCTAAAGCCTGTGTCAGAAATAGACCCTTGTGTAAATACGAGTGAAAACAGGCAGACAAACAATTCTGGCAGATTCTCCCATATGCCTGAAACCAAGGCTGTGGACTCTGACTCAGAGAAACAGTAGATCACTAGGAACTTCAACACAGTGCTGACTACCTAACAGGAAACTGAGATGTGGCAGACAGAACAGTAGAAAGGGGTCTTAAACCAGACCCTATGGGACATTAAAACTCAGCTGAAGCAAACAACATTTCACTACTTCACTTTTTTATATTTTATCTTTTACTAAAGAAGCGAAAATTGTTTTCTTTATTTCATTATTGTTATTACTAGTGGCCTGGTGCACAAAATCCATGCATATTAAAAGGGAATAAATAAGAGGAAATATTTTAATATTGCTATTTGCCCTTTCTCTATAATAGAAATGTCAGAGATTAAAGAAAATTAGTAAAATGTATATGAACATCTTCCTCCTGTCAGAGTCTGGGGTGCGCTTTAAAACCCAGAGTCAAGTCCCTGCCCACCCACACACACCTAGAAATTGTGTGAGACCCAGACCTGGCTGGCCCCATCCCCATTGAGAAAGATCTAGACCCGGCTGGCCCCACACCCGTCAAGGCCCACTGGTCATGGGGCGCACCCTCAGGTCCCCCAGCCTGGCGCCAGGGCAGAGGGTGTGTTCTGAAGTCCCCCAGCTTGGTGCCGGGGAGGGGCATGGCCAAAGGTTCCCCGTCAAACCCTGCTGGGCTGGTGGTACAGCCTGATGTCCCACGGTCTGTTGCCAGAGCCAGGGGCCAGGCCTGAGGTCCCCTGGTCCGGGTCAGGGGGCGTGCATTGACATCCCCCTCAAGCCCCACTGGGCAGGGGGCATGGCATAAGATCCCCTGTCAAGCCCCACCAGCAGGGGGCATGGCCTGAGGTCCCCAGTCAAGCCCTGCTGGGTGGGGGTCACAACCTCAGGTCCCCCATCCTGGCCCGGTGCCATGCAGCCTCAGGTCCCTGCTGATCGCATTTATGGCTTGTTATGGGAACACCGCCTCCACTGTGGGCACAGCCATCTTCTAATGGTGTGAGGGTCAATTTTCATATTACCTCTTTATTATATAGGATTATTATTATAACCAGAGGCCTGATGCACAGAAAGTCATGCATGGGGGGGCGTCCCTCAGCACTCATACATTCCTTTCACAATCCAGAACCACTGGCTCCTAACCGCTCACCTGCCTGCCTGCCTGATCACCCCTAACCATTCTCCTCTGCAAGCCTGATGGCCCCTAACTGTCTCTGCCTCAGCCCCCGCCACCATGGCTTTGTTCAGTGAAATGTTCAGAAGATGTCAGGTCTATCTGGTCTAATTAGCATATTACCCTTTTATTAGGATAGATTTTTAACCTTATATTTTTTTGGATTAGTGTTCTATATTCAATATTTTTTTTATCATTCTTTTACTTTATCTCATTTTTTTCCTTTGTGCCAATCTTTTCTTCCTCATTTCTCCCTTTTTCATCCTGTTTTTTTTCTCAGGTTCCTGCTTTAGCTTTTCTCCTTTATTTTTACTCCTTGTTAACAGATGATCTTCTTTATCTGCTTCACTGATGCATTACTATTATAGTAGTCTCTGTTGGCTTACTCATATATCTAATTTCCTCTCCCCTGCTTCACATACATGCACCCTTCTCTTTTCTCTTTCCTCCCTAGCCAATTTTTTCCTTGTTTTGTTGTTTCTGTGGTTATGTGTTTGCTTTTGTTTTTATTTTATGCTTTTGTTTTTCCTCTCCTTGCTTGCTCTCTTCTTCTACTAATAGCTTAATTAGTTTCACTCACCAAACTCAGGCCTATCTGCTCTCTACTTGAGTCTCCATTTCCAAAAAATAGACGAATATATAGTTAGATAGATTAAAGGGGAAATTATATATATATATTTTTTTAATTTTAATTAATTAGTTAATTTTATTTTATTAAGTCTTTTGTTTTTCACTTTTCTTCTTATACAATCATTCTCTTTCTACCTCCTCTATATTGATTTGTGGCCATTCCCCCATTCATTCAATTCCTTTACCTTACCTTCTAGATATAAGCTCTGCCTCTTCAGATTCAGTTCCCCCTTTTTTTTTTCTAGGTGTTTGTAGTTTGCATTTTTTGGGTTATTTGTTGGTTTTGTGGAAATTTCTCCCCGTATACATATATTTTTCCCTTTTTATTCCTCTTTTTCTTCACTCTCTTGCCTATTTTCCCTTTCTCAATATCATTTTTGCACTCTTTTCTCCCCCCTAATTCTCTTTTCTTTGGTGGTCACCTTTATTTGGTGTTATCAATGTCGTGAATACAGTTGTGTTTTGTTCCCTCTTTGTTGTGTCTTGTCAAGTTGTATTCTGTGCCTTTTGGTCAATGTGCTAGAGAGTGAGCCACATAACCAGACACCCTGAGAGGAGCAAAAATGGGGAGACCAAGAAACAGCCCCATACAAAATAAAAGGAATCACAGAAAAGGAAGTAAATGAAATGGAGGCAAGCAAAAATGTCAGATAAAGAATTTAGAGCAATGGTTATAAGGATGCCGAAAAGGTTGAAAGACAGATGAGAAGATGCTTGATATGATTTCTATCTTCTTGAATTTTAAGATACTTTTCCTGTGTCCTAATATGTGGTCTATTTTTGAAAATGTCCTGTGTGCACTTGAGAAGAATGTATATTCTGTAGCTTTGAGGTGAAATGTTCTGAAGATGTCAATTAAGTCCACCTGCTCTAGTGAGTCATTTAGAATTGCTGTTTCTTTGCTGAGTTTTTGCTTAGAGTATTTATCCAGTGGTGTCAATGGGGGTATTAAAATCCCCTAGTTTGACTGTATTGCTGTCGATCTCTCCCTTGATATCTTCCAGATTTTTTTTAAATGTATTTGTGTGCTCCTGTATTGGGTGCATATGTTTACCAGAGTTATGTCCATTTTTTTAAAAAATATATTTTATTGATTTTTTACAAGAGGAAGGGAGAGAGATAGAGAGTTAGAAACATCAATGAGAGAGAAACATCGATCAGCTGCCTCCTGCACGCCCCCCACTGGGGATGTGTCCGCAACCCAGGTACATGCCCTTGACCAGAAGAGAACCTGGGACCTTTCAGTCCACAAGCTGACGTTCTATCCACTGAGCCAAACCGGTTTCAGCCAGAGTTATGTCCTTTTGTTGAATTGCTTTCTTTAGTATTATGAAGGGGCCCTCTTTATCTCTTGTTATGGCCTTCACTTTGAGGCCTATTTTGTCAGATATAAGTATTACTACTCCAGCCTTTTTTTTTTTTTTTTTTTTCATTTCCATTCATGTGAAAAAATTTTTTCCATCCCTTCACTATCAGTCTGTGTGAGTCCTTTGTTCTGAGGTGGTTCTCTTGTAGACAGCAAATATATAGGTCATGTTTTCTTATGCATTCAGCTACCCTATGTCTTTTGATTGGAGCATTTAATACATTTGTGTTAAAGGTTATTATTGATAGGTACTTGTTAGTCGCCATTTTTATTCTTTATGCCTGTATCCCTTCTTCCCTTCCTATTTCTTCTTTTTACAGCAATCCCTTTAGCATTTCCTGCATTGATGGCTTGATGGTAATAAACTCCCTTAGCTTTTTTTTGTCTGTGAAACTCCTGATTTCACCTTCAATTTTGAATGAGAGCCTGGCTGGGTATAGTATTCTTGGATTCAATCCCTTGCTTTGCATCACTTTGTATATTTCATTCCATTCCCTTCTGGCCTGATGAGTTTCTGTTGATAAATCATTTGATAATCTAACTAGAGGCCCAATGCACCAGTGGGGTCCATCGGCCTGTTCCGTGGGATCGGACAAATTGGCTCTCTGACATCCCCCAAGGGGTCTCAGATTGAGAGAGGGCGCAGGCCAGGGTGAGGGAACCCACTGATGCACAATCTGGATCGGGGAGTGATGTGGGAGGTTGGCCAGCCAGAGAGGGACCAAGGGAGGGCTCCAGGGCGTTTCCGGCCCATCTTGCTCAGTCCCGAACAGCCAGATGCCAGCAGCAAGCTAACCTACCAGTCGGAGCATCTGCCCCCTGCTGGTCAGTGCACATCCTAACGACTGGTCTACTGGTCAACTGTCTGCCCCCTGGTGGTCATTTCACATCATAGCAACTGGTCGACCGGTCACCTGTCTGCCCCCTGGTGGTCAGTACATGTCATAGCGAGTGGTTGAGTGTAATTAGCATATTATTAGCATATTATGCTCTGATTGGTTGAATCAATGACCAGAATACTGGACACTTAGCATATTAGGCTTTTATTATATAGGATGGGAGATCCCTTGCAGGTAACTTTCTCTCTCTGGTAGCCTTTAGGATTCTTTTTTTTAAAAATATATTTTATTGATTTTTTACAGAGAGGAAGGAAGAGGGATAGAGAGCTAGAAACATTGATGAGAGAGAAACATCGATCAGCTGCCT
Organism: Corynorhinus townsendii; assembly: GCA_026230045.1. NCBI lineage: Eukaryota > Metazoa > Chordata > Mammalia > Chiroptera > Vespertilionidae > Corynorhinus > Corynorhinus townsendii. The sequence continues at coordinate 109,526,395 of JAPDVU010000001.1, read as the reverse complement.
CATGCACACCCCCCACTTGGGGATGTGCCCGCATCCAAGGCACATGCCCTTGACCGGAATCGAACCCGGGACCCTTCAGTCCACAGGCTGACGCTCCATCCACTGAGCCAAACAGGTTTCGGCGTCTTTAGGATTCTTGCTTTGTTGTTGATTATGATGTGTCTTGGTGTTGATCTTTTTGGGTTCATCTTGTTTGGAACCCCATGTGCTTCTTGGACTTGTGTGGCTTTTTTCTTCCCAATGACAGGGAAGTTTTCTGTTATTATTTCTTCAAACAGGTTTTCTATTCCTTGTTCTGCTTCCTCTCCTTCTGGTACCCCTATTATGCGGGTGTTGTTTTATTTCATGTTGTCCCAAAGCTCCGTTAGGCTCTCCTGCTTTTTAAGTTTGTTTCTGTTTTTTTGTTTGTTTGTTTGTTTGTTTTTCCCAAGTTGCTGCTGTGCTTGTGTGTTTTGTTTTGTTTTGAACCTTGTCTTCAAGCTCACTGATATGGTCCTCAGCTTATACTAGTCTACTGTTGAAGCCTTCCATTGTGTTCTTCATTGCAGCTATGTCATTCTTCATCTCCTCTTGATTCCTTTTCATGTTGGTGACATTCTCATTCAGCTTCTTATAATTCTCATTGAGTTTTGTGTATCTGTCTTCCAGACACTTAAGCATCCTTATAACCATTTCCCTGAATTCTTTATTTATGCAGTTACTTGCCTCCATTTCATTTAATTCCTTTTCTGGTGATTCCCTTTTTATTTCCTTTGGGGATTGTTTTTTGTCCCCCCATTTTTTGGTGTATTGCTTTAATTGTTTCTATGTTCTAGATTCAACTGCTTTGCTACCCAGATTCTTTTGGGTGTGGTGCTATGTAGTTGGTGATTTTTGGGACCCAGTGGTACAGTGTCACAGATCCCCTGGGTTTGGTGATCTAGTGGAGCCCCCTACTTGAGCTATTTGGATGTAGTTGGGTTTTGAATGTGGAATGTTGGTTTCTCGTTCATGGGTGAAGTCTCACCATAGATTGTCTGACAATGTGACCCACCACCAGTTTTGTTGTGCAAACTGTTGTGGATGTGATCATAGTTCTGGCTCTTGTGGAAAGGGTTGTCTGAGGTCTCACTTAGTATTGTTCACTGTGAATCCCCAGATTCCATGGCCTGGGAAGAAGGGGTCTCAGGACCTGAAGCTCTGGTACTGTGACTTTAGCTGGTGTGTGACTCTTGCTGGGGTAGCATCACTCTGCAACTTACTATCATGGTCCCAGAGCCCATGACAGTGGGGGGCAGCTGTCGCTTATTTTACTGTTTGGGCAGTGGGCTTCTGGCCCAAGTGATTTCCCTCCGTGAATTGCGAGGGGCCCAGGAGCCAGCATCTTGGGATGTGTGAGTCTCAGTGTCTGTGGCTGAAGTCATGTGACCTTGTCCAGGGAAATGAGTCCTCAATAACTCACCACGGTGTCCAAAATCAGGCAGCCAGGAGGGAGAAGTCATGGATCCTGCTCAGGGGGTCGTGTGCCCTTGGTTGGGGTGGCATGCAACTAATGGAAACTCACAGAGGGGCCCAAGAGCTGCCTGTTGGGGCAGTGGGCTCAAGGGGCATGTGTGCTAGAGCGGTGTGACCATAGAGACCAGATGCTGGTAGTCAGAGAGGTGCAAGATCCAGCTTCTGCTGCAGGAGCTTTGTATCCTTGGTTTGGTATGCTTGTACCTTGCAGTAGTTCTCAGATGCACCTGGGAGCTGCCTGCCAAACCTTCAGGCTAGGGGTCCCACATGCTTGAGCAGTGCAACTGCAGTGTCTGAGTTTGGCAGCCACGGTGAGGGAAGTCTGAATTTTTGCTACAGGGGCCATGTACCCTTGGTTGGATGTGTGCATGCCCAGAAGTAGCTCCCAGGGGCACCGGGAAGCCACCTGCCAGGGCAAGGAGTCAGGGGGCCCCATGCCAGATGGTTCAGCACAACTGTGGTGTCTGAAGCTTGGCAGCTGGGGTGGGGGAAGTCCAAATTTTTGCTCCTTGGTTAGATGTGCGCATGCCCAGCGGCAGCTTCCAGAGGCTCCGGGAAATTGCCTGTTAGGGTTGGGAGTCAGGGGGCGTGCACATGCTGGTTTGGCATGACTGTGGTGTCCAGAGGTTGGCTGCCAGGGCGGGGGAAATCCCCCTTACTGCTGTGGGACCTGTGCACCCTTGGAGGTAGGTGTTCTAGGGTCTGCAAGTACACAGGCCAGGCAGCAGGACTTTGGCTAGTGTATCTGCAGGGTCCTGGGCAGTGTCCAAGGCCTGTCTGGGTGATGGTGATGATGATTTCTTAGAGGAAACCACTCTCCCCTTCAAGATGGCTCAGCACCCCGGGTAGTGCCCACAGCAGTGGCAGGGGCTCCCTGTGCAGGAGAGCCTGGTCTGTCAGCCCCTGATACTCCTGCAGGATCTAACTGTCCCTCACTTGCTCACACACACACCACACAATCCCCTTTCAACCACTCACTCACTCACACCCTCTTCCTCACCTTCGTCCTGCCAGGCATCATCATTTTTCCCCTGGTTATTCCATTTTCTTTTTTTAAAGGATAAATTACCAGAAGTAGAATTTCTGCATTAAAAGATAAGCATGCATTTAGATATCATACTTGTTATTAATTTGGCCTCTATAAGAGTAAAGTCTTTAATTTCACGTTTCAAATGTAGAAAATAAATCATATTTAGGTCCTTTTTTCCTCAGATATGATTAATTTTATTTTAAAGAAGATTGGTATTTTATCTTTTGTACAACAATTCACTGCTATTTAAAATGAGGGGAAAAAATGAGTGCATGCAGTGAAATCCTTGTGCTAGCTTGTATTAATAATCCTGTAAAAAAAACCTTTAAAATTTTAGGAATAGATTGAACTTTTAGTAGCTTGAATGCTGATATGGTAGGAGTATTCACATCAAAAATGTTACAAGTCAGAGCTGCAACATTTTCAGACAGGCAAATTACCAGAATAACAAGATTATGGATAATCACAGGCAGGGTAGTTTAAGCAGCGAAGGATGTGATATTAGTATTGCTAAACTGTCTATAAAATGTTTGGAATGTTTTTTAATTTAATCAGGAATTTAGGAGAACAGCCATCTTACCACAACATCAAAAGCACTGTGAATTGAGTAAATAAGGTCTGAAGATTTAATATATAACATGGTGACTATAAGTGATAGCACTGTATTGCATAATTGAAATTTGTTAAAAATGCAGAACTTAAAGATTCTCATTAAAAATAAAATGGTAATATGTGAGATGATGGATGTGTTAATTAACTTGATGTGGGGAATCCTTTCATAATCCATATCAAATCATCACATTGTCCAACTTAAATATATTACAATTTTATTTGTCAGTTACACCTTGATGAAGATGAAAAATCCTATCCTCTCTAATAAAAGAGTAATATGCAAATTGACCATACCTCTGCTACACCCACAAGCCACCCCCACCAGCCAATCAGGAGCAAGTATGCAAATTAACCCAATCAAGGTGGCTGCAGCCATGGAGAGAGCAGGAGGCTTGAGGCTTGGGTTTCCCCGGCAATGGAGGAAGACAAGATTTCAGCCTGCCCTGGCCTGCTTTGGCCTCTGCTTAAAGCTACAAAGTTTCAATTATAGAAGATAAATAAATCCCAGATACCAGGGCCTCTGCTTGGGTCACTGGGGGGCGTGGCCGGCCTGCAAACAACCATAGGCCCCTCACCCAGGCTGCCCCATGCCTCAGGGGAACCCCCAATCTGATCTGAGACATCCTTCAGGGCAAACCAGCTGGCCCCCACCCATGCACCAGGCCTCTATCCTATCTAATAAAAGAGTAATATGCAAATTGACCATCACTGAAACACACAAGCTTGCTCGCCCCATCAAAGATGACTGATCCCATGTGGACACCAGATGGCCACCACAAGATGGCCATCAGGGGAGGGCAGTTGGGAGGGACCAGGCCTGCAAGGGAGGGCAACTGGGGGTGATCAAGCCTACAGGGGAGGGCAGTTAGGGGTGACCAGGCCAGCAGAAGAGGGAAGTTGGGGTCGACCGGGCCTGCAGGGAAGGGCATTTGGGGGGGACCCAGGCTTGCAGGGAAGCACAGTTAAGGGTGACCAGGCCTGCAGGGGAGGGCAGTTAGGGGCAAACAGGGTGGCAGGGGAGCAGTTAGGCATCAATCAGGCTGGCAGGGGAGTGGTTAGGGGGTGATCAGGCTTGCATACATAAGTGGTTAGGGGCAATCAGGAAGGCAGGCAGGCGAGCAGTTGGGAGCCAGCAGTCCTGGATTGTGAGAGGGATCCCAGATTGGAGAGGGTGCATGCTGGGCTGTATATAAGTACTTAGAACCATCTTGTAATAAATTATCATCATCATCATCATGACGAATGATGACAGCTCAAAAGTTTCCTTTACCCATTAAAGTGAACAAAGTAGAACAACTCTTTGAATTAATGAATCTATATGAATTTCACTGCACTATCAGTGGAAGGAGAAAATAATAAAAATCATTGTGAATTGTATATTTTGAATCTATTCATTAATTTGAAAGTTGAATTGTGATATTCTTATAGTTTGCATTTATAGTTATTAGCATGACCAACATTTTTTCATGAATTTGTCACATTTTCCCTCTGTGTTTTCAGCTCATCTGCATTGCTTTTTAAGCTATTGACCCCTTAGTGTCTTTTATTACTTTGCATAAGGTATTTGTACAACAAAGGCTATTTAGAATTCATCTTCATTTGCCAGTTGTTACAAACATCTTTTCACATCTGATTTTCCAATTCATTAATTAATTTTTATTGAGATATATTTCATATATAACATTGTATTAGTTTTAGGCATAAAACAAACTTATTTGATATACTTATATATAGCAAACTAATTACCACAATAAGTTTAGTTAGCATCAATCACCACACATCTTTGTTTTACTTATGTTTGATGATTAGTGATGTCAAGCACTTTTATACATACCTGTTGGCCTTTAGTATGTTTTCTTCAGATAATTTCTATTCAAATCTTCTGTCATTTTTCTTGTGAGGGGAAATTTTAAGATCTAGACTCTCAGAAATTTTCAAATATACATTGCAGTATTATTATTTATAGTTAGTGTGCTGTACATTACTTATAACTGGAAGTTTGTACCTTTTGACCACCTTTTCCTGTATTGCTCCACACTATCCCTTGACCCCCAGTCAGAGCAAAGGCAGTGCCTTTTGACCACCTTTTCCTGTATTGCTCCACACTATCCCTTGACCCACAGCCAGAGCAAAGGCAGTGCCAGCAGCCAGGGGAAGGAAGGCCCATTCTTGCACGAATCTTGTGCATCGGGCTTCTGTTCTCTGTATTTTAGTTTGTTTTTATTTTGATATTAGTGTCCACATATAAGTGAAATCATATAGGATTTCACTATTTGTCTTTATCTGAGTTATTTCACTTAGCATAAAATCATCAGGTTCCATCCATGTTGTCACAATGGCAAGATTTTCTTTCTTGTGGCTGAGTAACATTCCTATCTCTGTGTGTGTTGGTGTGTGTCCCATATTCTTTATCCATTCATTTGTCACTGGACACTTAGTTTGTTTTTCTGTTTTGGCTATTGTAAATAGTGCTTCAATAAATATGAGGGTGCAGATATCTGATCAAGATACTGATTTTGCTTTCTTTGAATAATTATTCAGAAGTGAAATTGCTGGATCATATGTAGTTCTACTTTTAATTTTTTCAGCAACTACCATAAAATTTTCCACAGTGGCTGTATCATCTTACATTCCCACCATCAGTGCAAAATTGTTCTATTTTTTTTTTTCACCAACACTTGCTATTGCTTGACTTTTTGATACCATACATTCTACTAGTGATAAAGTGATACCTCACTGTTTTGGCTTGCATTTCCCTGATGATTAGTAATGTGAAGCATCTTTTCATGTACTTGTCTATATGCACATTTTTTTGAAAAATGTCTATTCAGATCCTCAGCCTATTTTTAAATTGGATTTTTTTCTATTGAGTAGTATGAATTCTTTATATATTTTGTATATTAATACCTTATCAGACACATGACTTGTAGTATTTTTCCCATTCCAAATAGGTTGCCTTTTCATTACAGGGTGGGACAAAAGTAGGTTTATGGTTATGAGTATGTGAAAACAGTTTATTCTTGTATTATTGTTTATTGATTATTGTATTGTACATATGAATAACTGTAAACTTAATTTAGCCCTACTCTATATATTGATGGTTTCTTTTGTGGATCATTTAATTTGCTTCATAGCTTGATGTACTCATCTTGTTTATTTTTGCTGACTTATTTAGCAGTTACTTTCTAATTAAGTATTTTTAAATATATATTTTATTGATTTCTGAGAGGCAGGGAGAGGAGGAGAGAGAAAGAAACATCAATGAAGAAAGAGAATCATGGAGCAGCTCTTCCCACATGCCCCCTATGTGCCCTGACCAGGACCCAAACCATGACCTCCTGGTTCATAGGTTGATGGTCAACCACTGAGCCACACTGGCTGGGCTAATTAACCATTTTTAAGTTGCTAGTTGGTAACAACCAGTCTTCTGAAAAGTGTATACATATAAGTACATAGTTAAATTTATCATAATCTTTGCTGATATAAGTGATGTGCAAGATTCAATGCACAAATAATAAATATTTCTTAATATTTTTGTTTATATTAACTAGCAAGACATACATGAAACAAGATGTATGTCACTATTTCATCAATAATATATGTAACCTATTTGTTGACTCAGATAATAATATTGGAATACCTGAAAAATATTCAAGTTTATTTGATATTCACAATGCATTGTCTATAGATGCAACACCATTTTGCAGTTTAATCTGCATGAGTAACATTTTCTCCTTAAGTTTCTTAGGCCAAGACAAACATAAAATAAAAACAAAGCAAATAAATACAAAGCAACCAAAATAAAATACCAGCCTGATTTGTGATTGTTACCAAGGTCTGTGAGTATAAATACTCCCATTATGTCTGATTTTATATCATTGAATGTAATGTTGAAAAAAGATGCACAAGAGAACATCTTAATACAGATTTTCCACCAAACACAAAAATAACCTCAGTAATATACATAATATTAAAATATAGTAAAATATAATTACAGTATGATGATTTTTTCACTTTGTTTTAAATATAATTTATTTCAGTGGAAATTTATATAATTCATTTTTCATAATGTCTATATTCAACAACCAGTTCAAAAAATAACTTAAAATTTTAACAAGCAGCACTAATGAGCGGATACATGGTTGCTCTAGCCTACCCATCTACCTCTGATCAGAAACTCAACACTTACACATACACTAACAAAAAAGAGTGCAAACATACAAAAAGACTAGTACAAGAATATTTAAAGTAGCTTTATTCATAATAACCCCAAACTAGGATACTCTACAGCCATATAAATAATTAATTATTGGTATATGCAAGGCATAAATGAATCTCTAAAATATATCATTAATAGAAAAAATCAGACACAAAATAATACAAACTATCTAATGCCATACATAAATATGCAGCACATAACACCCCCTTCACCAATCCCAACACACATATGGACATACTTCAACCAGTCAGATTTATGAACTTGCTAGAAGGGAAAAACAAGGCAATGTGTCCCTAGGACCCCAAACTCTAGAACTAGATGTCTCCATCCAGTAAAGCAATTTAACTTCTTTGTTATAATATGTGCTTCTAGGTATTCCTTTTTCATATACACATTTTCCAATTAGGAAGATAAGAGATAACATCCTTATTATTTCTATATTAGAAGCCCGATGCACAAGATTCGTGCAAGAATGGGCCTTCCTTTCCCTGGCTGCTGGCACTGCCTTTGCTCTGGCTGGAGCCATCTTTCCACCTTCCCACACTGCCCAGAGGCCCAGAGCAGCTGGGGCGGTGCATATTGCCTGAATTGTCGCCATGGCGACGATGCAAGCATCCCACCCCAGGTAGCTCAGCATGTGTATGTAAATTAGCCCTCCATCTTTGTTGGGCTAATTTGCATATTCACTCCTGATTGGCTGGTGGGTGTCACAAAGGTACAGTCAATTTGCATCTTTCTCTTTTATTTTAAAATATATTAAAATATCATAAAGGAGTAATTGATTTACTTTTAGTTCCTATATTTATTTAGTTTTATATTTATATATCATTTTAGACAGTTACATATTGCTACTGTGGAGAAAAATTCAATTTTTGATTACTTTATAAATATATACTATTATTGCTTTGAGATTCTGAAATACATACAGATCTCTTGAATAATAATATTTTGGAATAAAAATTAAATTCTGACTAATAAAACAAATAATCCACACATTTATCTTGCATATTTGTATTACCAAAATAAAATTAAAATATATATCTTCACTGATAAAATTCTTATTTTAATTGAATTAAAATAATTCTAATCCAGACTTTTACACTAAATGACTCACATATTATTAAAACAGTTAATATCAACAAGAGATAACTGTGCAAATAACAAATAAGTATGTTGTTCACTTAGAATTATTTTAGTTGCCTTTCTGCCCTCTGAAGAATATGACTTTTTAGCTCTCTCAGCTGGCCTATAAGATAATACAATGGCAAGGGTACAACTTTCCTTACTTAAGGGATGAAGGGGAAAAAGGATATTCATTATTGATGCATTCAGAAAATATTTATGCCTGGGAGTGCCATACTGGAGTTCTTGAAAGACTATTTTAAATCGTACTTCAGCACCAATAAAAAATTTTACATTCTACATCTGTAATTTTAATGTTTTGTGCATATTATTATATTGAAATATTTAATAGGAATGATTAAATAACAACAGACTTTATTCCTAGGAACCATTGCCTGAATGTCTTTTGGGAATAGCTTGTTTGAAAATAACCACAAAAGAAATTTCACTAACAGTGTAATATATATGTATGGATGTAGGTAAAGATATACACTGAATGGCCAGATTATTATGATCTCTGAAAGTATAATAATCTGGCCACTCGGTGTATATCCTATATAATAAAGAGCTAATATGCAAATTATCACCTTGACCAGGCAGACCAGCCAACTGCTCATGTCCCCTCCCCCAGGCCAGGCTCTCTGGACCTCACCCATGCACGAATTCATGCATCGGGCCTCTAATACACACACACACACACACACACACACACACACACACACACACTCACATACATACACACACTGAGTGGCCAGATTATTATGCATTCAGAGATCATAATAATCTGGCCACTCAGTGTATATCTATATATAATACTAGAGGCCCAGTGCATGAAATTTGTGCAAGGGGGGGAGGGTGTCCTTCAGCCCAGCCTTCATCCTCTCCAATCTGGGACCCCTCAAGGGATGTCCGACTGGATTGGGCCTAAACGGGCAGTCGGACATACCTCTCACAATCCAGGACTGCTGGCTCCCAACTGCTTGCCTGCCTGCCTTCCTGATTGTCCCTAACCGCTTCTGCCTGCCAGCCTGATCACCCCCTAACCACTCCTGTGGCAGCCTGATTGATGCCTAACTGCTCCCCTGCCACCCTGTTTGCCCCTAACTGCCCTCCCCTGCAGGCCGGATCACCCCTAACTGCTCTCCCCTGCAGGTCTGGGTCTCCCGCAACTGCCATTCCCTGCGGGCCCAGTCACCCCGAACTTCCCTCTTCTGCCAGCCTAGTCACCCCTAACTGCCCTCCCCTGCAGGCTTGATTGCCCCAACTGTCCTCCCTTGAAGGCCTGGTCCCTCCCATCTGCCCTCCCCTGCAGGCTTGATCGCCTACAACTGCCCTCCCTTGCTGACCTGGTTCCTCCCAATTGCCCTCCCCTGCTGGCCATCTTGTGGTGGCCATCTTGTGTCTACATGGGGGCAGCCATCTTGTGTGTTGCAGTGATGGTCAATTTTCACATTATTCTTTTATTAGATAGGATAGAGGCCTGGTGCACAGCTGGGGGCCAGCTGGTTTGCCCTGAAGGGTGTCCTGGATCTGGGTGGGGGTTCCCTTGGGGCATGGGGAGGCCTGGTGGTGGTTTGCAGGCTGGTCATGCCCCCCAGTGACCCAAGCAGAGGCCCTGGTATCTGGGATGTATTTATCTTCTATAATTGAAATTTTATAGCCTTGAGTGGAGGCCTGGGTCTGCCAGGGTATGAGGAAAGCTTGGCTTCCTCCATTGCCAGGGAAACACAAGCCTCCTGCTTGCTCCATGGCCTCAGCCTTCTTGGTTGGGTTAATTTGCATACTCGCTCCTGGTTGACTTGTGGGCATGGCTTGTGGGTGCAGTGTAGTGATAGTTAATTTGCATATTACTCTTTTATTAGATAGGATATCTATATCTTTTATAAGAGAATAAAGACATTTAGAGATATTCAGTTATTAACCTACATACGTGTTGTTTGAATTCTTTAGTAGCATCAGTACTTTTACACTGGTAATAAAAAAGCCATATACATATTTTGTAACTTCCTGAAGGTAGGCACTCAGCCTAGCAGATTGATCCATTTTGTCTATGTCTTTCAGGACATCGTGTATCATGTAATAGATTACTGGGTATTTCTTTCCATCAAGAGTGATCTCTTTAACATTTCCAAGTTGCCTTCCATAGTTAATGCACATGCCTTAATTACCCTTTTAAGTAATCATGAAATTAAAATTACACATTGGGATTATAAGGAGACTGAAAGATGGGAAGAATTAGATAGAAACAGAATGCCAGGATAATGTGACTATTTATGGCAAAAACAGCATACATATCTTTGTTTGGTGATTCTTTGCTTGTTCCCATCTGTATTATGAAAGCTGGTAGTATGTGCGCACAGCATGCGTTAGCAACACCTGCTGGTTAGGAAGTGAATTAGCTAAAGCCAAGGGAGTTCAATCAAAAGACCTCAGCAAGGGTACATAGCAATAGGTTCACAGGCATTTAGATCAGGAAGAAAAAGCTGATTATTGTTAAAGTTCCTCTACAGAGTAGCTATGGTGAGTCGAATTATTTTCCATAAATTCTTTATAAAGCAAAATATTTGGTTCACATTTAGCCTGAACTTATAGCCTTTCCTCCCAGAATTCACATGCCTTAAGAAAAAGATTTGGCCTAGGTTGAATGGAGGACATAGTACAGATTCATCATAGGAAAAGCAAGATAGTTGCCACTGGGTTGTAAGGATTAGGAATAAGCATAATAAAAGAATATAAAAAAGAGATTATATAGATAATATAGTCGTTGCTACTGAAGTTGTTACATTATCTTAAGAAATACACATTGCTTAATACAAGGAAGTCTTTGAAAATATTATATTATTAAAACTATTCTTAAAGTCAAAAGAAGCTTGTCTAGGACATCATATCTGTTCAAATACTCAGAAAATTTATTCACTTTGCTTTCCATTCTGAAAATTATTTTGTTTATGTATAAAAGAAGGTGTTGTTTTAATTTTTAATATATTTTTATTGATTTTTTTTTTTAGAGAGAAAGAGAGGAAGTGAGAGGGAGAAACATTGATCTGCTGCCTCCTGCATGACCCCTCTGGGCATGTGCCCTGACGGGAATCGAACCAGTGACCTCTTGGAGAATGGGATGATGGATGCTCAACCAACTGAGCCATGCTGCCCTGTGTGTGTGTGTGTGTGTGTGTGTGTGTATGTGTGTGTGTGTAGGGGGGAGGTTGTTTTTAACAAAACAATCTGTGAAGACAGAAGTTATGGAAATATGGCATTCTGAATAATTAATGAATTTAAAACTGTTCTGCAGTATAAAGAATAGATGATTTGGAGCTACCAAAACTATTCAGAGGAGACTAAAATAATTCTATATTGAATCCTAAAGACACAGGATTCTTTCAGAAGTCAACATTTCCCACATCAGTCTAACACAAGTTAATCTTACTTTCTTTACTGACATATTTAATATTCATTCATTTGTAAAGCTCTCATTACTTAATGAATTTTTCAAAATAGTATCATGTTATTTATACTGATAAATAATTTAGTGTAATCTTATTTTCTTATCTTTCTTCCTTCACTTCTTCCAAAGTGATAAAATAAAAGTTTCTTAGTTTTTTTTTCAAAATTCCTAAGGATCAGAGCACAGAAGAAACACAGGATATACAAGCCAGCAAGATGGTAACCATTATTGCTCCCACTCTTTTTACTTTCACTTACATTGTTTTTTTAGATTACTTTAAGTTAATTTAAATTCTTCATTTTAACTTTATTCATAGATCTTAATGCATGCATTAGGAAGACATTTACAAGTGGGTTATATAGTGCTGGTTGGTATTGTAAGAGGGTGCTGGAGGAAAGAACAGAATAAAGACCGTCCTCCCTGGATGTGTAGCTCTCATACAACATGGGGCCACCCCAGCAGGTCCTATTCCATTGAAGCATCTCTCTAGTAGGTGGTACCAGGTATTGTCTATGCCAGAATCTATATTTTCCAAGGTGAAATGAGTAACATTAAAATGTTACAATAGTCGATGTCTTATTTTCAAATTAGAACAAAAATATGGCATTCAAGTTTTTATCTATTTTGCTTTTAAATAATACAAAATAGATTAAATCTAGTTAATATTTGTGTGTTATGAGATTTTTAAAAAATACATTATTACACTGTAAGTGCACTGAGAATTAAAATATACCCACCAATTTTTCCCTTTGTCAAAGTTTTGGTGTGCTTTACAATGTAAAAATCTCATATATTGGGCCTTATCTACTTTTCATATACTGCAATTTTTTCCAAACACTAAATATAATTCCCTGTATGTATGCTAATACTGTGTGCATGCCCAACCTTAGGGCCACATAATTCCTACATTTTCAAAACTGAATCGATTGGTGAAAAATTGGTGCATAAGACAGAAATAAATTAAAACTATGTCAGCATTTAGTTTTCTTTGGTTTGCATTATAAGCTGCAATGCTGAATATAATTTTATAAATTCCCAGATAAATTATTTTGGCTATTTTAAAGCAACAACTCTTTAAACATCATAATTCATCTGTATGCAGAGAGGTTGCACATGCAGGGAATAAAATATTAACCTGTGCCTCTGGCCTATTCCCCTTTTCTGACCTACCTTTTTATCTTTCCTCAGCAAATATCATTCACTGTTTCCTATTACATGTAAACCTATATTTCTCCCTAAAGTGGGTTGTTACTTTGGCCAGATTCTATAATTTTCAGATTCTATAACTGAAAGGTTACTTTCAGTTAATAAAATTCAGTCATTCTAGTGTAATGCTTTGATCTCATTTCTGATTCCAAGCTCTCCCATCATCTCAGGACAAGGTCAAGGGGACTAAAATGCAGATGGGAGTACATGCTATTTTTGTGTGTCTTTCCACATTGGCCCTCATCTCAGCCCTAGCGTTTCACCACTGGGCAGGGTAGTGGGCTGAAAAAAGTTCGTATTTGTCTTAACTGCAGGCTGTGGAGGCTTCTCTGACACTAAGTTGAATGTTGAGGCTGTTGTCACTGAGATTTTTTTCAAATGCTGGCCTTTTGGTGGAATGTGTGTGAGAATTCTTCAAAGACCCTGTAGGGACTCTCCACTTCCCAGTTCCCTGATTTGGGAAACCAAGTGGAATTAAATGCTACACCCTTCAACTCCCCAGAGCTTCCTGATTGGGTTTTCTTTCCTCAGAGCAATCCTCTAAGCTGGAGAATCAGTCTAGTCTAGTAAGCTTCCCAAGTAAGCACTGGGCTCAGAGAAAATTCACCCATCCTAGCCCATCAACTAGGAAGCTGCACTTTGCTCCTCTGTCATTCCTCTCTATTCCTGCTTCCTGCCTCCCTCCTTCCTTAGGAAGGTGCAGGCTGAACAGGAAAATCACTGACTACGCAGATATCCAACAAGGAGAGAAAGGACTATTAAAAGAAGAAAAAATAAATATATAAATTAAATATATAAATGTATTAAATCAACATGCTTTATATCTTGAACTTGCACAATGTTATATGTCAATTATATCTCTATTAAAATATATATTCACTGCAAAAGAAGGGATAAGTGCTCCTGTGGAGGCATCCCGATCTCTGTGAGTGAGTCTGTTTGGGTGTAGTGGCACACTCATACAGAGGGAATGGAACTGTCTCAGAATAAGCACTAAGTCCTACAAGACCAAGGATTATATCTATTAGTGATGTGAGTACATGGATATCCATAGACATAAATGCACCTGCAAATGTCATATATACGAATGTTATATGTACATATGTATACACATGCCTGTGTTTCCTTTTACTTAACTCATTCTAAATGTGTTTGCTCTCTTGGTGGGTGTATATAATCTTTATTTACTGAGATTGCCAAAGAAAGATTGTCATTTTGCAGTGTTCTATTTCCAAACATAAGCATCTGCTTAAATTGCTCAGGCTAGAGGTTTATTTGAACTTCTTGTTTACAGCACCATTTTGTGTCCTTACAGAAAAGAGGGAGCACTCCATATTTTAGCCTACCAGAGGCCCGGTGCATGAAAATTCATGCACTGGAGGGGAGGTCCCTCAGCCCGGCCTGCCCCCCTCACAGTCTGGGAGCCCTCAGGGGCAGGAGGCAACCCGGTGATCAGAGGAAGGCGACGCCCCATCACACCTCTGCTGCTGCCACTGCCAGCAGAACAAGCCTCAGCTGGCCTGGTTACCTGAGCTTCGGGCAGCCCTGGGTGGCTGGGCAGCTGCCATCCAAGACCTGCATGCACCTCAAGCTAGCCCTGGGCGGCTGAGGGACTGAGGGCGGGTCCAGCCACCCCGCTGGCTGGGCTGAAAGGACTGTAGGACTCTGGCCAGGCTGAGGGGATTGGGCGCCACCATCTTTGTGATGGCATGATGGTCAATTTGCATATTCCCTTTTTACTAGATAGGGTGGTCACAGCATGGTGAACTAGTGAAATACAGTAATGATATTTATGTTTCGCTACTACACCTCCTCCTTTGCAAAAATGCTGCTCTATCTGTTTAGCTGTTCTGGCCTCAATTCTGTTTTCCTTCTCAATAGGTATTTGAAGATTGAAACCGCCACCAACATTTCTTACCAAGCTATACTTTTGTCTTAGTTATCTTTTAAGCACAATATTCAAGATATAGCAACAAATAATGATAAAAAATGGTTTCCATGCCAAAAGTTTCTAAGATTTTCTTATGACTAATAGTAATTTCAAATTTCTTCTCAAATCCACTGGAAACCACATTTGGATATCAAGTCCCTTTATACCATTTAACATGAACATGAAGTAATTAAATGAAGGTTTAAAAGGTGTGTTTATTAGATGGTAAGGTGAAATAAAAATGTAAATACCATGTGTTGTGTAACTAGCAAACAGAGGGTCTTGGCAGATTAGGCTGATTGATCAAGGTTAACAGGACTAAGTGTCCTAATTTAAGTTGCATTCCAAAAGCAGAGGTAGATTTCATTCAATATGCTGATTTGAGCCTTTGCTTTTAACTCTTTCTGCTTTGAAACACCCAGTGAAATGAATCAACCACATGCAAATAAATACATAAGTAATTTAATAATAAATTAATAAGTATAAATGAGATACAAAAAATAGAAAAAAGAAAACTTTTGCAAGAGATATTCAAGATTTTTGGCTACTTTTTGTGTAATGTGAGACCAAGCTGAGACCTAATTACACTGAGGCACCTGAATGCAAAATAAGATTTAGGAATCTCACTGGCTTCCTCAGCTCTGTGTCATTCTAGAAGCAAGTACATGCTGAGGGGCAAATATAAATGTTCTTGGTTTCGTCTGCTTTTACTGTACAAAAGTAACATACAAATATGTAAACATACACAAAACTTTATTCCCTTGCATAATATCTGGTATATAGTTTGTTGAAAAAGATTCCCAATAATAAGTAAATACAGATACAATTTCATCCTGTGAAGGCTAAGCAGAATGAGTAGTTCAAAATAAAGAATCTAAACAACTCTCCCCATAAAAAGTTTTATGTCCAGGAAAGGAAGAAACTAGGAGATAGTTGTCATATGAAAAACTAACTTGACAAAGTTAAAAAAGTAAAAAAGTGAATGATTGACTATACAGAAGCTAATGATTAACTATACATCGCCTATACAAAAAGATGCACCAGATTATCTTTGCTCTTGATTAAAAATCACAAATGTGGACAGCAGCTGCTCTAGCATTAACATAACACTCAGGGTGAACTTAAAAGGCATTGGTGAAGGGACAATTCCTCAGGGAGCATGACTGTGAGCATTGCACCTGGGTATAAGTTTGCCAGGAAAGAGAGGTGGACAGAGCTATGAAATTTTCTCTGACACAATGGTATTGGCTAACATTTATGAAATTTTCTCTGACACAATGGTATTGGCTAACATTTTTATGAATAGTTAAAGATTTGAAAAAATATAATTGAAAAATTGGTAACAAGAGGCTCTGTAGAAGTGGTTTACAGGTAGATCTCGCTGAATATCCAGAGAATGAAGAAATTTATGTCCCCTATGAATGCTCAGGACACAGCAATCTCAACAGAGGATCTTAATCAAGTGAATACGATGAATTTCCTGTGGATGTTAGTCTCTCTCTCTAGCTACTTCCTTTCTTGTGAAAAACAACAACAACAAAAAACAAAAGTTGTCATAGTGGCAATAATATCCATAATAATAAAAGCATAATATGCTAATTAGACTGGACATTCTTCTGGAGGGCCTTCCAGACGAAGCCGGGGTGCTAAGGAAGCCTGGGTCGGGGGTGTTAAGGAAGCCTGGGTCACCGGTGCCTGCTGGCGGCCAGAGGGAAGCCCGGGTCCTGGGTGCCAGAGGGAAGCTGGTGCCGGCAGCTGGGGAAGGAAGGCCGACTCTTCCACGAATTTCGTGCATCAGGCCTCTAGTTGTAATATATGAGCGTGTAAAAGTGGACTTGTACTTACCAAGGATTGTTTGGCTAGAGACACGGCTGAAATGATCAAATTAGCATCAGCAGGTATCGATAACGAAACCCTGGTATGGCATGAGTCCCTGAGAGGGGAGAGCCAGCTCCCTGGTGACAGGTTGATTATACTGGACCACTCCTGAAACAGAGTGTTGTTGTCACTGGAACAGTTCTTTATTTGGAATATAGACTTGCCTTCCCTGCCTTCAAAGTTTCTGTTAAAGATAATATTTTACTTTATTTTATAGGAAAAGTGTGTGGCTCACACTCTTGGAATTTACTAATATTACCATGTCTGCTATCCACCTAGAACACCTGACATCGTTAAAAAAATGAAACCGGGTTATGAAGACTCAGTTATCATGCTCCCTGTGTGAGGCAGTGGCAATGTCGTCCAGAATAAGGGATATGCTCTGAATAAACAATCACTATATGGTGCTGTTTTCTCCCTTATCCAAGGTTAACTCCAGGAGTTGAGTTGTGCAAATGTGAATAGCTCCTTTCATTGTTGCCATTTATGAACCTCTAATGAAAATTTTGCTTCTCATCATTGCACTCTGAGCTCTGCAAGTCTAAAACTCTTAATTCTAAAGGAAGGAACATTTATACCTAGGGTCACAACAGTGGTTCCATTACACTGGGAAATGAAAATGCTACCTGGCCAGCTTGGGCTCCTCATGCCAGTAAATCAACATGCACAGAAGGAGCAGATTATCCTGATTATTAAAGGGAAACTGGATGATGCTATACAGCAGAAGACAAAAGGAGCATATCTGGGATGGAGGAAACACTACTGGGCACCTTTCAACGCTTTCATGTCCTGTGATGACTCAATGGAAACTGCAACAATCGAATAATGGAACGACCAGAAATGTCAGATCATTCAGGAATAAAAGTTTGCTCAAATAAAATGGTCTGGGTCACCTAACCAGGCAAGATCCTATTACTAGCTGAGGTGCTTGGTGAAGGCTGTTATGGACTTATCTGTGTCCTCCAGAAAGTCATATATTAAAGACCTAACTTACAATGTGATGGTATTTGAACATGAGGCCTATGGGAAGGAAGTAATAAATAATGATGTATTTGAGATCAGTAATAAAATGTATTTTTTCCTTAGGATGATAGTGATTATGAAATTAACTTAAAAATGTAGAAGAAAAATCAACAGGCAAATAATAATTAACAGAAATGGAAAATGTTCTTAATTTATCTTATTAAGATGACTTTTTATTTTTAAAATTTTTTTTCAAATCTTATTTTTTTTTTATTGTTTGAAGTATTACAAATAGTAGCACATATGTCTCCTTTTTTCCCCCCCATTGAGCTCCGCCCGGCCTCCCCTACCCCCCAATACATGCCTTCATCTGCCCGCCCCCCCCCCCCCCCCCGCCCCAGTGTCTTGTATCCATTGGTTATGCTTATATGCATGCATACAAGTCCTTTGGTTGATCTCTTACAGCGCCTCCCCCCCCACCCCCCGCCCAACCTCCCCTGCCTTCCCACTGTAGTTTGACAGTCTGTTCAATGCTTCTTTACCTCTGGATCTATTTTTCCACCCCCATTTCTTTCCTTTAAAAGATCTTGCCTCTGCAGACTAGAAATAAACATATAATAATAAAAAATGTTTGAGTCCCACTTTCAATGTCCAACAATTCTGAGTCTTTTTAAAATATAATTTACATACTCTTTTTAAAGTTCTAAACAGTAAAAGAAATTAATGCAGGTTAAATTATTCTGTACAAGAGAATATAAAATATTCTTCAAAGAAACATGGTTGTTATTTACCACTAGAAAATTTTTAAAACATATAAGTATGTGTAAAATCATAAATGTGATCATTTCTAGCACATGATGTTATGAGCAAATATAACAGGGCAACTGGAATTAGTTTAGAGGTTAAGAAAAAGTTCCCTGAGGAGGTAACTTCTAAATATAGTTAATGTAGTTAAAGAAACAACATGTGAAACATTCCCATGTGGGGAAAGAGTAAATTGAAAAAAGGCTAGTTGAGGTGGGTGGTGTTGAAGGATTTGGAGTTTAACAATTAACTGCAATAGTCTGAGAGAAAAATATTATAATCACAAATTGCCTTTGAAAAAGAGCACTCCAATTTAAGGAAGTGAAATTTAAGCTGTTTTGGCAAATGAGTAATCGTTGAATCATAAAATGTGAAAGAGAGATGTGTGAGAAAGAGGGAACTATTATAAGAAAACAGATCATCAGTAAGACCTGGTACCAGAAAATGCTTAGAGTTTTAGATCTGAAAAAGGGTTATTAATCTAGTGCCTGTTACAAGGGAATTGCACAAAATGAGGTTAGAGTGTTACTAATATAAAGAGGTATGGAGAAACCATAAAATGAAATCTGTGGTAATCACTTCCACTTTAAGGAAAATGATGCAGTAGTTAATTTGAGACTGGAGAAGGCATGCTATTGCAATACACAAGGTGAGAAATGGTAGTGCCCCTGCCTATCACAGTGTTGACGGTGAAGGTGGAGATTAAGTGGACAGATTTTGGAACTAAGAAAGAGAATTAGTAGGACTTAATAACTTGTTAGATCTGAGTGTGTATGAAAAGTTGCCATGAGTTACTTTTAGGTTTCTGACTTGAGAAACTGAATGCATATATTGGATAAAAGTGACAGCTATCAGGGGGTGGGGTAGGGATGAGGGTGGAGGGACTGAGCAAAAAAGAAAGAAGAAGAGAAAGAACTCATGGTCCAGGACAATAGTGTGGTGATTGGTGGTAGGTGGGGTTGAAGGAGGTGGAGGAGGGTATAAGGGGATAAATGGTGATGGACAGAGACTGGACTTGGGGTGGTGACCACACAATACATTGGACAGATGATGTGTTGTAGAGTTCTGCACCTGAACCCTATGTAATTTTGTTAACCAGTGTCACCTCAATAAAGTCAATAAAAAATAAAAAAAGTGAAAGTGAAAGAGAGAGTAGGTTTCAAGACAAAAATCATGTGTTCAATACTGGGCATGTTGATTTTTGGGTGTCCTTGTTAAAGAAATACTGATTGTATATGGAGTAAAGAGCTAGATATATGCATCTGGAGGAAATAGGTTTATACAGATGAGTTTTTCTTACTTTATTAATGCTCAGAAAAATATTTGGTGAATATCATGTATGCCAAGATCAAAAAAAGATACCATGATGATTAAAAGACTCAACCCCATGGGTCCACTAGAGAAGAAAAGGCACAGAGAGGTTATGAGGCTCAAAATAAAGGGGTTTTGCTTTATTTGTTAAAAGATGATCAGGGTCTGAAATGTAACATTCCTTCTTCCAACCTGATCAGTTTGCTTTAGGTTAGAAGTTGTGGAGAAGGAAAATAAATTGGAATATGTTAGCACTACTGCCTTCTCAAGCTAATTTGGCACCTACAAAATAGATAATCTGTTCAAGTTTCAAGACTTAAACTACAATTATTTCTTTATGCAAACACATCTTATTGGATTAATTAATGTTCTAGAATAACAGGAAAAAGCAAAACAAAAGAAGTTCTGTAGTGAGGTAAAAATAGAAGAAACTACATTAAATCTGAAATATTTTCTCCATATCTAAAATCTAGAATGTATATTATCTGTTCTATTGACATAAAAGTTATGACTAGAGAAAGCTAACCTAAATATTTCCCTTTGACTTACTTCAGTTTCATGATAAAACAATACTCACTTCTTTTTATGGAACAGACATAGTCCTCTAGTGACATGAACAAAACACTGACATTAAATACAATCTTGAAACATTACAAGTTTAAAGGGCAAAATTAGAACTTTTAAGTGGGGGGTGGGGGAAGCAAATACTGAAGGAAAGACGAAAGGAAGGAACTAGGGAAGGAATCACAGATCATATCTGTTAAGTTTTCTTCCACTGCAAAAGTAGGAAAAGAGAAAGATCTGAACTAAAATTAGCTCCTAAATGTAGAAAATCATAAGTAATAAAACTTACTTATACTTCAGAAAATTATTATACACAAATAAAGCATTATCAATGCAAATTATTCTAAATGTTAGGTTTGGAAGGATATTAGCATCTTACTCAAATATAATTAGTGAAGTTTTAATTTGCAAAACAATAGTTGGCCTATGGTTTGCTGTCATAATTTCAGAAATTAAGCTGAAGAAAAATTTAAATCAGATGTCACCTAGATTATCAGGGAATGGTTAATGAATATGTCACTCATTTTTTCATTTCCTTTTTTATTTTCCTTCAACATATTTTGCTTCTATAATTTTGCAATGTATCTGGCTTCATATTTTCTTGCTCATGCAAATAAATGCTCTTCAAATAATAAACGTTTCCAAGTAATAAAAGCAATAAATTTTGAAAAGATGTTTCTATCTTTATTCTTGAGCATTTATACTCATAATCCAGTACTTGCTATAGCTTACTTCATGAAAATTAGAAATAAATACACAGATCCTTTTTTGTGCAGCTGAGAAATGCAATTGACATCATGAGCTTATAGCTCTGCTTTTATTTTTATCTGTTAAGCAAAATGTTAGTATGCTAACATAAAAAGGAAAGCTCTAAAAAGACCTTCTCATGAATGTAAGAAGAAACAGACTGTGCAATTCAACCAGATACTAATCTTAATTAATTTTTATCCTTTAAGTAAGGATAATTTGTTCTGATTTTATGTGTCTTAATTCAAGATTTGTGAATTAGGAAAAGCTAATTTATATTTCTGAAATAACTTATAATAGAAACTTACCTTTGCAAGGTGGATTTAATCTGTTTAACTCAGTGTGAATCAAATACTAAATTTTTAAACCAACACCTACATAGCGCTTGCAACATGTCAAACATATGTATCTCATATATATTAGTTTATTTCATTATTACAAATCTTAATAGTTACTTTACCCATTCTACAGATAAGGAAACCAATTAACTTAGTTATATAACACATCCAAAGGCAAATAGCTAGGCATTGGCAGAGCCAGGACGCAAACCCAAGCAGTCTGTCTCCCAATTTCCTGCTTTTAATCACTATTCTACACTGTTTTATAATTTATGTAAGAACAACAACCCTACTGAAATGACATGTTCAGTCAACATCAAAACATTTCTTTCTTATCATTGTGTATATATTAGACCAAATGACAGACCAGACATCTATGTGTTAGGTGTTGGATAGTGAATCAAGGAGATTGGGCCAGTACTGTGAACACTTCTCAAATGGAACAACATTTAAAAGACTGTGCTGTCCTGACCGGTTTGGCTCAGTGGATAGAGCATCGGCCTGCGGAATGAAGGGTCCCAGGTTCGATTCCGGTCAAGGGCATGTACCTGGGTTGCGGGCACATCCCCAGTGGGGGGTGTGCAGGAGGCAGCTAACCAATGTCTCTCATCGATGTTTCTAACTCTCTCTCTCTCTCTCTTCCTCTCTGTAAAAAATCAATAAAATATATTTAAAAAAAAAGAGATTGTGCTAATTAAAAAAAAAAAAAAACAGTATTGCTGGTTAAGAGCGTGTAAAATATTTTTAAACTAAAGAAATGCTATACAAAAAAACAAACAAACAAATCCCCCAATGGGAAAGGCGTGGATGGCATTTGAAAAACTAAAGGAAGTCAACCATGATCAGAACTTCATGTGTAAGGGAAGAATGGTACCAGACTAGTTTAAAAGGCAGGAAGTTGTCTTTGAAGTACCAGCCCAATGATACTATCTCACAAACTCCTTATAACCTGATGGCAAAGGGATGAAAAAGGAATGAACACAAAAATACTAACAATAATTGGAGGACTAACAATAGAGGCGAAAACATTTCAACACTTTGCTGATGGTTGACAACAACAGTAGCCACAACAGATGCAAATAATCAAAATGAAATAAATAATTTGCCCACACAAAACCCAAGAACTATTTAAGACTTTTAGCAAATTGCACTTGAAAGAAGGTGTGTGAGGTAACAACAACAAAAGTTCTGTTTAACAGCTTATGTATAAAATAGCTAGATTTCCTAATTTTCTACCAAAGCCAACACAATAAAGTGACAATACCTCCTAAGAGATAAGCTCTTTGTTCTTTGCATAAATTGATTCACAAATCAATATTTAAAACTTACATAAAAAGAAATCTGGAAACACAATATGTTATTAGAAATTAAAATTAAGATATATGAGATTTAAAGGAGAATTAAACATACAGTTGAAGTAGAATAAAATGGCAATAAATGGTAAATAGAAAAAAAGAAAGAAAAACCAGCATCAAATTAATATATTTTTGTGAAGTAAAGATTAGAGAAAATAAAGGAAGTAAATAATCACACACAAATAACAGAAAATACCCAGAACTAAAGAAAATAAAACAAGTTTGAGTGAAGATCCCCAAATGTATACAAAAATATCAAGTCATAGCAGATGATTTGGAATCAAAATGGGGTTGAACATTGTAACATCAAAACAGGAAGCTAGAGCACAATGAAGCGTTAATTTCAAAATATTACTAAATGTAAAGAATTTTTTCCAGGACTTTTTCTCTGCTTAACAAAACTAGCCTTAGAAGTCAGAGAAAAGGAAGACATGTAGAAACAAAAATTTTGCCTGCCACCCAGGATTCTTTCCACTAGAAGCTAACAGATAAATGTCACAGGGAAAATATGGATAAAGCAGAGAAAAAAGTTATAAAATATAGGAAAAATTGATCAAAATAGAAAAACTACTAAATACAGTTCTAGTATGAAGGCAAATGGAAAACAAGATGAGAGAACAAACTATTCAGAGAGGAGCCAAGGGATGAGGCTACAGAAAGCAGTTTCTCTCTCTCTCTCTTTAACTCTAAATAAAAAAAAAAGTAAGTAAGTAAATAAATAATAAAATATTTTCAGAGTGTAGGAACAACACTGATAGACAGAAGCATGTGTTCGAGGTGTTAGCTCTTTTGAGAAAAAAAGTAAAGATGATTTCAATAAAAACCAAGCAAAAGAAAAAAAGTA
This sequence comes from Corynorhinus townsendii, assembly GCA_026230045.1. Lineage (NCBI taxonomy): Eukaryota > Metazoa > Chordata > Mammalia > Chiroptera > Vespertilionidae > Corynorhinus > Corynorhinus townsendii. Next base: position 109,502,533 of record JAPDVU010000001.1, on the reverse strand, counting down.
AATTTATTACTAAGCCCAGGATAAATAACAAATTATAGAGACAAGAAAGTGTGGTCTACGTGAACAATATTTATATAATCATAAAAATGTTTATGCTTATTATAGATATAACTAGAGGCCCATTACAGGAAGATTCTTGCAAGAATAGGGTTTCCTGTGGCCTGAGTGAAGCAGAGAAGGGAGGGAAGCCCACTCCTGCCTCCCACTGCCTTCCACCACTGCCCTGCTTTCTGCTTTTCCTCCCTCTTCCTTGTACACCGTCTTTAATCTTCACTCAGCACCTGCATATGCAATTTAACTGCCATCTTTGTTGGGTTAATTTGCATACTTGCTCTGATTGGCTGGTGGGCATAGCGGAGTGATGGTCAATTTGCATGTTTCTCTTTTATTAGTATAGATAACAATTTTAGTAGTTAAAGAATCTGGGGTACTGGAGAGAGAGGAAGTAAAGAAAAATGTAGGTAGCCAAGTTATAGTATAAACTATTCTGAGAAGTTAACAGATAATATGTAAATTTGAATAAAGGGAGTTACAATATAAGAATATTATTCATAAATGCAGAGAAAAATAATAGGTAAAACATTATTGTGGGTACAGCAGAACTTTGGCTTGGGTAGTGGTAGGCCAGGGGACTGCTATATTCCTATTCTGTTACAACCTGACTTTTGAACTACCTATCCATACTACTTTAATAAAAATTGAAATGAATTAAATATTGAAGTGATTATTCTGAATTCGATGGGAAGAATTAAATGGAGGAAAATTATAACATTTATTGGGTGCTTACTGTATACACAGAAGGGTTTTGTATATATTAATTCATGTGATTCTCACAAAATACTACTAATGCAATAAGGACTAAGTAGAAGATTATTGAAATTATATATGTAAGAGATACCACATATTTGAATTAGTTAATGGAAGTATAGAGGGAAATTAATTTTTGATGCTTAGATGTATTTTGGAGGAGTAATTCATAATTCATATAATGCTTGGTGATAGATTAAACATAAAATGAAGCCCTGGCTGGTGTATCTCAGTGGTTAGAGAATTTACCTATGCACCAAAGGTTTGTGGGTTTAATGTCCAGTCAACGACTTGTTCCTGGATTGCAGGTTTGATTTCCAGTCCTGGTTGGGGCACATACGGAAGGCAACAAATCAATGTGTCTCTCTCACATCTCTCTCTCTCTCTCTCTCTCTCTCTCTCTCTCTCTCATTTCCCACCTGCCTCTCCTTCTCTCCAAAAATTGATGGGAAAAATATCCTTGGATGAGGATTAACAAAATAAAAAAAAAAAAGTAAAAAAGGGGAATGTAAAAATATCTCAAAGTTTTCTGGTTTGACTGACAACTCAAATATCAGGTTTCAATTCTTAGCCTAGTTTTCAGATTCTCCAAAATATGCTTCTACAATAACTTGCAAATATTGCATGAAAAACAAGTTAATATTTTCAAATTGGTCTACTAATAAATCTAAGCATAAATATCCTGATCCTTGCCAAACTCAGAAAATGCACCACGGTTACCATGGACAACACTTGTGAACTCTGACTTAAGTGTCCTCAGCTACTGAATTACTGACTTGGGGAAAAGACACATTTTCTCTTAATATAGCAAGGCCAGGGCTAGTATTCAAAGAATAGAGACAACAGTACATTAATAGAATGAACTGATGCTTTTTGATGTGTAACTAGACTATGCAGTGTTAGGAAGAAAATTAACTCCATGCAAAGAAATTAAGAAAACTGGGAACTACCAATCTTTCTAGATAGGACAGACTGCAGTCGAAGCACATGCCATACTCCTGCTCAACAGAGGGTACCAGAGCTCACCTTTCCATTTGTCAGAACGGAGAAGGAGCCATATTAGGTGGCTAAGAGTTAAGAGCTAGGACATTGTGGTAAAAGGCAAGAAGTATTGAACAAAGATTAATAAATGTATGTCATTTTCTCATTTGTAAAATGGAATGATAATAATAAAACTGCCCTCACAAGGTTGCTGTGAAGAGTAAAAGAAATAATAATGATCTTTGAATAGGGCTTTATTCAAGTTTCCCTAAAGTGGTAGACTTTGTATGGCACAAGAAGGAACCAATTGTCAAGTGACTTCTGATGTGTCCATTAGAAGGATCCAGATGAATTCCAGATGGTGTAAAACCCTTTTCAAATAAGCACATCAAAGACTGAAGAGATTAAACTCAGTCTTACAAATTTGTAGTACCCTGTTATGTCCTCATCAAAAGAACTGCCCAATCCACCATCAGAGTTGAATGTTTGGTGCTGTTTAGGACTGAATAACCTGGGAATCAAAGAGGAGATTTTCTCATTCCTCCTGGATTATTTGGCAGAATGAATTATAGGCTAGGTAAAAACTTCTCAAGACCATAACATGGGTTTCTTTCTTATAGGACAGAAAGGATAGTCTATGGTCCATATACACCTTTACCTTGTTCTTAAAGTCCTTTGCTACGTTCTTTTTCTGATAAAATCCAATTTCTACTGTCTGTTGTAGATCAAAAACTACCAGTTCTCATAGTTATAAAGAGCCTTAAAACATTGGCAAACTAGTGCAGCTTGTAATAGAGAGTCAAAAATTCTAGATTTCGGTTTATCTGTCACATATTACTCGAGCAATATTGATAGAGTGATAGAGCTAACAACTCTGATGGTCAATGTCATCATCTGAAAAACAGGAATAATTAGGCCCCTGGAATTTCTGATTTTGTGACGCAGGCAAAAATGAAGCTCAGTACCTGGTTCATGGTAGGATTGTCTTTCCTAGTCTATTTAAATCCCCATTGATTTATTTTGCCTACTGCTTTCTATAGTGCCTTTAGAATGCACAATAGAATGTATCATTTAAGTAGGTTCTATAAATATTCTATAAACACAGAGTTCCCTATGTGCATTCATTATCTCCCCAACTGCACTATAAGTCATTTTAGGCTAAAGACCATGTTTTATGCTCTGTTGATTCTTTAGGCCATTTATTTCAAATCTATTGCTATTGTTCAATTAATGCTTATAGACTGTCAGTAAAAATACCTTCTATATGACTGATAGCCCTTTCTAGACCAGATTAATGAGGTCATAATGTTAAAACCATTTTGTTCAAACAAACAAAATGGTATAGTATATCTGTAAAAAAAAATACAACACTATAGAAATTAGAGAGAGACCTTTCTTAGAGTGCAATAACTATCATAATCCTATCTAATAAAAGAGTGATATGCAAATTGACCATACATCCCCTACACCGAAAAGCCACGCTCACCAGCCAATCAGGAATGAGTAAGCAAATTAACCCAATCAAGATGGCTGTGGCCACGGAGAGAGCAGGAGGCTTGGCTTTCCCTGTTAATGGAGGAAGCCAAGCTTTCCACACACCCTAGCTGGCCCAGGCCTCCACTCAAGGCTACAAAGTTTCAATTATAGAAGATAAATAAATCCCAGAGGAGCCCCCACTTGGGTCACCGGGGGGTGTGGCCAGCCTGCAAACGACGACAGGCCCCTCACCCAATCTGCCCCACACCCTAAGGGAACTCTCACCCTGATCCGGGACACCCTTTAGGGCAAACCAGCCAGCCCCCACCTGTGCACCAAGCCTCTATCCTATCTAATAAAAGAGTAATATGCAAATTGACGGTCACTCCAACACACAAGATGTCTGCCCCCATGTGGTCAAAGATGACTAACCCTATGTGGACACAAGATGGATGCCACAAGATGGCCAGCAGGGGAGGACAGTTGGGAGGAACCAGGCCTGCAAGGGAGGGCAGTTGGGGGCAATCAAACCTGCAGGGGAGGGCAGTTAGGGGTGACCAGGCCGGCAAAGGAGTGAAGTTGGGGGCAACCAGGCCTGCAGGGAAGGGCAGTTGGGGGGGGACCAGGACTGCAGGGGAGGGCAGTTAGGGGTGACCAAGCCTGCAGGGGAGGACAGTTAGGGACAATCAGGCTGGCAGGGGAGCAGTTAGGCATCAATCATGCTGGCAGGGGAGTAGTTAGGAGGTGATCAGGCTGGCAGGCAGAAGCAGTTAGGGGCAATCAGGAAGGCAGGCAGGCGAGCAGTTGGGAGCCAGCAGTCCTGGATTGTGAGAGGGATGTCTGACTGCCTGTTCAGGCCCGATCCAGGTAGGTTTAGGCCTAAACGGGCAGTCAGACATCCCTTGAGGGGTCCCAGATTGGAGAGGGTGCAAGGTGGGCTGAGGGACACCCCCCCGCACGAATTTCATGCACTGGGCGTCTAGTGCAAGGATAAATGACAATTATGAAATGTGGAAAACACACTTGATAACACAAGTAAAGTCACAGTGACTTTAAGAGTAGTTGAGACAATGTTATACCTTCAAACAAAAATGACAAACAAACCAAACAAATTCATAGTCACAAACAACAGTGCAGTGGTTACCGGAGGGCAAGGGGGTTGGGGAAGGGTCAGGAGGACAAAGAGGATCAGATATATGATGACAGGAGACTAGACTTTAGGTGGTGAGCACACAGTGAAATATACAGATGATGCATTACAGAATTGTATACCTGAAACTTATATAATGTTATTAAATAACGTTATTCCAAGAAATTTAATTAAATAAAAAAAGACAAGTGATTCTATATTAAATTGAGAAAAATAGGGAAGATAATTTCAGGAAAAGGAAAGGTAAACATTACTACATAAGGCATGAAAATGCATAGTTTATTGAGAAACAATGAATAAAGAGCAGGAACCAGTTTTACCATTCTGCTATGTCCCTCATTAATGAGTTAAATAAATTTTGATATATGCCTCCTTACAAAAAATAATATGTTGATAGTTCTGAAGTTATCTCTAAAGGTTCAAGGACTTAGTCTCTGCTGCCTGAGAAATAGTTTCTGAAATTTCTGCCTGAGAAATTTGACTCATTTGTTGTTCTAGCCAAGGTACATCTATTCTTGGTTCTTGAAATAAATCGCAATGGCAATAGAAATTTCCTTTTGTTGAATCTGTTTTTCTTTTCCCACTCCACTTTATTTCCATTTATTTGTATTTTTAAACATTATTTCTTATTCTTAGGCACCCCTGTTGGTCCATCTATATCATGGTTAATTCTGGGCTGGGCTTTTCCCATACTCTAACAAGGCTCAGGCAGTAATGTATCCAATATCTGTAAGGACAGTCTGACCACATATTCGAACGAGTACTCTCTGTGTACTTTGAGTCTGGTTTACACACGGAGGAAACATTATTCTCCATTGAAAGTATAAATCATAAAAAATACTTTGTACCTACTTGTAAGGAGGATATACTGGTTAATTTCTATATGTGTTTATGTCTACTTTTGACATATGGCTGAAGTAATATAAATAAAGCTGCAAGTTTCCTATTTCTGTATATATGTAATTGAGAACAATCTTTATATATCATTGAGTGAGTATAAAATATTTCCTACCTCCAGAGGATATTAAGAAATTAGAGATAAATGTCTCAAAATAAAAGCTGTTCTTATTAGGTTATAGAAACCAATACTCTCATAATCCCCAGGAAATAGAAAATTTAAAAATTGTAATAACTTCAATTTGCTAGTCTTTTCAGAAAATAAAATCTCCCAGAAATTCCTAATTAAGAAGCATTTTATGTAATAACTCAAATTCCTTTAATAAAATATAATCTGTCACAGATCCTACTGTTTTGATAATTTTGTTTTAAAATCAGGTATACATTCTTTCCCCCATGCCACTGTGGAATATTATAATATAATTTCACCTATATTTCTGGACAGTAAAATTTTAATTTTTATATCTGTTAAATAACAAATTGGTTTGGAGTATTCAATTTGCTTATAATATAGTTCTCTTCTGTGCAATATGTCCCAGAGAGTAGATATATCATATTTATAGAAAAAAGTTTTGTGCTCAGTAGTGACTTTGTCATGCTTTTGATTATTAAGTATATTAAAGAGAAAACCACACATTTCAAATAGTGTCACTTATGCTAAAAGCCATAATCCCAAACCTGGTTTAATATCTGATCTAATTATAGTTTCAGCCTCTCTCAGAAATGTAATGTTAACCATCCACTTTGGAATTTTCTGGCCAAACACCAGGAAGGTAATCAGTCATTGGGTCCTCCCCAAGGTCCATAAATAGAAGAGGCAATCTGCATGATAAAAATCATCACATTCTCTTCTGCCAAAGAAAAGTTGCCTGGTCCCTTCAGTTAATAAGTCTCTTACCCCAACCTTCTTCCTATTAAAAACCTTCCATTTTGTACAGTCCCTCTGTTGTGAGGTGGGATGCTGTCCAATTCATTAATCACTTAATAAGGCAAATTAAATCTACAGATTTACTCAGTTTAATTTTGTATTTTAACCAAATGACAAACAACAAAGCTTCATTTGTAAAAGAGCTAAGATTTCTAAAAATTGAGATGTCTTCTATTATGTCTAAACTAGAGGCCCGGTGCACGAAATTCGTGCACGGGGAAGGGGTGTCCCTCAGCCTGGCCTGTACCCTCTCCAATCTGGGACCCCTCAAGGGATGTCCTACTGCCGGTTTATAGGGATCAGGACTAAATGGCAGTTGGACATCCCTCTCACAATCTGGGACTGCTGGCTTCTAACCGCTCATCTGACTGCATGCCTGCCTGATTGCCCCTAACCACTCTGCCTGCCAGCCTGCTCGCCCACAAATGCCCCCCCCACCAGCCTAATCACCCCCAACTGCCCCCCATGCCAGTGTGCTCACCCTCAACTGCTTCCCCTGCTGGCCTGCTTGTCCCCAACTGCCCCTCCCGATGGCCTGCTCACTCCAAACTGCCCTTCCTCCCACTGCCCTGATAAACCCCAACTGAACCCCACTGACAGCCTGCTCACCTCCAACTGGCCCCCATGCTGGTCTGCTTATCCCCAACTGTCCGCCCCCTGCCAGCCTGATCACCCCCAACACACCCCCCCCCCAGCCTGATCACCCACAACTGTCGTCCATCCTGGCCTGATCACCCACAACTGCCATCACCTCTTGGCCTCTAACCACCTCTACCTCGACCCTGCCACCATGTCTTTGTCCAGAAGAAGATCCAGAAGGTCTCCTGGAAGGTCTCCCTGTCTAATTAGCATTTACCCTTTTATTAGTATAGATAGAGGCCTGGTGCACAGGTGAGGGCCAGCTGGTTTGCCCTAAAGGGTGTCCTGGATCAGGGTGGGGGTTCCCTTGGGGCATGGGGCAGCCTGGACGAGGGGCCTGTGGTGGTTTGCAGGCGGCCATGCCCCCATGGGGTGAGGGTCCCTGCTGGGGGGGCGTGGCCAGCCTGGGTGAGGGGTTGAGGGCTGTTTTCAAGCTGGCCACAGCCCCTTCAAGGTGGGGGGTCTCGCTGGGGTGCCTGGCAAGCCTGGGTGAGGGGCTAATGGCTGTTGGCAGGCTGGCCAAGCCCTCCAGCGGAAACCCTTATCCCATGGGGGTGTGGTCAGTCTGGGTAAGGGGCTTTTTTTTCTTTTTTTTTTCAGTGCCTCCTTAAGCGGAGGCCAAGGCCGGCTGGAAGCAGGTATCTGGGATTTATTTATCTTCTATAATTGAAACTTTGTAGCCTTGAGCCTACGCCAGGGCCAGCCAGGGAGGGTGGGAAGCTTGGCTTCCTCCATCGCTAGGGGCAACCCAAGCCTCCTGCTCCATGGCTGTAGTCATCTTTGTTGGTTTTTTTTTTTTTTTGCATACTCGCTCCTGATTGGCTGGTGGGTGTAGCAGAGTCATGGTTAATTTGCATGTTTCTCTTTTATTTGTGTAGATATGGTACTGCCACATTAATGAATAAGTATTCAATTTGAAACTATTCCATTTCACCACACACCTATGATCTTACTTAATCAATGACCAATCTTCTCTCAAAGGCAAATTTTGAAGTTGTCTTCCCAATATCAAAACCTAAATTAAAAATAAATTAACACATATTTTCAAAAAAGTTTTGCTACAAAGATTATTTTAATTATCTTATCCTCCATATTTATTTTAACAGATTTATTGAAATATAAACCACACATCATACAATTCACCTTTGTAAAGTATACATTCCAAGGTTTTCTAGTATGTTAACAGCTGTGCAAAATTCACAATCAATTTCAGAACATCTTCATCACCCTGAAAAAGAAATCCATGCCCATTAACACTCACTCTCTATTTCTCCCAAGCCATGTCACTCCCAGCTCTAGGAAACCATTATATACTTTTTCCTCTGTGGAGTTGTCTATTTTAAACATTTCATAATGTATTGAATCAAATTATATGTAGTACATATTGCCTGTTTTTGTGTTTTGTTTTGTTTTTTACTTGGCAAGATAAAGGTTCATTCATATTACTTTATTCCTTTTTATTGTTGAATAATATTACACTGTATGGATATGCTTCATTTTATTTATGCATTCATCTCTGGTGTTTCCACTCTTTGGCTATTAAGAATAATGCTGCTATAAAGTGTGCAAGTGTTAGTGTGAATATATATTTTAATTTCTCTTGGTATATATACAGTTAGGCATGTGATTATTGGGTCATATTTAATTATATGTTTAACATTTTGAGAAACTATCAAACTGTTTTCCAAAGCAGCTGAAATATTTTACACTCCATTATCAAAAGTATAAGGATTCTAATTTCTCTACATGCTCACCAACACTTCTTATTGTCTGTCTTTTTTATTATTACTACTCCAATGGGTGTGAAGTAGTATTTCATGGTGGTTGTGATTAGAATATCCTGAATGCCTAATAATGGTGAATATTTCATATGCTCATTGGCCATTTGTATACCTTCTTTGGGGAAATAGCCACTCAGACTTTTAAACATATGAAAATTGGTTACTTGTCCATTTTTATTCAGTTGTAAGGATTACTACATATTTTTAATTAACTAAACACTCCTGTAGGAACTGCATAGAAAGAGTTCAGTCTTCCTTAGTGATTTGTAAAGGTAAAATATATTGATATAAATATTTAAGGAGCTATAACTCACAGGGAGACCATGGAGATTTGTTACTGCCCTTGCTGCCAATTTATTTGCATCCTCACAGAAAACAGAGGTAATATTCTCATGAAATAATACTGGTACTGTGTTTTAATCTAATATAGAACTTTACTCTCCTTTATCAAATATATGGTCTTGAATAAAAATTCATCTTATTACTAACAAGTAGTTTCTGTTTTTGTTCATGCTTGCCTATATCCTTTTCTACGGGCTCTATACCAGGAAGGTATTTCCAACTAAGAAGGACAGATGAGAGCCACATAAACAAACTGCACCATGCGTGGCTACTTGTTTTGAAATGTCACTGATATCTCAATTTTGCTGTAATTTCCTGGTGAGCATAATATAAAATGTTCTTACTTTCTTCATAATCCAACTTTAACCATCAATGTCAGGTATGTATCTATAGATCTACATCCTATAAATCTAGATGCAATAATTTTGTTGAGTAGTATATACATATTTTATTTGTCTTCTCTGATTTAAAAAAATACATGTCAGTTACAAATATATGGAAACTACTTATTTTTTAACTATTTAAAAAAAATCTTTGTTGTTGAAAGTATTACAGATGTCCCTATTTTTCCCCCTTCTAGCCCACACCTACCCCCCAACCCCAGACCTTCACCACACTATTGTCTGTGTCCATGGATATGCATATACACATTTAAGTTCTTTGGTTAATCTCTTCTAATCCACCTACCCTCCCCTGACTTCCTTCAGAGATTCGACAGTCTATTCCATGCTTTTATGTCTCTGAATCGATATAGAAACTATTTTAAATATCAAGAAATATTAAGAATGTAAATATAAATCATTATCTATCATCCACTGTTAACCACTGTTAATATGTTAATGAATATCTTTATATGGTTTTAACAAAAATTTTTGTTATATGTTTTAACAAAAATATTAGAGATATATTCCAGTGTATAATATAGTTTAACAGTTAAAAACTTAAACTTCAGTCCTGGCCAGTGTGGCTTAGTGGTTGAGCTTTGACCCATGAACCAAAGGTTGCTGGTTTAATTCTGGTCTGGGCACATGCCAGGGTTGCCAGTTAGATCCCCAGTAGGGGCACGCATGAGGCAGCCGACTAATGATGTTTCTCTCATCGATATTTCTACCTTTCTATCCCTTTCCCTTACTTTCTCTCTAAAAAAATCAATAAAAACATATTTAGAAAATAAACTCCAGAATCAGAGTTTTTTAATATACATCCCAGCTCTGGTGCTTGGAAAATGTGATGATTGGGTTGATACTTGTGTATCACTTATTTTTCCCACTTCAATTAGGTAAATCGATAGTACCTATCTTACAGAGATGCATTAAGTATTAAATAAGATAAAAACTATAAAGAGCATATAGTTGTGTCTTTCAAATACTATAGACCTGATACAAGTAAGATGCTATGTTATTTTAGCTTGCTTGCCTCCACTGAATTTATCATAGTCATTTTCCATGAAAATACTTAATCTAGATTGTTATTTTTAATGACTGCCTTTTATTTTCATTTCATAATTATTCCATAGCTTAATCAGCATCCTATTAATGCATGAGGTATTTAAAATGCAACTTTATAACCAGGATATTTGTCTGTGATTCATTAGAGTAAATCCAGATATCCATAGGAATATGATAGTTTTCAGTAGGAAAGAACAACTGTCAGGAAAAAGAAAATGTCCTCCTGCCTTGGATAACTGCAGTTCAACAGCATGTATACTTTCTGCTAAAACTTGATGCTAGCTGCAATGTCAGATGGAAGCAGGCTTTCTCTTGGAGAACGATAGACTAATTGATCAAGTACAGTGTCTTAGGAGGCTGTTCTGTGGGACAAATTATTATGATCAAATGCACAAGGCAGGATGGTGGTAGGGAGCTGGATTTCCCCCAGACCTACAAAGCAATCCACTAACACTCAAAGCCCAGAGCTGACATTACACTTGGCTTATGTTAACATATGATATTAACACATACATAGTGCCCTATGAAGAGTTGGGAAGAACTTGGCTTCTTTTGACTTCATTTGAATTCTCAACACTTTTATAATATCTGCTTTAGTCAGGATTGTTAAACTAGCTGCAATAGCTGGCACCGTTTCTAGAGTTAATCTCATAGACTTTCTCCTTAGTTTCCCTCCCATCTTTCCTCTCTTAGCCTCTCTATCTCCATACCTTTTTCTTTCTTTGACTTCTGAACATTTTGAGGCATGGAATTATAGAGTTCAAGATACAGGCTTTGTCTTAATATCTTATGGTTTAGGTCATTCATTTTCAGTGAGTTGATTCTTTACTAAAATGTCAATTGACAGAATACAACCAGTCTACTTATTACATTTTTATCACATTTAGAATGTATAGAAACCAAGAAATATAGCTTTGTGCCACTATGCAGCTTCCACAGTGTGATCCTGATATGCAGAATCTTCAGAAATTACATGTTAACATGTTGCTCTCAAAATTATTTTACAGTTTCAACTTCTTATTGTCCCAAGTTCTTCACTATCATAATCTGCAAACTTGGTTAGAAACTTCTGTCTCATTAGATTTTTAGTTTTCCCTTCCTTATATTTTTATACCAAAAAAAAAAAAAAAAGGTTTTTTTCCATGGTTATTTCTTCCTTCATTGTAGCAAAGTATTCAAATCCTTTTAACCTGCTCCTGCCTATCATATTTGCATCACAGGTTGGGCCTATGCTCATGTATTAACCTAAAAATACACCCAAAAATATCATAACCTCCCAGCTCCAGGCTAGACTAGCTTTTGCATTAGTACTCAGAATATTGTTGAAGCAATTTTAGTTCTTATTTACTCTAGTGCCAGTACCTAGTTCATGCTATACACTCAGTAAATGTTTGCTGAATTGATTTTCATCAAATGTTTTCTGTATTTTTTAAATGACCAAGATAATTCTAGACTTATTTTCTCCTACTTCAAAAAATTCTATGATAAAATGTGGCTATTGTAATTCTGATAACATACCATTAATAGTTATTTACCCAACAATTGACCACATGTTTTGAAAATTACTTATATTATTTAATATATCCTCTAATTGATGACTGCAAAACCACATTACTATTTTGAACCAACATTTTTGTTTTTGTTTAACCGATTAGCAAATCTCATCAGGTCATATTTATTCAACAGGTAGAAGAGCAGGTCTGTAGACATACTTTCATTACTGGATTCTGCCTAAAATACCAGCAAATTATTCCAGATGTTAACATCATCACTCCTCTTACACAATAAGAATACATCTTATTTCATTACTTCTCATATTGATTCTTTTTTTACCTATTAGTTTGTATAAATTCCCTGGATAGCCATATAATTTAGATTTTGAATATTTCCAGGAAAATGCTAGATGCACAAGTAAGAGGTGAGCAGTTGCTCCTCCAGAGAGCGATAGGCTATCAGCCATCAGGGATGGGGTTTCAGAAAAACCCAGATTATCAGGCTCCAGCAGCAATGATTGTGAAGGTCAGTCTCCATGAAAGGGAGCTTTCCTGGCTAATAGTCCACAGAGGGCATCGTCATCAGTGAGATCCTGGGGCTTCTCCAGGTTTGCACACACAGAGTTAATGCCTTTATTTTAGGCAGACCTGATGGTGAAAATTCAGTCTTTAACCCAGGCTTCCCTAGACATCAGGTTTTCTAGAAATCAGACCTATACATATTAAGCAGATCTGTGTACATCAATCTTCTTGAATTCTCCCTAGAATTCAGTTCCTCTTAAATAAATCCTCAGTCTCAATCCAGAGACAAGTATCAATTACACTGTCCTCCAATCTCATTATCCAACAATTATCTGGTTTCACTTTATAGTATAAAGGATCACCTTTTAAAGCAGTGGTTCTCAACCTTTCTAATGCCACGACCCTTTAATACCGTTCCTCATGTTGTGGTGATCCCTAAATATAAAATTATTTTCGTTGCTACTTCATAACTGTAATTTTGCTACTGTTATGAATCATAATATAAATATCTGTCTTTTCTGGTGGTCTTAGGCAATCCTGCTAAGACCAGCAGGTTGAGAACCGCTGCTGTAGAGCCTAAGAGCATCGGAAAACACAGATATTTACATTACGATTCATTAACAGTAGCAAAATCACAGTTATGAAGTAGCAATGAAAATAATTTTATGGTTGGGAGTCACCACATAAGGAACTGTATTAAAGGGTCATGGCATTAGAAAGGTTGAGAACCACTGCTTTAAAGGATCAGCTTTCAGTGGGAATACCTCTTTACTTACTGTAGTAGTAATAGTACCAGAAAATAGCAATTGACTACCTTGTACATTTTTCCATTTCATGCATTTGGTGTTTTCCCTTAACAAGCCAGTAAACTCCTAGGGTAGACAGATTGCTCATATGTTTGTGTGTGCTGAATGCTGAACACAATAAAGGCAGTCAAGTTCAGAGTTATTCAACTTACCTAGGATGGTCCAGGTGAATACCTACCTAATTGTGCAATGTTGTGTGTGAAGTTATCTTACAGCTCACTTAGGTGTCACTGTGCTCATCTCTGGAACTCCTGGAAGTTTAGCATCCACCTTTGGCCAAAGCAAGGCCAAGATGAACTGGTTTGTGCTTTGTAATGTGTATTTAAAGTTTAATACTCCCAACTTGGCAACCAGTATTAACTTGTCTTTATTGTTTAGGGGCTTGTAGATGGATGGTTTAGAGCTGGTTTAACCAGCTACATAGTCTGTCTGCAAGGTCAGTGGTCTATCAAAGATCCCATTAAAAACTCATCTAAGCTCTCTGAAACAAGGTTGCTCATAGATATCTTCATAGATATCTTGGTGATTCATAATCTGGAGAAAAACTCATGCTGTGCAATAACAAAAAAAGCACCAAGAGGGGCTGCACCAGGAAGCCACTCAACTGCTATTTTTGTGCCTGCACTTTCCTCCTGACTCTACTGTAGCTCCTGAGTAAAGCCATGTGTGAGTATGTCCTGAGGATCTGTGAGAACATTCAATGACCCAGACCTCTGTAACTGATACAATTTCTCTTTTGCATTTTACTCTCTGTTTATAATATATAATAATTTTGTTCAAATGCTCCTGATATGTGTTTTTTTTTTAAATTCCATAATTACCAATCTGGCCAACATTTCTTCCTCAGATGTTTGCTGAGAACCAAAGTCTTGCTTACGGGATAAATCAGGTACAGAATTGTGCCGTAATCCAATTTTTATTTATTGAAAATACAGATGCTATTTATTGCTTTTCTTCTGTAGCTAATCTTAGTAACATTATCCTCCATCTGCTTCTTGATTTGCATTGATTTCCCCTCCTCCTTCCATCAGCAGTAAAACCATTACCACCACTAACAGCCTGAAGATATTTTTAATACAAACAATAGCTAATATAATTATGATTTCTACAATACTGACATTTTAAAAATACACATCTTTATTATGAATGTTTATTAGTTTTAGAGATAATGTCAGTTCTGTTCAGGACATTATGAGATGATTAAAAATTAAAAAGTAATTAAGAGAATGGGCATTCATTCATTTAATAAATATGTTTTTAGAATTTGCTATGTTTCAGGCATTGTTCTAAGTGTAGTACTACAAAAACTATATTGTAAAACTAGAGGCTCGGTGCACAACATTTGTGCACTGGGAGGCGGGGGGGCGGGAGGAGGCCCTGAGCCTGGCCTGTGCCCTCTTGCAGTCCAGGAGCCCTCTGGGGAGTGGGCATAAGCTGTCAGTCAGACATCCTTAACCCTGTCACCACCGCTGCATGTGGCTGAGCGACACTCCCCCTGTGGGAGCACACTGAGCATTTGCCCCCTGGTGGTCAGTGCATGTCATCTTGATCAGTCATTCCTCTGCTCAGTCGATTTGCATATTACCTTTTTATTATATAGGATAATAGTATAATTTAAAAAATCATCTGATCAATGAGTTGAATTAGTTTTATAATCCTATAACTTTAGATACGTAATTTTGAAAAATAATATACATATATGTTATCACAAATCAATGAAAAATACTGAATGTACTAGTTCTTTAAAAAGTAAGTATAAAACTAGATAACCGGTATATGGCTGCAAACTCCTCACTTCTACCATTCTTAGTTTATTAATACTCCAGTGAGTCTAGCATTATGGGGCTAAAATACTATGCAGATTGGTGCTGCCATTATGGAAAACAGTAAGGAATTTCCTCAAAAAATAAAAAATGAAACTTCCATTTGACCCAGCAATCCCACTTCTGAGAATATGTCCTAAACCCAAAACACTAATCAGAAAGTACATATAAATCCCTATGTTCATAGCAATGTTACTTATAATAGCTGAGATTTGGAAACAGTCCAAGTGCCCATCAATAGATGAGTGGATAAAAAAAGCTGTGGGACATTTACACTATGGAATACTCTGCAGCTGTAAAAAAGAGGGATATCTTACCCTTTGGGACAGCATGGATGGATGTGGAAAATATTATGTTGAGTGAAATAAGCCAAACTAAGACAAATATTACATGGCCTCATTTATTTGTAGAATCTAATGAACAAGGTAATTGACTAACAAAATAAGAGTTGAAGCAGGGAGGCATGGAACAGACTGCCAGACTTTGATGTGGGGTTGGGGGATGAGAAGAGATAAACCAAAGAACTTATATCCTTATATGCATAGCCCATGGACACGGGCAATAAGGTAGTGAAGACCTGGAGTGTGGGGAGAGGCTTGGAGGAGGGAAAATGGGAGATATCTGTAATATTTTCAATAATAAAAATATATTTGAAAATAAAATACTAAATTATTAATTACATGTTATTTAAGTACATTTGCAGAGAATTTTTTGTTCCTAGCTGTGATCAATATTTTGGAAAACAACATTATTAATCCCATATAAATCCAGTCTGTCAGAAACCTCTAATTTAGTGGCAGCTGGGTAGGGAGTAGATGGAAGGATGTAGACAAATAATTATAGGATGTGATATAATTTTAAATGATCTACATAGCACACCATTAAGGTGTCAGACTTTGGAAATGTCTTTTAGAAATTGTAGCTGGTTACAATAATATGTGATATAGAAATGTTGCTATTAGTATTAAATGAAATACTTTGTCCTATACCTAACAAATAATAAAAAATGAACAAATGTTTTATTTTCTTTCCTTTCCATTGACTCTAATTCATAGCTTGAGAGTCTTATTTCCATCAGCTTTCCATTTGCATTACTCAATATTTAACAATTTTAAAACAAAACTGGTAAAAACAACAGCAAGAGCCACACTTCCCAAATTCCAATTCCAGCAGAGAGACTGACACTAACCTCCTCACCTGTCCTACTACAAAGCTGACAGTTAGTTTAGAAAGAAACGTATCCACAGTCCTGAGGGAAACAGGTCTGACTTGGTCAGCAAAATAAGATATTTTAACAAACTTCAAGAAAAAGTGAATGAAGGAGATGTAACACCTGTAAACCAGGGTAGTAAAAGTAGATGAGAGTGAGTGTAATAACTCACCTGGCCAGTGGCTCAGGTGGTTGGAGCATCATCCTATACACCAAAAGGTTGTGGGTTTGATTTCTGGTCAGGGCATATATCTAGGTTGCTGGTTGGATCCCCAGTTGGGGCCTGTATGGCAGGCAACCAATTGATGTTTCTCACATTGATATTTTATTTTCTCTCTCTCCCCCCGCCCCCTTCTTCTTTCTCTCAAATCAATAAACATATCCTTATCTGAAGATTAAAAAAAAGACATTATACCTGGAATTGCTAAGTATAGTGGGAAAGAGGAATGAAATACACTGTTAGTGGGAATGTAAACTGGTAGAGCCACTATGGAAAACATTATGGAGGGGCCTCAAAAAATTAAGACTAGAGCTATCATAGGATTCAACATTTCTTCCTCTGGATATTTAGCTGAAAAATGTGAAAACATTTATTTGTTTGTGTGTGTGTGTGTGTGTGTGTGTGTGTGTGTGTGTGTGTGTGTATATATATATATATATATATATATATATATATATATATCCCTATGTTCATTGCAGCATTATTCCTAATAGCCAAGCCATAGGAAAAACCAAAATGTCCTTCAACAGATGATTGGATAAAGAAGATGTGGTACATACACTCAATAGAATACTACTCAGCCAGAAGAAAAGATGAAGTACTGCCATTTGTAACAACATGGATGGATCTAGAGACTATTATTCTAAATGAAATCAGTCAGACAAAACCAAACCAAATCACTAACAAGAGCCATAGGATTTAACTCATATGTAGAATATACAACAGAAAACAACAAATGAACAAACAAAAAAACAACAGCAACAAAACCCTCATAGATACAGACAACCAGAGAGAAAGGGGGTGGGGGAGGCAGTAAAAAATAAAGGGGTCTAATATATGGAGGTGGAAGGAGACTTGACTTGGGTGGTGAATACTCAATACAATACACAGATGATGTGTTATATAATTAGACAACTGAAACCTATATAATTTTATTAACCAATGTCAACTCAATAAATTCAATAAAAAGTAAATAAAAAATAAAATATTATCATCTGAAAAAAGGTAATGCCTGGCAGCAATCCACTTTCCAACTTCCCAGTCAAAAAACTGAAACAAACACACACAAAGAGAGTAAATTCTCTTGGAAGGGTCAGAAAAGTTTTTTGGTTATTTGACCTCCACACAAAAGATCTTCATATTCTGAGATTTAGTGTTCCCTTGACTCAGTGCAGCAGCCAGCAATCCATATGTTTACCCTCAAGCTAGGGTCATTAGTCAATAAGCTTGGATCAGATACAATGCTCCTAAATGGGTTTATACTTCATTTTACAATTTGAACTTACAGCTAAGTTTCCAAGGTCATCCAAGGAAAATTAGAGACCAAGTTAAAATGAGGAAGCAGTAAAAAGGAACAAAAGAGGCCACACATCACAAGAAAAACCACAGCTAGGAAACTCAGGTTAAAAAAGATGTTAAATTAATATGATATTATGACAAATGAATAATTAGAAAAAAGGAAGAGCACATGTAATATGTTAAAGTAAATTAAAATAGGACTATGTTATAAAGTTATCCAAATTTAAAACAAAACGAAGTAAAAGATAGTATGATTAAAACTGTAAGAGTCACAAAATATTCATATACTTATTTTTAGCTCTCATAAAATGGTTTCAGAAAGGAAAGAAATAAATTAAATCATTTTTTAAACTGATTTTAGGACCTTCAATCTTGGCACATCGGGATGATGCTCTAACCAATTGAGCTGCCTGGCCAAAGCCCATCACTGAAACTTAATATAAGAGAATTCTTATTGCTTAAGGTCACATTTCTATTTAAAAGCACCTGCTGAATTCCCAACACAATGCATGTAAAAATATACATTTCTAGACCTGATTATTAGAAAATGGCTAGCTTTTCCCTCTCTGTGATTAAACTGTATAAGGGCAGAAATTTTGTCTGCTTTGCTCACTGCCCTCTCCAGAGTACACAAAATGGAACATAGTCAGCACTCAGAAAGTATTTATTAGATGCAAGAATAAACATAAGAGTATTAAAGCTTCTAGAGAGGGTTAAAAAAAAGACATGCCACAAAAGTATTCACTTCTAATCATCAACACTGGTGCTAGCAAGAAGAGGAGCAGTGCCTTAATGTCAACCTACACATTAAGTACAAATGTTTTCACACATGGAAGAACTCACCACAATTTCCTCCCTAAAAGGTTTCTCAAGAAATATTTGAAAATTGCTGCAATAAAGTGAGAAAAGTAAGAAAAAGTTAAATCTATGGCCCAACAAACATGATAGATAAGAATGGAAGGAAGGAAGGAAGGAAGGAAGGAAGGAAGGAAGGAAGGAAGGAAGGAAGGAAGGAAGGGAGGGAGGGAGGGAGGGAGGGAGGGAGGGAGGGAGGGAGGGAGGGAGGGAGGGAGGGAGGGAGGAAGTTTGCACCATTTATATATTGCCAGTTTAATTGGTAAATCCAGAACATTCCTTTGGAGGGAAATGTAACAAATTATAAACAGAGAAGTATAAATAGTTCTATTTAGATAAGAAACTCTAGAAAAAGAAGGGTAATGACAGTTCAACAAGTTAATACATAAAATTATATTCCAACTAGAGGCCTGGTGCATGAAATTTGTGCATTGGAGGGGGGTTTCCTTCAGCCCAGTCTGTGCCCTCTCATAGTCTGGAAGCCCATGATCCATTGCTCCAAAGAGGGAGGCCCCACCCACCTGGCCAGGGCTCTACGATGGATTGTCCCATGGAGGGTGGCCCAGGTTACCTGCTGCTGGCCAGGTAGCCTGGGCCTTCCTCTTTGGGGTAATTGATTGTGGGGCTCTGTGATCGATTGCCCCACAGAGGGAGGCCCCACCCAACCACTCCAGTGCAGCCATGGGGTAGCCTGGGCCTCTCTCTTTGGAGTGATCGTGGAGCCCCCCGATTGATCACCTTGCCAGCTGGTGGCCTGGGCTTCCCTCTGCAGGGCAAACATGTGATCCATCATGCCCCGTAGAGGGAGGCCCCACCGCCCTGCCACAGCCCTGTCAGTGGTCTGGGCCTCCCTCTTTGGCACAATTGTGGAGCCTCCCAATTGATCCATCACTCCTCTAGCTGGTGACCTTTCTCTGCATTTATGGGACAATAGTCAGCCCCTTACCAATCGCATTGCACCCACCTTGGCTGGCCTGGCACCAGTGGGTGTCATAGCATGGTTGTCCAGAAGATCATCCGGACAGTCGTTTTGCTGTTTGGTCGTTCGTTTGATTTGCATATTATACTTTTATTATAGATGATTAAAAACTAAATATAAAAATTTGTGAATCATCGCACAATGGATAGTTATAATATCTATTAACAAATGGCACTGGGATCTTTTTAACATGGAAAAATAATTCAGTAAGGTATCCTATTTCAAAATTAACTCCCAAATGGCCAAATAGATAAAGACTATTAAAAACCATAGAAATTTGAGAGGAAATGCAGTTGACTATCAATCTCATGGTGATCAAGAATATTTCTATGCACAAGATATTAAAAACCACCAGAAAGAATATTGGTAACCATGTATTGGCAATCAAGATAAGGAACTCTTCTTGATCAACTTAAGAAAAGTCCATTTTTAAAATAAGTAAAGGGTGCAAACAAAAAATAGTAAGAAGTATTAGAATTATGCTCAAATTCTATAATGATTGATGACATCAAAAATACTAAGAAATTATTATCTTCTATGTCTCATTGAAATTGAAATATATTTAGAAGTGTCTGTCTGTTTAGGAACAGACTTAAAGCAAGAAATGGGACAGTCAGACACACATTTCAATGTTTATGAAGTTGTTCACTAGGGCAATCTGAGTAGAGAAGATAATGTGAAATTCTAGAATATAATATGATAAAATCAATATACAGGATGGGGCAAAAGTAGGTTTACAGTTGTTTGTATTAAAAATAATACAATAATGCCCAGCTGGTATGTCTCAGTGGTTGAGCCTCAACCTATGAACCAGGAGGTCATGGTTAGATTCCTGGTCAGGGCACATGCCTGGGTTGTGGCTTGATCCCTGATGCAGGAGGCAGCTGATCAATGATTCTCTTTCATCACTGATGTTTCTATCTCTCTCTCCCTTTCTCTTCCTCTCTGAAATCAATAAAAATATTTTTAAATAATACAGTAATTAAAAAACAATAATACAAGAATAAACTCTGTTTTGCATATTCACAACTGAAAACCTACTTTTTCCCTACCCTGAACTTTGATATAGTAGAACCTAAAATATAATCCCTAAATAATTTCTAATGAAATAATTAAATATGAAAATAAAATTTCTGTGATATATTAAAATATTCATAAGATAAAACAATAACAAACATAGCAAAGTTTAAATTTCTTAAAGTATGTATTAATAACAAAATATGACTCAACCTTTTGAAAATCATATTTTTAAATAATATTAAATATCATAGACACGATGCTCAAAATCTATGAACTAAAACTTAAAATCTGAAACTCTATATAAAGTAAAATTTCAATTTATTTATTTATCTACCATACATATTCACATTCACTGAACAATAATCACACATGGCTATTATAATCACAGAAAATTGAATCTTTGAAAAATTGTGACATCTGTCTTCTATTGAAATATATGATAGGCAGGGGTTATGAATACATCAGTATTATACAAAGCATACACACAGGAAGTTGAAATGGTCAGGGGTGGGGGCATGAATGAAGCACAGAGTGATACGAAGCTACAGATTCTGGAATGCAGAACTTGAAATTCCTTGAACATCTGTGAAGCTACTATGTTCATTTTTTCAGGGTCATGACAAGAGTAACTTGTCATGTTAGAAATAAAACTCTGACAAAGTGTTACAAGAGTAGACAGAAAACCAGAATACTATTCAGGAGGGGGTCGCATTTATAAAAACAAGTGATATGGCAGAGCCACAGCAGTGCAAGTGAGAATAGAAAGGGTGAGCAAAATCAATAACATTGGTGATAGATAAATTATAGAAGAGGGTGACAAGTGGACTCCATAAAACTCTCCTGTTTTGGGGTATGGTAAAGGATTGTAAAGGCAGTAGATTTTCAAAGATGAATTCAATACCAGAGAGACGTAACTTTGGAACATTCAAGTGGATATGCTAGAAATAAAAAACAAAACTCCTGAATACTAGGATAGAAATTTAACAACAACAACAACAAAGTATCTGGCTAGAAAGTTATTAATTACCAATTTTCTTTTGTATTAGATCCACATTTTTCATTGGCAGGATCATCCTTAGGTGATCATCTATTTCTAAATGCATCCTTAGGAGTAGAGTAAAAGTACATTATGGTTATGTCTAGGTGAGTTCTACTTGATGCCCAATGCCTCAGCATACTGTTGGGATTACCATTTGTCTGGATAAAAGTGTCCAATAAGTGGAAAATAAGTTGTCAGGTCACTCTACCAGCAGCCAGTGGTCCTGTGTTATGGCAATAGAATTGATAGGTCTCTTCAGTAAATATTCAAGCATTAAACATAACAAAAAATACATTATGATGTGGGAAAATAAAAAGGTTTTCCTAGTAAATTATATTCCAAAATATATAATACTATAAAATTTTCTCAGAAGGTAGTTATTTCAAGAATGGAATATGCATTCAGTATTATGCATGGAATTTTAATATGCCCTAGTGCATAGAGAGTATTTTGACTCATCAAACCTGTGTGTTTGCTGTTTTTATGACTTTGGAGAACATTTACATTTACCATATTGGCTGCAAACGTATAATAATTGGTTTTTCTACAATATTGAATAATCAAAGGTAAAGAAATTGCATTCCTTTTTATGACATCTTAAATTCTAAGACTCATCAGTAATCACTTCTTAGTTCATAAGTATTATTCAGAAGGCTTATCTAGCATTAATTTTCAGGCTAACCTCACCTTTGAATAAAGGATGGCTCACAGATAATATCTCATATCTTGCAGCAACATGACCTTGGAATTAAGATGAAATAAACCTCTTAATGGAAACACAGTATTGCCAAAGGCAGTTTTATCAGTAATAAACCTAAGACAGGTATTCAATGACACTGTTAAGAGGAAACATTTTTAAAATGAGGTGATTGTGGCAAAAATTACCAATCTAAGTATTAGTTAGTCTTGACACTTTACTTCCCATATAAGAGCTTAGTAAATATTTGGGGCAAAATGAAATTAAGTGTCAATTTAATATGACAATAGAGCATATGAAAATAGTTAAATCATGTCACCAATTATGTGTATTGATCTCATTTTATAGTAAACATGACTGGTCCTTAGTAGCAAGTACATCAATTAGGCACATGAGAGTGGTAGATAACTCCATCTGAATTTTTCCCCTGATTTTGACTGATCATTTCTATAGAAAATGATGCATGACAGATGTTATCATTGTACATCCAAAATTTTGAGATATTTTTAAGTAGTGGTTTACTAATCATCTCAATACAGTTAGAAAGAACAATTTCCAAAGGACATTTTAAAAAAATAGCTAATCAAATCATCAATTTAAGGTATAAACATTATACAGATAATGAATTGGTTCATAATGCTAAAATTTTCAATTAACTTAGAAGCTAACAACACACAAATCAATTTGTACCTCAAAATATGTAGATAAAAACTTTGCCAGATTTTGTGAACCAATAGGTAAAAAACAATACAATACCTGGGATTTAAACACAGCTTTCTCTCTTATTAATAAAATATAAAAATATATAGATTTAATTACATAATGAACAAGTAAACCCAATGACTATATAGACTACATAACACCCAACAAACATAAGATACACAGTCATATCATTAACTCAGAGATCATTTAAAAATCTGACTAGAGAGCATTCCATAAATCAAAGGCTTAGCACACTTCAATCTGGAATCATAAAGATTATGGTAACTGACCAAAATGAATTAAGCTTTAAGTTAGATAAAACTGTTATAAAATAAGAAACAATTCCCAAATAGTGAATTGATAAAAGAAAATATAATGTAAATAAAAACATTTTTGATCTGCATGTTTATAATAATACTAGAGGCCCATGCATGAAATTCATGCACTTGGGGGGTGTTGGTGGGGAGGGAGTCCCTCAGCCCAGCCTGTGCCCTCTAGCAGTCCGGGAGCCCTCAGAGGATGTCCAACTGATGGCTTGACTTAGGCCCACTCCCCTCGTGAGCCCAGCTTGTGGCTGAGTGGCTCTCCCTATGTGGGAGCACACTGACCACCAGGGGGCAGCTCCTGCATTGAGCATCTGCCCCCTGGTGGTCAGTGTGTGTCATAGCGACCGATTGTTCTGCCATTTGGTTGATTTGCATATTAGCCTTTTATTATATAGGATGTATTATGACTAAATCAGTTCTTTTAAAATAATCTTATATTTATAAGTTATTTAAAAACCAAGGTTGAAAGTTAATTAGCAAAATATCCATCTCATGTAGTTAGGAGAAAATACATCAAAATAAATCATACGAAGTAGCAAGAAGGGAATCTTTGTAATAAAAGCTAAAATTAATTGAGTAGAAAATAAACATAACCAATGAAAAGGTCAACAAGGCCAATAGTTACAACTTCAAAAGACAAAAGACACAAGCAGTTCACAGATCCATAGTAAAATTAAGAAAGAAAAAAAGATAAAATTACAAATAATCAAAACCAGGAGTCAAAAAGAAAAGATGTAATCAAAGGACTTGATTGCATGCATCTGAGCATAACCAATGGACACAGACTGGAGGGGGGCAGGGAGAGAAGGCATGTGCTGGGGAATTAGGGCATCTGGGGAGAGGTCAATGGGGGGAAAAGGAGACTCCTGTAATACTTTAAACAATAAAGAATTTTTTAAAAATGTGGATATTAAAGTAAATAAAATATCTTTTTCAAAAGTATATTATGTATAAGTAACCAGCAATACAGTTTTAACTTTAGCTTAAAGGTATATGTTCCTAGAAAATATACAGACTTATATAATTGAAAACATGAATAGTCCTATAACTACTAAAGAAGTGAAATCTTTAATTTCAAATCTTCTCACAATAGGATTCCAGATTTTTATAGCTTCACTCTTAAGTTCTACAAAGCTTTCAAAGAAGAAATAATTTCAATCCTATATCAACAGTTCTAGAAAATAGAAAAAGAGGGAATATTTCCCAAAGCATTTTCTGAAGCAGCATAGCCTTTGAAAATATGAGAAAGGATGATTAGAAGACCTTACTCATGAACACAGAAAAGAAAACCTTAATAAGAATATAGCAGACCAGATTCAATAAAACATAAAAAAGGATAACATATCATGAAAAATAGAGGTTTATTCCAGGAATGTAAAGCTTCTTAAACATCATAAGGAGCAGAAAAGGAATGATGAATGATATAAGCTACTTATTAAGGTTAAAAAAATAACAGAATCTACAGATATCTACAGATATATCTATAATAATAAAAGCATAATATGCTAATTAGACCGGACTTCCTTCTGGATGACCTTCCAGATGAAGCTGGGGCCAGAGGGAAGCCAGTGCCAGCAGTCGGGAGAAGGATGGCCTACTCTTACATGCTTTTCATGCATGGGGCCTCTAGTCATTAAAATAAATAGGTAAGTTCATTGAATTTGCTGGGTACAAAATAAGGATGCAAAACTATTGTGTGTTCTTTTTTTGACAATGACTACTTTGATATGGACTGGTACTCTTGAAAAACTGTGTATGTATCTATTTTAAAGTGACCAATGTAGTGAAAGTCTGTGGCATATCCTGAAGAAAAGGCAAAATCCTCCCGCAAAAATAAGTTAGTCAGAAATTTAGGCCACTAAAATCCGAAAGGCAATTTTTAGAATCAAAAGCAACTGAGAGGCTAAGTTACAGAGTACAGCTTTTGTGAGTCCTAGGTTTAATAAACAAGATAAACACACACACACACACACACACACACACACACACACACACACACACACACAAATGGATTTGAGGCCTTTCCATAGACATGGCTTTTGTAAACATCTCAGAATTTTAACTGAAATCAAGAATGGCTAAGTCCATGAACAGACAATAGAGTAGTGAGGACCTGGGAGGGGTGGGTACAGGGTGGAGGGGATCAATGGGAATAAAACAAACCAACAAATAAAGGGGACATCTGTAATACTTTCAACAATAAAGGTAAATTTTAAAAAAGAATAGCTAAGCTCTTACAACAAGTTTGAGTTACAAAGAGCTCAGTCCTCAGAAGGACTAAAGTGGAACCCTAATTGCATTCAAGTGAATAGCCTTCATCTTACTTGCCTTTTCTTAACAAAAGTAAATCCTGCATGTGATCTACTTTACTTAGATATTTTCCATATACTCAAATTATTTTCACAAATATTCATACCCAATATTTGTGACAAAATATTTTAAAAATTAAGTAACTAAAAATAAAAGGCAATATTTGACTTCATAAAAAAATATAAGACACAATTCTAACAAATGCAAAGGGTATAACATATTTGACTTGCCAGTTAGGAGACACAGATCTAAGATAAATTTAATTAATATGAACTAGAAATTGTGACAAAATTAAGGATTTTGGGAAAAAAAAACACTAGAATGTATTAAAAGTTTCAAACATAAATTCCAAAACCGAAATTCAAAACTTAATAGATGGGTTTATTGAATTTAAAAAAAAATTAGGAATTTGTAAAGCTAGATTGGAAGAAAATATCTAGGTTAAACATTAGGAAGAACAAGGATGGGGAATCCAGAAAAGA
This sequence comes from Corynorhinus townsendii, assembly GCA_026230045.1. Taxonomy (NCBI): domain Eukaryota; kingdom Metazoa; phylum Chordata; class Mammalia; order Chiroptera; family Vespertilionidae; genus Corynorhinus; species Corynorhinus townsendii. The sequence goes on along the minus strand of JAPDVU010000001.1, from coordinate 109,476,301 downwards.
AAATTAAGAGTGATATGGGACATGGTGAATAGACATACCTTACAAATAAATGGAATCCTAGAAAAACTGACTCCAGACAATAAGGAAGAAGCACCATTTAAAGATATAATAAACAATATTCCTTAGAACTGGTAGAGGGTATCAAGAGATTCAAGAAAACCTATGACCCCTAGCATGATAAATATCAAAGTATAACCCACTGTCTTAATTTATTGAGGCTGCCACAGCAAAATTCTAAGGACTGTGTGGCTTAAAAAAAACAGAAAATATTTTCCAGTTTTATTGTAAACTAGGTGCATGGAATTCATGCACGGGAGGGGGGGTCCCTCAGGCCAGCCTGCACCCTCTCCAATTCAAGACCCCTTGAGGATGTCCGACTGCCAGTTTAGGCCCTGCAGGATTGGGCCTAAACTTGGCAGTCAGACATCCCTCTCAATCTGGGACCTCTGGCTCCTAACTGTTCACCTGCTTGTCTGCCTGATCTCCCCTAACCACCTCTGCCTGCCAACCTGATCACCCATAACTGCTCTCCCATGCTGATCAGATTGCCCCTCACCACCTCTGCCTTGGTCCTTGCCATCGTGGCTTTGTCCGGAAGACATCTGGTCCATCCAGTCTAGTTAGCATATTACCTTTTATTAGTATAGATAACTAACATATATCACTGTATAAGTTTAAGGATGGTCTGATTTATATATATATATATATATATATATATATATATATATATATATATATATAGTGAAAGGATTAGAAAAATAGGTTCAGCTAACATCCATCATGTTATATAGATACAACAAAAAGAAAAATGAAAAAAAACCACAAGATAAAAAAAACTCCTCTAGTGATGAGAACTATTAAGATTTATTCTCCTAACAACTGTCTTATATATCATACAGCAGTGTCAACTGCAGTCATGTTGTACATTACATCCTTAAGTGCTCATCTTATAATTGGAAGTTTGTATCTTTTGACCACCTTCTTCCAATCCCCCTTCCCCCAACTCTGCCTCTGGTAAACACAAGTCTGATCTCTTTTATGATCAGAAATTGATTTTCTCACAGTTCTGAATGATGAAGGTCTGCGATGAGGTGCCTGCATGATCAGATTCTGTTGGGAGCTCTCTTCCTTGTTTTCAGAGTAATCAATCTTTCTGGTATCTCTTCATTTAAGGTCACTTTTCCCATCAAGAGGGCCCAATGCTCATGACCTCATCTAATCCTAATTATTCCCCAAAGGCTCATCTACAAATATTATCATACTGGGGTTAGGGCTTCAACAATGAATTTTTTGGGGGACACAGATAGTCCATAACAGTTGCATCATAAAACTGATATTTGACAAAGGAGGCATGAACATACAATGGAGTCAAGACAGTCTCTTCAATAAATGGTGTTGGGAAAATTAGACAGATACATGCAAAAAAATTAAACAAGACCACCAATTTACACCATACACAAAAATAAACTCAAAATGGATAAAGGACTTAAACATAAGACAAGACACCATAAAAATACTAGAGGAATCCACAAAATCTCAGACATATGCCGAAGCAATTTCTTCACAGATACTGCTCCTAGGGCAATGAAAACTAAAGAGAAAATAAACAAATGGGACTACATCAAAATAGAAAGCTTTTGTACAGCAAAAGAAACTATCAACAAAACAACAAGAAAGCCAACTGTATGGGAGAACATATTTGCAAATGTTATCATTGATAAAGGTTTAATCTCCAACATTTACAGGGAACTCATACAACTTAATAAAAGGAAGATAAATGATCCAATAAAAAAATGGGCAATGGACCTAAATAGAAACTTTTCAAAAGAAGACGGAAGGCCAAGAGACATATGAAAACATGCTCAAAGTCACTAATTATCAGAGAGATGCAAATCAAAATGACAGTGCGGTACCATCTCACACCTGACAGAATGGCAATCATCAACAATTCAACAAACAACAAGTGCTGGTGAGGATGCAGAGAAAAAGGAACCCTCGTGCACTGCTGGTGGGAATGCAGACTGGTGCAGCCACTGTAGAGAACAGTATGGAGTTTCCTCAAAAAACTAAAAATGGAACTCCCATTTGACCCACTAATCCCACTTCTAGGAATATATCCCAAGAAACTAGAACACCAATCAGAAAGGATATATGCACCCCTATGTTCATAGCAGCACAATTCGCCATAGCTAAGATTTGGAAACAGCTTAAATGCCCATCAGCAGATGAGTGAATTAGAAAACTATGGTACATCTACACAATGGAATACTACGCTCCTATAAAAAGAAGGAATTCTTACCATTTGCAGCAGCATGGATGGATCTGGAGAGCATTATGTTAGGTGAAATAAGCCAGGCAATGAAAGAAAAATACCACATGATTTCACTCATTTATGGAAAATAAAGAACATTATAACCTGATAAATAAAAAGATAGATACAGAGGCAGTAAAGCATTGAACAGACTGTCAAATTACAGCGGGAAAACTGGGAAGTGTTGGGGAGGGGGGAAAGAGATCAACCAAAGGACTTGTATGCATGCATATAAGCACAACCAATGGACACAAGACACTGGGGGGGGGGGGTGGGATGAGGGCATGCAATAGGGGGTAGGGTAGGCTGGGAGAAGATCAATGGGGAAAAAAAGAAGATATATGTACTACTATATGCAATACTTTAAAGAATAAAAGAATGCATATAAAAAAACTGATGTAACACAAACTGACAAATATTTAAACAGCAGTCAGAAAAAAAAAAGTATTGTATTCCTTCAAAGAAAGAAAAGAAGTACTGGAAACTGGCAAACAATGAAATTAATTGAAATATCCATAAACATAATACTATGCCCAGTAAACTTTATTTTAAAAATTAAAGAAAAAGATAGATTTCTACTTCTAGCTATGAAGAAGTAAACAGGACTGATATATCCTCCCAAACAACTGGAAAAAATGTATAAAAATAGGATACATTTTTATATTGGATAAAAGGTAGTACAGAAATATCATTCCTGAAAGAAAAATAGCAAATTGAAGTTATTCCTAAAATTGCCTCCCTTTTCTGCCTGGGGGCAGTTTTCAGGGTGTACTACAGTTAGGGGTGACCCTAACAGAAGCTAGCAGTCTTCCTGAATGTGTCAAGAGTGATCAGAGTTCAGGAGCTCACGAGTCTAGAATATGTATGCAGCTAGCAGAAGAGGGAGTGATGCATAAGGAGAGTTCCAGAGATCTGCATAAGAATCCCCTTAAATCTTGCAACCAACAATATAAAATTCATTGTATCAGGTTTCCAGTTAAAAATTACCAGGAATGCAAAGAAGTAAAAAAAAAAATATGACCCCCCCCCCCCCCCCGCCTCCAAACCAGGAAACCTCAATCAGTAAAATAGATGCAGGAAAAAAGAGGTGATCAAAATAGTAAATAACACATATTAAAACAGCTATAATAAAGATGTTTAATAAGCTCAAAAGGTAGAGGATAACATGGCCACATGAAAAGAAAAATGGAAGAAACACAAAAGAGACCATATATGAAAAATACAATATCAAAAATTAAAAACACAGAGAAACCAAGATGGCGACATAGGTAAATACCTGAACTTGCTGCCTTGCACAATCACTTCAAAACTACAACTAAAAGACAAAATGGACATCATCCAGAAACACAGGAAGGCTGGCTGAGTGGAAATTCTAGAACTAGAAGGAAAACGAAAAGCACACTGAGACTCAGAGGAGGTGGGGAAGTAAAGTGTGGAGGTACAGAGGCGCGTGCATGGAAAGGGCTGGCAACTGAGGACTCAGATGTCTTTTTCAATCAGGAGGGAGACACAAGCTCCCAACTGCTCTAAACTCCAGTTTCAGGTGAGTCTCTGGGGACCCAGACTCATACAGAAGGAAAATGGACTATCTGGCATCAGGCCGGAACACAAGGGCAGCTTTCTCTCAGAGGTGATTGCAATGATTTCCGAGGGACACTGAGACCCAGGGGCCTCTTAAAGCAGGACTGACAATCCACCATTGCTGTTTACTCTGCACTATTGATTCCCTGAGACCACGCCCCACCCAATTTACAACCCCACACAAGCTGTGCACAGAGACCTTTGCATATGAATGGCCTGGCCTTTTGCAATCTAAAATTACCTAACAAACTACAGCTGGGTCAGAGACCACCAGAATTTCCAAAAGAAGGCCCAAGGCACCCACAGTAGCTTGCATTACTTCACAGCTGGGCCTCATCTGGGCATCTCCAAACCCAAATGAGGAGGAATCTGCAGATCGCTCTGTAGCTCCTGCTGGGTGGCCTCAGGCGGAGGCTAAATTTGCACTTCCTTGGAGACCCAAGAGCCAGTGTATCCAGTGGTCAGAGTGGGACCATCCAGATTACAACTCCTCAGACCATAAGGGACACACTCAGGGGGCAGACTCAGTGAGCACCAAAGCCCCACTGAAGCAAGTCTTGTCTCATAAGGGTGTCTCCAGCACAGAAGTTCTCCCATCATAGACACAACTGATCTCACAGCCAATTGGCCTGGAGGTCAATTCCTCCCCATGATACCAACAACAATCTAGGTTTAACTACAACAAGACTGTATACACAACCCAAAAGGGATGCAGCAAGAGTGTTCACCTCAGGTAATTGGGGAGGCTGAGCAACTGGGCCCTAAAAGACACCTAGCACACAAAGCCACTCTGTCAACACAGGGAAGCAGCCAAAATGCAGAGACAAAGAAACATGTCACAAATGAAAAAAAATGGAAGAAAGCAAATTACTGGATATAGAGTTCAAAACCATGGTTGTAAGGTTTTTCAAGAACCTTATTTTCTAGAAAAGGCCAATAAATTTCGCAAGACACTTGAGAATATGAAAAAGGGCCAAGTAGAAATTAAGCATACACTGACTGAAATAAAAAATATTATACAGAGATCCAACAGTAGACTAGAGGATTGCAAGAATCAAGTCAAAGATTTGAAATACAAAGACACAAAAAACACCCAACTGGAAAAGTAAAAAGAAAAAAGAATCCAAAAACATGAAGATAGTGTAAGGAACCTCTGGGACAACTTCAAGCATACCAACATCTGAATTATGGGGGTGCTAGAAGAAGAGAGAGAGCAAGATATTGAAAACCTATTTGAAGAAATAATGACAGAAAACTTCTCCCACCTGGTGAAAGAAATAGACTTACAAGACCAGGAAGCACACAGAGCCCCAAACAAAAGGAATCCAAAGAGGACCACACCAAGACACATCATAATTAAAATGCCAAGAGCAAAAGACAAAGAGAGAATATTAAAAGCAGCAAGAGAAAAACAGTTAATTACCTACAAGGGAGTACCCATATGACTGTCAGCTGATTTCTCAACAGAAACTATGCAGGCCAGAAGGGAGTGGCAAGAAATATTCAAAGTGATGAACAGCAAGGACCTACAACCAAGATTACTCTACCCAGAAAAGCTATCATTCAGAGTTGAAGGTCAGATAAAGAGCTTCACAGACAAGAAAAAGCTAAAGGAGTTCATCACCACAAAACCAGGATTACATGAAATGCTGAAGGGTATTCTTTAAGAAGAGGAAGAAGAAGAAAAAGGTAAAGATAAAAATTATGAACAACAAAATGACATCAAATACATACCTACCAACAAGTGAATCTAAAAATCAAGTGAATAAAAAATCTGAAGAACAGAATGGACTGGTGAATATAATAGAATCAGGGACATAGAAAGGGAGTGGACTGATGATTCTCAGGGGAAGCAGGTGGACTGATTATTCTCAGGGGAAGCACTGAGGGGTGCGGGAAGATATTGGACAAAAATCTTACTCCTATGGATGAAGATAGTGGCAGGGGGTAAGGGCATGGGGTGGGGTGGGGAATCAGGTGGAGGGGAGCTATGGGGGGAAAAAAAGAGGAACACCTGTAATAATCTGAACAATAAAGATTTATTTAAAATTAAAGAAAAAAGAAATGGTGGACCTTGAAAATGACTTCAGGTTTTCTCACTGCACAGAATATAGTCAAACACTGCTGCAGTTAAATATTTTACCCTTTGTTCTCCCTGCATGATCTACAATAATAATGTGCTTCATGTTGACATTTGCTGCTGTATTGCTGACAATTACCTGAAAGAGAAGTTGGGGTGCTTCACTTGGCTGGAAAAAGTTTAGCTAAATCAGAAAGTAGTTCTAATTAAGCAAGTTTATTCTAAATATATAAAAGACTAAGTTTACTCAGGCATGCACAATTTATATAAAGCTCTCATTGGCGCCAATCGCATGTGTGTGTTTTGATTTGTCATTGTCGATCCTGAATTTGGTTGACACTTCTATTATAGAGAAAGGGCGAATAGCGATATTAAAATATTTCTTCTAATTAATTTCCTTGCAATGTGCAGTAATCCATGCACTGGGCCACTAGTGTGATATGATATGATATGATAATAAAAGGATGTTTTAGACAGGATGTTTTCCAGACATCATTCCAGACAGTCTTCCTGATGAAGCTGGGCTGGAGGGAAGCCAGCCTGGGTCCCAAGTGCCTATGGGTGGCCCGAGAGAAGCCAGCCTGGGTTTGGGGAGCCTGTGGGTGGCCATAGGAGGGAAGCAGCCCAGGTCAGGGGTACCTGCTGGCAGCCAGAGGAGGGAAGCCAGGGTCCCAGGTGCTGGAGGGAAGCCAGTGCCGGCAGCTGGGGGAAGGAAGGTCTACTCTTGAATGAATTTTTGTACATTGGGCCTCTAATATAATATAATATAACATAACATAACATAATATAATAAAATATATTATAATATAATATAATATGATACTGCTGAAAACTTATAAAGAATTTCTTTATAACTTTAATAAAAGTTACTGGTATGTCATGATGAATAGAGAATGAACTAAACAAGTAATTTAGATGTTGAATGTCTTCTGGACTCATTATTATGTGACTCACTCTTGAATACTATTTTCCAGGCTGAAGTGTTCACATACAACTATACCAATACAACCCATGAATGCCACAGGTCCACTCTTATTATCTCTATCACCATTATAATTGAATCATTCTTTAATTACACTGAATGAAAATTCTGAGATTCTATAGTTTTATTTCAAGATGCACATAAGAAATGTTAAAAAATTCTTCATAAAATAACCTTGATAAAATGAAAATATTATATTAAAATATATATAGTTTTATTTGTCAGTGTTTACTTTTCAATTCTCAATTTTAAGTATAGAGTTCTTGTTACAAAACAGTTTACTCTGTCTTTCTGTTTCTTTATAAATAATAAATGCCTGATTTCAATTGCGGATTATTTTTGTGTTAGAATCATTATTGTAGTAGGCACTGAAATAACCTAAGAGGTGCTCATGTGCCTTTAATGGAACTCTATCTTCATGACATAAATAAGTAACCAGGTTTTAAAAGGTTATTTGTTTTCCAGATATTAAACAGTATGTTAAGGCTTCAGGCTTTAGCATCATAATCCATATTTGCATGCAAGTGATCAAAAAGAAAGCCAAGGTTTTATTACAGATTTAGAATTGCCAGACACCAAGAACAGCCATGAGAGGGGGAAAAAATGTTGCTTTCACAAACAAAGCTTTCTCCCCAGTTGACAAACCTTATTTGCTTTATAGTTTATTGTATAGAGGGGGGAGATGTGTTTTTATGCCAACTCAGTGACACATTAAATATACCTAAATCCATTTGGGACTAACTCATAACTCAACTCCTGCTTGTCAATATTCCCAATGGTGTGCTATATTTATCCCCTCTCAAATGTAAAATATATTTAACACCACTGAGGTTCTTCAACATTTTAGCCATTAGTACTTCTGGGTCAAAACTGTATTATCCAAGTGTATCATTCAACATAGCACTTTTTAAAACTGTATTATCCAAGTGTATCATCCAACATAGGTTTTCTTACAATGTTTTTAGCTAGTAAGGATATGTCTACAAAGTCCCTACTCTTTTCACGTGTCTTCCCATGTACTGGTAACTATAAATCTCATGGTGTCTTTCCCATTCAAATATGTCATTCGTAATATTAAGTTAGTGTTTAGGGTCAATATACATAGATTCCTCCAGTCTGTCACTTTCTCCATATGACAAACCTTGGATTTTCTTTTAGAAGTCTTTGTATTGCCAAGGTTTTTCTTGCTGTAAAATTGCCCACATTCAGTTTTATGTTGATGAAAAATGTTTCAGTTTACCCAGAAAATTCTAAATTTGACATATGCTAAAATATCCCTAGTGACACTCACAATAGTATAAGGGAGGTTAACTGCTCAGTCAGTGGGACAGGTTGCTCATCAACATAACTGGGATAATAACTGGGGCTGAGTCTGTACAAACTGGATTTTTTCCAATGGGTTTAATAGCCAATGCTCTGCAATAAGATTGTTTCCATGCATCTGATGTCAGCTGCCTGGAGGACTCTCCCCATGACATCAATCTCTCCCGGGCCTAAATGTAATCATTATCTCCTAAGGGAAAGCGTTTATTCAGACCTCTTCCCAGGACACTGCACAGTAAGAACTGTAGTATTAGCAACCCACAGGGCCAACACTAACAGTGGGCAGAGAGAGCAGAGGCCTTTCGACACCACGTACTGCCAGCTAAGACATTTTTAGTTTTGGTGTCAGTACTTAAGGGCTTTGGGGAGAACTGTACATTATATGTCTACCTTCTGGAATTTTTACCTAAATGACACAATACATCAGCACATTAACAACAGCCCGATGTTGAAAGTTATCTTGAGGTCCAGACAAGTCTACTTCTACTAAGAGGTATGTTTGCATAATCTCAGATGGAAGTACCTTTTTTGCATTGAACTCCCATGACCATTTTCAGTTTTTTATCATTATTTATCTATGGCAGTTCTGTTTGCTCTGTAATACTCTTTCTTCTCTTACTGATATATAATTTTTTTAGACAAAAATTACATTTGATTTCATCTGAACCTGCTTCATAACAGCAAGCACAGGGTCTTGATTGATCACCTATCTGAAAATAAGTCCCTGAAAATTGTGCTAAGACTAAAAAGAGGAAAGGGTAGTAATTTAATGGCACTGGAAAAATAAACACCCACCATGAATGGTAAGACTACAGTAAACAGGATCAAACTTTGACAACAGGAAAACGCAAAAATTTTGTGCCAGTTGATATCCTTGGAATCTTTCTTTTGTCATAAAAAACAAAGGACTTCTCATTTCTTACATGATAGAAACTGCCTCTGTTTTACCGACCAGTGTCTTGCATTTGACATTTATATTTAAACATTTGGACATTCTTATTTAACATTTATCATTATCAATACAGAAGTAGGAGAATTTCATGCCACTGCTTGCTGTTAGTTCTAGAAACACAGAGGTCTGACTATTTTTAGTAGAATCATAGTTTTGGGAACTTTATAACAAAAGTCATGACAGTTCTAAAAAAAGAAAAAAAACTATCCTAGAAAGGGGAAAATTTAAATAGTAATTTTCCAGTGCCAACATTTCCTATTTGCTACAAATTTCTTTCCCTGATACACACACACACACACACACACACTCACACGCGCGCGCACACACACACACTGAGAGAGAGAATAAAAGAGAGAATAATCTATACCTGTGTTCAATATAAAAAGGAGTTTCAATGATGATTAAAATGAACATGGATTGTGACCGGATAGTGCTTACAGTCTGGCAGGGAAGTCAACATTATCAGACACCTCCACAAAGAGACATACAATTATAATGAGTTATAGTTACATGTGCTAAGAGAAGATAATATGGTCAGGCCTAGCAAGGAAGGCTTCCGCCAGGAGGTGACTAGCTTGTTGAGATACTAGGCAAAACATAGTTGAGAGCAATGATCTCCTTAGGGAGAAAGAAACAGGTGCAAAGACCTAGGTGGGAGGTCACATGACAGGGAAGAACCTAAGGGCTTCTGGTGCTTCCTGGAATGCAGAGAGGGAAGCAAGCTTTGTGGGATAAGTTGGGTGCATTTAGAAAAGTCCTAAACAGTAAAAGCATGTAAGTCATGATAAGGAACTTTATCTACAGAGAGATATGGCATCTCAATCTTGTGTTCTATAAATCTCTCTTTGGCTGCTTATGGAGAATAGACAGAATAGGTGCCTCTGTGTATATAATCATTTAGGAGCCTCTGGTGTAGCCCAGGGGAGACATTCTATTATTTGGGACGAGGTACTGATAGTCCCAAATGGAAAAAAGTAGGTGAATTTCAGATTTTTTACAAATCTGTAAAATATGACCAGATTAGGTGACTGAATTTGTGGAATGAGGGAGAGAGGTGATAAGATGATTCCTATTTTTTTTTAATCTGATATATTGTGAAGTCATATACTGAGCTCAAAAATGTCTAAAGACTATATTTGGAGGGAGATCCAAGTGCTTAGTTTGCAACATGTTAAATTTAAGGCACTTAGAAAATTGGATGTATCAAACTGGATCCAAAATACATACATTCGTGATAGTCATTATAAACTTTGCTTTCTTTAAGAATTTTTCACTCTACTTTTTAAAGAGTACTGCATAGTATAACATGTTTCCCCTTTGTTCTATCTTTTAGAATTGGGATTACTAAACCTAATTCATGTAACCACCCTAGTATTCATGGTTAGCATATTATGGTAACACTATTTTTCTAAATGTGCTTTTGTAGCTCAAGTGTCTGATATGATTTCAAGTATATAAATATATACCTAAAGATATTAAGCATAAAAATTGATCTGGTTGAGAGCATATATAATTTTAAAGTTTCTCAGAGAGATAGTATAAGAATAAAAAAATGTTTATTAAATTAAATTTGACAGTAAAATAGTAATCGAGTTTTCAGATTAATTTAAATAGGCTAATTGAAATAAGTGAATATTCAAGTAAATTTAATTGTACTGGACAAAAAGCTGTTCTTAAAGTAATAACTAAAATTTCTATTGGTAGTTCATCTCATGGTAAAATTCCTGAATATGCAATGAACCTAAAGCAGTCATATGTGTGGGGAAAAAAATTAAATTTAAAGTTATCAAGACTGCATTATAAAATTTACAAAAACCTCTATTAATAAAAAAAAAAGAGGGGGGGGATAGTAGGGCAATATCATGTAAGGAAAAATATCCTATAAGTAAATTACATCTAGAAAATTTTTACTTTACCAAATTAAGTTTCATTTGCAATGCTAACAGCAAGATGGCCATTAAAAACACACATGGTGTCTAAATAAACAAAGGAAAATTGTTTGAACAAAAATAAAAAGGATCCCAAATCAATTATATAGAAAAGATTCCTTTATTAACTTGTGGTCGAGAATACATTTGCATATTTTCAGAAAACAACCCCAAGACCAGATGGATTCCTGCAACAGAGAGGAATTGACAGGTGTGCTCCAACCACTAAGACAAGAGGAAAAAACAGTCCAGAGATGGAAGACACTGACAACGCCTTGCCACGCGAGCAGTCAGCAGCTGTGCACCGCTGCAGGTTACCTAGGACCAAACCAGAGAGGGTTGGACCTGCATTGCAAATATGTGCCCACCATCCAGATATCATTGCTGACATGTACACATAAGGAACTGTTAGACATTGAAACGGGGACTCAGAACTGTTGGACATTGAAATTGGGACTCAAACATTTTTGTTGTTTTATCTTGTTTTGTTATTATATGTTTATTTCTAGTCTGCAAAGGCAAAACTTTTTAAAGGAAAGAAATGGTGGGAAAAAGATACAGAGGCAAAGAAGCATTGAACAGACTGTCAGACTACATTGGGAAGACAGGGGAGGTTGGGCGAGGGGGGCTGTAAGAGACCAACCGAAGGACTTGTACGCATGCATATAAGCACAACCAATGGATATAAGACACTGGGGTGGGGGAGGGTGGGCAGGTGAAGGCATGTACTGGGGGGTAGGGGAGGTCGGGGGGAAATCAATGGGGGAAAAAAAAGGAGACATATGTACTACTATTTGTAATACTTAAAACAATAAAAAAATGGTAAAAAAAAGTACTTGAAAGTATTAAATAGTGTTTGCAATTATGATAAGTCAACTAATGTTATCAGAGTTGATAGTTACAAGTCTTAAACACCAGGAAATTTGTTTCAACAAAATAAAATTATTTTAAATATTATATATTAAATGTCATTAAGTAAATCTTAATATATAGAAGGCATGTTAGTTTTATAGAGTGATCATCATTGCTATTACGTGTATAGTAAATTATCTTTAGATATATATGAATCTATTTACATAGGCATATGCATCTCCTGTTCAGACATTATTGTTAATTGTTTAAATTTATCAGTGCTTTAGTTAAACCAGAATCAACAGCAGAAAACAGACACAAGTACTATTTTACTGACCAAGACTAATTGAAAATGCCACAGTGAGAAACATAACTATCATAACAACCACCACCTTTTCAATTGTCCTGCACCTAATAACTATGGGTATCCCATTGCCTCATTATTGTACTACTTCTCCATTCATTATTTCCTCTAAGAACATTCCCAGTATTCCATTTATTTTTAAAGGGATTTAATGGATGTGCTATGAATTTTCAATGAGCTATTTGAAATTTGGGGAACCTAATTAGGAATGTATTTACTTTCTCAATTTTCAGGGTGATTAATTCCATGAAAGAATTTCAGCTTAATGTTACTCCAAAGAAAAAATAGGAAAGGAAAAGGAGATTCTACTTCTACGGACTAATGGACTGCTAATTTAAAAAATTGAATTAAGCATTAACTCAGAAGAGACATTTTCAATATATAAATTATTTCTGTTTAGCTTTCTAAGGCCAGGTTAATTAAGTAATTCCTTTGGCCTTATTGCCATTAGTAAATGAAAATGTATTTGAATTAACTAAGTCTTATGATTTACACAAGGGAATCTATATCAGTAAATATATTTCCTTTGCTAAGAGTTTTCATGACATCAGATGTTTTATTTTTAAAAAGTCAGCCTCATTCTTGGAAAACAAAAAATTCATTAATTATCTAATTGTTTGGGCAGATAAATTCTCTGGAGCTCTTGTGTGGTTGCTTTTAAGAAACAAACCCTATACATTTCCATGTCTTTCACATGTGGAATTCAACCAGGCTGAGACAGGCCCTCCATTTCTTTAAGGAAAGTAAAAGATGAAAAATCTAGACTATCTTCCTCATTCTTTATTTAATAAAAAACTCAAGGACCTAAGCAACAAAAGCAATTCTTAAGATAAATGAGTAAATCATGTACCAAAGGAGTACAAAGTAATAAAATATACATAGAAGAAACCTACGTTAAAATAATGACTTCTTATCTGTCTCCCGCATACTTAGACTCATCATTTTATGCTGCAGTTATAGCTATAATAAATTAACCTCAATATAGCCTAATATATTCTTTTTGTTTATCTCTTAAAAGTGGCCCTTCACATTATTTTGAGCATACTAGCAAAACGTACTGGCTGCCTGTTTTAAAAGTTATGTAATCCATAGCACCATGATTCAGAAATAAATTCTTAAACAACCATCTCTATATTCTCTGAAAGGCATAGACATTCTATTGCTGGCACACTGAGCTGTAATATGCTGTAAAATAAACTAAGATTATTAAGTGTCTTCTACCCTTTCTCTAGAGGAAATTTTAATTGCTAAGCCCCTAATTACCCAACGACAATATCAGTTATAACAAACCTTGCTCTTTATAAAAATTCACCCACAGCATTTTCTGTGTGATGACATTTTGATAAAAATATATTCATAAGAGCAGCAAGAGATGCCTATATCAAATATTTTGGAGAAGGATGGATAAAAAGAAATATATCAAATTTAAACTAAGTAAACTATAAAAATGGCAAAACAATAGAATCATAAGTATGAACCAGGAAAGTAAGGACTTTTCCAGAGAAATTGTCTTGACTTTTCAAATCCTATAAACATAAATAGTCATGTAATTAATGCATTTATCTGATTTATCCAGTAATTAAAAAGCCCAAAAATATAAATGTAGCCTGGAATTTGTCTCCTGATTTCAATTCATTTTCCTATATGTGATTTCCCTTTTCTTCAGGTTTTTTTTTTTTCAGGATTAATATTTTTAAGCAGCCACAAAGTCTCCTTCAGTGACACAAAAGGAACATGCCACTCAATAATCCAACCAATCAGGAAAAGTTCTATTTTTGGTTTCACCCCAATATCTCCATATAGCACAAGAGATCAAAGTCATAGAATAAATGCTTGATTTTTTTTTCATACTCACCTAAGGATATGTTTATTGATTTTAGAGAGAGGAAGAGAAAGAGAGAGAAACATCAATGTGAGAGAGAAGCATCAACTGGTTGCCTCTTGTATGTACTCCAACAGGGGATAGAATCTGTAGCTAAGGTATGTGCCCTGACTGGGAATCAGACCTGCAAGCTGTATAGGATGACACTACAACTGAGCCACACTGGCCAGGGTGAGTGCTTGATTTTTATGAATCAAAAGGCCAAGGATTTTATCTCATCTTTACAAATCGTTAGTCAAGGTACTTTGATAAAATACTTGTTCATTCTGCATCTGTTTACTCACGTGCAAACATTAGTATTGTAATATTTCCCCTGTGTATTCCTCAAAGCTGCAAATATAAATTATGGCAATGCATTGTGAAACAATCCTAAAAAAAACGAAAATCCCATAAAGATATAGGTCATAGACATAAAAAATGTATATTTTGTATCTCCAGAATGATGATAAAAAAATAACAATTAGTGAATAATGTTGGTTTTAATTTGTACATTCATTTGTAAGGTTTTATAGTAAACCTCTTCTATGTGTTTTTTTGGGGGAAGATATTGCCTGTTTTTTATTGTAGACACAAAACATTTAAGATATACTGTAATTTTCTAATTATTTTTATATTGCAGTATGACATGAATTGGATAGAGAATGTTTACATACAATAGGATGTTAAAATGTAGAAAGAAAATTCATTACTGAAATTTCATTTTTTATTCTATAGTAACACAAGGCATAAGATACATATGTGACTAGTTTTAGTCATTATCTGGTGTTCAATTAGCAAAATGTACAGAATTTCTTTTCAAGTCAGCACTTGTTCACGCAAAGGATTGTTTCCCAGCATAGGCAATATATGCTCAAACACTTAGCAGTTTCCAGAACATAGCCAATGTTGAGTAAAAAATAGCTTGCTTCTGCTATTTCTGATGGTAGAATAAGTAAGGCTGTGAAGC
This sequence comes from Corynorhinus townsendii, assembly GCA_026230045.1. Taxonomy (NCBI): domain Eukaryota; kingdom Metazoa; phylum Chordata; class Mammalia; order Chiroptera; family Vespertilionidae; genus Corynorhinus; species Corynorhinus townsendii. The sequence goes on along the minus strand of JAPDVU010000001.1, from coordinate 109,461,100 downwards.
TTTTTTTTTTTAATACTAGAAAATCCATTTTTTTCCTGCCAATAATTTTACTAGAAATAAATAACTATGTAAGTACTTGGCATGAACTTTTTCATCAAAAAACCAACAGATCTATAGTTTATTATTTATCATTAAGAAATATGGGGTGTCCCAAAAATGTATACACACACTTTGATTAATTATAAAGGCAGTGTTTATTAAAATACATTTGATTTTCAAAATTGAGCTTGCAGCTGTGAAAGTGTATACACATTTTTTGGGACACCCTGTATAAATTTAGCTTTGGAACACAATTAGCAATGAATTATTTTCAACCACTGAAGTCAGCAACAATTAGAACATTCTTTTTAACTGGAGCTCCTTCCCGTTGGCAATGATCAAACTGAAGGCTATTAACTTACTTCTGGAGCCTGAAGAGTTCCTCACTGCTGTGAAGGAGTCAGCACTCTGCCTGGCTGCTGCAGAAGACCGACAGGGTGAAAGCATCTCCAAAACTGAATCAGAGGCTGGTGTCAGAAGTAAGGGCGCTCAGCTACTGCATGGCTTCCCAACACCTGGCTGAATGGTTACAGGGACTCTTCAGAGGAGACAAGCACAAAAAAGGTGTATCAAAATATGTTTAGGAAGTATCTTTGATAAATATAGTTGCTGTTAACTGTGTGATCAACCTCCAACTATATCAGGAATATCACTAAATGGAATTTGAATAGATTTGCATAATGAGGCTTTCCAGAGGAATGTGCAATATGTATGATCTGATTTCAATAGATATGTCGCATTCTGTTTTTCATTTTGGAAGGAGTCTTCTTATCTCATAACTGAAAATAGTTTAAACAATCAACAGATATGTAGTTCAATTTTATTTATAGTATTTCCATTAATTCAACTTGCAAGCGAATGTTAAAAAATTTCCTTAGTCAACAAATGTATAATCATCACCTACGATGCACCAGATACATGACTCTGGGGATATATCAGCGAAATGAAGCTCTTAAATCCTGCCCTCAGGAAGCTAATAGTCTTATATTGCATTGCCTATTTTTTCTTCAATAGATAAACTTTATTTCAACACATAAGTCTATGAAGAAAATACACAGCTATGCCGCTTGTATTTTAACTATCTGTCAGAAGATTATTGATTTCTATCTATTTCTGAGGGTTCCATGTCAATCTAAATAATAATAGACTTAACTCCTTGTGACATGATATTTACGCCCCCCCAAGATCCTTAGATACTCAACCATTATCATCTTAATGCAAAAATGAGCTGAATTTATAAAAATGTTCTTGAAATGAATAAAAGCATTGTAATTTTACTAAGCTATGACTTATTTCATCTACAGAAGCAAAAGTGAGGAATAATGCAGTTCCAAAGTTAACAATAAAAAATAAAACATGTATAAGATGATACAAAGATAACGCAGGTTAGGTTTATTGTCCCTGATCTTTTCATTTGTAAAGATGTCTGAATGAACTTACAGAGTCAAAATTTAAGAGGGTGATTACAACGTCCTGAGGTATCCAATTACCTCAGGTGCGGACTTGACTCTGTGTTCCCCTTTTATTGTGCATGAATTTTGTGCACTGGGCCACTAGTATTTATTATAAAATTATAGAATAACTCATGACATACACATACAAATATAAAGTAATCATACACTAACCACTCTGAGACAGCTATTGTTTGCCTTGTCATTTATTTCTTTCTATGAATATTTTAAACTAATTTTACATGCATGCTAAAAATACAAGAAATCTGAAAGTAAATCTTCCTCCAAAGCAAGATACATTCCTTTCGGAAAGAACTAATTTCATATTTCAGAATGTCCTCTAAGAAATATTTCATACATACACAATAGTATGTGTGTATATATTTTTTCACATATCTAAGAATACAGTACCCTGTTTGTCCTATGCCTTTCATTTAACACATCATGGAGATCATTCCATTTCTGACTTCTATTAGCAACCCCATCCATTTTATCAGTAAATATCTCTCATATGCATATAACACAATCTGCTCATGTGTTCCAATTGAAAATTAATAACTTTCTAGATTTTTTTATTATAAAGTGATTTAACCAATGTCAATATACATGTATAATAAATTCCTAGAAGTAAAATGTTTAGAACAAGAAGTCTCACTGTTTTTGAAACTCCAATTATGTCCTTTTTTCTGTAGTGAAGAAATAGTATAAAGCAAGAGTAAATTGGAATTTATAATGATGCTTTATATTATTGCATTATGATAGCAAAATATAAATATTTCCTATAATTATCCTAACAACAACAAAAAAGGACTGATGACCAACAGTGTTTACATGTATTCATTTTAGCTTGAAGAGTACAGTAACTATTATAATACTATCTAAATTCTAATTTCCCAGAGAAAGTTCTTTTATGTATGGTTACATTATTTATTAATGTTAACATTTCCTTTTTATTATAAAACCTTTATTAAGCACTTAATGTGTGCCAATTAAGAAAGTATGTATTATCTAAGTCAATGCTCTCAATAATAAAAGGAGATAAATTACATTTATCTATATACTGGTATAAGAGGCAGGAGTAGAAATATTTCAACTAACCTTTGGCAAGGTAATATAGCTCGTAATTGACAAAGCTGGGGTTTTCACCTAGGTCTATCTGACTACAAATCAATGCTCTTATATCTTTTCTGATGTAAGATTTCAGAAAAACATTATAAATTCTATAGTAAAGAAACTTAATAAGGTGCTTTTTTTAGTCCATATATTTTGACCAGTGTAATGTCAAAAACAGATTGGAAATAGAACAAATTTTTCCAGTGTTTACTTTTCTTCTTGCTAGTATGCTGAAATAAAACATCTCATAAGAAATTTTGATCAATTTCCTAATTCCAGGTGGATAGTTCGCCTTCTTCCACAGTCTTAGAAAATCTGGCAACAGTTAATTTGTATGTACATGTATTCCCAAGAAATGTAGTTCTCCCTCTAATGATTATCTTGAATGACAATACTGAACTCTGAAAGAACTCAGGAAACTGGCAAAGCTCTGGAAGTTATTACAGAATATCTTTCATAAAACCAGAACTCATGACCTTTCCAGTCCCTAATAGCACTTTCTTCCTTCTGTCTTTGCTAAGTGTTCATCAGTTGTCTAGACATATACAGATGCTCCTCTACTTCCAAGGGGTTATGTCCCAAAAAACACATAATTTAAGTTGAAAATACATTTAATGCACCTAACCTATGAACATCATAGCTTAACCTAGCCTACCTTAAATGTGTTCAGAACACTTTCATTAGCCTACAATTGGGGAAAATCATCTAAACAATGAAAACACTGTAGAGTATTGGTTGCTTACCCTCATGATTGCCTGACTGGCTGGAAGCTGTGCCTCATTACCAATGTCCAGCATCATGGGAGAGTGTTATACCACATATCACTAGCCCAGGAAAAGAGCAACATTCAAAATTTGAAGCACAGTTTCTACTGAATGGAATCACTTTCACAATGGAATCATACAGTCAAAAAATTTAAGTTGGATATCGTAAGTCATGGACTGTCTGTACTTTGATCCCAATTTCACTATCAGCAAAAGCAGGACGTTAACATCTTATAAACCTTGGTAGAATCATAGTAATGATCATATCACTCAGTTTTTCTTTTAAAATAAAAGAACAGCAATAATATTACAAAAAGCTGTAATTATTTCAAGGCATAATATCTAAAAGTACTAATCATGGTGCTTTATTCTTTGTAGACATGCAATCATTTTGTTTCCCTCAGGAAGCTTTTTCTAAGGTTGCCCTGAGTTTTAACCCATTGAACACAAAGGAAATCCTTGAAATATCCAAAGATAAAAGTAACATGATCTGAAATATTTCCTTCAATTTAAAGATCCATAGAGATTGAACAATTATGAATCCACCAAATAGTATCATTACCAATCTCTCTCCATCTCTAATGGTACAAAATAAATAACATGCAGGAGGTATTCTACAGTAGTCTTTAATTATACTTTCTTTGTGTGAAAATGATTAAAATTAAACATTTAATAATGCAGATATTTAATGTCCATGATGCAAAAAGCCAGCTGTTCTACTGCAACTCATTTACTTAACAGTCATCCTATATAATAAAAGCCTAATATGCTAAGTGTCAGACCATTCATTCGACCGTTGGACCAGTTTCTATGATGTGCACTGACCAACAGGGGTCAGATGCTCCAACTGGTAGGTTAACTTGCTGCTGGGGTCCGGCTGGACACGCTGTGGAGGCAGCCAATTGATGTTTTCCTTTCTCGTAAATGTTTCTCTCTCTCCCTCTCACTACCTTTCTCTATAAAACTTGATAAAATATGAGGTTTTTTTTGTTTGTTTAAAAGAGGAATAACTTAAAAACATTTAGGGAAGAAACATAGAATAAAATAATTTCACATTGAGTTTTTAAAATGCATAAATATTGAGAGAGATTCATATGATTGAATATGGAAATGCATTTGTGTTATTGAATACAAATGTAATATTATACACTCAAATATAGGAAAATGTTTACAAATTATTATATACATCCAGAATCCTATGATAAATAAATTAACGCACGACTAGAGCATTTATTGCTTAATGTAAATGTCACAGTGTAAATGAAAACAACTAATCATCCTTTCCTCTAATAGCAAGCATTCAGCAGTTAAGTAAAACATAACTCTTGGTGACCTGAAAATTTCTATTACTGCCTTTGTAATTTCCCATTAAACAACTCAAGAAAATAACTTTAAATGATGGGTATATTTCAATAATATGCAACCCAAGGTGAAGGGCTTTTTTGAGAGGGACAGAGGATACATAGAGGTGGGGTTGACTTTGAAATGTTATTAAGTATCTAACTTATTCACTACATTTCATAATGATCATTTAAAATAATATTTTTCATTATAACAAAACAGATACAAGTTAGTAACTGATTCAGTGAAGAAGCAAAATGCACTATCATAATTTAACTTTAATTACAAAAAAAATCCTACTTACTAAATTTGGTTGCAAAATTCTAATAAAAAATTAAGAGAAATGTAAAATAAGGCCTAACTAAAGATTATAGAGCTAATGAAGTATTTTTCTTTGCATAACGAACATTTTCTTAAATGACAGAATTAAAATATTATAAATAGTAATAAAATTTAATATATAAATTATTCACTATATAAATTTACTCTGTTAAAATTTTTCTTGAAATTTCCTTAAATTGCTAAGTTCTGGAAACATATTTTTCTTCCAAGATATAAGTTTGATTGGCATATCTTTTTTTTTAAGTGTTTTTGCTACCAAGTTTATTTGCAGGTGAACAGAACAGCATTTACAAAACATATTTTGTACAATCAAGTCTGCACTGCCCTCACACATTGAAGGACTAAGGAAGACTTTGTCCTTCCAACAGCTATAGACAACCCCTGATAATGAGTTTATAGAAAACACTTTCTCTTCCTTCAGCAAAAGAAATTATTTATGAAGCTGTACCGTCAGCAGTGGGAGCAAAAGGAAAAATTACCTCAAGGAAAGCAATAGCTCCTTTGCTGGTGGGATCCGTCACTTTACAGACATGAAATATTCATATCAGAGATCTTATATTTCAAGAGGAGTGGGTTACATATCATAGCTACAACAGTAAGCATTTTATTTATTACCAACAGGGAATGAGAAGACTCTCTTCATACACAAGATCTTACCCAGCCTTTTAGAGATCAGGGCCAGCATGACACACACACACACACACCCTCTAATTCAGTCTCATATTTATATCCATTACCTGCCTCTGAATGCCTTCCTAATGCTCCACTTCAACCTTTGAGAGCTACCCCAGGGCTGTCCTGACATTAAGTCGCATCCCATCCTTAAGTATTCACCTTCCATGTAACGGTTTGCCTCTTGGTATTAATGAACCTAGAGTTTTAGAGAAACAAACTCAGGAAACCAGCTATTCTATTGAGCCCAGCTATTCTGTTTCCCCAGCTCTGAGCCAAAAGCCCAGTATAAGGAATAGGGCTGATAAATAATGAATCAGCATCTTGCTCAATTGGTGGCATTTAAAATTCTTTTTAGGTGAAAAATTACCACAATTTTGTGCTCAGGGCATATCTCAAAGGGAGACTTGAAGCAGAAAATATTGAAGGGACCCTTGCACAGCCAGAAGTTCTTTTCAGGCTGATGTGCATAAACATTGAGTGATCAGGGTTGTGGAAGGACAAAAGAGGGGCTCCCAGGACCTAGAAAAAGGCCATATTTTAAGCTCTTACTTGGGGCCGTGTGGAGATAGGCTGTATGAACAGTACACACATGGCTGGCGGCAATCCGCAGCAGCTCCAGGGGTCTGGGGTATCAGGTAGGTGTCAGCTCTGACCGGCCCTGGTAGAGGGCTGTGCAATCCAACACCCACTCTTAGGTCACCACAGGTGTCTCACATCTGCTCAGCCACATGGAAGCCACTGCCCTCTGTCCAGGAATCGGCTGCATGACCACAATTGGGTGAGTTCCCTCACCAAGGGTGAATGAAGAAGGCTCCTTCACCACAGAAGCCCCACCAAGTGGCACCATCCACTCTAATCTCTGGGCATGTTAGCAAAGGGTCCATAGTGACAGATTTCTATGCCCCTGGAGATCTTTCTTTCTGGGATTCTCTTGCTCACTTTGGACCTTGGTGGTTCCTTCCACATTTGCATCCCTTGGTGAAATGAGAGTATTGTTCTTTTACTTCTTTCTCCCTGTTCTGGCCATTGGTCTGTTATGACAATACTAGAGGCCTGATGCATGAAGATTCATGCAAGAATAGGCCTTCCTTCCCCTGGCTACCGGCTCTGCCTTCGCTCTGGCCGGAGCTGCCTTTCCACCTTCCCACACTGCCCAGAGGCCCAGAGTGGCTGGGATGGTGCAGAATGCCTGCATTGTCGCCAAGGCAACGACACCCCCTGGCCACTCAGTGCCTGCATATGCAAATTAACTCACCATCTTTGTTGGGTTAATTTGCATACTCACTCTGGATTGGCTGGTGGGCATCATGAAGGTACAGTCAATTAGTATGTTACTCTTTTATTAGGTAGATGCCAGTCCTGTTCTGTTCATTTGAATGCAGGGAACAATAAAATGCAGCTTCCCTGCTCATTTCAGTGAACTGGAAAAAGTCAGTAGACAGTTATTATGGTCACCCTAATCTGCATGTCAGTGTGTCACCTTGGTAATAACCTTTTCAATTAAAAGACAATACAGTGTTTCTTTCCTTCCTCCCTGGCTTCTTCTTTCCCATTCCCCCATTTCACCCCTCTCTCCCTCCCTTTCCTCCACCTCTTGTATTCTTTCTCCAGCCCCCTCCTTCCCTTCCTTTCTTCTTTTTCTCCACAACTTCATCGCTTGCAGGTAAAATTAGAAATAATTTCATTTAGGAACTGTTATACTGTACCTTATCTAAACATAATAATTTTTCAAATACAGTAGAGTTTCAAAACATGAAATTCTGATGTCTTATTCATGCATAAATGTGTAGAATCCAAATCAATCTACAATAATTAAAAGTGTAATGTGCAATTAGACTGGATGTCTTCCGAACGTCATTTCGGATGCCTTTCCTGATGAAGCTGGGACTGGAGGGAAGCCAGCCCCGGTTCCAGGTGCCTGAAGGCAGCCTGAGGGAAGCCAACCTGGGTCCCAGGTGTCTGCTGATAGTGGGAAGAGGGAAGCCCGGGTCCCGGGTGCCTGCGGGAAGCTGGTGCCGGCAGCTAGGGGAAGGAAGGCCTACTCTTGCACAAATTTTCATGTACTGGGCCTCTAGTTTCTTAATATGCAGATGAGGAAGTGTGTGTACCATTTGTTTATTAATATTCATTACACAAGTAATACATGGACACATTTCTTCTTATAAAATTATATATACTAGATAGGAGTTAGGGATAGAATAGGGAGGTGGTTGCAGCTATAAAAGGTAGCAGGAGGTATCATGCTGATAGAACTATCCTGAATTTTTACTTTCATACATACCTAAATATGTGATAAAATTTAGAAAACTAAATATATACCCACACAAATATATGTAAAACTGGTAAATTCCAAAGTTCAGTTTTTTAATTGTGTTATAAGCTATTGTGCTACAGTTATACAAGATGTTACCATTGGAAGAAACTAGATGTAGGGTATATGGGTATCTCTGTTATTTCTCACAACTGCAGTCAATCTACATAATGGTACATCATGCACCTTAAGGTGACCCCTGGGAGTCAACAATTTCAGGGCTGTACTCAGCATTCATTAATTGTAAAGGAATATCCAGAACACCAAGTTTTACATTTTCAGTGAATAATTTGGTGGTTTTCAAACTATATCTGTAATACAGTGTACCTTACAAAAAAGTAAATAAATAACCCCACAGAAAGAGGGAAGTCCAATAGTCAATAACAAAGACTGACTTGCTGCTTGCTTTAGGTACTGGAGTGCATCAGTGGCTCCTTATGAGGAACAGAAAAATGTGGTATGATAAATGATGAGCTGCTGTGTATCCTGCTGTGCTGAGGTGGAGTAGAATCTTTACCTGCTCTTCACTGATAACCTTTCTTTTTTTAGATAAAAAAGAGAAAATATGGATTTCTGGTGCCTGGGAAATGCAAGGTGGTTTAAAAGAGTGAGAGAAAATGCTTAGTAGTGTTGATAGGAGTCCTTCTGTGTTTTTGTTGTGGTGGTGGTAGTTTCTTTTTTTTAATTCATTATTTTAAACTCTGATGAAAATTCTTAATAAATTATATTAAAAATAAAATTTATTTAAAATGTATAAATCCAAACAAATACATTTATAATGTACACAAATTGAACTCAGACAAAAGCATACTATATACACAGTATATTAGAAATAGCTATCCTATCTAATAAAAGAGTAATATGCAAAACTTTTTAAAGGAAAGAAATGGTGGGAAAAAGATACAGAGGCAAAGAAGCATTGAACAGACTGTCAAACTACATTGGGAAGACAGGGGTGGTTGGGCGAGGAGGGCTGTAAGAGACCAACCGAAGGACTTGTACGCATGCATATAAGCACAACCAATGGATATAAGACACTGGGGCGGGGGGAGAGGGTGGGCAGGTGAAGGCATGTCCTGGGGGGTAGGGGAGGTCGGGGGGAGATCAAAGGGGAAAAAAAAGGAGACATATGTACTACTATTTGTAATACTTAAAACAATAAAAATAAAATAATAAAAAAATAAAGAGAAAAAAAAAGAGTAATATGCAAATTGACCATCACTCCACAACAAAGATGGAAGCACCCATGGTGCTGGTGGGGGGAGATGCTGGCAGCATTGTCCCGGCAACGCAAGCTCAGCATCCCATGACACGGCCGTGTGGAGGGAGGAGCTGGAGGCCCAGTGTCCTGTGCCCTGGCTGAGCAGAGGGAGGCACCTCTGGCCAGAGGCCAGGGTGTTGGACGCTGGGCTCATGGTCGCCCCTGGCAACGAGCCCAGCGTCACTCACCCTGGCTGCGTGGAGGGAGGGCCTCTGGACAGAGGCCAGGGCATGGGACGCTGGCGTCATTGCAGGCTGGGTTGAGAGACCCTCCACTATGTGCAAGAATTTTGTGCACCAGGCCTCCAGTTTTTTATATTAGCAACATCTACTCTATGCACATATGTATAAAGCAGATATTTCTAATGTGTGCACCCACCTGAATATATAGTAGAACACTATATAAATAAGTATACCTTTATATCGAGTCATCCATCCATCTATCTAGAGAGGGAAACAGAGAGAACGTGCTCCAATGGCCACTCTAAGAACACTAGAACTCATACATTAGTCAATGAGTTAAACACTAGACTGTGGGTCCTGGACAAGAGTTGAGCAGTTGTCAGCTGTATTCACAGTGAGTTACAACAATAATTTGTAGAAACGTCAGATAAACAAGAACCATATGGAGACTGGGAGTTGGAACCACTGGGAACACACTAATAGGTAATATGGGTGTAGAAAATATCTAGTATGATAAATGATATCACATTTATAATGAATCACTAATGGTATATCATGTGCCTAAGCTCTTCTGTCTACCTATAAGCTCTTTGAAGTCTAAGAACATCCCATGGGTAACTCTATGCCCTGCAGCATCAGGCACACTCAGTTATCTATAACAGACACTCAAGAAATACAAATTAGGAGGAACCAAGATGGCAGCATAGGTAAACACATAAACTTGCTGCCTCACACAACTACATCAAAACTACAACTAAAAGACAAAACGGATAAAATCCAGAACCACAGGAAGGCTGGCTGAGTGGAAATTATACAACTAGAAGGAAAAAGAAAAGCGCACTGAGACTGGAAGGAGGTCAGAAGTGCGTAAGTGTGGAGGTACAGAGGCACACATGTGGAAACGGTCAGGCAACTGGGTACACTCTTGTCTTTTTCAATCAGGAGGGAGATACAAGCTCCCAACTGATCTGAACTCCAGTTCCAGGCAAGGCTCTAAGGACCCAGACTCATATGGGGAGAAACTGGACTGTCTGACATCAGGCCAGAACATGAAGGTGGCTTTCTCTCAGAGGTGCTGGCAGCGATCATTGTTCCTGCACAATGCTACGGGACACAGAGAATTGGGGACCTTTTCAGGGCAGGGCTGATGGACAGCCATTGCTGTTTGCTCCGCCCTGGTGATTCCTTGAGACCCCACCCCAACCAATTTACAACCCCACCCAACCTGTGCACAGAGACTTTTGCATATGAATGGCCTGGCCTTTTGCAATCTAAAACCTAACAAACTGCAGCTGAGTCAGAGAACCCCAAAGCTTCCAAAAGAAGGCCCAAGGCCCCACAGCAGCTTGCATTGCTTCACAGCTGGGTCCCATCTGGGCACCTTCAAACCCCAACCAAAGAGAAGGAATCTGCAGATCTCTCTGTAGCTCCTGCTGGGTGGCCTCAGGCAGTGGCTGACTTTGCCCCTCCTTGGAGATCCAAGAGCCAGTTTACCCAGTGGTCAGAGTGAGACTGTCCAGATTGTAACTCTTCACATCCATAAGAAATACACTCAGGGGGAAGACTCAGTGAGTGCCAAAGCCCCACTGAAGCAAGTCTTACCCCATAAGGGTGTCTCCAGCACAGAAGTTCTCCCATTGTAGATACAACTGGTCCTCACAGCCAACTGGTCTGGAGGTCAATTCCTCCCAGTGATACCAACAGAAATCAAAGCTTAACTACAACAAGACTATGCACACAGCCCACAAAGGGGTGCAGCAAGAGTGTCCACCTCAGGTAATTAGGGAGGCTGAGCCACTGGGACCTATAGGACACCTAGGACACAAAACCACTCTGTCAACACAGGGAAGCAGCCAAAATGTGGAGACAAAGAAACAGGTCACAAATGACAGAAATTGAGGAAAGCAAACTACTGGATATAGAGTTCAAAACCATGGTTATAAGGTTACTCAAGAATCTTCTAGAAACCTCTGAGAAATATAGTGAGACCCTCAAGGATATGAAAAAGGACCAATTAGAAATTAAGCATACACTGACTGAAATAAAGAATAATATATAGAGATCCAACAGCAGACTAGAGGATCCCCAGAATAAAGTCAAAGATTTGAAATATGAAGAAGAAAAAAACACCCAACTGGAAAAGCAAAAAGCAAAAAGAATCCAAAAATATGAAGATTGTGTAAGGAGCCTCTGGGACAACTTCATATGTATCAACATCTGAATTATATGGGTGCTAGAAGAAGAGAGAGAGCAAGATATTGAAAACCTATTTGAAGAAATAATGACAGAAAACTTCTCCCACCTGGTGAAAGAAATAGACTTACAAGTCCAGGGAGCACAGAGAACCCCAAACAAAAGGAATCCAAAGAGGACCACACCAAGACACATCATAATTAAAATGCCAAGAGCAAAAGGCAAAGAGAGAATATTAAAAACAGCAAGAGAGAACAGTTAGTTACCTACAAGGAAGTACCCATATGACTGACAGCTGATTTCTCAACAGAAACTATGCAGGCCAGAAGGGAGTGGCAAGAAATATTCAAAGTGATGAATAGCAATAACCTACAACCAAGATTACTCTACCCAGCAAAGCTATCATTCAGAATTGAAGGTCAGATAAAGCGCTTCACTGATAAGAAAAAGCTAAAGGAGTTCATCACCACCAAACCAGTATTATATGAAATGCTGAAGGGTATTCTTTAAGAAGAGGAAGAAGAAAAAGGTAAAGATAAAAATTATGAACAACAAATACATATCTATCAACAAGTGAATCTAAAAGTCAAGTGAATAAAAAATCCCATGAACAGAATAAACTGGTGAATATAATAGAATCAGGTGCACAGAAAGGGAGTGGACTGATAATTCTCAGGGTGGAAGAGGGTGTGGGGGGTGCGGGAAGAGACTGCATAAAAATTGTAGACTTATGGAGGAGGACAGTGGGTGGGTAAAGGCAGGTGCTGGGGTGGGAACCAAGTGTAGGGGAGCTATGGGAGAAAAAGGAACAGCTGTAATAATCTGAACAATAAAGATTTATTAAAAATAAATACAGAAATAAAAAGAAATACAAATTAAATATTTTTTAAAAGAAAATACAGGAAAATAATATAGTGAAATATTCAGAGCATTTTCCTTTTGAGGATAAAGTTTCTGAGAGAAAAGATGACTCAAAAAGAGAAGTTCTGAAAGTAAAATCCATATGATGCAATTAGAAATGATTTTGATGACAAAGAGGTTATTGGAAAGAAAAATAAGGAAACCATGAAGACTGTACAGGAAGAATTCCCATAAGGTCAGGTTGTAAAGTAGTATGTATAAAAGAAGGAAGGATGCAGAACCAAAGATGAATATAAAATAGTGTTTGCAAAGCACTTTCAGATACATTATTTCATTAGACAGCAACCCTGCTGTCCTTGGTCTTTTCTTGTTCAGCATTTTAACACTGACTTGCAAGAGAATATAAGAAACAGTGCTTATTAAAGCCGTCACACTGTGACTGACATAAAACTGGGATTTAAAAATGTCTCCATAGGTTTAATAGATGGGCCAAGACTGTCAAAATGAAATATAACACAGCCACAGCTAAAGATGCTTAGATTCAGAAATGAAACTATTAAATGATAAGTTGAAGGGTACCTCTTTAAAGGCAGTTTACATGAAATCCACTTAAGGTATTGTGTCCATGATCCTAAGGGTTAACAGTTTCAGGGTTGCAATCTCAATATTCATCAATAGAAAATAAACATCCAGACAATATGTTTAACAGTTGTAGTGAATTATGTGGTTCTTACTGAATCGCTTCTAAACTACAAGGTATCTCATCCTGAATTCTGGTGGGACATGCCTAGGACAGACTTCCAAGGCAAGTACAGCCAACCCCTACCACTGCAAATGAAAAACAGCTGAAAAATAAGACAGGAAATTATATCTTGGGAAAGAGGTAAGATACAGGGAAGATTTCTTCAAATGTAATGTTTAAGGGGTAGAAAGAAGTGTTAAAGCCAGAAAACAAAGATTGCACAAGGATTTTATTTTTACATTAAGAACATGCTAGTTGAATAGTCACACAAAAGGATGAGCTGGAGGCATTGAATTTGTTATTTGCTGATAGGTTCATTCTATATGGATATCAAAGATAACATTCTGTGTAAGACTTATGATTGGAGGAGATGGTCATGAAGATGCCTTCTAATGCTAATATCTTAATATCTTATAGGGCTGCCTCTAATAAGACAGCCAGGTTTCAGCAGGCCCTTCTGCAAAAGCAAAATGGTTTTCCAGGACTTGCAGAATATGACTCTGCTTAGAGAAGCCTCTTACAAAGTGATGAGATAAGTGTATGCATCATTACTGAATATATAATGATAAATTTTAAGACTACCTATAAATGAGAAATTCACCTCAACTCCTAGGACACTACCTATAAGTAGTGTATTCCTACTCAATACACATGTGTGAGGGGAAGATAGTTTTAATTATTTCTCCAGTATATTCAAGTTTGTGATTTTTGATGCTTGGAATTATAATATTTTTATAACTCTAAAAAAAGTGTTCATTTGAACTTTCTTTTAAGTGCTACTAGATCTGTAAACTTTAAGACTCTAAGGAAGAGCACATTGTAATTTTCTTTAGATGGATTACATATGTCAAATGGTTCTGCATAGGTGTAACTGAGCTCAGAATAAAATAAAAGCCAATTTAATATTTTCATTGAGCACTCTACAATTTTCAAAGCTTTCCCATACAACTTAATTAGTTTGGCCTTCAAAATGTCTTATAAGGCAGGTAGCCCTGTTATTGATTTAATTTCCCAGGCCTAAATATAAGAAGTCACTTGCACAAGTCTATGCCACTACTGGGTAGTAGATAAAATAAGACACTAAAGAATCTATGACTTCTCATAAGTCTCTTTCCACTCAACTCAATTTTTCACATTTATAGAAAAAGTTACTCAGGCACAAGAAACTTCAACCAAGTCAGGTTAATAAAGAAGAAAAGTGACAGTACTATAAAAGATGTGAGCAATAAGAAATAAAATGGAAATTCAATTCATAGAAGCCAAATCAGTACATCATTTATGTATACTTTTTCAATTTATTTTGGAGCTAAGGGCAATATATGTTTAAATTTATTTCAGCATATCAAAAATGAAGAAGCTGAACAGAAAATATATATTAATACAAAAATAAAAGTTACAGAGAATTTCAAAATGTGTATATATTCCTATTGATGTTAGCTTAAAGTTACCATTTTTGAAATTATTTTATTAAAATATGTGCTGGTGTTCTAACATGCATCAATAACTCTACTTTTTAATTATTACAATAATTTAATGGGAATGAACACTCAATATTAAGATGATTATTTTCTTACCTAATCAATCAAGTTCTCTTCATTCAATGTCCTTAGTATCCTAGCTGTATTTGCACTTATTCCTCATTAGCTTTATTGTAATTCAGTATTTCACTACCTCTCGCCTGCATTAATACAATAGCTTTATAAAGGGAATCCATGTTCTTGTCTTATCACAAGACAACATTTCCTCCATATTTTCATTTTTTCACCACTATAAAATGCAAATCAAATTATATGTCACAAGTAAAGCTCCAGCATGATACACAAGGCCCATAAGCATCTGACTTCCACCATTCATGCACCAATCTCCATGCATACTAAGCCATATACTTTCAAAGACAACTTTGAAAATCTCCAATTATACTTGCAAACCCTCAAACCAACTTGCCTTTTGGAAAGATGAAGCATCTACATAGGCTGCTTCTTCAACTTGTAGTATCCTGACCTCTCTTCTTTACCTGGCTAACTCATCTTCCAAACTGAGCTCTACTATCTGAGACAGAGAGGGGGAAAAAAATCAAGGATAGGTTACATGATCAAATTTACATTATTTATTTATTTTTTTGGTTAATGATGGTTAATGAAGAAGAAGCTAAAACAGTTAGGAGATGATTTCCATCATCCAGGATGCAGCTGGGATTTTTAGAGGAGGACAGTGTCAGGAGCAAAGATGAAACTTCGTAGGGTCGGTCATGTGCCAGTATGAGCACCATGGCATAAAGAATAGAATTTGTGACTTTGACTCTATCGCTTACTAGCTTTATGGTCACAGGAAAGTCATTTTACCTAAGTACCAATTATCTCATCTATTTTACATCAGAATTAAATGAGATCATATGAGTGAAGAGTTAATACAAAGGCCTAGAATATAGCTGATTGTCAAAGGGAGAGATTACCTTTGTAAAGTGTCAAATCTGGTAAGCTTGAGAACAATTTAAGAAGTGGGGAAAATATCAGATACCAGTACAATCTTATAGAAAAAAAATGACTCCCTAAATTCATATGAACTGAAAACATAATGTGGGGAAAAAAAAAAGTTTAGATAATTTCAGCTGTGGGCAAAAGTATAATGGAGTGACAAGGATCTGTAGTCTGTGTGCTGCTCAGACCATGGTCCTAGACTCAGTTCTCACACACTTTCTTGTTGTGGTTATTCTTGAGCAAGTTAATTAATTTCTTGAATTATCAAGTATTTTGGATATAAAGTAAGGCATTTGGACTACATAAAAGAAATATCTCCTCTCATTTTTGAAATGGAACATCTAGATAGTGTGCCCATTTTGTGCATGGCACTCTACAGGGTACTAACCAGATGAGGACCTTTTATTAAATTAACATTCAAAAATATAAATTAGAAATTGGCAACAATCAGAAAAGAGAAGACAACTTCAAATTCTATAATTATTATAAAAAGTACTCTTATCTCTTTTGCAAATACCATATTAGGGTATTTATCTTAATAAAAATATACATAAAAATGTTCATTAGACAAAATGTTGAACTGAGGAATAGGAAAGAACTAATATTTAAAAACAGAAGAGTTGTTATGGAAAGTAGATTTGACTGGATTAGTATGTACTTATTTAAATGAAAAATTATACAGTATGTGTTAGCAAAAAATTAGCATGTTTAAAATAGCAAAATACATATTCTAACTACGCCACATCACGCCCACACTCAAACTGTATTCCCTTTGTTAAGCCTTACCTGACTCCTAATTATGGTTGGTCAATTATAGTTTAGGCTTCCTATAATATAAACTTAATACTTATGACATTTTGTTTCTTTTCAACCTGCCTATCTACTTGAATGGTCCATGTATTACATCTTTACCATTCCAGTCTCAGATTTCAGAAAGTACTCCCTGAGTACAAGTCATTAAAATGGTTGTAAATTTAGTAAACTTTGCTAAAAATAAGTTTTCATATGACCAAATACTTGAAGGAATTAGAGACATGGTTATTATGGCCAGTATTTTTAAATTGTAGAATTTAATTAGCATTTCATAACATTTGTGCAATAAAAGGTAAACAAAATGAGAATACAGCCATTTAGAAAGTCTATTGATTGCTATGGTTTTATTTATATTCATAATATGATCATTAATAGCACTGATGATTTGAAATACATGTTTTCAGATTTATTTTTTAAATAAATGTTTATAATATTCAAATAGCAGAAAAATGATTTTGGGTAAAAAGTACTATGGATTTGATTAAGAAGATTAATTCTTATATTTTAAAACACAACTCATTTCTTCTTTGATTTTAGCTATTAAAATAAGTACTAATTTTTTTCATAAAACTCTCATTGAGTGATTACTCACTTATTTAACAAATATTACCTTCTTTAAAATTTCTCTGATAATCATAGATGTTTTAAAATATTTAATACTCTAAAATCATTTCTAAATATTTAGAAAAGTGAACAGTATTTATAGAGACCTCATTTATCTAAAAACTATTCAGTTTAAAACTGGGAAAACGGGCAAAAGAAACAAATACTCATAAACTCAGACAACAAACTGTGGTGGTTACCAGAAGGAAAAGGAGGTGCATGCTAAACGATAAAGGGGGCTAAATATATAGAGATGGAAAATGATTTGACTTTGGGTGATGGGCACACAGGGCAATACACAGATGATGGATGTATCATAGTATTGTATACTTGAAGCCTATATGATGTTATTGGCCAATGTCACCCCCAACAAATTAATAAAAAACATAATAAAAAATTAAATGGAGGTGCAAAATAAAATTTAAAAAACACTTCAATAAACAAATATTTTCCATAAAACTATTGAAAATATCAAGTATTACTTAAAACAGGTAAGAAAGAATTAAAATTACAAAAGGTTTTTACTCAAATTAATATTCTTTCCTGTTTTTAATAGGAAACTATTATTGTAAAGAAAAAAAATGAGAATGGGGATACAGTTTTTGATAGCTTGATTGAATGATTAATTCATTTCAAAAAGTGAGCTGATTGTTGTAAACCTTTATTCTGGATTTCCAACTGCAATTCAGATTTATTTTTAAAAGCTTCCATGTGTAAATAGATGGTTAATTCATATATTGAGCTGAAGGGAAGTTTTTAAGACAAAATGGATGAGTTTCTAAATAGTTGGTTTGTAAGTTCTTTTTGTTTTTCAAATTACAAGAAAAAGTTTACTTAAAAAGTTTCAGAGATAGTCAAAGTGAGTCAGCTGGGCTTTCAGAAAGCAAGTTACAGAGGCAAAAGAAGGGCCCTGCGAGCATGGGAAGAGAGAAAGGCACAGGTAGGGAGGCTTAGCGGAAGAAGAGGAGGAGCGTGCCTGTTAGTCCATTTTTTAAAAGTCCTCACAAAAACAACCTATTTGATACATTTTTTATGGAGTCATTAAAATTGAAGTCACCATTTTTGTTATAGTGATAAAAATGTCTCTCATCGAAAATGCTCAGGCATTCAACTGAGTTAAGAACATTAGAACCAAGAGACTCATTAAACGTTTCGGCTTCAAGATATAAGACAGCTATAAAATTTGGAAACTTTCCCAATCTTATGTTGTAGACTTGATAGACTGTCTTGTGGTGACTATTTTAAAAAGAACATTAGAAATCTTTAAAAGATTATAATTCTTAGTTGCAATGGAAATTCGAGTTAATTTTAAAAAAGACTTAGAATAACAGTTTAAAGATCATGCAATATCATTCACTCCTGCCTTATTAAAAGATAGACAGAAAATGGGTCTCATTTTGGGTTTTTTTTAGAGTTGAACTTATTTTGTCACTTTTTGGAAGGGATATACAGCAGTGTGTTTTTCCTTGTTTGAGAGTCTTTGAGTTCATTAAGATGACCTATTCATATGAGGCTCAGACACTGCTAGATGTTTCTGCTGAGTGATTCTATTGTTTTTTTTTCCTTTAATTATAGATTCTTTTAGTTGTTAGCATGAACTCTCAAAGAGGTAGTTACAGCCATTTTATTTGTGTTTTCTTCAAAATGAAGCAACACTATTGTTGTCTGTATGTACTGTTAGTGATTACTGATCCTGCAAGTTTGCCTGATAAATGTGAGTAATGGTGGATTGCCCACATAGGTAAAGCCTTTTAGGTTTTGTATAAACCACACACAAGAGAACGATATTGCCAATATAATCACCAGAATCTTTTCATTATGGTGAGGACTGACCTGCAAATAAGAACTAGTTGATATTCTTGAAGTGTTATGAAAACAAAGGAGACAGTTTGCTTGATATGAAAAAACGAAAGCTCCTTAGGGGTGTTCTAATGTAATTCTGTAATTAAAGCTAGAAGAAATTGCTTAAGAAGAAACAAAAGTGGGATTTGCGGGGGAAACAGATCATGGGCAAAATTGCACAAAAGACCAAAGTGAATTTAGAATCTTTTCTTCCAATATAGACTCATCATATTATCAATAAACCCTAAATGCTATGCAGCTCCTTCCAAACACTCAACAAAAAGGTCTGAGTGTTTCTTAACACAAAGATTTTGAAAAATAAAGCTAGATTTGGTACCTCAAAAACAGCACTTAATAATCAACTACTAAGCAAAGATGGGAATAGAGTAATTTTTTTTCTTTGATCTTTCTCTTCTGGCCCAGTTTCCCTTTTCAGTATTTATTCCTGAGAGCACCAGATGGCAAAGGTCTCCCGATACCAAAGTCAGTCCCATCTATCTGTACTGGCCTCTCTGCAGTGAGCGGGAGTAGTTGCACTTATTGGTTGCACCCCTATCCTCCCCTCCATCCTCACTTCCCAACACTCACACCATTTGCACAGTTGGAATACTAGTATTTGAAGCATACAGAGAAAACAAGCACTTTGCCTCAAAGTCACATATACAGCCAAAGACATTGCCAGTGCTAAGAGCCATACTTTTCAAACCTGAAGTCTGAATATATATTTTTTAATTTTGTTCTTTGATGGTGTTGTTTTAATTTTTTTGAAATTATACAATGCTGATTGATTTTGGCTGCTTGACCTCAATTACTGAAATGAGATTTATAAAGCACTTACTTCAAAATTAAATGTTATTTAAAATAAGCCATTTAATTACCAATAAGTAGTTCATCATTTTAACTTAAGAATGACTTTTAGTCTATCTGGTGTGGCTTAGTGGTTGAGCATTGACCTATGAACTAGGAGGTAACTGTTCTATTCCTGGTCAGGGCACATGCCTGGGCTGCAGGCTCAATCCCCAGTGGAAGGCATGCAGGAAGCAGCTGATTAATGATTCTCTCTCATCACTGATATTTCTATCCCTCTCTCCCTCTTCCTTCCTCTCTGAAATCAATAAAAAAAAATATTTTTTAAAAGAATGACTTTTAAATTAACTTCCAAATTAGAATCACATTCCTCCAGGCATGTGTAAAGACAGCTTCAAATAAATGATATGCAGTTTTGTTTCTGTGAAAGGCCAGTGGAGATTTCATTTTCAACTACAATTGCCTTACCTGTATACAAGCAGTCAATAACCACATATTGCCATGGTCGGCAAACTGCGGCTCGCGAGCCACATGCGGCTCTTTGGCCCCTTGAGTGTGGCTCTTCCACAAAATACCACAGCCTGGGCAAGTCTATTTTGAAGAAATGGTGTTAGAAGAAGTTTAAGTTTAAAAAATCTGGCTCTCAAAAGAAATTTCAATCATTGTACTGTAGATATTTGGCTCTGTTGACCAATGAGTTTGCCAACTGCTGACATATTGCATAGGGTTCACAGAATATCAAGATGTTATGACATGTCCTGGAACAACATTCAAGTTCAGGGTAAGGTACGGAAAAAGAAGAAGTAAATAGACTAAAAGTCAAATGAATAATTTTATATAAAAATGTTAATATATACATATAATTGCAAACTTTTATTTATTACTATATGCATGTATTTCTATATGCGTATATTTCTCTGGAAAACATGTGGATTTAGTTTTTTTACTGAAAATCTCTCAACTGTCTATTATATCACCAATACTCCTAACAGTTTAACAGTTTAGTTATAATGCATAATATGCTTCATACTTTTGAAACAAATTTAAAGGAGGAGTGTTAATAGAATAATCTGACAGAGAAGAAGATGATGTGTCAAAATCTAATGGGCTTTTTGAAAGGTAACTGATTCCGATGATGGCCAGTAAAACGCCAAAAGTCCTGGCTAGTGATGCTCAATAGTTAGAGCATCAGACTGTGCACCAAAGTGTTTCAGGTTTGATTCCTGGTCAAAGGCACATACCTGAGTTTTGGGTTCACTCCCCAATCCCAGTTGGGGCACTTGCGGGAGGCAACCAATTGATATATCTCTCTCACATAGATGTCTCTCTCTCTCTCTCTCTCTCTCTCTCTCTCTCTCTCTCTCTCTCTCTTTCCTTTCTTCCCTCCTTTCTTTCCATTCTCTGAAAAGCAATGGAAAAAAAACATTCTCAGGTCAGGATTAACAAAAAAGAAAGAGAGAGAGTAGAAAAAATGAACAAACCTTCATTAACATTATGGAAAAAGTATGACTAAGTAAAGTAGACTACCACTCATATACAATTACAGGGGCACATCAATAGTTAGAGCATCAGACAGCATACCAAAGTGTCTCGGGTTCAATTCCCAGCAATTACAGGCTTTAATTTCATTATCACACTGCACCTATGGAAATTCATGCACTATAGTTTTTCTAGTTATTATTTCTAGAATGTTCCTGAAAATATGCATGTGTATTACTTGCTCTAATGCACATTAGCAAACATTATATTTCACATAGTATATTTCTTATATATACTATGTTTCTTACATATACTTGTACATTTCACTTGACAGGAATCAGGAAGGAAAAATTAAGGTACTTTATAAGAAAGACAAGAGGTGGTGAAGTTTCATGGGTTCCTTTGAGTGATCACATTTATAAGATGGCATAACTAGAGGCACAGATATTGAGGACAATGAGTGAGGGGAGCAAAGACAATGTATCCTACTTTTGAGCACCAAATAGGGAGGAAGAGTCATTCCTACAGCCAATTTCAAGCCAATCTTTTTAAGTAATGTGTTCTCATTTTATCTAAGTAATGTATTACTATTGTCAATCATATTTACATGTTTAGGTTTTTAAGATCAACATTTGTTAAATAACTAAATAAAAGCACTACCAAATAAGTAACTTATGAGAAAATTCAAACAATTGTATCACAATTTCTATTTACAAGATAAGAGGTCAACACTCTGAAGAACTGTTCCCAGATTGGGTTTTAGCCTAACATAAAAGAAAGTGTGTGTGTGTGTGTGTGTGTGTGTGTGTGTGTGTGTGAAATTAATAGTATATAGTGGTTATTCCAGAGGAGAAAAGAATATATCTACAGCATCCAAGGACAAGGTGCCCTATGAAATAGATCCACATTTCCTAGAAGATCTAAAAATATTTTTATAACAATACTAGAAGCCTGGTACATGAAATTTGTGCGGGGGGCGGGGTGTCCCTCAGCCCAACCTGCACTCTCTCCAATCTGGGAACCCTCGAGGGATGTCCGACTGCCCATTTAGGCCCGATCCTGGTGGGATCCTGGTGGGATCGGGCCTAAACAGGCAGCCAGACATCCCTCTCACAATCCAGGACTACTAGTTCCCAACCACTTGCCTGCCTGCCTGCCTGATTGCCCCTAACCACTTCTGCCTGCCAGCCTGATCACCCCCTAACCACTCCCCTGCCATCCTGATCAAGACCTAACTGCTCCCCTGCTAGTCTGACTGCCCCTAATTGCCTTCCCTAACTGCCCTCCCCTGCCAGCCCGGTCACCCCTAACTGCCCTCCTCTGCAGGCCTTATTGCCCCCAACTGCCCTCCCTTGCAGGTCTTATCCCTCCCAACTGCCCTCTCCTGCTGCCTACCTTGTATCCACCTGGGGGTGGCCATCTTGTGTGTTGGAGTGATGGTCAATTTGCATATTACCACTTTATTATATAGGATAATTCTGAAGACTGAGAATTATTATTTGATCAGAAATTCTCTGAAATCATTGCATAGATTTGGCAATTTATAGTAATCCTGGCAAACATTTATCGACAACTGACAAATAGATTGGGGTGAGGGGAAGAGAGGTATACATTTTTTTAAAGATGCCTCCAAAAGTATGGCACAGCAATTGAAGAATTAGGATAGTTTGGGGGGGGGGTTATTTTGAGATAGCTGACTAGTTTCTATGTGTCAGGCATTCAAAAATGTCTAGCAAGAGAAAGGAAGATCTCTCACTAGGCTTGACCTAACTGCCATATGATATGTAAATCAAGAGGAAATTAGCTCAGCCAGTGTGGCTCCATGTTTGAGTGTCTACCTATGAACCAGAAGGTCCCGGTTCAATTCCAGGTCAAGGCACATGCCTGGATTTCAGGCTTGATCCCCAGTAGGGGGCTTGCAGTAGGCAGCTGATCAATGATTCTCCCTCATCATTGATATTTCCATCTCTTTCTCACTCTCCCTTCCTCTCTCTGAAATAAATAAAAAACATATTTGAAAAGAAGAGAAAATTAAATGTTAACTGTTTCCAAAAATAACAGGTGAAGCCATGCAAACAAATGGGAAACAGAAAACATTCTAGTAAGAGTTAATACATGGGGTTCCAAAGTCAGATAGCCCCTTCTTCTTATGCTGGCTCTACCTCTTAATATAAATATCACCTAGGGAAATAACATCTTTAAGCCTCCAGTTTTTCACTCCTAAATGTGAATATTAATTCTAGGCACCTCATTCAAGTGGTTATAAAACTGAAATGGATGAATGAATGTAAGGTGCTATACCGGACTATAAGTGCCTATTAAAATATCATAATGACTGCTAACTTCATTATTCAACTACCTACCCTCTACTAAGAAATAAGAAAAGGATGAAGCCTCAAGGCAAAATATTCTAGTGTTTTTCTACATCAATCATTTCAATAAAAGTAACCATTCAGGAATGTTTAAAAAGGATAATCTGACAAAAAGTGGGAAAAATAGGGGAATATGTTGCTAGAAAATTTACAAGGCAGTGACTGCTTACTGAGATGTAAATAAACATTGCAAAGAGTAGGAAAAATGAATGAGGCTTCTATTGTGGCTCTGGAGAAAAGAGAAATTAAGAACCTATATGATAATAAAATAGTGGGTAAACAAGATGATGTGTAAAGATGAAAATGAATCATCATGTACAATAAATTCCCTATGTTTAGTTTATCATGTGTTCATTGTATATTAGTGATAATATACTCCTTAAAATATGCTTACGATTTTAATTTCTTAACCATATTTATGGAGTATGTAGACTCTCGGCAATAGAAAGAACTACTTTATGATGTTCTATAAAAAGTGAGCATACATATTTATTATGTTGCACAATGATAAAAAAACTGACTTTATTGGTTTTTTTGCTACTTTAAACATATTATAATTTCATATGTCTTTGTAGTTACTTTTAATTAATATAAATCAATTTGTGTGCACTTATAGACATTATTCTTAAAGTCCAATTGTAAATTATTTCTGTTTTCAGTGTAGCATATTAGAATAAATTTTAGGTAAATGTGCTAGCTAACTGAAATATAAATATCTTAATTCATTTCACAGGTTTTTAGTTTGTAATTTGATGTCCTCAAAATACATATGTTACCAATTTAAAGGACAAATTTCGTATTCCTTTCAATGTTTTAAAATAATTTGAATAAGAAAGATTGTTTTATTTACTTTTAATAGATGTTGTCATTAGATTTTTTTTATTGCATCATGGTGAGAACACAACATGAAATCTGTACAATACAGTTTTGTTATGTATAGACAAAATGTTGTGCAGCAGATTTTGAAAGCTTATTCATCTTGCCTAAATGAAATTTTACACTCCATTTTTTCTCCCCTCCAGGCCCTGATAACCATTCTATTCTTTGCTTCTATGGGCATGACTATTTGAGATACATTATATAAGTGAAATCACATAGTATGAGATCTTCTGGTTTATTTCACATAGCATAATGTCTCCAAGCAGAATCTGCCAATATTTAAAAATATTTTTTATTGATTTTATTTATTTCAGAGAGGAAGAGAGAGATAGAAACATCAATGATGAGAGGGAATCATTGATCAGGTGCCTTCTGCATACCCACACTGGGGATTGAGCCCACAACCTGGGCATGTGCCCTGACTGGGAATCGAACCATGCCACCTGGTTCATAGGTCAATGCACAACTACTGAGCTATACCAGCTGGGCAGAATCTGCCAATTCTTACACTGAATTTTACCATGAACTTTTAGCAAAGGTTTTGTTCATTTATTTTTGTTTCCTTTGTTTGGTTATTTGTCTTTTGCCTTCTATTTTAATATTAAGTATATATGTATTTTAAAATATATTTTATATACATATTCTCTTCAATACATATATGTATTGAAGAGAATATGTATATAAAATATATATAATACATATTACATATATAATATTCTATTATATATATATAATAGAATATATATATAGTAACAACTTAAAGTATGAAAAGGGCAAAATGATTTAAACTATACTTAGCTTTTTCAGAAGTGAAAAGGTATGATTAGAGAGACTATAAGAGAATACAATGGATTTGCATAAGAGGTAGACTGAAGGTTATAAGATTCCTAAGTGAGTTAAGTGGTGCCATGATAAAAACAGCAGTTAGAGAGAAAGGGTGTATGTGGGTGACTTGGAATAATAGCTCTTACAATAATAGGATAATTTCAACAGTGATTTCTTAAAATATACATATATATCACAAGTGTAAAAATACCACATACTATGATTATAAAATGACACTATAATCTTGGGAATTTTCATATTTTAAAAAATCAGCTACTTAAAAAGTTAGCTTAAAATAGGAAAACATTCACTAAAAATCTACTCTTGCTGAAATGGAAAGCCTTAAATAGAACAAACAAGGAAACATATTTCAATAAATAAATATACAAACCCAAAGTCAGGATAAAAATAAAAACTCAAAAAGAACACATTTCTAGAGATGGTCTTCTTTTGCTTTTTGCATGATGGTTAAATACAACAGATTCTACTAGCTCAGAATTCTGAAAGTCCAGAGGAAAGAAAGGCAGTTCAGGAAAATCATGAAGCCCCTGGCTCTTTCTAGTCCAACACTGTGGTCCAGTGTTGAGCTTCCTCCTAAGGCTGCTTCTGCCTGCAGTTGTAGGATGGTTTCTGGTGTCAGTTGTTTCCTCAGTTCTGACTGCTGCAAGAAAAGTGGCAAGAGCTTCTCTCAAATTTTTAAAAAATACCCTTCCACCAGTTTTAAAAGCCCAACATAGGTCACATGTTCACTCATAAGGTAGTAGTAGAATGTCAATCAGAAGCCTGCTTAGAGCCAGGTGTCTGAACCAGTTGCTAACAAGACTGGTGGGATTATTTGGACTGACTTAGATTAATCACAGCTAGGATGTGAAGTCTGGGCCAGTAGCCTAAATGGCAAGGCAGTCAGGGAGAGACAAGATGAATTTGAGGAAATCAATTATAATGTCTACCTTTCCTTTCTATGCAGATGTGGCACAATAAATACCTAATACAAACTATTTGAATTTCAGAAATTAATCATTTTATATATACTTTTTAAAATGTACAATATTGTTAAGTACATGTAATATGTAGGCTTAAAATGGTTACAATAGATAGCATTTTTGCCTGATTTTAGCAAAAGATATATTTCTCTGCCCCTTCTAATCCATGTCAAACAAATCAAAGGACAGGTACATAACTTGACATTTAATGATATGGTTGGCTAATTTCATTATGCTCAATGGTCACTTAGACTAGTGATACTTCAAATTCCAAGACAGAGAAGAACATATTCTAGAACTACCTCCCATGGCCATATTATTATGAACCTATTTGTCAGGCTATTAAGTCCAATAAAGTACATACAGTGTTTCTTCTGGCAGATGAGGGACTTGAGGCCTAAAATGCCACATAATTTCTCCAAGTTGACTGAGTTAAGAGAAAAATGCAAGACCATAGTCAGTTCCCTTATCTTTCAATATATGCATTGTAACATGTCTAACAAGATGCTAACATTGGGTGCTTTCTGTCTCAGTTTTGGGAGAGGTCACAAAAGCTGAGAACAAACAAAGGTGATAAGTATCCCAATATTCCACAGTGAAGAGCCATGAATGCTGGACTTGTGACATTAGTGATCTAAACCTATCCAGTGACGTTTGGCCTATCATCCTCTTCCAGGGTAAGAGGTTGGATGTGAACACACAAGCAGAGAGACTTTCCTTTTTGAACGTTGTAGGACAGTTGGGGCATTTTCCCTCTGATATCTCATACAAGAGAGAAGGGATGTGATTACCTCCCTCTCCAGGTAAGTGACAATCATGAGAGGAACTTTTCCTAGGAATTTACCTATGTCACTTAAATGTTATAGAAGTTGAGACAGACACTCGACTGAACTTGGAAAATTCTAAAGGTAAGAAGTATTTTGCCTAGAGACATACAAAGCAGAGAGGTTTATACTTCTAACAATGGTGAGTTAAAAGTACCTATTTCTAGCTGATTAGATGTGAAACCTTGATATCTAACAAGACTGAGTTTAATTTAGTTTATCCAAATATATGACATATCTGGGGGTTGAAAAAAGAGTTATGCATGACAACCCAGAGCAAATGCATTATCTCTGTAATTATGACAGAAACCAATATCTCTGATTATCTTCCAAAATATCTCAAAAGTAAGTTTAGCATATCCACCAATCTCAGAGAACACTAATATCAAAGAACATAAGAACCATGCAAGCCAAGTTGTTCCTCGTCTTTCTTTCCTTTCCAAACTCTAGCCCCAGACTATGTAGGAATCACAAAACAGTGAGTAGAGCAGGAGGGGAAAGAGAAGTGGGAAAATGGGGAAAACTGAGCACAGTTGCCCCACTCTGCCTCACTGCAGTTTCTAGCCTGAAAGAAGACTGAGTTATAGGAAAGGAGAAAATGAAATTAAAATGAGGAATTTGAAAATTATATTAGACTGGCCATTTAATTTCTGAAATCACATTGTTATTATAAATAAAAGATCCTTAAAATAAAAACACTTATGTTATCTAGCAATAACTGAAGAAGTTGTGGGGCTTGCAGAGATTCATCCAAATGAAAGGATAACACAGCCCAGTGTGGGACATTAATAGTTCATTTGTGAGTGCAGCCTGGTGAGCAGTGGGCTTTCAATGTACTGGTACCATATACCAAAATGCTAACAGTACTAGCAACCACCATCTTGTGTTTGAATAAATACCTCCCTATGGCTATAAATGTAGTAAGTGTACTTCTTTGTGCATTGATTAATGAAGCGAAAGAGTTAAAGTTTGGGGATTACATGGACTTGGATGCAAGTCTTTCTGCCCGCATGTTCTAGTTTTATGGTCTTTGATCCATTCACACTTAAGTGTTTTCATTCTTGGTTTCTTCAAGTATAAGTAAGATAAATACGCTTTTCTTTAATGCAGTTTTTCTAAATCACATATGATTTTGTCTCCCAGAGGATATTTGGCACTACCAGGAGATATTTTTAGTTATTACAAGTAGAAGGTGTTACTGTCATCTAGCAGGAAGAGGCCAGGGATGTTGCTAAACACACTGTGATGTACAGAAGTCTCCCATAGCAGCTCATAACCTGCCTCCAAATCACTGTTGCTGAGGCTGAGAGACCTGCTTTTAAGCAATGCCTATCTATATATATAAAAGCCTATCCATATATATACAGCCGACCAGTAGCTATGATACACACTGACCACCAAGGGGCAGACGCTTAACAAAGGAGATGCCAAGCTGCGGTGACTTGGTAGCTGTGGTTCTCAGGTGATGCACCTGGAATCAGAGAGGAGGGAACCCAATTCTGGTGTGCATCAGCAGAGAACCACCCTGTCACAATCCAGAATCCCTCAGGGGATGTCAGAGAGCTGGTTTCAGCCTGATCCCTGCAGGCCAGCCAAGGGACCCCACCGGTGCATGAATCTGTGCACCAGGTTTCTAGCTCTTTGGCTCCCCACTTCAGGTCTGGCTCCCCACCAGCCTCTAGCCCATTGCAGAGGTCGTGGGTCTGGTCGTTACAGAAACTTTTCAACTTGATTAGCTAAATGATGAGATGTGCAGGACCTACTAGCTGCGGCCCCAACATCTGGTGCCTGTGCCAGCCCATCTGCTTAATATTGATTTCCAGTGGAGGCAGTGAATTTTCTGGCTACCACTCTGACCTGGGAAACTGGCTACAGCTTCCCTCCTTCTGGGCGGACAGTAGCACCAGCAGGCAACCTTGGGGAGGGAAGGAGGCAAAGAAGCAGCTAAGGTCAGAAGAAGGAGGTTCCTGCCACCACAGGACTCCACCTGGGTGGAAGAGCCTTTGCGGGAGCCTGACATTGAACAGGGTCCTGCCCTGGGCCAACTGGATTTCAGGTTAAGTAAATCCTGCTTGCTAAATAATTGCATTTTGCAGCTAAATGGCACAAGTCATCAGTTACCACCAAACTTAGGGTAAAGAGAGATGAAAAAAGCGAGATAGATACAGAGAAAAAGTGACATAATTTTGGGAGAAGAGAGAAGGGAGCCTGATTCCAGGGTGCATCACCAGAGAACCGCCCTTTCACAATCTGGGATGCCTTGGGGGATGTCAGAGAGCTGGTTTTGGCCCGATCCCTGCAGGCCAGGCCAAGGGACCCTAGTCTATATGTATATATAAAAGCCTAAGCAACCATTCAACCATTCAACCAGTAGCTATGACAGGCACTGACTATCAGGGGTAGTCACTCAATGCACAGGCATGGAAACATGGAAGAGACTAATGAATCTCAGAGGGAAGGAGGAAGGGGGAGGGAGGGAAGAGTTTAATCAAAGATATTATATGCATACTAGAGGTCTGTTGCGTAGATTTGTGCACCGGCGGGGCCCCTCATCCTGACCTCCAGGGATCAGGCCAAAACCAGCAGTCCAACACCCCCTGAGGGGTCCTGGATTGCGAGAGGGTACAGGTCCGGCCGAGGGACACTACCGGTGCACAAATCTGTGCACCGGACCTCTAGTTAGAGTTATAAAATATATAAAATGTCAACCTCAGGATTTGACACAGAATGGACACTTTATGAAGGCTAATGAAACCCTTAGCATTACACTGACTACAAGTACTGGAAAGTCCAACCTAAATGGCTCAAAAGAATAAGAATTATCAGTTGACAGAAGAGGAATCTGTGGTGAGGAGGGGCTTCAGCAGAGCCGGAGGCTCAGAGGTGTTATCACAGACTCAGATTACTAACTCCCCACAGGTGCACAGTGTTAGGTTTGCTCTAAAGTTTGTCCCCCTCACCACGTACATGCCAGTGAGATTAAAGCTACATTTTGGGGGGTTCACATCCAGTCAGAGAAAGAAAATACAGCTGTAATAGTTCTCCTCATTTTTTTTTTTTTAATACGGAACACTTCACAATTTGTGTGTCATCCTTGATCAGGGGCCATGCTAATTTTCTCTTTGTCATTCCCATTTTAGTATACATGCTGCCAAAGTGAGCACTATAG
This sequence comes from Corynorhinus townsendii, assembly GCA_026230045.1. Lineage (NCBI taxonomy): Eukaryota > Metazoa > Chordata > Mammalia > Chiroptera > Vespertilionidae > Corynorhinus > Corynorhinus townsendii. Next base: position 109,430,752 of record JAPDVU010000001.1, on the reverse strand, counting down.
TTCTCTCTTAAATACAAAAATATTCTGTCCCAAATGTGCCCAGAAAATCTGTCCTCAACATGCATTGACTCATCTAAGCCTACTCTGAGCCATTCCTGGGCCTCAAATGTGTTTACCTTAGGATAACCAAATGGAGAATAATGGAAAGTAGGTGTGGAGTGTGGAGTGGGGAGGACAGGCACAGTGTCCAGAACTGCTAATTATCACCATGCCTATTCTTCATCCTTCTTATTTATAAATATGTACATCTTAAAACACTAACTATAAGCTCAAGATACAGTATCAGAAAAGTATAAGAAAATGCTCACTGATTTCTTGAGATTATGGTTTTTCAGAGTAATAAATATAAGGTAAAAGAGGATATGATTTAGAAAATAAATTAGATTGACAACAAATGTTTGAAAAAATGAGGGGGAATATAAACATTGGGAAGGTAATTTCATCAGAAGAAAGATTCTATTGAGAAGTATAACCTGAAGAAAAGACATTAGAAAGAAAACAAAAGAGGAACATGGAAGAATTGTAAACTCTCTTGTTTATGAAAGAACACAGTCTCCACCTGCAAATTAAGACCAAACCATGATGTGAAGTCTTTTTGTTAAAGGAGGAGGTTAATAAAGACCAAAGAGGCAGGGCTGGAATTCTGATTCCTATGTTATAAACCTAATTTAAAACCCAAGATTAAATCAATTAAACATTCCACATGGTTGGATCAGAATAGAATGTTCTAATGATTCGATACAGAGGAAGGACACTACAAGAAAATATTTTAAATGTCAAAGATCTGGTCTTAGAATTCCTTTTATTTTTAAGAAAACTATTTCAAAATGGTCATGAGGAACCATTTATTTGGGGGAAGCACTAGATTTGAGAGATGTTTTCACTCTTACTTATTTTCCATTTTTTTACATTCTTTAATATAAAATTTCCTTCATTGTGTGGATAAGCTACTTATGACTATGAGGATCATGGAAGTCTGTCTATCTCTATCCTATATAATAAAAGCATAATATGCAAATCGACCAGATGGCGGAATGACTGGTCACTCTGACACGCACTGACCACCAGGAGGCAGACACTCAACGGAGGAGCGCTGTTGAGCCAGAAGCTGGGCTCAAAGCTGGCAAACGCACTGGCAGTGGTGGGAGCCTCTCCTGCCTCTGCTACAGGCGGGTGGTAAGGAGCAAGGGGTCCTGGACTGTGAGGGCCCTGGACTATGAGAGGTTTGTCTGATTGCCAGGGATCAGGCCTAAGTCAGCTGGTGGACATCCCCCCAGGGGTCCCAGAGTGTGAGAGGGTGCAGGCCAGGCTGAGGGACCCCCCCACAACAGTGCATGAGTCTTGTGCACCAGGCCTCTAGTACAGTATATATTTCCTCATCATTATTTCATAAACTCCATTAATTGCCTAGGTTTTGAAGTGTTTGAAGAATATAGGTGGATAATGAAGTGAAATGTTATGGAAAATCATGATAATATTTATATTTGACCAAAAAATTTAAAATACCACTGACGTTTACATGTTAGAAAATAACAAAAGTCTGTCCAATTAAATTCCTATTAGAGAAAAGCACCAACAATCCACTATGGCAACAAAAGACATTTAATCTTAAATGCTAACTAGAAATGGAATAGTTTAGAAATAATAAAGACTATTATTTAAGCAACCATTTTGTATGATAATTATATGTCAAGTATGTTCTGAGCTTTGCAGGTAAACAAACTGATAGGTTGATGTCCTGGTAAAGTTGATTCAATGTAAATCCACAATGAGAGGCATGACCAAATATGTGGACCACCAAAGACAAAGAGAAATAAGCACCTATGTACATACTGTCTATAGTAATGATAATCATGACTCTTAAGACCCTGTTCCACTCCATTCAACAACCCATCCACAGAATAACCATGTTCTTGAATCTTGTTTTCCATTTCTATTGGAACTTTAATTTTGCATGTTTTTGTATTTAATTATAGTTCATTTTCACTGCTGCATAGTATTCCTGTATATATACTTCAATTTACATATTCATTGTTCTGTCAGTGGACATATATATTAATTCTTATATTTTGCTATTGCAAGAAATTTAGCCATGAATACTTATGTCTCCTCATTCACATTAAAAAGAGCTTCTCAGCCCTAACCAGTTTGGCTCAGTGGATAGAGCATCGGCCTGTGGACTGAAGGGTCCCAGGGTCGTTTCCAGTCAAGGGCATGTACCTTGGCTGTGGGCATATCTCCAGTAGGGGGTGTGCAGGAGGCAGCTGATCGATGTTTCTCTCTCATCCAAGTTTCTAACTCTCTATTCCTCTCTGTAAAAAAAATAAATCAATAAAATATATTAAAAAAAAGAGCTTCTCAGCAATACAGCTGAAAGTATTAGGTTATAAGGTGTGGACATTTCAAATTTAAAAGGGAAAAAAGAGTAATGACAAATTGTTTCACAAAGAGATCATACCACGTTCCCTCTTACCAGCAGGCAAAATTACAAATTTTGTTCTATATACTCTAATAACTTGATTTATGTATACTTTGGGGTTTGTCAATACAGTAGATTAAAAACAGTGTTATTGTTTCTTTTTAATTTGTATTCCTCTGAATACCAGTAATATTGAATGTATTTTGATGGGTTTGTTAACTATTCTTATCTTCTCTAGTAGAAAATATTTTATGCCTTTTGCTCATTTTACAGGGTGATTATGGAGATGTTAAGTTGTGTTTAGGATATTTTTCAAATATCCCTCATACTAATCCTTTGTCAGTTATATGTGTTACATATACCTTCAAGTTTGCATTAGTGAAGACAAGTTTATGACTTATCTTTGTAGTTTATGGGATGTTTAGGTTGAAAAAAATCTTAATTTACAGGAGTCAAATTTTTCAATAACTTTCTACATGCTTGCACACTTTCTCTTTATTGTTTATTGTTTGGTTCCATATTAATTGCTTAAATAGTTGTCATTACATCATAAAGATCCACCCATTTCCTTCAAATATATTAAAAGATTTGATTTTGTACACAAATCTTTACTCCAACTGGAACTGATTTGAGATTGCTATAGTCAAAAATTTCAAATAGTTCCAAAAGGATAATCATGTAGATCTCTATTTTCCTTCATTGGAGTCTTTCTTGACTATCTCAGTGACAATGCTACATTGTCTTAATTGCTAATGTTACATGACAATTGTTATTTGATTTAGTCAAGATCTTAAATTGTTCATTTTTTAAATATGTAATGGCTCTTCTTCATCCTTTTGGTTCTATATTAATTTAATAAATGTCAAGTTTCACAGAAAAACATAATTTTGTTTAGAATAACATTTAATTTACAGATCAATTTTATAAGAAGGAATCCAGTAATAAAACTATTACAAAACATTTTTCTTGGAAAATTTTTAATCCCTTCTTGAAAGACATTAGATGATATAAAAAGTAGAGATATCCCTGGTTGATAGATATAATAAGACTTCTTTGACAAATATTCTCATGTTTCTCAATATATCCTGCATAATCCCCATATTTGGTTCCATGGTCTACTGTGTAGTTTCTTCAGTTCCTTAACTTTACCAATTCTTTATTTTATTATCTCTAATTGATGTTAATTGGATGATACATTTCAACATTATTTTTCATTTTTGAAGTTTCATTTGGTTATTTTCTTAATTTGTTTGGCCACCTTTCATAGTCTCCTCTTCCTAAAACTTATTTTGAATCACACATACACATACAAGCACACATACACACACAGACATATACTAACAGATACATACACACACATACACTCACACACATACTGGTTTTCCATTCCTGAAATCGTTCTAAAACCTGAAAACACTGGCAGTCTGACTTTGTTTCCATACTTCAGCTTGGTCTTATTGTCTCATTATAGTGCTTTTCCCTTATATTTTTTAATGCTCCAATTGTCTATTAATAACAACTTACTTGAATCTTGTATTTAAGGAGAGTTTCTTTAGAGAAACTATGATTGCTTCTGCCAGCTCTCTGTCAGCACTAAAAATCAGAAATAAATTTAAAAACAGTTTACACCTTACAATTGCTTGGAACCAAAAGTACAATAACATTTAGGTCACAAATCTAATCCATATATCAGTTTGAGGTTTTGAATTCTTAGGAGACTATCTACTCTAATACTCCCCGTAGCCCCAGTGCTAAATTCGAAGCAGAAAAGCCTGCTTATTTTCCTGTCTGTGTGGAGCCTCTTTCTTCTCTCACTGACTAAACATGTCACGCTCCAGGACATTGGCTTTAATAGGCATCCCCCCGCGTGTCACCAGCTTTGTATGTGTGGTGGCTTTGTCGCCTTTCTCCTGTAATTATGCACTCACCCGAAAAATGAAACCTTAAAATCACGCCAGAAGCAAATAACGAGTTTGTAAAGTGCTTCTCTCTCTCTATGTTGCTATTTTCAGTTTTTGTTTTTGTTTTTGCTTCAGTTAATATGTATTATTTTTCTGTGAGGTCTGTGTGTGCATGTGTATGCGTGTGAGAGATATTTAGGACTTTTTGTTTAAACTAAAATATTTGTTCAGGATATCTGGTCTTTCTTTCAGACAGAGAGAAGCTCATCATCAAAATTTAAATATATATTTCCAAATTGTTAGTTTTTAGTGATTTTCATAATGAAGATTCTTTAATTATAAAGAATTAGATAAAAGTAAAAATCAAATAAAAGTGAGTTTTATGTTATACTTGTTTCTTAATAGTTATAACAAAGCGAACTGTTACTTTCATAAAACAGTGTCTTATGCTGTTATTCTAAGCACATTTGCACTAATAGGAAACTCTCTACTGAGTACCTATATTTGACAAAATATAACCACATTGGCTATATCAAAAAAAGTTTCCAAAAATTTATACTAAATGCTTTCTAAGACTTGCTCTGATATAATATTCATAACCCACGATGCAGGAATATGCCATTAATTAAATTGCATTAATTTGAGACTCTTTCAGAATGTTTCTAAAGTAAAGTTCTTGGTCAGGATCTACAATTATTTCATACATTAATGTTGACAGTAATGTCCTATACTTCTACATTCATATAGTTTCAAATTGGAGCACAGAGATTACTCATCTAATGTATTTATATCATTGCTTTAAAAATGTCTTGCCAAAACAACAACTATGTATTCATCATGATATTTGAGTTTAGAATAGTGTAAAATTTCAGTTAATCTATCTCAGAGGGAGAAATTAGAACTTAGATCCTGGCATTCAATATTATGGTTTATTCATTTTGTCTCACTTTTAAAAATATTTATATATTTGTATTGATTTTAGAGAGGAAGGAGAGGGAGAGAGAGATAGAAACATCAATTATGAGAGATAATCATTGATCAGCTGCCTCCTGCAAGCCCCAAACTGGGGATCGAACCCACAAATACCGCATGTGCCCTAACAGGGAATTGAACTGTGACCTCCTGGTTCATAGGTCTATGCTCAACCACTGAACAACACCAGATGGGCTCACTTTTTGTTTTTTTTGGTTATTGTTTGTTTCTTCAGGTATGCTTACACGTAGTGATAAAGTCACTTATTAGGTTAGAATACATTACATGTTCATTTATATCTTTATATTGGGGTAAAATTTACATTTTATATATAGGCAAAATTTAGACAAATCTGCTTAATATTTCTAATTTAAAGCTAAAATGTTTTTATTCTCCTTTAAGTTTCCCATTTTGAGTTTTGTGGATATATATTTCTAACATGATAATTCAATTCCAAACAAGTATACAGTAAAGAAAGATTGATAGCCTATAGTGACATTTTTCACATACAAAAAGAAATTCACTACCATAGTTAATGCTACAAGAAGACTGGTAGGTGATATCTTTAATAAGCATAAAACACTTATTTTACACATTTAAAAAACTATGTAAAGGAAAATATGAGAAGTAGAATTCAGAGACAGCAAATTCAATATGTGAATTATTTTCCTATCAATACATATATAAGCCATTGTAAAGAATAAAAAGTGATCTCAAATTTTAGTCCTCAGAAACCCAGTGGGATTCCAGGTCTGGGTCTAAATATATACCTGAGGAATCTGGGTCATCTAATTTAACCGATTAGAAAGTAAAACTACTGAGTTCTAATTGAAAGGATTTCAGAAGTACGGTAACTAAAGGAGCTTTAGTAACCAAATTGGGGTAAGAAACATAGTGGTACTCAATAAGCAATAAATTCAACCAATAAAAACATATTGATTTAGGTTCTGAGGTTGCCAGTAAATTGACATATTTTGAAACATCTAAATAAATAAAAAGATTCAAGCATCTATCTTGCTTTTCCTCTACAGAAACTACAGGGGTGGGCAAAAGTAGGTTTGCAGTTGTAGATACACAACACAGAATTTATCCTTGTATTATTATTTATTAATTATTGCATTATTTATTTGCATTACAACTGTACACCTAATTTTGCCCACTCCTGTGTAACTAAATGTAAAAGATAGATAATAAGAGTAAGTTTTACTTCCTAGAACATTTTCAGCTAATCTATATATATAAAAGCCTAAGTGACTGAAGGACCAAACAACTGGTTGACTGGTTGCTATGACATGCACTAACCACCAGGAGGCAGACACTCAATGCAGGAGCTGTCCCCTCATGGTCAGTGCACTCTTACAGCCAACCTGCCATGGCCCCGATTGGTGGTCAGGCCAAGGGATCCCACCAGTGCATGAATTTGCGCACCAGGATTCTAGTAGGTAAATAATGGTAAACCTTGAATATCACCACTTCATAAATCCTAATGAAATAATGAAGCTCAATGATGATCAACAAATCACTGAATAGAAGATCTTGGTTAGAAAACACCAATCATAAAAGAACTTTATAAAGCAAATATGGAAATTTGAATACTAATTAAATTTTTATTATGTAAAGAAACTAATGCTATTTTTAGGAGTGACAATAGTAATGTATTTATTAAAAGTTTATTAAAACTTTTATCAATACAAGCTCAAACATTTATGGATCAAATAATTGATGTTGAGGTTTGTTTTTAAATAAGTGAGGTAGTAGAAAGAGATTAGGCAAATGAATGAAATAAGATTAGCCATTTTGGTGATAATTAATATTAGTGAGTAATGTCTGCTTAGGGGTTTATTATATCGTTACTTCTACTTTGTAAAATGTCTACTTGAAGTTTCCTATAATAAAGATAATAACATTATTTAAAACTAATTCAATATGATCCCTATTAAGGTTCTTTATCCCTGAAATGACAACTTTATTAACAGTGAAAAACAAGTGCAAATATGTCAAAATTGGTTTTGATAATTAGTTAACTCTATAATTTGTTTTGGTTTTTATATATTTCATATTATTTCTTGCTCAAAACAGTTAGCCCATGTGATATTTAAATATCAGCAGGTGCTTAGTTTTTAACACCCATAAATTAGGTGAAGAGCCACCCAATTAGTCATTCAAGAGCCAGCAATCTCTTCTGAAGAAGGACAGACAGTGATATTTTCCATTTTGTGGCAATAAAATCTCTGTCACAACTACTCAACCCTTCTAAAATAGCACAAAAGCAGTCATAGATGACACACAGATGACTGGACATGGTCATCTGTCAATAAACTTGGTTTACAAAAACAAGGAGTGAGCTGGGTTTGGCCCATGCAGTTCAGTTTTCCAAAAACTAAAAATTATTACTGCAAATCAGCAAATAGTGCTAACAAAAGAACAGGAAATAAATAAGAAGTTTGGGAATTGATGTCACTCTGTATAAAAATAGAATAAATGTCAGGGATGGTATTTTAATTCAGTAAGGAAGAGTTGACAAATGTCATCATTTAAATCAATAATGGTAACATATCTAGTATCCATCAAGAAAAAGGACAATTAGACCCATAACCATATTGTTTACAAAAGTATGTACAGAATGGTTGAAATTTAAGTAAGCCGAATCAAGCAATAATTACCTTAGAAAACCTTCATGTGATCATGTGCATTCAATGATTTGGGAAGAGTTCCTACTCAACACAGAAAGCTTAGGGGAAAAGGACATCTTTGGCTATATAAAAATTAAAACTTTCATGCAGTAAAATATTTCATAAATAAAGTTATTAGACACATGATACACTTGGACTAATATTTGCAAGGTAGCAGGAAGTACATACAATTTAATAGAAATGACAATCCAATGGAAATATAGGAAAGGATATGGATGGCACTGAGTGCCTGTGGTATCCTATCATATATTCTTGTCTTCTTTGTTTGTAACAGAAACCTGCTTTTTAGTCAGCCATTCTGCCAAAAATTTAAAATACTACATTTAACAAATTATACTGTAACTATGTGCAGCAGTATCTACCTTCTAGCCAGTGTCATACAGACAGGAAAAACAAATATGTGCATTTGAGGATGATTTATTTTAAAGAGAGGGAACACTTAACTCCTTTTCTTCCTGCTTCCAAGTGTCTGGAAATTAATGAGTGAAATTCCAGCCTGTGCTAGTGCCCCAAGTAGAATACACTAGCATGGCAGAGCACACAGTGGTCCCAGAACCCAGGGCACAGCAGAAAGCCACTAATACTTTCACTGCCTACTGCTATATCTCTTTTATAACAAACAGAATCAAACTTCTATATAGTTAGAGGTACTATTATGTTGAATGTTTTATTTACTGCAACTGAATCTAGCTCAAATCAACAATAAGAAAACAATTCACAAAAAAACCAAAATGAACAGCCAATAAATACATGAAAAGATGGTCAAACTCAAATTAACAGTGAGATATTAGATGATATGCATCAACTTGATAATAACAGCAGTTGACTTAGATATGAGGGGATACTCACACATTGCCAGAGGATAGTGGATTTTGATAGCCTTTTTAGAAACCAAATGGATAACATTAACAGAACCTTTGACTCAAAAAGTTCTTCCTGGGAAGTCATCCATTCAAAAAAATTAATAATTTAAAGATTTAAGGGTAAAGTACAGGTTCTTTGTTAAAGTATGGTTGTAGCGGTAAAAATCAGTAGAAACAATGTAAGTGAAAACAATGGATATAAGGAATAAATTATTACCAGAGTAATTGTGAAGGAATTTGAGAAATAAACTGGAGACACACTATTTGACATGACAGGACTTCTATAAGGTATGTTTAAATAATGAGTTATAGACCATAAACTCAGGCTTATAAGTTAACAGTGATAACATATATGTATTTAATTTACAGAGTTTTGGTATGTTTGATAGATAAAAAAAAAACATTTGTTTTGCAGAATACGGAAAAAGATACATGTATAGCCTGTACAAGTATAATTTATTATAAATATGTAAACCCTACATATAAGCATATATGTGATATACTAAAGGCCTGGTGCATGAATTCATGCACCAGTGGGGTCCCTTGGCCTGACCTTTGGGATCGGGTCAAAATCGGCTCTCTGACATCCCCTGAGGGGTCCCAGATTGCAAGAGTCCAGGCCAAGGGACCCCAGTGGTGCAAGATAAGGGATGGGGAGAAATGCGGGAGGTTGGTCAGCAGGGGATGGATTGCAGGAGGGCTCCAGGGTGTGTCCGGCCCATCTTGCTCAGTCTTGATCTGCCAGACCCAGCCACAAGCTAAACTACCAGTCAAAGCGTCTGCCCCTGGTGGTCAGGGCACATCATAGCAAGTGGTTGAGTGGCCTTAGCATATCATTAGCACAGTATGCTTTGATTGGTTGAAGGCCAAACCAGTTGACCAGACACTTAGCATATTAGGTTTTTATTATATAGGATGAACACAATGAGACATTAGGTAAATTATTGCAGTCTAATGTGAAGTAGAGCTAAGCAAAGAAGAAAAAAATATTACACTACTCAGAAAAGGGTCTATACAATGGCTTATCTAATACTGTCATTGTTAGGTCTGTGTGTGTGAAAAAATGAGGTTGAAATAATTACCAAAACACTAATAGCTATTTCAGAATGATCACTAAAGACATTTTGTGATGCAAAATAATATGTATTATTTTTATGTGAGGTCTTAAACCTCAAATTGTTTTAGTTTCATTACTAAACTACTACAAAATTACCTTAGTGCCCTAGACAGTTTGGCTCAGTGGTAAGAGCGTTGACCCTTGGACTGAAGAGTTTTGGGTTTGATTCCAGTCAAGATTAAGGGCATATATTTTGGTTGCAGGCTCAATCCTGGGATTCCCCCGACCCCCACCCATCGGGGCGCACGTGCAAGAGGCAATCAATGGATGTGTCTCTCTCAAATTGATGTGTCTCTCCCCCTCCCTTCCACTCTCTCTAAAAATCAATGGAAAAAATATCCTCTGTAGAGTATTCCCAACCACAACAAAATTTACCTTAGTAACATCAAGAATTTTCACAATCAAGAATTAGATACTTTGAGAACTGGAAGTTATGGTGACATCAATATTTATGTGACATTAGTATCTTTGCAGTCTCCAAAAAGCAATGGAAGCCATAGTTGCTGCTTAGTGTGGTGTGTTACACTGTTTTGTCCTTTGGATATTTATTTATTTATATTAATATTTTATTTGAGGCTCATTTGCAATTATATTAGTTAATTTATAAGAAAAATTGTTACTTTCTCCTTTCAAAAAAGATACATTTTTCAAATGTATAATTTTAGTACTTTAAAATGCTTCTACAAACAAACAAGTGAACTAGTCAAACCACGTAATAACTTATCCTTATAAGTAATGGATGATTCATACAGCTGACTGCCCTGCATATTATCACTTCAACAAAGTATATCTCACATCTAGCCTTCATTCTTTGACAGCACTTGAGTCATAAGCAGATAAAGCCAGAAACCTAATTACTTACAATAAGCTTATTTCAACCGGCATGTATCATATAGTTCAGCTAATATGTAACTTCTGTATTTCTTCTCCCAAAATACTTTTAGAAGAATATTTATTCCCTGTTGTGTACATAGCCAAAGAACTAACTAATAGGAAAGTTTGTGATCCCTCACACAATTAGATTTGGTGGCTACTTGATTTAAAAATCAGCTGAGAAAGTGAGTTGTTAGAAGAAAACTTATCTTACATATTTACATTTTGCAAACCTAGGAAACAAGCTGACAAATTAATAATTAATTCCTTTTTAAAAAAAGTAAAAATTATAAGAAACATCCTTAGCAACTGATAAAATGGATAACAATATATTTTGGACAATAGGATAAGGAAAATTGTGTCAAATATAACAAGTCTAGAAAGTTGAAGTGAAATTCTCATTGGAGCTAGGTACAACATGGTGTCAGATATAAAGTACTGAGGAGATGAGACAATGGGTGCAGCAATAAGGGGAGAGAGGGAAACCATGTGGCTGCTCTGAAAATTCTAAATAATTCCCAAATCTACAGCTGTGGCTGACATCTAAAGATGTCCTCCAACTAAAGAGAATAAAAGGACACTCTTCATTAAATTCAGAGCAATACAAGCCAGTGGGCACTTGGAAAGATCTATATTGTCCAATGTTGTCTCACAGATTTTATTTTAATTTATTGTTTTTCATTCACTTCTTATGGAGATAAATCTTCTTGAACCCAGAATCTATATGGTCATATTCTCCTGGTAGAAAATTTTAGGGTAAATAATGGAGCTAACTAGATTGGAATGATAAGCAAATCAGACAAAATTATTTATTTATTTTTAATTTAATAAATCTTTATTTTTCAGATTATTACAATTGTTCCTCTTTTTTCCCCATAGTTGCCCACCCCCAGTTCCCACCCCACCCTCTGCCCTTATCCCACCCCCCACTGTCCTCATCCATAGGTGTACAATTTTTGTCCAGTCTCTTCCCACACACCCCATATCCCTTCCCCCCCACAGGAATTGTCAGTCCCTTTCTATGCCCATGATTCTATTATATTCACCAGTTTATTCTATTCACTTGATTTTTAGATTCACTTGTTGATAGATATGAATTTGTTGTTCATAATTTTTATCTTTACCTTTTTCTTCTTCTTCATCTTCTTAAAGAATACCTTTCAGCATTTCATATAATACTGGTTTGGCGGTAATGAGCGCCTTTAGCTTTTTCTTATGTGTGAAGCTCTTTATCTGACCTTCAATTCTGAATGATAGCTTTGCTGGGTAGAGTAATCTTGGTTGTAGGTTCTTGTTATTCATCACTGTGAATATTTCTTGCCACTCCCTTCTGGCCTGCTTAGTTTCTGTTGAGAAATCAGCTGACAGTCATATAGGTACTCCCTTGTAGGTAATTAACTGTTTTTCTCTTGCTGCTTTTGAATATTCTCTTTGTCTTTTGCCCTTGGCATTTTAATTATGATGTGTCTTGGTGTGGTCCTCTTTGGATTCCTTTTGTTTGGAGCTCTCTGTGCTTCCTGGACTTTAAGTTTATTTCTTTCACCAGGTGGGGGAAGTTTTCTGTCATTATTTCTTCAAATAGATTTTCAGTATCTTGCTCTCTCTCTTCTTCTGGCACCCCCATAATTCTGATGTTGGTTTGCTTGAAGTTGTCCCAGAAGCTCCTTACACTTTCTTCATATTTTTGGGATTCTTTTTGCTTTTCTGGTTGAGTGTTTTTTGCTTCTTTGTATTTCAAATCTTTGACTTGATTCTTGCGATCCTCTTGTCTGCTGTTGGATCTCTGTATATTATTTTTTATTTCAGTCATTGTATGCTTAATTTCTAGTTGGTCCTTCTTCATATTCTTGAGGGTCTCACTAAATTTACCAGCCTTTTCTAGGAAATTCTTGAAAAACCTTATAACCGTGGTTTTGAACTCTATATCCAGTAGTTTGCTTTCCTCCATTTCTTTCATTTGTGACCTGTTTCTTTGTCTCCGCATTTTGGCTGCTTCCCTGAGTTGATAGAGTGGCTTTGTGTGCTAGGTGTCCTATAGGGCCCAGTGGCTCAGCCTCCCCAGTTTCCTGAGGTGGACACTTTTGGTGTACCCCTTTGTGGGCTGTGTGCACAGTCTTGTTGTAGTTAAGCCTTGATTGTTGTTGGTATCACTGGGTGAAATTGACCTCCAGGCCAAGTGGCTGTGAAGATCAGCTGTGTCTATGCTGGGAGGACTTCTGTGCTGGAGACACCCTTATGAGACAAGACTTGCAAAAGCCTCTGTGCTCAGCTTGGATGGGGCAGAGTCTCAGGGTGGAGCAGACAACATTGGTTTCCCATCAGCCCTGCCCTAATAGGCCCCAGTGTCTCAGTGTCCCGTGGTAACCACTGCAAGCACCTCTGAGAGAAAGCCACCCTCAAGTTCTACCCACTGCCAGACATTCCAGTTTCTCCCTAAATGAGTCTGGGACCCTAGAGTCTCGCTCAAAACTGGAGTTCAGCGCAGTCAGGAGCTTTTGTCTCCCTCCCGCTTGAGAAAGCCAGCCACGCACTCAGGTACTAGTCCTTTCCACGCACACGTCTCAGTAATTCTGCCTTCTGCAGCTCCTTTGAGTCTCAGTGTGCTTTTCCCTTTCCTTCTAGTGGTAGTATTTCCACTCAGCCAGCCTTCCTATGGTTCTGGATGATGTCCATTTTGTCTCTATTTGTAGTTTTGAAATTGTTGTGTGAGGCAGCAGTTTAGGTGTTTACCTATGCTGCCATCATGGTTTTCCCACAATTATTTTTAAGAGCCTTTCCATCCTTATGCTGTCTTTCACACTGGAATTATGAGCATTAAGCCCTATTAAAAGATGAATTTTCCCCAAAAAAGTCATACTAAAAACATAAAAAGATAAGTGATTTCCCCCCAGTAATACTGGTACAATACAGAATTTAGGAAACAATTCAACTTTACAATAAGACAGTCCCCACACAAGCTAGCACCAGGTAGGTGGCAATACTTTGCAGGCTTGAGCAAGATTCTCCACAAGGCTGCATACGCTCTGAATCAGTGGGCATGTATTAGTTTCTAATGTATGGTTGTTTTTCTCTAGTAGCCAGGATTCATGGGTGCAGGAATCAGGGTGTGGAAATGGCAGTGGCACCACTCACTGTTAACCCTCTTGACCCACTGGCAATGTTTTTATTCCTGTTCCCATGAATTTATACTCTGCTGGCCTAGAGATCTTAGTTCCAGAGAGAGGAATGCTTTCCACCAGGACATGGTCATCAGCTGCTAAAATATTCACTGCTAGTATTAGTGGAGAGAAATTATGTGCCTGAATGTAAGGTCCATAAGGGAAATGAATGCAACACGATTATAGTAATCAGTAATTACAGAACATTGTAGTTCATTATTAATAACTAGAGGCCCAGAGCACAAATTTGTGCATGGGTTGGATCCAGCTGGCCCAGCCCCAATCAGGGTAGATCGGGTCTGGGCCTGTTGGAGGAGGAGATGGCAGGAGGTTAGCCGGCCAGCCCACCCCAATTGGGGCCCAATCAGGGCTGGGCCAGCTGGGGGGAGGGGCCATGGGCGATTGGCTGGTGGAACCTGCCCCTGATTGGGGTTGGGAGGCCAATTGGGAGCAGGGCCAGCCATGGGGAGGGGCTGTGGGCAGTGGGCTGGCCTTGCCTCCAAATGGGGTGAGGGGTGCCAATCGGGAGCCAGTGTCCTGGGGGAGGGGCCATGGGTGGTAGGTCAGCCAGCACTGCCCCTTATGGGGTGGGGTGGTGATCAGGGATAGGGCCAGCCAGGGGGAGGGGCTGCAGGCCAATCAGGAGGAGATGGCAGAACCCTGACTAATACACATCGGGGGTAGGGCTGGCCAGGTGGAGGGGCTGCAGGAGTTTGGCCGGCCAGTCCCATCCCCTATTGGCTGGGGGGAAGGGCAGGAGGTGGTGTTTAGCTGGCTGACTCTGCCCTTGATTGGGTGGGAGATTCTGATCAGGGGCAGGTCAGCTGGTGGAGGGGCCATGGGAGTTTTGCCAGTGGCCCCATCCCCTGATCAGGCTGGTTCGCTGGCCACACTGGGTGTCATAGTAACCAGTTGTTCCTGTCACTATGGCGTTCTGGTCGCTGACTTTTTATGTATATAGATTATGTATAACAGGATATGGTAAAAATTAGGTGTGTCTGTGAAATTGTTTCTGGATCAGATTAGCATTTGAATTGGTAAACTGAGTAAAGCAAATGACCCTCCCCAGTGTGGGTGGGCTTTGGCCAATCTGTTGATAGCCCAAATAAAACAAAACTGTGGAGGAAAAGCAATTTCCATCTCTTTGTTTGAACTGAGACATCCATCTTCTCCTGCCCTCAGACATTGGCGCTCCTGATTCCTGGGATTTCAGAATCAAATATAGACTTACACCATCAGCCCCCAGTTCTCAGGCCTCTGGACTCACTGAATTACATCAGCAGCTTTCCTGGTTCTTAGCTTGCAGTTGACAGATCTTAGGACTTAGGTTTCCATAACCATGTGAACCAATTCCTGTATTTCTCCTCTTATACACATTTATATACCCTTTTGGTTCTGTTTTTCTGGAGAACCCTGACTAATACACAATTGGATCTTAAAAATAGACTGACCTGATGACAGATAAAAAAATCAGAGCTTGCACTGGTCAGTTTTACTCAATGGGTAGAGCATCAGTCCCTGGACTGAAGGGTCTCAGGTTTGATTCCCAAAAAAAGGCATGTACCTGGGTTTCCGGTTCCATCACTGGCCCAGCAGGAGTGAGAGGAAAGCCACCAGTCGATGTGTCTCTTTCACATCCATGTTTCTCTCTCTCTCCCTCCTTCCTCCCTTGTACCCTCTCTAAAGATTAATGGGAAAAATAGCCTCGGTGAGGATTAAAAAATAAATCAAAGCTTTAATTATCTAATGTGCCAGGACATCAGATTGGAAAATGTTTCAGTTGTGAACAAGAAAGTACTTCTGAATACAAGATTAAGGAGCACAAAAATTACCTCAAATTCACTTAAACAGAATCCCAACCTGGCTATCTAAACCATTTGGAGGTGGGCTGCTAGAAATACTCTCCTAATATGAAAATGGGCGCCAGGCCTTATAGTTGCCTGGATCAGGAAGGTGAGGGATAAAAGAAATTACTTTCCATGAAGAGGCAGTTCTAAGTGCATCACTATGGTGAAAAGTTAGCCTCTTCTAGTTCAGATGGCACCCATCTAGTTCTCAAGTCCAAATATACTGATTATATACTGATTACAATATCAACTAGAAATGCATTACCTAATAGGTCAACTTGATGCCAAAATACCTACTAAAATATTACTCTCAATTTGGTGAATGCCTCTCAGCACCCTGTGCTATAGGACCCATTCATGTGACATGTAGCCTTGGAAATGAACTATCTGCTGTCCCATTTTACCACATCCGTGTCAATCACCTACAGCCAGACTTTAATGACCACTATGTAAATGGCTAACTAAACATATAAGAAGAAGTCACATCTTACCTGAAAAATAATGTAGCTTATATATATATATATATATATATATATATATATATATATATATAATTATATAGCTCATATATATATAATTTTAATTCAGAGTGGAAGGGTGAGGTGGAGAGAGATAGAAGCATCACTAATGAGAGACTCAGTGATTGGCTGCCTCCTGCATGCCCACCTACTGGGGATTGAGCTTTCAACCTAGGCATGTGCCCTGACCAGGACCAGACCTCCTGATTCATAGGTCAACTAGAGGCCCACTGTACGAAACTCATGCAAGAGTAGGCCTTCCTTCCCCTGACTGCCGACACTGGCTTCCTTCTGGCACCTGGGACCCGGGCTTCTCTTTAGCCACCAGCAGGCACCCAGGCCTCACTTTGGCCCCAGCTTCATCCAGAAGGATGTCCAGAATGACGTCCAGTATAATTAGCATATGACTCTTTTATTATTATAGATGCTCAACCCTGACACTGGCAGGGCCAATGTAGCTCTTTAAAATTATATAAAGTATTCTTAATTCCAATAAATTCCTAATTGTGGAAGCCATCTAGTTCCAGGGGTAAAGCATGAAATATTTAAATATTTTAAAATAAAATAAGTATTTCTAGGAGAATTAAATTTGGAAACACTTAACTTTCTACATATAATGAAAGACAAGAAATATATTCAATCCCTTATTATCCTGGAGAAGAAAGTAATGTCATCATCAACACTTAGGCTAACTAAAAATATAGGCAAACACAGAAAAGGGAAGAAAAATGAGTTTGTCCCCAGGAGAGTAACATTTAAAAATGCAGCAGTTTTCATATATTAAAATATTTAAAATATGTGCATTCCCTTCTGGCCCCAGAGAATGGATTGGTATCAACGATCCACACTTAAATATTTCATGGCTATGCAAAAGGGAGTTAGTTTCAATTCAGCTGTCTTCCTTTTCTCCTGTTTCAGATAAAAGACTTGCAATCGAACAGAGGATAAAGCACTTCAATGCGAAGGACATTTTAAATTGATACAGAGTTTTAATTCAGGTAAGAGTTGAATATTCTGAAAAGTCAAAGAAGGACTTAGATGTTGTATGCAGCATTTATTGCAAGGTAGAGAATTAGTACCTCCCATTTAAATTAAGAAACCAAATTACATGAAGAGCAAAATCCACCAAATGAATAAAACATACACTATCATAGAGTGGTTTAAGAAAAAGTCATAATAATCTTGATAAAACATTTTGACATTTATTGTACTACCCAGCATTATCACATTTGGAGAAGGATGTGTGTTGATTTCCAAAGGGTTTTACCATGAAATGATCATCAAATCTGGAGCATTTTGCCCAGTGTGGCTCAGTGAAAAGAGCACCAGCCCAGGCACAAGTACAATTCCCAAAGGCAAGTTCCTGAGTTGCAGGTTTGATCCCCACCTCGGTCAGGGCAATCAATGTGTCTCTCTCACAGCAATCTCTCTCTCTCTCTCTCTCTCTCTCTCTCTCTCTCTCTCTCTCTCTCTCTCTCTCTCTCTCTCTCTCTCTCCCCCCCCCCACTTCCCTCCTTTCCACTCTCCCTAAAAATCAATGGAACAATGGGAAAAAATCCTCGGATGAGGATTAACAAAAGCAAATCAGGAGCATTTACTCTGATAAATGTACATAATATCCAAGACAAATATTTATTAATAGCCATTCTCCCACAGGAAAGAAAACAAAAAGCAAAAATTGCTGTGTGTTGCAGCCCTTTTAAAAAAAACACTTTAGCTGGGTTTAGACATGTTCAAAGAACATTCTTACTGTCACTGCTCTGAAGGCCACTCTGTTTAATGAAAGAAATGCACTCAAAAAGAAAACTGGGCCCTAACCGGTTTGGCTCAGTGGATAGAGCATAGGCCTGCGGACTCAAGGGTCCCAGGTTCAATTCCAGTCAAGGGCATGTACCCTGGTTGCGGGCACATCCCCAGTAGGGGGTGTGCAAGAAGCAGCTGATCAATGTTTCTCTCTCATCGATGTTTCTTACTCTCTATCCCTCTCCCTTCCTCTCTGTAGAAAAAAAAAATCAATAAATATATTAAAAAACAAACAAACAAACAACAACAACAAAAAAAACTGGTCATCCTGGCTAGTGTGGCTCAGTGTGTGAGTGTCAACCCATAACCAGGATGTCAGGGCACAAGCCCAGGTTTCAGGTTCAATCTTGTTGGGGTGCATGCAGGAGGCAGCTGATCCATGCTTCTCTCTCATCATTGATGTTTCTATCCTTCTCTCCCTCTCCCTTCCTTTCTGTGAAATCAATAAAAAACACATTAAAAAAAAAAAAGAGAAATCAGGTCAAATAGACTGCAATAATTAGTGTTTTATAATAAGCAGACAAAAATGTTTTATTTCATGGGCCTGGAGAATAATTTGATTGTTCAAGATGAAAAAAAAAGGAGGTGGGGGATAAGATCTATTAGTTTGTAGAAAAATTTTCTTCCAAAAATGAGCCATTTTTGAGGCAACCATTAATTATCCTATCTAATAAAAGAGTAATATGCAGGTTGACCATCACTCCAACACAAAAGATGGCTGTCCCCATGTGGTCAAAGATGGCTGCCCCCATGTGGACACAAGATGGCCACCACAAGATGGCCAGCAGGGGAGGGCAGTTGGGAGGGACCAGGCCTGCAAGAGAGGGCAGTTGGAGATGATCAAGCCTGCAGGGGAGGGCAGTCAGGGGTGATCAGGCCGGCAGAGGAGGGAAGTTGAGGGCGACCGGGCCTGCAGGGAAGGGCAGTTGGGAGGGACCCAGGCCTGCAGGGGAAGGCAGTTAGGGGTGACCAGGCCTGCAGGGGAGGGCAGTTAGGGGCAAACAGGCTAGCAGGGGAACAGTTAGGCATCAATCAGGCTGGCAGGGGAGTGGTTAGGAGGTGATCAGGCTGGCAGGCAGAAGCGGTTAGGGGCAATCAGGAAGGCAGGCAGGCGAGCAGTTGGGAGCCAGCAGTCCTGGATTGTGAGAGGGATGTCTGACTACCAGGATCGGGCCTAAACAGGCAGTCGACATCCCTCAAGGGGTCCTAGATTGCAGAGGGTGCAGGCTGGGCTGAGGGACACCCCCCATGCACAAATTTCGTGCACCAGGACTCTAGTATAATAATAAAGAGCTAATATGCTAATTAGACCAGACAGCAGAATGGCCGTCCAGACGACCTTCCAGATGAAGCCAGGGCTGCAAGGACCGGCCAAGACCGCTGGGGCTGCAAGGGCCGGCCAAGCACTTTGCTTGAATTTCGTGCATCGAGCCTCTAGTCATAATATAATCACATGATTTATATGTCAGAACTCACTATTAAATATCATTATACATCATTATTTTTAAAATATTAGAATAAATGAATAGAAATAATGCAATAAATTATTCAATTTCTAATTAATTAAGCAACTATATTCCATTTGTAAATAAATATAGATATCATCATTAGCCTTTTATAGCTACATGACAGTCTTAAAATGTTCCTAACTATTATATCTGGAATTTCATTCTTTCTTCTTTAAGTCTTTCCAGAAATCTGAAAGGGCATTCTAATAATTAAGTCAGACACTGCAACTTGACAGTGGTACAAGAGTATCATGACTTGAAAAGATAGCTGGCTTACTTAGAGTCTATAAAAATATTCTGTGAACTATTTCAGTTTGGGAGAAGGGTGTTGTTTCACCAAATTATTTCCCCCTTTAAATTGAGGGATATATATATATATATATATATATATATATATATATATATACATACATACATATATATATATATATTTAAGTAGTATTATATATCTACTTGTTTCTAGGAATACTATAAAATTAATATGATTATGCTTATTAAACACATTGAGCCCTTGAATAGAAGCTGGCCTATTTATAATCAGAATTCTAGTAAGTATATATATATGTAGTGTGCCAGTTTTCTCATACCAGTTTAATTTAAAAGTGTGGCTGTATGTGAGATGTCTGATTTACTGTTTAATCATTCTCCTGCAAGACCTCCCCTGCCCAACCCAACCTTAATCCTTGTTAGTAACTTCCTTACTTTGCCACATTCACTGTTAGGAGCCTCTAAGCTTTTCTACTGATTCTTTGCTGGCTTCTTGAGAGCTACACCTGAAACTCTTGCTATGTAATTCCAATTTGAATCAACTAAGTCTTGTCAGGTGGCCTTTCAAATAAACCAAGTCCTGCCCTAGCTGGTTTGGCTCAGTGGATAGAGCGTTGGCTTGCAGACTGAAAGGTCCCAGGCTCGATTCCAGTCAAGGGCATGTACCTTGGTTGCGGGCACATCCCCAGTAGGGGGTGTGCAGGAGGCAGCTAATCGATGTTTCTCTCTCATCGATGTTTCTAACTCTCTATCCCTCTCCCTTCCTCTCTGTAAAAAATCAATAAAATATATTAAAAAAATAAAAAATAAAATAAAAAAACAAATAAACCAAGTCCTTTTTACCACTAAACTTTTGTCACCTTCATTCTCCACTTTTTTGCTTCAGCAGCAACATGGCATTTCCTAAACATCAACAGCCACCTTGCCCAAGTACTCATTATGAAAAGGCCATATTGTCTCTCCTGGCTCATAATTACGCAAAAGAAGGCAGACAGGGCATGCTTCTTGCTAGCTAGGTCACTTCTCATTTAAAATATTGGCAGGAAATTGGAAAGAACACAGACTCCTTGTGTCACCCTCAGCAAGTTAACTTCTCTGAGCTGTGGTGTCTTCATTAGTAAAATAGACAAAACCTCAAATTTCCTGGGCTTTACTAACTTGTGTATATAGACAGAGTCTTATTAATAACAATTACCAAAAATTCACTTACATTTACCTTCATTTGCTCACATAACATCTTTATCCATCTACCAAGTCAGTATGGAATCTTCAGAATAAGTCTTATATCTCCTTTACATTTCACATTGCTGCTGCTTTTCAGCTTCAGTTAACTGCTTGGCCACGCATCACCTACTTTAAGGTGGTGACATTACTAAAATGAAGTTTCTGAGAAAGTTAGTCTGGTGTGGGCTTGAGGCTCTGTTTTTCTAAAATGCCCTCCAATGATGCTAATGCTGTGGGTCCATGGGTGTAATCTGAGAAGTCACACTTTCAGATCAGTGTACTAAACCCAACTTTTTCCTTTGGTATCTGTGATTCTATAATCATCACCCTGAGCCTTTTCAGTATTGAATGGTCTTGGTATCTAAATAACCCAAAAGTTGAGGGTGTTTATTTCCCCATCACGTCATTACTCATTTCCCTAAGAATTACACAATTTATTGCAACAGCCTTTCTCTCTATCAACAGGACACACATAGATCCATGCAGCTGAGCCAGGGAAAGACTGGATCTACCAAACCAGAAACTTTCATTTGATAACTAATGGTTTTTGATGAACCCACCTTAGCCTGGCATCTTCTTTGTTTAAGAAGACATTCTCCCCCAGGAGAATAGTGAATCTTCCTTATAAATTATGTAAGGTCTGCCCAGTAAGTGCATCATATAATCCTTTAGTGGTAGGAAATAGTTTACACAGCAGATTTGGTGTTCCATGTTATACTAATTATTTTCAAGAGTTGTTACGTGGATAACAGAATATGTATACCATGTGGTTTCTAGTGTGTGTTTAGTAAGTGTAACCTCTTGTCCAACAATAGTTAGTAATAAGTATTGCAGTGATAAATATTCAATAAAACAACATTGCCCTTAGCAGTCATCATTCTACAGTAGAAACTAGCTGATTAGAAAAAAACTTAAATATATGTTCATTTACGTATCTAGCAAATGAGTAGCTAGATGTGAATCATAATGAGTAACAAATATGAATCAGGGCTATACCAGGGGATAAGCGAGATGAAAATCACTGTCCTCATGGAGCTAACATTCTGGAGGAGGGAATTTGAATCAAACATTTTATCTTTTCGTTTTGCATTAGCTATGAGCAAAGTCCCCATCTGTCATAAGCCCTTCAGTATGAATCTTTAAGCCACGACACAGAAGAGAGGTCAATCATCTTATATTCTAATCCCAACTGTTTTGTAAGAGATTTGTATTTCTAGAAAAGTAATTTACCTTCTGATTATAAGCTTCCTCATATATAAATTATGGGCATTGGAAAACTAGCTCTAAATTCTTTCCCAACCCTATTAATCTGTATTATTATTATACCACTCTTTCCAAATTCTCAAAACTAGCATCCACATTCTCCCTCCTTAACAAGTTCAAGAACTGTCTATATATTTCTCTTTCAATCGACATTTGGGACATCTATACTAACTTTAATTATCACATTGTGAAGCCCGGTTTTAAAACTTCTCTCCTTGAAGCCATTTATGTTTCTTTTCTCCTTTGTTCTCCTTGCCCTAGGACAGTGGTTGGCAAACTCATTAGTCAACAGAGTGGCAAATCGCGGCTCGTGAGTTGCAGTTTGCCAACCACTGCCCTAGGAGATGTATCAGCAAACATATTGCTAAGAGTGATGTCTGATATTTTGCTCCCTATGTTTTATTCTAGGATTTTTATGGTTTCAGGACTTACATTTACATCTTTTATCAATTTTGAGTTTATTCTTGTGTATGGTATAAGTTGGTGTTCTAGTTTCTTTTTTTTTTTTTTTTTTGCATGTACCTGTCCAATTTTTCCAACACCATTTATTGAAGAAACTGTCTTTAGTCCATTGTATGCTCTTGCCTCCTTTATCAAATATTAATTGAACATAATGGCTTGGGTTAATTTCTGGGGTCTCTGTTCTATTCCATCGATCTATATGTCTATTATTGTGCCAGTACCAGGCTTTTTTGATAACAGTGGCTTTATACCAGTGGTTCTCAACCCTTCTAATGCCACGACCCTTTAATAAAGTTTCTCATGTTGTGGTGACCCCCAACCATAAAATTATTTTCGTTGCTACTTCATAACTGTAATTTTGCTACTGTTTTGAATCGCAATGTAAATATCTGTGTTTTCCGATGGTCTTAGGCTCTACAGCAGCGGTTCTCAACCTACATTACGATTCATAACAGTAGCAAAATTACAGATATGAAGTAGCAACGAAAATAATTTTATGGTTGGGGGTCACCACAACATGAGGAACTGTATTAAAGGGTCGCAGCATTAGAAGGGTTGAGAACCACTGCTTTATACTATAACTTGGTATTCAGTATTGTGAACACTCCAACTTTGTTTTTCTTTCTAGAGATTGCTGTGGCCATTTGGGTCTTTTTTTATTCCATATGAATTTTTGAAGTATTTGTTCTAGATCTGTGAAATAGTTCATTGGTATTTTAATAGGAATTGCATTGAATCCATAGATTGCTTTGGGTAGTATGGGCATTTTAATTATGTTAATTCTACCAATCCATGAACGTGGTATATCCTTCCACTTCTTTATGTCATCCTCTATCTCTTTTTCCAATGTCCTGCAGTTTTCTGAGTATAGGTCTTTTACCTCCTTGGTTAATTTTATTCCTAAGTATCTTAATTTTTTTGTTGCAATGGTAAATAGAACTGTTTTTTTTTCTCAGTTTCTCTTTCTGAGCATTCATTGTTGGTGTTTATGTTAATACTAGAGGCCCAATGCATGAAATTCATACAAGAGTAGGCCTTCCTTCCCCTGGCTGCTGGCAGTGGCTTTCCTCTGGCACCCGGGACCCGGGCTTCCCTCGCAGCCCCAGCTTCTTCCAGAAGGTCGTCTGGAAGGATAACTGGAAGGACATACAGAAGGATATCTGGTCTAATTAGCATATTACACTTTTATTATTATAGATTCACTCTGTATCAGTCACCTATGCCATGCACAACCATGTATTGTACTTGTCATCTCATACCATATTCCATTCCCAAGGTTTCAAACATATTTTCACTCTCAGATCTCACAAGTAACACATTTTCCTCTTTATATTTATCATAGATTTCAAACTAAAATGCCTTCCAATTCATGCAACTCATTGGCTCATTTCTAGTTTCTCTTATTTTCCCTAAAATGGTGAATCAATCATTTCCACACAATCCTTACTTCTCTCTATAATTAGGTTCTGTGACATAATACTATCAACAGTAGTCACCAGTCCCTCTCTACACACATTCATCTACTTTCCATTGCCTACTATGGAGTTCAGAGCATAGATAGAGAAAACACGCATCTATTCCACCGAAAATTTGTATCTGGTAGCAAACAGAATCTATTCCTCTGGTCTGTAAACCTTCTCCATTTACTCAATCTTTTTATTTTTTAATCTTCACCCAAGGGTATATTCTGAGATAGAGACAGATACTAGATAGATAGATAGATAGATAGATAGATAGATAGATAGATAGATAGATAGATAGATAGATGATAGATAGATCGATGAGATATGAGAAATCCATTGCCTCTCCCACATGCCCCAACTGGGGATTGTATCTGTAACCTTTTGGTATACAGGACAATTTTCCAACCAACCAAGCCACCAACCAGGGCCTTTTTCTCATTCTTGACAGATTGTCCTTCTTATTTTCCTAATATGAAGAGGCCACTGGTACACTTTCCACCTTTAGTTTTTTCATCCTTAAAACAGACAAAAATGTATTTTTCTTTTTTCATGCTTTATTCCCAATTTTAAGTTCTTTTTTTTCTTTTCTTTCAGTGGTCTCTGTAATATTTCCCTTTTAATTTCACTATTGACTATACCTACAAAAGAAACTGAAAGTCATTTTTCTGATTATTACCTGGTTTTGACTCCATAACTCTGTTCTCTGGAATGTTTTCTTCCTTTCAATGTTAATGTCACATAAATAGGTGAGGGCATATTCATGACCTATGTGATTTTATACTGGCTATGACGAAGGTCAGTTGAAAATAAAACAGCCCTCTTGTACCCTACAATATTTTATCAGCATTATGATGTTTTATCTTGATATGGTGGAGTTACCAAGGCAACTGAGAAAGAGGTCTGAGCAGGTCAGTTTTCCACACAATCCCTGGTCTACCTGAAATCATACACCTGAACTCCAGCTCCTGACTGCTATAAATGTGGTCCCCATACAGCAGCATTTCATCATGTGGATGCTTGTTTAAAGAACAGAATTTGAAGCCCTACCCTAGAGATTTACTAGATCAGAATCTTCATTTCAACAAAAACTCCCTGGTCATTCCTGTGTACATTAATGTTTGAGATGCACTGATCTAATTTTCCTCATTTCTCTGCTGGTAAAATAAAAAAGGAAAAAAAAATAGGTGTCTGTAATTTATTTTTTTTGTTTTGTCTTTTCTCAAACCTTCCTCAAATTACACACAAATAAATGTATCAGCTTATCCAGTTTTATTTCTTTAAACCAGCTCTGATTGTTTTTTAATTCATTTTTGATACAATAGATATTCTAATTAGAACTGCATACTCAATTACTTGAACAGTTATAATCAGCAAACTTTTAACCACCCATTCACACATTGATCCAATACATATGATTAGCATCCATCTATTACATGTTGCCAATTATCTCCTAATTTATAAATGATAGGCTTGGAATGGATTTGGATATCATTAATAAACTCCCCTCATACTGTCTGGAATAAAGTATGCCCTTAATAGTATTTTCTGTAGAAAGAAAAGAAGTTAGAAAAATCAAACTGATTTTACAGGGTATAAATGACTACCTCCCAAATGCAGAGCAAGGGCTAGAATCCAGCCTCGGAGGGCCTCCCCAGCTCTCCTTGTTCTCTTCCACATCTGATAGCACTGGATCTCAGCCTCAGGTGCAAAAGAGAACCACCTGGGAGCTTTAAAAGACTGATTTCTGAGTCTCAAATCTCACTCCGGTTTGATCTTGGGTATAGCCTGTACAATGGGATTTCTAAAGGCCCCCTGGGTAAGACTAACATGCGGGCAAGGTTGAGAGCCACTGCTCTATTCAGTGTTCACATTTAATGTGCAGAAAAATCACTTCATGGTTTTTACTCATGCAGAATCTGATAAAAATCCTAGATGAATCTAATCCTGCTAATTCTAGGACCACACAAATAACAAGATTCTATACCATTTGGCAACATTAATCACCTACGTCTAAAAGGAAGGGTTTCAGATCATAAACTATTCAGGTTCTGTAACTCCTCAGATGCCTTTATTTTTCATAGGTTTCTCTTGCTTTATAGATTTCTTAAATTTCATTACTTAATTATAAATCTATTGATCACTTTTTTTACATATACTGTGAAATAATTTAGTCTTATACAAGAAGGAAATCTTGCCATTTGAGACAACATGGATGATACTGAGAGCATTCTGCTAAGAGAAACAAGTCAGAGAAAGACAAATACTGTGTACCATTTATATGTGGAAACTTAAAAAATTAATAACCAAGCTCATAGAAAAAGAGATCAGATTTGTAGTTACCACAGGCAGAGGGTACCTACAGAGGGTGGGGAATCAGATGAAGGTGGCCATAAGAAACAAAATTCCAGTTATAAGTAAGTACTGAGGATATAATGTAATACATGATTACAGTTAACACTATTGTATGGTATATTTTAAAGTTGTTAAGAGAGTAACTCCTAAGAGTCCTCATTGCAAGAAAAGAAAACTTTAATTTTTTTATCTGTATGAGATGATGGATGTTAACTAAACCTATTGTGGTAATCATTTCACAATGTATATATTCTCTGTACCTTAAACTATAGAGTACTGTATATCAATATCTCAATAAAACTGGAAAAAAACTATTACAACTATTTCTGTTATATACAGAACTCTATTAATTGTCCCCCTAGCCTCTATATTTTTCTAGGAAATCAATAATGAAGGGAATGAAGCCAGAGAGATCACTTGGAAAGTGATTATAATTAACACAAATTTGAGATATTGATTTCCTGGAGAAATGTAGAGGTGCTCCTGAACCCGATCTACAGATCCCAATGGAAAGATCCTTGCATTCAAGGGATAGCCAATGAATATCATGTAAAAATAGAAACACATTTGGATTGCCAGCATGATAAAAAGATTGAAGGCTATAATTTTTTTTCAAGTTGGGTCCATAAGATGAATACATACCATGTAAGAAGTGTGTTGCTTTATTAATTCTGTCTACTTGTTAGGCAGCCTAAGCATTAGATGGAATCAAATAATTAAAAAAAAAAACATGATCTCTACTCCAGAGAAGTATCTGATTAGAAGCTAAGTGAAATTTGTAGTCCAGTGCTATTTGAAGTGCACAGACATATTTGTAGCAGAAAGAAGGCACTTAAACTGTGACCTGAAGGAAGGATATAATTTTAATAAATGGGGAGGAGGAATATAATCTTTCACATGAGACACAGATGAACATAGGGAGGAATCAAACACAACCTTGGCACTTCAAGGAAGAAGAGAATAAAAATGGGTAATATTTGTAGAGTGCTTACCATATGCCAAACATATTTCTAAAGCATTTTACAGGTATTAACATCATTTAATCCTAATAATATCTAGTTAGATAAGTACATGTATCCCAATTTTACAACTAAAGAGACTGTGGTGACTGAAAAATAAGTATTTACCCTAAGTCACCTAGTAGAACCAGAATATGAAAATGAATTAAACCTCTGGCTTTTGGAAAGAGGAGGAGAGGAAATAAGTCTGAGACTTCACACATGACTAGATTCGAATAAATATGTTTTAAATCGAGATTTGGCTCTGAAGTATTGATTTCTCCTGAACATATTGTGAGATACAGGAGCTTCTTGGACTTGGAAGTGGTATTATGAAGTGATGTTTTTGAAATGTTTATTTAACAATCTTGTTTGAAGAGAGGTATATTGTTGAAAGTGGTACTGGAGTACAAGAAACAAAGAATGATTGCCTAAAGAGATACTAGAATGAACAAATAAAGATGACAAGCTAAAGCAGCTGGTATCTAAGATATAAGCACAGCAAACCACAATTGTTAGGAGTGGGGGAAAAGAGAAATACTTTAAAGAGAAAAATGCTAGTCAGATGCTCTTCATTTTTAGGCTAAAATAATTATTAGCCTCCCATTAAGATGGTTTTAGACTTAAGCAAAGAAAGCTCACATTTTTATCTTAGACAATTACCATATTAAGAACTTGATTTCTTTTTAAATTATAAAATTTATTAATAGTAATCTCGTTTCATGACTTTGTTAACTATTACAGACATTATATTTTTAAAGTAGTCTCATGTTAGGAAATAAATTCCCTTTGAAGCAAAGGATGACCTTTACAAACTAAAGATAAAATTTTTAAAAAGGATATTAATATTTCTTAGTTTGAAATGCTCATGTTCCATTTTGCTAACAATTTTGGCCTTTAGAAAGAGGCATTTCAGGGTTTTTACACAATAATAAAACAGAAGCTTTTGAAACTAAAGTAGAACAAATAAAAACAATCTACTTAATAGAATTCACCATCATTAAAGAAATATTGGATGAATGTTAGAAAATAGGAAATTTATTCAGTTTCTATGTTACTTTCTGACATTATGCAACTTTAATCATTCTGGGTCTTATTTTGCTATCTGCTGAAACAAAAATGATGGAAAAAGTCTGGACCTATTTCAGTGAAGAATTATCTATGATTTTATAACTCAATGAAATATAACCAAAGATGAAATTCAAAACAATAGACTTCAGAGGCCCAAAGGTCCACTGTGCCAACAATAATAAATCAAATTAATATAGTTACAGATGGCTTGAAATGTAAACTATAGAAATATATTTTTTATTTTGAATTTCTTGAAGAGATACTTCCCCTAATTAACTTTCATATAATTCAATTTATTTTAATAGGTAATGAATTTATGCTATTCATAAATCAAAAACATACACAAGATCATGCAGTGAAAAGTTTTCTTCAAATTCCTATAGTCATACACCCAGTACCCATAGGACAGTTCCAATAATATGTATTCTGGAGGTTCTTTATATATGTGGATATAGGAATATACTGTATAGTTTTATTGGACTGCGTTTTTCCTTTTTTAAAATTTATCCTCATCCCAGGACATGCTTAAAAGACAGTGAGGGATGGAGGGGGGAGGGGGAGGAGGAGGAGGAGAAAGAGGGGGGGAGAGAGAGAGAGAGAGAGAGAGAGAGAGAGAGAGAGAGAGAGAGAGAGAGAGAGAGTAGCTGTCTCCTGCATGCGCCCAGGCATAAGCCTGGGCCTGAATTGAAATGGCAACCCTTTGGTGCAGGGGAAGATGCCCAACCAACTGAGCCACTCCTGCCAGGCTCATTTTTGCTTCTGTTGTACTTTACATGCAGCACAGGAGCTTGACTTAATTAACAGTATAGCTTGGTTGTCTCTAACATCTGTCTAGAAAACTTCCTTATTCTTTTTTTTTTTTAATTGCTAGAATTGAAGAGCTTTCTACTGTATGGACATACCTTAATGTATTTAACCATCAAACACTAACAATTTACGTTGTTTCTGCTATTACAATAACGTGAAAAGTTTTTTTTTTCTTTTTCACAAAGTTTATTTTTTCTTTTTTAAAAATATGAACCAATGACATTGGTTACTAAAATTATATAGGTTTTAGGTACAATTCTATAATACATCATCTGTATATTATATGTGTGTTCATCACCCCAAGTCAAGTCTCCTTTCATCACCATTCCCCCTTATGTTCACCTAATCCCTCCACCTCCCTTTCCCTCTGATAATAACTACACTGTTGTCTGTGTCTATGAGTTGTTGTGTTGTGTTTTTTTTTTGCTTAATCCCTTCACCATTTTCACCCAGCCCCCGCAAAACATCTCTGACAACTGCAGTCTGCTCTCTGTATCTATGAATTCATTTCTATTCTGTTAGTTTACTTTGTTCATTAGATTCCACATATAAGTGAAATCATATGGTACTTGTCTTTCTTTGACTGGCTAATTCCACTTAGTATAATACTCTCTAGGTCCATCCATGCTGTCACAAAAAGTAAGATTTCCTTCTTTTTTATGGCCAGGTAGTATAACATTGTGTAAATGTATCATAGCTTTTTTAATCCACTCATCTACTCATGGGCACATGGGCTGCTTCTAAATCTTGGCTATTGTAAATAATGTTGCAGTGAACTAGGGGTGCATATAGTCTCTTGAATTCGTGTTTTGTGTTTTTTCAATTATATTCCCAGAAGTGGAAACACTGGGTCATATGGCAGTTCCACTTTTAATTTTTTGAGAAAATGCCATACTGCCTTCCACAGTGGCTGCACCAGTCTGCATGCCCACCAGCGGTGCCCGAGGGTTCCTTTTTCTCCGCATCCTTGCCAGCACTTGTTGTTTGTTGATTTATTGATGATAGCCATTCTCACAGGTGTGATCTGATATCTTATTGTGGTTTTAATTTGCATCTCTCTGATGATAGTGATGCTGAGCATCTTTTTATATGCTTATTGGCCATCTGTATGTCCTCTTCGGAAAATTGTCTATTCAGGTCCTTTGCCCATTTTTAATTGAATGGTTGAGTAAAATGTTTTGTACAAACTTTATTTCATGTGTTTGTAAATATAAGATTGCAAATTTCCAGGGAGAAGTGTGTGCATATAGTTGTAATATTTATATTTCTTGCGAAATCATCCAACATGTGAGATGTACAGTTAACATCACGGGCCACATATGAGAGTGTTATTTTGCTACCATACCAGTAATATAAGTTTAACAAGCTTACAGATGTTCATTAATCAAATTGATAAAAATACTTTATCAGTGGTGCTTTAATTTGAATTCCTCTTAGGATTCTGAAGGATATTTTTTATGTTTAAGAACATTTTATCATCTTTCATTAAATTTATGGTGTTTTTATATGGGTTAAATTTCTGTCTTGTTCTTGATTTCTAAAGTATCTTAACAATATTACTATATTTCTATGATATAAATTACAAATAATGTTCCCTGTCTTTGCATTTATTTGATTTTGATATTTTTTATTTTTCTAATGTAATTATTCTTCCTTGTATGGGTTCCAGATAAGGAGTTTTGATTCTAAAGGACTGATCCATTTTAAGGTTACAAATTTTCTCAGGTTTTCTTCTTATATTTTTAAGATTTCACATATTACATGTAAATGTTTTAACTATTCATCTTGGTATATGGTTTGAAATATGGATCCATTTTTCCCGTTAGTTGGCTACACATTTCTCACAACCATCATTTACAAACTTGTCATTTGGCTCTGTAAACAACATTACATATTTCTATTCATAGCTGCCAAGATTATTCATCCATGTTTTCCACTTTTTTCTTCTCTTCTATATACAGAACATAATTGCTTGAAAAAAATAAGCAATTACCAAGATATGTATGTATGAACACATACATATATATTTATATAAAAATGGAATGTTTAGAGAAACAGAGCCAGATTTAAGGTCAACAGATAGTCAGTAGTATCGAATAAAGATAAGTGCACAGCGTCCTTGGCTTGGTTTTTCTTCAAGAAATCTGATCCTTATACAAACTCTGCTTGGTATCTGGTAAAGACAGCAATTATAAAATACTTACTTCAAACCTGAGAGATGATAATTTTAATATTAAAAGTATAATTACATGAAAATATCATTCTTTACAAGCAATTTGAAAAGCCATCTTGGGCTTGGTATTCTGCATAGAAAAATCCTAAAGCCATTTAGGATAGTGGCAAAACGCAAAAGGGCACATGTAGTTAAAAATAGGCCACATTAGACCACTTTATAAGAAATTCCTGTTGACCCAGGATTTGTTATTAAACTAGGCAATAATGTAGAATAGGAGGGATGGTACAGCATGAGGTAAGGAAAGAAAAAGGAAACACACATTTACTCTCCCAAGATCATGGGGTAAGGATTAAGTCTCCCTGACAAATTTTTCATTCTAAATTAACAAAAAAAAATAATATACTTTTTGACATACAATAAAAATAAAAAGCAAAATGAAATAAAATAGTTTTAACTAGATAATCTGATGCAAACTACTGAAATACTGTTAATAATGGCTATTTATACAACAGTCATTATATTCCAAGCACCATTCAAAATTCCTCTCTTGTATTAACTCATTTATTTCTCCAGTAACTACGTGAGCTACACAGGATTACTGTCTCTGTTTTGTAAGTGAGGAAGCTGGAGCAGAGGGGATTAAATAACTTGCAGCCAGCAGTGATCCCGCTGCGCAGTAACAAAATGAGAAATGACAGCTTCGTCACCCGGTTTGGCCTGGAGGGACCCAGGACAGACTGCAGAAGCTAGCTATAGCCCTAACAAGCACAGCCAAGATGTCCAATGCACGTTATCGAAAGGAACTTGTATGCTCAAGAATCACAAATCACCAACTGTAAATGGCTAGAACTGTCAGAAGTCATGCTCAGTAGCTCTCAGTATAAGTCAAAACTGGAACAGAAATCAAGAATCGGAGAAGGCAGACAGACCACCAATGGTTCAAACCTAGAGGGTGAATAGGAGATATTGGCTAACTAAAGAGTTTCATAGATAGATATTTAGCTTTTCAAGGTGGGCTCACACTAGGGAAATTGAAGTCTTATATTTATAAATGAGGCAGGGCTTAATGACCCCTAACAAAGGACCAGCAATCACAGATTCAGGAAAAACAGTAGGGGCATAGATTTCCAGTAACCACTTCTTGAGCTCTAGAGCCACACACATCACTGTCCAGGTTGGTAGTCACTAGCCACATATAGCTATTTAAATTTAAATTAACTATAAAGAAACCAATTGAAAATTCAGTTCCTCTATCACACTAGTCAGGTTTCAAGTGCTGAATAGCACACGTGCCTATGGCTACTGTATTAGACAATACAGCTAGAACATACAACTTTACACAAAATCCCCTTTGCTAAACATAAGGTAATTTTGTTTTTGACAATTGTTACAATTTTACTATTGTTTACCTCAAATTTTAGCAAGAGCTGACTCTAAATCCTAATTTGTACAATATACATAACAATTAAAATTAGGAATGCAGAGACAGAAAAAAAAAGTAAGGAATACTGACAGCCTACATTGGACATTGAAACCATGTCATCATCATTCTCTAAATAACAGTCCATCATGTTTCTTTACCTTTTACTAACCACCCTCAAACTCCCTGAGTAATGGCTGAAGAGCTCTTTTGAAGAACCTCCTACCCATGAAAAATTAATAGGAGCAATAATTTCTTCCTGGTCATTTTGTTTCCATTTACAAGATAAAATCACAAAATTGAAACTTTAAAAAAATAGAATCCAGTTGTAAAACCAACATTTTCATCAATTGAAATTAACTCCTGTAGCCTGTATTTCTCCTTCACAAACATGGATGCTCCCTAGTTAAAAAGCACCTTGAGAAACTAGCTCTAGGGTAAAGATGCAACATCTATATACAGCATGATTCATTTTGCCATTTAGAAGTAGTGATAATAATTTAAAATATTCATTAAGGAAATAAAATACTAATATACTCCACTTTTGTTGATTAGTGTGGCCTAACACAGAATAATTTATTTATTTTTATTTTTTTATATTTCTTTATTGATTTCAGAGAGGAAGGGAGAAGGAGAGAGAGACAGAAACATCAATGATGAGAGAGAATCATTGATTGGCTGCCTCCTGCATGCCCCCCATGGGGATCGAGCCTGCAACCCAGGCATGTGCCCTTGGCCGGAATCGAACCTGGGACCCTGCGGTCCACAGACTGACGCTCTATCCACTGAGCCAAGCCAGCTAGGGCACACAGGATAATTTAAACCCTCTAAACCTCAGTTTCCATTTCTGAAAAATGTGATGAGACTAATACCTTCTTCTATGTCTAGATTTTGAGATTTTTAAAAATGTGCAACTCTTCAAATGATATTTAATATCCTATAGTCCCAATTAACATCCAGGGCTTTAACAAAATGAGAAAAAGAGAAAGCACGAAATAAACACATCACTGATCAATGTTCCTTCAAAGGCACCAAGCAACATTTGGATAAAACAATTTTAAAGCCCTTAGATTATGTGGTTTCTGTGAATTCTTAGGTCTTTTCAATTAATATAACTTTTTTCTTATGTGAACAAAACAGAATGTTAGTTATATTTGGAGAGATGGTCTCTGAAGAAATCTCTCTGTTTAAAACAAAATAACCATGAACAACCAAACATACTTATTCTTGACTTAAAATAGCCTATCTAATAAAAGAGTAATATGCAAATTGACCATACCTCTGGCACACCCACAAGCCACACCCACCAGCCAATCAGAAGCGAGTATGCAAATTAATCCAACCAAGATGGCTGTGGCCAT
Organism: Corynorhinus townsendii; assembly: GCA_026230045.1. Classification (NCBI taxonomy): domain Eukaryota; kingdom Metazoa; phylum Chordata; class Mammalia; order Chiroptera; family Vespertilionidae; genus Corynorhinus; species Corynorhinus townsendii. Next base: position 109,396,216 of record JAPDVU010000001.1, on the reverse strand, counting down.
GGAGAGAGCAGAAGACTTGGGTTTCCCTAGCAATGGAGGAAGCCAAGCTTTCCGCCTGCCCTGGCTGCCTTGGCCTCTGCTTAAGGCTACAAAGTTTCAATTATAGAAGATAAATAAATCCCAGAGACCAGGGCCTCTACTTGGGTCACCGGGGAGTGTGACTGGCCTGCAAACCACCACAGGCCCTTCACCCAGGCCGCCCCATGCCCCAAGGGAACCCCTACCCTGATCTGGGATACCCTTCAGGGCAAACCAGCCAGCCCTCACCCATGCACCAGATCTTTATCCTATCTAATCCTATCTAATAAAAGAGTGATATGCAAATTGACCATCACTCCAACACACAAGATGGCTGCTCCCATGTGGACACAATATGGCCACCACAAGATGGCCAGCAGGGGAGGGCAGTTGGGAGGGACCAGGTCTACAAGGGAAGGCAGTTGTTGGCGATCAAGCCAGCAAGGAAGGGCAGTTGGGAGGGACCAGGCCTTCAGGGGAGGGCAGTTAGGAGTAAACAGGCTGGCAGGGGAGCAGTTAGGCATTAATTAGGCTGGCAGGGGAGTGGTTAAGGGGTGATCAGGCTGGCAGACAGAAGCAGTTAGGGGCAATCAGGAAGGCAAGCAGGCAAGAAGTTGGGAGCCAGCAGTCCTAGATTGTGAAAGAGATGTCCGTCTGCCCGTTTAGGCCCAATCCAGGTAAGATCGGGCCTAAACGGGCAGTTGGACATCCCTTGAGGGGTCCCAGATTGGAGAGGGTGCAGGCTGGGCTGAGGGACACCCTCCCTGTGCACGAATTTCATGCACTGGGCCTCTAGTATACCTTTATAAAAAGTTGGTAACTTCAGTTTTATGAAATATTCAGTTGCAAGGGAACATAAAACAAATGTAAAAATAAATTTAACATGGCATTATAATTGGATTTACACTTCTAACTAAAAATGGACAAGTCTACATATCAGAAAAGAAATGTGTTTTGCAATTTAAGTGAATAATAGGTGTAAGTTCTAGTCATTAAAACTGAAGTGAGCATTTTTTAAAGTACCACTGCTCTCTGCTTCAGCCTCATCTCATTAATGGTTTCTAAAAATAGAAACTGTATGTTTATATTAAAATTTTTGAGCTAAAAGAATCAAGAAACTAAGCAAGATCATAAAAGTTTACTTGCCTTTGGACTGAAAATCCCAAATGTATATCCCTTTGAGTGATGCTTTTCTTGTAACTATGATGTTTATCATTTCTTACCCATGTACAATGTGTTCACTGCCTAATAATTAATGCTGTCAATCCAAGAAGTGAGTTCATGTTTGTGGAATGGGGTAGGGGGATACCCTAGTGGGCTTCCTGTACAGCACGGAGGATAGATTAAAGATTTATAGTCCCACCCAAAAACATGGTTCTTTAAATGGTAACTGTTACCTCTCCTTTGTTAGCCCCTTATAGAAATTCCTAATGTAATCTACTTCTCTTTTCCCTTTATTTTCTTTAGCCTCAGTGCACAGACATGTCCCTATTAGAGAGTATTTCAGTAGCTATAGTAGCATATCATTGTCTTATACCTGGCTACAAGCAGCTTGTTGCATAAAATAACATTGTAATCCAGATAGCATGAGGATGTTGGCACTATCTATTCTCTAAAAAAGAAAAGGAAGTCAAATTTAAAAATGTGCATTTTCAAGCTGTATAATCATAATACATATATAATTACATATATGTATATTACATATACAATAACATAATATTGACACAGTAAGTAAAATGTATATTTTGAAGAAAATAAGCATTGTTTTATAAGAAAAGAAAGCAAGATGGTTTACTGACAAATTATCCTGTGCTGACCAGCTAGCTGAAATATAATCATTGGTACCCAGACATTTGGCAGTTACCTTGCATATAGAATTACTGTCATCATGCACACTTGTCTTCTTATGAATTGATTTGTGTATACCAATCTCAGTTCAATCAATACCAACACATTAGAAGAAAAAATTAAATCAGGAATAGTTTTAAAAGACTATCTCACAAATAAAAATAATAATTATTTGATGATTCAATGTACCTTACATAATTATTCCTAAGGGTTTTTTGAATGTCCTTGGAATAGAGAAAAAAATTCCAGAATGTTTGAATGCTAAAACAAACCAAATAAATTAACTTATTTAGTTAGCTAACTTATTTAGTTAGCTCCCAAATTTGTACGATTCAAACTTATTACTCTCAGCATTATATACCACCAAGAAAAATTTACATTAGGAAAAATGATACACAATGATGGCACAAACAATGGAAAATTGCAGGTTCTATTATCCCTTTTATAGTTAAGGAAGTAGCACAAATTTTGCATTTTAAGATATAGCTTGTTTATTAGCTATTTGTGATGCCATTTTAAAATTAAGCTAAAGGTTTAATTACATCAAATGTAGCAACTTCCTATGAGAGAGAAACTTATTGTAATTTTAACTCCCCCATGTCACATCTACAGATAATTTGCAGTTGTAAGGAGAGTTTAATTTTGTAGTTATGTTTCTGGAAATGAAGGAAGGTGAATTAACTGGGGGGAGGATGTTTCCAAGGTGTTTCTACCACTCTGGACTATTATGTGAGGGGGAAGGGGAGTGGGAGGCAGGTAGAAAAGGAATACATTTTATCATGAGTCTTACTGTGATCACATTAAACATTCCAACCCAAATTAAACTTATTTTTGGTGTTAATGTCTATTGATCAAGTTAGATACCTTCCATAATAGATAGTTTTCATTTATAGAACATAATTTGATTTTTTATTAGTTTATCTTAATATTTAAATACAATCCATGTATAAACTAGACTAGACAGGTATTATTTATCCTTTCTTCCCTGAAACTAGCAACTGCCCACGTTCTCTAACCCCAAGTCCACACACCACTTTGTGTGCAGAGACCACCTTATAAAGCTCTAAGAACAAATTCCCTATCAGATTCCACAACTAAGATGAGCTGCCAGGTTATTCTAGAAAATACATGATGAGATGATAATTCTTAGAAGCAGTTTCTTTACATAGGATCAATGCTCTCTAAAAGGAAAATTAGGCTCCCTTCAAGGTGACCCTCCCTTATTCTCATTTTTTTAAATTATATTTAGAACTTGCTACTACTCTTCCTTCTCAATACTTACACAGAAGGTTCACAATGGCTACCAAATTAGAAGGCTTGTTTTCCCTCTATAAATACCTATGCAACAATTTACCTCTTGTCAGGCCTTACAGTCCTATGAGGCTCTGCACTATATCTCCCAGTCCACTTTCTTTGGTGAGCTGGGACCTTTTGGTTGGCCTTTTTGTCAACCTCTGACCTAAATACATCAAGGGGTGCAAGTGTGTCCTCTTTCACGAGGAAGAAGTATATAAACAACTACCAGGTCTCTGATCAGTCTTCTCATCATTATTTAGGTGAATCATGAAAGCACAGTGGTTTGACTACACCCCTTAGCCTAACAAGTTAGTCAGTTTTGGGGTTTTTTTTAATAGAAAGATCATATCATTTGGTTAACTCACCATCCATTAAAGTCAAATCTCTCATCTGTTGGAAGGAAATATTACTCACTTCTCATGTTTCCAAGAAGACAAAATTAAACTGTGTGTAAACAATTTCCACAGTTCCAATACGTCTTAAGTAGTTGATACATACCATTTATATTTGGAGTAGGAGTAGTAAGCTGCCATTCTGATTCACTGGCATTCTTATGTTCTCATCAAATTCAACTTCATAATGCATACTCTGACTCCTAAAGTGAAGAAGGCAGCTTGCAATGTAAGTTATGGGTTGATTATGCTGTGGCAACTTAGTTAAGCTGGGAACTCTGTTTCCCAGAATTCCCTCCTTTATGTTGTCCAGGTTAGAATTGGGTAAAAGTTGAACTACCATGAGATTTAGAAAGCAGAAGTGAAGTGATTGCCAAAGCTCCCTGACAGTGTTTTAGCAGACAGATATGGCGACAAATAGATGCAAAGGTGCCCTGTGGGTTCCAGGTAGTTACACTCATTTGCCCCAGGTACGGCTCCTTTCCCTAACCGATGGCCCCTAATGACTAACTGCAGCTCCAGGTTCATCACAGATGCTCAGCTGTGAAGTTACTGATATGGAAGCTACACAGAGGAGCAATGCTCTCGAAAAGGAAAATTGGTCTTAAAAGTGCCACATTTGGTCACACTTAAAAACAGCAGTTATGCAGTTGGCTTTTCAGATTTGGTGATCAGTGCCTTCTTCAAATCTCCTTCCAGAATTTTACTTCCCCAGCTCCTCCCTCAATTGTGTAAGGCCTAATATAGCACCAAATGTGATTTGAGAGACAAAAACATTAGATTGTTAAAACTGCTTCTCCTAACATGCTTGTGGTTGCTATATAGCCATTATTTGTATTAGTTTAGAAAATAGTACAAAAAGTTAATATTATCTGGCATAAAGCTTATACTAGTATTATAAATATATAGCATGACATAAAAGTTCAAGAACTGTGCGTTAAGCTCTCTTTAAATGAGAACCTAAAAGCTTTTGATTAAAATAAATGGCATGACATATTTTAAAATGCAGTTCTGCCCCAGTTCTGTGATAGTCAACAATCCAATTAAGCACTTAAAGATCATTTTTCTTAACCTCTTACTTGGAGATATCTCTCATCAGGAACAATACCACTTGTTTTTAAAAGTGTGATTATTCATAGAAAATATTCAGTTAATATTGTGTCAATAATATGCTTCAATGGGGTAAATTTTACCCCTAAATAAGCAGTTAGATGCCTTTTTACTTAGTCTTTTTTTATGGTTGAGCTTCAAATATTAGAGATTCCTAAATTAGGTCACTGTACTAATAAATTAGCACAAATCTACATCCTCAAAACTCAAATAAGTTACTTGGTAACTTCCCTGGCTGGGTAGCTTCATCCCATACACCAAAAGGCTGTGGGTTCCACTCTTGGTCAGGGCACCTATATAAATTGTGGGTTCGATCCCAGGTTGGGGAACGTATGGGAGGCAGCCAATCCATGTTTTTGTTTCGCATTGATGTTTCCTCTACTGGGTGCTCTGCTTCATATCATCAAACATACTGTAGTGGTGGATTTGCCTATGTGTCGCCATCTCTTAACCAGTGGGATTCCTGAATGTTAAAGGCTATATTTATTAGCCCAGAAACTGTCATCAAGCCTGGCTAAATGATTTTTGTCTTTATTAATTAAGGCTAGTTATCATTATTTAACTTATCAATCCTTCTATCAGGAAACTGTACACTCTTTGACAAAACGTGGCCCTTGGACAACTTATATTCAAATCACACTCAGTAACTCCTAAAAAGATAATTGCCTATTCACCTTGCTTACTATAGCACTATTTCTGAGGTTGAGACCAGGAACATTCATTTCAATAGGCACTGTAGGTGATTCTCATGAATAATAAAAATCAAAAAGTATTGCTTAGTGGGAAGTGTTCTTCCTGAGATGAAAGACACCTGTCATCTACCAGTGACAATACCAATAATTAGCTTATACTTCATGAACAAATCCTTTAAGAAGGCTAGATTTTGGATTTATTTAAAACAGGGTATTAGAATAAATTATCTACAATGTCTCTACAATCTCTAATTTTTTTTTAGTTTTAAGGATGGAAGAATTAGTGATATACTTGCAAATAAAATTTATTCTAAGCTGTCTGAAATAGTTATCTATCTCTTGTACCTCCTTACTGGAATGAATAATAAGAATTTCAAATCAAATGAGGACTCAAGAGATATAAGTGCAATGAATCCAAGATTGGAGTTAGAGCTATTCTCATTGTAATTAGGTAGAGAAGAATAGCAATGCATGTTCAGACTTGGTCAAATTATCCTAATTTCTTATCCTAAGTAGTTCATAAGAGTATAATCCTCTGACCACATACACCAGATTGGTGTGGTGCTCAAATTGTGACTTGAAGTGTCTTATCATAGCTTAATGTGACAAGATTTCAGAGAAGCCCACCCAGGACCACCTTGCAGACCTGACCCATGTTAGGTACCCACGGGGGCCCATTGTGTGCAACCAGCTCCTTGCTTTGCATCAGGTGAACTTGGATAAGTTTTCCTTAGAATTACAGACTTCCCTGTTTTAAGGTAAGAGGATGACTTCTTAACTGCTTCTTAAAATTCTTAAGGTGGAGTTAAAGATGAAGGGTTGACGGAACCTAAGGTAAATATGAGTCAATTTCTGGCTGGGTAGCTATGTTGGTTGGAGAATCATCCTGTACACCAAAAAAGGTTATGGGTTTGATCCCCAGTCAGAGCATGTATAGGAGACAGCCGATCAATGTTTCTCTCTTTCTCCAAAAATCAATAAAAACATATTCTGGGGGTAGGATTAAAAAATTGTTAAGAGTCAAGATAACTGAGGATAGGAGAAAAATGCATGGCTAGTTTTTAATTTTGGCTTTCAATTGGGATTGCTTTCTAAAGGTCTGAACAAAACATTTTGCTGGATAAATGAGAGCCTGAACTTGTTTGGCTCTAAAGAGAAGAGGCACTTCATTCCTCTAGCTCAAATCTCAGGTATTCTTAGACAAGTAAGAATCTTTTTGGAGGTGTCAGAGGTATCTCTCATGACGTACAGGAGCCCCATAGGGAATTCCAACTCAATTGTAATTAAATAATTGACTCATCTAGGCACCTGAACATAAAAGTTGGTTGTCTAGTTCTCCAAGTGCTCATGGTTGTATTAGAAAGGGAGAGAAACTGAGACAGGTAACAGAATTTTAGATGATTTGGAAGGTGACAGCCTCGTGGAACTCTATCCATAAGCAGCACACTTTAACCCACTACAAAATATTCCTAGAGCCCACTGGTATGGCTCAATAGTTGAGTGTCAACCTAAGAACCATGGGGTCACTGGTTCAATTCCAAGTCAGGACACATGCCCACGTTACGGACTCGTTCCCCTATGTAGGAATGTACAAGAGGCAGCCGATAGATGTTTCTCTATCATTGATGTTTCTATATCAGTGTCCCTCTTCCTTCTTCTCTCTCTAAAATCAATAAAAATATATATTTTTTAAAATATCCCTTGACATTTATTCAGACTCCACAGATCTCAAAAGAAAACTATAATCAACATGGGAAATTATGCCTGAAAGCCTTGAAATTCCAAGAACCCAGCCCCATTAATATTCCTGCAGACATACAATTAATAGGAAACCGTTACTTACAATTACAATACTTACAGAAATAGAAAGACTCAGCTAGAAGTTATATCACCTTAAGATGGCCAAAATGTAGCTCTTTTGACCAGCTAAATTATTTTCTTGCATTCAAAATTAGAAAAAGTTAGCTTTAAAAATAGACTGAATGAATGGGAAGCTTATCTTGATTGGAAATTAAAAGCTTCTAGGAGAAGCACAGGTAAGTTACATTCGAATAGAAACCCAGAAAGCTGGTCTCAGGCAGAGGAGAAACAGTGTTGCATTCCTTGGACTAGAACCTAAAGATGTCCCTGACTTTCTCCAGAAATCTGAAAGGTCACAAAAAAAGTTTAATTTAACTGTTGGAACATGAGACCCTGGCCATTTTGACCTTTTCCAATTAATATGCCTAGGGGTTTCTGGGAGCAAAACAGCAGCATCACTAAATAGGGTTTGCTGGGAAACTGCTGTGGAGGAGTCTGTGTTTACTGTAGAAAGCCTGGTCACCTGGAGAAGGCCGAAAGGGAACTGAAATGGGATTTAGAAAGAGAAAAGAAACAGAAACAAGCACAGGACTGTGAGAGGGCATTTCTCTTATCCTTAGTGCTAGTTTAGAAGCTATTAAGATTATCATAAAGGGGGAAGGAAGCTACTAAAGCTTGCACAGATACTGGAACTACTTTCTCTCTCTTAACCACACCCACCCAAGCTCCTTCTCTCTGCGGGAGCTTCTGCGCAAATGGCAGCAATAGCGAATCAGCTAGTGTCTGTTTTTACACCAGAACCTGTTCCCTTCTGAGGAGGGGATGCTACGGAACGACGTCACCTGACAGGATGAGATTTTCTTTAAGTCAGTGACACCCCACATACCCTTTTCCAGGACAATGCAATGCATTTAAAACTAAACAAACCAGATATCAAATCAATTAAAAAATAATGGTTTTAAATGAACTGCCACAAGAGGAAACTAATCTTGACACTAACAACATTTGTTAATTTTTCTCACAAATCCTATGTCCTCTTATACCCAGAAATTTATGATCTTTCTAGACTACGCCAATAGGACTTGCCCTCAAGGCTCAAGGTGCTGTCTTAGTCTGGCCCACCCAGCTAATTTACGAAGGTCACTGGGGATATTTTTTATCCTACCCTTGTTCCTTGTCTTTTAAAAGATATTTTCTGCATACTCCTTGAGGTCCCTGAAACCAGGTCCTGCATCAGAGCTCCAGGGATGGCTCAGCAGGGACTTCCCCTTCCTTTTAAGGGGCAGCTGCCCTATCCCTACTAGAAAAAAAGCCAGGACTGTTAGAAACATGGAACACAGGTCACTAACCCTACTAAAAAAAGCCAGAGTTATAGGATGAGTTTCCCTTCTGTGGTGAGGTAGGTACTAGGTGTTGCTTGTATGGAGAGGTGAGGCGGCAGGATCTTGGTAAGCAAGCTAGCCTGGAGGTCATCAAGGGCGGGATGCCTCCCTTGAGGTATGAGCAGTTAAGGCCACTGGCCTGATAAGAGTGCCCAGCCACCACTGTGACCACTGGTAAGACTGCCCTCAGAAAATAGGGTAATACTCCACGCCCCAAGTGGCTCCCAGAAGGCAGGGTAGAGGGTGCCAACTTACTGTACTTCAGGACAACAGGGGCATAGGGTGCTCGTGGGTGAAGCACAGGGTGCCTGCAGGGCAGCCCCAAACAACCCAGAGGCTTGTAGGAATGCCTGTAGCCATTGGCTTGATAAGTGACTGTCTCCATGGAAGGGAAACTAGTCCACTGTACCTCGAGAGATCCCTTTTGCGGGCCATGCTGGCCAACTGGGAGAAATTTGATCCTGGGTCTCTAAAGAAAAAGAGGCAAATCTCCTTTTGCCACACGGCCTGGCTCCAATATAAAGTAGCAGTGGAGAGGTTTGGTCAGTTCGTGGCACCATTACTTTCAATAATATCCAGCAGTTGGACCTGTTTTGCCATCCCCAAGGGAAGTGGATGAAGGTTCCATACACTCAAGCCTTCAGATAAGAACAATTCTTGTATCTAAATGCAAAACATGTAGGCCTGAAACTGAAAGATAGAGATGAGAGACTGGAAATAAGGTTGTATTCCTTTCTCGTTCACTTATTAAGCAAATGACCCTGTGATTTATTCTCCCTTGTCCTCCATTCCTTTTTCTATTAATTAGAAACAATAACACCTACCTAAGAAGTATAACTTGATGGATCAGAATAAGGATTTTTAGGTTAGAGTCCACACAGAGAAATATTTGGGCATGTAAAATAATTTAAGCTGATGAACAATGGTAGTGCTATGTATCCCTGCCTGCCCTAGAAAAGACATTGGAGTGTTTTGTTTTGTTTTGTTTTCCACCTTCAGTCCCAGTAAGGACCTAACGTCCTATATAATAAAGAGGTAATATGCAAATTGACTGTCACTCCAACACACAAGTTTGCTGCCCCCATGTGGTCAAAGATGGCCACCACAAGATGGCCAGCAGGGGAGGGCAGTTAAGGGCAACCAGGCCTGCAGAGGAGGGCAGTTGGGGGGACCAAATCTGCAGGGGAGGACAGTTGGGGGCAACCAGGCCTGCAGGGGAGGGCAGTTAGGGGTGACCGGGCCTGTAGGGGAGGGCAGTTGGGGACAACCAGGTCAGCAGGGAAGGGCAGTTGGGGGTGGAGGGAGGCAGGCCTACAGGGGAGGGCAGTTGAGGGGGACCAGGCCAGAAGGGGAGGGCAGTTAGGGGCAACCAGGCCTACAAGGGAGGGCAGTTGAGGGGGACCAGGCCAGAAGGGGAGGGCAGTTGGGGGGCAGGCCTACAAGGGAGGGCAGTTGAGGGGGACCAGGCCTGAAGGGGAGGGCAGTTAGGGGCAACCAGGCCTGCAGGGGAGGGCAGTTGGGGGAGACCAGGCCTGCAGAGGAGGGCAGTTGGGGGAGACCAGGCCATCAGGGGAGGGCAGTTGGGGGAGACCAAACCCGCAGGGGAGGACAGTTGGGGGCAACCAGGCCTGCAAAGAGGGCAGTTTGTGGGGGGGGAGGGCAGGCCTACAGGGGAGGGCAGTTGAGGGGGACCAGGCCTGCAGGGGAGGGCAGTCAGGGGCAACCAGACCTGCAAGGGAGGGCAGTTAGGGATGACCAGGCCAGCAGGGGAGGACAGTTGTGGGCAACCAGGCCTGTAGAAGAGGACAGTTACAGGCGACCAGTCTGGTAGGGGAGGGCAGTTAGTGGTGACCAAGCCAGCAGGAGAGGGCAGTTAGGGGCGACCAGGCTGGCAAGGGAGGGCAGTTAGGGGCAATCAGGCTGGCAGGGGAACAGTTAGGCATTGATCAGGCAGGCAGGGGAGTGATTAGAAGGTGATCATGCTGGCAGGCAGAAGTGGTTAGGGGCAATCAGGAAGGCAGGCAGGTGCGTGGTTGGGAGCCAGCAGTCCTGGATTGTGAGAAGGATGTCTGACTGCCTGTTTAGGCATGATCCCACCAGATTGGAGAGGGTGCAGAGGGGGCTGAGAGACACACACCCCCATGCACTAATTTCGTTCACCAGGCCTGTAATTTGAAATAAAATGATAAAAAGCCACAAAAATCCCTCAGTGGTCTTTCCAGAATTTTTGTATAAGTGATCAAGGCTTTAGAACTTTATCCCAAATAGAAATGCATTTTACATTTTTATAATTATTAGACACTACATTTGCTGAGCATCAAAACTATAACAGTTGTGTTTGATAGCTGTATCCTGGAAGTATTTAATATGCACTAAGATGTGCAGCCCTATGAAGTGACTTAGACACATCTTCTAAACTGCCCCTGCCACATTCCCTTCCTAGACCTAATATCATCCTGAGTGGAAGATCTGGGTTGATTAAAGCTTTTTAAAAGTGGTTCACTAGAACTGTTCTGGTCCCAATAAATCCCAAACTGTGAAATATAAAAAACAAATTTCACCAATAAAAACCTTCAAATATTACCAAACAACAATAAAACTCAGTGTGAATGACTAATGCATTCAAATTCATTTCTTTCATTCCTTTAAGTGGCTAAGATTAGCATAAAGAGTCTTCTCAGAGTGTAGGCAACAATAAAAATGGCAATAACTCATACTTCATAGTGACTTTCATTTTTTAATCTAGATATTCTTTAATATTCATAATAGCCTTGGGAGGTAAATATCATTATCCTCATTTCATAGGAGATGAAATTGAGAGATCAGTAATTTGCCCACAGCTACACTGTAAGTGAAGTATATGCTGATTTCAGTCTTGGGCATTGGTATGAAGATGACTGCATTCCTAAAATTTATTTGGTTAGATGGCTCACATTTCTAGAAAAAAACCATTCAGGTGACAGCCAAGATAAAATCCAGAAGTCAAACACAACATAAAGGAACAAAAGAAAGAGTGGAAATAACTCAAAAGCATGAAAAGTAATTTAAATAACTAATATTCATAGATTGCTTATCACCAGTGAGGCACTGTTCTAAATGTTTTATGTGAATTAACTATGTAATCCTTATCAAAGCCCCAAAACTAATAGTCAAAACTGTGAAGTCATCCTTGTTTGCTTTCATTGTCCTATACTCCACATATAACCCATCCATAAACATTGTGGTCTTCTACTTGAAAATGTATCTAGATTTCATCACCATCCACCACCTGTCCTATCCTGCCTTCAGGATCACTGCAACAGCCTCACAACTCACCTGCTTTTTCCTTATTGGGCCCTCTTCAATCTGTTCCAGAACTCAATAGCCAGAATTATCTTTTTTAAACCATAAGTCAGCTGGTGTCACCACTTTTCTGAAAACTTTCTAACGGTTTCTCATATCCTATACAAATAGGAGTCTTTACAGAGTGCCACTCAACCATGACTCCATTGTTCTAGCCTCACCAACCTGGAGGCTTGTCGGCCATCCTTCTATGCTGTATATTCCTCACCTTGCTTAGGGGTCTTGTGCTAGTTTTGTCTTGTATGGAGAACTCTCCTTAATTTGTTTTGGGTCCCCATTCAAATACAATCAGTGAGGACTTCTCCCATCAGCTCATATAAAATAGCAACCCTCCTACCCTGAGCCAGTTTCATTTTTTCCATAGAACCCGTCAGCATCTGAACATATCCTTCATTTGTCTGGGACTTGTGGAGGGGTGGGGAGTCTATCTCCCACATGACAATGGAAGCTCCAGAGATAGAGACTTTTGTCAGTCTTGTACCCTGTTATAAGAGTAGCTATCTGTCACATATTAGGTGTACTAGGTACTCAATAACATTAAGTTAAATAAAAGAATAAATCAACAATTCAATGAGGATGGTCCCATATTACATCCCTTTTAAAGATGAAGAGGTAGAGGCAGAGAGGTATACAGAGACAAAATATCTTGCCATTAAGTCACAAAGGTAGAGCAGGCAGAGCTTAGCAAAAGTGACATGTGCCTGGTCACTAAACTCACTGCTCTCTAAATAAATTCCAGTTACCTAAAAATATCTGTGCTACAGCCATAGCAGTGCTGAAGCAATGTTCTGTCTTCACTTTCTACTTGTTTTTATAAGACTGCTTTTAAAAAAAATATTCCATTAAACCTAATGCTTGGACCTATGTTTATAAACACAGTTCCTACTAAGAACTAGAGTTTCTAGAGACATAACTGATAACAAGACTGAGATTGAAAGAGGACAAAGTGGGCCTTCTCATCCAGAAAGCAAGGAAATGTTGGAAAACTCATGAAGCTCTGTCCAAAGGTCATATGTACTTAGTAGCTATCATGTGCAGGGTGCTCTCTGTGCTCTCTTCAAATCAACTCTGCGTGTAACAGTGTACCTGGTATGCAGTGGATGCTACTAGACTGTCTTTCCCCAGAGGATTTGCAGAAAAGGAACTGGGGTCACAGTAGGTATCTCACAATTAATCTGTGAGTCCACAATGCAATGGTCATCATAAAAGGATGGGAAAGAGCTAAACAAAAGAAAGAGAGAAGAAGGAAGGAAAGAGGAAAGGGAGAGGAGAGAAGAGCAGGAGAGGGAAAGAAGAGAAGAGGGAAAAGGAAGGAGGAGGAGGAGGGGGAGGAAGAGGAAGAGGAGGAGGAAGGAAGGCTAGTGTGTAGGGATCCAGTGACATAGGAACAATCAAAATAAAAATAAACACTTGCCACACACTTTTAATACTAACTTCAGGCAAGGTTCATCAATAAAATAAAAGGTTTTTAGGAAACAGGATTTTTACACATTCCTATCACCTCACTGCTAAATCATTAATGACAAAGAGGAAACGGTAGCTTTCCAATGGAGAAATCAGACACCACAGTAACTCTGAAATGACATGTGACATCACCAGTAATGGAAGAAACTAGTATCACAGTTGTACTAATGCAATACTCTGACAAATGTCCAACTTGAATCTAATATGAGGAAATAATGAGACAAATCAAAGCCCAGAAATCATCTTTAAAACACTATCTTGAACTCTTAAAAAATGGCAATTCTATTTTTAAAAAGCTTAAGTGATACTGACAATTAAATGCAATGTATGATCCCTGCTTGGATCCTACATTAGATTAAAAATTAGCTCTAAAGGACATTATTAGACAATTGAAGAACTCTAAATATATATTACATTTTAGTTAAAAGAGTATCATATTTGTTACATTTTTCACATTGCAAAATATTTTTTTATATAGAAGAATATCCTAGCTATGAGGAGGAGCATGCTTAAGAATTTAGAGGTCTTGTGTTATAACACTTGCAATATCTCATCTGAGTCTGAAAAAAAATCTTATATTTATAGCTAGCTAGCTCTCCATCTATTTGAGAAAGAAAAAGGAAGATAAAATGAATGTGACAAAATGTTAGTAATTACTAATCTTTGCAAAGATTTATTTGGGGTTTACTCAACTTTTCTCTCAATTGTTTTCAAAAATACTTGTGGAGAAAGTTTCCTTTGGGGTTCCTGGACCCAATTACAACATGTGTATATGTGGAGGCTTCTCCATAGCAACAAGCAATTCTCAGACACCAGCTGGATGTCCTACAATTCAACTCACTTATGAACCTATGAACTGAAGATAGCATCCGTTTCCACGGGTTAACTGTTCAGTCCCACAGGACTGCACCTCCCAACAACTTAAAATGCCGGGCACAATCCCAAGTTCTTACCTGTGCTTCTGACAAACTGGCTACAGATTGGAGTTTCCCACAACTCCCTCCTTAGATTTCAGACTCCAGGAAAAGCCCAGGTTTTTACCTGTATTTCTGACCAACTTCCTATAAGTCAGAGGGTCTCATAACCTCCTCCTTGGGTTTAATTAAATGCTAGAGCAGATCACAGAACTCAGAGAAACATTTTACTTACTCTATTATCAGTTAATTATAAAAGGACATAATCTATCTATAGAAAAGCGTAAGTGACCATCTGGACCGTCTGACCATCTGACTGGTAGCTATAACACGCAATGACCACCAGGGAGCAGACACTCTGACTGGTAGCTATGATGCGCACTGACCACCAGGGGGCCAATGCTCACTGCAGGAGCTGAGAAGCTGCGGTGACTTGGCAGCTGCGGTTCTCAAGTGACACACCTAGAACCAGAGAGGAGGGAGCCCAATTCCAGGGTGTGTCACCGGAGAACCGCCCTCTCACAATCCGGGACTGTTCAGGGGATGTTGGAAAGCTGGTTTCAGCCTGATCACCACAGGGCAGGCCAAGGGACCCCAGGCACCAGGCCTCTGCTTATAAAAGGACATAATTATAAAAGGTACTTCCAGATGAAAGAGATGCGTAGGGTAGGGCAGGGGGAAAGGACAGGAGCTCCTGTGCCCTACAGCTCCACTTGTTCATTAACTTGGAAGCTCTCTAAACCCTGTTCTCTGGGGTTTTTGTGGATACTTCATTAAATAGCCATGATTGATCAAATCATTGGCATTTGGAAACTGGTTCAACCTCCAGACCCCCTCCTCTTCCCAAGAGTCATGTGTGGGACCTAAAGTTCCAACCCAGTAATTACATGGTTGGCTCTCCTAGCAACCAGCGCCCATCTTTAGGTGAGGTCCAAAAGTCACCTCCTATTCCCCACCTCCAAAATTAAAAATAGAACTACCATATGATCCAGTAATTATACTTCAGGGTCTCTATTTAAAGAAAATGAAAACACTAATTCAAAAAATATATACCACAGCATTATTAATAATAACCAAGATATGGAAACAACCTAAGTGTCCATAGTGGGTGAATGGATAAAGATGTGGAACATATATGCAATGAAATATTACTCAGCCACAAAAAATAATGAAATCTTTCCATTTGAAACAACATGGATGGACCTAGAAGGTATTATTCTGTGGGAATCCTAATCAATCAGTTTACGCTGGATGTTCAAGGCCAATCTGAGCATAGGAATCCTAATCAGGATGTTCAAGGCCAAGTTACCAAAGGCAGGTGCAAGGACACAGCAGTTTCACTGTATACACTGCACAAGTGTGCCCTTCTATAACCCAAAAGACTGAGGTCACTATTTGGTTAGAAGCCTCTTTTGTGTAAGTTAGTACAAAGTGTGTTACTGACCAGCCAGTGAGAGCCTGTTATGTGAGGCTGCTTGGTTGGGCAACTATTTTTGTATAGCTCCCATGCTGCATTGTGGGGAAGATGTGTTACTAACCAGCCAATGCTAGCTGTTTTTGCAAGGATGACTCATATGTTTGCTGCTATGTTAGAAGCAGCTGCCTTTGTGAGGCTCCTTTGAAGAACTGCTTTGTCTAATGTCTCCTTAGTAGCAATGGCTACTTGGGTTGCAATAAAGACTCTCTTATATACCCATGACTTCTCATGCCTTCTCCAGCTTCTAAGATCAAAGAAGGTCCAGCTCCTGGAAGAGGGACTTGGACCCAACATATGCTAAGTGAAATAAGACAGAAAAAGACAAATCCCATGTAATTTCATTTATATGTGGAATATTAAAAAAAAACAAACAAACAAAACCAGATTCAGTGATACAGAGAACAGATTAGTGATTGCCAGAGTGAAGGATGGGGCAGGAGAAACAGATGAAGGGGATCAAGAGATACAAACTTACAGATATAAAATAAATAAATAATGGGATATAATATGCAACACGGGGGATACAGTTAGTAACAGTGTCTGAACTTTGTATAGTGACAGATGGTAACTAGACTTATTATGCTGATCATTACTCAGTGTATTGAAATATCAAATCACTATACAGTGTACTTAAAATGAATATAATATTGTATGTCAATTATACTTCAATTAAAATAGTCACCTCATTAAGATAATAAAAGATAGTTTGTCCCTCTCATCACTTAGGCATTTCCAAGGGTTTTAGTAACTCAGTGCCAGAAATAGGGATGAATATATATTTCTTATTATAAATCACAACATCACAAGCTATGGTCTAAATACATTAGAAATATTGAAACATCTTGAAAAAACTTTTAAAAGTAAAAATAACTTGTTGTCCCAGGTCCATTTGTGTTGATACATGAGTTTTATTGGCCCCTTGAAATTTTCCATTGTAATTCAAACTAGAGGCCTGGTGTAAGAAATTTGTGTGCAGTACAGTTCCTAGGCCTGGCCTGCAATCAGGGCCATCTTCCCTGCTGCCCACAGCCAGCCCCGCCCCCTGCCACACCAACCCCTGGTTCTCCGTTCACCATCAGGTAATCGAAGCCTGCCTGCTGGGGAAAGAAACCAAGAAGTGGTCAGTGTGCCTCATAGTGACTGGTCCAGCAGTTGTTCTGCCATTAGGGTCAATTTGCATATTACCCTTTTTTATATAGGATTATGTAGCCTTTCTCCTTTGTTTACATTGATTTTTATATATAGAACTTCAACACAAAAAGAATCAATAACAATGGTTAAAATGAAGGTAGAATTTGTGTCAAATCCACATTTTTTTATACCCATCCATACCCTAAATATTTCAAGTTTGTGAATAGGATCACAGATTAAAATTCTAAGACAGGTTACTTCCATAGAACTCTAACAATAGTTCTGTAACATCACAGCTAGTGTTCACTTTAATTTAACGACCCAAATTTAAAGTTGCAATTTCCATGTGCTATATGTAAACTATCTATTTAAGTCCAACATTCCCTCAATGGTACTAAAATCAGTGATAGCAACAGTTCATTTTGCAATCACATTTTTTCTCTGTGTCACCTTTAATATGAGGCTAGTTATCTCTCAAAAATACAAGTGTGTCCTTTTTCTTTCATGTGGCAGAGACAACTGACTACTCAACTAGAAAATGTTTCCTTCTTTGGCAGAGAATACTCGTAGTATTATTGCTGGGGAGCACTTATCCTGTCAAGGACTATTTTATACCCACCCGTATCCCAATACCCTAAGTGTCCCTCTCCTTCCACCCCACTCTTCTATCTCTGTAGGTCCATCAAACTGCTCTCAGTCCCTTCAGGGTGGATAATTACGTATCAGATACACACTCCTCCTCAAATTGGCTCTGCTCGTTGGGCAGCAGAATGTTGTCAATGCAGCAGGGGAATCTGAGGAGAATGAAGGAGCAAACAGAGGGCGGAAACGACATATGGGTCAACACTGAGGGAAAGCCACCAATAGACACCCATTTGACTTTATGATACCAAGAGATACATTTTTGTGTTGTTAAGCTTTTGAGATTTGCCTTTGTTACCACATGCATATACTGTTAAGCTCAGTATTACATGTAAGAAAACAATTGATAGCAAACTTCCCTGAGAGTCACAACCTACATATGAGAGCTTAGATCTCCCTTCTAGATTTCCTTCCTAAAACCAAGTCTTTCCTATCCTATCTAATAAAGAGGAAATATGCAAATTGACCATCACACCATAACAAGATGGCTGCACCCATAGCTGAGGCCGAGTTCCCAAAACGAGCCTTGAAGAGCAATCAGAACGGACCTGAGGCTGTGTGGTGCTGGGCTGGGGCAGGGGACCTGAGGCTGTGCCCCCTGCCTGGTGGAGCTCAGGCCGTGCCCCCTGCCCTAGCACCAGACCAGGGTACCCCAGGGCATGCCCCCTGCCCCAGTGCCAGGCCGGGGGACCTGAGGCTGCACCCCCACCTGGTGGGGCATGATGGAGGACCTCAGGCCATGCCCCCTGCCCCAGCACCGGGCCAGATGACCTGAGGCCGGGGCCCCCGCCTGGCGGAGCTTGATGGGGGTGGGGTCGGCCAGGTCTGAATCTCACATAATTTTGATGCACATGTGGGTGGGCGGTGACTTGACTCTGGTTCCCGTGGTGTGCCCCAGACTCTGACAGGAGAAAGGTTTTCATATACATTTTACTAATTTTCTTTCATCTCTGACACTTCTATTATAGAGGAAGGGCAAATAGCAATATTAAAATATTTCCTCTAATTAATTCCCTTTTAATGTGCATGAATTTCATGCACTGGGTCACTAGTCAATAATATTCATTATATTTAATTAATATTTTTGTTTATATCTACTCTTTACAGTAGACTGTAAGCTTTATGCTGTCTAATTTTTCCTGAGCTGTGTTCCCAATACCTAGCTTAGTGCCTGACACTTAGGCATTTAATAAACTAGAGGCCCAGTGCACGAATTCATGCACAGGTGGAGTCCAGCCGGACCACCCAGATCAGGCCATTCAGGGCCGGATGGCCAGAGGGGAGGGGCTGTGGGAGGTTGGCCAGCTGGCCCCGCCCCCATTGGGCTGGTAGGCCAGCCACAGTGTGCATCATAGCAACCAGTCATTCCAGTCATTCTGGTAGCTTGGCTTTTATATATGTATAGATATCTCAAAAATTAACAAGTGCCTGTTATTCAAAGTAAGATTTCTGTCTACTTGAGATTAGAAAGGAGAATAGGAGGAAACAATCAATAGTTTGATGGTGATGGTAATTTCTGATTCTAGGAAAACAGTGTCATATCAAGAGTCATTTTATAGCATTTATAAATTACCCAGTAATATTTCTGGTACATATGCACACACACACACACACACACACACACACACACACACACATACACACACACACACACACATACACACACACACACACACACACCCTACAAATCAGCTCAAGAATGCAGGCATAACTCAGAGATATTTTGCATTCAGTTCCAGACCACCACAAGAAAATGAGTTTAAACCTTTGCTGGTGGAGGGTCTTGCCTTTAATATGAACAAATCACAACATCTGTAATGTGCAATGAAGCAAAGCACAATGAAACCAGGTAGGCCTATATCTCTCTTCTCCCAATTCAACCCAATTAATAATGCAGCTTACTTTCTAAAAGTAACATACATGACTTCTCATAATTGACTGGTTCTTATCTTATTTAAAATAATAATAAAATTCTAAGAGAGAAAATCTGTGATCATAGCTAATATGTTTTAACCCCAAAGCCATTACTAGATTGGGTACCTGACTTCAGGTTGGGAAAGGGTAGCTTTTAGAGGAGGAAGTTCGGATATTTATTATAGGATATAAAATGGCTTACAAAATCACTGGGCAGGCCCAAGAAGCAGACTCTAGGCTAGGCTTTCAAAAAGTATGCCTCATACTTGAGCACCAAAGGCACTGCTGCTCCTTTTACTATCAAGAAACCCACTGCTGTGGGTTAGAACTGTCAGCTCCAAAACTGTTTTGTCTCTGTCATCATCTGTACCAGCAGAATGATGATAGCCTTATTCCCTGAACCTTTCTCCCCAAAACTCAGTTCCAAATTCAAGTTTCATCCAAACCCATCTGATTGACAGACTCTCAAACAAATACAGAAATCATGTTGAAATTTGCCTGGGTAATGTAGCTTTTAGTCTTCCAATCTTTGTAGTTTAGCAAGGTTCACTAGAGGGAGGTCGCCACAGACACTGAGCTAAACAGTCCAGGCTAGTCTATGTTTTACAATGATTTTAAATAACCTTCAGCCACAGAAAAACCCAGAGCCCTCCTTCCAGCTTCTCCTCCAAGACTCAATCACCTCCTTTTCTAGGCACTCATTTTCCTTAGAATATATTCAACTTCCCTAATGGTTCATTGTAAGTGACAAAATTTCACCAGTCACAGGTGAGATATTTGCCTTAATAGCTTAAATAACACCCAGCCCTATGGACCAGAAATATTACCAGTTTGTCTTACAACTATTCCTCATGCATCTCAGTCACCACCAAAATCCTAGTCTTCCAGATTAGCCATCATAAAAACACTAATTCTTATATTCAAGAACCCTTCAACCCTTCCCTCACAAGCCTTATTAATATTCCCTTTAAAACTTCTCTGATATTCCAAGTTTTTTAATGAAAATCATTCAACTTATTACTTCTTATTATCTGGCACATAGGTCTTCTTGAAGGCATGCTTCTCCTGTCACCTTCTTGAGAAGAGGATGGTTTGTTTTTTTCCCCTCTCACACATCAAAGTAGAGGAAGTAAGAAAACCACATAAGTAGACTAAATGTCCTCTTTGCTTCTCCTTGATATTTCGGAACTCTCTTACCGCTTTGAAAATCCCAGCTCCTTTGAAATGCATGTTATCAGACTTATTTACTCCATACCCTCCCTAATTGTCCTCACCTACTGACATTCTCAACATATCTCACTCAGTGATAATGTTGGTTCCAGTTTACTGTCTCCCAATTCACAACTGATGCTCTCATCATTCTTAGCTACATAAAAATAAAAAATCAAGAGTGCAATCCATTTAACATTGTGGATTCTCATGTTCTTGATATCCTTTGTTCAATGATCTTTTTATCCTTCTTTCCTTTGTCACCCATGCAAATGGTCATACAACAGACCATGTCATCACTGACAATTGTACCTCCTATCTAACTGTCATATCTAACCCTCCTAGGTCACTTATTCTAAAACTCCAACAATCTTCTGATATCACCGAGGCCTCCTCTCTACCACATCAGATTTTCTCTATTTGTCAGCTCCCTCTATCTTCATATCCCTTTTGCTCGGCCAAGAAATAACAAGTGTTGGTGACGAGGCAAGGGAACCTTTATAGGGATATAAATTGGTACAGCCAATATGGAAATCAGTATGGAGGTTCCTCAAAAATGTCAAAACAGCCCTAACGGGTTTGGCTCAGTGGATAGAGCATTGGCCTGCAGACTAAAGGGCCTCAGGTTCAATTCCAGTCAAGGGCATGTACCTTGGTTGCAGGCACATCCCCAGTATGTGCAAGAGGAAGCTGATTGATGTTTCTCTCTCATCAATGTTTCTACCTCTCTATCCTTCTCCTTTCCTCTCTGTAAAAAAATCAATAAAATATATTTTTAAAATTTTTTCAAAACAGAATTATCACATAATCTAGCAATTCCAATCCTGGGTGTTTATCCAAAGGAAATAAAATTAGTATCTAAGAAAAGATATCTGACAATAGGCAAATGGAGCAACCTAAGTGATAAATGAATAAAGAAAAATATATATATACATATGGACACAAATATATATGTTGTAGGGCCAAAGTAGGTTTACAGTTAGTTGTTCTTATGAAAAATAATACAATAAATAAATAATAATACAGAATAAACTCAGTGTTTTTGAGTACTCACAACTCTAAATCTACTTTTAGATTTGTGTGTGTGGTGCATGTGTGTACTTGTTTGGGACTCCCCCAAAAATGTATACACACTTTACTAGCTGATAGCTCAATTTTAAAAATGAAATGTATTTTAATAAACATTGCCTTTATAAGTATTCAAAGTGTGTGTATACATTTTGGGGACACTCTATATTCAGCTAAAAAACAGAATAAAATATTGCCATTTGTGACAACATGGATGGACCTTAATGGAATTATGCTAGCTGAAATAAGTCAGATGAAAAAGATAAATACTATATGATCTCACTTATAATGAGAATCTTAAAAAAACAAACAACAAGAAAAACAAAAGAACAAACTGGCCTCACAGATACAGAGAACAGATTGGTGGTTGCCTGAGGTAGGGTGTGGGGAAGGGTGAAATGGGTAAAGGGGGTCAAAAGTACAAACTTTCCATTATAAAATAAGTCATGAGGAAGTAATGTATAGCATTATTACTATAGCTAATAACAATGCATTGCATATTTGAATGTAGCTAGAAGAGTAGATCTTGAAAGCCCTCATCTCCAGAAAAAACCAACTGTACCTATGCATGGTGATGGATGTTAATTGGACTAATTATGGTGATCATTTTGCAATATATAAAAATATCAAGTCACTACATTATACATCTGAAACTAATATAATCTTATGTAAGTTACCCTTCAATAATAAAAGGAGAAAGCTGAACTTAGCAGCTGAAAATTACTGGTTCACTCAGCAGTGCCATCACAAGTTTATAACAACACAAGAAAAGCTTTAACAATGCCTGATTGCCCTACTACTATTACACTTCCCCAGTAAATTCACATATCCCTCTTCAAGATGACTATTTCACTGTGCCTTCTGTTCTTCAAGTTCCCTACACCTTTTTATCTCATCATCCCCAGCTGATGACATCACTGATAATTCATAAAGACAATAAATGTAATGAAATAAAGATTATTTCTTTGCCCACCACTAATTCTTCCAATTCACCCACATCTGTAGGTCCATAATCTGCCTTCCATAAAGTTACAAAGTTAGCATGGAAGAAGTGCTTCTACTCCTATCTAAGGTCAACCTCTCTATCCATGTTTTGAACCTTTCTCTCTCTCTCTCTCTCTCTCTCTCTCTCTCTCTCTCTCTCTCTCTCTCTCTCTCTCTCTCTCTCCCTCCCTCCCTCCCTCCCTCCCCCTGCATTATCAGTTCCTTCTTTACTGAATAATTTAATATCACCTAATTTAACCAATATCCACAGACATCCACCCATGAGCATACATTCTAGAATTTCCAATGGATTCCCATTTCCCTACTGCAGAAAAGTCATCCAAGGTATCTATCATGTCTGTATCTACTTCTTCACCTTCCACTTTTATTTTTTAGTGTATGTGTGTGTGTGTGTGTGTATGGGGGTTAGTCATTAAATGTACACAAATAGTACTTTCCCCCTCCCCTGGTGACATGACTGAGAGCTAACAATTCCTTTCCTATAATGTAACTCATGAGTTTTGGACAAACTTTAAAACGGAGAACAGATGGACTCAGTTGTGGGACACATCTCATTGAGAAGCCCTATTTCTCAAACCATGTAACTAGAGAAAAATAATTTGGCTATGTTTTTAAGAAGTCTAGAATCCTGAAATAACAGAGAAATGGTCACTAACTTGTACTTCTATGAGAAAAGGTAGATTTTATTGGAAAGGACAAATAATTATATGTAATTATGTCTGAATTATAGAGAACCATGTATCCATGATACTACCATGTGATGCAATACAGAAATCACAGCTACATTTCATACTGTAGAAACTTACAAAATGTATGACTTTATAGAGGTAGTTGATCAAATATACTGTGAGACTAAATTAAAACTCACAATATTATCCCTATAGAGGAGAAAAGGCCTAAAGATTTAAAACTGGTGAATGATAAGTAGTATTCTCACTCAATGGATGTATACTTTAAAATGCAGATACCTGTTAAGTCAGAAAGACCAAAAAAATTAAAATTAGTCCAAAATATGAGTATGTTTGTGTTATTCTTTGAAAATATTATTGAATTATTCAACTGTCTATTTAAATTTATACCCATACCTTATTAATTATTAAAGATGATTGGAATTTGGTATATTTTGATTATCTATGTGATTATATGCTGCCTTTTTTCTTTTTAAAAAATATATTGATTTTTATAGAGAGAGGAAGGGTCAGGGAGAGAGACAGAAAAACATGGATTGGCTGCCTCCTACTCATCCCCTAGTGGGGACTGAGCCCACAACTTAGGCATGTGCCCAAACCAGGAATCAAACCAGACACCTCTCAGTACATGGGACAATGCTCAACTAACTGAGCCACACCAGCCAGGGCATTTTTTTTCTCTCTTTACATTCATTCATCAGTTGATACACATTGGACTGTTTCTTACTTGGGGCTTTTTGTGATATGGATATTCTTACACAAGTTGGTTTGGAAAAGTAGTTTTGATCTAATGACTAAACATGTCTATGTTGTCATTGTTTTCTTTCTATTGTAATTAGAGTCAAATTTGTCAGCATTTTTTATGCCTTGATTAAAACAAACAAACAAAAACCACAAACCTACCCTTAAAGGCATAATAATGTGATGTTGTAATCTTTTCTAGTGTTTTAATACTTTTTAAATTTCATATGTTTTCTGTTTACCTTTCTTGTTGTTGTTAATCCCCAACCAAGGATATTTTTCCATTGATTTTTAGAGCGAGTGAAAGGGAGGGGGAGATAAAGAGAGAAACATCTATGTGAGAGAATCATTGATTGCCTCCCTCTCTCATGCCCATTTGGGATCCAGTCTGAAACCCAGGCATGTGTTCTGACGAGGAATCTAACTGTGACCTCCTAGTTCATGGGTTGATGCTCAACCACTGAGCCATACCAGCCAGGCTTCTGTTTATCCTTTGGCCTTCTTCTGTCTATATCTATTTCTTCATCTTCCATTTTTCATTAAATGTACTCAAATAGTGCTTTAATTGCCATCAGTTCAATGAAATGGCTTTTAATGAGAACACCAAAAACATTTTGCCAGAGCCAATGATTATCTGTTCTTGTTTTATTCAACCATTCATTAGCATTTGACACAATAGATTACTCTTTCTTCCTGAAAAATGTGTCTAGGTTCCCCAGACCTTATACTCTTGAGTTTCTTTTACTTTGTGAACTACTATTTTTTACTAGGACTTCCTTTCCTCCAAACCTGAAAAATCTGTAGCACTGTCCTAGAATCCCCTCTTTTTCCTTTCTGTACTCAACCAATGTAACCTCATCTAGTTCCCCACGGCTTCAAATGTGCCCCAACCAGGAACTGAACCAGAGACCTCTCAGTGCAGGGGACAATGCTCAACTAACTGAGCAACACCAGCCAGGGCATTTTTTCTTTCTGTACTCAGCCAAAGCATATACTGAAAACTTCCAAACTTATATATCTTGCCTTGAGAGAAATCTTCCTTGAAAATAAGACGCATAACTAATTATTTAACATCTTCTCCATTTCAGGTTCCCCTTGACAAAAGATAACTTGTTTTTCCTGCAAATATACTCCCTCCAAAAAGTTACCCAGTATATGATACCACCTTTCACACAATAACAGAAACCAAAATATTGTTGAGTCATGTTGGATTATTTGTTTCTTGTTACACTACATAACCAATCCCCCTGTCATTCCTGTCACCTACATTTCCAAAATATTTCCCAAATTTGGTGAATTTTCCCCATTTTTACTTCCCCAGCCCTTCTCAAGTTCACCTTTCCCTTGTGCATGTACCACTGTAGTGGTAAATTCTCTTGGTCTCCCTTCTCCTCCTCTTGCCTCTTTTCCAAGCAAGAATGGTCTTTCTTAAGTGTTTATGAGATCAAGTTACTCTCCTGCCTCAAATCTTCAAAAGAATACAATTATAATTAAAATCTAAACTTTTTACTGCAATCCCTAAATCTCTATAATCTGAAGGCCTCTCTCTGCATACAGTCCTTCCCTTCACTTTTTTTGTTCACTTCATTTTAGTCACAGTCACCTGCTTCTGCCCTTTAAACCCATGAAGATCATTTCATCCAAAGGGAATTTGCTCATGCTGCTCTGCTTAGAGAGCCCTTCTCATCATAAGGTAATAACTCAAATGTCATCTCAGCAGAGGCCTTCTCTGTCTATAGTAGACACCAGCTCCTGTCACTCCCTACCATATTTTCCTATTTTATTCTTTCCTGGTAGCATATAAAAACCCTAAACTTATTTTATTTATTCTCTTGCACATTTATTTACTCTCTTCCCCATTTGAGTATGAACTCTCTGAAGGCAAAGGCTCAATTTATTTTGCTTATTGTTATCAAAATATACACACAGAATGGTTCCTGCCCACTATATAATTACTTGCTAACCAAATCTATGAATTGTTAAGTCACAGATTTAGCAATAATACCTAAGGGGTATGCCATAAAACCTAAGGGGTATTTCTCTAGAATCTTTATTTACTTTTACACTTCTGCACCTCTAGAGATATCATAGAAATGACATAACTTTGTAAACATCCTGCACTAAAATATGGCATGAAAAATATTTCAACCTCTCATTTTCAGAACATTTATACAATTTTTAATATTTTTCAGCGTATTTCTTAATTGAATACATTAGCAAAGCAATTAGAACAGTACTAAAGATTTATTCAATTTATAGTCAGTCAGTCATTCCTTCAATTTAGCTGTATTCTCCAAATATCCATATTTTTAAAGGCTAACCGTTGTTACCTCAGAATGTGACTATATAAGGAGATAGAGTCAGTAAAAAGGTGATTAAATTAAAATGATACTATTAGAGAAGGCCTTAATCAAATATGACTGGTGTCTTTATAAGAAGAGGAGATTAGGACACAAACACATATAGGAAGATGTTGAGAGAAGATGTGTACCTACAAGCCAAGGAGAGAGGCCTCAGAAGAAACCAAACCTTACTTCTAGACTCTAGAATTGTGACAAAACAAACATATTTCTGTTGTTTAGGTCACTATGTCTGTGGTACTTTGTCATGGCAGCTCTAGAAAGTTAATTAATAGCTGAGAATAGCAACCAGCTAATATAGTATGCTTTGCTTAGTAGTTACATTTTTTTTAATTAACTATTTTACAACAAAAATGTTAAGCTTCACACATCTTAGTACTTGGATATCTATTTTTATTCATTCTAAAGGACACTGTATTCTAGCACTATTTCCCAGGCTGCTCAGATACACACCTTCATTGAGAAATTAAAGAATCATTAAATGAATTGCCTGTACTACACCTACCTGATAGAACTGGAAGGCGAATGCATCTTTTCTTTTTCCATTTCAAGTTCTTTGTGTGAGTATAAATGTCAAAATTGAATCTTGTCCTTCCAATTATCTTTTTGTATTACAGCTGGCTGATTGTCATTTAAAGTATCTTTTCAGCTCTTGTCACAGATTTTCTCAGGGAACATCTCAAAAGCACAACTTGAGAGTGCTTTACTCAAGATTTAGTCTTTGAGAAAACCCCAGAGTTAGAGAATTACTATCTCAAGCCAGCTAGTTACTCTGCATTATTGTAGCATAACCTGAACACTCATTAAAAGTTTCCACAAAGGAAGCTCAAAGTGTTTGTTGAGGATTTATGAGAGTGCTGCAATAGCAAATAATTTGCACAATTGCTCTGTTTCCATGAGCTGAGCACACAATGCATTTGCTGCCCTCATGTTAAATAGAGACAATGCTTATATATAGCCTTATCTTTTTCCAAATGCAAGTTAATATATTTTTATGTATAAAAGTACATAGAATAAAATGAAAATAATGTATAAATCCAGTATCTTTCTGTAAAATTTTGAGGTATATCCTTTCAACCACTACATATTAAAATTATATCTCTTTCCCTTTCTTTCTGCCTATTTCTTTTTTATTTAATGAAATTATATTATACTAATAGCCCTGCACACAAATCCATGTGCTAGTAGCTCACCAGTAGCTTGCTGCCGCCCTCCAGTAGCTCTCTGACTGCTGCCCCGCCCTCCTGTAGCTCCCCCCGACCCCCTTCCCCTGCTCCCCCCATAGCTTGCTGCCCTGACCCCTCCTGTAACTCTCTGCCCGCCTGCTTGTAGCTCACTGCGCCAACCTCCTGCTGATCCATGATCCGGTTGTCATGCAGCCGGTCTTTACACTTCAGGGCATAACGACCATTTGCATATTACATCTTTATTATATGTATAGCCTATAAAATTCACTTTAAGAGCATATTATAGACATTTTGACTTAAGTATTTGATAGAGATACCATATTCGTGTGTGTGTGTGTAGCAATGTATTTTACCTTAACCATGTACTTTAAAATGTTTTCTGGTTTTGTTATAAGTGTTCTTCTGTAAATCCATATATATGTAAGTTTTTAATTATTTCCTTAAGAGATATTTCTCACTGTGCATTTTATGGACTAAAATGTCTATTAATCTTCAAATTACATACTATCAGGTTGCCCTTTAAAGAGCCTATCATTTAACTGACAAGAAAGAGTTCATGGAAATTCCCACCTGCTTACAGATTTGTACCACTGTGGCACATCTTTAGTTGATAAAGAATTTGTTTATATCATCACTTTAATTTACTTTTATATTTATATTTATATATTTGGTATAGTAAACTTTGTTACTCATCTACATTGAAAATATTTTACCAATATATCATTTATTTTTATTTTTTAATTTTTTAAAAATATATTTCTTTATTGATTTCAGAGAGGACTGAGCCCACAACCTGGGCATGTGCCCTTGGCTAGAATCGAACCCGGGACCCCTCAGTCCACAGGCCAATGCTCTATCCACTGAGCCAAGCCAGCTAGGGCTAGTATACCATTTATTAACATTTTTGGTTCTTTTATCAAAAAAAGTTTATATAGTGAAGAAATTTAATATCTCTCCTAATGATTCTTGCCTTTGAGCACCAAAAAAGTAAAATTCATTCACCTTATTTTATTATAGTATCTTAATAGTTAAATACTTAATATTTGGGTGTTGATTTTGATCTGATAATGAATAAATATTTTAAGTATATTTTCCAAAATGATCTCCATTATTTACTAAGTAACCTATTTTTCTCAATATTGTAAAAATTCTAGCCTCAAAAGTAAATTGCAATATTTGCTTTGGTTTATTTCTCTAACAACATTTTGGGCCCATTAAATTCCTTGTTAATCATTTTACCAATATTCTAAATATATGTTAGAAGTTGACAAGAACAGTATTGTATTATTATTATTATTATTCATGATAATTTTTCTGATTTATTCTTTCAATGTAAAGGTTTATTCTTCAAATAAAATTGGTAATTATTTGGTCATGTCTCCCCCCAAAAAAGCTGTCTTTTTATAGGGAATAGGAGATAGATGGATTCTAATAAAAGCAGAAAATATTTGGGAAGAAAGGACATTTTTACAATATTGAGACATTTCAACCAATAGACTTGTTAATGTCATTTATTTACCTTTTATAAAACTTATCTCATTAAATCTTAGAATTTTTTAAACATAACAAATAGGATTTTTGTCACAATTAAAAGTCAGAATTTTAAACAGATTCTTAGACTGGGGTCATATCCATCAGCTAATTAAACTTGAGCACCTATCTCATACCTAGTAGCTTTTTCAGAACTGCTACCTTCACCAGGAAGCTCCATGAGTTTTCCCAACTCAGACTTGGGCTTCTCCAGTATTTTGACATTTTTAACAGAGACATAGAGATGATAAATAAATTAGCAAGACTTTCCTATGTCTTTTCCAATGATATCTATAATCAGTTCTTGACCACTTCTTTTCAAGTAATTTTTTTAAAAATCTTTATTTTTGAAACTTTTACATATGTCCAGTTTTTCCCCCATTGACCTTTCCCACCCTGTCCTTGTCCCCCACTCCAGGCCTTTACCCTCCTATTGTCTGTGTCCATGGGTTATATATAGATGCATACAAGTTCATTGGTTGATCTCTTCCCTCCCAACCACCCTCCCCTGCATTTATCCACACCTCCTGGGTCAGGATTTCCATCATCTTCTTTCAGATTTGGTGGACCAATTGATGCTGAGCATAAAAGGACTTCAAAATCTGACTGTTGCATCTATATTATAGCTAATGAAAGAGTAGTATGCAAATTGACCGTACCTCCACTACAACCACAAGCCACACTCACCAGCCATACAGGAGCGAGTATGCAAATTATCCCAACCAAGATGGCTGCGGCCACAGAGAGAGCAGGAGACTTGGGTTGCCTTGGCAATGGAGGAAGCCAAGCTTTCTACCTGCCCTGGCCTGCCTTGGCCTCCGCTTAAGGCTACAAAGTTTCGATTATAGAAGATACATAATACCAGGGCCTCCGCTTGCATCACCAGGGGGTGTGGCTGGCCTGCAAACCACCATAGGCCCCTCACTCAGGCCGCCCCATACCCCAAGGGAACGCCTACCCTAATCCGGGACACCCTTCAGGGCAAACCAGCTGGCCCCCACCATGCACCAGGCCTCTATCCTGTCTAATCCTATCTAATAAAAGAATGCTATGCAAATTGACCATCACTCCAACACACAAGATGGCTGCCCTAAGTGGTCAAAGATGACTGCTCCCATGTGGACACAAGATGGCCACCACAAGATAGCCAGCAGGGGAGGGCAGTTGGGAAGGACCAGGTCTGCAAAGGAGGGCAGTTGTGGGCGATCAGGCGAGTAGGAGAGGGCAGTTAGGGGTGACCAGGCCAGCAGAGGAGGGAAGTTGGGAGTGACCAGGCCTGTAGGGGAGGGCAGTTAGGGACAAACAGGGTGGCAGGGGAGCAGTTAGGCATCAATCAGGCTCACAGGGGAGTGATTAGGGGATGATCAGACTGGCAGGCAGAAGTGATTAGGGACAATCAGGAAGGCAGGCAGGCAAGCAGTTGGGAGTCCTGGATTGTGAGAGGAATGCCCAACTGCCCGTTTAGGGGATCGGGCCTAAACGGGCAGTAGGACATGCCTCAAGGGCTCACAGATTGGAGAGGGTGCATGCTGGGCTGAGGGACACACACACCCCCGTGCAAGAATTTCATGTACCGGGACTCTAGTACTCTAGTGTGTGTGTGTGTGTGTGTGTGTGTGTGTGTGTGTGTGTGTGTGTATGAAAGCCTAAGTGATCATTATGACCGGTCAACAGAATGACCAGTCAACTGAACGACTAGTCAACCAGACACTATGAAGCACACTGATCACCAAGGGGAAGATGCTCAATGCAGGAGCTGCCCACTGGTGGTCAGTGCACTCCCACAGCCACCATCCTGTGGTCCCTCCCCCTGGCTGGCCAGGTGGTCAGTGTGCTACCACAACCAACTTCCTGCAGTTCCTCACCCTGGCTTGCCGGCCCTGATCAGCTCTGATCAGGACTAGGTGAGATGGCCCCAATGGCCGCAAAAGCCAGCCAAGTCAAGGGACTCCACCCATGCATGAGTTTGTGCACCAGGACTCGAGTTTTTTAATAAAATCAACACAGAATAGATGAAGCAAATAACCATTGGTACTCCTGATATCAACATGAGCTATAATCATACTTTGCCATTTTTTGACCATGGGGCACATTTTGTCATGGGTAACATCCATGCCATGAAAATTAGCACATTTTGCCCTGGACATTTTCAGTAATTACCTTGAATTTTCTAAATGCAATTTCATCATTCTACAGATCAACTAGGTTCACTTAAAAACATGACCCTGCGACCATCAGATACAATTTTGGTTTCTTGAGTTCTTGTGACTAGTGCATTTCCAGTATTTCTTATATTGAGCATAGCTGGTGCTTTCACATTGCATCAATCATCCTTAGTAAATGGATCAACCACTTTTTTCTTGGCTCCCTTTCTGCCGCCTTTTATAAAATGCTGGTTCTTGCCAACTGCCATTGTGATATTTGGAGAGCCAAAACACAAAGTCTTATAGTATTATTGATTAAGTTCTTTTACATCTCATGAAGCATATCCTTTCATATATTATTTATCTATTATTGTTTGATAATGCATGTATTTTATTTCCAACTCCTAATTTTTAAAACGAAGCTACTTCATTATACATATTTATGTTCTGATGATAATAACAAACTCCCAATATTTCTGATATATTTACCAATTTGGAAAATCTCTGGATTAAGAAAATAATCCGAAAATAATAAACATAACTCTTCATTTCTTTTTTAAATATATTTTTATTGATTTCAGAAAGGGAGAGAGAGAGGGAGATAGAAATATCAATGATGAGAGAGAATCATTGATTGGCTGCCTCCTGCATGCCCCCTACTGGGGATTGAGTCTGCAACATGGGAATGTGCCCTTGACCAGAATTGAACCCAGGACCCTTGGGTCCACAGGCCGACACTCTATTCCAAACCAGATAGGGTGTAACTCTTCATTTCTAACATCTATTTGTTCCTAAATACTTCAAAATATTAAATAATAATGGTGATTTCCATTCCAAAATCTTGTGAAATTATCCTATATAATAAAGCATTAATATGCAAATTGACCATCACTCCAACACACAAGATGGCTGCCCCATGTGGTGAAAGATGGCCGTCCATATGTGGATACAAGATGGGCGCCCAAGATGGCTGGCAGGGGAGGGCAGTGGTGGGTAATCAGGCCTGCAAGGGAGGGCAGTTGGGGATGATCAGGCCTGCAGGGGAAGGCAGATGGGAGAGACCAGGCCTGCAGGGAAGGGCAGTTGGGAGGGACCAGTCCTACAGGGGAGGGAAGTTGGAAATCAGGTTGGCAGGGTAGGGCAGTTGGGGGCAAAAAGGCCAGCAGTGGAGGGCAGTTAGGGGCAATTGGCCTGCAGGGGAGGGCAGTTAGGGGTGACCAGGCTGGCAGAGGAGTACAGTTAGGGGAATCAGGCCAGCAGGGAATCAGTTAGGCATCAATCAGGCTGGCAGGGGAATGTTTAGGGGGTGAAGAGGTGAAGCAGTTAGGGGCAATTAGGCAGGCAGGCAGGCAAGCAGTTAGGAGCCAGCAGTCCTGGATTGTGAGAGAGATGTCCTCAACTGGAGAGGGTGCAGGCTCGGCTGAGGGACACCTACCCCCTGTGCACAAATTTTGTGCACTGGGCCTCTAGTATTAATAATAAAAATAATTATTGCATAGTTCAATTGTAATAATTATAGTTTGTTAACTCCTCACTAAGCATGATGCTAATGTAGCTTGTATAGTACCTTCAAAAGTGTACTCTTGTGTTTTTTATTTAAATACATCTTTATTGTTCAGATTATTACTGGTGTTCCTCTTTTTTCCCCCCCTAACTCCCTTCCACCTGATTCCCCACCCCACACCATGCCCTTACCCCCCCGCCACTGTCTTCATCCATAGGTGTAAAATTTTTGTCCAATCTCTTCCCACACCCCTCAGAACTCCTTTCCACTGAGAATTGTCAGTCCACTCCCTTGCTATGTCCCTGATTCTATTATATATATCAGTACATTCTGTTCATCAGATTTTATTCACTTGATTTTTAGATTCACTTGTTGATAGGTATGTATTTGTTGTCATTTTGTTGTTGATAATTTTTATCTTTACCTTTTTCTTCTTCTTCATCTTCTTAAAGAATACCCTTCAGCATTTCATATAATCCTGGTTTGTTGGTGATGAACTCCCTTAGCTCTTTCTTGTCTGTGAAGCTCTTTATCTGACCTTAAATTCTGAATAATAGCTTTGTAGGTAGAGTAATCTTGGTTGTAGGTTCTTGCTGTTCATCACTTTGAATATTTCTTGCCACTCCCTTCTGGCCTGCACAGTTTCTGTTGAGATATCAGCTGACAGTTTATGAGTACTCCCTTGTAGGTAACTAACTGTTTTTCTCTTCCTGCTTTCAAGATTCTCTCTTTTTCTTTGGCCTTTGGCATTTTAATTATGATGTGTCTTGGTATGGTCCTCTTTGAATTCCTCTTGTTTGGGGTTCTGTGCGCTTCCTGAACTTGTAAGTCTATTTCTTTCACCAGGTAGGGAAAGTTTTCTGTCATTATTTCTTCTAATAGGTTTTCAATATTTTGCTCTCTTCTTCTGGCACCCCTATAATTTGGATGTTGGCATGTTTAAATTTGTTCCAGAGGCTCCTTACATGATCTTCATATTTTTGGATTCTTTTTTCTTTTTGTTTTTCTGGTTCAGTGTTTTTGTTTCATCATATTTCAGATCTTTGGTTTGATTCTTGGGGTCCTTTGATCTACAGTTGAATTTCTGTATATTCTTTATTTCAGACAGTGTATGCTTGATTTCTGACTGGTCCTTTTACATTTTTTGGCACTGTCATTAAAGTCCTTGCATGTCTCACTAAGCTCCTCAGAGGTCTCATTAAGTTTCTTGGAGGTTTTTAGAAGATTCTTGAGTAACCTTATAAATGTGGTTTTGTAATCTATGTCCAGTAGTTTGCTTTCCTCCATTTCTTTCACTCATGACATGTGTCTTTGTCTCTGCATTTTGCTGCTTCCCTGTGTTGATGGAGTGGTTTTCTGTGGTAGGTGACCAGTGGTGATTCAGCCTATCACCTGAGGTGGACACTCTTGGTGCACCCTTTTGTGGGCTGAGTGCAAAGTCTTGGTGTAGTTAAGCCTTGATTGCTGTTGGTACACTGGGAGGAATTTACCTCTAGGCCAATTGGCTGTGAGGACCCACTGTGTCTATAATGGAAGAACTGCTGTGCTGGAGACAAGCTTATGGGGTAGGACTTGCTTCAGTAGGGCTTTGGTGCTCACTGAGTCTGCCTCTTGAATGTGTCACTTACGGATGTGAGTCATTGAAATCTGGTGTCATCTCACACTGACCACTAGATACACTAGCTTCTGGATCTCTAATGGGGTGCAGGTCAGCTACCTTCTGAGGCCACCCAGCAGGAGCTACAGCGAGAATTACAGTTTTCTCCTCTTTGCTTGGGGTTTGGAGGTTTTGGAACTGTGTGACCAGAACTGCAGTTTGTTTGGTTAAGCTGCAATATGGCAGACCATTTATATGCAAAAGCCACTGTGTGGAACTTGGGTGTGTTTGTAGATTGTGTGGGGCGGGGTCTCAGGGAGTCACTAGGCTAGGGCGTGGCAAACAGTGATGGCTGCCAATCAGCCGTCTCTGTGATTCTGTGTTTCCAAGTCCCCGTGTCCCACGCCCCAGCGCATTAAACAATGATTGCAGTGCGCACCTCTGCAAGAAAGCCACCCTCACTTTCTGACCCAATGGCAGACAGTCCAGCTTCTCCCCATAACAGTTTGGGTCCCCAGTATCTCCCCAGAAACTGGAGTTTAGAGTAATCAGGAGCTTGTCTCCCTTTGGGTTGAAAAAAGCAGCACACCCAGTTGCCCGCTGCAAGCCCAATTCGCACACCTCTGTACCTCAGCTTTTCAGCACTTGTGCATGTCTCAATGCTCTTTTCTCTTTCCTTCTATTTGTATAACTTCCACTCAGCCAGCTTTCCCATGGTTCTGGGTGATAGACGTTTTGTCTTTTAGTTTTAGTTTTGAAATTGTTGTGCGAGGCAGTTGTTTAGGTGTTGACCTATGCCGCCATCTTGGTTCTCTCTCCTGTACTCATGTTTTTAAAAAATAAAATTATATAAAACTAGAGGCCCAGGTTACAAATTCATGCATTGGTGGGATCCGGCCAGCCCGGCCAATGGAGAGAGGCTGCGGGCAATTGGCTGGCAGGCCCCGCCCCTGACTGGGGTGGGGGGACCAATTGGTGTGGGGCTGGCCAAGGGCAGGGGCTGTGGGTGGTGGGCCAGTCAGGGGGAGCGGCCATGGGTAGTAGTTGCCAGCCTTGCCCCTGATTGGAGTATGGGGGGGGAGGGATTGGGGGTTGAACTGGCTGTAGGGGCATGGGCCAATCAGGGTGGTAGGGGCTGATCGGGGGTTAGACTGACCATGGGGAGGGGCTGTGGGTGGTAAGCCAACTGGCTCCACTCCAAATGTGGTGGGGGGCCAATTGGGGACCAGTAGCTGGGGGAAGGGGCCATGGGTGGTTGGCTGGCTGATCCCACCCCCGATTGGTGTTAGGTGGTTGATCAGAGGTAGGGCCAGCTGGGGGGGAGGGAACACAGGCCAATCAGGGTGGTGGGGCCCATTAGGGACAGGGGCTGGCTGGGGATCAGGGCCACAGAGCTGACTGGGTGGGGGGGCTGATTGGGGGTGAGGCAGGCCAGTGGGAGGGACCAGGCAGGGAAAGGGGCCACAGGCAGTTGGCCTGCTAGCCCCACCCCTAATTGGGATGGGGGGACCTATCTGGGGTGGGCCTGGATGGGGGAGGGGTTGCAGGGGGTTGGCTGGCTGCCCTGACCTTGATGGAGGTAGAAGTGGCCAATTGGGAGCAGGGCATGCCCCACCCATGATCAGGCTGGTTTACTGGCCCCAGTGGGTCTCATAGCAACCAGTCATTCTAGTCGTTACAGTGTTCCAGTCACTGGCTTTTTGTATATCAACACTAATAAAAGAGAAACATTCAAATTAACCATCGCTCTGCTATACCAAGGCACGCCCACCAGCCAATCAGGAGCGAGTATGCAAATAAACCCAACCAAGTGGCGGCCAGAAACAGAGCTGGAGCAAGCAGGAGGCTTGGGTTTTCCTGGCAATGGAGGAAGACAAGCTTCCTGCCTGTGCTGGCTGGCCCTGGCCTCCACTCAAGGCTACAAAGTTTCAATTATTGAACATAAATAAATCCTAGATACTTGCTTCCAGGTGGCCCTGGCCTCCACTCAAGGAGGTGCTGAAAAAAGAAAAAAAGGAGGGGCTGGGACTTTGGGTCACCGGGGGGTGATCAGGTCAGGGTGGGATGGCAGGGGCTGTTGGGGGTAAGCAGACCAGCAAGGGGGCTAGTTGGGTGTGAGTAGGCCATCAGTGGGGTCAGTTGGAGGTGATTAGGACAGCAGGTGGGGCAGTTTGGAATGAGTAGGCCAGCAAGGGGGCAGTTGGGGATGATCAGGCTGGTGGTGGGGCATTTGGGGGCAAGCAGGCCAGTGGCAGGGGGAAGTTGGGGGCAAGCAGTCCAGCAGGAAGAGTGTTAGGGTCAATCAGGCAGGCAGGCAGGCAGGTGAGTGGCTGGAGCCAGCAGTCCTGGATTGTGAGAGGGATGTCTGACTGCTGGTTTAGGCACGATCCCTGTAAACCGGCAGTAGGACATCCTTCGAAGGGTCCCAGATTGGAGAGGCTACAGGCTGGGCTGAGGAACACCCCCCCATGCACAAATTTTGTGCACTGGGCCACTAGTATAGATATATAAAGATACAGATGTAGATTTTAATATGGGCTTATATAAAAATATATTATCTCACATTACTAAACTTCACAATTCTTCTTAGTAATTATTCTCATCAGTTATTATTATATTCACTTTATTTGCCTAATTTTTACTCTTCTTAAATTACTTGAGTCCAGATATTGCTCCTCCTATTACTTATGATAATTTTATCATTTCTCTTCCTACAACCTCCATCCACTCCTCTTAGTTTGTTCCCAGTTGATAATCTCACCCATTCAATCACTTCAAAAATTTATCTGGATAAGTCCAAATGTCTTGGACCAGCTTTGACTTTTGTTACTTCTGTTTTAAATTTTTAATCCCTGCTTATACCCTACTCCCTAGTTGCAACTCAAAATCAACATAGCCAAACCAATTGGACAGACTCACTCCTCTTCTTAACAAGCCACATCCTCCAGACTTTCTTACCCTTATTAAAGTTATAATTCTTCCATTATCTAATCAAAACCCATAGTATCATATCCTACTAATCCCTCCCTCCTTTTCTCTGTCCACTTCATTTGCCAGTGCTTGTGGATTGTGCTTCTACATGGCTTCTTCATCTTCTGCTCATGCTTACGGCAAATGTCTCCTGATGTAGTTACGGGGGGAAGTGGTCCTAACAAATGAGATATACAAAGAGAGTTTGTGTCCCCTGAGACTTCTGCTATGTCTGGGAGCACCATTTCTTTTTCCCCTTTGAATACCTTCACCAGGTAAACTGAGACATCTAGTCCAGCAACAGACAAGAGGGTATCGGGGACTAACATTATTTTTATAGGGATAAAGATAAATGTCTTTGCCAAGACTTAAAAATATCGAGTAAAATGAAGACAAATATACATGATGAAGAAAACATGGCAAAAACATCCAAACAAAAAGACAGGAGACAAAATAATTTCAGATTCTGAGTTGACTGCAAATTTGATTTTAATGATGCCACCCAAAATGTAATGTGTAACTGCCCTGATGTAACTAGAAAACTTAGCCTTTTCAAAATAAAATATGCACTGCATCAGAACAGTGAGAAAAACATAGCTATCAGCAGCATAAGCAGAGGAGACGGGAAAGGGGAGATGATGATTCCAATGGACTCTGCCTCGCCAGGCCACCAAGGATACTGCACCCACTGCCCAGAGAAACACTGCACACCTGCTCAATACCCAGAGAACAGCCTGGCTGATGTATCATAACATATGAGAAGATGAAATAACTTAGGAGTTTAGCCTCCAAAAGAAAAGACTTAAAAAATGGATTACCTGAACTTAAATGGTTCTAATCTTAAAGAGACGAGGCACAAAGTATTCTAACACATAGAAGTAGAAAGATTGTTATTTTGGGGTGACTTAAAATATGGGCAGAAAATATTTAACAAGCTCTTCATCAAGTTAATCATATAAAAATAACTGCTAGTAGTCATTGAGAGTTTTCTTCAAGGCATTATGCTACACTCTACTTGCATCATCTTTTTTAATCTCTTCAACCATTCTGTGAGATAAGTATTATTACTTACTTCCCATCTCATTTTAAGATTATCTCATGTTGAAGTGTTTGTGAAAGATAAACCTGCACATGTAGCCAAGATTCTCCCAGGATTTTAACACCCATCTGTTCTGGTCCTTAATGTTTGTGAATTAAACTCTCAAATAATAGAGTGACTGAAAGTTGGAAGAAGTAGTGGAAGAACTGAAAACACATGCTGATAGAAACATCCTTGTATATTTTCCTTAAGATGAGTCTTGTTCTTCTTTTCATTGCATGGTTCACAGATATCTTCGATTTTAACCTCAACCAACACACAACACACACACACACACACACACACACACACCTGATTACCATAGCCAGCTAACATGTGTGGTATATGGCTCATCCTATATAATAAAGAGGTAATATTGCAAATTGACTCTCAAACCCTCACAAAATGGCTGCCAATGACCACATCAGCAGGGGGGTTAGTGAGGGATGACCAAACAACTGAACAGCCAACTGCATGGGGCAACCAGGCCAGCAGGGGTGTTAGTGAGGGGTGACCAGGCCAGCAGAGGGGGGCAGTTGGGGGCGACCAGATTGGCAAGGGGAGCAGTAAGGGGTGACCAGGTCAGTGGGGGAGGCAGTTAGGGGAGATTAGGCTGGCATGCAGAGGCAGTGCGGGGCGATCAGACCAGCACGGGGGAGCAGTTAGGGGCGACCAGGCAGGCAGACAGGTGAGCAATTAGGAGCCAGCAGTCCAAGACTGTGAGAGGGATGTCCGACTGCTGGTTTAGGCCCAGACCCCAGGTTCAGGCCTAAACCAGCATTTGGACTTCCCCCAAGGGGTCCCAGATTGAAGAGGATGCAGGCTGGGCTGAGGGGACCCCCCCCTCCCATACACAAATTTTGTGCACCAGGCCTCTAGTGACATATAATGAAACTGATGGCATCCAGTGTACACTAGGATATGTATTATTTTATAGATTGTGCATTATATATTAAGTTACTTACTATAAAATAAAATCTATTGAATTGCATCCAGGACGACCAGGGGTGAACCTAAGGAGGGACAGTGAAGGATTAAAGAAGACAGTTGGGGCTAGGTGGATCACTAGTGCCTGGATGAGGACACAGAGAGACCCAGACTGTAAGCCAAAGCTTTATTTTATAATCAGAGTACACAATGCAAAACAAGGGTAGTGGTCAACATGTTTACAATATTCTTGTGAGTTTCACTTTGTTTTGGCAGCACTTGCTGCACCTCCCACAGCCCATTAGCTATCTAGGAAGGAACAAGGGAGGACTATAAGGTCAAGCTTAATTACACTAGGAGGGCTCTGCCCTCCAAACTGGGACTTGTTTGTGGCCCTGCCACAGGTCAGTCCAAGGTTTGACCCTATAGCCACTCCCCACAATCTATATTTTGTAAATTATCCTATATAATAAAAGACAAGTGACTGAAATGGTGGAACAACCAGAACAACCAGAGACCAGAACGACCACGGCCCCTCATCCTGGCCGGCCACCCCCCAGAGTGGTTAGGGGCGATCAGGAAGGCAGAGGCAGTTAGGGGCGATCAGGCAGGCAAAAAGAGTGATTAGGGGTGATCAGGCATGCAGGCAAGCAGTTAGGGGCCAGCAGTCCCAGATTTCAAGAGGGTGCAGGCCAGGCTGAGGGACCCCTCCTCCCTCCATGCATGCATTTTGTGCACTGGGCCTCTAGTTATTCTATAAAAGTATTAAAAAGAAGATTCAAAGAAACTATATGTCTTATTACATGACAGACTCAAACAGTATTAAAAGCAGCATAAATGATTTTCCTACTTTCTATATGCTCTAAGGTAACACATTATTTAAAAGATATGACACTTGGAATCTGTTTGCATGTATGTTGTAAATACAAATGATTGTAAGTGTGCTATAAATATGAAATGCACATGTGAAGTACATGAAATATCAAATTGGTTGTACTCATGTTATAGAACTTTTAGGATCTCAGAGTATCTGTTAATTCTAAACCCCTCAGAGGTTTGCAAAAAGAAAGCAGCCAACTGAATAGTATCAGAAAACAAGACACCATTTTCAACAATAACTTCAAGCAGGAAGAGTATTCAACCTACCTCTCATTTCAATTTTCTACATTAGTAATTTATTTTTATATCACCACATGTTACATAAGTCAATTTGTTAAACTGTGGTTTGCAACAGTGCTTCCATGGAGGAAAATGTTAGTTTTGGTGTATTCATGGAAGAATTCACTTTGAGATTGACAGAGATTAGGAGGAGAGTGCTGCATGCTCAGGAAAACCTGAGCTCAGGCACTGGGAGGGAATACAGTTTCCTGTGTATGGAAAATGAAACACCAGAGCATGTAAATCAGAGGCTTAAATGACATATGGAAATAACAATAAATTAGCTTAAGCAGAAAAGTGCGTGTGTGTGTGTGTATGTGTGTGTGTGTGTGTGTGTGTGTGTGTGTGTGTGTGTGTATGTGTGTGTGTGTGTGAGAGAGAGAGAGAGAGAGAGAGAGACCAAGACCCAAAAAGGAGGAAGAGATTGTGCCTAGGGAAGTCACAAAAAACATGAGGTAACTACTGAATTTATCTTTTTTTAGTATATTGGAGAGCTATTGAAGATAGAACCAGGACTTTGAATCAATCTAATGATGCAAAGAAATCAATTTTCAAATACACTAGGACATTTGGAAACTAACATACATAGATAGTTTGGGTGGAGCAGTTGAATAGGTTGGGGGAGGTATTTTAGTTTCAAAAATATCCCTGACAGCCCTAACCAGTTTGGCTCAGTGGATAGAGTGTTGGCCTGGGGACTGAAGTGTCCCAGGTTCGATTCTGGTCAAGGGCATGTACCTTGGTTGCGGGCACATCCTCAGTGGGGAGCGTGCAGGAGGCAGCTGATCCATGTTTCTCTCTCATCGATGTTTCTAACTCTCTATCCCTCTCTGTAAAAAATCAATAAAATATATATTTTTAAAAATATCCCTGACAGAAATTAAATTCTAAAATATTTTTCTGTTTCAATATTCTTACAAGATATTATATCTATCTATCTTTAATTACACTAATATGTATTAAACAGTCCATTGGCTACAATTGTTTACTTCCTGTTTGGTTAATTTAGTGAAAAATACAACAAAATTAAGAAATTTAAAAAATTCATATAGATATAATTTTCTCTTGCTTTAATTTAAGAAGAAATTACAAAATCCATACCCATGTAATCTTAAATTAGCTTACCAACAAAACATCTGGGGAATCAAAAATACTTATAATTTCCCTAAG
Organism: Corynorhinus townsendii; assembly: GCA_026230045.1. Taxonomy (NCBI): domain Eukaryota; kingdom Metazoa; phylum Chordata; class Mammalia; order Chiroptera; family Vespertilionidae; genus Corynorhinus; species Corynorhinus townsendii. The sequence continues at coordinate 109,354,457 of JAPDVU010000001.1, read as the reverse complement.
CTCTAAATTTTTGTTTTGAATTATAAATTAGGTAAGATGTATTTTTCTTACTAATAAATATTTATTGTTCAGATTATTACAATTGTTCCTATTTTTCCCCTGATAACTCCCCTCCACCCAGTTCCGACCCCACCCTCTACCCTTACCCCCCACCACTGTCCTCATCCATAGGTGTAAGATTTTTGTCCAATCTCTTCCCACACCCCTTACACTCCCTTTCCCCCAAGAATTGTCAGTCCACTCCTTTTCTATGCCCTTAATTCCATTATATTCATCAGTTTATTCTGTTCATCAGATTTTTTATTCACTTGATTTTTAGATTCACTTGTTGATAGGTATATATTTGTTATCATTTTGTTGTTCATAATTTTTATCTTTACCTTCTTCTTCTCCCTCCTCTTCTTAAAGAATACCCTTCAGCATTTCATATAATCCTGTTTTGGTGGTGCTGAACTCCTTTAGGTTTTTCTTGTCTGTGAAGCTCTTTATCTGACCTTCAATTCTAAATGATAGCTTTGCTGGGTAATCTTGGTTGTCAGTTCTTGCTGTTCATCACTTTGAATATTTCTTGCCACTCCCTTCTGGCCTGCACAGTTTCTGTTGAGAAATCAGCTGACAGTTTATGAGTACTCCCTTGTAGGTAACTAACTGTTTTTCTCTTGCTGCTTTCAAGATTCTTTCTTTGTCTTTGGCCTTTGGCATTTTAATTATGATGTGCCTTGGTGTGGTCCTCTTTGGATTCCTCTTGTTTGGGGTTCTCTGTGCTTCCTGGACTTGTAAGTGTATTTCTTTCAGCAGGTAAGGAAAGTTTTCTGTTATTATTTCTTCTAATAGGTTTTCAATATTTTGCTCTCTCTCTTCTTCTGGCACCCCCATAATTTGGATGTAGATACACTTGAAGTTGTCCCACAGGCTCCTTAAGTTATCTTCATATTTTTGGATTCTTTTTTCTTTTCTGGTTGGGTGTTTTTGTCTTCTTCATATTTCAAATCTTTCACTTGATTCTTGGGATCCTCTAGTCTCCAATTGGATCTCTTTATATTATTCTTTATTTCAGCCAGTTGATACTTAATTTATAATTGGTCTTTTTACATATCCTCAAGGGTCTCACTAAATTTATTGGCAGTTTCTAGATTCTTGAGTAACCTTATAACCGTGGTTTTGAACTCTATATCCAATAGTTTGCTTTCCTCTAAAATTTCTTTCATTTGTGACCTGTTTCTTTGTCTTAGCATTTTGGCTGCTTCCCTGTGTTGATAATGTGTCTTTGTGTGGTAGGTGTCCTATAGGTCCCAGTGGCTCAGCCTCCCCAGTTACCTGAGGTGGACGCTCTTGGTACACCCCTTTGTGGGCTGTGTGCAGTCTTGTTGTAGTTAAGCCTTGATTGCTTTTGGTATCACTGGAAAGAATTGACCTCCAGGCCAATTGGCTCTGAGGATTAGCTGTCTCTATGATAGGAGAACTTCTGTGCTAGAGACACCCTTATGGGGCAAGACTTGCTTCAGTGTGGCTTTGGCACTCACTGAGTCTGTCCCCTGAGTGTGTCTCTTATGGATCAGAAGAGTTGTAGTCTGGATGGTCTCACTCTGACCACTGGGTACATAGGCTCTTGGATCTCCAAGGAGAGAAACCACCCAGCAGGAGCTACAGAGAGATCTGCAGAGTCCTTCTCTTTGTTTGGGGTTTGGAGATGCCCAGATGAGGCCCAGTTGCGAAGCAATGCAAGCTGCTGTTGAGTTTTGGGTTTTCTTTTGGAGGCTCTGGGGCTCTTTGACCCAGCTGCAGTATATTAGGTTTCAGATTGCAAAGGGCCAGGCCATTCATATGCAAAAACCTCTTCACACAAATTGGGTGGGGTGGGGTCTCAGGGAATCACCAGGGTGGAGTAAATAGTAATAGATGACCTCCAATCCTGCCTGTAAGAGGTCCTGTGTCTCTGTGTTCCGCGACACCATGCAAGAACAATAATCACTGCAAGCACCTCTGAGAGAAAGCCACCCTCGAGTTCTGCCCGATGCCAGATAGTCCAGTTTCTCTCCATATGAGTCTGGGTCCCCAGAGTCCTGCTCAGTACTGGAGTTCACAGCAGTCAGGAGCTTGTGTCTCCCTCCCGATTGAAAAGACAACAGCGTCCTCAGTCACCAGTCCTTTCTGCACGCGCCTCCATACCTCTGCACACACTACCATACTTCTGCAGTTCACTTCTGCACCTCCGCTCCTCCTCTGAGTCTCAGTGAGCTTTTTTCTTTCCTTCTACTTGTAGAATTTCCACTCAGCCAGCCTTCCTGTGGTTCTGGATGATACGTGTTTTGTCTTTTAGTTGTAGTTTTGAAGTGGTTGAGCGAGGCAGCAAGTTCTGGTGTTTACCTATGCCGCCATCTTATTTTCTCCAAGATGTATTTTTAATATTGCATTTAGTGTGACCACCTCATATTGATTACATAAAGCTCTTAATTCATCTTTATTACTTTCACTAAAAGATCTGGTATAAATTGTGAAAATGCAGTAACAGCATAGAGGTGTAACAAATCATTTGCATTTAACTTACTGGCAGTTTAATCCAGCTAATTATGTTTCTCTAATATTCAAACACCTGCATTATATTATGCACAATTCTGTATAAGACAATAGAACATCTTCATCAGCCCTTAAACCCAGAGTTTATGATATTAAACATAAAAGAGAAAGAAAGAAAAAGAAAAGACAGTTTATAAGTAACCAGTGGGGAAGAGGGGGCTATGAATAATGCAGCAAATGATCTTCCTATCAATCCATCGTGGCAATCATTATTTAACTCTAATCATCGAGAATGCAGAAATGGGAGACAGAGCTAAATTCTTGCAATCGATGCCAGTTCTTCATGGTACTCCATGTCTTTTGGCAAACAGCCTGCTTTTACCCTAGAATAGAAGAAACTAAATATCAATGAAGAAGCACCTGCCTTAGCCATAGCTTTGACATACACCTTACCTGAATCTGCATAGCAACTTTCTTTCAAAGCTCTGTGAGCTATTCATATATGCTACCTCAGCTATTTCTCTAACATCCATTGAGCTACATGAAGGCTAATGTTATCACCTTTTTCCAAATGGAAAATGTGAAGTGCAAAGAAATGATATGGTAAGTCTGAGAAAAACTAGAATTCAGGTTATAACACAAATAGCCTTCCTCTCTAGAATCTATTTTCCTTCTAAGTTCTATAGCCCAGTGCACTTTGTGGTAATGCAGATGATTCAGCACACATATCTATTTCAGCACATTGTTGGAGGACAAGAGTGTTGTAAAAGCTTTGGTGAGTAATCTGTGAACTCTTATTCTGAGTATAATTCTTGTGGTGTTTTCCTAATGCTACAAACAAATTCAAATAGTAAGACATGGTCTTACATGTGTTTTTTGCAATAAAAATTATTTTTGCATCTCTATTAAACTATAAATCAATAAATAGCAACACATGAAAAGAATCTATTGTCAGAAATAAAGCATGGGTTAGGGTCAACTTCAATAACTTCAGGGTATTACAGAAATGCACTTACAGTGATCAATATACATGTTTCTTGTTCAAGAGGCTTTTATGCTGATGCACTTGTTTTCAACAAGGGAAAATATGTTGCACTACAAAAACGAAGGGAAGCTGCTTGGTTTATAGGACTGTAATAATGTTTAAAATGTTCAACTTCTGATATTTCAGAGTAATACAATTATCCCACACCTTTCAAAAATCTTTTAAGTCTAAATTATAAAGCCATTATCAAACCACAAGGAACCATATGAATATTTGATTTGGGACACCACAGATCTGGTAATTACCATTCTGCCATGATAGCTGTGGAATTTAAAGAGCAATTGGATGTTGAGTTTCATGTTTTCTTCCTGAGCAAAGTAAAACTACCTGTATAAAAATACACAGAACAGCCATTCCATGCCAAACGTGCTGATGTTTACATGAAAAGAAAAAAGCGGTAATCTTTATTACTGTGGTATATTATTTTGGAACATTGAAAAATATATTATCACAAAAGCTAAAATTTGTGATTAAAATTAACCAAAATATCACTCTTTCCAACCAATCAACAAGAAATAAAAAATGGTACAAGTCATATTTCTCAACAATGGTGAAAAAAATATGAATTTCCTTTTTCCATCCATTTACTGAAATCCACAATCAAATGCATTCTTATTTCTCTAGAGTGTTCTTATATCATACTTGAATGTATAGTTAATATTTAATATGACCCATTCAATGTTCTTTTTGAATAATGTTTTCAAATGCCCTCCAAAGAAGTCATCCTGTCTCCAGGAATGATCAAATATGTTTCGAGTTACTGTGCTGAGGTTTTACATTAAGAGGGGAATATCTTCTCATAGTTCATGTAATTTGCACTTGAGAGAGAGTGTTGTTTTTTAGTCTGTCTATGCAGCCATCCTACTCCTTTGAAAAACATGAGGTTCTTTGTGCCATTTTTTTCAAATACCCATCCTTGAAATTTTAACAGCAGGGTGTTCAGATACAGTTCCTAAGGCAATCCCCTGAGTATTCTACTTAGACCTGAGATTTTTCATCTTTTGCTGATATAGCAACCAAAAATAAAAATAGGTCATTTAGTTAGAGAATCCTAGATATATGCAAGACAGAGCTGTGAAATATGTGATAAAGGACAATGAAATCTGAGGAAGAAACTTCTTGGATGATCTTTTAACTTGATACTATTTGTCTGTTACATGTGGTAGATGGTGTACAAGAGCTTTGATGAAAAAACTCATATTTATTTAATTATAATACTCAAATAGAGGTTAATCAGTGACTATGACATATAAATTTAATAAAGTATAAACTGGCCTACTTTGGAGAATGCCAAGGGCATTGAATTTTCATGCGTGCTCCACATGACTCTGCCTCCACTGTCCTCATCCTTCATGTCACTCCTTCACAGATGTAATCATAAGTAAAATATGATATAATACAGGCCATGATGGAAACAATCAGAGGGTGGAAATGCATTCTCAATTTGCTTATCAAAAAACATTGCCTTTCCTTTAGTGTATAACTGAATACAAATATAGTGCTTTGATGTCCATTACTGTCTTGAAATGTTGTAATTATCATCTGTTTCTAACAAAAACTTACTCCCACTTGGTTTGGCATTAAAATAAGTGTGCCTTTATATTAAGAGCTTAAGGTAAAGGGAAAATGGTATTCCAAGCTTCCTCAGCCTGTAAGACTATACTGACAAAGCTTACTTGGAACGTCAGGGTTTTCAGAGTGACAATCACGTTTTCACCTCTGACATTTTCATTAGCTACGTTTACTTTTCACCTCTGTTCCCACTAACTGGATATGGTCAGTGTGGCAATTTTTATTATGACTGCAGTTATCTGCTAGTAATTTCTTCATATACTGACCAGAATTAGACATTATTACCATGTATTTGTTCAGTCTTCCTACATTTTTAATTTCAATTTTACATATGAAGGACTATATTTTTCCTCACATCAGCCCTGTAACTTAGGTGGGCCAATTTTTTAATGTTTATTTTATAAATAAATAAAAAACTAAAAACCAGGACTGGGAAGTTAAATTATATTTTTTAATTGTACAACAAGTTAGTATGAGATGAAAAAAGAATATGGGTTCCCAGTTCCTTGGAGAATACCCTTTCTACAGAGGGCAACCAGCCAATCCTACAGAATAAGAAAAGTGGGTCTGGATTCATGAGCTCCTCCTTGCTTAATTAATAACATTGTAGGAGGAAATATAAGACTGCAAAATGTTTGCTAAAGAAACAAGAGCCTATTTATTTGTGCCTGTGATATCCAGATTGGTTATAGAATGGTCTATAAAAAGTATTTACCAGAACATCCATCCTTTGAGGGCCAAGGCTGTCTGATTTACTTTGCATTCCCGGTGCCTACCAAAATAGTCCTCAGAGGAACATAATGGATTCTACCTATTGAACGAATAGTTCATGTGCTCTGTCTTTAGAGGAAAAATATTATTTTATTATTTCAACAGAAGCAAAATAATACAAGGAGTCAGAAGGCTCTAGATCCATTTCTGTCACTTTTCAGTTATGTTTTATTGAAGAAATATCTTATCTGTACTGTAAAGATAATGACATCTTCTTTTCTACCCTAAGAGCATTTCTGTAAACAATAACCTGAAAGAAAAGCTTTCTAAGAACCAACAAACAGATATACAAACACAAATTAATATTTTGTCTGTATTTAAAATACTACATCTATTTTACTCCTGAGGATATAGTTTCAGAAGTATGATTCAAAGGTTTTAATAAAAATATATATGTTAACATATTTAAATATCGTTACTTCTAAGCTTCATAAATTTTATATTTACATTTGTTTATATAACATCATATAATTAGCTTATGTTATAAGATTTTGGTTATCTTAATTTTAAAACTGACTTCTAAAAAATTGAGGTTGGTTGAAATTTATTTTTAAGAACTAGGATCTGCCTCATGTGGAATATAAATTTTCATGAAGAGAATTCATTTAGAATGCTGCAAGAATAGCAAACTTGAAGTTGGTAAGTCATATATTTTTAAATGTCTTATTATCATTTAGCAAGAGACAGCAATTATAATATTATATGAAATGTTGTTCAAAGTATATTATTCTTCACTAAATGGCTCTCATCATTGAATCCATCAAAAATATATTTAAGCAACACTGTGGGGAATTTCTTTCAGTAATTTCTGGGGATAGTAACCTCCTGCAAAGTGTAGAGTTGGCTATTAACACTCCACAGATACCCTTACTGCCTTCTAAGAAGAATATGACAGTTCTTGGTAGGGCCAACCTTGGTTTGTAACTCCTTACCATGCTAATTATGAGGAACAAGTTGTATCTAGTATAACAAGGATAAATATTAGCACCTAAAAGTCTTCACTAATAACAGCAGAAATTCCAAAGGTGTAAAGTCCTCAGGGTCACCCCATTTCTATGAGTAAGCAAAGAAATCAGGGACTTGCTACTCACAAGAATAGATTGTTCTCATATTTGAGCATATATTAAGGGTGTCAGAGTTGCCTTGTGGATGGAGCCAGTCTAGACACAAAGTGCCACAGCACAGAGTCTGGTGTTGATGTCATTGGCAGGCATATGGGAACAATTTATCTTAAATCCAGATATGTAAATAGAGAATAGAACTTGAATTTGAAGCAAAACCTTGAAAGATTCCTTAGGAGAATTTAAATTTGAGAAAGAATCCTTTCTGGGTGTACAAAGTGAAGTCTATGGACAGAGAGAAACTGTGTGAGGTGCTGAACTAACCTGACCATTTGATCCTGCCACAAAGCTCCTAAAGACTCCCTTAGTCCTAACTGGTTTGACTCAGTGGATAGAGTGTTGCCTACAGACTGAAGGGTCTCAGGTTCAATTCTGGTCAAGGGCACATGCCTGGGTTATGGGCTTGATCCCCAATAGGGGTCAGGCAGGAGGCAGCCAATCAATGATTCTCTCTCATCATTGATGTTTCTATCTCTCTCTCCCTCTCCTGTCCTCTCTGAAATAAATAAAAATATATTTTTTAAAAAAGAGAGACTCCCTTAGAGTTGTGGAGAATGGGATCAAATCCCTGGGTCCTTTAAAAACAAAAAAAAGTAAATCCAGCAGCTCCTGTGCTTTTTGAGCTCAGCCCTTAGACACACGCTGCAATTTTCCCTTATCCCTATTAAAAAACAAACAAACAAACAAACAAATCTCTAACTAAAGGGTATAGGGCTCAGAGCAAAAGAACAGCATGCAATTCATTTGGAGTACTAGATATACATAATACACCATATGGATTAGGAAGATGGGGGTCTAGGTCATTAGTTTAAGGGGGCACACTACCTACTTTTTATAGTTTTTATTTTATGAATTTTTAAATTTCTTAACTATACAGGGCAACACTGAAAAACTGAAGAGAATAATTTTGCCTACTGTTTTTAAAAATATATGTGAAAAAAAGAATATTTTAACTGACACTCATAATAGTGCCACATATAATGATATAATTGCAACTAGAAGCTCAGTGCACAAAATTCATGCAGGGGGGGCTGTCCCTCAGTCCAGCCTGCACCCTCTACAATCTGGGACCCCTCAAGGGATGTCTGACCTCCTGTTCAGGCCCAATCCCACCGGACATCACTCTCACAACCCAGGACTGCTGGCTCCCAACTGCTCACCTGCCTGCCTTCCTGATTGCCCCTAACCGCTTCTGCCTGTCAGCCTGATCACCCTCTAACCACTCCCCTGCCAGCCTGATTGATGCCTAACTGCTCCGCTGCCAGCCCAATTGCCCCTAATTGCCCTCCCCTGCAGGTCTGGTCACTCCTAACTGCCCTTCTCTGCCAGCCTGGTCACCCCTAACTGTCCTTCCCCGCAGGCCAGGTCACCACCAACTGCCCTCCCCTGCCGACCTGGTCCATCCCAACTGCCCTCCCTTGCTAGCCTGGTTCCCCCACTGCCCTCCCCTGCAGACCTGATCGCCCCCAACTGCCCTCTGCTGCCGGCCATCTTGTAGCAGCCATCTTGTGTCCACATGGGGGCAGCCATCTTGTGTGTTGGAGTGATGGTCAATTTGCATACTACCTCTTTATTAGACAGGATAATTTTCATGGAAATGGACCTGATTCTAAAATTTAAATGCAGAAGAACTAACATGAACATCAAACGTGTTTGCAGCTAACATCAGTGGAATTTTTCACTAAACAATTCCGGCCAATGTTCAGCCAGTATCTAAAAGGATCCTTAACTAATTATTTGTAATTATTGAAACCTACTTAAAAACACTCACCTCAGGCATTGTGCCTATGACTGTCATTTTGTTATCCACTTATGTCCTGACAAGCCTGAAACCTTGGGATTATTAACTTTTGTTTACAGATTAGGCACTGCGGTTCAGCGAGGCTCCATTATTTGCCCAAAGTGATAACATTTGAAACCAAGTCTGAACAGAAATTGCATACTTTATCAACTAGAAAATAATAAAAGTCCAGTAAATTAGGTTAAATTTCATAATTTTCACATTTAATGTTTATCAGATTATAAAAGCAATACTCTTAGAATTCTGAGAATTTTAAAATAAGCAAAAGAAAACAAGCATCTATTCTTTAAAAAGAGGGAGATAAGTATTAAGACTGAATTATCATACTATTAACATTCTACACCACTATTAACATTCTTATGTATTTATTCCTGACCATTTTTTTCCTTCTCTAAGAATACAGAAAGATAGGCACATATTTTCTTATAATTCAATTTCTCCATTTTCCAAGTGCTGCATGTTATAAAATGTAACAATAATAATACCTATACTTTACAGAGTTGTTTTGAAGTTTAAATATGGATAATGGAAGTAAAGAGCTTAGTAAACAACCTGGAACATATTACTGTTTTAAAAAAAGTAATGGTCACTTTGAAGTTGAAGATTCTTCAAAATGCTTCTGATCTTTTTCTTTGCAATTTCTAGTCACTCCCTACCCCAAATCCATGGTTCAAGCCACCATCAAATCTTGATCAAAATGGCTATTGCATTCCCCTGTTTTCCCTCTGTGTCCTTACTGTCTATTCAAGGGCAGTGGCCAGAGTGGTCTCATCCCTGCTCAAAACCTTCCTTGGCTTTTCTATATCTTACATATTGAAAGTCAAAGCCCTTAGGCTGCCCCACAGGGCTTACTTCTTTCTAATCTCTTTAGTGACACCTCTGCTCACTCCTCTTTAGCCTCTTGGCTATTGTGTAAATATACCAGGCTTGCTTCTGCCCTAGGAGTCTGGAAGTCACTCTTCCCACAGTTTCTATTCTTCTCCTAGAAATCTTCATGACTTATTCCTCTAGGTGTCTTTGAAAATGTCCCCTCATCTGAAAGAACATATTCCTGATCACCCTCAATATCTAAATCAGTCTTCGCTCTGTAACTCTGCACTCCATATGGAACCTTCAATATTTTCCTTCATAGCCATTTCACTTAATATGTATATACATATTTGTTTACTTATTTATGGTCTGTTACACCTGCCTGAAAATAAGCCCTTAATAACAAGAATTTTAACTTTTTCATTCACTTGCCCTTAACTAATACCTGGCAGAATAAGTATATCAGGAGATAGTTCTTACAAACATGGATTTCTGAAATGGGTTCTGAAGACCCAATAGAATTTGAACAATCAGAGAGGATACAAGAGCAAGTGTTGCAGGAAGAGCAAGCCCAAGAAAATACACCGAGTGGAAAAAAAAAAGAGTAGAATCTGTGCAAATACTTCTGTTTTAATGTTATACGCAATGTGAGCAGAGGAATAGTCATAGTTCAGAAAAGAGAATCTTATTAGGGTTTGGAGGGCCATGAATGTCAGAGAGCAGGCTTGAATTTAATTTAATAAGCAATGGTGCACCTCTGGAGGTTTTGAGTAGGGAAATAACATGACTGGAGCACTTTAGGAAGATTTTTCTTGCAGAAATATACAGTATGGATTAAAGAGGGAAGTCTATAAATAGAGAGGCCAGAGTGTTCTATAATCCATTCCAACCTTATTCACCCTAACATCTGATAAATCAGAAAAGACTTTCAGATTTTAATTTGTAAGTTTTTCTTTCTTTTTTTTTTTTGTAAGTTCCTTGAGTAAGGTCACTAAATTAAAGGTAAAGATCTTTATTATAGAAGATATAGAAGCAAAATGGTAAAGAACTAACACAAATATAGAAAAATCCCCCAAAAATAAAATATATGTAATTGATAGAAAATATTTTATTAAATGATCAAAAACCTGAGTAGAAAAAAAAATATGACCAATGATTGAAATGGGTTAATGTATTATAAGATTAAGATATCCTATTACAAAAGAAAAGTATCTTTTTCTGCTTATGTCATCTCAAAAGTATATGATGTAAAATAGTAATGCTGTCAAAAATGAGAACATTCTCACTGTCTTATTACTATACATCCGAACTAGCAGAAAATAAGTGGAAACTAAAACTATCTATAATGTACAACATGGAATTAGAACTTCTGGTTCTTGAAAAAATAATACGGATTTATTAAATAAATGGAAGCCTAAAAGAAAGCAATACATTCTTAAAGCCATGATTTTCTCAGAAATCCCAGGAAAAGATCAAGAAGTCAACTGATAACTTTGAAATTTTAAACATTTGCAGTATTTACCAAATTTACATGACCCAACAACCAATTAAGAAATTTAATTGTATATTTGAAAAAAAGTCATTGCTTTAAATTGATTTTACTCAAGAGGAAATTCTTAATTTTATGTATGTAGGTCATTCCTAGTTCTTCCCAGTATTTCTTTATTGAGAAAACGTTTTCAAGTTTATTCTACAGAGATGATGTATCACAGAATTGTACATTTGAAAAATATAATTTCAAGTGAAATATATAATTTAAACCAATGTGTCCCAATAAATTTAATTACATTAAATGGTTTAAAATAAATGATTTACTAAGTTAAAATAAATGGTTTCACTGAAACCTTCATGAGGAAAAAAAAAAAGTGTGAATTTGTTAAGGAGAAAATCTTAACTTAATATTAAAACAAGCTCAAGAAAAATCTCTGAGAAAACCATGGCCTACGTTTTATTTCACCAATATTGCTATTACACATAAATGTGTGCTTTGTTTCAATAATTTGGTAATTCATTTCAATAATTTTAAACACTATTCTAGTCACTCGGATTAAGAAACATTAAAAAAATAGGATAAATATGTCATGCCCTCAAAGATATTAGAATCTAATATCTATGGAAAGATAAGCAAATTAATTACAAGGTGTAAGTGCTGTGATGAAAGAATGCTCAGTTCAGAACGGCCACTAGGTAAAACTGCAAATTTCTTAGAAAAATGTCTGCCCAAGATCTTGGACCAAATCTGTACCTCATGAAGCTTCTTTGCACAGAAACATGGGAATGGCCCCCACTCCAACCCACGGAACCCATCTAGGGTCTATATGATATGAGGGTAGAATAGGAATAAAGGTGTGTGACAATAACCTCAACTTTGGGGTATCAGAGAAGCCTTCCTCAAAAGGAGATTTTGGAAATCATCTTAAATGAATAATTTGAGGCTGATGAGAAAATATTTTAGGAAGAAGGAAGAACAGAATCTAAGACACAGAAACATGACATAAATAAGTTAGTATGTCTAAAGAACTACCAACAGCTTTGTAATGCTTGGACAAAATTTTGTGCCTGCTGTACTGACTACCCAATTAGTAAATTCCATTCAGGGAACAATAATGGTATTTGTCTAACCTACATAATGTACACAAAGCTTTGAATATGTGGGTGTGTTGTAAAAAGTGAGTTGAAGTAAAATAATAAAATTGTTTTACAAATAAGTAACAGGAAATTATTTCAAGGCCATAAAAGCAGCAAGGAAGTGTAGCATACAAATAAGTGAACACACAAAGCTGACTGAACAATAAAATTCAGGCTCCTCATGTTGAATAAATTATCTGATGGTATAATACAAGAAACCATACAGCAATATATTTTTGATTAACAGGAAATATTCTTCAAGTAAATTTTCAATCCAGCACTTAAGCCAGAACAGTCTATATTATCCAAAATGGAAAGAAACATAGAAAAATCCTCAGACCTCATGAATAATTGCATAAGTATTTTTTTGTAAACAGAAATAAAGGCACTTTCCACATCTTTATATAATAAATACATACACATTTATGTATATACTAGTAGCCCTGTGCACGAATCCGTGAGCGAGTAGCTCGCTGCCACTTGCCTCAGCTGGCCACCTGCCCACCACCTCTGGTAGCTCTCTGCCCACTGCCCCGCCCTCCTGTAGCTCTCCACCACTTGTAGATTGGTTGTGACATTATGGTGTAATGGATAATTAGCATATTCTTCTCTTATTATATAGGATATAGGCTACATATACACATATATGTAAGTATCTTTTTAAAAAACTATCTGGTGATGAATTTACCTTAACATTTGAATTTTAATAGTTATAGACTAAATGATAATGTACAAGAATCAGAACAACAGCCCAGATATAACGAACTAGTCCAACATGCACCACCATTCATCCATGGAGCATGGGATGACAGGAGAAAGTGAGCCTGATGGTCAGTATCCCAGAGCACATGGGGCTTCCTCTGCTATAACAGTCCTCAGATATGTAACAGGACTCTATCTATTTACTGCTAATACCAATACCAGACACATAATTGGCCACAACAAACTGAATTCATAAATTCCTAAATGTTTATCTCCCTGTTACTTTATACATTCAACAAGGACAACAATCATATCTCATTTGCTACTGAATCTTTAGATCCTATCACTATTTCTGGCCATTATTACTATTCATGAAGAATCTTATCAGTAAATGTTTGTTGAATGAATGAATCAGCTAAAAATGCAGAACTTGACAACAGAAAAAGAGGAATAGCTTAGAAGATTTTTTAATCCACTCTGATAAATGGTTTCACTGACACTGCAGTGAGGGGAAAAAAAAAAAAAAAGAGAGAGAGAAATTGTTAAGGAGAAATAAGGGATAAAAAGAAACTTAAAATTATAGTCAAAATTCTGGAACTCACAGTTGAGAGACCAGATAGCTCACCTTGACAGAATGGTCTTCACAGTACATAGACCTCTGTGCAACAACCAAATATTAATTCAGCAACTTGGATATGCTATCAGTTAAGTGCCACTAAAACCTAGAGTGGTAAATATTGACAAAACTAATTTTCTTATCAGCAATAATTAAAATTAATTTCTATTATACAATATTCACTATTATCGATTCTATAAATGGAAAAAAGTGTATTTCAAGAGGTAAAAAATGTATAAAATCTTGTGTGATGTACAAAAGGGTTTTAACCTAGTATTCTTTACTCAAGTCTCTGAAATTATAAGACTGTTTAAAAAGCAGCAAAAATGGGCACTACAAATAGTCATTAATGAACTTAATAAACTGCATTCAAATATATCTCTCCACTTAATACCAGTATAGGTGGTCAGATACATCAATCTACAGATACCTTTGATCATCACTTTAGCATTACAAATATATTGCATATCTAAGTGAAATAGAACTTCTATTTCATTTATAAAAAATGGGATTTCACAAAGTCAATGAAAATGATGTCCAATAACTACTAGAATCAAATGCATAGCTACTGACAAATGAGGATCGGGCACAATGAAACCACCTTATAAATGAAAAAAATCTGCAAAAATGCATCAAAAGATATTGGTTTACTTACCTAAAAGTTAAAGAAAGGCCCTTGGGAAAAATGATGTCTTTAAAAAAAGCCCCAATTTCTGTGTGTGTGTGTTTGTGTATTTTAGTTTTCTTTTCCTTGGTTCCTTCTCCCCACCCCCCCAAAAAAAATATTAACCCCCTGGGAAGGAGATGTAGGGAGTGGTGGCAAATGGATATGGAATTTCTCTTGGGGAAGATGAAAAAGTTATGGAATTAGATACTGGTAAATATACTAAAATCTATAAATTGTACCCTTTAAAAGGGTGATTTATATAGTAAGGAAATTGTATCTCAATAAAAAGTGGGAAATATATTTTAAAAAATTGACTTCTTAGAGTTTTGTTACAAAAATTAAAATGTGTATTAAACAGTATACTTTTATGATATTGATCAATATTATTTGAAAATGTGCACAGGAATGGTAAGATTTGAGTGTTTACCTTGCTCTAGAAACATACCTTGAGATTAGTTTTCAAAAGTTTAGCTTCATTCTTTTGTACAAATGAAACTTTTATATCTTTTAATGTAGAATTTAGTATTTTTTCCCATTAAATTTTCTAAACTGGTCTCAGAGCAGAGCCTCTTGTATCCTTGTGTTTTATTTATTTATTTTTTGCTTGTTTAATACATTGAAGGAAATCAGAAAACAGTATTATTTTCAAATTAAATTAACATTCTAAAAAAAGAATCTATTATTATTATTTTTTGTTATTAATTCTAACCTGAGGATATTTTTCCATTGATTTTCAGAGAGAGAGGAAGGGAGGAAAGGAAGAAGGGAGAGAGAGAGAGAAATCAATGTGAGAGAGATACATTGATTGGTTCCTTCCTGCAAGCACCCTGACCAGGCGGGAATCAAACCTGCAACCCAGGTACATGCCTTTGACTTGAAATTGAACTTGCGACCCTTAAGTGGACATCTAACAACTGAGCAACATTGGCCAGGGCAATAATTTACTTTTAATTTTTATTTAATGGCCCAGTCATTCATCTGCATGGCAAACACTGTGCTGGTGTCTGCTGCAAAAAAACACAAAACACTCAAAATTTCTATTGAGGGACAGCAGAGATGGCCACCCCAAAATATGCTTTGGGATTTTGATTAAGTTGGTTAATTTCAAGAAATCAGACTTAGAACAAAAACCTTTGACCTTCGCCCTTATTGCCTAAAAAACAGATAGAGAACCTCTCTAGAAAAAAAAAAAAGCTATCATCATAGATAACTATAGTTCAATATGAACTATTTGTGATAGACAGGGAGGAAGGAGCAAAGCCCATTTGATCAAAGTTCTGTGTGGGTCCTATTGTTTCAAGTTGGCCCAACAAACATTTGTTTACTAAATATTAAATATTTTCATCTCTTTGTGAACTGCTTTCCTGCCCTTAGAACTCCCAAACAATAAGCTCCCAATGCCCCTTTCTCCTTACTTCAAGATGGTACCTAAGCTTCAACTGCCTAACTCATCCCCAGATCCCATATTCTTCTGGAGTCCCTGTATTTACATATGTAATAAATTTGGCTATTTTCTCCTTTTAATTTGTCTCGTGTCAATTATTAGAGGAGCTAGAAGAACTATGAGGGAGAAGAGGGGAACTTTCCCCCTGTCCTACACTATTTCTAGGAGCATAAGACTGTGGACTTATAAAGCCCAGAATGAAAGTCAAAGTTTCTTATTTTTTTAAAATAGGTTGAATGTTCAGGTTTTAGAAATACTTTCCAAAATAACTTCAATATAAGGCAAAGCAGAAACTCCCAAGCAATTAAGCAATGCCTTTTTGATATTTCACACTAAAATTGAAATCCCCACTAGGAGTCAGACATATAATTTGTTTTATACAGTGTAAACAACATTCCAAATAAGCTTGGTTGCTAAATTTACATAATTCATTTATATAAAGTAAATTTGTAAGTATCATTGATGTTTCTGTTGACATATAAACATTTAATAGTGTATGTACAACATATAATACCTGTAATTATTTAGAAATATTCAGTTTCCAAAATGTATCTTTATTGTTGAAAGTATTACAGATGTCCCATTTTTTCCCCCATTGATCCCCTCTTCCCCAGTCTATCCCCTTTCCAGGACTTCACTGCACTATTGTCTTTGTCCATGGGTTATGCATATATGCCTATAAGTTCTTTGGTTAATAATGGCTATTCAAATCTTATATTTGAGCTCTTAGTATTATGAATTATTATGGGTACAAGCTAGAAAATTTCAAGTTTTATAAAAGGATAAAATTTTAAATCATTTGACCCTCCCACCATGAGGAAAACACAACTTACTTTTTTGTGTGTATCCTTCCAAAGAATGTTAATCCATAAATATACATTTATATATATACTAGAGGCCCAGTGCATGAAATTTGTGCACTTGGGGGGGGGGGGTCCCTCAGCCCAGCCTGCACCCTCTCTAACCCAGGATTCCTTGGAGGATGTCCGACTGCTGGTTTAGGCCTGATACCCAGGATCGGGCCTAAACCAGCAGTCAGACATCCCTCTCACAATCTGGGACCACTGGCTCCTAACTGCTCACCTGCCTGCCTGCCTGATCCCCCTAACTGCCCCCCCCCATCATCCTGGTCACCCCCAACTTCCCCCCCCTGCCGGCCTGGTCACCCCACACAGCCTGCTGTTCAGTCATTTGGTCGTCCCTCACTAAGCCCCCTGCCGGCCTGGTTGCCCCATGCAGCCTGCTGTTCAGTCATTTGGTCATCCCTTACTAACCCCCCTGCCGGCCTAGTCGCCCCACGCAGCCTGCTGTTCAGTTGTTTGGTCACCCCTCACTAACCCCCCTGCCAGCCTGGTCGCCCACGCAGCCTGCTGTTCAGTCGTTTGGTCATGGTCATCCCTCACTAACCCCTCTGCCAGCCTGGTCACCCTATGCAGCCTGCTCTTCAGTCATCCATCCAGTTGTTTCAACTGTGACAGCCCCTGGCTTTTTATATATTAGGGTGCATTTACACAAATAGGATAACATTACAGTCATCATAATTTCCATCCTTACCCAACTATATATTTTGGACTGTGTTCTTTATCAAAAAATAGATTTTACTTCATTTACTTAAAGAGTACAGAATAATCTATTAAGAAATTGCTCACCATTAATAAATATCTTGGTTGTATAGTATGTTGTAAAATATGTTTTTGCTATTACAAATCATACTGCAATAAACTTTCTTATACATTTACTCTGTGTAACTATGAGATAAATTTCAAAGCCATTCCTTGATCTTATTAACCTTTAACATGTTGGAGTACAATACAGAGTAGTATACACAGAAAAGCACTCTGCTATTATCCTGTCCTCTCTGGTTCATTAATGTATCTCTAAATGACCAACATTTAATCATGATAAAGTTAATAAAGCAATCTGTATCTTAGAAAAATATGAATGAAAATACTTACAAAAGGTATAACCTTAGAACTACTTCATTAAAAAGTAAACTGGCAAGTGATTACCCTGTAATTAAGATATTTTATCAGGAATGAGTCAATTTCTTTTTTAGAATGAAGATAAAGAGGAGAAAAAAAAACTTATCAGGAGGGGAATTCTTTACTGATTTAAAGAGGAGGACACAAGAACGTGTGTGAACTGTGAGAACTGACATAAAAAGGGATCATAATTCAGTTGTTTCTTTGTTTTTTGCTTTGTTGTTGTTGTTTCTTTAGTAAGACTCTGTAGTCCAATTAAGGCTCCCAGCAGTAATATGGAATAACAGTATTTTAGAGCACAACCGTGGCTTAATCAAAATGTCACTTTAGTCTGTCACAGGTTACACTTCAAAATACTTAGGGTTACCTCAATTGAAAGCGAGTCTTTAGCCCTGCAGTTTTGGCTTAGTGGGTAGAGCATTGGCCAGAGGACCTGGGAGTCACAGTTTTCATTCCCAGTCAAGGGGCATGTGCCTCTGTTGCAGGTTCCATCAGGAGGCAACCAATCTGTCTTCAAGTAGATCTCTCTCTCTCCCTCTGTCTCTCCCCCCCCCCCCCCAATCTATCTATCTATCTATCTATCTTTCAATATCTCTCTCCCTTCCTCCCTTCCACTCTCAAAAAAAAAATCAATGGAAAAAGTATCCTCGGGTAAGGATAAAAAAAAAAGTCTTTATTCAAATTGAAAAAGAAGGGAAAAGTGTGCTATTTTTACATCCTTTAATATATTCTGTTTTTGTTGATAACCTTCCAATACAATGCTTTTGCTTTCTGAAAAATCATCCAAAGAGGTTGCAAATGGTATTACATTATAGTATATCTTCCTTGTTCACAATTATGAGCAATTTATTATTTATTTTAATTAAATAATAGCAACACATTTCCACACAAGGACTAACTGCATGAAATCTAACCAGTCATTAAAATTTCAGTCCAGCCCTAGCCATTTTGGCTCAGTGGATAGAGCATCAGCCTGTGGACAAAGGGTCCCAGATTTGATTCTAGTCAAGGGCATGTACCTGGGTTGCAGGCTTCTCCCTGGCCCCAGTCAACCAATTGATGTGTCTTTCACATTGATATTTCTCTTTTTTTCTCTCTCTTCTACTCTTTCTATTGCATGACTCTCTCTCTATAGTGCAAGGTCTTGGACTATATGTAAAATATTAAATATTCCAAAGTATGCTTAAATAGTAAAATATATGGATTCTGTGCTACCCATAGTGAAGTAACAGTTATTTCAAACTCTAAAGCTCAAGGTGTTTGAAAGCAAAATATCTTGTACCTAGTGCCCAGGAACCATTTCCTCCTTGGTAAATCAACAACTTATTGTTGCATATTGAATTGATTAAACTAGTTACATTACACTAGAGGAGACAGGAACATTACCACACCACACCACTTTATTTTCTTCAGAGGATGCCACCAACTTCCTCCCAATGAAGAAAGTAGTTGTGATTGTACCATGATTAGTTAGTAAATCTTAGAGTACTCTGACCAAAAATGACTATGAAAGGAAGTTTCCACCTCCACTATATTAAAGGAAGCTAAAAGGAAGGTAAACATCCATATTTTAAGAGGCCTTCCCAGTACACCTAAGACATAAAGGAAGTGTCTACACTAATAAAAGCCTATGTGGTCATCACGCCCTCACACCGTGATGCCCTCATGCTGCAAGGAGCCATCACCAGGAGGCTGTGTGCACAGCGGGTGTGCGCAAGTGTGGGGAGGAGGGCTTCAGGAGCTGCGAGGCACGTGCAGGTGGGTGGGGAACTTGATGCTGCGTCCCCAGAGGTACACCAGGGGAGCGGATGGCGGCTGCCACTGCCCAGGGCTGGCCCAAGGCTCAGGCAAGCCACAGATGGTGGCTGCCGCTGCAAGGGCCTGAGGTTCAGGCAATGACGGCCAGGCCAAGGCTCAGGCAAGCTGCAGTGGCTGCAAGGGCAGAGGCTCAGGCAGCCTTGTGGCTGGCAGTGGCAGCAGCAGAGGTGTGATGGGGGAGTCACCTTCCCTTGATCGATGTGTTGCCTCCTGCAGAGGGAGGTCAGAGGCAGCAGCAGTGAGGGGGTGATGGGGGTTGTGCCTTCCCCTGATTGGCTGGTCACCTCCCACAGAGGGAGGCCAGACTGCAGCTTAGGCCTGCTCCCCCTGTGAGAGGTGGGCAGGCCTGGCTGAGGGACCCCCCGCCCCCCCGCCCCGCCACAGTGCACGAATTTTCATGCACTGGGCCTCTAGTGAGTAGATATTGCTTACAGTTATCAATTAAGGCTAGAGTGTCAGGGCTACATGATTTTTAAAATTTCTTCATCAGTTTTTTAATAAAGACACTGAATATTGATCATTAAAAGCACTTAATATAGCCCTGGCTAGGTGGCTTAGTTGGTTGGAGTGTCATTCCATATACCAGAAGGTTGCAGGTTTGATTCCCCTTAAGGGCACATACCTTGGTTATGGGTTTGATGCCTGGGCAACTGATCAGTATTTCTCTCTCTCTCTCTCTCTCTCTCTCTCTCTCTCTCTCTCTCCCCCCCCTCCCTCTTCCTCCCTCTCTCTAAGATCAATGAAAAATATATCATTAGGTGAGGATTAAAATAAAATAAAACAGAATAAAAGCACTTACTATAGATTGCATACACCAGTACTGTATTATGGAGTTCTCTACAAAACATAGGTGCATTTGATTACTTTTCTGATGTTCCACTTAATAGAAACTCAAACACATAGAAATTTTTCAAAATCCCCACAGGTATTAGTTTTAGCTGTTTTATTCATCAAACGGAAGTTTCTTTATTTAATGACTACAAGAATGCTATGGTCCTGAGGGAACAGCAATGAGCCTTTCGGGGCTGGAGGGCTGAGCTTTAATGGCTGAGCTGACCCTATGCTGAGGCAGAGGCTCTCAAAGTGCCCACCTCACTCCATGCCAGCAGCTTAGTACTTCCTTCCTTCACCTAAAATCAATAAAGAACGATGGCTTATCCCAGTTAAAACTGAGTTTATCATTCTCACACTTCCTAGTGGAAAGAAGGGAAGTTGATAAGAAAATATAGCTTTGTTCCTATCAAAAAAATGAGTATGGCTTCAAGAAATCAGTAAATCATAATGGAGAATGTTATAGATGATAAGATTGAAACAATCATAAAAACAAATGCAAAAGCTACAACAATTATTTTGGTATTTGTATAATCTCTCGTATATGAACAAAAAAAAGAAAACTATCTGAGTCTTTAAAAATTATATTTAAATTCAGTCATTATAATTTTATCTTTTATAATTTTACTACATTTTATTTTCAAATGGGTAGTAGATGATTATTTTCCACAACTACTTAGCTTAAAAATTATTCACAGCCCCTTTTTAAAGTGTGATCATTGCAAAGAGTACAATATATAGCTTGTATATAGAGATTTTGTATTTGATAAAAATAAGCTTATGTAGATGCATGTGCATATATATACATGCATGTATGTGTTTTTACACACACACATATACAGGCATACCTCAGAGATATTGCAGGTTCAGTTCTAGACCACAGCAATAAAGTGAATACTGCAATAAAGCAAGAAACATGAAGTTTTTGTTTTTCCAGTTCATATAAAAGTTATATTTATACTATACTGTAATAGCATATCTAAAAAAATATACACACCTTATTTAAAAATATTTATTGCTAAAAATGCTAACCATCATCTAAGCCTTCAGCAAGTCATAATTCCTGCTGGTAGAGGGTCTTGCTTTCAATTTGCAAACAACAAAATGAAAGACAGTATTAGTGAATCACATAAAGTGAAGCACAATAAAGTGAGACATGCCTATACATATAAACTACTACTATTGTATTATAGTGTGAAGATTAATAAAGAAAAACCTCATTTATTTTTAAAATTTATCTTTATTGTTGAAAATATTATATAAGTCACCTTGTTTTTCCCATTGATCCCCTCCATCCCACTCCCTCCCCCCCTCCCAAGCCTTCACCACACTATTGTCAGTGTTCTTGGGTTATGCATATACACATATAAATTCTTTGGTTAATCTCTTCCCTTGGGAGGGTCACTCATGCCCTAACACTCACCCCAAAAAGGAAGTGACTATACTCTCCACAGTCAACAGGAAGATGTTTTTGTACTTTATTACTTCAGCGGGAAGAATGAGGATCTCCTTCTTGCCTGCCAACCACTCAGCCAATGAAAAGCCATTATACTTCCAATGCCCAGTTTCCTCCAAAGGACTCTTTGTTAACATAACCCCTCTGAGTTCCCGTCTCCATTACAAAACCACATTCCTCTCCTTTGTTCTCTGAACTTGCAGGTGACTAGCCATCAATATCCCGAACTGCAATTCTTTATTGTTCTTGAATATACCCATTTTCCTAGGCCAGTGGTCGGCAAACTCTTTAGTCAACAGAGCCAAATATCAACAGTATAACGATTGAAATTTCTTTTGAGAGCCAAATTTTTTAAACTTAAACTTCTTCTAACGCCACTTCAAAAATAGACTCACCCAGGCCATGGTATTTTGTGGAAGAGCCACACTCAAGGGGCCAAAGAGCCGCATGTGGCTCGCGAGCCGCAGTTTGCCGACCACGGTCTGAGGCAAATATAGGTCAACAATAGAAGGATGACAATTTCTCAAGGACAGACAGATACATTCTTCTTCATAGCTAAATTCTATTAGACCTACTCATTTAAAATATTTTATGGTAAGACTATGGTAAGACCACTTTTAATTTGTTTAAGAAATCTTACAGCAGTTCCAGGGAGCAGAATTTACCATCCCAAAATATGCCTCTTTGGCATAAGGATTACTTTAGGCTGATTGTTTTTAAGAAACACAGAACAGCTCTAAAAACTAAGTAGTAGGCACACTTTTGTAAAATATATTTACATTTATAAGGAAAATTTCCATTGTAATGTCTTCACTCTGTACCAGGAAGAAGATGAGAAAATCTCTAGAAATTTATCAAAGGAGAAGGCACAACTATCACTTTTAAGTGCTTGGCTTATCTCCCATAACTCCCTCCCCATCCTCAATATCTTTTGTCTTTAGCTGGGGATGGTAATGGCTTGGCCATTTGGGGGAGTTACTCAGTTTTCCTGGTTATCTTCCATGTATACAGGAGATGTACACATTATTAAGCTTCTGTTTGTTTTTTCTCTGATTAATTTGTACTTTTATTATGGGGGGGGAGGGGTCTTAGCCAAGAACCTAGAAAGGTGGAAGGAAAATTATTTTTCCTCCCCTAAGCAGGAAACACTGATTATCAAAGAAAAATATTAAAATTTCACATGGAGAATAAAAGAATGGCTTTTCATGGAAAATAATTCTGAAAGAAAAATGGGAGGGGGGATAGAAGGATGGAAAGAAGATAGGACAGGATGAAGGAAGAGGTAAATAAACCAAACAGTTATTTGACTCCTTCTAACCAAGTTCCAAGTTTGGTGATATTAGAAGAAAACAAGTCGAACAACTAGGGCTGAAAAGAACTAGTTAAATGATCTTTGTTCAGACTGTCAGCAAGCAGTACTCCCCTCTCCACTCCCTCTCTCCCTTTTCCTCCTTCCCTCTTTTTTGTCTTCCTCCCTCGGCCTTTGGCTTTAGTGGTGTGATGATGTGAGGTCAGTGATCCATCCTTCCAAATCTGAGAAAATAAATTAACAAAGAGAAATAGAGCTGAAAGTTGTACTCAATTTTTCAATTATTTCAACCCTGACTCGAACTATACCTGAAGATAACTCTGCTTCATGCTATTGGTTGTGTGAACCAAGAAATTCCTTTTGCTTGAGCCAATTTGGCTTGGGTTTTCCAATTACAGATAAATGAGCCCTAAGTAATACAAGCCTTTGTTCTAGTCTTAAGTTGTTGAAACCAAAAATCTTATGCTGTAGAATGCTGATTAACTCTAACAAGCCTACGACCCCCACATCACTCCATTTGTCTCACTCTTTGAAATAGTATTCAACCAAAAGTCTCAACTCCTCCTTTGACTGCTGTATAGTCAATATATGGTTTCAACTTACAATGGTAAATCATATCTTTAAATTGTTCTTGATAGCACCAAGTTCAGCAATAATGAATACTAACTCCATTTAAACTCAGTTCACATGGATTCTTTCCATCCAAGAAGCACTGAATCCAAGAAAACCTATTACCCTATTCAGTAATATTTTGTAATATGTACTTTAAATCAGTTTGAAAGAGTTGATACTTTCCATTCTGAATATAGATTTGATTTTATAGAGGAAATATGTGGACGGGCAGGATAGGGGAAATCTTCATAATAATATTAAAACATGACACTGTTTTCCAAGGATATGTATGTGTGTGTATATATATATATATATATATATAGAGAGAGAGAGAGAGAGAGAGAGAGAGAATTTTTTTCAAAACTGGTGATATTTTTTTTCATGGATCCCCAAATGTTCAAATATTAAAGTTATTATGCAAATAGCAATATATAGGAAGTAACTATAAAAAAGGAAACTGTTTTCTTTCTATTTATAAACATACATTTAAAGCTCGACTCCAAACCCAGTATTTATTAATGAATGTACATATAAATATTCAAACAATACCTCCTGAGTGTACACACATGATTTCACTGAAATTCCCTATTTTTCTTTAAAATTCCCCTTGAATTTAACATAGAGACATTAGAGGCAACTATTTATTCCATGTTTTCAACTGTAATGTTATAGGTATCACCTAAAATTGAAGAAATGATTTCCCCACATTCATTGGAAAATTTGATCATTAATTATACAAATTGATTCATCCATTTATTTTGATCCCAATAAAATAATAAGTGATAGTGATATACTTATTATATAGGTATTTAGATAAATATTTCAATTTCCAATTTAGTAAAAATACTCAAAGATGTATTAGAACTATTAAAGGGATTACCATGAATTAAAAAACAGTTCTTGGCACAAATTAGTCTAAAAAAGTATAAAATCAATTTTCCCAAACATAAAAAAAAAGAAAATTACTCATTTTCTCCAGAATTTGATGAACATGTACAATAATATAAAATAATATAATATATATTGTAACATGTACAATATATAATATAAACATTTGTCAAGCTAATGTTGCACACACAGGCCCCTACTTTTGTGTTTCTAATTTGATACTGTCTTTCCTCAAAAGCTCCACCAAATTGTATAATTTGTAAAACTCTGAAAAACCTGGACTGATCTTACCTATTAGATAATTTTAAAAATAATTATTATCTTCAGTTTTCCTAATCCTATGTTCCAAAGGTCATAGATTTAAAATAGTTCTTTTAAATTTTCATTCTAGCTAATTTAACTATATTGAGTTACTCTAGATCTGTATGAAAGTTTATTGTTATTAATTTTTTTATTGTTATTAATTTCTTTATTGTTATTAATTTCTGCAATCACTGGGAAATAAGAGTATTTTCCTTAGAAGATTTCTTCAATCTCAGGGCCTGCACAAAGTAAAGAAGAATGAGACTAACAAGCTGACAATCTATTGAGACTAAATATTACACTCTGATATATAAAATATAAAGATATATATTTTTGCTAGTGCTGCTCAAGATTCTATTATTTTTCAGTCACTATGTGAAGTCCTGAGAAGCATTATTTTACTTATTACTCACAACAGGCCATTGGAACACTAAGATTAGCCCCATTTTTTAGATGAGGAAACTGATATATATCATGATAAGAAAATTAATTTTAATGTATACTGTGGCAGCGGCAGATAAAATATGTGCTTGCTTATTTTTTAATTCACTAGTAAAAATTTCAAATGCTTAACACAATATACATTACCTTACTTATATTAAACTCTAAATTCACATTATGAGAAAACAGAAAAAATGTAAATAAAGTATTTCATTTTCAGTAATTTCAGGGAGATTTTTCATATCCATGACAAAACACCTTTGTGGAAAATATTTAGGTGAAGGTGATATTCCCAAGTACCCCCTCCTCACAAATGTATTTCTTTACTAAAAGTGAAAACACTGAATTTGATTGTATTTACTTTGTAATTATGTACTTTTTGCAAACAAATAATAAACAGCAAGTTGGAAAACCACAATTGAACTGTTCCATGGCCTACATCCTGCACCTTATTATACCTGCAACAGTATGCCAAATTCTTGTAGAGTAATGTGATGCATAAATGAGAACATGATTAAATAAAACAAGGTGTGTATGAAGTCCCAGAATAAAGTAATTGTGTTATCTAGATTTAATTTACAGAATAAATGAATAGTAAATATGAACTACTGAAATATAATTAGAAAGTAAAATGAAATCTTGAGAAATGATAAAATGTCACTCTGAACTAAACCAAGCCCAAATGCAACTTGGAGAAACAAACACAGATTCTTCCTTGGGGTTTAGGTGAATGGCATGGCCCCTTGCATAAGAGAATAACCCTTTCAGGGAAGCTTTTCTAATGCAGTAATAAGTGGGTGAAGAAGAAAACACAAATCAAAATTACATTTAGCCATGTTAGAAAACATCTTAGGAAAAAGCATTTTGAGGACATTTGATGCATTTGAGGAATCAGCAAATACTCCCAAAGGTTTATGAAAATAATATATTCTTCAAAAATCCATGTTTATGTGGATGGACAGGCAGCAGGGCTGAATATTATAAATAGTTAACATATATTTGATGAAAGTATTAAAAAATGGAGGTAGGGTTGTCTTCCAAATTAGGTATGGTGGGTGGCTATGTCCCATGACCCAAACGTGCAGGGGGTTGGGCTCAGTTATTTATTCCTACCTTATATATTAGTGGCTTAAAGTAACAACCACTTTATTTCTTCATGATTTGTGGGTCGTCAATATGAGCTGGTCCTTCTGCTGGTCTAACCTGGGTCACTCATGTGACTATAATTACTGGAAGCTCAATTGTTTCTGCATGGTATAAGGTGGCCTCATTCACATGCCTTGCCACTGCTGCAGAATGTCAGCTGGGCCACTGTCTAGAGCAGAAAAACTGGGCTTCTTCACATGATGATAATATTTTTCCAGGATGGCAAGAGTGGAGGGTACATGGTCTCTAAGAGGGTTCAGCTTGGTAGTTATACCATATTACTTCTGCCACACCTATCCTTCAAAGCAAGTCGAATGCCAGTCTATATTCAAGGAGAAGGGAAACATATCTACTCTTGATGGGAAGACATACAATACATTTGCGACCATTTGAAATTTTCCAAAGGAGGTCAGAAAGTAAATAACAGAGGGTAACATACCACATGAATTAATCTAGAAATGGTCTGTTCTGCCAAAGATATAGCTAGAATCAAACATCAGATTCTGGCTGTAAGGCCTCTCTGTCATTAAAATAACAGCATAGAATTTTTTAATAAAGGTGACAAAATGAGTTTGGCATTTGACTTTTTCTCTGGCCTTGTCCCAATGGAAAGAGGTTGGGCGGGGGGAGCTAAGGGGAGCCTGAAACTCTCATTAAGGACTGCAACATCAGTCTGCACAAACCTCATGGTAATGGGTAGGAAAGGGGGGAAATCTCCTCTAAGTATAGCACATATAGCATCTTCTTTAGGATCAGAAGAATTTGGACTTGAATTCTAGCCTTATCATCTATTAATCATATGATCATGGAAAAGTAAAGTTACTGCCCTCAGTTTCAACTTATTCCTCTAAAAATGTGTATATCATGCCTGAGATGTATGATTATTCCACGGAGTAGAGGAAAGTGAAAATCAAAAGTGATTGCCTAGCACAGAGTACATTCTCAGAAAATGATGAAGATGCTGCTGCTGCTGATCAACATCTATTATATATTATCCAAGTTATACTTGTTAGCATCATCCAGTGATTTCCACATAGATTACCTGGAGGAAAACTCATGTGTTTTCCTCAGTGGAGGTCTTAGAATTGCATTCATCCTCAGGCTCTTACTTTCCAAAGATATCTAAGGATCTTGTTATTTTATTAATAAGTTCCTATCCATGATTTAAGAAATAAAACAGGCTCACTAAGAAAAAACATGTTAACTATAAGAGAACAAGGATAAATCAAAGAAAGATCATACATAGAAAGGAAAAAATGTTGGGGAAAATTTAGTTTCAGTACAAATTGCCTTAAACATGTCACAGATTGGTCCCTGAGAACATTTTGCAATCAGTAACATATACAGTGAAAACCTGAAGTCATTAAGAGAAGTAAACTATATTTAGAATTAGTGTGTCAATTTTAACAATGTAGCGCTTATGCTAAAAGCAAAGCATTTAAATGACATTTTTAAACAAATAACTTCAAGATTATGAGGAATGTTGATAACATAGAGAGTTATTCTACAAGTATACCAGATAAAATGGAGTTTTGCTATAATTTCCTTCGGTATTCAAATTATTTTCCCTTTGTTAGAAATTAGGTATCCTTATATGAAGGCTGGAGAAACTGCTAGGAGTATCACTGTCAATTTTATTAAAAAATGGAGGAGGTAGCACAAATTAACTGAACATAGAAATCAGTTTCATCTAGGTTTAAGAGGAAATTAAAAGGCTAATATGTGAGAATGTCATCAACACTGACTCTGTCCTAGGGCTGCCCTTCTGAAGGAATATTTGTTCCTTTTGGGCTGCAGCTTCCTTATTTGGCATTTGTATCTCAAAGGAACAATGATGAGCAGAGTATCTCAGCATGCAC
Organism: Corynorhinus townsendii; assembly: GCA_026230045.1. Lineage (NCBI taxonomy): Eukaryota > Metazoa > Chordata > Mammalia > Chiroptera > Vespertilionidae > Corynorhinus > Corynorhinus townsendii. Next base: position 109,326,118 of record JAPDVU010000001.1, on the reverse strand, counting down.
TAAATGATGAGTAAATGTTTGCTAAAGGAATCAGAGAATGGGTTTGAGTCATTCTTATCCAGATCAGAGAGCTCATGAGGCAGCCACCCCATCACCTTAGTATCAGGTAAAATCTACTAATCTTAGCTTGCTCTATTTCATTTTCATATTTATTATGAATAATACATTACAATGTATAAGTCACTTTTCTTTCAATATTTAGTGAAAAGGTTTAAGTTAATTTCTTCATTATAAGTAAATCATAGTGTCAACATTAAGCAAGTGGGCTCAGGTATGGACCTAGAAAAGATTCATTTGATGTGAGCCCTGAGAAGAAATTTATCTGCTAAGACATGTGCTCCATGGTCAACTAAAGGCCCCAAATACATACACAATAAGATCTTAGTGCTCATTTGCTGACAGGTGCTCCTCCTGTACACCAGAAGGACCTCTGACTGAACTCTCCACCTCCCAAAAAATGCCTCACCTGTTTACAAAGTCTGAATACTGCAGGGAAACCCTGATTTTATCTTTCTACCAACAGAATGAGACCTGCCCTGTCCAATCAGAACTGCATAATGTGGAAAACATTTACATAAAATGAACTTAATTAAGAACCTGGACAGAAAACTTCTATTATAAAAGACGTCCTCCTTAGTTTAGGTTGTTACCTTAATCTATGTCTCTTGGACTGTAGCTCCTTTTTGCTCAAATAAATGTATTTTATTCCTTATTATAGTCTTAAACTAATTTTGGTTTACACAGGTATTTTTACTAGTGACTAGATTCAGAATGACAAATACTATTAAAGTTGTGACCAAACTTGGATGGACAAGTTGTAGCATCCCAGAGGTATGTTAATTTTTTTTCATTGAATTTATTGGAGTGACACTGGTTAATAAAATTATGTAAGTTTTATGTGTAAAATTCTATAAGACATCATCTATATATTGTGTTGTGTGTTTCCTACCCCAAGTCAAGTTGCCTTCCATCACCATGTGTTCCCCCGCGCCGCCCCCCCCCCCACTTTGCCTTTTTCCACCTCCCCCTAACCCTCTTTCCTCTGGCAATTCCTATAGGACTCCAAGGCCTTGTCCAGGCTCAAAAGAAAAATAGTAATTAATCAAATAGCAATGTTTGAAATGAATGCAGATGGAGAGTTAAACCATGTATACCTACTTTCTCTGTTCAAAAGCAAAGAAATAATGGCCCTGCTCAACTCTGTGCTAGTCATCACGTGTGTTTTGTTGGCCTGGTACCAGGCTTCAATTAAAAGCGAGGCAAAAAAACTGAAGTCCATCTAGAAGAGAGTGATAATGAAGACAACATAGCTAACATTTATTGAGTGTAAAAGATAATATGGCTTGAAATCATAATCAGTTTGGGTCCAGAGTTAGATTTAATAAAAAGCAGACTAATCATGGGTTGGGGCTCTCAAATAAGTTAGTTTAAATATTTGAGGTACTGTCATTGGGAATTAGGCTTATTGTATACCCCTCCTTCTATTAAAACTAATTACAAGCCACAGGATGCCAGATTTTTGGCTTAATGACAAAAATAAATTATGTAATATGCCTATTCAAAAATGGAATATTCTACTTTAGGTGAAGTGATTTTAGAATCACTGAAGGTACTCAAGCTTAGTCAAGATGACCAATTTGGCTTTAGAGAAAATTTTAAAGTGAATACATGTAAGACTAACACAAAAATTTCACAATGTCAGACCCAGCAAAGGTTAAAATAAATCTAAATGTTTTGGGTAAGTCTTACACTCTACAGTGTACAAGAGATTGTCCAGCCTACAATGTCTTAAACCCAGTCAATTTTCCAGCTTTACATCTTCTGCTTAGTGTCTGAAGACACTGGACTATATGACCCCTGGTTTGGCTTTAGCATTACTTGGAATTCTGAGGGTCTATGACCCTCCAAAAGATAAGCCTTTAACCTATCCAATTAATTTAATTTAACCCATTCTTTAGTTTCTCTTTTATGCTCATAACTAGAAGTCTGGTCCATGGATTCATGCACCAGTGGGGTCCCTCCCTGGCTAGCCCCGATTGGGATTGGACGAGATGGGCCGGACACACCCTGGAGTCCTCTTGTGGTCCCTCCCTACCCCAATCGTGCACCAGTGGGGTCCCTTGGCCTGGCCTGTAGGGATTGGCCCAAAACCGCTTAGTGCATGGATTTGTCCAGGGTTTGTCCAGCCCGTTTTGCCCAGTCCCGATCAGCCCGACCTCAGCAGGAAGTTAACCTACCAGTAGGAGCGTCTGTCCCCTGGTGGTCATCATAGCTACCAGTCGAACGGTCCAACGGTCAGTTAGGCTTTTATATATATAGACTGCTAATGATGAGATGATAGCAACCAAATGTGTCTTTTATTATTAGGTTCATTTTAGAGTTGAGGAAACTAAAGCTCAGAGAGGTTATAAGACTTGCTCAAATTACACAGGCCTGCGACACAGGTTTGTAAAATCCCCAAGTTCATGCTTCTAACCACTATATACCATCCTCCAAAAAACACAGTTACAATATCTTGATTTCCTCTCTCTCCTACTACAAACATAAAATATAAACATATAATTGAAAATATCAGTTACTTTCAAGCATATGCATTTGTTTATATGTTTCATGTTACGAAGAAAATACATTCTTTGAGGTCAGGATCTAATGTCCAGTTATATGTTTTTAAAATGCCTAACATTTGAACAATCAAAACATGATATTCTCCACACTTTTTATGAATAACCCTAAATTCTCAATGTCAAAGTAAGTACATTTCTATTAAATGAGGCATTTCAAACTAAAATATCTGTGAATATTAGTGATATAATTATCTCTCTCCATGTAGAATAAAGCATACATACTACTCCATGCTATGTTCAATGTTGCCATATAAATTATATGAATTTTAATATTCCTATACAAATGCCTTAGCACTAATAAGACAAGTGCACATAAATCATTTCATAACCTAATTTTACACCATGAGAAAAAAATAACAAAAGGTGTTAATTACTGAGAAATAGATACCACAGCTTGTTCTTCCAAAGAAAATAGAGAAAGTTAGTTTTCATGGTTACAGAATTGATATATTCTCACTACTAAATCACTGTAATGCAAGCATCCTATAACTTTGGAAGTGACACTACTAAGATTCATAAAAACCTACTGCTAGACAGGAAATGAGAAGTCTACATGGGGAATGGAATCCAGAGAGAAACTGTTGTGTGCCCTGGGCTTTTTAGCATTTCCTCAAAGTAACTGTGCAAGCAAAGTGAAAACACAGTAACTTAAACAACATTGTTTTGGCTTCTATCCCTGATAAAACATAATGGTTCTAAATGAGTATATATTGATCTAATTCGTGTTTTCTTTCATTCTTTTTTTAAGAATTAAGGAACTGCTCCCGGAGTTGGGAAAAATTATCCTGTAACTTTATGTATCTTATTACTTTTTTTAGAGCCTTTTCTGTTTAAGCTAAAATGGATGCATTATTGAATGGAAATTCTGCAATTATTCTTCACAAGGATTATAATAACACCAATTTCAAATTATTTCATTGGAAGGTTTTTAAAACAATAAATTACATATTCAACCACAAGAAAAGAAGAGCATAACATTTATGATTAAGAGATTTCTTCCATAAAAAAATATTTTTGAGGAAGACCCAAATTAATCAATTGACATTTTCCTCTCAATGTGACCAAGTTTGTAACAAATAATCAAAGCAAATTTCCTAGAAATCTTACAAAAATAGTTTGTAGTTTTAATAATAAGGCCTTTTTCATATGATTTAGTTGATATCAGTAAAATGGTAGTTCATTTATAAAACTATGTAACTCCACTATAGTATTCTATCACTTGTTAACCATCTTAGTAATTAGTATTAAATTATGTCATAGTTCAGTTAGTAGAACTCTATCAGAACACTATCTATTAGGACACTCTGATATAAGTTTCAATATAGCATTAACTATCTCTGCATTAAATTCTTATATTTCTATCTATCTCTTTTTATAGTTATATGAACTTGGGGTTTTCATAATTACATACAATTTATGTTTATAGAGCATAACAAAAATGGTTTGCCTCTAACCAGAATAGCTTCAATACTTATAAACACAATGCTTCCTAATTTCACCATACACACACCATGTAATGGACAAATTATTCTGCCTTAGGTTTTAAATAGTCCTCAATGATTAAAGGATGCCACAGGAATAAAAATGTGGGCTGTAGAAATATAATGTGCAGTCTCACTCTCTAGATGTACTGAACAAGGCAAAGTTACACACGTGTGTCAATGGAATGATTTAGCAAAATTCCTTGTTAGTCAGTTGTCCTAGGAGGTCACAATCACATCTGTTTAAAAGCCTAAATTTATATCTTTATACTTCAATGAAACATGGAACTTAGAACAGATTATATCATACACAAAACTCTGAAAGTATTGGCAATATTTCTGAGTAAAGAGGAAATTAAAACCACTGGAATTAGTGAATAGATTAGCCAGTTAAGCCTTTAGAAAATTTCAAGTAGCCTGTTTCCCCCAACCCCAAAATTGGCGTGCGCGTGCACACACACACACACACACACACACACACACACAACGTATTAGCAATGTTTATTGTAAATATCACCTAAAATCACTGAATACTTATGAGCTATTGTGTAGTAGTTTCATGTAGAAGCAGGAACCTTGGTAACCTTGGCTGATATCTGCACACATCTCATCCCAACCACAGCAATAGTATTGGCAGAAAGCAAGATCCTAATTTCAACAGCTAGAAAACACAGCACAACTATGAAGCCAAAAGTGCTTCAAGCAGCAAGAGGAAACAGAGCACTGGTTTAAGTGGACCAAGGAACTGATGGTCATTAATGAAAAGATAAAAGGCAGATATAACATATGATGGTCATTTACATAAGATCCCCTAACAAGATACTGCTTTACACTAAGAATACATTTAATGACAGAAGAGACAAAAATAAAGAAGAGGGGGGAAGGGTGGGGCACTTTTCCCTCAGATGATCACAGCTGTTGCCATCCCTCTTGAGAAAAAAAAAAAAGAAAAGAAAGAAAATCACCTCTGTCTGGTATCTGTCAGATATACCTTGATGAACCCATCCCAAAACACATAAAGCACAGAAATCTCACATTTCAAAAATGAGGTGTGTGTGTTCATATATGTATATATCACATGCCTGTGGGAGAAAAAGACATGTGTGAAACACAGAAGACTGATGTTGCTCAAGGTCATTCCCTTTTTGTGGGCTGGGGGACCGAAGTCAAATGACAACTTCTTTCCTCCTGCCTATGTGCTCACATCGGTTCCCATGGGTATCCTGGCTTTCTTATTACTCTGCCCCTCTTAATAGGCACGAGAGGGCTTACAAGGAAGGCAGATTTTGCTGAGAAATTTCCTATCAATACCTGTCAGTCTTAACCTGTTAATGAGCCAGGCCAGCTCTAAGTACAAATGCTTAACAAGTATAGTGGACTCAGATCTCCAAATTGGTTTGCACAGTTCTGTCTCTCCAGACACAGGAAAAGGAAAGAGAGGCAGAAATGTCCATTTTTTTAGGAACTTTTATACATGAAACTCTGTGCTAGCAGGTGCTTTTGGTTATGATATTTCACCTAAATCCCTGAGGATGAGGGTAGAAGGCCAAGAATTAACCTACAATAGACTAAATCCTTTGCTCCTTAGTGAGAAAAGGCCAAAAAAAAAAAAAAGTGAAATGAGGAGGAAAAAGATTATTTCATTATTTTTTCCAAGGACTTATATTCTCCACCTACATTCCTTCTTTCCTGGGCACACTCTAAACAGGTATGCCTTATTTGTTAACAAATATTAAGAAGGATATAGTTTCTGCTGTAATAATATTCTGGAGAAATTTGGGGGACAAAAAGGTGTCCTTGTCAGATTTTTAGTATACAGAAGTCAGTTTTCTGTCTAGGATTTTTCTGAGTGATGGGAGAAATACCAATAAATTCACTAGAAGAGAAAACATTTTCACTTATTTTTTTCCAAATTCCCAAGTATTTTTAGTTTTATGCAGGCAGTACCTTGAGTCTTCAGAATGCAGAGTGGGGACCTGCTTTTCTGTTAAGTCTGAGTTACCCTCTATATCCTTTCTTGGTTCTCTCCAGAGCTTGAAGGTAAGAGCAAATCTGTCTTTAAAGTGGCCCTATCTCCTTCATCTTTACTGGGCCTGGGGTGAAAGGGATGGTGTAGTAGTCTTTCCATTGGTATTCCAACTGAGGGTAAAGCAGCTATATAAATGAGCTGATTCAGTCCAGAAGATGAAGAGGGGAGAGAAGAAAGAAACAAATGGAAATAGAGGAAAAAGCACTTAGTTTCAGGTTTTGAATCCTGAGAAATCCTTTTGAATATCAAGGCATTTTTGCAGCAAGCGTTTATTCTATGTTCTTGAATATTCATTCACAAGGGGATGAGGGTTGCAGGCGCAGGACATCAATGCCCTCCATGCCTCTCTTTACCTCCTTCTCCTATCCAGGGAGCCACCTCAGCAAAGATGCGCCAGCGCCAGCGGTCTGCCTGGGGGCCGCTGAGCTCTCCTGCCCCACCCCAAGAAAGTGTCAAGGAGGGCCTGGCAGCTGCAGTGGAGGAGCCCAGCCCCCAAGCCGGCTGCATACATGGCTTTGTAGCACCACCAGCCTGCGAGGGCTGTAGCAGCAGCCGAGCCCAGACTCCAGAGGAGTCCAGGACATCAAGTGAGAGGAGCAAGCAAGTGGCCAGCTTATAGTCTTCAAATGCCATCATATGGATATCTATCAAAATGCAGCTGGAAGAGGAATAGCAGGCAAGCACCCCTACACTCTTCTAAATGGTTTCAGCAAAGAGAAACCCTGGTAGCAGTCCCAGTCACTGTCTCCTGGAGCAGGGCGCCAGGAGCTGGAGCTGGGCCTGGCCAAACCCTCCGCTGGGTGCAGCCATCAGGCAGTGCTGGAAGGCTGGAGACAAACAAGCACTCCTCGGCTGAATTATTCAGACCACCTCCACTCTGGAATAAAATATTGATGAGACTACTTTGGAAGTGCTCGATCTTGGCTAATCCTAATGCCCTCGAGAAGGGAGTGATTTTTTGTAGGGGACAAGGAGGTGATGGAAAAAAGGAATGAGAAATAAGGTACTTTGGAAGTTCACTAAATTTGCTCTACCTCAGCTGGCCATGGGAATCTCCATTTTAACATTCAGACCCTATATGTTAATTAGACAGTCACAAATACACCTACTCCTTGTAAATCCAGAATTTTCAAAATTACATACTATACAGACACACACACACACAAACTACTGCACACAAGACCCTCTCCACAACTGAGACAATACAGTTAGGGTGGTGTTGGGGTGATGGTTATGATTTTAGCCTGGCTCCTCTGGATATACAAATGACTTCTTTCATGGATCTATTTTGCTACATTAAAAGCAACCCTCACAATTAAAAACCGTATCTCAATACACACACACACACACACACACACACACACACACACAACAATGAATTTCCTTCCACGCAAAGAAAAAGCAAGTTCCAAAAAACTCCATTTGGGATTAAAGTCTCCAGATGTGTAATTTACAACTACTAAAGGACCTGGCAAGCTCAGCCACAATAAGGAAAGAAAATCTACCTGGCACCAGGAGTAGGGAAGGGTCAAAAATTACCCTTGCCTGAAATAATGGGTGGAAACCAAACACCCTCTTACACTCCACAATCTGGGGAGGGTTGGATGCCAAATGGTCCATGACAACCATAACCTGAAGGAAACGCTGGATTTTAATCTCTGGCATTTTCAGATAGGCTCAACATGCCCAGTGTTCCAAAAGCATCTGTTACCGTGGATTGTATGCATATTCCCTTAGCTTTCACTGCTAGATTAAGTGCTCAGGTATAGATTTATAGCCCGCCTACTAGAATTATATTGCAACAACAGGGAACGCCCTAGGATACCCAGCTGTTAATAATTTTCAAAACATTAATAAGTAAAGTAGCCTGCAATGCAGATAAGACACTAGAAACAAGATCATAAGGAAACTGGGTGAGGCAAGTAGTCTTTTGCTTGTTACCTGATGCCTCTAGAGGAAAAGACCGTAGTAGGAGGACTTTCTGCCTGCAGGTACGATTCAGGCAAGGTAGCTCCAGGTGGCTTTCACCTTCCGACGCGGGTCTCTCTCCTCACTTCGGCTGCCCTTTGCCATAGCTCAGCACCTGCATCCTAGGGAGTCCAAGAGATGGCTTCTGCCACTGATGCCGCTGCCTGCAGGTCGCGCTGGGTGGGGAATCCGCTGCGATCGCCCCATGAAACCCACGTTTCTGCACCCAGGGAGCGGGCAGAGACAGGGCGGCCGCTCACGCACACTCAGACACATACACTCAAAAGCACACACACACTCTCACCAAGGCGCGCGCACTCGCATTCACACTTGCACACGCACACCCAGCACAACATGGGGAGGAGGCAGCAAGGAGGGGACAGGCCCTTCTCACGATCGGCTTGGATGCCCACCGGACCAAGGGCAGCAAAGAGAGTGGTCTGACATAGCCATAGCCGGTAGATCATGTTTCCTTCAAGTTCTCCTCCAACCCAAATCCACATAATTCAAGAGCTGGTGACATTTTGACGCGGGGGAGAGAGCCGAGGAAAGGTTGAGGAAGAGTCGCGGATTTTGTTAAGCAGTTTTAAAAGCTATCCTTGTTACCTTGTTTGTACAGAAATCAGAACCAGCAGGAAGGGCTGAACTTTTGGCTTCAAATGATGTGGTCCAAAATGTAAATATTCTTCTGGCCAAGACAGGAGGGTCTGGATGCACAGAAACAAGAGGGCTGCGGGACCCTCTGTTGACCTTGTGATGTACCCGAAAGCAGGTTTTAATACCGGCGCTTTCCAAGCCTCTGGGTAAAAAGATCCACACACAAAGGTCCACAGCCAGGTAGCCGCTCTGAATCCAGCAGGGAAAATGGGTCTGAGAGTCCTCCGCCCTCTCGGAGAACCTGAGCACGGAGGGCAAGCCGAGTTAACACATTTGCTTCTGGGCAGTTGGATAAAAGACAGTCAAATGCATCAGATAGGCGCGCGCGGACACACACACACACACACACACACACACACACACGTACGTATCTGGAGAACAGCTTACAAAAAGCAAATGCCAAGATGACTTCGAAAGGCAGAAAAAAATCCAGAATCCTCCGGGAAAAAAACGGAAGGACCCGCTGTAAGGTTATGAAAATCTTCCCAGATCATTCATTGTTTCTTTCTGGGATGAGTGTGTGCGTATTTCCAGAAGGTTTCGTTTGTCTGCCCCACCCCCGTCCAGTTGCGCTTTTTGCTCCAGATGTAAACCGATCTCACAAACTGGATTATGTGGGTGGGTTGTGCTCATAGCCCAGAGCTCCGAAAAGTCAAGGATCCTAAGAGAACCGCGAGCTGCGAAGCCCTTCACATCCTCCAGGGAGAAGGAAAAACACGCACGAACACAGGCACACTCGCGCGCACGCACACACAGAGTCCTCTATTCTGGCCGCTCTGCACACGCTCACCGCCTCCCTGCGCGCCCGCGCCGCTGCACACAGTGCCCCGCTCGCCGCCCAGGGCACCCAGGCGTGTCGGTGGCTTAGGAGCCGGGCTGGCAGCCCAGATTCCCGGCTGCAGCCACTGCTGAGGCGGGCCCCGGTCCTTGGCTCCCCGCGGCGGCGTGTTCCGGCAACAGCTACCGCCCAACCCTGAGCAACTGCACCCCGCGCTGCAGCAAGGAGGCGGTGCGGGCGCGCGGCCGTGGGCCCGGCCTTCACCACCGTGACGGGAGCTGCCGCGCCGCCCAGACTGAGAGTCAGCGGAGACCCCCGCGGGGGCCGCCGCGCCGCCCTTGCCCCTCTGAGCCTGGAAGGTTCGAGCGATTTACCCTTGCCAGTTGTAGAGGGCCGGCGCAGCACCCGCAAATCCCGTGGCTGGGAAGTGCGGGGGCGTTGCAGGCAGGGGGAGGGGAGAAAGCGGAAAACCTGGAGCAAGGTGGCAAACTTCCAGAGGGTTCCCAACTCCTTCCGAGAGGGGGGACTTGCTGACCGCCCACTGCCCCACCTTGTGGTATAAAGGGACGGTCACCGGGTTAGTCAACGACTGACAGTGGTGGAAAAAGCCATTAGTTATAACCAGGCGGACAAATCTGAGACCTAGGACTGCTGAGTTGGGATCTTAGCCACCTGCGACCAGCTCCCCTTAATAGCACAGTGGGTGGTAGATTTTCTTGGAAGTGAAAGGTGAAAAGAACATTTATACGTGAGAATCAACTGGGTTCAACTGTTGTCCACATTTTAGTATATCATGGGTAGAAAGCAAGCCCAATAGTCACGGTAAGCTGAGCCTGACCACTAAGGCCACAGGAACTGGGTACCGGCCTGAATCAGGAAAGAGAAGGCGGTGGGGAGGTCGCTAGACGCTAGACCCAGCCCCACCGGGAGGGTTCGGCTTTTCTGGAGTTTCTGCCACTGCTCTCCGGAGCTTTGCTCCAAGACACTCTACCCTCACTCCCTCCAGCCGGGAAAGGGCTCCCCCACTGGGAACCCCCAATGAAATCACGCCATTACTTTCAGGTGGAGCCAGGGAACCCTCTCCCCAGCCCCGGTTCCCAGCAGAGCGCCTCCCCTCCAACTCCCCGCCCAGCTGGCCCGGACGCCCGCCAGAATCTAAAGAGAATGGAAGAGTTGGAGGTTGCAGAGGGGAGCTGGCTGACGACGGCCTCTGCCTGGCCGACCTGGGGAAGCCACGTGCTAGTAGTCTCCTTGGATAGGCGCTCTCGCGTTCTGGTACCAGTAGAGCCCACCGCTTTAGCGTTGCTCTGCGACGCACAGACGCTCATACTCAAACTCACCGACGGGCTCCCCGAAGTGCTTACAGGGCAACCACCGAAAGCAGGACCCACACAGCCGCCACCTTCTGGAAGACACCCGCGGGTGGTACTTCTTATATCTCTCCTTCCTCTTCTCTGTTCCCCCTCTAGACCCGCCAGACTCGGAGTCCAACCCCGGGCTGGGAAAACCCCGCAACCTTTCTGGCCGATTTGTTCCGAAGAAGCGCGGCTCTGGCGCTGCTGTTGCCACGGCGCCTCTTTTCCGCAAGTAGGCGGTTGGCGCCTCGTCCGGGGTCCTGGGGGGAGCTCTGCGGACCCTGAAGGCGCCGGCTGACCCGAGTTCGAGAGCTGAAGGATTACACTCGCCCAGCAGCAGGACTGTGCGGCGGTGCCTCACAAAAAAATAAACCATCGGGACATCGCGGACACCTGCATCCGCGGACTGCGCTGCAGTCCAGGAGAGTCTCCGCTACAACCAGCTGCGCTGCCCCTAAGGCTTTAAGTCTCCCGAAGTGCAAACAGGGGATTTCCGATAAGTCCAGGGGAAGAACCTGCAGGAGACTGAGTCCCAGAGGCCCCTGAGGACCGGGGAGAGAGAGTGCTTCCATCCTCGTTTCACTTTAAACTTAGCGGCTTCTCGGACTTCACTGGAGGGCGCGGAGTTGCACCAGCGCGGACTAGCAGAGGCGAGAGAGCACTTCCAAATACTTGAGCACGCGGGGGTGACTCCTTTTTCCTTCAGGATTGTCCCACTGGCTTGCTCCTCTTCCGATTGAGCTGATTGGAACCGCTAAAGATTGGGAGATGAAGCTTCGCAGTTCCCTTGGGACCAAAGTGTGTGTGTGTGTGTGTGTGTGTGTGTGTGTGTGTGTGTGTTTGCCTGAGAAGGGTGAAACCCACCTATCCTTAATGTGCGGAGAAATACATATCATGTGACTTTTCAGTGTGTTTTTAAGTTGCAAGCTCTAGGGAGCCTTCCTACTCACTGTAAAAGTGCTTTCTTCTGGTTTCACATTTCTTCTCTCTAGGAAGCACTCTGGTGAAGCCCTGAAACCCTCACTCCCAGGTACAGTGTGTATTTGTTCCCTTCCCTCCTATAGGGGCCCATTGAAACTTGCCAGTAGAGGAAGAAGAAAGCTGTGTTTTATATGCTTTTCAGTGGAAAGTGGCCAGACTTTCAAGGAAAGGCCAGGGTATTCTTCCCAAAGGATCCTTCATAGAGTTAAAGGGTAATTTTTACTTTTATTTCCTCCAAAGGAAAAAAAGGCCTCTGAAAATAAGGGAGATGGAACTTTTTAGTTTGTCTATATATTATTATTACAATTAACTAACTCTGAAACTAGTATATCATTAAGAGTTCAAACTAATTTCTTGTAGAATAGGGTCCCTTAACACATTAGTATCTGCAGTAAAGAGAACTAAATTTTATTTCAATAATGTATTTTTTTGTTGTTTTTCTCAATATGTTTGCCTAGACTGTCTTAATTTATCCCCCAATCCAAAGTTTATACTAAATCACCTTTAAAATTGTTAAGCTTCTCTCTCCCTTGCAGATTGTTTAAGGTAATAAATGTTGGATTATAAATCCAATAATAATCCAGAGGTTTTCCCATAATAATCCAGAGGTTGAAAAAAAGTTGAGTGTTTTGCTGATTTCAGACAATTAATGGAAATATGAATTTTTTGCAGTTAAGTTAATGGATACCAAAGGTAACCTGAGTTTCTGATTATATTATTATTTAGCATTTAAGTTTCTTCTAAGGCAGTGAAAAAGGCATGATATACTGTATTTTAAAATTGTAATTAACAATGTGTTTGCTTACCCCATGAATTTTCTTAAATCTGTGGATTGAAGTGTGTGATAAATTATCACTTTAGTTCATTTTTTTGTTTGGTGCATAGTTTATGAAATTTATTTACAGTGGAATTACCTCCAAATTTCCTGGATTACTAATAACTATTGTAAAGAGCTTTTGATTCCTTTTACAAATATAAAATCCTCTATTAATTCAAGAATGGAATATGATATGAAGAACCAACAAGGAAATGTAGGTTTCTGAAATGAAGGAACAACATAAAAAAAAAACAACTATTAAAATAGACTAAATGAAATCCAAACATCAATATTTTTTTAAATTACTACCAAGTTGTACCCTACATAGTTTTGAAATATAAAAAGAGATCTGCTTACCTTAGAAACATGTTTCTGATGTTGTACCTGACTATAAAGTCCTAAGGTACAAATTGTTTTGGCAATCAGACTTGAAGACCCAGCATATTTCAACCATAAGTAAACAGATTTCTCATTTATCTATTCTGGACATCCCCACAGAAATCAAACTTATTTGCTATTTAGCATTCTCCTGAGATACAGAAGATATTTTCCTCTTTATTTTATTTTCAAATAAAATATATATGTTTGTTTTTGTTTGTTTGTTTGTTTGTTTGTTTAAGAATGCTTTACTAGCTCTTGTGTAAAGCATACATTTGCTTTCCTTTCTTCCTGTATGTTTTCGTGATTTTTTTTTAACCTTTATGGATCCTGATGATGGGGTACTACATGATTTAAAGTCTACATTATGAATACTGAACTAGCAATAAGAACCCAATAAATTACTACATGAAAAAGTGGTTTTTTAAACCTTCATTTTTAAACATAAGTGTAATTATTTTTAAAGATAGTGTCCTAGGAAGAACTTTTTGAGAGAGCACAAAGAGAAGGAGTTATTTCAGAGATAAACATTGCTGGACATAAAAGGCAATTCTTAGGTAATATTGCAAGTAAGAAATGGATTTTATCTTTAATATCCATCTATCTTTTTTTCCTTGCTTATTTGCTTACACCCTGCTGTCAACTCCCTGTATTTGTCTTGTGCTTCCATTTTGTTACCCCAAACACCCAAAGTGCAACATCCTATCAAGGAATATATAACCCAGAAAAGAATGATACAATATTGTGATCTATTTTCCTCTTTTAGTCAAAATCTCCAGTTAGACATGTTAGATAGATCTAATTAAATTTTTAAGAAGTAAACAATCATAGCACACTAATTCCAACTAAAGTGTCATTGACTACTAGTTTGCCTAATTCAAGAATATGAAACCAACTTAACTTCTGAAAAAGCAAAATTTCTGGCAGTGTGATACATATATGGGAAGCAGTCTCCTCGGTCATCCTTAAATTTTCATAACAAGATTGAATGTTAATAACTATGGTACTGTTTTTTATGTTTTGCTTTTTGTGTTTCTAATAGTGCCCTGAAACAATTACTAAAACCTACATTTTAACCTTGAAAGAAACATTTAGAAAGTTTTGTATTTATAGATCCATATAGCATTTTAGGAACATTTCCACTGGATCTTGAAACTCTATTCTAAATTGGAGCCAGTCTTTACATAATTGTCTTACAAACAAAAGTCTGCATTACTGTTCTTAATGACTTGATTTAAGAGTACTGGTAGCCATACCCAGTTATATTAGATGGAAGTAATAAGCTTTTGAAAATCTATGAACTTAACTTTTCTAAAAATCCTGATGATAAACTACATAAAAAAGCATTTGATTTTAAGCTTTAGTTTTACAGATTTCTTTTTCTCATGTTTATCTTTCTCCAAAATCTGCCCCTGAATTTCAGCCAAGTAGCCACAAGTCGGCAATAATGTGACACACTCACATGGCTGAGATCACAGAGTTTGCCTTTCTCATAGCCACCATAGATTTAGAACTGAGAATTAATTTCTTATTTTCTATTGAAACAGAATTTTTGGACTGGAACCTGGATTCATTGTCCGCCAGAGTCGAAAAATGAATCCAGGGACAGAGAGTAGTATAGCAAAGGTGGAAATTTATTGAAGAGCAAGTACAGACTCCCACGTGGGGAGAGGGAAAGAGTCCCACAGAATGGACTCCCACATAGGGAGGGGGGAAGGGTCCCACTGAGTTCTTTTCCCCTATGGCTTATAAAGGCTGCAGATCCTGGTGCCTTGATATCCCCTCTGATTGGTCACTAGTCCCTTAGACTGGTTACTATAGTAACTCCTGGGCTCAAAGGTCCAACCTCACTTAGGACATGTGAGGTTCTCCCCACTCCTTCCTTATTGTTTTCCTATTCCCTTTGGGCTTTCTTCCTCTTCTTCAGGGTGGAGGGCTTCCTTCCCTTTATTTTGTAAATATAAGCTTTTTGCTGTTCCCAACTCCCTCATTCTATGGAAATGTACCTATTGCAGCTTTTCAGATTCCTTATTTGATAGAAATATAAAATTTTTATATTCTGCTGCTCTGCAGCCCTGTGCTTCCTCCATGGTCCCCTTAATTTCTAAAATTTCCTAAACCTGTCCTATTTTACTCCTAAAATTCCTGTTTCACTGTGAAAGAAGCATTTTCATTGAAACACATATTGTTGGGTAAGCGTTATTTACATGAAAGCAGATAATTTCTTTAGAACAATTATTTCTTAACATAAACTAAAGTGTAACATTAGGTAATTTTCTCCTAATCTCTTCACTAGTTCTCTTTTCCTTTAATTAGGGTCTCTTTGGGACACTGGGTTACTTCTCTTTCCTTTATTCATGTTTTACACTCTATTTGTCCTCATCCCTTTACTGACCCCCAACTTCTCTGCCAGCATGGCATTAAAGTTCCTTTTGAATTTATTTTTTAGCAGTAGGGGCAGTTATTTCATAATGAACACAAATCCTCTCTGTGATAGTTTCCCGCCATACTTCTTTCTCCATACAACGGCCTTTCTTTTTCTGCTTGCAGTTTTGATCATTTGGTGGCAATTTATCCAATGTCTTGTCTTAGTCATTGTTCTTCACTAGGCACTGGAGAGAAAAGAGTAAACATAAGTATCTTGTTCTGTGGCCCAAAATAGAGTTTCCCATCTAATGAATATTATAGACCAATAAGCAATATGATCTTGCTTTTATTGCACCAGTTATACCTTGCTATTAAACCCAAGTCTTTTGTTAGACCTCTGGAACCCACCCCACAATTGGCTCCAGTAATAGTTTCTCTATTGCTCTTTGTTTCTAGGTTGTTGGTCCCACATTCATTCAAATTGTCTTGAGAGATAGCCTGTAAAAAACCCAGACACAGTCCTTTATCAAGGACAGGATGCAACACAGCATATTCTGTGAAGTGCTGGGATACAACACACCTGGGTTTGAGTCTTGGTTCTGAAATGTACTGCAATACTCGTGGAAATCATTTCACTCTAGTCTGAATCTCTAATTCTCTTGTGTGTAAATGAAAATTATAAGACTTAAATTTGGGGTTGGTTGAGAGCTTTTTATTTATTTTGCCTGTGCAAACTACCTACTACAAGGAGGTACTTCATACATGTCATTTCTATTCCTTGCCATTAGACTGTCTAAAACTATGTAATGAATAACTAATTTCACTAAAAGTATATTAAAAATAATCCAGTTGTTCAAAATAATGTATTTTAACCAAGAAAAATTGCTCAGAAAGTGAGATAAAAAATTTTCAGGAAGATGCATAAAACATTGTCCTTTTTTATTCCCCTTCATAGTAAATATTCTGTAATTTTGGTGACATGATTTATCAAAATTTTGAAATACTCAACTTGACCTTTGCACACTATTTACCCTCAAAATATATTTATAAGTTCAGTACTAATTCTTTAAATACCCTCCCCTTTAAGAGAGCTACCCTTGTAAGAATATGATGAAAGCAGCTTTCTTGAATTTTGTCCGGCTTAATCCTGGCTTTCAGACTAGTTATAATATATATAATGTGTCTTGAACATTATTGAATTATCTATAACTCACCAGAGGAAGGAAATGTATTCTATTAATTATAAAAATTATAAAAATTAAGAGGAAGGAAATGTATTCTATTAATTATAAAATTTTTTTATAATTTTATTAATTATAAAAAATTAATTCTATTAATTATATATAAAAATATGTTGAGAATAAAAGGTGAGCAATATTAAATAAAGATAAAACATTATTAAGTACACATTTTAAATTATTTGGCCTACAATTTGTTAATTTCCTCATTAAAATTTATATTTATAAAAATATAGAAAATATTATTTTAACATCTTTATTACATTATATTGCAATAATATTTTCTCAGTTTCTCTAAAGTGAATTTGTATATTGGGAACATTAATTTAAATAACATTCGTTTGTTGTATCTTTTGTTTGTGCATATTTATACCAAAACCAAAAATAATGTTTTATTTTGTGTTAGTTTGGCATGTTTTAACCTTTTAGTAATATGGTAAACCAAAAAAAAAAAACACATTGTTGAACAGTTAACTTACTTATTGTGGGAGTAAGTTATGTTAATATTAGATATTTTGACTTGGTTTTATTAACAACAGAATTTAAGAATTAACAAAAAGTTAGGTGGTAAGTCATTGTGAAAAATTAGGTGAGATTGCAGTCTTTTTATATGGTTTTCAAACATGGTCAGCAATGATTATAGTTAGCTTTTATAGCAGTACAAATTTGAGGATTTGGTACATTTTCTGTGGAGATTTTTCACCACTATCTTGGTTTCTAGTGTACTAATGAATGTAGCCAAAAGTATAAAAACATTGACTTTGAATTTATTGTTCATTCATTCATTTTACTCATTCTCATATACATTACTAGAGGCCCGGTGCATGAATTCATGCACCAGTGGGATCCCTTGCCTGGCCTGAAGAATCGAGCCAAAACCAGCTCTCCAACATCCCCCAAGGGGTCCCAGATTGTGAGAGGACGCAGGTCAGGCCGAGGGATCTCACCAGTGCATGATTGGGCTGCTGAGGGACACAGGAGGTTGACCAGCTGGGGAGGGACTGTGGAAGGGCTCCAGGGCATGTCTGGCCCATCTCACTCAGTCCTGATTGGCCAGACCTCAGCAGCAAGCTAACCTACTGGTCAGAGTATCTGCCCTCTGGTGCTCAGTGCACGTCATAGAGAGTGGTTGACTGGCCTTAAGATATCATTAGCATATTACGCTTTGATTGGTTGAACTGACAACCAGACACTTAGCATATTAAGCTTTTATTATATAGGATGCTTCAAGATTAGACCCTTAATAGCATTTACTAAGATGGTAATGTTCTCCAATTTCAGCAATATAACTTAAAAAGCAAAAAAAAAAAAAAAAAAAAAAAGGAGAAAGAAGCAAAGAATGAGGGCAAAATATAAAGTTAATGATTATTTAAAACTACAAAAACAATTCTCTACATCTTGTCCAGGAATACTTTTTTTCACAAATGTTGATTCTCTGCTTCCAAAAGTATTTTCTTACCATTCCTCTGACACATTTACTTTATATACTTTTAATAAGATGAGGATAAATGGAAGATTTACAAGAAAAGTAAGTAGAATTGCATAAAACATGAACATATCCCTAATCACATATAATGGATCTTTAGAACACGTAAAAAGGTCTTAATTTTCAATTTAGTGAATGGTAAAAAGTTAAAAATGTAGTTTTAAATCTTAATTTTTTTAAATATGAAAATGCTCATAACACAAAAAATAAAATTTTTATTAATTTTAAAAGACATTTGTTTTAGGCAGTGAGCTAGAATAAGGCAGTTTCATTTACTAGTGACCTCATCTTGGAGGCCTTGATTGGAGCCAGTAGTACTATACTTACTCACTCACTTAGAAAATTGCCAGTGAGCTATGAGATGGATTCCTGGACCTCCTGAACTCATTTCTGCCTATTGTGTCTGTCTTTGCACTATGCAACTAGCTTCTCTGTCTTGCCTTTGTTATTTAATCACTTCTTATTTATCTTTGGGAAGAAAATATCATTTTATAACTGAAATGTATGCCTGTTTTCCAACACTAAACAACACAGGAATTATTCTACTTGCAATTGGAGAATTAGAAGAGTGCTTCTTTGAATAGTTATGAAAGAGGCTTCTGGAAAATATTGCAGAAAATGCCCCAACTGGAACTTACAGTGAATCTTAAAATATTACAGAAGAAAAAGAATATATGTACAATGGCCTGACGTAGGTCACTTTCTGTAAATGTGAACTTATTCATCTTCGTAAATATGCAAGGTAATTTTACAGTAGAGTTCCCGTGGCAACTATTCTTTGAAGCTTATTTGACTTTCATTTGAAACATTTTTTAAAATATATTTTTTATTGATTTTTACAGAGAGGATGGGAGAGGGATAGAGTTAGAAACATCGATGAGAGAGAAACATCGATCAGCTGCCTCCTGCACACCCCCTACTGGGGATGTGCCAGCAACCAAGGTACATGCCCTTGACTGGAATTGAACCTGGGACTCTTCAGTCTGCAGGCTGACGCTCTATCCACTGAGCCAAACCGGCCAGGGTGAAACATGTTTTTTGAAATGTATAAACACGTGGTTACTCTCTTTGCTAGAAGCCCAGTGCACGAAATTGGTGGGGCATGGGGGGCGGGGTGTGTCCCTCAGCCCAGCCTGCAGCCTCTCCAATCTGGGACCCCTCAAGGGATGTCTGACTGCCCGTTTAGGCCCGATCCCACCAGGATTGGGCCTAAACGGGCAGTCAGACATCCCTCTCACAATCCAGGACTGCTGGCTCCTAACCACTTGCCTGCCTGCCTGATTGCCCCTAACCATTTCTGCCTGCCACCCTAATCACCTGCTAACCACTCCCCTGCCAGCCTATGGACACCTAACTGCTCTCCTGCCAGCCCAATTGACCCTAACTTCCCTCCTCTGCTGACCTGGTTACTCCTAACTGCCCTCCCCTGCCAGCCTGGTCACCCATAACTGCCCTCCCCTCCAGGCCCGGTTGCCCCCAACTGCCCTCCCCTACTGGCCTGGTCACCCCTAACTGCACTCCATTGCTAGTTTGGTTGGCCCTAACTGCCCTCCCCTGCAGGCCTGGTCACCCCTCACTGCCCTCCCCTGCAGGCCTGGTCACCCACAACTGCCCTCCCCTGCAGGCCTGGTCGCCCCCAACTGCCTCCTTGCAGGCCTGATCACCCACAACTGCCCTCCCCTGCTAGCCATCTTGTGGTGGCCATCTTTGACCACGTGGAGGCAGCCATCTTTGACCACATGGGGTTGGCCATCTTGTGTGTTGGAGTGATGGTCAATTTGCATATTACGTTATTGTATAAGATTATACTCTGCTTTGACTTTTAGGTACAAAATCTCTCCAACTGGGGTTCACTTGGTAACTGTTGCTTTAGTGTAATGTATCTGTGCTATGGTTTGCCCTAAGAAGCAAGTGCTGGAACTGAAAAGCAACAGTAATGAAGAGCCCCAGAGAATAAACTCTGGTTTTGAACAAAGTTGTTCAATTTTGGAAGAGAAAGTGACTGAGCATCCTCCACAATGTACCCAAGTGTGTCTGTAGTTTCAGCTATGGTCTAGTCAGCAAATTCAGTTTCTATTTCTGTGTAGATCACATTTACACAAAGTAATAACTACATTTTTTAAAAATGTATTGAATGCAAAGACTTTCTTAAACTTTGTCTTTTGTATTTTCCAATATAATGCTTATTTCTGTATCTTATAAGGATTGCAGAAAGATAATTTGCATACGTGTTAGGCTTTATAAAAACCATTTGTTGTGTGATTTCAAACAGCTCAATTTATCCTTTGTTATTTTAATGTTACAAAGATCCATGTACATAAAATTTACATAGACTAGACTGTTCAATTGAGGTATTACATTTATTTTTAAATGTATTTTTGTTTTATTTTTCTAAGTTATTAACTGTGTAATGGGTGAAACAGAAAATCTAACTTAAACTGCTGTCAATGAAAATGAGACACCACTAATATTTAGCATTCTTGAAAAAAATAAAAATAAATATTTGAACCTGGCTCAGTAAATTGAGCTTCAACCCATGCATCAAGAAGTCACCATTTCAATTCCCAGTCAGAGCACATGTCTGGATTGCTGGCTTGATCCTCAGTAGGGTGTACAGGAGGTAGCCAATATTGGGGTGTTGTCTGTCATAGATGCTCCTATCACTCTCTCCCTCTCCCTTCCTCTCTCTCTAAAAAACATCAATAAAAACATTAAAAAATCATTTGACACTTTGTCCCATTTTCTGTTTTAGGTTTTAACAGCATGAGCTTGAGGCAGGATAGTAAGAAAATAGGAACATTCCTTGGCAACTGGAATGAAGAAACGGAGACAGCTGAGTTAAACTTGCCTCCCCCAGCACCCTGACTCACCTGATTCTTTCTCCCTTGCATGACCACTCCCTTAAGCATTGAGCCCTCAGGACAATGAGGTACTGACCATCATCAAATAATCTTAGGATCCAAGTGTCAGGTCTGTTGACCACAGACACAGGGTTTTGGTTAAACTAGAGATAACATCTAGGACTCGGTTGTGTTTCAGCTCTAGGCCCAGAAGAGCAGCAACACCAGAAAAAAGCCACGTCATGGCTGACATCGGGACCAGCTTCAATGACCAATGACCCTATACCCTAGCACTGACCAATCGGTAGAAATCACAACCCTGAAAGAACACACCTGGAAAACTACTGACCATTCTATTAATCTATTGAGATCCTCTCCAGAGACCTCCCCTAAAATTCTTGCCTTTAGATAACATAAAAACCTAAGGCAAAGGACCTAGTGTGTGCTCATGCTCTCCCACCGCCCCCCCACCCCCCCGCTTTCTCTCTCTCTCTCTTCCCTCCCCCAGCACATTGTCACATTGTACCCCTCCTTTCCTTAGAAGGTACCCTTTGCTTTCTTTCTCTTAAGCTCCAAGGGCCCTTCTTTTGTCTTTATAACTTGTTTCCTGAGTCCATGCAGCCCAGCTGGCTCACAGCTTCTGCCTCTGTGACTTTCTTTCTAAAAGGCTAAATAAACTTCTTGCACTAGAGTTTTGGCTCTGCATTGTTTCTTTGCCAAACTCAAGAACCAAGATCTAATCTGCTGTTAATGAACTGATAATGAAACATTCCTGGAACACAATCTGTTAGAGGTTACCACAAAATGAATAAGTACTTATTGTATGTAATCTGACATTTTGTTGCGCTATATCTCTGATTTACTAAAAATTAAAATCAATATATAGCCCTTTTACTTTTATATGTATATTACTATAATCAAAATGTTTTGTGATATATGTACTTAGGAAGGGGGAATTAATTAATATATTTAAATTTATGCTTATAAAAGTAGTAATATTTGCCTTTGAGTATTAAAATAAGTATGTATGCTGGCCATTACAAACTATTCTATTTATTAATATTTAGAATTGCTATGATTTTCCAAGAGCAGAAACTTAGAAGGAACTTTATAAGTCAACTATTTTAACATATAATTTTTCCATGCTTCCTGTAGAGAAGTAGAGGCAGGATTAGAATGAACTAGGTCACACTGTCTCCTTCCCCACTCTGTAATCCTATTAGTAAACCCCATTGTTAAAAGGAGAAAATCATCTAGTTCACATTTATTTATTTATTATTATTTTTTTTAAATATAGTTTTATTAATTTCAGAGTGGAAAAAAGAGGGAGAGAGAGAGAGAGATAGATAGAAACATCAATTATGAGAGAGAATCATTGATTGTTTGCCTCATACATGTCCCACACTAGGGATAGAGCCCCCAACCTGGGCCTGTGCTCTGACTAGGAATCGAACTGGTGACCTCTTGCTTCATTGGTTGATGCTCAATCACTGAGCCATGCTGGCTGGGCTAGGTCACATTTAGGTAAAATAAATTCATTTTAAAAATACATGTGGAATTTGAGTAGGAAAAGGTAAATTTTGATTCCAAGGAATCTTACCAATATGTGTCACAATTTAAAATGCTATAAAGGGAACCATTAATTTAAACGTAAGATGGGATTTATGGATGTCAATGTAATTAAACAAGGATGGCACTAGACTAAGGTGGTTCAAATGTCTTGGTAGCCAACACAAGCAAGCCAAACCTAAACCAGAGTCCATGTACTCAAATCTAAGAAAATGAAACAAGAACAACCAATCATAAACATCCAGCAAGGTTTTCATAAATAAGATAACTGCTGAAGCCATACCAAATCAAATAATTTCCTTGCTTTGCTTCCACATCTTTTCTGTAAAAATCTCTCCCCTCACTTCTGTTGGTGGAGTGCTACTGCCACCTTTGCTTTGGTGCTGCCAGATTGATATCAATGTGTGCTTAAATAAATTCTTGAACATTTTAATGTGCTCCACTCTAGCTTTAACATTAGCTCCTTCACATTTAAAAGAGGTGCTGTGTGAATTTTAATAATTCTAAAGTCATCCTTTCTTGAGGAGAAAGTGAAATAGATTATAGATTAACACCACTAGATGAATAGTCAATGATAAGGATTCCAAAAACCCACATGTACTTTGGATTGCATCAGTAACTGCTTGCATTTAGTCAGATCATAATAAATAAGTGTTATGTAAATAATAAAACATTGTTTTCCATCAACAATGAGCTCATATTATGGAATGAAGGAAAGGCATTTAAATAAGCAAATGAAATAGAGTAGATCAATTTGTATGTGTATATAATCCAAAGAAGGGAATAATCAGTTCCACTTGGTAGGTCAGGGAAGGCTTGCAAATGTAGACACTGTAGCTGAGTCTGGAAAGATCAGTAGGAATGATCAAGGCAGTAGGTATAGAAGGGTATTTCAGGCAGCAAGATTGACATGGGCCAAATAAAACGGTACAAGACAGTAAACGCTCAGAATAATGTAAGGTAGACCAGATTTTGGACATAAACAGTTTGTGTGCTCTGATTAAGGA
This sequence comes from Corynorhinus townsendii, assembly GCA_026230045.1. Lineage (NCBI taxonomy): Eukaryota > Metazoa > Chordata > Mammalia > Chiroptera > Vespertilionidae > Corynorhinus > Corynorhinus townsendii. Next base: position 109,302,543 of record JAPDVU010000001.1, on the reverse strand, counting down.
TTTGACTTCATCTGATAGTTAGCAGGAAGCCATTGAATGGCTTTATCAGAAGAAGAATAAATATGTATTCTTATTTTAGACAGATTAGTCCTGCAATAGTATGGAAGATAGAGTGATGGCTGAGAGTGATTATAAAAAATAAACACAAAAAATAACACTATAAAAGGAAATTATGGTAGCTTAGTTGAGAAATAAAGAGGGCATGGCTATGGATTGGGGAAAGGTTTGGATTTCAGAGTTGGTAATAAGTTAGTATCCATATGGTCCAATGGTTACTTCAATCACTATAAAAAAATAGACTATGTTGTCCCATACATTACTCAGAATTCACTAGATCTATATGAAAATATTCTATCTCTAGCCAGTTTGGCTCAGTGAATAGACCGTTGGCCTTTGAACTGAAGGGTCCCAGATTTTATTCCAGTCAAGGGCATGTGCTTTGGTTGCAGGCTCCATTCCTGGCCTTCGTTGGGGCACATGCTGGAGGTAACAAATCCTGTGTCTCTCTCACCCGAATGTTTCTCTCTCTATGACTTCCCCTCCCTTCCACTTATTTCTCTAAAAAACAAACAAACAAACAAAAAACACAAAGGGAAAATATCCTCAGGTGAGGATTAACAACAATAAAGAATATTAGGTATCCCAGGAAAAGGATGTACAGAAGGGTTATGAGAAAGCAGGGCAGCTAGCTAATCTTTCCATCTTTTTCACTTAATAGGGTAACACATTTTCTCATTTTTATGCTCTCTTTACATGCGGTTTTTATGATCCTTTTTCTTCAGACAAGCTTTTTTTTTTTTTCCCCCATCATGAGAAAAAATATGGCCTGGATATGGTGATCTTAGATACTAGTAATACCACATTCTGTATGTTTCTGAACTTCAACCCTGAAGAGATCAGACCAGCCCAGCTGTACTCAGGGTGTTGGGTAATGTGGCCTTCTACCTACTCAGCAAATGGCCATGGGAAATATACTCTAAGAAGAAATTCTGGTAAGTTTTCTGAGACGTGGATCTCTAACCAAGAAAGAATATATTTGGTTCATATGGATGTAGAAAGAAAGCCAGTTTGAGTGAGAAGAATTAATTCAGTTTTTATATATGAGTTCAAGATGGTTGGAAGAACATTCTCAGGAGGTATTTGGATATATAGGTTGAGTTCAAAGAGGAACAATCTGAGATGGAGATACATTTGGAAGTCATTAATTTATAGGTGACGATTAAAGTCATAGGATTAAATAAAAATGTATGAGTGAGAATATCTGACTAAACATTGACTATAGAAATAAAGAAAGAGCCAGGAAATTGATGAAAAAAAAAAGAGATAGAAATAAGTTGAAAAGAACATCTATAATAATAAAGAGCTAATATGCTAATGGTCGGGATGCCCTCATGTGTAATGACCCATGAGCAGGCTGTGTGCCAGCAGGCGCCGGTGGGCAGGGACTTGCAGTGTCGGGGACTTGTGTGAGGCTGTTCCCATGCCCCGCCGGCACCCCGCATCCCTCCCTGGCCACAACGACTCTGAGCCAGCGAGGGCCGCCTCCAGGTCGCAGCCCCAGGCCCAAGAGCGTGGTGCCGGGCAGGGGTGCCCTGGGTGCCGTGAACATGGTGCAAGAGGCTAGTGCGACCCCAGAGGCTAGTGGCATGGAGGGTCATGTTTATATCGCCAAGTTCCCCGCTTCTGCCCTGGCCCACGCATCCCTCCTCCCTCTCCTCGGCAGTCTGGCTCCTGCCTACGTGCATGCCATGCCAGGCAGGTCTGACTACACTGGGGAGTGAGCTATGGTGATTGGTATGGCAACTTCCTGGCATGGGACTGACAGGCCGCAGCAATTCACAAGGGTGATGAGGCCCACGGGCCACACGCAGCCCTTGGGCGGCGGTGATGGCTGGCCAAGCCCAAGTCTGGCTTCAGCAGAGCCAGCGTGGGTCCTGGGCCGGACGGGCCGGACGGTGGCTCAGCGGTGGACGGCATCTCAATGCACTGTTCTGGGGCGCAGGGCCTCGTCGCAAGCTACTGCACCTCCACTGCTGCTGCTGCTCGACTGGAGCCAGGTAACCTGGAGCAGGAGTGGGTGCACACAGGTGGCTGAGCCCACAAGCACCATGTGCCCCACCCCACCCCAGCCTGGCCCCTGCTTCTGCTTCATGGCCGGTCCAGGGACACCGTGCCACGCTTCAGGGAGGTGGAGGAGGCTCTCAGACATTGGTGCCCTAGGCCACACCATCTGCACTACTGCCTGCCGGGGCTGGCAGGGACCAGAGCATTGCAGGCAAACTGCTCCCATCCCCATTGGTGAAGCAGGGAGGAGGGCACTGGGTGCAGGGAGGGGACCTCAGCTGGGATACTCCCTGCATGGGGAAGGGACCTGGCCTGGGCCAGATGGGGAGCTTAGAAAGTCTGGCTGAGCAGGTGCTGGTTCATACCAACTGTTACTCTGCCCTCTTCCTCCAGCTCTCCAAGCTAGCCCCCCTGCCCCACCTGCCCAGGGGAACAGGCTCTGAGTGACCTTCCTGAGCACAGACTGTGGGCCCAGAGACTTGAGGAAGAGTGCCCAGTGGGGCTGGGCAGGAGCCAGTGCAGAACTACCAGGGCAGAGATGCTTCGGTATCTCCATGAAGTTTGCAACAGACCCAAGGAGAATACCGAGAGGGGAGAGGCTGAGAGCAGTGAATTCCCAGCACTTAAGACACTTGAAAACAGCCCCACTTGGATTGCAAGGCAGCTGTATGTTCAGCTGAGAAGTGAGGGGGCTGAACCCCACCGTCGCTGGGCTCCGGTCAGTCCAAGGCCCAAGCATCCACCACAAGAAGGAAAAAACAGAGGAAGGGGCCTGGAGGAAGGGAGGACAATCAAAGGAAACATGTCTAGACTTTCCTAGCCCTCTCCCTCTTTCTGCTGCCTACATAAGCCCAAGGCCCGGCCACAGTTCTGTCTCCACCTTTTAGTCTCCTATTCTCCAACCACAGAGGAAAGAAATAAGGAAAGTGTCTGTGCTGCCTCCAGAAAGTATCTATATACCTGATCTGCCAGTCGCCTCCCATAGAGGGAGGCCAGACTGCAGCCAGCCATTAGTAGGACATCCTGTGAGGGCTTCCGGACTGTGAGAGGGGGCAAGCCGGGCTGAGGGATGCCCCCCTCCGAGTGCACAAATTTTTGTGCACCGGGCCTCTAGTATTTTAATATGGAGCTGGAGAGAATGATATCAGGAAAAGCAAGCACATAATTCCAAGAAATGGATTACAGAACAGTATCAAATGTTGCAGAGATTAATAATATAAAGAATGACATAAGGAACTGTTTGACATTGAAATTGCAACTCAAAAGAACTGTTGGCCCAGAAAGAAACTCACTACAGACTGATTGATTTGCCTCTCAGCATAACCATTATTGCTTGTCTCATTTTCGGTTCTTATAAGGGTATTTCTAGTATCACATGATCTCACTCATCTAGGGGAAATAATGAACAACATAAACTGATGAACAAAAACAGATCCGGAGATAGGGAAGCATCAATCAGACTGTCAAACCTCAGAGGGAAGATAGGGGAGGGTGTGGGTAAGGGGAGAGAGATCAACCAAAGGACTTATATGCATGCATATAAGCCTAACCAATGGTCACGGACAACAGGGGGCTGAGGGTATGCATGGGGAGGGGTTTGGCATGGGAATGGGAGGATGAGGACAAATATGTGATACCTTAATCAATAAAGAAATTAATTTAAAAAAACTAGGCTGTATTTTTAGCATTACATCATAATAATGTCAATTTTAAAAATAAAATAAAATAAACCACACACATACACAAAAAGAATGAAATGAGGGAAGAAGACTTATAGGCTATCACTGGTGATATTAGCAAGAACAATTTTATTGGAGTGATGAGAATTTTTAGCAGTGGGTCAAGGAGAAAATGGTAGATGAGAGACAGGTCTGGGTCATTCCTTCAAATGAAAGACAGATACAGACAGTGTTGAAATGTCTATTAAGTTAGTTCCCAATAAGAAACAAAGCATGCAGATACAGGGAAAAGAGTTAATAAATTGCTGAAGCAAGGTATCCAGGGATTAGCTGAACATCCCATCTACAGGGGATTAGCTCTAGGAAGAAAAATAGACTTCTTTCTAAAAATATGACAGAGGCTGGTACATTTTGCCTTATCTAAGCTCTTCCATAAATATTTACTTTTTAGTTGCATAACTTTTTGTACAGATATTTTTTAAATTAAACTATGATGGCATGTAGTAAACTACTTTATTTTTTAATTAAATTTATTGGAGTTACATTGGTTAATGAGATTATATAGGTTTCAAGTGTATGTTTCTATGATACATGATCTATATATTGCATGTGTGCCCACCACCCAAAGTCAAATTGTCTTCCATCACCATATAATTGGCCTCCTTTACCATTTACTACTCACCTCTCTCCATTCCTCTTCCCTCTGGTAACCACCATGCTGCTGTCTGTATAAAAGTTTTTAATTTGTTGTTTTTAAAAATATATTTTCATTGATTTCAGAAAGAGAGGGAGTGAGAGATAGAAACTTCAATGATGAGAAAGAATCATTGATCAGCTGCCTCCTGCACATTGTCCTTTAGGGATCAAGCCCACAACCTGGACATGTGCCCTGACTGGAAGAACTGTGACCTCCTGGTTCATAGATTGATGTTCAGCCACTAAACCACACAGGCCAGGCAGCATCTCAGAAATATGGATATGTCATATTGTCATTCTCATTTGTCTCTATATATCTTTTGTTCTCACCTTCTGTTTCATCTATGACCCAGTCATTTTTTAGTAGTATGTTGCTTAATCTCCATGTATTTGGGTTGTGGTTTTTTTCCACTTTTCAAAAAAAATTTTCTAATTTCAAAGCATTGTGGTCAGAGAATAAGCTTGGTATGATTTCAGTATTCTAAAATATGAGGCTAGTTTTTTGACCCAACATGTGGTCTATCCTTGGAATGTTTCATGTGCACTGGAGAAGAATGTATAATCTGATATTCTGGGATGAAAAGCTCTGTTAGTGTCAATTATGTACATTTGTTCTAATATGTCATTTAAGGACAGTATTTCTTTTTTTATTTAATTGTATTTTTATTGATTTCAGAGAGGAAGTGAGAGGGTGATAGAAACATCAATGATGACAGAGAATCACTGATCAGCTGCCTCCTGCATGTCCCCTACTGGTGATACAGCCCACAATGGAGACATGTGCTCTGACTGGGAATAGAACCATGACTTCCTGGTTCATAGGTTGATGCTAAACCACTGAACCACACCAGCTGGGCAAGGCCAGTATTTATTTATTGACTAGTGGACCAATGCACAAATGAAGATTTGTGCAAGAATGGGGCCTTCATTCCCCTGGCTGCTGGTACCACCTTCACTCTGGCTGCAACAGCCTTTCCACTCTTGCCTGGCGCTGCCTTTCTGCCTTCCCATGCTACCCAGAAGCCCCGAGTGGCTGGGGTGGCCTATGTCATTGCCATAGCAATGATGCAAGCGTCCTGCCCTGTCCCCGGCTGCTCAGCACCTGCATATGCAAATTAACCCACCATCTTTGCTGGGTTAATTTGCATACTCACCCCTGATTGGCTGGTGGGCATTGTGAAGGTACAGGCAATTAGCATGCTGTTCTTTTATTAGGTAGATTATCAGTTTTAGTGATTTATCTGGAGTGGTCCATGGAGCATTTAAACCCCAAACTATGATTGTGTTTTTGTCGTTTTCTCCCTTTAATTCTGTTAGTAGTTGCTTTATATATTTTGGTGCTCCTTGATTTGATATACATATATTGAGAAGTGTTATGTCTTCTTGAGGTAGTATCCCCTTTATCATTATAAAATATTGATCTTTGCCCTTTGTTACCTTTGTTATCTTGAAATCTGTTTTGTCTGACAAAAGTATGGCTGCAGTTGCTTTTCTGTGGATGTTATTTGCTTGGAAAATCATTTTTCATTCTTTCACTTTGAGCCTGTACTTGTCTTTGCAGTTTAGATGTGTCCCCTGAAGGCAGTATACAGTTGCATTTTTTAAATCTAATATGCTACTCTGTGCCCTTTTCTTAGTGAATTCAGTCCATTTATTTTAGGGTAATTATTGATTTATGAGGATTTCCTATAGCCATTTTATCTGTTTGGTGTGTTTTTTCCTGTTTGCTTTGCACCTCCATTGGTTCTTTTCCTTTGTGCTTTTGTTTGTTGTTTTTGTTTGATGGTATTCCATACTTTATTACTCTGTTTCCTTTTTTTTAAGTTAGGTGTCTTTGTTTTCATTTGTGTGTGTGTGTGTGTGTGTGTGTGTGTGTATGGTTACCATTAGATTTATGAAAAAAAAAGTTGTATGTATACAGTAGTCCTTTTTTTCTTTTGAATGCATCTGATATTTATCTTCCTTTACAAATTCAGACCTTTATCCCCTCCTTTTTTATGTTTTTGTTGTAAAAACTTATTCTTGTTTATGCTGTAAGTTTGTTGGTAGTTTGTTACGACCCTTTGTTCTTTGTTTTAGTTAGAATAACCCCCTTAAGTATTTGCTGAAATGAACATCTTCTAGTAATAAAGTGCCTCAGCTCTGTATGTCTGAAAAGTCTTTATTTCTCTTTCATATCAAAAGGATAGCTTTGCTGGATATAATATTCTTGACGGCTAATTTCTCTCTTTCAGTAGTTTGAATACTTGTTTCTACTCTCTTCTGGTTTATAGTTTCTGCTAAGTCTGATGATAACCATATATGGGCTTTCTTTTATAGGTTACTCTCTTCTTTTCGTTGGCTGCCTTGGTGATTCTTTATTTGTCATTAATTTTTTTTCTCATTCAACTTTGTTTCAATGAATCTCAAAATTCTGTGACAGATTTTTGTCAAGTTGTTTCCATTAAAATATACTGATTTTTACAACTAATAACTTAAAAGCTGCAGTGCGCACATACGAAAAAACACCAAATGGTCCACAAAACATTACCCTTTCCTTATGAAGGTTTTACAATGCATTATAATCATTAACTAGTCTTTTAATATTAAACCTAAATGACCACTTGAGACAAACAGTTCTGAGACCATTCTTCCACCACTGATTAAGACTGGGGTAGAAGATATTAGGGGTATAGGTGATATTGGTACCTGGCATGGTGGTCACTTTTACTCAAGTCATCATCACAACTGAAGTAAAGTCTGTTGAAATACAACGTGAACCTTTATCATTAATTTAACAGTTTTAATAAAATGATAGAGAATGCCTTACTGTATGAGGTAATTGGGTGTTCTTTTTGCTTCTTGGAATTAAGGATCTAGATTTTTCCAGAGGTTTTGGAAGTTCTTGCCAACTATTTGTTTGAATAGACTCTTTGTTCCTTTCTCCTTTACTTCTTCTTCTGGTATATCTATTATTCTTATATTTAACTTCCTGAGGGATTTAGATCATTCTTGTAGAGGTCTTTCTTTTTTTAATGATCAAGTCTTACATCTACATCATTTCTAGATTTCTATCTTCAATATCACTAATTTTTTCCTTCACATGATCAGCTCTATTTCCAATGCCCCACTAATTCATCTTGATCTCTTTTATTAAGTTCTTCATCTCCAGAATTTCTATTTGTTTTCCCACTTTTTTTATTAAATTTATCTGGGTGATATTTGTTGATAACATTATATAGGTTAAAACTGTACAATTCTATAAGACATCATCTGTATAATTGATTGTGTGTTCACCACCCAAAGTCAAGTCTCCTTACATCACCATTTATGTCCACTATACCCTCTTTTACCTCCTCTCAACACTCTTTCCTCTAGTAATCTCCATACTGTTGTCTGTGTTTATGAGTTCTTGTTTTTTCTTTTTGTTTGTTTTTTTTTTTTTGCTTAATCCCTTCACTTTTTTTTATCCAGTCTCCTTAACCCCCCTCCCTTCTGACAGCTGTCAGTCTATTATATATGAGTTTGTTTTTATTTTGTTTATTAGTTTATTTTGTTCATTGAATTCCACATAAAAATAAAATCATATGATACTTGTTTTTCCTTGAATGGCTTATCTCCCCAGGTTATTCATATGATACTTGTTTTTCCCCTCACTGGCTTATTTCAGTAGCATAAAACTCTCTAGATCAATACATGATGTTGAAAATGATAAGAGTTCCTTCTCTTTTAAGACTGAGAAATAGTTCACCATGTAAATGTACCATAGCTTTTTTATCTATTCATCCAGTGTTGGACAATTGGGCTGCTTCTAAATCTAGGCTATTGTAAATAACACTGCAATGAACATAGGGGTGAATATATTCTTTTGAACCAGTGTTTCCAGTTTCTTTAGATATATTCTTAGAAGTGGGATTGCTGGGTAATAAGAAAATTCTATTTTTAATTTTTGTTGTAGCTCCATACTGCTTTCCATAGTGGCAGCACCAATCTACATGCCCACCAACATTGCACAAGAGTTCCCTTTTCTCCACATTCTCGTCAAAACTAGTTATTTGTTAAATTATTGATAATAGTCATTCTGACAGGTGTGAGGTGATATCTTATTGTGGTTTAAATTTGCATGTCTCTAATAATTAGTGATATTGAGCAGCTTTTCATATGACTATTAGTCATCTGTATCTCCTTTTTGGAGAAGTGTCTATTCAGGTCTTTTGACTATTATTTGTTTGTTTTATTGGATTGTTTGGTTATATTTTTTGGTGTTGACTTGTATAAGTTCTTTATAAATTCTGAATATATCATTGTCAAGTATGATCTCCCATTAAGTGGATTGTTTTTCCATTTTTTTTTTTGGATGGATTCCTTTGCTGTGAAAAAATTCTTTAATTTGGGGTTGTCTCATTAGTTTATTTTTTATTTTGTTTTTCTTATTTGAGGAGATATAAAAAATATTGCTGCAAGAAATGTCTGCGATTTTACTGCAAATGTTTTCTTTAAAACTTTCTGTTTTAATATTTAAATCTTTAATTTCTTCTGAGTTAATTCCCATGTACAGTGTAAGAAGGTGATCCAGTTTAATTTATTTGCATGTATCTGTCCAAATTCCCCAACAACTTTTATTGAATAAGCTATCTTTACCCCACTGCATGTTTTTTCCTCATTTGTCAAGTATTAATTAACTGTGAAGTTGTGGGTTTATTACTGGGCTCTGTATTCTGTTCCATTGATCTATATGTCTGTTTTTTATGCCAATATATGCTGTTTGATTACTATACTGGTAGCCTTGAAGTATAGTTTGATATCAGGTAGCCTGATTCTTCCAACTTTGTTCTTTCTCAAAATTGCTGTGGCTATTTGGCATCTATTGTTCATATAAATTTTTGGAATATCTGTTCCAGTTCTGTGAAGTACACTGTTAGTATATTGATAGGAACTTCATTAAATGTATAGACGGCTTTGGGTAGTATGGGCATTTTAATGATGCTAATTCTTCCTATCCATAAACATGTTATATGCTTTAATTTATTTATATATTCTTCAATTTCTTTCTTCAGTGTATTATAATTTTTTTTAGTACAGGCCTTTTACATCCTTGGTTACATTTATCCCTAGGTATTTTATTATTTTTGAAGCAACTTTGAATGGGATTGTTTTATTATTTCTCTTTCTGATAGTTCATTATTGGTGTATAAAATGCAACTGATTTCTAGATATTTTTTATCCTGCTACTTTACTGAATTTATTAGCTCTAATCGTGTTTTGGTGTAATCTTTAGTGTTCTATATATACACAATCATGTCATTTGCAAATAATGATAGTATTACTTCTTTCTTTCCTAATTGCATGCCTTTTATTTCACCTTCTTTTCTAATTACTGTGGCTAAGACTTCTAGTACTATGTTGAATAAGAGTGGTGAAAGCAGACATACTTGTCTTTTTTATAATCATGATGGACATTTTTTTTTTAATTTTTGTCCATTGAGTTTAATGTTGGTAGTGGGTTTGCCATATATGGCCTTTATTACATTGTGGCATCTTCCCTGTATTCCCACTTTTTTTAGAGTTTTTATCATAATGTATGCTGGATTTATAAAATGCCCTTTTCTGCATCTATGATATGATCATGTAATTTTTATCTTTAATTTTGTTTCGGTGGGGTATCATGTGTGTTGATTTGCAGATATTGTACCAACCTTACATTCTGGAATGAATCCCATTTGATCATGATATATTATCTATTTAATGTATTGTTGCATATAGTGTATTAAAACATTGTTGAGGATTTTAGCATCTATATTTATCAGAATATTGGCCTATACTTTTACTTTTTTATAGTGTCTTTATCTGGTTTTGGAATTGGGATAATACTGGCCATGTAAAATGAACTTGAGAATCTTATATCCTCTTGATTTTTTTAGAACCATTTGAGGAGGATAGAGGTTAGTTCTTTATTGAATGTTTGGTGAAATTCACTTGTGAAGCCATGTTGTTGTTGTTTTTGTTTTTTTTTTGTGTGTGTGTGTTTATTACTGCTTCAGTTCCTTTATTTGTAATCTATTCAGATTCCTGATTCTTCCTGATTCAGTTTTGGAAAATTGTATGTTTCTAGGAACTTACCAATTTTTTCCATATTATCAATTTTGTTGGATAATAGTTATTCATAATACTTTCTTATAATCCTTTGCATTTTTTGGGTGTCAATTGTTACTTCTCCTCTTTCATTTTTGATTTAATTTATTTGAGGCCTCTTACTTTTATTCTTGGTGATTCTGGTAAAGAGTTTGTCAATCTCGTTATTTTTTTTTCTCAAAGAACTAGCTCTATTTTATTGATGCTTTGTATATTTTCCTTAGATTTTATTTCATTTATTTTTGTTCTGGTATTTAGTATTTTCTTTTTCCTACTCACTTTGGAATTTCTGTGTTGTTATTTTTCAAGTTCATTTAAGTGTAAAGTTAGATTGTTAATTGAGTGTTTTTCTTATTTCTTGAGATAGGTGAGATAGGTCTGTAATGCTATGAATTTTCCTCTTAGTATGGCTTTCACTGGGTCCACACATTTTGGGTTGTTATGTTCTCATTTTCATTTATTTAGAGGTATCTCTTGTTTTCCTTAACTCATTGTTAACCCATTCATTGTTTAGTTACATGTTTTTTAACCTCCATGTCTTTGTATGTGTTTTTCAATTTTTTCTTGTGATTGATTTCTAGTTTCATATTATTATGGTCAGAGAAAATGCTTGATATGATTTCAATCTATTTGATCTAGAACTGAATTTTTTAAGATGCAAGATTTTTGAAAACTGAAGTTTGATTTATGTTCCTCTTTTTTCTCTCCTCTTCTTTTTAAAGTAGGCCCTTGAACATTTCTTTTAATGCTGGTTTGATGGTAACAAACTCCTTTAGCTTTTTCTTGTCTGGGAAGGTCTTTATTTTCTTTTAATTTTAAATGATAGCCTTGTTGGTAATGTAATCTTGGTTGTAAACCCTTGCTTTTTATTACTTTGAATAGCTCATGCTTATCCCTTCTGACCTGACATGTTTCTGTTGAGCTCATGAGAGCTGCCTTTTAGGTAACTATCTTTCTCTTGCTGCTTTTAAACTTCCCTTTTTTCTTTAACATTTGATGTTTTAATTATGATGTGTCTTTATGTAGGTCTCTGGGTTCTTCTTGTTTGTAATCCTGCACTTTCTGGATTTGTGTGTTGTTTTCCTTCACCAGGTTAGGGAAGTTTTCAGTTATTATTTTTTCAAATACGTTCCCTTTCTTGTTCTCTTTGCCTTCTAATATCCCTTTGATGCAGATATTAGTATACTTCATGTAGTCCCAAAGGACACTTAATCAATCCTCATTAAAATTTTTTTTCTTATTGGTGCTCTATTTGGGTGTGTTCTGCTATATTGTCTTCCAAATTGCTGATTTGATTGTCTGCTTCATCTGACCTATGGTTTAGTCCTTCCCAATGTATTCTTCATTTCAGATATTATATTCATTATTTCTGGCTGGTCATATTTTTGTGGTTTCTATTTGGTTATTTTTTTAAAGTTTCAGTCTTTTTGGTAAAGTACTTGTTTTGTTTATTGACTTTCTGAGTTCATTAAAGTGCTTATCTTTGTTTTCTTGTGTCTCCTTGCATTTTTTCTGAACTGCAATCTTGAATTCTTTGATATTTATATCACATATTTCCACATTTTAAGTTTATTTTGTGGATATTTTTAAATTTCCTTTCTGAGTTTCCTTGTTACATGGGTTATTTTTGGTACTTGCTGGGTTTATTCTCTGTCCAAGCACCTATGACTGAATGGAACTTCTGTAATTGGTTGCTAACAAGAACTTTTTAAATTATATTCCAATTGGTGTGATGAATCACAAGGCTTTAGCTCTCCTGCCCTTCCTTGGCTTTTCAGATCTCTGTGAAGTGGTGGTTAATGGTCTGTGTGCTCCGGAAGGTGACACCTTCCATGTGATCCAGGTGGTTCAGTTTCAGACGACCAACTGAGCAGAGGAACGTGGTGAGTGATGGTGTTCCAAATTCATGAAATACCAGTGCTGTCCTCCACACCCAGACTCTGCTGGTAGTGCAACCTCAATCTTTGGGGGTGGGGTGAGCTGGAAGAACTTTCTTTGTTGCTTTGCCCTCCAAGAAGTTGTGACCAGCAGACCTCTACAGCATTCCCCTGCACCTCCACTTGACCCAAGGATTAGCCACAGAGAATGCCCTTCACTCAGATGAAAAGTATTTCTGTAGAACAGTCCTCAGGTCTACAGATAAAGTGCTCTGCAATCTGGTGCAACGGATGAGGGTAGATGAGCTCTGGGACGGTAAGGAAAGGCATCCAGGCTCTGCTGCTTTGTTGCTCTGTCTGGAATGCTGATTGTCAGACTACTGTGGCCACACCTCCCTGCTTCATTCCTGCCCAGGTCATTGGGTTCAGCTTTTCAGATCTCTGGAGTGGTGAATAATGGCCTATGTGCTCTGCAAGGTGGTGCCTTCCATGTGATTCAGTTGTTTCAGTTTCAGGGACAGTAACAAAAGCTGATACTGTCCATTTTTGCAGTAATGCTCACTAAATCTTTTTTGCTCTTCTTGGCTGAAGGAAGTACCATCCACAACCTGATTCCTCTCCTCTCTGAGCTGAGTTCTGCAGTGAGCTTTGGGCTGCAGGGCTGTATATATGGCTGTTTTGAGCTCTTCTCCCTTCTCACTTCTTCAGTTCACTCCCACTTGCCCACTTTTAGATGTTTCGATGTGCAGATTTCTCAGATGTGTTAGTACATTAAACAGAGAATCCTTTGTTGAATTATAGCTCTTCAAATTGTTGAAAATTCAAGAGGAGAGACCAAAGGGAATCTCTCATGCTGTCATTTCTCTGATATAACCAAAAATGTTTAAATATCTCTCTTTTATGGTGCAAACATTCTATGGATTTATTATTTTTAAAAAGCTGTACAAAAATGTGTAAACAAACTAGTAGTTCATTGATATTTTAAAACAAAATAAATGATAAAAACAACATAAAAACTTTAAACAAACAAAAATAACAGCTCAAAGACACCTTGGTTTTTCTGTCTCCAATTGTCACAACTTTTACTAAAATTTAGATAGGAACAAGTTTTTTTGTTTTGTTTCCTAAAATACACACAAACACTTTTGTTTTCCAAGAACAAACACGTTATGAAGAAACAATAAAATGAGGATATTGTTTTGTAATATAGGAAATAGTATATTCAGAGCAGATGTTTGAGTTACTAAATTTCAGATAATAGCTACATTTTTTGGTAAGAAAATATAAGATTTGTTGTTGTTGTTACTATGGGCCAACTACTTGGTATATTGGAAGAGGTTATCTAAAAGACTTGATAGCTGGTTGACAGGAGACTCCACCTATGCATTCAGAAGCTGCTCATCCCTACCTCTGTCCTTGAAATATAAATTCTACTCACTATTTACACAGTGGAAATGATTTCCAAACATGCAGCCTTGATAGAGCAATGTGTTGTTAAAACCATCTGGATGGTATATATGACTAAATACACTTAGGAATTTTATATAAACTTTAAAAATCTGTCAAGCAGGTATGGATATCTACTCGTCTTGAGGCTACTGAAATCAAGCCTTGTGAGTAAGTTCCCTTATTTATTAATTCTGCCACTTACCTGTTTGAAATGATCTGTCTCTTCCATCTCCTTTTACCCTCTCCATACAGGGGCCAGTTTGCCATCCTAGAGTATTAAAACCTCAAAAATATTTTCAACATACTTCTAAAAACAAAGGTGCTGAAGCTTATTAATTGGACAACAGCTCAATTCATATTTCAAAGATTTGAGTAATTTGTCAGTCTCAGGGTGGTTAGCCCTGGTTAAGTTAGTGTTTAGAAGACTTGCAGTTTTAGAGCACTAATTCTCATAGTGTAGACCCAGCATTTTGTTAGAAATGAATATTCTCAGATTTATCTCAATCTACTAATACAAAAACTCAAGCTTTCCAGATGATTCTGTGTTCTGTATATTGTGAACACCATTGTTTTAAAGGTTAGCACTAGCTTATAGTAAATGTTGAAGGGACCAACTAATGCAAAACAGGTATTCCAATTTTACACTAATTTCATATACATTTTAAGAATTTTTATTAATTCACTTTAAATGATAAAACATTTTATTTAAATACTGCACTTTATCAATTATTTTACTACATATTTGAATGAAAAAGCACAAGAAAAGCACTTTAATAAACCTGCATTTTAGAGGAAAATGGCAGTTGGCAGGACGGAGGTGAAGGAGAGGGTGTGAGTGAGGAGGAGAAAGGAGAGTGTGTGGTGTGTGTGTGTGAGTGAGTGAGGGACAGTCAGACCCTGCAAGAGTATCAGAAGCTGGCAGACCAGGCTCTTCTGGACAGGTAGATCCTGTCACTGCTGCAGGCACTCCCTGGGCTACAGGGCTCTGCCACAGAGCCCATGCCATTTTGAAGGGGAGAGCAGCCTGCTCTAGAAATAACAACAGCATCACCCAGACTGGCCTTGGGACCCTGCAGCCACACCAGCCAAAGTCCTGCTGCCTCAGCTGCAGACCTGCAGACCCTTGGAGTCCACTTCCAAGGGTGCACGGCTCCTGCAGAAATAAGTGAGACGTCCCCCTCCCCAACGCCAACCTCCAGACACCACAGTTGTGCCAAACCAGCATTTGGGACCCCAAGCCCACCAACCAAGCAGACGGCCCCCAGGTGCCTCTGTGAGCTGCCACTGAGCCCACAGGTATCCAACCAAGAGCATATGGCCCCTGCAACAGAAACCTGGATTTCCCTCTTCCTGGCTGCTGGCCCACAGATGCTATGGTCACACCACTCCAGCTCATGGGCCCCCAGAGAACTGCCACCCTGGCACGCACCTCCAGGGCGCCTCTGTGAGCCACCATTGGGCTCACACATTTCCAAACAAGGATGCATGGCTCTTGCAACAGAAAATGGTACCTCTCCCTCCCTGGCTTCTGACCTCTGGGCACCACGGTCACACTGCTTCAGAGTGTGGGCCCCCTAGCCTGCCGCTCTGGCAGGCAGATCCCGGTGGCTCTGTGAGCTGCTGCAAGACAAGAGCATACATAACCAAGGGTGCATGGCTCCTACATCAAAAGCTAGGTCTTGCATATCCCTGTCTGCCAGCATCTTGTCTCCATGGTCATGCCACTCCAGTGTGTGGGCCCCACGAGCACAAAGCCCTGGCAGATGGCTCCTGGGCCCCAGTTACTACTGGGTGCATGCCTCTCCAACCAAGGGCACATGGCTCCCTCAGCATCTTCCCCCTCCAGGCTACCTGCTTCTGGACACCTCGGTGAGTTACTGAGGACTTGCCTCCATGGACAAGGTAACACTGTTTCAGCCATAGACGCCAAGGCTCCCACATGGCTCCCGGACCCCCTCATGATTCACAGAAGGAAATCACTTTGACCAGAGTTCCACTACCTCAACTGCAGACTATGGGACAGCTGCCCCCCACCATTACGGGCTCTGGGACCCTCGTAGTGAGTTTCAGAGTGACACTACTTGAGCAAGAGTCACACAACACTCCTCAAAGTCACATTACCTGAACCTCAGGCCCCAAGACCCCTTCTTCCCAGGCTATGGACTCTAGGAACTCACAGTGAGCACATACCATTGAGACCTCAGGCAATCCTTTCCACAAGAGCCAGAACCACAATCACATCCTCAACAACTTGCATAGCAAAGCCAAGGGTGAGTCACATTGCCAGACAATCTGTGGCAAGACTTCATCCACAACTAAGAAACTAATATTCAAAACCCAACTACATCAGAAGAACCCAAATAGCTCAAGTAGGGGGCTCCACTAGATCACCAAGCCCAGGGGATCTGAGAGGCTGCACCACTGGGTCCCAAAAATTACAACTACATAGCACCAGCCCTAAAAGAACCTGGGTAGCAAAGCAATTGGAACTAAGACATAGAAACAATTGAAGCAATACAGCAAAAATGGGGAGACAAAAAAAAAAAATCCCTAAAGGAAAAAAAAAAAAAGATGAATCACCAGAAAAGGAATTAAATGAAATGGAGGCAAGTATCTTATCAGAGAAAGTATTCAGAGTAATGGTTATAAGGATGTTTAAATGGCTGGATGACAAATACACACAACTCAATGAGAATTATAAGGAGCTGAATGAGATTGTCACCAACATGTAAAGGAAACAAAAGCAAATGAAGAATGACATCACTGCAATAAAAAACACATTGGAGGGCTTCAACAGTAGACTAGAAGAAGCTGAGGACCACATCAGCAAGTTAGAAGACAAGGTAGAAAAAAATACACAAGCACAGCAGAAACTGGAAAGAAAACTTAAAAAGCAGGAGGAGAGACTTGGGGAGCTTTAGAATAAAACCAAATGAAATAACATTCACATAATAGTGGTGCCAGAAGGAAAGGAAGCAGAGCAAGGAATAGAAAACCAGTTTGGTTCAGTGGATAGAGCATCAGCTTATGGACTAAAGGGTCCCAGGTTCAATTCCAGTCAAGGGCACATGCCTGGGTTGCAGGCTCAATCCCCAATAAGGGTCATGCAGGAAGCAGCTAATCAATGATTCTCTCTTATCATTGATGTTTCTAACTCTCTCTTCGTCTTCCTTCCTCTCTGAAATAAATAAGAAAATATATATATATTTAAAATATATTTTATTGATTTTTTACAGAGAAGAAGGAAGAGGGATAGAGAGCTAGAAACATCGATGAGAGAGAAACATCGATCAGCTGCCTCCTGCACACCCCCTACTGGGGATGTGCCTGCAACCAAGATACATGCCTTTGACTGGAATTTAACCTGGGACCCCTCAGTCCGCAGGCTGACGTTCTATCCACTGAGCCAAACTGGTGCTAGCAAAAATATATTTTTTTGAAAAGAAAACCTGTTTGAAGAAATGACAAAAAACTTCCTGATGTTAGGAAAAAAAAAAAAAACAAACACAAAAGCCCAAGAAGAACATAGAGTCCCAAACAAGATGAAACCAAAAAGACCAACACCAAGACACATCATAATTAAATTGGCAAACATCAATGACAAAATAAGAATCCTAAAGGCTGCCAGAGAAAGAGAGAAAATAACCTACAAGGGAACTCCTGTTAGAATATCAACTGATTTCTCAACAGAAACACATCAGGCCAGAAGAGAATGGAATGAAATATTCAAAGTGATGCAAAGCAAGGGACTGAATCCAAGAATACTATTCCCAGCAAAGCTATCAATCAAAATTAAAGGTGAAATCAGGAGCTTCACAGGTAAAAAAGGGCTAAGGGAGTTTATTACCACCAAGCCAGCAATGCAATAAATACTAAAGGGACTGCTGTAAAAAGAAGAAACAGGAAGAGAAGAAGGAACACAGGCATAAAGAATAATAATGGCAACTAACAACTGTCAATAACTTTAAATGTAAATGGATTAAATGCTTCCATCAAAAGACTTAGGGTAGCTGAATAGATAAGAAAACATGACCCATATATTTGCTATCTAAAAGAGACCCACCTCAGAACAAAGGGCTCACACAGACTGATATTGAAGGGATGAAAAAACATTTTCAGGTAACTGGAAATGAGAAAAAAGCCGGAGTAGCAATACTTATATCTGACAAAATAGACCTCAAAGTGAAGGCCATAACAGGAGACAAGGAGGGCCACTTCATAATACTAAAGGGAGCAATTCAACAAGAAGATATAACTCTGGTAAACATATATGCACCCAATATAGAAGCACTCAAATATATAAAAAGACTTCTGAAACATATCAAGGGAAAGATAGACAGCAATACACTCATAGTAAGGGACTTTACTACCACATTGACACAACTGGGTAAATCCTCTAAACAAAAAATTAGCCAAGAAATAGCAAACCTAAATGATTCACTAGATCAGATGCACTTAATTGACATCTTCAGAACATTTCACCCCAAAGCTACAGAATAGACATTCTTCTCAAGTACACATGGGGACATTTTCAAAGATAGACCATGTATTAGGACACAGGCAAAGTCTTTTCAATTTCAAGAAGATAGAAATAATATCAAGCATCTTCTCAGATCACAATGGCATAAAATTAGAAATCAACTACAATAAAACCAATGGACAAAAAATCAAACACTTGAAGGCTAAATTGCATGCTATTAAACAATGATTGGGTTACCAAAGAGATCAAATAAATAATAAAAAGCATCTTGGAAACAAATGACAATGAAAGCACAACAATCCAAAATCTATGGGACACAGTGAAAGCAGTCCTGAGAGGGATGTTCATAGCTCTATAAGCCTACATCAAAAAAAAAAAAAAAGGTAATAAATTATCTAGCCCTGCAACTTAAAGAATTAGAAAGAGAGCAACAATAAAAGCCCAGAGTAAGTACAGGAAGGAAATAATAAAGATCGGAGTGGAAATAAACAATATAGAGACCAATAAAACAATACAAAAGTTCAATAAAACCAAAAGCTGGTTTTTTGAAAGGATAAACAAGATTGACGAACCTCTATCCAGGCTCACCAAGAAACAAAGAGAGATGACCAAAATAAACAAAATCAGAAATGAAAGAGGTGAAGTAACAACTGACTCAACAGAATACAAAGGATCGTAAAAAAAAACAAAAAAAAAAAACTACAAACAAATCTGCTCCAACAAACTGGACAACCTAGATAAAATTACATATTCCTTGAAAAATACAAGCTTCCAAAACTTAATCAGGAAGAATAAAAAAACCTGAATAAACCGATAACTATGGATGAAATTGAAACAGTAGTCAAAAAACTTCCATCAAACAAAAGCCCTGGACTGGATGGCTTCACAGGGTAGTTTTACCAAACATTCAAAGAAGATATAAAACCTATCCTTCTCAGACTATTCCAAAAAAAATCAAGAGGAAGGCACACTTCAAGCTTTTTTTATGAAGCCAGCATTACCCTAATCCCAAAACCAGATAAAGACACTACAAAGAAAGAGAATTACAGGCCACTATCCCTGATGATCAAAAATGCTAAAATCCTCAACAAAATCCTAGCCAATTGGAGCCAGCATTACATTAGAAATATCATACACTATGACCAAATGGGATTAATTCCAGGAATGCAAGGCTGGTACAATATCCTCAAATCAATAAACGTGATACATCACATAAACAAATAGAAAGACATAAATCACATAATTATATCAATTGATACAGAAAAGGCATTTGACAAACTCCAACACCATTTCCTGATAAAAACTCTCAGCAAAATGGGAATAGAGGGATCATACAACAACCTAATAAAAGCCTTATATGAAAAACCTACAGCCAACATCATACTCAATGGGCAAAAACTAAAACCATTTCCCCTAAGGACAGGAACAAGACAGGGATGCCAACTTTCACCACTCCTGTTCGACATAGTACTGGAAGTGCTAGCCATAGTGATCAAACAAGAAGAAATAAAAGGCATCCAAATTGGAAAAGAAGTAAAATTGTCATTATTTGCAGATGACATGATATTGTACATTGAAAACCCTAAAGACTCCATAAAAAAACTACCAGATTTAATAAATGATTTCAAATAATTATGTATCAGGATACATAATTAACACCCAGAAATCTATGGCTTTTTTATATACCAATAATGAACCCACAGAAAGAGAAACTAAAAAATAATCCCAAATTACCATTGCAACAAAAAATTAAGATACTAAGAATAAATTTAAACAAGGAGATAAGGGATACCTATATTCAGAAAATTATAAGACACTGAAAAAAGAGATAGAGGAAGGCATAAACAAATGGAAGAATATACCGTCTTCATGGATTGGTAGAATCAACATCATTAAAATGTCCATAGTACCCAAAGCAATCTATAGATTCAATGTAATTCCCATTAAAACACCAATGGGATATTTCAAAGACCAAGAACAAACTTTCCAAAAATTCATCTGGATAAAAACAGACCTGAATAGCTGCAGCTATCTTGAGAAAGGACAATGTTGGAGAGATCACAATACCACATATCAAGCTATATTACAAAGCCACTGTCCTCAAAACTGCCTGGTACTGGCACAAGAACAGACATATAGACCAGTGGAACAGAACAGAGAACCCAGAAATTGACCCAAGCCATTATGCTCAATTAATATTTGACAAAGGAAACAAGAGCATACAATACAGTCAAGACAATCTCTTCAATAAATTGTGTTGGGAAAATTATACAGATAAATGCAAAAAAATGAAACTAGACCACCAACTTACACCACACAAAAATAAACTCAAAGTGGATAAAGGACTAAAACATAAGATGAGAAACCACAAACAACTTAGAAGTAGCCATACGCAGCAAAATCGCCAACACATGGCATATCGATATCTTTAACAATAAAGCTCCTAGGGCAGTGGTCAGCAAACTGTGGCTTGTGAGCCACATACGGCTCTTTGGCCCCTTGAGTGTGGCTCTTCCACAGAATACCATGGCCTGGGCGAGTCTATTTTGAAGAAGTGGCATCAGAAGAAGTTTAAGTTTAAAAAATTTGGTACTGTTGATATTTGGCTCTGTTGACTAATGAGTTTGCTGCCCATTGTCTAAGGCAATGGAAACTGAGGAGAAAATAAACAAATGGGACTACATCAAAATGAAAAGCTTCTGCACAGCAAAAGAAACCATCAACAAAACAACAAGAAAGCCCACTGCATGGGAGAACATATTTGCCAATGATATTTCCGAAAAGGGCTTAATCTCCAAAATTTACAAAGAACTCATACAACTTATCAAAAGGAAGATTAAAAAAAAAATCCAAAAAAAAAAAAATGGGCCAAGGACTTAAATAGGCACTTTTTGAAAGAGGACATACAAAGGCCAAGAGACATATGAAAACATGCTCCAAGTCACTAACCAACAGAGACATGCAAATCAAAGCAACAATGAGGTACCATCTCACTCACACTTGCCAGAATGGCTATCATCAACAAATCAACAAACGACAAGTGTTGGCGAGGATGCGGAGAAAAAGGAACTCTTTTGCACTGCTGGTGGGAATCCAGACTGGTGTAGTCACTGTGGAAAACAGTATGGCGTTTCCTCAAAAAAATTAAAAAGGAAACTTCCATTTGACCCAGTAACCCCACTTCTAGGAATATATTCCAAGTAAACAGAAACACCAATCAGAAAGGATATATGCACCCCTATGTTTATAGCAGCACAATTTACAATAGCTAAGATTTGGAAACAGTTTAAGAGTCCATCAGTGGACAAGTGGATTAGAAAACTGTGGTACATCTACACAATGGAATACTACTCTGCTGTAAGAAAAAAGGAATTTTACCATTTGCAACAGCATGGATGGAAATGGAGAGCATTATGTTAGCAGAATAAGCCAGTCAGATAAAGATAAGTATCATATGATCTCAGTCATTTTTGGAATATAATGAATAACATAAACTGATGAACAAAAATAGAACCAGAGACATAGAAGCATCAAACAGACTATCCAATCTATGAGGCAAGGTGGGAGTTGATGGGATAAGAGATGAACCAAACGACCTGTATGCATGCACATGAGCATAACTAATGGACACAGACAGTAGGGGGATGAGGGCATGTGCTGGGAGGGTAGTGACTGGGGAGAATCAATGGGGGAAAAAGGAGGCTAATATGATACTTGAAACAATAAATTAAATTTTAAAAAGCCTTGCATTTTATTTAGATTTATTTGTATTGTTTTTTACTTTTCTCTCCACTGTTATACTTGTGCTTCAGCTTAAATTGTTGATTTTTAAGAAAATTGCCTGAAGTATGCAGTCATTATAATCTGTATATATTCAAAAATGTTTATTTTCCTCAAAAATAAAATTGTGTTTGCTTTAAAGTAAGTAAATTATTACATTAACAAATTTATTTTCTTCTTTTTGAGAACTAATTTCACAAGATTGCAGAATCTATGGAATAAATTATGTATAGCAATGTTTAATTGTATGAGAGATAACAAATCATGGAATGTTCAGATTAGAATTCATGTATTAGGTCATGGTGGCCATTTACTCAATATAAGTCTGCAACAAATTAGATACTCTCAGTATAAAAACAAAAATAGAAGTTATAGATTTTTGTATTTACATTATAGAGCCAAAGAATTACCAGTAGGAGAAATTTCATCAATTTAAGAAATGTAACAGAATGCTCAGCAAAAAGAAATCTTCATGCCAGGAAGTATTTTATAGATTTAGAATTGCAAGTGGCTGTAATATACAGGTCAAGGTTTAACTACCAACTTGGCAAGAGGGTTTGGGGAAGGGAGGAGAGAAAGTTTTGATATGTAAACTTTGCCAATCTCCAGGATTTAAAGGATCCTACTTTGGGGTATTATAAACTACTCTCTGAGGTTGGGGAACACAGATTTGAGAAGAGATGCACACAGTTGGCTTCAGCTAACCAATAAGGTGGGTTCTAAAAGTGTCCTCACATGTCTGCATTATTAAACATTCAATAGCTTTAACCACTATATTCCCTGCCAAAGGCTATCAAGGAACCTGGGTGGTTGTATGTGTGTGGGTGTCAGGGGGAGGCAAAGGAGAAGGGATTCTTTTCCAAATGGAGCCATGTCCTTGATGTAATATTAAAGGATAATTGTTAAAAATAATCTGCTGTATGTTTAGCAGACTGTTGAATACCTACTTCATAAAATGAAAAACTATAATTTTCCTGTAATCTATTCATTATTAAGATTTTTTATGTGTTGGGCTTTTTTTGACCCTTCTGGCTTATCATAAAATGTGTATTTGTTTTATACTAATTAATATAGAAAAACTCTAGTGCATAGGGCCCAACAAAACTTTAAAAATTGCAACATAATTTCACAAATATTAATTCATATATTTGCAGACACAATTATTCAGGAATTTTAGAAAAATATCCTTTCACCTATGTTGTCTTGAGTAATTTAATTTTTAGAATTTTTAAATTGAATTATTGTTTAATAATTATTAAGGAGACCTGAGGTAAGTTGTTTAGTACTTTTTAAAGCTATTTTGCAAGACTGCAAATAAAGAATATTTGTTTAAATATTGAGTCAAACTAATTTGGAGAGAAAACCCTGAATATTGATATTAAGTGATCAAAATAAAAGAAATCCTTAAAAAAAACTTTGGCAGTGGAAATATCACTTTAAAAACATATAAGCAGTGAAAATTTAATTTGTCCAGAATATATTCAAAGCATAGGATACCTATAATATTTATTCATTTTCACAAGATGAATTTTAAATATCTAAATAGTTTCAATGATCTATATGGATTTTATGTTCTCAATCATGTAGAAATAATGAATACTTTTGGAATCCTATATAATAAAAGTCCAGCAACCGAATGACCAGAACGACTGGTTGACCTGTTGCTATGATGCACGCTGGTCCTGACAGACCCATTCAGGAGACCCACCAGCCCTGCGGCAGCCACTCACTCCTTCAGTAGTCCCGCAGGTTCCATTTCCAGAGAATGGACCAGCACTGCCTGCAAGATTCCAACAGTGCTGCTGGCCTCCTGGAACTCAGACTTGGGCACTGTGGCCGTTTTCCCTCCCTAGATACTCCGCAAGGAAGAAAGGATATAAAAGTGGCTGCAGTGTCAGGGGTGACCAGTGGTGACTGCTTTGCCTGTGCTTCCTCCAGGTCACTCGAGCTGGCCCCCTCCCACCCCGCTCCAGATGAAGTGTGAGCACTGCACACATAAGGAATGTAGTAAAAAAACAAAAAACAATGACTAAGAGAATGCCGCAGTTGATGTCTGGAGTCCTGCTCAGGAGAATGGAGAGAAGGGAGAATTCCATAAGTTGGCTGATGCCAAGGTACTTCTAAGTGACTGCCTGGTATGTGACAGTTGAGTGACCGCAGAGGAAGGAGTCCAAGTTTCTCAGCAGAATGCCAAGGACTTCTTCTGTGTTCTGAACCTTAATAAGAAATGTGATACCTCACAGCACAAGGTGCTGGCAGTGTCTGTGTGTCCTCAGTCTCTGCCTTCTTTTGCTGCTAAATTCAGCCTCAGTGTCACTGATGCATCCAGAAGGCTCTGCGGCTTCCTCAAAAGCGTTGGGGTGCACTATCTTTGACATGAAGATAGCCATGGACCTCAGCATCCTGGAGAGTCAGAAGGAATTTGTGCATCGGTACTGCCAACGCCGTTAGGAAGATCCCTGGCTACCCATGCTGACCTTCGCCTGCCCTGGCTGGGTCCAATATGTGGAGCATGTGCTGTGTCACCCCAGCACCCCCACCTCTGCATGGCCAAGTCTCCCCAGCAGATCATGGGCTCTCTGGTGAAGGATTACTTCACCAGACAGCAGTACCTGTCCCCAGACAAGATTTTTCCACGTCATTGTGGCCCCGTGTTATGACAAGAAACTGGAGGCCCTTCGAGCAGATACTCCCACAGCTTTGCATAGTTCCCAGGGTGCTAACTACGTGTTAACCTCAGGTGAAATTGTCCAGATAATGGAGCAAAGTGTCCTCGCCGAGAATGTTGCTCCACACTCTGGAGACGTGTATGAGGAGAAGGTGAGGCTCCACAAGGGTGCCAGCTCCGACGGGCACCTGGCGCACATCTTCAGGCAAATGGCAAGGATTTGTTCAACAAGGATGTGGGGGTGCTCACCTACCGCACCCTGAGGAACAAAGACTTCCAGGAGGTCACCCTTGAAAGGGACGGAGAGGTTCTGCTGTGTTTGTGGCTGCTTATGGCTTTCGGAACATCCAGAAGTGGTCCTGAAGCTGTAGAGGGCCAGTTCCCCTGCCACTTCTTGGAGGTGCTGGCCTGCGGTTGGGGTGCTGCTGTGGCAGATGGAAGACATCTAAGCCGCCATTCTGGTGAGGCCCCAGAGACCAGTGCCATGTGCAGGAGCTGTACAAGGAGAGGTTGGGGAGAGGAGTGATTCCCCCAGGTCCAGGTGGCCCTGCACACTGCCTAGCAGAGCCCAGGGCAGCCTGCCAGCAGCCAGAACACCAAGTGGCAAAGGTCCAGCAGACACCCGGCCTGCAGGCCACCTGAGGAAGGGTGTCAGATGCGTGAAGGAAAGGCTTTGCTTCTCTGTCATCCCTTTGGTTTTCAGAATTCCCTGCTCCCCATCTGCCAGCTGCCCCCTCTGAAGAGCACTGTCACCGTCACATGGGTGCATCTGGAATATTGTACCTCGAGAGGATTGCCCAAGAGTATGTATCTTTTTATCCGATGATGAAAACATCCCAAAGAACAAGAATGGAGACAGACTACTGTTGTTTAGGCTTAAAAAAACACACACCCAGAAGTGTCCTGCGAAGAGCTGAGACTTGGTTCTGTCCATGCACCTCAGAGAGACTGGATGAGGAAATGGCCCGGTTTGGCCCTGACTTTACCCACTTATGTTACTCTTGAAGGTGTCTTTGCCACAATGTGAATACACTGCCACCTTTTGGAATAGGGCCTCATACGAAAGTCTGCATTCCCAACTTTTCTTGAAATGGATATATGTTCTGCAACTGTGGCCACTGTCCTGAGACCAGGTCCTGTCGCTGGGAAAGGGGGCGCACTGGAGTGGAGTCCCACTCCCCCCCCCCCCCCCCCGAGCCCTTTTACGTTCAGGGATTGAACTGAACTCACTTTGGGGGAGGCCTGGCAAGGGTGACAGGTGTCACAGATGGAAGGATGGAGAATGGAGAGGCGGACACCCTGCTCGGTCTCTCCCTAATTGGGGTCAGGCAGATGAAGGTCGGCCGGCCCTCCCCACAAATGGGTGAGATAGTGTCCTCTGTGTCTGCCTTTCACCCCATGGGCCTGGTCACTCCCCTCAGCTCCTGGCAGTCCTCTGCATTCCACAATAGTGCACTCTGCCCTCACATGCTGCTCGCCCTAAGTGAGAAGGAAGGAATCAGTTGGCCCACAGACAACTACACAGAAAGATATGCAGCCACCACAGAGCCCAGCACCCCATGCATGTTAGGGCCATCTTGTGAAGTGAGGC
This sequence comes from Corynorhinus townsendii, assembly GCA_026230045.1. NCBI lineage: Eukaryota > Metazoa > Chordata > Mammalia > Chiroptera > Vespertilionidae > Corynorhinus > Corynorhinus townsendii. The sequence continues at coordinate 109,276,148 of JAPDVU010000001.1, read as the reverse complement.
CTGTGGCCGCCTGGTGTTGGTTTCTAGAGCACTTGGATTTTGTTACCATGTGGGTGACATTCTTTTAGAACCCCTCAGCCTATTAGATTTCCCTCATTCATGTGTTATTGGACCTGTGCACCCATCTGGGACATTGTGTGAAATTGCCTATTTTTTGTTTTCAATCTATTTATAGTGGGGTTTTATCCTCTGTGGTAATGTAGATTCATTTCTGATTATGGAATAAACAGTTGAAATGTAAAAAAAAAAAAAAAAAAAGCCGCCAGGTGGCTCTTGACCAGCAGGAACAGAGGAGGGATCCAGATCCCTGCTGGCAAGGGCAGTCTCACTGCCCGCCCAGAGGGCGGATGGCATCCTGGCTCCCCCCAACCCCCCTCAGGACCCCACCCATGCATGAATTCGTGCACCAGGCCTCTAGTAGGTATATACATAAAAAGGTTTCTGTCTTCTCAAGAGTTAAGGAAAGAAAATAGAATTAACAAAATAAAATACAAATGTTGTTAATATTATTCATCAAAAGAAGAATTCCAGTTCATATTCTTTAGTCTGTAAGATGGGGGAGCTATTGCATTACACAAAATACTGGTCAATACTTTCACTCTGCACATTTTCCTTTGATTAAAACCATTTGTAGTAAATGATGACCTAGACCTTTATAAATGCCATTTCAACTGAAGTTTTGGTCTAATTAAATTGTGTCTTTAAAGGGGTTTCACTTCTTAGGATTATAAAACATTAGTTTATTAGTAATATATTTAAAGTGAGGTATCACTTCTTTCTATAACATCAATACATATTGATTAATATTCCATTTTTAGACTAACACTTACTTGGCTTTATTTGAGAGTTTGTCTGTCTGAATAGCATGAAAATGATTTTCCTTAAAAATAAACACTCTGCTGTTGTTTAGTTCTGCTTCTCCTTAAACCCCTAATAGATCCAGCAAGTCTCTTAATCCTTCTTAAGGATAAGAAGGAAGAAGAGAAGTGCATGTCAAACTTAACCTTGAGTGAATCCAAGTCAGAAACACAGAATGCCTTAAAATTTTAATCCTAAAATCTCCCCCTCTACAATGAGAAAGAAACATATTAACATTACTTAAATTACAACCAAGGATATATTCAGAGAAGTGGGATCACTGGGATCATGGGTCAAATGGCAGTTCCATTTTTAATTTTTTGAGAAAACTCTACACTGTTTTCCATAGTGGCTGTGCCAGCCTGTGTTCCCACTAAAAGAAATAAACCAGTCAGAGAAAGACAAATATCATATGATCTCACTTAATTATGGTATCAAAGATAAAATAAACTGACAAATAAAATAGAACTAGAGGCATGGAAAGATGGAACGGACTGAAGAATCTCAGAAGAGGGTGGGTGGGAAAATATTAACTGAGGAACTTAAATGCATATATGCATTTCCCATGGACACAGACAATAGGATGGTGAAGGACTGGGGTCAGGTGGGAACCTGGTGGAAGGGGAATATAGGGGAGAAAAGGTGGAACATCTGTAATATTATCAACAATAAACATTTTTAAAAAATATAACCTAAAATCTTTCTAAACTAGGTCTTTCTAACTGGTCATAAGCAGTTAATAACATACTACATCTATATAGTAATAAATTTTTTGTTACAGAAAGAATTTTTATAATACTCTAGGGCCTGAACATTAGTTCCTGCTGTACATATGGGGAAACTTAGACCAAGAAAGCTCTTTGCAGTATGCAGTTACTTTTCTCCTGCCTTATCTTAGTATTGTTAGAAACCCCTGGAAGTGAGAAAAGTATATATTATCAGCCCAGTTCTTTAGATTAAAACCCTATTTTGTAGGTTAAAAATCTGTGGTATGGAAAAGTTAGTTTCTAAAGTTACCCAGTTAATTATCAGTAATCACAGTGCTCTATGAATGTCAAATATTTTAGCTTTATTTAAAAATACAGGGAAAAATAAATACCTGCCTATGCAAGGTTCTTGAAGTTAATGTGTATGAAAATAGTTTGTAGTTATAAAATGTGATAAAAATGTTAGTTCTTAGTCTCTTGCTGCCATGGTAAATGGCTGATCATCATCTATACCTGTATGTATAACTTATTTATATATAACCTATTATAACCCTAAATACACAGGAAAAGAAAGTCCACTGGCAGATGCTTTCAAGGTGATATCACTATTTTTCCTTAATAGTCCATCTAAAATATCTAAGTAGTATCTACTTGGATTGGTGTATGTTGAAAGGGAATAAATGCTTTTTCATATTAACCATGATTTTTAAAACTTCATTAACAATTAATCCAGCCCTAGCTGGTTTGGCTCAATAGATAGAACATTGGCCTGCAGACTGAAGGGTATTGGGTTTGATTCCAGTTAAGTGCATATGCCCAGGTTGCTGGCTCAATCCTTAGTAGGGAGCAGCATGCAGGAGGCAGCTAATCATTCTCACTCATCATTTATGTTTCTATCTTCCCCTCTCCCTTCTTCTCTTAAATCAATAAAAAAATTAATGCAAAAGAAGGTACTGAAAATAATATGTGTTGATTTTAGGAATAGTGTAACTAAATAAGTAATCCAAGCTAACTTGTAGGACCACCACCTCTAAAAATCAGTGTGTGTGTGTGTGTGTGTGTGTGTGTGTGTGTGTGTGTGATGAGAAAGAAACAATTTTAAAAGCGTAAGACACACAATATAGCATAGTGGTTATGATCCCAAGTTTAAGTTTTATTTACCATGTCTGCCATACCTTATGACTTTGGGCAACCAGTTTTACTTCTCTGAGTTACTTTATCTGTAAAATGTAGATGAACATGCCACAAAACACAGTTGATAGAAATATGCAATGAGATAATATTTGTAGAACACATAGAAAAGCTCCTGGCATAAAATAAGTGCATAATGTAAAAGTAAAATAATATCTTTTAAAAATATTAATATAATCCAAATGTTTATCATTTTGCTTTTTATTATTTTCATTTACTTATACTTTAGGAAAATTAGAAATTTATTCTAAGTTTATAAATTATTTTTTAGTCAGACTTCTGATCCAACCAAAATATTACTTTATTCTTAGTATATACTGAAACATGATTTTCATTCTTTTGTGAAAATATGCAAGTCAATATTATTGTTTTCTTGAGGTCTTTACAAGCATTGGCTTTTGCTAAAGACTAGATTACCTTGCATAGTTGAGTCACCAAGAAAATAATTTTAAAAAAACCAGATTTAGATATCTGTAATCTACTTTTCAGCAGTCTTGAGAAAGAAAAACGAAGTCGGAGGAATAACAATACCAGATTTCAAGTTGTACTACAAAGCCACTGTATTCAAAATAACCTGGTCCTGGCACAAGAATGCATATAGACCAATGGAACAGAATAGAGATCCCAAAAATCAACCCAAGTCATAATGCTCATTTAATATTTGACAAAGGAGGCAAGAGCATACAATGGAATCAAGACAGTCTCTTCAATAAATGGTGTTGCAAAAATTGGACAGCTACATGCAAAAGAATTAAATTAGACCACGAACTTACACCATACACAAAAATAAACTCAAAATGGATAAAACACCTAAATGTAAGATGTGAAACCATACAAATCATAGAAAAAATCATTGGCAGCAAAATCTCAGACATCTCTCATAGCAACATGTTTATAGATAGATCTCGTAGGACAATGGAAATTAGGGATAAAATAAGCAAACTGGACTACAGCAAAATAAAAAGCTTCTGCCCAGCAAAAGAAACCATCAAAAAATAACAAGAGTGCTGACTCCATGAGAGAACATATTTGCCAATGATACATCTGATAAAGGGTTAACCTCCAAAATCTACAGGGAACTCATACAACTTAACAAAAGGAAGATAAACAATCCAATAGAAAAATGGGCAAAGCACCTCAATTGACACTTCTCCAATTTGGACATACAGAAGGCCAAAAGGCATATGAAAAAGTGCTCAAAGTCATGGGTCATCCAAGAGATGCAAATCAAAATGACAATGAGCTACCACCTCATACCTGTCAGAACTGCTATCATCAATAAATCAACAAATGACAAGTGTTGGCGAGGATGTGGAGGAAAGGCAACTCTCGTGAACTGCTGGTGGGAATGCAGACTGTGGAGAACAGTATGGAGTTTCCTCAAAAAACTAAAAATGGAACTCCCATTTGACACAGTAATTCCACTTCTAGGAATATATCCCAAAAGCTCAGAAACACCCATCAGAAAGAATATATGCACCCCTATGTTCATAGCAGCACAATTTACAATAGCTAAGATTTGGAAACAGCCTAAGTGCCCATCAGCAGATGAGTGGATTAAGAAACTATAGTACATCTATACAATGGTATACTATGCAGCTGTAAAAAAGAAAGAACTCTTACCATTTGTAACAGCATGGATATACCTGAAGAGCATTATGGTAAGCAAAATAAGCCAGTCAAGGAAAGATAAGTATCACATGGTCTCACTCATATATGGAATCTAATGAACAACATAAGCTGATGAACAAAAGTAGACCCAGAGACATAGAAACATCAAACCTCAGAGGGAGGACAGGGGTGGGTGAACAGGGGGGGAGAAGGGGGAGAGATATCAACCAATGAACTCATACTATATGCATATATGCATAACCCAAGGACACAGACATTAGGTGGTGAAGGTGTGAGGGGAGAGGGGGTGGGAGAGGGCAATGGGGAAAAAAAAGACATATGTAATACTTTCAACAATAAAGATTTATTTAAAAAAAACACAATACTACTTGAAGTTGGAAAATAAAAAAGGAATCTACTTTTAGATAACCCAGTCCAAGAATAATTTTGATGTCTGCTTTCAAATCTCATCCCAGTTTACTATTTTATGGTGATTTGAGTTTAATCATGGGAGGAACTCTGCCATCCATTAATCTTATTCTAGGTAAATGTGTATATCTTTACTGTTATTTGTAACTAGAGGGCCCAGCATGTGAAATCGCGCCAGACCCAGAGTCCCGCCTGCCACTCCCGTGGGACCCATCAATGCATCTCCTGGTGACCAGTTGTTTGGTCGTTCCGGCATTACGGCCACTGGCTTTTTATAATATAGACTAAAGGCCCTGTGCATGAAATTCATGCATGGGGGGGGGGGCGGTGTCCCTGAGACCAGTCTGCACCCTCTCCAATCTGGGACCCCTCAAGGGGTGTCTGACAGCCTGTTTAGGCCCGATCCCAGTAGCATTGCTTACCATAATGCTCCCCAGTAGAATTGGGCCTAAATGAGCAGTCAGACATCCCTCTCACAATTTAGGACTGCTGGCTCCCAACTGCTTGCCTGCCTGCCTTCCTGATTGCCCCTAACCGCTTTTGCCTGCCAGCCTGATCATCCCCTAACCATTCTCCTGCCAGCCTGATTGATACCTAACTGCTCCCCTGCCACCCTGTTTGCCCCTAACTGCCCTCCCCTGCAAGCCTGGTCATCTCCAACTGCACTCCCCTTCAGACCTGGTCCCCCTGCAACTGCTCTCCCCTTCAGGCCTGGGTGCCCCCCAACTGCCCTCCCCTGAAGGCCCAATCACCCCCAACTTCCTTCCTCTGCCGGCCTGGTCACCCCTAACTGCCTTCCCCTGCAGGCTTGATCGCCCCAACTGCCCTCCCTTGCAGGCCTGGTCCCTCCCAACTGCCCTCCCCTGCTGCCCATCTTGTGGTGGCCATCTTGTGTCCACATGGGCACAGCTATCTTTGACCACATGGGGGCAGCCATCTTGTGTGTTGGAATGACGGTCAATTTGCATATTACTCTTTTATTAGATAGGCTAGAAGCCTGGTGTATGGATGGGGGCCAGCTGGTTTGCCCTGAAGGGTGTCCTGGATCAGGGTAGGGGTTCCCTTGGGGCATGTGGCAGCCTGGGCGAGGGGCCTGTGGTGGTTTGCAGGCTGGCCATGCCCCCTGACAACCCTAGCAGAGGCCCTGGTATCTGGGATTTATTTATCTTCTATAATTTAAACTTTGTAGCCTTGAGCAGAGGCCAAGGTCGGGGGCAACTCAAGCCTCCTGCTCTCTTCAGCTCTGTAGTTGCCACCATTTTTGTTGGGATATATTTATCTTCTATAATTGAAATTTGTAGCCTTGAGTGGAGGCCTGGGCCGGCCAGGGTGTGCAGAAAGCTTGACTTCCTCCATTTCCAGGGAAACCCAAGCCTCCTGCTCGCTCCGTGGCCACAGCCATCTTGGTTGGGTTAATTTGCATACTCGCTCCTGATTGGCTGGTGGGCATGGCTTATGGGTGTGGTGGAGGTACTGTCAATTTGCATACTACTCTTTTATTAGATAGGATACTTCATATGTCTACATTTTTTTGCAATAGGAAAGATATTGTTTATTTTTGATCCAAAATTAAATTCTCCCATCAATAACTTTTTCATAGTTAATAATATAGAGGTTAAGACTGACATCATATCATTAGATAGATCATTTAACCCCTCTCTACCTCATTATTTTCTGCTATAAAATGCACTAATAATAATAATACCTACTAATAGGTTATTATGACTATTAAATGAATAGACATATGCCAAGGACCTACAATATTGCTTGGTGCATAAATGTTCAATTAATGTTAACTATTATTTTTGTGTAAGAAAATGCACATAAGAAATCACTTGGATTCAAATATTTCAAGAGCAAATATTGAAGTTAGAGTTAGTTATGGTATATTTTCACATCATTAAAATAATTATATAAATTCTTAACAGTTTTTTTTTAACTCAAAGTGTTTTTATCTAAAACATATACTTTCTTTCTATCGTATGGATAATACAATTTATAACAAATAGATAATGTTATATCATGGCTCTCTGGAGATAATATAGTTTCCCTCAGAGGCAGAATTGAAATTAGGATGTATCATTTCTGGGCTAAGATCATTAGGTATAACATTAAGCTTGAAAAATATCAGACAAAAATCAGTCACATGCATTATTAATTCCTCAACACACTAAGACTAAAATAAGTCTTCAGAGAGTAAGGCAAAAAAAGATAGGGAAGAAAACCTTTTTTCATAAGAAAGAAGTAAATTAAACAAGTTTTTCACATAAGCCTTTAAATCTTTCTTGAAAATAGATAAAGGGAAAAAAATACATCAACCCCAAAAACAGAGATTTGAAGGGAAGAGCAATTAGCCCAAGGCCATAAGAAGAAAAGCACTTTTTGTTTGTTTTCAAAGCAATCAAATCAGGTTCTGAAATAGCTTTTCAATTTTCTCCTTAGTGAAAACAAACATCACACAAATCTCTCTGTGAAGGGAATGCTGTGAAAAATAATTTCTCCAAGCAAATTTGCATGTGCCCACAAACCAAAAACATTTGAATGGACATTTAATTTATTTTAAATTATGTCAACTTTTACTTATTAATATACTTTGTAAGACTTTGTGGTTAAATAATTATTTATGCTGTTTTTAGATTTAAAAACTCAACCATTAGAGAAAGGATATTACCATGTTACATTAAAATACATGTGTGTACAAATACATAAAACATTTTTAAAAGATAAAAAACCCAATCAAAAAATCGGCAATGGACCTAAATAGATACTTTTTGAAAGAGGACATAAGGAAGGCCAAGAAACATATGAAAAACATGCTCAAAGTCACTAATCATCAGAGAGATGTAAATCAAAATGACAATGTGGTACCATCTCACACTTGTCAGAATGGCTATCATCAACAAATCAACAAATGACAAGTGCTGGCGAGGATGTGGAGAAAAAGGAACTCTTTTGCACTGCTGGTGGGAATGCAGACTGGTGCAGCCACTGTGGAGAACAGTATGGAGTTTCCTCAAAAAATTAAAAATGGAACTTTCATTTGACCCAGTGATCCCACTTCTAGGAGTATATCCCAAGAAACTAGAAACACCAATCAGAAAGGATATATGCACCCCTATGTTCATAGCAGCCAAATTCACCATTGCTAAGATTTGGAAACAGTCTAAGTGCCCATCAGCAGATGAGTGGATTAAAAAACTGTGGTACATCTACACAATGGAATACTACACTGTGCTAAAAAAGAAGTAATTACCATTTGCAACAGCATGGATGGAACTGGTGAGTATTATGCTAAGTGAAATAAGCCAGTCAGAGAAAGATAAATATCACATGATCTCACTCATTTATGAAATATAATGAACAATATAAACTGATGAACAAAAACAGATCCAGATACAGAGAAGCATCGATCAGACGGTCAAACCTCAGAGGGAAGGAAGGGGAGGGTGGGAGTAAGGGAGAGACATCAACCAAAGGACTTGTATGCATGCATATAAGCCTAACCAATGGACACAGACAGCAGGGGGGTGAGGGCATGAGTGGGGGGTTGGGGGGCAATCAGGGATAAGAACACATATGTAATACCTTAATCAATAAAAAAAAATGTAAAAAAATTTTAAGATTAAATAAGTTCATACCAACAAAGTAAAGTGATTACTCCATTTTTGTTAATTATGGCTGATATTTAAAACAGATCCTACTAATCTGATTATTTAAATTGCTATTTTTTAATATTTTATATATTAATGCTATAGTTGTTTCTTTCAGTATATCTTTTGTCATTTCCTTAGTTGTTGCCATAGTGATTACAGTTTACATCTTTAATTCAAAACAACTTAAATCACATTAATATGTAAATCACATTAATATGTACAGATGATGTGTTATAGAATTGTATACCTGAAGCCTATATAATTTTATTAAAAATAAAATGAACAAATCACATTAATATCAAGTTAATTTAAAAGGTATATAAAAATTTGCTCCATTATAGCTCCATTTTTTCTACATTTTGTACAATTATTTTCATGCATATTACATGTTTATGCACTTAGAAGCCCATTAACACCATTTAAAAATATTATTTTATGCAAATGTATTTTAAATCAGATAATAGAAGAATTATACACAAACCTACATTTATATTGTCTCTTATTTTCCTGTAGAGTTATCTTTACCACTTAAATATTTTGTGTGGATTAATATCCAGTTTCCTTTTATTAAAGCCTGAAGAACTCCCAGGGCATGTCTGTTACAAATAATTCTCAGTTTTTATCTTGGAATGTTTTAACTTCTCATTTAGTTTTTAAGAATAGTTTTTCAGAATATATAATTCTTGGGTTTACAATCTCCCTTCTCTCAACACTCTGAATATACTATCCCACTTTTCTCTAACCTCCATGTTTTCTGAGAAGTCATCTGTCAACATTATTGAGGATTGTTTGTATGTGAGGAGTCATGTTTTTTTTCTGGCTACTTTAAAAAATTATCTCTGTACTTGTCTTTGAAAGCTTTGACTATGATACATTTACACATTAATCTCTTTGAGTCTATCCTACTTGGAGTTCACTAGTCTTAGTTGTGATGATTGATGTTTGGAAAGTTTTCATCCAGTATTTCTTCAAATATTCCTTCTCTCCCTTTTTTCTTTAGAGATCTTTCATTATACATATGTTGGTATGCTTGATGCTGTTCCACACATCTTTGAGGTTCTGTTCACTTTTCTTCATTCTTTTCCCCCCAGTTCTTTAAAGTGGATAATCTCAATTGGCTTACTTTTCATTCACTGATGCTGCCTATTCAAATCTGCTTTTGTGACTCTATAATAATTTCTTTTTATTTCTGTTGTACTTTCAACTCCAGAATTTCTATTTGACTCTTGTTTATTATTTCTATCTTTTTATTGATACTTTTTATTTACTAAGAACTCTTTCTCATACTTTCCATTAGTTTTTCAGATTTAGTTCTCTTTAGTTCATTGACCAATTTAAAAATGCTGATTTAAAGTGTTTGGGGCAATATCTATTGACTGCTTTTATTCTCTGTTTGGTTCCTACTTTCCTGACTATTTGCACATATAAGTTTTAGTGGTTTTAAAAACTGGAAATTTTAAATAATATAATGCTCCAGAGAGAATCCAAGATGGCGGCGTAGGTAAACACCTAAACTGCTGCCTCCCACAACAATTTAAACTGCAACTAAAAGACAAAACGTCTATCACCCAGAACCACGGGAAAGCTGGCTGAGTGGAAGTTCTACAACTAGAAGGAAAGAGAAAAGAGCTTTGAGACGTGCACGAGCGCTGAAAAGCTGAGGTACGGAGGCTTGTGATCCGGGCTGGCTGTGGGCGACTGGGTGCGTTGCTTTTTTCAACCCGAACGGAGACAAGCCCCTGATTACTCTGAAATCCAGTCTCTGGGGAGACGCGGGGGACCCAAACTCCTACGGGGAGAAGCTGGACTGTCTGCCAGCGAGGGTGGCTTGCTTGCAGAGCTGCGCGCAGGAATAATTGTTTACTGCACTGGGGCACGGGACTCGCGGATGCCTTTGGGGACACAGAGCCAGCTAACTAGCAGCCATTGCTGTTTGCCACGCCCTAACCTATGGACACCCTGAGGCCCCGCCCTGCACAACCTACAAACCCACCCAAGCTCCAAGCAACCGAGTTAGCATAAGAAAAGCCTGCCCTATCGCAGCTTAACCTAGCAAACTTGCAGCCCGGGTCAGACAGTTCCAAAACCTCCAAACCCCAAGCAAAGAGGAGAAAACTGCAGCTCTCACTGTAGCTCCTGCTGAGTGGCCTCAGACAGTAGCTGACCTGCACCCCATTGGAGATCCAGAAGCCAGTGTACCTAGTGGTCAGTGTGAGACACCAGATTTCAACTCCTCACATCCATAAGTGACACATTCAAGAGGCAAACTCAGTGAGCACCGAAGCCCCACTGAAACAAGTCCTGCGTGTCTTCAGCACAGCAGTTCTTCCATTATAGACACAGGGAGTGCTCACAGCTAATTGGCCTGGAGGTCAATTCCTCCCAGTGTACCAACAGCAATTCAGGCTTAACTACACCAAGACTTTGCACTCAGCCCACAAAGGGGTGTAACAAGAGTGTCCACATCAGGTGATTGGGGAGGCTGAGCTACTGCCCCTATAGGTCACCTACCACACAAAGCCACTCCATCAACACAAGGAAGCAGCCAAAATGCAGAAACAAAGAAACATGTCACGAATGAAAGAAATGGAGGAAAGCAAACTACTGGATGACATAGAGTTCAGAACCACATGTATAAGGTTACTCAAGAATCTCCTAAAAACCGCTGAGAAACTTGATGACACTTCTGAGGAGCTTAGTAAGACCTTCAAGGACCTTAATGAGAATGCCAAAAAAATGGAAAAGGATCAGTCAGAAATGAAGCATACACTGTCTGAAATAAAAAATATACAGAAACTCAACTGTAGATCAACATACCCCAAGAATCAAACCAAAGATCTGAAATATGTGGAAACAAAAAACATCCAACCAGAAAAACAAAAAGAAAAAAGAATCCAAAAATATGAAGATAGTGTAAGGAGCCTCTGGGACAACTTCAAGCGAACCAACATCCGAATTTTTGGGGTGCCAGAAGAAGGGAGAGAGCAAAATATTGAAAACCTATTAGAAGAAATAATGACAGAAAACTTTCCCTACCTGGTGAAAGAAATAGACTTACAAGTTCAGGAAGCACACAGAACCCCATACAAGAGGAACCCAAAGAGGACCACACCAAGACACATCATAATTAAAATGCCAAGGGCAAAAGACAAAGAGAGAATATTAAAAGCAGCAAGACAAAAACAGTTAATTACCTACAAGGGAGTACCCATACGACTGTCAGCTGATTTCTCAACAGAAACTATGCAGGCCAGAAGGGAGTGACAAGAAATATTCAAAGTGATGAACAGCAAGAACCTACAACCAAGATTACTCTACCCAGCAAAGCTATCATTCAGAGTTGAAGGTCAGATAAAGAGCTTCACAGACAAGAAAAAGCTAAAGGAGTTCATTGCCACCAAACCAGGATTACATGAAATGCTGAAGGGTATTCTTTAAGAAGAGGAAGAAGAAGAAAAAAGTAAAGATAAAAATTATGAACAACAAAATGACATCAAATACATACCTACCAACAAGTGAATCTAAAAATCAAGTGAATAAAAAATCTGAAGAACAGAATGGACTGGTGAATATAATAGAATCAGGGACATAGAAAGGGAGTGGACTGACGATTCTCAGGGGAAGCAAGTGTGAGGGGTGCGGGAAGAGATTGGACAAAAATCTTACTCCTATGGATGAAGACAGTGGCGGGGGGTAAGGGCATGGGGTGGGGTGGGGAATCAGGTGGAGGGGAGCTATGGGAGGGAAAAAAAGTGGAACACCTGTAATAATCTGAACAATAAAGATTTATAAGAAAAAAAAAAAGAAAACAATTTGTGAAGGTCAAAAAAAAATAATATAATGCTCCAACTCTAAAAATTAGATTGTTCCCCCTTCTCCAGGGTTTGTTATTTTTTTCTGTTTGTTTAGTTTCTTTTTTGGACGTATTCTGTGGAATATGCATTTTTGTCATAAGTGCTGCTAGTCAACTAATGATTGAACACAGATTTCCTTCAGTCTTTTTTTATTTTTATTCCTCATATGAGGATGTCTATTGATATTTTGAGAGAGAGAGAGAGAGGAGAAACATCAATGTTAAGGAGAAATATTGATCAATTGCCTCCTATACACACCTCACTGGGTATGGAATCTAGGTATGTGCTTTTACCAGAATCAAACCCATGACCTGTTGGTGTAAGGGACTATGCTCCAACCAGCTGAGCTATCTGGACAAGACTCCCTCAGGTCTTTTGACCAGTGAAATTCCCAGACATTGTTGACGGGTGCTTTTTATTAGTGTTACCATGGGCAGCCATAAGTCAGAGTGCAAGCCTGGATGAACACTTCAGAGGGGTTGGCTGTGTGAGGAATGCACTGAGGACATGGGTGCTCTGGATTTCAACTGGCTCCCCTAGAGGTGCAGCACATGTTCTGAGATAGCTGAGGGCTTCAGCATTTACAAGCTTCCTGATGGTGGCTCCTGCAGTCCCTCTCCCCACTACCATAGACAGTCAGGGAGCACCTGGAAATCTCTCCCATTTGACCAAGATGGCACAGGGGAGGTTTTTACACTGAGCACCCTGAAAGCTAGAAAGTTGAAAGATAGGGCAGGAGCATGCCATAAGCTAGAAAGTTGAATGGACAGAACCCGAATGTACAAAAAGCTGGCAAGTTAATTGTATAGAAGGGAAAAAAAAAGTCTTCCCTTCACTATCCCTGTAAGAACTACGGGCTTGATAAGGAAGGGAAGATCGTCTTTGACTGGGGAGAGCACCATTCTCCCAGGTGACAGCGCCGGAATAAAACCTCTTTCCTTTTGCACCAGAACCTGTCTCACAAGTTTGGCTTTGTTGCCACACACAGCAGCGGAAACTGTGTTTTTTTGTTACATTGGGCCATATCCTAAAGGCCCTGGCAAGTAGTTGATAAGTCTGCCTTAATATTCACTTTTGGTTGTCCTAAGCCTGAAGGTCAATTTGGGGTCAGAGATTAGGACCTTCTCAGGTCTTTCCTTAGCATGTGCATAACCCTGCACATGGATGTTCCTTTCTAGATTGCCAGGGATATGTTGGAATTTTTAAAGTCCCCTGGGAACATGTCATTCCCCAGTTTTTTCTTTCAGTCCCTCATTAGCCCCAAATGATAAACGCCCAGGCAGCTATGATGATGGAAAATTACTGGTAATTACTTTTAACAAATGTCCTGAGGAAAGCTGTTTTCAAAAGAGCAGGCCCTGAATCAGCCATCTCTTGAAAATGGAGCATTTTAGTAGCTTCCAGACAGGTCAAATAGTGACAATTCTTAGGGTCCAGGGTTAGGAACTCCAGTTGCATTTAGTCTTCTACAGCAGCTTCCAAGTAGCTGATTTCTATATCATTTGTAGCTGCCAGGCTGTTAGTTTTTAAGGCTACCACCAGAGAACTGGGGAGGCAGAGAATAACATATAAGCTTGTTGCTTTTATCGAGACTTGGCCATTTTTCTTGAATATGCACACTTTAAATCATTGCAGATCTTTAGTTGATTTCAAAATTTCTTTTTTTTTCTTTTTTTTTATTGTTTGAAGTATTACAAATAGTAGTACATATGTCTCCTTTTTTTTCCCCCATTGACCTCCCCCTGTCCTCCCCTACCCCCCAGTACATGCCTTCACCTGCCTGCCCCTCCGCCCGCAATGTCTTGTATCCATTGGTTATGCTTATATGCATGCGTACAAGTCCTTCGGTTGATTTCTTACAGCCCCCCTCGCCCAACCTCCCCTGCCGTCCTGATGCAGTTTGACAGTCTGTTCAATGCTTCTTTGCCTCTGTATCTATTTTGCCCCCATTTCTTTCCTTTAAAAAATTTTGCCTTTGCAGACTAGAAATAAACATATAATAACAAAACAAAACAAAACAAAAAAATGTTTGAGTTCCAATTTCAATGTCCAACCCTTCTGAGTTCCCGTTTCAATGTCTAACAGTTCCTTATGTGTACATGTCAGCAATGATATCTGGATGGTGGGCACATGGTGGCAGTGCAGGTCCGACCCTCTCTGGGTTGGTCCTAGGTAACCTGCAGCGGTGCACACCTGCTGACTCAGAAGGGTGGCAAGGCGTTGGCAGCATCTTCCATCTCTGGACTGTTTTTCCTCTTGTCTTCATGGTTGGAGCAGACCTGTCAATTCCTCTGTTGTAGGAATCCACATGGTCTTGGAGTTGTTTTCTGAAAATATACAAACATATTCTAGACCAAAAGTTAATAAAGGAATCTTTTCTATATAATTGATTTGGGATCCTTTTTATTTTTGTCCAAATGATTTTCCTTTGTCTTATTTAGACACACCATGTGTGTTTTTCATGGGTGTCTTGCTGTTAGCATTACAAATGAAAATTAATTTTGTAAAGTAAAAATTTTCTAGATGTAATTTACTTATAGGATATTTTTCCTTACATGATATTACCCTACTATCCCCCCCCTTTTTTTTTATTAATGGAGGCTTTTGTAAATTTTATAATGCAATCTTGATAACTTTAAATTTTAATTTTTTTGCCCCAAAATATGACTGCTTTAGGTTCATTGCATGTTCAGGAATTTTACCATGAGATGAACTACCAATAGAAATTTTAGTTATTACTTTAAGAACAGCTTTTTGTCCAGTACAATTAAATTTACTTGAATATTCACTTATTTCAATTAGCCTATTTAAATTAGTCTGAAAACTTGATTACTATTTTACTGTCAAATTTAATACTCTACCAACAATCTTAGTTTACCCTGTAAATATTAGTGGAAGGGATTATTTGCATTCTTGAGTAGGCCCTGAGCATTCCTGGTGCTAGGCTGGATTTAGATATAGGGCAGCTGCTGTCGGCCAAGTCTCTGTCTGTTACCTGGGTCCCGATCTGAGCTGGGCCAAGTCTCTGTCTATCACCTGTATCCCAATCTGACCTGGGCGTGGGAAGGAAAGCAGCCATGGGGGGCAGGAGACCTTCCTCAGAAGGGTGAGGGTTCAGGCCCCTTCAGGGTTGGGATTTCAAAATTTCTAAAAAGGTTGATTTCAATTTTTTTTTTTTAATTTTGAAAGTGTTTCCAGTTGTTATGCCTTTTATGTAGGAGTATACTTTTGGAGTCATTATTCTGCCATTCCAGAATTGGCCCTCTCAGGAAACAGAATTGTATACTAGATTTCTTGAATCTAAATCCATGCACTGTTTGAAAATTACATATTGCATTATATGATATTTATCTGGATAACTTGCTATCTCAAAAAAATGTCATGGCAACTGCCTGCTTACCTAAATATAATCTCTGAAAAATCACCTTTTCCTAGATTACACATTGTGTTGACTACACTATAGCAACCATTTTGGTTCAAAGACATGAAAATGACAATAAAACTTGAGCTTTGCTTTTTGTTGCATTTAAATCACATTACAAAGATCCATAATTTTGCATACTCCGTGTTTTCCTTTAGTGTGGTCTCCTAGACAGTTCTCTATGAGTTGTTGGAAATGAAATACTGGAGGATGGGCCACAGAATATTCAGTATGTTATGCCTGCGCAGGCCAGAAGGGGACTGCAGTCATCTCACTGATGTGTGGCCCTGAAGAAGTGTTCAGGAAAAAAATCTTCCTAGTGGGTAGAATAGCCAATAGTACATCATATTGTCTTCTTTGCTTAAAGCAGAAATAGCCTGACCTTAGCACTTACATTGTTTTAGAAGGAGGATTAGAAAATATAGGACTTAGAAGGAACATTAATGAGAACAAACAACATCAAAACAGAATCATAGATATACAGGTCAGACTGACAGCAGTCAAAGGGGGACTAGGTGAAAAAGGTGAGGGGATTAAGAGTTAAAACAAACAAACATGCATAGACATGGACAATAGTATGGTGTTTGCCAGAGGAAAAGGGGGTAGGGGGAAGTGGTAAAAGAAACTTTACTTTGGATAGTGAGTGCATAGTGGAGTATGCAGATGATGTATTATAGAGTTGTACACTTGAAAGCTATATGGTTTTATTAACTAATGTCACCCTTATAAAGTCAATTAAAAATAATATAAGTAACAAGATTAAAGAATCTAGTGGTGAATATATGGGTTTTCACTGCAATTTTTCAACTTTTCTCTATGCTTAAAATTTGACTAATAAAGTACTTGGTGGAAATAATTGTTGACAGAGGGAAAAAAAGATTTATGAAAGATATATGTAGATTGACCACGTACAGTGAGCTTACTCCCAGAATTTGATAATGTTTATATGCAATATTAATATTCACACCCAAGGTCCCCAAAATAAATAAGGTAAAGAAAATTGCTCATTCGGTGCTTTGTTGGTAGGATAATAAAAAAACACCATCTTAACGATAGATGCTATTGATGAACTCAGTAATAATATTTCACCTCATCAAGGCTAACTTGGTTACTGCCCCCACTCAGTGCTTAACTTTCTAGGAATTCTCAGCCCCAATATGGGATATTACCTCTAAGAGATCTGCACTGCAAGCTATCTGAGGAAATTTGATTACTCACTCCTTTAAACTGGCCTTTTGCACTCACATGTAAATAGACATATTCTGGATTTGGCTTTATTTTCTCTTCATTATGCCTCTGCTAGAATCATCCTCTGTGGAATTTCTGTCTTATAAAACATCATGTTATGTCACAAACTATTGCTTTCTAAAATTATTTCATTTTAGTGAAAAAAGTAAGTTAATTGATAAGTGTTCAGAGAATTCACTGACATTATAAGGTTCCCCATCAGCCAGAAGCTGCTGGAGATAAAGAAAATTGGTATGTCGATTTGAAGACTTGTTATAGCAATTGTTAAGAGACAGCACCTTGTCAATGGTGAGTTGCACTCCAGTAGTGTGTGGTATATGCTCCAAGCCAGTGCACAATATAAAATACTAGAGGCCCAGTGCATGAAATTCATGCACGGGGGGGTGTATGTCCCTCAGCCCAGCCTGCATCCTTTCCAATATGGGACCCCTTGAGGGATGTCTGACTGCCCTGTGGGATCAGGCCTAAATGGGCAGTCGGACATCCCTCTCACAATCCAGGACTGCTGGCTCCCAACTGCTCACCTGCCTACCTAATTGCCCTAACTGCTTCTGCCTGCCAGCCTGATCACCCCCTAACCATTCCCTTGCCAGCCTGATTAATGCCTAACTGCTCCCCTGATGGCCCAATTGCCCCTAACTGCCTTCCCCTGCTGGCCTGGTCACCCCTAACTGTTCTCCCTTGCCAGCCTGGTTGCCACTAACTACCCTCCCCACCAGCCTGGTCAACCCCAACTGCCCTCCCTACAGGCTTGGTCTCCCCTAACTGCCCTCCCTTGCCAGCCTGGTCACCACTAACTGCCCTTCCTTGTTGGCCCAATTGCCCCTAACTGCCCTCCCCTGCCAGCCTGGTTGGCCCCTACTGTCCTCCCCTGCAGGCCTGGGTCTCGCCCAACTGTCCTTTCCTGCAGGCCTGGTTGCCCCCAACTGCCCTCCCCTGCAGGCTTGGTGCCCCCGAACTGCCCTCCCCTGCAGGCCTGGTCCCCTTCAACTACCCTCCCTTGCTGGCCTGGTCACCCCTAACTTCCCTCCCTTTCCAGTCTGGTCACCCTTAACTGCCCTCTCCTGCTGGCCTGGTCCCACCCCAACTGCCCTCCCCTTCAGGCTTGGTCCTTCCCAACTGCCCTCCCCTGCAGGCTTGATTGCCCACAACTGCCCTCCCTTGCAGGCCTGGTCCCTCCCAACTGCCCTCCCCTGCTGGCCATCTTGTGGTGGCCATCTTGTGTCCACATGGGCACAGCCATCTTTGACCACATAAGGGCAGTCATCTTGTGTGTTGGGGTGATGGTCAATTTGCATATCACTCTTTTATTAGATAGGATAGAGGCCTGGTATGTGTGTGTATGGGGGGGGGGGGTGGCTGGTTGGTTTGCCCTGAAGAGTGTCCTGGATCAGGGTAGGGGTTCCCTTGGAGCATGGGGCAGCCTGGGCAAGGGGCCTGTAGTGCTTTGCAGGCCAGCCACGCCTCCCGGCAACCCAAGCAGAGGCCCTGGACTCTGGGACTTATTTATCTTCTACAATTGAAACTTTGTAGCCTTGAGCAGAGGCCAGGGCTGGTCAGGGTGGCAGGAAGCTTGGCTTCCTCCATCGCCAGGGGCAACCCAAGCCTCTTGCTCTCTCCAGCTCCATGAATGCCACCATTTTTGTTGGGATTTATTTATCTTTTATAATTGAAACTTTATAGCCTTGAGCGGAGGCCAGGGCCGGCCAGGGCCAGCCAGGAAGCTTGGCTTTCTCCATTGCCAGGGAAACCCAATCCTCCTGCTTGCTTTGTGGCCGCAGCCATCTTAGTTGGGTTAATTTGCATACTCGTTCCTGATTGGCTTGTGGGCGTGGCTTGTGGGCATAGCAGAGGTACGGTCAATTTGCATGTTTCTCTGTTATTAGTGTGGGTATGCCCAAGAGAAAATGCTTTTACAAGGCTTGTATATCCCTGAGTGAACAGGCACAACAGGGATTTTAGTTGATGACTGGGGTTATGATTTTTCCCTCAAAGGGAGATGCCATGGTGGTATGAAATTGGGGCAAAGAAGAGTGAACAGATCTAGAGCATCTGTGAAGTTCCAAGTTTACATTATCATCAGTGGTCAATATTAGAGGAAGAATGTAGATATACTACCAAGGATTCTGATTCCTTTTGAATAATGGTTTGAATCATCTGACCTCCATCCCAAATACTAAAAGACTGTGAGAACTGAAGTAGTAGATGAAGGCAAGGAATTTTGAAGAGCTGGTAAAGTAACATTTATAAACACAAATCATGGGCTTATAGTCAGTTGTAGAAGCACTGACATCACTAGTTTTATATACTTGATTCCTTGTACACGTTTTTCTATTTTAACTAATTTCCTCTTTTTCATTGTCCCCCTTCTCCAGCATTCTATCAATAGAGTTTTTTTTAATAATATATATAGTATGGAATTCTACATAAAATGCAGCATACCACTCTTTTTACTAAGTTGGGATATTTGGTTTGTGTCTATTTTTGAAGGAACAAAAGATTTATATTTTAAAACTAGAGGCCGGGTGCACCAATTCCTTCATGGGTGGGGTCCCTCAAAGGTTGCCTGCAGGGATTGGGCCCCAGTTCGCACCCCCAGCCTCACTCCCCCACAGCCCCACAGCCCCACCTAGCACCCCACCTCGTCCTGGCACCGCTCTCTCACCAGCTCCACCATCCTGCCTATGGGGCAATTGGTCAGGGCCGGGCCCCTGTCTGGCTTTCTCAGAGCCATCTGCAGGGTGATTGGTGGGGCAATCAGGTCCCTGCTTGTACCAGCCTTGGCCTGGCACCACCCACTAACCTGCTCCACCATCCTTCCATGGACCCATCAGGGTTGGGGCCCATCAGGACTGGCAGACCCTCCACTGCTGCCCTCTGCCAGTGCTGCATAATCGACAGCCACCATGTTCCGCACCGCCCCCTCGTGGTCAGCACACATCATAGTAAGTGGTCGAACTCCCAGTTGAACTCCCGGTCAGACAATTTACATATTAGGCTTTTATTATATAGGACTTGCAAACTAACTGTCAGTGAAGTAATAATTGTGTAACTACTATAGTTTTATTATAGAAAAAATATGGTATGCCTAAGATAAAAATAATTAGACTGTTTTTTTGAATTTTTGCAACTATCATAATTTGGTGTGTGAGTGTATGTGTGTGTGTGTGAGAGAAGGAGAGAGAGAGAGAGAGAGGAAACAGATGGGGAATTATTGCATACCTGCAATATTAGTCATTTAAAAGTTCATATGCTGTACTTAAATATAAGAATTCATCCGTTTATCATAATTAGTGTTATAAAGTTCCAGTGTTTTGTTTTGTTTTTTTCAGAATTAAAGTTCAATATACTGACAGTCATTGCTAGTCCCCTGGTCTATAGAAAAGCAATTTGTTTGAATTTAGTACATTATGGAGAGCAGAATTTTTCATCTGTTCCATATGAACACAAGTTAATATTATCAGCAAAACATAGGTTTACATATATGGAAAAATTTCTAATTTAGCCTACTGCCATAAATGCACCATATCTTATTTAGCTCTATCCCCTTTTCCTCAATCTCCTTTTGATACTAACTTTTCATATATTTACTGATTATTAAAACTTCTACCAAGGTATTTGCATAAAAATATATGGGAGAAATTGGCTTTCTTTTAAATAATAGGTCAGGAGAAAATTTGAATTTTGAAGTTTATATGTTACTGCTATTTATTTTATCTGTGAGTTGTAGATTTGGATATATTAATATGTACTTAAGAGAGCTCTCTTAAAGCAATATTTATAAATCTAATAAATTTTGAAATTTAAATATTTTGTGGATCATTATAAACTAGACAATTAGTTCGCTCCTTCTTTACACTAAATCAAAATTCATAGAGGTGCCATTAATAAAAAAGGGGGGGATAGTAGGGTAATATCATGTAAGGAAAATATCCTATAAGTAAATTACATCTAGAAAATTTTTACTTTAAAAAATTAATTTTCATTTGTAATGCTAACAGCAAGACACCCATGAAAAACACACATGGTGTCTAAATAAGACAAAGGAAAATCGTTTGAGCAAAAATAAAAAGGATCCCAAATCAATTATATAGAAAAGATTCCTTTATTAACTTTTGGTTGAGAATATGTTTGTATATTTTCAGAAAGCAACTCCAAGACCATGTGGATTCCTGCAACAGAGCGGAATTGACAGGTGTGCTCCAACCAGGAAGACAAGAGGAAAAAACAGTCCAGAGATGGAAGACGCTGACAACGCCTTGCCACGTGAGCAGTCAGCAGCTGTGCACCACGGCAGGTTGCCTAGGACCAAACCAGAGAGGGTTGGACCTGCATTGCCACCATGTGCCCACCATCCAGATATCATTGCTGACATGTACACATAAGGAACTGTTAGACATTGAAACGGGGACTCAGAACTGTTGGACATTGAAATTGGGACCAAACATTTTTTTTTTGCTATTATATGTTTACTTCTAGTCTGCAGAGGCAAAATTTTTTAAAGGAAAGAAATGGGGGCAAAATAGATACAGAGGCAAAGAAGCATTGAACAGACTGTCAAACTACATCAGGAAGGCAGGGGAGGTTGGGCGAGGGGGGCTATAAGAGATCAACAGAAAGATTTGTACGCATGCATATAAGCATAACCAATGGATACAAAACACTGGGAGCAGGGAGAGCGGGCAGGTGAAGGCATGTACTGGGGGGTAGGGGAGGCCAGGGGGAGGTCAATGGGGGGGGGGGGGGAAAGAAGACATATGTACTACTATTTGTAATACATCAAACAATAACAAAAAGAAAATCCATAGAGGTGGAGATTGGGCATCTATTTTGTCCCCCCCTCCAAATTCCTAATCAAATATTTTAAGTAATATATAAATACAATTAATCCTAATCAAATATTTTATTTAATATATAAATACAATTGGCACAAATTCATTTAGGTTAAAAACTTATCTTTTTCATACAGTGCAAAATATAATTTGAGTTTAGGTATGAAATCTGTTTACCTTCGCATATGTACTTATATAATAAGGAATGCATTCAGAAATTTAATTTAGCATGTTAAGAAGGAAAAGAGAAATAAAATCTAGAGGAAATGTGTTATTTAGCAGGGCAAAATGGGGTAGGGTACTGAATTAGGAAACCCTGGTCTAAATGACAGATGTGGGTTTCTGTTGCTGATACCATCAACTAATAACATGGTTGATCAAGTATTATTAAGCAGAAAAATTTATTCTCAGGTTGAAGTGGGTAAGTTGACATAATGACTAGATCCTACAGGGACTTAAATAGTAATTGAATGGTGTAAAAACTCATGTGTTTGCATTCACTTGTGATGCACACACTTTCAAGTGACACATACACAATAATAAATTATCACTTAGAACCTGCAAGGAAAGATGTCAACTTCATGCATTGAAAATAAGGAAGTTGTACAGCTTTTTGGCAACTTTATTTTATCAAGTAAAATAATTACTTTCTTTTCTTCCTTGGGAAATTAATGCCTCGTCTAGAATATACTTACCTTGAGAGAGTTTATGATAAATACCCAGTGTATTTCTGTGTTGGAAGAACATGTGAAGGTGCTCATATGTTCTAAGATGCTGATGTCCTTAGCTAGCACCAGTTTGTGACAATTTGAGAAGTTTCTGAAAAATCGACTTCCTTCTTTCATGAATTTTATGGTTTGATTCCACTTAGTTTTTGTTACTCACAAAAATAAGTACTTTAGATCCCAATGGTCAAAGCAACAAGCATTTTCTTGCACTTTTCTAAAATGATAATATTATGAATATACACTGTTAACAACAACCTAAATTTTTCTGGTCAGCAGTCATGATTTTTTCAGGTGTGTTTTTTTATCTGCCATTGTTGTAAAATCTTTCAAATATTTAGATTTTCTATAATCTGAAGCACATCCTGATAAAGATCAGAAGTTGAATCCTTTTAGTTGTAGTAGAAACTAGAAACATTTATTTGGAAAACAAATAATTATTGGTATGTGTCAGAGATGTGGCTGAACTGTGGACTCCTATGAGCTAGTCTCAAAGGTACAGGAGGAATGTCCAGGAAACCAGGAAGGTGCTTTGAGGCTGAAAGGCATGAAATAGTCTTGGACTAAGCTTCTCCCTCATTATTTCTCAGATGAATTTTAACTTTATTTAAAAACTCAAATGAGATATGAATGTGACTAAAAAAATTATACATTTGTTGGGATAAAGCAGTGGAGAGTAGAGGGACTTTTTTTTTTAGACTGAAGCCAAATACTATATTGTAATACAGCACTTATGTGACTCCTCTTCATTTTAGTTGTTTCCCTTGGAAAAGAATACTTTCTGTCTATAAGTGATCAACTAGTTTCTAAGCATAACATTTATTTTAACAAAGAATTATATTATTTTATAGAGGTAATTTTATCTGAAGTCTGTAGACTAACACTAAATAGTCAATGTAATAGTATTTAATAAACAAATATTTTAATGGCCATAGAAATTCTGACATATCTATTAGAGAGATTTCCTGAATGCCATGTTTATTTCTTAAACATCTGATATCTTACTAGAAAAAAATATGTAATTAAAGCTATTTTTTTAAAACCAAGTATAAAGTGTACTACTACAAAAAGATCAACTCAAGATTAATCTTTCTCCTTAAATGAACAAAAATTTGTTACAAATATTGTTACATTTATTTCATTGTGATAAAGAAACATGGTAATAATTACAATAGAAAAGTTAAGAGTTACTCAGAATTTCATCATTTTAATGTAACTCAGGATTATATTCTGATCTATGTTTATAGTGTAATTCACATCCTGAAGACATGTATATTTAATGCCAAAACCTCCATATAAATAACAATTATCAGTAGAAGGGACTATGGAAATGCTCACATTTAGCTTGTTTGTTATAGGGTGAATTTTATGTCAATAATTGTTTAAAGATTTCTTTTCAATTTTTGGTGAAAAGATGCAACGGCAACATTAGAGAATTCTGAGTACTCTGCCCAAGCGCCTCGCAAGTATCACATTTTGTTTCTAAAATCCAGTTTGAATTCTGTATTGACACTGACAGGCAGCTTTAATGAAAATCATATCCCAGGCAGCTGCAACCTCCACTTCACTTTTAGTCACAGCAGCTCTCTTGATTAGCCCCTGCAGGAGCTGCCACAAGACTAAGCCTAAATCTGCTCTCCAGCATCACAGACATGTGTAACACAAGGCCACTAGTTATCAAAATTCATGAACGCCACGTGATCACCTTTCTTTTTAGCTTAATCACTTTCTGTGCTCAGAATAGCCATAGATGTTCACATAACATGCATTGTCTAAGAAGTTCAAGGATAAGGCTAATAATTTGTAATTATTATAGGCAGTGTAGAAAAGCATGGAGAGTTAAAATAACAGAAGAAACCATAGCCACATAAGGTTTTTATTCTAATCTTTTGTATTTAATCGCATGCACTTACACTTTTGGTTTCCTGAAGGTTTTTCTGTATAACTCAACAGGTGCTAGATCTGCAGTTCTTTCCAATTCTTATATAAAAGGGCACAGCATGGTGGTGAGGTTTTATTTAGAATAAATTTTATCATCAACACATCTAAATGAGCAGTCCTTATGCTGGCACTATTTCATGAGCATGCAAGGTTTTATTATGATACAGTTGTAAGTTGGCACTTTTGTTCCTTTTTATTTAACTTGCTATAAAGCCTTAGATTCTGATTAGTTATTCTTGACTTAAGGAAAATAATTCCTTCATGGGTGTGTGAGCATGAATATGTGTACATGTGTGTATGCTTTGTGTGCACTCAGACCATGAGTAGTCTTCAATGGCCCTAATAAGTGGGTGGACAAAGGCATACCAAAAAGTGGCAAACATGCAAGGCTCTACATGGGGAGCACACGTTTAAGAGACCTAAGAAAAATGACATTATGGCTTGGGATGTGTGAGGAAGATATATTGAAGAGATAAGATTTGTATATTGAAATAAAAATGAAAGTTGAAAGGCAAAGATGAGCACAAAAAACAAAGAAACTGTGGTAGGAATTTATGTGGCATCACCACATGCCAGTGAATGGCTTTCTATAAGTTAGATATAATTGGAGGTCTTAAAAAGCTCTAGGTCAACTTGAGATACAGCATAGATGATTGATTTAAGAGAAAATTCTAGATTCTGGGTTCCCCGGGGTTTGGAATGGGTAGAAATAAAATAATAATAGAAGCTGATGTTTATTAAATGACATTACTGGGCTGGGTAATGTTTTAAGAGAAAGCAGCAAGGAAAATAAATTTTAAAGTGATTTGTGTTCATGAAAAATGAGGGGAAGTTGAGTATTAACCAAAGAGGACAGTGGGTAAAGCCATGCTTAGGCTAGACATGTGAGAAAGAAGGGGACTGAAGGAAGGGGGTTTCAAAAGAATGGAAAAATAAAAAGAAAGAGAGAAGGAAGATGGGTGTGGTTCCTGGGTCCTTCCAGCAAAATTGAGGCTGAAATTCACAGCAATGGTACACATTGCTTCGTGGGGTAACTCTCAGAATTTGAGCAGGGGAGGTAGAGTCCCCCAATCTAGATAGTCATCACAGGCAGAGTTAGTCATTATCTATGTAGTATATAAAAGTCTAATATGCACAGTGTCCTCTCAGGAGTTTGACCGGAAGACCAGGAGTTCAATTGACTGCTATGACTTGTTCTGACCACCAGGTGGTGGGCGCTGAACAAAGGAAGGCCCCAATCAACAGCTGGGGCCAGAAGGCCCCAATTGGCTTTGATTGCTGGCCAGGCCTAGGGATCCTACCCATGCACGAATTTCATGCACTGGGCCTCTAGTATAAAATAGCATTGTTGTATATAGTAACAATGTAGGGTTCAAATAGGACAATGTGGTTGGTGGAGAATGGGGTGTGCATTGGGAAAAAAAGAAGTATTTCAGGATTCAAACCATCTCAGTAGGTGAGTAGGGCACAGGAAAGGTTCCCTCCTGCCATCTGACCTGATTTAAACAGTTTTTCTCTCACTCCAGTGAGGCTGAGCTGTTTGGGAGGTGTGTGGGCTCTGGAGTGTGCCGACAGAGGAGCACTCACAAACCAGGTAGATACTCAAACATGAGAGGAGCATTGCGAATCTGGGACAAGCTCTAAGAGGGTGAGATAGATCAGCAATGTGAAACTATGCTTAGAATTATGGGAGATGAGGAAAAACACTATTTAGAGTCTAGGAATTGATAATACTTAATACATAGTTTTAGCACTATTAAAAGATGAAAGACAAGGATGAAATGTTTAAAGAGCAAATGAATTCAAGAAGTGTAAATCCCCCAATGTAAAACCTGTTATTAAAATTAAGAAAAAACAACAACAACAATACTAGTGTGTCTTTCAGGAAAAACAGAGTAAAAATACAATGTCAGTCGAAGAAGAGGGCTATATGTTAATACAGTAATTCTTAAAATCAGATGAGTACAAAGGGTAGGAAAACAAATAGCCCAGCTTGACAGGTGCTTTAGGAAAGCACTAATAAGCAATGGCAAGGATTCTGAATAAACAAGAGGAAGGTTAAATAAAAGTTTCACAAGCAATTTACTGATCATCTAGTAGTATCAAAACCTGTCTAGATATGGAGATATAAAATGCTAGTCAAAGTGCTTATAGATACAGAGGCTTAAGGAACACTAATAGAGTATGGTGTGATGGAGGCACAGAGTGAAGTGAGGGTACAATAGGAGGACATCTAACCCTACCTGCACTTGCGGAAGGAGGTCATGGCTAATTTCTGGAGGTATGGAGTTAAAATCTTCAGAGAATTTCTCCCAAGTTCAGGGATATGGCTAGTCAGCATATAATATCTATATTGTACATAAAATCTCAATGTTATATTATAATGTTATGTATGGAATCTAGGTCCCCTTAAAAAATTGCCAGTGTTCCAAGGTTACCAAAAGGACTATCTATCTGAGCAGTGGTGGAACATCTACTGTCGCTTTTGTCCTGAAAGGTAAACCTTTACTTGGAGCTCTCTCACTGATTATAGTTTTTTTTTTTCTACTACATTAACCTTAGAGCTAATGGTACTCCCTTTAATACCTCACTCTGAACTTATATGACCCTTCTATTCTATGCCTATAGTACACCATAGACTAAGCTAAAATCTGTATAGAGGAATTTACTAAGGTATTAGTTGAGAATAAAAGGGAAACAAACTGAAAGTAGCAGTCAACTAGGATAGTTGGTTTTACTTATTTTTTATTAATTTTGGGGGATGAATGGTTAATAAAACCACACAAGTTTCAAATGTACAACTCAGTAAAACATTATCTGCATACTGCATCATGTGCTCATCATCCAAAGCAAGGTCTATTTCCATCTCCATTTCCCCCTTTGTCCACTCCTACCTCCTCCATCCCCTCCCTTTTTCCTCTGCCTGTCACCATACTGTTGTCTGTGTCTCTCTCTCTCTCTCGCGCACACACACACACACACACACACACACACACACACACACAAATACATATCTTAATCCCTTCACCCTGAACCCCACTATCCTCTGACTGCTGTCAATATGTCCTATACTAGTATATTCATACTTCTGTTTCTATTTTGCTTGTTAAATTATTTTCTTCATTATATTCCACACATAAATGAGATCATATGGTATTTGCCTTTCTCTAGCTGGCTTATTTCATTTAACATAATACTCTTCAGATACATCCATGCTGCCACAAAAGGTAAGATTTCTGTTTTACAGATGAGTAGTATTTTATTGTGCGAAATGTACCACAGATTTTTTTATACACTCATCTATTGATGGGCACTTGAGCTGGTTCCAGACTTAGCTATTGGAAACAATGCTGCAGTGAACATAAGGGTGCATATATTCTTTTGAATTAGTGTTTCTGGTTTCTCCTGATATATTCCCAGAAGTGGGGTCACTGGGTCAAAAGATAGTTCCTTTTTTAACTCTTTGAGAAAACTACATACTATTTTCCATAGTGCTTGTACCAGTCTGCATTCCCACCAACAGTGTACAAAGATTCCCTTTTCTCCACATACTGGCCAGCACTTGTTGTTTGTTGATTTGTTGGTGACAGCCATTCTGGTAGATCTGAGATGATATTTAATTATAGTTTTGTTTGCATATCTCACGATTAGTGACATTGAACATCTTTTTATATGCCTTTTGGACATGTTAATATCCTCTTTGAAGAAGTATCTATTCAGATCTTTTACCCATTTTTTAATTTGATTATTTGCCTTCTTCTTGGTGATTAGTTATATAAATTCTTTATATATTTTGGAAATGAACCCCTTATTCATTGGTGAATATGTTCTTCTATTCTGTGGGTTGCCTTTTTATTTTGTTAATGGTTTCTTTTGCTGTGCAAAAGCTTTATGGTTTGATATAGTCCCAGATATATTAACAAAAATATTGCTATAAGAGATGTCTGATATTTTACTGCCTATATTTTCTTCTATGATTCTTCTGGATTTGTAACTTACATTTAAGTCTTTTATCCATTTTGAGTTTATTCTTATTTATGGTATAAGTTGGTGTTCTGGTTTTATTTTTTGGGTGTACCTGTTCAATTTTTCTAATACCATCTGTTGAAGAAACTGCCTTTACTCCATTGTATATTCTCACCTCTTTGTCACTATTAATTGACCATAAAGGCATGAGTTTATTTCTGGTATCTCTGTTCTGTTCCATTGATCTATATGCCTGTTCTTATCTCAGCATCAGGCTGTTTTGATTGCAATGGCCTTGAAATATAGTTTGATATCAGGTAGTGTGATGCCTACAACTTTGTTCTTCTTTATCAAGATTGCTGAGTTTATTCAGTGTCTCTTGTGGTTCCATATAAATTTTTGGAATATTTATTCTAGATCTGTGAAATATGACATTGATATTTTAATAGGAATTGCATTGAGTCTGTAGAGTGCGTTGGGTAGTCTGAACATTTTAATGATGTTAATTCTTCTGATCCATGAACATGGTATATACTTCTACTTATTTGTATTCTATACATTTCTGAGTATAGGTATTTTACCTCTTTGGTTAAATTTATTCCCAGGTACCTTATTTATTTATTTATTTATTTATTTATTTATTTATTTATTTATTTTGCTGCAATGGTACATGGGGCTGTTTTCTTAATTTCTCTTTCTAAAAGCTTATTATTGGTGTATGAAAATGCCACAAATGTCTGAATATTAATTTTGTATATTGTTACTTTACAGAATTAATTCATTAGTTCCAATAGTTTTTTTTGTGGAGTATTTAGGGTTTTCTATGTATAGTGTCATGTCATTTGTGAATAATGACAGTTTTACTTCCTCTTTTCCAATTCACTTGCCCTTTATATCTTTTTGTCTTATTGCTGTGGCTGGAACTTCCAGTGTAATGTTGAATATGAGTGGTGAAAGTGGTTATCCCTATGTTTTTCCTAATCTTAAGGGAAACACTTAGTTTTTGCCCATTGAGTATGATTTTGACTGTGGGTTTGTCATATATGGCTTATAGTATTTTATGTTGATGTATGATCCCTCTATTCCTACTTTGCTGAAGGTTTTTATAATAATGGGTGCTGGATTTTATTGAATGCCTTTTCTGCATCTATTAATATGATCATGCAATTTTTATCCTTGATTTTGTTTAAGTGATGTATCACATATTTTGATTTGCAAATATTATACCAATCTTGTGTACCAGAAAAATCCCACTTGATCATGGTTTATGATCTTTTTAATGTATTGCTGGGTCCAGTTTGCTAAAAATTTTTTTAGAATTTTAGCATCTATGTTCATCAGGGATACTTGCTTATTATTCTCTTCCTTTGTAGTGTTTTTATCTGGTTTTAGAATTAGGATAATGCCAACCTTGTAAAATGAGTTTGGAAGTCTTAAATCTATAACATTTTTATCTTTATTTTGCCTGGGTTCTTTCCTTCATATAAGAACAACTATCTTTTTTTTAAAATAAATCTTTATTGTTCATATTATTACAGGTGTTCCTCTTTTTTTTCCCCCATAGCTCCCCTCCACTTGATTCCCCACCCCACCCCATGCCCTTACCCCCCACCACTGTCTTCATCCATAGGAGTAAGATTTTTATCAAATCTCTTCCCGCACCCCTCACACCTGCTTCCCCTGAGAATCATCAGTCCACTCCCTTTCTATGTCCCTGATTCCATTATATTCACCAGTCCATCCTGTTCTTCAGATTTTTTATTCACTTGATTTTTAGATTCACTTGTTGGTAGGTATGTATTTGATGTCATTTTGTTGTTCATAATTTTTATCTTTATCTTTTTCTTCTTCTTCTTAAAGAATACCCTTCAGCATTTCATGTAATCCTGGTTTGGTGGTGATGAACTCCTTTAGCTTTTTCTTGTCTGTGAAGCTCTTTATCTGACCTTCAACTCTGAATGATAGCTTTGCTGGATAGAGTAATCTTGGTTGTAGGTTCTTGCTGTTCATCACTTTGAATATTTCTTGCCACTCCCTTCTGGCCTGCATAGTTTCTGCTGAGAAATCAGCTGACAGTCGTATGGGTACTCCCTTGTAGGTAATTAACTGTTTTTGTCTTGCTGCTTTTAGTATTCTCTCTTTGTCTTTTGCCCTTGGCATTTTAATTATGATGTGTCTTGGTGTGGTCCTCTTTGGATTCCTCTTGTATGGGGTTCTGTGCACTTCCTGAACTTGTAAGTCTATTTCTTTCACCAGGTAGGGAAAGTTTTCTGTCATTATTTCTTCTAATAGGTTTTCAATATTTTGCTCTCTCCCTTCTTCTGGCACCCCAAAAATTCGGATGTTGGTTCTCTTAAAGTTGTCCCAGAGGATCCTTACACTATCTTTATATTTTTGGATTCTTTTTTCTTTTTGTTTCTCTGGTTGGATGTTTTTTGTTTCCACATATTTCAGATCTTTGGTTTGATTCTTGGGGTACATTGATCTACAGTTGAGTTTCTGTATATTCTTTATTTCAGACAGTGTATGCTTCATTTCTGACTGATCCTTTTCCACTTTTTTTTGGCATTCTCATTAATATCCTTAAAGGTCTCATCAAGTTTCTCAGCGGTTTTAAGAAGATTCTTGAGTAACCTTATAAATGTGGTTCTGAACTCTATGTCATCCAGTAGTTTGCTTTCCTCCATTTCTTTAATTTGTGACATGTTTCTTTGTCTCCACATTTTGGCTGCTTCCCTATGTTGATGGAGTAGCTTTGTGTGGTAGGTGATCTATAGGGGGCAGTAGCTCAGCCTCCTCAATCACATGAGGTGGATGCACTTGGTACACCCCTTTGTGGGCTGAGTGCAAAGTCTTGGTGTAGTTAAGCCTTAATTGCTGTTGGTACGCTGGGAGGAATTGACCTCCAGGCCAATTAGCTGTGAGCACTCACTGTGTCTATAATGGAAAACTGCTGCGCTGAAGACCCACTTATGGGGCAGGACTTGTTTCAGTGGGGCTTTGGTGCTCACTGAGTCTGCCTCTTGAATGTGTCACTTATGGATGTGAGGAGTTGAAATCTGGTGTCTCACACTGACCACTAGGTACACTGGCTTCTGGATCTCCAATGAGGTTCAGGTCAGCTACTGTCTGAGGCCACCCAGCAGGAGCTACAGTGAGAGCTACAGTTTTCTCCTCTTTGCTTGGGGTTTGGAGGTTTTGGTGCTGTCTGACCTGGGCTGCAAGTTTGCTAGGTTAAGCTGCGATAGGGCAGGCCTTTCTTATGCTAAATCCGCTGCTTGGAGCTTGGGTAGGTTTGTAGGTTGTGCAGGGTGGGGTCTCAGGGTGTCATTAGGCTAGGGTGTGGCAAACAGCAATGGCTGCTAGTTAGCCGGCTGTGCGTCCCCGAAGGCATCCGCGAGTCCCGTGCCCCAGTGCCGTAAACAATTACTCCTGTGCGCAGCTCTGCAAGCAAGCCTCCCTCACTTTCCGACCCGGTGGCAGACAGTCCAGCTTCTCCCCGTAGGAGTTTGGGTCCCCGCATCTCCCCAGAGACTGGATTTCAGAGTAATCGGGGGCTTGTCTCCCTTCGGGTTGAAAAAAGCAATTCCTGCTGCCAGCTCGGATCATGTGCCTCAGTACCTCAGCTTTCCAGCGCTTGTGCACATCTCAATGCTCTTTTCTCTTTCCTTCTAGTTGTAGAACTTCCACTCAGCCAGCTTTCCTGTGGTTCTGGGTGATAGACGTTCTGTCTTTTAGTTGTCGTTTCGAAATTGTTGTGTGAGGCAGCAGTTTAGGTGTTTACTTACACCTCCATCTTGGATTCTTCTCTCTTTTTTTTCTTTTTAACTACAATCTATGTCCAAAGAATGAAGGCCAGAGAAGTGCCTTTGTTTTCTATTTAAGTTACATGATACACAAGGGTTAACACCAGGACTCAATAAATGGATATTAAGAATAATTTTATCTGTTTCTCAAATTCTACATCAGATATATTCCCAGAGTAGCAAGGAGATCACCTTTCTAAAACAGTCTTTAGGCAGAGAGTGGGGATCAGTATTGAAATTTGTCATGATAATTTTTAGGAAAATGGATTGAACAAGGTACAACCACCTCAGCAATAGAGATACTGAAGTACTATAAAACAAATCAAAGCCAAGTTAGA
This sequence comes from Corynorhinus townsendii, assembly GCA_026230045.1. Taxonomy (NCBI): domain Eukaryota; kingdom Metazoa; phylum Chordata; class Mammalia; order Chiroptera; family Vespertilionidae; genus Corynorhinus; species Corynorhinus townsendii. Next base: position 109,243,568 of record JAPDVU010000001.1, on the reverse strand, counting down.
TTACTGCAACTGAAGAATGACAGTGAACTTGATCACAAAAATGAGGCAGGCAACTTTTAAAAAAGAAGGATCTCTTGCCCTTTGAGATGACATGGGACCTGGAGAGTTTTATGCTAAGTGAAATAAATCATCCAGAGAAAGGCAAGTATCACAGGACTCACTTATCTATATATATATAAAAGCCTAAGTGACTGTTAAGACAGAACGACTGGAATGACCGGTCGCTATGACATGCACTGACTACCAGGGGGCAGACACTAATGCAGGAGGAGAGGGTGGGAGTCGCAGTGAGGTTTGGAGGTGCATGCTATGGCCCAGGGATCCCAGGAACCACAAGCCCAGAGTTTGCATTAAAAAAAAATTTTTTTTTTTTAAACAAAAAGCGGCTCCAGGTGCAAAAAGCCTCCCCAGGCCCTATCCAGCCCAGCAGGCACGCTGCAGAGGACCACGCACCGACCATGGTGGTGCCCCCCACCCTGCTGCCCTTTGGTTCTGCAGCTCATGAGGACTCACCAGTGATGTGCAGGAAGCGCAGCCCCTCCAACTCCAAAGCTGGTTGCGCTGAAAGCTGCTCCCCATCCCACTCCATAGTGGATGCCATGCTGCCATGCCAAGCCATGTCAGCTCCAGCTTCTGGCTTCCAGCTTCTGGCTTCCTGCCCATCCCTTCGTGTACTACCTGCGCTCAGAGGCATGGCTTCGGCCTCCCCAGCCAATAGCACTGCAGCACAACCAGAGATTGGCAGGACACAGCCACCAGGGCTGGCTGGGCATTGATTTGGCTGCGTGACTGACTTCCATGTGCAGTTACACTGAGTGTTTACATTTGTAGGGAAGCAGGGCAGACCATTCCTGCTGCCCACCTCACCTTCTAGGCTAAGAAAGGCACACTGTTCTCTGTATTTCTCTTCCCATCTGGCATCAAAATCTCTTGGGGATGAATTATCCCAACGATGGCCCCAACACACACTCGGTGTCACTGTCACAGGAAATCCTATTCATTACAGCTGTTCCTTAGCCTGCAGTGCCCTGCTCCACCCACTGCCCCTCCTCACCTGTCACCCCCTGAGGACCACCTTATGTTATCTTATCTGAAATGTGAGCAAGATCTCAAATGCCTACTGTCAATAGCTCCCTTGCCCTAACTTTCTTCCTCTAAAAACCTTGCATTTTAAAATTTTACATTTGATTGATTTCAGGGAGGGAAATAGAGATAGAAACATCAATAATGATAGAGAATCATTGATCAGCTGCCTCCTGCACGTTCCAAACTGGGAATCAAAGACTCCTGTGGTCTCTCCCCCCTGGCCGATGGGCCCCAATCAGCAGCAAAGGAAGGAGGAGTGGGGGAGGCATGGAGGTGGGGAATCTGATTGGCCCTGATTGCTGGCCAGGCCTAGGGACCCCATCCATGCACGATTTTGTGCATTGAGCCTCTAGTATGGAATATAATGAACAAAATAAACTGAAAAACAAAATAGGTCTAGAGACATGGAAGCATGAAACAGACTGACAAATCTCAGAGGGAAAGGTGGACAGAAGGGAGATAGGAGGAGATTAACCAAATAACTTATATGCATATAAACATAACCCATGTTCACATACAATAATGTGGTAGACCTGGGGTGTGTGAGGAGGTGGAGGAGACCAAAGTAGGGGGAAAAGAGGACATACGTAATATTTTTAACAATAAAGATCATTTTTTTAAAAAAAGAATGAGACAAGAATATAATTAGATATATGTTTAAAACCATAGTAAGGAGGTAATTCTAGAATAACAGTAATGCTTTCTAAAAATCTTCCCTTCAATAACACTGAAGAAAACAATAGCAAAAGTTGTCAAAATCAAAGGCTTTCAATAATTCAAAAAGCATCATTCAATAAGAATGATGGAATCTCAACAACCAGCACAAACGATACAGAATACTACACTTCAGTATTCTACAAATTGTTAGAACAAGTTCATTCAAACCTCTGGACCAACGCTTTGCCTGCCCATTTTTAAACTAGGTGAATTAGCATATATCAAGTATCAGCACTGGCAAGTAATATGTACTGCCTGTTTCCCTGACAGCAGACTTTCTCCTAATACCTAGTACAAGACTGGGCACATAATTACCTTTTTTGGAACAAATGGATGAATGCATGTGTGAATGAATAAGTGAATGATGGTCTGCTCTAATCTTGTGTGAGTATTATCTGGCTGGCTTATTATTTATGGAGAAAGTCAGCAAGATGTGTCTGAAACCAAATCTTAGCTTCTTCATATATACATTAGTTGATAATAATGGTGTGGTCAGCTTTGCACATGTTCTGGGGGAGGGGGGGATGTTGGGGAAGGTCAATAGGAGAAAATGGAGACATATGTTCTACTATTTGTAATACTTTAAACAATAAAAAAATCACAATATTATGGACAATGAGGTTTATCCAGACCATAATTATTACTAACTCATAATAATAGTGCTGTCAAAAATAGATAGATTGATGGTATAATTGTGAGATAATGTATGTTAAATGCCCAACAGTAACTGGTATGGAATAGATTTCAATAAATATTTGTTAAATGTATAAGCAAATGATTATATGAACAAATGAATGAACAAATAAACATGTCAGATTCCATTTTGGTTAGTGTTATCTTATGAATATCAGGTCCTCTTTCTCATTAATTTGCTGATGTATTGGCTTTTTTGCATGCATTCTCTTACTAGGAATAGAACTAACTCATCAAGGAATGAAGGAATGCCCTCAGGTGCTTTGGGAAGTCTGTGGAGCTGAAAGTCAGGTTGGAAAAGGCAATAAAAAGGAAGAATACGAAATGAGTTTGAATAAGAAAATAGGCAAGGTATTATCTGCTTTGAAAGTTGGGAGGATTTAAAACAGTGTAGTGGGAATTGAAATAGAAATTCTTAAATATGTAAACTTTATAAACAGAGGTGGATCACACTCACAATATTAGCAGAATTATCATCTGATTCAAGTGTAACCAGTTGAACTTATTTAAAACTAGGGGCCTGGTGCATGAATTTTGTGCCCTGGGGCGGGGGGGGGGTGGTGGGTCCCGCAGCCCGGCTTGCACCCTCTACAATCTGGGACCCCTCAGGGGATGTCTGACTGCCAGTTTAGGATGTCTGACTGCCGGTTTATGCCCCATTCCCTACAGGGGATGGGGCCTAAACCGGCAGTTGGACATCCCTCTCACAATCAAGGACTGCTGGCTCCTAACCACTTGCCTGCCTACTAACTGCTCCCATGCTGGCCTAATGGCTCCCAAATGCCCTCTCCTGCTGGTCTGATGGCCCCATACTGCCCTCCCTGGCCAACCTCATGGCCCCCAACTGCCCTTCCCTGCAAGTCTCATGGCCCCTAACTGCCCTTCCCTGCTGGTCTGATCGCCCCTAACTGCCTCTGCCTCTGCCTCAGCCCCCACCCCTGTGGCTTTGTCCAGAAGGAAGTCAGATGGTAGGAAGATGCCCGGTCTCCTGGTCTAATTAGCATATTACCCTTTTCTTAGTATAGATAACATGATATTACAATTGTACTTCCCTTAATAGGCCTGGAGTTGATGGGATTAATAACAAAAACTGGACTAGGGACACCCTAACAGTCACCACATTGTATTCATTTCTATTTAATATTTTCTGAGTCATAAATACACACCAAAAATGCTAATACATATAGTTTGTCTATTCTAAATAATTTATAAAATCTCAGGAAAAAGGTGCATTATTATCCTCATTTAAGTGAATGCCTATATTAAAAATTTAACAGTAAAAAAAAAAAAAAACAAACACAACACAACCCAATAATGATCATAATTCAGGTATAAGGTTTATTGTGTGCCAGGCATTATTTGAAATATTTTTATATCTTCATTCATGCTCCTCACAACAACCCACTAAGATACTACTAGCATCCCCAGTTAACAATTAGGAAACTGAGGGACAGAGACTAAATAACTAGTCCACATTTTCTCAGGCTAGGGCTAAAATTCAAACCCAGGCAAACACCAGAATTTCTCCCCACAAAATTCAGTATCTTGACTTAGAAAACTTGCATTATACATTGTCATTATGCAATAGTATTTGTTTTTTCATAGTGTTTTATAAAAATAGAGGACAAGTGATATTGTGATTGACACTGGAACATAAATAGACTTAAATATGAGGTAGAGAGCGAGGCTTGTACTACAAAATGCTTCTCTACAGCTGACTATGCTTCTGCCTTCATACTCACGCTCACACCAGCATTATAAGCAATTGTTTACACAGGTGTGTGTGCACCCACTTTCATATTTGATGCAGTTTTCTACCTCAACTTCAGGTATTTCACTCAGAAACAATTAATGAATAGAATGATGTGATGTCACAGAAGAGAAAGGTATAAGAAAATGTATTTCTGAGTTGGGCCATATTGGTTGTGTAATATGGGACAGGTCATTATGCTTGATTTGTTTGTTTGTATCAAATATTGACACATCACACTACTGTATTTATACGTTAAAGTTGCTAAGAGAGGAGACCTTAAATGTTCCAAACACAATAACTAAATGATAATTTTCTGATGTGATACAAGGGCTAGTTATCCCTATGGTGGTGATCATATCTTCTATATATATAAAAGGCTAATATGCAAAGTGTCCACTTGGGAGTTCAACCAGGAGACCGGGAGTCTGATTGCTCTCTATGACATGCGCTGACCACCAGGGAGCAGCATGGAACAAAGGATGGCCCCAGCCGGCAGCCGGCAGCTGGGGAAGGAAGACCGTGGCTGGCAGCCAGAAGGAAGGCCCTGGCCAGCAGCTGGAAGGACCAAATCGGCCCTGATTGCCGTCCAGACCTAGGGACCCTACCCGTGCATGAATTTCATGTCCTAGGCTTCTAGTTACAATATATAAATGTATCTAATAAATATGTTGGACACCTTAAATTTACACAACCTGTCAAATATATATTGATAAAAATACCAAAAAAAAATGCCTTGAAAGAAAAAAGTAACCCACCAGACTATGCCATAGCTTGGATTCCTCTTGGAAGTAGGATATCATGGCTGAGAGAAATACTCTTTCTTCCGCACCAAGGCCTTGTTCCAGTTTAGTTGCCAACATCCACATACCTCTTTATGACATGTACTGTTACATGCTCTTACCTGGACTGTGCTATGGCTTATCAGTCAGTGCATTGCTTTCTAAAATGCCATGTGGTAATTGAAAATAACTTTCTCTTAGAACGCCTAATACTCAGGCTTAAAATAGAGCCTTCTACAAGATTTCTGTACATCTTATAACAAGAATTTCTAGGAAATTCTCTTCATGTTTTTTTTTTTCAAAAGTGTTGCAAATACTTGAACTTGAAGAAATGTAATCTCATTTATACTGCATAAAACATATTGAAAATATGTTTGCTATATTTCTTACTATAAAATCTTTTCTCTGGAGTAAAGTGGATGCTATGATTTTTTTTTTTTTTTTTTTTTTTTTAGGAAACCACTATAAGAACATATATTTCACATTTGCTTTCAGCAAAACATGTTTGGGGGAAAATTGACTCATTAAAATACATGGGATTAATTAACATGATTGTTCATATAATTCTCTTGCTAAGTCAAATAGCCTGAAATTATATCCTTTAAACATAGGGTAGGTAGAGAAATTTTGATCTGAAAAATATTTTGTAAGTAGAAAATAATTGTAACTTGAAGTTGGTAAAATCTATTTTTTTTTTGAGTGCCCATACTGCACTTCTAATTTTAAGTATATTTAAACTTAAAAAAAAACATGACTAACTCACATTTTGATTTTTAAAGGCAAACTTTTACATTGAGAATGAAAATTTATGTATTTTAATTCTTATTTTAGCATAACACAAATTTGGTAGAGACTTTTTTCATCTTCTCAAAAAATAAAGGGCATTTATCTTCCTTAGTATTTAATTATTTTGAGGCAGAAAGTTCAGTATGAAATAATAGTTACCTGAGAAAACTAGAAACAAAACCCTGATCTTAGTGAACTGTAACAGATTTGCTATTATTTTTGCATGATTTTTTTTTCTGTTGGAAATAGTATATGAGGTCATAACTACATCACTATAACCATTTTTAACCTTCTTTTTTACTAGATGTAAAAATATTGAATCAGCACCACTGATCTTAATGAGTGTTAAAGTCCAGTAAGGGAAAGCGACTTATTTAAAAATAATAATAAAGCTGCTCTGATAAAAGACCACAAAAGGGGATATGGTCTTTTCTAACTGAAGAAAAAGTGCTTAAGAGCACACATAGAGGTGGTAACACTTAGCCCATTTTGACTGATGAGTAGTTTGGATCTGCCAGACTGGGTCAGAGATGGGGGGAGACAGAAGACCATTCTATGGAAAGAACACAATGTGATGAAAAGACATGGAGACCTGAAGCAGCACAGATAGGTAGGAAGAGGATTGAGAATTGGTGATATCTATATTTGTTGGGCACTATGATAGGATGGGAGTAGTAAAATAACACATGACTAAAGATAGCTCAAATAATGGTCACCCATCATTGGGTACTAAACTGTTTTGAATATTTTAAAAGGTTTTAAGCAGAAAAATAACTGATCACCCCCCTATTTTAGGTTACTGCAGTAATACTGGGAAGAGTAGATTGAAATCTTAACCTGAAGATAAGAAGCACAAAACAGTGAATTTTGAAATCAATTAAGTGTGGGTGACTAGGAAGTGGTAGCTACTTGGAAGTATCTAAATTTCTAGGTGACTGAATAGATGTATGTTACTGAATTGATGAACAAAAGAGGCAGCACCATTTTGGATGAAAAATAACTTTATTGATTTCCATCATATTGAACTTGAGGTACTTAGAACATATGTTATCAGAGATGCCAGCATTGGATAACACAGAAGTCATTGCTTTACAGCTGATAGAGCCATAGGTATGCAATAAGTCAGGAAGAATGTACAGAATGAAAATAGGAAGGTAACTAATACTTAAACCCATTTTTAAGAATTTATCTCAATTATTTTTATGCTTCTGGAGTATTTTAATATTCTTACTTAAATAAGCCCAATTTATAATTTAGGATTGTAATGTTCAGAATGTCAAAGTATACATGCTGTACTGTTTATTTTACAAATATGCAAGACATATGTCTGGTGACCAACCATATGGTAACTGGTATACAGATGGTCATCAATTATTCAGAAAGAAGACAATATAGTTTGAACATAAAAACAAAAATCAGGCTATTCAGGTAAAGCTAAATTGAACACTCATATGCATCTAAATAGTGTACATACCTAATTTTTAAATATGAGTTTCCATTTTAAAAATCAAATAAACAAAACTGTACTTAAAATTATATTTTCCAGATGACATAATTAAATATGACACTTTCTTCTGGAAAACAAATAATAATTTTCTATTTCTAAAGTACTGTGACCAATAGCTATCATCGCACCCTCATGAGAGAGGTAGTGCATATATAATTTCTATTTTATAGAACAGAAACTAAAATATTAAGAGTTAACTGATTTGTTCAAGATCACACCTTCAATGAATAACAAATATAGGAATCTTAACTCATAGCCTCTGAGTTTTCTAAAAAGTCTCTCTGGGCCCCTTTTGTATTCTTATTAGGAAACAGATTACAATTGTTTATCATATATAATAAAAAGCTAATGTGCAAATAGACTGAATGGTGGAACAACCAGTTGCTGTGATGCCTACTGACAACCAGGGGGCAGTCGCTCAACACAGGAGCTGCCCCCTGGTGGTCAGTGTTGCTCCCGCAGGGGGAGCACTGCTCAGCAAGAAGCCCTGAGCCCGGCTCATGGCTGGCAAGTGCAGTGGTGGTGGTGGGAGCGTCTCCCACCTTTGCAGCAGCGCTAAGGATATCCAACTGCCAGCTTAGCCAATATTAATAATGAGCCATTATTAATAACAGTTATTGTTATTTTAAAGTTTTGATATAGCATCATATGCATGAATCTTGGTTGATTTGATAAAATACATATCTATATATATACATAGGGAATATGCTAATTAACCAGGCATCATGACTGCTCAGGAGGAGCTGCGTGCACAGATGGGCGGGAGGGGACTGCATGCCACCCCCAGCCTCAGCGGCCATAGGGAGTCTAGGACTGGGGGTGGGCCAGAGTGGAGACACCACACATGAAGAGGCTCGGGCTGGGGGCAAGCCAGAGCGGAGACACAACACACAGGAGAGCCTGCCCCCACCCCAGTGGACACAATGTGGTGGCTGAGGGTGTGCTCCAAGCAAGTTATATCATCTCAGGTTTCCTACTTGAAAAATGTTTATAGTGAGAAAATATTGTGTAGTTATGTTTATTAATGTGATATTAAATTAATTGATTTATTGTATCCATATGAGATTATAGATGTTTACTAAAACTATCACAATAAAAATATATTAAACCATCATGCTATATACCTTGAACTTAAAAAAAAAAGAAAGATATTTATAATAATTGGACCACACTCTTTAAATTATTATGAAAATTAAATGATATAATATCTATAAGGCATTTGCTACAGTGCCTGGTGAAGCATAGTAACCTCCATCTTGTATAAAAACTGCTGTTTGGAATTTTAAACCTGCTATGTTGGCTTCTGTAAACTCTTGCTTGCTTAAATAATAGAAAAATTAAGACTACTCCTATTCCAGAAGGGCCATAAACTATGCCTCAGACAGAGTTGTCAGTGCTGGTGCCAGGCCAGGCCTTTAGATATGGTCTCATGGCCCTGTCCCAGCACACAGGACTTTTTCTCAGAAGGTCCGGAAGTCTCATCCCAAATTTGGAAGAAAAAGAAATGAAAAAAGTATAAATAGGGAAGACTTCTACCATGTTGGGGCTCAGAATTTGACAGATACATTGTACTCTGAGCCCGCTAGTGCTAGCATAATAAAAAGACTCCAAATTAATTTGGCTTATTGATTAAGGTGTCTCCTGTTTTAGTTCACTGATTTACAATATAACACTGGTATATTTAGTTTTCAATCAAAGTAATATATGTATAGTGAATAAAAATTATATTCAGAAAATTAAATAAATAGCAAGGAACAATATTTATCTCAACTCCAAAGAATGTTATCTTTCTGCAATATCATCTTTCTCCCAATTAAGTATAATATATAGAAAAACATACATAATTATGCTTAATTAACTGTAAACTTAGAGCTAATATAAATATTGTATTTAAACAACACATTTGGGGAAATATAGAGACCCCAAAACAATAAACATTTCAGATCTAATATTGTGTAAAATGCATGCACATGCACACACACACACACACAGCACAGCTAACTTTAGCTTTGTTCATATTTAGATTCCATAAAGAATAAAAGATTTTTCAATTACCAGTAGAACATTTCTATTTATCCTTCTGAAAATACTAGCAATCTTCAGAGCTTTCTTTTGTGGGAGACACAGGTGGGTGGTGTCCCTGATGTCTCTGGCCAGGTTCTGGCTCTGTGTGAGATGGTTTTCACTGCAGAATAAAGATAATTCAGATCCTTACACTATTCCTGGATACATGTCTTACCTTATAGTGTTCCTTTTAAATGTGATATCTTGAGAAGTTAAAAGTGGCTGGTTATTAAATAAATCTTTAAGAGTTATAAAGTTCAGAGATTTCTTACTTAGGTGATATTTGTACTTAAAGCAAGTGATAATAAAATTATGAATGTACTCCTTCCAGAGGTTTTTTTCACTTACTGTTTGCCTCTCTCCTTTACCTCAGCCCTATGAATAGCTGCTCATCAGCATCCTGAGTAACCAGTCTTCAGTAAGCATTTTGATAATTTCAGTGTATCTGCTTTCATTTCTGTGGTCTCTTCATAGAGGGCTCCACCTCATACTGCTTCTTGAGTTACTTCCTAGTTAGTCTATATGATTATTTAAGAATTTTTAAAAAGTCACCTCTTTCTATTTTTCAAAAGATATGGTTTGACTCAATTTCATTGTTAATATGCATAAATTGCTGAATGAATTTCTAGGTCATGGTTCTGGTTTTAACTGTGATTTCATGATTTATATGGATGGAGTTATTTGCTATATTCTACACAAAGACCTCTTCCAGGATTTAATAAATATCAAGTTTCTAAGGGCAGAAATGTTGCAAGGGCCTGATAATCAGACACTGAATTGGTTGTATTAGTAAGAGAAATAATGCTACAGTTTAATGAGAAAGATAAATAACTTAATATAAAAATTGATACAAAAAAATTTGATTGTAAAGGGTTTGGAGAGAAAATACTTCACAAAAATAGTGCCTTTGCTTTATAATTTTTAACTTAAGATTTTCAATTATGCCCTATAGCTAACTTAGCCTCCTATGAATCCGGAGTAGCACTACACATGGACAGTCACAAAATAACACTTTATGTATTTTAATTAACAACAATCTTACATTTTTTATCCCCCCCAGAAAGCTTCAGCACAATTGTAGAGATACTTATCCAGAGGCTAGCTCCCCCGTAAATATCCAACCAATTGCCATATCCCGTTAAAACAGCTGACGTTGAAGATATAATAATTGTGTTAACACTTTTGGTCTTAATAATAAAGACTTGGAAAATGTCACTTAGATGATTTGACTTTTATGAATATATTGTGTCCAATATTAAATATAATAAGCATTGGCCTTTTATAGAGTTAGGAAAGGGCTGTACATGGATGGCAGCAGTAATTAAGTAAAGTTTTAACATTTGAAGCCACAGACTATATCAATCTCCAGGGCTCTCCCCTTGAGTTAAATTGGTTATATAGCAATAGGTTACTGGTAACTACAAACATCCCACAAGTGCTTTTCAGTGTGGAACTTTCCAAAACCTTGCAAAAGGAAAATTCAGTTATAACCAAGTTGAAGAAAATGCTAAAGGGCAAAAAAGTGGTTTATATATCTGAATGAAGTAATGTGTCTAATGGAAATGCAACCAATTACACCTAACAGGAGTTTTATCATTCTGTGAAGCTAACATTGACATGCTGTATATACCTAGGTATGTATATAATAAAATATACCCCTGATGGTGCCTAGCACTCTACTTATAAGATATGAAGCACTCTGAAGTTACCTTAATCTTAATACCATATCTTACCTTAATCTTAGTCAGTGGTCAGCAAACTCATTAGTCAACAGAGCCAAATATCAACAGTACAATGATTGAAATTTCTTTTGAGAGTCAAATTTTTTAAATTTAAACTTCTTCTAATGCCACTTCTTCAAAATAGACTCACCCAGGCCGTGGTATTTTGTGGAAGAGCCATACTCAAGGGGCCAAAGAGCCGCATATGGCTTGCGAGCAGCAGTTTGCCGACCACTAGGCTAGACTATGAGTTTCTTGAGCAGAAAATCTTTTTTAAAAAAATAACAATGACAGCTGATCTTTTTAGCACCTACTGTGTTCCAGGCACTATCTTAGGTGCTTTGCATATGTTGATTCAAAATCCTCATGATGTTTTACTTATGATGTGGGAACTGAATTTCAAGAAATATCCTAAAGGCACACAGCTGATCCAGTGTTAAAACTCAGCTAGTACAGCCCTGACATGTGTTCTTAACCATGGAAAAATGCACTGCCTATTTCTCAGCAGTTCACTTAATGTGGAATTTAGATAAATAACAGTATTTCCTGATTATAGTTTACAGAATTTTTTTTTTTTGAATCTGGAAGAATAATTTTGGAGCTATGACATGAAGAAATCTCTCTTTTCCTCTATTTTATAGAAGGAGAAGGTATTAATTTCTTCTTCTCTTAAAGTTATAGATTTCCTCTATATGCTTATAAAAATCTTATTCTTGACTGGCAGTTTGTAGAATTGGTTTGATGTATATAGTTAAGATTATTATACCAGTAATGCCATAATTTGCTTTTTAATGCTTATCATTCAGCTGTGATTACCTTCTGTGTGCCTGGAAAAGAGGGTTCAAAATGCATGAGAAAGCACATGCTTTAAAGGAATTTAATGAAAAATTTATTTGTAAAACAAGAATGTCTGGTATCATATTATGAACTTTGTTGTTGGACCAGATAATTACATTTAAATTAGACAAAATTTTCTTACTGATTGTCTATATTAAATCTCAAGTCAAGTTTCTATGTGTATAGTGGCATAAAGTACATTTTCCTGTTATAGTAAACAAGTTATGATGTGTTATGCTAGCACCCCTTTCTTCTGTTAAAGGATTTCAGTTGTACCTGATTTTATCCATTGCATTTGTATTCTCTATTAAAATATTTAACTTATGTGGAGCTCTTAAAACACAATAATTTAAAGTTTGTTTTAATAATTATTTTAAAAATCTCTACTTACTCAGGACTTTACATATAGTAAGAGAAATCTGTTTACTATTCAATGATTTTTGTTTAGTTTAGTCTGGCTTACTTTTCTCAACAAGGGCAGAATTTGAAGTTCCTAATTCCTTCTGGGGCTAGCAACAGTTATGTTAAATGATTTTCATGTTTTTTATTTATTATTATTTAATATGAGAGTTTTGAAATTATAACATTTCCAGTATGCAGTGTGTTATGAGGTAAAATATATCAATGAAATGTATTCAAAACCTTCTTCTAACATAGTTTCCTGTGAAATATGCATAACCTTTTAAAATAATAAAACAGAATTTCAATGAATAATTGTTTAGTGCCTCCAATATGACAGGTATTGCTCAGGCACTTTTACCCAAAATATCTTACTGTTCCATATATTCAACATTTTTATAATTCCAATTTTTCTTCAGATCAGAAAAGTACTTTGTAGGCCTTACCTGTACTCAGCAACTGTGGCATTTATATTGTCACAGGTCCTGTGACCTCCATGTGCAGGTCCAGACAGGATACGTGTGTCCTCTTTTCCTACTGGGGGCAGAATGATATAATAGCAAAGAGGACAGATTCTGAAATTGGCTAGCCTTGGTTCAAAATCTTCCCCAGCTTTGTTACTTACCAGCTAAATGATTTACTCTATATGCCTTAATTTCTGCACTTATAAAATAAGGATAAGACAATGTATTAGTCTGTTAGGGCTGCTATAAGAAAGTGCCACAGATTGGGTGCTTAAACAACAGAAATTTATCTCCTCAAAGTTCTGGAGGTTAGAAGTCCAACATCAAGGGGCTGTCAGAGTTGGTTTCTGCTGGATGGCCCTCTTCTTGACTTCAGGTGGCCACCTTCTTACTGTGTCCTCACATGGCCTTCCCTCTGGCCCACATGTGGAGGGAGAAAAATCTCTGGTGTCTCTTCTTATAAGGGTACCAGTCCTATGAGGAAAGCCTCACCTTTTGACCTGATTTAATCCTTATTACTTCCTTACAACTGGCAGTTGACTGGCAGTTTGTAGAAATGGTTTGGTGTATATAGTAAAGATTATTATAATACCATAACTTGCTTTTTTATTGTTTTTTGTTTTGTTAATCACTCAACCATATTTTTCCATTTATTTTTAGAGAGAGTAGGAGACGAGAGACGGAAAGAAACATCAATGTGAGAGAGACACATCGGTGGGTTGCCTCCTGCAGGCACTCCAACCTGACATGGGGAACCTGCAATCAAGCTACATGCCCTTGACCAGAATCAAACCCGGGACCTTTCAGTCAGCTGGCCGATACTCTATCCACTTGAGCCAAATTGACTGGGGCATCATAACTTCCTTTTTACTGCTTATCATTCAACTATAATTACCTTTTATATGCCTGGGGGGGGGGAGTATTCAAAATGCATGAGAAAGTACATTCTTTAAAGGAATTTTATGAAAAATCTATTTATAAAACAAGAATGTCTGATATCTCCAAATACAGTCATACCAGAAGTTAGGGCTAATATATATTGGGGTCCCAATTCAGTCCAGAGTAGTCTCTAATTCTTAGGGCTCACCTGAGTCTTAAGGAAGCTAACCATGTAAAACACTTGGTATGATGTAAGCAGTCAATACATTTTAGATAGTGAGTCTTTATTACAGCTGTTAGTTGTGATTGTCCAGGTAAACAATAAATCAAATTCTTATGTTACTCCAGGCTGCTCACACAATATTCCCCTGCACTCTGCAGTCAGCTTTTTTGCTCTGTTATGTTAGTCCCTCACTATCCTATAAATAACAATGTCTTCACTTCTTCCTCAGTGTTGGGTTTTTAATTTTTTCTCTCACATTGTTCTTTTTCTATTGACAAATAACAAACCTGGGCTTACTAAGTAAGGAGACCTTATTTGAAGATTTTTGCAAGAATGGGAAAATAACGATTATAATAAGGTGAGGGGAGTTGTAGCCGTGGAACTCTCTGACCGTGAGCTCTACAGGGTCTCAGGTGGAAAAGGGCTGTTCTTGTACAGGGAGGGGTAAACAAAATTAGAAAGATCTGGCTGTGTGTAAGTGGGATGAGTGGATGGCATCATCAGAGAGTGGGTTAGGGAATATTCTTCCTTGCAGTCAGCTGATTCTTGGGCGGGTCTCTTAAAGAGGGGTTTTATGCTAGCTCAGAGTAAGGGTAAGTCCAAGTTCAAGAATCTGGAGAAAGGAAAGAAACACTAATGTTTGGTCAAGTCAAGTTAATGGGTGTTATTTAAGATTGGTCAATAGAACAAGTTCTGTTGCTCTTTTATGAGGCAAAGAATGAGAATTTGGAGAGTCTGTGTGTGGCCTTGTTTTAGGTAAATAGGAAGGTATCTGTAACTATTACCTAAGTCATATGGGGACAGCGATTCTTTGAAGTAAGCTGTTTCCCAGAAAACAAGAGGGTGGTGGTTTTCTTAACAGTTGTAATAATAGGCAGGAAAATGTATACAGCCCACTAGAAGAATTTTCACCTCTCTGTTCAACCCATAAGAACCTTTTTCCCTGTTAAAAGGTTCACCTCCTCCATTAGGCCTCCCCAAAATGAAAAACAACAACAAAAGTCCAGCTATTTCAGTTTTTATAATCAAAGCTCCAGGTTACAGTATGGACAGTTAAAATTGTGACTTTGCCATTTTTTTTTTCTTTCATGAATTCTTAACTAGATTGTAAGCTTCTTGGGGAAAGTTTTGAGTTCTTCTATGTCTTCATGCCCCTCACATGGTGGGAGCACATAATGGGTTTCAGTAGGAACTGGTAAATGACCATACTTCCCGTGTTCACTATTCTTTTCCCATCAGCATGTGGGTTCTAGAATCAGAATGCTCAGGTGTGAAAGCCCACTCCAAAACTTCCTAGTGAAGTGGTTCTGGATAAGTTAGTTTACCTGTTTGTGCTAGCTAAAATGCCCTCATCTATAGAATAGGAAAAAGTAATAATGGTATATGCATTCAAGTGTTTAGAATATTATCTGTAACATTATAAGGGCTCAATAGTTTTAGCCATTATTATCAGTAGTATTAGTATTATTAACTAGCTCTTAGAATGTTATAATGACTGAATTGGAAAACAGAATTGGAAAACAGGATAATGTGACTTTCCTGACCACCAGATGATGCATGGGTTGGTGTCTTTGTATTGTATAATTCTTTTTTAAAAGACTCTGTTGTATAAGACAAGCAGATTAGTCCTACTAACAGTGAAAAACCTGCTTTTTGAAGTTATGGATATTTTCATTGTCTCTTGTCTGTAATTTATTATATAATACCACAATATTATATAATACTAGAGGCCTGGTGCACGAAATTTGTGCATGGGGGGGTGTATGTGTCTCTCAGCCCAGCCTGCACCCTCTCCAATCTGGGAACCCCTCAAGGGATGTCCAACTGCCCATTTAGGCCTGATCACTGGGACTGCTGGCTCCCAACCTCTCGCCTGGCTGCCTGCCAGCCTGATCACCCCCTAACCATTCCCCTGCCAGCCTGACTGATGCTTAACTGCACCCCTGCCAGCCACTTGTCACTAATTGCCCTCCCCTACCAGCCTGGTCACCCCTAACTGCCCTCCCCTGCAGGCCTGGTCCCTCCCAACTGCTCTCCCCTGCAGGCCTGGTCCCTCCCAACTGCCCTCCCCTGCAGGCCTGATCTCTCACAACTGCCCTCCCCTGCAGGCCTGGGTCCCCTCCCCAACTGTCATCCCCTGCAGGCCTGATCTCTCACAACTGCTACCCTGCTGGCCATCTTGTGGCAGCCATCTTGTGTCCACATGGGGGTCCATTTTGACCACATGGGGGTGGCCATCTTGTGTGTTGGAGTGATGGTCAATTTGCATATTACCCTTTTATTAGATAGGATGGTAAACCCTGATATAATCATTACCATTATTACTGAGAGCAGACCACAGATCTGATCCTTTGGGTCCACAAGCTGTTTGTCCAGTCTTTAGAGATTCACCTTGCCATTTATCTACTTGAGAACTAATTACTGACCTTCTTTGCTTCTCTGTATTCCGTCACAAAAACAGTTGATGAATTTCATTTGGTTCATTTAATTTCATTGGTTTCTTAAAAGACTCTCAGCCAAAGATAATTCTATTTTTAATTTTTTTCCTGTTCAGTTTTTTTAAGATTTTTTATTGATTTTTAGAGAGAGAGGAAGACGAAGGAGGTAAAGAGAGAGAAATATATATGTGAGAGTGAAACATCATTAGCTGTCTCCTGCATGATGGAGATTAAGTCCCCCAAGTGGGGCGTGTGCCCCTGACCCAGGAATCGAACCTACAACCTTTCATTGCATAGGATGATACCCAAGCAACTGAGCCACACCAACCAAGGTTCTTTTAACAGTCCTTTCTCAAAAATTGTTTTCCATTAAAAGCAAATCAGCCTGACTTTTCTCCTAAAGGTTTATTTTGAAATTTCAAATGAACAGAAATAGCAAGAGAATGCAGATTTAGTACAATTTTTTATAATTTTCTGATCATTTCCGAAAGAATGTCTCCAAATATTTCCACCGAAGTCTTATCTATCAAGTTTGCTGTATGTAGACTGTCTATTCAAAAATACCTAAAATTAATTTCGATACTTCCCATTTAAATAGTCCCTTATCATTCCAAATGTGTTTTTGTATATGGTATTATTGATTTTTAACATTAATCCTTTGATATCAGCAGACTAGGTTTATTATTTCCATTTACAGACTCAGAGAGGTATACTGTTGGATTCCTAATAATTAACATAGTGCAAGAGCTGGATAAATATTCAGAGATTAATACATAAAAGAATATAGGTTCACATGTTACTTTCATTGAAAACTGGTGAAAGTACTTATATATTTAATTTCTCTCCACTCTCCCTCCCCCCATACATCCATTAAATGGCATCTTTATTTTACAGATGAAGTACATACACAGACACATTACCAGTTAATGGTAAGCTCAATCAATAAGTAAACTCTCTAGACTCCCTAACAATACTTAAGGACCATATTTTAAATGCAGGTTGTAGACATAAATTATTGAACTTATTTTTTATAAAATGCTTCTTTCTCTGAAATTGCTCAAACAGTTTGCTAATATAAATAGATCCTCAATAATATTTGGTACTAAAGGGCATACACTTGAACTATGTAAATTTTAAAATTTCACACAGCTCATTGCTGAATGTTTTCTTTAGTTTTATAATGATGATTGTGATAAGAATAATAATGAATCATTCCACTTCACAAATATCCCAGTTGTCTCCAATATATTTAAAAAACTCCTATTAAAAATGTCCTTTTAAATAAATATATTTTTAAGAGCAAATTTTGTTTTTCTTTCTAAGACATTATTGTTCCAAATGAGAAGAGTTTTTGCCAGGTTCCTGCCATGCTCACATAACTGTAAAAGAACCAATCAAAACCCCCATTAAATTGTTTTTCTATCAAAGAGAACCAGTTGTGAAAAAAGCAATTTTTATGGAATATGGATAAGAAACATTATTTTAAATGCTGTGTGAACAATAAAAGAAAAAGATGCATTTTTTTATCACCCCCTAGGTAAAGGAAACAACCCACTTTCACCAGAAGGAGTTGTGATTCTCACACATGAAGATACGAGGGTCACTCTCAAACTGCAGTTACAGTGATGCCTGACCAGTCTCCACACCCTTTATTTCTCCATCCCAGATGAACAAGTTAAAGTGCTTGGGTGTGGGTGGTGGAGAAGAAGGATGAGTAGAGTGAGAAGTAGAAGGAGTTGGTATTTTTTCTAAAAGTACAATAATTTAAATATCAGTGTCTATAGAGATATAAAGTATATACTATTTTAAATATGATTGTAATTGTGTAGCCAAAACAAGAGTCGTTCATTTAATCTGTTGTTTTTAAGTTTAAGATTAGTAGACAAAGCAGAATCACATTCTTTTTACACATATGCACATGCAGTTGAATATTTTTTTAGTTTGAAGTTATTTCTATGTGAATCTATATCTTTTTTTTAATATTGAGTTTATATATTTATTTATTTATTTATTTATTTTTCTTTTCTTTTCTTTTTTTCCATTTTTGTATTAAGGTATTATATGTGTACACATCTTACCATTGTCCCCCCCACCCCACTCCCATACATGCCCTCACCCCCCAATGTTTTGCATCCGTTGGTTAGTCTTATATGCATGCATAAAAGTCCTTTGGTTGATCTCTTATTTCCCCCACCTCTCCTTAACCTTCCCGTTGTAATTTGACAGTCTGTTTGATGCTTTACTGCCTCTGTATCTATCTTTTTGTTCATCAGTTTATAATGTGTTTTTTTATTATCCACAAATGAGTGAGATCATGTGGTATTTTTCCTTCATTGACTGGCTTATTTCACTTAGCATAATGTTCTCCAATTCCAAACAGGTTGCTACAAATGGTAAGAATTCCTTCTTTTTTATGGCAGCATAGTATTCCATTGTGTAGATGTATCATAGTTTTCTGATCCAGTCATCTGCTGACAGGCACCTAGGCTGTTTCCAAATCTTAGCTATTGTAAACTGTGCTGCTATGAACATAAGGGTGCATATATCTTTTCTGATTGGTGTTTCTAGTTTCTTAGGATATATTGCTAGGAGTGGGATTACTGGGTCAAATGGGATTTCCATTTTCAGTTTTTTGAGGAAACTCCATACTGTTCTCCACAGTGGCTGCACCAGTTTTCATTCCCACCAGCAGTGCATGAGGGTTCCTTTTTTTCCACATCCTCGCCAACACTTGTCGTTTGTTCATTTGTTGATGATAGACATTCTTGAATCTATATCTTATAGCAAATGTTGTTTACTCATGACAAACCCTTACTCCCAATCCTGGTTATACTCAATTCTCTACCTTCTCCATGTCCATACCAGGTAGCTGAACATGATTGGGGAAAAAGACTTAACTGTATCTGCTGGTCTCACTTTAAATTAATGACCTACATGAGCCCTCAGTACTACCTAGTAAATTTAATTATTTCCTCATTTCCTTTCCTGCTGTTCCCTCCTCTAATCCTAGTCTAGAGCCTTCTTCCTCCTCCTTACTCCCTATAGGTGATCTTCCTTTCTGTTTCACTGAGCAAGAAGGCAGAAAGGAAATGATTTTATACATTACCAGTCTACCTACACTCTCTACCCTCCCTTCTGTTATTATGAATGAATTAATTGTCCATTCATACTTAAGAACTATTCTTCATTTGGTCATACTGCTGCCATCCATTCAAGTACAACACATTATCAATATGCCCCCTTTCCATGCTACATCATCAAGTTTTCTACTATGCTTAGTCATTGTTATAATCATACAAATACAATGTTATACTGTCCTTGCTAAAAGAGACAAACACTCTGAGCACATATATCCCTCCAGATAGCATACAATCTTTCTGTTAACTTCAAAGCAAAATATATCAAAAGATTTGGTTATAGTTGCTATTTATAATTTCTCTCCTCTTGTTCTGTATTGAACCTTCCCCAATTAAGCTTTTGTTCCTGCCACCCTATTGCAAATCTGCCAAAAAAAATGTTTTGTCAAAATCACCAATGATTATCATGTAATTTCTTAGTTTTCAACTTATTTTTCCTACCAGTTTTATATTATTGATTTAGTGACTTTATAACTTTCTCCTTCTTAATATATGATCCTGCCAGGATTCTCTCTTTATTCTGTTTCTGCTTCACTGGCCACTCTTTCTTGGTCTTGTTTACAGGTTCCTTCTCATTTCCCTATTTTATGGTGTGCCCCAAAGTTCAGTTGTTGGCACTTCCTTTATACCCTCACTCTCTTGATCTCATCACATGGCTTTCAGTACCATCAATGCTGAGAACTTCCAAGTCCAAACTGCTAGTCTAATCTTCAGCATTACACTTGGAGTTGTCCACTCAACTTCACACAGATATCTAGTACACATTTTAAACTCAACATATTCTCAAAGAAACTCCTTATTTCACAACTATTCCCTATCTTTACTTCTCATAGTCTTCTTCTCCTCAGTTTTTGTAAGTATTTACAGATGCTCAGTTAACAATCTTGGGGTCATTCCTGACTTTTCCTTTTTTATCACATTTATAAATCTGTTAACAAATCCTACAGTTTAAATCTTCAGAACATTTATAGAATCTGAACAGTTCTACAACATCTACTGTGACTATCTTGTTCAAAATGCTATCATTTCTGTCCTTACTTTTTCTTATGTAATTCTTAAGTCGATAAAAGTACTCTCTGGTGTACATAAAACGTATGTCAGGTTATGTCACTTTTATTCTCCAAATCTCCTAATAATTTCCCATTTCTCTTACAGTAAGAGTCATAGTTTTTTAGAATACCTTATAGGCACTTTCCAGAACTTACCTACTGCATTTCCTATCATTTCTCTCTCACTCCCAGCTCTAGAATGCTGGACTGATTCAGCAAACATTTATTGATCGCCTACATTGAGGTCAACACTTTTAGATACTATGAACAAAGTAGCAAACAACTTTTGGTGATTTCTGTGTTTTTCCTCAAACCTAATATACCTGTTATCATGAACTTTGCATTTGTTAGTTCTGTCTGGAACTCTCTTCCACTATATATTCACTTGGATGTCTCCTTTCATTCCTCAGTTTTCTGCTGCAGTTAATACTTATTATCTTATTTATTTAAAAAATACTTTTTATTGATTTCAGAGAGGAAGGGAGAGGGAAATAGAGAGATAGGAACATCAATGACCAGAGAGAATCATTGATTGGCTGTCTCCTGCATGCCCCCTAGTGGGGATTGAACCCGCAACCAGGCATGTGCCCTTGACCGGAATTGAACCTGGGACCCTTCAGTCTGCAGGCTGACACTCTATCCACTGAGCCAAACCTACAGGGGCTCTCATCTTGTTTCTTCCCATCCCACAGGAGTATGCTCTACAACTTTAACCCTACTTTTGTTTTCCTCATACCATTTATCACAAACTGCAATAGTTTACACTTAGTTGTTAGTTTGGTTATTTTATCTCTCTACCCACTGACATATCAAAATATTATAGCAATAAAATGTAATAGAAGAGAGAAAGGAAGAATAAATATGCTATTTTTTAAAGCAGGTATAGCCTCGCTGGCATGGCTCAGTGGCTGAGCATAGACCTATGAACCAGGTCGATGAGGTCATGATTCCATTCTCCGTCAGGGTGCATGCCCCAGTTGCAGGCTCAATCCCCAGTAGTGGGAGTACAGGAAGCAGCCAATCAATGATTTTCTCTCTCTTCATTAATGTTTCTATCTCCCTCTCCCTTCCTCTCTGAAATCAATCAAATATTTTTTTAAAAAGCGGGTATATAAGTAACAGATAAAAATTTTGTCTGTATTTATTACAACATTTTCATTTAAGTAAGTATTGTTTCATTTGCATACCACTTTCACTAATATTAAGGCAACTGAATACGGTGTGGCCTATTTGGGCTCACTCATGAATAATAATTCTTCATTATCAAATACACTGAGTGCCCAGATTATTATGCATTCAGAATCATAATAAGCTGGCCACTCAGTGTGTGTGTGTATGTATGTGTGTGTGTGTGTGTGTGTGTGTGTGTGTGTGTGTGTGTGTGTGTATATATATATATATATATATATATATATATATATATATATATATACACACACAGCCTGGTGCATGTTTTCATGCATGGGTGGGGTCTGGTCAGCCTGGCCAGGGGGAGGGGACATGGGCAGTTGGACAGCCTGTCTGCTGGTCAAACTCCTGGTCGAGGGAACAATTTGCATATTTGCCTTTTATTATATAGGATATATACTGAGTGGCTTGACTAATGCATTCAGAGATGATAATAATCTGGCCACTCACTGTATGTTTTACCTAGGTTTTTAAATACTGGTAACAGGGTGCTGTTGAATAAAATCTTTCTGGATTATCAAAATATTGTCTAAATTCAAGCACAGTGCACACAGCCAAAATATTGCCTATGCTAATTAAGAATTGAAGTCTTTGCTGGGAGGATCCAAGTGACTCTCCAGTCTGTTCATGGACAAAAGCCAACTCTCATCTAGTCATAGGCTATGCTCATCAACCCAGTATATTCCTACATAGTCTAATGCAATCAGAGCCTTCATTTTAATGTATATTTATAATTTGGTTCACTTGTTATAACATTTTATAAAGATCTCTTAAATAATTTTCATCCTTTGTTGTTTAAAGTAATCATTTTCTCACTAGCAAAACAAAGATGTAGAAATCTTATTTTGGAAATGTGTAGATTTTATGTGAAGCTAGCATTTATGAAGCTACTCATTTCATTGGAGAGGCATGACCTACAATTTGATAAACCATCACTAATATAGGGTAGGGCTTTGAAGTTTCAAAATATAAAGTTTCTTTTAGTGTTGTTACCTAAGCAATAGAGAGTAGACTTGTTTTATAATAATATTTTTAAATGTTTTAAAATTAAGATTAAAAATTGCATTCATAACACAAAGATTATGCAATATTAATTAGTTCTTTAGTGCTTAATGGATAAAACATCCAATTTCTCATCAGAGCAATGAAGATTTTTCTTTTAAAATATATTTTTATTGATTTCAAAGAAAAAGAGAGATAGAAATTTCAATGATGAGAGAGAATCACTGATGGGCAGCCTCCTGCACTCCCCACCCTGGGGATCAAGCCTGCAACCCTGGCGCCCTGACTGGGAATTGAACCCGTAATTTTCTGGTTCATAGATAGATGCTCAACCATTTAGCCACTCTGGCCTGATGCAATGAAGATTTTTCAAAATGTATCCTCAATCTATCTTTCCATTATCTTAACCCATCAGTTATTCTAAAGTCGACTGACTATATGGATGTTCACAATTTCTCAAATAACTTCTTTAAGTCTATGTTTTCTAGCCTTTGTGTATGCTATTGGTTTTTGAAATTTCCTTATACTCCATTTCTGTCTTTCAATCCACACACTTTCTCTATAGAATATTTACTGCTTTTGTTTTCTACTTTCTTCTCAGAATTATTTTACTGTGTGTTCTCATAAAATTATATGGGAATTTCTTTTCTTGTAATAACCACAATCTGGTTTGAATTAGGTGAACGGAAATAAGATTGAGCAAGTCTTTCTTGCCCACAAGTTAGTATGATCTTTGATGGAAAGTATGACTTCCTATGCATTTCAATGTCTACTAAAATCTAGCACAGTGGTTCTCCATGTGAGGTAATTTTGTTCCCCAGGGCACTTCCAGCAATGTCTGGGAATATTTTTGTTTACCAGGACTTGGTGGAGTTTGAGGGGTGAGACTGGCATGTGCTGAGTAGATGCTAGTGATGCTGCTAAACATTCTACATTGTACAGGACAGCTACCATGACAAAAAGTTATCTGGCCATACATGTTAATAGTGCCAAAATATGATTTCTACCATATTTCTACTCAAATGAAATAACTTATCAAATTTGAGACATCTGAAGAGTTTTGCTAAATTCCAACATTTCATTTAGGTTTTCTTAATGTTCTAAATTTTCAATTACCATCATCAACTACATTTTAATAAGACTTACCAGGAATCTACACTAATTAAAGAGTAAGATGCAAATTGACAGTACCTTCACGCTGCACACCAGTCAATGAAGAGTGAGTATGCAAATTAACCCAACAAAAATGGCAGGTTAATTTGCATACACAGGCACCGAGTGGCCGGGGCCGGGTGGGATGCTTGTGTCATCACCATGGTGACAATGCAGGCGTTCTGCACTGCCCCAGCCACTCTGGGACTCTGGGAAGAGTGGGAAGGTGAAAAGGTGTCTCTGGCCAGAGCAAAGGTGGTGCCAGTGGCCAGGGGAATGAAGGCCCATTCTTGCATGAATCTTCATGCATCAGGCCTATAGTTAGTACTATAAATTTTCAGCTTTTTTCTTCCTCCCCCACTCTCTTGTCAGCTTAAGAGTAAAGTGAAAGAATAAAAATTAAGAAAAAATCAGTTTTATATTATCCTGACCTATACATAAGAGAAAACCTGTATTATCTTTTCTGCAACCTGTGGGGTTTCAGATCTTACCTTGTAGTTTCCATCACAGCAGACAACCTCCCGCTTCACTTGCTCCTTTCAGATCAATGATTTCATCTATTTTAGTTCCTTGAAGATTTTCCAGGCTGCCAGATTAATTTTTTTCATTAAACATAAAAGCCTTTGAAATAAAAATATAAAATGCTTTAACAAGGCTATTGTAAAGGAACTGGGTGCATGCTGCTTCTTTTTACTAGAATATCCTTTTTATTTATTTTTTTCATCCTCACCCAAGGAGTGAGGATATTTTTCCATTGATTTTTTTAGTGAGAGTGGAAGGGACAGGTAAAAGAGAGAGAGAGAGAGAGAGAGAGAGAGAGAGAGAGATGCTACATTGATTGGTTGCCTCCTGTAACCGAGGTACAAGCCCTTGATTGGGAATCGAACCTGAGAGCCTTCAGTCCCTGGGCCGATGCTCTAACCATGGAGCTAAATTAGGCAGGGCTAGAATATCCTTTTTATTTATTTTTTGTCATCTCCCACTTATCCTTCAGGATTATGCTCAACTGTTATCTCTAAAAAGTCTTCCTTTATTGCTCACATCTCCCAAAATAAATATATTTATTGTTTGTTTGTTTGCTTGTTTTAATTGAATTTATTTGGTTGCCACTGGTTAACAAAATTATACAGGTTTTAGGTACAAAATTCTACAACACATCATCTGTACACTGTATTGTGTTTACCACCCTAAGTCACATCTCCATCTATCACCATTTAACCCCCCACCCCATACTCGCCACTTCTCTTCACCTTCCTCCCCTGTGCAATCACCATACCATTGTCTGTGTCCATGGGTTCTTTTTCTCTCTCTGTTTTTTTCTCAATCCATCTGGATTAACCAAAGAACATTTAGATGCCTTCTTTGTGCCCTGCCCCCCTTATCCCTGTGTGCTTTTTCCTAGCAGAGCACCCTACAAACTGAATTACATTTGTTTACTTGTTGATCTCCTCCATGAAGACAGGTACTATGTCTTCCCTTCAGAATCTAAGTAATTACTTTCTGAGCACACAGATAAAAGATACAAATAAATAAATAAATGTATAAAGTCATAGATTTGTTTCCATTTTTTGGAGTTACTAAAGATTGAATTAGGGAGAAGCCCAAGAATTTATGCTGTCTTTTTAAGCCTGTGTGAAAACTGAACAATTGTGTGGCTTTTATTTTCCATCTAAATTCTTATTTAGAAGAAGTATGGTAAGGATTTCAGTTCCTCATATCCCAGTTACCTTTGTGATAGAAGTTAATAAAAGTGGGTGTATCCTATCTATGGTACTAATTACTTGGAAAATTTATGTTAAATGTAAGAGTCATAAGAAAATTACGTAAGATGAGAGACTATGAGCAGATTCCCTGCAACTACATTCTTATGAAGGCATTTATATTAATTATAAAATCTAAGAACTTGAAGAGAAATCAGGTATTATGTAGATTTTTCCTTTTATCCTATGAAGAAATATAACAAAACTTCCATGGAACAAGACTTGTATTGAATGGTTGAAGATACTTGAAAGAGTAGAAGTGACTGAATAGTCCCAATGATATAAGCTTTTGCCAGGATGGCATATAGCAATCTTGACATAGGTCAGTGTTAGACATGGGGAGGTATTTGACTTCTTCACCTAATAGTAAACAACACCTGAGACTCAAACCAGGGAAACATTATAGTAAAGTAGGATCTGGATTATCCTGAGAGTCTGGGCAGAACAGTTAAATTCCTCAAAATAGTTTCTGCTTCTGAATGTGAATAAGAAAATAGGGCTTAAGTGACACGTTCTTTTATATATATACTAGAGGCCTAGTGCATGAAATTCGTGCACAGGTAGGGTCCCCAGGCTTGGCAGGCTATCAGGGCTGATTGGGGCCTTCTGGCTGCCGGCCAGAGCCTCCCTTCCACAGCTGCCAGCTGCCAGCTGCTGGCTGGGGCCTGCCTTCCCTGGCTGCCAGCTGGGGTCTTCCTTCGTTCTGTGCCTCCCCCTGGTGGTCAGTGCACATCATAGCAAGTGATTGAACTCCTGGTCTCCCGGTTGAACTCTTGAGGGGACAATTTGCGTGTGCCCCCTGGATGCAGCATCCAGCTTCATGGAGGGGCTGACAGGCCCAGACACTCCAACAGTGGCAAATCCAGCCTTGCCACTCGGCTCCCACGGCCCCTGGCTAGGCTGACAGGTCCAGACACTCCAGTAGCAGGGCTGGGGGGACTGGGCACCGCCATCTTGTGGCTATGGATGCCACTATCTTTGTGATGGAGTGACAGTTAATTTGCATATCACTCTTTTCTTATATAACATTATTGATTTCAGATAGGAAGGAAGAGGGGGAGAGAGACAGAAATCATGAGACAAGCATCGATTGGCTGCCTCTTGCACACCTCCCATCGGGGACCACGTCCGCAACCTGGGCATGTGCCCTGGCCAAGAATTGAACTGTGACCTCCTGGTTCATAGGATGATGCTCAACCACAGAGCCATGGAGGCTGGGCCACTGACACACTCTTAAGCACCCTGCATAAGGAGCTGTTTGCATCGGGCTCAATGGTAAATTGCTAAGATTAAAATATCCCAAAGCTAAAGTGAGCACAGTGCAAATGTGGTAAAACCACATGTTGTTTTCTATAACCTAACCATGACTCCTGGCAGCTCTCAGCTCTCATCTCCACACAAAGCCTGGGAGCCCAGCCTGTGTTGCAGCAGTGCTGTTTGGATTCTCTGGATGAATCCAAACCTTCCAAGAAAGCTCACCATCAAGGAGAAGCACAACAGTCAGGCATGAATAAAAAGAAGATACCAACTGAAGAAACCAATTGTATTTTGAGTTGGAAGAAAGAAAGTCAGTGGGAAGACTGAAACACAGACCAAATGAGGTTTTCCTTTTTATTTTGACACTACACTGGACCTTACAGTAGTAAAACATAATCATGCCAAAACTGTGATGACTATAACTGCATTTCAGGATTCCAGTTCCTTCGGTAAGCAATCCAGGAACAACATTTCCAATAAAATATTGCTTTAGCCTGGCTTATTCTTGAAATAGGCAAAGAAAACGAGGGTTAGGTTATTGGCTTCTGGCTCTAAGATGTATTGGTGGAATGATCTGATTCAAAGAATATCAATGGTTGAAGCCAGAGGACTTTGTTGAAAGCAGAGTAGAGTATATCACCACTGAGGACTCTGCTGCATAGGGAAGAAGTCTTAGAATACTGAGTTTACTATGAAATTTCCTCTTTCTATGGAAAAAAAATTATATTCTCATGAAACAAATGCTGTGTTTACTGGCATAAAAGATGATATAAATGTTTAGCCATATCAGGTAAAGTCTATAGTATAGACTCTATACTATGTTTGTAAAATTGATGGTGTTTTTTTTTCAGACTTTTCATAAACTGTAATGGGAAATATAGGGCTTTCCATTAAAAAAATAGGCTTCTAAAGATGAATTTTATCAAAACCTGAACAGAATTTTCAACAGCAATCTGAAGACACACCTCTTTGTGTAACTCAAGAAGGAACGGGACCTGCACTTTTAGCTCCAACATGTTATTACTCTAATCTTTACAAGAAAAATCTGTTCTAACTGAAAGTCAACCACTCTTCATGGACCCATCAGAGAAATGAGGTTTCAGAACAAACTATTATCTGAATATTGACAGACAGGTAGATATGGGGTGTGGCAGGTAGGTACGTGACACATGGAGTGTCACAATCAACATACACTTACCTAGAGAGAAAACAAACAAAACAGGTAGAATCCCTCCAGTGGTTATTTTGACATATTTCTGGGGGCTCAGTGTAGGCTAACATGATCGTTATAATCTCCTGGGGATCACAGTCTCACAGGGTCTCTCACCTTTTCATGGGCTTCCCCTTCAGAAACTCTACAATGTTCTCATGGGTAAGGGTCTGACAAAGATACATTTTTAGCTCTGTCAGAGAAATGGAAAGAGTCATTGTGGTGAAATATGCCTGAAGTGTTCTATATAATAAGGCCTACTTCTCAGGGAAAGAAACTTTACCAGAGCCCCATCTCACCTGCAGAAAGGATTCCCCACCCACTTCAGGTTCCTTTAGGCTTTCTGCTTTCCTTAAGGGCAAATAAATCTATACCACCCCAAAATACCTGTAAAGGTCAAAGCCAACAGACATAGACTCATAAAAAGATGCGACCTAATCACAAGGTTATAGAAATATTTCCCTTATACACACTATAACACCACATCAGCAGGGAACCGATATAAGGGTGAATTACAGACAAAAATGGCTGCAAGAGACAGCCTTTCTCTGAAGACAAGCCCACAGGGAAGCATGAAGTCAAGAATAGATACAAAAACAAGAAAACTAGAGAATTTAAAGCCTCTGGCCCTTAGAGCTACATCAAACATTAAACACAGTGCAACTCCTAGTCAGTTAATATAAATCCTTACATTGATGGTCTATTTATTTCAGTTCCTATAACCTAATACATATTTATTTCAACAAAAAGAAATGGCAAGGCATGCCGAAGAAAGGCACTGCAAGGCATGCAAAGAAAATGCACACTCTGAAGAGACAAAGCATCAAAGTTAGACTAAGCATATTATACAGATTTATCAGACAGGGAACTTAAAACAACTAAACTTAATATGTTAAGTGATGTGATGGAAAAACTAGACAATATGAAAGAAATCATGGATAATGTAAGCAGAAAGAAGTAAACTCTAAGAAATTATCAAAACAAGACACTAGATTTCAGAAACACTTTAGCATAAAAAGAATACCTCTACTGGAGTCATCAGTATACTGCACATGGCTAAAGAAAGAAACAATGAGCTTGCAGGTGGGTCAGTAGAAACTTCCAACACCAATATGCAAAGAAAAAATGAATAAAAAGAAAAAATACCTGGAATATAATATTAAAGAACCATGTCATAATTGGAAGAAAGAGACTGTGAAGTAGAAGAAATATTTGAAATATTAATGGCCCAAAGTGAACACCTAGCTGGTTAAATACCAAAAAACCTGCTTGTACCCATATTATATTTAAACTACAAGAAAACATAGACAAATAAGAAATCTTAAAAAAAAAAGCCAGAGAAATAAAACATCTTCTCAATATAGAAACAGGAGTAAGAATTACAGTGTACTTATAATTAGAAACTATGCAAGTAAGAGGAGAGTAGAGTGAAATATTTAAAGTGTAGAGAGAAAACCTCCACCAACATAGAATTATGCATACACTTAAATAATCTTTCCAAAAGGAAGGAGAAAAAGACTAAGATAAAAACTGCAGGATATAAAAATAGACTCTGCAAGAAAGATTCAAGTAAAATTCTTCAGGAAGAAAGAAATGATATAGGTCAGAAGTTTTGTTCTGCATAAAGAAAGAATGTTACAAATTATGTCAGTCATTTTTAAGGCTAGATAATATTTTGTTGTATCATATACCACATTTTCTTCATCCATTCATCTATCAATGGAAATTTGGATTGTTTCAATAACTTAGCTGTCTATAATAATAAAAGTGTAATATGCTAATTAGACTGGACAGCCAAATGACCTTCTAGATATCATTCCGGACATCCTTCTGGATGACCTTCCAGACAAAACCATGGTGGCGGGGGCCAAGGCAGAGGTGGCCGCAGCAGTGAGCAGAGGCCAAGATAGAGGCAGTTAGAGATGATTGGACAGACAAGTGAGCAGTTAGGGGTGATCAGGCAGTCATACAGAGTGGTTAGGGGCGATCAGGCAGGCAAGTGAGTTGTTAGGGGTGATCAGGCAGGCATGCAAGTGGTTAGGAGCGATAAGGCAGGCAGGCAGGTGAGTGGTTAGGAGCCAGCAGTCCTGGATTGCTAGGGGTCATGGATTGCAAGAGGGTTGCAGGCTGGGCTGAGACCCCCATCACGAATTTTGTGCACTGGGCCTCTAGTTGCGAATAATGCTCAAGGAACATGAGAATGCAGATATCTCTTCAAGAGCCTGCTTTCAATTCTTTTGAATATATCCCCTAGAAGTGGATTGCTGAATAATATGGTAGTTCTTTTTCTAATTTTTCCAGAAACCTCCATAGCATTTCCAACACTAGGTTACCTTTTGTCTTTTTTTAATAGCCTTTCTAACATGAGTAGATGTCATACTGTGGTTTTGATTTGAATTTCATTGATGATTAGTGATACTGAGCATTTTTTCATGGATCTATTGTTCATTTGGAAAAATGTTTATTTTGATTCCCTGCCCATTTTTAATAGGATTGTTTTTTGCTATTGAGTTTTATGTGTCCTTTATATATTTTGGGTGTTAAATCTACTACCCATGAAGGAACAATTAACAAGTTGAACTTTTTTAAATTAAGAACTTCTGTTCTATAAAATATGCTATTAAGAGAATGGAAGGACAAGCCACACATTGAAAGTAAATATCTGTAAAACACATATCTAATGCAGGACTTATATTAAAATATACAAAGAACTCTTAAAAATTCAACATTAAGAAAACTGATAAAAATGATAAAACATAACAGTTACCTCAATGTAGAAAATATGTAGGTGGAAAATAAGCATGTGAAAATTTGCTCAGCATCATTTTTCCTGAGATAATTTCAAATTTAAATAACAATCTGATACCATTGTACACATTAGAATGACTAAAATCCCAAACCCAGACAATACCAACTGCTGGATAGTATGTGGAGCAATAATAATGCTCATTCATTACTGATGGGAATACAAAACAGTACAGACACTTTGGAAGACAGTTCAGTATTTTCTTACAAAGCTTAACATAGTCTTATGATCTAGCAATTGCATGCCAATGTATTTACCCAAATTATATGAAAACTTATTTCTACCAAAAGAATCCCTAAAAACCTGCACACAAATGTTTATATCAGACATATTCAAACCTGTCAAATACTGGAAGCAATTAAAATATTCTTTAGCAATTGACTGGATTACCAAATTGTTATACATTCATATAATTCAATATTATTCAGTGGTAAAAAATGAGTTATCATCCCCCCAAAAAAATGGGTGAATCTTAAATGCATATTATTTAGTGAAAGAAGCCATTATGAATAGGATACTTAATGTATGATTCCAATTATATGACATTCAATATAGGCAAATACAGATACAATGAATATAAATAGAGACAAATTAATATTTGCCAGGATTTAGACTGATGGAGAAGTAGGCTAGTTTGAACAGGTGAGCCACAGGAGAATTTTTTCAGATAATGAAACTACTCTGTATGATAGGGTAATGTTAAATAAGTAAAACTATGCATTTGTCAAACCCTTTATTATTTTAGAACACAATTTATGAACCCCACTTTATGCAAATTAAGAAATTTGAATGATACAAAGACAGAATTTGACAAAACAATCTAATCATATGAGAAACAATCTTCTGACACAAACTCAATGAACAGGGTGGGGAGTAGGCTGCTGACCTAATAACTTTGGAAATCAGTGGATTCTGAAAGGGCTAAATGCAAGAGTAACTTTACAATAACGCTGTCTCTAATTGATAAAGCTATTTCCCCCTGGGTTACAGAGTGAAAATTCTAATTTGGTTTATCTTAGTTCTAGACTCTGATATAACAAGTAGCACAAACTGGGTGGCTGAACCTACAGAAATGTATTGCCTCCCAAGTCTGAAGACCAGAAATCTGAGATAAAGGTACACTTAGGGCCACACTCTCTTTGAAGGTAGCAGGGAAGCTTGTGCTCCAGGTCTCTCGCCTACATTCTGGTGGTTCCTTGGCATACGGCAGGGAGATATTTACTCCAGTGTTAACACAGTGTTGGAGGAGGGCATCAAGAGGATGTGACTCAGGAGCTGGACCTGGACAATGGGGGGTTCCTCACCTCCATCTTTCTTCTGGGAATATACATTCTTCCCACTGTTCCCACTGTGGGAGCCATTTTAAAGACTCAGCCTTGAGAGAGTAAGGTGTTGTTGAAACAGTATACATAACTGAGCCCAGTTAAGGCCTCTATATAAAGATTCTGTTGAATGGGTGGGGACATCAACACATCTTGTCAACACCTAAGACAAGCCTCATATGTAAATTCCTTTGCTTATTAAACCTGCTAATCTGAAGTGGCCTGTCTCTTTCTTTGGTCTCTATTTATCCTCTGAATAAGGGAGCCAGTTCCAGTTTTCACGGGGGAAGCCTTTGATATTTCAAACCAACAATGTTCTCATGCGCTTATCTGTATCCAAATGTCTTCCTTTTATAAGAGTCCCCGTCATATTGCATTAGGGCCCACCTACACCAGTATCACCTAATCTTACCTGCAACAACCCTGTTTCCATATAAATATATGTGCATACAGTTACCCATAGGTTTCTTCCTAAAGTATGTTGAACATAACTTTTCACTCCTTAATTGTGTTATTTGTAGTGACTTCATTCCAAATGATACAACATGGAAAAGAAGGAAAGCAAATGTTAAAAGTGGAGAAATCTAATGAACACTCCCTTAGCCTGGTGATAAATGTTGACATGTATATTAAGTTATGAGGATACTATATACCTTCATATAATGTGATGAAAATGGCACAACCTCTACAGTTTTTTTCGCCAAACAGAAACCCCAGTCTAATCATAATAACAACAGCAAAATCATGATTAGAAACCCTAATTGAGGGACAATACAGAATTTGTAATCAGTACTTTTCAAAACTATCAAAATCATCCACAAAGGGAAGTCTAAAAATTTATTAGAATCAAACAGAGCCCAAGGAGACATGACAAATATACTATGATGTCATGGATGGGATCCTATCTATACTAATAAAAGAGAAAGAAGCAAATTGACCGTACCCCCACGATGCCCACCAGCCAATAAGGAGTGAATATGCAAATTAACCCAACAAAGATGGAGAGTTAATTTAGATACGCAGGTGCAGAGTGGCTGGGGGTGGGGTGGCCACTTGCATGCGCACCCCGGCACCAGGCAGCCTGCGTCCTGGGGACAGGCGTACTCTGGACCCAGGCCACTCTGAGACTGTAGGCTTGCATGTAGGCCTGGAGCGGCTAGGGTCCCAGAACGACCCCTGGCCACTCCGGGCCTACACACACAGGCACAGAGCAGCTAGGGGCAGGGCAGGAACATCCCCAGGACCCAGGTGTTCCGAGCAGGCATGCAAGCAAGCAGCTGGGGGAGGGGCGGGAAAGTCCCCCATAGTGAGAAAGCAGACAGTAGGGCCCTGCTTGCCCGTGGCCATGGCAGCAAGTGGCAAGCAGGCCCCACAGACAGCAGACACCAGGGCCTGCAGTGGTGTCAAGCAGGCAGGTCCACAGAGAACAGAGAACCATGGGGAGCAGGCCTAAGCTGTCTGTAGGACATCCCCTGAGGGCTCATAGATTGGAGAGGGTGCAGGTTGGGCTGAGGGATCCCCCCACCCCCCATGCACAGATTTCATGTAGCAGGCTCCTAGTCCTATATAATAAAGATGTGATATGCAAATTGACCATCACTCGAACACAAAAGATGGCTGCCACAATGTGGACACAAGATGGCCAGAAAGGAAGGGCAGTTGTGGGCGATCAGGCCTGCAGGGAAAGGCAGTTAGGGGTGACCAGGCTTGCAGGGAAGGGCAGTTGGGGGTGACTAGGCCTGCAGGGGAGGGCAGTTGGGGGTGACCAGGCCAGCAGGGGAGGGCAGTTGAGGGTGACCAGGCCAGCAGGCAAGGGCAGGTAGGGGCAATTGGGCTGGCAGGGGAGTAGTTAGGCATCGATCAGACTGGCAGGGGAGTGGATAAAGGGTGATCAGGCTGGCAGGCAGAAGCGGTTAGGGGCAATCAGGCAGGCAGGCAAGCCATTAGGAGCCAGCAGTCCTGGACTGTGAGAGGAATGACCCACCAGGATCAGGCTTAAACGGGCAGTCTGACATCCCTCGAGGGGTCTCAGATTGGAGAGGGTGTAGGCTGGGCTGAGGAACACACACCCTCCCCATGCACAAATTTCATGCACCGGGCCTCTAGTCCTATTTAATAAAAGAGTAATATGCAAATTGACCAACACTCCAAGACACAAGATGGCTGCCCCCATGTGGTCAAAGATGGCTGTCCCCATGTGGACACAAGATGGCCGCTATGAGATGGTCAGCAGGGGAGGGCAGTTGTGGGCAGTTAGGGATGACCAGGCCAGGAGAGGTCAGTTGGGGGTGTCTAGGCCGGCAGGGGAGGGCAGTTGGGCGGGACAATGCCTGCAGGGGAGGGCAGTTGTGAGTGATCAGAAAAGCAGGGAGGGCAGTTGGGGTGACTGGGCTGGCAGAGGAGGGTAGTTGGGGGAGACCAGGTCAGCAGGGGAGGGCAGTTGAGGGGGACCAGGACTGCAGGGGAGGACAGTTGGGCAGGACTCAGGCCTGCAGGAGAGGGCAGTTGTGGACGATCAGGCCAGCAGGGAGGGCAGTTATGGGTTACTTGGCCAGCAGAGGAGGGCAGTTGGAGGAGACCAGGCCAGGAGGAGAGGGCAGTTGGGAGGGGACCAGGCCTGCAGGGGAGGGCAGTTGGGGGAGCAGTCCTGCAGGGGAGGGCAGTTAGGGGTGACCGGGCCAGCAGGGGAGCAGTTAAGCATGGATCAGGTTGGCAGGGGAGTGGTTAGGGGGTGATAAGGCTGGCAGCAGAATTGGTTAGGGACAATCAGGCAGAGGCAAGCGAGTGGTTGGGAGCCAGCAATCCTGGATTATGAGAGGGATGTCCAGTGGGATTGGGCCTAAACGGGCAGTCAGACATCCCTCAAGGGGTCCCAGATTGGAGAGGATGCAGGTTGGGCTGAGGGACACACAATTTGACTCATGCACATAAAACCAGTGGGGAATGAAGTATGGTAGCAACCATACTTGGGTAAAAATTGCTGTTTAATGTTTTAACCTTGCTGTTTTGGGTTCTGTACTCATTTAAGTTATTTTGATTTTCTGAACATATGTATGATTGAATACTCTATTGATGATGGTTTGAATATCCCATTGATTGTGATCTCACTGGTCATCGAAGCACATTCCTCTGGGACCCAGGACAGATAGTGATCCTAAATTGTCTCAGCAGCTACAGATAACTGAGTTTTGTTTGACTCAGTGATCTCAGAATCTAGACAGCATAATTATTCTAAAATTGCCCAGGTGGTCCCAGATAATGTGTTTCTATTGATTCAGTGATTCGTAGATATTTTAGATAACTAACTTGCTCGATTTCGCTTCTGTAAAAATGCTTTTTCGCGAAACAGGTTCCTCATTCCAGACCCAAAGATGTAATCAATACTTTTGTGATATTCTGCATATAAGCCAGAAGTGGCTAGCTGTTCGGGGTTGCGAGGTCTGGAGCACTTTTGCTCCCTCGTATGCCACCAGCTTTTAATAAATGACTCCATAATTCGACCTTTTTTTGAGGCATCCTTTGTAAGATGGGGGTTACATCACAACATTTGGAGGCCCCAGCGAGATCCGCCACTAGGGGGCACTGGTTGGAACACCAAGGGAGGCCAATCTCCCCTGGGCTGGTCATGGAGACTGAGGGGTCTCTAGGGGGTGCACAACCTGAGATGTCCCAGGGCCCCGGAGAACTTCCCTTCGAATCCAGTGAGCGGACAGGGAACATTGGCACATCCCTAAAAAAAAATTTGTCTCAGAGTCCTGGAAACCCTCCTGGAGGTGAGTCCTGGTTTACTGGTGGACCGGTCATCTGTCATCTGGGGATGGCGGGAAGAGCTGGACACAGCCAGGACTTCCCCCTCCTAGTAGTGCCCTGAGACGTCAGTGGTCACTCCTGGTTTCTGGATTGTTTTTGTCTCGTGTCTGGGCCCTGTGTGTAATATTTGTTGAGTTTTGATTTGTGAAGTTTTTGTCAGTTTGTTGAAATCCTTTTGGGAGATATTGAGTGGTTCTTCCCTTCCTGTTTAACCTTTGACTGTGTGACTGGACTACTGATCTTTTTATCAAGGTTCCTTGCAGGATTTTACCTCTCCTGAAATAACCCTCTATGTGTAACCTGCCCCTCCTCGACTAAGCTCTCTTTTTCCCAGGTCAACGCCGGAGTGCAGGATGACTTTCCCCTCACAGTTCCTGGCGGACTCCGGAAGTGGTTTTAACCTTTTTTTCCTTCACACACACCGGTTCCGCCCACTGGCCTGTGCGGGTGGCAGCAGAGCCAGAAAAAGCAGCGGTGGCAGCTGTGTTTGCACACCCTCCCCTCCCTCAGGGTGTTCACATCCTGAACCCTCAGTCTCCCTGCACCATCCCTCCCTCCTGGTCCCGCCCTGATTATGGGAGATGCACTGAGTTCATGAGAAACTCCCTAGGTTGTAGGATGGGGCATTTATCTGTTTGTTGCGTCTATTAGTCTTGTTTCCTTTGTCCAACATGAGTGCCATTTCTGTTCTGCTGAAACATGGGTCGAGAATCCTGTCCTGGGATGTGGGAAAGGGATGCCCCCATGTCTGTTCTTATTAGGTCCCCATCAGGGGACTGTTATCTGTTCCTGTTATCTGTTCAGATGCCAAGACTGTAAGAGTACTTGTTCACTGAAAGGGTGTAAGTACAGATGTTTGTTTGATATTTTGTTTGTCTGCCTGGGTAATTATTTGTTCATGAAAGTGTGGAAGTCTGTGAGAAAAAAAAAAAAAAAAAAAGAAACATTTAATTTATTTAAGGCTGAGTGCTCTGACACATAGCAACCTGCCCCTAGTGGCCACTGGGATTCCTTTTTCCCAGGGGTGTTTGCTCTCTGTCAGAGGGGGAATCGGCCCACCTAACTAATAATATTTCTGTCTATGTTTATTAATTTGAAGGTATGAAGTTGTAACAGTTGTGGTCCGAAGAGGTTTAAATCAGGGACCAAATTCTAAAGTTAACTATTTATAAGAAGGAAGCCAGAACTGGCAAAGTCACCGAGTCTGCCCAGAAAGCTCAGAAAGAGTAATCTTATTTCTGACACCTGCTGCCACCCAGTCTTAATTAGTGGCAGAGGAATGGTCTCAGAACTGTTTGTCTCAATTGGCCATTTGAGTTTAATATGGTTAATGATTACAATACATTGTAAAACCTTCAGAAGGAAAGGAAAATATTTTGTGGGTCACTTGGTCCTTTTCTGTGTGGCAGCTCTTAAGTTATTAGTTTTAAAATCAGTATTTTTTAATGGAAACACACTCAAGCAGAGGGGCTTTTCAGAACGGTCGGGGAGGCTGATTGCAGTGTAAGGGTCACCGGTTCCCCCACGCCACCTTCATTGGCAGGAGGCAAGCGCTTTTCCCAGTGGGAACAGAGAGGACTGCCAGATGAAAACGCCTTCTCCCTTGGTGAGAGCACCTCCATACGCTACCTGGGACCCGTGCCATGCTCCCTGCCTCTGCCCACCGGGTGCCCATCCCCTCCAGGGGTTGTTTTGAGTAGCAGGAGGTGGCGGCAAGGAGGGAAATTCCCTTGTGACTCCCTGCACCCCAGTGAGACCCAAGAACCCCCGGCAACTCCTTGGACACTTTTCACGGTGTTCTGTTAGGGGCCTTAAAGGTGGCAGCTAGAAATTTCCCCGTTCCCTTTTTCAGAAAAATGTGGCAGTTTAAAAATTCAAGCGGCTAGAAGCCTGGGAACAGGTTGCTGGGCCTGCTCCCTCCTCCCTCTGCCTTTAAAATAGCATGCAATACTGGAATATTGATTGCTGGACATGTTTAGAAATACTTAATGGAAGGTTTGAGGCATGGTTATGTATTTTTGAAGGACATAGAAAGAAGGTTTGAAGGCTAATTTGAAATTGTGAGATTTGTGAAGGTTTGTGTATCTGAGGAAAAGGAAAAGAGAAATGTAAAAAGAAAGAAAAGGCCAGTAGCAAATAGGAAGGAATTAGTATGCCTATTGCAGGAAGCAGGGCACTGAAAGAGAGAATGTCCTGGAGGGTTAGCTAGGGAAGCAAAAGGGGAAACTCAGACTCCAAGGATCTTTAACTTAGAGGAAGAGGACTGGGGCCGGGGCTCCTTTCCATTAAGCCCCCAGGAGCCCAGGGTAACCTTACAAGTGGGGGGCAAACCTGTTAGTTTCCTGGTGGACACTGGGGCAGCCTATTCAGTCTTGACAGAGCCGATGGGACCCGTAACCTCTAAGAAGACATCAGTCCAGGGAACCACTGGACAAACTGCCTGTTTTCCTTGGACATCGAAAAGGATTGTGGACCTCAGAAGGAACATGGTAATGGATTCATTTCTGGTCATGCCAGAATCCCCATACCCCCTGCTTGGACGTGACCTCCTACAGAAGCTACAAGCTACCATATCCTTTGAGGGGGACAGAACACACCTCACCGTGGATCCAAGGAACCCAGGTCCGATTACATCCTCCCCCCCTGTATTCTTTTAACCTGTCCTCTCTCAGAGGAATATATCTTACAGGAAACGAAAAAAGCGACACCAGGCGAAGAACATAAGCCCTCCACCTACTTGGAGGAATTACAGCATCTCTATCCCATGGTCTGGGCAGAAAACAACCCCCTGGAGTTGGCAAGTCATCAAGCTCCTGTAGTAGTCCACCGCCACTCCAGCTCGGCCGCTAAACTAGACCGAAGTGGAGCAATGGGCCTTTGAGGAGCTAAAGAAGGCTCTCGTCTCAGCACCTGCCCTAGCCTTGCCAGACGTCACGAAACCCACCTCTACGTGAATGAGGTAAGGGGCATTGCCAAAGGGGTTCTCACTCAGACTCTAGGTCCCTGGAAGAGACCTGTAGCCTATCTGTCTAAGAGGCTAGACCCTGTGGCAGCAGGGTGGCCAGTGTGCCTCCGGGCAGTAGCCGCCACAGTGTTGCTCGTAAAGGAGGCA
Organism: Corynorhinus townsendii; assembly: GCA_026230045.1. Classification (NCBI taxonomy): domain Eukaryota; kingdom Metazoa; phylum Chordata; class Mammalia; order Chiroptera; family Vespertilionidae; genus Corynorhinus; species Corynorhinus townsendii. Next base: position 109,204,417 of record JAPDVU010000001.1, on the reverse strand, counting down.
GATAAGCTGACTCTGGGCCAGGAACTAGCCCTGACAACACCCCATGCTGTGTAGGCCCTCCTTCGAGGTGCTCCGGAGAGATGGATGTCAAACACCAGGGTCACCCAGTGCCAAGCTCTTCTCCTGGACCAGCCCCGCATCCGGTTCCAGAAGACACTGGCCATCAACCCTGCCAGCCTGCTCCCAGATGATGACCCAGAGGAACCCATTCTTGACTGCATAGAGGTAACAGAAGCAGTACAAACAGCTCGCCCAGACCTGACAGGTGTCCCGCTATCAACACCAGACAAGGTACTGTTCACGGATGGGAACAGTTATGTTCAGGATGGGATCCGATATTCAGGGGCAGTGGTAGTCACCCTGGACCACACCATTTGGGCAGTGTCCCTGAACAGGGGGCATCAGCACAAAAAGCTGAACTTTTGGTCTTGATCCAGGCCCTCCGATGGGGACACAGTGCCATCCACCGGAAAAGAGGGTTACCAACTTCAGCCAGAAAGGACATTAAAAACAGGGAAGAGATTTTAGCCTTATTAGAGGTCATCTGGCTCCCAAGGGCAGTTGCAATAGTGCACTGCAAAGGACATCAGAAAGGGGAGACAATTGAAGCCAGGGGAAATAGAGCTGTAGACCAAACTGCCAAGGAAGCCGCCGAAAAACCAATGGGGCCTTTACAAGTGTTAGTAACTCTGCCAGATCCGGACCTACCACAGACCCCCTCCTACACCAAACAAGAGGAGGAATTGGCAGAACAGAAGCAAGCCATCAAAGGACCAGATGGTTGGTGGACCCTACCAGATGACAGACTGGTGGTCCCAGAGGCTCTAGGTCACACATTAGTTGCCCAGTTACACCAGGCTACCCACCTAGGCGTCACCAAGACTTCTGGACTTCTGCAAGGCAGGTACTACATACCAAGCTTAGATAAGATAATTAACAGCATAGTCACTAGAAGTACTGTCTGTGCACTGCTAGGCAAGGTAAGAGGGTCCCCCTGGGAATTCGGGCCCAGGAAAATTCCTCAGGAGAGCATTGGGAGGTGGATTTCACAGAGATTAAGCCACCAGGGTCAGGGTACAAATACCTGCTAGTTCTTATAGACACCTTCTTGGGTTGGGTTGAAGCATACCCCACTAGGACAGAAACTGCCTCTATAGTAGTCAAGAAATTACTCCAGGAGATTATACCTAGATTCGGGCTGCCAGTAGTCATAGGATCAGATAACAGCCCTGCCTTTGTAGCCAAGGATCTCAAAGTATAGCTCAAGCCTTAGGCATAAATTAGAAACTCCATTGTGCATACTGGCCACAAAGTTCAGGACAGGCATGAGCAGGACTCTAAAAAAGGAGTTTAACTAAATTTGTCCTAGAAACCGGTGAAAACTGGACCAACCTCCTGCCCTTCGCCCTCTTATGGGCTAGGTGTACCCCTTACCAGGAGGGATTCTCCCCTTTTTTGAAATTATGTGTAGTAGACCTCTCCCCATCTTTCCCAGGGTCAGGGAGAAACTGAAAGCTGGAATTCATAACCATTCCTTGCTCAAGTCCTTACAGGCTCTGCAGTATACCCAGAGAGCCACCCATAAGCTTGTTTGAAATGCACTGTCAGTGCCCACCGCGGACCCTGTACATCCCTTCCAGCCCGGGGACTCGGTGTGGGTAAAGAAGTTCACTGCCCAAGGACTCACCCCAACCTGAAAGGGACGCTACACTGTTATCCTGAGCATGCCCACGGCTGTTAAAGTAGATGGCATCCAGACCTGGCTACACCACTCCCAGCTCCTGCACCAGGAAAAGGCCTGGATCCTGGAAGCCCTCAGCCTCACCTGTGAGATTCCTAGCCTGGGCTCCACGCAGGCCAGGAGGAGGCTCGACGCCTGCAGGAGGGGAACTGGACTTCAGTGAGGACAGTACTAATGGGGACCGTGGTACTAGGGGCCTTGATAACTGTAAGAACATTTTTGCTAGCCAGTGAGAAAGTCGTAAGGCTAGATGTGCTAGGGGACAGGAGAGCAGGAACAAAACAGAAATGCCCTTAGAGGAGGTGGGGTGAGTAAATAGAAAACTAATTGTGCCAAGCAGGTAGTTTAGAAAAATGAATGCAGTCAAACTACTTGAAGTTAGGGGGCAGTACTATCCCCTAATTAATAAGGATGAGTCCATGATTTGCCTCATGCACATAAAACCAGTGGGGAATGAAGTATGGTAGCAACCATACTTGGGTAAAAATTGCTGTTTAATGTTTTAACCTTGATGTTTTGGGTGCTGTACTCATTTAAAAGTTATTTTGATTTTCTGAACTTATGTATGATTGAATACTCCCTTGATGGCGGTTTGAATATCACATTTATTGTGACCTCACTGATCATGGAAGCACATTCCTCTGGGACCCAGGACAGATAGTGATACTAAATTGTCTCAGCAGCTACAGATAACTGAGTTTCGGTTGACTCAGTGATCTCAGAATCTGGACAGCACAATTATTCTAAAATTGCCCAGGTGGTCCCAGATAATGTGTTTCTGTTGATTCAGTGATTTGTACATATTTTAGATAACTAAGTTGCTCGATTTCGCTTCTGTAAAAAGGCTTTTTCGCAAAACAGGTTCCTCATTCCAGACCCAAAGATGTAATCAATACTTTTGTGATATTCTGCATATAAGCCAGAAGTGGCTAGCTGTTCGGAGCTGCGAGGTCTGGAGCACTTTTGCTCTCTCATATGCCACCGGCTTTTAATAAATGACTCCATAATTCGACCTTTTTTTGAGGCATCCTTTGTAAGATGGGGGTTACATCACAACATCACCAGCTTTCCAAGTCATAGTCTTCTCCTTCAATACCTCTTTTATAAGACAAAAGTTTAGTAAACATTCATTTTGATATGGGATTTTTGGACTGGAACACATGGTGTTCCCCTGGGTAGGATGGTCCCCTGGATTCTTTGTCCATTGGAGTCAAAGAATGAATCCACGGACTGAAGATGGTATAGCAAAGGTGAAAATTTATTGAAAACAAGTGCAGACTCCCACATGGGGAAGGGGAAAGAATCTCACAGCACAGACTCCCAGATGGGGAGGGGGAAAGAGTCCCACCAAGTATCTGTTTCCATGGTTTATAAAAGCTGCAAGTCCCCATGTCTAGATTTCCCTTGTGATTGTGAGAAGGCTAAAAGGCTATTTCTAATGTAAACCTGATATTTGGGAGTGGGTGTTGCACACTGAATCTGTGCCAGCAAGCCCAGTATACATTCTTCATAGTCTATAATTAAGTCACTGCCTCTTTCCCAGAAACTGGTCTTGGGAGACCTGTAACCTAAATACAGAGGCCATAAACTATGAACAGTGCACAGCCCTGGGGAAGTGGGGGAGAGGGATTATTAGGGCTGGTGCCAGGCCAGACCATTACATATGGTCTCAAGACCCCCAACACCTGGGGTCTTTTTGCAAAGCCCACAGAAATCTTATTCTATATTTGGGGGACAAAGACACCAAAAGGTAATAAAAGATGGGCTTCCACCATATTGGTTTGCTCAGAATTTGAGAAGCAACTCCTATGAGTCTGCTGGCATAAAAAAGCTGTGTAACTCCATTTCTCTAAGTTTTGCTTACTTTTTCTCTGGCCTTCTACAATATCTGGTTTCCTGGACCAAGAAGCCCAACTGCACTAGTCTTTTGGTCTCCTGTGAGTGGACTGGGTTTGGGGCCTGGGAGCACAGGATAGGCCTCCGGGCAGTGCACTGTGCTGATTTTAGCAGAATTGAATTGGGGGACCTCAGGTGCTCCCAGACCTCAGCCTAGGTGGAGGACACCTCTGGATCTGTCAACAGAAAAAGTAAGGTAGGGTCCCACTCCAAGAGAGTAGAAGGGGAGCTTGGTCACTTCCTGGGAAGTCATATGACTTTTGCAGTTAAATTAGTCAGGAATTGGGTGGGATGTTTAACCTCTGAGTGAATGTCCGGTGAAAATGTATGAGTGTGGAGGGAGAGGGCATGCGCTGTCCTATCCATTTTGTGGCTCCATGACCTTGGTTATGGAGTCCGAGTGGGCCCTTACCTGCAGTTCCTCAATTCGTCATATGGCATAACGGTGACTGGCCCCCACATGGAGGTGACCAGGCCAGGGGTTTATACGGGTGCACCTTAGCTAAGATGAATCTAAGCTCCCAAGGGACACAGCCAGGCAGACATCTGAGTGAGGATCTGTGAAAAGAGGTCACTCCCTTCCCTTGTCTGTCCCTTGCCACCGATTATCATGGGGTCGGGACAAAATAAACCCACTGTCCTCAATTGCATGTTGAAATTTCTTTAAAAGGGTTTCAGTAGGGATTATGGTATTAAAATGGATTCCAAAGCACTGAGAAAATTCTGTGAATTAGAATGGCCAACCTTTGTGGTCGGCTGGCCCTCCAAAGGCTCTTTAGATGAAGGACTGGTCAGGGAGGTCTGGAATGTAGTCACGGAGGACCCCGGACACCCAGATCAGTTTCCCTAAATAGACAGCTGGTTAGAAATTGCTGAAACCTTGCCGCCTTGGGTCTGGTTCTGAGTGTGTAAGAAGGGACAGAGTAAGTTTTTAGTAGCAGGAGAAATGAAGCAGGCAGGAGAAAAGAAACAGGTCCCTCAGAAAGAAGCACAGCCCCCTATTCTACAGGAATCCCCTGAGGAAGTCCCACCAGTTTTATCACCTCCATGTGTGCCACAGGAAGCACCAAGTGCTCCCCGCACCGGTCTGGAAGGTCTGGAAAGTCTAGAAACACCGCCCCCTCTCTCTCTCCTCAACCAAGCTCTCCAGAGCCAGTTGGGTGGCATTTGCGTTCAGCCAATCACAGGCCCAAACCACAACCAGCACGTCAGATGCCTCTCAGGGAGATTTGAGGTACCAAAGTACTTGGCAAAGATGGGACCTTGCAAGAGGGAAGGCCAGTCTATTATCAGCCCTTTACCACAAGTGACATCCTGAATTGGAAACATCAATCCCCAGCTTATTCTGAAAAACCTCAGGCCATGATAGACCTCCTAGAAATGATCTTCCAGACCCAGAAGCCCACCTGGGTGGACTGCAAGCAGCTCCTTTTTGCATTCTTTAACACTGAGGACTACATGAGAATAGTAACAGAGGCTCAGAAGTGGTGCCAGACCCAGGCCCTGACAGGAATATTAGATACAAACAGATGGGCCAGGGAGGCCTTCCCAGATGAGGAACCCAATTGGAACCCAAACTCAGAAGACAGAAGGCCCAGGCTAGAAAGATATCAGCTGGCTTTCCTCCAGGGGGTCAGGGCTGGAGCCAAGAATCCACGAATATGGCTAAAATCTCCAAAGTCTTCCAGAAGCCTCATGAAAGTCCAGCAGCTTTCTATGAGAGACTATGTGACGCATACCAGATCTACACCCCCTTTGTCCTGAGTCCCCGGAAATTCAAACTATAATAAATGCAGCTTTTGTAGGTCAAGCTGAGCCTGACATAAGGAGAATGCTACAGAAGCTAGAAGAATTTGCAGGAAAAAACACTACTAAGCTGCTAGAGATAGCAAACAAGGTTTTCATCAACTAAGACAGTGCGGCAAGGAAGGAAGAAGCAAAGATAATACAAAGAAGGGCCAATAAAATAGCAGCAGCTTTTAGAGCAGTGGTTCTCAACCTTCCTAATGCCGTGACCCTTTAATACAGTTTCTCATGTTGTGGTGACCCCCAACCATAAAATTATTTTCATTGCTACTTCATAACTGTAATTTTGCTACTGTTAATGAATTGTAATGTAAATATCTGTGTTTTCCGATGGTTTTAAGCTCTACAGCAGCAGTTCTCAACCTGTCAGTTGTGACCCACAGGTTGAGAACCGCTAGTAGAGTCGCCTAAGACCATTGGAAAATACAGATATTTACATTACGATTCATAACAGTAGCAAAATTACAGTTATGAAGTAGCAACGAAAATAATTTTATGGTTGGGGTCACCACAACATGAGGAACTGTATTAAAGGATCACGGCATTAGGAAGGTTGAGAACCGCTGTTTTAGAGGCTCAGGCTCCCAGACAGATCAGAAAAGGAAGAAAGAATACAGATCAGGTAGAAAAGGAAGAGCGAGCCTAAGCTGAAACCAGTGTGACTATTGTAAGGAAACAGGACACTAGAAGAATAAATGTCCCAAATGGCAAAGTAAGAAAACTGGGCTCCCTTTTCTGCCCAGTCGCTATCAGCCAGAGCCACCTGAAGAAATCTCACTGGGCTAGCAATGGCTGATTCCTACTATGGCAGATCGGGCTTTCTTTTTGCCCCCATGAGCACATGGTCAGAATGAAAATAGGAGGCCAGACTGTGGACTTCATGGTTGACACAGGAACTGAGCTCTCAGTAGTCACTCGGAAAGTAGCACCTCTCTCAGGAAAGGAGGTCACCATTATTGGGAACCAGACCCGTAGACCATTGTGCTGCCCTCGTTGATGTCAACTTCGCAGCCACCAACTAATTCATGAATTCCTGTACTTGCCAGACTGTCCAGTGCCTCTAATGGACAAAATGGGGGCAGAAATCACTTTTGCTCCAGATGTCTCAGAACAGCTTCGCCTAGGTGAGGAGACCTCCCCAATGATCCTGTCCTTAACAGTGCAAAGGGAGGAAGAATGGAGACTTTATACCCCCCAAAGGCCTCACCATTACAACCTGAATTAAAGGAAGAATTCCCGCTGGTCTGGGTGGAAGGGAATTTTCCAGACCTGGCTAAGGACCATGCTCTGGTGCTAATAGACTTAAAGCCTGGGGAACAGCCTGTTAAAATCTGCCAATATCAATTCCAAGGGAAGCATGCCTAGGAATCCAGGTCCACTTAGACCAGCTGTTCCAGTGGGGACTTCTTAAATGGTGCCAGTCTCCCTGGAACATGCTTCTCTTGTCTCAAAAAGCCTAGGGCTAATGACTACTGCCAGGTGCAGGACCTGCGGGCTGTAATGAGGCTGTTAAAACCCTGCATTCAGCGCTGCCAAATGCCTACACTCTTCTGGGGCTCATTCCATTAGAGGCAGAATGGATTACATGCCTAGATCTGAAAGATGCCTTTTTCTGCCTTCAGCTGGCACCCTCCAGCCAGCTCTTTTTGCCTTGGAATGGGAAAACCCAACTATGGGAGCCAAGGAGCAGTTCACCTGGACCAGGCTGCCACAAGGTTCAACAACTCCCCTCCTCTTTTTAGTGGAGCACTAGCATCTGATCTGTCTAAGTTCCCAGGACAGGACTTGGAGTGTGTTCTACTCCAATATGTAGACAACCTTCTACTGGCTAGCTCCACATGAGCTCAGTGCTGGGAAGGAACACAAAACCTTTGAGACTCTTAACTGAAACAGGTTATCGGGTGTCCAAGAAAAAGGCACAGATTTGTCAGAAAGAAGTCAAGTATCTAGGCTTCCGAATCACCCAAGAGAAACAAAGGCTAGGGACTGAAAGAAAGCAGGCAGTATGTGCCATCCCAGTCCCTTGAACCCGGTGACAGATTTGGGAATTCCTGGGAGTGACAGGGTTCTGTTGAATCTGGATCCCAGGGTTTTTAGACCTGGCTGAGCCTCTCTATGAAGCTTTAAAAGGAGAAGAGAAGGCACCCATCAATTGGGGTCCCAATCAGGAGCAAGCCTTCATCACCATAAAGGCAAAGCTCACTGAGCCCCAGCACTAGTGCTACCAGATGTGACACGACTTTAATCTCTTTGTTCATGAGAACACCTAGGTACACCTAGGATTTCTAACCCAGGAGTTTGGGCCCTGGCAAAGACCAGTAGCTTATCTCTCCAAGCAGATTGACCTGGTTGCCTCTGGGTGGTCCCCGTGCCTCAGGGCCCTTGTAGCCATGGCATTATTAGTAAAAGAAGCAGATAAGCTTACCTTAGGACAAAACTTAAATGTAAAAGTTCCTCATGCTATTGTTACCCTGATGGAAGCAAGGGGGCAGCACTGGCTGACTCATGCTCAAATAACTCAGTATCAAGGACTCCTATGTGAAAATCCATGGATACTATTAGAAGCAGTGAGAACTCTTAATCCTGCCACCTTTTTACCCATCGCTGAAGGAGCCCCTGAGCATGATTGCCTGGAAGTCCTAGAGGAGGTTTATTCCAGCCGGCCAGATCTAACAAACAAACCCCTTCAAAATCCAGATTTGGTATTGTTCACAGATGGCAGTAGCTTCTTAGATGAAGGAAAAAGATGAGCTGGATATGCAGTGGTACCAAACTTTGAGACAATTGCAGCACAGGCCCTGCCTGAAGGATGGTCAGTACAAAGGGCAGAACTCTGGGCCCTAGCCAGAGCCCTAAAACTCAGTAAGAATAAGCCTGCCCATGTCTAGACTGAATCGTGCTATGCCTTTGCTACCCTGCATATCCATGGGGCCATATATAAGGAAAGGTGGCTCCTGATGGAATAAAAAATCAGAATGAGATTTTAAAGTTACTAGAAGCAGTCTGGGAGCCCAATGAAATAGCCATCATCCATTATAAAGGTCACCAGAAAGGAAAAGACTCAGTAACTTGCAGGACTCTCCACACCCATGTTATGGGGGGAGGGTTCCAGGACCAAGCCCAGGAGGCAGATATTAAAAAGACTATCAGGCAGCTGCTTGAACATAAAGCACCCAGATTACCTAAGCTGAGGGCTCAGCCACAGAAGTAATATGATCTAGACCCCCGGCTTTATCACCTCCTCAATTTAATCCACCACCTCCTCAATATTACCAACACTTATTTGGCTAGGGACTGCTCGCTTTGTCTCCACCTAGGGCCACTCCTATTAATGGCTAGTCCAGGAAACATAACTAAACCAGGGAAATTAATGGAAGAAATAATAGGACCTGTCACAGTCAATGTGCAGCTAACTAATGTTGCCCCTATTTGCTTCAACAGTACCCAGGGCCAACACCCAACAGGTCACCTTCCAGATAAACTATGCAACTCTACCCGTAAGGCTGAAAACACCACCTGCTCCTGGTGCCCCCTGCAGTAACATTCTACATGTGTGGGACTGCTGTTTACCTCTGTCTGCCACAAACTGGATGACAGTGTGCACTCCTGCCTATCTAACCCCAGATAGGCCTATTATACCCAACAACCAATCCACTGAGACCCCCCCTTAAAGCAGTAACTAGATATAAGAGGGCTCTGCAAGTAATCTCCCTTCTAATAGCGCTCAGAATTGCAGGTTGCATAGGAGCCGGGATAGGGGGAATAGCTCACTCTGTCTCCTCTTATCAAGTTTTGACCCAAGAATTTTCAGAAGACATAGAGGGAGTAGCTGAGACTCTAGCTGCCTTATAGGATCAAGTTGATTCCTTAGCCATAGTAGTACTACAGAATAGAAGAGAATTAGACTTACTAACAGCAGAGAAGGGTGGAATCTGCCTCTTCTTAGGTGAAGAGTGCTGCTTTTATGCCAACCAGTCAGGCATTGTCAAGGATAATGTAAAGGATCTAATTGAATGAGCAACGAAAAGATGACAGGAGCTATCTGAGTCCTGGGCTGTTTGAGGTAGGAGTGGTCTGGAAATGGATTCTCCTATTGGCAGGACCACTGTTAATGCTACTCGTAGCCATAATATTAGGACCATGTCTTCTAAATTTCTTAACTCACTTTATCTCATCTTTCCTAGATGCCTTTAAACTTCAGATGGTCCTACAAACCAGAAGAATTCCCTACAAACTCCTCTGAGAGGAAGAAATGGGATGCTAACCCCTTGGTCTTTGCCCCTTATCAGCAGGAAGCAGCTAAGAGTATTCGTCATCCCTGTTCATTGTAACATCCCATAGTCGTTGTACCAAAAGGCTAAGAAATCTTGTGGGACAAGGGGCTGGGGGGATGAGAAGGCTAAAAGGCTATTTCCAATGTAACCCTGATATTGGGGGCGGGGGGGCTAGCAATCTGAATCTACGCCAGCAAGCCTAGTGTACATTCTTGATAACCTATAATTAAGTCACTGCCTTTTACCCAGAAACTAGTTTTGCAAGACCTGTGACCTAAATACAGAGGCCATAAACTATGAACAGTGCACAGCCCCAGAGGGGGAGCATTTATTAGCGCTGGTGCCAGACCGGACCATTAGATACAGTCTCAAGACCCCCAACACCTGGGGTCTTTTTGCAAAGCCCACAAATTTCCAGAAGTCCCATTCCATATTTGGGAAACAAAGACACCAAAAGGGAATAAAACAGGGTCTTCTGCCATATTGGTTTGCAACCTCCTCTGAGTGCACCAGCATAATAAAGCTGTGTAACTCCATTTCTCTAAGTGTAGCTTGGTTTTTCTCCAGTCTTCTACAACAATTGGTCAATATTCCCTTTTGAATTGGTTACTATAGTAACTCCTGAAGCCCTTCTCCCTCATTGTCCTCCCATTCCCTCTGGGCTTTCTTCCTCATTCTTTATTTTGTAAATATAGACCTTTTTGCTAATCCCAGTTTCCTTGTCTTATGGAAATGTAATTGTTGCTGCTCCCTTGTTTTATGGAAATTAACTTCTGCTTTATAGCCCCACCTTTTTTTTCATGGACCCCCAATTCTAAAAATTCCCTAAACCTGCCTATTTCACCCCTAAAATTCCTATTTTAATTTCTAATGATAAAATGGTTGCTCTTAAATGACTCTTCTATTATAAAAAATGTAAGCATGACTGCAACTTTTACTGGCTTCCAAAGTAGTATATGTCTTTTATTTGTTATCTGGACCCAGGTATTACAAGTCCTAGTACTGTTATTTTTTCTCTGATTATTTGATTTTGTTTTAATTAAATACAGAGTTTATATGTGAAAGTTAGGTGTTTTAGTTTTCATAAGACAATAAGAAAAATATTATTTTCTATTGAAGAAATTAGATATATTTATTATAATATACTTTCCATTTGAAAATATTTTATATCAACACTACAGTATGTGATAGCAATATCATTAAATTTTAAAAATAGTAAGAAGAATGATCACTTTTTAGATATTTGTTTTTCAGAAAACTATCTTTTAATTTTTTCAAAAATTCATTGATTTTAGGGAGAGAAGGGAGAGAGAGAGAGAGAGAGAGAGAGAGAGAGAGGTGAGAGAGAAACCTCCTCCTGCATGCATTCTGACTTGGGATCAAACCCACAACCTGGTTATGTGCCCTGACCAGGAATCAAGCCTAGTGTATGGGGCTGTGCTCCAACCGATACTGGCCAGGGCGGGTATTATTATAATTTAAATAAACCGTATATAATAAAAGCCTAATATGCTCAGTGTACAGTTGCCCATTCAACCAATCAAAGCGTAATATGCTAAGGCTATGCTAAGGCCATTCAACCACTTGCTATGATGTGCACTGACCACCAGGCAGATGCTCCAACTGGTAGGTTAGCTTGCTACTGGGGTTCAGCCAATCAGGACTGAGTGAGAAAGGCAAGGCATGTCCTTGAACCCTCCCGTGGTCCCTTCCCAGCTGGCCAACCTCTCACATCCCTCCCCAGCCCCAATCATGCACCAGTGGGGTCCCTTGGCCTGGCCTGTGCCCTCTTGCAATCCAGAACACTTCAGGGGATATTGGAGAGCCAGTTTTGGCCAGATCCCACAGGCATAAAAGGCTAATATGCAAATAGACCAAATGGAAGAACAACTGTCACTATGATGTGCACTGACCAGGGCCAGATGCTTAACGTAGGATCTGCCCCCTGGTGATCAGCGTGCTCCCATAGAAGGACTGCCACTCAGCCAGAAGCTGGGCTCACGGCTTGCAAGCACAGCAGTGGTGGCGGGAGCATCTTCTGCCTCCATTGCAGCACTGGACCTAAGCCATCAGTCAGACATCCCCCAAGAGCTCCTGGATTATGAGAAGGTTCAGAGGGACCCCTGAGTGCACAAATTTTGTGCACCAGCCCAATAGTAGTTCAATAAAATTGCATCTTAATTGGGTTCACAGATGTGAGTTACTTTTAGTATAGTGAAAAAATAGCTAGTATTTTTACCCAAGCAGGCAAAACTTTCAAAATCAAATTACTTTTAATTTCATAAACACATTTTATAAATATAAGATCAATTATCTTTCTTTATATTTCTGGTTCAAATCTTTTATCACAATTGCACTTGCTAGAATAAACATAAGTGTTACATAAACACATTATTATATTTTATCACTGATTTCTTAATGTTAGCATTACTACCCTAATTATTTATAGACCAGAGGCCTGGGGCTGTCCCTCAGCCCCGCCTGCACCCTCTCCAATCTGGGAACCCTCGAGGGATTTCTGACTGCCCATTTAGGGATCGGGCCTAAATGGGCAGTTGAACATCCTTCTCACAATCCAGGACTGCTGGCTCCCAACTGCTTGCCTGCCTGCCTTCCTGATTGCCCCTAACTGCTTCTGCCTGCCAGCCTGATCACCCCCTAACCACTTCCCTGCCAGCCTGATTGATGCCTAACTGCTCCCCTACCAGCCTGATTGCCCCTAACTACCCTCCCTGCAGGCCTGGTACCCCCTCCCCTGCCCCAATTGCTCTCCCCTGCAGGCCCGGTCGCCCCCAACTTCCCTCTTCTGCCAGTCTGGTCACCCCTAACTGCCCTCCCGTGCTAGCTTGATCACTCCCAACTGCCCTCCCTTGCAGGCCTGGTCTCTCCCAACTGCCCTCCCCTGCTGGCCTGATCCCTCACAACTGCCCTCCCTTGTTGGCCATCTTATGGTGGCCATCTTGTGTCCACAGGGGGGCAGACATCTTCTGTGTTGGAGTGATGGTCAATTTGCATATTACTCTTTTATTAGATAGAATAGAGGCCTGGTGCATGGGTGGGGGCCAGCTGGTTTGCCCTGAAGGGTGTCCCAGATCAGTGTGGGGGTTCCCTTGGGGCATGGGGCAGCCTGGGTGAGGGGCCTGTGGTGGTTTGCAGGCTGGCCACGCCCCCCGGCCAGCCAAGAGGAGGCCCTGGTACCTGGGATTTATTTATCTTCTACAATTGAAACTTTGTAGCCTTCAGTGGAGGCCTGGGCCAACCAGGAACTTGGCTTCCTCCATTGCAGGGGAAACCCAAGCCTCCTTATTCACTTTGTGGTCCCAACCATTCTTGTTGAGATTTACTTATCTTCTATAATTGAAACTTTGTAGACTTGAGTGGAGTCTAGGGCCTGCCAGAGTGTGCAGGGAAGCTTGGCTTCCTCCACTGCTGGTGAAACCCAAGCCTCCTGCTCACTCCATGGCTGCAGCCATCTTGGTTGGGTTAATTTGCATACTCGCGCCTGATTGGCTGGTGGGTATGGCTTGTGGGTGTAGCAGAGGTATGGTCAATTTGCATACTATTCTTTTATTAGATAGGATGTTTATTATTTTAGATCATCCAGCTAATGTCTTGTTAGAAATTTGAGGATATAGTATGTGGCCTTAAGAAATAAACATTTGGTTATGAGCATATTATTTATTATATGATGGCCTTTCTCATTCTGATTAATGTCTAGGCTATTTAAAATTCTTCCATGGAACCATTCTTTTAGTGTGAACTATTGTAAGGTTTACCATTTAAAGTCAATTCATATAATAAAAAGAGATTTCAAAAATACTCTGTTAAGTCCAGTAGAAAAAAATACACACCATCTTTGCATAGCTCAATTTTTCCTATTTTCATAGACTATGATTTTTACTTTTTGTTTTACTGGTTAGCCAGAGCTTGACAATAACATGTAATGTTTGAAAACAAGTTTTCTCTTTATTTTTAAGACATACTCTTTCTCTAAACCCAGCTTCAGTCCCAACCCTCACAATGTAAAGGAATAATGTATACAGAAATTATTTTATTCAGCTCATGCAATCCCAGTCTTCCAGACATGAATGATTTCTAACCACACATTAGACACTCACCTCTAGATCATATTATCCTATTAATCAGCTCCAATGCATTTTTAACAGACTGCACATTATATCTTCACTTGGGCATATCCCCTACTATGCACTTTTTAGCACATTGCTCCCTGAATTTTATGTGCATAAAACTGCAGATTCAATGCCAGTAGGTTCAAGATGAGATTTGTTATGTGCATTTCTAACAAGCTCCACTGTGATACTAAAGCTATTGGTTGAAAAACAAATTTTGTTTTTTAAAGCAAATTTTTCACATTAGCCTGAGACAAACCTATAGTAAAGAAACCTGTTTAACTTTCACCCAAAATGTTTTTGTTTGTTTGTTCTTCTCTCCCAGACCAGTTCTTCCCTCCCCTACCTCCTCTGCAAGGCTATGCTGCCCCTGGACCCCTGGAATGCTATTTGTCACCTCTCAGAACTAATGCTCCACAGAGTACATTTTGAGAAATGTCACTCCAGGTTAGTGGTTCTCAACATTTAAAGTGCACCAGAATCACCTGATGGGCTTTGATGAAATAAAGATTTTCTGGTCTGGCTTTGGGGCTTCTGATTCAGTAGGCCAGGGTAGGACCTGAGTAGTCACCCCCTGTAATGCTATTGCTGAGAATCACTCCTTTAGTTTCTCTCGTTTCTGCAACTGTGGCAAGTCAGATTACCAGAAATCTTCACACATATATTCTAATTCTTTAACCTTCCCTGGATGTTTCCTCAGGGTTATGCTTTAGCATTGTGCCTTTTTTTAAAGATTAAATAAAAATATGCATATGATAATATGCAATATCATTTTATAAATAGCTTGTGTCAGTAGTCTTTAAATAAAAGATGCATTATATATTCTTATTAATATTTTCATCTAGAAAAAAATTCTCTCCCTTGATAGGATAGGAAATTTTAGTTATGAGTATTTTTATATAGATTTTATATGTATGGTATACACACACACACACACAAACACATATGCATATTATTTCCTTCTCTCTGTATTGTGGCTTAATTCATATTCTATGTAATTTCTAAAACTAGGTTGAATTGTTTTATTATCTCTATGTTTTTATGCCACATATCTCATATTCTTTAGACAATCAATGGGATATAATAAATAAATAATATATCACAAAATTCAAACTTACACATATACTTATCAATCTTATACAAACTACATCCAAAAATCACAACTAATGGTATTGCAATACCCTGGCATCCAAACACCTAATTTTCTCAGAAAAAAATGTAATTCATGAAAAAATCTAGCATAGTAGAAAAATTATGAGTTCTGCTTTATGGAGATTTTGATTTTTAGCATGAAAAAATAGATTATGTCATCAGAAGGGAAACAAGGCATAGATAATAGTTAATTAAAAATTAATTTATACATTCAACAAATGCCATATTCTGTCCATACATTTTTGTTGCAGGATAAATTAACTTCACTAAATATATGTCTTACACCAGGCTCTTCCCTATTCCTTCCTCCATGAGGAGCAACTGGAGTAAAAAGTGCAAGACTATTGTTAGTTTGTCTAGCTGACAGGATCTGAAGATTAAGTTTCTCACAGTCCCTCATACTGGTAGGAATTTCATAGATAAAAACCTATTAAATGGTTAGAAACATAGTTTCTACCCATTACACCTGTGATAATGTATCACTTTCAAATTTGTTTTGGGATCTAAAGATAAAAATATCAACATTGCACTTTTTAAGAAAGTAAAATAACATTAAAATAGACACAAGTTTTCTATACTCCTCATAAAATCAGTTTATATTTTTCATTTCTAATAGATACCATTGCCAGAGAATATATTTTTCTTCTTTATTAAGCTGAATACAGAGAAATTATGAGAACTAAACTTGTCATCTCACAGTTTTTAGTTTGGTCATTATTTGGATGTTTAAGAAACCTAGTGTATCACTCTTCAACAATTTATTCTTAGTAAATAGTTGGAAATTAGTCAACTGATTGCCATAATCTCTATATAAGCTTTTTGATTTAGGGTTTTCTCCTATATTGCAAGAAAATAAAATGTTTACTCAAAAAATAAATAACTTGCTGCTTAATAATAAAATTTTATGCAGTAGTTTAATGGATAGATTTGTGTTCTTTTATGTCAAGGGAGATTAAAGAAGGCAACAAAATTTTAAGTTTTTTGTTTGTTTTTTTCTGCTTTTTAAAAAATTTTTAAGGATTTACCACATGGAAACTTGCCTAGCTAGCATCTGTCAATCATTCAGAGGCTTTACAATAGGCATCAAAGGACAATATAAAAAAATAATGTATTGCAGCCCAGCCAGTGTAGCCCAGTGGTTGAACATTGATCTATGAACCAGGAGGTCATGGTTCAATTCCCAGTCAGGACACATGCTGGAGTTTAGGGTTAGATCCTTAGTGGGGGTGTGCAGGAGGCTGCTGATCAATGATTCTCTCTGATCATTTATGTTTCTATCTCTCTCCTCTTCCTTCCCCTCTGAAATCAATAAAATATATATTTAAAAATTAACTTAGTGTTGTAAACTTAGGCTTTGGGTGGTGAATGGCATAGCAGAAAGACCTTCTATAAAATAGTGAGAGGTGACGAGAATGACTTGTGGTGACTCCCAGAGAGGGAGGTGTCCATCTGAAAGCTAAAAGCAGCTCTTACAGTGCCTCTTGCATTACTGGTTTCTACCTTAGAGTAGTCATTCAAAAACAGAGTATATGCGAAGAGTAGCCTGAGAAAGGACAGACCATTCATATGCAAAAGCTGCTACACACAGCTTGGGTGGAGTTGTAAATTGGGTAGGATGGGGTCTCAGGGAATCACCAGGGTGGAGCAAACAGAAATGGCTGCCAGTCAGCCCTGTACCAGTGAGGTCCCAGCGCAGGAACAGTGACACTGCCAGCACCTCTGTCTGAAAGAAAGCCACCCCCGCGTTCCTGCCCCAATGCCAGACAGTCCAGTTTCTCCCCATATGTGTCCGGGTCCCCCAGAGCCTCACCCGGAGCTAGAGCTTAGAGGAAGTGGGAGCTTGTAAATTCAGTTTGTGGTGCCGGCTTTTAAGATGAGCAGCTGGGTCTCCAGCAGCCTGTGTGTCACTCAGCCCCAATCCACACTGGTTTTTACAGTCCGTAGTTCTTACGGCCAGCTCATAGGGACTTCTTTCCCCAGCTCTGGGACCATGGGCTGGGATCTGGTGTGGCGCTGGGACTTCTGGGACTCCTTGCTCCTCCAGGCGGCCTGTGCAGAGGTGATCTCCCTCCCAATTAAAAAAAGCGGAACACCTGGGTACCTGACCAGCCCTTTCTGTGCCTCTGCACCTCTTACCAGTCTCAGTGTCCTTTCTTCTTTACCTCTCTAGTTGCAGTACTTCCACTCAGGCAGCTTTCCTGCAGTTCTGGAAGATAGTTGTTCTGTATTTTAGTTGTAATGTTGATGTGGTTGTGGGAGGCAGCAAGTACAGGCAGTTACCTATGCAGCCATCTTGGTTCCTCCCATTGCATTCTAATTTAATCTTTTGAAAGATATAATAATGATAACTTAGTTTACATTTTAAATAGAGAAGACTTTTCATATTAAGGAAATGTAGAATAACAATAACATCCATAGCTATCTATGATTTGCATTCAAGCATGCTTATAGTATGATGAGGACCTCTACAAAAACTTCTGGTAGATTAATTACTTGATTTTGACCCTGTGTTTTTTGTGCTATGCAGAATCATTTGGATACTTCAGAAACTGGTGAGTTATTGTAGATCTACTAGCTACAGCTGAGAATACACATCTAGGAAAGTAGAAATTGCTGAAGGTGTGAAAAAATGCCAATGAACACACACTAAAACTGAACAAGGTGTTACTCATTAAAGAAATCTTAACTACCTTTCCTTACTATACTAAATATAAAGCAATTTATGAAAAAGAACAACAAAGATATAATTTTTGAAAAAAAATTCTGTCAGCCATAATTTTCATCAAAAAGGAGAAGTAACAGGCTAATAACATGTTGATTCTGAAAAAAGATTTGGATGATGGTGTTTTTTACAGTCTCATTAACATATTAAAACAATCAAATTTAAAGTACATGATGACTAAGATGTTATATAGCAGCATTGGGGTATTATTACAAGGTATTAACTGATGTATTTTTTCTTTCCATCACTTCTTTCTACCCTTCAAACTGTCTTCTCCCAAAGAGTAGAATGAAGAGAGGGTACGAAAAACCAGACTTCCCTTAAAGTTTGATGTAGCAGAAAACACATGAGTGAAAAAAGATAAAATTCTCAGCTTTTGATTTTCAAAATAGACTGTTTTGGGCTAAGCATAATTAATAGAAACATATGTGATTATGAAGATGTTTTTTTCTCCCCTGGCTAAGACAAGATCCCACAAGCTAGATGGGGAGAGAGCAATATTGAATGGAAGTGTTATGGGCTGGATTATGTACCCCAATATTCATATGCTGAAGTCTTATCCCAGTATCTTAGAATGTGACTGAATTTTTAATAAGAACTTTAAAGAAATAATTAAGATAAAATGAGGTCCTATCCATGGGCCTTAGTCTAATATGACTAGTGTTCTTACAAGAGGAAATTAGGACAAAGGCCTGGAGAGAAGACCAAATGAAGCCATAGAGGCTAGACAGCATCTGTTAGTTAACTATCCCTCAAGACTCCAACAGAAACTAATGTTACTGCCATTCATGGTCTTCAGAATTCCAACAATATAATTTCTACTGTTTAAACTACTTATTCTGAGGTAGTATTATGGCAATTACAGCAACTAGTACAAAAAGTGAAAGATTTTGGTACTGGTATGGGTTGAGTAATTAGAAAGAGTCTTTGGCCCTGCCTCTTCTCCCACTCATATTAGCGCCTTAGCTAAGACTATTTTGATAAAGAGTTGTATCTGACTTCATTCTGACATGATGGGAGATGCAAATCTTGTAGGAGCTCATCATACACACTGGGTATGTACCAGTTATGTGGTAATTTTCTGTGCTCCTTAGTAGGTATAGGTATTAGTTATAAAAGAGCTGCTAAATCTGAAGTTGTTTCATGGTCATGATTTTGTCTAAAGTGACAGTTATTTCCTTATTAATTTTCTGTCCGGGTGATTTTTCCACTGATGTGAGTGGGGTATTAAAATCCTCTCCTACTACTGTATTACTGTAGATGTATCTCTTTATGCTCATTAATAATTGCTTTATATATTTAGATTAGAGGCCCAATGCATGAAGATTTGTGCAAGAATAGGCCTTCCTTCCCCTGGCTGCCAGCACCGGCTTCCCTTGGGCACCTGGGACCCAAGCCTTCGCTCCAGCCAGAACCACCTTCGCTCTGGCCAGAGTCGCCTTTCGCCTTTGCTCTGGCACTGCCACCTTCCTGTACCCCCCTCATATCAGGCATCCCACTCCACACCTGCACACGTGTGCTACCCAGAGGTCTGGAGCGGCCAGGGTGGGGCAGAATGCCTGCGTCATCACCGTGGTGATGAAGTAAGCATCCCAGCCTGGCCGCTACTATCTTTATCGTGTCACTTTGCATATTCCCTCTTTATTGGCTATGGGTGCCGCCATCTTTGTTGCAGAGTGACAGTCAATTTGCATATTCTATCTTTATTAGATAGGATGCTCCTATGTTTGGTATATAAATATTTATCATTGTTATAGCCTCTTCTTGGGTTGACCAATTCATAATTATATGGTGGTTTTCCACTTGAATATGTTGTTGCATTGTGTCTTTCTTTGATCAATACAATACAGCAAAGGTGATTTTGTGCTTGAGGTTCAAAAGGCATATAGTTTTTACCTTATTTTAGACCATTGCTGAGCAAGCTCACATTATCTTGTTGGAAGTGTCTTAAAAAGAACCAAGACATGTGAGAATGATGCTATATCCTTGACCATTTGGCTCCAGCAGAACCACTGGCCGAATGCAGATATATGTGTGAACATAGGCAAGTCCAGAACAACTGCTTGGCTAAATGCAGTTCAAATTGCCAATCCACATAATCATGAACTGATGAGTGGTGTTTATTTTAATCCACTAATTCTAGGTAATTTGTTACACAGCAAAGGATAATGGTATGTATGATATTCCATGTGCAAATAAGTTGTTTGAAATAACTTAAAACATCGTTGAGGAGATACTTATGTAATGGTTTTTCAGTGAAGTGTGAATGTCACATTTAGATATATTGAACTAGTGAAGAAGGTGACAAATTCTGATAAATAAATTTAAATTCAAAGTTATTTTATTAATAAAAATGTCCACCAAATAATTATCAAAGTTATATCTACAATGGACAAATAAAATATAAAATATATAAATGAAATACAACAAAATATAATAAAATACAACAAAAACCATGTTGACTCTATTTGTCATGATTCGGGAAAAGTACTGAAAGAAAAGCAGTTATAAGGACTATGACATTCCCTATTATGAGTAGGAGTAGAGCCACACAGATCGGCTGTGACAAATCAAACTATAGTGTAAGTGGCTTACATTAAGCTTTTATTACCAAGATGCCCATTTAAAAAACACACACACAAAAAAAAATGAAACACAAACAAACAAATAAACAACAACCATATAAGGAATTAGTTGCACCCTCCCATGAAGCTCCCTCTTTCAGACAACTAACCACTTGAGTGATTCTGCTTCCATTTTTCTAAGCCCTAATTCTTGTATTCAGTCTTTTTGGCTTTAAATTGGCCACTAAAGAGCAAACCCAAGGGAAACCTTAGATACTCCTCCTTTGCCCACAGACTCTAATCAAAGAAGGTCCCAGATTCCTGTACTCTTCTCTATCTTTCCCACTACTCTTTCCCCTCCTCTCCCCTGTCCTCCCCTCCCTCCTCTCCTCTCCCCTCTCCTCTCCTCCCCACCTCTCCTTTTTCCTCCCCTCCCCTCCTCTCCCTTCCTGCCTCCCTCCCTCTCTCCCTCTCTCCCTCCCTCCCTCCCTTCTTCCCTCCCTCCTTCTCCACAGCCTTGCTGTGTGGCCCTTGGGAATGCCATATAAACTCCAGGACTTATGAGTAATAAATCTTGTTTCTAAAAGTTTCCTGATGGTTGTTGATGAAGCACAACCTGCAATCATAAGAATCACAAAGGTGGATCCAGCCACAACAGTGGTGCTGGTTGGGAGCAATGTCTGTGGGGGGCATCAGCCAAGTGAATGCTTCAAGTATTCCTGTCAAGAGCATCACTGTCCACAGGCTGGGACCTACACAACACACACACAGACAACTGTGATTCTACTCTAACAAAGGAATTGAGGTGACCGTGTACTAAGGACCAACAACACAGTTACCCACTTTCTCTGACAGCAATTTAAGGACATAGTTCAACAATGCTAGTGAAAATACAATGGAAAGGAGCCATCTTACAGTAAGGTCTACCACTGTGTATTTGAGGCCCATTTAAAAAACCAAATAAAGGAATATTTTGCTTTTAGAAAAACAAACTGTACATGCTTTCTCCCATAAAGGATTACAAGGTTCAAAGAAAAATATAAAAAATTTTAAGATTCCAAATGATTTGTGTACCAAGCGTCCTTCTGATTAGAGAAGCTAAGTGTGAGATGGATTTTTTTTTTCCTGTAGTCAAGGGGGCACATACTTTTTTCAGACCAGTCTGGGAGAAATGAAAATGAGAAAAGTATCTTGATTTAAGCAAGAGGGCACTGCCTTAGAAACTAAAAAACCATTATTCTAGCTCTAGCTTGATAGTTGCTTTTTAGTTAGGTTTCCTGGATTCCATAAAAATGAATGGGTTGAACTAGATCAGTGATTTTCTCACTATATTCCTAGAAATCAGCCATTTCTGGAAGTCCAACATAGAGAGATGGAAGAAGAGAAAAGAAAAACAATGGCCCAAAAACAAGAACTGTGAGGATTTTGGGCTGCCACATCCTCTTCTAACATAGCAGTGATGATATGTTTTGTTTCTGAGTTTCCTCATAATAGTATATGAAACATATATTTTATATTTATTTTTTTATGATTTTAAAAGTAATTCATTAACTTTGCAGAAAATTTATTTTTAAAAATTCCAGACTGTATAAAGGCAGAAATGCAAATCACATAAATCTCATAATTCAAAACAATGTTATTTAACATATTTTCCTGAACATATATTTATTTGTGTCCACATTTTTTAATATTAGAGTTATAATATACATCATTTTGGTGTTTGCCCCTTTCCCTTGGCATTTTATAGATTTGATGACCATACACACACACACACATATATTATAGATTTGATGACATATATATACACACACACACACACGTATACTCTCTCTCTTTCTCTGTCTCTCTCTCTATATATATACTATATATATATACTGTATGTATATATATATACTATACACACACACACACACACACTGAGTGGCCAGATTACTATAATCTCTGAACACATAATAATCTGGCCACTCAGTGTATATCCTATATAATAAAAGGCTAATATGCAAATTGTCCTCTTGACCAGGAGTTTGACCAGCAGGCAGTCCGGCCAACTGCCCATGTCCCCTCCCCCTGGAGAGGCTGGCTGGACCCCACCCATGCACAAATTCATGCACTGGGCCTCATATATATATATATATATATATATATATATATATATATATATAATATATATACACACACACACTTAGTGGCCAGATTATTATGTGTTCAGAGATCATAATAATCTGGCCACTCACTGCATATATTGCATGGAAATAGTAAAGCTTATCTAAATTATTTCCATATTATTGGCTATTTAGATGTTTTCAATTTTTGCATATGTAATATTTTAATAGACATTATTCTGCAAAAAATATTTCTACACACAATCTGATTATTTTCTCATTACACATCCCTGGAGTTTAGTTAGTGGGTCAAAATGTTAAAATTATTTTCTTCACATCCTCATCAATGCTTGCTTGTTGATTTGTAAGTAGCCATTCTGACAGCTGTGAGGTGATATCCCATTGTGGTTTTCATTAGTGATGTTGAGCATCTTTTAATGTGTCTGTTGGCCATCAGTATGTCCTCTTTAGAGAGAATTCTAGTCATATTCTTTGCCCATTTTAAAATCAGATTATTTGTTTATGTTGAGCTGTATGAGTTCTTCATATATTTTTTATATTAATCTCCTATCAAATAGATCATTTGCAAACATCTTCTCCCATTCAGTAGGTTGGTTGCCTTTTTGTTTTGTTGGTGGTTTTCTTTGCAGCACAAAGCTTTAATGTAATGCCCTTGGCTTATTTTTGCTTTATTGTCTTTACCATAGGAGAATTAGCCTTTTTTTTTTGCTAAGACCAATGTCAAAGAGTGTATTTCCTGTAATTTCTTCTAGAAGTTTTATGGTTTCAGGTGTTACATTTAAGTCTTTAATCCATTTTGAGTATTTTTTTTATGGTGTAAAAAGTGGTCTAATTTCTTTTGCATATGTCTGTCTTTTTTTTTTTACACCATCTATTGAAGAGACTGTCTTTATTCAATTGCATATTCTTGCCTCCTTTAATTGACCACATAAGCATGGGTTTATTTCTAAGCTCTATATTCGGTTCCATTAATCTATTTGTCTGCTTGGATGCCAGTATCTTGCTGTTTTGAATATTATAGCCTTGTAGTATAATTTGATATCAAGTAGCATGATACTTCTACCTTTCTTCTTCTTCCTCAAGATTTCCTTAGCTATTTAGGTCTTTTGTGGTTCCATATAAATTTTAAGATTATTTGTTCTAGTTCTATAAAAATGTTAGTTCTTAAAAAAGGGATTGCATAAATTCATGTAATCATTATAGAAAACAATGTGCAGGTTCTTTAAAAAATTGAAAATGAACTACAATAAAACCCAGCAATTCCACTTCTGAGTATTTATCCAAAGAAATTTAAAATACTAATTAAAAAAGATATATGCACCCCTATATTTATTGCAGCATAATTTACAATTGCCAAGATATGGAAGCACCCTAAGTGTCCATCAATAGATTAAAAAAATTTTTTTAAATGTGGTACACATATACAATGGAATACTACTCTGCCATAAAATAATGAAAGCTTGTCATTTGTGACCACATGGATGGACCTAGAGGGTATTATGCTAAGTGAAATAAGTCAATCAGAGAAAGACATATACTCTATGATTTTACTTATACATGAAAACTGAAAAACAAATGGACAAGCAAAACAGAAACAAACTCATAGATACAGAGAACAAATTGATAGCCATCAGGTGGGAGGGGATTATGAGGATGGGTGAAAAAGGTGAAAGGGATTGTGAAGTACAAATTACCAGTTATAAAAAGAAATAGTCATGGGGATGTAAATTATAGCATAGGGAATACAGTTAATAATGTTACAACAACTATTTACGGTGTCAGATGGATACTAGACATATCTGGATGAGCACTTCATAAAGTATATAAATGTCTAATCACTATGTTATACACCTGAAACTATTAAAATATTGTATGTCACTATTTAAGAAAACTAAATTAATTAAAAAATAAAAAAAATATTGTTAAAATGTTTAAGGGACTTAGACCTAGGTCCATGAAGCTTACCTTGTGCAAATATTATATTAAATTTCCATTCCACCAGTGGTGTAGAAGAGTTCTATAATTACTAAACTCATACAAATTTAGTGTTATCATAAAAAAAAGATAATTTAGTAGAAATAATATATATCGCATCGAAGCCTTCTATTAGTTTCTGTTGGAGAGTGGGAATTTTTGAGCATGCTTACTACTACCATTCCAGAGAGGCCATGGACTATGCTCCAGATAGAGTTGTCAGTGCAGACATCAGACCAGGCCTTGAGATACAGTCTCATGGCCCCTTCCCAGCACGTAGGCCTTCTTTCATAGAACACTGTCAGCTTTCTGAAGAACAGGATGACCCTGTGAATAACGTGGTCGTCAATGGCATGACCCTGACGTTGCTTAGGAAAAACTGTTTTGTCTTGGGTTACATGCTCTGCAAAAACAGGATGTGGTTAATGTGCTTAAAAGTGGTCCTGCACAAAGGGTAGGGGCGGCTGCTCTCTGGACTCCCTGCGTGGAGAATGGCAGAGCAGTTGCCTGGCCAGCTAATAAAGGCTCCCTAAATTTTAATTGGGTCTGGGCTCCAGTGGTTGTTCACTCGTGCTTGCTCCACAACATTTGGAGATGCCCCAGAGAGATAACCAGCCTTTGCCTGGTCCTGTGACCGGAGCCCACCGGGGTCCCCGGACTCTCCGACCCACGGGGAGATCTCTGAGAGACATTCCTCAGCCCCTGGACTGGTAGAGGTCGGAGACTCCGCCTGCTAAATTTCCTGATTGACTCTGATCGGAGCCGCCTGGATCTGGTTCTTACCGGTAAGAAACTTATTTCTGGTTCTGTTCTGTGGGCGCCCATCTAGTGTCTCTGGAAGGCTGGACACAGCGCTACTTCTGAGATCAGATCCCAGTGCACGATGGTGCCCGGCGATCCTCAGTTGGTTGTCATTGTCTTTGTTATTCTGTGTTGTTGTGGTCTAATTGTCTCTATCGTTAAAATGGGTCAGTCTGCTTCATGTTCTTCTGTCTGTACTCCCCTGCAATGATTTTTGAAAAAATTTCAGGAATTCAAGCAGCAAGTGGATGATTACAGAGCCTCTGTTAATACTTTTGATTTACAGAAATTAAATTACAGTGGGAAGGAGCCAGCTAGGGGGTGGAGGCGTGGGATGGGAACGGGGAAGTGCTGGTGCAGGAGCACCGCCGTGTAAATAAAAAACTCAGACTGTCTGATGTATAAATGTAAGTGTGAGGGTCTGTGTGAACTGAAAGCTACTTTGTGCCATCTGGCTGTACACATGAGAGTATTTGTTATCTCTTTCTGTTGTTTAATTTATTTAAAGACAGTGCACCTCTCTGCTTTAGAGGGAGGACAGTAGAGAACTTTTAATTGCTTTCCCTTGATTTATAATTTGCTGTGTTAGTTTAAAATTTTGGAATTCTAGGGTTAATTTTTGAAGGTTGCCAATCCAGAGAAGTTTAAACAAAGGCTTGTTGGGTTAAGATTAGTCATAATTAACTGCTTTGTAGGCTGCCTTTTTCAGCCCTCCTAGCAAACACAGAATCATGTGGTCCTGAGAACTGCGACCTGCCTGCTCTTCCTGATAGATTTACAGTGGGTCTCTGGGGGAGGAAGAGACCCAAAACCTGCTCTGGAACAGGTGTGAGAAAGGATAGAGGTGGTGGCATTCACTCTCAGCCTGCTGAGATAGAGAAGCCCTAGGCTGGGGGACAGGGAGATGGTTGGAGATATCAGAAGTGGTAAAGGCTGAGATCCTCTGGGGCCTTGGAGTAAAGAAGGAAAACCTGGGAGGGAGAGCAGCTGTTCCTTAAATGTAAAAAGCCTAGTTATACAGGATCTCAGACAGCTTGCCTTATGTCCCCTGCTAAGGACAGAGTAAATGGTTAATTCATAAAAGGGGAGGCATCAGTGGGGATAGCAGGGAGAGATAGTTTTGTGTGTGTGTTTTTTTTTTATTATTATTTTGCTGGGTACAACCCGCTCTGCTGGCATTCTTGGTTTCTTACTTATCTGAACTATTTTGGCTTCAAGGCTTTCTGCAAAACACAGTGGATCTTCCTCTGCCTCATTTTCTTCTCTTTAACCCTTCCAATACACATAAAGAAAATCTCATTGTCTGAGCCTGGCAGGGAAGGGTTACTGGGTACTTCTTGGGCCATGGTGGAATATTCAGCAAAGGAACTTTAAGATATAATATCTTTAATGTTATAACTAGTCTAAGTTTTAAAAAATCTGTCTCTCAAAAAGAAATATTTTTACCTGCTCTTAGTTTTATCACAGAAGTTCTAAGTCATAAATGTTAATCTAAGAAAATTCTGGCTGTTTCTTTTTAGGATTCATTAAAGGATTGAGGTTTCAAAGTATAATGAATTCAGAGTAGAAGGTCTGAGGCATGGTTATACATTTTTAAAGGACATAGAAAGGTTTGAAGGCTAATTTAGAAGTGTAAAATTAATAAAGGTTATGTATGTAATAAGAAGGAGAAGAGAAATCTTGAAAAGAAATCAAATAATACAGGCCAGTAAGCCAGGAAGAGTAAATAATTTGCATTTTGCCTCCCTAAATAGAGGGTAAATAGCTTATGCCAAAGTACTTAGGGAGGGACTGAAAAAAGAAATATAACAGTTACTGTTTGTTATAATACATTCAGAAAATATTACTTTAAAAAGTCCATAAAAAGGACTGGCAAGGAAAATCAGATCTTAAAGCAGGTCAGTATATTTTTCTCCTTATACAATTCCTCCGAAGTTTGGCAATACTTAATAAATAAATCATGGCAATATATTTTTTTGCATAAATTCAATAAGACTGGTTTCCAATAGTGGTTTTATTAACCAGAAACTTTGACCAGAGTATCATGTTTTAAAGAGCCCTACCTGAACTCTGAAGACTTGAAGCCAATAAGAGTGACATGGAGAAACTCTGGTATCCTGCTTGGTAGCCCTGAAAATACCTGGTGCTGGAGCGTCAGGCCCATACCCTACCATCACTGGGGGTTGGTCAGAGTAGAAGGGGAGCAATAAGGGCGCCTCTGCATCCCTGCGGGACCCCCTCGCACTCTGAGCAGTGACAAGTAGGAGGGCTGAGATGGGCCTTGAAGCCTAGGGCATGGGCCTGGGTAGAGCCACTACAGGTGAGGAATTCACCTAACTCAGCAGATACTACAGGCAGGCCTGACGGCAGCTGGATGGCTTAGCTTCCTGGCCCTACTGGGCACATTAAGATTCAATCATGAAATTCCCACAAAGGTAGTCAGTTACCATTCTTATTATGTTTATGCAAACAATCAGGCCAAATTAAATACAATAGATAAATTAGTCTTGATTTGGCTCTTTTGATAAACATGGGGGTAATTTTGAGGAGAAAAATTCTATTTCAATAGAAGTTATTAAAACTGAATTTTTTTTCCAGACCATTTGTTACAGTTTGTCTCCACAAGGTCACAAGCCCACCTCCTGTGCCCATGCCTCATTGTCCCTCTGACAGACAGCAAGGATCTCTTGGCTCTGAGAGAAACTTCTGACCCGCCTCAGCAGGAAGTAGCTAGAAGAGCCCACCGATGTCCATTTTCCCTAAAAGAATTCAGAGCCAGGATCCTTGAGGTAATATATTAGGCAATTAGACAGATATGAGCAGAGCAAGGACGATGGGCCAACTAGCACTACCAGATGTAATTAAGTCTTTCCATCTCTACCTATGTGAGACAAGGGGACTCCCCAGAAGCAAGAGGGAACGAGGCTGCAGATAAAGCAGCCCGGGAGGCTGCCCTAAAACCAGTGGGGCCTCTACAGATTTTAGTGACTCTTCCAAACCCTGACCTACCCACCTCACCAGCTTACATAGAAACCTAATCTAGAAAAGCTGAAATCCATAACCAATCTTTACTCAAGTTCTTATAGGCTTTATAGTCCACCCAGAAAGCAGTCCAGAAGCATGTCTGATCTGGTCCATCCTTCCACCCTGGTGACTGTTTGGATAAAGAAATTTGCCACACAAGGACTGACTCCTACCTGGAAAGGACCACCTCCACAGCAGTCAAGGTCGATGGGATCCTGACGTGGCTAAATCACACCTGGCTTAAGCAGAGAATTAATTCTATCAAGCTTATAGTCCTCATGGGTCAATATAACTCCCTCACCAACAACAACCCAAAAGAGTCAATGATTTGACTCACGTACATAAAACCAGTGGGGAATGTTGGACAGTGGGAATTTTTGAGCATGCTTACTACTACCATTTCAGAGAGGCCATGGACTATGCCCCAGATAGAGTTGTCAGTGCTGACACCAGGCCAGGCCTTGAGATACGGCCATGGCCCCTTCCCAGCACGTAGGCCTTCTTTCATAGAACACTGTCAGCTTTCTGAAGAACAGGATGACCCTGTGAATAACATGGTCGTCAATGGCATGATCCTGATGTTGTTTAGGAAAAACTGTTTTGTCTTGGGTTACATGCTCTGCAAAAACAGGATGTGGTTAATGTGCTTAAAAGTGGTCCCGCACAAAGGGTCGGTGCTGCTCTCTGGACTCCCTGCGTGGAGAATGGCAGAGCAGTCACCTGGCCGGCTAATAAAGGCTCCCTAAATTTTAATTTGGTCTGGGCTCCAGTGGTCATTCACTCGTGCTTGCTCCACAACAGTTTCCTATTACTCCTGTGACAGATTGCCACATAACAACATACATCTATTATCTTACAGTTCTAGAGATCAGAAGTCCACAATTCTATTCCTTTTGGAGGGCTTAGGGGAGGAGCTGTTCCTTGTCCTTTCTAGCATCTTGTGTCTACCCACTTTCCTTGACCTGTGCCTGCTTCACTCTGCCCTCAGCTTTCATTGCCATCTCTCCATCTTGGACTCTTCTGCCTCCACCTTCCACTTTTTTAGCAGCCTTTTGATTATATTGGGCCTACCTAGCTGATCCAGGATCATCTCCCTATTTTAAGATCCTTAACTTAATTACATCAGCCAAGTCCCTTTAGCATATAAAATAACTTATTCACAGGTATTGTCAATTAGATGGTGAACAACTTTGAGGGATTGTCATTCTGTTTACCACAAGCTCCTATTTGCATCACATGTTGAATGAGCATTTGAGTTTCTTCTACCATAAAATATCAATTACTTAATCATTTCTTATTAATACTTAATCTAAGAAATTATTTAATGTGCCTTAAGAAGAGGTACACATTATCATAATATAAAACTTTTAAAAAATATATATTTTTTTATTGACTTCAGATAGGAAGGGAGAGGGAAAGAGAGAGAAAAACATCAATGATGAGAGAGAATCATTGATTGGCTGCCTCCTGCATGCCCCCTACTGGGGATTGAGCCCACAACCTGGGCATGTGCCCTTGGCTGGAATCAAACCTGGGACCCTTCATCCACAGGCCATCGCTGCATCCCCTGAGCCAAACTAGCTAGGGCATAATATAAAAAATTTTAATGTAAAAAGGTAAGGTTAAAAAAATAAGAGTAGGAAACTGGAGCTAGTATTTAAACTAGTAAACTAAAACTCTGAGTAATCCCAAGCCCCACCATCATAAGGGTATAAATGCTCTACTATTAGCATTTGTATCAACATACCACACATTAGGTATAAATTAGTATTCACCCTTCGAGGCACATGGATTCATGTCTCTGAAAATTTTCCCTGAAGCATTCCTAAAAATTCCATGTGTCTCATTGTTCAGGATGCACATACTTGAAGTTAGTGCTCTTTCACTTTGCTGTATACAGCTCCTGCTTGGCTGTCCTCACTGATGTTCGGCTGTGCTAGCTGCCACTGCCCCTTTGGGAAGAACCTGTCTTTCTCTAGCATAGTGCTTAGTGTCCTCTAACTGCCAGCCTCCCACAGAGCTAAAACAGAAACTAGGTCCTACTTTATTTTGTGTGAGCACAAATGGGAAGAGAAATGCTCTTTCCTGCTATATATTCATTCATTTGGGTCCAGAGTAGTATTGCTTGCCCAAACTCTCACATCTGTCTGGGAAACAGTTTCTGAGGCTTTGCTCACGCTCCAGAGGATGCACAAGGTGAAGCTCAGTGTGAAGGCTAGGTTGAGCAGCAGGGCAGACACGGTCATGTCCCATCATTGTGCTGCTGTTCCCTCTGTTTGCATATTTCCAGAGAAAGTTGACCACGGCAGAGAAGCTGACCACAATTGCTTTTCTGTAAAGTTTTTAGCAGTCAATGTGAAATGAAAATTTAGTAATGTATGAGGTTCACAGTAAAAAAACAAATTGTTTTTTAGGAGAATCACAACCAGACTTGGTATTAAGACCAGTGAAATATTTCTTCTGCTTGTTCACTACTATAATGGACTTGTTATGATCAAATTTCACAGGTAATTCTTTTATGACATCTCCTACTAACACAGGCTTTATAGATCAAAACAAATGTGGCTTTTACAGGAATAAGTTTTTAAAGTATCTCAAGAGGCATCTCCCAAGGTAGAGTCTGTGAGATATTAGCATTATGTGACATAATGATGTGATTTCTTTGTGTTTTGGGGATGCAATGAAAATGAATACATATGAATGCTCCACACTTCATACTACTCTTGAAGATTTATAAAGTGTCATCATTTCTTACAGGCTCTGAGCAGTATTGTAGTAGAGAATTCTGTTTAACTTAGTTTAGTTCACCAGGTTCCTGACAAATTGTATCACAGAAATTTTTCTTTGGGTTTCTCTATTAATAATTTTGGGAATATTTATGTTCACATGAATACAACTTGAGGAATACCTGTCTATAAAATTGGATGGCAGTATATCCTACAGAAAGCACTCCATAAATATTGTTTCTTACAGTCAAGTTTCTGCAGTTTTTTTAGTGGAAGCAAGTTTCTGATGATCTTCTGAAAAAGTCTTCAAAGGTAGCTATTTGAAGTGTGAAGGTCCAAAAGCAGGATGTGTGTGCACTCTGTTCCTGAGCACTGGCATCAGGTAGACAGTGAACAGAGGTGAGGGAGATTCATATAACCTTTTGCTGTCAAGCAGGTTCCCCATACATTTTATTTTGCAAAATAAATATGTAAGAGGGGAGGAGGGTGGGAAGCTGCATGAAAGAAGGTGAAGGGATTAAGCATTGAATTGTATACTTGAAACGTGTATGATTTTGTGAATCAGTGTCACCAAGCAGAGAGCTCAATGCAGATACCACCTGATTGGAAGGAGGAGTTGTAGCTTTCCCACCTGAAATGTGCTTTGACTGAGTATGAAATCCTTAGGAGAGCACATTTTCCTTCAATTTTGTATTTACTGTTGTTTTAATTCAAGCATTTACGGATGCAGAAGAAAGCCAGAATTTGTCCTGGTTTGTGTTAATTTATGAGTAATAGGGCTTTACTTCCTTCTTTCTTTTCTTTTTTTACTAAATGTAGTTCTTTTTCTCCAAAAATCTTGTCCTATGTACCAGGGAAAGGGTAAATTATTTTGTTCCATATATTTATAGCATTTTTAGGTCAAGAATATTTTTGTCTCATCTTTGAATACTGCCTTTGTTCCCATTTGTTTTCTTCAGGAATATTGATTATGAAGCCTCCACTGTGTTTCATCACACCTATCACTTTTTCAAGTGTTAATTAATTTTATCCCTCTGCACTGTTCTGCTAAATTCTAAAAAAGGGAAACTTTTTAAAATTTCATTTCCTTTTTTTCCATCACCATTTATCCCCTCTATGCCCTCTTCTACCTCCACCCCCTCCATCACCACACCGTTATCCATGTCCATGAGTTCTTTCTCTTTTTGCCACATTTTTCTCAATCCCACACCCCTTCCCCCGACTCCCCTAACTGCCTGCCTGCTCTCTGTCTATGAGTCTGTCTCTATTTTGCTTGATAGGTTAGTTTGTTCATTAAATTCCACATGAGTGAAATCATATGGTATTTGTCTTTCTCTGACTGGCTTATTTCATTTAGCATAATGTTCTCCAGGTCTATCTATGCTGTCTAAAGGGCAATTTTCCCCCTTTGTATGGTAGAGCAGTATTTCACTGTGTAAATATAGCACAGCTCTTTTTTTTTTATTTATTCTTATTGTTCCATTTTTCCCCATTGATCCCCTCCATCCCCTTTGCCTCCCCCTCCAAGGCCTTTACTTTTTATCTGTGTCCATGGATTATGCACATATGCATATAATTTCTTTGGTTAAGCTCTCCCCACCCACCCCTCCAATCCTGCCTTCCCTCTAAGATTCATCAGTCTGTTCCATGTTTCCAGCCACTCATCTATTAATAGACACTTGGGCTGCTTCCAAATCTTGGCTATCTTATCTAATAAAAGAGTAATATGCAAATTGACAGTACCTCTGCTACACCTATAAGCCACACCCATTAGCCAATCAGGAGCAAGTATGCAAATTAACCCAACCAAGATGGCTGCGGCCACAAAGAGAGCAGGAGGCTTGGGTTTCCCCAGCAATGGAGGAAGCTAAGCTTTCCGCCTGCCCTGGCCTGCCTTGGTCTCTGTTTAAGGCTACAAAGTTTAAATTATAGAAGATAAATAAATCCCAAAAAATGGCTGAGGCCACAGAGCAAGCAGGAGTCTTGGCTCTGCTCAAGGCTACAAAGTTTCAATTATAGAAGATAAATAAATCCCAGATACCAAGGCCTCTGCTTGGGTCCCTGGGGGTGTGGCCAGGCTGTAAACCACCAAAGGCCCTTCACCCAGGCCACCCCACACCCCAAGGGAACCCCCACCCTGATCTGGGCAAACCAGCTGGCCCCCACCCATGCACCAGGCTTCTATCCTATCTAATCCTCCAATCTAATAAAAAGTAATATGCAAATTGACTATCACTCCAACACACAAGATGGCTGCTTCCATGTGGTCAAAAATGAATGACTGCATGTGGACACACATGGCTGTCACAAGATGGTCAGCAGGGGAGGGAAGTTGGGAGGAACCAGGCCTGCAAGGGAGGGCAATTGGGGGAGATCAAGCCT
Organism: Corynorhinus townsendii; assembly: GCA_026230045.1. Classification (NCBI taxonomy): domain Eukaryota; kingdom Metazoa; phylum Chordata; class Mammalia; order Chiroptera; family Vespertilionidae; genus Corynorhinus; species Corynorhinus townsendii. The sequence continues at coordinate 109,171,102 of JAPDVU010000001.1, read as the reverse complement.
GCAGAGTATAGCAGTTAGGGGTGACCAGGTAGGCAGAGGAGGGAAGTTGGGGGTTACTGGGCCTGCAGGGGAGGGCAGTTAGGGGTAATCAGGCTTGCAGGAGAGGGCATATGGGCAATCAGGCTGGCAGGGGAGCAGTTAGGCATCAATCAGGCTGGCAGGGGAGTGGTTAGGGGGTGATCATGCCAGCAGGCAGAAGCGGTTAAGGGCAATCAGGACAGCAGGCAGGTGAGCAGTTGGGCACCAGCAGTCCTGGATTGTGAGAGGGATGTCCTACTGCTCGTTTAAGCCTGATCCTACCTGGATCCCTCCAGGGGTCCCAGATTGGAGAGGGTGCAGGCTGGACTGAGGGACACCGCCCCCCCCCCCCCATGCATGAATTTCATGCACCAGGCCTCTAGTTACAAATAATGCTGCACTTAACATAGGGATACATTAAAAAAGAAATTAGTGTTTCTGGTTTCTTCAGGTAAATACCCAGAAGTGGATTCACTGGGTTATAAAACAATTCACCTTTAATTGTTTGAGGTAACTCCATATTGCTTTCCACAGTGGCTGCTCCAATCTTCATTCTCACCAACAATGCACAAGGGTTCCCTTTTCTCCACATCCTTGCCAACACTTGTTTGTTGATTTATTGATGAGAGCCATTCCAGCAGATGTGAGATAATATTTCATCTTGGCTTTAATTTGTATTTCTCTGATGATTAGTGACATTGAGCATATTTTTATGTCTATTGGCCATCTCTATATATGTCCTCTTTGGAGAAGTGTCTATGCCTTTTTCCGATTTTTAGATTGGATTGTTTGTTTATTTTCATGTTCAGTATTATATGTTCTTTATAAATTTTGGATATCCCCCTTATCAGATGTATCATTTGCGAATATGTTCTCCCATTCAGTGGGTTGTTTTTTCATTTGGTTGATAGCTGTTGTTTTTTGTTTTTTTTTTGTTTTGTTTTTTTTTTCTGTGCAAAGACTGTTTAGTTTGATATAGTACCATTTGTTTATTTTTTCTATTGTTTCCCTTTCCTGAAGAGATATATCAGAAAAAAATATATATTGCTAAAAGAAATGTCCAAAATTTTATTACTTATGTTTTTCTTCTAGGATTTTTGTGGTTTCAAGTCTAACATTTAAGTCATTAATCCATTTTTATTTTATTCTTGTGTGCAGTGTAAGAAGCTAATCTAGTTTCACTTTTTGCATGTATCTATCCCATTTTCCAAAACCATTTATTGAATAGACTATCTTTAGCCCCTTGTATATTTTTACCTACTTTCTCAAATATTGGCTACAAAGGCATGGATTTATTTCTGGGATCTGTATTCTGTACCATTGATCAATATGTCTGGTTTTATGCCAGTAGTATGCTATTTTCATAACCATGACCTTATAGTATAGTTTGATGTCAGGTACAGTGATTCCTTCAACTTAATTCTTCTTTCTCATGATTGCTGTTGCTATTCAGGGTCCTTTGTGCTTCCATTTAAACTTTGAAACATTTGTTCTAGTTCTATGAAATATCCCATTGGTATCTTGATAGGTATCTGGGTATCTTTGTTGAATCTGTAGATTGCTTTGGATAGAATGGACATTTTAATGATACTATTTTCCTATCCATGGACACTGTATATGCTTGCACTAATTTGTACCTTCCTCTTTTTTTTATTCAGTGTCATAATTTTCCAAGTACAGATCTCTTATGTCCTTAATAGGGAAACTTCTTAAGCTTATCTTCTTCATAACTGTTGCATAGGCATTTCAACTCTTACAATCTCCAGGACAGCATTTAATTTTCAAAGAAAAATATAGTTTCTATGTGATCATTTTGTTTCATTCCTTCCTGCTTTTCATCTTGGTTGGTACAATCCTAGCATATTTTTAAATTCAAACTGTTATGTCCTTTTACCTGTTTTGTTTGTTCCTAGAAATTAAGAACTCTTGCTTTCTACTAAGAATGTAAAAGTTTTCCAGCATTTTTACCATCACAGTTTTCTTAATTTACATAGCTACCATATTTCATAGAATCTGCAGTTTCAACAACTATAAAATACATAATTTTTTATATAATTAACAAAAAATGGTGTCAATAAAGTTATAAAATAAAATTTCTTAACACATGAGTTATCTGAATCTCAATTTTAGAGATGTCAAAATACATAAAAAATTATATGCATACAGAATAAAATACAATGTATTATTCCTCTGAAACTTAGGCTATTATTCCTGATTTTTTCCCCAAATTTACTTGTAAATTCATTTATTTATTTTTATTGTATTTATTGGAGTGACAATATTGATTTACAAAACCACATAGCTTTCAAGTGTATAACTCAATTGCTTATTTCCTTCACCTTCTTTCATCCAGCTTCCCAAACCTCCTCTACTCTGACTTTTTTTTAGAGAGAGAGGAAGGGAGAGGGAGAGACAGAGATAGAAACATCACATTGATGAGAGAGAAACATCAATCAGCTGCCTCTTATATACCCCTACGGGGGGTTGATCTGGCAACTAGGGCATGTGCCCTGACAGAGAATTGAACCAGCTACCTCTTGGTGCATGGAACAATAATTAACTAACTGAGCCACACTGGCCAGGCCATATTTATTTTTTTTAAAAAAAGTATGGAGATTCTGCTTCACAACAAAGTTTTTATGGATAGCCCTCACCTCTACTCACTGCATTCCTTGTGCCAGTGCTCAATAATAGTGTGCACGCACATACTGCTTTTGGTTCTTTACACTGTTCTTTCCAGCCAGAATGCAGCTGTTTTTTTATGTTTGTTTGTTTGTTTTTTAATAGAAACTTGATGGGGCCTTTTCTTACCTACTTCTAGACATTGTTCAAATTGATAACCTCTTGGTTATGGTCAGCCAAGGTTTTTTTCCCCAGGGTCCTGTCTCATAATGCTGAAAAATGAGCTGAAGATTTAAGATCTTTGACCAGAAGATTTAAGTAAAAATGGAAAATTTATTATAAGCAGATTCAGACTCCTTTCATGGGAAGGGTGGCCTCCTAAAGCCTTGTAGTCCAGGGATATATATTTGCTACAAGCCTGCTCTATGTCTACCTGTGTTACCACCTGATTGATTTCCTCAATTGTTCTTGCCCAGCAACAGACCTGAACGTTTCCTATTCCTATGTGTTCTTTCTCTGACCCTATGCTGAACTTTGTCTGTTCCTATGTGTTCCTACACCTTGTTGCTGCAGGCCCTCCCTTGTTTTCCCATGCCTCCCACTTTGAGTCCAGAAATGTTTTAATATTTCTGCATGGTTGGTTTCTGTGATTAAGCTAGTTCAAACTGCTGTGTCTTCTCTTACCTGTTCTACCTGCCTTTGTTTTTCAGTGGACCCCTGACCTATCTACCTGTGTTTCAAGTTAGCCCTCTCAAAATGTCACATTCTCAATATGAATTTTCTTAAATGTGCTACTAAAGTTTCCATACTCGAGGAAGGCACATGTTGGCTGGCAGGACATCAGGAAGGAAAAGTGCGAGAGAGAGAAAAAGAGTGTGAGGAGTGTGTTGTATGTGTGTGGGTGAGTGAGGGACAGTTAGATCTCACAGGACTCTTGGGGGTAGGCAGATCAGGCTATCCTAGACGGGGATCCCCTGCTACCACTGTGGGCACCCCCAGGCTAGGAGCAGCTATGGCGAGGAGTCCATGCCATCTTGAAGAGGGGAGCAGCAGAGGTCAGAAGCACAGCCACACCAATATACAGACTGACCTCAGACACAACCCTGGACCAGTGTAGACTAGCCAGCCATAACCCATGTGGGACCACCACTATGTCCTGGCAATGAGTGGCACAGTACCTTGCTGTGGGCTCCCATACATCTGCAGTGAATGCTCACCAAAGAGACCTCCCACATCAGGCTTCCTCGCCAGTCCTTGGGGACCCAGAGACCAAGGGTATCGTGATCTAGAACTCCACTATGAGTGCAAGCCAGGGGGACCTCTGTGTCCCAAACCTCACCCCAGGTCTCAAAATCATGCTGCTGGTCTGACCCAGAACCACCTGGAACCTGCTCCGCCATGGGCCCTGTGACTTGCTGCAGGGGTGACCTGGAATATCCCAGCATGTGTGGGAGCCACAGGACAATGTTGCCAGGGTCACCAAGAGTAAACTGATGTGCCCAGTCACAGGCCATAGGACCACACTGCAGGTGGGCTGCTAGTGGAAACTGGGGGGCCAGCCTACCACAGGTTCTGGGGGCACAAGGCAAATTGCATGCCAGAGGGCTTTGGGTCCTCACAAGGACTCGCACACCAGATAAACTGTGCATGTGCTCCTACCACCCTTAGCATCTGAAGTAGACAACTGAGAGACCAGGTTCATGGGAAAAGGGGATACAATTCAGAGCAGAGATAATAAAGACATGAGACTCAAGGCAGACCCAACTTCTGGGCTAATGAGTTCTGGAGCATTGGATCGATAGGTGCTTCAACCTCTTGGGCTCCAAACAGGATGCCCAGGGCCAGAAAGAGACAGCAAAAATGGGCAGACAAAGAAACAATCCACAAAGGAAAGAAAAGGAGGAATCTCCAGAAAAGAAACTAAATGAAATGGAGACAAGCAATATGCAGAGAAAGAATTCAGAGTAATAGTTATAAGGATGCTCAACTGTTTGGACAAGAAATTCACTAATATGTGTAAGAATCAAGAGGAAATAAAGAATGATATAAGTGCAATAAAGAGAACAATGGAAAGCTTCAACAGTAGATTAGAAGAAGCAGAGGACCAAATTAGTGAGTTAGAAGACAGGGTAGAAAAAACACCCAATCTGAATGGCAATTGGAAAAAAAAATAAAAAAGCAGGAGAAGAGTTTAAGAGAGCTTTGGGACAAGATGAAACAAAACAACATCTGCATAATAGGGGTATCAGAATGTTAATAAGAGGAGCAAGGAAAAAAAACACCTTATTGAAGAAATAATGACAGAAAACTTCCCTGGCATGGGGAAGAAAAAAGTCACACAAGCACCTAGAGTCCTAAACAAGATGAATCAAAAAAGACCCACATCAAGACACATAACTACAATGGCAAACATTAAGAACAAAGAAAGAATCTTAAAATTTGCAAGACAGAGACAGATAGTTACCTACAAGGGTTCTCTCATTATACAGCAAATTATTTCTCAACAGAAACATATCAGGCCATAAGGAAATGGAATTAAGTATACAAAGTGATGCATAACAAGAGAATGAATCCAAGACCACTCTATCCAGCAAGGCTATCATTCAAAATTTATGGGGAAATCAGGAGATTCACATACAAACAAACAAACAAACAAATAAATAAATAAATAAAAGTAAGGGAATTTATTATCACCAAGCCAGCAATACAAGAAATACTAAGGGAACTGTTGTAAAAAGAAGAAATAGAAAGGGGAAAAGGAACACAGGTATAAAGAATAAAATGGCAAAAAAAGTACCTATCAATAATAATCTTAAATATAAATGGATTAAATGCTCCAATCAAAACACTTAGAATGCCTGAGTGGGTCAGAAAACATGACCCATATCTATACTGTCTACAAGAGATCCACCTAAGAACAAAGGACTCACACGGACTGAAAGTTAAGACTGATAGAAAAATTTTTTTCAAGGCAAACGGAAATGAAAAAAGAGCTGGGGTAGCAATATTTACATCTGAAAAAATAAAACTCAAAGTGAAGGCCATAACAAGATATAAGGAAGTTCACATCATAATACTAAAGGGATCAATACAACAAGAGGGTATAACACTGATAAACATATATGCACCCAATGCAAGAGCATCCAAATACATTAAAAACAAAACAAAAATAATGCAAAACAAAAACAAACAAACAAAAAACTTCTGGAAGATCTCAAGGGAGAGATCAACAGCAATACAATCATAGTAGGGGACTTTAATACTCCATCTACATCACTGGATACATCTTCTAGACAAAAAATCAACAAAGAGATAATAATCTTTAATGAAGCACTACATCAGATGGAACTTATTGATATCATCAGAACATTTCACCCCAAAGCTATAGACGATACATTTTTCTCAAGTGCACATGGGACATTTGCAAAGATAGACCACATATTAGGAAACAGGCTAAGTCTCTAAAATACAAGAAGATAGAAATGATATCAAACATATTCTCAGATCACAATGGCATAAAATTAGAAATCAACTACAATAAAAACAATTGAAAAATCAAACACTTGGAGGCTAAATAGCATGCCATTAAACAATGATTGGATTACCAAGGAGATCAAAGAAGAAAAAAGCATCCTGGAAACAAATGACAATGAAAACACAACAATCTGAAACCTATGGGACACAGTGAAAGCAATCCTAAGAGGGAAGTTCATAGCACCACAGGCCGACCTGAAAAAATGAAACAAAACAAAAAAAAACTGGTAATAAATTATCTAACCTTACAACTTAAAGAATTAGATAGAGAGCAACAAAAATAACAAATAAAGGAAATAATAAAGATCAGAGTACAAATAAATGACATAGAGACAAAAAACATTAAAAAAATGCAAAAAATCAATAAAACCAAGAGCTGGTTCTTTGAAAGGATAAACAAGATTTATGAACCTCTAGCCAGGCTCACCAAGAAGCAAAGCGAGAGGACCAAAATAAAAAAAAAGAAATCAGAAATTAAATAGTTAAAATAACAACCTACCTCACAAACATACAAAGGATTGTAAAAAAATACTATGAACAACTACTCCAACAAACTGGACAACCCAGATGAAATGGCCATATTCCCTAGAAAAATACAATCTTCCAAAACTCAATCAGGAAGCATAAAAAAATGTGAACAGACCAATAACTATGGAGGAAATTGAAGGAGTAATCAAAAAACTTCCAGGAAACAAAAGCCCTGGGCTTGAAATCTTCACAGAGGAGTTTTACCAAATATTCAAAGAAATAACACCTATCCTTCACAGACTATTCCAAAAAATGCAAGACAAAGGTAGACTTCCAAGCATTTTCTTTGAAGCCAGCATTACCCTGATCTCCAAACCAGATAAAGACTCTACAAAGAAAGAGAATTACAGGTCAAAATACATGATTAACATAGATGCTAAAATCCTCAACAAAATTTTAACAAATTGAACAGCAATATATTAAAAAGACCATACACATAACAAAGTGGGATTCATTCTGAGGATGCAAGGCTGGTACAAAACCTACAAATCAATAAACGTGATACATCGCATAAACAAACTGAAAGACAAAAATCATATGATCATATCAATTGATGCAGAAATATCATTTGACAAAATTCAACACCCTTTGTTGATCAAAACTCTCAGCAAAGTGGGAATAGAGGGATCATACCTCAACATAATAAAAGCCTTATATGACAAACCTACAGCCAACATCATACACAATGGGCAAAACTGAAAACCATTTCCCCTAAGAACAGGAACAAGACAGGAATGCCCACTTTCACCACTCCTGTTCAACATAGAACTGGAAGTGCTAGCCAAAGCATTCAGACAAGAAGAAGAAATAAAAAACACCTGAACTGGAAAAGAAGAAGTAAACTGTCATTATTCACTGATGACATGATATTGTACATAGAAAACCATAAAGACTCCATCGGAAACTAAAAGACTTAATAAATTAATTCAGCAGTGTAGCAGGATACAAAATTAACAGCCAGAATTCTATGACATTTTTATATACCAATAATAAACTTACAGAAAGAGAAAGTAAAAAAATAAATCCTATTTACCATTGTACCAAAAATAAAATTTTTTAAAAGATATCTAGGAATAAACTTAACTAAGGAGGTAAAAGACATGTATTCAGAAAATTACAGGACATTGAAAGAAGAGATAGAGGAAGACATAAACAAATGGAAGAATATACAGTGTTCATGGATTGGTAAAACCAACATCATTAAAATGTCCATACTACCCAAAGCAATTTATAGGTTCAATGCAATCCCCATTAAAATACCAATGGTACATTTCACAGACCTAGAACAAATGCTCCAAAAATTTAAATGGAATAAAAAAGACCTCAAATAGCTGCAGCAATCCTGAGAAAGAAGAACAAAGTTGGACGGATCACAATACCAGATATCAAGCTATAGTACAAAGCCACTGTTTTCAAAACTGCCTGGTACTGGAACAAGAATAGTCATATTGACCAAATGAACAGAACAGAAAATGCAGAAAGTCATTATGCTCAATTAATATTTGACAAAGGAGGCAAGAGCATACAATGGAGTCAAGACAGTCTCTTCAATAAATGGTGATGGGAAAATTGGACAGATACATGCAAAAAAATGAAACTAGACACCAACTTACACCATACAGACATATAAACTCATAATGGATAAAAGACTTAAATGTAAGATGGGAACACATAAAAATTTTAAAAGAATTCATAGCCAGTAAAATATCAGACATATGTCATAGCAATATCTTTACTAATACAGCTCCTAGGGCAATAGAAACTAAGGAGAAAATAAACAAATGGGACTACATCAAAATAAAAAGCTTCTGCACAGCAAAATAAACCAAGAAAGCTCACTGCATGGGAGAACATATTTGCCAATGTTATATCCAATAAGGGTCTAATCTCCAAAATTTATAGGGAACTCATATATCTTAACAAAGAGAAGATAAATAATCCAATCAAAAAATGGGCAAAGGACCTAAATAGACACTTTTCAAAAGTGGACATATAGAAGGCCAAGAGACATAGAAAAACTTGCTCTAGGTCACTACTCATCTGAGAGATGCAAATCAAAACCACAATGAAATACCATCTCATACCTGTCAGAATGGCTATCATCAACAAATCAACAATGGACAAGTGCTGGCAAGGATATGGAGAAAAAAGAACCCTTGTTCACTGCTGGTGGGAATGCAGACTGGTACAGCCACTGTGGAAAACATTATGGAGTTTCCTCAAAAAATTAAAAATGGATCTTGCATTTGACCCAGTAATCCCACTTCTAGGAATATATCCCAAGTATTCCTAGAAAGGAAATATGTACCCCTATGTTCATAGCAGCACAATTTACAGTAGTTAAGATTTGGAAATAGCCTAAGTGCCCATCAGCATATGAGTGGATTATAAAATTGTGGTACATCTACACAATGGAATACTACGTAGCCGTAAAGAAGAAAGAACTCTTACCATTCGCAACAGCATGGATGGACATGACGAGCATTATGGTAAGCAAAAACAAGCCAGTTGGAGAAAGATAAATATCACATTATCTCACTCATTTGTGGATGAACAACATAAAGTCATGAACAAAAATAGATGCAGAGACATAGAAGCATTGAACAGACCGTCAAACCTCACAGGGAAGGCAGGAGAGAATGGGATGGGGGGTAAGAGAGCAATCAAAGGAGTTTGTATGCACGCATATAAGCATAACCAATGGACACAGACAGTAGAGGTTTGAGAGCATGTGCTTGGGGGTGGGAGCTGTTGGGGAGAGGTCAATGGGAAAAAAGGAAACATATGTAGTACTTTCAACAATAAAGACTTTAAATAAAATAAAAATAAATGAAATTTTAACACTCTGTGCTCCCAGAAGCCTCTAAATTTCTTCTCTGATTATTTTTCTACATAGCACTTCTTGCCTTGCTTATATTGCCTGTCTCCTCTATAAGAATTTAAATTCAACATGTTTTGTCGGGCTATTTTTTTACTACAGTCTCTTCAACACTTAGAATAATGTCTAGCATGTAGTAAGTGCTTAATAGATAAATATCTGTAAAAATTAATAAATAGTGATTTCATTTCTTATTGTTATCATTTGAACCTCAAAGAGAAAGAGGTTTAAAATTGTAGACAATCTAAGAACTTGGGTTTATTACACAAGTCATTCAGATTTCAAAGTCCCTTCTCTTAGCTGCCAGTCTTGTCTTTAATAATATATTTGACAATTCTCTTTAATCTTTGAATTTAGAATAATAAATAGCTATTAATATGTGTGTGGTTATTTTCTCATTTGCCCAAAACTAGAGATTGATCAACAGTGCAAGTTGTTAACGAAGTTCTACCAATAGCAGATAACTTTTCTCAATCCTGCTTAGTACTATCTCCCAACTCAAAGGCTTCCTCTTTATACCAGACTGGAGACCCGGTACATGAATTTGTGTATGAGTTGGGTCCAGCCGGCCCACACCATTGGGAGCCGATTCGGGCCGAGCCAGCAGGGAGGAGGGGATGAAGGAGGTTGGGCTGCAGGTGGTTGGCTGGCCAGCCCTGCTTCCTATTGGGCTGCCGTGGGTTTGATCAGGGGCAGGGCTGGCTTGGGGGAGGGCTTGCAGGAGGTTTGTGGTGGGCCAATAGGGGTCCCAATTGAGCTGGTTGGCCGCCACAGTGCATATCACAGGAACCGGTCGTTCTGGTCGTTCTGGTCATTCTGTCATTCTGGTTGCTTGGCTCATATATATATACATATATATGTGTGTGTGTGTGTATGTGTGTGTGTGTGTGTGTGTGTGTGTGTGTATGTGTATATATATGTATATATAGCTATAGATATAGATATATATAGATAGATGGGTTCAGAGAAATAAACATTTTTATCACCAGAAAAGGTATTAGTTGAATTTTACTTAGAACTTATTAGTGCTTGAATGCCATTTTAGGAATTAAAAAATCAACTCCATAAACCATTATTTCAGGTTCCTGTGATAGGGAGAAATAAAGATAAACTGGCATGGCTTGTTATCTATACATAAGCACCACATACTCTTTTTATTCCTAAAATCATCTCAGTACTTTGTACATAGTACTTGGTACTTTGCATAACAATGCCCTTTTCATGCTAAGCAATCATTTCTGTTTTTCTGTTTCAGACCATTACATACACTAATTAGAGAAGCTGCCACTAAAAACACACACATACAAGAAAATGGGTAATAAGGTATTTTCTTGAGTGAAAAGGAAGGTAAAAATAAATGTAAGGAGACAAAGAGGAAGGACAAATAAACTTGATGTAGTTTGGGGGTCTATGGGGTCACAAAATGTTGCAGTTTTTAAGATTTAACTTCTAAATATGAAATTTGCTATGGGAGTTTGCATTTAATGCATGTCTTTGTGGTCCAGACAGCACCATTTATAGTAGAATCCACTAATGAACTTAATACAGTTCTTGAGACTCAAAGTATGAAAGAATGTAGTTCTTTTAAAAGTGCTTTTTAGGGATACTGAAAAAGAGTTTCTACTGTCTTAATTATGAGACCATTTAGAAGTGATGGTTTAAAACTTAAAAAATTTTTTTTAAATCTTTATTGTTGAAAGTACTGCATAATCCACCTCTCCCCCCCCTCCCCCATTAAACACTTCCAGCTCATTCCCATCCCTCCACCCCCAGGCCCTCACCACCCCATTGTCTGCATCCATGGGTTATGCATATATGCATACAAGTTCATTGGTTGATCTCTTCTTTTATTTTTTAAATTTTTTCCCATTTTTTTATTAAGGTATTATATGTGTACATATCTTACCATTGTCCCACCCCCATCCCACTCCCAGACATGCCCTCACCCCAATGTTTTGCATCAGTTGGTTATTCTTATATACATGCATGTAAGTCCTTCGGTTGATCTCTTAATTCCCCCACCTCTCTGTAACCTTCCTACTGTAATTTGACAGTCTGTTTGATGCTTTACTGCTTCTGTATCTATCTTTTTGTTCATCAGTTTATAATGTGTTTTTTATTATCCACAAATGAGTGAGATCATGTGGTATTTTTCTTTCATTGACTGGATTATTTCACTTAGCATAATGTTCTCCAATTCCATCCAGGTTGCTACAAATGGTAAGAATTCCTCCTTTTTTATGGCAGCATAGTATTCCATTGTGTAGATGTACCATAGTTTTCTGATCCAGTCATCTGCTGACGGGCATCTAGGCTGTTTCCAAATCTTAGCTATTGTAAATTGTGCTGCTATGAAAAAAGGGGTGCATATATCCTTTCTGATTAGTGTTTCTAGTTTCTTAGGATATATTCCTAGGAGTGGGATTACTGGGTCAAATGGGAGTTCCATTTTCAGTTTTTTGAGGAAACTCCATCCTGCTCTCCACATGGCTGCACCAGTCTGCATTCCCACCAGCAGTGCACGAGGGTTCCTTTTCTCCGCATCCTCGCCAGCACTTGTCGTTTGTTGATTTGCTGATGATAGCCATTCTGACAGGTGTCAGATGGTACCGCATTGTCGTTTTGATTTGCATCTCTCTGATAATTAGTGACTTTGAGCATGTTTTCATGTGTCTCTTGGCCTTCCTTCTGTCTTCTTTCAAATAGATTCCATTTAGGTCTGTAGCCCATTTTTTTATTGGATCATTTATCTTCCTTTTATTAAGTTGTATAAGCTGCCTATAGATGTTGGAGATTAAAACTTTATCAGTGATAACATTTGAAAATATGTTCTCCCATAAAGTGGAGTTTCTTGTTGTTTTATTGATGGTTTCTTTTGCTGTAAAAAAAGCTTTTTATTTTGATGTAGTCCCATTTGTTTATTTTCTCTTTAGCTTCCATTGCCCTAGGGGTAGTATTAGTGAAGAAGTTCTTGCGGCATATGTCTGAGATTTTTCTGCCTGTGGATTCCTCTAGTATTTTTATGATTTCCCATCTTATGTTTAAGTCCTGTTTCCATTTTGAGTTTATTTTTGTGTATGGTGTAAGTTGGTGGTCTAGTTTCATTTTTTTGCATGTATCTGTCCAATTTTCCCAACACCATTTATTGAAGAGACTGTCTTGACTCCATTGTATGTTCATGCCTCCTTTGTCAAATATTAATTGAGCATAGCGGTTTGGGTTGATATCTGGATTCTCTATTCTATTCCATTGATCTATATCTCTGTTCTTGTGCCAGTGCCAGGCTGTTTTGAGAACAGTGGCTTTGTAATACAGCTTGAAATCTGGTATTGAAATCCCTCCTACTTTATTCTTCTTTCTCAGGATTGCTGTGGCTATTCGGAGTCTTTTTTTATTCCAGATGACTTTTTGAAGAGTTCTTTCTAGGTCTATGAAATATGCCGCTGATATTTTAATGGGGAGTGCATTGAATCTATAGATTGCTTTGGGTAGTATGGACATTTTAATGATGTTGATTCTACCAATTCATGAACATGGTATGTTCTTCCATCTGTTTACGTCTTCCTCTATCTCTTTTTCCAGTGTCCTGTAGTTATCCGCGTATAGGTCTTTTACCTCCTTGGTTAAGCTTATTGCTAGGTATCTTAATTTTTTTGGTGCGATGGTAAATGGGATTGCTTTTTTAGGCTCTCTTTCTTTAAGTTCATTATTGGTGTATAGAAATGCCATATATTTCTTGGCATTAATTTTATATCCTGCTACATCGCTGAATTCATTTATTAAATCTGTTAGTTTTTTGATGGAGTCTTTGGGGTTTTTTATGTACAATATCATGCCATCTGCAAATAAGGACAGCTTTACTTCTACTTTTCTGATTTGGATGCCTTTTATTTCTTCTTCTTGTCTAATTGCAATGGCTAGTACTTCCAGTACTATGTTGAACAGGAGTGGTGAGAGTGGGCATCCATGTCTTGTTCCTGTTCTTAGGGGAAATGGTTTTAGTTTTTGGCCATTGAATATGATATTAGCTGTGGGTTTATTATACAGCTTTTATTTGTTGAGGTGTTATCCTTCTATTCCCACCTTGTTAAGAGTTTTTATCAAGAAAGGGTGTTGGATTTACAAATGCTTTTTCTGCATCAATTGATATGACTATGTGGTTTTTATCTCTCAATTTGTTTATGTGATGTATTGTGTTTATTGATTTGCAGATATTGTACCATCCTTGCATTCCCGGGATAAATCCTACTTGGTCATGGTGTATGATCTTTCTGTATACTGCTGGATCCAATTTGCTAGAATTTTGTTGAGGATTTTGGCATCTACGTTCATGAGTGATATTGGCCTGTAATTCTCTTTCATTGTGTTGTCTTTATCTGGTTTTGGTATTAGGGAGATGGTGGCTTAATAGAAGGAGCTTGGAAGTGTTCCTTCCTCTTGAATTTTTTGGAACTCTCTGAGGAGGATAGGTTTTATTTCTCCCTTGTGAAGCCCTGGGCTTTTGTTTACTGGAAGCTTTTTGATGACTGCTTCAATTTCTTACATAGTTATTTGCCTATTGAGATATTTAAATTCTTCCTGATTGAGTTTTGGGAGGTTGTATTTTTCTAGGAATATGTCTATTTCCTCCAGGTTGTCCAGTTTGTTGGAATAGAGTTGTTTGCAGTATTTTTTAACAATCCTTCGTATTTCGGCGGAATCTGTTGTTATTTCAGCTCTTTCATTTCTGATTTTGTTTATTTGGGTCCTCCCTCTTTGCTTCTTGGTGAGCCTGGCTAGAGGTCCATCAATCTTGTTTATCCTTTCAAAGAACCAGCTCTTGGTTTTGTTGATCTTTTGTATTGTTTCTTTGGTCTCACTGTCGTTTATCTCCGCTCTGATCTTTATTATTTCCTTCCTTCTGCTTACACTGGGCTTTTCTTGTTGCTCTTTTTCTAACTCTTTGAGTTGTAGAGTTGGGTAATTTATTACCATTGCTTCTTGTTTTTTGCAGTATGCTTGTAGAGCTATGAACTTCTCTCTCAAGACTGCTTTCACTGTGTCCCATAGATTTTGGATTGTTGTGTTTTCATTGTCATTTGTTGCCATGATGTTTTTTATTTCTTCCTTGATCTCCCTGGTAACCCAGTCATTGTTTAATAGCATGCTGTTTAGTCTCCATGTGTTTGACTTCTTTGGATTGTTTTTATTGTAGTTGATTTCCAGTTTTATGCCACTGTGGTCTGAGAAGATGCTTGATATGATTTCTATCTTCTTGAATTTGAAGAGACTGCCTATGACCCAACATATGGTCTATCTTTGAAAATGAGCCATGTGCACTTGAGAAGAATGTATATTCTGTGGTTTTGGGGTGAAATGTCCTGAAGATGTCAATTAATTCCATCTGGTCTAGTGAGTCCTTTAGGATTGATGTTTCTTTCCTGATTTTTTATTTAGAAGATTTGTCCAGTGGTGATAGTGGGCTATTAAAGTCTCCTACTATGATTGTATTGCTGTTAATCTCTCCCTTGATATCCTCCAGGAGTTTTTTTTATGTATTTGGGTGCTCCTGTATTGGGTTCATATATGTTTACCAGAGTTATTTCTACTTGTTGGATTGCTACCTTTAGTATTATTAAGTGGCCTTCCTTATCTCTTGTTATGTCCTTCACTTTGAGATCTAATTTGTCAGATATAAGTATTGCTACCCCAGCTTTTTTTTCATTTCCATTCGCCTGGAAAACCTTTTTCTATCCCTTCACCCTCAGTCTGTGTGTGTCTTTTTTTCTGAGGTGGGTTTCTTGTAGACAGCAGATATATGGGTCATGTTTTCTTATCCAGTCAGTTACCCTATGTCTTTTGATTGGGGCATTTAACCCATTTACATTCAAGTTATTATTGATATGTACTTATTTGTCGCCATTTTTATTCTTTACCCCTGTGTTCCTTCTTCACTTCCTATTTCTTTTTTTTTTTTTTTACAGCAGACCCTTTAGCATTTCTTGCATTGCTGGTTTGGTGGTACTAAATTCCCTTAGTCCTTTGTTGTCTGTGAAGCTCCTGATTTCACCTTCAGTTTTGATTGATAGCCTTGCTGGGTACAGTATTCTTGGATTCAGACCCTTCCTTTGCATGACTTTGTATATTTCATTCCATTCCCTTCTGGCCTGATGAGTTTCTGTTGAGAAATCATTTACTATTCTGATGGGGGTTCCTTTGTATGTAACTTTCTGTCTCTCTCTGGCTACTTTTAAGATTCTTACTTTGTCATTGGTGTTTGCCAATTTAATTATAATGTGCCTTGGCCTTGGTCTTTTGGGGTTCATTTTGCTTGGGACTCTGTGAGCTTCTTGGATTTGTGTGGGGTTTTTCTTCCCTATATCAGGGACGTTTTCTGTCATTAGTTCTTCAAACAGGTTTTCTATTCCTTGCTCAGTTTCCTTTCCTTCTGGAACCCCTATTATACAGGTGTTGTTTTGTTTCATGTTGTCCCAAAGTTCCCTTAGGCTCTCTTCCTGCTTTTTAATTTTTTTTTTTCTGGAAGCTGCTCTACTTGGGTATTTTTTTCCATCTTGTCTTCTAGCTCACTGATGCGGTCCTCTGCTTCTTCTAGTCTACTCTTGATGTTTTCTATTGAGTTCTTTACAACAGCAATGTCATTTTTCATTTCTTCTTGGTTCTTCTCCATTTCCTCTTGGTTCTTACTCATATTGTCGAATTTGTCTTCCATTCTTTTCAGCCAACTTATGACCATTTCTTTGAGTTCTTTATCAGGCAGGTTGTTTGCCTCTATTTCATTTACTTCCTTTTCTGGTGATGCCTGCTTTTCTTTCATATGCAGGCTGTTTCTTCTTCTCCCCATGTTCTCTCTTCTCCAGATGCCTGGTTATGTAGTTCTCTCTCTCCTGCGTTGTCTTAAAGGCACAAAATACAACACAACCAGGTACAACACACAAGGCACTGAACAGAAATGTATTCACAATATTAATAACCTCGAATAAAGGTGACACCTGAGAAAGGCAAATTAGGGAATAGGAGAGAAAGAAGAAGAGGAAAAAGAAAGAAAGAAAAAACGAGTGTCAAAATGAAATTGGGGAAAAAAAAGAAAAAAAATAAGAGAGACAAGAAAGAGACTAAGATAGAAAAGGGGAACAAACTATATATATGGGGAGAAAAATCCAGTAGAGCAACCACTATTCCCAGCAAATGCCAGCCACAAGTACCTGGGGATTAATACGAACTACAACACCAACTAATATCAAGCAAGGCAAGGGAAAACAGAAGCAAAAAAAACAAAAACAAAGCAAACAAATACAAAGAAACAAAAAAAAAATAAGCAAAACAATCTCACAAAAAAGCATAAAAATTTGATATAATCAACATTCAAGCAAACAACAACTAAAGGACAGAAAGAAAAATAATATTTTGGGTAGTTAAGACAGCAAAGAGAGAGGTGAGTATGGACTTGGAGCAGGAATTGGAAATTAGATATATATGTAGGGTGAAATTTTAACAGGAGGGAAACAGAAAGAATAGGGAAAATCTAAAGCAGGAAAGGGGTAAGATAAACAGGACACCAAAAGGGGAAAAGTTAGGAAGAGAATGATGGCATAAAGGTAGAGTTGAGATAGAGTAAAATGATGCTAAAGGAAAGATGAAAATAGAATGTAGAACACTAGTCCCAAAGTAAAATAAAGAGAAAATAAAATGACACTTAAAAAAAAAAAAAAACACAATAAAATAGTAGTAGTAATAAGACTGATTAAAAATATAAATGTAATAATTAAAAAGGTAAAATCAATTGAGAAAAAAGAAGAAAATAGTTCTTAAGTAAAAGATGCAAAAAATGAAAATAAAACAATAAAAAAATACATAATGTGAAATAGTGAAGGTCATTCACTTCCTCTGTTGTTCTGTTTGGCACGCCTGTTTCTCAGTCCAGACAGTATTGCAGTTCTCTGCGTTCTACTGTTCCTCAGTGTTGTAAGCCAGTCCTGATTTTTAAGCAGGCGGTGTCTTAATTTCTCGTATTCCTTTAGTTTTGATTACACAAGAGCCAATTTGTGTTTCAGCCCCTGGGTGGCAGTGTTTCTGGATTGACTTCCATGTCTATTTATGGCCTCTCTAGCCTGTGTTTATCCCTGTGGTACTCAATACCGGTTTGTGGAAGTGGGCTGCCTCAGAGCTGGCTCTCGGATGGTTACCCCCAGCTCCGACCCCCAGGTTCCAGAAAAACAACTTTCCCCTGCAGTCTCCCAGGGTGTCCCCAACTGGGTGATCCTATGCATTGGGCTTAGTAATCAGAAGCAAGGATTTGAAGAGGAAAAAGCCCAAGTGCGCGAACAATGGGTTTGCGTGCGCAAGTCTAAGCAGCCGGCACACATTTGAAATTCTTAGGCTGTCCCTGCACATCAGATCAAAATGGGTTGCTTTTTAGGGATCCCTTCTGTTAGCAGCTCTTAGGCCCCCCTTCAACATTCACAGATCATGCCAGACCCACCAGCCACAGATTTTTCTAGGCACAGACGTCTCTGGTCCTCCAGGTTCTGCAAAACACATATTTCTCTCTCCCGCCAGGACCAGAGACCTCACCTTATCCCAGGTGAAATCTGATATTTCTGTGGTGGAATGAAGAGCTCCTTTGAATCCGTGAGTTTGTGCCAATTGGAGACCGGTGTTCTGGGGCTTGCAGGTGTTCGGTGGTTGCTGCAGTTGTGGATTTTCAGGCTTCCGATAAGCTCCATTTTCCCTATCAAGATGGTGCAGTCTCTGCATCCGTGATCTCTTCTTTTAAATATATACATCAATAATAGGATTATAGAAATATATAATTCAATATACTGAAATATTTTGTTGAAATATAAGTCCATTTGTTACTTAGGTTTATTGTTAATTATGCAATTCTCACTCTGCTTACCTCATTCCCAAATGAAAGTCTATGGGGATAGAAATTTTGTCTACTCTTTGTTGTATCTTCAGTTCCTAAAGTAGTACTGTATTTGTTGAATTAATAAATTAAATAATAAAATATGTGGGCCTTAATTGTGACTATAGTTTAGCTTTTTGTTTAGAGGACTAGCTTGGCATTGAAACTTGCTCAGTTTATATTTTTTCAGTCTCATAATTTTATTAGTTGGTAATTTCGAAAGGACTAGAAAATTAGTCATCTCCATATGACATTGAATGTGGTCAGTTGCTGATTTGCAATGAAGCATCTCTGATCTTTACCATCATTATTCTGAACTCTATATCAGATAAATTTCTTATCTCCATTTCATTTATATTGTCTTCTGGGTGGGGCAATTGCCTTTCTCCCCAGGCAATAAGTGGGGGAAGGTCTGGATGAGAAAGAAATCCTCTGCAGAGTGAGGGCATGACTCAGCACAACAAACTGGGTTGGCTGCCCTCTGGGTTCCAACCCCAAAGCCCCCATTCCTATCTTCTGCTCACACTGGTCCAGTCCACTTTACCCTCCCTCTGCCAGAGCCCCAGGTGAGTGGCTGCACACAAAATTTTGTGCATTGGCCCTTTAAGAGGATGCCTGCATGTCCAGCTTTCTCTCCCTGGCAGACAGCAACTCTGCTACTTTTCACAGCCAGATGTTATGTGGGCATCTTTCACAGTTCTGATGCTCTGGGCTGGGGACCCCAGCTTGTGGTTCCCGGAGTTCTCAGTGGGAAACCCCCAGAACTGATATAATCCTCTGGAACTTCAGCTGTTGTCTGTGGGAACCTGTCTGGCCATTTAACACCTCCACACTTTCTACCAGTCTCTATGTAGACTCTACCGTCCATCCTCGGTTATCAGGGTTCTCTCCAGCTAGTCTTCAGTTGATTATTCAGAGTGGTTTTTCTGTATTATAGTTGCAATTTCAGTTTGGTCCTGGGAGCCTGTCAGTGTGGCTTCCACTTAATCCACTGCTGTTTTGGAATCTTCCAATTACATTTATATGTCCTGGTATTGGAGAAATAACATTCATGGCAGTGGATGTAACAATAATGAGAGAGTTGAAAGATGTGGTCCCTATCCTCATAGAAATTACAGGTTGTCATACTGGTCTTTAGGCTTCAAAAACTACTGCTCTCTGGCACTCTTGTTAAAAAGAGTGGTGATTTTGATTCAAGCATCCAAGAGTAGCCAAAAGGTTTCATGGGGGTTTTACAAGGACTAACATAAGATTATATATGGAACACTTAGGAAAGTGCTATCAAATTCTAGAAGCAACTGGTTGCTCTGAAGAAGCCCAAGGGTAGGATATGATTCTGGGGCTTTGAAAAAATATGTTGATATGTATCTTAACATGAAATTAGTAGTTCCAGTTTTATTGTGAAGTCTATAATATTACTATATCTCCAGTCATAAAAGAAACAAAACTTATTTTATAACATTGTTCTTTAACTTAGTATAAAATTAAAATAGTTCCTTATCTCCTTTGGTGGACCCAATTATTATAATTTAGTTCTCTATAACTCATGTACTTATTCAAATAGTTATTGAACATTTAGTACTCCAGCATCACCTATACTATGCTCAAAGTTCTGAACATTATAATTTGTTCCAAGATTTTAATGCTTCTAAAATTACACAGTCATACATACAAGTGTGTGCATAAACACACACACATAAAAAATTATCAGTAATCATTAATCTTTTAAATTCTATAAAATATATAATTTAGTGGAAACATGGTATTTTGAATTTTTCCCATAATAAAAATGTATGCATTTGAATATGTAAGAGTTCAATGTATTTTATAATATTTAAAAATTCTTGGCAAACAAGCATAGAATAAGAAGTTACTTGCTACATTATCTTAAACTTCCATGAATAATGACTGAAATTAGTGTCTGTACAATTGCCAAATTAAAAAAAAAGACTATTTTGAACAACTCAGAGTATTTTATAAAAAATTCAATATTGTTGAAATTTGCATTGCTTATATTTTAAATATTACTAGATAAATTAACATTAAGATTATTGTTTTCCTATATTTCAGAATTTTTTTGCTTCAATTTTCTTATTTCTTTTAATCCCATACTATGTATTTTTTACACTAAGTTGTTTATTTTTCTCTGTAATCAGAGAACAGAGAAAAAAACAACATAAATCTTGATAGAGATCAGGATTAAAATGTTAATAGGCATTATTTGATATGTCAAGCTAAAACCAAAATTTAGTTTTCTGACCAGCAGGTACAGTCCTATTGATAAAATGAGAATTTCACCTCAGAAACTACAATGTTTTTGGATGTTATTGCCTGTCTACAAAGAGGTTTCTTCGATGTGAATCACAAAGAACCATGATTGGATAAGCGTTAAATAAGACATAATGGTGCTTTGTTTATCTAAATGGGTTTATATCCAGGCTTTACAATTTACTAGTTGGTAATCTGGGAATGCTACTCAACTTCTCCTCACTTCAGTTCTATAACGATACGTACCTCAAGGGTCATGTGCAAATTAAATAAAAGCATCTGTGATGAACTCTCACCATAATGTTTGTTATATGGTACATATCAAATACTATCTGTTATTATGACTTAAATATTATTAGATTCCATTGTGTGCCCAACACCCAAAATCAAATCATCCTTCTTTCTAGTCTGATTTCTGAGCAAATTGAAGTAAAGAAAAAGGTAGCTAACAGATCCCAAAATATACCTTTATTACTTATCAAAGCAAGGTTTTTTTGACATGTTCCTTTCCTTTCCTGGAATGTTGTAATGTTCTGTTCTCTATCTAGGTATTGTTTCAAGAGTGTGTTCAGTTTTGAGCATGCCCTTTAGAGCCTAATACTATATTAGCTATGAGTGTTTGCTAACACCAATACATAACATTTCCTTTGCTGTGGGATCATCTTTATGTTCTGCTCTTAGTCATGGAGTGACTCTTGTTGAATTGATAGCTAACAGCTGTTCAGAGGTTTTAGATAATAGGGATGTTTTCACTGAAAATAGTACAAACAAAAATTTTGACCCATTTTTCCCCTCTTCCCCTCTGCAGGGTTTTAAAGACGTTTGATCCCTCTGAGAGAGTATGATATAGTCTTCAGGCTTTGAGTTATACGTTAGCCGTCTCTAAAGCATTCCAGCCTACTGACCTCAAGCTTAAAAAGTTGGGAAAGCAATCTGAAAAGTTACAAAATTGAGAAATGAGCAAAAAGGAAAGGTTTTGGGCAAAAATAAAATCACTAACATCATCACCTACTATATTCAATTTAGAGTGTATATTTTCCAGCACATTCTCCAAAGATTTTTTTGACAATAAAACACAAAGCCTAGCTACAAACTCAGGATATTGAGAATAACCTACAAAAGGAATAGTATCACTATACATAGATGTATTACATCAAAGACAGGATTTGGGGCTCAACTGTTGAGAAAGCCTATTTATCTGAATAGTTATTGGCCTGACATTGTGTCATGCCACCCCCCCTTTTTTTTCTTTTTAATTCTTTTCTAAAAAACCCCTATCTCTCATGATGAGGTACTGTTTTTATGACAATATTAAACTCTACCTTTAACACTCAAGACCCAGATCATTATATATCCATATGACTATATGCAAATGTGTATCATTGATTGTCATATTGTATCTTCCTCTCCATGCTAGTTTACCAAATACTATTTCCACTAACATTATATGCTTACAGGTGCCATTGTTAATAAGATGCTTTTGCCCTCTATGGACTCAATTAGCCCTGCCTGAGTCACATTTACAGGTTTCAATGTCCAGAAGAGTTTTGACCTTACCTGTGGGACTTATTATTTCCCACTGTGGATATTTTATAATTGTATCACATAATTCTTTGTCATTTTATTCATCGTTGCTTTCAAGTAACTTTCCCAGCTTACTCTGAAATCTTTCATCTTCCATTTCTTTTTATAGAAAACTTAGTCTTTCTTCTGAGTAAAGAGTAAATGACAATTTATTCATGAAACCTCTCCAGATAACTAGGTTAAAAATCATTGTTTAAAATACCTATTTTCACATCCAAAATTTTGAGCCTGATTATCACTAAGTCAAGAATAAATGAGGTTTTCCCTAGCCAGTTTGGCTCAGTGGATAGAGCATTAGCCTGCAGACTGAGTGAGGGTCCTGCATTTGATTTCAGTCAAGGGCATGTACCTCAGTTGCAGATTTGATCCCTGGCCCCAGTCGAGGTGCATGTAGGAGGCAACCAACTGGTGTTTCTCTCACACATTGATGTTTCTCTCTCTCTCTGTCTCTCCCCTTCCCTTCCACTTTCCATCATCATCACCAGTTTGAAATAATAAGATTCCAACTCATCTAAGTATCACCCATTGGGTCTGCACATAGCCATACCTTTAAAAATTAAATTACTGCAATAAATTTGCCACATTAAAAGGTTGTCACCAAAACAAAATATTGAAAAAAATAGATATGTCATTTTCCTAGGAAGCAAATGAAAGTTGCACGGCAGAATTATGCGTGGGGGATGAAATAATAGCATGTACTGCCATGCCAACGGGTGAGCCTGAGCAACCTTGAAGTTCTGGTCACCTGGGTACAAGATCACACAGAGGAAAAGATAAAGCAGAAAAATCTCAGGTGATGGATTACTCAAAATAAGCAACTTTATTTTGGTAACTTTATGAGGGTTTGACCTGAGAGGAGAAACCAAACCTGTGGTAATGGCAATGATGCTGAAAATATTTGATATGTAATTGAATGTTTCTTTGTGTTTTGGAAAATTGAACTTTGATTCCTAAACAACTCAAGTAGAATAGAGTACAGCAGGGGAGCAAAAATCAGATTCCAGTATATTTTGCATTAGTACTTATTGCTACAACACACAAGCTGTTCTGTGGTTTCATTATATTCTTATATCATGGCTAGGCTTCCATATTAGATCATATAAAATTATAAATAAACAATAGAAAATGTAATCCAGAAGTAAAAATGCCTTAATAGAATGAACTGTAGTTTCACAAGCATTAGGTAAAATCAACTAGTTTTATAGCATATTAAAAATAGTGAATTAAATATATGGAGACATTGTATAATGGCTATTTTGAAAGATAAGTAAAAATTCAACCTTATTAATAGCTATTATTAATATTAAGTATATATAAAACAAAAGGCTCACAAAATATTGCAGTTTGCTGTAGATATAAATTGTATATGACATTTAGCAAGTTAATATTTGAAAATGTCTGCATCATGTTATTTGATATTAAAGTTGATTCTGTTTCATTAAGTTATTTTGAAAAAAGAATGCTCCTGCATTCCATTTTAATGTTCTCTATTTGAAAATGAGAGATTTTAATTCAAACCACATATCTAAGCAGCACATCTTCAGAAGTGCATGTTTATGTATACAAGGGGACCTCGTTTCTAATATATATGTTTCATTGTAGCACTATGTATTCTAGTCCACATTTCAAAGGTTATTAGCCTACTTGAAGCCAAAAGATCATCTACATTAGTGATAACTGGCTTTTATAAATATTGCTCATTATGGAAATACATTGTTTCAAAGTTGATTTGAGGATTTCTGTAATAGGTTTTCTGAATTCATTTTGAGGCAAAAGATTTGACAATAGGTAAATTAGGAGTTGATTTTAGATATTTACCATTTAGAATCTAAAAAATTTGGGATGTTTTCTGGTTCATGAGCACTAAAACAGGACTGGGAAGGAGACAGAAATGAAAATAGATTGGGTGTGAATATCAGCAGATTCTTCCTTAACCATCTAAACTGGAAGAATCTGGTTAAACCTCTAACCAAACTAATATGTTGCCATATTACACCAATTCAGTATCAGCTAATTTTGCTGAAACTAAACTCAAAATATTTGGTTCTGAATTCAGAGAGTACTGGAAGCAATATCGTTCTCCAGTTTTAGAAACATTTAAACCTCACTTCTTATAGACTGAGAAAGCCAGTTCTGACAACTTTAAATTACTTGTATAGCATGATAACTACACTTAAAAATATTGTGCTGAATCCTGAAAATTTGCTAAGAGGGTAGATTTCAGGTGTTCTCATCACAGAACAAATGGTAACTATGTGAGGAGATATATTAATTAGGTTGACTGTAGTAAACATTTCATCGTGTGTATGTATGTCAAATCATCATGTGGTACACTTTAAATATACAAACACAATTTTTATTAAAAATAACATAGTAAAAAAAAGTCATTCTGAAAGAGAGCACAGAACTAAAGGAGCAAGCAGATCTCTATTGAAATGGTGAAACTTACTATGATAGGGCTGAATTGTGACAGGTTACAATTACTTGATTGTTTTTTTTAATATGTTTTTATTGGTGTGTGTTTTTTCCCTTTACAGTGAGAGAGAGGAAGGGAGAGGGAGAGAGAGAGAGAGAGAAACATTGATGGGAGAGATAAACATCTATGTGAGAAACATCTATCTGCTGACTCCCATATGCACCCAGACCTGGGATCAAACCAGAAACCTTTCAGGGCACAGGATGATGTGCAACCAACTGAGCCATACAGACCAGGACTTGATTATTTCTTATATGTAACTGCCATTTATTGAACACTAGTATTGGCAAGAATATAAACATTATTAAAACAATGCCCTTGCCTTATTAAACTTTAAATACCAGCAAGAAAGACATAAATAAGTTGGGTCTTAAGTCATGAGCAATAGAATCTATGTAAAGTGCTCCTGAGCAGGATGCATGGGGCATGTGTTATTCTGGAGAGTTGGGGAGTTTGGGGAAGTATTGTCTTTGCTTAATTCAATACTCTCCATTTACTGGCTCTGGCCAAGTAGCTCAGTTGGTCAGAGTGCTGCCCAGATATGCCAAGGTTGTAGGTTCAGCCTGGTCAGGGTATATACAAGTGTCAACCAATGAATGCATAAGTAAGTGGAACAATAAACTAAGCTCTCTCTCTCTCTCTCTCAAATTAATAAAAAAAAAAAGTCTCCATTTAATTTTCTGTGTAAAATAA
Source organism: Corynorhinus townsendii (assembly GCA_026230045.1). Taxonomy (NCBI): domain Eukaryota; kingdom Metazoa; phylum Chordata; class Mammalia; order Chiroptera; family Vespertilionidae; genus Corynorhinus; species Corynorhinus townsendii. The sequence goes on along the minus strand of JAPDVU010000001.1, from coordinate 109,145,596 downwards.
CAATATGATGGCTAACATTTCAGAAAAGTTTCAATATCAATTTATATTTACCTTTCATAGATCTAAGCATATTTTAGAGCACCCACTTCCTTGTAGATCACTGCCTCCAGAAACAGCTGATATACAGCTTTCATAGTTCCATGGGAACTATCTGTGACACCTGCAGGATTAGCTTGAACATCTCATAACTTTTTATAAACTGCACATTTAAAAACTATATATTGTATCAATTCGGGATTATTTTCTCTGAGTATTTTATTTTTAGTACTAGAGGCCCGGTGCACAAAATTCATGCACAGGGGCGCGGGGGGATGTCCCTCAGCCCAGCCTGCACCGTCTCCAATCTGGGACCTCTCAAGGGATTCCAACTGCCCGTTTAGGCTCGATCCCAGTAGGATCGGCCCTAAACAGCAGTCGGACATCCCTCTCACAATCCAGGAGTGCTGGTTCCCAACTGCTCGCTTGCCTGCCTTCCTGATTGCCCCTAACCACTTCTGCCTGCCAGCCTAATTGATGCCTGATCCCCTGTCAGCCTGTTTGCCCCTATATGCCCTCCCCTACAGGCCTGGTCACCCCTAATTGCCCTCCCCTGAAGGCCTGGGTCCTCCCCAACTTCCCTTCCCTGCAGGCCTGGACACCCTCAACTTCCCTCCTCTGCCAGCCTGGTCACCCCTAACTGCCCTCCCCTGCAGGCTTGATCACCCACAACTGCCCTCCCTTGTAGGCTTGGTCTCTCCCAACTGCCCTCCCCTGCTGGCCATCTTGTGGTGGCCATCTTGTGTTCACATGGGGGCAGGATCTTTGACCACATGGGGGAAGCCATCTTGTGTGTTGGAGTGATGGTCAATCAGCATATTACTCTTTTATTAGATAGGATAGAGGCCTGGTGCATGGGTGGGGGCCAGCTGGTTTGCCCTGAAGGGTGTCCCAGATCAGGGTGGGGGTTCCCTTGGGGCATGGGGCAGCCTGGGAGAGGGGCCTGTGGTGGTTTGCAGGCCAGTCTTGCCCCCTGGTGACCCAAGTGGAGGACCTGGTATTTGGGATTTATTTATCTTCTACAACTGAAACTTTGTAGCCTTAAGCGGAGCCAAGCATTCTGCTTGCTTCGTGGTGGCAGCCATCTCTGTTGGGATTTATTTATCTTCTATAATTGAAACTTTGTAGCCTTAACCAGAGGCCAAAGCAGCACAGGGCTGCAGAAGCTTGGCTTCCTCCATCACAGCGAGCAGACCTAGCCTCCTGCTCTCTCCAGCTTATGGCTGCTGCCATTTCTGTTGGGCTTTATTTATCTTCTATAATTGAAACTGTGGCCTGGAGTGGAGGCCTGGGCCGGCAAGGGCAGGCAGAAAGTTTGGTTTCCTCCTTTGCCGGGGAAACCCAAGCCTCCCTCATGCTCTCTGTGGCCGCAGCCAACTTGGTTGGGTTTATTTGCATATTCGCTCCTGATTGGCTGGTGGGCATGGCTTGTGGGCGTGGCTTGTGGGTGTAGGAGAGGTACTGTCAATTTGCATATTACTCTTTTATTAGATAGGATTCTTTTTTATTCGCTGGTTAATTCATTTGTTTTAGTAACTTACTTGCACTAAAGTTAAAGAATCCATCTCCCCTATGGTCTACAGCCACTGACATTTATGCTCAACCTTTTTGTGTGAACATGTTTTAGTCTTTGTTGCTTCACCTACCAGGGTTGCCTCTGTCTCTGCATAGCTTAGTGGTCAACTGGAAAATAAAAATACATGGTCTTCAAGCACCTCAAACAAGGAAAGCTTTTATCTTTTGCCAATAAACCTCAGTGGATTGAGAGCATATTTTAAAGTTCAGCATTTTCCAAAACTACCTTGTGGTGTGTTTTTTTTTAAATTTTCTGATGGACCCTTCTGGGTTTCCTTTGTACATATGCCCAGTCTCCTGTACAGTCAGGCATCATGGAGAGATTGGACTGTCTTTAGTATCCCTTGGAATGTATGTAGCCACAAGGTGGCCAGAGGGTATATGGAGAGATTATCAATCCCCCCCACCAGGGTCTCTCATAACCAGGATTTCTCTGGCCACTCCATTTGCCTTCCATGAAGATCACTCACTGAAAACTGATAGATTTTTCATTTTCTGTAAGCTCTGTGCATCAGCAAAGTTGTTGGTTTTCACAGCCAGCTCCACCCACAGAGAACCATTTTAGGTTAAAAAAAAAAAGGTAAGGTAGAATACTGTGTTTAGTGTATTTCTAATTCTGCATTTATGGATGACCAAAATGTTTACCAAAAGTTTCAAAGGGAGGATTGGTATTGGGGTAGGTATGAAAAATTTTTCTAACCAAATATGATTTTGTGAAAAGGCTAGAGACAGAACATTCATCAAGTTAAGATAATATTCAGGTACAAGGTGACAGGTATTTGAATTATGGTTGTAACTATGGAAATGAATAGTGTTTATGTGATATGACCTGAAGACATTAAAGTGGGTGGTGAATGTAATTTTGGAATATTATCAAAGAAAAGGGCTGGAATCATAAATCAAAAGAGAATTCAAGAAAATTGTCTTCACAGACGAAGACAATACATAGTCTCTTAGGTGTGTTAAACTTGAGGTGCCAGTAGGAAGGACCTTCAGATGGTTAAGTTTAATAGGTATTGAAAAATGAGGCATAGATACTTATGAAAAAATAAGAACTGCAGAAAAGACTTGGAATTCATTTTCTAGGTGTGATTATTCAATCTATGGGAGAATGAGTTTTCTAGGATTATAAAAATATGTAATATGTATTTATATATGTACTAGTGGCCTGGTGCATAAAATTCATGCACATTAAAAGGGAATTAATTAGAGGAAATATTTTAATATTGCTATTTGCCCTTTCTTTATAATAGAAGTGTCAGAGATGAAAGAAAATTAGCAAAATGTATATGAAAATCTTCCTCCTGTCAGAGTCTGGGGCATGCCACAGGACCCAGAGTCAAGTCCCCGTCCACCCATCCACACCTTGAAATTGTGCAAGACCCAGCCCCACCCCCACTGTGCGAGATTCAGACCTGGCCGGCCCCACCCCCATCAAGCCCCGCCAGGCAGGGGGTGCAGCTTCAGATCCCCTGCCCCAGCCCAGTGCCATGCAGCCTCAGGTCCCTGCTGATCACTCATTATGGCTCATTACAGGAACCTGGCCTCCTCTGTGTGTGCAGCCATCTTGTGATGGCATTATGGTGTGAGGGTCAATTTGCATATTACCTCTTTATTATATAGGAAGATATATATAATCTAGTTTTATAAGACATAGTCTCTCTCCCTCTCTCTTGCAAATCCCTTGGATGTAGAAATTGCATAACAGAAGAGAGAAGAATGACAAATCACTTGCCAAGGTCTAAGACAGAGAAAGTGTAAGGATAAACTGGAGAAAGTTTACTCTGAAGCAGGAGAGAAGAAAGAGTTCTCATCAAAAGAGACAAAATGGTGGAGATCGGAAATCCTATATAATAAAACCCTAATATGCAAATCAACCAAGGAGTGGACTGACCAGTGGAACTACCATTCGCTATGACACACACTTGACCACCAGGGGGCAGATGCTCAACGCATTGAGTGAGGCAATTGGTGGTGGCGATCAGGGGGTGGGGCTGGCCAGTGGGCAACACCAGGATGCCAGCCAAGGCAGGTGCCAGTAGAGGACCCTGATTGCCCCGCCTGCTGGCCACCCCACAGATGGCCCTGATCATTGGCCAGGCCTAGGGACCCTACCCTATATATTGGGAACAGTCTCTTAGATTTAAAAACCTGGCAAGGCTACTCTAACACTGAAAAATCAGGATGATGCAGCGATGACATGCATGGACGCTGGCTTGCCCTGATTCTGACACTTATAACTAAGTGACAAAGCCAATTACTTAACTTCTCTCTGCTTCAGTTTTTCCACCCATAAGATGGGAAAATGGTACTACTGCCTCAGAAGGATCATGTTATGTACTACTTTTTATAATCAGGGCGAAAAATGTAGCTGCCCATACAACAGCAAGATGCCTTTCACCTGTATGAAAAGTATGGTCACTGGTGCATGCAGCGTCCAGGATTGTGAGAGGGATGTCTGAGTTCTGGTTTAGGCCTGATATCCCCCAAGGGGTCCCAGATTGCAAGAGGACTCAGGCCAGACTGAGGAACACCCCCACCCCCCCACCTCTCCATGTATGAATTTCATGCACTGGGCCTCTAGTGAATTAATAAAGTCTTTTGAGAACTGAATATCATTGAGGCTTTAAAAGAGAAAGGCTGATTGTGGACAAATGCTTCAGCGATACGGCCAGCAGAATGACTGAGAACAGGATTTCTGTCATTAAGTTGTCATGGGAGATCTTGCTCACAACTCCCAGGGAACCTAAATTTATAATAGAGAATAATTTTAAGCATGACATTTCTACAGAAAGAGAATGTTATATCTAATTAGATTCATGCAAAGCCTCATTTTATTAGTATTTTTATTATTTTGGTAATGGCATCAGTTCAGAATCTTTCCTACTTTATCTATTCAGGAAACACAGTAAGGGAATACTAGAATGACAAAATAATCATATTAATAGCTATTCCTCTAAAATTTGAATTACTTTTTTTCTTGATTTTGACACAGATATTATTTTTAAGACTTTTAAAATACATAATACAAACAGACTGAACCTAATGCCTTTATACATTGCCTAATTTGATTCTTATAACAATCTTCTGAATAAGAGATTATATAAAAATAATAAAAGCCAGAAGGATGATAAACCACCTGCCAAGGTCATATACAGCCAAGTAGTAAAGGAGCTGGAATCTGATGTCATGTCTTTTAACACCTGTAATCATTCTGGTAAGCCATACTCCTGAGGAGTGGAGGGTGTATATTCCCAGGTGCCCAATCAAACTCCCAGAAGTGCATACATATATAAGCAGACTTTTATCCATTCCTACTCTCAATGCCCCAATTTCTACTCTTTCTACATCTTACCTGTATTTTTTCTCTTCTACTGTTCTCTCTTCTCCACCTATAATTTCACTTACTACTGCCTCCAAGAATATAATAGTATAATAGTGATTACCAAGTCAACGGAAAAATTGCTCTTACCTCTTTCTGTGATATTGTAGTTATTTTTAAAAACATTTTCTGCAGTATTTCACCACATTTCTCCTTATATTAGGCTTATTATTGCTCTGTCTTACTCTCTTGTCCTAGCTTTTATTCTCACACAAGTACATTAACAGTAGGTTGTAAATTGTGTAGTAAAAAGAACTAAATGTTGTTCACCGTGATATCCTCTTCACCCCAAATTAAAATAAAAAGTCCTCGTAATAATAATTAGAGGTGGTGACCTTTGTGAATGGCATGCATGTTTTCTTAAATACCTCAATGTTCAGCATTTTTTCCTTTTGTATACTTAATATATATTTATTTAATATATAAATGAATGTGTGGATAAATGAAAGAGAAATTACTAATTGGCTATCAGGGGTGCATCTCTCATTAGATATATACTGCATTTTATCTCTACTTACTCTTGATAAAACAGGATAAAGGAATAGCTGGATAGAGGAATAACACAGTATCTTTGGTCAAATAAAAGTATATTTCTTGAAAAATATGAATGATAATCATTTAACTAACATTTTCAATTTTTAGAGGTCCACAAATATCTTGAGAGTATATAATGTGTGTGGGTGTGTGTGAGTGTGTGTGTGTGTGAGTGTGTGTGTGTGTGTGTGTGTGTGTGTGTGTGTGTGTGCGCGCGCGCATGGGTGGAGAGGAGAAAGGAGTTAAAGAGAATAGAATTCTTAGTTTTAAATTTATGCCAAGCACACACTTTTAGTCCTTATAACTGAAGTTTGTGGTAACATGGCAACCAAAAGGGACCAGTTGGGTCAATTTAAAGAAAGATCAGTCATTAAATTTGTTTTTCCTAAATGATTTCTTTTTATAAAAAGAACTTTTGATCATTTGAATTTTCAGTTTCTAGTCTCTTTATTGAAAATGTGTATATGGTCCAAAATAATCAGCCAATTTTAGTTCATCCTACATAGTTCCAACTAATTGTAAGTAGAGATTACATCAAAATCCTATAATCCTTCAAATACCATTTGGAGGTCATTATGAACTTTGATCTTCTCTACTTACAGCTGAACAAAGGGTAATGTTGCCAATCACAAGTTAGATGATAAAATTATTATTGTGTTCTGATACTAGGACCATAATCACGACTACAGAATATTTTTCCTTGGCTGAGTGCTAATAAATATTCTCAAGCCAGCAGGTGCTACTTTCTGTGCCAAGAAATCTCTCATATAAATCCACTCAAGATCTTTGGGGTATATGTGTGGATGTAATAGAAGCTGAAAATATTGAGCAGGTGTGTATTGTGGTACCCTTTCCATACTTAATAATTTTTACACAAAACTTTCATGAATATAAATTAATACAGAAATATGAAGTATCTTCAAGATTATCTTAGAATGTTAGCAATTCTAATTCCAAATCAATTGAATTGCCTGGTTGGGCACATGTACCACCTCTAATCCTTTGAATTACATTTTCTTGGTTTTTAAAATTCTATGCAAATCACTGACAATGGATAAAGATCTGTAATTGTTATTTCATTAATTATTTTTCATAAAAAATCACAGCTGACAAAATGTTACCAACTTTCAATTGTTGTTGACTATGTAGATCTGTGTTATATAATTTTCTGAGCTTACATTTAAAGAGGGACATATATATATATTATATATATGGATAAGTAACATTATTTAAAATTTTTCAAGTGTTTTATTTTAAAAAGGCACATTAAATAAATTTTTATTTTCAAATAATAATGATAATTTTGCAAAGCACCTTGACAATCTGAGGGAGTAACTATATGTTTTTGTCTTCAGGCTCTCAAGAGAGAGAATTATCTGTATGCTGGAATTACAATAACTCAAGCAAGAAGCAAGACTTAGGAAGTCTTTGAAAGGCACTGGCATCCTTCTTCTTCTCCCTTATTTTATTCTGTAACAAAGTTTACTTAGTGGAATACAGTCACTTTAAATCAGTTGTCCCTACACAGTGAAGAATTAGTAAACATATACTTTTAATTCATTGAAAATATATACATTTGTTTCAGCAACTATTCTAAAATAGTATAGTAAGTGGTATCATATATCTTTGTATAATTTTCCTTTTTTATTTTTTTATCATTTATCTTTCTGTAAACTCTTCCTTACAGTATTTAATGAAATCTTTATTTTTACTTAAACATAAAGATATAGATAAGTGTATCTTTTATGTTTATTTTTTGTGTCCATGTCAGAACTACGTATTATTCCAAAATTGTGTTTACAAAAAAAATCCATATAAATTAAAATTAACTTTTATATAACCACTTCCAATTAACGTAAGTAATAAGTAGCAAAAAAAAATATTGAGAGTAACTTCCCACTTACAAGGATTATCAGCTCCCATTCTCTCATGCTGTTTTTAATGATATTAAGTCAAATGTGTAAGATATAATTTTCAGAGCATGCATTAATTAGATATTTACTTGAATGGCATGGCAACACATAACTCAGTATCCAATATGTAGGCAAGTATTGGATGACTGATTCCCATATTATTGATGTTGCAAGAATTAAATCAGAATAGTACTTTATATATTGTCTACTGATATATCTTATTTTGACAAAGATGTTTCTTTTCCATTTGTTCAAAACATTGTTTCAAGGTTAATCAGTATTATTCATTTGCTATTTCATCTCTATTTTTTTAATATATTTTATTGATTTTTTACAGAGAGGAATGGAGAGGGATATAGAGTTAGGAACATCGATCAGCTGCCTCTTACACACCCCCTACTGGGGATGTGCCCTCAACCAAGGTACATGCCCCTGACTGGAATCAAACCTGGCACCCTTTCAGTCTGCAGGCCAGCGCTCTATCCACTGAGCCAAACTGGTCAGGGCTCATCTCTATTTTTAATAGGAAGATGAAACAATACAGATTTAAATTATGTTGAATACATAGAAAAGAGATTTAAAGGCAAATAATCTCTTAGGAAGGTGGTTCAGAGAAGTACTGTGTACGGTACTAAATTATGATGATTTTATACACATGCTACTCCTTTGTGCTTAGGACAAGAGTTTCATCAAACATGTTATATTTGTAGAAGGCAAGAGCACCTCTAGATGCCAAGCACTTAAATATGTGGGATTATTTCTAAAAACAGCAATATAAGATATTATTAACCTAACCTCAGTTTACAGATGAAAAATCTGTACACATGTATTAGAAACATTTCAAAGCCATATAACTAAAAGTGGTGAAGTTGGGTTGGATGATATTTTTAAAATCAATGCTTTTTCCTTTTGTACTCTGTCAGGTAACCTGAGAGTATACATTTAGAAAACAAAACAGAAACATTTTCTTTAAAGATCTATAATGGAGTATCATGTTGCTGATAAGTATAATTAATCACATCACATCTCTCGCTTGAATCAGACTGTATAGCAATTCTGTGTGAAGGGAGGGGTACTAATCCATCAATGCTATATTGTATTTATTTTCACACTGCGGGCACTGCTAGGGACAGGCTCATTGGGGACAGGACTCAAACTCAGGTGAACTGTTGCCTAGGTACATGCTTTCTTTTCTATATAAGAGCTACTCACAGAAGTTCACCATCTTCCTGATGTCATTCACCAACATGGATGGAAAGGTGGGATTGGTATTATTGACTCCATCTCATAGATGTGACAACTGAGGCACAAATAGGGTGAATGATACATCTTAGTCACAGAGCTAGAAGGACAACTTATTAAAGTCAAGGTATTTTTCAAAAGAATAACAATATCATATCAAATAAAATAATGATTCTTCACTTAAATTATTATATTAATTATTAAATTTGCTTGAATTATTATATTTTCTGGGAAGTCATATGCAAAAATTTTAGGTAGATAATCTATCATTTCTTGAATATGTATTTAATGCTCAGAATTATGATATAAGGCTAAGATTCTTATTTATATTTGATAGATAAGACTGTATGTATTTCTTAGCTTGTTTCTGTGTGTGTCTCAATCCCTAATCTCAGTGAATTACAATAAGAACTATTTTTCTCTTCACATTATATGATTATGGGTGTGAATCAACTACATATTCAAGGACTTAGTGTGAAGGAGCAGTCCCTATTGGGAACACACAATTCTAATTTCAGAGGGGAAAGAGCAAGTTAGTTTGTGATACATAATGACTTTTAAAGCTACTACTCAGACTTAGCAAATACAATATCTGCTCACATAGAAGTGAACAAATCAAATCATATGACCAAGACTAACATCAATAGGTATAGATTTATGCTTCTCCCACAGTAAGCACTGCAGCTACTAGGAATATAATCCTTTCACATCAGGAAAACAAATAGTTGTGAACAATCATATTTACTATGCACAGCGTTTAATATACATTAATAAGTAACAGAATAGACTTCTAATTTAGGTTTGAAAACTTCATATTGCCTTTTAGGCTGGTGTTGCTCAATGGTTGAGCATAGACCAAAGAACCAGGAGGTCACTGGTTTGATTCCTGGTCAGGGCACATGCCTGGTTGCAGGCTTGATCCCCAGCAGGGGGTGGGCAGGAGGGAGTTGACTGATGTTTCTCTCCCTCATTGATGTTTTTCTCTCTTTCCTTCTCCCTTCCTCTCTCTCTAAAATAAATAATTTTTTTTAAAGAATACTTTCTCTGATACTGACTGGCTTTTTTTAAAAAAAAATATATCCATTATTTGATATTGACTCATACTTCTTAGATGAAATGAAAATGGAATTTCAGTTTTCACAAGAGTTATGCTCATGATTAATTATAAATTCTTATGTTGGTTTTCTTTAATGAGTTATTTAATTTCTGTTTTGGTAGAAATTACATTTGCATATTTCATATGACATTAAAGATGTTTAGAAAAAATAAGTGGTTGATATGACAGTAATTTTCACAATTTGCTAATTTAATAAAGGTTTCATTTTTGTCAAAATAGCCAACTATGCTTAAGAACATTACCAAATAATTAAAGCAAGGTCATCTGCTTTCTGGGTTATTGCTGTTAATAAGCCGTGTGCCAGATCTATTAATGGCAGCAAAAATATACAGTTTGAAAAATTAACCAGCCATTTCAAGAAGCCAATTTTTTGCTGAAACACTGAGTGACCAAATATATAGTAATCATGAAGTTAGAAATTAGATATAATAAAAATCAATATAATAACCTTCTCTTTCATGTGTCAAGAACATATAGTCACATTGTAAAGAAAAAGTTTGCCTCTGCCTTTTCTGTCCTTTCTGTCCATCTCCTGGCAGTCATCTGGTATAATTATAAATAATTCATTCTCTTCCTCCATTGTGTATTTCTCTGTCAGACCTGGCTCATCACAATTTACTTGAATTTTCAGGATGGCCTGGGCCTTGCTAAGCAAGCTCAACTAGCTAGATGCAATGAGGTAGAAAAGAGCATTCAGCATAGTGAGTTCTCCATTGTATGGGAGGCTCAGAAGTTTTGATTTCTTTCTTCTTTTCTGTGGATAGAAAATTATTATAGTTTAGTGGTTAACAATGTGTACTTCAATCCAAACTTCCCTGGGCTGAATCCCAGTTTTGAAATTTTCTAGCTGTGTCACCTTATCCAAGTTACTTTCTGTGTCCCTTATTCTGTATTTATAAAATAGGGATACTTGGTTTGACTTGGGGACTAACTAAATGAGTTTTTATACCTACATATTTGTAATAGTTTAGAACATTTCCTATACAGAGATAGTACTATTTATTTATTTATTTAATATATTTTTATTGATTTTAGAAAGGAAGAGAGAGGGAGAGAGAGATAGAAACATCAATGATGAGAGAGAATCATTTATTGGCTGCCTCCTGCACACCCCCACTGGAGATTGAGCCCACAACCTGGACATGTGCCCTTGGTGGGAATCAAACCCAGGACCCTTCAGTCCACAGGCCAATGCTCTATCGATTAGCCAAACAAGCTAGGGCAACAGATAGTACTATTTAAATAAAAGCTAGTAAGTAATAGCTGGTTATAAATTGAGAGGGATTTATATCTGAAGACAGTGAATTCATCATATTACTTACCAAATGCTGCTCCAAAAATCAATTGCCAAAAAGAAAAAAGAATTCAAAAATATGAAGATAATGTAAGTAGCCACTGGGACAACTTCAAATGTACCAACATTCTCGTTACAGGGGTGCTAGAAGGAGAAGAGATAGAAAGAGCAAGATATTGAAAACTTATTTGAAAAAATAATGACAGAAAACTGCCTGTACCTGGGCCTCTATATACTAGAGGCCCAGTGTATGAAATTCATGCAAGGCAGTGGGAGGGTGTCCCTCAGCCTAGCCTGCACCTTCTCCAATCTGGGACCCCTCTCACAATCCAGGACTGCTGGCTCCCAGCCGCTCACCTGCCTGCCTGATTGCCTGCCAGCCTGATCACCTTTAACCACTCCCCTGCCAGACTGATCGATGCCTAACTGCTCCCCTGCAGAAACGATTGCCCCTAATTGCCCTCCCCTGCAGGCCTGGTCACCCCCAACTGCCCTCCTCTGCTGGCCCAGTCACCCTTAACTGCCTTCCCTTGCCAGCCTGGTTGCCCCTAATTGCCCTCCCCTGCCAGCCTGGTCACCCCCAACTGCCCTCCCCTTCAGGCTTAATTCCCCCCAACTGCTCTCCCCTGCTGGCCATCTTGTGTCCACATGGGGGTGGCCATCTTTTACCACATGGGGGCAGCCATCTTGTGTGTTGGAGTGCTGGTCAATTTGAATATTATATAGGATAATAAAGATTTTTATTATATAGGATAAAAGCCTAATATGCTAAGTGTCCAACCAAATAGTCGACCACTTGATCAGTTGCTATGAAGGGCACTGACTACTAGGGGGCAGATGACCCAACCGGTAGGTTAGCTTGCTGCTGGGATCCATCTGATCAGGTCTGGGTGAGATGGTCCTGACATGCCCTGGAGCCCTCCTGCAGTCCCTTCCTGCTGGCCAACCTTCCATGGTCCCTCCCCAGCCAGCCAGCCCTGATCATCCCTGATGGGGACTGGGTGAGATGCGCCAGACATGCCCTGGAGCCAACCTCTCACGGTCCCTCCTCGGCCTCTAAAATATTTCTTCTAATTAATTTCCTTTCAATGTGCATGAATTCATGCACCAAGCCTCTATTAGACTTATAAGTCCAGGAAGCACAGAGAATCCCAACCAAGGGGAACCCAAAGAGGCCCACACCAACACACATCATAATTAAAATGCAAAAGATTTATGAAAAAGAGAGAGGTTAGAATGCATCATAGCAACTGGTTGAGGGAGAGATCCAAAAGACCAAGGTGGAGTGGTATTGCCTTTTATGGCCTAGTGTTGGAAGCCATATGCTGTCATCCTAATATATAAAAACTCTGGGTTGTAATGACCAGTAATGACCAGAGGCTGACCAACTGGAAGTCAGTTCTGGCCCCACCACCAAGCAAGCAGTAAGGGGAAATCAGGCAGGCAGGCAGAGGGGTTAGGAGTGATCAGGTAGGCAGACCAGTGGTTAGGGTGATCAGATACGCAGAGCAGCGGTTAGGGGTGATCAGGTAGGTAGACAGCCCCTCGCAGGGTTGGCTCCGCCCCCCAGCAAAGAAAGAGGGAGGACCAGGCCAGCCAAGCCATTGCACCCCTGCCTGTCACCTGCAGAGGGAGGCCACTGGTGGCAGGGGAGGAGGGGCAGCACTGCACAGATGGCAAGCAGTGGCAGTGGCAGGGGTGGGGCCAGCTGCCTGCAGCCTGGAGAAGGAAAACCCCGAGGCGCCCCAGATTGTGGGAGGGTGCAGGCTGTGCTGAGGGACCCCTCCTCCCCCAAGTACACAAATTTTTGTGCACCAGGCCTCTAGTTTACACTATATTCTGTTGGTCACTCAGTCCAGCTCTTTGTTAATGTGAGAGGACCTATTCAAGAGCAGTAATACCAGGAAGTAAAGGTCATGATGGGCCTTTTTAGGGTCTGACTAACATCCTAACCAACTTCATAAGCAAATGAGGCATAGAATGGAAAAGAAAATTGATTAATTTGCAATAAGAAATATACTGCATTTGGAAAAAGACTAATATATTCATGTTAGTATGATCACCACATTCTCTTTTCATAGCATTCTAATAATTAAAATGTGGTTTTGCTCATTATGGTTTAGAATAAGAAAAACTAGATGGAATATTTGAATATTTAGTTGCATCATGCAATAATAACCTGATACAGCTCACTTGCAGTTGGGATTACACCTTTCCTGCAATTAAGTCTGTAAGTGAAGCACTGTCAAGCACTCAAATACTCTTTCTGGGTAGGATTGGTCAGTATTTGTTTTCTCAAAAATCTTTTCAACAATGACTAATCCTTTGTGAAAGGCATACCTCTTCATTCAAACCTTTTCTTGGGAAATTCTCTGTCTGGTTGGGATTAGTTTAATACTCATATTTGACCAATTGTCTATTGATCTTAAAGTTTAGTGCTCAGAGGCCAATCTCATCTAACTGATAGGAAATATTTCAAGGTTCCCTCCATGAACTGCACATACACGATATGCTCCATTCTATTCTTTCCCATTAGGTGGGGCAGGTCACCTGAATTGTACCTAAGACTCCATTTGGGTTTTTAAGAAAGAATGGATTCTTCCCTGGAGACTATAACTCTTGGCCCTCACCCCCTCACTAATTCCTCCTCAGTGAAGGAAGAATGACTTAACTTCTTCCCTTTCTCTTGGAGTGAGCTGCCTCTAGGGAGCATGCTTTCCTCTTTTCCTCCATGTTTGAAAGCATGTCAGGGGCAGGGCCCCACGAGGGAAACTAGCTCTACTCTGGTCTGGTACTGCCAGCTTTGCCGGGTAAGTTAGTCTAATTCTGTTTCTTTCTTTGTTCATTTTTGTATTTGGAAAGTCAATTATGTTCAAATAAAAGTCACATTCCATATCAGCAATGAAGAAGATAGTGGGTTTCCTTCTGCCTCACTGCTTATCCTATTTCAGGATAGGTTGGGCCTCAGGAGTTGGGTATTAATTAATGGACTATAATGTAAAAATCTTCCTACAGGGTTCTATTCCCTCTCATTTCTTCAGGAACACTCTCTATGGTTTGAGGTGGTGGGGTACGAAGGAGTACAAAGCCAAGATAGAAGTTGCATTCCTACAGTGGGTTTTCTCCTAAAAGGCCTTTATCTATGATAGATGCATGTGTCCCTTTGCCCTTAGGAAATCCTTTCACATGCATTTCATTTTCTGTGAAAGCACAGTATTTATTAATTGATTTATTATTTATACTTTACCTATGTCTTAAAAGAATTCTGATGTTGTTTAAATAATACATTAGATACATTTAAAAAGGCTTGTGAACATTCTTTTTCTCCTACATTGCCGCATAATTCTATTTGCAACTTCAAAATTTTCCACATGGGCTCTATGGTATTGTATTGTATTACAAAGAGCCTGGTAGCCAGAGACTTTAATTCAAGTTGCAGCTTGTGACTCTGAATAACTTTTATTTATATATAACATAATTTTATCTATAAAGCATGGCTGTTATGAGGACCAAATAAGATATATATTAAAAAGATTAAAGATTACTATGAAAAATACCATGATTATAACTAGAACAATAATATTAAGAAGTATATCTCTAATAGTTATAGTTTAAAGTTAGTGCCTCAAATCTTTTTTTATATATATTTTTATTGATTTCAGAGAGTAAGTGCCAGGGAGAGATAGAAACATCAATGATGAGAGAGAATCATTCATTAGCTGCCTCCTGCACACCCCCTACTGGGGATCGAGCCAGCAACCCAGGCATGTGCCCTTGACTGGAATCGAATCTGGGAACCTTCAGTCCTAAGGCTGATGGTCTATCCACTGAGCCAAACCAGCTAGGGCTTGCCTCAAGTCTTTGATGATTATGAGGGAAGTTACCACATATTCTAGATGTTAATAATAATTTAAAAATAATATTTAAGCACATATATCTCTCTATATATAAAGAGGTAATATGCAAATTAGGCCAGAACTCTATAACAGGTCTTCTTTTGGAAGCTCTGGGGCTCTCTGATCCATGAGAGAAAGAGTTTAAAATCATTTTCAAATATATTAGGAGCAGACTCTTGACAGTATAAGTTGTATAAGTTATGCCTGCCTAGTAACACTTTTTAGAAAATATAGGCAGATTCTGTGATTTATGCTTGTGACTTCCTGATAGTAATTAAAATGGTTACATGTTTAAGAAACTCTTTTTTAATATCAAAGTTATACTAGTATTTGTACTAAGTAGAAAAAGAGGAATGAGGATACTAGCTAAGTATGTTCACTGCTAAATGCCGTAGTTCACAGTTTATTTAATTCCAAGTTAATTACAGATTCTTGATTATGCACACCCAGCACTTTTGTTTGATTAGTCTTACAGTGTTTTCCTCATCTTATTGTATTTCTTTCTCTAAATGTTTTGCCTGTCTCTGTTTTTATCCAGAGGTAACAAATTTTTGACTTGCGGAAAGAATATAACCCAGAGACATGTTTGATTTGGGCTTGTGGAATGCTTAATTTTTTAAGGCATTATTTAAAATCTATACATTTTATATAAAATCCAGGTTTCCACATTCTACTTAAACATTAAAAGGTACATAAGAGAGACCTCTCATTTCTACATGGCAAAATTCACTGAAGCCAATTTCATTCCTTTGGCTGAAGTTATTTCTTTCTAATTCGCTATAGCAAGATTCTTCACAGGTGCTCTGGTTTCTATCTTCTTGTCTGCCTCACCTGTGCATTATCTGTTTCCTAAAGCACTTGCCTTTGGGGCCCTACAGAGTTTGTATTCACTTGTAGTCTTGCTCTCTCTTTCAAGTATATTTCTCTTTGACTTTTGTTTACCATCTTGGGTTACTTTTTATTTTTCAGTAGTCTTTCTAATTTAAATCTTAATTGATGAAATTGTAACATAATTTTTATTCTTAACATTTAAAATTCTTACTATTCTTTCTAGTGGATTTGACTACAGAAAGCATCAGGCATATGCATTCAAACACAAACATCTATCACATCTGCACAAGGGGAGGAATTTAAACACTGAGAAATGTGAGAGGCAGAGGTGTTTTTGAGAAAACCATTTTGAAAGCGTGATCATGAAGTGCTTACTATAATGTGTCAGATAATTCAAAATTTCATATGCTGTCATATGCTTACCCTTTTCAATGTGGCTAGTCTGTGTACTTACCAAGGCTTGAAAAGTGGATGGCATTAAAAAGAAAAAGATAAGCCCTGGCCAGTGTAGCTCAGTTGGTTGAGCATTGCCCCATGCACCAAAGGGTCCCTGATTCAATTCCTTCTCAGGGAACATGCCCAGGTTGTGGGTTCAGCCCCTGCTCTGAGTATATGTGGGAGGCAAGCAACTGATGTTTCTTCCCCTCTCTCTGACCCTTCCTCTCTCTCTAAAATTATATATATATGATAAAATATTGTCCCTGAAATGAATTTGATTAATCATCTAGACATATTTTTAAACAAATTGTTTTAAATTATGGAAGGAAATATAGTAGTCTGTGCTTAAAGTATTAGTATCAGCTTGTCATTTTTCAGAAGAGGGTTTTATAGAATATTAGAGGCCCGGTGCATGCACAGGTTGGGTCTGGCTGGCCTTCCCTGATTGGGGCTGATCAGGGGCAGGGCTGGCTGGGGGGAAGAGCCGAGGGAGGTTGTGGGGAGTAATTGGACCCTGATTGGGCCAGTTGGCTGCTGCAGTGTGCATCATAGCTACTGGCTGTCCTGGTTGTTCCGTCATTCTGGTTGCTTGGCTTTTATATATAGAGATTCCTGCTAATACACAGCTTTTTTATTTTGTCCATATGTTTTCCCACAAAGTAGACTATAAAACGCCCTAGGAGTTGACACAGCACAGGGACCTGAGCCCAGGGATCTCAAGGACAAGTGATAAGAAAAACCTTAGCACTGGTGCCATCCCACCACCCCTTGCCTGATCTCAAGGCTGCCAGGAACATCAAATAAGCTGATGCAAAAATGTCTCCACCCCCTTACTGCCTGCTTTAAAAAATGCAGAATTATATCTCCCTCCTAACCACTTACTTCTCCAACCCCCATAGAGAAAATTCTGCAAACCCATTTTTTTCAAAAAGCCCATCTTTAGTGCAAGCCCGCTCTTGTCCCCAGCTTACAACAGCAACCAGGCAGAGCCCATTCAGAGCACCTGCCTCTCCCCTGTGCTCCTCCCTTGTATTCTAGCACAAGCTCAATATTTCCCTGCCATTTCCTCTCAAGTTCCATCTTGGGGAACCTCGTGCCTATAACAGAGTGATCTGAGATTAAGCAATATTGTGATAAATGACTCCAATTTAGGTTATTTGGGTGGATGAAACTTGTGCCTACTCACCCTAATCAGGTGTAGGGTGAGTGCTCCACTGGGACCCCTAGCAATTGGGGTCCGTTTTGAATGAGGAACCCTACTTTAGCGCCCAGGAAAAGGCTGTTGTCTTGTTATCTGTTGGGAATATTAGCACTCTTGCTATACACAAAAAAGCAGCCTCTTCACATTGCACTGTGTCCTTGGATCTTGTTTTTGCCTGTGTTCCATTAAAATATAGCAATTTTATTTGTTAATTAAATAAAATTTGGCTCGGTACTTCTAAGTTTTAGTTTAGAGTACACACTACTCTGCAATGTGTTCCATGCATCTGATGTAGAAATGCATTCTAACTTGCATTTCATATAGACTAATATTTCATTTCTATCTGAAAATTTTTATAGACCCCATCAATGCTTCGATCTTTATCAGTATTTCTAGTCTGCTGCCTTTCAACATCATGAGATCTTAAAGAACCACTTTGCCTATCCAAAATTGAAATAATCAAACACTCCTCTATTTAGACTTCAAGAATACATATGTTTATACAATTGTTAAAAGAAAGAAAGGCAGAGTTGACATGATATGCACAAATGTGTTACTTACAGGGAAGAGATAAAAGGAAGATACCATCACACAGTCTATTATCCAGCATTACTTCACATGGCAAAACTTCAAGTTAAATGCTCATTTCTCTCAATTATAAATGGAAAACTATTTTTTAAATAAATCTTTATTGTTCAGTTTATTACAGTAGTTCCTCTTTTTCCCCCCACAGTTCCCCTCCACCCAGTTCCCACCCCACCCTCTGCCCTTACCTCCCCCCACTGTCCTCATCCATAGATGTATGATTTTTGTCCAGTCTCTTCCTGCACCCCCAAACCCCCTTCCCCCCTGAGAATTGTCAGTCCACTCCCTTTCAATGCCCCTGATTCTATTATATTCACCAGTTTATTCTGTTCATCAGATTTTTTATTCACTTGATTTTTAGATTCATTTGTTGATAGGTATGTATCTGTTATCATTTTGTTGTTCATAGTTTTTGTCTTTACCTTTTTCTTCTTCTTCCTCTTCTTAAAGAATACCCTTCAGCATTTTATATAGTACTGGTTTAGTGGTGATGAACTCCTTTAACTTTTTTCTTAACTGTGAAGCTCTTTATCTGACCTTCAATTCTAAATGAAAGCTTTGCTGGGTAGAGCAATCTTGGTTGTAGGTTCTTGCTATTCATCACTTTGAATATTTCTTGCCACTCCCTTCTGGCCTGCATAGTTTCTGCTGAGAAATCAGCTGACAGTCGTATTTATGGGTACTCCCTTGTAGGTAACTGTTTTTCTCTTGCTGTTTTTAATATTCTCTCTTTGTCTTTTGCTGTTGGTATTTTAATTATGTGTCTTGGTGTGGCCCTCTTTGGATTCCTTTTGTTTGGAGTTCTCTGCACTTCCTGGACTTGTAAGTCTATTTCTTTCACCAGGTGGGGGAAGTTTTGTTCATTATTTCTTCAAATAGGTTTTCAGTATCTTGCTGTCTCTCTTTTTCTGGCACTCCTATAATCCAGATGTTGGTACACTTGAAGTTGTCCCAGAAGCTCTTTGCACTATCTTCATATTTTTGGGTTCTTTTTTCTTTTTGATTTTCTGGTTGGGAGTTTTTTGCTTCTTTGTATTTCAAATCTTTGACTTGATTCTTGGGATTCTCTAGTCTGCTGTTGGAGAGCTCCATATTGTTCTTTATTTCAGTCAGTATATGTTTAATTTCTAATTGGTCTTTTTTCATATCATTGAGGGTCTCACTATATTTCTCAGAAGTTTCTAGAAGATTCTTGAGTAACCTTATAACCGTAGTTTTGAACTCTAAATCCAATAGTTTGCTTTCCTCCATTTCTTTCATTTGTAACCTGTTTTTTTGTCTCTTCATTTTGGCTGTTTCCCTGTGTTGACAGAGTGGCTTTGTGTGCTAGGTGTCCTATAGGTTCCAGTGGCTCAGCCTCCTTAATTACCTGAGGTGGACTCTTTTGGTGCACCCCTTTGTGGGCTGTATGCACAGTCTTGTTGTAGTTAAGCCTTAATTGCTATTGGTATCACTGGGAGGAATTGTCCTCTAGGCCAATTGGCTGTGAGGAACAGTTGTGTCTACAATGGGAGAACTTCTGTACTGGAGACACCCTTATGGGGCAGGACTTGCTTCAGTGGGGCTTTGGCAGTTACTGAGTCTGCCCCCTGATTGTTATGGATGTGAAGAGTTGTAATCTGGATGGTCTCACTCTGACCACTGTGTACACTGGCTCTTGGATCTCCAAGGAAGTGCAAAGTCAGCCACTGCCTGAGGCCACCCAGCAGGAGCTACAGAGAGAACTGTAGATTCCTCCTCTTTGTTTGGGGTTTGGAGGTGCCCAGATGAGGCCCAGCTGTGATGCAATGCAAGCTGCTGTGGAGCCTTGGGTGTTCTTTTGGAAGCTCTGGGGCTCTCTGACCCATCTGCACTTAGATTACAGAAGTCCAGGCTATTCATATGCAGAAGCTTCTGCATACAACTTGGGTGGGGTTATAAATTGGGTGGGGCAGGGTTTCAGGGAATCACCAGGGTGGAGCAAACAGCAATGGCTGCCCGTCAGCCCCACCCCTAAGAGGTCCCCGGGTCTCTGTGTCCCCCAGCACCATGCAGGAACAATGATCGCTGCAAGCACCTCTGAGAGAAAGCCATCCTCGCCTTCCTGTCCCGAAGCCAGACAGGCCAGTTTCTCCCTGTATAAGTCTGGGTCCCCAGAGTCTCGCCCGGAACTGGAATTCAGAGCAGTTGGGAGCTTGTATCTCCCTCCCAATTGAAAAAGACAACAGTGTATTCAGTTGCCAGCCTCTTTCGTGTGCACCTCCATACCTCCACACTTCCACACCATCTGTACCTCCTACCGGACTCAATGCACTTTTCTCTTTCCTTCTAGTTGTAGAATTTCCACTCAACCAGTCTTCCTGTGGTTCTGGATGATATTCTTTCTGTCTTATAGTTGTAGTTTTGATGTGATTGTGTGAGGCAGCAAGTTCAGGTGTTTACCTATGCTGCCATCTTGCTTGTCCTGTCTAAATGGAACACTATTAATGATAAGTTAATACTGTAATAAAAATCTTTAGGAATTGGTTATTTGGTCACAAACACTTAGGAGTGTCTTTAACATTTTTGGAGACTACTTCTGTTTCTGGCTCACTACCATGATCCAGTGATTAGGATTCAGGATAAATCACATGGATTAAGTGGTCTGGTTAAGAACTATGTATAACAAGGTAGGTGAGGGGAGCAAAAGAGAGTATCATGGCTCATTTATTTTTAATAATGATATTAATTTATAAACTAATAATTTTGCTAAATTTGTAGGAAGAGCATTATCAAATGTTAATAAGTGATCTCCATTAAATGAAATATTTCTCTACAAATATGATTGATTTGGTAAAGGTATTCACAGGATATCACAATAAAACTTTTAAAACACAATAAAACGTTATATCTTTAGTCACTCTATTCATAGCACATGGTTCTTTGTTCCTTCTCCTCTATAACATAGATACATAGATTATAGATATATAGAGATAATAGATGTATATATCTAATTAAACTTAAATAAATACATATAACTTCATAACAACATAGCTAATTATATTACTCAGTTATCTTATAATTTTGGTTGCTATAATTATATATATATATTATTTTTATATATCTATAATCTATGTATCTATGCATGTATCTATGTATTTATCTATCATCTATCTATCTATCTATCTATCTATCTATCTATCTATCTATCATCTATCTATCTATCACCTAATGATTTACATTTTGCCACTCTCCCTCATTCAGCCTTCACATTTTCAGGGCTCTCTAAAGGCTCTTTTGGATAGGCTCACAGACTATTCTCAGTAATGATGAGGCAACTCAGGTTTTCTTTCTATCCTCTTCCTCATCCTCCTCTGCACTGACACAGACAAGTGTCTTCATGACCCCCAGGAACCAATGACTCCATAGCTGTCTGCACTGGCTTCTACTTGCTCACTGGTGGAATTTGGAAGTCCACTATATTTCCCACATACTACTAAAATCTTCAAGCAGCCTCTGTGGTCTCCTACCTTCAGAGTTTCCAGGATAAATCTATCAAGTGGAAGAGAATGCCTCTTCCTCCTTTCAAATTACTGCAAAATATGGGCACATAATGTTGTAGTGTACTCCCATCTTACAAAGGATGCCCCAAGAAGTCGAATTATGAAGTAATTTATTAAAAGTCGGCAGCATACGAGGGAGCAATTCAGCACTCCAAATCTTGCAGCCCCAAACAGCTTGCCACATCTGACTTATATTGGCAGAATATCAAAGGTATGGATTACATCTTTGGGTCTGGAATGAGGAACCTGGTTTGTGCAAAGCAGTTACAGAAGCAAAATTGAGCAGGTTAGTTATCTAAACTATCTATGAATCACTGAATCAACAGAAACACATTATCTGGGACCACTGGGGCAATTTAGAATAATTGTGCTGTCCAGATTCTGGGACCACTGAGTCAAGCAGAATACAATATCTGTAGCTACTTAAGCAATTTAGGGTCTGTTCTGATTCTGGGACCACTGAGTCAACCGAAACTCCTTATCTGTAGCTACTGAGACAATTTAGGATAATTGAGCTGTTCTGGTTCCCAAAAGAATGTGCTTCGATGACCAGTGAGATCACAATCAATGGGATATTCAAGCCATCATCAATGGAGTATTGGGATAGCATACATAAGTTCAGAAAATCAAAATAACTTTCTATTGTTTTAGCAAACAAATAAGTACAGAAGCCAAACAGCAGTTTCTACCTGAGTTTATTGCTACCATACTTCAATAAGATAGCAACTCTCCTGGCAGTTATGACATTGTGTATCTCTAATGTAGTTTTTGGGGCTCTGAGTTGGGAGAAATTCAGAGTTATGAACAATCAGTGACTTTATCCTGTAAAAGGAGAGCATCATCCATGAACAGGTGAGGTGTGACTGGCTGCTGATTTGGGAAAAGATAAAGATACAATGATGATTGGTCAAGTCAGAGGTTTTGGGAATGGAAACTGCAGTCAGAAGAGAGGTTGGGCTTAAGTAGTTGTGATTCACAAAAATTGCTGGTAAGAGGCAGTGTTTTGATGTGTTAGGTTAAAACTCAAAAAGAGGCCCATTCAATTCTGCCAAAATTGTGCAACTTCCCAGTCACTGGGAATCTGATCTGTGAGGAAGCCTCTATAATGAAAAGAGTTTATTTTCCTGTCAGACATTCTGTGCACACTCTGCTGTCCTGTCCATCTAGTTCATTTGCCTTCTCTCTCATCTCCCTATCCACCAGTCTTATCTCTCCCGTACTTGTCAATGCATTCTACAAGAGGATAACCAAGTCAGTGTTTAAATAGAAATACTGAATTTTTAATTAAAAGGTTCTTTAAATTTTCAAGTATTTTAGTGTGGGGCTGATACATTACTTTAAGTACTGTTAGGTCAGGCAGGGGGGAAGTCCAGAGCCTATGTATGCATCTGCAAGGTAGATGGTGACAGAGATAACTGGCGCCTTCCTAGACCCCTGGCCCAAGGCGAATTCCACACCTCTCATGCCCTCCGCCCTCCCCTCACTAAACAGCTGTATAAAAGAAGTGCCTATGCCCCTTTTTGGCGCGAACTTCCCTGGCCCACCCTCGGACCAGCGAATTTCGCCCAGGAGCGCAAGATTAAACCCCCCCCCCCTCCTTTCTAATCGCCTGGACTCTCTGTGTTTTGTCTCCTGCGTCGTCGCAAACCTTACATCTGGTGCCGGACCCGGGTTGGGGAGAGCTTCCTGTTTGACCTTTAATGGTCTGGGGGCCCCCCACTCCCCCCCTTCTTCTTTCTTCCTGGCTCAGGACACTCAGACTTCTTCCCTTGGCTAGGCAACGTCGGTGGTAAGTCCCAACCCGTGCTAATTCCTGGCGGTTTTTCCGGCATCTCTGTCCATAAATCGCGGCCCGCGTCAGAGATTGCTTTCCAGGCATAGCCTCCGGGCCTCTCCAGGAGAGGTTTCGAACCTGGGGAGGCAGCGAAGACGTTCCTGCTCCCCTCGGTTCCCGGCCTCTGGCCTCACTCCGGACCCCAGGAAGTAGAGGAGACGTCCTCTACTGTCCCTTGGGTTCCCTGTCGTAGCATTGGCTCAGGGATTGGGACGCTGGTCCTTGACCTTTTGCTACCCTACCCCAGGAATTGGAATGGGCACTCACCAAAGACACCTCTAGGGTGTCCTCACCAATCTGGCTACTTCTGCAATGTGGCATGGCCTCAGTGGGTCCAGATGACCCTGAAAGTGGGACTAACTGACCTTGGTAATTACTGCCAATGAGCCGGGAAGTGGCCCGAGATTCCATATGTCCAGGCCTTTTTCTTTTTCTATCTGCACTCCCGTCCCTCCCTCTGCTCCTCCTGTTCCACAGCCCAGGTTCTCCTAGCTCCAGAGAAACCCCCTCTGCCTACCGACACCCCTCCACTTTCCGCCTTATCTGAACCCCCTGAGGATCTTTCTTTCCCTCCAACTCGCCTGCCTCCTTACTCTGCAGCTTCTTCTGCCATACCTCCAGTTCCCACCCTTCCCCCATCCTCACTCCCCGACCTCCATCCGCCATCCCCTCCCCCAGGGCCTTCTCCCTTATCTACTGACCTTCCCCTTCCCCCACCCCTGCCTGCTTCCCCAGTCAGCAGGCACGCCCTCTCCTCTGCCCCCTCCGGGAAGTTGCAGGGGCTGAGGGAGTGGTCAGGTCCATGTTCCCTTCTCTTTGTTGGATCTCTCCCAGATTGAGAAGCGACTGGGGTCCTTTTCTGCCAACCCCACCGTGTTCGTCAAGGAATTTCGATACCTTTCTCAGGCCTATGTCCTCACCTGGCATGACATCCATGTCATTCTTTCTTCCACCCTAGCATCAGATGAAAGGGAAAGGGTCTTAGGAGCAGCGACAGATCATGCAGATCAGATCCACCTTACAGATGCCTCTATGCTGGTGGGGGCCCAGGCCATTCCTCGTCAGGAACCAGGCTGGGAGTATCAACTAGATACCCCCAAAGGGCGAGATGGGCACCCATGTCGTGACCAGAAGCTCCAATGCCTGAAAGCCGGCCTACAGGCCGTCTCCCACAAGGTAGTTAATTTTGACAAGCTGAGGGAAGTTACTCAGGGACCAGATGAGAACCCCACGGTCTTCCTTAACAGGCTGACTGAGGCTCTGACCCTGGGTCCCCGGCCAGAGCGACAGTTTTAGCCACTTACTTCATTTCGCAGTCAGCCCCAGATATTCGAAAGAAATTTTAAAAAGGTGGAGGATGGCCCTCAGACTCCTGTTCGGGATCTAGTGAATATGGCATTTAAGGTTTTAATGCCCGTGAGGAGCAGGCAGAGTAAGTCTGCCTTCAACAGGAAGTGAGTCTGCAAACCCAAGCCTTGCTACCTTGAGGCCGACAGCAGCCATGCATGGTCCAAAGGGGACTGTGCGTGGTGGGGGTACAACGAAAGGACAAACACAGCCTGGAAGATGCTTCAAGTGTGGGGATGAGGACCACTGGGCAAAGCAGTGCCCCCAGCCCTGGGTTCCAACCAAGCCCTGCCTGGCGTGCAGTTGAAACTGCCCCTGGAAAAGTGACGGTCCTCTGCATCTCAGCGTAGAGAGGCTGCCCTTCCAGGTAATGACCCACTGCTGGCCATGCTGGAACTGGCTGAAGACTGGAGATGCCAGGACTCAACAACCTTCATCACCCTAGCTGAGCCCAGGGTAATGCTCAAGGTAGGGGGTAAGCAGGTCTCCTTTCTGGTGGACACGGGGCTACCTTCTCTGTCCTGTCCTTTTTCCAGGCCACTCTTCCCTTCCATGATCTCGGTCATGGGTACTGATGGCAAATCACCTTTTAATGCTGTGAAAACTGCTCTGGCCTCAGCGCCTTCTCACCCCGCCCTCTCCCCCACTCCACCCTCCCTAGAGAACAACTTTCTTGCTGGCACAGGCTTATCAGAAACTCAGTTTTAAATTCAGGCAGTTAGAAACCTGTTCCCTCCTCCCCCTGCCTTTTCTAAATATTTTAATTGCTAGAAATGTTTAGAAATATTTAATAGAAGGTATGTTGAAAGAAAGAAGTTCTAAAGTTAACTGTTGACAAGAATTGTAGAAAGATCCACTATACCAGGCCCCCTCTCCTCACCCTCCCTCGTTCGCCAGGTTTTTGTGTTTTTTTCTAAGCTCCAGGATACCCTTCTGGCATCTCTCTCTCTCTCTTCCCCCCTCCCGGACATCTCTAAGCTTTTCCAACTATTTACTGATGAGAAACAGGGAATAGGTATGGGGGTCCTCACCCAGCCCCTAGGGCCAGCTTTCACCCCTGTAGCCTACCTGTCCAGACAGCTTGATCTCATGGTTTTGGGATGGCAGCCCTGCAGCCACTGTTCTCATCAAGGAGGCCCAGAGGATTTTCCTCTAGCAACCCTTACAGGTCTTCTCCACCCATAGATTACAGGATCTTCTGTCCCACGGATCCTTATCTCTCCTTGCCCCCTCTCTCGCATGCAGAAACTCCATCTCCTGTCCCTCGAGAATCCTAACATCTCCCTAACTCAGTCCCCAGCCCTGAACCTGGCTACTCTCCTTCCCGTTGCCTCCACCCAACCTGGGGCAATGCACTCCTGCCCTGAGGTAGTCGAGGCCCTCACTCAACCTCAGGCGGGACTCTCAGATCTTCCTCTCTCTAATCCTGACTTAACTCTGTGGATGGAAGCTCTTGCCTAGAGCCCCAGGGACATCGGACAGCATCCTATGCGGTAGTAACACTCAAGCGGGCCCTGGAGTCGGCCTTCATAAATAACAAGACCACCCTTCCCAAGGCTCAGAAATTTGCAGCTCCTGGCCGTACCTCCTGTCCATGGCCCTGACTGGAATCCGGGCTACACCAAGGAGTCCCACTTTTTTACCTGCCCTGACTCAGGCAACTGCTCCGGGAACACACTGATAGGTTACTGCCCAGGCCAGAACCAGCTGACCAAGGCTCCCGAGGACCAGCCCTCCAGCCGGGGGACTCAGTCCTCCTTAAGAATCTACATCCCAAGGTCTTAGAGCCCAGGTGGACGGGACCTCACACAGTAATCCTCACAACCCCCACTGCAGCCAAACTACTTGGCAATCCACTGCGGCACCACCTCTCCAGACTCAAGAGGACCCCAGAGCAGCATGACTTCTATAAATGTGAGGTGTTGGGCCCCACTAAGGTCCGCCTTAGCTGCCCTCCCCTTCCTCCTTCTCCTCCCAGCCCTGGGCAACCTACACCCACCCCCCACCTGCTTATGTGTGGAGGTTCAAGGTCCCTGAAACCTACGACCAGGACAGCACACAAGTCACCCGGCAGGTGGGATCTCAGGACTGCCCTCTCGTCGGATGCCAGGTGGAGATCCTGATTGCTGTCGACCTCCAGTCAGTGTCCAACAGTGACCGACCATATGCCTGTTTTGCTTAGGACCAACGGAACCCAGACAGGTGTAATCGAGATGTCAACACCTATGGGGGTTGCCACTGGTCAGGTTGTGTCATCCATGATGCCTACAATGAGGTCAGGTCTGGCCCTTTTTTCTGGAAGGACGGGACCTTCTACATCAGGGTCTGGGACCCCTGGGACCAGCAATGGGTTTCGGAGCTTTATGGGAAAACTATATGGGAGTGGTTGGAGCTCGACCCCTTCAGGGACCATCTACATCTCCCGGGAATATGTCTTGGCCCAGGAGGCCCAAATCCAGGTCTCTAAGAGCATCCTACAGGCCAAACATTCCTTTAAAGGGAAGCTGCCTGATTCCCCCTGGGTAGAAGTCCTGTCTTCTTGGCTCCAACTTATCCAACACACTCTATTATTCCTTAAGGAGACCCGCACCCTGCCCAATGTCTCACACTGCTTTCTGTGTGTCTCTCTCCAAAGACCTTTGCTGGCTGCCATCCCACTCATGACTCCTCCAGGAACCCAAGGACACAGTGAATGTCAGTCTCCCCTGGCTGGCATTCCCCTGTGGGAACCCGAAACTCCAGAACCCACCTTGCCCCTGCGGATATGCTACCAGACCAGCAACCCGGTAACTGTGGGACGGGTCACCTGGAACTGTACCCCAAACCACACTGCAGCCAGTCCCACCAAGGCCAACCTGGGTACCTTCTTTTGGTGCAACGGCACCGTAAGCAACTGCATCAACTCCTCTGACCCTGGGCCTTGGCTTCGTGGTCACAGTAGTTCCCCAACTAACCTAGTATGGAGAGTCGGAGCTTGCCTGGTTGCTCCCTTCATCCCACCCCCGGGCCCGCCGGGCCGCCTTCCTCCCTGTCATGTTGGGGGTAAGTATCGCTGCCTCCATAGGCCAAGCTGGGGGGGGCTCTCGGGAACATCATAATCTCTGCTCAGGATTTCAATGACAAACTCCAGATAGCCTTGGAGTCTACTACTGCCTCCTTAGCCTCCCTGCAGCAGCAAGTAACATCTGTAACCCAAATAGCCCTGCAGAACCGACGGGCCCTAGACCTTCTTACTGCGGAAAAAGGAGGAACCTGCATGTTCCTTCAAGAAGAATGCTGCTACTAACATCAACGAGTCCGGAGTGGTGGAACAGAACATGCAGACCCTGACTAAGCTGAGTGAAAATTATGTGCAAGACACTCCTGGGACAACTCTCTTTTCGGCTGGCTCCAAAGCCCTTTAGCTACATGGATCCTACCCCTGATAGGGCCCCTAATTCTCATCTGTGTCTTTGGCACAACTCTCTTTTCGGCTGGCTCCAAAGCCCTTTAGCTACATAGATCCTACCCCTGATAGGGCCCCTAATTCTCATCTGTGTCTTTGGCACAACTCTCTTTTCGGCTGGCTCCAAAGCCCTTTAGCTACCTGAATCCTACCCCTGATAGAGCCCCTAATTCTCATCTGTGTCTTTTTTTCCCTAGCTCCCTGCCTCCTCAAATTCATCCGCTCCCGGATCATGGAAATGTCTCGGGTGACTGTAAACCAGCTCCTGCTCCACCCCTACACTCGGCTGCCCTCTGACCTGCCTCTGCCTGACCCTGGCCTTTAACATCCCCCACCCTCTTCGTCCCTGGTCAGCAGGAAGTAGCCAGGATGATTTCGGCGCCCCCTATCATCAAAAGGCCGGGATGTTAGGTCAGGCAGGGGGGAAGTCCAGAGCCTATGCATGCATCTGCAAGGTAGATGGTGACAGAGATAACTAGCGCCTTCCTAGACCCCCAAGGCGAATTCCACACCTCTCATGCCTTCTGCCCTCCCCTCACTAAACAGCTGTATAAAAGAAGTGCCTACACCTCTTTTTGGCGCGAACTTCCCTGGCCCACCCTGGGACCAGCGAATTTCACCGGGGAACACAAGATTAAACCCCCCCTTTCTAATCACCTGGACTCTCTGTGTTTTGTCTCCTGCGTCGTTGCAAACCTTACAAGTACCTGGAGCCAGGAGTAGAATTTGAATAATTAGCACCATGTTTTCTTAAAAATCACAGGGTCCTCCTTAGGAATGATAATTTGATATTAAGTGAAGCTCATCTGAGTGAATTTCTTTTCTTTTTTAGACTGAGTTCTCTCTCCAGAAATCCTAATTAATTTATGCAATAGACTTCTGTTGGCTCTGCACCCGTTATTCCCAAATAGTTCTGGATCAAGCTGCAAATAAAGCTTAAACCATAAGAGAGACATTTGCTACAATTATATTGTTATATGACTACATTATATCTTTAAATGTACTAGCAGTTCACATGACCACAAGACTTACTAGCTATTTCAGATGTCATTGATTAACACACATTTCTCTATTTTTTTAGTGTTATTTACAATTTTACTTTTATGAGTAACAAATAGGTATTTTGAGCTGCTTACTTGGTATACTATCTCCAAGTGAAGTTGAGGAGGAAACTGGTCTTGCAGAACTTGTTATTTAAATGCAGAGGCCATGGAACTGTGAACAATGCACTGCCCTGGGGGTGAGGGTTGTTATGCTGCTGCCAGGACAGATCATAGGATATGGCCTGGGGACCCCCAATACCTGGGGGCCTTCCTGTAAGCCCACAAAAGGGGCAGAACCATATCTGCAAGACAATGAAGCCCTCTGCATGTTTCTTCACTCTGATTTGGAAATTATTCAGAGTCCACTAGTGTTAATAAACGGGGTCCCTCCCTTTCTCTAGGAAGCATGCTTGGTATTTCTTTGGTCTTCTGTAACGAAGTGACTAGAATAAACTGTTAACAAAAAAAAACCCATTGAAACCTGTAAAGAATTTTTGTGAGTTTATTTGAGCCAAACTGTCAACATATGCTGGGAAGCAGAACCTCAATGAATTGAGATAATGCTCCGGAGAAATGGAGAGTTACATCTGTATTTATACATTGCAACCAAAGGAAAGGGACGTAGGTGAGCTACATGAAATTCATTGGTGATAGATTAGGGAGGTGGGATAAAGAAAAGCGGAGGAAACCTCTGGGATAGGGTTAAAAGTGAAACGATGGACATGTTCTTCTTTTACAGAGACAGAAACAGGATACTTTAACATAATTAACAGTTGACAATTAACTTGATAACAATAACAATGAGGGAATATCCCGGTGCCATTTGTTGTGCCCTGAGGAGTCCAGGGTAAAAAAGAAGTTACCAGTTACCCGGACATCTCACAGATATGTTATCTTAGAGGCAAAAAGGCAAATGGGCTCAGTAAAGAAGATCTAAGTTGATCTCTGTCAGGGAAAATATCGGCCTAGGACATGACTCCCCACTATAACCTGTTTGTAGTTAAATATTTAATTTTCAAACCATCTTTTGTGGTTATTTTAGGTCTCTGAGTTTGCAAGACTGCCACGCAGGCCTCCCCTGAGCTTGTCAGGTTAGCATGTGGCTCCTTTCGTCCACAAAACCTTATGAATAGCATTACATTAAAGAATTGGGCACATTTAATTGAATTGGTTCACTGTGGCTGTATGGCGGTGAACTAGGCAACAGAGGTGTGGGAAGAGGTAGAAGTGAGCATAGGTTATGCCGGTATGTAGTAGCTTATAGAACATTTTAAGTATTTAAAGAACTTAAAATGTTCTAAGTATACTGGGAAGCAATTGGTAGGTTTTAACTATGGGGGTGGGTAACAATTTTATCTTTTAAGATCACTCTTACCGCTATATGATAAATAGATTAGAGATAGGTAAGGGAGGGGATCAAAAATAGGGAAGACACAGACATTACAGTAGCCCAGGCAGGTGGTGATAGTGTTTCTGTTAGTGGGAATGAAAACCTACAAAGCGCAGATATTAGAATGACATTTTGGAGGTAGAATTTATAGGGTCTGGTGATGGTGAGTATCAAAGCTCTCATTCATATCTGGGGATTAAGTGAATAGACTGTAGGAAAAGTTAATACAGAAATTTAATGAATGGGTGTTATCTCATGTAAAGTTAAACATACTTAAAATGCACCTATACATTCATTTCTTTCTTAGTTATGATTAATTCACAGTGCATTTATTAAAAAACATTTCTTAGCAGAGCATGTATGCCAGGCATTTTACTAAGCATTAGAGATATACAATTTAATAAGATATGGTCCTTGCTTTGGAAGCTATAATGATTCTGCAAGAGATTGACAAATAATTATGTGCAAGCAGATTTTGCTCATGAATATTTATAAAACAATCCAAACAAATTATTAGCAAAACAAATCCACTGATGTACAAAAATAATAGCACATTATGACCGACTCAGGTTTGTCCTAGTAACTCAAAGGTCAGTTAACAGAAAATGTGTAATGTATTAAAGGAGAAAGCATCTCTAATCATTGCAATGGGAATTTAAAAGAGGTTTTGATAAAATCAATTCTTTTAATGATCGAAATAAAATAAAATTATTTCACTTGCTAAGATTATCTATTAAAACTTAAAGCATATATCATTTTTTTTAAATGGGGAAATTTTGGAAACATTTTCTATAAAATTAGAAAAAAAGAAAAGGGTGTCTATTTTCCATTTTTCTTTTTTTTTCAAGCATCACAATGGAGACTAACCATTACAGGAAAAAAAGAAAAAAGTAAATTCCATAAGAATAGAAAAAAGAAAAATAGAATTCAATGCTATTTCTGAGCTAACATAAAAACACCAAAATCTTAGGGTCTTAACATAAAAATATATTCATCTCAATTAAAAATATTAGCTTCAGTATGTCAAGAGCTGTGAAAGATCTGATATTTTGCCCTACTTGCAAGCTATAAATTAGCCTAATGCCTCCGAGATAACTGAGGTTCCCATGGCCCACTTCCCACATGACAACTCAAAGAGGGCGAGTTTACATCCAACACTCAGTGTACTGCATTAGAGGAAAGGAACCTGGGCTTAGAGCACCCGGATATTTTATACTAAAGAGTGAGCAAGTCTGCCCTTTGCAACAGTGAGGCTATCTCTGTTTTCTAACGTTGTTTGCTACACAAACACTCTTGAGAGATAATCCAGACAAAGGTAGTCACTGCCTCTGCTTGTAAAATGTGCAGAGAAACATGAGACCAATGGAGAAATATTTTCCAACACAGTAAAAGCATTCTCCTCATCCTATCCTTAAGGATTCACTTTCTTCCACTTTCCACAAATGAACTTCCCACCAAGTCAGGGGAAGAGAAAACGAGGAGAAATCATATCTATTCCTAATGTTTCATTCCAGATGTATCAACCAATGCTTTCTCTCTTACCCATTGTGTAGACCCAAAATAAAGTATATGGATTATATATTTGCCAAACATACTACATTTTCTCTTATTTCAAATCAATATCCACCAAACTTTTTAATGATTCTAATTAGTTTGTTTTAAATATAAATATGAAATGCAAAGTGATAGATCTTCCCTTCCCCCAACTGGTGGGCAGAGTATGAGGTAACCTGCGTCTGCCGCCGGGACATTCTCAAGACATTGAACCACCAATCAGCATGTGCTGAGTAACCTGGCCCCCACCCCTTCCTGTTCCTCCCCTCAAAAGGCGTGTTCACCTCTGCACGTGTTGCTCTTCTCTCCCCCTGCGAGACAGCCCAGCTGGATCCTCCTCCTCCTCCTCCTCTAATCCTGGTTTTTCTACCCTCCTTCGTAATGAATCTCGCTCCGCTAGTGCAGAATAAACTTCCTCTTTTAACTTGACTTGGCCTCCCACTCTGTTTCCTATGCCTTGAACCTTACATTTGGTGCCGTGAAACCCGGGAGGGGCGAGCATTCCATCTGACCATTCACGGTCCGGGATGCCCCCTGCTCCCATCTTATGGCTCAGGATCTTCCTGCCTCTCCCCCTGGCTAGGCAGCGTCAGCGGTAAGTACCAGCCCATGCTGATTCCTGGTGGCCGTTTTTCTGGCGTCTCTGTCCTTAAACTGCGTCCCGCATGAGAGATTGCCTTCCGGGCCCTTCCAGGAGAGGTTCCAAACTGTGGGAGGCAGTGGAGACGTTCCTTTCGCTGCTCGGTTCTCCGACGTTTTGGCCACTGTTTTCTGGATCCCCTTCCAGGAAGGGGTTCCCGGATCCCAGGAGGTAGTGGAAATATCCCTGCTGTCCCTCGGGTCCCTCCATCCATAGCCTTGGCTGAACAACTGGGACGCTGGTCCTTTAGCCCAGGCTACTAACCCCAGGTATTAGACACGGGTAACAAAAAAAATCTAAAGTGGATCCTACCACACCACTACGGTGTCTCCTCACCAATCTGGCTAAGCTAGGTCTGTCCCAGGATCTGCGTCCTAAATGCCTCATTTACTTCTGTAATGTGGCATGGCCTCAGTATGAATTGGAATGGATCCAGATGGTCCAAAAATGGCACTTTTGATTTTAACATCCTCACTGACCTCAGTAATTTCTGCCGGTAAACCAGGAAGTGGCCCTTTGCTCCTGCCCCTCACTTTACTCCTCATGTTCCACTTATCAGATCCTCCTTGCAAAGTCTTCTTCACCCCCTCAAACTGGTCCTCAGCCCCTTTCTCTGTCTTCTGACTCTTTCGACCAAGCTGATGTTTCATCTCCACCTCTCCCACTCCTGCCACCCCACCTTCAGCTCCCTCTCTTCCTCCTCCTCCTTCTTCACCGTGGCTGCCCCTTTCCCAGCCGGTGGCCACTGCTGCAGGAGCCACTATCGCCACCTCAGGCCGTGAGCCAAGCAGAGGCCGCCAAGCAGCACAGGAGCCTCCTATCCGTTGTCCCGCCAACTGCTCCAAACAGCTAAGTGAAATTTCTGTTTGTGTGTAGGGATTTTGGTTTGCTCTTCCCTTGTGTGTTGTGAGCAGCTGCCATGTTGACTGCATGGCTTGCCATTCCCATGGGGGCCATCATCTTGGAACATCAAGTCCAACCCCTCTTTTAATAAAGTTACTGAGACCTCCCACAGCCCACCCCTGCAGGCCTGGCCTGGTGTGGCTGACCACCGCTGCACTCTTCCTCCTCCTCCGGCCCACGGCCTGCCACCTGCTCCGCCACACCCTCCCCTAACACCTTCTCAGATCCCGGTCCAAGATCATGTCCTTTAATATTTTTAATGCCCGTGAGGAGCAGGCAAAGTCGAATTGGGAAGCCCGACTTTGACAGAAGGTAAACCTGCAAACCCAAGCCTTGGTTGCAGCTCTGAGGCTGACAGCAGCCATACATGGCCCAAAGGGGACTGTGTGTGGTGGGGGTGCAACAAGAAGACGAACGCCACCTGGCGGATGCTTCAAGTGAGGAAATGAATGCCACTGGGTAAAGCAGTGCCCCCGGCCCCTGGCTCCAACAAAGGCTTGCCTGGCATGCAGTAAAAGTGACTGCCCCTGGAAAAGTGACGGGCCCTCTGCGTCTCAGCATAGAAGGGTCACCCTTCCAGGTCATGACCCACCACTGGCCATGACTGAAGACTGGCCGAAGACTGAAGATGCCTAGACTCGATGACCCCCATCACCCTCCCCAAGCCCAGGGTAACACTCAAGGTAGTGGGTAAGCCGGTCTCTTTCCTGGTCAATACGGGGGCTACCTTCTCTGTCCTGCCCTCCTTTTAGGGTTATTTTTCCCTTTAACAATCTCGGTCATGGGTATTGACGGCAAATCACCCTCTAATGCTCTGAAAACTGCTCTGGCCTCAGCGCCTTCTCACCCCGCCCTCTCCCCAACTCCACCCTTCCTAAAGAACTACTTTCTTGACTGTGCAGGCTTATCAGAAACTTAGATCTTTATCTCTAGGAAAAAAAGTGGCAGTTTTAAAATTCAATCAGTTAGAGGCCTGGAAACAGGCTGCAGGGACTGCGCCCTCCTCCCCCTGCCTTTTCTAAATATTTTAAATAGCATACAACACTGAAACATTAATTTATAGACATGTTTAGAAATATTTAATGGATGGTATGTTGAAAGAAAGAAAGAAGTTCTAAAGTTAACTGTTGACAAGAATTGTAAAAGGACCCAGATGAGCAGGTATCTTGCCAACTCACCTGGACGGTTCTGCCCCAGGGGTTCAGAGACAGTCATCTGTTTGGTCAGGCCTTACCCAGAGACCTTCGAAAATGCTCGTTAGAACCCAGAACTCTTCTCCAGTATGTAGATCAGGGGTCCTCAAACTTTTTAAACAGGGAGCCAGTTCACTGTACCTCAGACGGTTGGAGGGCTGGACTATAGTTTAAAAAAAAAAACAACTATGAACAAATTCCTATGCGCACTGCAGGCCCGGGATGAGTCGGCTGCTAAGCAGGACAGGCAGCGGCACCTGGTGGGCCAGATAAATGTCCTTGGCAGGCCACATGTGGCCAGCGGGCCATAGTTTGAGGACCCCTGATGTAGATAATCTCCTTCTCTGCAGCCCCTCCCTGGACATGTCTCAGAGGCATACAGCTGACCTCCTCAACTTTCTAGGGGACAAAGGATACTGTCTGTCCCCTGCCAAGGCACAACTGTCAGCCCCCACTGTCACTTACTTGGGGATCTGTCTGATGCCCAATTCCCAAGGACTGACAGTTGACCAAATGCAAGCAATACGAGACCTACAGCCTCCCACTTCTGTGGAACAGATCTTGTCCTTTCTAGGGCTGGTAAGATTCTTCCGCCATTGTGTCCCAAATTTTGCTCTCCTAGCTAAGCCCCTATACCAGGCCGCTAAAGAAATACCAGTAGGCCCCCTCTCCTCACTCTCCTTCATTTGACAGGCTTTTTCTAAGCTCTGGGATGCCCTTCTCACATCTCCCCCTCTCTCTTTCCTGGATAGTTCTAAGCCTTTCCAACTATGTACTGATGAGAAAAGGGAATAGCTATGGGGGTCCTCACCTAGCCCCTAGGGCTAGCCTTCACCCCCATAGTCTACCTGTCCAGACAGCTTGATCTCAAGGTTTGGGGATGGCAGCCTTGCCTCCTGGCTCTGGCTGCAACCACCACTCTAACCAAGGAGGCTCAGAAGATCTGCCTCCAGCAACCCTTACAGGTCTTCTCCACCCATAGACTACAAGATCCCATGGATCCTTATCTCTCCTTGCCTCCTCTCGCATGCAGGAACTCAATCTCCTTTTCCTTGAGAGTCCTGACATCTCCCTAACTCAGTCCCCAGCCCTGAACCTGGCCACTCTCCTACCTACTGCCTCCACCCAACCTGCGGCAATGCACTCCTGCCCTGAGGTCATCAAGGCCCTCACTCAACCTTGGGCGGGACTCTCAGATTTTCCTCTCTCTAATCCTGACTTAAGTAAACTACACATACTCTACTGCCCACAGTCATCGGGTAAAATCGAGAGCATCAACAGACTCCTTAAAGACTATCTAACTAAACTCTCTAGAAATTCGCAGCTCCTGGCCGGACCTCCTGCCCATGGTTCTGACAGGAATCCAGGCTACACCAAGGAGCCCCACCTTCGTAAGCCCTTTTGAACTCCTATATGGGAGACCCTTCTTGCTCAACCATAATCTCCATACTGACCCTCCTCTCCTGGCTACTTATCATCCATACCTGCCCTTACTCAGGCAAATGGTCCGGGAACACACTGAGAGATTTCTGCCCAAGCCA
Source organism: Corynorhinus townsendii (assembly GCA_026230045.1). NCBI lineage: Eukaryota > Metazoa > Chordata > Mammalia > Chiroptera > Vespertilionidae > Corynorhinus > Corynorhinus townsendii. Next base: position 109,109,141 of record JAPDVU010000001.1, on the reverse strand, counting down.
GAACCAGCTGACCAAGACTCCCGAGGACCAACACCTCCAGCCAGGGGACTCAGTCCTCCTCAAGAACCTTACCCCCAGGTTGTATTTCAGCTCCAGGCCCAGAAAAGCAGAAAAACCAGATAAGTGACACTGTGGCAGCCTCAGGACCAGCTTTTACCTCCCAAGTGACTCAACAGGATCACTCTTGAGACTTCACTAACCAGTCCCTTGGGGAAATCATGCTGCTGCACCTCTCATCCAGCACGGAAAACACTCCCTGTTTGTCACTCACTTACCCCATGGCTCCTCCCATCATTAGGCCCACTGGTATCTATTCCTTTAATTGTGCTCTTTGGCCCCTGTCTCATGTGCTGTTTCACTAGTTTTTTGCAGAATAGAATGCAGGCATTCACCAACCAGAAGGTGGGAGAGATCTATCTGGCCTTGAATTCAGAACCTAAAGACACCTATGTCACCAGAATCCTTGAGACCCCAGGTAGACGCCCCTGATGACGCCCCTTTTCAGCAGGAAGTAGCTATGGAAAATGGACCTTCACCCTCTGACCTTGCCTGGACTCTCAATTTTTTTAAATATCACCAAAAGCCTGGAATGATAGATCCTCACTTTCCCCAACTGGAGGGCAGAGTATGACGTAACCTGCGTCTGCCGCTGGGACATTCCCAAGACATTGAACCACCAATTAGCACGTGCCAAGTGCCTTGGGCCCCACCCGTTCCTGTTCCTCCCCTCAAAAGGCGTGTTCACCTCTACAGGTGTTGTTGTTCTCCCCAGTCTGGGAGACAGCCCGGCTAGGTCCTCCTCCTCCTCCTCCTCTAATCCTGATTTTTCTACCCTTCTTCATAATGAACCTCACTTGCTAGTGCAGAATAAACTTCCTCTTTTAACTTGCCTTGGCCTCCAACTCTATTTCCTTCACCTCGAACCTTACACAAAGGTCTAAGAAGAACTAAATAATCCAGAAGAAGAGTAAGGTGAGAGACTTGCCATGTTTTATCAGATATCACTATGTTAACGAAAACAACAACAAAAAAAACATTGAAACCAGTAAAGAATTTTTGTGAGTTTACTTGAGCCAAACTGTTGACATATGCCGGGAAGCAGAATCTCAAGGAATTGAGATAATGCTCTGGAGAATGGCGGGTCCCATTTGTATTTATACATTGCAATCCAAGGAGGGACATAGGTGGGGTACATGAAATTCATTGGTGATAGATTAAGGAGGTGGGATAAAGCAAAGCCGTGGAAAACCTCTGGGATTGGATAAAAAGTAAAATGATGGACACATACTTAGGTGGGTGCAGGAACAATTAACATGATAATGAAGGAATTTGTGGCATCTGTCCTGTGCCCATCACATTTGGTTGTGCCCCAGGGGCTCCAGAAAAAGGGAAGTTACAAGTTACCCAGACATTGCAAGGGTATGTTATCATAGATGCAAAAAGACAGCTAGGCTCAGTTAAGGTAAAGGTTAACCTTGTCAGTGAAGATACTGGCCTAGGATGTAACTAACTGCCCATCATAACTGCGTTTAGTTAAAGTTTAATTTCAGGCCATCCTTTGTGGTTACTTTAGGTCTCTGAGTTTGTAAGACTGCCATGCAGGCCTCCCCTGAGCTTGTCAGGTCAGCCTGTGGCCCCTTTCGTCCACAAGCAGATGTTAATATCTATTAAAACCTAAAAGATATTAACTATTAGCACAAATTGGGCAAAACAGAGATCCCCAAAACACCCATTCATACATAGAAACTTGATATATGAGATGACTGAGGAAAAGAAGGTCTGTTTTTATTAAGTGGTGCTAAGAAAATAGCTAAACTTACAGAAAAAATTAAATTTGCTTAATTAAAATTGCAAATGTACAAAGTGTTTAGATGTTAAAGGTTTAGAGATAAAGGAAAATAAAAAGAAAGAGAAGAAAATAATGGAGAATAATTTTATGACCTCAGGGTAGGTAAGAATTTATTAATTACAAAAGGTGCTGACTATAAAAAGAAAGGGTGGTTAAATTAGAACACATTAAAAATTAAAAATGCTGTTCTCCACAGGGCAAAACAAAGACACACACAAAAACCCACATAACTTACAAAGTAGGAAAAATCTACAATGCATAAAATTGATAAATATTTGGTATCAGAATATATAAATAACTCCTAAATGGGAAAAATGTATACAAACCTTAGAAAAATCAGCAAAAGACATGAAAAGGCATGCCACAGAAGAAGACTTAATTGTCTATTGCAGTGGTTGGCAAACTATGGCTCATGAGACACATGCGGCTCTTGGGTCCCTTGAGTGTGGCGCTTCCACAAAATACCACGTGCGGGCGTGATGTACAGTGCGATTGAAACTTCGTGGCCCATGCACAGAAGTCGGTTTTCGGCTCTCAGAAGAAATTTCAATTGTTGTACTGTTGATACTTGGCTCTGTTGACTAATGTGTTTGCCGACAACTGGCCTAGTGAATATATGATAAGATATTTATTCTTATTAATAATAAGATAAAATGCAAATTGATACAACAGGTCCTATTCTCATGGTCCAGTTTGGGGGAAAAATTAAACATCTGAAAATAGAAAGTGTCGATAATGATATAAAGTAAGGAGAACTCATCTGGTGTATGTGTGAGATGAATTAGGTCAAAAATATTCTAAAAACAATAGCATTACCTAAAGTGAAACATGAACACACACTAAGACACAGCAAGTTCTTGCCATAAACTCTGCATGTGAGAATATCCTGCATACAAAACATTCCATACCAAGTTATGTGTAGAATTATTGTGGTGCCTCTGTTTGTAATATTAAAAAACTAGGGGTTGTGAGTAAAATCTTCATTCACTGGAGGCTAGATTAAAAAAAAAAATCTATCAACACCATGAAAAAGTATACAGCATAGAAAATAAATCAAATAGAGCTCCATATAAAAGTATAGAGGAATATTAGAAACATGATATTAAATGAAATTGTTTATAAAATATATGTGATAAATCTAGAACCTTAGAAAAGACTGAAAATAATAAAAAGATGAACAAAAATTCAGGGTGATTATCTCTCAGGGCCAGGAGTGATATAAAATAAGGGAGGAGCATTAGGTAGTTTTAATAGTCTGATAAATATATTATGACATAATATAATACATTCTACCGGTTGTTTCTCTGGACAACTCTGCTTAATGCAATTATTAAAGTCATCTGTTTGATACTATTGGAGGACTAATAAGTAGTGCAGAATTACTGGGTCAGATCTGGATAATAGGAAGAGAATCAGAAAGTTTTCCCCAGATATGGAGTTTCTTAATGTTGCTGGAATAGTTAATTTAGAGGGCAAGAGGCTGAGAAGATCTTTTGAAGATTTTGAAAAACTAAAGTTGAGAAGGCTAACCCCTATTTTGTAAAACTACTGTTTGGAATTCTCTACTGTATTTTTTGTTTTTGTTTTTTTTTTTAGATGGCCTCTTATTCTAAAAAAAATAACTTTGCTTTCTAGCCTGCTTTAGCCTTCTTGAATAATGAGGAAGATAAACTTAGCTGTCAGACCTTGTATGCCAGAAACTAGATATGCCCATAATTTCAATGCCATGCCAGGTGCCTTTTTTAATTGGATAGAACTGTGTTGTTTTTAAGGCCAGCAGCGAGATAACCGCTAAGTGCACATAGGGCTGGCCCTTTAATAAAAAGTGAAGTTCTACTTGTAGCCTTGCTTAGAATTTGAATTCATTTTCTCTAAGCCCACCGGTAAATAAAGTATAACTCCAAACTCTCCAAGCATTGTTTAATTAGTCCGGTTCTCTGTAGCATTATTGGTTCCCTGAGATTCTGGGAAAACCAACCCAGGCTTGGTTTTTTAGCCTCTGGTGAGTGGATCGGGTTTGGGGCCCAGGGGTGCTGGACAGGCCTCCGGGAGGCGCCGCTCTGCTGAATTAGCAGAATTAAACTGGGGAACTCTGGGCGCTCCCGTACCTCAGCCCAGGACCCAGCCAGCATCTAGAGAGAGCGGACGGACACTTCTGGACCTGTCAACAGAATCGCTAAGGTAAGGGCTCCTTCAGTTCAGCCCACTCCAAGTGAGTGGAAGGGAGAGCTTGATCACCTCCCCGGAAGCCATACGGCTTCCTCAGGCAAATTAACCAGGAATTAAGAATTGGGTGGATTGTTGTTTAAACTCTGAGTGAATGTCTGGTTAAGTGTGTGAGTGTGGAGGGAGAGGGCCTACCCTCTCTTATCCTTTGTGTGGCTCCACGACTTCGACTACGGAGTCCGAGTGGGCCCCAACCTGCGGTTCTGCGATTCATCATATGGCATAACGGTGACTCACCCCCACGTGGAGGTGACCAGGCCCGGGGTTTATACGGGTGCACCTTAGCTAAGACGAATATAAACTCCCAAGTGACGTGGCCAGGTGGGCATCTGAGTGAGGATCTGTGAAAACAGGTCACCCCCTCCCTTGTCTGTCTCGCGCCACTGATCATCATGGGGTCGGGACAGAGTAAACCCACTGTTCTCAGTTGCATGTTGAAAAATTTTTAAAGAGGGATTTGATGGGGATTATGGAATTAAAATGAATTCTGAAACACTGAGGAAATTCTGTGAAGTGGAATGGCCAGCCTTCGGGGTTGGGTGGCCTTCAGAAGGCTTTAGATGAAGGATTGGTCAGGGCGGTCTGTAATGTAGTTACAGGAGATCCTGGACACCCAGATCAGTTCCCTACATGGACAGCTGGTTAGAAATTGCTCAAACCTTACCGCCTTGGGCCCAGTTCTGCGTGTGTAAGAAGGGAGAGTAGGGTTTTCGTAGCAGGTGTGAAGAGGCAGGCAGGGCAGGAGCAGGCTAAGGAAAGACAGGCAGGAGAGGAGAAGCAGGTCCCTCAGAAGGAAGTTCAACCCCCTATTCTACAGGATTCCCCCCACTCCCCCAGGAATTCCCACCAGTGTTACCACCTCCATATGAGCCACAGGCAGCACCAAGTGCGCCCCCCCCCCCCCCCCGCTAGCCTGGAAGGTCTGGAAACACCGCCTCCCTCCATCTCCCCTCCACCAGGCTCTCCAGAGCCAGTTGGGCGGCTCTTGCATTCAGCCAATCAAGGGCCCAAACAACAGCTGGCATGTCAGATGCCTCTCAGGGAGATTCGGGGTGCCCAAGTGCTTGGTGAAGATGGGACCTTAAAGGAAGGAAGGCCAGTCTATTATTATCAGCCCTTTACCACAAGTGACATTCTGAATTGGAAGCAATACACCCCAGCTTATTCTGAAAAACCTCAGGCCATGGTGAACCTCCTACAAATGATCTTCCAGACCCAGAAGCCCACCTGGGTGGACTGCAAGCAGCTCCTTTTTGCATTCTTTAACACTGAGGAGCACATGAGAGTAATGACAGAGCCTCGGAAGTGGCTCCAGACCCAGGCCCCAGCAGGAACATTAGACACAGACAGATGGGCAAGGGCGGCCCATATGAGGAACATAATAGGTCCCCGAACGCAGAAGACGGAAAGAACAGGCAAGAAAGATATCGGCTGGCTTTCCTCCAGGGGTCAGGGCCAGAACCAAGAAGCCCACCAATATGGCTAAAATCTCTGAGGTTTTCCAGAAGCCTGATGAAAGTCCAGCAGCTTTCTATGAGAGACGTGTGAGACATACCGTATCTACACTCTCTTTAACCCTGAGGCCCCAAACACTCAAACCATGGTAAATGCTGCTTTTGTAGGCCAAGCTCAGCCTGATATCAGGAGAAAATTACAGAAGCTGGAAGGGTTTGCAGGAAAAAATGCTAGTGAACTGCTGGAGATAGCCAATAAGGTTTTCATCAACCAAGACAGGGCAGCAAAAAAGGAGGAAGAAAAGAAAATACAAAGAAGGACCAATGTAATAGCAGCGGGTTTCAGAGGTTCGGGCCCCCAGACAGCCCAAAAAGGGAAGCAAGAAGACAGATCAGTGGGGAAAGAAAGAGCAAGTCTGAGACGGGACCAGTGTGCCTATTGTAAGGAAACAGGGCACTGGAAAAATGAATGTCCCAAACGACAGAGCAAAAAAACAGGGCCCCCTTTCCCACCCCGTCGCTATCAACCAGAGCCACCTGAAGCAGACCTTATTGGGCTGGCAGCAACTGACTCTGACTAGGACAGACCGGGCTCTTTTCACCTGGGCCCCCACGAGCCCATGGTCAGAATGAAAATCGGGGGCCAGACTATGGAATTTATGGTTGATACGAGAGCGGAGTACTCAGTAGTCACTCAGAAAGTAGCGCCTCTCTCAGGGAAGGAGGTCACCATTATTGGAGCTACTGGGGACCAGACCTGTAGACCATTCTGCTGGCCTCGCCATGCCAACTTGGCGGCCACCGAGTAATTCATGAATTCCTGTACTTGCCAGATTGTCCAGTACCTTTGATGGGTAGAGACCTTTTAGCCAAAATGGAGGCAGAAATCACTTTTGCTCCAAATGGCTCAGCACAGCTTCGCCTAAGTGAGGAGACTTCTCCAATGAGCCTGTCCCTAGCAGTGCCCCGGGAGGAAGAATGGAGACTTTATGCCCCTCAGTCAAAGGCCTCAGTTTTAGAGCCTGAATTAGAGGAAGAATTCCCGCTGGTCTGGGCAGAAGGAAATCCCCCTGGCCTGGCCAAAGACCATGCCCCAATACTAATTGACTTAAAGCCTGGGACACAGCCTGTCAAAATCCTCCAATATCCAATTCCACAGGAGGCACACCTAGGAATTCAGGTCCACTTAGACCGGCTACTTCAGTGGGGACTCCTTAAAAGATGCCAGTCACCATGGAATACTCCCCTCTTGCCTGTCAAAAAGCCTGGGACTAATGACTACCGCCCGGTACAGGATTTACGGGCTGTTAATGAGGCTGTTATAACCTTGCATGCGGCGCTGCCAAACCCCTACATGCTTCTAAGACTCATTCCATCAGAAGAGGAATGATTTACATGCCTAGATCTGAAAGATGCCTTTTTCTGCCTTAGATTAGCTCCTTCCAGCCAGCCCCTTTTTGCTTTTGAGTGGGAAAACCCAATTATGGGAGCCAAGGAGCAGTTCACCTGGACCAGACTTCCACAAGGATTTAAAAACTCCCCTACTCTCTTTAGTTGAGCACTAGCATCTGATTTATCTAAGTTCCCAGGACAGGATTTGGGGTGTGTTCTACACCAGTATGTAGACGACCTCCTACTAGCCAGTTCAACACGAGTTCAGTGCTGGGAAGGGACACGAGCCCTCCTGAGACTGTTAACTGAAACAGGTTATAGAGTGTCCAAGAAAAAGGCACAGATTTATCAGACGGAAGTCAAGTATCTAGGCTTCTGAATCATCCAAGGGAAACGAAGGCTAGGGACTGAAAGAAAGCAGGCAGTACGTGCCATCCCAGTCCCTAGCACCCAGTGGCAGATTTGGGAATTCCTGGGTGCAGCAGGGTTCTGTCGAATCTGGATCCCAGGGTTTTCAGACCTGGCCAAGCCTCTCTATGAAGCTTTAAAAGGGGAAGAGAAGGCACCCATTGCATGGGGCCCCGATCAGGAGCAAGCCTTCATCAACATAAAGGCAAAGCTCTCTGAGGCCCCAGCACCAGATGTGACAAGACTTTCATTTTTTTGTTCACGAGAACAGCAGGGTAGCCCTAGGAGTTCTAACCCAGGAGTTTGGACCTTGGCAAAGACCAGTAGCCTATCTCTCCAAGCAGATTGACCAAGTTGCCTCCGGGTAGCCACCGTGTCTCCGGGCCCTTGCAGCCACAGCATTATTAGTCAAAGAAACAGATAAGCTTACTCTGGAACAAAACTTAAATGTAAAAGTACCTCATTCTGTTATTACCCTAATGGAAGCTAGGGGGCAGCACTGGCTAACTCATGCTCAGATGACTCAATACCAAGGACTGTTAAGTGAAAACCCACAGGTACGATTAGAAGCAGTGAGAACTCTTAATCCTGCCACCTTTCTAACCATTGCTGAGGGGGCCCCTGACCATGATTGCCTGGAAGTCCTAGAGGAGGTTTACTCTAGCCAGCCAGATCTAACAGATAATCCCCTAAAGAATCCAGACTTAGTATTGTTCACAGATGGCAGTAGCTTCTTAGATGAAGGAAAAAGACAAGCTGGGTATGCAGTAGTATCAGACTTTGAGACAATTGAAGCACAGGCCCTGCCTGAAGAATGGTCAGTGCAGAAGGCAGAACTTCGGGCCCTCACCAGAGCCCTAGAACTCAGTAAGGATAAGTGTGCCGACATCTACACTGATTCACGCTATGCCTTTGCTACCCTGCATATTCATGGGGCTATATACAAGGAAAGGGGGCTTCTGGATGGCAGGTGGAAAAGGAATCAAAAATCAAAATGAGATTTTAAAGTTACTAGGAGCAGTTTGGGAGTCTAAAGAAATAGCTATCTTTCATTACAAAGGTCACCAGAAAGGGAAAGACTCAGTGTCAGAAGGAAACCAGCGTGCTGACGCCGCAGCAAAGCAGACTGCCAAAGGACAAGCAGCACCGGCATGGATCATGTTGGCCCCCAAATTACCTGAACCTCCAAAGTATACTCCGCAGGAGGAGGAATGGGCTCAGCGAGAAGGGTGCACGAGAATGAAGGAAGGCTGGTGGATACTCCCAGATCATAGGGTCTATGTCCCAGAACAGGTAGCCCAAAAGGTAGTTCTCTAGCAGCGTGAACTCACCCATTTAGGGAAACTGTCCTAGAAGCTTTGTTAGGCAGGTACTACCTAATTGCCCATTTTCCCTCCTTGTGTGCCTCAGTCTCTCAGCATTGCTGCCTCTGTACACAGAACAATGCCAAACAGGGTCCTGTAGGACCGATAGGAGTTCAGCGCTGTGGGCAAACTCCCTTTGAGGACTTAGAAGTAGACTTTACAGAAGTAGATCCTAGCAGAGGAAATAAATACCTACTAGTTTTTGTTTGCACCTTTTTAGGCTGGGTCCAGGCATATCCCTCTTGCACAGAAAAGGCGAGAGAAGTCACTAAGGCATTGTTAAAGGACATAATTCCGCGGTATGGAATGCCTCTGACCATAGGGTCTGATAAGGCCCTGAAGCATCCATCTTATACAAATACTGCTGTTTGAAATATTAACCCTGCTAGTTGGCTTCTGTAAATTCTTGCTTGCTAAGACTACTCCCACTTCAGAGAGGCCATTAAACCTTCCCCAGACAAGGTTATCAGTGCTGGCGCCAGGCCAGGCCTCTGGTTGAGGTCTCAAGGCCCTGGCACATACGGGCTCTTTGGGAACTTGTAAAAGGGGCCGGAAACATCCCATATTTGGGAGACAAAGAAGGTGGAAACATATAAATAGGGAAGGTTCCTGCATGTTGGGGCCCAGAATTTGAGAGACATTTTTCCTCTGGACCCGCGCATAATAAATGTAACTCCATCTCTCTAAGTATTGCTTTGTTCTTTGGTTTTCTGTAACAGCCCAGCCTTTGTAGCAGAAATAGTACAACAGGTAACTTAGGCTTTAGGAATTAGATGGAGCCTACATACAGCTTACAGGCCTCAGAGTTCAGGGAAAGTAGAGCGCATGAACCGGACTCTAAAGAAGGCTATGGCTAAGCTATGCCAAGAGACAACCTTGCCCTGGACAGATATCTTACTTCTTGTACACCTGCGGGTATGCTGTGCCCCGAGGGCCAGGGTAGGTTTCTCCCCTTTTGAAATTCTATATGGTAGACCCCCTCCCTTAATTCGGCCAAAGGGAGATTTGGGGGAAATAGGGAACTTAGAAATCCAGAAGCAACTACAAGGACTTGGAAAAACTGTCTTTGAGGTCCACAGATGGGTTACTGACCGACTACCCATCCCTCTAGGAACAGCTGTACATCCTTATAAACCTGGAGACCAGGTCTGGGTAAAAGACTGGAAAAAAGAGCCCCTTCAGCCAATTTGGAAGGGACCCTATCCAGTCATACTAACCACTCCCACAGCTCTCAAGGTTGCAGGACTGAACAACTGGATTCACCACTCCCAGGTAAAGGCAGCCCACCGGCTGAGAGACACCCAGCCTGAGTGGAAGGTGACCTCTGACCAGAAACACCCCCTGCGGATCACCCTCAAGAAGACAACGGACCTGGCTGATCAACCTGCTCCAAGGGATTCAGAAATGCCCTGCTGAATTCTTCCTTACACTAATCTTTCTTTCTTATCTTCTCTTAAATGCAAAATGCTCTGGTATTTCTGGAATAATAATTGTTTTTATCTTCCTAAAAATCCTCATTTTGTCTTTTTATGAGTGCGCCGAAACCCGAGGCTAGTCCCAGGAAGGGAACTCTTCTGCCCTTACAGGAACACAGAAGCACCATAAAATTACTGCTTCCTACACAGCAAAGGAACAAGAAGCTAAGGCTAATTCTTTTACTGTTACTGAACTCCCTTAATCTCAACCACTCTCAGGTCTGCACTCTGCCTCTTGAGAGCTTCCTAAGTCCTCACTATCTCTACCGAACGCTTAACCTTACCCTTTCCCTCTTAAATCAGACCAACCCAGCCTTATCCAGGGAGTGCTGGCTCTGTCTTTCCCTCTCTTCTTCAGCATATGCCACCGTCCCTACACCCATCGAGGGATGGAACCAGGCAAAAATCACTCTGGCTTATAAGAAAGAGAAGGGGAATATATTTTCTGAAAGAGCTGACACCCTCTTAGGTGATTATCCTACTGCCCAGGCAAACCAAGCCTCTCTTCTCTTTCGTACCTATGTTCAATCTCTTGCTAAAGTAACTTCGTCCTCTCTCCCAGTCACAGGCCCTATCACGCTACACACCCCACTGCTATCCCAGGCCCCTTTATGCTTTACAAGATCACAGGGCAATATACCAATGGGTGACCTCCCATCCTCTGCTTGCAACACCACAGCTAAACTGGAACCGCCAAATACCTATTGGTCCCAACGGATCTACTATCAGGTCTCCCCAGAAGCCAATGGTCATTTTCCACAACCAGTCAGTTTTACTTCTTATCCAACAGTCCAGGCCCGAGCCTTCAATTGTTCTTTTCCTTCCCTCTCACTTTTTCCTTGGATAACACCTCATACTAGTATTCCTACCCATTTTCACTGCAAAAAAGTCTCAACCTCACACCTGTCACCCCTTATCGGAAGCACCATGGCAGCCACCCTCTCAGTTTGGAGTGCAGAATCAGGACAGAGACCCCCATACCCTGCAACTCACCTTTTTTCTCTATACCTTTCAGCTTGTCTCCATAATCAGGGAATCTTCTTCCTCTGTGGGCAAACACGTATGTCTGTCTCCCCACAAACTGGACAGGGACTTGCGCTCTCATCTAACTTTTACCCAACATAGACATGGCCCCCAACAATCAGTCCTTGCCTGTCCCAGTAACACATCATATCCAATACAAAAGAGCAGTCCAGCTAATCCCTCTCCTTGTAATGCTTGGCATTACAGGAGGGGTTAACACTGGAATAGGGGGACTGGCAACTTCCCTCTCCTACTATCAGAGCCTATGCAAAGACCTTGCTGACAGTTTAGAGGAAATAGCTCAAAGTATTGTTGCAGTACAGGATCAGATTGACTCACTGGCAGCCATTACTCTCTAGAATCGAAGAGGACTAGACCTTCTCACAGCGGAGAAAGGGGGGCTGTGCCTGTTTCTTGAGGAAGAATGCTGTTTTTATGCTAACCAGTCGGGTATTGTAAGGGATGGGGCCAAGAAACTAGCTGATCGAGCTTCAAAAATAAGACAGGAGGTATCTGAGACCTGGGCTGCATGGGGGGGGAGTCTGGAAATGGCTCCTTCCATTGACAGGACCACTGTTAATGCTACTCATAGCCATAACCCTAGGACCATGTCTTCTAAATTTGTTAACTCGCTTTATCTCATCCCATCTAGATGCCTTTAAACTTCAAATGGTCCTACAAGCCAGAAGAATTCCCTACAAACCTCTCCAAGAGGAAGAAACAAGATGTTAACCCCTTGGATGGCGCCCCTTTCAGCAGGAAGCAGGAAAAGAGTTTTGACACCCCTGTTCACCATAACATCCCGTGGTTATTGTACCACAAGGCTGAAAAGCTTGTGGGACAAGGGGGCAGGGGAATGAGAAGGCAAACCCCTATTTTGTAAACTACTGTTTGGAATTCTCTGCTGTTTTTTTGTTTTTTTGTTTGTTTGTTTTTTGATGGCCTCTTATTCTAAAAAAAATAACTTTGCTTTCTAGCCTGCTTTAGCCTTCTTGAATAATGAGGAAGATAAACAAATGAGGAAGATAAACTTAGCTGTCTGACCTTGTAGGCCAGAAACTAGATATGCCCATAATTTCAATGTCATGCCTTTTTTAATTGGATAGAACTGTGTTGTGTTTTTTTTTTAATTTAATAAATCTTTATTGTTCAGATTATTACAATTGTTCCTCTTTTTTCCCCCCATAGTTCCCCTCTACCTGGTTCCCACCCCACCCTTTGCCCTTACCTCCCCCCTACTATCCTAATCCATAGGTATACGCTTTTTGTCCAGTCCCTTCCTGCTCCTCCCACACCCCTTACCCCCGAGAATTGTCAGTCCACTCCCTTTCTATGCCCCTGATTCTGTTCCTCAGGTTTTTAATTCACTTGATTTTTAGATTCACTTGTTGATAGATATGTATTTGTTGTTCATAATTTTTATCTTTACTTTTTTCTTCTTCCTCTTCTTAAAGAATACCTTTCAGCATTTCATATAATACTGGTTTGGTGGTGATGAACTCCTTTAGCTTTTTCTTATCTGTGAAGCTCTTTATCTGACCTTCAATTCTGAATGATAGCTTTGCTGGGTAGAGTAGTCTTGGTTGTAGGTTCTTGCTATCCATCACTTTGAATGTTTCTTGTCACTTCCATCTGGCCTGTATAGTTTCTGTTGAGAAATCAGCTGACAGTCGTATGGGTGCTCCCTTGTAGGTGATTAACTGTTTTTGTCTTGCTGCTTTTCATATTCTCTCTTTGTCTTCTGCTCTTGGCATTTTAATTATGATGTGTCTTGGTGTGGTCCTCTTTGGATTCCTTTTGTTTGGGGTTCTGTGCGCTTCCTGGACTTGTAAGTCTATTTCTTTCACCAGGTGGGGAAAGTTTTCAGTCATTATTTCTTCAAATAGGTTTTCAGTATCTTGCTCTCTCTCTTCTTCTGGCACCCCCATAATTTGGATGTTGGTATGCTTGAGGTTGTCCCAGAGGCTCCTTACACTATCTTCAAATTTTTGGATTCTTTTTTTATTTGCTTTTCCGGCTGAGTGTTTTTTACTTCTTTGTATTTCAACTCTTTGACTTGATTTTTTTTTTTAATATATTTTATTGATTTTTTACAGAGAGGAAGGGAGAGGGATAGAGAGTTAGAAACATCGATGAAAGCGAAACATCGATCAGCTCCCTCCTGCACGCCCCTTCCTGGGGATGTGCCTGCAAGCAAGGTACATGCCCTTGACTGGAATCGAACCCGGGACCCTTCAGTCCCCAGGCTGACGTTCTATCCACTGAGCCAAACCGGTTAGGACTTTGACTTGAGTCTTGCATTCCTCTAGTCTATTGTTGGGTCTCTGTATAGTATTTTTTATTTCAGTCAGTATGTTTAATTTCTAGTTGGTCCTTTTTCGTATCTTCAAGGGTCTCGTTAAATTTATTGGCCTTTTCTAGGTAATTCTTGAAAAACCTTATAACCGTGGTTTTGAACTCTATATCCAGTTGTTTGTTTTCCTCCATTTGTGATCTGTTTCTTTGTCTCCACATTTTCACTGCTTGCCTGAGTTGGTAGAGTAGCTTTGTGTGGTAAGTGTCCTCTAGGGCACAATGGCTCAGCCTCCCCAGTTACCTGAGGTGGACACTCTTGGTGCACCCCTTTGTGGGCTGTGTGCTCAGCCTTGTTGTAGTTAAGTCTTGATTGTTTTGGTATCACTGGGAGGAATTGAACTCCAGGCCAATTGGCTGTGAGGATCAGCTGGGTCTACGCTGGGAGAACTTCTGTGCTAGAGACACTTTTATGAGACAAGACTTGCAAAATTGCAAAAGCCTCTGTCTGTGCTCAGCTTGGATGGGGCGGAGTTTCAGGGCAGAGCAAACAGCCGTGGTTTTCCGTCAGCCCTGCCCTATGAGGCTCCAGGGTCTCAGTGTCCCTTGGTAATTGCTGCAAGCACCTCTGAGAGAAAGCCACCCTCGAGTTTCGCCCACTGTCAGACAGTCCAGTTTCTCCCCAGATGAGTCGGGGTTCCCAGAAACTTGCCCAGAACTGGAGTTCAACGCATTCGGGAGCTTCTGTCTTCCTCCTGCTTTAGAAAGCCAGCCGCACACTCAGCCTCCCGTGCATTCAGCAGTCAGTCCTCTCTTAAGTGCATGCACGCCTCCAGATCTCTGCTTTCCGCAGCTCCTGAGTCTCAGTGTGCTTTCTTTTTCCTGACAGTCCAGATTCCCCCCGAATGAGTCTGGTTTCCCAGCGTCTCACCTGGGACTGGAGTTCAGTGCATTTGGGAGTTTCCTTCTCCCTCCCACTTTAGAAAGCCAGCCGCGCACTCAGCCGCCTGTGCGCACTCTCCGTGTGCGAGCCTCTGTACCTCAGCCTTTTGTAGCTCCTCTGAGTCTCAATGTGCTTTCCTCTTTTCTTCTAGTTGTAGAATTTCCACTCAGCCAGGTTTCCTGTGGTTCTGGATGGTGTCCGTTTTGTCTTTTAGTTGTGGTTTTGATATTGTTGTGTGAGGCAGCAGTTTAGGTGTTTACCTATGCCGCCATCTTGGTTTCTCTCCGAACTGTGTTGTTTTCAAAGCCAGCAGCGAGATAACCACTAAGTGCACATAAAGCCGGCCCTTCAATAAAAAGGGAAGTTCTGCTTGTAGCCTTGCTTAGAATTTGAATTCATTTTTTCTAAGCCCACCGGTGAATAAAGTGTGACTCCAAACTCTCCGAGCATTGTTTGATTATTCTGGTTATCTGTAACAAAGTGACATAAATTGATGTCCAGGGCCTATCAAAGGTAGAGATAACCCCTGGTGTATCCTCCTTGCTTTAAGGCTGGGAACCTGAAGAGCTGCTATCTAAAAACAAGGGTTAACCAAAATAGGTTTTCCACAGCTTGCAGCTCATATTTGAACATGACAATCTATGAAATTAGATGATTCTAGATTATAGTGACAATAGGAACCTGGAAGAAGCTCACCAAAATCCTTCATAGAAGAAGAAAATACTACCCTAGTTCTCAAAATTACTTCTACAATTATTTTACAACTATAGGCCCAGTGCATGAAATTTGTGCATGGTAGGGGGTGTCCCTAGCCCAGCCTGCACCCTCTCCAATCTGGGACCCCTCAAGGGATGTCCGACTGCCCGTTTAGGCCCAATCCCAGTAGGATCATCCCTCTCAGAATCCGGGACTGCTGGCTCCCAACTGCTCGCCTGCCTACATTCCTGATTGCCCCTATCTGCTTCTGCCTGCCAGCCTGATCACCCTCTAACCCTGTGGTCGGCAAACTGTGGCTCATGAGCCACATGCGGCTCTTTGGCCCTTTGAGTGTGGCTCTTCCACAAAATACCACAGCCTGCGTGAATCTATTTTGAAGAAGTGGCATTAGAAGAAGTTTAAGTTTAAAAAAATTGGCTCTCAAAAGAAATTTCAATTGTTATACTGTTGATATTTGGCTCTGTTGATTAATGAGTTTGCTGACCACTGCCCTAATCACTCCCCTGCCAGCCTAATTGATGCCTAACTGCTCCCCTGCCAGCCTGATTGCCCCTAACTGTCCTCCCCTGCAGGCCTGGTCACCTCTAACTGCCCTGTCCTGCAGTCCTGGGTTCCCCCCAACTGCCTTTCCCTGCAGGCCTGGTTGCCCCCAACTGCCCTCCCCTGCTGGCCATCTTGTGTCTACATGGGGGCAGCCAACTTTGATCACAGGGGGGCAGCCATCTTGTGTGTTAGAGTGACGGTCAATTTGCATATTACTCTTCTATTAGATAGGATAACTGTTGGACTCACACAAGTTACCAGACCAACAAAGATAACAGAGAGTAGGAACAGAAAGATAAAGAGAAAGAAAGAAAGAAAGAAAGAAAGAAAGAAAGAAAGAAAGAAAGAAAGAAAGAAAGAAAGAAAGAAAGAAAGAAAGAAAGAAAAGGAAGGAAAGAAGGAAGGAAAATAGATGCCAGAAAACAGTACAAATAAATAAAAACAATTGAGAATTGAAATAGACTTATAAAGGGAAGATACATAGAACTACTATATCACAGACACTTAAAATAATGGTATTTACTATGTTCAAGAAAGTAAAAGACAAGCATGATAATTTGAAAATTTCAAAAATAAACAGAAATACTAGACTTAAAAATTTTGATAACAAAATCAAGAATCAAATCAGATGATTAAACAGAAGCTTGAATAAATGGAGAGGAAATAAGTCAGAAAATATACTAAAAGAAGCAGGGGGAAATGTAAAAATTAGAAGGGAAAAAATTAAAGTCATATTGGCAACAAGGGAAAGGTCTAATATATGTTATTCAGAGTACCAGAAAGAGAAAAAATATAATTTAAAAAAGAGATGAAGACAATAGAAACAATATGTTACAAAATAACATCCGACCACTTTCCTAAATCAGTGGAGAACATTGTATCTCAAATTCAGAAACCTCTACAAAGTCCAAGCAGTAAAATTATGAAAACCCAACCTGGGAACACCACACTGTATTAACTTTGTTTAGTGGCATATAAAGTCACCACAAAGCTAATGCTTAAAATAACATCCTTTGCTAACTCACAGTTCTGTAGGTCTGAAGTCCCACACTTTTCAGGGCATCAAAAACTGGAATGAAGTTGTCAGCTAGGCTGGATTTTTATTTGAGGGTTCTGGGAGAGGTATCATTCTTCTTTTTCTTGATGGTTATAGGACTGAGGTTTTTGTTTCCTTGCTGCTTCAAATTGGGGATTCTCTCTAGAGGCTACCTACATTTCTTGCTCCACGGCCCCCTCTATTTTTAAGCAAGCAATAGTGAATCAAACTTTTGAAACCAAATTTTTGGACTGGAACCCAGATTATTTATCCGCCAGAATCAAACAATGAATCCACGGACATAAAGTGGTATCGCAAAGGTGGAGATTTATTGAAGAGCAAGTACAGACTCCCATGTGGGGAGAGGGAAGAGTCCTACAGAATGGACTCCCCAGTAGGGAGGGGGAAAGGGTCCCACTGAGTTCCTCTTCCCTATGGCTTATAAAGGCTGCAGATCCTGGTGCCTTGATATCCCCTCTGATTGGTCACTATCCCCTTAGACTGGTTACTATAGTAACTCCTGGGCTCAAAGGTTGAACCTCACATGGGACATGTGAGGTTCTCCCTGCTTCCTTCCTTATTGTTTTCCTATTCCCTTTGGGCTTTCTTCTCTATTTTGTAAATATAGACCTGTCTTGGCTACTTCCAGTTCCCTTGTGTTATGGAGATGCACCTGTTGCTGCCTCCTTGTCTAAAGGAGATGTAACTGCAACTGGCTTCCTTGTGTTATGGAAATGTACCCTCTCCCAGTCTGCAGCCTCACACTTTTCCAGGGACCCCAATTCTAAAAAATCCCTAAGCCTGCCTATGTTCCACCAAAATTCCTGCTTCACTTTCTGCAGCTTCAAATTTCTCAGTTCCTGTTCTGCTACAAGTTGGAGACCATCCTCTGCCTTTACAGGGTTCTGTGATTAGATCAGGCTCATGGGGATGAACTCACAGCCTAGAGATTAACTCCTAAGACCCTAATTATATTTGCAAAATCCCTCACAGGAGTGCCTGGGTTAGTGCTTAACTGAACAACTGGGAGAGGGTATGTGTACATCAGGGATCAGATTTATGGGGGTTCATTTTAGGATTCTGTTTGCCACACACTATAACTGCTGAGAAAAAAATAAAAAGACAAAGAAAAACTACTTAAAAACAGAGGGGAAAAATAAAATTATCTTAAAAAACACAACTTATCCCAGAATTCTAATTCAATGTAAAAATAGCCTTTGGGAAATAATTGAAATAAAGGTAATTTTAGACAAGTACAAATTGAGAATATTTATTATAATCAGATATATAATAAAAAACAAAATAACAACAACAGAAACATTAAATGGTATTTTCAGACAGAAGGAACATTAAAAAAAAGATAAAAGTTCAGAAATTCGGAAAGGAATGAAATAAAACAAATAAAATTAATGAATATTGAATAAATAATAATAAAATATATTGAGTTTTAAACATTCATATGAACAAGGAAATAATGTCAAATAATTAAAAGGAGACAAATTGAATCACCATATTTTACTGATCTTGCATTAGCGGGGAAGAGAGCAAAGTACTAATTAACATTAGATTTTGATAGTCAAGGTGTTGCAGAAGACCAAAGAAAAACCAAGAGCTGCTTTAAAGAAGAGGAGAGACAGTCGGACTTGGGGAATAGCTTTCCAAATCTGAGTGCAGAAACATGCAGAGGGCTTCTTTTTATATCTCCCTGGGGTCTTTGTCCCACAAATACGGATTATGCTTCTGATCCTTTTCTTGGGCCTTGCAAGAAGGGCCCCAGATGTTGGGGGTCTCCAGGCCATATCTGATGGTCTGGCATGGTGCTAGCATTAATAACTCTCCCTCCGGGGCAGTGCACTGTTCACAGTAACAGGTTCTGCAAGACCAGTATCTGGGAAGGAGGTAGTGACTTAATTATAGGTTATCAAGAATGGATTCAGATCACTAGCCCCACATATCAGGGTTATGTTGGAATTAACCCGTTTGTTGGCATGGATTCAGATCACTAGCCCCACATATCAGGGTTACATTGGAATTAACCCGTTTTAGCCTTCTCAAAGGATGCAGGTTGTAATTGCAAAGGTAATCATTAAAAGAAATGGTAAAAAGTACATCCAGCTAACATTAGGAAAAAATCAGAATATGAAAAAATAGTACAAAAGATGGCAAGAAAAGAGAGAAACTTAAGACAGGAAAAGCACAAGAAGAAAGGAAATAATAAAGATTTTAGATTTAAACTTAAATACCTGTGTGATAATTTTGCACTTAAATTGGTTAAAGAGGCACATAGAACAAATGTTATTGAAGCAGGAATTTTAGGGGGACATAGGCAGGCTTAGGGATTTTTTGGCATTGGGGTCCATGGAAAAAACACAGGGCCACAGACTGGGAGAAGCTACATTTCCATAACACAAGGAAGCCAGGTGCAGTTACATTTGCATAAGACAAGGAGGCAGCAACAGGCATATTTACATAAGACAAGGGAACTGGAAGTAACCAAGAAATGTCTATATTTACAAAATAAAGAGAAGGAAGCCCTTCATTCAGATGGCAAAGAAGAAAGCCAGAGGGAAGGAGTGGGGGAGAACCTCACACATCTCCTGTGAGGTTCAACTTTTGAACCCAGGAGTTACTATACTAACCAACTGGAAGGGGAATATTGACCAATCAGAGGGGATATCAGGCACCAGGATCTGCAGCCTTTATAAGCCATAGGGAAAGGAACCCAGTGGGACTCTTTCCCCTCCCTACATTGGAGTCTGTACTTCTTCTTCAATAAATCTCCATCTGTGCTATACCACTTTCTGTCTGTGGATTCATTCTTTGATTCCAGCAGACAAAGAATCCTGGTTCCAGTCCAAAAATTCAGTATCATTATCAGACTGGATTTTAAAAAATATTTATTATGTGTTATTTTCATGAGACGCACCTAACATAAATTTATAGCAAATTTAAAAGCAATAGTGAGAAAAAAAATACCATGTAGAGCTGAAATAATATATTTATGTCAAGCAAAGTAAAGTTTGAGAAACAATGGGGATACTTCATAATAATAAAATAATCATATTACCAGGTTATATAAAAAAAAACTCTAAATCTGTGTTTAGCTAATAATATAGGCTCAACATTTATAAAGTGAAAATTAACAAAACTACAAATGAAATGGAAAATCCGTAATATCGAGGGAGATTTTTAATCGACCACTCTCAGTAACTGAGATAACAAGTATGTTAGTAAGTAAAAATTGATTATATGAAACAATGAGGTTAGTCTAGTAAAGCATTTAAAAAGGAGAGAAATAGAATGAGTTTAACAATGTATTTTAAAACATTAACAGAATAAAGAAGAAAAATCATGTTTATCACTCAGATGAAGAAAAAGTGTTTGTTACAATTTTAAATTCATTTATGATAGCAACTCTTTGCAAATTAGGAATAGCTGGGACCAATAAACATCTTATAAAAGGTAGCTACAAAAATCATAGTGTACACATTACACAATGAAATTTTGAAAAGTGTTCCCTTAGAGGTCAGAATCAAGACAAGTGTGCCTGTTATGACCCTTTACATTCAACATTATACTGGAGACCCTTGGCAAGTCATTAAAGCAATGAATAGAAACTAAACATTATAAACATTAGAAATAAGAAATTAAACTATCTTTATGTTATTGTTATGTACATAAAAATCAAGAGAATATTCAGATATAACATTAGAATTAATAAGTGAGTTCATCTTAAACGATAAGATAAACTCATGTTAAATATAGTGAATTCTTCACTTAGTATGCCTAAAGCAGTAATATACTTCCCTATTGTTACCCACCATCCAGTTCTTAGGATATCATTGTTAGAGAAAAAGGGAGAAGAACCAAGCAATGCTTAGAGAGATGGAGTTACATTTATTATTATTATTATTACGTGCAGGCCCAGAGGAAAATGTCTCTCAATTTCTGGGCCCCGTCATACAGGAAGTTTCCTGTATTTATACCTTTTTACCATCTTTGTCTCCAAATATGGTGTATTCCAGTCCCCTTTGCAAGTTCTTAAAGAGCCCCTATGTGCTGGGGCTTTGAGACCTCAACCAAAGGCTTGGCCTGGTGCCAGCACTGATAACTTTATCCGGGGAAGGTTTAATGGCCTCTCTGAAATGGGAGTAGTCTTATTTTCCTTATTATTTAAGCAAGCTAGCATTACAGAAGCCAAATAGCAGGGTTAAATTTTCAAACAGCATTTTTTATATAAGATGGATGCTTCATTCCTCACTGTTTTTATCTACACTCTTGGTCATTGTCAGGGAGGGAGTTATATTTACCCCTGAGGACTATAATCTTAAATTTCTGCCTAATAAAGTTAGTGGGCCTATTTATAAGATAAGGACCTGGAATGAGGGCCAGGAGTAATCTTTAGAGAGTCTGAAGAGTCCTGGACTCTCTATTTTTCCTGGGCTGTCTTAAGTCGAGTGTAATGAAGTCATGTTGGGATTCCATCAACCTTGACTGCCATGGAGGTGGTCCTTTCCAGGTAGGAGTCAGTCCTTGGGTGGCAAATTTATTTACCCAAACAGTCACCAGGGTGGAATGATGAACCAAATCAGAAGTTGGTACAGGAAGAGCATCTCGGACGTGCTTCTGGGTTGCTTCCTGGGTAGACTGTAAAGCCTATAAGAACTTGACTAAAGATTGGTTATGGATTTCAGCTTTTCTAGATTGGGTAGGTCAGGATCTGGAAGAGTCACTAGAATCTGTAGAGGCTCCACTGGTTTTAGGGCAGCCTCCTGGGCTGCTTCCTCGATGGCCCGGTTCCCTCTTGCTTCTGTGGAGTCCCCTTACCTTGTAAATAGCACTAAGTATGTGAGCCATTGTAAATGTGTATCTGCTATCAGTATAAATTGTTACTGATTTTTCTTTTTTCTACCAGAGAGCCTGAAACTGGGTGACTCAAGTGTTTGACATCCAGTGCTCCAATGTGTTCCAGAGTAAAGCCTCAAACTCATGTGGGGCAGTTAGGATTAGTTCCTGTCCTAGGGTTAACTTATTTACTTTTTTAATAAGCATACATGTGGCTGCTATCGCCCAGAGGCAAATAGGTCATCCAAATGCAAAGGGGTCAAGTCTTTTGGACAAATAGGCTACTGGCCTTTTCTAGGGGCTGACACTTTGAGTGAGTGCCTCTTTGGCTATGCCCCTTATCTCACATACATAGAGGTGGAAAACTTAGTTACATCTGGTTGTGATAATGGGCCCATCGTCCTTGCTCTGCTCATGTCTGTCTAACTGCCTACTATATATTACCTCAAGGATCCTTGCTCTGAATTTTTTCAGGGAAAATTGAAATCAATGGGGTTCTCTGACTACTTCTGTACTAAAGGGGGACAGAGTTTTCTTTCAGAGACAAGAGATCCTTGTGTCTGTCCGAGGAATGATGTGGCCTGGGCACAGAAGGAGGTGGGCTTGTGAACTGGCAGAGACAAACTGTAATAAATGGTCAGGTGGAAGGGAAAGAAAACATTTTAGTTTTAATTACCTCTATAGAAATAGAATTTTTCTCCTCAAAATTACCTCTATGTTTATCAAAAAAGCCAGATCAAGACCAACTTATCTACTGTATTCAATTTGGCCTGATTGTTTGTATAAACACAACAAGAATGGTAACTGACTACCTTTGCCGGAATTTCATGATTAAATCTTAGTGTGCCCTATAGGGCCGGAAACCAAGTTATCCAGCTGCCATCAGGCCTGCCTGCAGTATCTGCTGAGTTAGGTGAATTCCTCACCAGCAGCGACTCCACCTGGGCCCACATCCTAGGCTTCAAGGCCCATCTCAGCAGCCCTCCTACTCATTTCGGCCTAGAGTGCATGGGGGTTCTGCAGGGATGCAGAGGTGCCCTTATTGCTTCCCCTCTACTCTGACCAACCACCAGTGATGGTAGGGCATGGACCTGAAGCTTCAGCACCAGCCATTTTCAGGGCTCCCAAGCAGGATACCAGATTTTTTTCTGTAGCACTCTTATTGGCTTCAAGTCTTCAGAGTCCAGACAGGGCTCTTTAAAACATGGTACTCCAGTCAAATTTTTCGGTTAATAAAACCAGTATTAGAAACCAGTCTTACTGAATTTATGCAGAGAAATGTATTGCTATGATTTATTAAGCATTGCCAAATTTCGGAGAAATTATATAAGGAGAAAAATATACTGACCTGCTTTAAGATCTTCTGATTGTCCTTGTCAGTCATTTTCATGGACTCTTTAGAGTAATATAATTACTCTAAAATGGCAAAAATAAATTAAAAATGTGTCTATATTCAAGTAGACAGTTACAACTGTCCCTGTAGTAGAGTTCCCCCTACTTGACTTGTCCTTAAAATTTCATATGGTCTCTGGTAGGGGTGACATGCCCTCTCAAAATGGACTAAGGGAGTTTTATCACTTCACAGAGTCTCACGTGTCACAGGACCTCACGGGGTCTGTAACAGAGGGCTGGTACTTACCACTTCCCTCTGTTCCACACAGGCCTTCACCAGTGTCCTAAAGTTGAGGTTTGTGCCACCCCTGACATGGGTATGGTCACACAGGCTTGCAAGACAGTATACAGGCTGCCAACTGTCTTTCAATAGAGAGCAAAACCAGATGGGTATTTCCCTTGCCCATTTGGGCACCTGCCCTTTTGGCAACTGCATTCAAATCTGTAAGGTTAATGCAATATTATTAACACAATGAAGTACAATATTGGCACTGTGGCCACCTTAGGTAGCCAAATTTTCTGCTACCATATATGACACATGGTAGGGATATACAAATATCTTAGGAGTAAAGTCTATTCTTGACCCTCCCACACAAAGGAAAATTGTCCTTGTCTCTCCGGAAACCATGTCCATGAAGATGCAGGCATCATCTAAGTCTATTATACAGTTTTCTGCAGGCCACTGTCAGGGCTGTGCATGGTGGCCAGTTCTTCTTTCTAGCCACAAACATAGTCTGTCTAATTTCCCTCATAGATTTTTCCTCTTTACTCTAAGCCCCTAGAGGATCTTAAATCCTCCTCCTTTACTACTCTTGATCTCTCCAACCATCCCCCTGTCCCCCAGTCCAATTGCCTGTCTCCCTTTCTTATTGTGAGTCAGAGGAAGACAATTCCTAAAGCGGTGAGAAATAGAAACATTGGGAGTTTTGGAGAAAACTACAGACTACTGCTGTAGTAGTCCTCCCTCTCAGACGCTGGGGTCCGAACTGTGGAAAAATGACTCTTAGTCGGCCAGGAAAGATATTGGATATGGGTAAGGGTGCGTAGGGAGATTTCTTGTGGACTGAAAGCCTGGATGGCCTCCTGAAAGAAAAGATCTTTATCCAGTTACAGATGCTGTCAGAATCAGGATGTGGGA
The DNA here is from genome assembly GCA_026230045.1 of Corynorhinus townsendii. NCBI lineage: Eukaryota > Metazoa > Chordata > Mammalia > Chiroptera > Vespertilionidae > Corynorhinus > Corynorhinus townsendii. The sequence goes on along the minus strand of JAPDVU010000001.1, from coordinate 109,085,044 downwards.
GGAAGGGAAAGACCAGGTTATGTCCTCTATGAGGATCCTAATAAATAACTGAAAACGGCAAGTCAAATAAAACACACAACCATGAAGACAACAGACCACACAAGACACACAACCAGGGTTAACAGGGTCCATAGATAGTTAATAATAATTTCAGCCTTAGTTCCACCTCAGGTGGCTCACATTGGACTATGATGTCTCAGGGAGGGACAGGGCCTGTAAATCTCTCCGCCCTGCGGACCTGTAAGCACTGCCCCTGAAGTCTCCAACCACCAAAAGAGATAAGAAAAACCATAAATAAAAGTTCTTTGTTCTATGAAATTTCACAAATTTATACCTTTAAATCTACCCCAGAACTTCAGAATTTCAATTTAATACAGCAAATTCACAACTCAGGGAAGAGCAACCAATAGATAGAAATTTTTATTAGCTAAGTGGGCTGATTCCCTCTCTGACAGAGAGCAAAAGACTCTGAGAAAAATAAATCTCACAGCTGCTAGAGAATTTTACACTTTGTCACAGTGGGTCCGCCCTATCTTTAAACAAATTAAACAATAGAAAGAGATAACAAATACTCTCATGTGTACAGCCAGAATGCACAAAGTAGCTTTTGCTTCACACAGACCAGTTAATAGCAGATAATTATGCCAAGAGAGACAAACATCCATACTCACACTCTTTCAGTAGACTAGCCCAGAATGGAGCTGAGTAGATAAATGAAACAATGCCCAACTCCCCAGATGGACGTGGGGGCACTCCCGGCATCCATGCCTCAGAACAGAATTCTCCATCTACATCTTGGTGAGAACCTACCGGAGGAGTTAAGACTGCATTCAGTCCCTGTTTTCAGTAGCAAATTGTCTAATCCCACACAAACAAACAGCAGAGTGAACTCATAATTCCTTAATCGAATCTGAGTTCCCTCACTCCTGGAGTACCACATTTATATACCAGATAGTCCCAGTTTTTGACTTCTACCAGATATTTACCGAGTTAAAAGAGTCCACCTGATTCCTTATTAATTTGCCTGAGGAAGTTCTTGATTTCTGGGGAGATGATCAAGCTCTCCCTTCCAGTCACTCAGAGTAGGCCTGACTAATAAGGGCCCCTACCTTACCAAGTCCGTCAACAGATCCAGAAGTGTCATTTCACTCTCTCCAGATGCTGGCTGGGTCCTGGGATGAGGTCCAGGAGTTCCCAGAGTCCCCTGGTTCAAGTCTACTAAATCAGCAGAGTGACACCTCCCGGAGGCCTATCTGGCTCCCCCGGGCCCCAAACCCGGCCCACTCACCAGAGGCCAAAAGGTCAAGCAGTTATTTCTTGGTCAGGGAACTGTTAACGTTACAGAAAACTGGAGAAGAACCAAGCAATGCTTAGAGAGATGGAGTTACATTTATTATTGTTGTTATTATGTGCGGGCCCAGAGGAAAATATCTCTCAAATTCTGGGCCCCATCACACAGGAAGTTTCCTGTATTTATACCTTTCTACCCTCGTTGTCTCTCAAATATGGTGTTTTCCAGTCCCCTTTGCAAGTTCTTGAAGAACCCCTATGTGCTGGGGCTTTGAGACCTCAACCAAAGGCTTGGCCTGGTGCCAGCATTGATAACTTCATCCGGGGAAGGTTTAATGGCCTCTCTGAAATGGGAGTAGTCTTATTTTCCTTATTATTTAAGCAATCAAGCATTTATAGGAGCCAAAATAGCAGGGTTAAAATTTTAAAGAGCAGTTTTTATATAGGATGGATGCTTCATCATAAGTGAAACTGACTTTTAAAATATATTATTTTTCTGATAAAATAATATATATTTATTTTAGAAACTTTGCAAAATAAAATTATAAAAATGGAAGCTATTTAAAGTACTATAGTCCATTAGAAATGAGAAGTAACATTTAGAATATTTTCATTCAGATGTGGTTAGAGAGGCCTTTTTTCCAAAAGAAAAAAAAAATGGTTAGCACCCATACACTTTATCAAATACTCACATGCTTCATTTAAAACATTTATTGAAAAATAATTATATGCTTTAAAAATCTTACTTGAGTCAAATAAAAAATTGTAATCAAACCAGTTAAAATTTTGTTTAATATCTGATAGTTAACAGTACAAAAAAATTAAAATTTATATATGGGCTAATTTGGATTTTCTATTTCTAAGAATATTAAAATTTCCAGTCCTGTTACCTTTTTTAAAAAATGTTTTTTTTTTTAAAGTGATTTCAGGGAGGACAGGAAAGAGGGAGAGAGATAGAAACATCAATGATTAAATAGAATCATTAGTAGGCTGCCTCCTGCATGCCCCCTACTGGGGATTCAGCCCATAACCTGGGCATGTGCCCTGACCAGGCGTTGAACTGTGGTCTCCTGGTTCATGGCATTGATATTCAACCACTGAATCACACCAGCCAGGCTCCTCTTATCTTTTAACTAGAGGCCCAGTGCACGAAATTTGTGCATGGGCGGTGGGAGGGCTGTGTGTGTCCCTCAGCCCAGCCTACACCCTCTCCAATATGGGACCACTCGAGGGATGTCTGACTGCTCTCTCACAATCCAGGACTGCTGGCTCCCAACCATTCACCTGCCTGCCTGTCTGATTGCCCCTAACCACTCCCCTGCCAGCCTGATTGATGTCTAACTGCTCCCATGCTGGCCCAATTGCCCTTAAATGCCTTCTCCTACCAGCCTGGTCACCCCTAACTGCCCTCCACTGCAGGCCTGGTTGCCCCTAACTGTCTTCCCTTGCAGGCCTGGTCACCCAAACTGCCCTGCCCTGCTGGCCCGATCTCCCCTAACTGCCCTCCTTTGCCAGCCTGATGTCCCCTAACTGCCCTCCCCTGCCAACCATCTTTGACCACATGGGGGTGGCCATCTTGTGTGTTGGAGTGATGGTCAATTTGCCTATTACCTCTTTATTATATTGGATACTTTCTAATAAATTTGACAGTAACTGGGATCATATAAAAGTGAGTTCAGCAAATTTTCAGCATATAATTTTGTACATAAAGTCAAATTCAAGTCTATACAAAATGAATATGTATAGGAAAAGAAAATAAGTCCTGTAATAGCCAAAGTAGTTAGCAAACAACTAAGAATGTGTCTAATTCATTTTATGAAAAATCTCTAAGCAGAAAATAAAAATAAAAATAAATAAAAACCATTGAGAGGCATCAATGCAGACCTGAATAATTGGCATGCTATCCTTTGTTCATAATTTGTATAACTCAATCATTATAATGAAAGATGTCAGTTCTCCTGCTAATAATCTATATATTCAAGGTCAGCTAACCTTCTGATAGAAGTTTCAATATTGGCAAGGATTCTCTAAAGTGTGAATTTCCAGAAGAACCAAAGCATTTTTGAAAAGTAAAACAAAGTGGAGAAACTTCCATTATTTGCTAAAATAGCATTATAAAATTCTGGTATTTTGGCATTGTGATATGGAATATATATAAGACTGAGTCTTAAAATATATCCATTTATATCTGGACCTTTGATTTATGAAATTTGTGTTAGTGTGGGGCAATGAGGAAATTAAATGATGTTGGGACAATTGGCTATACATTTGGAAAAATTAAGGCTCTACCTTACATCACATCATCCTCTTAACAAATTGTTTTCAGGGGGAAAAACAATGAATTTTCTACAATATAATAGAGGTATAACTAATGACCTTAATACAGGTAAAAACTTATATATGCTTAACAGTTTATAAAAAGGACTAATCACCAAAAAGTTCTGCAAATTAGACTAGGGTTGAAATAAGAACTACTGTGTCTCAGAGGATACTATTTATAAATTGAAATTTTAAGCCACAATGTGGAAAATTACATTTAAAACACATTAAGAACTTCTAAAATTAATAAGAGAAACTAAAATATATATATACTAGTATAAAATAAATATATTAACAAGAATCTTACACAGGCATTAAAAAGGATATCTAAGTGATCAATAAATATAAGAAAAGAAATTAGACCTCATTAGCAATCAAGGAACTAAGAAGTAAACACAATGTAAAAACACTATAAATCCACCAAAATGGGTCATATTTAATAAGAACAATGCATAGTTTTAGTGAGTAAGTGGAGCAACTGGAACTTGGACGTTGCTGATGGATGAGTAAATTGTACAGAATATATGGAAGGGAACATGTGGGTAGGCACAAAACAAGCTGATAATTTTGAAATCCCAAATCCCCTTGAATCTTCTTTGCTATTTGAAGCATCAATAAATACACTCTTTTCACTTCCTTAAAGATTTTAACTATGGATGTTACCTCACAACTTTTCCTCCAACCTACCTTCATCTCCTTGAGGTTGATGAAGTTAAATCTCATCATAGATAAAGGCAAAGTATGGCAAAATATATCTATATAGCTTATCCTTGAACAATGCAAATGTTAGGGGTGGCAACTGCCCTTGCCACAAAAAATCTGCATGTAACTTAAGTTGGTCCCCCACATATGCAAATTCCCAACACACAGATCCAAAGCACTTTAGGAAAAGAAATGTGGGAATTTACCAATTAGTATTTGTTGGTAAGAGGCTGGTAGGAGTTATGGGTTGAATTGTATTCCCTTTAAAGCAGTGGTTCTCAACCTTTCTAATGCCACAACCCTTTAATACAGTTCCTCATGTTGCGGTGACCCCCAACCATAAAATTATTTTCGTTGCTACTTCATAACTGTAATTTTGCTACTGTTATGAATCGTAATGTAAATGTCTGTGTTTTCCGAAGGTCTTAGGCGACCCTGTGTAAATATCTGTGTTTTCCGAAGGTCTTAGGCAACCCTGTGTCGCCTAAGACCTTCAGAAAACACAGATATTTACATTATGATTCATAACAGTAGCAAAATTACAGTTATGAAGTAGCAACGAAAATAATTTTATGGTTGGGGGTCACCGCAACATGAGGAACTGTATTAAAGGGTTGTGGCATTAGAAAGGTTGAGAACCACTGCCTTAAAGGATATATGGAAGTCCTAACTGCCAGTACCTCAAAATATGATCTTATTTAGAAATAGAATCTTTATGGAGATAATCGAGTGAAAATGAGGGCATTAGGATAGGTCCTAACCCAAAATAAGTGTTGCCTTTTCAAAAAGAGGAGATTTGGATACAGAAATAGACAAGCACAGAGGAAAGACGATGTAATGACACATAGGGAGACATGGCCATATTACTGGTGTGCTGCATCCAAAAGCTAGGGAACACCAAGACCTGCAGACAAATACTGGAGACTAAAAGAGAGGAGGAAAAACTACCCCCAAGAGCTATCAGAGAGGATGGCTCTGTTGACAACTTACTTGTTCGCTTTTAGCCTCCAGAACTGTGAGACAATACATTTCTGTTATTTTGAGCCACCTGTTTTTTGGTACTCTGTCTAGGAAACTAATAAGGCTGTGTAGATAGGGGGTCAATTTTATGGTTGATTCATTAGATGAGAAAATTGAAATATCAGATTAGATGGTGTCCAATTAAAAGGAATTTCAGGGATAAAATAGGCAGGTTTAGGGAATTTTAGCAATAAAGAGGGTCCATGGGGAGGAATGTGTAAGTGAGCGCTTGGAGCCACCAGAAGGCACACACTCACAGAGAATAAAAAAGGTGCCATGGGATAAGGAGCGAGGAAGACATAGATTCATAGAAGATAAGGAAAAAAACCACAGGGTATGGGGGGAAAGAAAATAAACTTTCACCGAGGATAGATAAATGCCCACAAATGGCAGAAAGAAGAAAGCAGATTTTCACAGGGGACAGAGGAATGTTATAAGATAAGGGGGAAAGATGGTGAGGGGCACTGTGTGGGTTTTGGGCTTTGGAGCTGATATTTCCCCAAAAGAGTGACCAATTAGAAGAGCATAAGATCATAAAGTGGGGAAGGAGTCCAATTAGAAGGGAACATGAAGAGACAAAAGACTACAGCATTTATAAACCTTAGATAAAGGGGCTTTGTGGGTTATCCCCTTGGGATCCCCACCCTACGTGGGAGTCTGTGTTTGCTTCCAACATATTTCCACCCTTTTCATCTACCACCATTTGACCGTGGCTTCATTCTTCAAACCATCTGGACAAGGACCTGGGAAAGAAATCACCCTTGCATCCTGCTCAGGAGAACAACCCAAATCAAAATTAGTGGGTGCACTTATCTAGGATTCAGGACTTAACATAGTAGCTTGTGAATTTGGGAGTGGTATAATCCACTAAATTGTTTAATTGATGCCTAGGTTTATATTGGTGGCTTTATAGTTAGTTAATGGGGATGAAATGCCAAACTTTCCCTAGCATGCTGTAAAAGGAGTCTGAATACTTAAATAATAATCTTGTGATAAATTATGGTCAAATTACTTAACTACTCCCTTAGCACACTCTTCAGCAGGCCCACAGGACACATTCTTTGTCAGTGAATGAAGGGGCTTTGCTAAGTCCTACAGTGGCTGTTGTGGGAAGCAGAGTTGACTGATGGATTCCCTGATCTTAATAGTGTTACAGAAAACCGGAGAAGAACCAAGCAATACTTAGAGAGATGGAGTTACATTTATTACGCGCAGGTCCAGAGGAAAATGTCTCTCAAATTCTGGGCCCTAACATGGAGGAATTTTCCCTATTTATGTGTTTTTACCTTCTTTGTCTCCCAAATATGGGGTGTTTCCGGCCCTCTTTGTAAGTTCTTAAAGAGCCCCTATGTGCTGGGGCCTTGAGACCTCAACCAAAGGCTTGGCCTGGTGCTAGCACCGATAATTTTGTCTGGGGAAGGTTTAATGGCCTCTCTGAAGTGGGAATAGTCTTATTTTCCTTATTATTTAAGCAAGCAAGCAAGCATTTACAGAAGCCAAATAGCAGGGTTATATTTTCAAACAGCAGTTTTTATATAAGATGGATGCTTCAATAGAACTAATGAGACCCATAGGGTAGAATTAGATGGTGATAATTATCAAAGTAAACAAAAGGAAAGAATAATGAATAAACTATTTTGACCTGTTGGAATTTGTGGCAATGCAAATTGACCATGAGATTCCTAAAAAGAATAAATTATATTTGACATATAAATACTGTATAGGTAACATGTTAATTCTCTTTTGCTTCATAATAACTTATCCTGACATTTAGCAGTTTAAAACAATTTATATTTATTAACTCACAATTTCAAAGAATCAGGAATTTAGTAGCAGCTTAGCTGGATGGTTCTGGTTTCAGGATTTCTCATGAGGTTGCATTAAATATGCCAGAAAGAGCTCCATTTATCTGAAAACTTGAATGGGGTTGGAAATCCACTTTGGCTGTTGGCAGGAGGCCTCAGTTCCTTCTCAGAAAGACCTCCATAGAGCTGCTTGAGTTTCTTTCATGACATGGCAGCTGACTCCCTCCAGGAAGAGTCATCCAAGAAAGAGAGAAGGGAGGAAATCAACACCCCTTTTATAGTCTGGTCACAGAAGTTACAGTGATATTACTGTGACCTTCTTTTCATTAGACGTTGGATCACTAACGGCAGCCCATAACTCACGGGAGGAGAATTAGGCTTCCCCTCTTAATGAAAATACTTGTACACTTATTTTCTAGGCAGATTCTTAACTGGAATCACCAAAGAGGAGATTCAAAGATTTTGCTGTTTTGTACATGCTTATTCACAGGTTTTAAGCCCTTAATAGTTATTACTATTATTCTATAAACTTAAGAGAATGTACATTTAATAACTTATTTATTTGCCTGTCAAATGATGAAAGCACAAAAATGATTTATGCATTTTTGAAGCATTGCAAGGTAGATATCATTGTTCTTAAATTCTTTCATATGATATTCATCAATTACTTTCAAATAGGAAAATACTGAGAACTAAGTCAATTTTTTTAACTCTGATTAAGGAAATAACTATCCATTAAAGTCAAATTAGCTCTAACTTTTGTGAGCATTTTGTTACATAATCATATATTTATGCACTTATGTACTTTGATTTAAACAAGCCAGTTAGTGAACATTTTCAAGGGACCTTTTATCGGAAACTCTGCAAAATCTGTCTTTTTATATTTCCCAAGTTAAAAAAAAAAAATCCCCTCTGGTACATTCTAATTCTTTTTGTCATGGAGACTACATTGCATTTAGCAGAATCAAACCAGATGGCTGGTAAAAGGAATTTATCACCAATTTTAACTAGTGCATTTCATATAAGTCTTGCAATTTATATATGGAAATTTTATGAAGTGTTTCTTCTTCAGACCCGTATGTAAATTAGCACAGGTCCTGAGGCCCAAAGTTTCAAAAAAGTTAGGCCAGACTTAAAAAGCACCAGGCTGTGGAGAGATAAGAAGCATAAAGTGAACCATAGCACTAATTTATACTCATGCCTTCAACTGACGTTAACTGTACTGGCTCACATTCTGGTCATTATTATGCACAGAAGTGGTTCGAGAACATAGTGAGTGGCTGAGAGGAAATTAAAAATAATAATGTTTTCTGAATGCCTAAATCCTTCTTAACACTTATTATTACCACTTTTTCATGTAAGTATATAAATTTCATAGTTAGCCTCTTTAGCTAGTTCACCAGACCCCACACTTTTCTCTCTGTTGCTAGTCACTGATTTTTCTCTCTTCAGCCAAGTTTCCTTGTAGTCACCTCTGGAATTAATATTTATAGCACTGATGGTATGAACACACAGATGAGATTCAGCTATTCTCAATCATATTATTGTAGGATGAAGCTTTAGAGGGTAAGGAGTTGATCAAGTTGGGGTTTACTTTGTATACGGTGTGAGAAAGACATTAATAATGAAACACGTTGTCCTCTTTGTATTTACGGATGATATTGTGACTAGTATGATCATTCCAGATTTTGGGGGATGGCAGAAAACCTGGCGCCTTTTGTTGCAGCTTTTTCTATGTTGCTAGAATGTTAAAAAGAGCCCTTTGGTCTGCAGCTGCTGATTCAATTCACTAAGCCTGATACAGCTTGGAAGTGTTTCCCATTTCTTTTTCAGAAAGTAATTCAGAATAGAGAAGGCTTTTGAAATGAGCATATGTCAGTGCACACATGCTAATACTGTATCAGTGAAAAGCCTCTGGCTGTGAGTAGCAGAATATGACTCAGGCTAAATTAAAATACATTTATTATCAGGACACTAGGAATCACAAAGAGTACTTCTTTAAAGTCTAAGAAACCTATACAGTGATGAGGAGTGATGAGGATCACAAGATTGATATTCAGGAACTGATGCCTAGCCTCCCACATTAACTTCGGGAAGACAGATGTTGAATGGCTTCCTGTCTTTTTGCTGAGGCTTGAGATTCCAGTTCTAGGGAGGGAGCTGATTTGGTAGGCCTGTGTGAGGTACAGTGAATGACAGCTCCACTAGAACACCATGCAGTTGGAGGGTGGTAATTTGGGATTAATTGGTTCCAAAAGAAAACAGAGGTGTGATCAGTGGGCTACTGATCTTATGATTATACTACTTCTGGACTTGGATAATATTGAAACGTGGAGTTCGGGGTACAGACTATTCTTCCAGTGGGTTCCTATCCTCACGAAGTTTGAAGAATAAACTCTCTTACAAAAAGGCCTCTTTAACCCTTTGTACACCATAAATGTCTATAGACACCAGCGGTGGACTTTCCCCACACGCCACATGTCTATAGCCGCCACGTTATAGCCTTGCATAACGACTCTGGTCGCCCAATTTTAAAAATAAGACTTGTCAGTGACATCTCTGGGTTTGTAAAGAAAATTATGGTAACTTAAATTGGTAAATATTCCAGTACAAATAGAAGAAATTCCAAAATCGATATATATAGGGTGCCACTCAGACACCAGAGAAACACTGCGACACTTGAGGCTTTTTTGTTGTTGTTGTTGTTATCATGGATTTCACGCCTAAAATAGTAAACATGGTGTGCATTCTTCATTTTTTTTTTTTTTTTTTTTACAGATTACGTCTTTGGAGCATCAAAAAAACGTAGTGTTTTCAAGGCTTTTCGTGTTGGCGGATTATTTTTATTTTGCGCTCGCTTTTGTTGACATTTCCTTAGAATTGAAAATTATTATTTTATTATCGAATGTGTTGTTGTAATATATTACATTGTGCAAATAAAATTCAATCCCCATAAATGGCTTCAGGTGAAAAAAATAATCTAAGCAAGTATACCTTGCAAGAAGAAGATGATGACATCCTTTATTGGTTTCCATTTTGGACGCGTGGCAGTTAACTGGTTAATGAAAAATGCAGAAGTTTATTGGAAGCAGATACATCTGGGCAAGGGTGTACCCAAAGGGGACCCCATGGAGAGGGGCTCCCCAATGGGAAAAGCCTACTAGCTCTAATGGGAAAAAAAATCCTGCCTCTTGTCCCTTTGTCTCTAGTTTATATATGCTGCAGTTTTATGTTTGAATCTGACCTTTTCTTATTGGTCCCTTTCCTTAATTTAGGACCCCCATGTTTTCCTCATTGGTCATTCTGCTACATAGAATTCAATTTCAAAGTTCGAACCCCGTGGTGTCCCCTTCTTCCGCTCCCCCTTAATTTGCTGGTTGGAGTTGCCTTTGATCTCCCAGCTTCTCAGGCCAGAGATATCTCTGTCCTTGGTTTATGGCTGTTTTAATTGCTCAGGCCAGAAATGTTTCCATCTGCCTGGACCCCCTCTTCCTGTGGCATTTCACTATCCTCTATATAAGTAAGATAAGCACCCTGGCATCTTCAAGTCTCCATCTATGCATTCCTCTCCCATGGACCCTCCTCATTCCCTAAACCTTCCAAAACCTGCCTATTTTATCCCTAACACTCCTTTTAATGTGGTCAATTAATTAGAATTTGGTTTTGGATTCTAGTTTCCAAGGGTTCTCCAAAATAGGAAGCATTGGATTTAGTCCAACCAAAAATACTATTAAATCTGGAAAAGAACACTATCTTGCATAGGAAATAAACGGCACTTAAGAAATAATACTGTGAATAGCATTAAAATTTTAAATTGATTATAGCCAATTTGGGATAAATATATTAAAAGAAAACTAAAAGTGGTTTTAAGGGCCTCTATTGAACAATTACATTCCCAAATATAATGGTACTTAATATAGATCATATTAAAAATGGTTAAATATTTGTGGAAAAATAAACTGTTTTATTCCCACAATTTTTACGGACAAGGTTGCATGTGTTCTGAAATTTACCATTTCCTATTGAGAAACTATACAATGGGCATTTGTGCCACTGCAGTCATGGAAATGGTGTGTCTTTCCACTGCCACTTGCATTTTTCAGTGATAAGACATATGTATTACACAGCTGAAGTAAAAAAATTTTTCATTTGTATAGATAACAGATGTCTATAGAGAATCTTCTTAAATGCTCTGATAAACATACTAATAATAACAATTACATTTAAAGTTACATATATGCCAAAATTTTAAAAGTGCAGTGGAACCTTGGTTCTTGAACTTCACTCATTCCAGAAGTGATTTGTTTGAAAATCAAATAATTTTTTTCCATTAGAAATAATGAAAATTGATTAATTTGTTCAGATCCCCAAATGATTCCCTTTTAATCTTTCTTATATACAATGCATGTCTAATGTACTATTGGATCTATAAACAAGCACTTGTTAAATTTATTGAACCATCCCCTTCTAGCCTTAAACGAATCACTTTCAGTACTAGCAACATCTTTGCTTTTTCACATCATTGCCTGTGAAATGTCATCAGCCAACAGCTTTTTGTTTATCCTAATCAACAACAGTTTCTCTGCCTCTTCAGTTGCCTGTGGTCATTGTTCTTTCACACCCTTAGCAAATTAGCACTCTGGCTGGCCTCCATATGTTTTAAAATTGTGCTAATTGTCCATTTCACCAGCAATAAGACACACACACACACACACACACACACAAAATTCACAACAGAAACAGCACAATTTCATAATATGTTAACAACTCTGGGTTAAGTGGTAAACTGAGTCACATTCTCTCCTTTGTAGCCTAAGAGATGGCTTTTTGTCATACTGATGGATCAGCATGAAGGTGTTGTTGTCAGGTACTAAACCTACTGTAAATTTAGTTCAACAACCAAGACATTTTTTTTGTGAACAAATTGGTTGAGAACTATATTGTTCGAGATGGAATTGTTCAAAATGGGAGATGTTCCATAACCACAGTTTGATTGTATTATCTCATTTAATCTTCACTGATGTTGATTAGGGTTTCTCAGCCTCAGCATGTTGACATTTTGGACCAGATAATTCTTTGTTAGGTGTGGTGAGTGGGGACTCTGTGGTGCATTAAGAAGTTTAACAATATTCATGTCCTCTAGCCACTAGATTACTCAGATGCTGGTAGCACCCTCTCCCATATGTTACTGACAACAAAAGAATGTCCCCAGGCATTGCCAAATATCCCAGTTGGGAATCGCTGAAATAGATACTATTTTCATCTGTTCTCAGAAAAAGTGTTGGTCAAGAAAAGATTACTTCATAAAATTTACTGCAGCAAGAGAGAATACCACTGTGATAATAGTATTTCAACAGTGAGGAAGTTAGGGAAATTTATTGTTAGAGTTTTCTTGCGTAGGCTCAAAATATTACAGTGAAGTAGGGAAATTGATTAGGACTGGATAGAGGCCACATAAAATAGTTTGAAAAAACACAAGACAGAAGTGAGTCTTAAGGAGGAAATTATTTTATTAAAAAGAAAGCCTATGGCTTCTTCTAAGATTTTTAGGTTTCCATCTTATGTTTAAGTCCTTTAACCATTTTGAGTTGTTTTTTTTTAATCAGCATATTTTTAATACAGATGTGGTACATAATGTTTAATTACAGCAGGGCAGAGATTCCAGTTAAATAAAATTAAAAACCTTTATTTTACCCAATATAAAATTACTAAATTAATGTCTCAAAAGAAAATAAAACATGGTGAAAGCTTCAAATCACACCACTGTTCACCACGGGATTTATGATTTACCAATGACATACTCCACCACTTTGGCAAAAGGATGAACTTTTCGAAACAGTTTAAAAACCTAACATAGCAAAGACTGTATACATCTCCATATTGCACTTTTTTTTATGTACAAGAATAAAACAGTGAAGTCAAGTGTCTTGCATATTAATAGAGGCCTTTGGTTCTAAACTGCTTGACTAGTTTGAAGCTCACATAGTTTCTTAAGCGTTTCTATTTTTTTTTTTAGACGTGAGTAGATAAGTATAAAAGCACTAAACCTCCTGGTTCACTGGTACAAAAATTACAGCGGTCAGATCCCTCAAGTCATCAAAAACTAGTCATAAAAATAGTTCTTGTATTCAACCTGAATGTGCCACAGGAAAAAAAAATATTTTCAAGATTTCCCAGCTTAGCCTAGAGGCAAAGGGTTACCCCAGCCTCAATTTCAGTGCTACTGTCCCTGCTATGTTCATTCCAGAACACTTGTTTTCTCTAGGCCATTTATCTTAATACTACTTTGTAAGAAAGAATAAAATCTAGCTTCAGTTTATGAGGATCCACCACACGCCTCTGTTAAGACATAATGAAAACTTGGAATATTGCCAGAGAGACTTGAATAATATGTGCCCTCTCCTGACTCCTCTAGAAAATCTACTATGGAAGAACAGTTCCCTGTTCCCTCCCTCTCCCATTCCCCTGATTTCTCCTTGTGCTCGGTCTCCCCGTGTCCTGCACGAGCCCAGTGATTAGCTTTGGAAATCATCCTGAGTTTGCAAATGACAAAGCAAGTCCCCACACGCGGTCCATGAGGCAGATCACAGAACTGAGGACGAGCTGGTCATCCCGTGAACCATGGTGCTTGTTGGAGTCCCACTGATGGCATTGAAGATGTGAAGGGAATTCGGTAAAACACTCGTCTTCTCCTCCAGGGGGCAAATCTGCTCATGCATGATTTCAGAAAGTTCTTTTGCCATTTCCCTATAGTTGGCCTTCATTTCTTCCTGATACTCTAACTGGTCTTCCTTAATCAGACGTTCATTTACCACTAAGGCTTGACCGCAAGCTTCCACAAATTGCCTGAAAACTTCTTTAAGCAACTTCACTTTATTGTCCGGATATCTTTTTGTGTTTGTGTCATCTAAGAAAGCTCGGGCATATGCCAGTGGACCAGCATTGACCTGAACACTCACGCTGCCCTGGAGTTTCAGCTGCAGTTTGATCATGTCCACCTCAGCTGAGGAGCACAGCTGCCGCAGCTCAGCCACCTTCTTACTCATCTCGTCAATGGCCACTTCGATGGGGTTCAGGTCGGTGTGGTGCTGGTACATGACAGGGATCCGCTTCTTCACGTAAGGGAAGCAGTGTATCGCTGTCAATATGGTGTGCCGTTTGCACTGCTCCTCGAGCCCACCCTGCCTCTTCCCAGCCTGAGTGAAGGGCATCTCAAACATGAAGCGACGAATGTTATGAGATCTTTCAAACTCTGTTTTCCTTTCTTGCAATTCTTTTTCATCAAAGAATGGGGTGACGTGAGTCACCTGGATATATGCATACTTGGAATCCAGATCCTTAGGGTTGACCTTTCCAGAATCCTGTATCATTTTGACATTTTCAGAACCAAATTTATCTGAGTAAAGTTTAAGGAGTCTCTGAGAAATTTCGGACAGAGGTGTGAGTTTGGGTTCTTTGTAAATATACTCCTTCCCGTCTTCATCTTCAAAGAATCCCTGCCCGAAGAAGGCCACTCGGAAGTAGGTGCCCAGGAGCCTGCGGCCCGAGTGCATGACCTCGGTCACCTTGCTGTAGGCCCGGTGGAGAGTATCGTACAGATGGGCTAGCCTCTCAAAATCTCTCCGCTTCTCATAAATGGGGATGATGAGTTTATAGATGTCAGCAATCAGCTTGTAGCGTTCGGCCTTCCAGAGTCCATCAGCACACTGTTCAAGGAGCTCCATGAGCACATCCTCGTTGAAATGGACATCCTGCATGCCGACGTCTTCCATCATGGAGGCCTCCTCCTCTATGTTTGGGGTGATCACCCTGAAGGCTGTGCATCCCTGTCTAAACATGCCTCCCCGGCGCCTCCTCTGGCAGGTGCTGTAGCTGTAGGGGGAGAGGGTTGGCTCCCGTCAGAGGGCTATGTCTGCTCCTTTTCGTGTGAGATACTCTGCCACCAGGGCTGTGACATGGACATAGCACATTGCCGCCTCGGAGAGATCCCCGTTTTTGACGTGGATCCTGGCCATGCTGTCCAGCCACGTCTTCCGGAGCTCAGGGGTGCTGGCGTAGGACTTGGCCAGACTGTACTGGAGGTCCACCAGCATCTCAGGGTCATTCTCGTGCTCCTTCATCTGGGCCGTGGCCATCAGGACGGTGCGTATCCTTTTGGTCAAGTCCTTCACGTCCGAGGAAAAGGTGGTGTGCTTGATGAGCCTGTCGCTGTTGGCACAGTTGTTGATGATAGACAAGGACTGCTGAAATCTGGTTCCCCCGATCCCCACAACATCTGCTATCAGCTGGCTGATGGAAATAATGACTTGCAAATGTGTCCGGACAAAGGACTTCTTCCCAGTGTAGTTGAAGTTGTTCCTCATCAGGAAGTAGAGCAGCTGGGAGGCCTCGGTTCTGATGGAGCTCAGCTTGGAGTTGCAGAACTTCAGGATCTCGTAGCACAGAGCAGCACACATGTCAGCTCTCCCTTCGTAGAATGTTGAGGGAAACTTATAAATTAACGATCTCAAGGCAGTGAAGACATTTTTTAAAGCCGTTTCAGACTGATGTTTCTGAAGAAAGCACAGGTAGACGTCAAAAACTTTTTTCATGAGAGGATTATGTCCATGGTCAGCCAGGAGCTGGTTCTTAAATGCCAGTGTAAACAGAGAGAGAGTGTCCAGAGTCGTGAGGCACACCTCAGTGGCAATGTTGGCTTCAAGTAATGACTGGTGAAGAACATCTGCGTCCGAATGGCCGTAGCTGTGGTTAAAAGTGAGAGAGTTATCCAGGCTGCCCAGCTGCTGCAATCTGGCATGCATCATTCCTGTTCTGTTATGGGAAACAGGCAATGTCTGAGACTTTTGATCATGAACTATGGGTCCCAACCCTTCCTGGTTCCTGGCTATATATCATGTATATATACTGGAACTGGTGTAAGCAGACTTCAGATATTGTAAAAAAGTCCGTAAGTTCAGATGTTGAAGCCTTGTTCCAATATGTAAACAAAGCATCATCAGACATGCTTTTTAAGATGTAGAGGAAACACATCAGCAGGCTCTTAATCTCGGACTGGTCCAGTTTGTCACAGCAAACCACGGCATTTCCCAAAGTGCCACTTTGTTGGTGCTTATCCAGGGAATTGCTTTTCTCAGTATTCCTTTCAGGAAAGCTGTTCCCTGAATCAGTGCTTATGAGGGATCCTCTCGAATCAGCATTTCTCACACTGTTGATGTTTGGAGTTGAAGTTGTATACGGAGAAGCGATGCCAGAGATGGCGCCAAAGAGATCTTTGTGCAGGTTGTTGTCCAAGGTGTTTCCAGACTTCTGTGGTGTCACCAACGGGTTCACAGCGGGCAAAGTGAGTGACTCCTCTTTCACAGTACTGCCGGGGTTCACAGGGAATGGAGACACCTCTCTCACATTGATTCGTTGGACATTTTCAATCAGCAGACCAAACAGAGGCAGGTAGAGTGTGGCTATCCATGCTTGATGGCTCCTGGAAGCGTATCTGTCATCAAACGAATGCTTTATCAGCAGGTTCTTGAGCACACTGATGGCGATCAGCCGGACCTCCCGGAACTCCTGGAGGGCGGTCCCCACCTCCCTCAGTAACAGGCCCACCAAGAAGTGGTTTCTGCAGAACTCATCGGTTAATGAGTACTCGAGCTGGAGATCTTGGTATCTTTGAATCCTGCCTTTTCCAAAGGGCATTGGTAAATTCAGTGGAATATAGTGTTCATGATTGCACACCACACGGAGAAATTCAAACTTGTATTCAAAGAAGGTCTTCGGGTCTCCAGGAGCAAAGCAGCTGGTGTAGTTGTTGATCTGCTTAAAGACGAAGCCCCGGTCCATGAAGGTGAAACATCTCTTGATGAAGACAGCAAGGCTATGATTCGCATTCTTGGATGCTTCTGGGTTATCTCGAAATTTCTGAGTGATATGTGGCATCAGCATATTCACAACTGTTTCCACTGCATGATGATAGGACGCAGGAAATCTCTGGTTTCGCAATACCTTAACCTTGGAGTTCTCTATCAAGTGCTGAGCCATGGATTTTATCAAAACATCGAAGAAAAACCATGAGTACTTAAGTAGTTTGCTGCTGGTGAGAAAATCAGCAGAAGGCTTGAGAATTGCCGTCATGGATTTGGCCAGTTCTTCATGCACTGTCTTATATTCGGCAGCAATATATGGCTCAGCCTTGTATGTGTACTTAACATATGACCTCAAGTGGCTCTCCAATTCTTCCTCATGGCACTGGGCAACCACATGAATAATGACCCGTGTCACGTTGACGGCGACTTCCTCATGAGTTGCTCTGGTGAGGACACGAAACAGCTGGTTTAGGATGGTGGGCAAGAAGGCAATCATCACGTGGCCTTCCATTGCGTGCAGGCTCTTAAGGTACTTCACAAGTTCATTCCCTAGAGCTTGGGCTCCAGATTCAGTTTTCTGACAGTACTGGAAAAAATTATGCAAATGCTGATCCTGAGTATAAACTGTAGAAACCAGATGAGTTGAAACTTTCAGCAGTGGCTTGCTTCCATCCACCCATTTAATTTCTGGACCACAATGCCTGCCCATCCCAAGCTCCTGGTAGCCAAGGTAGCCAGATGGGAGATTGGCTGAGACAGGAATGTGCTGCTCATTGGTCACCACCCTTCCATCTTTCAGAAGAGGAAGCCAGGAATATCCAACTTGTGTTTCAACAACATCCTTCTTCTTGGTGCTTCCTTTGCTTGAATTATCACAGCTGACATGGAAAAATGTGAACAACAAGTGGTGCTTTTCGTGTAGCTGGGTGGGCAATTCTATTTTAATCTCATCATAAAATTCTGGGTTTTGATGATGGTGTAAAACTGCAGCAAAGGCGCTTCTTGTGAACACCGGCCCACCAGGTCTGCTGTAAATGCACTTCAAAGGCTGAGAGTCTTCCTCATCTGAATCTTTGAATTCAATGCAAATAGCAATATTTCTGGCCTTGGCAAAAGACTTCTGACTGTCATATTTCAAGTACTTGGGATAAACATAAAGGTGGTTATTATAGGTGGTGTACGGCTGAGTGTATTTTGGTAGGCAGGGCACAAATTCCTCTACTTCAAACATGATTGGAGTTTTAGTACAGGTTTCAAATTGTTTTGTGGGAATGTATGATGAATTGACATAATTGGGAAAGTCTGAGGAAACATTATCGATTGTAATGTCTAGATTGCCCAGTATCACTGGAAGCTTAGCCATCTTCTCGGGTTTCCGAAAGTCCGCCAGTAACTTGAGCATGTCGTCATTGGAGAGCTTATTGCTGTCTTGCTTGTAAAGAGCAGAGAATCTGGCATTCTTGTCAAGGTTTCCAGATGTATCCCTAAACAACGTCCTTGCTGCCCAAGCAAATGGCATCCTGTACTGTCCGAGTCTTTGGCATGCCTGCTTGGCATTCTTCAGCACCTTCTGAGCAACCTTAGAAGAGTCTGAACTTTTCATGTATGGCTCTGCGACGTGCGTGATGCTCCCCTGGAGGACCTTTTCGATTCTAGCCACGAGAAATATATCTGGATGAGGACACGTGACTGAAAATATTCCCTGCTTCGGATACTGCATGGCAGCTTCATGGAGGATGTCCGGAAGGATGGGCGAGCTCTGCCCGCTGCCATTCATCAGAGCGGAGGATGGGGTGGCCAGCATCTGCCTCACTGAGAAATGGTTCAGGTCCACGTGGAAATCAGCAGAAATCTTCCGGTTGTACTTTATGTCAAACAGGGATAGAGTAACAAAGAAAGGCTCTACATTTGTAGTGGGTCCTTCTTCATTTTCAGCAACACAGCATTGCAAATTGAAAGACAGATCATTGCACTTGACAAGAATTCTTTTTCCAAACTTCTCTTCAAATGGTTTCACTTCTGGCTCAGCTGATGGTAAATCAAGCTTCTGGGCATCTGGATCCAAGTAAAAAAGTTTAACTCTGCTTTCACTTTTCAGTTTGATTTCTGCTTCTCGGGTACTCTTGACAAGTTCAGGCAGGTAGCTATCTAGACCGGAACCAGAACCTTCCAATTTGCTTTGTTCATCATCTTCATGAGAGTCTCCGTTTCGCCTTTCTTGCATCGCAGCTTCGAAGTTGAGCTGGAGAATCTTGTTTAGAATTGTGACCCATTCTTCCATTTCCACTTCACTGTCTGCTGCCAAAAGATAACTACTTTTGTCCTGCATCTTGAGCTCAAAAGCAAAATGCCTCACTTTGTTGTTCTGAACCACACCCATACAGGAATCCAAAAATATCGATCCTTTTGGCTCTTTGGAGATCTTTTCATCTTTGTAAAAATTCAAATTGTAGGATCCATCACCAAGTTGAATCAGGTGGAAAAACCGTCTTTTAAATGACCTCATGGTCACGCTTATTGCACTGTTCATGTTGCCTTTGTACAGCCACCCGTGCTTGGTGATCCCGCCCTTCTGAAAGCCGAGGGAGGCAGCATCCTCGTCTTTGTCAACCTCCTCATCAACTTCATAGACATGAACTGGAAGTTTATCCAACTTGGTCCCTTTGTTTGGAAGCTGTCGAAACTCTCCTGAGTAATCTTCATATTTATAGTTCACAAGATGCCAGTCAGAGTTATAGGTTTTGATGCACTCTGTAACAAATAAGCTTTGTGCTTCCTCCTGTGCGTGGGCAGGAACTGTGGAGCATCTGTAGCGACCCTGGCGTCTCAGGATGGCAGTCTGAAAGTCATCATAAGGGAAGAGCAGCATCTCCCTTAAACAATCGTTCAGGATCTGTGTCTTCTTCTGGACGATGACATTTTCATAGTCAAGGGGCTCAATCAGCTTTGGCTTGGCCAGGACCACCGAGCCGCGCACTACCTCTGACACGCTCTGCCGCAGCTCGGCCATGTTGCACGGCTTACTCAGCGCCCGGGTGAACTTCCGGGTGAACTTCCGAGGCGGGGAGCAGCGATAGCTGCGACATCCTCGCCGCAGCCGCGCCACCTCCCGAGGTCCGGCCAGGCCGCGCCGCCACCAGGTGCGCCCTGGGCGCCCCGCCCGCCCGCCCGTCCGCCCGAGGCTCCCAGCTCCGCTGCCTGCTTCCCCAGCCGCCCGTCCCGTGGCGCAGCCCTGGCCGCGCCCTCCGAGCCCTGTCATGCTCCAAGGCGACCTCTTCGGTGTCCGCAGCTCCCCGTGTCCGGAGCAGCATCTGAGCTGGCTAGGGGTAACCGTGCCTCTGGCCACAGCGGCAGCGGTTCCCCCATGCCACCAGCCTCCCTCCGCGGCTGCTCCCAGGGCCGCCTCCTCGGGGCCTTGAGTTTATTTTTGTGTATGGTGTAAGTTGATGGTCTAGTTTCATGTTTTTGGAAGTATCTGACCAAATTTCCCAGCACCGTTCATTAAAGAGACTGTTTTGACTCCATTGTATGCTCTTGCCTCCTTTGTCAAATGTTAATTGAGTATAATGGCTTGGGTCCGTTTCTGGGTTCTCTATTCTGTTCCATTGGTCTATATTTCTGTTCTTGTGCCAGTACCAGGCAGTTTGGAGAACTGTTGTTTGGTAATATAGTTGGATGTCTGGTATTGTGATCCCTCCAACTTTGTTCTTCTTTCTCAGGATAGCTGTGGCTATTCAGGGTCTTTTTTTAAATTTTTTTATTTTATTCCAGATGAATTTTTGGAGTTTGTCCTAGATCTTTGAAATATGCCATTGGTATTTTAATAGGCATTGCATTGAATCTATAGATTGCTTTAGCTAATATGGACATTTTAATCATGTTGATTCTACCAATCCATGAGCATGATATGTTCTTCCATTTGTTTATGTCTTCCTCTATCTCTTTTTTCAATGTACTGTAGTTTTCTGAGCACAGGTCTTTTACGTCCTTAGTTAAGTTTATTCCTAGGTATGTTAATTATTTGGTGCAATAGTAAATGGTATTGTTTTTGTTTGTTTTTTTCCTTTCTCTTTCTGTGAGTTCATTATTGGCATATAAAAAGGCCACAGATTTCTGGGTGTTAATTTTGTATCCTGCTACATTGCTAAATTCATTTATTAAGTCTAATAGTTTTTTGACGGAGTCTTTGGGGTTTTCTGTATCATGTCATCTGCGAATAAGGACAGTTTTACTTCTTTGTTTCCAATTTGGATGCCTTTTATTTCCTCTTCTTGTTTGATTGCAATGGCTAGTACAGTGGTCAGCAAACTCATTAGTCAACAGAGCCAAATATCACCAGTACAACGATTGAAATTTCTTTTGAGAGCCAAATTTTTTAAACCTAAACTTCTTCTAATGGTGCTTCTTCAAAATAGACTTGCCCAGGCCGTGGTATTTTGTGGAAGAGCCACACTCAAGGGGCCAAAGAGCTGCATGTGGCTCGCGAGTCACGGTTTGCTGACCACTGGGTTAGTACTTCCAGTACTATGTCGAACAGGAGTGGTGAGAGTAGGCATCCCTGTCTTGATCCTGTTCTTAGGGAAAATGGTTTTAGTTTTTTCCCACTGAGTAGATGTTGGCTGTGGGTTTGTCATATATGGGTTTTATTATGTTGAGGTATGATCCTTCTATTCCCACCTTGCTAGGAGTTTTTATCAAGAAAGGGTGTTGGATTTTGTCAAATGCTTTTTCTGAATCAATGGATATGATTATATGGTTTTTATTTCTCAGTTTGTTTATGTGGAATATCATGTTTATTGATTTGCGGATATCATACCATCCTTGCATCCCCGGAATAAATCCCACTTGGTCATGTTGTATGATCTTTCTAATGTAATGCTGGATTCAATTTGCTAGAATTTTGTTGAGGATTTTGTCATCTATGTTCATGAGGGATATTGGCCTGTAATTCTTTTTCTTTGTATTTTCTTTATCTGATTTTGGGATTAGGGTAATGCTAGCTTCCTAGAAAGAGCTTGGAAGTGTTCCTTCCTCTTGAATTTTTTGGAATAGTCTGAGGAAGATAGGTTTTATTTCTTCTTTGACTGTTTGATAAAACTCCACTGTGAAGCAATCTGATCCAGGGCTTTTGTTTGTTGTAAGTTTTTTTTTATTACTGTTTCAATTTCCTTCATAGATATTGGCCTATTCAGATTTTTTTATTCCTCCTGGTTGAGTTTTAGAAGGTTGTATTTTTCTAGGAATATGTCCATTTCTTCTAGGTTGACCAGTTTGTTGTAATAGAGTTGCTCATAGTATTTTTTTAGGATTCTTTGTAATTCTGTGGGGTCTGTTGTTATTTCGCCTCTTTCCTTTCTGATTTTATTTATTTGGGTCCTCTCTCTTTGCATCTTGGTGAGCCTGGCTATAATGAACATTATAAACTGATGAACAAAAATAGATACAGAGACAAAAAAGCATGAAACAGACTGTCAAACTATAGCAGGAAGGCTGGGGAGGGTTGTGGGGGGAGGTAAGAGTTCAACTGAAGGACTTGTATGCATGCATATAAGCATAGCAAATGGACACAAGACACTGGAGTGGGGGGTGAGGGCATGTGCCAGGGGGACAGGGAGGAAGGAGAAGGTCAAAGGGGAAAAAAAGGAGACATATGTACTACTATTTGTAATACTTTAAACAATAAAATAAAGTTTTTAAAAAAAGAAAACCACTTCCTGAAATGAACAATTTTGCTTAGTTATATTGGTTTTAATAATTTCCTAATGTAAAACATAAACATGCGGTGTTCAGTCATGTCTGTTTTATGGGTTGGTGTATTACTTAACCATGAGGAAAGAGGGAAGGAATCACAAAAGATGAGTGTGCTGTCATTAAATTCAATGACATTTATGAGATGAAGTTTGGTGTACCTATGAAATGTGTATAGGTCTCAACTAACATCTAAACCCCTCTGGTTTCCTTTACTATTTTAAGTCTTTTAGATCATGTTCAGTGTCTTCCTTATCTATCTCTATCTCTATCTATATCATCTATATCTATACCTGTATCTCTATCTATACCTATATATCTATCATCTATATCATCTATCAGCTATATTTATAGATCATCTATATCTATATCTAAAAAAACTGTGTTATGTTTAGCTCTTTCTTCCACTATCAAAAGTTTTCTATTTTGAGTAATAAAATATATGTTCATCCTCTCTAATTTTTATTTAAATAACCCCCAATCTGCTATCTGGTTCTTCTTATCTTTGTCAGCCCAACTCAAATCAAAACCACCAATGTCTTTTGCAGAGTTTACTAAAGTAAGTATCTATTTGGTTTCTTTATTGCTCCTACCTCTCCAGCACTTTTGCCTCTCCCCTCTCCCTAAACCACCCAACACTTCATTCTAAGGAACACCTTATTTATTCTGTATCTAGAGAGAACTTTTCAGATTATAAATTTGGTTATAACTCTACCTATTTCCTCTGGTTTATCTGAAAATCTGTCTCTGTACCTTATGGTAGCATTATTTGAGTTGCCATTTTTTCTTTTAATCAAGTTCATAATGCTCTTCTCTGCAATAGAGGGTGTTTTTTTTTTTTTCTATTACCTTCTGTGGAGAATAAGAGCCCCTCAAACATGTCTACATTCTAATCTCCATAATCTGTGAATCTTACCTTGTATCACAAAAGACATTTTATAAATATGATTAAACCAAAGATCATGAAATGCGGAGCTTCTCCTTGATTATCCATGTAAGTGTGATGTACTAACAATGGTCTTTCCAAGAGGAACAAAGGAGGAGTAAGAGTGACATTCAGTATTTCATCTTATTTGGAAATAATCTAAATATTCAATAATTTTCATAATTTAACAATAAGAATCTAAAGTTTTAAGTTGCCAAAAATACTTTGAAGTTATTGTTAAGTATACATACCATCACATATAGCTATTGCTAAAAAGTTTCACCTATAAACTTCTTATTCTACTTACATCTATTTCATTTATTAATTCTTAACAATTGTGTTTCTGTAACCATGAAAAATTTATGAGACATCAAAATCAATTATTATTCCAAATTATTTTTCCTGCTGACAAGTTTTGTAAGAGATAATATTAACTTATTTTAATAAATGTAGATAAAATAAAACTATCATTTAAATGTTTATAAATTTAAAAAAAACATGCATTTTAAAATTAAACCAACAACTTAAATTAGTTTTAATACCAAATATTTTTCCAGAACTTAAAATATTTGGGTTAGTTTTCATTATATTTCTTAATGTTATATAAGCCTTTGATGTGTTTAAGCCAATTAAATAGAACTCTTTACAAAACAAATTTAATAATTCTCCTAGAAAATAAAAATACCATAGTTCTTCAATACATATGTAGATATATACATATGTACATACAAATATAGAGACAGATGCAACCAGAGACCCAGATAGTTTTGTTTTAAAATTTCAGCCATGAAACAGGTACAATAATGCAAAATTCACAAGTTTACAAATAACAGTTGCAATAAGTTAAGTTTATGCCTTCAGATGGCTAAGCCTTTTACTCTTTGTGAAGAGTTTAAGATTTGTTTCTTTTTGACAAATAAGCGGCAGGTTATTTTAGGCAAAGGAGCCATGTCAGCAATTTGTATTTTCCTATCAGACTTTAAATATTAGTTTCCAATTTTGCCAAAGTTTTGACCATAGTGTTTTAAAATATCTTGTCAGGTTTCAGCCAGGACTGACAGTAAGTATTTCTGATGGTATAAAAAAATTCCATGGCCTCAAGGGACATAATGTTTGCAATCTTCCTAAGAGGCTGAGTCACTCCCAAAGATAGGAAAAAATAAAAGAAAAAAAAAAAAGAAAAAGAAGAAGAGAAAATAAAATAAAAGCTTTCATCACCTCCTAAGAGCTCATAGCAGTTTGGTAGGATCCTGGCCACAAATGGAGTTCAACCCACATTTCTGTATAGTCATATCTGGTGCAGATGGGGTATAACATATTTATCTTTCAGGCCATATTTTAGAGCCCCCAGTCTGCTGGATACCAAGCTGAGTTCCCAGGACAAGAAAACAAGCTTAGAAAAATTTTGCATTATTGTAAATTTTTATAGCTTCTGGGTCAGAGGCTTAGAAATAAAATAAGTAGTTGTGCTGACAAGTGGTGAGGTAACTCTTTGGATTTTAAGAAGGAAGGGTTCACCTTGGATGTGGAGTTTAATTTCTATAAATTTAAGAGAATCTCTAAAGCAGTTCCTAAATGTCATACACAAAGAAGACACTTCCTAAATTTTATGAAATAAAAAATTAGTTCTACTTTAAGAAAACTATATAAAATGTGCTTCATTAGTCAGAAAGTACATACTCCTAAAAAAGTAGTTGTAAATAAAATATTTTCTAACAAATATTTCTTGACTTAAGAATGCTTTGGAGTTCTTTTTTTTCATTTTTATTTTTTTCTTTATTGATTAAGGTATTACGTATGTGTCCGTATCTCCCCATGGACCCCCCCAAACCCCCACTCATGCCCTCACCCCTCTGGTGTCTGTGTCCATTGCTTAGGCTTGTATGCATGCATACAAGTCCTTTGGTTGATCTCTCCCCCTTACCCCCACCCTCCCCTACCTTCCCTCTGAGGTTTGACGGTCTGATTGATGCTTCTCTGTCTCTGGATCTATTTTTGTTCATCAGTTTATGTTTTTCCTTATATTCCACAAATTAGTGATATCAATCTTTCTCGGACTGGCTTATTTTCTTTCTTTTTTTAAATTTAATAAATCTTTATTGTTCAGATTATTACAATTGTTTTTTTTTCCCCCCCATAGCTCCCCTCCACTTGGATCTCAACCCACCTTCTGCCCTTATTTCCCCGCCACTGTCCTCATCCATAGGGATATGCTTTTTGTCCAGTCTCTTCCTGCACCCCCACACCCTTTTCTCCCCTGAGAATTGTCAGTACACTCCCTTTCTATGCCCCTGATTCTATTATATTCACCAGTTTATTCTGTTCAACAGATTTTTTATTCACTTGATTTTTACATTCACTTGTTGATAGATATGCACTTGTTGTTCATAATTTTTATCTTTACCTTTTTCTTTCTCTTCCAATTCTTAGAGAATAACCTTCAGCATTTCATATAATGCTGGTTTGGTGTTGATGAACTCCTTTTGTTTTTTCTTATCTGTGAAGCTCTTTATCTGCCCTTCAATTCTGAATGATAGCTTTGCTGGGTAGAGTAATCATGGTTGTAGGTTCTTGCTATTCATCACTTTGTAGATTTCTTGCCATTCCGGTCTGGCCTGCATAGTTTCTGTTGAGAAATCAGCTGACAATCATATAGGTGCTCCCTTGTAGGTAATTAACTGTTTTTCTCTTGCTGCTTTTAATATTTTCTCTTTGTCTTTTGCTCTTGGCATTTAAATTATGATGTGTCTTGCTGTGGTCCTCTTTGTATTCCTTTTGTTTGGGGTTCTGTGCACTTCCTGGACTTGTTAGTCTATTTCTTTCACCAGGTGGGGGAAGTTTTTTGTCATTATTTCTTCAAATAGGTTTTCAGTATCTTGCTCTCTCTCTTCTTCTGGCACTCCCATAATTCGGATGTTGTTATGCTTGAGGTTGTCCCAGAGGCTCCTTACACTATCTTCAAATTTTTGGATTCTTTTTTTTTTTGCTTTTCCAGTTGAGTGTTTTTAGCTTCTTTGTTTTTCAAATCTCAACTTGATTCTTGTGGTCCTCTAGTCTGCTGTTAGGTCTCTGTACAATATTTTTTTTATTTCAGGCAGTGTATGTTTAATTTCTAGTTGGTTCTTTTTCATATCCTCGAGGGTCTCACTGAATTTATTGGCCTTTTCTAGGTAATTCTTGAAAACCTTATAACTGTGGGTTTGAACTCTATATCCAGTCATTTGCTTTCCTCCATTTCTTTCATTTGTGATCTGTTTTTTTGTCTCCATATTTTTTTCTGCTTCCCTAAGTTGGTAGAGTAGCTTTGTGTGCTAGGTGTCCTAAAGGTCCCAGTGGCTCAGCCTCCCTAGTTACCTGAGGTGGACACTCTTGGTGCACCCCTTTGTGGGCTGAGTGCACAGCCTTGTTGTAGTTAAGTCTTGATTGTTGTTGGTATCACTGGGAGGGTTTGACCTCCAGGCCAATTGGCTGTGAAGATAAGCTGTGTTTATGCTGGGAAAACTTCTGTGCTAGAGACACCCTTATGAGAGAAGACTTGCAAAATTGCAAAAGCCTCTGTGCTCAGCTTGGATGGGGAGGAGTCTCAGGGTGGAGCAGACAGCCTTGGCTTCCCATCAGCCCTGCCCTATGAGGGCCCTGGTCTCAGTGTCCCTCGGTAATTGCTGCAAGCACCTCTGAGAGAAAGCCGCCCTCGAGTTTTGCCCACTGCCAAACAGTCCGGTTTCTCCTTGAATGATTCTGGATTCCCAGAGTCTCGCCCAGGACTGGAGTTCAGCGCAGTCGGGAGCTTCCATCTCCCTCCTGCTTGAGAAAGCCAGCCATGCACTCTGCAGTCAGTCCTCTCTGCGCTCGTGCGCCTTCGGACCTCTGCCTCCCGCAGCTCCCCTGAGACTCAGTGTGCTTTTCTCTTTTCCTGAAAGCCCAGATTCCCCCTGAATGAGTCTGGGTTCCCAGAATCTCTTCTGGAACTGGAGTTCAGCACAGACAGGTGCTTCTGTCTCCCTCCCACTTGAGAAAGTCAGCTACGCACTCAGCCGCCAGTCCTCTCCACATACCCGCACATCTTCATACCTCAGCCTTTTGCAGCTCCTCTGAGTCTTAATGTGCTTTTCTCTTTCCTTCTAGTTGTAGAATTTCCACTCAGCCAGCTTTCCTATGGTTCTGGACGGTGTCCGTTTTGTCTGTTAGTTGTAGTTTTGAAATTGTTGTGCAAGGCAGCAGTTTAGGTGTTTACCTATGTGGCCATCTTTGTTTCTCCTCTGGAGTTCTTTTATAAGAGTGAATAGTCATGGGTTTTCTGTTTTGCCAATGCTATCATTGGTTTGATGGTGTTCTCTAAAAAAACATTCTAAGCTTAAAATGAACATAAACTATAAATGAGAGTAGGAAGGTTCAGAGCATGTACTTATGAAAAGGTGTTATTTTCACTGGCATTATTTTATAAAGCCATCTCCATAATGCATTTAAAATTATGTGCTTGCTTTTAAAAACCTAATGCACACAACTTTATAAATAGCACATTTTGTGTACAAAGACTAAATATTTTAATATTTTTCTTAATTTTGAGCAGATATTTTTACCTCTTAATATGATTTTTTTTCACCATTCACTGACCTTTAATTTAACCATAACTGTTAATGTACTGATTATGGCAAGTAACAATTTCAGATTATTATTCTATATAATAAAAGGCTAATATGCAAATAGAATGAAAGGCTGAACAACCAAACAACTGGTCACTATGATGTGCGCTGACCACCAGGGAGTGTACGTGGAACATGGCGGGCATCAGCCATGGTGGGATGGTGGAGCAGGTGAGCGGGGGCACCAGACCAAGGCAGGGCACCTGTTGCTGTCATCAGGGCAAACCTCTGATGGTTACTGAAAATTCTTTGCTCCTGTGCGCCACAGTCCCTCCTGTAGCTCGCACCTGCTGCCAGCACTGAAGCAGCCACTCGCACCTACTGCTGGTGTTAGGTGCTGGCCCTGATTGCTCAGTGCCCTCAGTGAGTGCAAGTGGCAGCTGCCAGCCCCAATCACCCCTCAGGGCTTCTCCACCTACCCCTGCTTCTAAGGAGTTTGGAGCCGGCAGCCGCCTCTCTCACCCACTGCCAGTGCCAACCCTGCTCACACTCACAGCCAGCGCCGGAGCTGCCGCTCGCACCTGCTGCTGGTGCCTGGCACCAGTCCTGAATCTCTTGGCGCCATCAGTGGGTATGTGTGGCCATTGCCGGCCCAAGGGCTTCTCCTCTTCCCCTTGCTCCTGAGAGACGATCAGGGCAGCAGCTGCACTTACACTGCTGACAGCACTGGCCCTGCTCATACCTGCTGCTGGTGCTGGCACCAATAACGCTGCACCTTCAAGCACGTGCGAGTGGGGCCCGGCGCTGTCAGCGTGTGGTAGCAGGGCTGCCTGCAGACAGGGCGCTGGGAGGGAGGCACGGAGGATGCTCTGAGGAGACCCGCCATTCTGCCTACTGCAGCCTCATGGCCCACAGTTCCTTTCAAGGTGCACGAATTCATTCACTGGGCCCCTGGTTTTATATAAAATTGAGGAGAAGTGGGTAGGACTATTTTTTGTATTTTTTTGAATTTCATTATTGGAAATATTACAGAAATGCCAAAATAACCCAATAACATCACTTAAAGGTTCATGAAAGTTTAATAACTATGGTTCATGCACTTTCAATTTTCAATTTTTCTCTGAAAGATTGAGGTCTGCTCAAAGATGTGCATTGAATTGAATCTTTTCTCTATTTGCTATCAAGTTATCTATTTTTTTTAAAGATGCTTCTTGGCTAGATGATCGTTAAACATAAGTATATGTAAAGAAATCTATTTTAAAATTTAAAATTAGGGTTCCTGTGTTATAAAAAAATAGCTCATTTTCTAGTATGGGCAAATGGAGCCCTCTTTTTCTTCTAAATATTAATTTTTCTGGTTTGCCTTTCAAGGCTGTTCAAGTTTATAATTTGTTAACAAGAACCTTGACAATATAGTTACATTATGGTATTTATTAAATCTAGAGGAAATACTAACATCTGATACTCACACGAATGGTCCCATCATCATAGTTAGTCATTAATATCTGTTTTATGTTTAAGGTGTCATTAAAATTAGAAAGTGTGGTCAGATTACTTTACTTCCTGTCTTTTAAAATGACTTCAGCAAAATATAGCTATTAATAAATTATAGCTGGTCAGGTCATTACTTCAGCATAAGAGGAGAATTTGATTTTTATAATATTGGCACAATTGAAGCACACTGTTTTTTAAGTCACTTCTATTGTTCTTTTAAAATACTTTGATATGAAGATACACACTATATTATACACACTAACCTAACAACTACTGATTCCAGACTAGTCAATTGTTTTTTGTGATTGAACCACATTATTTGTGTTATTGGATTTTACATCATATTATCTTGGCAGACATTTGCACAATCTTATATTTATCATTTCATAGAATAAAATACCTTTTTAGCTGTTTTAATGTTTTAAAGACAATACAACAGTCCCACAATAGAGTCTCTTATGCTAAGCTTCACAACATAAAACTGGTACATCTTAGTTGCAATTTTGGTTGGCTCTCTTAGAAATGGAATTTTAAATAAATCAATTAGGAATCACCTGATCAGTATCAGTTAGGTAATTTGCCTGATAACTACCTGCCATCATCAAAGGAAAGTCACCTTGCAATACCAATCTGCTTTTTTGTCATGTACTTTTTTGGTCTTTTTCCCTTTGTCTATAAAACGCTTGTGAAGCTCTTTGGAGCTCCTTTCTATCTGCTAGATTGGATGCTGTCTGCTTTATCTTATTCGCTGAATGAAGCCAATAAGATCTTTAACATTTACTCAATTGAATTTTGTTTTTTAACAAATGGAAGGCAGGTAAGTGTGAGAAAGGATTGTGATAGATATTATAGCATTATTTCTTTTCTCAGTGTTGATTGATCTCTCATAAATGTAATTCAGGCATTTTGTGAAGCCTTTGAAACTGCAAAATTTTATGCTCATGTGCATTTTTTATGAAGAAAGAATTCATAATCACCCCAAATGTTAAAAACAGTGTTCTCTAAGTTAGTGATCTCTCAAGCTGAAGAGAAAATAAGAAACTTAAGCAATAATAGAAATAATGTAAAAAATATATTTATTTATACTGACATTAGAAAAGCCTTAGTTTTGTTTAATCTGCTAAGTCATTTCATGTAAGAGATATGTTGATATTCAAGAAATTGATCAGAGGGACCTGAAAAATCTTTATGTTTTAAATCTTGTCAATGCGCCTGTTTATTTTTCACACAGCAGCTAGAGGGAATTTATGGAAACCTCAAACAGATTATAACCCTCTCTTTGTTAAAAACCCTTCAGTTGCTTCCCATTCCGATTAGAATAAATCTAAACTCTATGTATGGTTTGCAAAGCAGTATGTGACTCTTGCTTATTTCCTCAGTTTCTTCCTGTCCAGGTCCCCTGTTGTCCTTTTTGCTTCAGTCCAGGAGCCTTCGTCCATTTCTAAAGTCTCTTCTCATCTGGAGTCTTCACATCATCTATTTCCTCTGAGTAAAATGCCCCTTCTCTAGAGCTTTGGATGGTGTACTCTCTCAGTGTCCAGGTCTCCCTTTGAATGTCATCTCCTACAAGACACTTTTCTCGACTATCCAGTGAAAGTTCTCTCCCTGTCTTCTCTTTTACTTCACCATAATTTATTTTCTTCCTAGCATTTGGTATGTGTCATACATAGCAAACGTATTTGTTTGCTCACAGTCTGCTTGTGGATACTTCAGTGTAAGCTTCATGAGACCAGGAGTCTCATTCACCTCTGTATGTTCATGCCTGGAACTATGCCTAGAATGTGGGATAAATTCAGTAAGTATTGAAGTGAATAAATAGAAAAAAATATTATATTTATTTCTTTTTTAAAATATATTTTTATTGACTTCAGAGAGGAAGGGAGAGAGAAACATCAATGATGAGAGAGAATCATTAATTGGCCGCCTCCCATACACACTCTACTGGGGGCCGAGCCTGCAACCCCGGCATGTGCCCTTGACTGGATTCGAACCTGGGACCCTTCAGTCCACAGGCCGATGCTCTATCCACCGAGACAAACCAGCTAGGGCTTTATTTATTTCTTAATTGGAATAGTTACAGATGATTGAGACAGGGAATAGGAAATGGTTAAGCCTTTAACAATAATATGCTGGTCATATCAGAGGGACATTTATTGCAGGACTAGTACTCTGCAGTTGTTTCTATCCTACAACTTTATCTTTCTTTCCGATGTGATGTCTATAATAAACCAAAAACAATTATAAGCCACAAAAGGAAAAGAACAAACTCTTTTTTTAATGATCTTGAAAATAGCATTGGTATTTGACACTTACTAGTCTCCTCCTTGATTTTTCTGTACGTGGAGGTGTGACTGGTAGTCCAATTTGATAAATGATTGAAAGACTTCTAAGTTTATTGATAGGAGTGAATATTTATCCAGATTTGAAGATTGATATTTTTGTACTCTTTGTACATAAGTTGATCAATTAAAAAAATAAACTTTAACAGCTTTATTTTGATATAATTGATATATTAAACAAATATTTCAAACTATTAAGAATACAATTGTCAAAACATAAAAAAAAAATTTTTGATAACAGGGAATAAGCTACTGACTTAACAGGAAAGCTCATTCTAGTTTCTAAACAACTAATTTGTTAAGAGTTAATGCCAAATTTGCTTTTCTCTAGATTTGGTTAATTGAAAATTGATGTTAACTTCTTGATAAATTGTAGATGGCTTGCATACTAGTTTACAGTTTTTATTCTTTCAGTTATCAAACACTAATTGAATACTTTTTTTGGTACCAATATATAACACAAAAAAATCTGCAAATTTCTTGCCGTCAAGAAACGTATGTTCTAATATTATCTCATCCACATATTTCTCGTTAAGTTAACCTTGTTTTCACTTCCAATAATAGTGAACTTTAATCAATATGTCATGAAAAAACTTTTAAAACATGGAAGAAATAATGATTTTATAAAAGCATCAAAGAACTAATGAGACAGAGAAGCACTATTTAGCCAAGTTCAGGGAAAAGTGAAAACCCAGGGAGATGTACATGGCATCTCAGGCTGCTTTTGCCTTGTGAGAGTTTGCTGACCTATGAAAGATATCTTGGGACTACAGCACAGTTTTGCAACTACTCTAGAATGGAAAACACACAAACAAAATTAAAGTACAAGTTATAGACTCTGAAAAAAGTGTAAAATACATGAAAATATTCCTAAGGAAAATATTTCAATAGCTACTTTGAATTTTGGGAAAAATCAAACATAGTAATGTAGAAACTAGCCTGTCATAGGTGACTTTAATTTTTCTATAGTAGTAGAGAATTAGAAAAATGTTCTTAAGATTGCATGCATACACATACTTCTTTTTGTCATATTAGCAAATTGGTTGTTTTAATTATAGCTTAATGGATCAAATTTAATTTCTTATTTTTATAGCCTAGTAAACATACATAGTTTTCTATAACAAACATAACCTACAAGTTCCTTTATTAAGATTAAAGTCTTAAAAGGTTTAGAAAATAAAACATTATTTTATTTGAGGATGATTAGTTAGGATATGCTAGCTAATATAACAATATATCCATATACAGTACATGATTACTTTAAAGCAATGGAATTTGATCTCATCCCAGAAAACAGCTCAGTGTTTGAACTGTTGGTCTGTGTGTTGCTTTTCACCATAAGACAATGATTCAGGGACCAAGACTCCTTCAAGTTTACAGCCTTATAATCTTATAGGAGCAGGCTTTTGTGATGGATAGAATTCCGTGTTGAACACGGATGATACCATTAAAGAGAGGACTTGTAATCACAATTTATGTTGATTTGGGCTGAATTAAACCTTGTATTCACTTGAGATCTATCATCTATCTATCCATCATATTCTGTCCGCAATACAATATAAATGTCTTCTAAATGCCTCTTTTTTAAATTTAAATTCTTTATTGTTTAAAGTATTACATAAGTCTCCCTTTTCCCCCATTGACCTCTCCCCGACCACCTCCCCGCCCCGTCCTGTCTGTGTTCATTGGTTTTGCTCATATGCATGCATACAAGTCCTTTGGTTGATCTCCCTCAACCCCTGCCTTCCCTCATAGGTTGGACAGTCTGTTTGATGCTTCTATGACTCTGGTTCTATTTTGGTTCCTCAATTTATGTTGTTCATTATATTCCACAAATGAGTGAGATCATGTGATATTTATCTTTCTCTGACTGGCTCATTTCACTTAGCATAATGCTCTCCAGTTCCATCCATGCTGTTGCAAATGGTAAGAATTCCTTCTTTTTAACAGCAGCGTAGTATTCCATTATGTAGATTTACCACAGTTTTCTAATCCATCTAAATACCTCTTTAGAAATATTTGACAAGAGCTGTTAAGGGTGTGTGTGTGTGTGTGTGTGTGTGTATTAAGTATATATGTCACAATATTACCCTGTTATCATTAATGTGATTGAAACATATTTGTATATCTAAATTCATATGTCTAATTAAATGAAATACAAATCAAAACCAGATTCAGAATTGGAGTGTCAGGATATAAGTATACTGATTCCAACTAAATTCATTGCATTATTATATTATTCATAAAAAGTGTTACAAATTTTTCTGTAGTCAAGTGGAGAAGGTTGACTTTGAGTAAATCATTGTCTTACAAAGATAACTCCAGTGACCCTCTAGGTATTCAAGTATGAAAATAGTAGGCATCTGTTGTCCTGGATAAATAAATCCTTTGCTCTCTGGAGCCCACTCAGAGTTGAGGTTTCTCTTATGTATAAAGCTCTGGAAAAGAATATAGACTAATTTTATATTTATACTAGAGGCCCGGTGCACAATATTCGTGCAGAGGGGGTGTGTGTCTCTCAGCCCAGCCTGCAACCTCTCCAATCTGGGACCCACCGGAATTGGGCCTCAACAGACAGTAGGATATCACTCTCACAATCCACTGCTGGCTCCCAACTGCTTGCCTGCCTGCCTGCCTGATTGCCCCTAACCACTTCTGCCTGCCAGCCTGATCACTCATTAACCACTCCCTGCCAGCCTGATTGACGCCTAACTGATCCCCTGACAGCCCCATCACCCCTAACTACCCTCCCCTATCAGCCTGGTCACCCCCAACTGCCCTCCCCTGCCAGGCTGATTGCCCCTAATTGTCCACCCCTGCAGGCCTGGTCACCCCCAACTGCCCTCCCCTGCTTGCCAGGTCACCCCTAACTTCTCTCCCTTGCCACCTGGTTGCCCCAAACTGTCCTCCCCTGCTGGCCTGACCCCCCACCCAACTGCTCTCCCCTGCTGGCCTGGTCCCCCCCAAAACTGCTCTCCCCTGCTGGCCTGGTCTCCCCAAACTGCCCTCCTCTGCAGGTCTGGTATTCCCCCAACTGCCCTCCCCTGCAGGCTTGGTCACCCCAAACTGCCCTCCCCTGCTGGCCTGGTCACCCCTAACTACTCTCCCCTGCCAGCTTGGTCGCCCCCAACTGCCCTCTCCTGCTGGCCCGTCCCCCCCAAAAACTGCCCTCCCCTATAGGCCTGGGTCCCACCCCCCCAACTGTCTTTGCCTGCAGGCCTGGTTGCCCCCAACTGCCCTCACCTCCCACAACTGCCCTCACCTGCTGGCCATCTTGTGTCCACATAGAGGCAGCCATCTTTGACCACATGGGGGCAGCCATCTTGTTTGTTGGAGTGATGGTCATTTTGCATATTACTCTTTTATTAGATAGGATACATATCAGATTTGTACTATGCACTAGTTAATGGCTTATTAATTATGTATTTCATTATGCAAATTCCTAAGTTATTTTTGAAACCACAGTTCAGTGAAAAGGATAATATAAATAACATTATGTTACAGAGTAAAGTGGGGAAAGGTTTAAAGAATATTGCAATATTTTACTCTGAATAGTGATATTTATAGGAATATTTATTAAGTTATGTTTTACACATAGTAACAGTAAACTCCTAGTGTATCCTTTCTTAACATC
This sequence comes from Corynorhinus townsendii, assembly GCA_026230045.1. NCBI lineage: Eukaryota > Metazoa > Chordata > Mammalia > Chiroptera > Vespertilionidae > Corynorhinus > Corynorhinus townsendii. Next base: position 109,049,325 of record JAPDVU010000001.1, on the reverse strand, counting down.
GAGCACTATATAAGCATTAAGTAACTAAATTGTCTAAATTCAGGAATAGAAATAAACAATAAAGAAATATACCGTAACAGATAAATCAAGATAACAGAAATAAGACAAACTGTTTCTTACAGAAAGAAGAAATAGATAAGAACAAAGAGAAAAACAAATGTAAAAGATGACATATCTTGGAGGGTATGGGAAGAGATTATCTAAAGAACTTATATACATATACTAGTGGGCCTGCGCACGAATCTGTGCGTGAGTAGCTCGCTGCCGCTTGCCTCAGCTGGCAGCCCACTGCTGCTTGTAGCTCTTAGCTGCACATAGCTTGCTGTCCTGCCCTCCTGCTGTTCAGTTGTTACATGATGGTGTCCTGGACCAATCTGTATATCACTCTAAGTATAGATGAATACCCAATGGAAACAGATAATAGTATGGGAAGACTGGTGTTGGGCAGGGGCTAGAAGAAGGAGGTAAAGGGGGGAAATTGGGGGACATCTGTAATACTGTCAATAATAAAAAAGTATTCAGCCAGCAAGTTATGAAGAAATGACAGAATAGAATTATCACCACTGATTACAAAGTATCATCAGCTGCTAAAATTATAAAGAGAGAAATAATATGGCATCATGTACTTCCTGGTAAAACAGCATAGCATCATCTGTAAAGTGGTCCTCTAATAACAAAATGATCAAATCAGAATCCAATCAGACATCAGATTTAACTATCACTTTACAGGAAATATAAATAACATTACTGTATGCCAAAGACAGACAATTGCAAAAATCCATCTCTGAAACTCTGCAAGTGAAACAAGCTGTTTTCTTTATCAAACAAAAGAAGAGAACTGGAGTGGGAGCCTACAAGAAACAATGCACTTAGGAGATATATCAACATGGACACCTTACTTGGATCCTGATTCAAAAATCATACTATTAAAAAAATTAATAAACTTTTAAAAACATTAATTGGATATTATTAACATTAAGCAACTACTCTTAACTGTGTTTGTGATAGTTAATTGTGATGATTTTAAGTGCTATTATCTATTAGAGATATTCAGATATAGAGGTGAAATAATATAGTGTAGTGACTCTGGGGTTGGCTTTCAAATATAAAGAAAAGGGGAATAGAGTAAAATTATCAGTTCAACAAAAGTAGCTCTAAGTTATTCATATAAATAGACTGGTTAATGGATACATGGGATGCATTACAATATTCTATTACTTTTGTATATGTTTGAAATGTTTAATAATAAAATATGAAAAAGTCTTATCAAATAATCCAAAAATATTTATATGAATATTCAGTTGAAGTTATAAGACAAAATATGTAAAAGGAAACAGGAAACAATTGATGCTGCTGGAAATAAAAGAATTAGAAAAAATATACATTAATTTGATAAGTAACTTCAAAGAGTAATATATTAATTATTTTAAAATAGCCAAATTATTGTTGAAATTTATTTAAGAAATTAAAAAAAAACATACACAAAAGTCACAAAGTAAATAATACCCCAATTGTGAATAAGGTTAAAAATAGTAAACTATGTGTCAGTACAAATAATTATATACTATATAGGTACAATGACTATCAATACAAGCATAGTTCTTACACTCATGGAATTCAGAATTTCTTAGGTGAATGAAGCAATAACAACAGAAAATATTAATAACACCTATTGCAAATTGTGTCAAGCACACTAGAGAAAACAAAAAGGATCCTGTTATGAAGAACATTAGGCTATATCAGATTTACATAGGTGAAAATTGCAGGTCTACCTGAGACAATGATATTTATGCTCATACCTAAAAAGATGAAGGAGGGGAGTAAGGTTAGAGGCAAAGGAAACAAATGTAAAGGCTCTGAAATGGGTACAAACTTGGTGTGTTTGGAAAACATCAAGGTCATGGCGGCAGAATGGGCCATGTTTACTTTTTTCATAAATTTGAACAGATTCAAGATTATCTTTATAATATCACTAGAGGCCCGATGCATGATGAATGAAATCCATGCAAGAGTAGGCCTTCCTTCCCCCAGCTGCTGGCATCAGCTACTCTCTGGCACCCAGGACCTGGGCTTCCCTCGCAGCCCTGGCTTCATCTGGAAGGTCGTCTGGAAGGATGTCTGGTATAATTAGCATGTTACACATTTATTATTGTAGATTTTTATAGATTTTGATACTAACATTTTTTATGTATATTAAAATGATAGAATTATGTTAGAAATTACTTGTAATCAAGTTATGCCTTTTGAAGTGTGTTTTACATGTGAACTTCACCTATCATATGTGTTTCAGCAATAAAAAAGGAAAAAGTGGGGAAAAAATCTCTCTACTCATGTCTTTGTATTTCTGCTAATACTTTTAAAGAAGTGAATTCTAACTTTTTGTCTCAGGAACCCTTTAACCTAGGACTTATACTGAGAATACTGGCATGATATGTCTACAATAGATAGTTTTTTCTATGTCAAACCTAGAAAGAACATAGTAGGCAGTTTTATCTTTATCTGTACATTTTATCTTTTCCTCTAGTTTTTCCAATATGCACTCTATTTTCTTGCTAGGATCATGTCTAAAAAAATCATATTTGATTATTTTATACCTCCACATAGCCTGCTATGTACTTTCCACTTATTATGATATTCAGCTATTAAAAAAGGAAAATTGAACTCCTAATCTAAATTTCAGTTTACTATGTATGGAATTATAGTCACTTGGAAGGGATCATGGGGCTATTCTGTCTCTGGTGATTTGTTGTCAAGTAAATCAACAAAATTGGTATCATAATTTTTATGAGTCTCAGAAGGCTTTCCATTACTTCTTTGATATATACTAATACATCAGCAAAACCATATTTGCAACAGATGGCCGTCATATATATGCATGGCTGGCTTTGTACTTGTGAAGCAGGAATTTTGGGGGAACATAGGCAGGCTTAGGGATTTTTTTAGAATTGGGGTCCATGGAAAAAACACAGGGCTGCGACCTGGAGAAGGTACATTTCCATAACACAAGGAAGCCAGGTGCAGTTACATCTCCATTAGACAAGGAAACTGGAAGTAACCAAGAAAAGTCTATATTTACAAAATAAAGAGAAGGAAGCCCTTCATTCAGATGGAAAAAAAGAAAGCCAGAGGGAAGGAGAAGGGGGGAGAAGTTCACATGTCCCACCTGAGGCTTGACCTTAGATCCCAGGAGTTACTGCAGTAACCAGTCTAAGGGACTAGTGACCAATCAGAGGGGATATCAAGGCACCAGGATCTGCAGCCTTTATAAGCCATAGGGAAGAGGAACTCAATGGGACCCTTATCCCCCTCCCTACTTGGGAGTCTGTTCTGGGGGACTCTTCCCCCTCCCTATGTGGGAGTTTGTACTTGTTCTTCAATAAATCACCGCCTTTCCTCTACCACTTTCTGTCCATGGATTCATTCTTCGATTCCTGCAGACAAAGAATCCGGGTTCCAGTACAAAAATTCGGTATCACTTGTGATCAAAGAATCACTGACTACCAGTGACAGGGGGACTGATGATTGAATATCCACAATCAGCTCTGCTTTTTGAACTTTGTGTTGCTTTTTCATGTGACTGAGAGTAACTCTTCACGGAATGAGTACAGGCATCTCTTGTTTTACTGTGCTTCCCTTTATCACACTTCACAGATAGTGCATTTCCATCAACATCAAGGCAGACCCTCCTCTAGCAAAAATATCATGACTGGCTGAACACTCAGAGAATGGCTAGCATTGTCTAGCAATAAATATATATTTTTTAATTAAGGTATACACATTTCTGTTTTAGACATAACTTTATTGCTCACTTAATAGACTATAGTGTAGGGCAGTGGTCAGCAAACTCATTAATCAACAGAGCCAAATGTCAACAGTACAACGATTGAAATTTCTTTTGAGAGCCAAATTTTTTAAACTTAAACTTCTTCTAATGCCACTTCCTCAAAATAGATTTGCCCAGGCAGTGATATTTTGTGGAAGAGCCACACTCAAAGGGCCAAAGAGCCACATATGGCTCGTGAGCCGCAGTTTGCCGACCACTGGTGTAGGGTAAACATAACCTTTACATGCATTGGAAAATGAAAAGTTAATGTGACTCCCTTTAGTGTGAAATTTGCTTTATTGCAGTGGTCCGGTATCAAGCCTGCATTATCTCCAATGTATACCTGTATTAAACCCATTGTCTTATTTCAGGGACATAGGATTTCTCTTCTTATTGTTGTTGTTTTCTCATCCATGCTAAAATTTTGTTGCCTGAATTGTTCTGTCTTCATTTTTGGATCATGTCTTGCATTGTACTTGACCATTGCATCCTAAAGCTGTATTCATTGAGCTGTTTCCCCATTTCTAGTAGGGAGCTAAGCTTGTAATTATAGTACATGTAAATACTGGCTATTTTAAAAAGGAAACCAAGCATTTCACAACTCTAAGTTTGTAACTGGGGTCTAGTCTTGGTCTACTAGTAATTGTAGAATTTTTGGCAAGACATTTAACTGTTCTGTGTATACACAAGCATAATCTCAAAGTAGATGATCTTTATGATAGATTCTCCCTTCCCCAAACTGATGGACAGAGAATGACGTAAACTCCACCTGCAGCCCGAACATTCCTGAACACCTAACCAGGCACCTTATATGGACTGTACATTGAACCACCAATAAGCACCTGCCAAATACCCTAAGCCCCCGATTCCTAAGTCCCTAATTATGTGCCTTATATCAAACCACCAATCAGCGTGTGCCGAGTACCCTAAGCCCCATCCCTTCCCTTTCCTCCCCTCAAAAGGCACCTTCACCCCTGCACATGTGCTCTTTCCCCATTTGGAGGGTAGCCCGGTAGGGGTCTTCTCCTCTAATAAAGACTGTGTCCTGGTCTCCGGCCCTCTGTCTCATCTTTCATCTGGTGCTGAAACCTGGGTGAGCATGGACGATCCTCGGACCTAGCCCCAAGCTTCTGACTCCTGCTCTGGCTCTGCTCAGTGGCATGGTTCTGAGTTGATTGGCCCGCTCAGAACACGTCTCGAGCCCTGCCGTACCAGGACACGTGGGGATCTCCTCGCTTTCTCTCCCGTAGGCTTCAGGGACTTTCCCGACCACCCCCCCCACCTCGTTCCCTTGACCTGGAAGGGCCTCAGAGTTTTCCCGTCTACTCGGCTACACGTTCTACATTCTACGAAAGCCCAGGTACCTGGCCGGGAAACTCTGCTCTACTCCATGGGAAAGGTCTCAGGGTGACGACCTTGGAACCTTCTCTCGTCTCTCTCTCTACAGGTTGGCTGAGGAAAAAGGAGGATGCTCCTTCTTTCCTCCCCAACTTCCCGGTGGCCCTTCCCTCTGGTCATGGGGACCTCTCAGTCCAAACCCCCTCTACACACCCTTAGGGTGTCTCCTCACCAATCTCTTGACCCTTGGTCTTTCTGGCTACATAAAACAAAGAAGCTCTACCTGGCCACAATATAAACTCGACAATGTCTCTCTGTGGCCTGAAAATGGCACTTTCGATTCCAATATCATCCAAGACCTAGATAATTTTTGCCACCGGACAGGGAGGCCTCAGAGATCCCTACTAAAAGGCTACCCACCCCCTCCCCCTGCCCCACTCTCGGCCCTCGCTTTACTCCTCATGTTTGATCCATCAGATCCTCCTCGCAAAGTCCTCTTTGCCCTCTCAAACCTGTCCTCAGCCCCTTTCTCTGTCTTCTGACTGCTCTTTTGACCCAGCAGATCGTTCCTCTCCACGTGTTTCACTCCTGCCACCTCCTTACAACCCTGCTGCAGAATCCGCACCCCACACTCTGCCTCTGAGAATTCTAACCACCCGCCTTCCCCTGTGCACTCTCCACCGAAACTCTGGCCCCGTGACCACCAGCAACCAAATTCACAGGTGGCTGGCCATTCCCTTCTCACTTTCTGATCTTCCTGAGAGCCCAAATCCTGAGAACGTGAGCTCCAAAACAGCCTTTCCCACCTAACACTCATTCTCAGGCCACCCAAAGACTGCCTCCCACAACAGCCTCTTCTATTCCTGTGTCCATTCTACCCCTGAGGGAGGCAGCAGGAACTGAGGGCAGACTCTGAGTCCATGTCCCATTCTCTATGTCCAGCCTCACAGACTGAGAGGCATCTCAGGTTTCTTTTTCCACTGACCTGACCACCTTTACTCCCCGACATATGCCACAAACTTCAAAAAATAGATACAGGTCCACAAACCCCTCAACAAGACCTCATTAACTTGACCTTTAAGGTCTTTAATAATAGAGACAAGGAGACCCAAATAAAAAATCAAAGGCGAGATCAGGCCAAGGCTGAGGCCCAGTAGGGGGCCTTCCAGCTCCTAGCCACCACTTTCAAACCTCAAACAAAGTGCCAGTCCTCCAACCGTGGGTAAGTCAGGGGCTAAGCCTCCTCCGGGCCCATGCTTCAGATGCAACAAGGAAAGACACTGAACCAAGTCTTGCTCAAACCCAAGACTCCCGCCTGGGCCCTGCCCAAGGTGTGGAAGGGAAGGCCACTGGAAATCAGACTGTGGTCTGGCTCCTCTGGGTCTGGCTTCAGCCAGTCCAGTATGGCCGCCCTCTGGATCCGGTTTGGAGCTCCCAGACCTCCTGGGACTGGCTACCGAAGAAGCTGCCCAGGCCCTGCCAGGGCGTCACAGACTTACATCACCAGGACAGAGCCTTGGGTAACGATTGTGGTGGCAGGTAAGCCGGTCTCCTTTTAATTAACTCTAGGGCCACTTATTCTGCCCTCTCCGAATTCGCTGGGAACCTTGTCCACTCCTCAGTCTCTATTATGGGGATTGACAGATTAGTCTCACAGCCATTAGCCACCTCACATCTACACTGCATCTTACTAAATTCCCCCATTCACTCTTTTCTCATTCTACCTCGGTGCCCGGCCAGGGCTACCATGCATCCCCTCATAAAACCCAGTTGTCCCAAACCACAGTCACCTACCTTAGTTTCACTCTCTCACCCCACAAGGCTGAGCCATTCCTGGGATTATAAATGTCTTATCTCCTTATCTCCTCTATGATCATTATCTCTAGGAAAAATGCATGGTTTAAAATTCAAGTGGCTAGAGGCCTGGAAACAGGCTTTGGGGCCTGCTCCCTCCTCACCCTGTCTTTTCTCCAGCCTCATCTTCCACTGCTCCTTTCCTTCCCTTTCTCTTTTCCCTTGGATAACAGCCCATTCTACACCTATCAGCTTGTCTCCATGATCAGGGATTTTTCTTTCTCTGTGGGGAAAACACATACATCTGTCTCCCCATCAGCTGGACAGGAACTTGTACTCTCATCTATCTGTCACCCAATGTAGATGCAGCCCCAATAATCAGTCTTTAGCTGTCCCAGTAACCCACCATATCTGACACAAAAGGGCAGTCCAGATAATCCCTCTCCTCCTAACCCTGGGCATCACAGCAGGGGTTGGAACTGCCATAGGGAGCTTAACCACTGCTCATCCTATTTTGAAACCCTGTCTCAGGACCTATAAGAAACATGTGGATGCCCAGCAAAGGAAAAACTGGAAAAACAAGAACCTTACCCCCAGGGTAACCTATTCTCCCCTTTCATATCACTAATAAGGCAACTGAGACCCCTACTCTTTTCCCCCTAAAAATAACATCTAGGGATCAGTTGTATTTCAGCTCCAAGCCCAGAAAAGCAGCAAAACCAGACAAGTGATGTTGTGGCAGCCTCAGGACCAGCTTTTACCTCCCAAGTGACTCAACAGTATCGCTCTCCAGACTTCACCAACCAGTCTCTTGGGGAAATCATGCTGCTGCACCCCTTGTCCAGCACAGAAAACACTACCTGTTTTTCGCTCACTTACCCCATGGCTCCTCCCACTATTAGGCCCACTGGTATTTATTCTTTTAATTTTGCTCTTTGGCCCCTGTCTCATGCATTGTTTCACTAGTTTCTTGCAGAACAGAATGCAGGCGTTCACCAACCAGAAGGTGGGAGAGATCTATCTGGCATTGAATTCAGAACCTAACACCAGAATCCTTGAGACCCCAGGTAGATGCCCCTAACAATGCCCCCTCTCAGCTAGAAGTAGCTATGGAAGATGGACCTTCACCCCCTGACCTTGCCCAGACTCTCAATTTTTTCTTAATATTACCAGAAGCCTTGAATGATAGATCCTCCCTTCCCCCAACTGATGGACAGAAAATGACATAAACTCCACCTGCAGCCCGAACATTCCTGAACTCCTAACCAGACACCTTATATGGACTGTACATTGAACCACCAATAACCACGAATAAGCCCCCGATTCCTAAGTCCCTAATTATGTGCCTTATATGAAACCACCAATCAGCGTGTGCCGAGTACTCTAAGCCCCATCCCTTCCCTTTCCTCCCTTCAAAAGGCGCCTTCACCCCTGCACATGTGCTCTTTCCCCATTTGGAGGGTAGCCCGGCAGGGGTCTTCTCCTCTAATAAAGCCTGTGTCCTGGTCTCCGGCCCTCTGTCTCATCTTTCACTTTAAATCCTTAAAATTATGATTCAACACGAGACATCAAGGTATGAGCATGAAATAAACTTTTAAATGGTACAATTTAATTTTATATCTGTGTTTCATTTTAAATTGACTAAAATCATTTTTGGAAATATGTGGAATATAATTATTAAGAACAGAATAAATATAAAATAATAATTGATTTAGTAATACCTGCATGCATTTTAATGTATGGTAAATTATTTGTTACATATGCCTTTATTTTATTTATTCTTACTCAGTTTTTTACTACCCTCTTTACAGTTTTTTACATCCTGGGTGGAATGTCAGATTAAATTAGTTAACACCTGCAGGGTCTAAAAGCTTTAATGAATAAGATGTCCTGGAGATTACTTATTTATTGAAGCATTCTCAATTTTTAAAATATCTTCATAATGACTGCATATGGATACTCCTTTATTCTTTATTTCCCCATATATCTAGTAAAACCCTATTATCATGAAACAGTAAGAAAACAAAATATGCTAGGAGCAAATTCTAGGAAAAGCAATTCAATAAGAGCAATGTCACTCCTGAGAATCTTATAAATTTTAATAGTTGTCATGTCCATTTTTTTGCTAATGTAATCAGCTAACAAAGAGAAACACATTATTCAGCCTTATTCAATTTCTGATGGGGGAGAAAAACATAATCTTTGTTGTTGAAATATTTCATATCAAATCTTATTAAGTGCAGCCAGCCTTACTGAAGATGGCATTGTGGTGATATAATAATAATAAAAAAACCCTCTATTTATCCATTTGTATTTACATGCAATAAAATATTTTATAAGCTATATACAAATAAAATTTGTTTTTGGTGGATTGAGAAGGGCAGATAATTCCCATTCACAGCCATGTCTTAGTTTATTTTATCTATGTAAATAGAAAATAATCTAGTGAAATATTCATTCCATGTTAACTTCCCCTGTTGAAAACTGTCAACAATCTGTGAAAAAAAAAAAATGTTTGTGATACTATTCCTCTGGAAAGGTTTCAGCTGAGTGATTTTGTTTTCAGTCGGAAAAATAGCAATCCACAGGTCTTAAGCTAGGATGCATCACAATGGATTTGGTAAGCATTGTTGTCAAATTATTTGCCCTACTGTAAGAGGCCTTTTTGATTTGTCTCTCAGAACTGAGCCAGTGTTCAGTAAACTTTATGATCTGCTCCCACATATTTTCAGGCTATTCACTCAAAGGAATTAGTAGCAAAGGTAGATACAGGGACCAGTATAACTACCTAGAACCTAATTGGGAAGTGCAGGAAGTCTTGACTTCACTTTTTGCCACTTTGAAATTATTTTTGGTAACATTAACTGATTATCTGAACAATCATAAAATCATCAGCTTATTTTATTAACAAGTCATATGGATAATTGGGCCCTCAAGCCCACTAGGGATTTTTATTTTTCTATTTATAAGAAATATTAGAGATTCAATAGAGGTAGGAAAATGAAGTGAGCACATTAATTATTAAAATAACAATATATTTATTGTTATATTTAATATATAGTTATTCATAACTTTTAAATGCATAATTTAATCAGGTTTTAGCAAATGAATACACTTAAGTAACTACCATCCAATGATCAAAATATAGGTCATTTCTCTTACCCTTGACTTCCTTTGGATTTCATTCTAGTGAACCTCTCAGGACCTAAGCAATATTGTCAGAACAATGGATTTTCTTAACTGCATCATCTATATATGTAAAAAGCCAGTGTCCATGATGACCATGATGACCAAATGACTGGTCACCATGAGGTGAATTGAGCACCTCTTGGTCCCTCCCCCACCCCCAGCCTGCGAGTGGGGCGGGGTAAGACTGGGGACTGGCAAGCTGGATGAACAGCTTACCTCTTGGTCCCTGCCCCTGGCCTACAGGCTCCAATGGACCAGCGATGGTGAACGGGGGAATTGGTGTGTGTGGTGGGAGGACCAGGCTGGCTGCTGGGCCATTGGGATCACCAGCTCATCCCTGGCTGCTCTGGGGCTCATGCCTGTGGGAAAGCAGGTGCTGGCAAATTCACTTCCATGAGTGTGCACCAGGCCAGCTGCTGATGGAACGTGCTGCCTGCTCAGGGACACTCATGCCAGGGTGGGTAGGTTGTGGGCATGCCCCACAGCTTCCATCAGTGCCTCAAGCCCCAGCAGCAGCAGCAGCAGCGGCGGCGGCAATGGCAGTGGCAGCGGTGGCAAAGCAGCCCTGAGCGGGCAGTGCATTCCAACAGCAGCTGGCCCGATGCACTCGCATGGAGGTGAAGTCATTGCCGCCTGCTTTCCCACAGGCCTGAGCCCCTGAGCAGCCAGGGATGAGATGGTGATTCCAACAGCCTGAAAGCCCAACAGTGGAGGCGGTGTTCAGCCTGGGGACTGGTGAACAGGCAGAAGATGGCCCTGATCACAGGAGGCTAGGCCCTAGGGACCTTACCCACACGATTTCGTGCACTGGGCCTCTAGTACTATATATTGTATCTGACTTATTTTTCTCAACATAATGTTTTGAGATTTATCCATATTATTGCTGCATTTGTAGTTTTTTTCTTTATTTGTGTGAAGTATCATCCTATTGTGTGATGATAAAGCCCTTTTTAAATTATTCTCCTATTATAGACATTGGGCTTGGCTCCAGTCTTTCTTTATTACAAATAAACCTGATATGAATGTTTATGTACAAATCTTTTTCTGAAAATGCTTTTATTTCTAATTTATGGACCATAGTGTGGTCATATGCAATAATCTGGAATTTGATAAGGCTTTCTTAACAGGTCACATATAAGGAAACATTAAAATTCTAAACCAAAACTTCCAGCTTTGGTATATATTATTGTCTATATTGTAATCCAAGGGCACTGTGTACTTGATGGTGACACTGAGGTAGTTTTATGGGAGGTCTCTGTGGAGCCATTGTAACTTAGGCAAATTAGAGGAAGGGCCAATGATCAGAAAAGTGACTTTGATAGAAGCCAAATATTTATTTTCAATAACATGCAACTTGTTTACATATAAAGTTAGATTGGCATCCTTATGTACTATTTAGGAGCTACTTGACATTGGTCAACCCATTTAACTCTCTGAGTTTGTTTCATTTATATTCTTTTATAAAATGTTTTTAAATTTATTTTAAATCCTCACCCAAGTTTCTGTTGCTATTGATTTTGAGAAAAATGAGAGAGAGAGAGAGAGAGAGAGAGAGAGAGAGAGAGAGAGAGAGAGAGAGAGAGAAACATCTATTAGTTGCCTCTCATGCATACCCTGACCAGGGATGAATCCACAATTTACATATGTGCCCTGACTGGGAATCGAATCTGCAACCTTTTTAATGTATGGAACGATGCTCCAATCAACTGAGCCACCTGGCCAGGGTTCATTCTTATTTTTTTTAAAGGAACATAAGGATACCTACAGTGCAGAGTCATTGTTATGCTTTGAAATGAAATACGTGGAGTGTGTAACAAGTTCTAATAGTATTTATTATAATGCATGTTATGAGTATACTACTTTCTTGTTCTCAAAGTTATCAAAGTTGTAAGCATTATTTTACTGGAAAGGGATGACAGGGACATCTCTTTTAACAAACTGCATGAATGTTCACCTAGAGAGTTGGAAAAAGAGGGGTATGAAGTCAGTTTCCATCTCATAAGAGGGTTTATAAGCTTCTTCTGGATGTGTATAAAGTCTGAGTAACAGATCCAGTAATTTTATTTGTTCATACAAGGAAAAATACCCAATCCCATGTTCAACTAAACATAATAAATAACAAAATAGGGACACAGTACATGGATATGAACCCTGCACTATAACAAATTTATGGATACACACACTAGGTGCATAGAAAAAAATGTAAACTTTGCAATTAAATGTAAATATTTATAATACAAATGTATATTTAAAAAATTAAAAAAAAAAACCCCACTAGGTTAGCTCTACTCAAGGTCTAGAAACATTGTTATTGTTTAAGAACAGAGGTTGACCTTGCTCCTAGATAAAGATTATATTTGATGACCACGTACGTCTTTTTTCCAATAGTTTTGTGTATTTTAATATAAATTTTGATTATATAAGTTACATACCTGGACTTATATTACAGTTTTGCTTCAGTATTTTTTAAAAATAAAAATTGCTTCCTCTATATCTTTCTTTTATTTCTTATCTCCAGAAACTCTTTATGGTGTCAACAATGTCACACTTTGTTTTAAAACAAACAAACACATAACAATAGTAAAGCAATTCAGGATAGTTGGTATAGTGTACAGAGAACAAACATTGATCATTTTATTTATTATTACTTTTAATCTAAAGCTTATTTTATGTTTTGAAGTTATAAATTTAAGTTTCCTCAATTATTTCTGATTGAGCAAGATGTTTTGCTGGGAAGATTACCTTAGACATGCAGTTCTACTGCTGAGGTGTTGGAGATCAGAAAAGCCTATTAGCATCCATATGCTTCAGATCTTTCTGTGTTCTCTTTCTAAACAAAGAATTTAAAACATTATGCCTCTGGAGTGTTGAGATAATGTTCTCCAAAGCATTTTGGAGTCTTAAATTTGAAAAATTCATGGACAGAAAAAAATGGTTTTGTATAACGATAGCTTTAATGCTTTTTTTTCTAGGAGATATTACCAAATTATTGCTCTTTCATCAAGAACTAAATATATTCTTTTATATATCCAAAGCATGGTCCCTGCAGAAAAGGACAATTGAACATAGTTAAAAAGAAGCAGTTTTTAATTTATTTTCAGCTGGCAACCATAAGAATGGGTTCTTTCTCTTATTTATTTTTATTTAATCTTTGAGGCTGATGGCTCCCTAGTGAGAGGATAATATGAATTCAGCAATCGGGCATTATTTTAACATCCCTTACATGCCATATTAGGTTTCTGCAGAGCATTCCCTTGTGCCAGGAAGAAGACAGAATGAAGAATGGGCTTTTGCAGCATGATTTTTGATTGTTCCTTTATTCTTCAGATCCATCAGAGGCTCTAAGTTGACCAGAAAACACAACCAGATAATCTGTGTTCCAGAGAATTTGAGTGGCACTATATGGCACTGTGTTGCGGGCAGGTTGATACAGATGTATTTACTGCATTTCTTCATATCAGAGAATATCAAAAGGACTCTCAGATGTATTTCCAATACAAGCAACTCACAAGTGAAGACCGGATTTGATAAAAAGCCAAAGAGGTTTCTGATCCTCATCGTGCTTTGTCTTCGCTGATTCTATCTTTAGTTCACTTGTGATGAATTACTATAGGGACATTTTAGTGAATTAATGGTATTATGGAAACAGCCTTTAATATATTATTTTCATGTGCCTTTTTCCACCATACTATCTTCAGAATTACATCTTTCCAGATTGGTAAGCAAAACAGGCCATTAGTATTCATGCATTATGAGATTGGTTCAGATAATAAAAGTGGCTTATTAGAGGAGAGTCTGATACAATGGGCATTGTCATTGTTTTTGTGATCCTGTCCTTTATTGATGACAATATAAACTATTATCTTGTTACTAATCCAAGATTTAGTCATATATAATTCAAAATACACTGATCCATTTTGCGTTGTTTATTTTGGAGATTGAGAGGAGGGCAATGTTTGGACACTTTTTTTGTGTGTATTCTATGACTACATAAATTTTTTAAATTGAGGTATAATTGACATATAAACATTACATTAGTTTCAGGTATACAACACAATGATATTTATATACATTGTGAAATGACTTTAAAAAATTATCAGTAGGTGTGATTCTGTTTCTCTGATTGAATTCTCACTGATAAAAGCAGAAATAATTCTTCCCTACCCTTTTTTGTCTTTGTTTAAGAATGAGTAAAACTTTCCAAGAGCCATGGCAGCACACTTTTCCTAGTAATGCCTCAGGGTATTGTTTACAATTTATCAAATCCTCTATGGGATCGGTTTGGTCTGAAGTACAGGTCTTCATGGAATGAAGGTGGACACCTATTCCTCAGGCTAATGATTCCAAGATCCAAGTAGCCATCTCTTAAAGATTCTTTCTGTCTGTTTGCTGTTCCTTTTTTTGTTTTAGCTTAAGGTTAGCTTGACTTTGTACTTAAAAAATAGCTGCAAGAGGCAATTATGGCTGGGTGCTTTTGTTTTCATGTTCTATTCGTGGAAAAGAGAGGGGAAAGGGAGAAAGAGAATGCAGAGAGAAAAATAGAGTTCATATCTTTTCAATAAGTAGCTTTACTGCTTAAACTATTTTAAATGGGTTATTATTTGCAAATGTGACTCTTGGAGGACGCTTTCTTTGTAAAAATAATTAGGCAAAATAGAGGGCCAGAAGTAGAAGATGTTCTTGATTTTATGACTTCCTAGTCAAGTATGAGGTAAAGAAGTGGAACATTAAGGCTGCATGAATGGAATAAGGGCCTTCAAAATTTTTAAACAGTATGGAATTTCCTCAAAAAATTAAAAATGGATCTCCCACTTGACCCAGTAATCCCATGCCTAGGACTATATCCCAAGAAACTAGAAACGCCAGTCAGAAAGGACATATGCACCCCTATGTTCATAGCAGCACAATTTGCAGTAGCTAAGATTTGGAAACAGCCTAAGTGCCCAGCAGCAGATGAGTGGATTAAAAAACTGTGGTACATCTACACAATGGAATACTACACTGCAGTAAAAAAGAAGGAACTCTTACCATTTGCAATAGCGTGGATGGACCTGGAGAGCATTATGCTAAGTAAAGTAAGCCAGGCAGAGAAAGATAAATACCACATGATCTCACTCATTTGTGGAATACAATAAACAACATGAACTGATGATCTGAAACATGTCCATCGGTGACATGGACATGGATGGCCCTTCTCCCACAGAGGCCTGGGGACGTGCTCCTAGAAAGATGCCATTTCTCAGACTACCGTCCTGTGGTTGGTGGCCGCTGAATAAGAATCTGGCTGATGATCAAGTTTCTTAAGGAAATATAAAAGCACTTGTAATCTTGTCTAATATGGTTAAATTAAAATAAATAAACTTTTATTTTACAAATTTTAAAATAAAATAAAATAGATACATAGTCATAGAAGCTTGGAACAGACCATTCAACCTGAGGGGTAAGAGGGGGAAATGGGGGGAGGAGGAGAGGGATCAACCAAAGGACCTGTATGCATGCATAGAAGCATAATCCATGGACACAGTCAGTAGGGAGGTGAAGGTATGTGTGGGGGAGAGGGGATGGAATGAGCAGGGAGAGGTCAATAGGGGAAAAAGGATTCATATGTAATGCTTTAAACAATAAAGGATTTTTAAAAAGGAAAAAAATTCTTGTTGGAAATGGGAGACAGAAATGAGCAAATCTATGGCTTGAAGAATGCTATTTTGATAAATAAATGAAGGAATGAACAAGCTAAATTGTTACCAAGTTCTTTAAAAATGTTCTAATGTTCTGATAGAAGTCTTCAAACTAATTTTCACAATTTCATTGATTTTTAAGGAGTAATTTGACCATGAATCTTATCCATTTCAGTTTTAGGATCAATACTGCAGACTGCTTGTTGAAAATAGTTGCTATGAGTAATGTGGTGTTGAACATGATAAGGTTTATGAAATTGTTAGATTCTGTCAAGTTTTATGCCCTTGGGCTAAGGACCAAAACCTTAAATTATTTTCAGAGTTTGATTGGTATCAGTGCAGAGCAGGAAGTACTGGTGCAATGTGACCTCAGTGCTCTTGTCTTCCAAAAGAACAATAATTGCCACACAAATGTCTGCTTGTCGTAGAATTGAAAGTGTGTGCAATACTCTGAACTGGAAGAACAGCTGAATGCATCAGTTAAAAACCTAAATTATAATAGGAGTTAACAATGGGCACTTTAAATCAAATATTAAAAATGACATTTATTTTTTAATAGATCATTATTTCTATGCAAGAATTGAGAAAAATTAATCTTTGAAAGGCCCAAGAATATCCTTTTCCTTGACCATCTGTGCACTGCTCCCCTCAATCAAGGGTGCAGAAATATTTTTGTCAGAATTTCAAATTCTGTTCTCTAGTCACTTAGCAACACTTTGGATTTTTACCATAATCAAATCTGAGCCAGCTGGATTTCAGTTAGATTGTTGAAATGAAACAGTTTGAAGACTGATGGTGGAGAAGGTGGCAGTCAGCTAGGGAACATTTCAATTTAAGACGCTTTGCCAAAAGAAACCTGTGTAGAATCCTAACATTCACAAGGAAAACAGCTTATAATCTTTTTAAAGACCTCACATTTGTGAATTACCACTTAAGCACAATATAGTTGTGAAATAATGTTAAAATAAATTGTGCCATGAGGCAAATGTTTTAATAGACACTCTGAATGAAAAAATGCAATTTTTCCTTTTCTTTCCTTTTTTGTGACTAGAGATTAACATGATTGTAGAGTAGGCATAGCTCAGACATTCCACATTGTCACAATAAGAATAAGTATGTGATTTACTACATTTAACTATGATGCTCCATTTTCATAGACACTTTGCTATAAAACCAGGTGAATTTCATCTCTGCTGAACTCTTGTTCCTGCTTATAACCCTTCCTTTCTGAGTCGACCCTCCACCTTTGTCCCTCATGAAGAAACACTAACGCTCTTTCTTTTTCTTGTACTTTCACAGATGCAAACAATTCCCACGGTTTCTGGGACTATATAACTTCAAAGGACAAATTACCTGGTTCTTCAAATTTCACTGAAGTTCTATGTTGGTATTGAGCCACATTTGCAGTGTTGGTAAAACTCCATAAACTATTTTTATTGAGTGACTATATATAGTAATAATTTTGAAAGTTATAGATCTGGACCTTTGAGAATTTGTCATTCTAGTTTAAGAGACTAGTTTAGCTCTTAAACTTATATAAAAACATTGTGTTTTATTTAACGCTATAAAAATAAGATTTTCTTTTTATTTTCATGAGTTACAGCTTACATAAAGACAAGATAAGAACAAGGAAACCAGATTGAAAGCTGGATACTCCATAGTAGATCAGGCTTCTTCTTCAGCTTTGGGTCTCTATCCCTTATCAGTCTAACGACATATATTTCAGCAGGTTCAGCAATATTAAAATTTATTACATGTCATAGGCTTTTGAAGTGGTTTGCAATTTTCCAAATTCATCAATTTTTTACCAAAGTCTTAGCCTTCAAATGTTTTTAGTGTCACCAATACACATACTAGTCTTTTCAACATTTTCAGTCATAAAAATAAGACTTTAAACTCAAGGCTTTAGAATTACCCTCAGGTGGGTTTTAAACTTCTAACTAAATTTGATCTAGACTTTAGAATAATAATATTGCTCTATTACTATATTTATTTCAAAGCAAAACAACATGATAAAGAGGAAAAAAGTGTGATTTTTAGAGTTAGATATATCTTTAAATTCTATAGTATAGTATACTTGTGGTCGGCAAACCGCGGCTCGCGAGCCACATGCGGCTCTTTAGCCCCTTGAGTGTGGCTCTTCCACAAAATACCACGGCCTGGGTGAGTCTATTTTGAAGAAGTGGCATTAGAAGAAGTTTAAGTTTAAAAAATTTGGCTCTCAAAAAAAATTTCAATCGTTGTACTGTTGATGTTTGGCTCTGTTGACTAATGAGTTTGCCGACCACTGGTATAGAATTTATACTCTTTACTTTTTTAAAAAATTGTCTTTACATGTTACTTAATTTGTCTTTTTTTCACCCTGTACAATGTAAATAATGAATTTAAAAGTGTTATATTTAGGAACAGATGAGATACTGCTTTATTACTTGATTGAGTCATTGCATATATTTCTATCTTTTAGTTTTGGAAAGATTCCAGGTGACTTTTAATTTTACATAAAGGATCTAGAATAAATTAAAAGTTGGGTGAAAAGAAGAAAGAAGCCAAAACTGGTTTGGCTCAGTGAATTGAGCGTTGGCCTGTGGACTGAAGGGTCCTGGGTTCGATTCCGGGCAAGGGCATGTACCTTGGTTGCGGGCACATTCCCCAGTAGGGGGTGTGCAAGAGGCAGCTGATCAATGTTTCTCTCTCATTGATGTTTCTAGCTCTCTATCCCTCTTCCTTCCTCTCTGTAAAAAATTAATAAAATATATTTAAAAAAAAGAAGAAAGAAAAATAAATTTGTAGTCAAATGAAGCTAGGAATAAAGTAATATACAAAAATTACATACATTTTCTATAAGTAAAGGATACATTAGTCACAAATTGCTAGAAATAAATTTGAAAAAAAGATAAACTTTATTATTTTCACAATTTATTACATTCATGAGATAAAAACAAGCACATTTCTTTTTTTAGTTATAAAACATCACTAATGCATAGTGTAATAATGACAATGAATAAAAAACCTCAACACTATCTTTATAAGAGACTCAATTAAAAGCATCATAAAACTACAATGAGATACCACCTCACACATGTTAGAAGAATTATTATCAACAATATAAATAATAAGTGTTAGAGAGGTTGTGGAGAAAAAGGAAACTTTATTCACTGGTGGTGGGAATGTAATCTAGTACAGCCACTGTGGAAAACAGTATGGATTTTCCTCAAAACATTAAGAATAAAGTTATCATATGACTCAGCAGCCCTTCTGGGTATCTAGGCCCCAAAATTTAAAAACATTTATTCATAAAGATATATGCATCCCTATTTTCATTGCAGCATGATTCATGGAGGCCAAGACATGGGAACAACTGGTGTCCTTCAATAGGTGATTGGATAAAGAAAAGGTGCTACACATATACAATGGAATACTACTCAGTCATTAGATGAAATACTGCCATTTGTGACAACATGGATGAATCTTGGAATGTCATGCTCAGTGAAATAAGTCAGACAAAAATTTAAGAACCATATGATTTTACCCAAATGTAGGATATATAGTTGAAAGTAATAAGTAAACAAGCAAGAAAAACAAACAAATAAACAAAAATTCATAGACACAGACAACAGTGGTTAGCAGAGAAAAAGGGTGTGTGGCTACAGTAAACTTTAAAGGGGTTTGAATGTATAGTGTTAGAAGGAAATTTGACTTAGGGTCATTAATTCTATAATACATCATCTGCTAAATACAGATGATGTATTATAGAATTGTACACTTGAAACTTATATAATTTTATTAAGCAATGTCACCCCAACAACTTTAATTTAAATATTATCACTGAAAAAAATATCATAAGACTAATATTTACAAGAATCTTCAATATAAAAATATATTATTAAAGAACAAGTAAAGAAAACTATTTCAGGGGCAAAACACACTGTTTTGATATTTGTGTAAGTTTATACTTTCCATAGGGGGGAAGATAGATGTTTTCTCTGACACTGTCTGTTCTTTGAATATCCAACTCTCCATGAAATTTTTTCTGTGTCAGCCCTTCTTTAAAGCAGACAAAGTTCCATCCAGTTTCTATATTCATCTTAAAGCCTAGGGTCTCTAGTAGTTGTTTTATCTTTTCCCTTAAGTCTGCTATAGTTATCATTTGTCCAGCAGCAACTCATTTGCTCTTAGCATGCTTAATATAAAATGTTGACATAGCCCAAGGGTCAGTAAACCTTTTTCATAAAGGATATTATGGAATATATTTTCTGGCTATAATATCTCTGTACAACTATTCAACTACCACCGAAGGTGAAAGTAACCAGAGACAAAAACTAATGGGCATGGTTATATGCCAATAAAGCTTCATTTACAAAAACATGCAGCAAATCAGATATGGCCTGTGGGCCATAGTTTTCCCACCCCAGCCAATACACAAAATAACCACTAGATTCTCATTCTAGGGATAAAAGCCTGAGAAATACACAATGATTATAGGTCCATAGCAATGATCAAATGTCACAGTACATGAATAATGAAGTACAAGTTCTTTGGCTATTCTACTTGGTTATCCAGAGCTGTGTAGGAAGCTCTTTAATTATTTTCTTTCATGGTCATAACTTAAATGAACATTGTCAAGAATGTCTTTTTTGAAAACTGTACAACTTTTGTAGCCAGCAGTTAGTACATGTGTGCGGATTTGGGAATGGAGGTAGGAGGGAGACTATTTCTCTTGGTACCTCTAGGAGTTTAACAATGACTATTTTTTGCAACCCAAGATTAGTTCTCTGTAAAAGTAATTATCTGAAAACTTAGTTTTATGATTATATGTACATAAACAAAGCTAGAGACCTTGCCTAGATATAATGCTTGAGTGTGAAGGAGGGATCTTTTCTTATTAAATGTGTTATATTTCTTTATCTGCATCCCAGTACTTCCTCATATCCCAGTACTTCCTCTTACCCAAGCAGGTATTTGGGAGTCATCTGATTAAAAAAAAACAAAAAAACTTGGGTGTGATGGCACTATGTTATTTCCATTTTTTACCTCAAGCTTGTGTCCTTGTATGTCAAGGTAACTGCTTTATTCTTCCAGGGATGCCACTAAGAAAACCTCTATCACATAGCTACATCTAGAGCCAAGGGAATAGAAAATACACAAATTTTCCTGGGCCATGATATATCCCACTAAAATCAGGATTTATTTTTTAATTGGGTAGAATGATTGGTAGAGGATAGTTGGCTGTTGTTACAGTATTCTAGTCTTCATGGATGTAGTTTGATTTGGGATATATTTTAGAATACCAAAAAGACAGATGTGACATATACAGTTTTCATTTGATAGTTTCTGAGCTCAAATCACACTCATTAATAGATACCTGGACAGAGTTGTTCAATATCACTAATTGTACTTGAATAAATAACCAAGCTGAATGTAAGTTATTTTTTTTAATGTATTTTTATTGATTTCAGAGAGAAAGGGAGAGGGAGAAAGAGACAGAAATATCAATGATAAGAGAGGATCATTGATTGGCTGCCTCTCCTGCAGGCACACTCCCTACTGGGGATTGAGCCCACAACCCCTGGCATGTACCCTTGACCAGAATCAAATCTGGGACAGTTCAATCCACTGAGCCAAACCAGTTAAGGCTATTTTGTTTTTAATGAGAGACAAGGAACCTCACTTAGATAGGTAATACAGTATATAAGTCAACTTACTTTAGTCTTAGATGAGCTTAGTACAGTCACAGAAGGAACCTTGATTCTTTTTAGATAATTGTTTTGACTCTGTTCCAGTTTAAAAGGACTAGAAGCCCAGAGCACAAATTTGTGCACTGTGGGGTCCGGCAGGCCTGCCCCAAATGGTCCAGGCAGGCTGCAGGGAGGGGCCTTGGACAGTTGGCTGCTTGGCCCTGTCCCCAATCAGGGTAGGGGGAGCGAAAGGGGGCAGGGCTGACTAGGGGGAGGGGCCGAGGGTGGTTGGCTGGCTGGCCCCACCCCCTGGTCAAACTCCCGGTTGAGGGGACAATTTGCATATTAGCCTTTTATTATATAGGATGAGGAATTTGTACTCTAAAGTTCTTTTTCACTCAACTCTGTTGAAATGGTTTTGTTCAGAAAGATTTTTAAGTCAGAACTAATCCAATATTATCTGAGCCTAAACACATAAAGTGCTATTGATTTGCAACCTTGGGGACTCTTTGGGTGAAATCTGAAACTGCCCCTCCACACAAACAGAGGTCTAGGAGAAACTGAAGAAAGGGACAGACTCTTCTAGGTTGGTAGGTGGCAGGTTTAATAAGCAAGGGAACTTACACTCTAGGCTTGTCTTAGGCCTAAGAAATGTAGATCTATGCACCCACCCGCCAGAATCTTAAAGTGTACATAGCTTCAACTGGCTTCAGTCATGTCCTCAGTACAGATAGCCTCAACAGCATCTTGCTCCCTCAAGGTTGTGCCCTTGACACATCTTCTAGAGTGGGGATCGTGGGCGGAATCTACATTCCAAGGACAGTGGCAGGGGTGAGGAACCTGTGACTGTCTGGGTTCAATTAATAGGTCAACCTGCACTTCTCAATGACCTCTATAAAAAGTAACCTCTAGAGAGTATATCACTTATGGCATTATTACTTTAAAACAACAATTCTGGGTGTATTTTTGTTAAATATACACCAAAGTATACAAATGAGCTATCTTACTGTCATAGAATGTGGTGTTTATAAAACTATTAAATATTTTGGTTTTGAAATAATTGATCTATTGTCCTCCTATACCAATTGTTAGAAAACAAATTGTTGGTTTTCTTTTTAGATTATATCTACTTATAGAAAATAACCTTTTATTATCCCTCCTAGTCAACCAGACTGTGAAGTGAAGGGCACAGTCCTCCTGACTGCTAATTCTGTCCAAGACTGAAGTTTGAGGGTTTGCTACAATCACCCTGTTTCAAACATTCACTAAGAAGATTCACAAAATCCACTAACGATAATGATACAGTCATGTTTATTACAGGAAAGACTATACTAAAATCAGCTAAGGGAAGAGATGCATAGAGCTCAGTATAGGAATGTTCCAAATGCAAGCTTTACATCTCAGGATGTATTACCTTGGGTATTACATGATGCTTCCCAAGGTATTGTCAACACAAGAAGCTCACTGAGCTTCAGTGTCCAAAGTTTTTTTTTTTTTGGTTTATTTTGTTTTATTGTTTTTTTTTTTTTAATTTGAGGCTTCATTCCTAAGGCATGATGGATTGGTTCATTGTCCATGTGGTGAACTCAATCTCTAGCCCCCTTGCTCCCCAGAGGTAAGATGATATCACATAATCAGGAGCCTCCACCCTAAATCATATGGTTGGTTACTCTGGTATGGTCAGCCTCCCTCCTAAGATGATCAGAAGTGGCCAATTTCATCTTCAGTCATCTCATTAGCATAAAATATCAGGTGTGGCCCAAGGAGCTCTCTAGGAAGAAAATAGAGACTCCTGTCACTAGAGAAATCCCCAGGGTTTAGAGGTTACCTCCTAGGCACCAGGAAAAATGCCTGACTTCTCTTGAGACCAATTCCTTACTATACAATCATCTATATATAAAAGTCCAGTGACCATTGCAGAAGAAAGACCAGAACGACTGGTCACTTTGATGCATACTGAACACCAGGGGGCAGACGCTCAATGCAGGAGCTGCCCACTGGTGGTCAGTGAGCTCCCACAGCGGGAGCACCACTCAGCGAGAAGCCAGGCTCATGGCTGGTGAGTGCAGCCATGGTGGTGGCAGTCTTTCACACCTCCATGGCAGTGCAAAGGAGCGGCAAGCCAAGCGCTCAGGAGTGGAGAGCCAAGTGGTAAGGAGCGAGCAGTCAGGCAGTAAGGAGTGAACAGGTGGGTGGTAAGGAGCAAGCAGATGGGTGGTTAGGAACAAGAGGTCTGGGATTTCAAGAGGGTGCAGGCTGGGCTGAGGGACACCCTCATTATGAATAGACCAGAGGCCCGTGCACGAATTTCGTGCACGGGCCTCTAGTCTATTCATAATGACCTTCATGTAAAAGATGATTGATCTAACTATAATAATACAACCTTACACACATTGGGCAAAATGTGGTTAATATATAACTTTTAAAAAATGAGGAGAATAAAAATCTGTTTTATACCTTTTGAAATTTCTACCTGCTCCAGTGAAGCGAAGTTGCTACCAAATCCGACTGCATTGCAGTAAATGCAGTTTCTGAGTGCTGATGATATTCATGTCTTTTCTTGAGTTCATGTAGATTGGTCTGTAAATATAATTTCTAGCCACACTGAAAAAAGTTTAGGAAGGGTCAAGATGAAAGATCAAAAATAAGCTGTTGTTCTTGTGAGCTTGTAGTAAGGAACAATAGTGATTTGTGTGGAAAAGTAGTAACTGAAGTGATCCTGTTCCTCAGAGTGTTCCACCAGTGATTCTGGGTCCCCCTCTCCCCCAGGAAAATAGCTGGCATGCTATTTGGATGGAACATCCAGGAAGGAAAGAAGTCAATGTTTTGTAGGGAGTTGAGGTCACCATTTTGGAGTTGGTCCAGATTGTGGGAGATATGTGCGAAAAGCAGGGTATCAGAAATTGGAGCTTGCTGGCATGCCTTCTCAGGATGGTTTAAAAGATTTAAGTTTTTAGTAAACTGAACACTATTAGTAGCTCACAATCAAAATGTTCTTTGAAAATGACCACAATGGAATGGTTTCTAACTGTATGGTAGAAGACCCTTTCAGAAATCCTTAGAAAACTGAACCTCTGTGACTTCATTCACCAGATTTGTGCTTCAACCAGCTGACATCACATCTGCCCTCTGTTCCAAGACTGACAGTCTAGCTCAAGTTCTCAATTCCCAGTTCCCGTGAAGACTTTTTCAAAGAGAATTTGTAAATATACTTAAAATTTTATATGTACAGTTAGAAAACATTTCAAATATTCCAAAACTAAGAGGCAATTTATGAAGATTATAGCGACACTAGCATTGTGCAATATTTATATAAAATACCTCACTTATCTATTAAAAACAAAACATTAAAGATAAAACTAAGACACATATAAATATATTTTATACCTCCTCCTTAACTAGACATAAACACTATGCTGAGGTTTGGGAATATTATTCCCATGCATATTTCTGCATTTTACTAAATTCAGTTGATACTCATTCTTTTTGGAATATGTATTTAAAAATTTGCCTAATCACCATAATTTACTTTTAATACAAAAATCAAAGTCAAGGCACTTTCCTGGTCATTCACAGACTTCCACACAGGCATGAACATTATGAATTGCCCAGAAAAGAGTGACATGTACCTAAGTTTCTGGATTCATGAAATGGCATCCAACTTTTGAAAAGGTATAGAGAAAAGCCTTGTTATGAGACTGAAAGCCAAAGGAATTTATGATTACATTACCCAGGATCAAGAAAATGATAAACCCTTCTCAACTAGTGCTGGCTGGCTCGTGATGTGAAAGGTGATATAGCATTTTTTAAGAAAAAGTTAAACTTGCAGGTGAGGGTACATTCTGTAGAACAAACAGTACTGCCTTGAAATCATTTTACATATCTCCTTATACACTTGTGCGTGGGGTTTTCTAGGAGGGATATAAATAGACATCCCAAGTCATAGACTATGTATATTTGCCACTTAAAAAGTAATAGTAATCACTCATTTCCACAATAATAATGTGTAACAAATCATTGCAGAATTCAGTGACATGACAGAAGGTGTTTATTTTCACTTATGTGTCTGCAGGCTGGTTGCTCTTCATCTCATCTAGGCTCTATTGGTCAGGCTTTCTTCTAAACTGAGGGTTGAGTCAAAGTTCCCTGCATGTTTATCCTCTTTGGACCAGCAGCTACTTTTGGCTTGTTCTTCTTGTAAAAGTGAAGACCACTCGAGGGCAAGCAGATTTGAAGTCTGATCATGTCACATTTGCTGACTTTTAATTGAGAATAGCAAATCACGGACCAAACACAATATCAAAGTTATTATGAAACACATTCCTTCTATGAAGGTTGGAGGGGAAGGGGCAGTAAATATTTGCTGAACAGTGATCTAATTTATCACATCAGTTAGTCTCATGCTTCTATTCAAGTGAATATAAATATACCAATTCACATTCTCAATATGTATTTATAATAGCAACATGTAAAGAGCTCCTTTTGTCTATGTCTGTGCCAATAATAAATGTTCCCAGTGACTTCGTGTTCCCTCATATTTTGTTATTAGATGATACCACATTATTTTAGTTGTAAATTTACATGTGTAATGTGAGAACAAGAGGCCTCTTGGCAGCTTTGGAAGACACTCCTCTCCAGCATCTGGATAGCAGGCAGAGCTGAATATTAACTTTAGTGAGTGGCACATCTTCAAAGAAGGTTTGTCATTTAACCCAAGCAAGTCAGGGACCTAAGAGGAAAGTTATTAGATGTGTGATTTGGGAAAGGGATCCTGTATATATGCAACTAAAAATCTTGATCCCTCAGATTCCCATAATGGGGGAAAGCTCTGCAGAACCCAAATGGGGTGTTTCTGGGACTATTAAAGGGACAAAGGGCTTGTGTACTAAAGGAGCTGTGGATCAAACTGACAGTATCAGCAGGGAATGAGAAAATAATGCCTGGGAATCTGAGAATGGATCTTGAGAGGCCTGGATCAAATAAGGGAGAAAAGGCTGATATGGGGTTGTTTGTTCATATGCCCAGTTGGCTTATGTTGAGTTTTTGTTTTGTTTGTGTTTGTTTTTTCCCCCAAACTGTGAGTGTGTTTGTATGGGGGCTTTTACCTATAATGTAGGACTTAAATCCTGGCAAAGACCCAAGAGTTGGCCAATACATTGCTTGAATGAATCTTAGAGGTTTTATAAAAGTGATGGCACATTTAATGATGCCAGAAATGCTGTGATAGACTTAAGAGGAAGAGATAAAAGGATCAGTGAAAGCATGCCGGAATGGGTATACTCCATAGGACCCCAAACTCCCCAGAGATTATGTTTCATAGAGGGGCTGGAGGATATTTCACTTAGCATAAAGAATGTCTTGAGCAGAGAGACACAAGCATTATTGAGAAGCTCATTAGTTATCCTCTGTAGGTCAAGGTGATGGTAGGAAATGCTGCTAAAGAATTGGGCTTTCTAGTAACAATAGGGATAATGTGATTCCAGAAGTGTGGAAGCACTTAACTGTTAGAAGCAATCTACACTAATAAAAGAGAAACATGCAAATTAACCATCACTCTGCTACACCAAGCCACACCCACCAGGCAATCAGGAGTGAGTATGCAAATTAACCTAACCAAGATGGCAGCTGGCCACAGAGCTGGAGCAAGCAGGAGGCTGGGGTTGCCCTAGCAATGGAGGAAGCCAAGTTTCCCGCCTACCTTGGTGGGCCCTGGCCTCCACTCAAGGCTACAAAGTTTCAATTATAGGAGATAAATAAATCCTAGATACTTGCTTCCAGCTGGCTCTGGCCTCCGCTCAAGGAGGTGCTGAAAAAAAGAAAAAAAGGAAGGGCTGGGATCTTGGGTCACCAGGGGGTGATCAGGCCAGGATGGGATGGCAGGGTAAGCAGACCAGCAGGGGGTCAGTTGGAGGTGATCAGGACAGCAGGGGGGGCAATTTGGAGTGAGCAGACCAGCAGGGGGTTAGTTGGGGGTGAGCAGGCCAGTGGGGAGGGAAGGTGGGGAGGCAAGCAGGCCAGCAGGGGGGACAGTTGGGGGTGATCAGGCTGGTGGGGGGGCATTTGGGGGCAAGTAGGCCAGCATCAGGGGGCAGTTGGGGGTGAGCAGGCCGGCAGGCAGAGTGGTTAGGGGCAATCAGGCAGGCAGGCAGGCAGGTGAGTGGCTGGAGCCAGCAGTCCTGGATTGTGAGAGGGATGTCCGACTGTCGGTTCAGGCCCGATCCCTGTAAACTGACAGTAGGACATATTTCAAGGGGTCCCAGATTGGAGAGGGTGCAGGGCAGGCTGAGGAACACACCCCTGCCATGTACAAATTCTGTGCACCGGACCACTAGTTCTATATAATAAAAGCTTAATATGCTAAGTGTCCAGTCATCTGGTCAGCCATTCAACCAATCAAAGCATAGTATGCTAATGATATGCTAAGGTTACTCAACTGCTCACTATGATGTGCACTGACCACTAGAGGGCAGATAGTTGACCAATCAATGTGCACTGACCACCAGGTGGCAGATGCTCAGACTAGTAGGTTACCTTGCTGCTGGGGTCTGTCCAATCAGGACTGAGCAAAATTGGCCTGACATGGCCTGGAGCCCTTCCATAGTTCCTCCCCTGCTGGCCAACTTCCCAAGTCCCTCCCAGCCCCTGCACCCTCTCGCAATCCAGGACCCCTCGGGTCGGAGAGCCAGTTTCATCCACCAAAGGCAGAATGGCCGGAAGCTATGATGCACACTGACTACCAGGGGCAGATGCTCAATGAAGGAGCTGCCCCCTGGTGGTCAGTGCACTCCCACAGGGGGAGCATGGCTCAGCCAGAAGCCAGGTGGTGGTGGGAGCTTCTCCTTCCTCCACAGCAGTTGAACATCCCTCCAGAGCTCCTGAACTGTGAGAGGGTGCAGGCCGGGCTGGGGGACCCCCCAGAGTGCACACATTTCATGTACCAGGCCTCTAGCATGGTAAAATTACCTTAATTACTAGCAATGTTGAATAGCAGCAAGGGACAGAAAAGAAAGTGAGGTGATCTTTTGTCATGGCTAAGAGGATCACGTATTTATAGGGGCAAAATATAGGGGCAGCCAGCAGGATCTCTATCTCTATTAATATCTCTAGCTCTCTGTGTATTTCTCTCTATATATAATTAAATCTATCTGTATCCATATCTATATTTATACAGGATGTCCAAAAAGTGAATACACATTTTAACAGCTAGTAGCTCAATTTTGAAAATGAAATGTATTTTAATAAACACTGTCTTTGTAATTATTCAAAATGTGTGTACACATTTTTGGGACACCCTGCATATCTAAATCTCTTTTGATCTGTACCTATATTATGCCTATATCTATATCTATAGCTTTGGATGTATCTAATATATCTAGCTGTATCCATATCTACTGCTCTACATACCAATATCTTTCTATATCTCAATATTGATCTATAAATATCCATATATATATGTATATACTAGTACTATATATACACATATATCTATATTTGCTTGATCTTTTATATTATACACATATGTATATATGTACATGTGTTGTACATGCACACACACAGAGAAGGCTAACATCAGCTTTCAGTTCATCCATTCTTTATCTTTTCTGTACATACAGAATATATGTATTCCACATATTTATTATATAAGTACATTCTAGATATAGAGAGAAGATCAAAATGGATTTGAGAAAAACAACCTAGATTTTTGAAGGATATTGGATACAAGCTCTGAGTTGATACTGACACACTTAATTAGTATAATCTTAGCCCCTAGTTATACTAGGGATAGTTGGAGGTGAAGTAATATTTGAACTTCTAATAGAAATCCATCTCAAAGGGCACACTGTACCTTTGGCATACCAGTTGTCATTTCTCCAGTTCACAATGGTATAATTATAGTGAACACATTGTGCATTTGGCAGTCTTCACATTGATTCTTTAACTAGTAGAGTAAGTGCTGAAGTAATAGAAAAGGCCAACTAGAACTCTGGTACTTACCTCTGTAGTGGCAGTGGGCTCCTGAACATGGAAAACACTGATTCCACCATATACTGCACCATCCTGGAACTGCCTTCAAACAGTGCAGTTGAACTACCTCACCTGTTAGGTGTAATTGAGGTGTCAGCTTAAAGATGATACCCTATGAGAATGGGGCATTATCCTTTAAGATGTGGTGTATATCTTAAACAATGGTCATTTTATGTTGTTGTGTCTGTCCCTACATAGAATACAGGGTTCTAAAAATCAGGTTGTAGAAGTATACTTTTCCCTACTCACCGTTACTCCAAAACCAGCACAGATGATTTGTATTCCTGTCTCTGAACTTTAGGCTCCTGTGTCTAGTGGTATTGGGTCCCAAAGAAGTGATTATTTTCTCAGGTGTGAGAAGGGAAAATAAGAAACCCACTAAACTTAGAGCCTCAGCTTCCATCTGTTCACATTAGAACATCTTTTGGCAACAGGCCATCAAGTCACAGAAAGGAGTTATACTGTCCAATAATTGACTGGTCATCACAAAAGTTAAGATGTCACTTCATAATGAAGCTAGGAAGAAATATTTTCATACTCAGGTGATCCATTGAGTGCCCTTCTGATAATCTCCTATTCTATTGGTTTGTTCTTGGCTTTTCACACTAGGAAATGTTCTTTATTAGGGGCTGAAATACACACACATGCACACACCCGTTACATATTGCATATACATTTCTCCTGGCATTTCATTTGAGGGATTTAATGTTACCCTAATCATCACTAATAGAACCATAGTTTTATGATTTATAGATTAAAATGTGTCACATATACATCTGTAAAAACTCACTAAGTTTACTATGTTGTTTTTCTTTTTTAGTATTTAATCTTCTAAAACCAGGTGGGAATATATTTTCTATGAAACTTCACAATTACTACTGGCGATATTTATTCTGTATCTGTTGATAATGAAGGGTATGTCCTGAAAGACAGTTTCAATAGAATGTTCAGAGCTCTTCAGGTAATAATAACAGTTTTAATGTGCTGTAGTGCAGGTTAGTTAACTTTCACAATTCCTCCTCTGTAATATACAGACTACAGGACTAATCAAGAGCAATATATTTTCATCAGATCCAGGACACTGATTCTAACAATGGTTGGTGCCTAGAGATAATGAAGAGATGGTGGATGAACACTGAAGATGACAATCTATGGTTTGACCCCAGTTTGGATTGAGGAGAGACTTTATAAACATACCAGTAATCAACATTACCAAGCTTATTTGTAAGCAAGGTTCTTCATTATTTTTACTTAGATGGATATATTCCTCTTTGAGGGCTAAGCAAACTTTCTATTTATCAATAAAGGCAATTGGCATTTGAATAAATAACTAAAAATATTTACTTTTTCTATAGCGCATTTAGAATGAATGTATTTTGTATTTTCATAAAATAAGACATATATATATCTAAACACATTAAAGACATCTTACAAGGGAAAACACATGTGGGAAGTTAAATCAATCTTGATAGGGCTCTGAATCAAAGAAAAATATCTTTGAGTATAGAAGCAGGCTTAAAGAGATAAAGGAAGTCAATAGAAATTGAACTGAGATGATGTTTGTCCCTGATTACCAAGTAGTTTATACTACTAAATTTCTGAAGACAGAGAGGTAGGTACTTTAAAACTTAATTTACTTTGCAGGAACATCCTATTTTAATCTATTATGATTACTTAAATTTAAGAATAAAAATATACATTTACACCTATAATTTTTAACTACCTATATAAAGAGTGAAATAATTTTACATAAAAAATTAACAGAGTATTTATTTCCTTCTTTTCCTTCTATTAAAATACAATCTCAATTTCTAGATGCAAAATAATTTTATAATTTTTACTGCAGTTTTCTAAAAAAAATGTGCTTTGATGTTTATATTAAACTTAACAATGATTATTTTAGAATTGATTCTGTTTTATGATTTTTAAAAATATATTTTTAAAAATTACCACTGAGGGAGAAACCAAGATGGCGGCATAGGTAAACACCTACACTGCTGCCTTGCACAACAATTTCAAAACTACAACTAAAAGGCAAAACAGACACCATCCAGAATCCCAGGAAAGCTGGCTGAGTGAAATTCTATAACTAGAAGGAAGAGAAAAGCACATTGAGACTCAGAGGAGCTGCAAAAGGTTGAGGTATGGAGACGTGCATGCACTGAGGACTGGTGGCTGAGTGCACACGCTGGCTTTCTCAAGCAGGAGGGAGACGAAAGCTCCTGACTGTGCTGAACTCCAGTCCAGGACGAGACTCTGGGAACCCAGACTCATTCAGGGGGAACCTGGACTGTCAGGAAAAGAGAAAAGCACACTGAGTTTCAGGGGAGCTGTGGGAGGCAAAGGTTCGGAGGCGCACAAGCACAGAGAGGACTGACAACTGAGTGTGTGGCCGGCTTTCTCAAGCAGGAGGGAGACAGAAACTCCTGACTGCGCTGAATTCCAGTCCCAGGCAAGACTCTGAGAATACAGACTCATTCAGGGAGAAACTGGACTGTTTGGCAGTGGGCAAAACTTGAGGGCAGCTTTCTCTCAGAGGTGCTTGCAGTGATTACCGAGAGACACTGAGACCCAGGGGCCTCATAGGTCAGGGCTGATGGAAGCCGAGGCTGTCTGCTCCACCCTGAGACTCTGCCCAATCCAAGCTGAGCACAGAGGCTTTTGCAATTTTGCAACTCTTGTCTCATAAGGGTGTCTCCAGCACAGAAGTTCTCCCATCGTAGACACAGCTGATCCTCACAGCCAATTGGCCTGGAGGTCAATCCCTCCCAGTGATACCAACAACAATCAAGGCTTGACTACAACAAGACTGTGCACACAGCCCACAAAGGGGTGCACCAAGAGTGTCCACCTCAAGTAACTGGGGAGGCTGAGCCACTGGGACCTTTAGGACACCTAGCACACAAAGCTACTCTACCAACTCAGGGATGCAGCAAAAATGTGGAGACAAAGAAACAGATCACAAATGAAAGAAATGGAGGAAAAGAATTGACTGGATATAGAGTTCAAAACCACAGTTATAAGATTTTTTTCAAGAATTTCCTAGAAAAGGCCAATAAATTTAATGAGACCCTCAAGGATATGAAAAAGGACCAACTAGAAATTAAACATACACTGACTGAAATAAAAAATATTATACAGAGATCTAACAGCAGACTAGAGGATCCCAAGAATCAAGTCAAAGATTTGAAAATCAAAGAAGCAAAAAACATTCAACCAGAAAAGCAAAAAGAAAAAATAATCCAAAAATATGAAGATCGTGTAAGGAGCCTCTGGGACAACTTCAAGTTACCAGCATCTGAATTATGGGGGCTGCCAGAAGAAGAGAGAGAGCAAGATACTAGAAACCCATTTGAAGAAATAATGACAAAAAACTTCCCCCACCTGGTGAAAGAAATAGACTTACAAGTTCAGGAAGCACACAGAACCCAAAACAAAAGGAATCCAAAGAGGACCACACCAAGACACATCATAATTAAAATGCCAAGAGCAAAAGACAAAGGGAGAATATTAAAAGCAGCAAGAGAAAAACAGTTAATTGCCTACAAGGGAGCACCCATACGATTGTCAGCTGATTTCTCAACTGAAACTACGCAGGCCAGATAGGAGTGGCAAGAAATATTCCAAGTGATGAATAGCAAGAACCTATAACCAAGTTTACTCTACCCAGCAAAGCTATCATTCAGAATTGAAGGTCAGTTAAAGAGCTTCACAGATAAGAAAAAGCTAAAGGAGTTCATCACTGCCAAACCAGTATTATATGAAATGCTCAAAGGTATTCTTTAAGAAGAGGAAGACGAAGAAAAAGGTAAAGATAAAAATTATGAACAACAAATACATATCTATCAACAAGTGAATCTAAAAATCAAGTGAATAAAAAACCCAATGAACAGAATGAACTGGTGAATGTAATAGAATCAGGGCATAGAAAGGGAGTGGAATGACAATTCTCGGGATGAAAGGGGTGTGGAAGGTGCGGGATGAGACTGGACAAAAATCGTACACCTATGGATGAGGACAGTGGGAGGGAGGTAAGGGCAGAAGGTGGGGTGAGATCCAAGTGGAGGGGAGCCGGGGGGGGGGGGGGAAAGAGGAACAATTGTAATAATCTGAACAATAAAGATTTATTAAATTAAAAAAACACTACCACTAACTCTGTATTCTGATTTCTCCATTCTTGATTGCCTGTCTGATTAATAGAAATACACTTTTAAACATTCTTTTCCTGTGAAAATATTCATGGAAAGTATATTTTCTAAAATATAGATGTACGTAAATATCTTCTCTTATGCTTGAATAGAAAGAACAATTTGCTGAATATAGTATGTTTGCCAATAAATTTAATGAGACCCTCAAGGATATGAAAAAGGACCAACTAGTTGTTCAGTTGTTCAGCGTCAACCTATGAACCAGGAGGCAATGCTTCAATTCCCCGTTAGGGCACATGCCTGGGTTGTAAGCTCAATCCCCAGTGGGAGATATGCAGGAGGCAACCAAATGATGATTCTCTCTTGTCATTGATATTTCTATCTCCCTCTCCCTCTCTGAAATCAATAAAAACATATTTCTTTAAAAAGGAGACAGGATGTCTGACATAAAACTCTGTAGAGGCACTAGTTACTATACAGACTGTGAAAATAGACAACGGCCTATTCCTAGTTCTGTTATTCACAAACTGTAACTTTAGAAAATATGTCCCACCTTTGAGTAACAGCAGTTCCCAGAGATAACAGTGTTAGAGAGTTATTACGAAGGTTACTTTTATTATTATACACTCTTCTTTATTATGACTTTCATAATGAGGCACATGCTTTCATGTTTTGTATTTGCTGCTCTGACTCTTCATAACATTTCTTTTAATCCTTGAAAAAAAAAATTACTACAGGATATGTTGAGGCATCACTTTTATTATTTTTATGTTCACTAATGAATGTCACCAACATGCAAAATAACCATTCTTGTTTAACAATTATTTCTGAATCCTGATCTAGTTCAAACTCTCAGACCACAAATGCATATCCTTATATATTAAGTAGGTAACTGGTAGTATATTACATACAGCTGGTGCAAAGGAGAATTGAAGGAGTAGAAATATACACTGGGAATAAAAAATTCTGAAACAAATTTATCAATATATGCAAAATTGATAACTTGAAGTTCCATAATCAAGAATAATTTGGATTACTATTAGCTTGCTACAATTGTAGAGTTATAAAATAGCTCAAGACAAAGAAGTGCAGGAATAATGAAAGGGTGGTCTGGAGTGTATACCTACTTACTAGTCTTATTTCACACAGTTCAAAGTCTCACAATTCACTATCACCAGCTTTTTATTATAAAATTCTAAAGAAATATAACTCTTGATTACAAAATAAGGCTGGTGATATTACATTTTACCCGATTAGTTATATAGGTCTAGAAAGTGTCTGTTTACCATATAGGCCTCCTTAAGTTCGCTTTATAACATCTAGAGTCATACAGTATTAAACATACTAAGATGACAAAACCTCTGTCTGGAAGTTTTTATAAATCACCCCAAATTGGACAGTTAAAAGCCTCTATGATTTGATATTGTGAGGTTTGGAAACTAAGCCCAAGAGATTCTCTTCAGCACATTTCACCAGATATGGGTAAATTTCTTCTCTTTAGCATCTAAAAATAAAGCCAACTATGTTACTACTTAAAAGTGACTTATACTTGATTAAAACAGCATTATTTTCTAATGAAAGAAAAACAGATTCTTACTGAACCTATGTGCATAACTATATTGCATAAAATGTAAAAATAAGACTTAAAATTTTAAAGTTTGGGGAATCAGATATAATTTTAAATGTGTCATTATAGTTTATAAAAGCAGAATCTAAGTTGTCATAGACATCTAATCTATGAATCTATAGTAAAGAATAGAATCAGAAAAACAAACAAACAAACAAAAAACCAGAAAGGGCTTTCTTACAAATCTGGAAAATTAAAACCAGATTAAAATATTTTTAAAAATTACATTAAAATTTCCCCTATAAGTTCATTCTTTCCTATATAATGAATTATGTTCCACTTGATCTTTGGCCAGCAATTTCATGAAACTATCCTTGAATTAAAAAAAAAAAAAGTCTTTAAATCCTGACTCAGAATATTAGTATGGACTGAATGCCATCTATGCAACACATCTGAACAATGTCAACACAATGCTTATACCCTTGAGTTTATTCTTTGAACAGTTTAAAGTACTTGGCACAGTTTTACATGAATAAATATTTTATAGTTTGAAAGAAACTGCTCCACATACAAAAAAGAAATGAAATGCTCTCATGTGATTATTTATTTACTAAAGGCCTGGTGCACAAAATTCATGCACGGGGGATGGGGGGATCCCTCAGCCAAGCCTGCACCCTCTCCAATTTGGGATCCCTTGAGGGATGTCTGACCACCCTTTTAGGCCTGATCCCACTGGTATCGGGCCTAAACAGGCAGTTGGACATCCCTCTCACAATCCAGGACTTGCCTGCCTCTGCCTCATTGCCCCTAACCACTTCTGCCTGCCAGCTTGATCACCCCCTAACCACTCCTCTGCCAGCCTGATCAATGCCCAACTGTCCTCCCCTGCTGGCCTGGTCACCCTTAACTGCCCTCCCCTGCCAATCTGGTTGCCCCCAACTGTCCTCCTCTGTGGCCTGGTCCCCCCCAGCTGCCCTCCCCTGCAGGCTTGGGTCCCCCCCAACTGTCCTTCCCTGCAGGCCTGCCCCCCCGCAACTGCCCTCCTCTGCTGGCCTGGTCATCCCCAACTGCCCTCCCCTGCAGGCCATCTTGTGGTGGCCATCTTGTGTCCACATGGGGGCAGCCATCTTTGGCCACATGGGGGTGGCCATCTTGTGTCTTGGAGTGACAGTCAATTTGCATATTACTCTTTTATTAGATAGGATAACTCATCACTGAACAGTTTAGTTAACAAGAAAATACATAACACACAAATTAAGAGCCTCAGATGTTGCCAGTGAGATTTGCATTTGAATCACAGCATTGTTAGGTGTGTGATAGCAGGTACTGAGTGCAGTGATAAGGCAGGTAAAATGCTAGCACACTGACTAATATAAAGTGATATTTTAGTATGCATAACTTAAATAGTAAACATGTAATTTGTTTAAGTGAAGCCAATGTGCTGGGACACAAAGGCTTCTGGAATAGTAGTTTGACAACAGGTGAACATTGAATGTGGTCTGATTTTGTAAACAATTATTAACATAGCAGAAAATATCTTTAAGCATATACCTTTGCTAAAAAGGTGAGTATAGCACTTTTATTACTTTTCAATATAAAAAAGGACATAAAAACAACATTTAATCTTTTAGAATTATTTTTCTAAAGCACTTGTTAAAAGAAATCTGAAGTTACAGAAGGATCATTCCTTGTCAGCAAAATATACCATATAGAGCCAAGTCTAAATCAAATATATTTTAGAGCAGGTAAATCAAATGTCTACATAGTAATAAAAATCCCATCAATTATATTCCTATTAAAGATCTACTATATCCTTAATAAATTTACCTCTCCCCCCAAAAAATTTCCATATTAACTCACTAAAGACTCATATGAGTTGACTAACTCTGTAAAGTTGCTGATGTTAAGTCAATTAAATTTTGGAAAACGTGTACCAGAAACAATGATCTTAGTTTGAGTGAAAGCTCTTACATGATTCTTCCTTGTATAGTTTAGTAACAAGCTCAATTCTATGTCATGGTCACTCTAAGTGAGACAAAAAAATCATTAAAAATAGTTATTTTTATATTGTCCATAGGGGGAGAAGAAGTCATCTCCATCATCAAAAGCTGTTTACAAGTATTAAAGAGTCTACATTATTTTAAATTAAGATGTGATGATATCCAAGGGGGTATCTTCTGCTCACACACTATCTCTATATATAAAAGCCAAGCAACCAGACCGACAGAATGACCAGAATGACTGCAACAATGAGTTGCTATGACACACACTGCAGCGGCCAAGCGGCCCAATCGGGACCCCAATGGGCCCCCCTACCTCTTGCGGCCCCTCCCTCCAGCTGGCCCAGTCCCGATTAGCCCCCCCCCAACCCTGATCAGGGGCAGGGCAGGCTGGCCAACCACCCACAGCCCCTCCCCCCAGCTGGCCCAGCCCTGATTGGCTCCCATTGGGTTGGGCCAGCCAGACCCCACCTGTGCACGAATTCATGCACCAGGCTTCTAGTAGTAAACTAAATGTTTAAAGGAATAAAACAGTACACTTGACTTATTTTTGCACTATGATAACTTTCTGATTAGTACAATTTTAATGATATATGTATTTCATTAATTTTTTCAACAGACCTTCTAAAAAGAAGTGTTCCCATACTTACACATAATAGCCTATTAGCATTACTCAATTAACATTATCATTATTTTTATATTAGAGGCCTGGTGCACCAATGTGTGCATGGGTGGGGTCCAGCTGGCCTGCCTCATTGATGGCCAATTGGGCTGGACCAGCTGGGGGGGAGGCCGTGGGTGGTTGGCCAGCGGCCTTGCACCCAATCGGGGTTGGAGGGGGCGACTGATTGGGGACCAGGCAGGCTGGGGAGAGGGGCTGTGGGAGGTTGGGGGGGACTGATTGGGGCCCCAATAGTGGTGGTTGGCCGCTGCAGTGAGTATTAGGGCAACTGGTCGTTCCAGTCATTCTTGGTTGTTCCGTCATTCTGGTGGCTTGGCTTTTATATCTATAGATTATTTGGTTCTCTTCTTTTTGTTTGTTATATGAATTTGGTAACACTAAATAACTTGCATACTTTTCTAGTTATTTTCTAACAAAAATGCTCAATATGTGCAAATTCAATTATGTCATATAAAGAAATCTCTCTAGAGGGTAAGAATCATTTTTGAGAGATCATTGTCAAAATTAAAGGTATAATGGATAGTCAGAAAAAAATAGAATATTTATTAACAATTATACTGATAGAAAACTGATTTCTTGAATATAGTGTTTTAACCTTTCATCTTAATTTTATTTTCAGAATGTTATATTTCTAGATGAACCCAATAAATTGATTGCTTTTACTGACTTGATTATTGTAATTATTTAAGCCCATGTCAAATTAATTTGGCTAAACTCACATAGTTTTGCTCAACTGGCATAGTCAAGAAAATATTTCAGATATTATATTTTAATGTTTTATTTAAATACAGAAGAATCATCTCATCAATGTAAGAAAACAAGAAAAAGCACTGCTGAGAAAGGTCATCTTAAAATATGCCCAGAAGTTAGTGTCTGCCTGGATTGGCTGCTGCTACCATGGAGTTCAGGTTCCTAGTTTGCAGAAGCACTGGAGCAGGGATATTGGAACATGTCTACATTCTACACAGAATCATTTCCTTGTTTGTATAATTTCACTTAATAATTTTTAAAATAGAGTACTTTCCCCAAACTTTCTATCTTATTGTATACTGAATATGGAATGATACAGAATCTTGTGATATTTGTAACCTAAAATTACAATTGGTTAATCATTTACAAAAAAGGGATGCTAGTCTTGAGAATTTGTTAGAATAAAGTCACATTCTCTCCTTTTTTTTTCTCTCTGAGTTTTGTGCAAGTATGAAGACAAACCAGAAACTAGCTCTGGAGTATCCTATGACACATATGTAAGTTTAATATTAATAATTGTAAAAAATAAGATATGAGGTTATAACAATAATACTTATTTTTAGCTAAGAGCAACAATAAAAACAAAATACCAATTTCTTACTGGCTAGTATTAGCTAGGTATTTGGCATAGTCTTTATGATAGGCTGAATAAGGGCCTTCCAAAAATGCCCAGGTCTTTATCTCTAAAATCTATGAAGGTTATTTTATGTGACTATTCATATATGATTAAATTAAGGGTCTTGAGATGGTGAGTTTATCCTGGATTACCTAGATGTCCAAATCTGATCCCAAGAGTCCTTATGAGGAAAAGAGGCAAGAGAATGGGAGACAGCGCTATGCTGATGGAATCAGAGGTTGGAGTGATGCAATTTGGGCTGATAGGATAGGGGTCCTTGAACCAAGTAAAGTTGGCAGCATCTTGAAGCTGGAAAAAGTGAGGAAACCAATTTTCCTGTAGAGCCTGCACAAGGAACACAGCTCTGCTGAGTTTACGTTCAGCCTAGGGAGACCAATTTTGCACTTCTGACCTCCAGAACACATGGTAATATGTTTGCGGTAATTCACTAATTTGTGGTAATTTGTTACTGCAGCAACAGGAAACTAATGCAGTCTTCTTGGCAGAACTAGAAGGCTTTTCATTCAGTGAGATGTTGAATTGTGTCTGTCCTTGGGTTTAACATATAACATAGATGTTGTTTTACTAAGAATTATAAATTTCTTATTAATCATAATTTTTACTATGTTTAGTCTTTACCCTTTTCTATTTTATAATTCAAGGTATTTTTTAAAGGAACTGAAAACCCTATTTAGCAGTTAGCACTAATAAGGTTTAATTAGAGTCATCACTTGCTAAGTTGGTGAGAACCAGAATTATTTAAACACTCTTTCTGTTCCACATTTTTACTAAAGTGTAGCCAGTGCTACAGGAACCTGGACTTCGTGTCGCAGAAGGTGGCACTCATTCTTTAGGCTCTGCTTTGCTGAGTGTACTTGTACAGCGCCTTTATTCACCGTGCGTGAGGAATGCAGTGTGGAGGAACGCGTGGAGAGGTCGGGTAATCACCACTTTGTTCTCTTTCCCACTCCAGTTTTCTCTCCTGTATTAAGAGGGAGAAAGGAGTAGGCATAAAACACTGCCATCATACAAATTAGAGGGTATTTACTTTTATTACATTAGGTAGACACTTGAAAAAAGGTAACCAGCAGGAAAGACAAACTGGTGGTGGCCTCAGGAGTCTCATGGGTGTCATTATCTTATTGAACTTCACAGGGGAGGGGTTTGGGCCATAAGCATAACTAGCTGAATAAATTTGGCTATGCTATAATTACTCTAATGGAGGGATTTTCCAGGAGCAATCTCTGGCAGACTGGTTGAATCTCTAGAACTTATCTTTAAGCTGGAATTTGCAGGGTAAAACACCAAATGTACTTAGATTTTATCTTTATTTGTAATGATAAGGATGAACAATTGTGAAGACTAAGCAAAAAATAGAACTAATCCTCTCTAAACTAACCCTGGGTAAAACCACAGATTAAATATCTCAAACTATTAAATTGAGAATGGATTGACTGTTTAGATGTAAATATGTATTTAGCAACCTCACACCACTGTTTTTAAAATCAAAACACAATTCTTGCAAGAGGTACACAGCACAAAATAGTCTGATTTCAGTCAAATCGTGGAGGTTTGAGATATTTCTGTCTTTCCAAGATGAATTTGTCTTACTACTTTTATGATAATTCTATATTTTAACTCTCAGAGCAATTTTGCTTCCTTTATTTTTTTGTATTTTTAATGGAATAAATGATAACTGAAAAATAGCAGCTGCAACTTTCTTTTAGGTCACTAACATAGTAAAGTAACAAACCTGATAATTTTATCATCTAGTGTTTAAAAGCAACAAAAGTTGGCTTGATCACTAAATGATATTATATCTCATATATGTTTTCCCTCCAGGAATGACTCAGGAAAGATTTTGATGGCAGGTAAATAAGCTAACAAGTAAAAAGTAAGCTGCTGGTGTTCAAATTTAATATATCCAATTACAGGTAAAACCTCAACATCTTTTCCAAACTGTGCTTCTCTCCCAAAACCACTGCTATGGCATAGCTCTGGCCTCATTATTTCTTATCTGGATTGATGCACCAACCTCCTAATTGTCATTCCCTGTCATCAATCTTCTCCCTCCTCCTCTAATCTCCCTTTGTTATGGCCACCAGTGATCTTTCTTATACAGAAAATGCAACGACATCACTTCTCTGCTTAAAATTCTCCAATGCCTCTCACAGTCTTTGAAATAAAAGTACTATCTCTGAGTCATGTTATGCAATCCCTGGCTCACATAATAACCCTAATGTATCACTCTCTGACCACAGCACACACTATTCTTCATGTGCCTTAATTAATTTTCAGGTTTTGGAAAATACTTTTTTTCTTTTTCCTTTTTTTTTTTTTTTTGACCTTCACTGTCTGGATTGACCTTTTCACCCAAGACCTTCAGATT
The DNA here is from genome assembly GCA_026230045.1 of Corynorhinus townsendii. Classification (NCBI taxonomy): domain Eukaryota; kingdom Metazoa; phylum Chordata; class Mammalia; order Chiroptera; family Vespertilionidae; genus Corynorhinus; species Corynorhinus townsendii. The sequence goes on along the minus strand of JAPDVU010000001.1, from coordinate 109,007,651 downwards.
CATCTTTGATATTACCTTTCCCTTATATCCAACTTATCTCTTCCCTCTGGTTTACTCTTTTTATATTATAGCCCTTATCTCAATATATTGTATTAACCTGATTCATTACCTTTCTACCTATTGAGTTTGATTGCATGATCATTGTCTGTGGAAGTTTTATCTTTACCCTCAAGAAAGTATGAGGCTCATTTTATTTATTTACTAGAAGCCCGGTGTACAGATTTGTGCATGGGTGCGGTCCCTCAGCCTGGCTGGCAATTGGGGCTGATCGGAGCCAATTGGGCCATCTGGCCAGCAGGGGTGGGTTGGGGTGGTAGTTGGCCAGCCATGGGAGATTGCCTGTGGAAGCGCACTGACCACCAGGGGACAGCTCCTGCATTGAGCATCTGCCCCTTGGTAATCAGTGAGCATCATATTTACCAGCTGGTTGTCTGGTTGTCTGGTCATAACAGTCACTTAGGCTTTTATATATATAGATTTTTGGATTAATAGATATTTATTAATAGATTAATAAAGATGAATACATGGGGCTTCTGGAAATGTGTCAAAACTGCAAAACCAAAGTAACCTACTATATAACATATACCTGTACTCTTGTAAATATTTTCCTTCCTCAACTTCCCAATGAAGTGGCAGATGGTAGCTAGGAGAGATTAGACTCAGAAATATAATACATCCCAAATACTTGAGTAGCTTCATCTAATAGGAACTTGTTTCTTGCCCACAGACTCAGTTGAATAGTCAAGAGAGAGGCACAGCTTTCATTCCTGTGGTGATTTGGGAACTAAAATTTCTTATATTTTTGAGCTGTGTACTCCCCTAAGAACACAATTATTTGCATGCACTTGTTGAAAGGGTTAAGAGATAGGGGAGCTATGTATTCAATTTAGTGTACTAGAAATTGGCTTATATCACCACAAATCACCTTCCATTGGAGAGAAATCCACATAGCCATATTTAACTACAAAGGAGGCTTGGAAAATTCTAACTATATGCCCAGGGATTGAGTGAATGGCATAGCTGTCTCTCACAAGAGGACTGATAAAGTATCCATATGCCCTCCTCCTCTAGGGTTGACCCTTTTTTAAAAAAAATATATATTATTGATTTTTTTTACAGAGAGGAAGGGAGAGAGATAGTTAGAAACATCGATGAGAGAGAAACATTGATCAGCTGCCTCCTGCACACCTCCCACTGGGGATGTGCCCACAACCAAGGTACATGCCCTTGATTGGAATCAAACCCGGGACCCTTCAGTCCGCAGGCTGACGCTCTATCCGCTGAGCAAAATCAGTTTCGGCAGGCCCTTTATTTTAATACTAGAGGCCTGATGCATGAAATTTGTGCATGAGGGGGAGGAAGTCCATCAGTTCGGCCTACACCCTCTCCAATCTAGGACCCCTCAGAAATGTCCAACTGCCGGACATTCCTCTCGCAATCCGGGACTGCTGGCTCCTAACCACTCACCTGCCTGCCTGCCTGATCACCCCTAACCACTCTACCTGCCTACCTGATCACCCCCTAACTGCCCCCCTGCCAGCCTGGTTGCCCCCTAACTTCCCCCTCCAACCGTCCCCCTGATGGCCTGGCCACCCCCTAACTTCTCCCCTGCTGGCCTGATTGCCCCCTAACCGCCTCTGCCTTGGCCCCCGCCACTGTGGCTTTGTCTGGAATGAAGTTGGACATCCAGTCAACCCAGTCTAATTATCATATTACCCTTTTATTAGTATAGATAAGCATGTAAAACAGCAAGGGTTTCCATCCCATGTGCTTGCTCAAAGCCCAGGCTTTCCCTAATGGTTCCTAGAATTCACACATCCTTGGTTGGAAAAGGCTTATTTTAATAAATATCACACGAGCTCACTCATATGTGGAATCTAATGAACAACATAAACTGATGAACAAAATAGACCCAGAGACATAGAAACATCAGACAGACTGTCAAACCTCAGCGGGAAGGCAGGGGAGGGTGGTGGTGGTGGGAGAAGAAATCAACCAATGAACTCATATTCGTATATGCCTAACCTATAGACACAGGTGAAGGCCTGGGGGTGGGGGGAGGTCCATGGGGGAAAAAGGGACATATGTAATACTTTAAACAATAAAGATTTTTTAAAAATTACAAAAAGAGGCTTAAATTGGTTTTATTTGGTACTAGTCTGCATTTTTTTTTTTTTTTTTTTAGTTTTCCTCACCTATTTTAGTATTTAGGAATCTCTCCAGTGCTCTCGTTTTATAGATTTGCTTTTCAACTAACAGAACACTCCCTAATACAGACCTCTTAAGACTGAATTTTATTTTTTCAATAACTCTTTTTTTACTTTATTTATTTATTTTTTATCATCATTTATCCCCTCTTCCACCTCCTCCCACTCTTTACCCCCCCACACACAATCACCACACTGTTCTTCATGTCCATGCGTTCTCTCTACTCTTTTCTTTTTTGCTCAATCCCTCCACCTATCCCCCGACACCTCCCTCCCATAACCAGAACTGTCTGCCTGCTCTCTATTTATGAGTCTGTCTTTATTTCTCTTGGAAGTTCAGTTTGTTCGTTAAATTCCACATATAGTGAAATCATATGGTACTTGTCTTTCTCTGACTGGCATATTTCACTTAGCATAATATTCTCCAGGCCCATCCAGGCTGTAGCAAGGGTAAATGTTTCTTCCTTTTTATGGCAGAGTAGTATTCCACTGTGTAAATGTACCACAGCTTTATTATACACTCACCTACTGATGGACACTTGGGCTTCTTCCAAATCTTAGTTATTGTGAATAATGCTGCAATGAATGTAGAATACATATATTCTTTCAAATTAATGTTTCGGTTTCTTCAGATAAATTCCCAGAAGTGGAGTTGCTGGGTCATAAGGCAGTTCCATTTTTAATTTTTTGAGGTAACTCCATACAGCTTTCCACAGTGGCTGCTCCAATCTGCATTCTCACAAACAGTGCACAGGGGTTCCTTTTTTCCACTTCCTTGTCAACACTGGTTGTTTGTTGATTTATTGATGATATCCCTTCTGACAGGTGTGAGGTAATATCTCATTGTGGCTTTAATTTGCATCTCTCTGATGATCAGTGATGTTGAGTATATTTTCACATGTCTATTGGACATCTCTATGTCCTCTTTGGAGAAGTATCTATTCAGATTCTTTTTCCATATTTAATTGGATTGTTTGTTATTTTTTTCAATAACTCAATACTAAAGTGTGTGATGGTAAAAATCATTCATGAGGTTAAGAATTAATTCAATGATTTCATTACTTTATTGTAACACTTTTAACAATATTACAAATAATTAATTGGTGTCTTAAGGAGTAATAAAAACTATTGAAAAAGAGTTAAATTTTTCGGTGGTGGGATTGGCTGGGGCGAGGTCAATGGGGTAAAAAGGAGACATATGTAACACTATATGTAATATTTTGAACAATAAAGAACTTAAAGTTAACCTTTTCTTTACAAAATCTTATAAATAAATATTGTAGTCTTGGGATATCTCAAAGCATTTACTGACAAATCATTTTTAAAACACAGATCTACACAACAACATGTAACATAAATCAAATTGGTTTTATAAATGTTATTAGGAACCAACAAAATTTTCTTTTTAACACAAATATGCAACAAAGAAAAATGTTAAAGAACCATGATACCTATATATGCTTGTTCTGGTCACGTAAAGTTTGTGGATTTCAGGATTCTGAGTGTCAGTGGTGTGTGAGAATAGAATACATGGTATGTACGTGTAGTGATTTGTGTTGTGTGTGTGTGATTTGGGTAGATATGTGGTATGTTGTGGTTGTGAGTTTTATGTGTGTATGTATTTGTGTGTGGTGAGGTGTGTTTGATGCAAGTGTATATGGATGGTGTTTATGTGTCTGTTATGTATGTTTGAACATGTTGTGTTAGTGTGAATACACACATATCCTATATATGCAGAAAATAATTACAATCAGAGGAAGACTGGAATATTGAAGATACAGATGAATGTAAATAACATATTATTACCTCCCTTCTCACCCAGTAGAATGGTGCTTATTTATGTTTTAATGTCCAGTAATGTCCCAAGCCATTCTTTTGCCTGGATGCACTGTACTCATTCTATTCTGTCTTGCTCTGTCACTTCTCTCCCACGTCAAGTTTTCCCTACCATTAAGAGGTGAGGTATGGGAAGACATTTAATATTTACAAGCACACAACTAATAAAATCCAAGAAAGTGCTGAACAAGTGTGTTGTATCATTAGGATAGAAATTAGAGAGAGGCAAAAGGCAGACTAATAAAAACCATTAAAGATAAAAATTGTGCTGATACCTGGAAAAATATATTTTCACATGATATTACATCAGATGATACATTTGGCAGCTGAGTGAAAGAGCAAGGCTGCAAGTAACAACAGATTGGATTTTACAAGGAGCTGACTGTTAGAAAGAGGAAATAACAGCTGTGCACTAACAACTGCCATAAAAGTTTCTCCTTCAAAGAAGAAAGACATACTGATGATGTATCAGAAAATAATTAGGATGAGAACTATTTAAGTTAATAAATATTCCTTCTTTTTATTATTGATTTCAGAGAGGGAGAGAAAGACAGAAAAATCAATGATGAGAGAGATTGATCGGCTGCCTCCTGCACACACCACACTGAGGATTGAGCCTGCAACCCTGTCCTGTGCACTGACCTGGAATTGAACTGTGACCTCCTGGTAAATAGGTCGACACTCAATAACTGAGCCACACTGGCTGGGCTCAGTATACCTTCTTTAAAAGTCCTGACAAAGGTGTTGTTAAGTTGACCATACATCATTGGTTGTTGCTTTTTCAGTTCAGATTTTCTTCATTTTATTAATCAAAATCAATAAAAAAGCTGAATAAGAGTGGAAATTTTCATCATTATAAAATGATCATTGGCTTACTGCATGTTAAAGTAATAGTTATTAAAACTTAAACAAATTCTAAACTTCACAAAAAATTGTTATATTATTTGGGGAAGAGAGTTAACATCCATCATCTAATTCTGATTTTTGTCAAAGGTGCCACCAGAGCTTAGTTAGCTGTAGACATAAATATATGTTTATTTCTGCTTTTCTAATCACTCCTGGGGTAGTGGATATCATAGTGGAATCATTAGTGGTATAATTTTAAACTATAAGAAATATTAATGTGTGTGAACAGGAGAAAAAAAATAACTATTTGGTGGAGAATGAAGATGAATGTAGTGAATCATCCCTACCCCTGCCACCCTCCAATCTTTCTAATGTAAAGGACACACCTACTGTTAATATGTCCAAGCTCTACCACCCTGAATACAAATTAGGTTGCATTTGCTGTATCTCACAGCTTGATCCTCTGCATTAGAGACTTTCACAGCTCACTCTTGGCTTCCCACTGTCGTTACATGGTGTCATGTGACAGAATTGCCAAAGGCTCTGTGAATGAAAATAATGTGTCATTTCAGGGCCAATACCTTTAATTACTGGAGGGAGACATTTCATCCTGTCTGTCTCTTCCACATAGAGTGCAGAATAGATGTGTTCCAGATAGAGTACCCAGAGAGTGGTGGGGACTTCACTAGCCTGGATTGCTGAGTTGCTGCAAAGAAAACAGTTGCCCTGAAAGTTGCATACTGCCTCAACCAACTTAGCATAAACTAAAAATAAACATGAATTGTATTAATTCACTAAGATTTGGAGATCATCTATTATTATCTCAGGATACCTTATAAATGTCACTAACTTATAAATGTTCCAAGTCCCCCATCTTAACCAGCAGAAATTTCAGCATGTCTACAATTTTATACGTCTTTGACATCTGGGATTATCTAACCACATATGATTATATGGGAAGCCTTGAGGCAAGAATCTGCAACTTCTGCCCATCTAAACCTTCATAGTAAGATTTCTCAACCTATTCACCCTCATTTTTTTGATCTGGGTTTATCTATCACCGCAGGACCTGTGGTTCCAGCAGAGCGTTTGAGAGCAGATGCCACTACCTCTGCCACACCAAAGTCAGAATAATAAATTTGTCAAAGTTGATGCCCTATGGCCCAAGATTTTATCATTAAACTTGAAGAGATCTAAAAGAAAGCAATTTTGGTGACTTTTCCATACCGACCAGCTTTAATACAACTGCATATTTAGTGAGAAGGGTACTGTCCATATCCCCCAATTATCAGTTGAGGAATGTACCTAACTAAAGTGGCTTGTGGTATTGAGTGTTGCTACTATTAGTGAAAATAATTCCTTCAATTCATACAGAGAGCTATTTCCCCAAACCATGTTTCTGGGTCCTATAGTATTTAAAGCAGCCATATGTTGTTATGGAGTCACCATAAACTATACAAACGTTTTTCAAATTTATTTTAAAGTGTTCTCAGGAACTCACCTATGTGCAGAATATTTTCACTCAAGTTTTCAGCTGATGTTTGGGTGCTTTCTATGATCTGGAATGCCAACACCACCTTTCTTGGACCCTTTATAAGAATAAAGTTGCCCTCGTGCATGGCTGGTGGGAATGCAGACTGGTGCAGTCTCTGTGGAAAACAGTATGGAGTTTCCTCAAAAAAATAAAAATGGAACTCCCATTTGACCTAGTAATCCCACTTCTAGGAATATAACTCAAGAAACCAGAAACACCATTCAGAAAAGACATATGCATCCCTATGTTCATAGCAGTACAATTTACCATAGCTAAGATTTGGAAACAACCTAAGTGCCCATCAGCAGATGAGTGGATTAAAAAGATGTGGTACATCTTCACAACGGAATACTACTCTGCTGTAAAAAAGAAAGAACTCTTAACCTTCATAACACCATGGATGGACCTGGAGAGCATTATGCTAAGTGAAATAAGTCAGTCAGAGAAAGATAAATATCACATGCCCTCACTCATTTGTGGAATATGATGAACATTATAAATGGATGAACAAAAATAGATACAGAGACAAAGGAGCATTGAACAAACTGTCAAACTTCAGTGGGAATACAGGGGAGGGTGGGGGTGAAGCATCCATCTTATATAAAAACTGCTGTTTGAAATTTTAACCCTGCTATTTTGGCTTCTGTAAATGCTTGCTTGCTTGCTTGCTTGCTTAAATAATAAGGAAAATAAGACTACTCCCACTTCAGAGAGGCCATTAAACCTTCCCCAGACTAAATTATCAATGCTGGCACCAGGCCAAGCCTTTGGTTGAGGTCTCAAGGCCCCAGCGCATAGGGGCTCTTTAAGAACTTGCAAAGGGGGCCGGAAACACCCCATATTTGGGAGACAAAGAAGGTAAAAACATATAAATAGGGAAAATTCCTCCATGTCGAGGCCCAGAATTTGAGAGACATTTTCTTCTGGACCCATGCGTAATAAATGTAACTCCATCTCTCTAAGTATTGCTTGGTTCTCCTCCGGTTTTCTGTAAAAGGGATGGGAGTAAGAGATCAACCAAAGGACTTGTATGCATGTATATAAGCATAACCAATGGACACAGACTCTAGGGTGCTGAGGGCATGTGCCAGGGGGTGGGAATAGCTAGGGGGAGTTCAATGGGGGAAAAAGAAGACTATATGTAATACTTTAAGTAATAAAATAAAACTTAAAAAAAGAATAAAGTTCCTCTGCATGCTAGTCTAATGAACATCTTCAATTTATAGTTTGCCAGATTGTAGGAGGTGAAAAATGACACTTTCACATCTATGAATGACTTGTCCCCTGGAACCTGAAGTATCATTATACTCCCACAGCATCACATCATAGTTGGTGACCAGAACATTCATGTGTCTGGCTCCAGGCCAAAATCCTATGTATGATCTTTCCGACCTGACCTCAGGTAATCACAAAAGTTTTGCCTGGCAGTCCCCATGAGGGAAAGCTTCCCTCCCCACAGGAGACCGGGTGCATGGCAAGTACATTGCAGTCTCTGGAGGGAGCTGCAGTCAAGGCTACAGGCCACCTGCCCCGCCTGAGGCCAGACATGCAATTACATAGAATGCATTTCCAACTCAAGATTTTCATTTCGAAAACCGTCTTTACCTAGAGGCCTTCACAGAGGCACTTTTCAGCAACCCTGCCTAGTCCTCCTTACTTGATGGCTTTAAGACATTTACTCCACTTGACTTAGTGCTCTTCCACTCCTAGGCCTCTCCCTTGCAATCTCCCCAGCCTCTCTAGGGCCACAAAACAGCTGCACCCTTTTGTGCAAGGCTCTTCTGCAATGAGACCTTTTCCATGCCTATACTGTGTCATCCAACTGACCCACACCTGCTGCTATTCTATGGGGAAATGGAATTTTTCTTTTTCTTGTCCCTTACCTGCACCATACTACAAGCTCATAAATACTTGAGATTATTACTTCTACTTTGGGGATTGTCCAAATTGTCTTAACGAACTACCTTGATACCTGGCAGCTCAACAAAAATTTTCAGGTGTTTTCTTCCAATCTTTCTACATTAGTGATACAAAACTAATAGGCCAGTTGTATTAAGGAAGAGGAGGATTGCAATGTCCATCCATTCCATGCTACTTTATCCTCAATTTTACTGTTTTGCTTTGTTTTTGTCCTAAAACAAAAAGTATCACAAACAGAAGAGTCAATAGTTACCTTATTAAAAAATACACAAAATCTCTAAAAAACAATAGGCTATAAATAGCTATAGTTATATACAAAAGACTCCTGTTAATCATACCTTATTTTTTCAGTCAGTTTTAATGTCTCTATTTGTTATGAATTCACTGATGTTTCCTATTTCTTTGTGAACCTCATCAATTAACCATTAAAATTTTGACATTTCCCATCAAGAGTCTGTTTCTGTAATTCCCAGGAAAGATTTATCATCTTTAGCTAAAATCAGCTCTACATCTTTAGGATTGTCTACAAATAGATGTATATATTTTAAATATTCACTTGAGAATAAATAACAGCCTAAAGAGATATAAAACCTATGAGCATGTTCTATTGCAAATGAATTTGTATTGGGATGAGCTTTATTTTTAAAGCCTAAAAGATACTCTTGGAAGTGGCAGGTGAGGTTAGATTGCATATCTCTGGGAACGTTATTTCACAGTTGCCATGTTATTAATATCAGTTATATAATTACATTCAATTAATATTTTAAAAATTAATGAATGTATACAGTAAAAGGTACATATTTTTATTTATTTTTAATAAATCTTTATTCAGATTATTACAATTGTTTCTCCTTTTTCCCCCCATAGCTCCCCTCCACCCAGTTCCCACCCCACCTTCTGCCCTTACCTCCCCCTCACTGTCCTCATCCATAGGTGTACAATTTTTGTCCAGTCTCTTCCTGCACACCCCCATATCCCTTTCCACCTGAGAATTATCAGTACACTCTCTTTCTATGCCCCTGATTCTATTATATTCACCAGTTTTTTCTGTTCCTCAGGTTTTTAATTCACTTGATTTTTAGGTTCACTTGTTGATAGATATGTATTTGTTGTTCATAATTTTTATCTTTACCTTCTTCTTCTTCTTCCTCTTCTTAAAGAATACCTTTCAGCATTTCACATAATACTGGTTTGGTATTGATGAACTCCTTTAGCTTTTTCTTATCTGTGAAGCTCTTTATCTGCCCTTCAATTCTGAATGATAGCTTTGCTGGGTAGAGTAATCTTGGTTGTAGGTTCTTGCTATTCATCACTTTGAAAATTTCTTGCCACTCCCGTCTGGCCTGCATAGTTTCTGTTGAGAAATCAGCTGACAATCGTATGGGTGCTCCCTTGTAGGTAATTAACTTTTTCTCTTGATGCTTTTAATATTCTCTCTTTGTCTTTTGCTCTTGGCATTTTAATTATGATGTGTCTTGGTGTGGTCCTCTTTGGATTCCTTTTGTTTTGGGTTCTGTGTGCTTCCTGGACTTGTAAGTCTATTTCTTTCACCATGTGGGGGAAGTTTTGAGGCATTATTTCTTCGAATAGGTTTTCAGTATCTTGCTCTCTCTTGTCTTCTGGCACCCCCATAATTCTGATGTAGGTACACTTGAAGTTGTACCAGAGGCTTCTTACACTATCTTCAACATTTTGGATTTTTTTTCTTTTTGCTTTTTCAGTTGAGTGTTTTTTGCTTCTTTGTATTTCAATTCTTTGACTTGATTCTTGTGTTCCTCTAGTCTGTTTTTAGGTCTCTCTATATTATTTTTTATTTCAGTCAGTGTATGTTTAATTTCTAGTTGGTCCTTTTTCATATATTTGAGGGTCTCGTTATATTTATCAGCCTTTTCTAGGATATTCTTGAAAAGCCTTATAACCATGGTTTTGAATTCTATATCTAGTCATTTGTTTTCCTCCATTTCTTTCGTTTGTGATCTGTTTCTTTGTCACCGCATTTTCACTGTTTCCCTGAGTTGGTAGGGTAGCTTTGTTTGCTAGATTTCCTGTATGGCCCAGTGGGTCAGCTTCCCAATTAACCTGAGGTGGACACTCTTGGTGCACCCCTTTGTGAACTGTGTGTACAGGCTTGTTGTAGTTAAGTCTTGATTGTTGTTGGTATCACTGGGAGGAATTGACCTCCAGGCCCCTTGGCTGTGAGGATCAGTTGTGTCTACGCTGGGAGAAGTTTGGTGCTGAAGACAGCCTTATAGGATTAGACTTGCCAAATTGCAAAAGCCTCTGTGCTCAGCTTGGGTGGGGTGGAGTCTCAGGGCAGAGCAGACAGTTTTGGCTTCCAGTCAGCCCTGCCCTTGCACCTACACGCCTCCAGACCTCTGCCTTCCCTGCCTCCCGGGCCTCGGCCTGAGAGTCCAGATTTTCCCTGCAAGAGCGTGGGTCCCCAGGGGCTTGCCTGGAACTGGGGTTCATTGCAGTCAGAACTGGGCTCAGTGCCGTCAGGAGCTTCCGACTCCCTTCTGCTAGGGAAAGCCTGTAGCAACCTCCGCAGTCTTTGTGCACACTGGCGCACGCGCCTCTGGACCCCTGCCTGCCTGGATTTCCCCGGGTCTCCCCCGGGGCTCCGAGTCTCTGAGTGCTTTTCTCTCTACCTGACAGTCCAGACTCCCCCTGTATGAGCCTGGGTCCATGGGGTTTCGCCTGGAACTGGGGTTCAGTGCAGTTGGAACTGGGGTTCAGAGCAGTTGGGGGCTTCCTTCTCCCTCCCGCCAGAGAAAGTCAGCCAGGCTCTCAGCCGCCCTTCCTCTCTGCTTGCACAAAGACCCTTTGCCGTACCTCAACACTTTGCCATTCCTCCAATTCTCCATGAGCTTTTCTCTTTTCTTCTAGTTGTAGAATTTCCATTCAGCCAGCTTTCCTGTGGTTCTGGATGGTGTCCACTTTCCTGTGGTTCTGGATGGTGTCTGTCCTGTCTTTTAGTTGTAGTTTTGAAATTGTTGTGTGAGGCAGCAGTTTAGGTGCTTACCTATGCCGCCATCTTGGTTTCTCCTTTAAAAGGTACATATTAAAACCATGAGAGCCCAAAGTGAATGCTCTTCTCAGCATTCAGATTTTTTTTTCTGAGATAATATTCTTTTTTAAGGGTCTATTAAAAAGAACATTAAAGAATATTAAAAATAGAACACTTTCCCATATCAGGCAATGTGGTTATACTATGAAATCATAAAAATAACATGCACTATTATTTGTTATAAGATAGTCCTTGCAAAAATTGGTTCAAAAAAGAGCAATACAATGAGATTTTAAAATCTGTGGAAATGTATATTGATGGTTTCAATTACTCTTTATCTAAATTTTTTTTATTAATTCAAGATTTTTCATTAATTTTTTAGAAAGAGAGGAAGGGAGAGGGAGAGAGAGAAACATCAATACAAGAGAGTTACATCAATCTGCCACTTCCCACACATCCCTTACCAGGGATTAAGGAGGCAACCAGGTATGTTCTCCAACCAGGAATTGAACCAGCAACTTTTTCGCACATGGAATGATGCCCAACCAACCAAGCTACGCTGGCCAGGGCTATTTAAGTATTTTTAAAGTAACAAGTTAAGATAAATAATGACAGAACAAAAATATATATTAAATGTTTTATCACATAGATGCATAAACAAATAGACTATTTACTTTCAAGTGTCAATTGTGACAGGAAATACATGCTTAAATAAATAAAATCCATACCTGTTGAGTATTAATTACTTTCTCTAAATATATGTAAAAAACTAAAAACTCTACTGAAGATTTGCTCTAAGAACAACATGCTTACCTTTAATTTAAATATTTTAGAGCATCACATGCATAAATATTATAGACAAGAGGCCTGATACACAAATCTTCGTGCAAGAATGAGCCTTCCTTCCCCTGGCTGCCAGCACTGCCTTCGCTCTGGCTGGAACCGCCTTTCCACCTTCCCACGGTACCCAGAGGCCCTGAGCGGCTGGCGTGGTGAAGAATGCCTGCGTTGTTGCCATGGCAATGAAGCAAACATCCCGCCTCCAGCCACTTAGCACCTGTGTATGCAAATTAACCCGCCATATTTGTTGGGTTAATTTGCATACTTACTCCTCATTGGTTGGTGCAGTGGTGGGCAAACTGCAGCTCATGAGCCACATGTGGCTCTTTGGCCCCTTGAGTGTGTCTCTTCCACAAAATACCATGGCCTGAGTGAATCTATTTTGAAGAAGTGGAGTTAGAAGAAGTTTAAGTTTAAAAAATTTGGCTCTCAAAAGAAATTTCAATCGTACTGTTGATATTTGGGTCTGTTGACTAATGAGTTTGCTGACCACTGGGTTGGTGGGTGTCATGGAGGTATGGTCAATTTGCATCTTTCTCTTTTATTAGTGTAGATTGTATTATAAAACATATATATCATGGTTTATTATTCTAAAAAAGAAACAAAAATATAGCTAAAATAAAAATTACTAGCACAGCATAGGATCTTATCTAAAACCTGAAGGAAAAGAAACCAGAGATGAATAAAATCAAATGAAGAATAGAAGCAAAAATAAAAAAAAAAATACATTTTTGCAGGAAATGTAACATACTATGAGACCACTAAATATACAAATTTTATAATTTAAATGCAATCTGGAAAATCAAAATCAGGATGACAAATAGCACGTGCACACCATCACACACACAAATACAAAGAGAATAAAATCAACATACGAAAGCAAACATGATTTAATGAAAATACATTCAACCCTCAGTATCTCCAGGGAATCAGTTCCATGTCCCTGTGGATAATAAAATCTAAGGATGCTCTATTCCCCTATATAAGTGGCATATTTTTTGCAAGTAATTCCTGCACATCATTCTGAATACTTTAAATCATCTATAGATTACTTTTATATTATATACTACAATGTAATGGCTAAGTAAATAGTTGTTATGCTGTATTGTTTAGGGAATAATGGCTAGAAAAAATTCTGTACAATTCAGTACAGACACAACCATCACATGTCAGTAACATAACATTTTAAAAAAATATTTTTTTCATTAAAATTGGTTGACTCTTGGATGCAGAACCACAGATATGGAGGGCCAGTGGTATTTACAGTTTATGGAATAACTTTAGTGTTGTGGCAAGTCTCTTTGGGAAGTTCACTGTATTAAAAATAGTCAATTAATCCTCCCTTAGAATTTTACTCACAGTGACCCAGCTTGTGTGTCTCAGTTGGTCGAGCATTGTCCCATGCACCAGGAGGTTGCCGGTTGGATTCTGGTCAGGGCACATGACGAGGTTTTGAGCTGCGATCCTCAGTAAAGAGTGTACAGGAGGCAGCAGTTGATATTTTATCTCTCATCAATGTTTCTATTTCTTTCTCCCTCTCCCTTCCTCTCTCTGAGATTAATAAAACATATTTAAAAGAAATTTACTCAGTTTATATGGAAAAAAGCTGATTATGTGAAATGATGTGATAAGTAATATATCTTAAGCTTACATTTATAAATTTAATGCTTCAATCATTTTATTGGCTTTGGAGTTTGAATACTTTGACAGATTGACTATATTATTTTCTTTATCAAAATATCTCATACTTTATTATGATAAATTTATTTATTTAATATTTTGTATAATAAATTGACAGATAATAATTTTGTGAAAAGAAAGCAAGGCTAGAAGCTGAGAGGTAGCTTTGCCACAACCTCTCGGGCATTATGCAACTCATAATTATGCTCCATTTCAGGTACTTTTGCTTTCAACTCTCTCCAGGATATTAGGTCAACATATTTTATCCTGGGGAAAAACTGCAGTAACAAAATCTGCATGTGCTCCAAATAACTATGTGAAGGCACAATGAAATAAGAGTTCATCTCATACCTATGGCACACATCTTGCCTCCTGCTCCAGGCCTTCCTGCTGATAGTAAGTGCTGGGATGCTATGAGACCTACTGGTTTCATAGTATCAGAAAGTGTTTGCTCTATGCAGCAAACCATTGATCAATGGGAAATGAGAGCTAGTAAATAATAGTCTTTCACCCTTCCTCCAACAAATAGACTGGCTAGAAAAGCAAACATTTATAAGGTCTAATGGATGATGGTCCTGAAATTTCATCAGTTGGTTGCTCTTGACACTGAACAGTATCCAACTTGGTAAACCACCCTCATGTTGCCTATTCCTCCTTCTCCTTTGCTGCGCCTTTTTATTCATTTCTGCTCTTTGAGACTGCAAGAGAGTAGGAGTAGAAAGGTTTGCCATGTGCTACTGACATGGAAACTAAGATGGTTGGAACCAGGATGACCCTAGAAAGAGCCTCTGTGGATAAGATTTAGAGCCAGATTATTTACTAGTATGGCAAGTAGCACCTTATTTCTGGTGACAAGTGAAGTGGTGATAATATTTGGCATATAGCAGCATCAAGTTACCAAGGCTTTAACTTATGCTTAATTGGGACAGTTTACAGGTGCAAGGTTGAAAGGTTAAATGTGATGGTCATTATACTGGAAAGGTGTTGAAGCAATGATAATTACAACACTATGAATCAGGATGGTTGCTGTTGTAAATACCATTTTGGAAAAATAAAAATGGTGAGTCCAGCGCAGCCTAGACACTAAGACTGTATAAAAGTTGTGGGCCACAGTGGAATATTTGAAGGGAAAACTGTGCCAAAAACTAGGATCAAAGATATCATTATGAAGTTGGCACACTTACACAGGAGACTAAATGCATGTTTCCAAGATCTGAGATAGAAACAGTTGGCTTCTTTTAAATTTTTTATTTGTTTAATCTTTATTGTTGAAAGTATTACATGTGTCAAAACATCTAATATGGCATGTTTTCCTGAAACCAAAGGGAAGGAAGAAGAAAAAAGTGAGTTTAAGATAGGAAGTGTCAATATAGTAATTACAAACAGCCTTGCAAGAAAAAAGTAACACAGACATTAGTGTCACCATCAAATATTTAAAGGTGTAGGGCTGGTGGGTATTAATCCTTTTCAGTCACCTACTTTGGCCAAGACTAAGTACATGGATCTTGAAAAAGGGAGGACTGGCGTAAACAAGGCTAGGAGACAGCCCCATGCAGCTGCTGGGCTGAATTGGATAGCTTTAACAGAGCACATAAAGCACAAAACTTTTAGTTCTTGATATATTGCCATTGATTTAGCAAATAATTTCTTCCCAACTCCATCAGTAGGGAGGATCAAACACAATTTGCATTTACATGTCAATGACAGCAATGTACAATCAATACCATCGTATCTAATAAAAGGGTAATATGCAAATTGACCGTCACTCTAACACACAAGATGACTGCCCCCATGTGGTCAAAGATAGCCACCCCCATGTGGACACAAGATGGCCATCACAAGATGGCCAGTAGGGGAGGGCAGTTAGGGGCAACCAGGCCGGTAAGGGAGGGCAGTTAGGGGCAATTGGGCTGGCAGGGGAGCAGTTAGGCATCGATCAGGCTGGCCGGGGAGTGGTTAGGGGATGATCAGGCAGGCAGGCAAGTGGTTGGGATCCAGCAGTCCTGGATTGTGAGAGGGCAGTCTGACATCCTTTGAGGGGTCCCAGATTGGAGAGGATGCAGGCTGGGCTGAGGGACACCCCTCTCCCCCATCGTGCATGAATTTCATGCACTGGGCCTCTAGTTCATAGATAATTGTTTATAAATTACCTAGCAAAGGAAAGGAATTATAGTGAATGTTAAAATACTGTGACTTTTCTTATTTTTCTTTTAAAATATAACATTTTCTAATTATTTCATGATGTCACAAAAGGTCCTGGTTTGTTATTTCTCTGATGTAAAACATTATACTGCATTAACAGCTTTGGATTTCCATAGAACTCCCATAGTTGTAGCCACATATAGAACCCTTAGTAAAATTGAATTTGAATTAACTCTAATAACTTACATGCTTTTCCTTTAAGAATTTCTTCAAAGATTTTATTCTCATTCAGAAACACAGGTTTGTTTTGTTTTTTTGTCAGAACTAGAGCCCTTTATGCATATGTATAACTCTATCACTATAGTAAACACTATACTTAAAAAAACACACAATCCTATTATTGATGAAGGTATACATGTTTCAGTATAGTTACTCTTTTTACTAGTTATACTTAACACATTAAAGAAGTATCCCATTGATTAATTAATCAGTAATATAATTAATTATTTTATACTTATTTTTGGCAACAACCAATATACTCAAGATTCTCCAGGTTTATTTACCAAAAATTTCAAGCATAATGCCAATTAAACAATGAGCTGCACTCTAAGCTGTATAACTTTTCTAAAAAGTTTCAGTTTGTTTTAAATGAATATTTACATACACATGAGGGAGAAACTAAAGGCAAAATAGTTCATCCTAAAGAAATTAATGATTTGGCCCTGGCCAGTGTGGCTCAGTTGGTTGGGCATCCTTCCATGCATTGAAAGATTGCTGGTTTGATTGTAGCTCAAAGCCTATGTCAGGGATCCCAGTAGGAGGAACAGATTGATGTTTGGCTCTCACAAATATGTTTTCTCTCTCTCCTTCTCCCTTCCTCTCTCTTTCTAAAAGTTAATAAAGAATCTTAAAAAAAGAAATGAATGATTTGAAACTACTGATGATGATTAAAAAGAAAGTGCCAAAGCAGGATTTTATTTGAACATGAAGACAAAAATCATGACTATAGAAGAAAAACACAATTTTCACATAGACAACGAAGATGCTGAAGTTGTTAAAGATTTTGCTTACCTTAGTCCAATCATCAGTTCAAATGGAGCCTGCAGCAAAGAAAGAAAGAGAAGGCTGAGTCTCTAGAGAGAAGCAATAAAAGAATTAGGAAAGGTCACCAAAAACATGTGTGTCATCAGTAACTAAGGCTAAGATCATCCATACCTTTGTATTCCTAATTAGTATGGATGGATGTGAAAGGTGGAGAGTAAATATGGCTGTTAGGAAAAAAAATGGATTCATTTGAAATATGGTGTTGGAGGGGACCTCTACAGATACCCTAGACCACCAGAAAGAGGAACAAATTGGGTTCTACAGCAAATTAATCCTGAAACATTCCTAGAGGCAAAAAAATGAAAAACACTTAAGTGGTTCTACTTCAGATACATCATAAAAAACAGAGTTCTTTGGAAAAGACAATAATGCTGGGAAAAATAGAAGATAGCAGGAAAAGAGGAAGACAAATGTGAGGTGGGTTGATTTTGTAAGAGAATCCATAGGCATCAGTCTACAGGAGCTGAGCAGCAGTGTTGAGAACAGGACATTGTGGTTGGCACTCATTCATAGAGTCATTAGGAATTAGAGCCATCTGAATGGCACATAATACACAAAGGCATGAATGGAAAGGAAAGCACAATGAACAACAAAAGATGTGAAATTCAAAGATCTGGTTTAAATTCTTGACCCTGATATTTTCTAACCGTGGGATTGTGAAAATTGCTTCAACTCCTTGAAAGCTGACTTTCTAATCTACAACAATAGATATGCTTACATAGTAAATTAGTTACATGGAATTTTAAAAAGGCATATGGAATGCATAACAATTTGAAAACTTCTTTAGACACAGCTTTAAATTGGTCATGGTTTCCTGGCTCAGTTGGTTGAGCATTGCCCCATGCATGGAAAGGTCCCTGGTTCAATTCCTAGTCAGGGCACATACCCAGGTTGCAGATTCAATCCTGGTCAGGGTGGGTACCGGAGACAACCATTCAATATTTCTCTATCCTCTCCCCCACTCCCTCCCTCTCTAAAACCAATTAAAAAATTTTAAAAAATGCATTACTTTAAAAATAATAAATAAATTGGTCATGGTAACTTGCAATTTATTTTTAGGCATTAGCTGACCATATAGAGTATGATTTTTGATTACTGTTTTCATCTGTAACACATGAAATGTGTTACATTAATGCTTGTGCGGGATGTAAATTATAGAAGATATATTTCTGTATGACAACGCTCACAATATAATTATCCAATTGTTACTTACCCAATTGTCATTCTCTCTTCCTTACTAATAAGAACTCTAAATTTCCTTGGGTGGAAATATGATAATCAATTTTTTTCTCATTTTACATTAATTTCAGGCGAGACCAATGTGGACTGTCTAACCACGGTCTTCATGCTGTATAAGAGAAACCAAGTTTTTTTTCTAAGCTGCTGTTTGCAGGGGGTTTTTTTTGTTTGTTTGTTTGTTTTTGTGGCTGAACATACTTTAATTAATAATATTTATGTAGCATAGTTTCTGACTAGGCATTGCATCTGTAACCTTATCAGAATAAACATGTATAGGGAATAATTCTTTAAGGCATTTTATGAAAAGTATTATCAAAATTGTCCTTTAGGAACAAATAAACTAAATTTTATTTAAGAGTTACATATATAGTTGTATTGAAAAACTAATTTAGACCTATTATATATATAAATGTATAGAGAAAGAAAATAAGTTTAGTCCTAGCTGGTTTGGCTCAGTGGACAGATCATCTGCTCTGGGACTGAAGGGTAATGGGTTCAATTCCAGTCAAGGGCACCTACCTTAGTTGCAGGCGGGATCCCAGGCCCCAGTTGGGGCGCGAACGGAGGCAATCAATGGAGGTGTCTCTCTCACATCCATGTCTCTCTCTCTCTGTCTCTCCCACTACCTTTCTATCTAAAAAATGAGTGGGAAAGTATCCTCAGGTGAGGATTAACAACAAAACAAAAGAGAAACGAAAAAGGAGAAAAGTCTACTTTGAATCTAAAAGTCAGTATCCTAATCCTTGTTTTTTCTGCCTTAACTCACTTTTCTCTCTCTTTTTTAAAATAAAGATTTTAAATTTATTTTTAGAGGGAGAGGAAGAGAGGGAAAAAAATGATATGAGAGAGAGCCATTGATTGGCTGCCTCCTGCTCACCCTCTGGGGACCAAGAGTGTAACACCAGCAGGTGCCCTGACCAGAATGGAACCAGCAACCCTTCAGTGCACTGGAACACACCCACCCAACTGGAGCCACACTGGATGGCCCGGCCTTCTCTCTTTATCACTCTCACTGTCTTTCCTTTATGATCATCATTTTTATGTTATATTGTTTTTCACTGCATATTGTTTGAAGGAGAGGAATATATCCATTGCTGAACATTAGTATAAAAAGGGATTTCCATTCCAATATATACATTTATATTAATATATGCTAATGTATACATAATATCTATTTTATGCTTCCATTACAGTATAATGTATATTCTTTCCTGCTTGTTGGTAGTAGTACTTTACACCCTGGGGAACTGAGACTCTTTCAGACTAAAATTTTCTTCTATTGCAAGGTGAAAAACATAGATTCCTAATTACTCACAGTGATCATAAATGATTGAAGCCTGGGACGTTTCCAGTGTTTCAAATCCTTGGTTTTAATAATTGCATCAAGGCTGGCACCTTAAGGCGGTTGGAAACTGTCCTTGGGAGTTTCACACTGAGATGGCGGTTTCTCCTGTGTAATGTTGCTAGAAATATTTGATCCCAGGGCTGTTTGTAAGCATGGTCCTAGTTCTATAGAAAAAACAAAATTTACATATGAGATTGACAAAATGAATTACAAACAAATACAGACAGGGAGGCTCAGTATTCATGTATCCTTTTAGTGGTAGCTGCCTCTAGGTTATTTTGAAATAGTGAATTACAAAGTTACTTGTTGGA
Organism: Corynorhinus townsendii; assembly: GCA_026230045.1. Classification (NCBI taxonomy): domain Eukaryota; kingdom Metazoa; phylum Chordata; class Mammalia; order Chiroptera; family Vespertilionidae; genus Corynorhinus; species Corynorhinus townsendii. Next base: position 108,987,640 of record JAPDVU010000001.1, on the reverse strand, counting down.
ATTTATTTATTTATTTTTCTTTTTTTGACATTCAAAAAGAAAACTTTATTGCAAAATTTAGGACACAAGACTTCACAGAACAGAAATAAGACAATCCCAAGACATTGGAGTATGACATCACAGCAGACAGGTTAGTACTGTTCACCTTCATCCTCTCCCTCAATACTATCTGCTCCAACCTCCTCATAATCCTTCTCAAGGGCAGCCATGCCCTCATGGGCCTCAGAAAACTCTCCTTCCTCCATGCCCTCACCTACATACCAGTGGACAAAGGCACGCTTGGCATACATCAGGTCAAACTTGTGGTCCAGGCGAGCCCAGGCCTCAGCAATCGCTGTGGTGTTGCTCAGCATGCACACAGCTCACTGTACTTTGGCCAGGTCTCCACCAGGGACCACAGTGGGAGGCTGGTAATTAATGCCAACTTTGAAGCCAGTGGGGCACCAGTCCACAAACTGGATGCTGCGCTTGGTCTTGATGGTGGCAATGGCAGCATTAACATCTTTGGGGACCACATCACCACGGTACAAAAGGCAGCAAGCCATGTATTTACCATGACGAGGGTCACATTTTACCATCTGGTTGGCTGGCTCAAAGCACCCATTGGTGATTTCTGCTACAGTAAGCTGCTCATGGTAGGCTTTCTCAGCAGAGATGACAGGGGCATATGTGACCAGAGGGAAGTGGATGCGGGGATAGGGCACCAGGTTGGTCTGGAATTCAGTCAGATCAACGTTCAGGGCCCCATCAAACCTGAGGGATGCAGTGATGGAGGACACAATCTGGCTAATAAGGCGGTTAAGGTTAGTATAGGTTGGGCGCTCAATATCGAGGTTTCTACGACAGATGTCATAGATGGCCTCGTTGTCAACCATGAAGGCACAATCAGAGTGCTCTAGGGTGGTGTGGGTGGTGAGGATGGAGTTGTAGGGCTCAACTACAGCTGTGGAGACCTGGGGGGCTGGGTAAATGGAGAATTCCAGCTTGGACTTCTTGCCATAATCGACAGAGAGACCAAGAAGCCCTGAAGCCCTGAAGGCCCATGCACTGGTCAGCCAGTTTCCGAATTCGGTCCAGGACGAGGTCAATGATCTCCTTGCCAATGGTGTAGTGTCCATGGGCATAGTTATTGGCAGCATCTTCCTTGCCTGTGATCAGCTGCTCAGGGTGGAAAAGCTGGCGGTAGGTACCAGTGCGAACCTCATCAATGACTGTGGGTTCCAGGTCTACAAACACTGCCCTGGGCACATGCTTGCCAGCACCTGTCTCACTGAAGAAGGTGTTGAAGGAGTCATCTCCCCTGCCAATGGTCTTGTCACTTGGCATTTGGACATCGGGCTGGATTTCGTGTTCCAGGCAGTAGAGCTCCCAGCAGGCATTGCCAATCTGGACACCAGTCTGGCCAACATGGATGGAGATGCATTCACGCATAGCTGAGACTTGTAGGGCTCGGAGGGGCTGAAAAGTGTGAAGGGAACGGGAACAAGGACCTCCCACTGACAGATTACCAAGGAATCCGGGGGAGAAGTCTACATGTTGGAATTTAGTTAAGTAAAACCAACTCCCATTTCTTTAATTGAAATTGTTTCTTTTTCAATTGTCTTTGGTCTCTTTCTTTGCTTTATGAGGCTGAAATAACTCTCACTTTTATGTGGGAAACACAACCTCTACATTAGGGGTGAGGAATGTCCATCCAGAGGGCCATATAAGGGAATCATTGGGTCTGGCCCTGCTCAGGCATTAGGAGTGAAGTAATTAAATGTTTGAACAAATATAGCAGGCTAATTTTTAAGTTGATAATTTTTTATGGCCCTTGAATGATGTTATAAATATTCAAATGGCCCTTGGGAGAAAAAAAGGTTTCCCACCCTTGCTCTAGACAAACATAAAATGAAAAATTCCTGTCTACATGCCAGGAAGAGACATTTTTGTCTACGAAGAAATAGTTTCCATTTAGAAAATCAGCCAGTTAGAAAGCTCTCCCCCAGGATAACCTCAGAGTGTGTCCCTAAATGGTTATTTATGCTTTGATATACCTTTAAGATCAAAGAGAGTTCTCAGAGTGAGACTAGAATTGCTAAGCTAGCATCAATAATAATATTATTTAAACTATCTTCATGCCAATTTTATCATAACATTAGAGGCCCGGTGCACAAATTCATGCATGGGTGGGGTCCCTTGGACTGGCTGGCGACTGAGGCCTATTGGGGGGCCACTGGGAGAAGAGACCATGGGAGATTGGCTGGCCAGCCCCCTGACTGGGAGCCTACTGGGGGGCTGGCAGTCAGAGGGGAGGGGCTATAGGAGATTGGCAGGCAGGGGGCAAGGGGCCATGAGAGGTTGGGAGTGCACTGACCACCAGGGGGCAGCTCCTACATTGAGTATCTGGCCCCTGGTGGTCAGTGCACATCATAGCAACTGGCCAATCAACTGGTCATTCCAGTTGCTCGGTCGTCCTGTTGCTTAGGCTTTTATATATATAGATATTTAAAATCAACAGGAGCGATTTTACATTCTTTGTGAAAATAGCTGTAATACAACCTCCAAACTTTCATCATTTAAAGAATGGTGAAGCTAAAAGACAAGCAACATAAATTTTAGTTACATTGTCACATAGCTAGTAAGAAAGTAGCAGAGCACAAAACTGAATGCAGGCCAGTTCAATGTTGAGACTGAAGATTTTCAGGTCACTTTAAAAATTAGGTGGAGAATGAACAACAGCATTTTCCATATTCTGTGGCAGAACATTCACTTGTTTCATAGACCATGTTTCATAGACTGATCTTTCAGTTTCCTTAACATGTAATCTCTTAACAGTTCTACCATATGGGGTTCATCCATCTGGTTTATTTGCACTTCATAACCTTGTTTATTTTTCTCTATGAATTCCCCCATTAAATTACTTAGAACATCAGCTTCCTCTGAAGACATAAAATCCCACTGGCTTTATGAAACTATAAAGCTACACTTACTAGTAGTTTTAGGTTTGAAGTTGACTACCTTTGTTTTATACTCACTGTGTATTAACGCTTTGGATAATTCAGCAAATTTGCTTTTCAATGCGGGATTCTTTAGGAAAATAATTATTTGACATATATATCCTGATAATTACAGTTTTGAGCAGAGATGTTCAGGCCTCGTAAATTCTGATCATATAATAATCTTGTTGAGGCGACTGTAAGAAAGACACTCTTTTGGCAGTATTGTGATAGATGTTGACAGGATAATAATCATGAGCAATGTAATGCAAGGTTCATCACAGTGCCCTTTTGAGCTTGACAAGAAGAGGATATGCTTTATAGTAGAGGAGACAATAAAAAATTGGATATTGGAAATCTGACATTGAAAGCTAAAATATGAATCCATCTTTATTGTAGAAAAAATGAAAACATATTAACTCCTTTCAGAGAGAAAACTTAGCCTCAGTCTACTTTAGCACTTTATTGAGGCAAATCATGTAAGTGGAATTTGTCTGATATAGTTTAAGTTTTAGGACATTGTATGATAAGTATTATGAAGTATGCTGATCTTGATTTACTATCAAATTTTTCACTTTGATAGCATTATTGCTACAATTTTAAAGTTTATTAATATTTTTGACTATGGCAAAACCTACGTGATTCCCACAATTTTCTACTTCAGCCAATTCATTCAAATAGATATGTTAGTAAATTGAACAATCAAATGTTCATGAATTATTTAGTCCTATAAATACATCTCTTTCAAACAGATTAAATTTTGCCTCAATATCTCAGGTTGTTGTTGTTGTTATTGTTGGGGTTTTTTGTGTTGTGTTTTTTTTTTTACATTCCATTTTTAAAAAATGCTTCTAGGGAAAATAAAGTAACTTTAATGATTTTGATAAAAATGGATTTTAATTTTTAACATGCTTTTTTGTTGTTGTTAAGATAATGTGCAGGAATGCTCTCATGGTCTATCTGTGGCTGATAGTACAGATAAATCAAGTTCTAATTTAAATAATGTCACTGAAATTTTACTGCTTTGCCTTACCACTTACCTTAATTTTAATAACTAGGATTGAATTTTCTAGAGATTTTTCCCACTCACAGATATAGACGTGCTAAATCAGAAATCATTAAGTTATGGGGAATGACTGGAGTGAGATATTACCACATCCCTTCAGAAGGACATGTAGAAGTGGCAGGGTCAAATAAGCTTTTCTGTGCTTTTTCATTAAAACTGATAATTATTCATGGGGTAATTTATAATATCATGATTCACTCTAGGCAGTCATTATTATAGATTTGTGAAGGTCATGATTAGTGTATTATCTATTTACACGATATCTTCTGATGTGAAATGAGACATTAAAAGGAAAAGAGTGATCAAAAGTTTTCCTAATGTGTCCAATATATTTTTATTCTAATGTTAGGCCACCTTTTACAGAAAGTGCCTTTTCAGTGTTAACTCTGAGATATTTAATTTGGCTTTTAATCAGTGAAATCTTATAATATATAAATTATCACATAACTACTGATCATTGCAATGAGAAACATTATAGAAGAATATATATTAGATATTAGATATTAGATATACACTATATGGTCAATATATATATTATAAAGTTGACAGTTATTTTTATATCCTTCTTCTCTTCATAGGCTAAAATATCATCTTACTTAGACAGTCATCCAATTAAACTGTGCTGAAATAGTTCCTTCTTCATGAGAGACGTCATTGTTTCTAATATTAAGTAGTATCCATATACTCTTAATAAATTGATTGAGTGGTGAGAAGGTAAGTATAGACTTCTCTTATAAGAAAATGTAGACTCAAAGGGAGGGTTTGTGTATAGTTGCATTTTTACTATTTGAAAGAACTTAAATTGTTTGTAACTGGAATTAAAAGAGCAAGTTGAATTGTAGAAGTTGATATTACTTATGTATAGTCCAAATTACTAAGCATAGGGCGCATCTTGTCTTTTGTGTCATCTGTCCAGGCGGTGACTTGAGGGATGCCTCAGGACACAGTTCATAGGTCCTTTTATGTATAGCAGCATTCTGCACATATTTTGTCTCTTCTTGCATGCTCAGAAAGCATTCTACTGCTGTGCTGTCTTGCAGGAACCCAGATAATTTCAGTAGGGCTGTCTGAGGCCCTTTCTTATAAACACACCAAGCAGCATTTTCTATTTCTGCACTATTGCTGCTTCCTGGGTTGTCTTACTAGGAAGTAAAGTTCCCTTCCTTTACTTGGGCAATTAATATAGAATTTTCTTCCTGTTGTATAATTGTAAAGAATATTCCAGCAATTAATTTCTGCGTGAATGAAGAGAACACTATTGGGAGAAAGAAATGTGAGGGAAATTATTAATATTTTAAAATATGCTCAGGAAAATGGTTCCTCTTCCAATGATGCTACAATAGTCCACATGGCAGTGTATGATTTCATGATCTTATTTATACCTCCCTACTCAGCCTTATCTCTCCCCCTGTCTGAGCAGTTCCTAAGCTTCATTCTACTTATTATTTATTTACTTATTTTTTTAAATATATTTTATTGATTTTTTTACAGAGAGGAAGGGAGAGGGAGAGAGAGTTAGAAACATTGATGAGAGAGAAACATAGATCAGCTGCCTCCTACACACTCCCTACTGGGTATGTGCCCTCAACCAAGGTACATGCCCTTGACTGGAATCTAACCTGGGACCCTTGAGTCTGCAGGCTGATGCTCTATCCACTGAGCCAAACTTATTTATTTTTTACTTATTTATTTTTATTTTTACTCTACTCATTTTTCAGATGCAGGCATAATATTAATGCCTAAAGGATCTCTTTCTTACTGAAAACAGGTTTATTTTTTCACAGTACCTACAAACCTTTGTCAGAGTTATATATACTGAAGTGTATACTTTTGTGCACTGACTCAATTACATATCTATTTCTACCTAAAAAAAGAATAGCTCTTTCTCTCCATTAGTATACCAGTGAGGGCAGTAAACTTATTTTATATCCCATGCCTACAGTCTTTTGAATAGATGCCACAGTAGTAGGAGTGCCCTTTGCATGCCACAGTGCTAGCCTTTGATGAGGAAGAATGGGGCTGCACTCTTATGGAACTGTAACAGAGGTGTTTTGAATACATTTTTAAAAAATTCATATTCTCTGGTACTCAGAGCACCATAGAAGTCTTATATCTGAAACCCTTTATTCAAACCTCCTATGCATTAATTTTTTTACAACCTATACCTCTGTTGATCACGCATTCCTTCCTGGAGCTCTCGCTTCCCTTAGCCTGCCTAATGTCTCTTCTTTTTGTGGGTACTGATGAGTTTTTGCCTTGATCTACCAATGAGTCCTTCTTTTCTATTCACAACTGCAGTTACTCTCCAAGGTTCACTCCCACCAATTTACTCTCTCTAGAGGGCCGTTTACTATTAGTTTTAGTAACTTCCTAAGTTTTGTCTCTGGCATGACTTTTCCCCTGAATACCAGAATGATTTCTCTTATTTTTCACAGAGAAGTCTAACTGATAATCTAAATATGAAATAAAATGAACTAATCCCTTTTCCTATTGGTGTTCTATTTTAAAATTCATCCAGAAAGAATATTTAAGCATTTTACTTAGTCCTTCCTTTTATTCTCACATTCCAATACTCATGAGTCATCATATGGAGTATTTTATAAACTCTAGAATCTTTCCCTCTCTTTACATTTCAACTCTTGCCACCCCACTTTAAGTCTTCAATGTCTCATGCTAATTCTGTATCCTAATATTTCTCCATCTCTATTCTCTCTCTTTAATTTGTTTACCATAAAGTGCCACATTACTTTATCTACAATATATTATCCATCAAGTAAATATCTTTTTCAAAACACTTTTAATGATTTTTATTACCTATTAACTAGAGTTCAAATTGCCTTGCTGGCATAATCTTCCATAATCTGACACTAAACTTCATTTCCCTTTTTTTTTTTTTTTCAAATTTTTCCCATCTCACATATAAAGTAGTGCAACAATTGGCAAATATTAAGCTTTGTCAAATAAACAACATATTTCCACAGAAATGTGGGAGGGAGAAGTAAGTCAGACATATGGATATAGAACTCATTAAATATAGATGAATTAACAATGAAATTATATAAATGAAAACGTGTATATGAAAAAAGAACTCTAAGACAGAACATTGTGGGGTAACACTTGATTGTGGGGTGGTAATGGTGGTAGTGCTGCTGAAGGAGAGGAAAGAAGTAGGAAACTTAGAAAATAATGTTGTTCCAGAAACTCAGTAAAGTCAGAATACCAAGTTATCAATATTTTAGACATCTTTTGTGATGAGAATCGAACAATGCATTGGATTTGAAAGTAAAGAAATATAGGTAAGCTAGAGGCCTGGTGCATGAAATTCATGCATGGGTAGGGTCCCTAGGCCTGGCAGACAATCAGGGACCATCTGTGGGGAGACCAGCGGGGCAATCGGGGGTCCCCCGTATTGGCTGGCCTGGGGTCTGTGGGCTGGGGGCAGCTCTTGTGTTAAGCATCTGCCCCCTGGTGGTCAGTGAACATCATAGTGACCAGTTGTTCCACCAGTCATTCAGCCATTCAGTCGATTTATGTATTAGGCTTTTATTATATAGGATTGGGCTTGGAAATTTATGATTTAGTTTAAAAAGGTTGAAAGTAAATGAATTCAGCATTCATTTAAAAAACTAGATGTATTTTAACAGCATAAAGCTAAATAATGTAGGAGGGAAAAATTAATTCTCAGTGAGATGGAAACCAGGAAAATTGGAGAGGAAAATCAAAAGCTGGTTCTTAACAAAAAGTTAGTGTACTTGATAAAATAAGAATGACAAGAAGAAAGAGAAAGATAATCATGAAAAATATAATTAAAAAGGTAAAATTACCTTTCATCTTATGAAAGATACATCATAAGGAAATATAATTTCTAAGTAAACTAATAATCATAGAAGAAATTGAATTAGTAAATAAATCTACCTGCACCAATGATTCATGTTCCAATTGGTATTACAAACTGGTTTACAAAAGTTGGTAAAAACAAACAAACAAACAAAAAACAACCTCTATATGATACAAAATCTTTCTAAGACTGGTATTAAGAAGCAAAGCTCTCCAACACAATACTTAAAGCAGAATAAACTTGATCAAAATTATCAAACTATCAAAACTAGCAGAGGACATACCAAATAGGAATCTTTTAGTTCAATCTCTGCATTAGTAATATATGCTGTTATAACAAATTACCAGAAACTTTGCAACTTAATATAATTTAGTATCTTAACTGTTCTGTAGGTCCCAAATCTAACAAGGGCTCACTGGCTTAAATCAAAGTGTCTCAGGACAACCTTCCTTCTGGAGACTCTAGAAGAGAATCTGTTTTCTTGCATTTTCCTGCTTCTAGAGGTCACCCATGTACTTTTGCTCCTATCCCCGTCCTTTATTTACAGAGCTAGCTCATTGCTTCTTTCTGACCCTTCCCCATAATTCTATTTCTCTCTGATAGGAGCTGGGAATGTTTCTCCATTTTTCAGGACTTTTTTGACCAGATTAAGTCCACCTGGATAATCCAGGATAATTTGTCCATTACAAACTCCTTATCTAACTTGCCAAGGCTCTTTGATTTCTTTTTTTAATATATATATTTTACTAAAGGCCCAGTGCACAACATCTATGCACTGTGTGTGGGGGGAAGGGTGTCCCTCAGCCCAGCCTGCACCCTCTCACAGTCTGGGACCCTTTGGCGGATGTCCACCTGCCAGTTTAGGTCCACTCCCCAGACCTAAGCTGGCAGTCAGACATTCCTCTCACAGTCTGGGGTTCTCGCAGTCCGGGAACCCTCGCTCCTTACTGCCCACCTGCAGTGGAGGTGAGAGAGGCTGAAATAACTCTCCCACGTCTACAGCAGCACTAAGGATGTCCGACTGACAGCTTAGGCCCCAAGGATGTCTAATTTCAGGGAGCAGGCCTAAACTGTCAGTCGGACATCCCCTGAGGGCTCCCAGACTGCGAGAGGGATGAATGACACCCCTGAGTGCATGATTTTGTGCACCAGACCTCTAGTTGATATATAAAAATGCTATACATTTTTAGGTGTTAATTTTGTATCCTGCTACATTGCCAAATTCATTTATTAAATCTAGTAGTTTTTTTTTTTTTAAATGAAGTCTTTAGGGTTTTCTATGCACAGTATCATGTCATTTGTGAAAATGAGAGTTTTACTTCCTCCTTTACAATATTGATGCCTTTTATTTCTTCTTCTTGTGTGATTGCTATGGCCAGGACTTCCAGAACTATATTGAACAAGTGTGTTGAAAGAGGTCATCCCTGTCTTGTTTCTGTTCTTGCAGGAAATGGTTTTAGTTTTTGCACATTGAGTGTGATTTTGGCAGTATGTTTGTCTATGGTCTTAGGCTCTACAGCAGCGGTTCTCAACCTGTTGCGACCTACAGGTTGAGAATCGCTAACAGGGTCACCTAAGACCATCGGAAAACACAGCTATTTACTTTATGATTCATAACAGTAGCAAAATTACAGTTATGAAGTAGCAACGAAAATAATTTTATGGTTGGGGGTCACCACAACATGAGGAACTGCATTAAAGGGTCGCGGCATTAGAAAGGTTGATAACCACTGCTCTCGTCCCACTTTCCTAAGAGTTTTTTTTATCAAAAAAGTGTGATGGATTTTGTTAAATGCTTTTTCTGCATTGATTGATATGATCATGTGATTTTTGTCTTGCAATCTGTTTATGTGACTTTTCATATGACTGAAAATTTTAGACTCATTATAATGAATACTCTCATTTATTCTACAAATATTTATTGAGCACCACACCCTGTTCTACGAAATGGGAAATACAATGATGAAGTAGATAGCTAAGATTTAAGTTCTAATAAATTTCAATTTAGCAATGTGTTTTGTTCCTAAATAATACAGAGGCAATGTATCACAGTCAATCAGATAGACCAAGATTTGAATACCAAATCTATCAATTAGTAGTTTTATGCCTTGAGTAAATTAGTCAACTTCTCTGAGCCTTATGTATTTATTTATAAAATAGAGATAAAAATAATTAGCTCATAGGGTTGTTATTATTATTAAAATTAAGGGATGAATATGTAGCTGTTCACATGGTGCATGGAGCTTAACATTTATTATCTTATCTATTATGTTAGATTATTATTATCAAAATTTTTATTGTTATGATTTAGTGCATATTGTGATGAATGAATCTTATTGAACAAGTCAGAACCATTTAGTCATAATTCAAAGTTGTCTAATAGTATTGCATTTGTTGGGGTTGTATAAAGTAAAGTAGGTAAGAGGATAAAGGATAAGTTTTTATAAACCTAGAAAGAAAAACAAAAGAAATTTTTACAGGGTTGTTAATTGCAAAGAATGCTAGGTCTTAGGATTTATTTTTAAATGTGGTCAAGAGTCTCCTTTTGTATAAAGTTAATAGGAACTATAAGCTTGTTATGTCAGTATTTTGCTCATTTTTAGTACCTGGTGTTACTATAGTAATGAAAGATCAAAATCTTCTTGTAATTTGACTAATGGATTAACAAGTAATTAATTTGAAATAAAATATTCAATGGCTGCAATATACTAGTAATAAATAGCTGTGTTCAAATACAAATTTAGATTTATCCAGAATTTATTCATAGTTACTAGTAACATAGACATATGCTATTATTGATGATATTTTTAAAAAGTATGTAAGAACTGTGGCAATTTATGTAAGACCCATTCTTATTTGACTTAAAGATATTGACAAATTAAAAATTATTCGAACAGAAATTAATCTTTCAGTATAAAATTCCATTTATTATTTTCTATCCATGAAACAAAAATTATCTAAAAAATTTAAATTTTTCTCTCAGAATCTTGTACTTTCAAAGGATTAACTTGAGATATTGGAGATGATTTTTCTCCCTCACTAATGAGATAAATGTCTTGGTATAGAAGCCTGGAACACTGAATTTTTCCACAGATAAATTTCAAACCATTTCCTTAAGAGTTCATTTGATCCTTATTTTCCAAATAGAACTGCCTATTTTCAAATTTTTCTTTTTTTAGTTTATTGTTAAGCCCTTAATATTTGTACTTCTTGCTTAATGAGCAATTACAAGTACTTTCAATAAATTAATTAGTTAATGCCCAATTAAGTTATCTATTTTTAGAAAGTCTCCTATATATGTGTATGCACACATATATAATTTAAATTAAATGTTTTAAGATTATTTTTCTTTAAAATAAAAATAGAAGTTATATTTTAAAACATTAAACAAAATATATTAACTGATATATTCACATTGCTGCTACATATTTCAAATTAAGCTGTGTGATTTTTTTTGTGAACATTGAGATAAGATGATAGAAACAACATTAATTTAAATATAATTATTACTAGAGGGTCAGTGCACGAAATTTGTGTACTAAGGGGATTCCCTCTCACAGTTTGGGAGTCTTTGGGGGATGTCCAACTGATGGCTTAGGCCCGCACCTAAGCCATCAGCTGGACATCCTTAGCACTGTCACAGAGGTGGGAGAGGCCACTGCCACCGTGCTCGCCAGCCGTGAGTCCAGCTCAGGGTTTCTGGTTGAGCGGCACTCACCTGTGGGAGCGCACTGACCACAAAGGGGCAGCTCCTACATTGAGCATCTGTCCCCTGGTGGTCAGTGAGCATTATAGTGACCAGTGGTTCTGATGTTCAGTTACTTTGCATATTACCCTTTTATTATATAAGGCAATAAAAGGGTAATATGCAAATCGACCAAACGGTGGAACAACTGGTCATGATGATGCACACTAACCACCAGGGGGCAGACGCTCAATGCAGGAGCTGCCCCCAGCCTGCAGGCCCCAGGACAGCCAAGACGGGTGCCAGCGGGGGTCCCCGATCACCCCACCAGTATCCCCTCAGGTTGACCCTGATCACTGGCCAGGCCAAGGGACCCTACCCATGCATGAATTTCATGCATCAGGCCTCTAGTATCCTATATAATAAAGAGATAATATGCAAATTGACCATCATGCCCTCATGTCACAAGATGGCCACCCCCACGTTGTCACAAAGACGGCCGCCCCCACATCATCACAAGATGGCCTGCAGGGGAGGGCAGTTGGGGGGGGGGGACCAGGCCTGCAGGGGAGGGCAGTTGGGTGTGATCAGGCTGGCAGAGGAGCAGTTAGGTGTCAATCATGCCAACAAGGGAGTGGTTAGGTATCAATCAGGCAGGCAGGGGAGTGGTTAGGGGCCTATCAGGTTAGCATGCAAAGTGGTTAGGGGCAATCAAGCAGCCAGGCAGGTGAGGGGTTAGAAGCCAGCAGTCCTGGATTGTGAGAGGGATGTCTGACTGCCAGTTTAGGCCTGATCCCACAGGGCAGTAGGACATCCCCTGAGGGGTCTCAGATTGATGAGGGTGCAGGCTGGGCTGAGGGACACCCCCCCAGTGCGCACATTTTGTGCACCAGGCCTTTAATAGGATAATAAAGGGCTAATATGCAAATCGACCCTAAGGGTGGAAGGACTGGTCGCTAAGCCATTAGTCGGACATCCACTGAGGGCTCCCAGGCTGCCAGAGGGATGTCTGACTGCCAGCTTAGGCCCAATCCCCCGGGGAGTGGGCCTAAGTTGGCAGGTGGCATCCCCTGAGGGCTCCCAGACTGTGAGAGTGTGCAGGACGGGTTGAGGACCCCCCCAAGTGCATGAATTTTCATGCACCAGACCTCTAGTATAGGATAATTATCAAATCAACATTCATTTAAATATAATTATTATAAATTTGACATTTAATTAATCCATTTTGTCAGGCAATATTATGGTATTTTAGATATTCCTTGGGGTTTCAGAAGGGAAAGCATATTGTTATATAAGTAATTTTTCATCTTCCCTTAGAAACTTGCCTCAAATGTCGCCATTACAATGTCAAGTGTTCGAGGAGTAAGCTTTGGTACTTCCAAAGCACAAACTTTCCTGGAGAGTATAGAGAAGCTCATTCTTGGGAAGGGGTACACATGAGGAAAGCAGAATGGATAAATTAATCATTCATCTTCCAAGGAAATAGAGGTCATCCAGTTTTTTACTACATCAGGAATTTTATAAAAGAGATTAAGAGAACTTAGTTTTATGTTATAAATCTGATTTATTTCATGAATGCTAACTGTAGACTTGAATGAAGTAATACAAAAATAAGGATTAGATTTGAAGCTAAATGTGACTAAAATATTTCTAGTGATAAAGAATTATGTATCCAAAATTTCTGATATTCTCAAGTCACCTAAAGTCGAATATAATAGTCTGTGACTAACTATTATGCTCATTAATTAGAGAGTTGATGCCCATTTGAACTAGGGTGGGTTCATTGGAAATCAAAAGAAGTGGAATTAATTAGAGCTCTATTTTAAAGGGAAATATAACTCTCCATCAAAAGCTGAATAGAAAGTAGACATAGCCTGGCTGGTGTGGCTCAGTGGTTGAGCATGACCCATGGCCAGGGTTTGATTCCCAGTCAGGGGACATGCTCAGGTTTCCAGCTCAATCCCCAGTAGGGGAAGTGCAGGAAGCAGCTGATCAATGATTCTCTCTCATTATTGATATTTCTATCTCCCCTTCCTCTCTGAAATCAATAAAAACATATTTTAAAAAAGAAAGTAAATGTAAAAAATAACTCATTTTTGTATAATGTTCATTTTACCAAATTTGTAATACATGCACTTTTTGTTCTGTACAACCATTATATGAGACTTCTATTACTACTATTATCTTTGTACATATGAAGAAATTAAATGTTAAATAGTTATGTGATGTTTTCAGGAAAGATTTTTTACAACATATAATTTTCAATACCAGGTTGTTTACTTAACATCATATTTACATTTTCATATATTTATTCCTTCATATAAAAACATCTTTGTTTTTAATCCTCACTGAGGATATGTTTATTGATTTTAGAGAGAGAGGAAGGGAGAGAGACATTTATCCATTGCTGCTGGTATGCACCAACCAGCGATCAACCCCACAACCTATGTATGTGCGCTGACCCATAATCAAACCTGCAATCTTTTCAGTGCATGGGATGATGCTCTAACCAATGGTGCTTGGGCCCAACATCTATTTTTGTTGCTGTTAATCCTCACCTGAGGATATTTTCCCCATTATTATTATTATAACTAGAGGTCCAGTGCACAAAATTCATGCCCAAGGGGTGTGTGTCCCTCAGCCCAGCCTGCACCCTTTCCAATCTGGGCCCCCTCGAGGGATGTCCAACTGCCCGTTTGGGTGGGATCAGGCCTAAACGGACAGTCAGACCTCCCTCTCACAATCCAAGACTGCTGGCTCCCAACTGTTCGCCTGGCTGCCTTCCTGTTTTCCCCTAACTGCTTCTGCATGCCAGTCCAATCAACCCTTAACCACTCCCCTGCCAACCTGATTGATGCCTAACTGCTCCCCTGCCAGCCTGGTCACCCCTAACTGCCCTCCCCTTCAGGCTTGATCACCCCCAACTTCTCTCCCTTGCAGGCCTGATCCCTCCCAACTGTCCTCCCCTGCTGGCCTGATCACCCACAACTACCTTCCCTTGAAGGCCTGGTTCCTTCCAACTGTCCTCCCCTGCTGGCCACCTTGTAGTGGCCATTTTTGTACACATGGGGGCAGCCATCTTGTGTGTTGGATTGATGGTCAATTTGCCTATTATTTTTTTATTAGATAGGATTAGATAGGATAGAAGCCTGGTGCATGGGTGGAGGCCAACTAGTTTGCCCTGAAGTTTGTCCTGGATCAGGTTGGGGTTCCCTTAGGGCATGGGGCGGCCCAGGCGAGGGGCCTGTGGTGGTTTGCAGGCCGGCCACGCCCCCCGACAACCCAAGCAGAGGCCCTGGTATCTGGTATTTATTTATCTTCTATAATTGAAACTATGTAGCCAAGGCAGGCTAGAGCTGAGGAAGCTTGGCTTCCTCCATCACCGGGGGCAACTGAAGCCTCCTGCTCTCTCCAGCTTTGTGGCTGCTGCCACTTTTTGTTGGAATTTATTTATCTTCTATAATTGAAACTTTGTAGCCTTGAGTGGAGGCCTGGGCTGGCCAGGGTGTGGGGAAACCTTGGCTTCCTCCATTGCTGGGGAAACCCAAGCCTCCTGCTCGTTCTGTGGCTACAGACATCCTGGTTGGGTTAATTTGCATACTCACTTCTTATTGGCTGGTGGGCGTGGCTTTTGGGTGTAGTGGAGTGATGGTTAATTTGCATAATACTCTTTTATTAGATGTATTTATTATTGTTGTTATTATTATTATAAGAGTGGAAAGGAGGGAGGGAGGGAAAAAGAGAGAAAGAGAGAGAGAGAAACATGGATATGAGAGAGAAAGATAGATTTGTTGCCCCCATCAGCACCACCACCCACAGGTGCCCTATCTGGGGTGGGCACCTGTGGGATTGAACCTGCAACCCAGGTATGTGCCTTTGATCAAGAATTGAACCCAAGACCCTTCTGTGGGCCGGCTGATGTCAATGCTCTAACCACTTGGCAAGAGTGGCCAGGGCCAAAAATATATTTTCATGCACCACACTTCATACTGCATGATGGACATACAAACCCAGACAGTCCACAAAATGAGATTACTATCTAGGAATGGGGTACAGATATCTAACTAAATAAACATAATAACATATTTGAGATACTTTGGTGTAAATATTTCTCTCTTTTCCTCGTCCAGCGTGGCTAGAGAATGATCCGGTTCCTGAATAGTGGTGGCTGGGGATTGAGAAAATGAAAGAAAGAGACAGACACAGAGATAAAAGGAAAAAGCTGGGGCCGCGTGGGACCACTGTCCTCTGACATGGACAGGGACAGGAACAGTGACCCCGAGCCAATACAGAGTGTTTATTTTATACAGCAAAAACAGGAAGTTTTACTAAAAGTCAAGACAAAGGAGATTATGTGCATTCTTGAATGGGCCTGAGTCGTATTCATTCCTGGTGCTTGGCTGGATTTAAATAACAAAACCCACCCCCTGGCACCTGGGCTGAAGGTCAAGCTGACAGCACTTGTGCCTTTTGGCAAAGCGTGTTTCCAGGACGTGGCTTTGCCAATGCCACTGTATTCAGCTGACAATAATTAAAGAAATGCTCATGTGCCTTCCCAGGTGCTCTCTACACTTTGGTATAAGCAAGTATACATTATGGTAGGAACATTTTATGATGGAGAGAGTTAAATAATCTGATTGAGGAAAAATTAATTTGATACTGGCTTTTGAAAGTTATGATTTAAAGTTTAGGGTAAAATTAAAGGGGATCCCTGATGTACAGAATCAAACGTTTGGAGTAAGGAAGGAACTCTCATTTTGAATAGAAAATATTTAATCAGCACTTGTCTTCATCACCTGGAACAAGACCTTTTATTTGATGTTTATTTGATCTCCATTATGGAAAGCAGACAATGAACAGTTACTTTAAAAGTGCATTTTAGCACTCACTGAGGAGTCTATTTTGGTGCTGGTTTGGCCATCCATTTGGGTATTAGCTATATCACTATCAAGAAAAGGAAATAATAGGGAGTTCAGGACATATGTGTACAGAAACCCAACAGCATAAATGTACGTGTATATGCATATGTGTGTGGGGATGTGCTTGTGTGTGTGCATGTATGTGCACATAGTTTGTGCTGTGTACCTTTGTGTCGAGACATTAGTGTGTGTGTAATAGAGGTTAATAGAGAAGTTCGTAGTTAAATGAACAAAGACACAGAAGTTGACATCAGAAATACTGGTATGTATCTAGATGCACATTTGTACTATCAAGAAGACTTTGTGCAAAGTATTTTAACTCTCTGGATCTAAATTTTCTCTTTCATGATCTCTGTGGTGATTAAAGTGTCCAAACCCTACTAGTGTCAAGTCAAATAACTAATGGTTAACATTAGACTTTTCTCTGTTTTTCATGTGTCAATCTGTTTTCAATATTAGTTAAAATTATCTCTTTTGTTTATAGAAACTCTTTGTGAATTACTCAATAAAAAAAATTTTCAAGTCATTAAAAGGCTTTGTTCATGTTTAAGAAACAAAAACCCAGCATCATATAATTATTTTTAGCATAATAAGGTTATAAATTATAAACTTTAATTTAAATGTTGCATTTAATTGTCTTATTCTGGTATGTACCTTGGACAAATGTTACCCTTTCTATTTCTTGGTTTTATCTTCAAAACTGTAGCTACATTTATTGGTCTCTTGCTATGCGCTAAGCATTACTTTAGGAAATTTACCATTTATTAACTAATCTGCTCCTTTAAATTATCCTATAGTAGATGTCATTTCCTTTTCATGAAAGAGAAACTGAGGACACAGAGGTTCAGGAACTGCAAGGATTATCAAACTATCATGTGGTGAAGCACTAGAAAAAATAAAGCTTAATTTAGGGAGAAATATTTTAAAAATTGTAAATCATTCAGTCTCTAACAAAATGTAAATAATAACACACATCATGAACTCACTGTTTACATTATTTCTTTTATGAAGTGAAAATGTCCACAATGGTGAGTCACCTCTACTATTCATCTCTTACCTCAGCTATGAGACAATTTCACTAGTGATATGTATCACAGTAAGAGCTTCCTATAAAGATATTGGTAGATAAAAATTACATTGCACCAACAGCTGTTTTATTGTAGAAAACATCTTCAAGGCAGTTTTAAAATTTCATTAGTTGAGTTATGATTAAACAAGATTGATCATATCTAAGCAAAACAGAGTAGTAACTCCTGGATAAAACATTAAAGTTTCAATATTCTTTCTTGAGAGTGGCACCCTAAATTATAATTAGAATGATTTAATTGAGCATCAGATATACACATGAGGCTCATAAAGCATGAAGCAGGTGTGAGGGAGTTTTTTCTTTGTAATGCAAGCCCACCCAAACCCTCTCCTGTGAGCACCTATCTGATGACTAAATCCTGGTTTTTACTGCTTTCCTGTGTACTCCAATTTACACCTGTGACCAGTCTTTTTAATTATGAGAAACACTGTAGTTGACATAATATAGTTCCGTATGACAATATCCATTATAGATCCTTGAAAATTGTCTGGCAAATGGCATTACCACAGATGCCAGGTTACCTGGATAGTTAATGTTGTCTGTTCTTTGCTTTCAATTTTGAACATTTATATTAGGCAAAAGAATTATTTTGAGAAATAGTAACTGAGCTTTGATATAAATAAAAATCTTCAAGTTATTAAAATGCTTTGTTTATTTTGTTCCAATTGCCATATAATAAAATGCTTCTGTGTGATGAATTTATTTATTGTTATTAGCTGAAATAAGAAATAGTTGAACACAAGAGTTGGTTTATGGGAGCATAGGTGAACACCTGAAGTTTCAGAACTGCCAAAAACATAATCTGCAACTGGTTTAGTGTTTTCTTCTTCAATTATAGAATTACTCGCGGATGGAGGCTCGATTAGTGGGTCAATGTTGAATGGATTAGAACTGTATGTTTTGTCTTCAGGGGTCTGCTTCACTTCCTGCATTAATTGTTAGAATTCTTCTTTATATGGCACTATGAATCAGTTCAATTCAAAAATGGATATAGAGAAATAAGAAATGAACTCGAGACGAAATTTCACATTTTTCAATGTCAGTAATGACATGTATAATATATTCATTATACATTAAACAGCAAATATTATCATCATAAGTAAATACTAAATTCCAAAGTAGTATGTATTCTATATTACTTTAAAAAGTATCATCTATATGAACATTATAAAGATGCAATGCAAAGAATATATAATTAAACTATAAGTAGATGAGCTATCATAATTTATGGGCCAAAGAGGAATACTTTGATCATAAAACAAGGCCCATTATTTATCCTGAGGCAGTAGGCATAAACCAGACTGTCTTAAGTCGGAATGTATGGTCACCTGATTATGTGCAACTGCATTTGTGAGATTATTCCAAAATTTCACTTTTTCAATATTGAAATCAGGTGTTTCCTCAAATGAGGGGAGCTTGTTTTTTTATGCTAGTCTTCAGCAGAATACTTTCTTTTTGTTGTTTCTCCTACAAACCCATCAATCTGGGAGAGCATTGGGAGCAGAAATCATACTGCCTGGGACTCTGGTTTCATTGTATGTTATATAAAATGTATGTAAATGTCACTCTCTCCATTTGTGCTGGGGTTTGCATTCTCCCCTTGGCTGTCCACTCAGGGGAGATGCTAGGTAGCAGGTGACCCTCACCCTACCTGACACCTGAAGAGACCCCAGCCATTCGGTGTGGGCAGAGTGCTGTGGAGACCAGACCTCTGTGGGGGTGGGGAGCAGGCAAACTCTTGGAAAGGAAGAAGTATCACTTCTTTCTCAAGTAGAATGTTTACACTTTAATCTAACATTTGAACTTTCACAAGACATGTGAAGATTTTGATAAAATTTTTAACCATAATAATAATAATATATATAATTAATAAAAACATGAATGCTATGAAATACTTATGCTGATCACAATGAAAATGTTGTGTATTCATATCTATATATATAAAAGCCTAAACAACCGAACGACCAACCAAACGACTGAACAACTGGTCGACCGGTCGCTATGATGTGCACTGACCACCAGGGGGCAGACACTCAATGCAGGAGCTGGCCCCTGGTGGTCAGTGCACTCTTATAGTGGGAGGGCTGCTCAGCTGACCAAAGGGCACCAGATGCAGGGCTCATGGCTGGTGAGTACCACTGTGGCAGCGCAAGCCTTTTCTGCTTGGGGACTGACTGAACACAAGCCCATAGCAGGTGCAGCCATGCTGGATGAACGGAAATGGAAGGCAGGAGTGGCAGGTGGTGTTGGACTGCTGGTTTCAGCCCAATCCCTGCAGGCCATGCTGAGGGACCCCACCAGTGCACGAATCTGTGCACTGGGCCTCTAGTGTATAAATAATTATTTTAAAGCTTTTTTATTAATATTCATGAAAGGTTTACATTCTCCTTATATCTCCCTAACTACTCTCTCATTGACACCTGTATACAACATGCAGTGTACATACTTCCATGGCAGTGGGGAGAGTCATTTGCTCCTGTGGTGCTCTCTGGGAGTCAGGTGATCCACATGACTGTGGCTTCTCTACTCTTCTTGCCCTTACTTTCTTATGTTGGCATCCACTGAAGTTTCTCTCATTTGATCTCATTTTGGAGAATGGCGCTCAGAAAAATGGGGACTTTTTTTATACTTCATATCAAATGAGCCTTAAATGTGACAGATGAGACCACTGTCTTCTCAGAACTTCTTTGTGACCACAGCCCCAGAAAACATCTGTGTGCCCTCTTGCTCTCGGGTGATTTATTTCAGGTCCATCACCCAGGAAAGAACTTTCTGACAATTGTGTTCTACCTTCCCAGGTATACTTGGGTTCTTCTTCAATCTATCTAGGGTTTCTACCCAGGAACTTATTGTCCTAAACCAATTTGGAATAAAAAATGAAATTAATAAAAGTTTTTAGAAACTAGATTTTAAAACCTGTTGAAAGTATCAGTGACTTACCTGAACTTGTAAGCCTCAGTTACACATTGTGATTGTTAAAAAAATCAGTAATACATCAACAGACATGTATGTGTGCAAATAGCAAATTAATCATGTTTGTAAGTTTTTCTCGACCAGAGCTATAAGTATATATATTTGTATGAGTATATTCTGTAAAATCAGTTTGAATTTCTGTCCAAATACAAAATTATATTTATATAGAAAAATAAAAAAAAATAATTTATAGATACATATATATGTGATTTTGACAAAATATGAACACTGAAGAAAGACTCAACACTGATAATAGAAGGTAATTATTTCTGTTACCAATTTAATTTTGACTTTTTTCAAAAAATTAATTGATGTATTAATTTATCTATAAAACATTTTATATATTTTTATTGATTTCAGAGAGGAAGGAAGAGGGAGGAGAGATAGAAACATCAATGATGAAAGAGAATCATTGACCGGCTGCCTCCTGCAGATCCACACTGGGGATCAAGTCTGCAACCTGGGCATGTGCCCTGACTGGGAATTGAACTGTTGACTTCTGGTTCATAGGTTAAAGTTCAACCACTGAGCCATGCCAGCTGGGTTATCTATGAACCATTTAAATGGTATAGAAGGCATGTAGTTTAACAAATAAACTTGGAACAATAGGATCTTTTATTATGAGGTCCTGTGCACATTAGGGATACATACTCATGGTATCTCTAATCCTCACAACTCTAGGGAGTATTCAGCCTTAATTTGCAGCTGAGGGGGATGGAAAATGAGAAAAGCCATGCAATTTAATTAAATTAACATAGTAGTTAAAAGTGGTATAGCATAAGTTCAAATTTAGATTTACCTAATTTCAAACCTCATATTCTTTTTGTTTCTCCTTTACCTCTTCAAGATATAGAGACATTCACTAAAATTTAATTATATAATTTTATATTTATATCATGTAAAGTATGCCTCTACCAGTAAAGCAGTATATGGAATATGAATGATGAAAAGAAGACATCAGATACCAATTGCTTCATTTCAAGAAAACTATTTTGCTATTTATGAGATGAGGCAGCCAACAAACCTGGCAAATATTAGCTACAATACTCATGATTTCCCTTTTGAAAATTTTAAGACAATTAGCAAATATTTTTGGTCATGTCATAGCAAATCATTTTTTCTTATTCTTTTGTTCTTATTTTTGACACTGATTTTGGTATTGATGATAATTGGGCCTTTGCTAGAAATCCATTAACAGATTATAGCAATTTAAAAGAGCTTTTTAAGACACAATTTTGTAAGGTTCATTCTTTTTCCTCTAATATATTTTAGGGATCAAAATTTGCATATAAAGGGAAATAAATGAAAGAAAATATAAAATATGACAGTTAGTTTTACCCCTACTCTGAAAACATGTTGAGTTCTAAAATAACTGAATCATTTCTGCAGAATATCAGTGTCATGTAATGTGTACATCTGAATTATACTATTAAATCACTAATAATATATGAGTTGTACACCTGGAATATACCAGGCTTTTGTTATTTCATGATATGTTTAAACAGAAGGTGATGTAAAAGGAAAATAGAATAATTTCTCAAAATAACCTAAATCTTGGATGCTTAAAAAATACCATGTACTTGAAATAGTGAAGTTTTGGTTGTATAAGTTTATATAACTAGATCTTAAAAAAGAATTAAAATTCTAAAACCCTGATATTTCTAATCCAGAGTTCAGTTCTAGTGTGAGTCATTAACAAATGTTCCTCAGATATTGGAAGAAATATTAATTTTTCATTTGGCACAGATATTTTCATGTGCAATCTCATTATCTGAGCATTTACTGAAACATCTGGATACTTTGATACTTAATCAAGATGTGCTAAATGCCAGTAGGAAGAGTATAATTATATAATGCCCTTTATTTTGTGAAGTTATTGCATAGGAATTTATGCACACATATCCCAGATTTTATGCTAAAAGTACTCAAGAGCAGAACAAATTCACTTTGTGCAAACCCTTTAAATTATAATTTTTCCAAATTCTTAATTAAGGTAAATTGCTATATTGGAATGAAAACACTTGAATGAAAAAGACAGCTTATTAACTGAAGTTATACCAAAGCCAATATAATTTTTAAATGCATGATTATTATCCTCCTAACCATAACCTGAACATTAATGGTGCCTCATTTAGTGCTTTAGGATGAGTCCTCAGTGAACAGTAGCCAGTTCAATTAACTTAATTAAAACAGTGTTTTGTGACTGAAGAAAAATATTGTTTAATTGATTCACTTTATACACTACACTGTACTTAGATTGTTGTTCTTAGATATCAGAGAAAATGTCTTCTTTGTAGTATGTATAGCACTGTGATTAATTAGTACAGGGAACACAAAGAAACAGGTTTGCAAAGAGAGAAGAAGTCAGTATCACCAACTGAGAGGGGTATGAAATTTTACTCCACTTGCAAGGTAACAATTACTTCTGCCACACCGTGTAGATGGTGAGAGAAGACAGGAGACTCCTGAAGCAGAGACAAAAGATGTCACCACAGCAAGAGCAGTAACCAGAAATTCCCACTGGGCGACAGGGAGGGACAGATGACACCTGCACATGCCATGAGCTGCTTTACAGGAGAGGGACCCAGGGTAAGGGCCCATTACTATTTTCCAGTTTTGTTGCGGAATAACTGACAAATAAACTTGTATATATTTATGCTGTACAATGTGATATTTTGAAATACACATATACTGCAAAATGATTACTACAATCAAGTTAATTAACAAATCACCTCACATAATCTTTTGTGTGTGTGCGCATGCGTGTGTGTGCATGCACTCATGTGTGTAATAAGACCGTTTAAAATGTATTTGCAAATGTCAAATGTATAGTACAGAATTATCAACTGCAATCGTCATGCTGTAATTCTTTGACCAACATCTCCCCATTTTCTCCACCACCTGGCCCCTGGCAGCCGCCGGTTTACTCTCTCCACTTGTATGTATTTGAGTTTTTAGATTCCACATATAAGTGAGATCATGCAGTATTTGTCTTTCTGTGCTAGATTTATTTCACTTAGCATAATGTATTCCAGGTTCATTCAAGGTTTTAAGCTAGCTTGCAAGCAGCAAACAAGCCAGTCCTCCTTTCTGTAGAGAGGGAACAATGAGTCTCTCTTAGTCCTTACTTGCTTAGTTGCTTTTGAGACTATGAAAACTATTCAGTATCAGCAGAATAAGTATTATCAGAAGAATAAGTCTTATGGAAGGCACCTTCAGCAAAAATAAGCAGGACCTTGGGCCCAGAGTGGACCACTGCTCCAAACAGTGAGTGATCAGTTTAAGTTTTTGCTTAGTCTCTTAAACTCAGATCCTTTGTATTGCAGACCACCCTGGAGAAACACTTTCACATGCATTTAATAAATAAGGAAGCATGGCAATGAAAATAGTTTGACCTCTGAAGTTTACTCCCTCAAATTGCTTCTGCAAAAGAGTACTTAGTTCTTTTTTGGCAGGTTAACTGTTGTTTTTGGCACAAGTCTCCATGTAGCCAGGTCTTCAGAAAATAAAAAATTGAGACAGGATTCAATGTGCAAGGATTTTCTTAGGGAAAACATTCATGAGAGAAACTGGGACAATCATCTGATCACTATGAGAATCTGACACCAAGTAAAGGAGAAAGGCATGGAAACTTATGTGGAAAAGTCCTAAACTGCTGTAAAGAGCAAGGCTGGATGCCAAGGCCATCAGGACTCCTTACTCCAGAGATGGCATTCAGAGGAGCCCTTGTCTCCCAGGAAAGAACTTGCTGTGCTCAGCGATTGGCTAAGAACAGCCCCTTGGATGTGTGGCCTCTGATTAAGTTCAGAGATGCATTCCAGAACAAGGTAAGGGACATGAGGAAAAGCAGTGAAAGACTAGTGATTCAGAAAAAAAAAAAAAAAAAAAAAAGAGAGAGTTAATGTGAGACAGATTAAGTTTAAACTTGCTGTGAGTGTATTACGATGAAAGGACAAGTTCATGCCTTATAGAAAATAAGACGTTGTTATTAGACTGAGTTCAGTTCCAAACAATAAAATTACATATGTTGCATCCTAATCATGATTACACCATTTAAATATGCTCTGTAGATTTCATTTATCATTTATTTATATTTACTGTTTAAGTTTGGCTCCTGGAAAGTATGACTGTCTTTTTCAATCTTCCTAAAGTGGTGTGTAATGACCAGAATATATTTAATACTATTAAGGATGTAACTGAGTAAGTTAGAGAAACAGTCTTTGTCATCGTAACCTTCCTTTGCATCTGCCTTGAATATATAACATGAGCTAGGAGTTTTAGGAGAACTACTTGTTATTGACCATTTTCTGCGAGATTTCCTATGTGCAGTGCTGGTTTGTGTGTGTATCTGAATTGGGGTGTGTGTGTGGGTCATATAAAGTTTGGAAATATTTTGTGAATGCCTATGTAATGGGACACACTATCTTAATTTTTTTAGCCTTCTTTCTGTGAGTGCCTTTTTGCACTAAAATCTACTTACTAGTTTTAGAATTGTCATCTGACAATGGCAATGACTTTGGTAGATAGCAGTGAATGTGGACTCACAGGGATTAATATGTTGTGTAAGATTCAGTGAAACCACAAATAGGGTGAAATTGAAGAGATTCCAAGCTGTTCACGATTTTTGGGATGATACTAAGTGCTTATTAAAATCTTTTAAAAATATGAATGGAACCGGGCAAGAGTTTTCTGCAAATGGTAATAAGTGTAATTTTCTATCAGGAAAAACAGGTGTGTACAAAATAATTTTAAATCTACCTCTGATCTTAAATAGCAAAAGATTGACTTACTGGAAAAGTATCAGACAAGGTCAGATAGACTCTTTTTATATGTGTTGACACTTGCTGATGTTTTACAATATTTGGCTGAGAAAAAATAGTTTAAAGACAGAAAAAAATGAAATATTGTGCTTGAAGCCTCATAATTGCAAAAATTTATAAAGCTTTTATATTTTGCTGTAAATCTTTCAGATTCAGACCTGCATTCCCACCAGCAGTGCACGAGGGTTCCTTTTTCTCCGCATCCTTGCCAGCACTCATCAAATAAAGGAAAGACAAGCTGCTGGAGTGAAGACCTGAGTAGATGAAGAAAATGGGTAAGTTTGAACTTACATGTCAAAACTCAGGTTATCAGTTCAATCTTCTAGACTTTAAAAAGTGCACATTGGTGTAGGTTTCCATTCATTGATTACTAGGAAATGCAAGTCCTTCAAATGTAATTTATTTTTCTTCTGACTATTTCCACACATGTATGTTTTATTCTGGAAATCCTAATAGTCAAATATTGAACTTCTTGGAAATATCCTTTTTCTTTTTTTCCTACCTAATCTTTCTTTTTGTCTTCTTGTTCTATTTTCTTGGAGATTTTATCAATTTATCTTTCAATTCTTTTGTTGCATTTTTTCCCCAATCATTCTTTTCCAAGGTACCCTTTCCCTCTGATTTTAGCAATTAAACTTTCTTATGTTGCAAAGAGATTGAAAAGTCCACATCTAGCTTGGCAGCAGGAACAAGGCTAGTACTCTGCTCCTAGTTTACAAATCCTTAGTGTGTGGTGATTATCCTCAAACTTACCATCTCACAGTTTCAACATAATTGATACTCTTGCTGTATTCCAGGCAGGATAATATAGACAAAGACTAAGAAAAAAGAGGTGTGGTGTGCCATAGGGTCTTCTCTTTCTTAAAATGTTTACCTGAAATTCTACTCACATCATTGACCCAAAGTGTTACATTTGTTTGTCATTCTGTAAGGGAGCTGAGATGTTTAGATTTTCTGTCTGCATATATTAGAGCTAAATAAAATTAATTTTATTTATTTATTTATTTATTTTAATTTCTTTATTGATTAAGGTATTACATATGTGTCTTTATTCCCCCATTACCCCCCACCTCCCATTCATGCCTCCACCCCCCTGTTGTCTGTGTCCATTGGTTAGGCTTATATGCATGCACATAAGTCCTTTGGTTGATCTCTCCCCCTTACCCGCACTGTCCCCTACCTTCCCTGAGTTTTGACGTTCTGAATGATGTTTTTCTGTCTCTAGATCTTTTTTTGTTCATCCGTTTATGTTGTTCATTATATTCCACAAATGAGTGAGATCAAATGATATTTATCTTTCTCTGCTTGGCTTATTTCACTTAGCATAATGCTCTCCAGTTTCATCCATGTTGTTGCAAATGGTAAGAATTCCTTCTTTTTATAGCAGTGTAGTATTCCATTGTGTAGATTGTACCTCAGTTTTTTAATCCACTCACCTGCTGATGAGCACTTTTCCAAATCTTAGCTATGGTGAATTGTGCTGCTATGAACATAGGGTACATATATCCTTTCTGATTGGTGTTTCTAGGGATATATTCCTAGAAGTGGGATCACTGGGTCAAATGGGAGTTCCATTTTTAGTTTTTTGAGGAAGCTCCATAATGTTCTCCACAGTGGCTGCACCAGCTTGCATTACCACCAGCAGTGCACGAGAGTTCTTTTTTCTCCACATCCTCGCCAGCACTTGTCATTTGCTGACTTGTTGATAATAGCCATTCTGACAGGTGTGAGATGGTACTGTATTGTTGTTTTGATTTGCATCTCTCTGATGATTAGTGACTTTGAGCAAGTTTTCATATGTCTATTGGCCTTCCTTCTGTCTTCTTTAGATAAGGTGCCCATTTTTTCATTGAGTTGTTTATCTTTTTTTTTTTTTTTTTTTTTTTGTTAAGCTGCATGAGTTCCCTGTAAATGTTGGAGATTAAACCTTTATCATTGATATCATTGGCAAATATGTTCTCCCATGCAGTGGGCTTTCTTGTTGTTTTATTGATGGTTTCCTTTGCTGTGCAAAAGCTTTTTATTTTGATGTAATCCCATTTGTTTATTTTCTCTTTAGTTTCCATTGCCCTAGGAGCAGTATCAGTGAAGAAATTGCTTTGGCATATGTCAGAGATTTTTCTGCCTATGGATTCCTCTAGTATTTTTATGGTTTCCTGTCATATGTTTAAGTCCTTGATCCATTTTGAGTTTACTTTTGTGTATGGTGTAAGTTGGTGGTCTAGTTTCATTTTTTTGCATAAATCTGTCTAATTTTCCCAACACCATTAATTGAAGAGACTGTCTTGACTCCATTGTATGTTCATGCCTCCTTTGTCAAATATTAATTGAGCATAATGATTTGGGTCGATTTCTGGGTTCTCTATTCTATTCCATTGATCTATATGTCTGTTCTTGTGCCAATACCAGGCAGTTTTGAGAACAGTGCCTTTGTAATACAGCTTGATATCTGGTATTCAGATCCCACCTACTTTGTTCTTCTTCCTCAAGATTGTTGTAGCTATTCGGGGTCTTTTTTTATTCCAGATGAATTTTTGGAAAATTCATTCTAGGTCTGTGAAATATGCCATTGGTATTTTAATGGGAAATACATTGAATTTATAGATTGTTTTGGGTAGTATGGACATTTTGATGATGTTGATTCTACCAATCCATGAACATGGTATGTTCTTCCATCTGTTTATGTCTTTCTCTATCTCTTTTTTCAGTGGCCTATAGTTTTCTTCGTATAGGTCTTTTACCTCCTTAGTTAAGTTTATTACTAGGTATCTTAATTTTTTTTGGTGTGATGGTAAATGGTTTTGCTTTTTTAGTTTCTCTTTCTGTAAGTTCATAATTGCTGTATAGAAATGCCATAGATTTCTTGGCATTAATCCTGCTACATTGCCAAATTTATTTATTAAGTCTAATAATTTTTTGATGGAGTCTTTAGGGTTTTCTATGTACAGTATCATGTCATCTGCAAATAAGGACAGCTTTACTTCTTCTTTTCCAATTTGGATGCCTTTTATTTCTTCTTCTTGTCTGATTGCAATGGCTAGTACTTCCAGCACTATGTTGAAGAGGAGTGGTGAGAGTGGGCATCCCTGTCTTGTTCCTGTTCTTAGGGGAAATGGTTTTAGTTTTTGCCCATTGAGTATGATGTTGGTTGTGAGTTTGTCATTTATGGCTTTTATTATGTTCAGGTATGATCCTTCTATTCCCACTTTGTTGAGAGTTTTTATCAAGAAAGGTTGTTGGATTTTGTCAAATGCTTTTTCTGCATCAATTAATATGACTATGTGGTTTTTATCTCTCAATTTGTTTATGTGATATATCACGTTTATTGATTTACGAATATTGTACCATCCTTGCATCCCCAGATAAATCCTATTTGGGCATGGTGTATGATCTTTTTGATGTACTGCTAGATCCAATTTGCTAGATTTTTATTGAGGATTTTGGCATCTATGTTCTAAATAAAAATAATTTTATCTTAATAGAGGAAAAGGAAATGGATACAAGGTAAATCATC
Source organism: Corynorhinus townsendii (assembly GCA_026230045.1). NCBI lineage: Eukaryota > Metazoa > Chordata > Mammalia > Chiroptera > Vespertilionidae > Corynorhinus > Corynorhinus townsendii. Next base: position 108,958,760 of record JAPDVU010000001.1, on the reverse strand, counting down.
AATGTTGAGAATCATAGTGAAATTTATTTTGTACCCACAGAAGCTGTAATCACCATCAGAAATTCAAAGGAACAGGGCCAGTATACAGATTGAAATAATGCAAAAATAAACTGTAATTAAGTATATTGACTTAATTATACTTGCTTTTTCTTATTACTAATTCACTCAATGTCAGTCACTCTTCTACTAAACAGGTTAATAACCGTTAGATAAATATTTTCATTTTCATAAAATGTCAATTACAGTGAGAAAAGATAGTAAGTAAACCAACCAATAAATAAATTACATGTAAGATTAAAAATAGGGTTTTGAGGGATTTGCCAAAAATAAAGAGAAAGAAAGAACTCATGGACATGGACAACAATGTGGTGATGATGGGGTGGTGGTGAGTGGAGGTAGAAGAGGGCATAGAGGGGATAAATGATGCTGGGGAAAATAAAAGAATAGTAGTATCAGATGGGACAAATACTTGAGGAAATTGAAAGTCAAGGTAAAAAATTTTGAGTTTATTCTAAATGTAAACTTTTCTAGCCTTTGTTTGGCTTTATTTGTATTCATCACTCATATAGTTTTTTCAGATGCATTTTATACATTCATTTCTACTACTGTTTAACAATCCTTTGTTTAAATAAACAATGATTTATTAGTTACCATAATTTATCCCTAGACACTGGGGTAGTAGCCAGTTTTTTGTTGTTGAGTATTGTTTTGTTTTGTTTTACTTTAAAGAGCTATGTTGCTAAGATTATTCTTTTTTAAAAAATATTTTTTTTTATTGATTTTAGAGAGGAAGGGAGAGAGAGAGAGACATAGAAACATCAATGATGAGAAAGAATCATTGATTGGCTGCCTCCTACATGCCCCCCACTGGGGATTGAGCCTGAAACCCAGGCATGTGCCCTGGACTGGAATCAAATGCAGGACCCTTCAGTCCGAGCTCCATCCAGTGAGTTCCATTCACTGTGCATATGCTTTGAAGTGCAATGCAATGACATGTAGTGCTACAAGATAATGGTATATAATTTCCAGAACCGTGGTTCCCTTTGATACTTCAGATAAGAATCAGGGTCCCATTTTATTCAAATCCTCACCAACATTAGGTATTGTCAGTATTCTAAATATTTGCCCAACTTATGTGTGGGTTCATTCACATTGGGAGTTTTAATTTGCTTTCTCTTATTACTAATGAGACTAAATCTCCTTTTCCATGTATTTGGCATTTTAAAACATTCTGTTTTCTTCCATGAAATATCTCTTTTTCTCCTTTTCCATTTTATTAGATTATGTATTTGACCTGTACATTTGACAGAGTTCTATATATAATCTTGATATCAATTATTGCCAGTAATTTGTGTTGTAGCTTATTTTTGCTTCATTATGGTATACCCTTAAAGACATGTTGCTCCCTTTTATTACATTTAGTAATATTTTAATTACTTAATAAATCATTTTTTATCATGATATTTTAAACTATTTTCTTATAGTTCTTCTAGAAAATTAAGATATTGTTTTTTTCAGTTTAAGACTCTAATTAATTTATCTTTATTTTGGGGGAGTTCAGCATTTGGTATTTAGGGTCAAATTTACTTTCTATCCAATTTTAAGGATTAGAAATTTCTAGGGTATATGGATATCTTAAACTGTATATGCTATGGCTGCTTTAGAATAATTTGCATCTAATCCTCTTCTTTAGCTTTTTGGGATCACAACCTAAAATATGGGAGAGTTACCATTCCTGGAGGCCCTGTGATTTCCTATATACGACATTTTAGCCTTGAGAGGTGCCTGCATGCTGCTCACCCTCCTAGTTGTCTCTTCCTTATCAACTAATTCAATTAAGCCCAATGTCACCTCAAAGGTTAAGCTCACCTTTCTAAATTTATCTTTTTTTTGCTGAGGTGGGCTAAGGAATTATTCACTCCTGTATTGACATTCTAATGTCTTTAAGCATTTGTTTGTTTTTATATTTTTTTACTAGCTTCTCTATCCTTAGCAGTAGTGAAGCATCCATCTTATATAAAAACTGCTGTTTGAAATTTTAACCCTGTTATTTGGCTTCTGTAAATGCTTGCTTGCTTGCTTGCTTAAATAATAAGGAAAATAAGACTACTCCCACTTCAGAGAGGCCATTAAACCTTCCCTGGATGGGGTTATCAGTGCTGGCACTAGGCCAGACCTGTTGTTGAGGTATCAAGTCCCCAGCACATAGGGGCTCTTTAAGAACTTGCAAAGGGGGCCGGAAACACCCCATATTTGGGAGACAAAGAAGGTAAAATATAAATAGGGAAAGTTCCTCCATGTTGGGGTCCAGAATTTGAGAGACATTTTCCTCTGAGCCTGCATGTAATAAATGTAACTCTATCTCCCTAAGTATTGCTTGGTTCTTCTCTGGTTTTCTGTAACAGTTGTGATGGTCAAATTTATTTTTTTAAAAATATGTTTTTATTGGTTTTTAGAGAGAGGAAGGGAGTGGAATGGAGAGATAGAAACATCAATGAGAGAAACATCATAAATCTGCTGCCTCCTGCAGGCTCCTACTAAGGATCAAGCCTGCAACCCTGGCATGTGCCCTGACCTGGAATTGAACTGGTAATCTCCTGGTTCATGGGTTGATGCTCAACCACTAAGTCACACTGGCTGAGCTTTTAAAATCATTTCTTAATTGACCATTGGGTCCCTTAGACTTTACCTTTCAATTTTTGCATTTAAAAAATTTAGTGTTCTACTTATTTACTTTTCTAATTTATCAGGCCAACATTTATAGTCTCATTTTCTTGCATATTTTTGTTTCATCTTTTGTTTGTATGTAGTTATTGAATATTCGGTTTCTAAAAATTCCAATATATTAATATATGGAGATAATATTAGATCTTGCTTCTTTATGAACACTCTTACTAAATAAACATTTTCTTGTGTATTTGCTAACTTTTTATTTTGGGGATGCAATCTCTGTGTCCTAAATCCATATGTCCTAAATTATGGATGGTTTTGTTAAGAGAGACTATTACTTCTGTTGAAACACAGGGGGTACTCCAAACCTTGAAATAATTATTCCTCATGGAGGACTCCTAGCTTAATGTTAAGAATACCAAGTCAACCTCTCCCAAGAACTTCAGTGGAGGACTTAATTCCTCTGATTCTAGTGAGTCATTGATCTGCCCCCAGTTCAACCCCCTTATTTTGTTATTGACCTATGAACTTTGTATTGATTTATTTCCCATTTATCCCTTACCATGCTTATTCGTGATCCTAATAATATGTGAAAAGTGTTCTTTTTGGTAAGATAGAATATGATTTTATAAAACAGGCTTTTTGCTCTATCTTCACACAATCCATAATTATAAAATACTGAGTAATATATCTCAAGGATTAAAAGTATCTTAATAAATGGTCTTTCTATGTTATAATGAAATAATATTACATAAATTATTTTTAGTTCATTATTCAGTTAAAGAAAAAAATCTCATTTTCAGAAATATGGTATGTGGTATTACCAAAGTGTTCATACATTATTCCTTCTTTTAAAATATGACCCCAAGAATTTAACAGAAAATTGAAGGAAGAAGACCAAAAATGAATACTACTTTGTCGTGTTGATTGGTATGATATATTCAGTTACTTTTTGTTTATTTGAATTATAGGTAGAAATCTTAAAGCATACTCTCTTGGCTCCAAATCTGAAATAAACAAAAGAACATTAAGAAACTCATATATTTGGCCAAAGAACATATATGCTTATATGCATAACCAATGGACATAGACAATAGTGCGGTGAAGGCCTGGGGGAAGGCAGGTGTGGGATGAAGGGGGTCAATGAGGAAAAAAAGGAGACATCTGTAATACTTTCAACAATGAAGATCAATTTTAAAAAAGAAAACCATATCTATGGCATTTACTCAATACCTGCTAAAATTTGAGATGAAAGTAAGCAGCATTTCGGAGTTTGGGGTTATTATGATAGTTTTACTAATATGTTGAGTGAGCTTGAATCAGTTAGTTGCTGCAATATTACTCTTCATGATATAAAATTTTCATACTAAAATTACTTTAAATGCCCTTTTGGATATTAATAACAGAAAACTGTTCATGTAGTTAGATAATCTAATTTAACCATGGTTGTGATTGTTTAGAGATCATGTAATTGGATGATTTTTAATTTTATTAATCGAGCACACACAATTATTTCTTTCCAGTCAGGAATTCTTCTTTTGTGATATTTATGGGTATTTCATGTGTCCTGTTTATATTTGCAACAACCCCAGTGCTCTTAGAGATTAAATATTTATTATCCCCCTCAAGGTCATATATTGAACTTCTAACCCCCAATGTGATGGCATTAGGAGGCAGAATCATCATAATACAATTAGTGTTCTTAGAAGAGTCGCCCCCAAGCCTCTGTGCCCTTTTCTGCCATGTAGGATTGCAGTGAGAAGATGGCTATCATTGAGGAAGCCAGATCCCACCAGACACGAGTCTGCCAGCACCTGGGCCTCAGACATTCCAGCTCCAGAACTACGAGAAGAAAATTTCTATTGTTTATAAGCCACCCAAACTATAATAATTAATTATAGTAGTTTGCTTAAGATACCCAGTCTTGTCAGTTCCTTATAATAATGTTAGAAATTAACTTTGACAAAGAGAGTTATGTTGATTAAGAGGACAAAATGAAGAAAAAACAGATGGAAGTAATAAAAAAAAATAGGCTTTTAAAACAAAGTTTTGAGCAGTAAAAGTAAAGATGCAAACATGGATGCCAGGCCCTAGAATTGTTCTAGGGATCCCTCCAGGGATGGATCTAGCATGAGGACCACAGAAAGACACCTAAGAACTGTGCAGTAGCCACTGCATGAACAGCTACATGAACAGTATAAACAGGTGCCAAGGGACTCCGGTGGAGGTGGCAATTGCCTTTTCTTGCTGATTCAAAAGAGATTGCAGTTTAGAAATGGCTTTAAAGATGAGTAAGGTTTTTTCCAGGTGGACAGATAAGCATTTCAGCATTTCACGCAGAGGGAAATATAACATCAAGGCATAGGCTTAAGCCTCAAAAGCAAAAAAACAACAAAAACAAGTGTATGTATGGAGAAGAGCAGCAACAAATGAAAAATAAATGGTTAATTTAGGCTAATTAGAAGACATTCTAAAAAATTCAGAATTTTTGTAAATATGTAAATTTTAGATTATAATCAATCTGACTGTTACTACTAACCTTTCCCTTCTTGTATTAAAAACAGCTGTGATAGAGGGTATGTCTATGACCCAATCCGCTAAAAGCTGGATCTAGGTCAATGCAGCACTGAACAGGATAGAAATCTGTAGACTGCACTGAGCTAAATAGGTCTGAGAAGTACAGAATCGGGACATTGAAACACTGAATTGGTTGTGATAACATAGAAAGAAGCAGATTGCAGAAAGCCACTGAAGAATAGTACTCGGATGCAGAGGGAGTGTCTTTGATAAAACTCCTGCTGTTGAAGTCCCCGGAGACACCTGAATTCTGCACTTCCCAAGACAATGATGTTCAGTTTTTTTTTTTCTGGAAAGTTGTAAGACCTCTATCCCCATACACTTTTTATTTGAATAGAAACTTGTTTTTGTGTGGGGTTTTTTTCACAACAAAAGAATCCCTGACTAGAAATAACATGATTACTTCTGAGCTTTGGAAAGTAATTCTGGATCCACATGTTTATTTATCAAATTAAGGTTCAAACACTGTACAGAAAGAATATCTTCAACTCTTGAATATTTAAAGTATGTCACAATAGCACTCATTCCCTTTTCCTGCTTTCAACTCTTCCAGAGGCTCATCTTCAATGAAATTCAAAGGCTGTTTTTACATTCATATATTTAAAAACCATTTTTCAAAACTTTTTTGTTTATGCTAGGCACTGTTCTTGGTGTTGAATAACAAAAGCAATTTCAAAACAGTAGGCACAGAGAAAAGTAAGCAGAAATCTTTGCCCTCAGAGAGCTCTAAATAGAGAGATAACATGTTTGAAAAGACTTATTTTAGCTAATGAAATATTTTGCAAAACAAAATAAATATTTTCATACTGTGAAATTTAGATATGAATTTTATTATTCTTCACTAGAATCGGCATAAAATAATTTTGGTGATCATAAAGACTGGATTTATATCATTAGGCAAAAACACTATTTTACTTACTTCATATGAAAATAAAGGATTAGATAAAATGGTTTCAAAGAAATCCTAAATCTTGTACTGATTTAAGAAAAATCTTATTATAACTTTACATTATTATAAAAGTAAAATGATGAAATAATTATTTGAAATTTCAATTCAGTCAAATAGTCTAAAATCAGAACTTTAAGTCAGTCAGGGAATATAACTTGTAGCCCTTGCATAAAACAGTCAATAGAACATTTTAAATCAATGTTATATAAAATGTGGTTATAATTAAATTTTGGATATTTAAGATACTCTTACCCATCATGAGAAGTGGGTAATCGTCAGCATATTAAATGCTTTTGGAAGCATTATTTCTAAACCAAGTATTTTAAAATTTGGTCTTGATATCAGAAAATGTGTATGGTTTGGGATACTGGAAATATTTGATTGGTGGCGGGGGGAGACATTTATTAGTCCCTTTCCAAAACACTAAATATATCTACTTCATTGATTTTCAATGAATCACATGAGAATTTATTTTAGATATCAGTTAATTTTGCTCTAAAATAGTTTAAAATAATTTTTTGAATAATAAAATTTAGCATAAAAATAAAAATTGTCACTTTTTGTCATGTAGGTTTAATTTCAGCCTTGAAAATGCCTTTAATATATTCATGGGGATACTTATTGTAATTGTTAATTGAGTTTGTTTCTCTTATATACCCTTTGGATTTCTTTAAAACAGTATTAATTAGTTCATTGAGCTTTTATATTAATTCAATCTCAAGTATATGCTATTGACTTTTGGTGACATAATGTTATTTGAAAGCTACATGAACTTCTATTTTATTTTCTTCTCCAAGAATTCTTCTTATATTACTCAGGAACTTTCCTTTATGTTGGGTATTCAACTCTTGAGTGCCAGGCATCTAACTCATTTCATTTTCATTCATTCTCGCTTGACATTAATTAGAGGTTTTACACAAGTGTTCTTTAAATGGTTTCAATGCCTGTTCTTCATTTCTTTGTGAATGATCAGTTGTTTTCTATAAGCTTTTATTACATTTTGCAAAGACATCTAGTGATCTTTCAAAGTGAGAATAAAATACAATCTTTTCTGCTAAAATGATGTCTTTTCCTGTACTATGATATGATTAATTAGAGCTAACTGTTTTTGTTTGTAAGACGAATATTATGCTTTTGTGAAAATACTAGAACATGACAAGCATATGCTTTTATTAATATTACAAATTGTTCAGTTAAGTGACAAAATACTTTTATATTTGCTATTTTAACTAGCAATTTTTGAGAAAGTAGAAAATGTACAGGATGTGAAATTAAGCCATCTCTATAATTAGGTACAAGAATTTATTGCTCTGCCTTGGCCAGTGTTACACAGTGGTTAGAACATAAGCCCGCAAACCAGAGTTGAGGGTTTGATTCCCGGTTAAGGGCATATACCTGGGTTACAGGTTCTGCCCAGACCTGGGTGTGTGCAGAAGGCAATCAATCCATGTCTCTCTCTCACATCGATGTTTCTCTTCCTCTTTATCTCTCTCTCTCTCACACACACACACACACACACACACACACACACGTGCTTCCTTCCTCCCTTCTACTCTCTCTAAAAAAATCAATGGGAAAAATACCCTTGAGTGAGGATTAACCAAAAAAAAAAAAAAAGCTCTGTGCCCTAATCTATTAGGCACCGATATTGTGATATGTTAAGCTATAAATTCCTTTCACCAAATCTATTGCATTTCAATTTATGATAATACATTTTATAGATTAATTTGAGTGCTTACTATATTCTATTTTAATGTTATTTCCAAATCAGAACATAATTCCTGGTATACTAGAAGCAAAGATAACTTTGTTAGTAACACTGATTTATGTTTCTAAAGAAAACATTTCTGTTTGGCTAAGCCTTTATTGCGGTGGGATACTGAGTTAATGTAATCAGGACTGAACTGGTTCTGGGAATGTTGGTGGTGTGGTTATCCTTACATACATAGAATTCAAATTCTAAGTGTGTAACCTTGTGTGTTTAGTGAGGGCTGCTGTGCCAGAAGATTTCTCCCAATGTGTGTTATATCCTCAGTTTGGGGTCTCCCTTTTGTACTTGTGTCTCAGAGAACATTTCATTCTATTCTTGTTCTTGGTTAGCTGTAGACTGCGGTTGGGTTGGGAAACATTCTGTGTTGCTCTGGTTCAGCCTCAGACTTAAGCGGGCACGGTGCCTCTCTGTTGTCAGGTGTAAGGAACTTCCAGGAACTCCCCTCCTTCCTCGGGTGTATAAGACATTCTGGATCCAGGTGTTGATGTTTAGTTCTCAGTCCTGCTCTCTTTTCTTAGCTGCAAGGAGTCTCCACCTGTGGCCTAAACACAGCATGGTTGGTTTGTGCTTCTCCCCAGTAACTGAAGACTTTTTTCCATGGGAGAGAAGGGAAAGACGAGGATGGTGCTGTGCTTTCCCTGCAGGTCTGTGGTTCCTCTCCCTGCCTGTCCACAAGTGTCCTCAGGACTCTTGCCCGCTTCCACCCTCTCTCCTCAGCACAAGATGGAGGAAAGGTACTGAGAGTGCTGAAAATTCTCTGTGTCTGTGGCTCTCAAGATTTCTAAAGCCTCATGGCCCAGTCCAGTGGTCAGCAAACTGCGGGTGATGAGCCACATGCAGCTCTTTGGCCCCTTGAGTGTGGCTCTTCTACAAAATACCACGGCTGGGTGAGTCTACTTTGAAGAAGTGGCATTAGAAGAAGTTTAAGTTTAAAAAATTTGGCTCTCAAAAGAAATTTCAATCGTTGTACTGTTGATATTTGGCTCTGTTGACTAATGAGTTTGCTGACCACTGGCCCAGGCTCAGTGTTCAGTAACTTAAAATAAACTGATGAACAAAATAGAACTAGAGGTATGGATACATGAAACAGACAGAGGGAAGAGGTGAGAGGGTAGTAGATAAAGAAGGTGAAGACATTAACCAATGAACTTATATACATAGCTATGGACAGAGACAACGGTGTGGAGAAGGCCAAGGGATGGGGGTCTGGGTCTGGGTGGAGGTGGGTAAAGTGGGGAGTGGGGGATGGAAGACATCTGTAATAGTGTCAATAATTAAAAATAATGGTATTTTACCAATTTGTATTGCATTTGGTGTGTGCCCTACTGTGGTAATATGAATAATGCCCTCCCACACCCCAAAAATATCCACACTGAATAATCACTGAAAAATAATCACTGAAATCCATGAATGTTACTTTATTTGATAAAAAAAGGAAAACTTAAAAAGATGATTAAGAATCTGGGGATGCAGAGATTATACTCAATGATATAGGCAGGCGCTAAATGTAATCAAATGTTTCCTTAAAGAGGAAAGTACAGGAAGATTTGCCACAGACAAAAGAGGGAAAGGCAATGTGACCACAGAAACAGAGATTGAAGTAGGATGTGGCCAAAAGCCAAGACATGCTATCACCTTCCAGCAGCTGAAAGAGGAAAGTAAGAATTAATTCTTAGAGCCTCCAGAGGAAGTGCTGCCCTGCCTGCATCTTGATTTTGGCCAATTGAAACTGATTTCAGGCGCCTGGCCTCCAAAACTGTGATAGAATGCATTCCTGTTGTTTTAAAGCATCAAGTTTGGGGTAATTTGTTATAGGACCTATAGGAAAATAATACCCATGGAAGCAAGTGATCATGCTCTATCTTCTTCTGAGGGACCTATTCTGTCCTTCATATCAGATTACCTGGGTGCCCTGTGACCCAACTCTTTCATCAGTTTAAAAACATTCTGATTTTGAGGATTGTTTAGCATTCTTCTTTTGTTGTTGTAAAGATGGGAGCAACATTCCAGCTTTTTACTTTCTCAATTAGGGTTTGCCAACAGCAATACTATTGTTATTCTGGGTGGAAAGTCCTATCTTTTAGTGTGTGTGGGGTGTGTGTGTGTGTGTGTGTGTGTGTGTGTGTGTGTGTAGGGTGCTGTTCTGTGTACTATATTTAGCAGAATCCCTGGCCTCTATCTACTGTATCCCAGTAGTACTCAACTATGACAACCAAAAGTGTCTACTGTATCCCAGTAGACTCAACTATGACAACCAAAAGTGTCTCTAAACATTTCCAAATGTCCTTTAGGGGGTTAAATTGCCCCCCACCTGAGAACCACTGTTCTACATAGAAGCTGGAAGTTGTGTACTGCTTTGTGCCTGACTTCTTTCACTCAGTGTAGTATGTTTGTGAGATTCAACCCTCAGAACACAACTAATTTATTGACTTTACTACTGAAGGGCACTTGGGTGTTTTGTTATTTTTGTTATTACAGATAGTGCTATGAAATTCTACTGTGTGCCTTTTGCTAAACATTGAACATACAGCTAATGATGGAACTCCCAGGCCAGATGGCACATAATCTCACAACTGCAGTGGACAATACTTATGATTTCCAAAACAATTATATGCTTACCCTCTCTGCCACCGGTAATTATTAGCATTCTGGTGACTCCATATCCTCCTCAACATTTGGTATTTATTGTTTTGTTTTGTTTTTACCCATTTTGGTGTGTATAGTATTGAGATATAGTTTGCATTTCCCTAGTGAACAATGCATTTGAGTACTAAGGGAAAGAAGCCAGATTCCAAATGCTACATAATATATGAGTTCATTTATATAACATTCTGGAAAATGAAAAGCAAAGGGACAAAAAATACCAAATTTGTGTTTGCCAGGGGTTGGGAGTAGTGAGTGAATTTAATTACAAAAAAAGCATAAGGGAGTATCCGAGGAGTGATAAAACCGTTATATAATTTGATTGTGATGTTGACGGTATGCACCTTTCAAAACTCAGAGCTGTATATTTTATTTCTAATGAAATTTTCTGTATATAAACAAAAATCTTCTCCCCAAATTATACCTAAAACTGCTTTACAGAATAAAGTCTTCTTTGAACCTCACAATAAAAGTATTATTTTAGATTAAAAATAATGTTAATAGGTTAATAAAGCAGGCTTTCAAAATTGTAAAAAAACTCAATAATAAATTACACATAAGTAGGCTTAATATATAAGATCATTGAGCAACTCAAGTTTCTCTGTGGTTTCAGTCTTACTCTCTTGTTCCACAGAAAAAGAAGGTAATGTCATAAAAAACATGTACAGAATTTGGATCCATCAAAATTCTGTCTTATAATCTGACATCAAGATCATTATATAATTAGATATGGGAAAATATTAATAAAAATTCTAGAACTTATTATTTTTAAATTATGTTTTTAAATATTGCAAATAAGAGATAAGCATCATATTCTGTATATAAGTACACTTCCATGGGTTCTCTCTCTCCCTCTCTTCCTCTGTTTCTCTCACTCTCTATCTCTCTCTACACAAACACACACACACACACACACACATATCCTATGTAATAAAGATGTAATATGCAAATGCTCATTACGCCGTGAAGTATAACAACCGGATCATGGATCAGCAGGAGGGTGGGGCAGTGAGCTACAAGTGGGCGGTGGAGAACTATAGGAGGGGGCAGGGTAGCAAGCTATGGGGGGGTGCGGAAGGAGCTACAGGAAGGTGAGGCAGCGGGCAGAGAGCTACTGGCTACAAGCTGGTGGCACAGAGCTACAGGAGGTGGCACAGCAGCAAGCTATGAGGGGGGCTAGGGGAGGAGAGTGGGGGGAGCTACAGCAGCAGGCAGAGAGCTACTGGAGGGCAACAGCAAGCTACTGGTGAGCTACTGGCACACAGATTGGTGTGCAGGGTTACTAATATATATATATATATATATATATATATATATATATATATATATATACACACACACACACACACACACACACACACACACACTAATAAAGAGAAATATGGTAATTGACCATCACTCCGCAACCCTCACAGCCAATCAGGAGGGAATAAGCAAATTAGTGGGACAAAGATGGCGGTGGCCACAGAGCCAGCTGGAGTGGGTGGGAGGCTTTGGTTGCCCCCAGCAATGGAGGAAGCCAAGCTTCCTGCCTGCCTGGGCCAGCTGCTGAAGGAGGGTCCTGTGGGTGGTGGCCATGGAGCCAGGCTGAGAGGGGAGGCTTGGGTCACCTGGGCTGGCCACTGAGGGAGGGGCCTGCAAATGGCCCTCAGCCCCTCACCCAGGCTGGCTATGCCACCATCAGGGTGAGGGTCCCTGCTGGGGCCGTGGCCAGCCTGAAAACAGCCATCAGCCCCTCACCCAGACTGGCCACACCCCCCCCAGTGGGGACCCTCACCCCATGGGGAGTGGCTGGCATGAAAACTGCCCCAGCCCCTCTTCCAGGCTAGCACCAACCCTAGTGGGGACCCCTACCCCAATGGGGGCATGGCCAGCCTGCAAACCACCACAGGCCCCTCGCCTAGGCTGCTCCACCCCCCAAAGGAACCCCCACCTTGACCCAGGACTCCCTTCAGGATAAACCAGCCGGCCCCCACCCATGCACCAGGTCTCTATCTATACTAATAAAAGGGTAATATGCTAATTAGACTAGGAGACCTTCCAGATGTTCTTCTGGACAAAACCATGGCAGTGGGGCCAAGGTTGAGGAAGTTAGGGGCCAAAAGGGGAGGGCAGTTGTGGGTGATCAGGCCAGGATAGGACTGCGTTTAGGGGTGATCAGGCCAGCAGAAGGGACAGTTGGGGGTGAGCAAGCCAGCAGGGGGGCAGTTGGGGGCAATCAGGCAGGCAGACAGGTGAACGGTTAGGAGCCAGCAGTCCTGGATTGCGAGAGGGATGTCTGACTGCCGGTCAGGATCGGGCCTAAACCAGCAGTCAGACATCCCCCAAGGGATCCCAGATTGGGGAGGGTGCAGGCTGGGGACACTCCCTTGGTTCACAAATTTTGTGCACCGAGCCACTAGTGTGTGTGTGTGTGTGTGTGTGTGTGTGTGTGTGTGTGTATTTTATATTATGTATGGGTTTGTCTTTTTGTATATATTGTTTTAGTTACAACCAATAGCTGAAGAGAAAGTTAAGTAATTGGATAAATGAAATATTTTATTAATAAATAATACATACCATATATTTTACGAGATAAAAAGAAAGACTTGTGGTCATAGGCAACAGGATGGTGATTGCCAGAGGGAAAGGGGTTGGAAGGAGATAGAAGAAATTAAAGAGGAATAAATGGTGATGGGAGAACACTTGACTTGTGATAGTCAACACACAATACAATATACGGATGATTCAGGTATTGTAGAATTGTATACCTGAAACCCATATAATTTTATTAGCCAATGTCACCCCAATAGATTCAATAATAATAAAATTTTTAAAAATCTAATAAAAGATTAGACCATTTTCTGGCTCTTTAAAACACAATTACAATGATTTTATTCATTTCATGTAAAAAGTCATATTTTCATTCAGTAAATACTTTTGGGCTGATTGATTACAAAACTCCAAACTCAACATATCTTCAATAAAACTCACTCTGTTTCTTCTAAACTTTTTTTTTTATGCTTGCTTATTTTTGTCAGTGATAGCCTTATTCTACCTAGCTCCCAGCCCAACTTTCCTATAATCCTTGACTCATTTTACTTTTACCTTAAACTCTAATCAGTCTTCAGATTCTCTTGAGTTTTTCTCCATGTGTCTTTTATACATTCATCTTGTATGTAATTATTCAGACTTTTATGATTTTATAGTTGTTACCATTTTACCAATCTCTTTCCCATTTATCATGGCGAGATTAATTTTCTTAACAGGGTTACAAAGAACATACCTTAGGAGATGCATATTATCCCTAGTTATGGAAGCAAATAAATTGACTTGTTTCTCTTGCTGTGTCCCTATTATTACTCCCTTAATTCAATGTTAGAAGACTAGATGTATTCATTGTTAATGCAGCATATTTCAGTACTTTTTCTTCATATCTTTTTATAAGCTACAAGAAGGCAGGGCAATATGCTCTGTGCTTACATTATGTACTTACCCTTAACACTTTGTGTAGACAAAGAAGATGCTTAACACATACTTATTTTGGATGAGGTTAAACAGATGACTTAATACATGGAATATAGAACATATAAATCATTTATTAAAAATATTTCTCAAATATTTAATGTGTTAATAATAATCTATATAACAAATGAGCCCCTTCTATAAGGCTTTCCTCCATTATTTAAAATTTTCACAAAGTAAATCTTTAAATTTCTTATTTCTAAATTACAACATAGGCTTCAGTTGAAATGATAAGCATTTCTTATTGTCCAATCTCAAATTGTTTTTATAAAATTTTGCACTAATATGAACATTCACCTTCATTATGGTATGTGGCAAATAGTAAATGTCTAAACCATTCTAAAACATTGTTCAAGATTTTGTTAGGTTTCTATCTCTTCATCACTTATTTTTAAATATGTTATATATTTTTTATGTTCAAATAAGCTAGACAAAGTTGAACAATATTTCAAATAAAAATAGGTAAGAATAGGGGGATATAAAATGACTTCAGAGGAGGTGGAAGATACGTACACTCACCTCCCAGGTCCAAACTGGAATTACTCATAAACTAGAGAAAAATCCAACTGAATAATCAATGCAAGACTAGCTGAGCAGAAATCTTATTACAAAGGAATTACAGAAGAAGCAACACAGAGACTTATAGGAAGAGCAGAGATGGGGAAAGTGCAGCAGTTAAAAATCCAGAGGGATATCTCAGGTGCAAAGGTCCCTCCTGAGGAGTGAGGGATCTCAACTCCATGCCTGGATCCCCATCCCAGAGCACCAGAGATGGGAAAAGAAGCCCACATAAAATTTGGTTTTGAAAATCAACAGGGATTTTGTCTGCCAGGGCAAGAAGAGAGTCTACTAGAAACCTAGGCACTCTCTTAAAGGGCCAGCACATAAAATCTTGTTCTTGGACACTCACCTGGGGCTCCCACAGAAGGAAGTCAACTCAGAATAAACTGGAGTCATAAAAAGAAGATCTAGATTGCCTGGCCATGAGCAGGGAGTGGAGGGTCAGCCACAGAGGTCCCTGTGCTAAGTCCATAATACACACCACCTACAGATGTCAACTTCCCTGGGTCAAGCACTCCTATCCTTACAGCACCAGTTTGGGGGGGTGCAATAATCCAGTCCACAGAACTCCCTATCACCCCACCATGTCAGTCTCTCAGACCTGCAGAAAAGTTTGCTGCAACTGGGACACAGTGCATACTACCTTGGGAACAATTAAGGAGATTCAGGTGAATGCAGGAGTCGTCATAGACTGAGGGTATCACTGAGTTGTGTGGTTCTCCAATGAGGGCCATTTTTATATACCCTGAGCAAAATTGGAACCCATCCTTCAAGAGGAGTCACACAAGTGCTAACTTTCTAACTTCCAATAGCACTACCTTACTATGCTGGTGTCCTGGAGAAAAGTATGCTGGCTGCACCCAACTGGTATGTGCAGTGCACTTTTCAGTGGGAAAACATTGTTGGGGATTCAGTCAGACACTGGGTTGTGTGACTCTGGAGCATGGGCCATTTTCTATCTGCTGTGCCCAACCAGCACCTGTCCCCCAATAGCAGACCCACTAGCCCCATCCTTCTGACACCTGGTGGTCACACCCCACTGAGATTGCATCCTCCAGAAAAGTGTGCTGGCTGCATCCAACCTGGACATGTAATGTGTCTTTTCTTAGAAAGCTCTTGTCAGAGACTCAGACAGACACTGAGTTATGTGTCTCTGAAGTGGGGGCCATTTCCCCCTTCTTGTGTGTCACAAGCACCCATCCTCCAACAGGAGTCCCACTATTACAGAAAACCAGAGAAGAACCACGCAACACTTAGAAAGATGGAGTTACATTTATTATTATTATTATTATTATTATTATTATTATTACGCTCGGGCCCAGAGGAAAATGTCTCTCAAATTCTCGGCCCCAACATGGAGGAACTTTCCCTATTTATATGTTTGTACCTTCTTTGTCTCCCAAATATGGGGCTCTGTTCCGGCCCCCTTTGCAAGTTCTTAAAGAGCCCCTATGTGCTGGGGCTTTGAGACCTCTACCAAAGGCTTGGCCTGGTGCCAGCACTGATAGCTTCATCTGGGGAAGGTTTAATTGCCTCTCTGAAGTGGGAGTAGTCTTATTTTCCTTATTATTTAAGCAAGCAAGCATTTACAAAAGCCAAAATAGCAGGGTTAAATTTTCAAACATTAGTTTTTATATAAGACTAGAGGCCCGGTGCATGAAATTCGTGCACGGGGGTAGGGGTGTCCCTCAACTCAGCCTGCACTCTCTCCAATCAGGGACCCCTTGAGGGATGTCCAACCGCCACTGGAATCGGACTTAAACGGGCGGTTGGACATCCCTCTCACAATCCAGGACTTCTGGCTCTCAACTGCACTCCCCTGCAGGCCTGGTCCCCCCCAACTGCCCTCCCTTGCTGGCCTGGTCACCCCTAACTTCCCACAACTGCCCTCTTGTGGTGGCCATCTTGTGTCCACATGGGGGCAGCCATCTTTGACCACATGGGGGTGGCCATCTTGTGTCTTGGTGTGATGGTCAATTTGCATATTACTCTTTTATTAGATAGGATGGTTGCTTCACCACTGGCCCCATCCTTTTAACTGTTGGTTCCCCAGACCAGCTGAGCTCACACTATGCCAAGAAGTCTGCTGGCTGTACTCAGCCTCCATTTGCAGTGGGCCTTTCTTAGGGAGTTCTGATCAGAGACTCCAGCAGAATCTGAGTGGTATGGCTCTGGCATAGGGACCACATTTGTCCTACTGAGGGCCTGACAAGAGCCACCTGCAAACAGGAGATCCATTTCTCATACTTCCCAGCTTGCTTGACCCACCATATCAACTTACACCTTGTGGAGGAGACTGCATACTATGGCCCACTCTATAGACTTTGTTCAGAAACTCCATTCAGCCTGAAGGTGGAGCAGCCAGCCAGTAGAGGCAGAGCTCAACATTCTTTGGGCCTTTTACTGATAGGCCCAGAGAATCAAAGCTGGAAGAAGGTGACATTAGTGCATAGTTTGGCCCCTACCACACATAGTTAGGCACAGTAGCTGTAGGCATAAACTACAGATCACTTGGTAGCTCCAGACAGGTAGCCTAAGGCTGGTTACAGGCAGTGTCTGACTTGACCTGGCCCCAAATCTCTCCCAAGTGGACCCAGAAACAATATACAGAGTAGTGGACTTCAGACCACACCAGACCCAATCCAATTAGCCACCCATGTGGCAAAGCCAAAGGAAGAGCCAAGCAGGCAATAGACCCTGCTGAGGCCAAATCTACTTCAGGAGCAACCCCCACATAGTGGCTCATACAATGAGCTTAGTGTCGATCCTCAGTCAACCAGCCTGAGGGTTAACTCCACTCCGGGAAGGACCAATATCAATAAAGACTCAACTACAAAAGAAGGGCTCACATAACCCATTCAAGAGACATTCTGAATCACCTAGCTCAGGTCATCAGGAAGATTGTCACTGAACCTCATGAGACACGTACTACATAAAACATACTGCCAAGATTAGGAGACATGGAAGATCTACCCAATACACAGAGACAAACACAAAAAGGCAGACACAATGAAGGACAAATAAATATGCCTTAAGTAAAAGAATATGAGAAATCTCCACAAAATGAATGAAATGAAATGGAGGCAAGCCAGCAACCAAATGCGGAGTTCAAATGGTTATAAGGATGCTCAAGGAACTTGGGAAAAACGAATGAACTCAGTGATAACTTAAACAAAGAAACAGTAAGCATTAAAAAGGACATAGAAACAATAAAATATAATTAGTCATAAATAAAGAATACAATATCTGAAATGAAGAATACTCTAGAAGAAATCAGCAGAAGGTTAGATGAAACAGAGGATTGAATCAGTGATTTAGAGGGCAATATAACAAGAAAAAAAAAAAACAAGCAAAGCAGCAAAAGAAAAAAATAAATAAATGAATAAAGTTAAGGAACCTCTGGGACAACCTCAAGTGTAACAAGGGTGCCAGAAGAAGGAAGAGAGCAAGTGATGGAGAACCTATTTGTAAAAATTACTAAACTCTTTTCTAACTTGGTAAAGGAAAAGACACACCTGTCAAGAAAACACAGAGAGTCCAAATAAATATGAACCAAAAGAGATCCACACCAAGACTAAATTAAAATAATTATAATAATTTATAATTAAAATGGTGAAGGTTAAAGACAGAGAGAGACTCTTAAGAGCAGCAAGGGAAAGATAGTTAATTACCTACAATGGAGCTCCCATAAGATGCTCAGTTGATTTCTCAACAAAACTTTACAGTCCAAAAGGGATTGGCAGAAATATTCAAAGTGAAGAAAAACAAGGGCCAACAATCAAGACTACTCTACCCAGCAAGTCTATAATTTAAAATTTAAGCTGAAATAAAGAGCTTCCCACACAAAATCAAACAAACAAAAACAGTATTACAAAAAATGTTAAAGCGTTTTTCTTTTTTAAAGAAGAACATAGTTAAAAAAATAAAATGGAAATAAACATGCACAGTGGAACCTTGATTCTCAAACTTAATTCATTCAAGAAGACTGTTAGCCAAGTGACATTTTTCAAAAACCCAAATCATTTTTCCCCATTATAAATAATGGAAATTGAAGTAATCTATTCCAGACCCCCAAATGATTCACTGTTTTAACCTTTCTTATATACAGTAGATGTCTAATGTACTGTTTAATTTATAAATAAACACATTAAAAACAGATAAGGCATGAAATTTAAATGAAAATTTAAAAAAGGAAATGAAATGTACAGTAAAAAAATGAACATTTATGCATGCACTAAAACTCAACTTTAATGTTGAGAGATATTAATGACAAGATGAAGGGGAGGGATAGAGGAAACCTATCAGGTAGGTGTTCTTCTTGGTTTCCTTCTCTCTTTTGTCTCCTTGCTACACAAGAATTTGCTTCAGGTTCACTTGGCCTGTATTTCACTAAAAATCTACCCAATGGTGTTTGTTTTTGCCTGTGTTTTGATGTTTTCCTGAAGTGAGACACTGCATTGTCACTGAACAAGTTTATTGCAGTGTGCTACTTCTTAGCCAGGGTGATATTTCTTAATAAAACTTTCTATTTCTTCCCATTTCCCAAGCATTTCCTTGATTAGTGAAATAGTAATATCTTCCCTTCCTTCCTCTTCTTCTGAAGAGAGCTCCTCAGTTGCCACCTGTGGTTGCTCCCTCCCAAGGTCAGCTCGGTATTGTGGTCCTCCACCAATTCCTCCACATCATCATCATCCACTTCCAAGCCATGGACTCACCCAGAGATACAATATCCTGCACAACAGTCACAGGCTTATCCTCAAAGTCCTCAAAGTCTCTGAGAGGAACAGACTCAGGGCACAATTTCTTCCAGGCTGACTGCATAGTCCTAGGAGGTACTTCCCCCCTTGCACTGCATACGAGGCTCAGGAAAGTGAGGATATTAAAGGTTCCCTCCAGAACTCACTGAGGGTTAAATTAGTTTCAGAGGTCACCCTAAAACACCTCTAAAACAGTGCCTTTGTGTAGAGTTTCTTAAAATGAGAAATGACCTGTTAGTCCCTGGGCTGGAAGAGAGGAGTTGTGTTAGGTGGCCAAACCCTATCAGTGATGCATCTGTCTGCCTCCACCAAATAAGCCTTTAATCCTGGAAGGTGACCAGGAGCACTGTCCTTTACAAGAAGTGTTCTGAATGGCAATTGTTTTTCCTGGAGGTATTTCTTCACACTTGGAATAAACATTCCATGAATCCACTGAATAAAAAATTGTGTGTTTACTCAAGCTTTGCCATTAGCCCTCCTCATTTTAAAAAAATATATATTTTTTCATTGATTTCAGAGAGGAAGGAAGAGGGAGAGACAGAAACATCCATGATGAGAGAGAATCATGGATCCGCTGCCTCCCACAAGCCTCCCATTGGGGACCAAGCCCACAACCCGGGCATGTGCCCTTGACTGGAATCGAACCTGGAACCCTTCAGTTGACAGGCCAATGCTCTATCCACTGAGCCAAACCTGCCAGGGAAGCCCTCTTCATCTTATTGAATTTGTTTTGCATAGCATTGTTTTTGAAAACTTGCAGGTTTTCAGAATGATAGATGAGTAGAGGCTTCGAATTAAAGTCCCCACTCACATTCCCACACCACAATGATGTCATTCTGTCCTCCATTGGCTTGCATCCTGGCAATTACTTCTCCTCCTCTGTGATGTAGGTCATTTTGCCATTTCCTTCCAGAGGAGGCAGGTCTCATCACAATTGAACACTTCTTGGGAACAAATCCTTTGTCCTCTACATATTCTTGAAATCCTGTCACAAAATTATCACAGCTGCTTTGTTAGAACTGGCAGCCTCCCCAAGCCTCACTACACTATGAATGCCACTTCTTTTCTTAAATTTATCGAACCAAGCCCCTGCTAGCCTTAAACAAATCTCTTTCAGCACTCTTTCAGGAGGTCAGTATACAGCATCTTTGCTTTTTCTGTATCATTGCCTCTGAATGCTGTCACCAGCTGCATGCTTTTCATTTATCCAAATCAACAATAACTTTTCTACCTCTTTAATTGTCTGTAATTGTCTGTGATTGTTGTTTCCTGAGCACTTTCACACTCAGCAACATCAGCATTTTTGATGGCCTCTTTATGTTTTAAAATTGTGCTAATCCTCAATTTTGCAATGCCATACTCGGTAGTCAAATAAGACACTGAAACACCACTATCATTTGCAATTATTTTTTAACCTCTATCATTGTTCTCACAAATTTCCTTTTCAATTTACTGCTATCACTAATCTTCTTAGTACCCATGGTGACTTATTGTTCATATTTAATCCTATCTAATGACAGAGTAATATGCAAATTGACTGTACATCTGCCACACCCATAAGCCATGCCCACAAACCACACCCACCAGCCAATCAGGAGCAAATATGCAAATAAACCCAACCAAGATGGCTGCAGCCACAGAGAGAGCAGGAGGGAGGCTTGGGTTTCTCCAGCAATAAAGGAAGCCAAGATTTCCGCCTGCCCTGGCCTGCCTTCACTTCCCCTTAAGGCTAAAAAGTTTCAATTATAGAAGATAAATAAACCCCAACAGAAATGGTGGCAGCCATGGAGCTGGAGAGAGCAGGAGGCTTGGGTTGCCCCCGGCGATGAAGGAAGCCAAGCTTCTGCAGCCCTGGCCTGCCTTGGCCTCCACTTAAGGCTACAAAGTTTCAATTATAGAAGATAAATAAATCCCAACAGGAATGGCTGCCACCACAGAGTGAGCAGAAGGCTTGGCTCTGCTCCAAGCTACAAAGTTTCAATTATAGAAGATAAATAAATCCCAGATACCAGGGCCTCTGCTTGGGTTACCGGGGGGCATGGCCAGCCTGCAAACCACCACAGGCCCCTTGCCCAGGCCACCCCATGCCCCAAGGGAACCCCCAACCTAATCTGGGATACCCTTTAGGGAAAAACAGCTGGCCCCAACCCTTGCACCAGGCTTCTATCCTATCTAATCAAAGAATAATATGCAAATTGACCATCACTCCAACACACAAGATGGCTGCCCCCATGTGGTCAAAGATGACTGCCCCCATGTGGACATAAGATGGCCACTACAAGATGGCCAGCAGGGGAGGGCAGTTGGGAGGGATCAGGCCTGCAAGGGAGGGCAGTTGTGGGTGATCAGGCCAGCAGGGGAGGGCAGTTGGGAGGAACCAGGCCTACAAGGGAGGGCAGTTGGGGGTGATCAAGCCTGCAGAGGAGGGCAGTTATGGGTTACCAGGCTGGCAGAGGAGGGAACTTGGGGCAACCGGGCCTGGAGGGAAGGGCAGTTGGGGGGGACCAGGCCTTCAGGGGAAGGCAGTTATGGGTGACCAGGCCTGCAGGGGAGGGCAGTTAGGGGCAAACAGGCTGGCAGAGGAGCAGTTAGGCATCAATCAGGCTGGCAGGGGAGTGGTTAGGGGGTGATCAGGCTGGCAGGCAGAAGCGGTTAGGGGCAATCAGGAAGGCAGGCAGGTGAGCAGATGGGAGCCAGCAGTCCTGGATTCTGAGAGGGATGTTCAGCTGCCTGTTTAGGCCCAATCCTACTGAGATCGGGCTTTAACGGGCAGTCGGACATCCCTCGAGGGGTCCCAGATAGGAGAGGGTGCAGGCTGGGCTGAGGGATACCCCCCCACCCCCTGTGCATGAATTTCATGTACCAAGCCTCTAGTCATAATATAAGCAGCAAAAAACAAACAAACAAACACATGAAAATGTTCACAGCTCAATTTTCTGAGATGTTAATAATTAGTAGTAAACTGACTCATACTATCATAGTCTATCCTTTGCTTGTTACCTGAGAGATGCATGACTGATCATACAGGTATCAGTTTAATACCTGAATTTGCCATAGCATAATACCTGGTTTGAGAACTGAATTTTTGTTCAACAACTGAAACAATTTTTTCAATATGAATAACTTGGTTGACAAATTGTTGAGTATGGAGAAGTTTGAGAACTGAAGTTTTACTGTGCCTATCAATAATCATTTTAAATGTAAATGGCTTAAATACTCCAATCAAAAGATATTGTGTAGCTGAATGGATTAAAAACAAACAAACAAAACAAAACAAAAGATCCACTTCAGAATACAAGATACACACCGACTGAAAGTAAAAGAATGGAAAAAGATATTTTATGCAAATGGAAGCAAAGGAAAAGCTGGGGTAGTAATACTTATATCAGACAAAATAGTTAATAAAAGGCTATAATAAGAGTCAAAGAAGGACATTACATAATGATAAATGGATCAATCCAACAAGAGGATGTAGCAGGTAATCATTTATGCACTGAGCATAGGAACACCTACTTTTAGGTGTCTTGATGGACATAGGAGAGATTAACAGTAATATAGTTACAATAAGAAGTTTTAACATCCAATTGACATCAATGGATAGATCTTCAGCCAAAAAATCAACAAGGAAACAGCAGCCTCTAATGACGCACTAGGTCAGATGGATTTAATTGATATTTTCACAGTATTTTGCCCAAAGCAGCAGAATATACATTTTTTTCAAGTGCAACATGAAACATTCTCTAGGATATAACAAATATTAAACATAAAGCTCTCTCAATAAATTAAAAAGGAATAAAATCATATCAAGCATCTTCTTCCACTGCCATAGTATGAAACTAGAAATCAATTACAAGAAAAGAAAATACACAAACACTTTAAGGCTAAATAACATGTTACTAAACAATGAATGGGTGAACAATAAGATAAAGGAAGAAAACAAAAATTACCTTGAGATCAGTGAAAATAAAATCAGAACGACACAAAATATATGGGTCACTAAGAGGGAAATTCCTACCAAATAGAGGCTTATATCAAGAAGCAAGAAAGATCTCAAATAAACAATCTAACCTTACACTTAAAGAAACAGGGAAGAGAACAACAAACAAAAACCAAAGTGAGCAGAAAGGAAAAAATAATAAAGACCAGAGTAGAAATAAATGAAGTCTTAAAAAAAACACAATAATACAAAAGATCAAAAAAACCAAGAGCTAGTTATTTGAAAAGATAATCAAGATGATAAACCTTTAACCAGACTCGTCAAGAAACAAAGAGAGAAGACATAAATAAATAAAATAAGTAATGGCTGACACCACAGAAATATAAAGGAATATAAAAAAATATTAAGAACAACTATATGCCAACAAATTGGACAATCTGGAAGAAATACATAATTTTTTAGAAATACATATACCCCAAACCTAAATTAAGAAGAAACAGAAAATCTGAACAGACTGCTTACAACTACTGAAGTTGAAGCAATAATAAAAAAAAAAAAAATCTCGTAGCTAAACAAGACTTGGACTGCTTGACCTTATCAAATACTCAAATAACAACTAATACCTATCATATCCTTCTCAAACTATTCTAAGAAATCCAAGAACAGGAAAAACTTCCACAATCATCTTATAAGGCCAGCATTATCCTAATTCTAAAATCAGATAAAGACACTAAAAAGAAAGAAATTTATAAGCAAATATCTAGATACAAAAACTCTCAACAACATATTAGCAAAATGAAATTCGTTAAACAGATCATAAACCAAGATCAAGTGGTTTTATTCCTGGGATGTAAAGTTGTTATAAAATCGATTAATATGATACACCATGCAAATAAAATACAGTAAAGGATAATCATATGCATATATGAACATAGATGCAGAGTAACATTTGAAAATATATAGCACCAACTTATGATAAAAACTTTCAGCAAATTGGGAATAGAGGGGTCATATTGTAACATAATAAAGGCCATTTATGACAAGCCTACAGTCAACATCATGCTCAATAAGAAAAATGAAAAGCATTTCTAAGGAACAGACATTGATGTTTGTTTTTATCATTCTTATTCAACATAGTACAGGATGTCCTAGCCACAGAGATCAGACAAGGAGAAAAAATAAAGTGCATTTACATTGGAAAGAAATAATTAAATGTCATTATTGCAGATGACATGATACTGTATATAGATTACCCTAAAGGTTCCATAAAAATTACTAGAACTTATAAATTAATTCAGTAAAGTAGCAGATTACAAAGTTAATATTCAGAAATCAATTGCATTTTATATACCAACAATAAACTGTCAAAAAATAAAAATATGAAAACAACTCCATTTACAATGGTATCGAAAACATAAAGTATCTAGGAATAAATTTAATGAAGGAGTTAAAAGACCTGTACTGGGGAAATTATAAGATGCTAAAGAAAGAAATTGAAAAGGATAGATATAAATAAAAATATATACTATGCTTACAGATATAAAGTATTAACATCACTAAATTGTCCATACTATTCAAAGCAATCTATAGATTCAATACTAGTCTTATCAAAGGAACTAGGATAAATAATCCAAAAAATTATATGGAACCACAAAAGACCCAAATAGCTAAGCAATCTTGAGAAAGATAAACAAAGCTGGAGGTATCACAATGCCTGATGTCAAACTATACTACAAGGCTATAATATTCAGAGTAGCATGGTACTGGCATAGAAACAGACATATCGATTAATGGAGTAAAATATCACAGAAATAAACCCATGCCTTTATGGACAATTAATATTTATGAACAAGGGAAGCAAGAACATACAATGAGCTAGTAAAAACAGTCTAGTCAATAAATGGTGCTTGGAAAATTGGGCAGATACATGCAAAGAAATGATAGTAGATCACCTTCTTACACTATCTATATATATAAAAGCCTAAGTGACCATCACAACCAGTCAACCATGACACACACTGACCACCAGGAGCTGCCCCCTGTTGGTCAGTGTGCTCCCACAGCCAACCTCCCATGGCTAGCCAACCTCCTGTGGTCCCTCCCCCCCAGCTGGCCAGCCCTGATTGGCCCCTATTGGGACTGGGCCAGATGGCCCTGATCACCTGCCAGGCTGAAGGACCCCACCTATGCAAGAATTCATGCACCGGGCCTAGTCTATATATATGGCTAATATGCAAAGTTTGACCAGTGGACTGGGAGTTCAATCGTTCGTTATGAGTGCGCTGATCACCAGGGGGTGGCACAGAATGAAGGAAGGTCCCAGCAGGCAGCCAGAAGGCCCAATCAGCCCTGATCACCAGCCAGGCTTAGGGATCCTACCTGTGCATGAATTTTGTGCACTGGGCCTCTAGTATAGCATAATAAACTAAAAATGGATTAGGTACTTAAATATAAGACCCTAAACAATATAACCTCTAAAAAAAAAACATAGGCAGTAAAATATTGGACATTTTTTGTAGCAAGGGAAACAAAAGGAAAAATTATATAGGCAAATGGGACCACATCAAATTTAAAAATTGTTTTTATCAGCAAAAGAAAACATCAACATAATGAAAAGGCAAACAAATTTGTGGGCAAAACTTTGCCAGTGATATATCTGATAAGGGTTAATATCCAAAATTTTAAAAAAGTTCAGAGAAATAAACAACAGAAAAACAAAACAAAACAAAACAAAAACAATAAAAATTGGCAGAGATCTAAATAGATGTCTCTCTAAAGAAAACATACATATGGCCAATAGACATATGAAAAGTTGAGAGATGCAAATCAAAATCACAATGAGATGTCATATCACACCTATCAGAATAGCTCTCATCATTAAATCAACAAAAAGCAAGTGTTGGCAAGGATGTGGAGAAAAGGGATCCCTAGTGCACTGTTGGTGGGAATACAGATTGGTGAAAATACTATGAAAAACAGTGTGGAGTTTCCTGAAAAAATTAAAAATTGAACTACCTTATGATCTAGAGATTCAAATTCCTGGAATATATAGGAAAAAAAAAAAACCATAACACTGATTTGAAAGAAAGTATGCACCTCTATGTTCATTGCAGCATTATTTACAATAGCCAAGATATGGAAGCAACCCAAGTGTCCATCAATAGATAAGTGGATAAAAAAAAAAGCCTTGGTACATATACAGTGGAATACTACTCTATCATAAAAAAGAATGACATCTTACCATTTGTGACAGCATCGACATACCTAGAGCATATTATGCTAAATGAAATAAGTCAGACAAAGAAAGATAAAGGCCATATAATTTCACTTATATGTGGAATCTAAAGAAATCAAAGTTTTGCCCACAAAATTGGTTGCCTTTTCATTATGTTGAAAATAAATAAGGAAACAAATTAGAAACAGACTCATAAATATAGACACCAGACTGATAGTTGTCAGAGGGGGATGGTTGAGGAACTGGGTGAAAAAAGTGGAGGGATTAAGAAGTATAAATTGGGCCCTAGCTGGTTTGGCTCAGTGAATAGAATGTCAGCCTGTGGAACTAAAGGATGTGGGGAGATTCCAGTCAAGGGCACATGCCTGGGTTGCAGACTCGATCCCTAGTAGGGGGCATGCAAGAGGCAACCGATCAATGCTTCTCTCTGATCATTGATGTTTCTATCTCTCTCTCCCTCTCTCTTCCTCTCTGAAATCAATAAAAAAAGTTTATAAAGAAAGTACAAATTGGTAGTTACAGAATAGTCATAGGGATGTAAATCCTATATAATAAAACCTTAATATGCAAAATGACTGAACGGTGGAATAACCAGTTGCTATAACGTGCACTGACCACCAGGATGCAGACGCTCAATGCAGGAGCTTCCCCCTGGTTGTCAGTGCACTCCTACAGGGGGGCACCGCTCAGCCAGAAGCCTGGCTCATGGATGGCAAGCCCAGCAGCAGTGGTGGGAGCCTCGCTGGCCTCTGCAGTAGTGCTAAGGAGTAGCAAGCCAAGTGGTAAGGAGCCTGCCACTAAGGAGTAGTAAGCCGAGCGGTAAGGAGCAAGCAGGTGGGAGATAAGGAGCGAGGAGTCCCGGACTGTGGGAGGGATGTCCGACTGCCAGCTTAGGTCTGAACCCAAGGGGAGTGGGCCTAAGCCAGCAGGCAAACGTCCCCCAAGGGGTCCTAGACTGCAAGAGGGTGCAGGCCAGGCTGAGGGACCCAACCTTCTGGGCACAAATTTCATGCACTGGGCTTCTAGTGTTGTAATAACTATACATGAGGTCACTTTGGGGTGACCACTCTGTAAACTCATGATTTCTAACAATTATGCTGTACATCTGAAACTAATACAGAATCATATTGAATGTAAACTGTAATTGAAAAGTTCAAAAAAAGTAATCTACACAAATAAAAGGGAAACATGCAAATTGACCATACCTCTGCTATGCCCACAAGCCATGCCCACCAGCCAATCAGGAGCGAGTATGCAAATTAATGCAACCAAGATAGCTGCAGCCACTAAGCAAACAGGAGGCTTGGGTTTCCCTGGAAATGGAGGAAGCCAAGCTTCCAGCCCTCTCTGGCCAGCCCTGGCCTCCGCTCAAGGCTACAAAGTTTCAATTGTAGAAGATAAATAAATCCCAGATATCAGGGCCTCCACTTGGGTCACTAAGGGGCATGGCCAGCCTGAAAACCACCACAGGCCCCTCACCCAGACCGCCCTACACCCCAAGGGAACCCCAACCTGGATCTAGAATACCCTTCAGGTCAAACCAGCTGGCCCCCACCCATGCACCAGGTCTCTATACTATCTAATAAAAGAGTAATATGCAAATTGACCATCACTCCAACACACAAGATGGCTGCTCCTATGTGGTCAAAGATGGTTGCCCCCATGTGGACACAAGATAGCCATCACAAGATGGCCAGCAGGGGAGGGCAGTTGGGAGGGACCAGGCATGCAGGGGAGGGCATTTGTGGGGGAACCGGGCCTGCCGGGGAGGGCAGTTAGGGACAATCAGGTTGGCAGTGAGCAGTTAGGTATCAGTTAGGCTGGCAAGGGAGTGGTTAGGGGGTTATCAGGCTGTCAGGCAGAAGCACTTAGGGGCAATCAGGAAGGCAGGCAGCCGAGAGGTTGGGAGCCAGCAGTCCTGGATTGTGAGAGGGATGTCCAACTGCCCATTTAGTCCCAATCCCGGTAGGATTGTCCTAATGACCAGTCGGACATCCCTCGAGGGGTCCTTGATTGGAGAGGGTGCAGGCTGGGCTGAGGGACACACACCCCCGTGCATGAATTTCGTGCACCAGACCTCTAGTAATAATGATAAAAGGCTACTATTTGTCAGGTATAGTTTGGAATATGTCAGGAGTTGCAAATATTTTCTTTAAACAGCCAGATAGAAAATATTAAGGCTTCATGGATCATATGGTCCTTGCTGTAACTACTCCAATCTAGCTTCATAGGATGAAAGCAGATAGCAGACACAGACAATATGGAGAGAATGAATGGGACCTTTTTCCAATAAAACTTTACTCACTCTTTTTTTTTTTCACTTTACTTATCTTACTGTATAATTTTTTATTACTGACTTTTACAATCTTCTTCCCCTTTTAAATCATACAGCACTTCAGTTATTTTCATTATTTCCTATATATTATTAATTCTATAAGTGTTACTCATTAATTTTTTGTTTCTAAATCTCTTGGATATTGTTTCTGCTTTGTGTTTTTTTTTCCCTCTTCTTTCAGAATCTTATACTTATAGTATGACTATTTCTCATCTTGGTTCTTTCTTCTCTGTTCTTCTTAGTCAAATTTTTTATTCATTGTTTTCATCTCTTTTTGCTTTTCCTAATTTTGTGAATGCCTATCAAATTTATTTGTCACCCTGGCCAGTTTGATCAGTTGGTTAGAGAGTCATCCTGTAGACCCAAAGGTTACAGGTTTGATCACTAGTGAGGACCCATATGGTAGGTAACGGATTGATGTTTCTCTCTCACATCCATGTCTCTCTCTCTCTCCCATCTTCTCTTTCTAAAAATCAATAAAAAACATATATTCAGGTGAGGATTAATTTTTTTTTAATTAAAAATATTTCTCATTTCAATAATCAGTTAATTTATTAAATTTATCTGTTTTAATTATTCTAGTGAATTATAGTGTTTTATCCTTATTCTTTGTTTTATCTTCATTTACATTGTCATTTTTTACTTTCATTGCATATTATTTTAACTTGTAATTTTTGGAATCTTTATAAAATAAAACATGTTTCTAAATTTTATTAAGTATCCCTTGCGTGCTTCTCAGTACCTTGAGAGAGTGGCATTTTAAAAATGTTAGTTAACACAAAATGAGTAACTTTTAAAAGTTCGGTTGTTATCTGGTTGCTTAGGTTAGTTATTTCTTGTAATGTTTTCTGATGGATTCATGTTATTTTTGTTCACTCATTATATAATTCTCAAATACTGTTTTGCACACATTATTCCTCCACTCACAAAACTTTAATGACTTTTTAATTTATTACTACACATTTACTCTATATTATCTTCTTTTTAAAAAAATTCTATATTGTTTAAAGTATTACATATGTCTCCTTATTCCCCCATTGACCTCTCCCGGGTCACTCCCACCCCACAGCACATGCCCTCATCTCCCTAGTGTCTGTGTCCATTGGTTATTCTTATGTACATGCATACAAGTCCTTTGGTTGATCTCTGGCCCCTCCCCCAACACTCCCATGCCTTCCTTCTGAGATTTAATGGTCTGTAGGATGCCTCTTTATCTCTGGATCTATTTTTGTTCATCAGTTTATGTTGTTCATTATATTCCACAAATAAGTGAGATCATATGATATTTATCTTTCTCTGCCTGGCTTATTTTGTTTAGCATAATGCTCTCCAGGTCCATCCATGCTGTTTCGAATGGTAAGAGTTCCTTCTTTTTCACAGCAGCATAGTATTCCACTGTGTAGATGTACCACAGTTTTTTAATACACTCATCTGCTGATGGGCACATAGGCAATTTCCAAATCTAAGCTATTATAAATTGTGCTGCTATAAACATAGGGGTGCATATATCCTTTCTGATTGGTGTTTCTGTTTTCTTGGGATATATTATCTTTGATAAGGGTTTAATCTCCAAAATTTACAGGGAACTCACACATCTTAACAAAAGGAAGATAAACAATCCAATAAAAAATGGGCAAAGTACCTAAATAGATATTTTTCAAAAGAGTTCATATAAAAGGCCAAGAGACACATGAAAACATGCTCAAAGTCACTAATCATCCAGAAGATGCAAATCAAAATGACCATTTCATACCTGTCAGAATGGAGATCATCAACAAATCAACAAACAACAAGTGATGGCAAGGATGTGGAAAAAAAGAAACCCTCATGCACTGCTGGTGGGAATGCATACTGGTGCAGCAACTGTGGAAAAACAGTATGGAATTTCCTCAAAAAGTTAAAAATGGAACTCCTATTTGACCCAGTAACCCAACTTCTAGGAATATATATTATTTTTTATTGAGGTACTAGAGGCCCGGTGCACAAAATTCGTGCATGGGGATTGGTGTCCCTCAGCCCAGCCTGCACTGTCTCCAATCTGGGACCCCTCAAGGGATGTCTGACTTCCTGTTAGGCTGATTCTGGTGAGATTAGGCTTAAACGGGCAGTTGGACATCCCTCTCACAATCCAAGACTGCTGGCTCTCAACCACTCACCTGCCTGCCTGCCTCATTGCCCCTAAGTGCTTCTGCCTGCCAGCCTGATCACCCCCAAACCACTCCCCTGCCAGCCTCATTGACACCTAACTGCACCCCTACCGGCCTGATTGCCCCAACTGTCCTCCCCTGCTGGCCTAGTCACCCCTAACTGCCCTCCCCTACTGGCCATCTTGTGATGGCCATCTTTTGTCAACATGAGGGTGGCATCTTGTGTGTTGGAGTGATGGTCAATTTGAAAATTACCTCTTTATTATATAGGATAATTGACAAATAAAATAGTGTATATTTAAAGTATACAATGTGGTGATTTGATAGACTTATACAATTTGAAATTATTACAATAACTAAGTTAATTGACACATCCATCATAGTTACCTTTTTTATTTTACTTTTTTTTGGTTTTTAATCCTCACCTGAGGATATTTTTCCCATTGATTTTTAAAAACAGTGGAAGGGAAGTTAGGAGGAAGAGAGACAGGGAGTGAGAGAGAGAGAAACATTAATTGGTTGCCTCTCTCATGCACCCTGACTAGGTCCAGGGATCAAACCTGCAACCCAGGTACATGCCATTGACCCAGAATGGAACCTGAGATCCTTCAGTGGGTGGGCCTATCTATACTTTATTCATGGTGCAACACCATCAAGTGCTAGTTACCTTTAAAATATTTGCTGGGAACTTTTAAAATCTACTCTTGTAGAAAATTTCAAATATACAATACATTATTATTGACTACTAGTGGCCCAGTGCAAGGATTCATGCACTGATGGGGTCCCTTGGCCTGGCCTGTGCCATCTCACAACCCGGGACCCCTCGGGGGATGTCAGAGAGCTGATTTCAGCCCAATCCCCATAGGCCAGGCTGAGGGACCCAACCGGTGCTTAATCTGTGCACCAGGCCTCTAGTATGCATATAAGATCTTTGGTTAATCTCTTCCCGCCCTCCCCCTTTTCCCTTCCCTCTGAGATTCATCAGTCTGTTCCATGTTTCCATGTCTGTGCATTGAGCATCTGCCCCCTGTTGGTAAGTGAGCATCATACCTACTGGCCAGTCGGCTGGTCGCCTAATTTTATATATATAGATAGTTATCCGTTGCATATTAGATCCTCAGAATTTACTCTTATAAGTAAAAGTCTGCACTGTTGGACTAATACGTTCCCACTTTCCCACCCAGCTTTCAGAAACTACCATTTCACTCTGTTTCTATTAGTCCAACTTTTTTTTTATTATATTTTATTGATTTTTCACAGAGAGGAAGGGAGAGTGATAGAGAGTCAGAAACATCGATGAGAGAGAAACATCAATCAACCGCCTCCTGCACATCCCCCCCTGGGGATGTGCCTGCAACCAAGGTACATGCCCTTGACTGGAATAGAACCCGGGACCCTTCAGTCCCCAGGCCGACGCTCTAGCCACTGAGCCAAACCGGTTAGGGCAAGTCCAACTTTCTTTTAGAGTCCACTTGCAATCAATATCATACAGTATTTGTCTTTCTGTGCTTGACTTATTCACTTAGCATAATGCCTTCCAGGTTCATCTATAAACTAAAAAGCTTTTGCACAACGAAGGAAATAAAAAAACAAACAAACAAAAAACAAGAAAGCAACCTATGAAATGGAAGAAAATATTTGTAATCCACATATCTGAAAATAAGTTAATAACTAAAATATATAAGAAACTCATACAATTCAATAGCAAAAATAAAAACAAACAAGAACACACTCAAATAATCTGGCTAAAAATATCCCAAAGAGCAGAGTAAACATTTTTCTAAAGAAGATATGTAAGTGGCCAACTGGTACATAAAACAGTGCTCAACAGCACTAATCATGAACAAAATAAAAATCAAAACCACAGTGAAATATCACTTTACATTTGACCTAGAATGGTTATTATTAAAAAGACAAGCAATGACAAATGTTTTTGATGGTGTGGAGAAAAGGGAACCCTTGTGGTCTGTTGGTTGAAATGTAAATTGATGCAGCTATTATAGAAAACAATATGGAGTTTCCTCAAAAAATTAAAAATAGAACTACCAATGATTCAGGAATTCCACTTCAGGGAATATATACTAGTATAGAAGAAGTAAAATCAGCATCTTAAAGAAATATCAGCACTTCCATGTTCATTGAGGTGTTATTCACAATAACCAAGAAACTAAAAAAAAAAAGTGCCCATCAATGGATGAATGGATAAAGAAAATATTATATATATATAATGTTATAATATATAACATAATTCTGTATAACATAATTCAGCCATAAAATGAAGGGACAACATTAATGACACTGCAGGGCATTATTGTAACTTATAAGAATCTTCATAATTTGATCACTCTAGCTATTTCTCAAATTTGATTTCTGTATGCATTTGCTACACACACAAGCTTATTTTAATCATTACAATTTCAACCTTTATATGCCTGCTTCCAAAATTGGCTTTTTCTGGATTCTTTGTTTACTCTCAATAATTATATTAATTATTAAAATGTTTGCCT
Source organism: Corynorhinus townsendii (assembly GCA_026230045.1). Classification (NCBI taxonomy): domain Eukaryota; kingdom Metazoa; phylum Chordata; class Mammalia; order Chiroptera; family Vespertilionidae; genus Corynorhinus; species Corynorhinus townsendii. The sequence continues at coordinate 108,925,167 of JAPDVU010000001.1, read as the reverse complement.
ATAAACAGATCAATTTAAATCCTGTTGGGAAAGTTTTTCTTAAAACATTAGCCCTTCTTAGTGCTCTTTATTTTTTGAAGCAATTATTTTTATGCTACCTTTCTTCTAAAACCTATATATATTATAAATCCACAAAATGCCAGTAATTAACCATGGATCAATACAACAGTGGATCCAAAATTTATTGCCCTTCTCCTCATACAGTAAAGACTCCTTCTGTTATTATTATTCACTCTTGGCATGTTTTACACATTTTATTCTTATTTAGATAAATTCTAAAAACTGTGCAATTACAAAATTTGCAAGAATAAAAAAGTTACCATTGTTAAAAGAGTATTCCAAATTACTATGCTATTTGTATGTTTGGCTGTTAGTCATTTTCCTACCTATTCATGCATCCATTTGATTTTGTCCATTATGTATCCTGTCTCATATGCAATTTTGAGGACAGGGACTGTATATTTGCATTATAATTTCTAGCAGAATTTGAAACCCATATCAAGACATAGTAAATGTTTGCTGTCAAGAATGAAAATAACCTATGTTTATGGAAATATGTTTATTGAAAACTGTACATAATTCAAGTTATGTAAACTTTTTGAAACCAAGAAGCAGAACATCTGCTCTGGTATGGGTCTTAGTTAGCATAGTCTCTTTATATTTTCAGTTGAAAACTTATTAAGTTACAGGCCACTTCCTTGTGAGAGAGATAGCTATTGTAATCAAAAACTCTGTTTATTCATATCCTTGCAGATTTATGTTTACAAAGTATATAATAAGGCATTTCAGGCAGCTGCAAAGTAACAAATAAACATATCTCCCAACAATAATGCTTAGTAATATGCACAGAGGAGAGGTACACTTTACCACAAGTTATCCATGCTGAGTGATTAAATTGAACCAGCTGTGAAAAGAAAAAGGGACTTATCATTTATAACTCAAGCTCAGCAATCTTTCTAAATAGTGTGTCTTTGATAAAAAATGCTTATGAGGCCAATAGAAAAAAAAATCTCCCATAGACTCTGTAAAATACTGGCTATAGTAATTAATATCCTGCATCATTTTAAGGAAATCTAAAAAATTATATAGGCCTGTAAACATTTTAAGACCAATTGATACAGTCATACATTTTTAGCAAGTGCTTCTTGAGAGGCCTTAATCCTCAACTTTATTAAAACAAAATGGTTTGTTTTGTTTGGATACTACAAATGAAAATAAAAGAATAATTCTATTTTGGGTTGTTTGGTTTTATAAATGCTAATTTCATTTTTAAGCAAAGCCTATTTTAATATTCAACAAATAACAACCAACAAATTTTATTTTATTTTGTTTTGTTTTGTTTATTATAATTTTCTTTTCTGATACTTAGTTCAACATTACTTTGATAGATTTCAGAATACATTTTCACAATAAGCCATAGTTACAGTGCTAACTAATCTGCCATACAATTTCAGTATTCTTTACATACATTAATTTCTTTATCAGAAGTAATTATTAGACAGCAATTGTCCTTATCCCTGTTTAAAAACAAACAAAACAAACAAAAAAAACCCCTGAGGCACAGATATGTCAAATTATTGCCCAAGATTATACAGCTGATCTGAGGGAGATTCAGAAATTAGATGCAGGTAATCTGATTCTGGGATCTCTGTCCTCCAACATTACAGAGCTCTATCTCTCAATGAATGCTAACTGTGCACTCCTGGACACTTTAAGTCATTTGTTTAAATCTAATTTTGCATACTGAAAAATAGCAATCCTATATAATAAAGAGGTAATATGCAAATTGACCATTCCAACACACAAAATGGCCTCCCCCAAGTGGTCAAACATGGCTGCCCCATGTAGACACAAGATGGCTGCCACAAGATGGCCGGCAGGGGAGGGCAGTTGGGGGCACCCAGGCCTGTAGGGGAGGACAGTTAGGGGAGACCAGGCCAGCAGTTGAGGGCAGGTAGGGGCAAACAGGCCAGCAGAGGAGCAGTTATGTGTCGATCAGACTGGCAGGGGAGTGGTTAGGGGGTGATCAGGCTGGCAGGCAGGCGAGCAGTTGGGAGCCAGCAGTCATGGATTCTGAGAGGGATGTCCGATTGCCCATTTAGGCCCAATCCCAGATCGGCCTAAATGGGCAGTTGGACATCCCTTGAGGGGTCCCAGATTGCAAAGGGTGCAGGCTGGGCTGAAGGATACACACCCCCGTGCACAAATTCCGTGCACCGGGCCTCTAGTATACCAATAACAAGGTTTCAACATTCTATTTTTGTATACCTCAACTCAGAATAAATAGATCTGAGCAGAGACAATATTTTTATAAGAAAATTTCCATGGAATATGCATTTTCTCAGCATGTAAATATAGGTAGTTTGAATCACATTCTTTCATGATCTGAATATGGTTAGTTGTTTATTAGTTCACAGGGAAGTCATCCAGAAATCCTCTGAATTTCAGTGCTTGTATGGGCACCTGATGTTTTGCCACATGTAATGCACACAGCCACAGAGGAGCTCTGCAGTACCCCTCGGTGTGTATTTGAAGTGAGCAGTGTTGGTGCAGGGAGATGATCATTTAACAGCATAAACTCAAACAATAAAGCAAAGATTCATTCCTTCTCTTTGCACTTCCTCTGCATTGCATAACATTTCTCTATCTAGAATCTACAATAAATGAATATAACTTTCTAGACAAGAAATCACACTATCTCAAGGAAATAATTATCTTTCTAAGTAGAAAATAAAAATTTCAATTAGTTTAAATTTTGTGTTAAATGAATATTCATAAGTAGTTCAACCTTCTAATACCCTCCACATGAAAATTAATAGACTCAAGAAATTGTAGTTGCGAGACACAGAAAATGTTTTTGCACAAATACCTCTCACAGTGGCAACGATCATCACTCTGTCCTATGGCTTTGAGCCACTCTTGCTATTTGCTCTAGCTGCATCCTAAAATTCTGGTGTGACATTTACTTCTGGCAAATATTAAAGCTAGGAAATGGTATGAATACTTAGAAAGCAAAATGCATTAGGTATAATATAAACATATAAAGGAGATGTTGAAGTGTAATATTTAAAATTCAGCACCAGGATTCTAGAACTGATGACTTATTCATATATTCTAATAGAAAAAAAAAAGCTTTCTTTTTATAAACATGATACCAAACATATCATTCAATCAGAAAATTTCTTCAGACACACAGACCTTCTTGAATACAGTCAGATAAACATATTATCTTTTGACCTTTTAAAGTTGATAGGACTGAATAAGATGAAATGTATCCTTAGAGAACATCAGATTTTGAGTCATAGTAGATCAAATACCAAGCTCTGAATCAGCTGTCGGAATGTAGTTGCTGGCTCCTTTCCTTACATATTTAGAGTTTCTAAAAGAATAAGTGGCCTGAATATATGTATCTATGACAGGATATTAAAATTTCCACAGGGCTATGCTCGCATAACAAAGCATGTGATAACACTTGCTGCATGTGACATGCCATGTAATATTCAGCATCTCAGAAAACATGGTATTTAAAAGTGCTTTGTAAACTAATAAGTGCTTTACAGAATCATGTGACTATCATTGTGGCATTCTATGTCAAAAAAGAAAATCAATCATATTTCCAAGGGCCTCATTAAAGTATAAAAGCACTCTTTTTCTCATGCTTTGAATAGTAGTACACTTATTTTCATTGTTTACCTCTATCTTCATTGCATTAGTATCCCAGGGCTACTGTAACAAAGTGCCACAAACTGAGAGGCTTACTTAATGCAGAAATTTATTGCCTCACTGTTCCAGAGACTAGAAATCTAAAACCAAGATATCAGCAGAGTCATACTCCCTCTGAAGCCTGCAAGTGAGAATCTTTCCTGCTGCTTCTGGCAATCCTGGGCATTCCTTGGCTTGTAGGTGCATCACTACGGACACCCCTCCATTAACACATGGCCATCTTCTCTCTATGTCTTTCTCCCTCATAGTGCTTTACTCCTCTTCTTATAAAGATACTAGAGGCCCAGTGCACAAAATTCATGAACGGGGAGGGGGAAGGGTGTCCTTCAGCCTGGCCTGCACCCTCTCGCAAATTGGGACCCCTCGGGGTATGTCCCTCTTGCAATCCGGGACTGCTGGCTCCTAACTGAATGCCTGCCTGATCACCCCTAATCACCCCTAATCACTCGCCTGCCTGCCTCATCACCCCTAACTGCTCATCTGCCTGCCTCATCACCCCTACCCACTTCTGCCTCAGCCCCTGCTGCTGCGGCTTTGTCCTGAAGGTCATTCAGCACTCCAGTCTAATTAGCATATTATGCTTTTATTATTATAGATAAGTCATATTGGAATAGGACCCATTCTAATAACCTCATCTTAATTTGATTACACCTGCAAAGACCCTATTTTTGGTAACCCATTCATTGTTTAATAACATGCTGTTTAGCCTCCATGTGTTTGAATACTTTTAGGTGTTTTTACTGTAGTAGATTTCTAATTTCATTCCACTGTGATCTAAGAAGATGCTTGATATAATTTCAATCTTCTTGAACTTGTGGAGACTCCTTTTGTGTCCTAATGTGTGGTCTATCTTTGTGAATGGTTCATGTGCACTTGAGAAGAATGTATATTGTGCTACGTGGGAGTGAAATGTTCTATAAATGGCAATTAAATCTATCTCATCCAATATGTTCTTTAGAGTCACTGTTTCCTTGTTAAGTTTTTGTCTGGAAGATCTATCCAGTGAAGTCAGCAGAGTGTTCAAGTCCATTACCATGATTGTGTTGTTGTCAATCTCTCCCTTAAAGTCCTCTAGAAGTTTATATATATATATTTAGGTGCTGCTAAATTGAGTGCATACATGTTTGCCAGGGTTATATCCTTTTGTTGGATCAATCCCTTTAGTATTATATAGTGGCCTTTGTTGTCTCTTCTGATGACCTTCATTTTGAAGTCTATTTTGTCGGATGTACTACTTCAGCTTCTTTTTTTTTTTCCATTTGCATGGAAAAATTTTTTCCACCCTCAACTCTCATCTTGTGTGTGTGTGTCTTTTGCTCTGAGGTGTGTCTCTTGGAGACAAAATATAGTTGGGTCATGTTTTTCTATCCATTTAGCTACCCCTATGCCTTTTTATTAGAGCACTTCATCCATTTACATTTGGGGTTATTATTGAGAGGTACTTATTTATTACCATTTTAATTCTGTATGCCTAGGTTTCTCTCTGTTTCTTCTCCTCATTACTTCAGTCCATTTAGCATTCCTTATAATGTTGACTTGGTAGTGATATACTCTTTTAGCCTTTTTAAAAAAATTTCTTTATTGATTAAGATATTACATATGTGTCCTTATTCCTCCATTACCCCCACCCTCCCACTCATGCCCTTACCCCCCTGTTGTCTGTCCATTGATTAGGCTCATATGCATGCATGTAAGTCCTTTGGTTGATCTCTCCCCTTTACCCCCACGGTCCCCTACCTTCCCTGAGGTTTGACATTCTGATCAATGTTTCTCTGTCTCTGGACTGTTTTTGTTCATCAGTTTATGTTATTCATTATATTCCATAAATGAGTGAGATCATGTGATATTTACCTTTCTCTGCCTGGCTTTTTTCACTTAGCATAATGCTCTCCATCTCCATCCATGTTGTTTCATTTGGTAAGAACTCCTCTTTTTAACAGCAGTGTAGTATTCCATTGTGTAGATGTACCAGAGTTTTTTAATCCACTCATCTGCTAATGGGCATTTTGAAGTATAGCCTTGCTGGATATACCAATCTTAGTTTCAGATCATTGCTTTCCATTACCTTAAGTACTTCATGCCATTCCCTTCTGGCCTGTAGAATTTCTGATGAGAAATCAGGTGTCAGCATTATGGGAAATCCTTTGTAGGTAACAGTTTGCCTTTCTCTTGCTGACTTTAAGATTCTCTCTTTGTCTTTAATTTTTGGCATTTTAATGATGATGTGTCTGGGAGTGGATCTGTTTGGGTTCTTTTTGCATGGGGTTTTCTGTGCCTCCTGGACTTGTGTGACTTTTTTCTTTACTAGGTTAAGGAGGTTTTCTACCATTATTTCTTCAAACACGTTCTCTATCCCTATCTCCCTTTCTGCCTCTTCTGGTACACCTGCTTTTCTAATGTTATCCCACAGCTTCTTTAAGCTGTCCTCCTGTTTTTCATTGTTTGTTTGTTTTTTTCCTTTTTGGTTCTCTGATTGAGTGATTTTATCAATCCTGTCTTCTAATTCACTGATTTGATCCTGAGCTTCCCCTAATCTGCTGTGTATTTCTTTCAATGTGCTCTTTTATTTGTGTAATATCATTTTTTTTTAAATTTCTTTATTGTTAAAGTATCACATATTTGTCCTCATCCCCCCATTCCCATCCCAAACCCTTCACCACACATGCCCCCACCCCCCTGCTGTCCATGACCACTGGTTAGGCTTATATGCATGCATACAAGTCCTTTGCTTGATCTCTCCCTTTTACCCCCACCCTCCCATACCTTCCCTCTGAGGTTTGACAGTCTGATCGATGCTTCCCTGTCTTTGGGTCTGTTTTTGTTCATCAGTTTATGTTGTTCATTATATAGATGAGTGAGATCATGTGATACTAGAAATACACTTATAAAAACCGAAAATGGAACAAGCAATAATGGTTATGCTGAAAGGCAAATGAATCAGTCTGTAGTGAGTTTCTTTCTGGGCCAACAGTTCTTTTGAGTCCCAATTTCAATGTCAAACAGTTCCTTATGTGTACATGTCAGCAATGATATTTCAGTTCTTGATGGTGGACAAATGATGGTAATGCAAGTCCTACCTTATCTGGTTTGGTTCTGGGCAACCTGCAATGATGCACAGCTGCTGACTGCTAGTATGGCAAGGCGTCGTCAGCATCTTCCATCTCTGGACTGTTTCTCTTCTGTCTTCATGGTTGGAGCATTTCTGTCAATTGCTCTCTGTTGCAGGAATCCACATGGTTTTGGAGTTGTTTTCTGAAAATATACAAACATATTCTCAACCAAAAGTTAACTTTCTTTTGAAATGCTAACAGCAAGACACCCATGAAAAACACACATGGTGTCAATACAAGCCAAAGGAAAATCATTTAAACAAAAAGTGAAAAAGGATCCCAAGTCAAATTTATAGAAAGCATTCCTTTATTAACTTGTGTTATATCATTCTTTATTTCTAACTGCTCTTTTTTCATAGTTACTATATCTTTTTTTCATGCTGTTGTGCATATTTACCATCATTACTCTAAACTCTTTTTCAGATAAATTTCTTATTTCTTCTTCTGGAGAATTCTCTTGTTCTTTCATTTGGGTTTTTTTTTTCTTTGCCTCCTTAGTTTGGCTGTCTCTTTGGGTTTGTGACTATGTATTAGGTAGATCCCTATGTCTCTCAATCTCTACTGCAGGATAGTGTCAAATGATGTTTCTGACTAATTAAATCAGGCAAAGACTCAAAGCCTCCAGAGACTGCCTCTGCCTACAAATTGATAGGATTTTGACTTAAATGGCCCCAGGTAAGTATTTTCAGGTGTGGTGAGAGATTTTTTCCAACAGGGTGGGGCAGTTGCTTCTGCCTGGAGACTAATTTTTATTTTTAGTCTCTTAAGTGGCCTCAGAGCAAGGAGTTTTCCAATAGGTTGGGGCAACTGCCATCCCCCAAGACAAGGCAAATGTCTATGTGGGAAAGATGTCCTCCAATGCATGAAGGAATGACTCAGCACAGGAAACAGGGGTGCCTGTCTTCTGAGCTCTAACCCCCAAGTCCTCAGTCCTGACTTCTGCTCACACAGCTCCAGTCCACTCTGCCCTCCCTCTGCCACAGCACAGAGTGAGTGGCTCCTCAGGGAATTTTGAGCATTGGTCCTTTAAGAGGGTACATGAATATTTTCAACCATCATTCCCTGGCAGACAGCAACCCCCCTGATTTTCACAGCCAGATGTTATGTGGGCACTCTTCTCAGTTCTTGTGCTTTCTGTGGCCGGGGCGGGGGGGGCACCTTGGGGATTAGATCCCAGAGTTCTCAGTGACAACCTCCCACAGCTGAGATATCTCTCCAGAACTTCCGCTGCTGTCTGTGGGTGCCTTGCCAGCCCTTTCGTGTCTCCACCTCTCCTTCAAATCTCTATGCGGTCTCCACTTTTAGTCTTTGGATATCAGGGCTCTCTACTGCTAGTTTTCCATTGATTATTCAGGGAGTTTTTCTGTATTTTAGTTGTAATTCCAGTTTGTTCTTGGGATCATGTCCATGCAACATCCACTCACTCTGTCACCATTTTTAATAGCCACAACCAACAAATTTTAAAAAGCAGGTAAAATTTAGTCACTATAAGTGGGAGTATTACACAGAAGCTTATCTCATATACTTAGAATCCCAACTCTATTACCAAGAATGTGTGTCCTTGGATAGGTTACTTAGTTACATGGTGACCCCTGTCTCTTTTCCCATCTGTAAAGTAAGCATGATAATAAAACCTGTTTCAGTATGGTTATTTTGAGAATTAAGTGAGTTAATATTTTAAATGTATTATTCATATCCATTATTCATATATCTAATCTCTTCTCAACCTAAATACACCATAAAATAATTTAAAATATAAAAATGTAAGTATATTTCTGTTTGTCATTATCTAATGTGATCTGAATTAATTTTTCTAATTATTTATTATAAAAGTAATTTATAGCAAAAAAGAAAATTCAGAGAAACTCCAAATAAAGTTAAAATAATCCATCCACAATTTCATGATAAAGATAATTACTATAGAACATCTTTGTCTTATTTACTATTTTTATGCACATATTATTACATATTTTAGATAATTTATGATATATAATTTTGTGTCCTTTTTATACTTAATGTCATATCAAAGACATTTTATGATGTTTTAAATATATTTTATCTCTTGAAAAGCAACATTTAAATGAAAGTATACCTTTCATAATAAGAATGCATCATGATTTACTTGATCATTTCTCTTTGGGGGACATATATAATGTTTTTAGTATATTACATGTAATAAAAGTTTGTGTCTATATCTTAGTCCAGATATCAAATTATATTATTAGAATATATTATGAGTCAAATATAGATACAAGTGGTCTTTCCTGAATATTTTAATTAAAAGTGTACTTTTACTGAGGTGATTTTACTATTACTGTTCATCTGGTCTACAAATGTGGTGGAAAATCTAAGATTTTCTAAGAGAATGATCAACTTTGAGAAGGACACTGGTAAAAATGACAAAGTGGTTTCAAATGTGATTAGTTCCTGACTTCCAGGCAAGATGGTGGGTAGGTACATGCAGGAGTCACCTCTTCCCACAACCACATCAAAATTACAACTAAACTTCAGAACAACCATCATTCAGAACCACCTGAAATCTGGTGGAATAGAAGTCCTACAACTAGGAAATTAAAGAAGAAACCACTTTGAGACTGATAGGAGGGGCAGAGACACTGAACAGACTGGTTCCACTTGTGGCAGATAAAAATTGGGAGGGATATCTTGGCTGTGGAGGTCTCCCCTAAGGAGTGAGGGGTTACAGCCTTATGTCAGCACCCCCTGCCCACCGTTCAGGTGATAGGAAGAAATATCCCCATAACTCCAGGCTGTAAAAACCAGTGTGATTGTGGCTGAGTGATACAGTGCTGCCAGAGTCCCAGGGAGTTCTTAAAGGATCTACACTTGGACTCACTCACTCTGAGTTCTAGCACTGGGGCAGCAGTTTGAAAGTACAGGGACATACAGGGAGGAAATGAATTATATGGCATCAAGGCAAAGGCTGGTGGGCAGCTTTCTCCCAGACAGAAGTGCTGGCAGAGGTCATTGTTCCTTTGATGAGCTGTCTCTCCACAGAGCCTTCAGGCAGGTGCCAAATCTGAGACTCCATCAACCTGGTTCATGATTCCATGAGGCCCTTTCCCACCCAAATATCAGGCCCACTTGAGCTATTTGCAGTGGCTTTTCCCTACAAGAGGGCAGTAAGTGGCTCATGCTCCATATTTTCCAAAAATCTCTCAAACAATCAGCACCTGACATCAGCATCCCCTGTACCTCTTGCTAAGTGTCCACAGACCTGGCACTAGCAGAAGCTGGCTTTAGTTCCAGCTTGGCCTTGCCTGGGCACCTCTAAACCCAGCATAAGCAGCACCTATTTGCAGATGCTTTGTAGCCCATGTTGGGTGGTCTCAGGTAGAACATAGGTGGTGGCTGACCTTGGACTACACCTCCTGGGAAGCCCCAAAGCAAGCACACCCAGTGGACAATTTCAGTCCACTTTGAAGCATCACTGCCAAACTAGCTCCATAAGTGAAATACTCAAGGGGTTGGACTCAGCAGTCATCAGAGCCCCACTGAAGTAAGTCCTATTCTGCGGGGTATGCCCCTGTGCATCTGATCCTTCACGGTGGTTGGAGGTTAGAGTTTTGTCCTTGCAGCTGATAGCCTATGGGTAAATCCCTCCCACTGACATGTCAACAGTAATCAAGGATCAACTACAAAAAGAGGGTGCACACAGTCCACATGTAGAGCACAATTGAGTGTACAGCTTGGGTGATCTGGGAGGCTATGCCACTGGACTCAACAGAATACAAAGCACATTAGGTCACTCTACCAAGTTTGGGAGACATAGCAGCTTTATTTACTACATAGAAACAAACACAGGGAGGCTGCCAAAATGAGAAGACAAAAAAACATGTTGCAAATGAAAAAACAGAACAAAACAAAAGGAGAACTAAACAATATTGTGACAAGCAGTCTCCTAGATGCAGAGTTCAAAACTCTGGTTATAAGGATGCTCAATGAACATAGTGAGAACTTCAATAGCATAAAAAAGGACAAGTCATAAATGAAGCATAAACTAACCAAAATGAAAAATAACTTACAGAGAATGAGAGAATCAAATCAATGATTTTAACTATATGGAAGCAAAGAACACCCAATCAGAACAGCAAAAAAAAAAAAAAAAGAAAGAAAGAATACAAAAACATGAGGATAGTGCAAGAGGCTCTGGGACAACTTCATGCATCCCAACATTTGCATCATGGTGGTCCCAGAAGGAGAAGTAAGAGAACAAGATATTGAAAAAATATTTGAAAAATAGAAAATTTCTCTAACTTGGTGAAGAAAATAGACAGACAAATCTAAGAAGTGCAGAGAGTTCCAAACAAATGAACCCAAAGTTAATGACAAAGAGAATCTTAAAGGCAGCTAGAGAAAAACAGTTAATTACTTATAAGGAAGCTCCAATAAGACTGTTATCTGATTTCTCAACAGAAACTTTGAAAGCCAGAAGGAGTGGCAAGAAATATTAAAAATTATGAAAAGCAAGGATCTACAACCAAGATTGTTCCACCCAGCAAAGCTATCATTTAGAATCAAAGGACAGATAAAGAGCTTCCCAGACAAGAAAAAGCTAAAGGAGTACATCACCACTAAACAAGTATCATATGAAATGTTAAAGGATCTTTAAGAAGAATAAAAATAATAAGAAATATGAACAATAAAATGGCAATGAATAAGTATCTATTAACAATTGAAACAATAAAATAAATGAACAAGTAGACAGAAACATACTCATATATACAGAGAACATTTTGAATGTTGTCAGATCAGAGAGGGGTTGAGGGATAGGTGAAAAAACTGAAGGGATTAAGAAGTACAACTTGGTTGTTACAGAATAGTCATGGTGATATATAGCACAGCATAAGCAATATAGTCAATAATCTACACTAATAAAAGAGAAACATGCAAATTGACTATCACTCCACTATGCCCACCAGCCAATCTGGAGTGAGTATGCAAATTAACCCAACAAAGATGGCCATGGAGTGAACAGGAGGCTTGGGTTGCCCCCAGCAATGGAGGAAGCCAAGCTTCCCACCTGCTCTGGCCTCTGCTGAAGGAGGGACTGGAGCTTGGGTCACCAGGGGCGTGGCCAGCCTGAAAATGGTCCTCAGCCCCTTACCCAGGCTGGCCAAACCCCTATGGGGTGAGGGTCCCTGTTGGAGGCCTTGGCCAGCCTGTAAACAGCCATCATCCCTTCACCCAGGCTGGCCAGGCACCCCAGCAGGGACCCTCACCCTAACGGGGGTGTGGCCAGCTTGAAAACAGCTCTCAGTCCCTCACCCAGGCTAGCCACTGCTCCCCCAGTGGGGACCCTCCCTCACCCCATGGGGGTATGGCCAGCCTGCAAACGACCACAGGCCCCTCGCCCAGGCCACCCTGCTCCCCAAAGGAACTCCCACCCTGATCTGGGACACCCTTTAGGGCAAACCATCCGGCCCCCACCTGTGCACCAGGCCTCTATCTATACTAATAAAAGGGTAATATGCTAATTAGATTGGAAGACCTTTCAGGAGACCTTCCAGAAGTTCTTATGGACAAAGCCGTGGTGGCGGGGCTGAGGTAGAGGCGGTTAGAGGCCAAGAGAGGAAAGCAGTTGTGGGTGATCAGGCCAGTGCAGGGGCACATTGGGGGTGATCAGGACAGCAGGGGGGCAGTTTGGAGTAAGCACACTGGCATGGGGCATAGTTGGGGGTGATCAGCCTGACAAGGGGGACATTTGGGGACAAGCAGGCCAGCAATGGGGGGCAGTTCGGGGCAAGCAGGTTGGCAAGGCAGAGTGTTTAGTGGCAATCAGGCAAGCAGGCAGGTGAGCGGTTAGGAGCCAGCAGTCCCAGATTGCGAGAGGGATATCCTACTGCCGGTTTAAGCCCGATCCCTGTAAACTGGCAGTAGGACATCCTTCAAGGGGTCTCAGATTGGAGAGGGTGCAGGCCAGGCTGAGGGCCACTGGGCCACTAATATTGTCATAACTATGTGTGGTGTCAGATGGGTAGAAGATTTATCGGGGTTATCACTTAGTAAGTTCTGTAATGTCTAATCATTGGGATATGCACTTGAAACTATAATAATGGATGTCAAATGTGATTAAAAAATAAGAATGACTTTAAAATGGGAAAAATGTGATTGGTTCATGGATAATCAAGTCAAAAATTAAATTATTCTCTATTGATATATCTTTGTGGCAATTTGGGAACAGAAAGTACTATGTATTAGTTCAAAATTTAAAAAAAAGCGTTTGTCATATTATGATAAAGGACATTTAAAAAGTAGTTTTTCAAACTGGGTTGTTGAATATGAAGCTGAATTCGAAGGAAATGGGCAGCTATATCTTTCTTATGTACACTGGAGGCAAAATATCAGATGTGCCATCAAAATGATTTTCCCATTTTATAACCATAAAAGATATAGGTAAACTATTGAGTAAACAGTACCAGAATTAAGAATATATTTACAGCCTGAAAAATACTGTAACAATATTTAGAATTTTTCCAGGTAGCTATGATCTTCAGTGTCAGGTATGCATCTTATGCCTGACAGGGTGAATGGTAATAATACTTATCTTACAAGGGAAATGCTAGATGCTGTGAACAGGTCATCATCTTGAACCACCCAAGTCATGTTTTAGGCTTGGCATATGTGTGGGATCTCAGAGTGTGTGTGTTGCTTGCAAATGTACCAATCTGAAATTAAGGAATAATTATCACCTTAATAAGGTCTAGAACACAGTCTCCAATTCTTAAAATCTTTTGATTTGCCATTTCTGACATAATCCTATCAAGTTCATGCTTGTAGGATACTTTTTAGATTTCTATTTCCTTGTGATGCTTGGCTATTTATTGTATTAGGTAAACTCAAGGTCTCATCTAGGTAGGTCAAAGGGAGGGCAAAGTCAAAAGTTCCATTCAAGAAGAAAACTGAATACTATGTATACATCTGTCACAATAGTGTAAATCAATTATGACAGAACAAGTGGCTTGGTGCATGAAATTTGTGCATGGGGGGGTGGTTGTCCCTCAGCCCAACCTGCACCCTCTCCAATCTGGGACCCCTCAAAGAATGTTCTACTGCCAACTTGCAGGGATTGGGCCTAAACCGGCAGTTGGACATCCCTCTCACAATCTGCGACTGCTGGCTTCTAACCGCTCACCTGCCTGCCTGCCAACCTGCTCACCCCCAACTGCCCCCCGCCACCAACCTGCTCGTCCCCAACTGCGCCCCCTGCTGGTCTGCTCACCCCCATCTTCCTTCCCAACTGGATGCTTGCCCCCAACTGCCCCCTTACTGGCCTGCTCACCCCAAACCGGCCCCCTGCTGTCCTGATCACCCCCAACTGACCCCCACTGATGGCCTGCTTGCCCCCAACTGGCCCCCCTGTTGCTCTGCTCACCCTGAACTCTCCCCCCCACTGGCCTGATCACCCCCAATGGCCCCCTCCACTGACCTGATAACCCACAACTGCTGTCCCATCCAGGCCTGATCACCCACAACTGCCCTCCCCTCTTGGCCTCTAACCGCCTCTACCTCAGCCCTGTCACCATGGCTTTGTCCATAAGAATGTCTGGAAGGTCTCCTGGAAGATCTCCCATTCTAATTAGCATTTTACCCTTGTATTAGTATAGATGGAGGCCTGGTGCACAGGTGGGGGCTGGCTGGTATGCCCTGAAGGGTGTCCTGGATCAGGGTGGGGGTTCCCTTGGGGCATGGTTCAGCCTGGGCGAGGGTCCTGTGGTGGTTTTTAGGCTGTCCATGCCCCCATGGGGTGAGGGTCCCTGCTAAGGGGGCATGGCCAGCCTGGGTGAGGGGCTGATGGCTGTTTGCAGGTTGGCCTAGCCACCCAGCGGGGACCCTGACCCCATGAGGGTGTTGTCAGCCTGGGTAAGGGTCTGAGGGCCATTTTCAGGCTGGCTACATGACCCCAGAGACCCAGGCTCCCAGCCCCTCCTTCAGTCCCGGCCAGTTTCTTGGGGAAACCCTAGCTTCCTGCTCGCTCCAGCTCTGTGGCTGCCGCCGTCTTTGTTGGGTTAATTTTCATACTCACTTTTGATTGGCTGGTGGGCATAGTGGAGTGATGGTCAATTTGCATGTGTCTCTTTTATTAGTGTAGATGCATTCTGAACTAGTTTTTCTAGTTGACCATTTAAAAATCTGCTAATTTTTTTTATTTCTGCTTTCTGATAATTTGTAATTTTACAAATTTATTTCTCATGATTAAAGTAATGAAACAAAAATATTTTGAACAGAAATTGGCTACATTTTTAAAAGTGATAAATAGTTAAATGAGGTATCATTGGTGAAATACCATTATGGTATTTCAGAACGACCAGTCGCTATGATGCACACTGACCACCAGAGGGCAGACCCTCATGCAGGAGCTGCTCCTTGGTGGTCAGTGCACTACCACAGGGGTTAGTTATACCACTCAGCCAGAAGCCAGCCTCACAGCGGGTGAGTGCAGCAGCATTGACAGGAGCCTCTCCTGCCTTCATGGCAGCACTAAGGATGTCCGACTGCAGCTTAGGCCCGCTCCTCATGGGATGTCAGTCAGACATCCCCTGAGGTTTCCCAGACTGCGAGAGGGCACAGGCTGGGCTGAGGGACCCCACCCCAAGTGAATGAATTTCGTGCACCAGGCTTCTAGTTAATATATAAGCATAATGAAATAACAGAGTTTTAAAAGTTACTGCCTCAACATATTAGTATATTTATTAGAGTTACCCTAGGCCACCATGTGTGACTTGCACATTTTAAAGGGGTGGGAATCCCATTTATATGTTCCATTTATTCCAAGATACAAATCATGACCCCATAAAATGCCTAGTACATTTCCGTCACCATATGTTTTAATCCTAAAGTTATTTTTAGCTATAAGTAACACTAAAAGATTCTTTAAAAATCAGTAAAAAAATGTTCTTAATTTCCATTTATAATAAAGAATTTTTCTACTCTAAAAAGTACAAAGTCTCTACTGATAATATTTTTCTGCTCCTCGGACCAATTTAACCAATTCATATTTACTAATCATCACAGGTAATATGCTAACCTTTTCAGTTAGAAATATAGATTATACACCATAGCTTCACTGAGGAACTTACAGGCTAATAATAAATTGAATAGAGTGGTTAAGGCAATGAGAGTTTTATGAACATAGGACAGGGGTTCTTTTCCTACACAAGGACTCAGCAGTATTTCAGGAGGACTGAATTTCTGAGATATTCTCAAAGAATGATCCCAGAAAAAAAAAAAAAAGAAAGGACATTTCAAGGAGAAGAAGCAGCATGAAATAAGCAAAGTTATGCAACGTTTCATGTAGTATTATGACAGTACAATTTGATGGTACTTGAAAGCAGATTCTATAGTGGAAGTGGCAAGAGACGATGTTCATTGTTAAGCAGGAGAAAAGTGGTGGAGGACTCTTGAAGGACAAGGCACAGAGCTTGTGCTTCATCTTACATGATAAGTAAGCATTGAAGAGATTCAGTAGATGAGTGAGATTCTATTACTGGCCAGAAAAAGAAATTTGAGAAGAGCAATCATTATAAGAAAGAAGCAGTAGGGAAAGGATTTAATAACCCAGGTGGAAGATGATGAAGGCCAGACTGCTAACATGAAGGAAAATGAGTAGAAGATGAACTCGAGAAATATTTAGAACTAAGATTGACAAAAATTTGCATTTGATTCATAGTGGATGTTTTATAAGGCAAATACAACTCAACTAAAAGTAAATGAAAGTATTTAAATGAATTAAAAACAATATCAGACAATAACATTTCAGGTATTTCTAAATAAGTGGGTCTCAAACCTGGTTGTACATAAGTATCACCTAGGGAGGTTAAAAAAAAAATTGAGGCTTCATTTTCTCCTTAGACCAATTATATAAGAATCCCTAGTGATGAAATTCAGGCATCTGTATTTTTAAAAAGCCTCCTTAGTGACTCTAATGTGTATGCAGTATTCTGCACCACTGTAGTCTAAATCATTTTCCAGATGTGTTTTAACTTATAAAATGAAAGAAGAGTAAATGGGAAATGAAAATAGGATTAAGAACTACCTTGTATTCTGTGGTTATTATAGGAAGAATATGAAGCCCAGTGTATACTTTATATCACTTTAATCTTATCAAGCAAACATTATTGTCCCAGTTATGTAGTTAGAAAAACCAAAGTATGGGATGTTGAAGTAAATTTCTTAAGGCCTTCTACTTATTAGACAGGAAAGTCTGGGTTTGAACCAGAATTTGTCTGACTCCACATTCCATGTACTGAAATTGCCTTTCTACTATATCTAAATACAGATAATTGTTTTACTCTACACTTTATTCTTGTAACTATTTTTAAGCTACATATTTAAACATATGTATTTTATTGATTTTTTTAAGAGAGAGAGAAAGGGAGAGGAGAAAGAGAAATATCATTGTGAGAGCAGAACATTGATCATCTGCTTCCTGTATGCCTCCTACTAGGGATTGAACCTGAAACCTGGGCATGTGCTCTGACCAGGAATCGAACCAGTGATCTTTTGGTGCATGGGATGACACCCAACCAACTGACCCACACTGGCCAGGGCTAAAGTAAACATTTTTGAAGTGTCATTCTTTTCTCCCTGTAGAATTTTGGGAATTCTATATAAACTAGTGGTCCAGTGCACAAAATTCATGCACGGGACAGGGGTGTCCTGGCCTGCACCCTCTCCAATCTGGGACCCCTCAGGGGATGTCTGACTGCCATCCAGGAATCAGGGCCAAACCGGCAGTCGGACATCCCTCTCACAATCCGGGACTGCTAGCTCCTAACCGCTCTGCCTGTTAGCCTGATTGCCTCCTAACTGCTCCCCTGCCGGACTGATTGCCCCCAACTGCTCTCCCCTGCTGGACTGATTGCCCCCAACTGCCCTCCCCTGCCGGACTGATTGCCCCCAACTGCTCTCCCCTGCCGTGACCTGCCACCTGCGCTGGAACCTGCCTCCTCTGTGCGAGGTGGGGGAGACGCCGGGACCAGCCTCCTCCATGGCACGTGGAGCCACGGGACCCTCAGGACTCACCACACAGAGCGACTGCCGGCTGTCAAGAAAGGTAATCTTGGGAGAAACAAAACTTTGGTTGATGAGGGAATTAGTAAAATTGAATGCTAGCTCATGTAAATTTTTCTTCATAAATTTTAGAAATACAAATGAGCTCCTAGAAGAACTAAAAAAATACCTTGTTCAAATCATCTAGAACTAACACTGTCACCAACTTGGCATGTTCCATGCCATATTCTAAAGAATAAAATATCTGTGAAATAGAAGGGTTCTTTTTTTCTATTTTGCTCACTGATTTCTTTATAGTTGACTAACAATAATTTATACAATAAATCATGTACTAAATATTCTGTATCAGATGTCTATGGAACAGAGTGCTTCATACAATCAAAAGTTCATTTTTTAATTTCCCCAATATAGTGGAAATTCCTTTGAACAATATTGTTGAATGAATCTTCTTTGCCATCTGTTGACTTATCTGCTTCAGAAATACGGATTATATTTATTGTTGAATTTTCTTTGTCTTCAATATATATTTATTTATGTATAACTACTAAATCAATTTGTGTCTTTCTTAATTGTTATTCACTATGGTTTTTAAAGCACTTTTTAGAATACTTTAATTTTCTGTACTGTTGTACTAATGTTTGCTATTTCTAATTAATTTATTAACTCTTTAATGTCCCTTGGTTTTTAATATATTTTCTTAAGTTTGGAATTTTAATTTTTCATTGTATTATTTCATCTTTAAGACCTTATGCTTCTGTTTCATCGACCTACATCATTTTGGGAGATTCTTTAAATTTTCCTGTTATAATGGTTTGTGTATGTGTGTGTGTGTATCTTTTGTTTTTGTCCTCTTTTCTTTCATGCAATATAGTTTTGTAAAATATTTTCAACTTTATATCTTTCATCTTGTTTGTGCTTTGGAATTTCTGTCCATATACAACTTTTCATAATCATTTTATTTTCTTTCCATTTATACCTCAGAGCATTTAATTTCCCTTCAAATACACTGTGAGTGCCAGAAATTATGTGTTCTCTGACATTTCTTTAGCTAAAAGACTTGGTAAAGTGGGAAAGATTTATTTAGTGAAAATGTGTTCAGGTTTTGTTACCTTATCAGGAACTCCAAAAGTGGATGTCACAAATTTCTGTGTTATATACCATACCCTTATGTGTGGATTGTTTTGCCAAGATTTCATTTTCTTCTTATGAGGAGGAAACTGGTCTTGCAGAACTTGTTATCTAAATGCAGAGGCCATGGAACTGTGAACAATGCACTGCTCTGGGGGGGTGGGGGGGAAGTGTTATGTTGGTACCAGGATGGACCATCGGATGTGGCCTGACACCTGGGGGCCTTCCTGCAGGGCCACGAAGGGGGCAGGAGACATATCTGACAGGAAAAGACCCCAGCGGGATATGTATAGACAGGCTTTCTGCGTGTTCCTTCACTCTGATTTGAAAATTATTCCTGGAGTCCACTAGTGTTAATAAACAGGGTCCCTCCCTTTCTCTAGGAAGCGTGCTTGGTATTTCTTTGGTCTTCTGTAACATATGGTTCCTTGACCAGGAAGCTAACCATGTTTTGGCTTTATTTAGCCTCTGGTGAGTGGACAGGGTTTGGGACCCGGGGGCGGGAGATAGGCCTCCAGGAGGCATGTGCTGCTGATTTTAGAAGAATTGAACAGGGGGCGAATGGGAGGGAGAGGGGCTCCAGGCGCTCCAGAACCTCATCCCAGGAACCGGCTGGCATCTGGAGAAAGTGGACGGACACCTCTGGACCTGTCAACAAAATCTGTAAGGTAGGGGCCCCAGTCAGTCAGGCCCACTCCAGTGAGTGGAAGGGGGAGCTTGATCACCTCCCCGGAAGTCATAGGACTTTGTCAGGTAAATCAGGAATCAGGACTCTGGAGGTGAGTGAATTCAGATTCGATTGAGGAATTATGGGTTCACGCTTCTGTTTGTGTGTGGGACTAGCCAATTTGCTACCAAGAAGGGGGGCTGGACACAGCCTTAACTCCTCCGGTAGGTTCTCACTGAGAATTCTGGTCTGGGGCATGGGTGCCAGGAGTGCCCACATGCCCATCTGGGGAGTTGGGCATTATCTGCTCAGCTCCAGTCTGGGCTAGTCTACTGAGAGAGTGTGAGTACGGATGTTTGTCTGTCTTGGCATAATTACCTGCTGATTAACTGCTCTGTGTGAAAGCAAAAGCTACTTTGATTTTCTGTTCGCTCATCTGGTTAAAACATTTGATTTGCTGAAGATTGAACCCATGATGGTCTGCAAAAGTCTCAAGCAGTGCTGTTGAGTTAGTTTTCTCAGAGACATTTGCTCTCTATCACGGGAGGAATCAGCCCACTTAGTAAAAATTTCTGTCTATGTTTGTGCACTAGGGACTTTGGTTTGCTCTGTGATTTTGCTGTGTTGGGTTGAAATTTTGGAATTCTGGGATACATTTAAAGGTATTTGTGGCTTTCCTTGTCTGACTGGGACTTTCAGGGGCAGGGCTCACAGCTCCATAGGGCGGAGAGATTTTACAGGTCCTGCCCCTGTCTGTGCTGAATTAAGGATCTTTTCTTTCAGGAGACCCTCTGGGCTTTTAGTAAAATTCCCTACATCCGTGTCATCCTCTGCCTTCTTTTCCAGGCCGACTAAGAATCACTTTCCTCCACAGGTCGGACCCCGCCTCCGGGAGGGAGGGCTACTACAGTGACGGCCTGTGGTTTTCTCTGAAACTCCCGCTGTTTCTATTTCTCCCCTCTGTAGGAACTGTCTTCCTCTAACTCACAATAGGAAATAATACAGGCCAGTGTCATTGGGCTTGCTGGTTAAAAGAAGACAACGGGCCCTGGAATCTGTAGAAGTGGCCGGGAATGAAGCTGGTCACATGTACTGAAAGGGTTCGGTACCTATTGCTGCTAGCAGAGGAGGGGCTGATATCCCCTTCCAGTGCACTCCCTTGGGAGAGGCCTGATCGCTGCTCTGCCACAGGGGATGGGTATGAAGGCAGGGACCTGGTACCCAACCCACTGCCACAGGAGTGCTTTGTAATATGCAGGGCTGTTTCTAACTGCAACTCTGGCTGGTTTGGACTGGCAGCTTATGGCAGGACCCTGTAAACTAGTAAACAGGGTTAACAAAAGGGCAAAGGAAAGACGCTCGCCCTGGACCCGGGAGGGAGCCTTCAGGACTCTGAGATTCTCCAAGAGAGGAGAAGTCTGACTGAGGGACTGGCCAAGACCCTGTTGGGTTGGGAGGACCAGAGGCTGCATATTGAACTTGTAGACTGCAGTTTGCTAGGCAGAGGTCCAAGCCCAGTTGTATAGGAGTTAAGCTACCTGTGTACAGTGAAGCAACTTTCTCCTGTGCCAGAATACATTTTGGGGAATTGGACAGACTGTGTTTGTGGCTGGAAAGAGGAACCAGCCGCCACGCACAGCCCTGACAGTGGCCTGCAGAAAACTGTATAATAGACTTAGAAGATGCCTGCGTCTTCATGGACATGGCTTCAGAGAGACAAGGATGTTGTGACTCTTAGTATTCTAATTGCTACAGTTTGTATCTGCCAGGTCACAAGCCCACCTCCTTCTGTCTGTGCCCAGGCCTCATCATCCCTCTGACAGACAGCAAGGATCTCTTGGCTCTGAAAGAAACTTCTGACCCATCTCAGCATGGAAGTAATTACAGAAGAGAATCTCAACACTCATTTTCCCTGAAAGAATTCATAGCCAGGATCCTTGAGGTAATATATTAGGCAGTAAGACAGACATGAGCAGAGCAAGGATGATGGGCCAACTAGCACTCCCAGATATGTATGTGAGATGAGGGGCATAGCCAAAGGGGTCCTCACCCAGTCTTGGGCCTTGGAAAAGACCAGTAGCCAACTTGTCCAAGAGACTCGACCCTGTTGCATCCGATTAGCCTGCTTGCCTCTGGGTGGTAGCAGTCGCAGCTATGCGATTGAGGCTTTGCTTGGGAGCACACCAGAGCGCTGGATGTCAAATGCTTGAGTCATCCAGTTTCAGGCTCTTCTGCTACCAGTCTCCTTCCTGATGATGACCCTGAGGAACCTCTACATAACTGTTTAGAGGTCGACGACTTTATAAAGATAGCCCACCTGGGCCTCACTGACACCCTGCTGGCATCGCCGGATGAGGTACTATTCATGGACAGGAACAGTTCTGCCCAGGGAGGAATCAGGTATGTGGGGGCAGTAGTGGTTGCTTTGGACCGAACCATCTGATCTCAAGCGCTTGCCCGGAGGACTTTGGCACAGAAGGTGGAGTTGTTTACCCTTATTCAGGCTCTCTCTGGTGGGCAGGAGAAGAATCAGTGACAATTTGTGCTGATGACAGGTATGCGATTGCAACAGCTCACATGTGGAGTGCTGTTGCAGGGTATGGGGACTCCACAGAGGCAAGAGGGAACTGGGCCACAGACGAAGTGGCCTGGAAGGCTGCCTTGGAAACCAGTGGGGCCTCTACAGATTCTGGTGGGTAAAGGCTGAAATCCATAACTAATTTTTACTCAAGTTCTTACAGGCTTTACAGTCTACCCAGAAAGCAATCCAGAAGCACATCTGAGACAACTTCTGATCCGGTCCATCCCTTCAAACCTGGTGACTCTGTTTGGGTAAAGACCACCCAAGGACTGACTGCTACCTGGAGGGGATCACATACTGTCATCCTGACCACCCCCACCACTCTCAAGGTTGCAGGACTGAACACCTGGATACCAGAAACACCCCCTGTGGATTCGTTGCTCCACAAGGCTAAAAGAAGCTTGTGGGACAAGAGGGTGGGTGGGAATGAGGAGGAAACTGGTCTTGCAGAACTTGTTATCTAAATGCAGAGGCCATGAAACTGTGAACAATGCACTGCCCTGGGGGTTTGGGGAGGGTTGTTATGCTGGTGCCAGGATGGACCATTGGATGTGGCCTGACACCTGGGAGCCTTCCTGCAGGGCCACGAAGGGGGCAGGGGGCAGGGGGCATATCTGACAGGAAAAGACCCCAGCGGGATATGTATAGACAGGCTTTCTGCGTGTTCCTTCACTCTGATTTGAAAATTATTCCTGGAGTCCACTAGTGTTAATAAACAGGGTCCCTCCCTTTCTCTAGGAAGCATGCTTGGTATTTCTTTGGTCTTCTGTAACACTTAGAGAATCAAATGCCTTATCTGACTTCACTGTTTTCTCCCCATTGGTCAGTTTCAATAGTCAAGCATATATAAACTTCTATCTAATTAACTGAAAATTTGACATATTTCTGAAACTTTAGAGATTTAGTTATCTCAACAGTACAAATTCTGAGGAGTCAATTTATGTAGGGATGAAATATTTCTGGTTCTCTCTTCTAATTCAAAATCATTTTCTTATTTCTTTGACCTCAGTTTTTGAAGTTAAGTAAATGATACTTTATACCATTTTTCCCCCTTTGGTAGTTGTTCATATAGATATTTTTTTTCATTTCTCTTTAGTGTTGTTTATTTTTTCAATAATTTGTTTTTCTGTATGGGGGGGAAGGAAATTCTGAGACTTGCACTTTTTATTTACTTTTTCTTCAGAGACACAAACATATTTAGTTTAGAGACAAAACTAATTTAGACTAAGAGTTTGAGCTGTTGGAAACTATAGTAGATTATAGAAATACTGAATGAGCAGGAAAAGATTGGAATAATAAATGTAGATGGATGAGGTTGGTTTTATACCAGATGTAAATGTAAGTAAATTTATAGCAAGAGGGGAGATAGTTGAGGAATTTTATGCTAATGAAATGGAATTTTTGGACTGGAACCTGGATTCTTTGTCAGCCAGAGTCAAAGAATGAATACGTGGATATAGAGTAGTATAGCAAAGGTGGAGATTTATTGAAGAATGAGTACAGACTCCCACGTGGGGAGAGGCAAAGGTCCCAATGAGTTATTTTTTCCTATGGCTTATAAAGGCTGCAGATCCTGGTGCCTTGATATTCCCTCTGATTGGTCACTATTCCCTCAGACTGGTTACTATAGTAACTCCTGAAATCAAAGGACAAACACCACATGGGACTTCTGAAGAAAATCAGATTTTTGTGGGCTGTTATATTAATGCATGCAGTTAGTTATATATTAATATATATAATAAGGAGGGAGGAACCAATCAGAAACAGATATCTGATTAAGCCTGATTAAACTTTAATAGTCACCCCAGGGAGTCCACCTCATTAATGGGGTGGTGGGTGGAGAAGATAGCACAGTGGGAAGTTCCTTCACTGGGTTCATGCACAGTAGAAGTCAAGATGGTAACTCTAAATGGGAGGAGGCTACCCGAGGGAAAAGATTGAATTGGATAAACCTGAGAAAAGCCAGGAAAGAGATTGGATAGTTTGAAAGAAAGCCTGCTCTCTTCCAAGCCTAAGAAAAAATCAGGAAGCTTAACAAAGATCCCAGTCTCTTTTTTTGTTTGTTTGTTTTTAAATTATTTTATATTTTAGAGTGGGAAAGAGAGAGGGGGGGGGGAAGGAGAGAGAGAGAGAGAGAGAGAGAGAGAGAGAGAGAGAGAGAGAGAGAGAGAGAGAGAGAGAGCGCGCAATATCAATTGGTTGCCTCTCATATATACCCCAACTGGGATCAAACCTGCAACCTGGGTATGTGCCTTAACCAGAAATCAAACCAATAACCTCAACCTTTTGGTGCATGGGATGATGCTCTCCCAACTGAGCAACACTAGCCAGGGCTGGCTTCTTTAGCAGCCACTCGGGCTAAAGCACAGTACCAATCATGGGCCAGGTGGGAACAGAGACTAAACTAGACTACTGGAGTCTAGCATGCCAGAATAATGTCCCAGCACCTCTGGCCCTAGCTCTCCTTCTGAGCTTGGTGGGGATAAGTGGAGGCCTGTGATCCCAGAAGCTATGCTTCTGCAGCAAGGTGGAGCTGAACCACCTGGTTTTGAATGAGACATCGGGCATGGTGCACCTGGGGTCAGTGAACAGGATCTACCAGCTGAGTGTTCGGGACGTGCCTCCTCCAGCGTGTCAGCCTTTGCAAGAGCACTCTAGGAAATCTTGCCACTACCGCTTACATCTTCCTACATGTGTGCACCTGAAAGGCTTTTCCTGCGACCCCACAGGAACCTATTTCCAGGCTGGTTTGAATGAGTTCAAGAAAAAGGAACCTTAGAGAAAATAGCTCAAACTATTTTTTCAAAACTTCTTGATGTAGCTTTCATCTTTCCTTTCCCGTCCTATCTACACAGGCTGTACATTTTTTTTTCTTTTGGTTTATTGGTTTGATTGCCTTTCTTTTTCTTTCTCACTTGCTCTATTTACTATTAGCATGCTCAATGCACTCTGGGGATTCAGAGTTGAGGTAATCTTAAGTGACATTGAGGTATTGCACCATAAACTCATTTCAATTGAATGAGGAAAAGAAACAGTGCAGTTAAGAAAAAAAAATTGTTTGCTTTTGGCATGTGTCTATGATGTTGCTCAATAAAACAGTTATTCTCCAAAGTATGATTTCCCTAGATTTATATGAAACCAATATTTTTTTAACCTGGACATAGGTTCAAATATGGTAAGGGGAAGGTAAAAATAAATGTAATTGTGCTTAGATTTATTATGTGAGTAAAGTAGTAGTATAAAGTATCTAAAATATGTTTCTAGGAAATGTTGGAAACCAGGTAAATTTAGTTTTATATGTTGAAAGCACAGTATTTAATTTTTTAAAAAATGATTTATTAATATAAGGTATATAACAAGGTGATCTGACTCTAGGAAGTTTTAAATGTATTTTTCATCCTTGGTAAAACTAATATAATCACTTACCTTTAGCGTTAATGTGCATGGAAAAGTAAGAATTTCATTTATCTCAACTATATGTAAAAATGCAGAAAATTGAAAAATGATGAAGTGCATTTATTTATTTCCCTTTACTGTTGTCTAAATTTTGGCTTTATCCTACTTTTGGCATAACTGAAATTATAATTAAGATGAGTGAGGTATCATTGCTTGGTCTAGTAACACTGAATTAAAAAACAACAACCCTACAATGGGTCTTTGCAAATTGATATGTTTGGGCTGATTTCCACAAGAGTAGATTTGTTTGCTACATTTTTATTCTAGTATCTGGATAGCTGCAAAGTATTTAAAGTGCTCTTAAAGCCATTCATCCGTTGAAACACCTTGTTGTGACACATATGAAAATAAGAAGCTGTTTCTTAAGCTTGGGGCATGTATATAAACTACTTGTTCTAATTTTTTTATTTGAGTACAACTAAAGTGATTTATTTAAATAAATAAATAAAATGATTTTTAAAAAATATTTTGTCAATTTAAATTAATTCCTTGAATCAGATATGAGTGAAATTTCCTTTAAAAACACTGCATTCCAAAGTGGTATGTGAACACACTATAAAATAACAACTCATTTTGGTGTCTGTATGGACATTGTATGAAAACAGACTTCTGAAATCTCCTTAGATATACCATGGGAATAGTTTGATTACTAGTGCAGTACTTACCATTAATTAAATAAGAGGTATCTTGAATAACTCTTGGTCTAGGTAATAATGAATGCTATTACTATTAATCTAGATTAAAAATGGAAGATGCCTATGCAATATCATCTATAATAATCTATAATCATAAAAGCATAATATGCTAATTAGACTGAATGTCCTTACTTCCAGACAAAGCCACAGTGGGTGGCCCCCTACAGCAGCGGTGGCGGCCAGGGGCCGGGACCAAGGCCCTTGCATGAATTTCGTGCATCGGGCCTCTAATGTAGAAATATTTAGTGGTTGGTTATATGGATAAAAAAATATAAGGGTGAATTTTGAAGTGGAAACTAGCTCTGGTAATTAAATATTGTATATTTTTGAAAGGGCATATAGGTCAAGAAAAAATAAAACTAAATATGGACTCCATTAATAAATGAATCATAAATAGGAACACACCTGGATTTATAAAAATCATAGAATAACTTTCCCTCTCATTCTAGATATCCATTTCCATTTTATTGTTACATGTAGTACTTTGTGATTTCCAAAATACCAGTCTCCTTTGCCCTTGTGAAGGACCACATTGTTTGAGTTGCATTTGCAGAGTCATTTGTTTTCTTCCATTCTGTAAGTAGTGTTTCCCTGGATCTTCTTTATACTTTTTAAAAAATAAATCTTTATTCAGATTATTACAATTGTTTCTCCTTTTTCTCCTCATAGCTCCCCTCCACCCGGTTCCCACCCCACCTTCTGTCCTTACTCCCCCCCCCCCGCCACTGTGTCCTCATCCATAGGTGTTTGATTTTTGTCCTGCACCCCCTCATACCCCTTTCCCCCTGAGAATTATCAGTCCACTCCCTTTCTATGCCCCTGATTCTATTATATTCACCAGATTATTCTGTTCCTCAGGTTTTCAATTCACTTGATTTTTAGGTTCACTTGTTGATAGATATGTATTTGTTGTTCATAATTTTTTATCTTTACTTTTTTCTTCTTCCTCTTCTTAAAGAATACCTTTCAGCATTTCATATAATACTGGTTTGGTGGTGATGAACTCCTTTAGCTTTTTCTTATCTGTGAAGCTGTTTATCTGCCCTTCAATTCTGAATGATAGCTTTGCTGGGTAGAGTAATCTTGGTTGTAGGTTCTTGCTATTCATCACTTTGAAAATTTCTTGCCACTCCCATCTGGCCTGCATAGTTTCTGTTGAGAAATCAGCTGACAATCGTATGGGTGTTCCCTTGTAGGTAATTAACTGTTTTTCTCTTGCTGCTTTTAATATTCTCTCTTTGTCTTTTGCTCTTGGAATTTTAATTATGATGTGTCTTGGTGTGGTCCTCTTTTGTTTGGGGTTCTATGTGCTTCCTGGACTTGTAAGTCTATTTCTTTCACCAGGTGGGGGAAGTTTTCAGTCATTATTTCTTCAAATAGGTTTTCAGTATCTTGCTCTCTCTCTTTTTCTGCACCCCCATAATTCTGATGTTGGTAAGCTTGAAGTTGTCCCAGAGGCTTCTTACACTATCTGCAACTTTTTGGATTTTTTTTTTCTTTTTGCTTTTTCGGTTGAGTGTTTTTTGTATTTCAATTCTTTGACTTGACTCTTGCGTTCCTCTAGTCTGTTGTTGGGTCTCTGTATAATATTTTTTATTTCAGTCAGTGTATGTTTAATATCTAGTTGGTCCTTTTTCATATCTTTGAGGATCTCGTTATATTTATTGGCCTTTTCTAGGATATTCTTGAAAAGCCTTATAACCATGGTTTTGAATTCTATATCCAGTTGTTTGTTTTCCTCCATTTCTTTCATTTGTGATCTGTTTCTTTGTTGCCACATTTTCACTGCTTCCCTGAGTTGGTAGGGTAGCTTTGTGTGCTAGGTTTCCTATATGGCCCAGTGGGTCGGCTTCCCAGTTACCTGAGGTGAATACTCTTAGTGCACCCCTTTGTGGACTGTGTGTACAGCCTTGTTGTAGTTAAGTCTTGATTGTTGCTGGTATCACTGGGAGGAATTGACCTCCAGGCCAGTTGGCTGTGAGGATCAGCTGTGTCTATGCTGGGAGGAGTTCAGTGCTGGAGACAGCCTTATAGAATTAGACTTGCCAAATTGCAAAAGCCTCTGTGTTCGGCTTGGATCGGGTGGAGTCTCAGGGCAGAGCAGACAGTATTGGCTTCCCGTCAGCCCTGCCCTTGCGCACACTCGCGCACCTCCAGACCTCTGCCTTCTCCACCTCCCTAGCCTCCACCCAAGAATCCAGCTTCCTCCTGCAAGAGCGTGGGTCCCCAGGGGCTCGCCTGGAACTGGGGTTCAGTGCAGTCAGAACTGGGGCTCAGTGCAGGCAGGAGCTTCTGACTCCCTTCCACTAGGGAAAGCCTGTGGCAACCTCTGCAGTCTTTGTGCCCATTCGTGCACACGCGCCTCTAGACCCCTGCCCACCGGGGCTTCCCCGGCTCTTCCCCTGGTCTCCGAGTCTCCGAGTGCCTTTCTCTCTACCTGACAGTCCAGACTCCCCCTGTATGAGCCTGGGTCCATGGGCTTTTGCCTGCAACTGGGGTTCAGTGCAGTCGGAACTGGGGTTTAGTGCAGTCGGGGACTTCCTTCTCCCTCCCTCCAGAGAAAGTCAGCCAGGCTCTCAGCCTTCCTTTCTGGGCACACAAAGACCCTTTGCCGTACCTCAACCCTTTGCCGTTCCTCCAAATCTCTGTGAGCTTTTCTCTTTCCTTCTAGTTGTAGAATTTCCACTCAACCAGCTTTCCTGTGGTTCTGGATGGTGTCTGTTCTGTTTTTTAGTTGTAGTTTTGAAATTGTTGTGCAAGGCAGCAGTTTAGGTGTTTACCTATGCCACTCTCTTGGTTTCTCCCTTCTTTATACTTTTTTATAAGAAAGAATATTTGTCAAAATGCACTGATATTTTCTCTGATGTTCTTTTCTGATTCAAAAGGGGAGCTGTAGTACTATATGGAACCTTTTTCAGTGCTGTTTAGCAAAAGTGATACACAATATAATGTAGGCTAAATTATGTTGCTGTAACAAATAACCCCCAAACCTCAGTGACTTAATGTAAAAATGTTTATTTCTTACTCATGTTCCATGCTGATGACCTGCCCCACATCATCTTTAAAGCAGAACCTTGTGATGGCTCTCACATATGAGTAAAATCATACGGTTCTTGTCCTTTTCCATCTGACTGATTTTGCTTAGCATGATCCTGTCAGGATCAACATAGTTAAAGTGGCCATGTTACCTAATGCAATATACATATTTAATGCAATCCCCATTAAAATCTAAATGGCATTTTTGAAGAAATAGAACAAAAAATTATCAAGTTTGTATGGACCCACAAAAGATCCCAAATAGCCAAAACAATCTTGAGAAAAAAAGAATAAAGCAAGATGTATCACACTCCCTGACTTTAAGTTATACTGCCTAACCTTTTAAAATATTGTCACAATGCTTGTTCAATTTTTCCACTATTTGTTTTTTGTTGTTGTTTTGTTTTTTTTTTTGTAAGCTTGACTAGGGATTGTACCCACAATCTAAGCACACGCCCTGACCAGGAATCACAGCTGCAACCTTTTGGTGTATGGGACAAAGCTCCAACCAACTGGATAACCTAGCCAGGGCCTAGGTTGTTCAGTTGGTTGGACACTTTTGTCAGGAAACTTTCAACTCTATTGTACCTGATCCAGCCCACTCTCCCTTACAATTTACCTTGCCTTTCTGTCTTTATATTAACAAACTAGTAGCCTATTGCGTGATATTGCCTGCAGTAGGCTGCCTGCGGCCTCCGCGGGAGCCGGCGGGAACTATAGCATGCCGCCAGGAACCGTGCTGCTTCCACAGGAGACAGGAGGGAGCCATGCTGCTTCTGCAGGAGCTGGGAGGGACCCACGCCAATGCCATGGGAGACAGGAGGGAGCTTCAGTGCTTCAGTGGGAGGTGGGCCCACTGTCTCCTCTCTGAGCTTGCGCTCAGCTGAGGAGGCTGTGGGCTGGCCCCCCTCTCCCCCAGAGGCCCTCTGTGGCCTGGGATGGAATGCTTGCCTTGTCGCCACAGCGATGAAGCAAGCATTCTGCCAGGCCACTCACGCTGCCCGCTCTCAGTGGCCAGGACTGAGGGTACTGGACACCACCATCTTGTGGCTATGGGAGCTACCATATTTGTGACAGAGTGATGGTTAATTTGCATATTACCCTTTTATTAGATAGGATTCTGAACTGACTTCCCTCCTTTTCTCTAAACTTGTCTCTAAACAAAACCATGTCCTGCTTGACTAAAATCAAAGACCTATTTACTATTTCAGCACTGAAATAGTTCTGTATTTACATATAACCTCATTTCCTTCAGCCTCACGAGTCAAAGTATTCCTGCTCTCTAAAGCCTTTACGCTGTACCTTGATCTCAGCCTTATAATCCTGTTTAGTCTTGACTATTGACCTATTCAGTCATGTTTTCTGCCTCAGATTCTCTCAGTTTCTTTTTTATTATTACCCTTATATTTTTGAAAAACTCACTATTCAGATGATTTTTTGCTTTGTATTTGTCTCACTTCCTTAACTTCTCCTCTAGCTCTCAATGAATATGTCAAATAATCAAAATTGTAAGTTTAACATAGGTTAAACAATTGCCAGTATAGTCTTTTAATATAAAGATATCATAATAATAGCTACTGTCCTGCAAGTATAATTAATACAAAAGGTTTTATATTTTACTCATGTAGATTTCATAGAAACCATAATCAATATTGTTTCTAAAAATATATGTATTATTAAAATTTTATTAAAATATTCTACTTCATGTTGGCAATGAAATTTGCTAAAGCAATGTGGGTAAAACATCTTGGAAAGCCATTTAGATATAGCAAATGATTCCATATAATCTCTAATACTTGAAATAATTTTTAGTATTATAAAACTTAATAAATGTTTTTCCAAATCAAGAATACTTATATATTAGCTTAAGGAGTCATGGTTTTATAAGATTTGCAACTTTATTTTTAATAAAGACTTATAACTCAGAGTACATTATTATCAATGGAATTATTATTCCATTTAGAAAAAAAAAATATTTCATTAAGAAAATTAACTCATTGTGCAGCACATAGTATTTAAGTTCAATTATTTCTTCAGATCCAATTAAAATATTAAAGTCATAATATTCATGAAATTCTGAATGGTATAGTAACTGATTATTCAGATGATTGGGAAAAAATAGATATGTGGATGGTTGAAAGACACATTTTATTTTCATAGAGGTTATAAGTTATTACTTTAAATAGAGGATAGAGGATAGTTAAGGACATGTTACTTGTTTATTTAGCAACTACTATTAAGAAATTACTAAATGCCAGGTGTTGAGGATACAAAAGCAGCATCAAATTGCATAGTGCTTGCTAGTGTGAGGTAAACTACAAAATCTCAGTGGTTGGTATAATAAAAGTTTATATGAATTATGCTATACTAAATGAGCTCTTTGAGCAGACAAAATTAAGATTGCAATTAAACCTTGATTAAAATACAAAAGAAGTGAAAATTTATAAATTTCCTTCTCAAGTGAATGAATATACCTAGAAATCAATTTCTATTTCAAAAGGTCTTATTAGCTGTAAATCATAATCTTATAGCACATCAGGGAGTGATGCTATAGTTAAGCCTTCAATAATTATACTGGGGTTGGCAAAAGTAGTTTTACAGTGAGAGTATGTGAAAACACAGAGTTTAGTATTATTATTTACTTACTAAAGGCCCTGGCTGGCGATCAGGGCTGATTGGGCCAGCTGGCTGGCATGGAGGGGGACCACGGGAACTTGGCTGTGGGAGCGCACTGACCACCAGGGGACAGCTCCTGTGTTGAGCATCTGCCCCCTGGTGGTCAGTGCGCATCATAGCAACCAGTTGACCAGTTGTTCGGTTGTTCGGTCACTTAAGCTTTTACATTTAGAAATAATAAAAGCCTAATAAGCTAAGTATATGACTGTTCATTCAACCGTTCAACCAGTCTCGATGATGTGCACTGACCACCAGGGGACAGATGCTCCAACCAGTAAGTTAGCTTGCTGCTGGGGTCTGGCTGATCAGGACTGGGCGAGATGGACTGGTTATGCCCTGGAGCCCTCCTGCGAACCATCCCTGGCTGGCCAACCTCCCGTGGTCCCTCCTGTGCTGGCCGGCCGGCCCTGATCAACCCCGATTGAGACATGCCCTGGAACCCTCCTGTGGTTCCTTCCCAGCCCCGATGGTGCACTCATGGGGTCCTTCAGCCTGGCCTGTACCCTCTTGCAATCCAGGACCCCTCGGAGGATGTCCGTGCACTGGGCTTCTAGCTCTCTAATAAGAACTCTAAAACTATGTTTCTGATCTGCAGGAGGTACCTCTCTTACACTGTTGATTTAGGGTACCCACCTTCTGTCATTTGTCTTCATTGTCATGTCATATGCATCAAGCCATGGGAATGGAAAACAGTCCAGAGGATGATAGGGAAACTGTGTTCAGACAAAGTGTATTCATCACTTCTATCCATACCCCATTGGTTAGAGATATACCCAACTACAAGAAAGGCTGAGAAATATTGTCTAATTGTGTGCCAAGTAGGTAGAGAATATAGGTCTTGTAAATGATTAGCTTATCTCTGCCATAAAAATTAGTAATACATACTATCACAACTTTGAGGAACTCAATTTCTGTGGATATGTTTTCAGATGAACACACATTGTAGAGAATATATATATTCTTGACTTTTAAATTTCATTTAATATTTTCCATGCACTTTGTTTCTACACATTACAGTATTCTATGTTCACTTCACTCCTTCTATGTTCCCATCCTCTAACTTCATTCTTTACTTTCTCATATTTAATACATTATTTTATAAAAGAAGTAATATTTAAAATGTTGGTTTTGGAGTATAAACAGAAAATCAGAATGTAAAATTCCATCCACATTCTAAAAATTTAAAGAAGAGTTTCCCAGATGTTATCTCCTTTTTTTTTAGTTTCTTAGTTTTGTTTTTCTCTTCAATTTTAGCTCACTTTTGATTAGAATAGAATAACTGATATGTTTTAATTATACCTTTATTGTGTATAACTATTCACTCTGGAGAGAATAAAACTGTAGGTGTTAGGTGTATTGTTTATTACCAAAGTTTGGTTATTGGATAAATTATTAAACTATTAAATATATCCCTATATTCCACTATCAGAGTAAGAGTATGAACCAATACCCTACAGGTAAGACTAAGAAGTGGTCATTAGTATCTCCTAAATTGTTCTCTGTAGGATTTTGCGACTCTGTGAATACAAATTTATAATGACCAGTAGTCAGACTGTTGCCTCTTTCTGAAAAATACAAGTGTTTGATTATATCATGTTGTCAATGTAAGATGTGTGCCGGGGCTGACCAGCAGACCCTGAGTGACAGATGGATGATTACTCTGACATACGTTTCTGTGAAAGAGAGGGCTAAGGGATTGCCTGGCTAAAGGAACCAAACAGCCCAATTCACCTGCCTCCTTAGGCTTTTATTGTGACAACAGCTTGAACTAAAATGAACTATTAGATACTATCACCAGGGTAAACATCCTTGAGAAGACACATGCTTCTGTAGTGTCCTCCAAGCAAAGATGTCTTGAGTCTAAATATAAAGATTCCAGTAAAACACCGGGGGTGTGGAGGGTGCTCAGACTTGTTTGAAAAAGTCAAGGCAGGGTCTGCCACCTTAAGCAAGAATCCCCTAGAGGCCTTCCACCTTTCTAAGAATCCTCCTTTCAGACTTTCCAACCAAGTTCCATGCTTCCCCACAGATGTGCTTATATGATTTTTATCAGTATCAAAATTCCTCCAATTATTATATTTGCCATTTCATGACAACTGTCTTCCATTGCTTCACATAGAAAAGAACAGAGAAAAAATTAAATGTATCATAATGTTATATATATAATCCCAAGGTTCAATTTTGACATCAAAGAAACAATTGTAAAATAGTTACTAGGTTGAGCTGGAATCCAGTCATCAGAATATTGTATCTGTGTGATATGTATACACATTCTTCATAGCTATGCCTTTGCTAAAGGGACCCAAGAGAAATTCTTGGCTATTAGCCTTAAATAACAGAATATTAAAAACCCGTAGAAGCAAAGATTTCCCCCACACCAATTCATTAGATAGCATCAAAAAAGACCCTTTCAGTTATAATCCACACAGAATATTACCCCAATATTCTGTTCTCATCCTCAACTATATTCATTAGATACATTTATTTCCAATCTTAATTCTGGCTTGGTTAATATTTTTCTTCACTAGAGAATATTAGATAATGTTTAATCTTTCATTTTTGAGAGAAATAATCAATAGAGTATTTTCTAGTATATTGTATATCTGGTATTATTTTTCCTTTGCTCACAGAGACAATAATTTAAGAATAAAATCATTGGGATATTACATTTCCATTCTAAACACTATAGATAGATACTCAATGGATTTTTTTTGGAATTTGATGATAAGATAAAAATTTGAAGCTATTATGATTCTGTATATGCAGAGTGTCCCAAAAAATGCATATACACTCTAACAATTGATGTATCTTTCTTTTCAGATTTAATCCATTGGAACTAATAATTATTCAAAGTGTGTATACATTTTTGGGGACAACCTGTGTTGTATATATACATTTTGGGTCTAGGTGTAAGATTTTTTTGTTTATCCCTGAAATCATAATTGTTCAGTATAGGAAGATTTTCTTCTATTTTAGATTTCATTATCAATTTTGTTTAAATTATTCTGGCTATTTTTTTTGGGGGGGGGGG
The DNA here is from genome assembly GCA_026230045.1 of Corynorhinus townsendii. Lineage (NCBI taxonomy): Eukaryota > Metazoa > Chordata > Mammalia > Chiroptera > Vespertilionidae > Corynorhinus > Corynorhinus townsendii. The sequence goes on along the minus strand of JAPDVU010000001.1, from coordinate 108,890,033 downwards.
CTTATTTTCAACTTAAAATTTTTTCCTAATTTATTCTGTGTTTATTCTTCAAAATATTTTACCAGTCTTTGGTGTTTCCTCATATTGTGAGAAATTTGCTTAATTTTATATTTGAAAAATTTTCAGTGATTCAGTTTTTACTTGCCAACACTTTCTCAAAGCAGATTCTAATTTGGCTATTGTGCTTTTTATCTTTTTATTTTCTTATTTCTGTCAATTTTTACATTGTACCCCTCCTTTTATGATTTACCTTAAAGTTAATATATATATTAATATTTTTTCTGGCATCAATTCTAATTTTGTTGTTTTTCTTTCCCACATAGTTCTCATTCTGTTCCCCTTTTCCTCATTAGTGGAAAACAATTCTTTTAGGTTCTTCTGCCAATAGAAACTGACAATGAAAAATCATTTATCCTCTTAGTGTTTACTAATATATGTGTGGATTTGCCTACTTGCATATATACCTGGAGGGCAAGTTCACAGTCATACACACCAGCTTTCATCCAGTAGTCATGTGTGGCACTATTCACTAAAGTACAGTCTTCAGTTAGAGCCGCTCAGTTCTTTCTGTTTAATGGAAAATATACTGCTATCTACATTATTCTATATGTAGGGAAAATGTATTAAAAGCAGTACCCTCACACAGACTACAGTAACATTAACTTTTCTCAGTACTCTTTTTTTCTCTTTGCTCAAGCACATGCAATTTTACTTTGTAGTATGCAATGTTTTTCCAACCATCTCTCCTTTACCCTATCTATGTTGTATGCTGAGAGTTTCAGTCTCTAAATACAGATGAAATTAGAAACTACAATTAACAATGCAACTAGAAGAAAAATATTTTGGAACCACAGAGTACAGTATTTATGGGTAAAAGAAGGCTACCCAATTATCCATTATTGGAGGCCCAGTGCACGAAATTCATGCACTCAGTGGGGGGTCCCTCAGCCCGGATTGCAAGATGGCACAGGCCACACCAAGGGACCCCACCATTGAAGGATCAGGGCTGGGGAGGGACCTGGGAGGTTCGCCAGTCAAGAACGGACCGCAGGTGGGCTCTAGAGCATGCCCAGCCCATCTCGCTCAGTACCGATGGCTGGATCCCAGCAGCAAGCTAACCTACTGGTCAGAGCATCTGACCCTGATGGTCAGTGAACGTCATAGAGAGCAATTAAGTGGCCTTAGCATATAATTAGCATATTATGCTTTGATTGGTTGAATGACCAAATGGATGACTGGATACTAGGCATATTAGTCTTTTATTATATAGGACTGGAATATCTACATATCCTATATAGAGATAAATGGTGTAGAAAAATATAAATTTCCATAAATGATTCCTTTGTATAATAAACTAGTGGCCTGGTGCATGAAATTTGTGCATGGGGGGGGAGCGCTGTTCCTCAGCCCGGCCTGCACCCTCTCCAATCTGGAACCATTCAGGGTATGTCCAACTGCCAATCGGGCCTAATCCAGCAGTCAGAAATCCCTCTCACAATTTGGGACTGCTGGCTCCTAACTGCTCACCTGACTGTCTGCCTTATTGCCCCTAACCACTCTGCCTGATGGCCTGATTGACCCCATCTGCTCCCCCCCCCCCCCGCCCCAGTCAGCCCAAGAGCCCCAACTGCCCCCCATGCTGGGCCTGTTCACCCCCAACTGCCCTCCCCTGCCAGCCTGATCTCCCCCAACTGCCCTTTCCTGCCAGCCTGATTGCCCCTAATCGCCTCTGCCTCAGCCCGCTCGCCACCATGGCTTTGTCCGGAAAGGACATCTGGAAGGTCTCCTGGTATAATTCGGATATTGGCCTTTTATTAATATAGATTTTAAGTATATTTAGTACACAGTATATTAATTACCAGTGTATAATTAAAAAGTGATTCAAAATTTGTACACCTTGGAATGTAATCACCACACTAAGTCTAATAATCATCTTTCACTGCAAACTTATCACAAAATTATTGGCTATATTCTCCTTCACCTTTCCCACCCATACCTCTGCCCAGCACCTCTGGCAACCATGATTTTGATCTCTCTCTATATGAGTCGATTTTTGTTTCATTTGTTTGTTCATTTATTCTGTTTTTTTAGTTCCCCATATAAGAGAAAGCATACAGTATTTGTCTTTTCTCTCTTTCCTACATTCTTCTTGATTGTCAGACATACACTAAATCCTATTGTGTTCCTCATTTAACTCTCTAAGAGCTGCACGTTAGTAGCATTGCCCTGAAGTCTCCAGACCTTGAGCTTATATATTCTTTAAATTAAGTGTTACTATGTTTTTAATGAGTTTTTTAAAAGAAAATTTAGACAATTATGAAAATGGAATCAATAGCAACAAGCTAGTAATTATTATTATATTTTATATTGAGTCATTTTATTCATTTCATACATTTTCTTTGAGAAAATTCCCAAACGGAACTTTAAAAATAAGTTTCATACAAGTTATTATACCCTCTTTATTTACATATATTTGGTAAGTATATCATTATACTGTATTCATTTTGTCCTCAGTGATTTTTTCAGTGTAATAATTACACATTGTCATAAACATAGGTTTATTCTATCTAGCTTATCTTTTGCTACTTTTCAAGAGTCAACCTGTTTTATTCTTTGTTCTCCTTTCTTTTTCTAGATTCTTTTTGTATTTTTGACAGTATTACAGATGTCCCCCTTTTATCCTCACACTCTGTCCCCCTCCACCCAAACCCATCCCACCCAGGCCCTCATCACATTATTCGTTGTGCCCATGGGTTATACATATATGCATATATGTTTTTTGGTTAATCTCTTCCTGTCCCTCCACCCTTATCTTCTCTGCCATCTGCCTGTCTATGCCATATATCCATGCTCTAGACCTATTTTGTTGATCAGTTTATGTTGTTCATTAGATTCCGCATATAAGTGAGATCATGTGATACTTATCTTTTTCTGACAAGATTATTTTGCTTAGCATAATAATCTCCATGTCCATCCATGCTGTCACAGAGATATTTTTTACAGCTGCATAGTATTCCATTGTGTAAATGTACCACAGCTTTTTTATCCACTCATCTACTGATGAGCACTTGAGCTGTTACCAGATCTTAGCTATTTTATATAAGGCTGTTATGAACATAGGGATGCATATGTTCTTTCTGATTGGTGTTTCAGAATTCTTAGTCTCTTTTTAATGAAGAAAATATTTTGTATTTTACTAAGAAGATAATTTTTTATTTATTTTATTTTTAATAAATCTTTATTGTTCAGATTATTACAGTTGTTCTTCTCCCCCTCACCATAGCTCCTCTCCACCCGGTTTCCACCCCACCCCATGCCCTTAACCCCCCCTCACTGTCCTCATCCATAGGTGTACGATTTTTGTCCAGTCTCTTCCCGGTCCCCCCACACTCCTTTCCCCACAAGGATTGTCAGTCCACTCCCTTTCTATGCCCCTGATTCTATTATATTCACCAGTTTATTCTGTTCATCAGATTTTTTATTCACTTGATTTTTACATTCACTTGTTGATAGATATATATTTGTTGTTCATAAGTTTTATCTTTACCTAATTCTTCTTCTCCCTCTTCTTAAAGAATACCTTTCAGCATTTCATATAATATTGGTTTGGTGGTGATGAACTCCTTTAGCCTTTTCTTATCTGTGAAGCTCTTTATCTGCCCTTCAATTCTGAATGATAGCTTTGCTGGGTAGAGTAATCTTGGTTGTAGGTTTTTGCTATTCATCACTTTGAATATTTCTTGCCATTCCGGTCTGGCCTGCATACAGTTTCTGTTGAGAAATCAGCTGACAGTCGTATGGGTGCTCCCTTGTAGGTAACTAACTGCTTTTCTCTTGCTGCTTTTAATATTCTCTCTTTGTCTTTTGCCCTTGGCATTTTAATTATGATGTATCTTGGTGTGGTCCTCTTTGGATTCCTTTTGTTTGGGGTTCTCTGCACTTCCTGGACTTGTAAGTCTATTTCTTTCACCAGGTGGGGGAAGTTTTCTGTCATTATTTCTCCAAATAGGTTTTCAATATCTTGCTCTCTCTCTTCTTCTGCCACCCCCATAATTTGGATGTTGGTATGCTTGAAGTTGTCCCAGAGGCTCCTTACGCGATCTTCATATTTTTGGATTCTTTTTTCTTTTCTGGTTGGGTGTTTTTTGCTTCTTTGTATTTCAAATCTTTGACTTGATTTTTGCGATCCTCTAGTCTGCTGTTGGATATCTATATATTATTCTTTATTTCAGTCAGTGTATGCTTAATTTCTAGTTGGTCCTTTTTCATATCCTCGAGGGTCTCACTAAATTTATCAGTGGTTTCTAGAAAATTCTTGAAAAACCTTATAACCGTGGTTTTGAACTCTATATCCTCCATTTCTTTTATTTGTGACCTGTTTCTTTGTCTCCGCATTTTGGCTGCTTCCCTGTGTTGATAGCGTGGCTTTGTGTGCTAGGTGTCCTATAGGGTCTAGCGGCTCAGCCTCCCCAGTTACCTGAGGTGGACACTCGGTGTACCCCTTTGTGGGCTGTGTTCACAGTCTTGTTGTAGTTAAGCCTTGATTGTTGTTGGTATCACTGGGAGGAATTGACCTCCAGGCCAATTGGCTGTGAGGATTAGCTGTGTCTGCGATGGGAGAACTTCTGTGCTGGAGACACCCTTAAGAGACAAGACTTGTTTCAGTGGGACTTTGGTGCTCACTGAGTCTTCCCCCTGAGTGTGTCCCTTATGGATTTGAGGCGTTGTAATCTGGATGGTCCCTCTGACCACTGGGTACTCTGGCTCTTGGATTTCCAAGGAGGTGTTAATTTAGCCTCGGCATGAGGCCACCCAGCAGGAGCTACAGAGAGATCTGCAGATTCCTCTTCTTTGTTTGGGTTTTGGAGGTACCCAGATGAAGCTCAGCTGTGAAGCAATGCAAGCTGCTATGGGGACCTGGGCTTTCTTTTGGATGTTCTGGGTCTCTCTGACTCAGCTGCAGTTTGTTAGGTAATTTTATATTTCAAAGGACCAGGCCATACATATGCAAAAGCCTCTGCGCACAGCTTGGGTGGGTGGGGTCTCAGGACAGAGCAAACAGCAATGGCTTCCTGTCAGCCCTGCCCTAATAGGCCCCCAGGTATCAGTGTCCCTTGGTAATCACTGCAAGCACCTCTGAGAGAAAGCCACCCTTGATTTCCACCCAATGTCAGACAGTTCAGTTTCTCCCCATATGAGTCTGGGTCCATAGAACTGGAGTTCAGAGCAGTCGGGAGCTTGTGTCTCCCTGCAGATTGAGAAAGACAACCGTGTACTCAGTTGCCAGCCCTTTCTGCACTCATGCCTCCGTACTTCTGCACTTTACTTCCACAGCTCCTCTGAGTCTCAGTGTGCTTTTCTCTCTCCTTCTAATTGTAGAATTTCCACTCAGCCAGCCTTCCTGTGGTTCTGGATGATGTCTGTTTTGTCTTTTAGTTGTAGTTTTGAAGTGGTTGTGTGAGGCAGCAAGTTCAGGTGTTTACCTATGCCGCCATCTTGGTTTCTCCCTCTCAAAGATACTTTTTTTGATGTGTGTAGTTAATTTAATTCAGAACCATGCTTTGCCTCATAAAATTCAGGCCACTTAAAATATTTTTTTTTTTACTAATTCAGTTGACATAGCCATTCTGATTATCTTGTTAAAAACTAATATTTGAATGAAAAATATTTACAAGCCCAATCTTGGAGGTATCTGTATGTTCTTGCTCTCCTTTCTATTGCATACAAATAATTGCAGTTTCCCTTAGAATTTCTGGTATGATTGATTCATGATGTGTCTGGCTAAGTTTCTGGTATTTAGCAGTACTGGAGAAAAAAGTCAATTTCTCTTTCTATAGGTCAGAGGTCTTTCTAAACCTCTTAAGCTAATCAAAGACTACACTAAGGATAAATTTTGAGGAAAAGACCCTGTGATTCAGTTTCAGCTACTAAGATCAAGGTAAGATAAATATTTTTTTAAACATTAAGCACCTCTTACCCTCTGATTAGGTAGGTCAATGTTACTCTAAGGAACTGGTATTGTATCATGACAAAGCTAGAAATTGGCCCTTTATTGGCACTTGGCAATCAGTTATCAATGAGAGAAGCTGAAGGAAGTCAGTTCTTGAAAATATTTCTCCTAAATGTCAATATCCTGAATGGCTGCTTCATCTTTCTATAAAACTAATTTTCTGAATATAACCAAGTTACAGATTCAGCAACATAATTATTTATATGGCAATTTGGATAATGTCAATAGTTTTTTTCTGCTTTATGGTCTTTCATTTTTTTGGAATCAGTATTCAAGTATCTAGAGAGAAAAAAAAAGTAAGGTCAACTAAAACTTCATAGGAACTCCAGTATCCCATTAAATTACTGTGTTAATTAATATGAATTATTGTATACTTTATAATTAATATGAGTTAAAGAAAACCTTATAAATAATTAAAAGTAACAAGTAAGTTAATTTAAGTGGCTATTTGCCAATTGGGCTTCTGTGAATGGGCTTTGGCTAATTGGTTTTTGCTAATTTAACTAGGATTAATATTGGCTCAGCTCACTAATCCTGAAATCATTATCATGTTCTTTGAGATTCTGCTTCTCACACCGGTGAGGCCACATCATCTTGGTTGGCAAATACATCCAAGTAAGAGAAGTTCATTGGTTTTAACTGAGATCAAATTGTACTCACACAACAGTTATACACTTTTGGTTTAAGATACCAAACTCATGAGCAATTTTTTGTTCTATTTCTAAATATTTTTTTTATTTTTGAAAAACTTGTAATATCTTTGTTGGATACGGGAATAACCAACATTCTTATTTTTTATTTTTATTGAATTTATTAAGGTGACACTAGTTAATAAATTTATATCATTTCAGGTGTATAATTCTACAATACATCATCTGTATATTATATTGTGAGTTCACCTACCCAAATCAAGTCTCCTTCCATCACCATTTATCCCCCTTTACCTTCTTCTATCTCCCCTATCCCTTCTTCCATTTGGTAATCACCATACTTTTGTCTATGATTTTTTTTAAAGGTAAAGGGATTAAGCAAAGCACACGCACGTGCACACACACACACACAAACATACACACATACACACAGATAAAATTCTTGTAATTAACTAGAATTCTTTCTGCATTTTAAAAAATTTAGATATTATAGCAAACATATTAATGAGAAGTGAAGGGAATATTTCCTCTTTTACAGCATTACTTCTATATAAGATATTTAGTTTTCACATGTTGCAATACCTACATTTCTCTTAATTTTTCCTCACAATCTTCACCATGTTTTATTAAACATAATGTATTATTTTTTATGAGGAATGTATAGACAAAACAAAAATCTGTTTATATTTTAAACTTATAGGCATGCATTAAAATTTAATAAAACTATGAAATTGATTCCAGAGTAAAAAATAATATTTGAATAAAAATTAGTTGGCCAATTTGCTGTGCTAAAATAGTAATTGACTAATATGTTCTTAAATTGGTAATTCTGTTAGGTGGAAAACAATATCATGACATTTTGAAATACTGCCTCAGAATTGTTATTGTTACCAGGACAACCTTTCACTATTTATGGTCTCTGGACTTGGTAAGTTAATTAAGGAAGGAAAAGATCAAAATAGCTTGTTGTAACTTATGAGATTTTATTCTCTCCGTAAGCTAATGAGCTTCTCAGGAAGCATGCTCGCTGATTACTCATGCTATTCTCAAAAAAAAAAAATAAATAAATAAACAAAAAAACAACACACAAACATGTAATTTTTAAATCTAAAATTAGTAAAATCACACACAGAAACACACACACACACTTTTTTTTTTTCATATTTGTATCTTTAAGCTAAATTGTGAAAATAGTCTATGGAAATCCTCTCTGCCTTCCAACATGAGATGTTATTTTACCACCTGACATGTGTGCTCTTCAGTACTGTATTAGTCAGCTCTTGTTGTCATAACGGAGTATCACAGACTGGGCAACTTAAACAATAGACATTTATTTTCTCATAGTTCTGGTGACTGGAAGTGTGAGATCAGCGGATTAGCATGGTCAGATTTGGGGAAGCATTCTCCTTCTGGCTTGCAGATGGTCACATTTTCATTTTGTGTTTTTTGTTTTACAGTTAGGATTAGTTTTATTTTAATTTTTTATTAAATCTGATTGTGTTTTTACATGAGAAAGTCAGTAAACAAGCTCTCTAGTATCTCTTCTTACAAACGCATTAATTCTATCATGAGGGCTTTAGCATAAACTTATCAATCTTAATTACTCCTAAAGGCCCCATCTCCAAATATCTGGGATTTGGCTTCACATGTGAACTTGGGAAGACGAAGACATTCAGTCCATAACAAGTACCTGCCTTAAGTATAAGAGTATCTAAACTATCCTATATAATAAAAGCCTAATATGCAAATTGTCCCCTCTACCAGGAGTTCGACCAGAAGTTCGACCAGGGAGCAGGGCTGGCTGTGGCCATGGCTGTAGGCAGCTGGGGGAAGGGAGGTGCCCCGGCGCTAGCCGGTAGCTTCTAAGGACCCTACCCGTGCATGAATTTTGTGCATTGGGCCTCTAGTATATGAATAAATATTCAAACACTAAATAGTTGTTTGTATCATCATTGACCAATAGAATTTATTGATGAAAATATTCTATATCTGCACTATTTTTATAGAAATATTTTTTTAGAAAGAATTTTAACATTACTTGGTGAATTAAACAAGAAAAAAAACACAATACCAAATTGTGAGAAAAAATTGTCATAAATCAATAGAATAAACATTAATGTAAATATTAAATTTTTAAAATATAATTTTAATTGTTTATGGGATATAAAAAAGGCAAATATAACCTAACAGATATCATAAAGCATATATTTTAATAGCATAAGAACAATATGTTTCAATAGGAATTATTTTGATTAATTGTTTACTAACATATATGTATTTATATGTATGTACAAATATTCATTTGTAATTAAATGTAAAGCATAGTTAAAATACAAACTAATTTTGGAAGGCTAATCTTTGGGTTAATTTTGACTCATTCTTCAGTTGAATGATATCACCACTCTCAAGAAAAAAAGAAATAAGGAGTTTATAATAATCCTAAAATATGTAGAGTTATACATGCACTTTATGTCAATTAAATCATTTTGGAAAAATGGAGTGAAATATGAATTTCAGGAAAGATACTATCTCCTGAGAATATAACAATGATTAAGAATTACTTCTTAGATTCCAAAGAAAATCATAGTCTAGCTGAGGAAATATACATTTAAACAAAGAATTTATAAATACAGAATTATTAGTGGAATTATAAAGCTACTAGAGGCCTGGTGCACAAATTTATGCATGGGTGGGGTCCCTTGGCCTGGCTGGTGATCAAGGCCTATCGGGGGGCTGGCCAGCCAAGGGGAGGGACCCTGGGAGGTTGGCCAGCCAGGCCCCTCTATCAGGGCCCAAGGGGAGTGACCATGAGAGTTTGGTGGGCCTGCAGGGTGGGGTTAGGGGCTGCAGGAGGTTGGCCGCTGGGCCAATAGGGTGGTCAGCTGGCAGGGGATGGGAGAGGCCAAGGGAGATTGGCTGTGGGAGTGCACTGATCACCAGGGGCAGCTCCTGTGTTGAGTGTCTGCCCCTGGAGGTCAGTGTGTATCATAGTGACTGACTGGCCAGTTGTTCTGGTTGTTTGGTTGTAATGGTTGCTTAGGCACACACACACACACACACACACACACACACACACACACACACACACGTAGATATAGATATAGATATAGATATAGATATAGATACCCAAAGTTCAATGGTGGTCAAAATGAAGAGGGATTAGTATATTTTATGCATGATATATGAAAATGCATTCCAGGGGAGAACAGTTAGGGCCAATCAGGCCATCAGGGGAGCAGTTAGAGCAATCAGGCCAGCAGGCAGAGGTGGTTAAGGGTGATCAGGCTGGCAAGGGAGCAGTTAAGGGCATCAGGCCAGCTGGCATAGGTGGTTAGGGGCAATCAGGCAGGCAGGCGAGCAGTTAGGAGCCAGCAGTCCCGGATTGTGAGAGGAATGTCTGACTGCCGGTTTAGGCCCCATCCCACAGGGGCAGTAGGACATCTCCCAAGGGGTCCTGGATTGTAGAGGGTGCAGGCTAGGCTGAGGGACCCCCCACCCCCAATGCTTGAATTTCATGCACTGTGCCTCTAGTATAAAAATAAAACTGGTAAGTTTCATGTGCAGTAAAGTCATACTCAATGAGAGCAATATAATCTTATTTATTATAGACATTTTAATGCTAGCATAGACTATATGTTTCAACCTACTACTATAAATTTTTAAACTAATTCTAATATGGACTTGCTTATCCTTCAGTTCTCACTGACTTCAGTATTCAGATGTAACAGAACTTGGAGTCCTTGTTACTGAGATGGGAAAGGTGCAACAATGGTCCTTGAAATTACTTTTGAAATAAGAAACATTCATAATCAAGAGTAAATATGCAAACTGGTTTTATTCAGCTACTTAACATAAGCAATTGACCATTCAACATCTCAATATTTCAGCAATGTAATTTTTGTCTTTTGATAGACTCCCATAAAACACAACCTCCTGACATTAGCTAATAGCCTGAACAATTTTACCATCGTTCATTTTGAGTTACAGTCACATAAACCACACATCAGATAACACAGTGCTGGTGTCCAAAATGTAAATATGGAAAGTCCCTTAAATATAAAATCAACACAGCAGAATATAAAAGCTTTTTTATGCATCCTTTCTTCAAGGTAATCAGTTCTTCCTATGCCATGTGCTATGGCAATAAAAAACTTAACTGGTATCCCTTGTCTAAAATCCTAAGAAAACTGCAGCTGTTCATCAAGAGCATTTTAGTTTTTGCAGAGCTGCAGCGTAACCCACATAATTCACGTGGTACATAGGAGCTCCATCTGTCGGGTGCTGCATTCACCGTTGACTAATCATCTGTGATGGAGTTCTCATTTAGTTCTTTGTGCATAATACCATATTCTAATGAGTCCAGATCATTTATCCTGCATGGGTTTAGAGCAAAACATCATGCTATTTCCTCTGGAGAAATGCTCTGAAAACAATATTAGAAGTAATTTCATTAGAAGCAGAGATAAAACACCGGACATTTCAAAGTATTTGTCTTAGTATCGATCAATTAACAAACTATTAACATGGGCTTATAAGATTTTAGATCTATATGAATTTGTATTGAAGATACAGAGTTCTTCTAACTCAACTTAATTCCTTGATAATTAGCAATGGTAACCCCTAACATTTATTGAGTGCTCACTAATGGATCAAGCGCATCCTAAAAACACAAGGCATCAAAGTATGTAAGATATATAATAATTTTTACGTCAGTAGTATTATTATATTCTTATACTAATTGTCTAATTTAGATCATTAATACAATTATCCAAATTAGTATACTCTTATTATTAAACTTCAAGAGGATATAGCAACCAGAAAATTTTGCCTTAATTATTCACTCATTCAGCAAGTACTTAATTTTATTTCACAGATTCTGTACTCCAACCACTTTGATGTAAGCTCAGAAATCAATAACAAGCAAGTTTGATTTGGGTTCTTTTGCTCTTACATTGTAAGAAAATTCTAGTATAATGTGTTATGGGCAGAGAATATTGTTTACATATGCAACAAGAAACTAACCCACTGTACTATACTGGAAATCATTTATTTGTGTTTGCTGACTATGTCTGTTTCTGTTCTTTTGGTAACAACATCTTACCTTTTTTAGGGGAACCACCCTTTAACACTCTCACTCTACATGGGTTGCAAGTAAACACACTCTCCTCCAACATCAAGTATATACTATAAGTATGTCTGCCTGATAAGAAAGGGCATTCCACCCTTCTGATCACAGGGATTAGTTCAGAAGTATAAGCCAAGTCATCTAACAAGATATAATCTTTGGACAGTATTAAAATGAAGAGGAAAGGAAACTTAAATATTCCTTTGGAGCAGAAACTGAGAGGATACTAAGCTGGAATGGCCAGTGTCCTTAATACTGAGAGAGCTGCTGAGAACAGCCAGCACATGCCAGGGACAGAAATACTACAGCCTGGACCACACAGCGGCATTAGGCGCAGCTCGCCAAGCCTGCCCAACATGATGGCTGACTGGACCCCGCGGGCGGCGTCAGGCGCTGCCCGCCAGGCTTGCCAAGTTACCCATTGCAATCTGGACCCCACAAGTGACATCAGTCATAGCCAGCCCGATTGGCCAGTCCCCCATGGTGGCCTGGACCCCGCAGCGGTGTCAGGCACAGTCCGCCCAGCCTGCCTGGACCCCAATGTTGGCCTGGATCCCTTGGGCGGCATCAGGCCTAGCGTGCCAGGCCTGCCCAACCCTGATGGCTGCCTGGACTTCGCAGGAGGCATCAGGTGCAGCCTGATCCTTCTGCATATGCAAATTTACCCTCCATCTTTGTTGGCTTATTTTGCATATCACTCCTAATTGGCTGTGGGCATAGCAGAGGTATGGTCAATTAGCATTTTCTCTTTTATTAGTGTAGATAATAACACACACACAGCAAAGGGAAACACTGAATTTTACACATGCATGCACATGTAACGAAGCAGATGGAAATGGAATAAAGGAGTTCAGAGGAAAGGAAGATGGTACAAAAAAGAATTACAGTTTTGAAACCTCAGATATGAGATAAAGAATAAACTGTAAATACTCTGCAAATCTTTCCTAAGTATGCGTAACCATGTATGTGTTGAGTTTGATAGGTGCTGGTGAAAGTATGCTAATCACAATAAATAAAGCCCATATTCTCACAAAGCTCAGCGTTTATCAGGTGAGCTTGAAATCATGCAATACATTACAGCATCCACACAATCTAAATTTCATTATTGCTCTAGCTTAGAATTTGAGGGAATGTGGAAAGAAATTATACTGGAAAAAAATTTCACATCTTGCAGTGACTGGTAAATTCTGTTTTGATAGTTAGTTGTATGGATCTGATCTTTAGATTCTACTTATTGGCCACAAATACACTGATTCACTCAGAAAATATCCTTCCCGATTCTCAGATTTTCTTTCTACAACATTACTCATGAGCATATCATAATGAATAAACATTATTTACTCTTGCAAGCTTTAGAAAATGCCAGCAATAACTTACAACCTCAGGTGTTTCATTTTCTTATTATCACCCCAAAATCTCTGCACTAAATGAATAAATGTGTGAATTCACCTTCTTAGTGCTCTCTCTCTATTTTTCATACATATATTTTTTCTTTGCATGTCTCCTTTTTCACAATATTTATCAACTATCTTAACTCTTTTAAATTTATGATTGATGACAATAATCCATCTTTTATCAATGTAAAAATTTTAGTGGCAATCCATCATAGGATTATAGAGCTAGTCATAATATAAAAATTGCATTTTCTATTCAGTAGATATTGAGTGCCTGATTATATGAAGATCTCAATAGCTTTAATGACAAAATGACTTACAGTTAAGTAAAAGTCTAATATAAAAGTTAAGAAACTGAGCAATCTACAATAATAATAATGTTGTTATGTTATTAAGTAAGAACACCATTTTGTCCCAACCAACAAGAAATTACTGGGGTTTCCAGAAAAAAGTTTTGTTAATGTAGTTAAATTTGTGAAAAACCAGTCCAAAAACATAATTTATAATACTTTAAAATTATTCTTTATTTTACTCCTCTAAATGTTGACTTGTAGAGAAAAATATATAAAATTTAAACAGATTTGTTTTACCACCAGTTTTCTAGCAATATCCAAATTGCACGAGTTGAAACAAATTTCTCATATATTTTTACAAGTTTTCCAGGATCTCATTTAGCAGTTTTTATACTTAGAATAAGGAAGACAGCTTAAGTTTGCATAGATATCATTACATTTTTGCTTAAGATATGCTTTAGGACTTAGAAATTTTGGAGGAGATCTGGTATTCACTTTCAACAACACTCTAATGGCCATAGTAAGTCCAACACTGACATTTACTTTAATACTTTCCAAAAGTAGGATCCATGACTGCACATTTATCTATTTCATGATTTTTAGGTAACAGATAAAGTTTCCTACATTGTATTAATTCCCTTGAGGAATTATATTACAGTTAATGTAATATTAACACTAACACGAACCAGGTGGCTTCCATGAAAACCAAAATAAAACAAAATCTCTCTGCCTGTTTGTGCCTTCATCATCACTCTCCCTGCATGTTTATTGTAATCCATCATATAATGAAATCATATGAAATAGCAAGGTTCTGCTCTAGAACCTTCTCATTCTACAACCTCTCTCTAAGTGATGAAATCTCAGCACAGCTGCAAACACCTCCAGCTGCTTAACATATTTAAATCTCCAATCTTAGCCCCTCTACTGTGATCAAGACTTGACTACCCAGTCCTCTGTTGGAGCATTCAAGGCACTTCAAATTTAAAACCTGCAAAGTAAAACTTACCATCTTTGTCATCTAAACACATTCCTTATCCAAATAGCACCATTACTCATCCTTTTTGCACTGCCAGAAATTTCAGAATTACTATTGATACCTGTTTTCTATATATACTCTGTTTACACATTGCATCTTTTCCCACATTTTATCTCCTACATATCTCGCAAATCCAATTAGTTTCATGTCTGCTCTCACTACCCTAGACCATAGCTACCATCAACTCTCACAGAGAAGACTTTTTGTGATACCCCTTGATTTGACAATGCTGAATATTCTTGTCTTCTCAAATGTAGCCGGTACCCTCCATTTCAAATTTTGCTGACAAAAGTTAAATGACAGTTATTACTTTTAGAAAAATATAGCAAAATATTCACAGAGTGCTGGCCTGGTCTCTCCATTTTTTTATTTTATTCTTTCAGTTACTATACAAGATTATACATTCCACAGTGGTTAGAACAACATTTCCCATGCCACATAATGCTCTTACAATACAACGTATGTTCCTTTCCTCCAGTGATGTCATCTATCTTTCCTCATTGAATCTGGTCATACCTCTGACCACCATCTTAGTTTTTTTTATTTATTTCTGTGGTAGACTCTATATCTACAATGAAAACATGCTCTAACTCTGTTTCCGCCCCCCCCACTAACCTAGCCAAAATAGTAAATCAACACTAATATTGCTTCCTATGGGCGGATGGTAGAAATTACAGCCATCAAGCTGGGGCTGTAGTGATGGAGGTCTCTTGTATACAACCTTTTAATTCAATAAGTCAGGTCTTCACAGATACTGGGCAGATCATGGAGAATGACCGTAAACTCGCAGGTTTAGATAAGCAATAGCCCTGGTTACAGATGCTGCACTGGACTTGATATTGTTGACAGAACAGATTAATAAAAACTTTGGTACATAATATGTCATTGATTGATAATTTTATTCTTTAACATTCCCATTAGAACAATGATCAGAAGAGTTTGGGCTTGTATTGGAATGTTCATTTACTTTTTTTTCCTCAGAGGTAAGTTATATCTCCTGTACAGAAGTGGAACACACCACAGAAGAACATCACGTTGATAACATCCAGCTGGTCGGACAGAACCAGCCAGAGCTGGCAGGAACACTGGAGGCCTTGATCAGACTCATGCAGCCCTGAGATGAGAAAATACCTCAATGGGGGTTGAAGGACCTGCCACTTCTGTGAAGTGTCTAGGGGTTCATTGGTCAAGAGTGTAAGGGAACATGCTCTTCAAATTAGGAGATAAAGTACTACATCATCTCCATAAAGAAGGCTACCTTGACCAATTTACTTAAAAATGCAGGTCCATGTTAAATTTCTGGCTCTCTAGATTAATCTTATGCCACACAAATATTGCTTTTAGACCATGGTACTTTCCACTTTTATAACATGCAAAGAATTTATTATCTGTGTCTGTTGAATAGTGTCTGTTTTATTCTAATAAACTGTAAGGTCAATAAAGAGGGATCTTTAAATATCTTTAAATAGTAAATGCTTAATCAATATTTAGTGAATGAATGAATTAATGATTTTTTTAGATTTAAAAAAAAATATTATATTTTGTCTAGGTAAGTAGGTTAAAATAACCAAGTCAGCCATTATCAAGTCAGAAATGTTTAATTTATATGTACTAGAAAGGACTAGAATGCTGCATTATGTATTCATAATTAAATATTACATTAATTTAGTAAGAAAAAGTAGGTCAAATACATGCTATTTTTAACTGGCCAATTATATTCCAATATCAGGAGTGTTAACATTATGTTTCTTTTTGACAAAGGTAAAAGATGATGTTTCATTAATATTAAAAAGTTGTTTCCAACTTAGAACCAGGATGCTCAGATGCATAAGTAGTTTACCAGGGAAATTTACCAAATGAAACTTACCATTGAGCATAGCACAGTTCCTCTTCCTGGATGCCACAGGACTTGTCTTTGTTTACCATATCTACCTCCAATCACCATCCCTTCAACCATTGACACCTTGTATTCTACAGAATCTCTTTCTTGGTTTCCACTTCCTCCTATCTAAAAACCCTTATCCTAGCTAATAAAAAAGTAATATGCAAATTGACCATCACTCCAAGACACAAGATGGCCACCCCCATGTGGACACAAGATGGCCACCACAAGATGGCTTACAGGGGAGGGCAGTTGTGAGCAGTTAATGGGCAGTTAGGGATGACCAGGCCAGCAGAGGAGGGCAGTTGGAAGTGACCAGGCTGGCAGAGGAGGGCAGTTGGGGGAGAGCAGGCCAACAAGGGAGGGCAGTTGTGGGGGACCCAGGCCTGCAAGAGAGGGCAGTTGGAGGTGACCAGGTTGGCAGAGGAGAGCAGTTAGGGGTGACTGGGCCAGCAGAGTAGGGCAGTTGGGTGAGATCAGACCAGCAAGGGAGGGCAGTTGGGGGGGATCAGACTGGCAGGAGAGGGCAGTTAAGGGCAATTAGGCTGGCTGGGGAGCAGTTAGGCATTGATCAGGCTGGCAGGCAGAAGTGGTTAGGGGCAATCAGGCAGAGGCAGGTGAGCAGTTGGGAGCCAGCAGTCCTGGATTGTGGATCAGGCCTAAACAGGCGGTTGGACATGCCTCAAGGGGTCCCAGATTGGAGAGGGTGCAGGCTGGGCTGAGGGACCACCCCTGACCCCGTGCACAAATTTCGTGCACCGGGCCTCTAGTCTTCTATAAATAAATATATTTTCTGGTGAGCACTGGTCATTTGTTAAGTTTTTAAGAAAACACAAACTTAGTAATCTTTTTCTCATTATGGACAGGCAGGAAGGAATGAGATATTTTACACTGGAAAATAACCAAATGGACTCTGCATCACAGAGATTTCCTCACATCTCCCAGTCCCAGAAAAGACTTTGCTGCATCTCACAATACCAGGCTGAAGGAAAGTCTCCAGCCAAGAACCCACAGCAATGTGTTCAACTGCCTTTTGCATGATACATTTTCTGGGAGGGAAAGCAGATCACACAGTGTCTTTCTCATTACTGATTCTTAATTTTTCTCTCTCTCACACTGTTTCTGCTTCTGTTTCTCCCTCTGCATGATTGTTCTTCCCCATTCTCCTCCTCTTTTTCTTTTTTCTAGATTGCTCTTTGATCTGAAATATTTTGACCTAAATCAAAATCTCACTACTATTTTGCCAGACAAAAATAAGTTTCATTGTTGATAACTACTTGGAAAATAAGTCATTTTATGACATTTCTGAGATAATTGTTAATTTTTATTATAATTTTAAAAACTTTTAGTTCTGTATTTTATCTTTAAAACTCATTATAGGAAGTAATTTTTCTTGTTCCCCATTTTTTAGATAATGTATTTTGCATATGTTCTTACATACAAAATAACACATATACATCTGTGTTTATTAGAACATACATTGAGATTTAGAACAAGCCAGGCATAATTTTTAGTATGTGATTTTTTACTCAATATTATTTTCAATGCCAATAAATGCATATTCATGTTTTTAATGAATCTTCATATCCATTTAATGTTTCAGAATTTATTGTACATTTAAGTTAGTTTTAACTTATCTATATAATCTTTACCTATTAGAAAGGGTAATATATACAAAATCTTCTATTCATGCATTTTGTTCATGTTTGAAGTTATTTCCTAAGGACATTTTTATAGTAAATAATTAATATGTATTTTAAAGTATGGCACTGCTAAAGAAATAAATAATGATATATTCCTGAGGTAATTTTCTTTGCCCAAATTACCATTACAACATTCTAACTTAATTGTGTATTATGTGAAACAAAAGTTAGGAAAAGTAATCTTATATTTATTGTAAAGTAGAAGTTGTTGTTAATGAACCCATGAATTACCATAAAAAGATTTGTTTGTTTAATTAATAACACATGAACAAGACATCAACCTAGACTTGATCTTATTAAACACTAGTGGCCAGGTGCACGAAATTCATGAACGGGGTTGTGTGTCCCTCAGCCTGGCCTGCACCCTCTCCAATATGGTACCCCTCTGGGGATGTCTGACATCTCACAGCAATGCGGGACTGCTGGCTCCTAACTACTCACCTGCCTGCCTGCCTGATTGCCCCCAACCGCCCTTCCCCTTCAGCCTGATCACCCTAACTGCCCCCCCTTCAGCCTGCTCACCCCCATCTGCCCCCTCTGCTGGCCTGCTTGCCCCCAACTGCCACCCCCTGCTGGCCTGCTCATTCCCAACTGCCCCTCAGCTGCTGCCCTGATCAACCCCAACTGCCCCTCCTGCCAGCCTGCTTGCCCCCAACTGCCCACAGGTACCCTCACAGGTAGCAGGTGCTGATTAGGGGAGGAGGGCATGATTGTTTCTTGGGATTGTAGGATTTGAAGCTTTGCAGAGGGTTCTGCAGGCCTCAGAGGGGCAGGCTCTGGCCAGCAGCCCTGTAAGGTGGTTGTCCCTGGAGGCACTTGTGGTGGTGGTGGTGGGGGGGGTGGGTGCACTAGGGGGCTTTAAGGGAGAGGGGGAGTAACTGTCAAATCTCCCCTCTTGGCGCCATTCTTTAAATGTGGCCATTCCACAGCAGTATGTGCTCAGGGTGGGGCTCTGATCTTCTGGAGCAGGTAGGGACCAGGCCAGGGTGGGGCCAAGTAGACTAAGAGGGCAGGTTTAGCCATAGCCTCCAGCGAGGTTCAGTGCGCTTCCGCTGCAGAGACAGCGCCACAGTTGGGGGGGGGGGAGGGTCTGACCCTGTGGGGAAGCTCAGGCCTGCCTCCACCGGGATCTGGAGTTGTAGGGAGGAAAGGCAAGCCTGGCCCCAGCAGAGCAGGCCCAGCAGCAGTGGGCCACAGGACCTGGGTGCCTCAGGGCACGGGCAGGTCATTGCGCTGGCATGCTATTGTTGTGGGTATCCCTGGCAGGGTTGGCGGGGGGAAGAAATCGGGCGTTGGAGGTGCAGACTGCAGCTTCCCTGATCCTGTCAGCCTCCCCATCCCCCCCAAGAGGTGCGGGAGCTGGAGTAGGGTGTCTGTGCAGGGGGATTGGAAGAGCTCCTCCTGGCCGCTTCCTCTTTCTTCTTTGAAGTCCAGGCTCTTGTCAGGTGCTCTCCTCAGACCCCCGGAACTTGGCTCTGGCTGCCCCACCCCTTTGTGGCTCCCTATCATCCTTGCCTCACTTGGCTCTCCCCAGCGGCCCACCTGTCAGGAGGCTGCAGGGGCACCCTGCTCTGGGCAGTGTGGTCCTGGGGCAGGGGGTGGGGTGTGAGGAGCAGCTCCAGTAAAGTTTAGTAAACCCGGGTCTGCTTCAGGATTTAGCTTCGGGCCCGGGGGAGTCTGCCTGGGGGGGATGAAATCACACACAACCTGGAGTCCCACTCCATGCCCCCCACAGCCCCACCCACCTTGCTGACCAGTCATGACTGGGATACTGTTAGGACCAATTAGCATATTACCTCTCTCTCTCTCTCTCTCTCTCTCTCTCTCTCTCTCTCTCCTCCTCTCTCTCTCTCTCTCTCTCTCTCTCTCTCTCTCTCTCTCTCTATATATATATATATATATATATATATATATATTTGTTTTATATTTTATATATATATATAATCTATAAAAACAAATGAGTTATAATTTAACAAGTAGAGAGGTATAAGATAGAGCAATTAACAACAACATTCACATAAGGATAGAATATGTCATTTCTATGAGAAACTATGTATGGCTGTAATGCTATTGTAGTAGGGTTAAATGTTTTGGTGTATTTGGTATCTTTATTTTTAAATTAAATTTATTGGGGTGACATTAGTTAATAAGGTTATATAAGTTTCAAGTATACATTTCTATAATACATGACCTGTATATTGCATTTTTGTGCCCACCACCCAAAGTCAAATCACCTTCTGTATTTGACTCCCTTTACCCTTTATTATTTCCCCACCTCCTTCCCCCTGGTAACCACAATACTGCTGTCTATGAATTTCAGTTTTGTATCCTACATGAGTGAAATCATATGGTTTTTAGCTTTTTCTGACCAACTTATTTTGCTTAGCATGAAGATACTCTTATTGTTGCATATGGCAGTATTTCATTCTTTTTTACAGTTTCTGCTTTGCTTCAGAAATGTACTATTTTAAAGAAAGGTAATCTAAACAAAATATAAACTAATAAATGACAATTTGGCTATAATATAACCAATCCAATTATTTGCATTGAGCTTTCAAATCAGAGATTTTGTATAATAAATGACCACAAATATTTTTCTGTACATGCAAAACATCTATCAACTTGATTCAAATATTTTATATGAAAAAAGAGTAAGAGTCAGACATACCCTATTGTGTCTTGATTTTGTTTTCATTTTCCTCTGAAATTCTTCACCAGAAATAATTCAAACTAGCAGCAACTCATTCAGTAATCTCTGAATCTATACTGTATTTGGATATCTTTAATAATAAAAGTATAATATGTTAATTAGACCCGGCATCCTTCTGGATGTCCTTCTGGATGAAGCCTGGGCTGTGAGGGAAGCCCAGGTCTGGGTGCCTGCTGGTGACCAGAGGAGGGAAGCATGGTGCCAGGTGCCTTTCTTCATCTATACCAATAAAAGGGTAATATGCTAATTAGACTGGACGTCTTCTGGACATCCTTCAGGACATCCTTCCAGGCAAAGCCATGATGGCAGGGACCAAGGCAGAAGTGGTTAGGGGCAATTAGGCCTGCAGGGGAGAGCGGTAAGGGGTGATCAGGCCTGCAGGGGAGATCAGTTAGAGGCAATTAGGCAGGCAGGCAAAGTGGTTAGGGGCGATAAGGCAGGCAGGCAAGTGAGCAGTTAGGAGCCAGCAGTCCCGGATTGCAAGAGAGATCCTGGAATAGAGAGGGTGCAGGCTGGGCTGAGGGACCGCCCCCCGCCCATGCACAAATTTTGTGCACCAGGCCTCTAGTTGTAAATAAAGAAAAAAAACTGGACAAAGTCTATGAAACATCTGTTTGCAAATATTGGACACCTGGCAATGCAGAATTTTGATCACAGAGAATGGAAACAAAGGGAGAGAGTCCTAATATGTATGTCCCTGATTTTCTTCCTGGAGAAACTTTCTGCATCATACATAGTATGTGGAAGGGGGTTCTAAACAGAGCATGGTGGTCTCACTGAGTTAAGAAACATATTGGGGATCAGGAGGCTGCAGTGGCTGGACTTTGTGGGCCAGTGTATCAGAGAGAAGGGCATTGCCCAGAAAAAGAGCCCCAAACCTCTGCATGGGGTCTCATTGAGTCTCTAGCTGAATACTGTGCCCTGCATACTTAGAATGAGATTTCAAGTGGTTGGCCAAAGAACAATTACTGAGAACAGAACAAACTACTATGAAGCTATAGGCTAAACAAGTCCCAGCACTAACAAAGAATTGATAGGTGGCAGAGTTCTGATCCCACACAGTAATAAGACCTTTTTGAACATCTGGTACACTTAAAAGAGACCCCAGAAGGGCCATGCCTTGATATTAAGGCTAAATAGCCATAGATTAAAGGCCACCATGAGTCCATACAAACACAGCTTAAATTAAAGTCTTAAAAGCTGATCTGCAGGCAATTTAACTGTCTTCCAAGTAAATATGCTCTTTAAAAGAACAAAAAATTTAGACACTTAGCAATTACTGGGAAGAAGCAGGAAAGTGGGAATCAAAATCAGGAAATATAAATAGACTAAAAAAAAAAACAATAATCATTGAAAGCAGACAGGAATTTTAGACAGCTATTATAAATATGTTGAGGAACTTAAAGGAAAGCATGACCATAATAAGGAGATAAATAGAAGATATAGAAAAGAGCAAAGTGTGCCCTAGCTGGTTTGGCTCAGTGGATAGAGCATTGGCCCATGGACTGAAGGGTCCTGGGTTTGATTATAGTCAAAGGCACATGCCTGGGTTGCTGGCTTGATCCTCAGTGAGGGGCATTTAGGAGGCAGAAATCAATGATTCTTTCTCATCATTGATGCTTCTATCTCTCTTTCCCTCTCTCTTTCTCTCAGAAATAAATAAAAAAATATATATAAAATAAAAGAAAAAAACAAAGTGGAACTTCTAGAAAGAAAAGATCCTATATAATAAAAGGCTAATATGCAAAATGACCAAACGGTAGAACAACTGGTTGCTATGACATGCACTGACCACCAGGGGACAGAAGCTCAACGCAGGAGCTGCCCCCTGGTAGTCAGTGTACTCCCACAGGGGGAGTGCTACTCAGCTGGAAGCCCTGACCTAGGCTCACAGCTGGTGAGCACAGCAGTGGTGGCGGGAGCCTCTCCCGCCTTGTGGCAGCTTTAAGGATGTCTGACTGATGGCTTAGGACCGCTTTCTGGGGAGCATGCTTAAATTGTCAGTTGGACATCCTCCAAGGGTTCCTGGACTGGGAGAGGGCGCAGGCTGGGCGCATGCACCACAGAGTGCATGAATTTCGTGCACAGGGCCTCTAGTATCTATATATATAAAAGGCTAATAAGCAAAGTGTCCCCTCAGGAGTTTCACCAGGAGACTGGGAGTTTAATTTCTCACTATGACATGGGCTGACTACCAGGGCTCAGCGTGGAACAAAGGAAGGCCCTGGCTAGCAGCCGGAAAGCCCTGGCCGGCAGCTGGAAGGCCTCGCCGATCGGCCCGGATTGCCAGCCAGGCCTAGGGACCCTACCCATGCACAAATTTTGTGCACTGGGTCACCAGTACAATATAAATGAAGACAGAAACACACTCATATGAATAAAACCTGTTAATTAGTTTGTGGTTTGATAGTCCTCAAATGTATATCACAAATATGTATGATATTCCTGAACCTACTTTTACATTTTGAATTCAGAATTAGATGAAAGATGGGTATAATTACATGGAGCCAGATGGTTCTCTTGTGACTACAGGTTTACAGAAGCTTTTGCAGGTTGTTTATTCCAACAAAATTTGGAATAATTCAAACTCATATGAGGTCTTCTTTTTTTTAACTGAGAAACATAGGAAGAAGCATTTTTTTTTTTTACTTAAAATATCTGTAAGCATATAGCATGTATATTTATAGCTATTGCACATTGAATGCTTTCTGAAAAAATATAAGTAAACTACAGTTTTATGTACTGTTCTTTTCCATTTTTATTGTAAAGTCTAAGGCTAAACACATAAGTTTGTACTATGCAATTAAACTGAAACCTTAATAATTAAGTAGTATCAAACTATACAGTCTCTTCATGTGTGATTAAAAATGAAGAAGGCATTCATGGTAAAACCAACTTATACTTATTATGGTTAAATCTCTACTTTTGCTATTGGAATACATATTTAAAATCAAAATAATCTAAATTTTTATATTTTCTTTTGGAATATATCTTCTTTGAGTTCAGAGTTAAGTTTTTGTTTGTTTATTTCTGGCTTATGCTAATATTTTAACCATCTTGTATTCATTATGTTTGATTCCATATATAGGAATGATTTCTTTGGCTCTATTGTTACCAGATGGCGAGGGGATGTGACCAGGTAGTATAAAATGTGCACATACAAAATTCTTCCTCTAAATCTAATACTGTACTCTCTCTTTAGGAATTTACCTTTAAAATAAAACCCCTAGATCCTGTATAATTTATTTTTATTTTTTTTTGTAGATCCTTGTCTTTAGGTTTCCATTCTGAGAACTTATATATAATATTTCACACAAACTGATAGGAAACGTGACTGAAAGATACACTGTTCTAAATATTGAATTACATTTTTGTAAGCATTCTTTTGATTTTATCTCACTTAATGATCTGCATTCTTTAAACAAAGAGGAAGGGAAATATGAAGATTTATATTAAGCTTAGTGGTAATTGTTAATAATCCCTATTTATCTCCTATACTAGATAATTTCACCTTTCCTTTTCAACCAATACAAACTTAAATCAGAAACTCTGCTAGGTATCAGCCATTCCAAAGACACCCATTGATAATATAGGATTCAGAGCAATTCAGTCTTGTAACTTTGAAAAATTTAAACTAGATCAGTGAGTTATGAGAATGTAGTATAGTAGTCCCTGCCTTATATGCAAGGGATACATTCCAAGACCCCCAATGGATGTCTGAGACCCCAGATAGTACCAAACCCTATATATACTTTGTTTCTTCCTATACATATATACCTACAATAAAGTTCAATTTATAAATTAGGCACACTAAGAGAGTAATGACAATAACAATAAAATAGAAAAATCTGAATAATATCTTATATAATAAAAGCCTTATATGCTAAGTGTCTGGTTGTCCGGTCATCCATTCAACTAATCAAAGTGTAATTGTTAATGATATGCTAAGGCTGCTCAAGCACTTGATATAATGTGTACTGACAACCAGGGGGCAGACAGTTAACTGGTGGGCCAGTTGCTATGATGTGCACTGACCAACAGAGGCACACGCTCTGACTGGTAAGTTAGCTTGCTTCTGGTGTCTGGCCTATCAGGACTGAGCAAGACGGGCTGGACTTGCCCTGGCCAACCTCCCACACCCCTCCCCAGCCCTGATCGTGCACTGGTGGGGTCCCTTGGCCTGGCCTGAGCCCTCTCGCAATCCAGGACTCCTTAGGGGATGTCGGAGAGCCGGTTTTGGCCTGATCCCACAGGCCAGGCCAAGGGACCCCACTGGTGCATGAATTCATGCACCAGGCCTCTAGTACTGTAATAAAAGGTATGTGATTTATGTGAATGTGGTCTTTCTTTCAAAATAACTCATTGTACTTGCTGTAGTCACCATTCTTCTTCTGGTAATGATGATGTGAAATGATGAAATGCCTGTTCTGAGATGAAGTGAGATGAATGACATAGCATTAGGCTACTATGGGCTTTCTGATGATACGTCAGAAGGACAAGCATCTGCTTCGTGTAATCTTGGATCATGATGATGTCAATGGCTGGATGTCATGAGCAGTGGATGTCAATGGTTAGGGAAATTTGATATTTTTGGACTTCAGTTGACTGAGAGTAACTGAAACCATCAAGAGTGAAATCAGCATGGGTAAGGAGGGTCTACTGTAACGTCAATCTGAAACATCAATGATTGAAGTTACATATATCTTAAAGTTACATTCCTCCTTTCTTTAGTCCCTCATTTGGCTCTTTTAAACTTTTACCCAGTACCTCTCTCAAGTCCTTCTATGCCAACCCTTCAGTGTTGTTGACTTCTATACCCATATTAAGCTATGGCCTCTACTTCCCTAAAGAATTATATCATTACAATTTATAATGTGGTTGGTTCCCTAAATTATCTTCTTATATGTGTGTGCAGCTATTATCTGTGTGCATAACCATAGTACTAGTCTGTAGAAAACTATATTTTGCTTTCATAATCAAAACTAAGAATTAAATATTTAATTTGATTAAAATAAATTTGGTGTTACTCTAACCAATCAGTACTTTTTCCACTCCCCATGTTTTTTTCATAGTGTTTGTTTTTTGAGCAAGCCTGTTTTTCCTGTTATGACTACTTAATTTATTTTTTAATAAAACATAGGCCTACTTGATAACTTACTCTGCTATCCATTAGATACCTAAACTTTTAGTAATTTGATACTTTTTTTATATTTTTAAACTCATATATGGGATAAATTATGTTTGAATCAGAGAAGAAAACACTATACTATGTAAACTCAACTTTGCCTTACATGTCCTTGCCTTTATCTTCTCTCATAAAGTCATATATGAAAAGAATTTTCAACACTTATTTTTTTTCTTGAAATCAGTTTTATTGACATCAGATTGACAGAAAATTAAAATATGTGAAAGTTAAATAACATTTTAGAGTATGAATAAATTTCATTCTCCTTGTATCTCTTAGGTGTATGGATTATTTTATTGACCATGAACATTTATTCAATATTTATAGCCTTTCCTATTAGTCACTAAAATGTTTTTATAGGCAAAAGAAGTAATATAAAAGAGTCTCCTCTGCTATTTAAGCATTCTTATAAATAGTAGCTTTATTTCCTGGTTATATTTCAAATTAAAACAATGGATAAAAAAGGACAATGTAGTATAAACTTGTACACCAAAATTGAACATTCACTTATACAAAAGAATTATTGCCTTTTTAATATATATATATAAAAGCCAAGCAACCGGAATAACAGGATGACCAGAATGACTGGAATGACTGGTAGCTATGACACGCACTGCGCCAGACCACCCAACCTCCCATGGCCTCTCCCCCGGGCCATCTTGGCCCCCTCCAACCCCAATCAGGGATGGGGCTGGCTGGCCAACCACTTGCAGCCCCTCTCCCGGGCCAGCCTGGCCTCTGATCAACCCCCCCACCCCAATCAGGGGTGGGGCTGACCGGCTAACCTCCCACCTCCCTTCACCCCTGGCCCAGTCCTGATCATCCCCCATTGGAATGGGCCAGCCAGACCCCACATGGGAACGACTTCATGTACCAGGCTTCCAGTTAGTACATAAAATTCACTAAATATGACTGTGATTACTTTTTTTGCCCTAGCAGTGGTAGTAGTTTTAATTGGATCAAGATTGACATTTGATAGTAAATATTGTTGTATTTTATTTTTGACCCTTTAAATAATTAAAAGTGAGTTGGAAGGGTGTTATTGTACCCTTGACCAGGAATGGAACCCAGGACCCTTGGGTGTGCATGCTGACACTCTAACCACTGAATCACATCGGCCAAGGCCAAAGGCTTTTTTAAGGCACTAGGTTAATTTGTGCTAATTTGTCACTTAGCAGTGGAAAACTAATATAACATACATTTTGACATCAACATATATGATAATTATATTCACAAAGATCAACTATTCAAAATACAACCATATATTTACTAACTCAATTATAACTTTCACTTTAATTGCACTGGCCTTGGGCAATATACTTCCATACTACAATCTAAATGTTATGATAACCAGAATAAAATAATACCATAACTACCAATTTTTCTGCAAACCATTTTGTTACTTCCACACAAACTCATCTCTGATCACATTTAGACTTCTTTTGAAAACTCATATTATCTATTGACCAAGTCAGGGTTTAGTTACTTCCTTATCCAGCCTACATGATATTACCATATCTTGAGCAAGCGCAACAAGCAAGGTAATTCTCCCTTGCCTTCCATTCCTTTTATTGTAACTTCCAAGAAAAGGCTAAAGCCTGAAAAATGTAACTTTTATATTTTTATAATCAAATTGAACACAGTGAAAGGTCATTTTTTCTAATGAAAAATATACTCCATCAGAAGATAGCATCTAATTCCCAGGAAAGATAGAGAAAACATAGTCCATGGATCTTGAAATCTCTTTATTTCTGCTTCCCTATCCTCATCCCATCACATCTCCCATGCTCATCTCATTAAGGTAGCTACAGGACAAGAAGAAATTTTCCTTGGATCAATTTTCCCTGGGTTTATTTCTTTATTGTTTCCTTGGATCAATTTTCCCTGGGTTTATTTCTTTATTGTTTCTTTTCATTCCTGTATTTTTTGACAGCTAATTCTCCATTGACATCACGTCCACCTTATCTACATATGCAAGTTTATCACATATTAAGAAGAAATAGAATATTCTCAATCGATTCTGATCCCCCATAACTTTACTTCTTACCCTTGCAATCTAACCTCCAAATGTAGAGTAAGAGATATATTTTTGTAATACTTATTGGATTGTCCAATATTAAGGTGAAGACCAAGTCCCTTTTTTTTTTACTTCCTCCACCTTTATTACAACAAAGATGCAAACAGAATCATTACTACCTTGGTAAGGAAAAGGAAACAATATAAATTTTAAAAAGCTTCAGACATAGAAAAAAATGCATATGCTACTCAGCCCATGCTGAATTAATTTTTGTCAGCAGAGGAGTGGCAAGTTTTTAAATGTGAGTTTTTACCTCACTCTCCTCTGAACCCTAATTCTTGCAATGGTGGTTATCAGATAGGTCCTGGAGGAAGTTATTAGAAGGACTTTTCCCCTTCTCTCTTTTAGAATATTGGTTTGAAAAGCACACCCAAATTAGTGGCAATAGTTAAGCCATGACATAAATAGAATAGCCTAAGTCAGTTCTCCTGGGAAACTGCAATCTGGACGTCATATGGAAGAGATTCAGAATTTCTTACATGTCCCAATGGAGGATGCAGATGGTAGTTGAGGGTCTGACTGACTACCTTGCTAGTTAGTTTGACATAAAAGCTGCATTAGGATAAAGAGCCTTTGAACTTCGATGCTGGGTGATGTAATTGGCTCTGGAGAGGGTCGCTTTACCATGAAGCTAATAAAGCTGAAAGTTGAGGGTCTCTCATTGTATGAGCTGCTTCAAATGCTGTATTTTTATATTCCAAATTATTTTGTTCTTTTTTTCTAAAAAAAGTATCTAAAATTCCACAGCTTCTAGAGACACCAAACTTGAAACCAACCTATGCCAAGGGATTAAGTGTGAATAAAAGACAGATACTGGATATAGGGATGGGAAGGAAATCTACAGTTCCTAGGGAAATCAAAGAAAAACAACTAAGAACTGGCCAAGAACATTAACTAACTCTGGACTATAAAAGCAGACACTAGAATGTTATATGAACAGAACCAATCAGAACTTAAAAATGGAGCTTAGGACCAAACCAAGATCCCTGCTGCAAAGGCAATACCTAGAAAGCTTCTCTCCATTCAAATACCATGATGACCATCAGACTTCCCTAGTACTCACATGTAATCTCTGAGAAGGGGAGAAGCAGACATGGTAATACATGGTAGTGAAACTGACATTGGAATTAACTAAATCAGTGGTCGGCAAACTCATTAGTCAACAGAGCCAAATATCAACAGTACAACGATTGAAATTTCTTTTGAGAGCTAAATTTTTTAAACTTATATGTAGGTACATTGTTATTAACTTAATTACGGTACTCCTAAACTTGCTTTTGCTAAAAACGTCCTCAATCTGATTGAGGTACATTAGCTGAGGTCAACCCCTTACAACTCTCCCATCCACACTCGTCTTGTATACTTGTTTCGTCTATCTCCTTTCATTCATCCTCTCTATATGTCCAAACCATCTCAACATACCTTTCTCAATCCTCGACACTACATCTTCTTTCACTCCACAATGTTACCTAAAGTTAACTTAATAAACTTTACCTAAAGTTTTAAGTCTTAGTTAAACTGTAGGTACGCTGAATAAAACTTGATATCATACTTAATAATGTTATTATTTATTGATAAAATAAAATTCCTTAGGATTTACCTTACAATATCCATAAAATTAAATCATGACAATGACTGACAAACACTAATGTGAACAATGGCCTTGCATCTCCTTGGAAAGTTTGGGTAAGTCAGGTTTGTATGTTGTTGTTTTTAATTTTAGGCACAATTCCAGGTTCTCATCAATAAGACGACTTCTCAATTTACTCTTGATAAGGTTCATGCTTGAAAATGATTGTTTGCATAAATATGTAGATCCGAATAAGGAAAGAACAGCAAACGCTAGTTTTTTCAGTTGATTATATGAGTCAGGAATACTATTCCAGGTGTTAAAAATCAACATATCTTCCTTCTCCAGGTCTTTCAAAGCAGACCATTTGTGCTGTGAACTAAGTTCACATTTGTTTTTCTCCAATATTTCTATATCAGCACAAAGACGTTCAAATTTTGAGCTCCACAATTTTTTGTTTTTTAAATCCAGCAATTGCATTTCAAAGTTGCCAATGTCAATATTAAAGGGAGAAAATTTTAATTCTGTTACAGTAACATTAAGAGGTTTTTTAACAAAGGCTAACATTGCTTTGCTGTTTCTGAATTCCTGAAACCTGTTGAGAAAAGCTTCCCTCATATTTAAAAGTGTTGTTTTTAACTAGTGAATGTCAATATCAGAATTATTTTCTTGGCGATGATTCAACAGGCGTGGAAAGTGAATCAGAGTTTCTCTTTCAAAATCTTGAGCAAAAAGAGATAATTTGTTTTCGAATGAAATAATCTCTTCTAACATCGAAAAAAATTGTGTTTCCTTTCCCCTGTATTTTATTATTACGCTGATTTAGATGAGACGTAACATCTACCATGAAATAAAATGTTTGGATCCACTGATAGTTCGTTAGTTCTGGATAGTGAACACCCTTCTCAAGGAGAAATGCTTTAATTTCTGTTAATAAGGAAGCAAAACGTTTCAAAACGTTTCCTCTTGATAACCAACGTACCTTGTTATGCAGCAGAAGATATGCGTACTCACTCTCCATTTCAACTAAAAATTCTTTAAATTGGCGATGATTAAGAGCTTTAGCTATAATGGAGTTGATAATGTTAATCACCAATTCCATAACTTTGCAAATTTCTTCTGGAAATGTCTGCACACAAAGCGGCTTCTTGATGAATGATGCAATGGTAAGTATCTAGTGATTAATTTTTTCTTTCAAAATAGCAACAAACCCGTTTCTTAATGCCGGTCATACTTTTCGACCCCTCTGTTGAAATTGAGACAATTTTATCGAGTGGAATATGATGTTTTTCAATGCACTCAATTACAGCATTTGCTATATCCTCTCTACATCTTTGACCTTTGAGCGGCAATAATCCTGAAAGTTCTTCTTTAGGACCTGTAGGTGAAATAAATGGTACATAAAGTGAAACTTGTGCTGTATCATTTATGTCACAAGACTTGTCAACTGCTATTGATAAAGCTGAAACCAATTTAAGATCTTCGACTTGCTGGTCGGTTATATTCGAAGACATTTTGACTGTTCTATCTTTCACTGTTTTAGCAGGCAATGGTAACTCTTTAATTTTTTTTTAGAATATCTGCTTTGTTCTTAAAATCCCAAAATAGATCTTCGGATGCATTTATAAAACAACTTTTTATGTCTTCACTGTCTGTATATGATTTTCCTCTCTTAGCAATCTCTTGACTAACCACAAAACTTGCAATATTAACATTGTTGGAAGATTGCATCCAGTAATTAAGTACAGAACTTGATTTTTCTTGACTCTTTTGAAGTTCCTCAACAGCTTTCTTCCTTGCATTTCTGACAGGATATTTAGTACTAAATGACACGTGTTTAGTTGTAAAGTGTCTCTCCAAATTTGATTTCTTGTTATGCGCCAGTTTTTCCTTACAAATAAGACAGGTCGGAAGGCCATTTAAGTTTTGAATAAATGCAAAAGTCTTGGTCCATTCAACTTTAAATTCACAGTTTTCGTCTTCTGTTTTTTCTTTGCTTCTTCTTTGTAGCCATGTCAAACAGGGCACCTAAAAAAAGTTTCATTTTATAATAATAAAGCCACCAACACAAAACAATTACAATTCTTAAATTGATGACAAAAATACCTATAGGATTTGCAGCTGGTTGGAAAAATACAGGTAACTTTACACTTCGAGTAGGTACTTTTGTTACCTGCGCGCAATTTGCGGACGCGACTAGCACTAACCACTGCGCATGAGATGCTGACTGACTGGCTCACTCAACTCCTGCATGTATCGCACGCACCTCCATTGCGCCGCATCTCACGTCGCCTGACCAACCGACACCCCCACTTCTGCTAAGCCACTTCTTAAAAATAGGCTCGCCCAGGCCGAAAACCGACTTCTGCACATGGGCCACGAAGTTTCAATCACACTGCACATGCGCGCCCGTGGTATTTTGTGGAAGAGCCACACTCAAGGGGCCAAAGAGCCTCATGTGGCTCGTGAGCCGCAGTTTGCCGACCACTGAATTAAATACAGGGTAGGCAAAAGTTGGTTTACAATTGTTTGTGTGAAATGAGACATGCACATTATGATTATTATAATAGTTTTATTAATGCAAAAGTATTTCACAATGGCATAGGAAGCCTGTGTTTGCCCACACCCGTATATACTCAATGTAATTTTCATAGATAATGTTTATTGAGGGGTATGAGTGGGGAGTAATTGCAGTAAAATAAACTAACAAGAAAACTCAGGTTAGATCATTCCAGACTAGCCCCCCACCAAAGAAATAATATAAACATAAAAAAGACAAAGAATCCTCCTTTTTGGAAAATGACTAGGGACACACATTATAAGCTTTCTCCTTTCAACTAGAGCCTCACATAATTTGGAAATCTACTAATGAATAAGGAAAAGTCCAACAACAACCAAAGTTTTAAACCTTTTAAAATCACAGCTACCTAACACGTTCCAAACGACTCAGCTGGCCGTTATTGACTAGTGTGTCATTTTAGTTCCCTATGGCTGCTGTAACAAATCACCACAAAAACCAATGCCTTAAAAAACAACACAAATTTATTATCTTACAGTTGTGTAGGTTAGAAACCCACTTAGTTTTCAATGAGCTAAAATCAGGGTAATGGCAGGGCTGCATTCTTTCCCAGAGGCTCTAGGGAAGAACATATTTCTTTGATTTTTCCATCTTCTAAAGGCAACCCATATCCTTTTGTTCATGGGTTCCTTTATCCATCTTCAAAGCCAGCTACCCGGGGGAGAGTCCTCACATCATCTCACCCAGTCTTCTCATCTACCTATTGCTTCCACTTTTAAAGATCCCTGTGATTTGAGCCCACCCAAATGTTCCAGGAAATTTTCCACATTTTGGATCTTCATTTCACCTTATGTTAGCAGAAATTGTCACAGCTACCACTCTCTTGTTTTTAATATACTTTTTCACTTGGTTCAAAAAATGCCACATTCTTTAGCTTTTCCTCCTACCTCCTATTTCTGAGCTCATTCTCCCTTGTGCCACCACTCTGTCTTCCTTTGCCATTATATTCTGTTTCCCGTGCTGTAAAATGTGCTGCATCCTAGCACACCTACTTGTACCTCTTTGTCTCTTTCCACATTCATTCTAATAGGAATCGCATCCATTGCTTGTTTTTAAATGCCATTTATGCGCGGAAAACTTCCAAATGTGTCTCTTCTCCCTGAATCTCACCTCTGAACTCAGCAGCCAACTCGATTTTCCCAATAGGCTGCTAACAAAAATCTCAAAATTTAGTATATCCAAATTGGAATGTGTGAGCTCAAAATCAGCTCCAAAATCTCTTCCATCACTTTTTTCTCACTTTCAATTAATGATCACTCCTTCCAATTGCTCACGATAATTGGGAGCATTACAGATTCATCTCATTTTCTCATAGTCTTCATTGTATCTTTGTGCTTGTCTTAATACATATACTTTTCAAATATAGAAAGCATGTGACCATTTCTCACATTCTGTATTACTTCAAACCTTACTGAAAGCATCATCATCTCACCTGAGCTTTTAAGTAGCTTCCAAACTGGTTCCTGTTCTTCCACCTTGGCCTCTAATAGCTAATGTTAATCCATTCTTTGATCAGTTGTATTTTAATGTAAACTGGATTGTATCACCTCTTTGTTTTAAAATTTCCAATGACCCCTGTTCTGACAAGGTCTAGCCCTGCTTTCCATCCTTCTAATTATCCTCTCATCCATCTGATTTAGCCACATGGCATCTTCACTATTGTGCAAACATGCAAAATGCTATCTGTCGGAAACACTCCCCCAAGTAAGCACATGCTTAACTCCTTTACCTGCATCAAGTTTAATCCAGTGTCATATTCTCAAATACTGAAATATAATAATCCTTCTACAAATAGCTTGGAATTACTTGGGCTGTCTGTATTTATTTGTTTTATTTGGAGATAAGTATACATTTTTTAAAAATGAATAAATTTGTACTGTATATGATTTTTTTCTGTTTTAGTAACAGCCATTGTCTAGTACTTCATAAAGTATAGGCTTTTACCATATTATTAAACCATTTGAATGTCTAGATTTGGGATATACAACTTTTCTAATTCTTTGTTAACTGTGGGCTTATTCTATTTTCATAATGCAATGTTTGATTTATAAAAATTATATACATATATATGGTCATTCAAATGACCAAAACATATTTCTTATACATATTTCATCTTCATTTACAGTTCCTGGCTCACAGCTTTTAAAACCCTTGGAATTTCCCGAGCAATAAGAGAAATGGAAGCATATTTGTTATAATATTTTTCTCCTGTCCTCAGATACTTAAAATGCATTAGGGCCATAAGGTGAAAAGGGACCTAGTTTTTCAAAACAAGTCTTTTCTAACACAATTGGGTTTGTGTAAATAAAAGTGACTTTTAGAAATCACCTAAGAATGAAGGCTGATTGCCAGGGAACCAACATCAGTAAAGGGATGGAACTTTTAGCCCTACCTCCTTGTAGCAAAGTGAAATGCTTAGACTTCTGGATCCATTTTGGTTAAGCCTGCTTTGTTCCCATGGCCTTCAGGTTAATAGCTTCTTGTGTATGGACTTGCTAATCATTAGAGGAATTCTACTTGCAGCTTGAGTTTAAAAAACAAAACAAAAACAGTCCCTTACCAGAAGGTGCCTCTCCTGAGAACATAATCAACTTATGCACAAAGATAGTTATTGTTTATCAAAGATTTGCATGAGTCATGTGACCAGATTCACATGAACTAGAGTCAACAGACTAAGAACAAAGAAGTTTCACAATCTACCTGGGACTCTTACTGGTGCCCAGGTGTCTGCTGTTATCAAATATCTCTTGTCCCTCCCATGTCCCTTTCCCTTGACATAAAAGAAGCCTAAATTTTGTACTTTCTTAAGATTGATTTGAGGCACCATTAGGTCTTTCATCTTCTCTGTTGGTGCCTTCTTGATCAATAACCCCTTCTTTACTCCAAACCCTGAGGTTTTGATTTTTGGCCTTTTGAAGTATAAGATACATGAACATTGATCTGATCACATCTGGATTTTCAAGGAGAGATAGGCCAGAGGTTGAATCAGTCACTAATGGTCAATGACTTAATCAATCATGCCTATGTAATTAAACCTAAATAAAACCCCAAAAGGAAGGGACTCAGGGAGCTTTTGGGTTGGGAAACCAGAAGGCTTCACATGATGTCCTGCAGGGCTCTAAGCTCCACAACAAAAGCTCCTTTGTTTGGCACCTCACTCTGTATCTCTTCATCTGGCTGTGATGTGTGTCCCTTAGTATTCTTTGTAATAAATTGGTGATCTAGTGAGTAAGCTAGTTTCCTGAGTTCTGTGAGCCATTGTAACAAATAAATCAAACCCAAGGAAGGAGTCATGGGAACCTCTGATTTACAGCCAGTAGGTCAGGTGCATAGGTAACAACCTGGATTTAGGTGTGACATCCAGGAGGGGTCACTGGAACTTCCAATATGTAGCTTGTCAATCAGAAGCATAGATAACAATGTGGGCTTGTGATTGGCATCTGAGTTGTAGGAGGGGTCTTGTGAGACTGAGCCCTTTAACTGTGGAATCTGATGGCATCTTCTGGTGTACTGGTACATAGTGTCTGAATTGAGTTGAATTGAATTGGATTCTTGGACACCCTGCTGGTGTCTGAGAATTGCTTGTTGGTGATGAGAAGTCTTCACACACACACACACACACACACACACACACACACCAACATTGGAAATGGGTCCAGGAGCCAAAAGCTAGTTTCACACAGATTAAATATCAAATTTAAAAAATAATGTATTTTAGTCTCACAGTAAATATACTTAGCATTTTGAAAGGATACGGGAGAAGAAATATAACACATAGAGATTCACCATTTATTTTTGGAAGCTCTGAAACGTCCCAGTTACATCTTCCAAACCCATTACTATGTGAAGTATGCTAACTTATTGAAATGACAATAGAACACAGTCATGTTCCAAGAAGCATCCATTTTTTATGACTGCCTGATGGGTTTTAAGAAAAGACTTAATGAAAATCAATTCCTCTGCTTCTACAATTTCCTCAAGTAAGACCAAGATTTGATTTATATTTACTGTAGAAAAAAGTTTGGTAAATTGTAAAAACTTACATAACTGGACAAAGAGCCTGGCTTTTGGCTATTAGCTAATAATGAAAAGATTTTTTAATTATGAATAATCTCTTCAAATTATTCAATGAACTACAATAAATACTACCACTGAATTTTTATTCCTTCCTCCTCCTAAATTTACAGCTTTATAGTTGTACTGCTCTTGTCTACCACAGCAATGCTTGACCTCTTAAGTTATAATATTGATTACATATCTATCTTTTTTCATTCTTTTCAATATCCAGTTATTTCTAAAAATTTTAGCCCATCACCTCTAGGCCTCTCAACTTTAACCATGGCATGAGGCCTGGGTGGTGGTCAGACAAGAAAAATCCCTACCTTTAAGTAAATTTACTTTTTTTTTTATCTGCCTAAATAAATAAATTAAATTGGTGTCCTAATTTACATCATATTTTTTTTTATTTACCTTAATCATCAGTGAAT
This sequence comes from Corynorhinus townsendii, assembly GCA_026230045.1. Lineage (NCBI taxonomy): Eukaryota > Metazoa > Chordata > Mammalia > Chiroptera > Vespertilionidae > Corynorhinus > Corynorhinus townsendii. The sequence continues at coordinate 108,853,333 of JAPDVU010000001.1, read as the reverse complement.
TCAAATTGCATCTACAATTTAATTGGGAGTATTTATAATAGCACAGGTCCAGTTTCCCCATATCAGGTGACTCTCTGCATAGAAGCCTCACTTCTTATAACCAAGGACACCTCACCCAGGAGTGTAAACTAGAAGCTGTACTGGGACACTCAGTGAATATTTTTCTTTAAAAAAAAAAATTGGCATGTAACATTGTGTAAGTTAAAGTATACAGCTTAGCCCTAACTTGTTTGGCTCAGTGGATGGAGTGTCGGCCTGCGGACTGAAGGGTCCCAGGTTCGATTCTGGTCAAGGGCATGTACCTTGGTTGTGGGCACATCCCCAGTAGGGGGTGTGCAAGAGGCAGCTGAGTCGATGTTTCTCTCTCATCGATGTTTCTAACTCTATCCCTTTCCTTTCCTCTCTGCAAAAAATCAATAAAATATATTAAAAAATAAAATATACAGCTTATTACTATGATAGTTATATATTATAATATGATTGCCATTGTAACAATATGCATCACATCACATTATTGCAATACAATATTATTGTCTACATTTATTATACTGTGTATAATGTATTTCTGTTTTACTTAATATTACTTTAACTATTAAACCTGTATTTCATATCTTCTTTATTTTAATTTTTAACTTTATTTTTTGTTTTTAACTTTTATATTTCCCCACCAATTTTGGATGTTATTCTTATTGATTTCTATCACATATTTATTTTGCTTTGTGTCTCATTTATTTCCAATTTTATTTAATATAAATCTTGCAATTTAGGTATGTTTTGTTATTTTATTACTATGTGATATATATATGTATATATATATATACACATATATATATATAGTTGCATATAAGCATACATTTATTTTAAATACACACACACACACACACACATACACACACACACACACACACACACACACACTAGAGTTCTAGTCAAGATGCCAGTGTAGATAAATGTGGTGCTTGCCTCTTTCCACAATCATATTAAAATTACAATTAAACTGCAGAACAACCATCTTTCAGAACCACCTGAAATCTAGTTGAACAGAAGTCTTACAAGTAAGGATACAAAGAAGAAGCTACATTGAGATGGGTAGGAGTGGTCGAGACACAGAACTGGCTGGTCCTTCAAACACATGTGGTGAATAAAAACCAAGAGGAATATCTCAACTATAGAGGTCCCTCCTGAAGAGCAAGGGATCCCAGCCCCACACCAGCTCCCCCAGATCAGGGTTCCAATGCCAGGAAGAGAAGTCCCCATAACTTCTGGCTATAAAAATCAGCTGGGATTGTGGTTGAATGAGATGGAGGGCTGCTGGCATCTTGGGTATTCCTTTCAAAGGGCTGATGCATGAACTTACTTAGATTCACTCACTCCGAGCTCCAGTGATGGGGCACCAGGGACATATAGGAAGGAATTGAGCTGGGAGTACAATTGTATTCCAGACAGAAGTGCTGACAGAGACCATTGTTCATTTTCTGGGGCTTCCTCCCCAAACCCAGCAGCAGGTACTATATCTGAGTCTCCATCAATCTGGCTAACACTGTAAGCCCCAATCTGGTGATTCGCTGAGACTACCTCACCCAACTTGTATGCCCACCCAAGCCATTTCCAGTGGCTTTTCCATGTAAATGCCTTTCTTGTCTCATGTTTTGGACTTTCCTAAAATCTCTCAAACAGGCAGCATCTGGCATCAACATGACACATACCTCTAAGTGGCTTTGGCCTGACCCAAGATACATCTGTCCTTGGTTTACAGCCTGGCTTCTCCTGGGCACCTCAAGTCCAACACAAATAGCAATTATCTGCAGATTTCTTTGTAGCTCATGCCAGGTAACCCCAGGCAGGGCAAAGGGGGCAGCTGATCATGGCCTGAACCTCATGGGAGCCAGTGTACCCAGTGGACAGCTTCAGTCAACATCATAGCACCACTCAACCACTTCAAGGGGCATACCTAGGGGGCACCAGAGCCTTGTGAATAAGCCCTACTCCATGGGTTTGGCCCCTGCACAGCTGATGCTCCATGGTGGCCAAAGCCAGTCCTTGAAACCGATGGACCTGGTGGTAAATCCCTCCTCTTGATGTGCCAACAGCAATCAAAGCTCAATTACAGCAGGAGTGAGTATGTACTACACATGAAGGGTCACATCTGAGAGTCCCCAGCTTGGGTGATTGGGGAGACTGTGTTACTGGATTCTACAGAACACATAGTACATAAGGCCATTGTTACCAAGACCAGGAGATATAGCAGGTCTACTTAATACATAGAAACAAACACAAGGAGGCAGCTAATATGAGATGACAAAGAAACATGTTCCAAATGAAAGACCACAATAAAACTTCAGAAAAATAATACACTAAGGGAAATGGAGAATACATTATAAGGAATCAAGAGTGGAGTAGATGAAGTGGATGATTAATTCAGAGATTTGGAATTTAAGGTAGTAGAACACACCCAATCAGAATGGCAAAAAGAAAGAAAAATGAAGGTAGTATAAAAAGCTTATGGACAACTTCAAGTGTACCAACATTCACATCATGAGTGACCAGAAAGAGAAGAGGGAGAGAAAATAATTGAAAGTCTAGGTGAAAAACTAATGATGGAAAAGTTCCTTAACCTGGTAAAGGAAATAGACATACAAGTCCAGGAAGTTCAAAGTCTCAAACAAGATGAGCCTAAAGAGGCCACATCAAGATATAACATAATTAAAATGCCAAAGGTTTTAACAATGACAATCTTAAAATCAGGAAGAGAAAAGCAGTTATCTGTGAAGATTGCATAAAACAGTAGCTGATTTCTCTTAAGAAACTTTGCAAAACTCAGCACATAAACTTAAAAAGTGAGAAATGGACACATAATTTATTAAAAATCATCATGTGCCAGAAAACATGATGATAAATCCACTCCTCAAATACATGAGCATTATTACATGAAGGTTCAACAGATACTTTCTTAATTTCTGTGCAATAGACTTACTCTAACCTACAAATTACTCACACCTTCATTCACTAAACACACCAAATGTTCAAAACATTTCAGACACTGTGCTAGGTGCTAGGTTTAGGTGGTCTCAAAAAATTATGAATTCAACCGTTAAGGGGCCTTCTGCAGTCTAGTAAGCACATTGAGGGGTAAATTTCCCCACCCTAGTCCATTTCTGATCACCAGTTCTGATTCTGACATCAAGTAATGATTCTGACACTAGTTCTAATGGGAAAGGGAGAAATTTTTTCCACATCACCAAGCAATTATGCAATGCTACCTGGGTATCTCACAATAACTCAATTCTGCTATTATTTACCTGGAAATAGCTCCAGATCCCATAAGTTATAGATGCAGTCCTACAAGCCTGCCCCATTCCTCACTTTACACTCCAATGGCAAGTTCAGGTTGTCACCTGTTTTTATGACCAGTGGCTATAGATTGGAAGTCCTAACAAACTCCTCCTTGGTTTAATTTGCTAAAGTATTATTTTACTTACTAGAATTACCAGTTTGTTATACAGTACTAGGATATAACTGAGGAACAGACAAATAGAAGACATGCATGGGAAGTATGGGAAAGGTATGGGAAAAGGGGCACAGAGCGTGCATGCCCTCTGTAAGTATACCAATCTCCCAGCACCTCCTTATGCACACCAAGCATACTGAACCTTATCCTTTGGGTTTTATGCATGCTTCCTTCCATAGTGTCATGATTGATGAAATCATTGCCCTTTAGTGATTGATTTCATCTCCACAGTCTCCAGCCCCTCTCTCCTCCAGGGAGAATTGTGGGAATGGAGTAGGGGACTGGCAGGGGGAAGCTGGGATTGGCAGGGGGGAGTTCGGGGTGTGCTGGTGAAGGATGGGGCTGAAAATTCCAGTCCTCTAATTACTTGGTGGTGGGCTCTCTGGGCACCAGACCATCCTTTGTTGGTCCAAATCACCTCATTAACATAACAAGAGATACCCTTTTTGCTCTCACCACTTAAGAAATGCCAAGGGTTTCTGGACTGCTATGTTAGAAAGTGGGAAAAGCTCAAATATACACTTCCTATTATAAATTACAACATCACAAAGGTGAGTAGAATTTTACCAAGATTGATGCAAATAAAAGGGGGGGAAAGGGTACCAGGTAAAGGATATTGCTAGAGTCAAGCAAAGCACGAAGGTACCAAAGTATGCATATTTCTGTTATTAACTGACCTGGATGATGCTGAGGGCTACAAGGCATTGAATCTTCTCATCTAACATCTTTAGCCTTAGGACAAATTTTCTTAATTTAGGCAATAGTGGTTGTATGTTTATTTTTATTTCATTTGGTAGTAAAGGGAACTACTTTTAAACTTCTCTGAAGGCATTAATAAATTTTCTTAATGAATTGCGATCATTTGAACTAAATTAAAGATACCCATTTGTGTTCAATAAAAGGCTGAATTGCCTAAGAGATGTATTTTCTTATTTGCTTTTCTCTAATTCCTCCCAATTTTCACTGTTCCAATTCTTCGCAATTGCCAGGCCTTTTTTTTTTTTTATTACAATTTCATATTTTTCCTGATCAACTGAAGGAGAGATTCACAGAATAATTTTGTGCACTAATAATTCTGAAATTAGATTGAAATAAATGAAAAATTAGTATTTTAGAAAAATACATTTGAAGAATTAAAATTACTCATCCCTGAACCATTAGGGAATTAGTCTATGACTACTAGAAAAATTCTTACACTTTATTTATCTTTTGGCTTGTGTATTTTAGAATGAATTTGCATCATCAAAACCTAGGGGTTTTACAGATGACTGATGCCTATAAAAATGAGATTTCTTTCCTATATTTTATTTAATTAAAATGTTGTCAGTAAGGGAGCATTTTTATGTGCCAATCTCCATGTACTTTTAGTGCTGGCATATCAGAAACCGCTGCTGACAGATTCTGCCCTGTTTATACAAGAATTATTTAATACTTCAGGTTGCCTCTTATTGAATAATGTTGCAAAAATGATGGCTAAAATGAATAAGAGGTCTTTAGTTGTTGATACACCTTCTCCTGGTTTGCTTTTTGGTGCCTCATTTTTTATATTTAAAGTGTTAATATATATAATTGGTAATAATACACTTATATACCAAGGAGATTCAAGTTTATGGGCTAGACTCATAGACACAGAAAAGCTATTTTTAAAGTGACTCTTCATCTTTTTTTCACAGGAATCAGAACTTTGATAAGTAACATGTCATCTTATGTTGACAGAAAAAAACTTTTTCTCCACAAATTATTTGCTCTATTGTTTCAGATCACAGGAATGCTCATAAGCAGTTTAATGAAGATTACCTAGCAATTGATATGAAAGGTGTACTGGAACACATGGTGTTCCTCTCGGCAGAGTGGTTCCCAGGCTCTTGTCTGGTGGAGTTGAAGAATGAAACCATGGATGGAAGATGGTATAGTAAAAGGTGGAAATTTATTGAGAAACAAGCACAGACTCACGTGGGGAAGGGGAGAGGGTCTTACTGAGTCCCTTTTCTCTAGTGCTTATAGAGGCCGCAGATATTTGTGTCTTGATATCCCCTCTGATTGGTCACTATTCCCTTAGATTTGGTGACTATAGCAACTCCTGAGTTCAAACCTTAGGTGAAGTACATGAGGTTCCCTCCTTCTTCTCCCTTATTGTTTTCTTATTTCCTGTGGGCTTTCTTCCTCCCTCTTTGAATAGGGGCTTCCTTCCCTTTATTTTGTAAATGTATACCTTCTGCAGTGACCAGCTCCCTTATTTTATGGAAATGTCCCTCCTACAGCTCTGTAGCCCTGTGCTTTTTCCATGGACTTCTTAATTCCTAAAATTTTCTAAACCTGCTTATTTTACCCCTAAAAACTCCTATTTTACTCCTAAAATCTCCTTTCACAATGACCAGGTGGGAACATTTCATCATCCTGTAATGACTACCTGTTTATAAAATCAATAAACATTGTAGACTATACTCACATTTAGTTTCTTAATATGTTATTAATATATTAGAGGCCCGGTGCATGAAAATTCACGCATGGAAGGGGGATCCCTCAGTCGGGCCTGCCCTCTATCACTGTCTGGGACCCCTCAGGGGCAGAAGGCAACCTGGTGATCAGGGGAAGATGATGCCCCCAACACACCTCTGCTGTTGCCACTGCCAACAGCGCAAACCTCGGCTGGCCCTGATTACCTGAGCCTTGGGCAGCCCTGGGTGGCTGGGCAGCTGCCATCCGAGGCTTGCCTATTCCTCGAGCCAGCCCTGGGCAGCTGGGCAGCTGAGGGGCCTGGGGGACTCCGGAGGCAGGTGCATGGAGCGGCCGGACCCACCTTGGGGGCAGGCCCAGCTGTGCCACGCACCTGCTGCCCCAGCAGGGCTGAGAGGACTGAGCACCACCATCTTGTGGCTGTGGGTGCTGCCATATTTGTGAGGGTGTGATGGATGATTAGCATATTCCCTCTATTAGATAGGATATGTAACCTTATTTGGCTAAAATCTATACACGTATCCTCTGTCCATCACAATTAAATTATAGCATAAATATAAATTATATATGGAATATGTAGAGGGATTTAAAAAGATAAATATAACATAATAATAAATAAAAAGTTATTAGATTGACAGTTTCCACAGATATCAATTTCAAAAGTGGTAGCTTACCTAAATTTCCTGAAATGTGAAAGAAAAAGAAAAGAAATATGTCTATAGCACTATAAGCTGCAGTTTCTCTGTATTTTGTTTTTTATTTCCATGATTATAGAGACATTTCCATAGACTATTCATGAATATTATTATTTAAAAAATCAAGTACAATAGCACTGTTCTAAATGCTACAATATATATATTTTTTGGATTCTATGAATAAACCTATTGTCAGGGACAGAAATAGAATATTGAAAATTAATTATAATTATAAGAAATATTAATCATGCTCTGTTAACTGTGATTGTTCTTTTCTGATTAGAAAGCACATTCTAACCTTGCTGAGAGTTGTACACCCTGGAACATGAGAGCTAACATCGGAACGCAGTCCGTCCTTCTTCTGGGAACTATCATTATGGAAAGTTTTACAACCTCATGGGTGAAACAATCTAGTTCAGGAGACACCTGATATTTATAACCTCTAGCCCCTATTACCTGTAATCTGGTTCCTGGAGTGCCCAGAGGCACTCACCCTCCTGCAATCCCCAGCCCCCACCCAGCCTTCTTGACTTGTAACTTGTAATGATCATCCCATGCCTACTTTCCCATGCCTGTAATTCCTACTTCCCCACATAATCTTTGTTCTTCTATCCAATATAAGCAGCTGACTTTAGGGGCCAGAACAGATTTTTGTCCATGACCTGATGTTCTCCCATACTGCCAGCGTTATTGGAATAAATGCTTATATGTGATTCAACCCTATCTCTGCTTAATTGGCTGAAGTAGTGACAGGCAACCTGGATCCCTTGGTTGTCCAGTTACACTATGAGATAGATATTTTAATTGTTCTTTTACAAGAAAAATGAGGCATGTATAAGTTATGTAACTTCTATATTGATGAGATCAATCAGTAGCTAAGCCAAGATATGAATCTAGGCAGGCTGGCTTCAGAGCCTCTGATCTTATTGACTTATTTTATGTATTATGAATCAATTATTTATTATTCTATCTAGTTATTCCTCTATCTTCCTCATCCTCCCGTCCTCAAAAATAAAAATAAGTGGAAGAGGCAGAATATGTCTCAAGACATTATGCACATAATTATCTTGCTGTACTGCCTACCATGTTTGAGAGTAAAATAGGGGTTGTAATGGTACAGGTTGCCATGGGAATGGGAACATATCCTACATCAGGGAGTGTGGGACTCCTAGAAAGGGCTTCTTAGGGAGCTCCCCCTTCTTTCTGTCTCTCAGTCTCAGTCTGTTTCTCTCTCATATTTTATTGTTCAATATAAAACACATAAGAAATGTGCATACTGTTTCTATGTATATGCATGCATACATGCACACACACACACATACAGTATATATACACACGTGTGTGTATGAAGAATTATATTTTGAAAAACACCACAAGTCAATTAATTAAACTATTATGGCATTGTAGAGGCCTCCTGTTTCTCTGTGACCAAATTTGTTCATCCTGATGTCTGTGACAATAATTTTCCTGATTTCCCTTTTAATTTTATTAGCTACTAGAGGCCTGGTGCACAAAATTCATGCACGGGGGTGTGTGTCCCTCAGCCCAGCCTGCACCCTCTCCAATCTGAGACATCCCTCTCACAATCCAGGACTGGTAGCTCCCAACTACTCGCCTGCTTGCCTTCCTGATTGCCCCTAACTGCTCCCCTGACAGCCTGATTGCCCCTAACTTCCCTCCCCTGTCAGCTTGTTTGCCCCTAACTGCCTTCTCCTGTAGGCCTGGTTACCCCCAACTGCCCTCCCCTGCAGGCCTGGTCGCACCCAACTGCCCTCCCTTGCAGGCCTGGTCCCTCCGAATTGCCCTCCCCTGCAGGCCTGATCACCCCCAACTGCCCTCTCCTGCAGGCCTGGTCACACCCAACTGCCCTCCCCTGCTGGCCATCTTGTGGCGGCCATCTTGTGTCCACATGGGGGCATCCATCTTTGACCACATGGGGGCAGCCATCTTCTGTGTTGGAGTGACAGTCAATTTGTATATTAATCTTTTATTAAATAGGATACTAGAGGCCTGGTGCACGAATTCATGCACAAGTGGGGTCCTTTGGCCTGGCCTGTGGGAAAGGGCCAAAACTGACTCTCTGACATCTCCCAAGGGGCCCCAGATTGTTAGAGGGCCCAGGACAGGCTGAGGGATCCCACTGGTGCACAATCGGGGCTGGGGAGGGACACAGGAGGTTGGCCAGCCAGGGAGGGACCTCAGGAAATCTCCAGGGCATGTCTGGCTGGTCTTGCTCAGTCCTGATCAACCAGACCCCCAGCAGCGAGCTAACCAGACACTTAGCATATTAGGCTTTTATTATATAAGATATGCATTCTTAAGTAATATAGTTTAATTTGCTTATTTCAAATGTTTTGTGAATAAAATTATTATTTTAATATGTACATTCCTTTAAAATTTAATTTACTTATAATTTATATATTTAAATTTCTATGAGCCTACAATATTCTTTTCCTGATATTTTCATCCAGAGTTGTATCAAGACTCAGTTGAATATTTAAAATCAATAGAAAAAAATAGCTTATTTACTTTATTTAGAGTGGTTTATATATTTGTTTCTTAACTATATTTGTTTCTTAAATAATTAAAAAGAACTTCTTGTATTGAATATTATAAGTAGCTCAAAAACATTTTCATCTTTTTCTTTTGATTATTTATATCTAGGTTTGACATAGATTAATTTTTATTTTCAATAATATTACTCATTTGTTTTCCTATTTATGAAACGGGAATTTTGGGGGTAAAATAGCACAGGTTTAGGAAATATTAGAAATTTTGGAAATTACTGAGACCATGGAGGAAGCACAGGGCTACAGAGCAGCAGAAGGTATGTTTCCATAGAATGGGGGAGGTGGAAAGCTGCAGCAGGTACATTTCCATAGAATGAGGGAGCTGGGAACAGAAAAAGGTCTATATTTACAAAATAAAGAGAAGAAAGCCCTTTCTTCAGATGGAGAAGAAGAAAGCCCAAAGGGAATAGGAAAACGATAAGGAAGGAGAAGGGGGGAGAACCTCACATGTCCCATGTGAGACTCAACCTTTGAGCCCAGGAGTTACTATAGTAACCAGTCTAAGGGAATAGTGACCAATCAGAGGAGATATCAAGGCACCAGGATCTGCAGCCTTTATAAGCCATAAGGAAGAGGAACTCAGTGGGACCCTTTCCCCCTCCCTACTTGGGAGTCCATTCTGTGGGACTCTTTCCCTCTCCCCATGTGGGAGTCTGTACTTGTTCTTCAATAAATCTCCACCTTTGCTATACCACTTTCTGTCCATGGGTTTATTCTTCAATTCCGGAGAACAAAGAATTCGGGTTCTAGTCCAAAAATTCGGTATCAGATGGTGCGTCGGCCGGGAATTTCTTTGTAAGTCAGTCAACCCTCTTCATGCCGAATGGTGAAGAGCCATGTGTTCTGTCTCTTGTATGATTGTGGAGGCAGATAGCCACCTGCCAGTCATTTAAACTTGGCTGCCATCTAAAAAGCGGGCATCTCTATCTCTCTCTCTCTTTCACTGCTCTTTTCTGGATGTATTCTCCAGGGCCAAAACCAAAATGGGAATGGGTCAGTCAAGCAAAGGCCACTAGGGTGACTGCCACTAGAAGAAAAAGTCTTCTATGGAAGGATAAACTGGTGCCGGGTCGGGTCAGAGCAGTGGTCAGCAAATTGCGGCTCGCGAACCACATGCTGCCCCTTGAGTGTGGCTCTTCCACAAAATACCACTTGTGGGCGTGCACATACAGTGCGATTGAAACTTAGCCCATGTGAAGAAGTTGGTTTTCGGCTCTCAAAAGAAATTTCAATCGTTGTACCTTTGATATTTAGCTCTGTTGACTAATGAGTTTGCCGACCACTGGGTTAGAGTGTTAGGCTTTCACCAGCTGCAAGTCAAAGCCCAGCCATCCGCTAAATGAGTGCTTGGGTCCCTGCCCAGCTCTGAAGATCAAAGAGGCAATTCTCCCTCCGGTCCGGTCCTGGGTCCGGGATTCTTGGATGTTCTTACCTGAGTAAGAGCCACAGCAGAGGTGCTGGGAGAGAATATCTCCATGGCATATAGACCACCTCATGAGGGTTTTAACAACACATGTAATTAAATTCAGACTCGTCCAGGGGATGCATACCAGGGCTGGTCAACCAGCATCCCGGGTCCTCGCAGCTATCTTAGAGAGCTGGGAGAGAAACTGAGACACGGTTCCAAAAACAGCACTTTTCTGACCTCTACATATGTCCACTCCCCTTGCCCAGGTCCCAAGCAGGTTTTAATTGGGGAATCATCTGCCTTTTTCTTCTGCTCTCTATCTCAGTCAGGTCCAATAGTATCCAGCCAAGACCGCTGCCTCCGTGGTCCAGGACCCACTAAATTTAAAATCCTAAGCCTCCCTTTGTGCAGGCCTTTATAGTAAGGGTCCTGGGGAAAAATTTCTAGGCAAGAGTTAAGAAAGGAAGAGCCAGCTAACTGTTTTCCACCCCTGTAGAAGTTTTAGCCTTTCAGAGAATTTAGCATTAGAGCCAGACATAGCTGTGAAGTTATCCCATTAATTACTAGGTAACTCACCTCTCACCTTCATTGTGATGCTATAAAATGGTCGCACACTCTCTGAAGTGTTCTTGAAAGTCTCATTGTTACCAGGTTTTTAATTCCCAGTCCATCTTTTGAAATTTGGAAAGGTGAGCCATTTTTCACAAATTAAAGGTTGCTCCTGGGACTTTCTGTACCTTGTAGAGGGAAAGGCTAATTCAAGGGGAGGCACCCCACCCGATTTTGGTTGGCCCTTGGCCAGAGCCCCATCTCTTCACGGATGCTATAGAATAGCCCGGAGATGGTTTTTCTTCAGAAAATGGCAAAAATGACATAATGGGAATGTGAGGCAATCAGCCAGGCCACATGGCCAAAATAGTCCATTGGAAAATGCTGATGTTCTAGGGAGGGTCAATCCCAAAGCTAGGATGAGAGATATTGCTTTTTAATGGGGTGCTTTGTAGAGTGTCTGTGTATTGCGCACACTTGTAAATATTATGTATGAGAGTGTTTCTGTTAACGTTTCATGTTGATGTTTGAATCAGTCTGTTTAAAGATAGGGAACGTCCCAATTTGCTGGGTCTCAGCTGCTTGTGGACAGGAGGAACACGTGGCAGGGTTTGAATCTTGAGAGTCTCTGCTGCGATATACCTTGGTTACTGATTGCTAGCTTGGTTTGCTCTTCGCCGTGTTTATGAACATAGAAGGCCCTCTGTCTCTGCTCTGTGTAGGCCTTGTGTCACTCAGAACCAAAGGTTGTTCTGCTAAGTTAAAATTTTAAGATTCTAAAGCTAATTTGAAAGTATAATTTGTGAAGGTTGCATATATGTTAACCCACAGAAGTTTAGAAAAAGGCCACTAGCTAAAGTTGTATTGAAGTATGGTAGTAGAAACTGCTGTTTGGGTTCTGTACTTACTTGTTTGATAAAACAATAGAAAACTATTTTGATTTTCTGAACTTATGTATGTTATCCCAATACTCTATTGATGATGGTTTGAATATCCCATTGATTGTGATCTCACTGGTCATCGAAGCACATTCCTCTGGGACCCAGGACAGACAGTGATCCTAAATTGTCTCAGCAGCTACAGATAACTGAGTTTCGGTCGACTCAGTGATCTCAGAATCTAGACAGCACAATTATTCTAAAATTGCCCAGGTGGTCCCAGGTAATATGTTTCTGTTGATTCAGTGATTCATAGATATTTTAGATAACCAAGTTGCTCAAATTCTGCTTTTGTAAAAATGCTTTTTCGTGAAACAGGTTCCTCATTCCAGACCCAAAGATGTAATCAATACTTTTGTGATATTCTGCATATAAGCCAGAAGTGGCAAGCTGTTCGGGGCTGCGAGGTCTGGAGCGTTTTTGTTCCCTCGTATGCCACCGGCTTTTAATAAATGACTCCATAATTCCACCTTTTTCTGAGAGGTCCTTTGTGAGATTTGGGGTACATCACAACATTTGGGGGCTCGTCCAGGATTGTCTTCCCCACCGCAGGGGAAGCAGGAAAAGGAAAAAAGAGCAGTTTTACTCAGATGCTAAGTGGCTTTTGGTCCCAAAGGCAGTGACCCTTAGAAAAGGGGCAAGGCGGGGAAATTGGAAAAGCCCCACCGAGCATCACTTCCATTAAACATCTGTAGGCAGCATTGGCCTTAATGGGATCCGGGTGGTCCATGCCTGCCTGTGATGTCACAAACCCTCACAGGCCCAGCCATAATGGGAACTAAGGTTACCTATGAGGTGACCACAGCTTTGTGGCTTCTGCGCCTGTGGGGGCAAGGCAGTAAGGTAGCAAGGAAGTGGCAGGCAGTAGGTGTATCCTCCCAGCGTCTTCTCAACAATTCAGAGTATAGTGTAGGATTATTAAAATATAACAATTAATTAGCCAGATTTAAAAGAATTAATCCAGTGGTCCAAACAAAATCTTTAACGTTAAAAACTGGTTTAAGTTTTAATGATCTTTAAATTAGGTATATTTGGCAGCCTTTCCAAATGTAATATTTCAAGAATTTAAGTGAAAGACAACTTTTTGATATCTCAAGGGCCCTGAGATAATATAAAGATTTATTCTCTCTCCCTAAAAAGAAAATATATTTGAACTAAATTAGACCAATGCAATACACTTGAGATTGCATAAGGAAACTCTGTCAAATAAAAATTAATAGTGATATTCTATTTAAATACATATACTTTGAATGTCAAAAATATTTTAGTGTACTTCAGAAAAAACTTACGCAGATTCAAAGCCAAGTTCAAACAGGAAAACTTTCAGTCAGGGAAAAAGGATCATTCTCTGTATCTGCCAGTTTTACATTTATGTTTCTTTTATTGGGATTTATAAATTGTTTTCAAGGCTTTAATGCACCGTCTACAATAAGCCATGTGCCACAGGTTACATACAAATTGTTTGTTATACTATAATATTGTTGTCTCAGCAGACTTTTTATCAATGGTATTTTAAACAAATCTAGAACCATGTCACTCTTGGACATGGACAGCCATTTTGTCATTGGACAGCCATTGCCTTCCTTTGGTGCATTTAAGTCTTTAGAAAACCCATGGGAAGGACTCTGACTTACTCTAAACTGCAGACTTCTAAGCAGGTCATAGTGGAACTAAAAGGTATTTTGTAAAACTTCAGGAAATTATGGCACTCCTTTCTTAGCATACCTGAGTAGAAGCTTAAAGATTTTAAAAAATCTCTTCCACCAATATACACCATAAATAAAAACTAGAAAGGTGTGTCTTTGTAATTCCCTGCAAAGTCAACTAGCATGTCCCTCTCCCAGCAGGTGAAGCAACCACATTGGTTGCCCAGTTTTAAAAAAGGTGACATCTATGCTAATAAAAGGGTAATATGCAAATTTGTCATGATGCCCTCACAGTAACACCCAAACAGCAGGCTGCGTGGGGCGACCAGGCCAGAAGGGGTGTTAGTGAGGGAAGACCTAAGGACTGAACAGCAGGCTGCATGGGGTGACCAGGCCGGCGGGGGGGGGGGGGGGGGGGGGGCGGAGAGGGGGCAGTTGGGGGTGACCAGGCTGGCAGGCCAATCCCTGGGAAGGGCCAAAACTGGCAGTCTCAGACATCCCCCAAGGGGTCCCAGATTGGAGGGGGTGCAGGCTGAGCTGAGGGGACCCCCTGCCTCCATGCATGAATTTTGTGCACAAGGCCTCTAGTTTTAAAATAAAACAGCAGAAATTAAGGGTCAGTAGAAACTGAAAGTTAAGCCAGTGAGCAGGAAGAGTAAAATATAAAATCAGGCAAAGAATAAATCCTTTAATGATGAGGGCATGCAAGGTGTGGGGACCAGAGCTGTGAATGCTTTACTTGGATCACTGGAGATTGGCCAAACCAGGGTTCCAGGTACTGTATGCACTCTCTTAAGTCCTCATCCTAGAGTAGACCCCTGGGAAAATTCATGTCACCAGGCTCTCCAACCCATCCAGTTCAGTGGGTAATTCAAAACATTACAGTCACTCAGGTCCTTTTAAATCACAGACAAGGGACCTGAGAGTGAGACATGGGGTATGCACACTTCCACAGGAGGCACGCGGATGGCTTCTGTGTGAGCTGTCTCATCACCGCGGTGGTCAGTGCGGTTAGTCCACCCGGCAACCTTGTCTGCAACCGCACGTCGACAGGGTGGGTCCTTGTGCACATCTTTTTCTCTTTTTTTTTCTACTTTCAGATGGGAAGTGTGTTCTTTACATTACAAAAAGACAATCCTCAAGAATTGGGATAAGTTTGACCCACAGACCTTAAGAAGAAAGCGCCTGATTTTTTTCTGCACTCAGGTTTCACCTCAACACCAACTAGCAAGTGGGGAGAGTTGGCCCTCAGAGAGAAACCTCAAGTATAACACCATCCTACAATTAGAACTTTTCTGTAGGAAAAATAGGAAATGGTCAGAAGTCCCATATGTCCAAATTTTCTTTACCCTAAGGGACAAGCCAGATTTATGTAAGAAATGTAAAGTAAATCCCTCACTCCTGGCAATAACAACCCAAGTCCACTGAAGGAGAAGGCAGAGGCCGCACCCTCGCCCAGGGCAGAGCTAACCCTAACTTGCCCCAAGACAAATGAAAGACCTGGCCATACTTTATCCCAGATCCCTTTTTACCCCGGGACATGAGACAAATTGAAAGTGACCTAAGAAAGTTCTCAGAAGACAGTGACAAATACATTGAGGTCTTCCGAAACTTCATTCAAGTATTGGATCTGTCATATAGAAACATCATGACGCTCTCAGCCACTGAAAAGCAAAATATACTAGAAAATAAAGCACTTCCAGTTTTGTATTACAGAAGGCCTCAGACTTGGTAAAACAAAGCCTGTTAATTCCTCTAAATTAACCACCATCAATCAAGGGGATAACAAAAACCCCTCAGCCTTTTTGGAAGGCTCAAGGAGGCTTCTCGTTAAGCATGCCAACATTACCCCAGATTCAGAATTGGGACAACTAATTTTAAAGGACAAATTTATCCACTCAAGCTATCCCAGACATCAGGAGGTTGCAAGATTGGCTATTGGTCTCAAGAGTACTTTAAAAATCTCCTGAAAGTTACCACCTCTGTGTTCTATGATAGAGACCAGAATGGGGGGGAAAGGAGAAACAAGGGGAAGCCAGGCCAGAACCAAGATTCTTTGTGCCATGCTTCAGCAAGGAAAGGACCCCCAGTCAGAGCCCGGAGGCAAATGGCCAGTCCCGGTCACCTGCTACAACTGTAGACAGATTGGACTTATGTGCAGGAGTTGTCCCAAGGGGCGTGGTGGACTCGTGAAGCCCTATTCTGCATGTCAAGGAAACCACTGGCAGTCAGACTGCCCCAGGAGATGGAGGTCCCTTGGGGTGGGGCTGGTGACCAGTTCACCCAACAGGACTGATGGGACCCGTGGTCTCCCAACCCAGCTCCTCACAGGACTGTCATTATTTCTGGGAGCCCCAGATAAGCCTGACAGTGGAAGACAAGGAAATTAGTTTCCTACCCAATGCTGGAGCCACCTTCTCTGTACTCCTCCCAAACCCTGGTATATCATCCTCAGAAGCTGTAGCTGTTACAGGCATGTCTGGGAAGCCAAGAAAGAGATCTTTTTCTCAGCCTTTAGGGCACAGCTGGGGTAAGTTGTTCCTTTCCCATACCTTCCTGACCCTGAAAAAAAGCTCAACCCTAAGTCTCTAGAAAGACTCAATATTCTAAACCCAAGGTTTATTGAAACCTTGCCATAGTCCTTACAATACCCCATCTTAGGGATATAAGAGCCTAATAGAAGGAGAGGACTAGTACCTAGTAAATAAGGCAGTGATTCCTATCCAACCAAATGTCCCTAACCCTTATGCCTTACTTGCTCAAATTCCAGAAAACACAAAGTGGTTTATAGTACTAAATCTCAAGGATGTCTTTTTCTATAATACCCCTGTCTCCTAACTCATAGTCCCTGTTTACCTTAAGAAGATCTTAATAATTAAAGCAGTCAGCTAATATGGTCAAAACTGCCCCAGAGCTTTCGGGAATAGCACTCATTTATTTGGGCAGGCCTTTGAACAACTCAAAAAGCCTTTTTACAGGCACCATCTTTTAGTCTCCCCACAGCTCAGCAGCATCAACTCCTAAATCCGTTTGTCTCCAGTGAGCCTTGAATGCCAGCACAGGAGGAGGACGAAGCTGCATTGCCATCAATTACATCACCAAACCTCTACTCATGTGAGCCTCTAAAAGACCTGAAACTTCTCTTTCAAAGGGATCCTGGGAAGACAATGAGTGCCACATAACTAACATACTCTGGTATTTCTAAAAAATCAGTATTTTAATATTTTTAACAATTCTTATTCTGTCTTTTCATAAGTGTCATCTAAAGCCTAGGCTGGTACCTGGAGGAGAGCTTCTCTGTCCTTACTGGGACCCAGAAACACCACAAGATACTCCTACTTATAGACCCTCTCTGTAACCCTGGTACAGTACATTTCTCAAGCCATGCTGACTCCCCAAATCCCTAACTACTAAGTATATTATAAGCAGCCCAATTCAGAGTAAAATGTGTTAAATCTTGGTCTATAGGACAACCTATGCTACCATTACCACCAACCAAAACTACTTCCTCAGGCCTTGGTTTGTACTGTTTATTGAAAGAAGAAAGCAGAACTGACTATCTCCCATCTTGCAGAGCTAGATCCTCAGCTGACCCTCCCCACTGGGGGGTCACCACAGGAATGTCAGAATTGTCCTAACTCCCCCAACCGCTGCCTGAGTAGACCAATGAAGCTCCAGGAATGTAACTAAGGTCCTAATAAGGCTATCAGGAAGCAATGGTAGGGGGATGGCTCAGACCTTGGAATGTATTGGCCACCTCCTGACCTTTGTGCCGTAAGACCCTGCAGAAAAACCCTGACCAAAGTGACCACTCTCTGTAACCCATGTCACTCACCCAAGCCCACCCAAATGACTAGCCCTATATAACCTTTGTTGCCCTGGGGCCCGCTCTCTCGTCTCTCGTCTCTCGTCTCGCCGCTGCATCGGTAAAGAGGCTGGGAGCCAAGCCCGGGCTTGAATAAAGACTCTTTGTTTTTTTGCCTCGGAAGTGGCTCCCTGGTGGTTGAATTTGGGGACCCCGAAATCTGGGCATAACATTTATCATTACTCATCTTTAACCATTGCTTGTTATGTTTCATAACCTCCTATTTAGAAGTCCTAAAGCTCCAAACGATCCTCCCCATGAAACCATAGACATCCATCGTCCTCCATGGAGCCTTAGACCACCCACTTCTGATGGGACCCTGACTGCCACCCCCAAACGATGACCCTTTTCCAGCAGAAAGCAGCCAGACAGATCGGTGTCCATTGTCCCCAAGGGCAGTTGGGGTTTCCTAATCAGAGGGGGGACTGAAACAGGAATTTTGGTGGTAAGATAAGACAGGTTTAGGAAATTTTAGAAATTAGGGAGACCATGGAGGAAGCACAGGGCTACAGAGCAGCAGAAGGTATGTTTCCATAGAATGGGGGAGGTGGAAAGCTGCAGCAGGTACATTTCCATAGAATGAGGGAGCTGGGAACAGAAAAAGGTCTATATTTACAAAATAAAGAGAAGAAAGCCCTTTCTTCAGATGGAGAAGAAGAAAGCCCAAAGGGAATAGGAAAACGATAAGGAAGGAGAAGGGGGGAGAACCTCACATGTCCCATGTGAGACTCAACCTTTGAGCCCAGGAGTTACTATAGTAACCAGTCTAAGGGAATAGTGACTAATCATAGGGGATATCAGGGCACCAGGATCTGTAGTCTTTATAAACCATAGGAAAAAGGAACTCAGTGGGACCCTTTCGCCTTCCCTAGGTGGGAGTCCATTCTTTGGGACTCTTTCCCTCTCCCCACGCGGGAGTCTGTAGTTGTTCTTCAATAAATCTCCACCTTTGCTATACTACCCTCTGTGCATGGATTCATTCTTCCATTTTGGCAGACAAAGAATCTGGGTTCCGGTCCAAAAATTCCATTACATTTATATGAAGCTCTAAATATTCATCTGCTAAATGTTTTAATCTAATCTCTATCTGTGGGTTTGACATTTTTTCTTTTATTTTCTGTTTAAGTATATTTATATTGATTTTAGAAAGAGGAAAGGGAAGGATAGAGAGATAGAAACATCGAAGAGAGAGACACACAGATCAGCTACCTCCTGCATACCCCCTACTGGGAATTGAGCCCACAAACCTGGACATGTGCCCTGATTGGGAATAAAAACATGCCCTATTGGTTCATGGGCCAATGCTCAATCATTGAGCCACACCAGTCATGCCATTTTTTTCATTCTTTAATGTCATGTGGGTAAAATCCTTTATTTTTAAACTCTTTGATTATTATTAAATAATATTTATTATTTGACCCAGGTTTCAGATTTTTAACCTCACTTAATATTTTATGCTTTCTTATTTCATTTATTTTTAGTTTCTTTTACTTTTCAAACTGAATGTCATTATTTTGTTAATAGAAGTCCTTTGGAAGTTATTGATAACTAGAAGCCTGATGCATGAAATTTGTGCAAGGGGCTTGGCCTCCGCCATCGCCACAGCTGCCTTGCCTCCCCCTGACCGCCCCCCTGCCCACCTCCGCCATGGCTTTGTACTGAAGGTCGTCCAGAAGGACATCCGATATAATTAGCATATTATGCTTTTATTATTATAGATCACTAGGGGCCCAGTGCACGAATTTGTGCCCCTTGAAAGGAACTGTGGGCTACAAGGCTGTGGTGGGCTCAGAGGAAGGTCTTGGCTCATCCTCTGCACCCCCACCCAGCCCCTCCTACCAGAGCCCTCATCCCCTGTCTGCCAGCAGCCCTGCTCCTGCTGCCTTCACTCCCAAACACTGATGGTACCAGCCCCACTCGCACCTGCTGCAGCGGGTGTGAGCGGGGCCAGCACCATTAGTGGGTGCCAGTGGCGTCTGCTGCCCCAATCATCCCTCAGGAGCAGGGGGAGGTGGAGAAGCCCTCAGGAGCGATCTGGCGCCAGCAACAGATGTGAGCACTGGGCGGGGCAGTGGCACACAGGAGCAAAGAATTTTCAGTAACCAACAGAGGCTCACCCTGATGACAGCAATTGGCATCCCGCCTTGGTCTGTCACCCCTGCTTACCTGCTCCACCATCAGCCGATGCCTGCCATGTTCCGCACGCTCCCCCTGGTGGTCAGTGCATGTCATAGAGACTAGTTATTCCACCATTTGGTCTATTTACATATTAGCCCATTTTTATATAGGATATTTAATAAGTAGAGCATGTAAGCTTAGATTAACTTGTGAATGAAACTTTGACCATATTCTATAATATTGACAGTGTTATTTTGAATACTGCTAATTTGTCTTTATTCTATAATTGTAATCTTGATTATAATCTTGATGTTTACTTTAGCAATAACATTATTTGGGAAATATTTTAAAATTGCTATATAGTTGAAATAATTTATTCATTTATTGTGAACTTTTAATTGCCTTGTAATAATAAAGTGTATTATTTACATCGTCTATTTTTAAATACATTATCTACATTTCTAGATTTGTTAAATTTTCCTCTATTTTTTTATTTCATGTTTTCTTTTCTAAATTTGTAGCGTTGAATGTAAAACATTGGTATTCAAACACTGCTTAAAATTTATACTACTTCTTTTTCTTTATTGATTAAGGTATTACATATGTGTCCTTATCCCCCCATTGCCACCTCCCCTAGCTTGTGCCCTCACCCCCCTAGTGTTTGTGTCCATTGGTAATGCTTATATGCATGCATACAAGTCCTTTGGTTGATCTCTCCCCTTCACCCCACCCTCCATTGCTTTCCCTCTGACGTTTGACAGTCTGATGGATGCTTTTCTGTCTTTGGATCTGTTTTTGTTCATCAGTTTATGTTGTTCATTATATTCCACAAATGAGTGAAATCATGTGATATTTGTCTTTCTCTGACTGACTTATTTTGCTTAGCATAATGATCTCCAGGTCCATCCATGCTGTTGCAAATGGTAAGAGTTCCTTCCTTTTTACAGCAGTGTAGTATTCCATTGTGTAGATGTATCACAGTTTTTTTAATCCACTAGTCTGCTGATGGGCACTTAGACTCTTTCCAAATCTCAGCTATGGTGAATTGTGCTGCTACAAACATAGGGGGGCATATATCTTTTTTGATTGGTGTTTCTAGTTTTTTTGGATATAAAAAATTATATTACTTTCTTTTCTTTTTTATTTTTTAATTATATTACTTTAAAACAAAGCTTTCTTATCTTAGTGGAGCAACACTGCTGGTCAATATTATTAATATACTAGAGGCCTGGTGCACAAAATTCGTGCACTTGGGGGCGGGGGTCCCTCAGCCTGGCCTGCACCTTTTCACAGTCCGGGAGCCCCACGATTGATCCTCCCACAGAAGGAGGCCCTGCCCACCCACCGTAGCCCACCAGTCAGTGGCCTGGGCCTCCCTCTGTGGGGCGATCATGGGGCGATGGCCAAGCTCCCGATCAATCGCTTTGTACCCACCTTGGCTGGCCTGGTGCCAGTGGGTGTCATAGCGAGGTCCTCCAGATGGTTGTTCTACTGTTCAGCCATTTGGTTGATTTGCATAATAGGCTTTTATTATTATAGATTTGTCTAAATCATTAAGCTTGTATAGCTTTGAGGAATACAATTCAAAAACATACAACATATTATTAAATGTATCATTTTGAAAATATAATTTTGAAAAATAATTTTAAACCATTTCTATCAAGAAAATCTTCTTTCCTCTTTCACAATATTGAAGGCCTGGAACAAACAGGAAAACTGATATACACATAGTTTCATATTTACCTATTATCTTACTAGAGGCCTGATGCATGAAATTTGTGCAAGAGTAGGCCTTCCCAGCGGCAATGACTGCCTCAATCCCTTGCAGCCATAAAGGCTGCCTTGATCCTGCGGCTGTAGCCCTGGCTTCGTCCAGAAGGTCATCCTGAAGGACTTCCTGATGGTTGTTCAGTCTATTTGCATATTACCCTTTTATTATTATAGAACTCTTTTAAGAGTATTTTTTTATTAAAAATATATATTTCAGGGAAAAGTTAACTTTTGACACATTTTCTAAATAAGTGAAAATGAACATAATCCTATATAATAAAAGCTTAATATGCTAAGTGTCTGGTTGTCTGGTTTGGCTGTTCAACCAATCAAAGCATAATATGTTAATGATATGCTAAGGCCATTCAACTGCTTGCTATGACATGCACTGACTACCAGGGGGCAGACGGTCAACTGGTCAACCAGTTGCTATGATGTGCACTGACCACCAGGGGACAGAAGTTCTGACCAGTAGGTTAGCTTGCTTCTGGGGTCCAGCCGATCGAGATTAAGCAAGACAGGCTGGAAATGCCCTGGAGCCCTCCCGTGGTCTCTCCCTGGCTGGCCAACCTCCTGCATCCCTCCCCAGCCCTGATTGTGCACCAGTGAGGTCCCTTGGCCTGGCCTGCGCCCTCTCACAATCTGGGACCCCTCATATGATGTCAGAGAGCCAGTTTCAACCCCATCCCACAGTCCACGCTGAGGGAACCCACTGGTGCATGAATTTGTGCACTGGGCCTCTAGTATTATTATAGAATTCTACTTAAAATACCCTTCACACATTGTCTTAAATGGTATAAATCTCTAAAATTTATGTGGTGACTTTAGTTTTCTATCTTCTCTTATTCCAACAGAATAATTTATTTTAATAACTATAATATTCTTAGAGCATTCTTACATTTAGTGCTTATTATCCTATGAAAGCATCCCAACTTCAAAGAATTATAAAAAGACAATAGCAAAAGGCTTGACTCCATGCTAGGAAGATTTAATAAATCATGGAATTTTTAGTGTGTGGATGATGACTTGTGAACCTGAGGACGAAAAGCGGCCACATGCTAACCTGACTACCTCATGCAATGTCTGCAAGGCAGCCTTGCAAACTCAGAGACCTCAGAAGTTTGGATGGTCTAAAATTAAAACTTTTAAAATTAAAAATCAGTCTATGGTGGGAAGTCTTGTCCGACGCAGGTATCTTCCCTTAGTAAGATCAACTGTGATCTGAATTGAATCTATTGTCTTTTTGCATCTACTATAACATGGTATGTCAGGGTAACTTGTAATCTCCCTTTTCCAGACCCTTCAGGGAACAATCAGTAGGCTGAGACTACTTTATTAACTATCCTGTACCCACCTATATGTAAAAGAACCATGTGTCTTATCATTTTGCTTTTTATCCACTCCCAGAGGTTCCCTCCCTCTGCATTTGCTTTCTCCCACCTCCCTAATCTATCACCAATGAATTTCATGTAAGACACTTACGTATCCTCCTTTGATTGTAATTTATAAAACAGGGTGCAAAACTGCCATTCTCCAGGACATTATCTCAATTCTTTGAGATTCTGCTTCCTGGCAATTTTCCACAGATTGGCTCAAATAAACTCACAAAAATTCTTTTCAGGTTTGAATGTTTCTTACATTACCAAACCTCACCTTGTAATTTGGATAATATATTTTATTTTTAATTCCACTATATTCTGCTTTAATATTTTTACTCATGACCACTTCAAAGACACTAAATTCTATTTGCTCTCTTTTTAAGGTCAATCAATTAGTATGTTTATTATTTACTTCCCCACAACTTCTGTGTCTTCTTCATATAGAAAAAGAAGATATAGTATTTTAGAGTTAATAATTTCTTACTGCATATATGTTATTTTTTAAATGTTATATCACTCAATAGAGCATATTTTAAATGCACAACAACATAATGCTATAATTATTTATTTTGAGTACCTGGCAAAAATCCTATAGAACAGTGGTCAGCAAACTGGGCTTGCGAGCCACATGCGGCTCTTTGGCCCCTTGAGTGTGGCTCTTCCACAAAATACCATGGCCTGGGCGAGTCTATTTTGAAGAAGTGGCATTAGAAGAAGTTTAAGTTTAAAAAATTTGGCTCTCAAAAGAAATTTCAATCATTGTACTGTTGATATTTGGCTCTGTTGACTAATGAGTTTGCCGACCACTGCTGTAGAACAATATTCCTTTTGTACTTACTTTTAAAATGTATGTATCTTTGCTTCAAAATGCTTTGTATATCTTCTCTTAAATTTCAAGATGAGATTAGGGAATACATCAGATACATGATATTCCCTCAAAGAATACAATTTATGAATTACATTAGCCTTGAGCAGTTTATTCTGTATTTTGGTTAAAGCAGTATACCATATGACCAATCAATTTTTGCTTTCAGCTTTCTTGACAGAGGATATAATTTTTCAACCACAATTTAATAAAGAAAATAACTCCCTTGAAAATTCTTCTCAGAATTGCTACAATCCTCCTAAACGTTGTTGCTTACTATATCATGTAATCACATATGTCTGGGGATCTTAGTTCCAGCTTTGCCAGTCACCTCCATAGTAAAACAGGAATAATCATGCCACCTTAAAATATTTGCTTTGCAGTGCCAAAATAATTGATTTACCATAGGTTTTATGTTTCTTTTCACTATTTGTATAGTTGAAACTGCAACTTAATTTCATCAACTCACATCACCTATACTAATAAAAGGGTAATATGCTAATTAGGATAGAAGACCTTCCAGTAGACCTTCTGGATGTCCTTACAGACAAAGCCATGGTGGTGGGGCTGAAGCAGAGGCAGTTAGGGGTGAGCAGGCCAGCAGAGGGGGGCAGTTGGGGGCAATCAGGCATGCAGGGGGGACAGTTGTGGGCGATCAGGCCAGCATGGGGGACAGTGGGGGTGATCAGGCTAGCATGGGGGACAGTGGAGGTGATCAGGCCAGTTGGGGGGGGAGTTGGGGGCAATCAGGCCGGCATGGGGGGCAGTGGGGTAATCAGACCAGTGAGGGGACAGTTGGGGGTGAGCAGGCAGGCGGGGGGTTAGTTAGGGGCAATCAGGCAGGCAGGTAGGTGAGCAGTTAGGAGCCAGTGGTCCCAGATTGTGAGAGGGATGTCTGACTTTCGGTTTAGGCACGATCCCACAGGGGTCCCAAATTGGAGAGGGTGCAGGACAGGCTGAGAGACACCCCCTCCTGTGCATGAATTTAATACACCAAGCCACTAGTTAAAGAATAAGTAAAAAGTAAAATAATGATTACATCCCTTGTTCAGTATTGCTGCATATATAACCAATTACCACAAATTTTGTGGCTTAAAGTAACACACATAATTGTCATCTTACAGTTTCTGAGTCAGGAGTGTTTGCATAGTATGCATGGATCCTCTGATCAGTGTTGACATGGTTCCAGTGAAGATATTGGCCAGGTGGAGTTTCATCTATAGAGTAGCCTGGGGAAAAGTAAACTCTTAGTTCACTGGGGAAAGTAATTCCTTTGTTTGAATGACTAAGGGCTCTTGGCTAAAGGTCACCTGTCAGGTTCTGGGCCGCTCAGAATTTTGTGACCTCACTCAGCTTCTTGCCACCAGGACTTTCTCGGCATAGCTACTTCTTCACTAACCCAACAAGGATAATCTTTTACTGTAGTCTACTAAGACAAAGTCTTATATGTCATAGCATAATCAAAGTAATGACATCCCTATAGTCCCTTAGAAGTGTCAAATTCTGTTGGCAAGAAGCAATGTTCAAGATATCAAGAATTAAAATTTAATAATGGTGTTTAACACAATTATTGATTATTTTAAATATAACTTTTGTTATTTCCTGTTATATTTTTAATAATTCCTAAGTTATAACAATATATTAATATATGCACATACACACACCTTTGCAAACTATCCCCCCCCCAAAAAAAAAAATCATACTAGCAGAAAGGTTCAGTTAGTTTGAAGGAAATTTCCCTTTAAATATTTCTTTTAAAACTCTCAATGGTAAAATTTTCATATGCTTCATCTACCAGCACAGTTACTGAAGAAGTTCTATAAAACATTCATCTTTAATGGGCTATAACATTTATCCTAAAGTCTTGGAGGAAAACAGATAATGGGGTTCACTTTTTTAATTTATTCTAAAGTTGACATCAGAATACAAAATGTACAGTTCTTAATAAATGTTGTGATTTCAAGTTTTAAAAGAAACATTTCTGTTTTAAAATTTTAACCCACTGAACAACATATTCTTATTTTTTCTCTAATCTTAGATTCTGCTGCCGCCAATACAAAAATTCTTTATATATATATATATATATATATATATATATATATATCAGATTTTCTCTAAAAAGTAAATGACTTTTAAATTTAAATAACCAAAATTTAATGAATTTGTAACATAAATATTTGAGAATTCATAAGATATATTTGATGACTCTAAGTAGAAACAATAACAATATTTACAATTTTTGTTTATAAAGCTAAATGCATGTAATAAAGTTGGATGTAAATTTCAGGCACTAACATAATCAAATAATTTTATGTCTCTGATATTACTAAGCCATTTAAAAGAGAACACCACTCTCATGAACTAATATAAGTAATGATAATTACAGCAGCTAGAAATGAAATTCATCTTTCTTATTTGTCCATTAGAAATATTGCACCCAAAGAAATAATTATGATTTTTAATAATTTATCATTTGAAAGACATGTAACAAAGCAAATTTAGAAATATAAAATATCTTGTATATTTCTATATCAAAATAATTTAAAATTATATAACTGTCCATATATATATAAAGACTATCATTGAGTAAAATCTTTAGAATTCACTAGGTCCTTAAATAACTCATAAGTAGTGGGAAACACAGAACATACAACACTGAAAGGAATTTTAGGGATAAAATAGGCAGGTTTAGTGAGTCTTAGGAATAAAGAGGGTCCATGGGGAAGAATGCGTATGTGAGAGCTTAGAGTTGCCAGAGGCACACATTCACAGAGAATAGAAAGGTGCCACAGGATAAGGGGAGAGGAAGGCATACATTCACAGAGGATAAAGAAATGGTGACAGATGCTGCAAGAAGGGAAACATATGTTCAGAGGAGATAGAAGAATGTTACAAGATAAGGGTGAAAGAAAGAGGGAGGCACCATGTGGATTTTGGACTTTGAAGTTGATATTCTGCAAAAAACTTACTAATTATAAAAGCACAGGGTCATAAAATGGGGGAAGGGGTCCAATTAGAAGGGAGCATGAAGGGACAAAGAACTACAGCACTTATAAACCTTAGAAAAAAGGAGCTTAGCGGGGGTTCCAGTGGGTAACCCACTACATGGGTGTCTGTATTTGCCTCCAATAAATTTCCACTCTTTCACTAACAAGTTCTTTAAGTCTGAGACTTTATTCTTCTACCTCTGTGAACCCACAAGGGGAAGGTCCACTCCCCGCACCTCATGTTTCAATACGACTCTTGGGTAGCAGTGGAAGAAATGAAACATTTAAAGGAACATTTGGGTTGTTTATAAATAATTAAGACTGGTTAGAAACGAAACCATCATTATGATTTTGTAAAACTAGACATTTTTCAAACCTTAAAGTAGAATGTATTTTATAGAAAAACAATTGGACTTGAAGGATATATATTGCCCTTTAATAAAAAATGACCAGAAAGGCCTTAAAATTTCTCCAAGTTTGACCAAATTTTAGACTGTCTTCTTCCTGATACAAGGTCCCTTATCTCCTTTTTTTTTAGATCCTTTACACCAGAAAACTTGCAAGTTTTTTCTCTGCCATTATGAGATTCAACTTTTTAAAAAGCTTCTTGCTAGTTTTGCAACCTAGGACTTGCTTTCTCAAGGACTCTGAGGCTATCCCTTCGTTATGTAACCATCAAGGGATATAATAGTGCTCTATGGCTTTCCATGGGAGGGTGGGAACTTAACTTCAGTGGGAACCATGCTCTTAGCTGTAAAACTACCTCCTTGTTCAGCAAGGTAGTTTCCAACCTATCATGCTGATAAGATAAAAATTACTCTTAAGTTAGGTAAAGACATTAACAAAATACAGGTAGCCTAGAGCTCTCCACCCCAGCTCTTAAATATCTCTGACATTAATTTCAGTGGAGCTGAGTTTCCACTCTTGGTCTATGCTCTACAGGTGTGATCAATTTCTGCTACTTATCTTGTGAGGTTTGATGTCACCTTCAACAGTAGGATTAACTAATAAAATGACAAACATTTTCCTTTATACAGCAACTAGAGGCCCGGTGTATGAATTTGTGCACCAATGGGGTCCCTCAGCCTGGCCTGTGGGTTCGGGACAAAATTGTAAGAGGGTGAAGGTCAGGCTGAGGGACCCCACCAGTGCACGATTGGGGTCAGGGAGGGACCACAGGAGGGCTCCAGGGCATGTCCAGCCTGTCTTGTTCAGTCCCGATTGTCCAGACCCCAGCAGCAAGCTCACCTACCTGTCGGAGTTCCTGCCCCCGGTAGTTAATGCATATCATAGCAACTGGTTGACTGGTCAGTTGTCTGCCCCCTTGTGGTTAGTGAACATCATAACAAGCAGTTAGTGTCCTTGGCATTCATTAACATATTATGCTTTGATTGGTTGAACTGATGACCAGACACTTCACATATTAGGCTTTTCTTATATAGAATTTTAAATGAAAGATATCCATAGCTTGAACTTTTGAGTATAAATTACTTCTTAGCAAAGCAGAAATTAAAGGTGTGAATAAAATGATAAAGCATTTTTGGCTAAACCCCCTGTTAAAAGGAATAATGGAAAAGAGATGTGCAAAGACAGATGAAAGAGATTTTTAGATAAGGACAATAACTATGATCACTAATGTTTTTCTAATTATGCATTTGCCTATTTAGCAAATAACTGCATACATAAAAATAAAAATTTAAAATTCTTGCAGGCATTAATTTACTTTACATTTAATATAGAGCCATATACAATAAGATACAGTTAATTAATAATTTAAAGCAGAAAAAGATGAATAATACAGGACACAATATTTTACAAATTCCAACCATATGATGTTAGAATTTGGAAAAATATTTGTAAAATGTAAAAGTTATCTGGGTTTGAACTATGAGAAGAAATTAGGAAAATAGAAGGAAAAAAAAAGGAAAGTGTATTCAAGAAGGATACAGATTTCTTGTAACAATATTTTTTTTCTGATATATCTCCTCTGGAAAGAAAAAGAAAAGAAAAACATAAGCAAGTGGGGCTATATCAAATTAAAAAGTTTTTGCACAGCAAAGGTAACCTTCAACAAAATGAAAAGGCAAACCACTGAAAGGAAGAAAATATTCAGCAATGATACATCTGAAAAGGAATTAATACCCAAAATGTATAAAGAACTTATAAAACTCAACACCAAAAAGACCTAAGCAATCCAATTAAAATGTAGGCAAAAGACCTGAACAGACACTTCTCCAAAGAGGACATACAGATGGCCAATAGACATGAAAGTGAAACGGAAAAATTGAACTGGAAAGCATGATGTTCCTCTGGGCAGGATGACTCCTGGGTCCTTGTCCGGTGGAGTCAAAGAATGAAACCATGGACAAAAGATGGTATAGTAAAAGATGGAACTTTATTGAGAAACAAGCACAGACTCCCACATGGGGAGAGGGAGAGAGGCCCACTAAGTCCCTTTTTTCTTCAGATTATAAAGGCTGCAGTTCTTTGTGCCTTGACATCCCCTCTGATTGGTCACTGTCTCCTCTGCTTTTTTGGTCATTATAGCAACTTCAGAGCTCAAACCTCAGGTGAGGTACATGAGGTTCCCATCTTCCTCTCTTATTGTTTTCTTATTCCCTTTTGGCTTTCTTCTTCCTCTGAATGAGGGGCTTCCTTCCCTTTATTTTGTAAATGTTACCTTCTGCAGCTCCCAGCTCCCTTATTCTCTGGAAATGTGCCTTCTGTAGCTCTGTAGCCCTGAGCTTTTTCCATGGACCCCTTAATTCCCAACATTTCCTAAAACCTGCCTATTTTACCCCTAAAAACTTCTTTCAAAAGGATGCTCAATGTCACTAGTCATCAGAGAAATGCAAATTAAAACCACAATGAGATATAACCTCACACCTGTCAGAATGGCTATCATTAATAAATAAACAATTAAGTTTTGGTGAGGATGTGGAGGAAAGTGAATCTTCATTCATTCTTGGTGGGAATGTAGATTGGTACAGTCACTATAGAAAGCAGTATGGAGTTACCTCAAAAAATTAAATATGAAACTGCCTTATGGTCCAGTGACTCCATTTCTGGGAATTTATCTGAAGAAACCTGAAACACTAATTTGAAAGAATATATATATATATATACACCCATATATATCCATATGTTCATTACAGTGTTATTTACAATAGCCAACATCTAGAATCAGCCCAAATGTCCATCAGTAGATGAGTGGATAAAAAAAGCTGTGGTACATTTATACAATGGAATACCCCTCTGCCATAAAAATTTATCCTTTTTGATAGCATGGATGGACCTAGAGAATATTATGCTAAATGAAATAAGCCAGTCATAAGTATCATATGATTTCACTCATGTATGGAATTTAATGAGCAAACTGAACTACCAAGCAAAATAAAGACAGATTCATAGGTGAGCAGGCAGGCAGCTCTGGGGTTGGGTAGGGGTAGTGAAGGGCATAGAGGGATTGAAAAAAAAAAATCAAAGGAGAGAATTATGGACATGGACAACAGTGTGGTGATTGTGTTATGGAGGGGGGTTGTGAGGTGGAAGATGCTTTAGAGGGGATAAAGGTGATGGAAAATTAAACTAAAAATTAAAAAAAGAATACAAATTAATAAAAGTTTTCCAATCAAGGCTGACCATAGTACATTTTCTGGATTACTTAGAAGGAGGAAAGGGGATGAGGACAGATTTGGTAGGCTTTAAAAATGTGGCTTACTTATAGCAGAATATAAAACCAGTAGACTTGACGTACCTATGGAAGCTGATTAATTGTAGTGAGTCCTAGACTCCATAATTTGGTAGTGTAACAAGTGGTGGAGAGTGCCCAACTATGAGATCCTCAAGTGCTAAGCTAGGGCAGATTTAAGTGTAGCCTATACTTGGATATAATGAGAGAAAATCAATTTCAGTAAAATATAAATCAAATTATCTTTAATTTCTTACATGCAAATTTGTAAAGTAATAAAAAATATTTAACCTCAGCATCTTCCTATGTTAAATAAAGACCCTGACAAGGAAATGTAATTTTTATATCTAGAGAGATTCACACTGTTTTGAAAGTAATTATGGAGACTATTTATTATGAGATAATTTTTAGATGATTCAATTTAAAATATAGCCAGAAGCTAACAATTTAAATGGACTTATTCAGATAACAATCATTATGGTTAGTAATCTCTACCAAACATTTGAAATAATTAATGCCAGTAATTCAGAGTTTTACTCTGGCATTAATTCGTAGTCAACATTCACATTTTCAATGCTTACTCAAACTGCTGCAACACCTTTAGAATCTAGAATTCATGGATATAACTCCTGTGTAAATTCATTCCCCATTTCACCACATTTCTTATTTTTCCTCATTGTTTGATTTATTGTTTTTTCTCATAACACCTTGTCTGTCATTTCTTGAGATTACAGGTATAGGCATTATAGACGTCTATGTTCAATCTTTATTTTGAGCCAGTTTTCATTGATTTTTGTAAGATAAAGGGCAATTGTAAAAAGACACAGAACATTAAGCAAATAAAATAATTGTGAAAGGAATGTTTGTTTTACTTGTTTAACAAGCTATCTATTCATTTTGTTTTTGACAGTTATTTCTGAAAAATGCCTTTAATAAATATTTTATGTGTACAAAACAACAGAGAGTAGAAGACATTATTGGAAATGTTTTAGTACATTACAATTATAAAAGAATACCACAGATTTTAAAGTATGGACTAATTCTGAGAACACGAAAATAGTTTCTTTCTATAGTTTGCTTTAGTCTCTTGCAGTAAATCACTTTTGAAAGTAAAGTCTTCTCTGACACCTTTCCTATTAATCTCATGCTGCAAAATGTTTGTAAAGAACATATTTAAATGATGAGACTTTTATCCCAGGATTTGGCAACAGAGAGGGAAGAGGATTCCCTTTCTTAATCTTTGATATACATATGGGTGTTGTTAGAATTTGCATCTTAATCAGGCATCACCCATAGGAAAATCTTTTAGGAATTTATCTTTGAATCCCTTGTAACAGAGGGGACATTTTATTTTTATTTCTTTTGCTTTTTCTGGAACTGGTGATGTGATGAGAATGCTTTTTAAGAAGTGCTCTGTAATATTCAACACAGTAAAATGGGTACATAAAACAAACAATAACCAAAACAAAAATGAAAATAATTTCCTCATTAGATCTTCTTTCATCTCCCTTGTGATAATACACACAGTCTTTTTTTCCTACTTCTTTGGAGCTATTAATTTTGTTTGTGCAGTAGGACTGCTTTTTTCCTTAACAATTGCTTAAGAATAGGCAATTGCAGTGCATGGTTTATGAAAGAAAGTGACAATTTGACTCTCTTTAACCCTTTCTATTTGGTTTTATAATTCTATTCAATATTTGCTTAGTGGTAATTTCTCCACGTTTCTGGAAATAGTGGATTGGTACTAGATTTCTCTAATGTGGCCACTTAGTGTTACTTTATGTGACTTCAAGGGAGAGATGGTAATGCATGAAGGAGTAAAGTGTACATATCCTATCTAATAAAAGGGCAATATGCAAATTAACTGTCACTCCATCACAAAGATGGTGGTGCCCATAGCCACAAGATGGCAGCGCCCAGTCCTCTCAGCCCCTCCGGAGTCCCCAGTTGTGGAGGGGTGGCCACTGAGAGTGGGCAGTGTTAATGGTCTGGCAGAATGCTTGCTTTGTCACTGCAGCAACGAAGCAAGTGTTCCGTGCTCGGCCACAGATGGGCTTCTGGGCCGCCAAGAGCCTCTGGGCAGTGGGCACAGAGCAGCCAGGCCCCACAGAGAGCTACTGGTGCATGGATTCATGTGTAGGGCTACTAGTCTATACGTATGCTACCAAACAACCAGAATGATCAGAATGACCAGAACTACTGGTCTCTATGACATGCACTGATCACCAGGAGGCAGGCGCTCAACACAGGAGCTGCCCTGGTGGTCAGTGCACTCCCACAGCAGGAGCGCCACTGAGCTGAGATGCAT
This sequence comes from Corynorhinus townsendii, assembly GCA_026230045.1. Lineage (NCBI taxonomy): Eukaryota > Metazoa > Chordata > Mammalia > Chiroptera > Vespertilionidae > Corynorhinus > Corynorhinus townsendii. Next base: position 108,820,579 of record JAPDVU010000001.1, on the reverse strand, counting down.
CCTGGTGGACCACCAGCCTGGCAGCAGCCACTCACTCACTCAGTAATCCTGCAGGTCCAATCTCCAGAGATTGGGCCAGGTGCCAACGGACCAGTGCCGAGGTCACAATCCTGACAGCAGCACCAGCCTCCTGGAAGTCAGCCTTGGGCACTGTGGCCACTCCCCCTCCTACATGCTCTGCGAGGATGAAACAATATACAAGCAGCCACCAGGTGGCTCCCAACAACCAGTGCGAAAGTCAGCCAGACAGATCCAGATCCCGGGCCAGCAAGGGCATCCCATTGCCCACCTGGAAGGCTGATCACATCCTGGCCCCCCCACATCCCTGTCAGGACCCTATCTGTGCATGAATTCATGCAACGAGCCTCTAGTCTAGTTAATAAAACACTTTGCCTTTGTTGTTGCCTTATCATAAGCTTGGCCCTGTCTCTGCAGGCCAGGCCTGAGAAGTTCTAGATAGCCCTTAAGTCAGTGGAAATGTCAGTCTAACCTGGAAATCCAGCATTTGGAAAGCTATTTTTCCCATGGATATAATTATTTCTCTATTTTCTCTAATTAAATTGATAATTGGCCTCCATTACCATATTGTTTCTTTTCAGTTTAGTGATGAACCTGGGAAGGAAAGAGTGGGTCTCTACAAACCCTTAAATGTACAAATAATCACTGTGAGAAGAAACAGAACATATTTTTAGTATCTTTTATGTGGTCAAACATTGAAATAGATATTGTATTAAATTAGAATATTGAGTACAAAAATGACATTGGGGGTTAATTATTGCATATATTATAATGAGGGTTTATCTATATATGTAATTTATAAATAGTTACATAAGAAAAAATGGGATCAAATGGGAAGCCATCTCTTCTGACCCATACAAAAAACCCATGCTGTTTTATTGCATCTTCTCCAGAATTTACAAATATAGTGTCCCAAAAATATTATACACATACTGAATAATTATAAAGTCAATGTTTGTTAAAATGCATTTCATTTTCAAAATTGGACTATCAGCTGTTAAAGTGTGTATACATTTTTTTGTACGCTGTTTATTTCTATTTTGAAGTTTTTACAATGAGTAGGTACTGTATTATTCATATAAACTTACTAATCTATTATTATTTTTAACTCACTATACATTCATATAACAGATTCTCTTTAATTCATTTTTTCCTCATATACATTATCTAACAAATTTCCTTTAGATTTGTGAATTGATCAAAATTATTTTAGTTGTAAGCAGCAAAAATAAGTCTGGACATTTTAAGTATAAAAATGTAACTTTTGGAATAAAAATTAAATAATTTACAGAACCGAAGAACTATTGAAAGTTAAATCTTCAGAAGGTTAGGTACCAGTGAAAATTCTGGAACCTGAATATTAAGAGGGCTCTCAATAACAAGATTTAAATTCAAGCACTCCTAGATTTTGTTTTTCTTTTTCTTATTTTAAAATTTGGGGACAGAACATATGATTGACCAAGCTCAAGTCATACACTTAGTTGCCCTGTGACATATCAACAATGGGCATGAAAAGCAAAAGAATGTGTGAAACTTTCCCAATAGGGGTCCTCTCATATGTTTGGAGGGCCAAATTCAGATAAGGAACACTTCACTACAAGCTAACTAATCACTTCAACAAATGCCTGTTTCGGCCAGCGTGGGTGCACAGGCCAGTGGGTTGAGCTAGACACTGTGGGGAGTGGAGGTGGGGGGCGAGCCTGGGATCCAGACCTTGCCATCACCCCTCTGCCTAGGGGCTCTGTTCTCACTCTTGGGCAGTGGAAGGGCAGGAAAGTGGTGTCATGCAGTTGGAATCAGGCATCATACTGGATTTCAAAGTCCAGGAGGAGTTTCACAAAGAGCCCCAAACCCATTACGAACTCAAAAGTCGATCCCTGAAGAGCAGCAGTTCTAAGAAACATCGTGGGACCTCCAATAATCTCTTCCAGGGTGGCATCACACCTCTTGCTAGGCCAGCAGCTCATGTGTTAGCAGGTGTGGGTGCAAGGATGCAGGGAGCAGCAGCAGAAGCTGCAGGGGCCCAGTTCATGCAACAGAGAGTGCCCGTGAGTCAGACACCAGCCATAAACGTCAGCACACCACCACCATTCTGTCTGCCACACAGTTGCCAATGGAAGTCCTTAAGATGCAGGCCCACCTTGAAAATCCCACTAAATACTACATACAGCAAACCAAATGCAGCAGATACCTTTTTACTGCTTTAAAAAATAAACATACCAACCAAGTGTTAAGCCTGCCATGTCCAAAAATGCCTGGTGATCATGTCATGCTACCAGGGCTGGAGAGCAGAGCACCCAACATCCTCATGGCTATGCTTATACTTAACTACAATTGTGAAAAAGAGGGATTTTATACCTTCACAGAATAAAACATGGCTGAAAGTGAATGTCCACCATTTGAACACACACTCACGAGTGTCGTGCATACAGATAGATGATATTATCAATGACATTCTTAGGCTAGACCAGTGGTCAGCAAACTCATTAGTCAACAGAGCTAAATATCAATAGTACAATGATTGAAATTTCTTTTGAGAGCCAATTTTTTTAAACTTAAACTTCTTCTAACACCACTTCTTCAAAATAGACTCATCCAGGCCGTGATATTTTGTGGAAGAGCCACACTCAAGGGGCCAAAGAGCCACATGTGGCTCATGAGCCACAATTTGCCGACCACTGGGCTAGACTCAAGTTATTATGAAGAAATCCTGAGCTTGATGGATCCTGCCTTGCAAATGGCAAATATGTTATCTGTCTCCAGGAAACTTGGTTGGCCTTTAAGGCAATCAAGGACTGCCACTTCCCCTCCCCAGGCTTCACCATCAGCAACTCCTATCCACCTCACCTTCCCAACATAAAAATAGAACACACAGAATCTGAAGTAAGAGCATTGGCTAATGAGTGCTCCCCTCTTACTGAAGCATAGTAATCCCTCCTTTGGAAAACTGCTGTTTGAAACTGCTGTTTGAAGTACTCTGTTATTCTTAGTCTCTTATTCTGTAGGTCAACTCTGTTATTTTTAGACTGTAAAATAACTTTGTTTTCTGCTTGAATAGAAAAGATAAACTTAATTGTCTGACCTTGCAAGCTAGCCATCTAACTGATATGCTGACATTGGTGCCCGATACCTGTATAGATATGATACTCAAGGTTACAGGTGTTTGTTAGATATGATATGTACTCAAGGTTACAAATTATCTGTAAAAATAACTTACACACGGACCTAAAAAAGATATAAAAAGAGAATTCTTCCTCTTTTGGATGTTCCGAATTTGACAGAGACAATCTGCTCTGAACTTGTGCGCAATAAAGATGACTCCTAACTAACTGGCTCATTAAGGTGTCTTGTCCAGCTTGCTGATTTGCAATGAAACATTTGGAGGCCCCAGAGAGATAAGAGACAGGTGCCTTCCGGCACCTAGTCTTGAATGCCTGGGACAGATGGCCTCCCCTTCCTGGCTGCCAGGCCCTGAGGATCTCTAGGGGGAGGTACCACCTGATGAAGCTTTCCAGGGCCCCAGAGACACTTCTCAGTGATCTTGACAGCCAGACAAAGGACACCTGACATGCCCTTGCATTCTTCTGGAGTCATCGGAAAGAAAGCCTCCAGAGGTGAGTGAATTCAAATTCAATTAAGGAATTTTGAGTTCACTTTTCTGTCCTGTCTGCCTGTGACTAGTCGTCTTGTACTGAGGGAGAGACTGGACGCAGTGGTATCTTCCCTGGTGAGGTTCTCACCGAGACGTTTGTTGAGAATCCTGTCCTTTCCTGGGGCGTGGGTGCTGGGAGTGCCCCGATGTCCATCAGGAAAGCTGGGCAGTGTTTCAGTTGTCTGCTTAACTTCCAATAGAACTTGTCTACTGAAAGAATGTGAGTACGGATATTTGTCTATCTGTCTTGGCATAATTATCTGTTCATTAACTGGTCTATAAATATAAGTGTGAGAGCCTGTGTAAAAATGAAAGCTTCTTTGTGTTATTCTGTACTTCTGTTGACTCGTCTGGCTAAAATGTTTTATTTATTAAAGGCTGAATGCTGTGACAAACTGCAAAAGTCTCTAGCAATGCTACTGAGAGTCACTTTTCTCAGGGACATTTGCTCTTTGTCAAGGAGGGAATCATCCCACTTAGCTAATGAAGTTTCCATCTATGTATAGTAGGGGCTTGAGTTTGTTCTTCCCTGACTTGCGATTTTGCTATGTTAGTTTAAAATTTTGGAATTCTAAGGTTAATTTAAAGGTATAAATTTGTAAAGGTTGCAACCCAGAGAAGTTTAAATAAAGGCTTGTTGGATTAAGATTAGTACAGCGTCTCATGGCCTGTGACAGGCAAGAGAGAAAGACTGCCAGATTTTTCATAATTAACTGCTTTGTGGGCTGCCTTTTTCAGCCCTTCTAGCAAGCAGAGAATCATGTGGTCCCAAGAGCTGCAACCTGCCTGCCCTTTCTGATAGATTTACAGTGGGGACAGCACCCGCTGTGACTAGAGGGTGGCCCTCAGCATGAAGCCAGATTTGGTACCAGCAATCTCCCAAAGGGGGCACTTTAAGGCTAGTGCTGAAGTAGGTGAGGAAGGGAGCCAAAAACTGCTCCGGAGCAGGTATGAGATAGGGTAGTGGCAATGGGATTCACTGGGTAAGGTGGTAGGCTCTCAGCCTGCTGAATAGAGGAGCCCTGGGTTGGGGACAGGGGTATGGTTAGAGAGATAAAGAGTAGTAAAGGAGGAGGATTTAAGATCCTCTAGGGGCTTAGAGTAAAGAGAAAAAATCTATGAGGGAAAGCAACTGTTACAGAAAGAAAAAAGTATCCTTAAATGTAAAAAGCCTAAATATACAGGATCTCAGACCATTTGCCTTGTTTCAGGACAGAGTAATGGTTGATGCAGAAAGAGGGGTGGTGTCTACAGTTAATTATGAAGCAAGAAGAGATAGGTTTCTGTTGATTTTTACTGGCTGCAGAATGCTCTGCTAGCATAGGGGTCTGGTCCGTAGCCTACCAGGTGCCTTATCTGAACTGTATTAGATTCAAGGTCGCAAGTTTTCTGCAAGCACAGTAAATCTTTCTCTGCCCTGTTTTGTTCTCTTGAAACTTTCTAATACACATAGAGAAAATCTCATTGTCCAGCCAGATTAAAAAAAATTCCTATCTCTGAGCCTGGCAGGGTGGGGTTACTGGCTGGGTGCTTCTTGGGCTGCGTGGGAATGTTCAGCAAAGAAACTTTAAAATATAATATTTTATTGGACTTACTAGAAAAGAATTAATTCTGAAGTCAAGAACAAATCTCAAGATTATTAAAGTACATTTTCTTGAAAGCAAAAGTGTATTTAAAGTGTATTCATAAATATCAATCTAAGAAATGCTGACTGTTCATTTTTGGTAATCATTAAAGGATTGAGGTTTCTAAGAATAAAGAATTCTAATACATTAAAAAAAATAAAGGTAGAGGGGCCAAATATCTAAGCTGCAGCCAGGCAATCCAGAGATCCCTCAGCCTCAGCAGAAACTTTTGCCTAGTGTAAGAGTGGGTAGGTAAGGAGGGGTGGGGAGAACAAGCAGGAGGGGAGCTCAGACACCCATAGTCAAGCAGCAGCAACAGTGACAAGCAGGGGGACAGCAGACAGTTACCTGACACTGGAGCTGCCCAGCTGCCACCTAGTGAATAATGAGCGTTTTACAACGAGCAATATATGACTTTGGGCTTTGGCTTGCTGGATGCAGCAGTTAAACTAGAAGCCAGTAACTGCTACTAGCCTCTGGCAGCCCCAGGAATAGAACAATGAGCCTGAGATCTGTAAAAGCAGCAGATAGAGCTGGTAAAAGTTTCCTGGCTGCAAATGTACTGAAAGGGTTAAGATTTCAGCAGCAGCTTCTGGTATTGCAAGTAATTGACAGGGAAAAAAACAAACAAGCAATAAACATTCCCTGAGTTAAAGGGTTTCCAGTGCCTTGAACTCTCCCAGAGAAGCTAAAAGATTTAATCCCTTAGACTAAGGGGTGAGTCAAGACACCCAGTTGCGGGGTGGGGAACAGATGCACTGTCCTTACTTACAGAGAAGCCTGTGGGAAAGGCCAAGGTCCCTGCCAGGAAAGAGGACAGGTGGGAAGGCAAAGTCCTGATGCCCAAGCCCTCACAGGAGCACTGCTATGTACAAACTTGTCTCTCCCTGCAGCCCTGGCTGTGTTTGGCTTGCCGCTAGGAACCAAGCAGTGGTGAGAGACAGGGATGGCAAGGCCCTTTAACTGATACACAGGGTTAACAGGAGAGGGTAAAGGGAAGGCACTTTCCTTGGAATGGAGAGCCTTCAGGATTTTCAGACTCTCCTAGAGAGGAGGAGTCTGACTGAAGGACTGGCCATCAGCCTCCCAAATCATACAAGAGACAAAAAAAGGGAGAGGGACAGCTTCGTGGCTACTTCCCATTTGATGAAAAGAGGGTTGACTGACTTATGGAGAAATTCCTGGCTGATGAACCATTTTGATACGGAATTTTTGGACTGGAGCCCTGATCCTTTGTCTACCAGAGTCAAAGAATGAATCCACAGATAGAAGATGGTATAGCAAAGATGGAAATTTATTGAAGAACAAATAGACACCCACGTGGGGAAAGGGAAAGAGTCACACTGAGTTATTTTTCCCTATGTATGCTTATAAAGGCTGCAAATCCTGGTGCCTTGATATCCCCTCTGATTTGTCACTATTCCCTTAGACTGGTTACTACAGTAACTCCTAGGCTCAAAGGTGGAACCTCACATGGGACAAGTGAGGTATTCCCCCCAGAACCCACCCCCCCCCCAACTCCTTCCTTATTGTTTTTCCTATTCCCTTTGGGTTTTCTTCTTCTCCTTCTGGATGAAGGGCTTCCTTCTCTTTATTTTGTAAATATAGATATTTTGCTGTTCCCAGCTCCCATATTCTATGGAAATGTACCTGTTATAGATTTTCAGCTTCCATATTCTATGGAAATATAACTTCTGCTGCTCTGAAGCCCTGTGCTTCCTCCATGGTCCCCTTAATTTCCAAAATTTCTAAAATTTTCTAAAACCTGTCTTTTTAATCCCTAAAAATTCCTATTTCAATAGGGATATATATTATTTTGAAATTAAAATTAATGTCCTCTCACAGTAAGATATTGAGGGGTACTGAAAGTTTCACCTTTTTGTCTTCAAAAATTTTTTTGGAATAAAAAAACAAACTGGGCACATTTTTAATTGGCTTTATAATTTTTATTATTTTATTTTTATTTTTATTGAATTTATTAGGGTGATATTAGTACTATTTTTATTTGTAAACTAGTGGCCTGGAAATGAAATTCATGCATGGGGCAGGGGAAGGGGGTTAGGGCGTGTCCCTCAGACTGGCCTGCACCCTCTCCAATCTGGGACATCCCTCTCACAATCCGGGACTGCTGGCTCCTAACCGATCACCTGCCTGCCTGATTGCTCCTAACTACTCTGTCTGCCAGTCTGCTCAGCCTGCTCACCCCCAACTGCCCCCCTGCCAGCCTGATCACCCCAAACTGCTCCCCCTGCCAGCCTGCTCATCCCAACTGCCCCTCCTGCCAGCCTGCATGTCCCCACCTGCCCTCCCCGCTGTCCTGTTTGCCCCCAACTGCCCCCCTGGCAGCCTGATCACCCCAACTACCCCCCCCAACAGCCTGCTCACCCCCAACTTGCCCCCCTGCCATCCCGATCACCCCAAACTGCCTCCCCCCCACTTAACAGCCTGCTCACCACCAACTGGCCCCCTGCTGGCCTGCTCACCCCAACTGCCACTCCTGCCAGCCTGCATGTCCCTACCTGCCCTCCCTGCTGACCTCTTCATCTCCAACTTCCCCCCCTCAATGGCCTGATCACCCACAACTGCCCTCCCCTCTTGGCCCCTAACCGCCTTTACCTCAGCACTGCCACCATGGCTTTGTCTGGAAGAACATCTGGAAGGTCTCCTGGAAGGTCTCCCAGTCTAATTAGCACATTACATTTTATTAGCATAGATAGAGGCCTGGTGCATGGGTGGGGGCTGGCTGGTTTGCCCTGAAGGGTTTCCTGGATCAGGGTGGGGTTCCCTAGGGGGCAGGGCAGTCTGGATGAGGGGTCTGTGGTGGTTTGCAGGCTAGCCATGCCCCCATTGGGGTGGGGGTCTCCACTGGGGATGGTGCTGGCCTGGGAGAGAGGCTGGGGCAGTTTACAGACCAGCCATGCCCCCATTGGATGAGGGTCCCCACTGGGGTGGCGTGTCCAGCCTTGGTGAGGGGCTGAGGGTTGTTTTCAGGCTGGCTATACTCCCTGCAGGGTGGGGTCCCCACTGGGGTACCTGGCCAGCCTGGGTGAGGGGCTGATGGCTGTTTGCAGGCTGGCCATGCCCCCCAGCAGAGACCCTCACCCCAATGGTGATGTGGCCAGCCTGGGTGAGGGGCTGAGGGTCATTTGCAGGCCCCTCCCTCAGCAGCCTTCCTGAGTGACCCAAGCTTCCCGCACATTCAGGCCAGCTCCATGGCCACCACCCACAGACCCCTCCTTCAATGGTCAGCCAGGGTGGGCAACCCAAGCTTCCTGCTTCGCTCCGGCCTGCTCTGTGGTGCCATCCACAGGCTTCTCCTTCTGTGGCCAGCCCAGGCCGGTGGGAAGCTTGGCTTCCTCCATTGCTGGTGGTGACCCAAGTCTCCTGCCTGCTCCAGCTGGGTCCGTGGCCACTACCATCTTTGTCTCACTAATTTGCATATTCCCTCCTGATTGTCTCTGGGTGTCATGGAGTGACACTCAATTACCATATTACTCTTTTCTTAGATAAGGTTATGTTTTACTGTTCATTTTATTTGTACAGATTTTTTATTATCATCATTCTTTTAAATATGTTTATATTAATGTGTAAGAATATGTATTAGAAAATTATAAGTTTTCAAAATTTTTATAACTCCAAAAAGAAATACCTAGCAAAACCTACAATTGTTAAAATACCTACATGAATTATGAGGTAGTTTATACTTCAGACATATATAGCTTTTTAAGCTTTTTTCTTCACTTAAATATTTATTTTGCATAAGAAAGAGTGCTATTTTGAAAATAAATTTAACCTACACTGGAAAGTATGCAGTAGTGTAAGTTTGTAAATGGAGAATAAAGTTCCTAGTTTTATGGAATAAAGTAAGATTGTCTACTTATGTTTTTAGAGAGGTCTATTTTCTACATTTTATTTTCCTGTTAAATACTTATTATGGTTTCAATGTTATAACTAAAATGGTATTGTTACTCATGAAAAACTCATATTTATGACACAGACTTGACATACCAAAGAAATCTAACTACCAACTTCAAGTTTTCTGTATTTTATTATCCAAATTCATGGATTATATGATCTGGCGACTAATACCTTAAAGTACTCCATAAAATGAAAGAATAGTAATTGTATCATTCAAGAAAATATATGATGATAATGATATTTTTTATTCTCATATTAAAGCCTATTCCTTTTATCTTCTATACCAACATCCAACATCTTATGTTGAGCATGTTGGTAAAGTAAATGGGGTTATGTAAATGCTTGGAAAAGCATTTTTACACATATAAGCTTTTTTTGAAGCATATTTCATGTTCTTTGTACCATACCATCTGATTTTCATCTTACTGACAATTGATGTACTAATGGCAAATTAGTATGATTATCTGAAATGATCCATCTATTTTTAGTCATTATTTGAAAATATAGGCAAAACTTAAAATCCACACAAATTATTTCTGAAAAGCCAAACACATGTTTTTGCATGGCACAGAATGTCTTAATTACTACTATTCTTTCTATACTTAGACTTTTTATAATAGAGAATATATGGGGATTTAGTTGATTTCATAGACACTACTTTTTTATGCATTTTATTTGACAAGCATCTATATAAGATTAACTCTATGCCAGGTGCTATTCTAAGTGTTTCTTAAATGTGAGATAAATAGCCTTATTTTATTTATTCTATAGGTAAGAAAATTAATATACAAAGAGCTTAAGTATTCACCCAAGTGTCAAAAAATGGCATAACCATTCATATACATGTATAAGATGCAAATTAAACTATGCCTAGAATCTTGAAAAAGCTAAAGAAAGTGTGAGTTAAATATTTTTGCCTATTCATTTATATTTATTTATTTTTAGATAAATTATTTTGTTAACATACATAATACTTATGGCATTATAATGAATTGTTTTTCTTAGTGAGATATTGCAAATGTAAACTGATATATTCTTGTATTAAAACACAACAAAATTATATATATAATCAATAATATATATATATTATATATATAATATATATTATAGATAATATATATATTATATATATATTATCTATAATATATATTATATATATAATATAAGATATTATATATATAATATATATATTATAAATATATAATATATATATATATTATTGATTTCAGTCAAGAATGGAGAGGAAATCAATGATGAGAGAGAATCACTGATGGGCTGCCTCCTGCATGTCTCCCACTTGGGATCTAGCCTGTAATCTGGGTATATGTCCTAACCAGAAATCAAACAGTGACCTTCTGGTTCCTAAGTTTACTCTCAACCACTGAGCCACAGCAGCCAGGCTTATGGATTTTTAGAGACAGCAAAAGGGAGAGAGAGATAGAAGCATTGATGTGTTGTAGAAGGAAAACATCAATTAGCTGCCTTCTGCATGCCTTCTACAGGGGATGGAGCCCACAACCTGGTCATGTGCACTGACTGGGAATCGAACCATGAATTTTTAGTGGACTGGATGATGCTCAACCAACTGAGCCACACCTCCCAGGGCTGAAATTTAGATTATGACAAATTGTACAATATACTGATTCATTTTTAAGGTAATAAATATAATTCCCTACTTCCAATAATAGAAGACAATACTGTAATTAACACATGTAATTGAAAAATATGTTATATACATTGCTTACATCTCTCACTGATCTTAAACCCACTGTTTCTTTTCCTTGCTTTTAAGTGTTTATTTGTGTTTGTTTGTTTGTTTTTTGTTTTTGTTTTGTTTTGTTTTGTTTTTGTAGGTAGCTACATGCCTAGATAAAGTTTTGTTCTTTTCCTTTTGTTTTTCTCCTAAAATAGCTCAACAATGTTTATTTCCAAATTCATTTATGTTTAAGGACACAGAAATGTAATGTATTTAAAGTGTTCTTTATTAATTTTCTTACAAAGTAACTGAATTTTTATTTCACAAGAACACCATAAACATTGTAAACTCTTCAATCCACCTATATAATAAAGAGGTAATATAAAAATTGACCATCACTCCAATGCAAAAGATGGCTGCCCCCATGTGGTCAAAGATAGCCACCCATGTGGACACCAGATGGCCACCACAAAATGGCCAGCAGGGAAGGGCAGTTGTGGGTGATCAGGCCAGCAGGAAAGGGAAGTTCAGAGAGACCAGGCCTGCAAGGGAGGGCAGTTGGGGGTGACCAGGCCTGTAGGGGAGGGCAGTTATGGGCAATTGGGCTAGCAGGGGAGCAGTTAAGCATCAATCGGGTTGGCAGGGCAGTGGTTAGGGGGTAATCAGGCTGGCAGACAGAAGCGGTTAGGGGCAACCAGGCAGGCAGGCAGGCGAGCAGTTGGGAGCCAGCAGTCCTGAATTGTGAGAGGAATGTCCAACTGCCCATCGGACATCCCTCGAGGGGTCCCAGATTGGAAGGAGTGCAGGCTGGGCTGAGGGACACATGCCCCCCATGCCCCAGTGCACAAATTTCATGCACCAGGCCTCTAGTTTATTCATAATATCTGTTTATTGTCTAATGAAAATGTGACTTTATACCTTTAATATCTGATAGTTTTACACTATTCAACTTAAACAGGTTCTTTTTAAAATTTATGTTATTTTTCAATGATAATTGACATTCAATACTAGATTAGTTTCAGGTGTACAGCATAGTGATGAGACATTTATACAACTTACTAGGTGATCACCCAAATAAGTGTAGAATGTACTTGGCACCATGCATAGTTATTACAATATTATTCACTATATTCCCCATGATGTACTTCACATCTCCATAATTATTTTATAATTGTCAATTTATACTTCTTAATCCCTTCACCTTTTTCACCCAGGCCCACAAGTTCCCTCTCATGTAATCAAGCACTTTTTTTTTTTTACTTTTTTTATTGTCTAAAGTTTTACATATGTCTCCTTTTCCCCCAATTGACACCCCCCAGCCATTCCCACCCCAAGCAAGCCCTCACCACCCCAGTGTCTGTGTCCATTGGTTATGCTAATATGCATGCATACAAGTCCTTTGTTTGCTCTCTAACACCCACCCCCCCCCCGGCTATTTGTCTCTGGATCTATTCTTGTTCATCAAATTATGTTGATCATTATATCCCACATATGAGTGAGATCTTGTGATATTTATCTTTCTCCAACAGGCTTATTTCGTTTAGCATAATGCTCTCCAGTTCCATCCATGCTGTTGCAAATATTAAAAGTTTCTTCTTTTTTATAGCATCATAGTATTCCATTGTGTAGACATACCACAGTTTTTTAAATCCACTCATCAGCTGATGGGCACTTAGGCTGTTTCCAAATCTTAGCTATTGTACATTGTCCTGCTATGAACATAGGAGTGCTTATATCCTTTCTGATTGGTGTTTCTGGTTTCTTGGGATATAGTCCTAGGAGTGGGATTACTGGGTCACATAGGAGTTCCATTTTTAACTTTTTGTGGAAACTCTCCACAGTGGCTGCACCAGTCTGCATTCCCACCAGCAGTGCAGGAAGGTTTGTTTTTCTCCACATCTTGGCCAGCACTTGTCAATTTGTTGATTTGTTGATGACAGCCATTCTGACAGGTGTGAGATGATACCTCATTGTTGTTTTGATTTGCTTGTCTCTGATAGTTAGTGACTTTGAGCATGTTTTCCTATGTAATGTGGCCTCCTGTATGTCCTCTTTCGAAAAGTGTCTATTTATATCCTTTGACCATTTTTTTATTAGGTTATCTTCCTTTTGTTAAGTTGTATGTGGTCTCCGTAAATTTGAAGATTAAGCCCTTATCAGAAGTATCATTGGCAAATATGTTCTCCCATGCAGTGGGCTTTCTTCTTGTTTCGTTGATGGTTTCTTTTGCTGTGCAGAAGCTTTTTATTTTGATGTAGTCCCATTTGTTTATTTTTTCCTTAGTCTCCATTGCCCTAGGAGCTGTGTCAGTAAAGATATTGCTGCTTCATATGCCTGCTATTTTGCTGCGTATGGAGTCTTGTAGGATTTTTATGGTTTCTCATCATAAGTGCAAGTCCTTTAGCCATTTTGAGTTTATTTTTATGTATGGTGTAAGTTGGTGGTCTAGTTTCATTTTTTTTACATGTATCTTTCCAAATTTCCCAGCACCATTTATTGAAGAGACTGTTTGACTCCATTGTATGCTCTTGTTTCCTTTGTCAAATATTAATTGAGCATAATGGCTTGGGTTGATTTCTGGGTTCTCTGTTCTATTCCATTGATCTGTATGTCTGTTCTTGTGCCAGTACCAGGCAGTTTTGAGAACCATGGCTTGGTAATATAGCTTGATATCTGATATTGTGATCTCTCCAACTTTGTTCTTTCTCAGGATTGTTGTGGCTATTTGGGGTCTTTTTTTATTCCAGGTGAATTTTTGGAGAGCTTGTTCTAGATCTTTGAAATATGCCATTGGTATTTTAATGGGGATTGCATTGAATCTTTAGATTGCTTTGGGAATTAAGGACATTTTAATGATGTTGATTCTACCAATCCATGAACATGGTATGTTCTTCCATTTGTTTATGTCTTCCTCTATCTCTTTTTTCAATTTCCTGAAGTTTTTTGAGTACAGACCTTTTACGTCCTTAGTTTATTCATAGGTATCTTAATTTTTTTAGTGCAATGGTAAATGGGATTTTTATTTTGTTTTGTTTTGTTTCTCTTTCTTGAGTTCTTTATTGGTATATAAAAAGGTCATTGATTTCTGGGTGTTAATTTTGTATCCTGCTACATTACCTAATTCATTTATTAGGTTTACTAGTTTTTTGATGGAGTTTCTTTTGGGTTTTCTATGTTTAGTATCATGTCATCTGTGAATAAGGAAAGTTTTACTTCTTCTTTTTCAATTTGGATGCCTTTTATTTCTTTTTCTTGTCTGATCACTATGGTTAGCACTTCCAGTACTATGTTGAACAGGAGTGGTGATGGTGGGCATCCCTATCTTGTTCCTGTTCTTAGGGGAAATGAGTTTAGTTTTTGCCCATTGAGCATGATGTTGGCTATAGGTTTGACATATAAGGCTTTCATTATATTGAGGTATGATCCCTCTATTCCCACTTTGGGGAGAGTTTTTATCAAGAAAGGGTGTTGGATTTTGTCAAATGCTTTTTCTGCATCGATTCATATGATTATGTTATTTTTGTCTCTCAGTTTGTTTATGTGTTGTATCATATTTATTGATTTGTGAATATTGTACCATCCTTACATCCCCGGAATAAATCCTACTTGGTTATGGCATATGATCTTTCTAATGTAATGCTGAATCCAATTTGCTAGAATTTTGTTGAGGATGTCAGCAACTATGTTAATCAACAATACTGGCCTGTAGTCCTTTTCTTGTGGTGCCTTTATCTGGTTTTGGGATTAGGGTAATGCTGGCTTCAGAAAAAGAGCTTGGAAGTGTGCCCTTCTCTTTAATTTTATGGAATAATCTGAGGAGGATAGGTTTTAGTTCTTTGAATGCTTGGTAGAACTCCCCTGTAAAGCCTTCTGGACCAGTGCTTTTGTTTGCTGGAAGATTTTTGATTGCTGCTTCAATTTCTTTGGTAGTTATTGGCCTACTCGGGGTTTTTTTTATTCTTCTTGATTGAGTTTTGGAAGCTTGTATTTTTCTAAGAATCTGTCCATTGCATCTAGGTTGTCCATTTTGTTGGAATATACTGTAGTTGTTCATAGTATTTTTCATAATTGTTTGTATTTCTGTGGGATCCATTGTTACTTCTCTTTAATTTCTGATTTTGTTTATTTGGGTCTTCTCTCTTTGCTTCTTGGTGAGCCTGGCTAGAGGTTCATCAATCTTGTTTATTCTTTCAAAGAACCAGCTCTTGGTTTTGTTGATATTTTGTATTTTGTTTGCTTGTTTTTGGTCTTTATGTCATTTATCTCTGCTCTGATCTTTATTATTTCCTTCCCTCTGTTTACGCTGGGCTTTTCTTGTTTCTCTCTTTTAACTCTTTGAGCTTTAGGAATAGATAATTTATTACCATTGTTTCTAGTTATTTGAGATAGGCCTTCAGATCTATAAACTTCCCTCTCAAAACTGCTTTCACTGTGTCCAATAGATTTTGAATTGTGTTTTCATTGTCATTTTTAGCTATGAAGCTTTTTATCTCTTCTTTTATCTCTTTAGTAACCCAATCATTATTTAGTAGGATGCTATTTAGCCTCCAGGTGTTTGATTTTCTTATTGTTTTTATTGTAGTTGTTTTCTAGTTTTATGCCATTGTGATCTGAAAGGATGCTTGATATGATTTCTATCTTCTTGAATTTGAAGAGACATTGCCTGTGTCCCAATATGTGGTCTATCTTTGAAAATGACCCATGTGCACTTGAGAAGAATGTATATTTTGTGGCTTTGGGGTGAAATGTTCTGTAGCTGTCAATTATTTCTATCTGATCTAGTGAGTCATTTAGGATGGGTGTTTCTTTGCTGATTTTTTGTTTAGAGGATTTGTCCAGTGGTGTTAGTGGGGTATTAAAGTCCCCTACTATGATTGTATTGCTGTTAATCTCTCCCTTGATATCCTCCAGGAGTTTTTTTATGTATTTGGGTGCTCCTGTATTGGGTGCATATATGTTTACCAGAGTTATTTCTTCTTGTTGGATTGCTCCCTTTAGTATTATGAAGTGGCCTCCCTTATCTCTTGTCATGTCCTTCACTTTCAGGTCTAACTTGTCAGATATAAGTATTGCTAACCCAGCTTTTTTTTTTTTTTTTTTTTTTTCATTTCCATTTGCCTGAAAAACCTTTTTTTCATCCTTTCACTATCAGTTTGTGTGAGTCCTTTGTTCTGAGGTGGGTTTCCTGTAGATAGCAGATATATGGGTAATGTTTTCTTATCCATTTTTACATTAAAAGTTATTATTGATAGGTACTTGTTTGTCGCCATTTTTATTCTTTATTCCTGTGTTCCTTTTTCCCTTCATATTTCTTTTTTTCACAGCAGACCCTTTAGCATTTCTTGTATTGCTGGTTTGGTGATTATAAACTCCCATAGTCCTTTTTTTGTCTGTGAAGCTCCTGATTTCACCCTCAATTTTGATTGATAGCATTGCTGAGTACAATATTCTTGGATTCAGACCCTTCCTTTGCATGACTTTGTATATTTCATTCCATTCCCTTCTGGCCTGACGTGTTTCTGTTTAGAAATTAGTTGCTAGTCTGATGGGGGATCCTTTGTAAGTAACTTTCTGTCTCTTTCTGGCAGCCTTTAATATTCTTACTTTGTTGGTGTTTGCCAATTTAATTATAATGTGTCTTGATGTTGGTCTTTTGGGGTTCATCTTGTTTGGGACTCTGTGAGCTTCTTGGATTTTGTGTGAGTTTTTTCTTCTCTATATCAGGGAACTTTTCTGTCATTATTTCTTCAGGTTTTCTAATACTTGCTCAGTTTTCTCTCCTTCTGGCACCCCTATTATGTGGATATTGTTTCGTTTCATGTTGTCCCAAAGTTCTCTAGACTCTCCTCCTGTTTTTTATGTTTTTTTTTTTTTTTTTCCTAGATGCTGCTCTGCTTGGGTATTTTTTGCTACCTTGTCTTCTAGCTCACTGATGCGGTCCTCCACCTCTTTTAGTCTACTGTTTATGCTTTTTATTGAGTTCTTTACTGCAGCAATGTCATTTTTCATTTCTTCTTGATTATTCTTCATTTCCTCTTGGTTCTTACAAATGTTGTTGAATTTGTCTTCCATCCTTTTCAGCAACCTTATGAACATTATTCTGAATTCTTTCTCTGACATATTGCTTACCTCCATTTTGTTTCTTTCCTTTTCTGTTGACTCCTCTTTTTCTTTTGTATGTGGGCTGTTTCTTTGTCTCTCCATGATCGCTCCTTTCTGGGTGTCTGGTTATATAGCTCTCTCTCTCTCCTGTGTTGACTTAAAGGCATAACATATAACACAATAAGACACAATGCACAGGGTACCAAACACAAATGTATTCATGATACTAATAACCCAAATAAAGGTGACCAGCAGAGAAAAGAGAGTTAGGGGATAGAAAAGAGTGCAAAAATGATACTGAGAAAAGGAAAAAAAATGTAAGAGAGGAAAGAAAGAGAAGAAAAAAGAAGGGTAGATAAAGATATGTTTATGGGGAGAAAACTCCAATAAAACAACAACTAATCCAAAAAAATGCAAACAACAAACACCCAGAGATGAATGTAAACTACAAACAACTAATCCAAAATATGTAAACTACAACCCCCCAAACAACAAACACCCAGATGAACCCGGGGAAGCAGAGCTTATTTCCAGAAGGTAAGATCAAGAAATTGAATGGATGGGAAAATAGCCACGATTCAGTATAGAGGAGGTGGTTAGAGAATGAGTCTATAAGAAGAAAATTAAAAAACTAAATACAAAAAAAGAAAAGAAAAATACACACACACACACTGAGTGGCCAGATTATTATGATCTCTTGAATGCATAATAATCTGGCCACTCACTGTAGACTTACCACAGAGTTGGGATTTTAAAATACGGTTTTTCCATTTATAAGAACTGCATTGTGGGTAGTTAGAAAGAAGCAGAGGACTTACTAGCCAGAGACTAGGGGCCACTATCTCCTGTTCCCTTGACATATCAATATTTGCAAGCTTTCCCTTATACATAAGTACACTGAGTGACAGATTATTATGTGTTCAGAGATCATAATAATCTGGCCACTCAATATATATATATATATATATATATATATATATATATATATATATATATATATTTTACCCCCCTTCTTTAACCTATCTATCTATGTATTCATTTATTATTGGAAAAGGAGAATAGAGTGCAAATAGGCTTGAGTTTGTGATTGGAATTAGTTAAACAATTAGTAGGAGAAGAGAACAAGCAAGGAGAGGAAAAACAGAAGTAAAACAAAAACAAAACAAAAAATAACAAAACAAACAAGCAATAAAAAACAAACTTATCAACCATCAAACAAACAAGACAGATAGAAAGAAAAAGGCAAAAAAAAGGAAGAAAAAGAAAATTTGGATAGTGAAGAAAGAAGAGAGAAGTGTGTATGGACTTGGAGCAGGGGAACAGAAATTAGATATATGGGTAAGATCAATTTTTAACAGTGAGTAAAGAGAAAAGATAGAGAAAAACTAAAGCAGGAGTAGGGTAAGAGAAACTAAAGAAAAGGGGAAACTGAGGAAGAGCACATTGACATAAAAGAAAAATTGAGATAGAGTAAAATAATAGTAAAGAAAAAATAAAAATAGAATGTATAACACTAATCCCAAATAAAATAAAATAAAATAACGAAAAAATAAAATAAAAGTTAAAAAAGGTAAAATAATAGTAATAATAATAATAATTAAAAATAAAAATATAATAAAAAGGTAAAATCAAGTGATAAAAACATTTAGTTTCTCAAGTAAAAGATAAAAAATGTGAAGTAATGAAGGTCATTCACTTCCTCTATTGTTCTGTTTGGCAGATCTGTTTCCTTTTAGGTAAACAGCACAGTATTGAAGTTACCTGTGTTATACTGCTCCTCTGTGTCATAAGCCACAACCCCATTTTCAAACAGGTGGGAGCTTTTTATTTCTCAGTCTGCCTTTAGTTGTATTTACACAATAGTCAATTTCTGATACAATCGAGGGTTGCAGTGTTTCTCTATTGATATCCAATGCTAAAAGGCCCCGCCTCTACCCAGTGTTTAGATTGCTTTCCCTGCAGCATTTAATTCTTGGTTGGGGGGATAGACTGCCCTAGAGCTGGGTTTCTGCTAGTCTCTCCCCACTCTGAACCCTAGGTTCCACAAAAACAGCTTTCCCCTGCAATCCTGGTGAGTGTTTTTAATTGGAAGATCCTATGTACTGGATTTAGCAATCAAAACCAAGGATTTAAAAAAAAAAGAAGAAGAACAAAAAAAGCCACAGGATGCATGCAGACTCACATCTTTTTCCCCTGGCACTCTATAGCTACTATACTGGTAGAACTTCAGGCTGCCTTTCTGGGCCCAGCCCTGCTGTTTGTTAATTTCTATAGTCCCTTTCTGCCAGCACTCTTGTGGACTCCCTTCCACATTCGAGGGCTACATTGACCCCAGCAGCTGCTGATTTTGTGGGGCACAGTCTTCCTCTGAGACTTTAGTACCAGCTGCATGCATTTTGCATGCATTTCATGTGCATTTCTCCCTCCAGCCTGGATCCCAGATCTCACCTTTTCCTAGGTGATATCTGACCTGTGTTCAATTCACCAATTCCAGGTGGATATTAATTAATTCAGCTGTTCCTTCTCTTTGCTCTGTAAGAAGGCACAAGGTTCGTCTGCATATTTGTGCTGCTTTGTCTCCTTCCGGACAGACTTTCTAGGTGCCCGTGGTCAGAGAGGCTGGAGTCTTGGTGTTCCTGGATTTGCACTGGGATCGCAGCTGAGGCAGCTTGTCCCTGGGGGTTATGGTTGTAGGGTCCCGGGAGGTATCTGAGGTCCCTGGTTTAAGGTAAGGCTGGGCTTCAGATCACCACCACTCTCCCCTCAAGTACTTTATAAACAAAATAAAGCTTTGGCTATCATTTAGGGTGGATAAGGGTAACATATACAACCAGCAAATTTCTGTGTGCTATAGCTAGAATTGATACCATTGTAATTAGCTAATCCTATCTAATAAAGAGGGGATATGCTAATTGACCCTCACACTGTCACAAAGATGGCAGCACTCACAGCCAATAAGGAGGAAATATGCTAATTGACTATTCCACCCTCAAAGATAGTGGCACCCACAGCCACAAGATGGGGGTGCCCACTCCCCTCAGCCCCCCTGGGGTGCCTGCCTCCAGAGTCCCCCAATCCCCTCAGTCCCCCAGCTGCCCAGGGCCAGCCTGAGGAGCAGGCAAGCCTCAGATAGCGACTGCCCAGCTGCCCAGAGCCAGCCCGAGGCACAGGTAACCAGGGCTGGCCGAAGCTTGCACTGCTGGCAGTGGCAGCAGCAGAGGTGTGATGGGGCATCACCTTCCCCTGATCACTGGCTCACCTCCTGCTGCTGAGGGCTCCCAGACTTTGAGAGGGTGAAAGCTGGGCTAAGAGACCCCCCCCAACTCCAGTGCATGAATTTTCATGCACTGGGCCTCTAGTTGTTAATATAGGAAAGGAGCAAAAGAATGACCAGACATTATAAGCATGGCCATTTTGGGCCACTTCACCAGGAAGCTGTAATTTCAGGGAACCATCAATCCATTCCCTGGAAATCGCTGTGTGAAGGGACTAGACTAAGAGGAATTGGGCATATGTGAAATAAAGTCAGGGTGACATAGTGAAGGTACCTGTCATTCTAACCTGGGACAGAAACAATTGGCTAGAAGGGTTGTGCCACAAAATTCGGAAATTTGAGAATTCATAATCCCAAGACAAAGAAGTTTGGGCTCTTGGCTTTTGTGTCTCTCTTGCTCCCACCTGTTCTCCCTTTATTGTCATGAGACTGTGCAAACCCCGCGTGCAATGGACTGATGGTCTATAGCTGAGAACACAAACTAAGCTAAGCTAGGCTGATGCTGTATTGCACTATGGGAAAATGGAGCAGAAACTCTGGGCAGCAGCTTTAATCCTAGCCCTGCTAAAGTCACAGCTCAACTTCTTCCATGGCGAGACAAAGGAAATGGGACCTTGGAAACTCAGGGATTTAACTACATGCAAACAAGTGCCACTCATTCTCCTGTGCAAGTCTCAGAAAATTCTTCTTCTGACATTGCAAGAAACCCACTTCCACTGGCAACCAGTGGGGACACAAAGAGCTCCCTATGGATAAGAGAACGATATATTCTTGGAACTTCTAAAACTTTATTTAATTAAACATTATCTTATGAATCTGTTTCTCTCCACTTCTGAATACTAGAATACGATATCTGTCATAAGATGAAAGTTTCAATTCCAACCCTGCAATTAATAACGTTAGAGCAAAGCTCAATAGTTATCAGCCTTAAAAAAAAAAAAAAAGATACCTTCAAGTCTCTAATTAACTAAAGCTAGCATAATTTAGCAACAGAAATACTGAATTTTAACTTTGCCAAAGGGTAGCTTTAGGGCATCATTTAATGCAATAGTTTGCCAACAAACAGCTATCAAATCAAAGGCTATTAGCTAATACTCAGTAGGAAACTGAAGGTTTGAAAAGTGTGTTAAAACACCCCTGAAGTGAAGATTGATAATTATTTTATCTAAACAAATATGAGTGAAATTTATTTTCTTTTAGTATCTTTGTGACCATAACATCAAGGGCTATAGACTCATTGCTCTGTAGTTCGTTTTCAGTATAAGAAAGCTATAGTGAGAAAACTTCTAGAGAATTTAATTGCACTTGAGATTCTATAACATTTCCTGATAGATTAGAATATCTACCCAAGAGTCATTATATAAATGCATTCATTATGTATATCACTGAATTACTGCACATATGTTGCCTTATTTTACCAAAAAAATAAACTTTTCCCATTCAATAAGCAATCTTGAGTGAAAACAATAAAAAATCACCATTTATTTGACAAAGGGCTATTATACATTAAAGTGTGTTTTAAAGAAGCATAAAATTATGCCTTCTTTTTGCCATGGAACAATTTTCCTGATGACTTGCAGGATAAGACAGAAGTAGTTACTTGTTTGATAATAATTTTTCTAATAACAACTTAGACTTAAAAAATTGATTTAGTACCTTTAAAGCTCTGAATAATATTCTAGACAATGTCACCTCTGGACAGATTCTAATGCCTAAGAGCCTTTGGCCCCTTGAGTGTGGCTCTTCCACAAAATACCATGGCCTGGATGAGTCTATTTTGAAGAAGTGGCATTAGAAGAAGTTTAAGTTTAAAAAATTTGGCTCTCAAAAGAAATTTCAATCATTGTACTGCTGATATTTGGCTCTGTTGATTAACGAGTTTGCCGAACACTGCACTAGGGTATCTCTGTGTTGGGGTGCTAATACTAGGAACTCAGTAACCATATTTTAAGAAAGTCCAGGCTATGTCTCAAGGCAATATCCTTAACCTATTGAGTAATTATTAGTCTCTGAGGCTTTTACTTGATGACCTAGACACTGAGGAACAAGGACACACAATCCCTGGTGTGCTCCATACAAAATCTGGAACCACATAATCCATGTGGGCTATTTTACAACACTACATTACACAGTAAATTCGTTCTACAATAGTATATAATAAAACAAATGTATATGTACTTCCATAGAAGAATAATTTTTATTAAGATGTTTCATAAACCTGATAAGGAGGGGTAGTTTTCTCAACAAACACTGACAAATATTTAGTAAAATATGACCTCTTTTTTTCCCTTTTCACTTGCTTTTTCTTTATTTCTTCCTCTTTTCCTCCCTTATTCCCCCCCTTCCTTTCTTTTTAAATGCATATCTTAATTTTTAGAGCACTTTTCATTCCACAGAAAAATTATGAGCAGAATATGAAAATTTCCCATATATCACCTGCTCCACACAGGAATACATTCTTCATTATCAACATTCCCACCAGAGGGGCACTTATGTTACAATCCATGGACTTATATTGATACATTATCATTCAAAGTCCATAGTTTACATTGCAGGTAATTCTCGGTGTTGTACATTCTTTGGATTTAAACACATGTATAATAACATGTATCTACCATTATATTACCATATAGAATAGTTTCACTGTCCTAAAATCCTTTGTGCTGTACCTATTTATCCCTCTCTCCCATGCCTGCAACTACTATGAGACTTCAACAGGAAGTTTTCACCCTTTAAGAAAACATAAGGTTGACTATGGCCTTGAGAAAACGCAGAATACATAAATTTTATTGCTTAATTGTTAATGTTGAAATGTTAAATCATGGTTACAGTTTTGCTTTCTCCACAAAGTCATATAACTGGAATCATGCATATGTAGCCTTTTCATATTGGCTTTTTCCACTTAGTAATAGGAATTTAACTTAGGGCTGGCAGTATTCTATATTTTGGCATTCTAATAGGTAACTTATTGTTACTTTAATTTTTATTTCCCTTCGATATATGATGTGAAAAAATTTTTTTCATATGGTTATTTGCCATCTCTATGTCTTCTTTGGTGAGATGGTTATTAAGTTCTTTGGCCCATTTTTTAATCAAGTTGTTTGTTTCCTTACTGAGTTTTAAAAGTTCTTTTGATATTTTGGATAACATTTCTTCTTTTTAAGATTTTTAAAAATTGATTGTTAGAGGCAGGGAAAAGAGGAGAGAGAGAAGGAAGAAACTTCTTTGTGGGAGTGGACTATCAATTGACTATTCCTGCGTCCCTCTTACCAGTTTTAAGCCTGCATTTTGGGCATGTGCTCTGACTGTGAATCAAACCGGCAACCTTTCACTGCACAGTTTGATACCCAACCAACTGAACTACACTAGCCAGAGCTGGATAATATTTCTTTATTAGACACCTATTTTGCAAGTATTTCCTGCAGTTGTGAGGCAGGTTGTTCATTTTTTTAACATTATCTTTTGTGGCACAGATGTTTTTAATTTTAATAATTTCCAGCTTACCCATTATTTCTTTCATGCATCATGCCTTTGGTGTTGTTTCTAAAGGGTCATCCCCATATCTAAGGACATCCAGATTTTCTCTTGTTATCTTCCAGGACAGCAATGATTTAAATATAAATATTCAGGGTGTCCCAAAAATGTAGACGCACTTTAAAAGTTGATGATTCAATTTTGAAAATGACATGTATTTTAATTTTACACACACACACACACACACACACACACACACACACTCATTTACATTGAAACAGAAAACTAAAATCTCTTAACAAGCTAGTAATAATAGTGATGCACTTCTGGAAGTATGAAACACTATTGTTCCATCAAAAGAAAACAGCATAATCAATAACAACATACAAAACACATAAAAAAACAATTGCTGCAGAACACCAGTCCAAGCTTAATAAGTGACACTTGAAAATTTCAGAATACTTAACATTTCAATGGAAACTAATTTTTAACAGAAAACACTGAAAAACTAATGAGATATCATATTGGTAGATTTCATTATATGATGTTTAATAATTATTGATTAGCCCACACTAAACCTTATTCATCTAAAAAAATGGCACAACTAGATAATATTTGTAAAATTTAAAATTAGGCCTTGATGTTCTGCAAAACAATAAAAGAAATATTGCAACAGAAAAATAGAGAGAGAACAAATGCATATAATTTACATAAGTGAAATAGATATAATTAATAAATAATTTAAAATACTAACCTTGGAAGTAATGGAAAATTCTCAAAATTGCACAAAAATAAAATTTATTTCCTAATTGTATTGTATTTTTAGATAATCCTTTAAAAATATGTTTTATTGATTTTTACAGAAATGAAGGGATAGGGATAGAGAGTTAGAAACATCGATGAGAGAGAAACATCCATCAGCTGCCTCCTGCACGCCCTCTCCTGGGGATCCAGCCCACAACCAAGGTACATGCCCTTGTTCAGAATCGAACCCAGGACCTTTCAGTCTGCAGGCTGATGCTCCATCCATTGAGCCAAACTGGTTAGGGCTAGATAATTATTTTTTGATGGTTTATGAGTAATTCTTATATATTATTTTTGGGAAAATATTGTTTTGGCTCCTAAAATCTTTGTTAAACATATTTAAAGCATTAAAAGTTGATAAAACTGGATCAAGTTTTTGTAATTTTATGAACAAATTTTTGATGACAGTTTAGATATAATCAAAGGCAATACAGGCAGAATTTTTTAAAATGGAATAACCAGAAAGGAAATATGCTTTAACCATATTCATTGTGATATAGCAATACAAATGAATAGTATATAGCACTGAAATATAATTTTTACTTTAATGAGATAGGGACAAATGTTTGAAATACAGTAGCATATGAGTAAAGCAAATGAATTTATTATTTACAAAATAAGATTTCAATTTTGTTACATATATAAAATGTATATATGCATCTAGGACCAGATTTATGTCAACCACATTAGTTGTGGGCCTCTATATTTGTAGACTAAATATGTATTTTAAAATTCTTTCCAACAAATTTTAAATTTTAATCACGAAAAATACAATCCAGTGTTAAATATTCTTAAAAATTACAATTTTTGCAAAATAGAAAGAAATTAACAATCATAAATAAGAGTCAGAGATATTTTATTTTGTTAATCCTCACCCAAGTATATTTTTTCCATTGATTTTTAGAAAGATAGTGGAAGGGGGGGAGGAGAGACAGAGAGAGAGAAACATCTGTGTGAGAGAGACACATAGATTGGTCGCTTCACACATGCGCCCCGACTAGGACTAGGGATCCAGCTGCAACCAAAGTATGTGCCCTTGACCAGAATAGAACCCAGGACCCTTCAGGCCTTGAGTGATGCTCTAACAGCTAAGAAAACCAGCTATGGTAAGTCAGAGATATTTTTATAATTATCAAGCTAATTTGCACTATTTAATAGTTTATGCACAATATAAAAGACAAATATTTTTAAAGTATTGAAATACACCTTTTTGATTAAGTATGCAATTATTTCTCAATAATTTCTGAAATAAATAAACAAGAATCAGGGTTTTGACATAGCAGGAAATCAAACAAATATCACCCTCTGTATTAATTTGGTTCAAATGATGCTTTTAAAGTTAAAAACTAATATAAGTGTATTTGAAAATTGTGTTATATCATAAACAAGAAAATAAAGGCCAAAAGCAATGCCTAGACTATGCTTTCTTTATATATTTTAATGTGCTGGAAAGAAAAACTATTTCTGTTTAGCTGTTCAAAACTGTTTTTCGTTTCTTATTAAGATGACAGAGCTTTACCTCTGGAAGCCTGGGGAAACACTCAGCAGGGTTTACCTTTTTATTGTGGGTCAAAAACATTTTCCCTTCAGGTGAAAGTTTGCTTTTTATTTGTCAGAAGGAATCCCCTGGTGAGGTGAGTTTTAGCAAAAAAAAATACAATAAAACATATATCTTGAGAATGGAAGGTATGCACAATTGAAGATTTACCCATTATCTACATTATATATGAAAAAATACACTCTTTTTGAAGTAGATGACAGAGTTTTGCAAAAGTTTCCTTAAATATAAAGCATTTAACTTTGCCTTCACATTATCATAGTATTTATGGATTTCATATAATGTTAAGTTTCTAAGTCCTGCTTGTATTCACCCTTTTATATTATTATTTTTTGTTTTCCCCCATTTTTTGCACTATAATATCTATTTTTCTTTTCTTTTTCAAATTTTTTTTTTTTTTACTGATTTTAGAGAGGAAAGGGGAGTGGGAGAGAGATAGAAACATCAATGATGAGAGAAAATCATTGATCAGCTGCCTCTGGCATGCTCCCTCTACTGGGAAGCAAGTTCTCAACCTGGGGATGTGCGCTGACCAGGAATCAAATAAGTAACCTCTTGGTTCAAGGGTCGACCCTCAACTACTGAGTCATACCAGCCAGGCAACTTCTCTTCTTTTTAAAATCTTATTTTCAATTACAATTTTACATTCAATATTACTTTGTATTAGTTTCAAATATATAGCATAGTGGTTAGATAATCATATACTTTACAAAGTGATCCATCCCCTCCATATTTTAAGTACCCACCTGGCACCATACATGATATTACAATATTATTGACTATATTCCCTATGCTATACTTTATATCCCCATGACTATTTTATAACTTCACATCTATACTTTTCAAACTCTTCACCTAGTCCCTCAACTGTTATTCCCTCTGGCAACCGTCAACCTGTTTTCTGTATCTATGAGTCCATTTCTATTTTGTTTGTTTGTTTATATTGTTCTTTAGATTCTACATATAAGTGAAATCAAATAGTAGTTATCTTACTCTAAATTATTTCACTTTGCATAATACCCTCTAGATCCATTCATGTTGCCACAAATGGTAAGATTTTGTTCTTTTCTATGGCTTCCTCCCATATTATTTAATTCATAGTTGTAACTTTTCTATAAACAATATTTCCTTCTATCTTACTTTCTGTCACAAAGATGTTAATAATTACAGAATTAGTGGTTTGTTTTGGTTTGCTAGCCTTCTGCTTTGACAACGTACAAGATTCTGCTACTACGATTTTTCATTCTCTGTTAAGTATAGAGATTTCTGGTTAGCTGCAAATCTCTGCAAAACTTGTTTTTGTCATGTACTGTTCCCCCTGAAAATTATTCAAAATTTTTTAATAACTAGAAACTTATAGCACTTTGGCCATCGTTTCAGTTCAAGCTGCTATAACAAAATATAGGTAAACTGGGCAGCTTAAATAACAAACACTTTCTAGACTTCTGGAGGCTGGGAAGCACAACATAAAGGGACTTACAGAAAAAAAAAAAACACTTTCTTCTTTCTTCTTCTTATAAGTTCCATCCTCATGATTTCACCTAAACTTAATTACCTCAAAAGACCCCCACCTCCCGCACAGACTGTGAGAACAAACTGCAGAATCAAATATACAGGTTAGAGTATCAGGAGTTTAGTGTCAACCTATGAACCAGAAGATCAAGGTTTGATTCCCAGTCAGGGCACATGTCCGGGTTGTGGGCTGGATCCCCAGTTAAGAGGTGTGGAGGAGGCAGCCCATCAAGATTCTCTCTCATCCCTGATGTTTCTTTCTCCTTCTCCCTTTCCCTTTCTCTCTGAAATAAACAAATGAATGAATAAATAAATAAATAAATAAGACCCATCTCCAAATACTATCACAGTAGGGATTTGATCTTCAATCAATGAATTTTGAAGACCATAAACATTCAGCAAAATACAGCAATAAGTGAAAAGGTTTTTTTTTCTTTGCTGAGAGTAATACATCACTGATAACTTCTTTAGAGAAATTCTGACTAAAAGCCAAAAATTACTATAATTTTCCATGCTATGTAGACGTATTTCCTGCAAACAATTCTGAAAAATATAAAAAAGATGTCCAGCCCTAACCGGTTTGGCTCAGTGGATAGAGTGTCTGCCTGCAGACTGAAGGGTCCCAGGTTCATTTCCAGACAAGAGAATGTACCTTGGTTGCAGGCACATCTCCAGTAGGGGGTGTGCAAGAGGCAGCTGATTGATGTTTCTCTCTCATCGATATTTCTAACTCTCTATCCCTCTCCCTTCCTCTCTGTAAAAAATTAATAAAATGTATATTTTTAAGAAGATGTCCAACTGCTATTTTCATGGAGAGTATCTAAATTCAAAACATAATATAGTTATTTCATATTTTTTCCTCTACATAAAAAGCCATGGGAGACACTGATTTCATTAGAAAATGAAATAGTGAAGTTATAGGGAGATTTTAAATACTATCTAATAAAGAGGTAATGTGCAAATTGACCATCACTCCAACACACAAGATGGCTGCCCCCATGTGGTCTAAGATGACCACCCAGGTGGACACAAGATGGCCAGCAGGGGAGGGCAGTTGTGGGCAATCAGGCCATCAGGGGAGGGCAGTTAGAGGTGACCAGGTCAGCAGAGGACGGCAGTTGGGGGTGACCAGACCTGCAGGGGAGGTTAGTTAGGGGTGACCAGGCTTACAGGGGAGGCTGGCAAGGGAGGGAAGTTAGGGGTGACCAGGCATGCAGAGGAGGGCAGTTAGGGGCGACCAGGCTGGCAAGGGAGGCAGTTAAGGGTGACCAGTTCGACAGGGGAGGGCAGTTAGGGGCAATCGGGCCAGCAGGAGAGCAGTTAGGCATCGACCAGGCTGGCAGGAGAGTGGTTAGGGAGTGATCAGGCTGGCAGGCAGAAGTGGTTAGGGGCAATCAGGAAGGCAGGCAGGTGAGCAGTTGGGAGCAAACAGTCTTGGATTGTGAGAGGGAGATCCAACTGCCCATTAAATGGGCCATCAGACATCCCTTGAGGAGTCCCAGATTTGAGAGGGTGCAGGTTGGGCTGAGAGACACACACCGCACACCCCCCCCCCCCCACCAACACAAATTTCATGCACTGGGCTCTAGAATTTATATAAAGAAATATAATTTGAAAAGTAATTTGATGCCATTAAATTGTCTTAGGGATTGGTGGACAGGTACTAAAGTAGGTATGAAAGAACAAACTGCAGAATCAAATATACAGGTTAGAGTATCTTCACCACTTAGTGTCTATGTGGCCTTAAAATATATTTTTTTAATCCTCACTTAAGAATATTTTTTTCCATTGACTTTTAGAGAGAAGAGGGGCAGGGAAGACATTGACATGAGAGAGACACATTCATTTGTTACCTCCTGCATGGTCCCTGACCAGGGCCGGGGATTGAACCTACAACCCAGGTACATGCCCTTGACCAGGCTTAGGTGCACAGGCTGAGCCTCTAATCCCTGAGCAACACTATCCAGGACTTTAAATATTTTTAACACATTATACCTTGGCTTCAACATCTGCAACAGGGGGATAATAATAATGATTATGTGGTAGATTTGTCAGGAGTAGGAAATAAGACATCTGCGATGGTAAATTTTATGTCTACCTTTCAGGCTAAAAGATGCCCAGATAGCTGGTAAATCAGTATTACTAACTGTGTCTATGAGAGCATTTCCAGAAAAGAAGAACATTTGAATTGGTGGAGTCAGGAAAGAAGATTGTCTTCACCAATGCAGATGGACATCATCCAATATGTGAGAGTCTAAAGAGAGTAAAGTCAGAGGTGATAAATTTGCTCTTTTTGTTCAAACTGAGACATACATTTCCTCCTGCCCTCAAACATCAGAACTTCTGGTTCTCAGGTATTTTAACTCATATTGGTGGTATTTATATTATCTAGCCCTCCAGTTTGGCTTTTGGACTTAGGTTGACATCATTGACTCCCATGGTTCCATGCTTTTTAGACCCAGACTAAATCATACCACTGTTTCCCTCATTCTCCAGCTTATAAATGTCATTACATGGGACTTCTCTGCCTTCATTATTGGGTGAGCCAATTTCTTATAATAAATCTTATCTACTTATCTATCTATCTAATTTCCTACTGATTTTGTCTCTCTGGAGAATCTTTACAACAGTCAAATTAAGGTGCTAAAAATAAACTTTGGCATAGAATCAGTGGTCCATAAATATTATTTATAAGAATAAACATAAATTACTTAAAGTCTAAATTTAATTTTTATATTTATATTAGAGAGGATAGCAAATTAAATACATTTTTGTAAAATATTTCAATATACCCAATGCAAAGTTAACATTCAATTGAATGATTTTTAAATGAACTTAAATAATAACCAAAATATAGCTAAGAAACTTCAACATTTGTAGTATACACTATATCTTATGTAATATAAATTAAAAATAATCGTTTTGAGGTTTTAAACATATATCCAAGATTATATTGTTATAGATTCCCAGTCATAAATGAATTCCTTATCTTGAAGAAAACAATATTTTAAAAATGCCTAAAATAAATATTTTAAATGAAAAAAATTTAATTCAATAAGATGACTGAGTTTATATTGTGTCAGTCAATTCAAATTCAAATAATTTCCAAACCGTAAAGGCTGAAGTAAAAAAAAAAAATCATTAAACATTTTATGAATTTTGATATCCTATGTAGTATGCAGTAAATACAAGAAGACCTCACAGATTTGTTGTTGCTTATTTTGTTTGTTTTTATTATCTTCCATTTATTTCTCTACCTTGGACTAGGTGGAAAAATTATTTTTATTAGTGAATAAAATAATGCATTTGCCTCTAAAAGTTGAATAAAAGGACAAATCTTGTAGTCACTGGTTTACCAAAGGAGAAATAACTAAAGATTGGTTGTGTAAAGGACAAGTTAGCTAACTAAAGTATTTTATTGCATTGAGTTTTCCCTAATAGTGTGTTAGAAATAACATGAACCTACTGGCAGGTCTCAGCCTATGCAATCCCCTTAGATATAACTCAGAATTCCTTAGTAAATGAGATAACTTTACTCTTTCTAGAGTTAGAAAGATATGCTATAGGAAACTTTTAATTGTAAGAAATCAAACTCAATAGAATGTCAATCAATTATTAATACATACAGATAGTAAACATCTTCTGTTACTATTGAAAATAAGTTAGTGGCTTGATAAGCCTATATCAATTTTCCCCAGTTTTATAAAGTGTGCTTAATTGTGGCTTTGTCTACTGATAATTGACTTCCTGCAATAATGCTATTTCTCTCTGATTTTTTAGAATAAATTTTTGTATTTCATATGTTTAAAGCCATATTTCTTTTTCAGTTAATTGAATAACTTATATGAATTCATTGAGTATATAAAATTTACGTATGATGGACTTTTCATCTGGGCCTTACTATAAAAAAAATGCTATTAAATAGTACTGGCATATTGTTATCCACAGATCTTCTTTTTCTATGTTCAAATCACTCTTTATTTTGTTGTCCTAACTGGAATAAAAGAACATGAGTTGAATATTTCAAGCTGTGCTGGTATGTATAATTCATGATTAAATTCTTCAAAATGAAATAGATAGGAAGTACTGAAAGCTATAAATGAAATGTTTTATACTTAACAGATGAACTGTATAAAGATCTTTTAGTCTTTTCTCCACTGATTCCATGAAGAATTATAAAAAATAACAAGTCACTAAGAAATCATCAAAGAGAGACAGAGAGGGAAACAAAAAAACCAGAAAGGCAGAGAAAGAGGTAAACAGAAAAATAGATAACTATCCATATAAATTGCAGGAATACTTTTCTCACAAATAATATATAAAAATGTTAAATTTTGGCATAAGATATTTTAGTCTTACTGATTGCTTCCATTTATGCTATGGATACAAAGCGATTGATTAAATTTTTAAACGTGAACATTCCAAAATATCTTTCAAAACTACAGAATGAAGAATAACTGGAATTAGTTCATTCATGTATTTAATTGGTTATTCATTTCATTGGTTATCCATATATCTTTATTGAGTGACCTTCATTTACCTGGTTTTCTGGTAGTTAGGGTATAAGGTTTTTAAATGGAATGACTATATAATTTACTATTCAAACTAGTTCACTTTGAATATTAAAAACACACACAAAAAACACACTAATACACAGGACATTGAAGAACCAGTTAGCAAATGAGGCTCTGGGTATATGGGGTCAAGATGGCCACAGAGGTAAACATGGTACTTGGAACCTTCCAAAACCAAACCAAAATTACAACAAAAATGTAGAAAATCATTATTAAGAACACTTGAAATCTAGGTGAACAGAAGTCCTATAACTAAGGATATATATAAAGAAGCCACATCAAGGCTGGTAGGAAGGGCAGAGACACAGGACTAGCTGCGTCCACCTGTGGCAATCCCTTGACTATGGATGTCCAGTCTAAGGATCAAGGGATCCAGAGCCTACACCAGAAGCCCCAGCCCAGGGTTCTAGTGCCAGGAAGAGAGTCCTCATAACGTCTGGCTGTGAAAAACCAACAAGGAATGTGGCTGAGTGAACTGTGGAGTCTGCCTCTGCACAGTAGATCCTCTGTTGCAGTTACATCTGGTCCTCGCAGCCTATCAGTCTGAGAGTAAATTCCCTCCCCAGCCCCGTGAAGTGCCAACATCAATCAAAGCTCAACTATAACAGGACAGTGCACACAGCTTGCTCAAGAGGCTTACCTAGAGCACCCAGCTCTGGTGAATGAAGATGCTGTGCCCCTAGAACCTACCGGACACCTACTATATAAGGACACTCTTCTAAGTACAGGAGTTGTAGGAACTCTGCCTACTATGTGGAAACAAACATAGGGAAATAGCTAAAACGAAGAGACAAAGAAACAAGTCCCAAATGAAAGAACAAGAGTAATTTTCAGAAAAAAAGACCTAAATAAAATGGAGGCGAACAAATGATCATATATAGAGTTCAAAACAATGGTTATAAGGATGCTCAATGAAATTAGTGAGAACTTGAACAGCATAAAAAAGGACATATAAACCATTTAAAAAGAACTAGTCAGAAATAAAGGATATCCTAACTGAAATGAAGAATACATTATAGGAAATCAATAGTAGACCAGAAGAAGCCAAAATCAAATTAGCAATTTTGAAAATAAGGACACATTCAGCAACCAATCAGAAAAGCAAAAAGCAAAGAGAATCCAAGAAATGAGGAAAGTTTAAGGAGCCTTTGAGACACCTTTAAGCATACAAACATTTGCACATCGTGTGTGTGTGTGTGTGTGTGTGTGTGTGTGTGTGTGTGTGTGTGTGCTGGAAGAGAAGAGAGAGAGCAAGAGATTGAAAACCTATTTGAAAAAATAATGATGGAAAATTTCCCTAACTTAGTGAAAAAAAAAATAGACATACAAATCCAGGAAGCTCAGAGAGTCTCAAATAAGATGAATTCAAAGAAGCCTACAAGACACATCATAATTAAATGCAAAAACTTAAAGACAAAGAGAGAATCTTAAAAATAGTGAGATAAAAGCAGTATGTTACTGTCAGAAACAGCCAGGGCACTGCTCAGTACTGCTGTTCTGAGTTCATGTATTCCTCTAAATTCTTTCCAACTACACCAGGGCAGGTTCCTTCTCAAACCCTGCCCATTGTACTAATTGTTGGGAACTTAGTCCAACTTCCTCCTTTATCCTCTGCTCACTAGTTACAGGTTTTGGATCCGAGCTCCTCTGCCTGGGGCTGGACCTCCTAAGACTGTGGGTCTTAGATGGAGAAGCCATGAGAATTGTGTGTATATAAGAATGAGTCTTTATTACAGAAGCCCGTGGCACTACAGTTCTATACAGGCAAAACAGTCCTTCACAGTAAAGTTCATAAAGGTGGGCAGCTGTACACTGGCTGGTGAACAGATACATCTTTAGTACAAAAGCATCATTAGTCTCTGTACCCACAGCTATTATCTGAGCAGCGTGTGCTGCCTTACATCACCACCTTACATCACAGCAGTACCTAAGCTCTCTGGTTCCACAGCTTCTCCTGTCTCCCCTGCCCAGCACACTACCTGGTCAACAGGGTAGCTATATCTGAGCTCTCTATGAGCTCTTAGTCTTACATTGTGGCAGTACAGCTCCATCTGAGCACTCTAGTCTTTTCCCTTCCTACCTGCTCTCTCACAGACTAGCTGGTCAGTAACCTATATATTACTCCAGAGACAAAGAAGGCTAGTTGCCAACAGTGACATTAATCATATTTTGGCTACAGAAGGGCACGTCTACACAGTGTAAGGCTTGTAACGACCTTGCACCTGCATAAAAGTGTTTGGCCTTGAGCACCCCAATTAGGCCCAGGCTTAGAGTGGCCTTAAACAACCAGTGTATTCTAACACAAGATCTCTAAAGTTACATACAAGGAACTCCCATAAGACTCTCAGCTGATTTCTCAACAGAAACTTTGCAAGCCTAAAGGGACTGACATGAAATATTCAAAGTGATGAAAAGCAAGGTTCTGCAACCAAGATTACTCTACCCATCAAAGCTATCATTTAGAATCGAAGGACAGATAAACAACTTCTCAGACAAGAAAAACCTAAAAGATTTCTTCTCCACCAAATCAGTATTACAAGAAATGTTAAAGGGTCTTCTTTAAAAAGAAGAAAAAAAATAGGAATAATAAAATGGCAATAAATACATATCTATCAATAATTACTTTAAATGCAAATAGAGTATATATCTAATCAAAAGATATATGGTGACTGAATAGATAGCAGAATAAGACCATTACATATGTTGTCTGTAAGACACTCACTTCAGATTGAATGATACACACAGACTGAAATTAAAGGGATGGAAAAAGATATTTCCTGAAAATAGAAACAAAACAAAACAAAAAATGTGGGGTAGCAATACTTACACCAGCAAAATAAACTTTAAATCAAAAGCTATAATAAGAGACAAAGAAGGACCTAGCAACTCCACTTCTGGGTATAAATACTAAGAAAGCCAAAACACTAAATAAAAAAAAACACATACATCCAATATGTTTATCATAGTATTATTTACAACAGCCAATATATGGAAGCAACCTAAATGTCCATCAGTAGATGAATGGATAAAGAAGCAGTAGTGCAGATATGCATGGAATATGATTCAGCCATAAAAACAAATGAATTATTGCCATCTGCAACAATATGGATGGACACAGTGGGTATTATGCTAAGTAAAATGAGTCAGACAGAGAAAGACAAACGCCAGATTATTTCACTTATATGTGGGATTTTAAAAAACAAAACAAACAAGCAGAATGGAAATGAACTGATAGATACAGAGAGCAAGAGAACATTTAAATAAATACTCACCCAAGAATGTTTTCAATTATTTTTAAAAAGAGAGAAAAGGAGCCCGGCTGGCATGGGTCAGTGTTTGAGAGTTGACCTATGGACCAGGAGGACAAATGCCTGGGTTTTGGGCTCAATACCCATTGTGGGCATGCAGGAGGCAGCCAATCAGTGATTCTCTCTCATCATTGATGTTTCTAATTCTCTCTCCCTCTCCCTTCCCCTCTGAAATCAATCTATATATATATAAAACCCTAATATGCAAATAGACTGAACGACAGAACAACTGAACAACTGGTCCCTATGATGTGCTCTGACCACCAGGGGGCATGTGCAGAAGATGGCGGGTGTCGGCAGAAGACGGCAGAGTGCAGAACATGGCGGGCATTGGCAGTGGTGGGATGGTGGAGCAGGTGAGCAGAGGTGCCAGACCAAGGCTCTGATCTCTGTCATCGGGGTGAGACACAGGTGGTTATGTAAATTCTTTGCTCCTGTGCACCATGGTCTCACCCAGCACTCGCACCTGCTGCTGGCACTGGCCCTGCTCACACCTGCAGCTGGTGCCTGGTGCCGGCCCCAATCACTTGGAGCCGTCAGCACGTGCAAGCAGTGGCTGCCAGGCCCAATTGCCCCTCAGGGCTTTTCCACCTCCCCCTGCTCCTGAAGGGTGATCTGGGCAGCAGCCATAGCTCACACCCACTGATGGTGCCAGCCCCACTTGCTCCCACTTCTAATGCCAGCCCCAGTTGCTCCTCACTGTCAGCAAGTGAGAGCAGGAACAGTGCTATCAGTGCATGGGAACAGCAGTTGCGGGAGCAGGGTTGCCAGCAGACAGGGGACCAGGGGCCACGGTGGCAGGGGCCAGGCGGGGGCCACAGAGGACAGTCTGAGACCTGCTCCTATGCCCACTGCAGCCTCACGACCCACAGTTCCTTTCAAGATGCACGAATTCATGCACTGGGCCCCTAGTAAAAATATATTAAAAAAACAAAAAGAAAGAAAGAAAAGGAGAGAGAGAGAGAGAGAGAGAGAGAGAGAGAGAGAGAGAGAGAGAGAGAGAGAAACATCAATCAGTTGCTTCCTGAACACACCTGACTGGGAATGGAACCCACAACCTAGGTATATGCCCTGATCAAACATTGAACTCTCCACCTTTTGGTATATGGGATGATGCTCCAACCAAATGAGCCACCACCTGGTCTTGGCCAGAGAACATTTTAGTGGTTGTCAGATGAGAAAGAGTTTGGGATGGATGGGTGTAAAAGGTGAAGAGATTTAGAAGTACAAATTAATGGTTACAGAATAGTCACAGGGATATAATGTATAGCATGGAGAATATAGTAATAATTATAGATTTATTGTAAGTTACTTAAATGTCTAATCATAGAGTTGTGCACCCAAAACTAATATAATATTGTACATCAACTATAATTTTAAAATTAAAAAAGAAAAATAATAATAAAATGTATTAAGCATGGAGTTTAAATTATCACTAATTATGTATATAGTCTGACATTATAAAAAATAGCTTAACAGAAGGTGGAAAAATGGTGGCACAATAGACAGATGTGTCCCAAGCCTTGTCCTGGAGCAGATAGAAAGAACAGCTGAGGGTTCCATGGGGAGTGTCTGTTGGAGAGTTAAGGGACAGCTATACTCCAGGAGAAGGTGGGGGACTGCTGGATGGGGGTCCCCTGACCGAGCAGCCCTCACAGCTGCTGGGTTCCTTCCTGGAGCCACTGGCTCGAATGCGGAGACCATGCCATCTTGAAGGGACAAGTGGATGCTATCTGAAGCTTGAAAATCTACAACTGTGGCACCCACCAAACAGCTGCGAACCGCAGAGCACCAGTCCCAAATTGGCACAAACACGTGGATTCAGAGGAGCTCTACACTCCACCACAGAAAAGTCAGATTTCACCTGGGTTAAGGTGAGGTCTCTGGTCCTGGCAGGACAGAGAAACACACGCACTGCAGGAGCTGGAGGACCAGGGGAAGTCTGAGCCTAGAAAACTCCATGGATGTTGGGGCTGTCGTGATCCATGAATGTGGAAGGGGCTGCTAACAGAGGGGATCTCTAAAAAGCAACCCATTTTGATCTGAAGCAGGAGGACAGTGTAAAAATTTTGGGAGTGTGCTGGCTGCTTGAACACAAGGGGAAAAAGGGATTGTGCAGACTTGTGTGCAGACCCAGAGTTCACACACTTGTGCTTTCTCCTCTTTGAATCCTTGCTTCTAATTACAGAGCACAATACATAGGATCACCCAGTTGGGGACATCCTAGGAGACTGCAGGGGAAAGTTGTTTTTCTGGAATCTGGGGATCAGAGAGGGGAGTGACCGTCAGAGAAATGGCTCTGGGGCAGCCCACTCCCACAAACCAGTATTGAATGCCACAGGGAAAGCAGTATCTAAGCACAGGCTAGAGAGGGCCTATAGACCCGGAGGTCAACCCAGAAACACTGCCACCCAGGGCTAATTCACAAATTGACTCTTGTGTAATCACAAATAAAGGAATACGAGAAATTAAGACACACCAAATGCTTAAAAATCAGGACTGGCTAACAACACTGAGGAGCAGTGGAACATAGGGAACTGCAATACTGTCCTGACTGGGAAACAGGCGTGTCAAACAGAACAATAGAGGAAGTGAATGACCTTCACTACAGCACATTTTATTTTTATTTTTAAAATTTTATCTTTATTTTATTATTTTTTATTTTTCATCTTTTACTTAAGAAATTATTATTTTCTTTTTTCTTCACTTGATTTTACCTTTTTAATTATTACATTTTTATTTTCAATCAGTATTATAACTACTACTATTTTACCTTTTTTAAAAAAAAGTGTATTTTATTTTCTCTTTATTTGGCTTTGAGATTAGTGTTTTACATTCTATTTTCATCTTTCCCTTAGCATCATTCTACCCTATCTCAACTCCACCTTTATGGCATCACTCTTCCTAACTATTGCCCTTTTGTTGTCCTGTTTCTCTTACCCTTTTCCTGCTTTAGATTTTCCCTATTCTTTCTTTCCACCCTCTGTTAAAATTTGACCCTACTTATATATCTAATTTCCAATTCTCTGCTCTGAGTTCATACACATCCCTCTCTTCTATGTCTTCACTATCCAAAAATTTGTTTTTCTCTCTGTCCTTTTGTTGTTGTTTGCTTGAATGTTGATTATATCAATTATTTATGCTTGTTTGTGAGATTCTGTGCTTATTCTTTTTTGTTTTATTTTGTATTTTTGTTTGCTTTGTTTTTGTTTGTTTTTTGCATCTGTTTTTCCTTGCCTTGCTTGGTATTAATTGTTGTTTGTAGTTTGTATTCATGTCCAGGTACTTGTTGCTGGCATTTGCTGGGATTAGAGACTGTTCTATTGGAGTTTTCTCCCTATATATATACTTTGTTCCCCTTTTCTTTCTTATCCTCTTTCTTTCCTCTCTTACTTTTTTTTCCTTTTCCCAAATTCATTTTGACACTCCTTTCTTTCTTTCTTTTTTTCCTCTTCTTTTTTCTCTCCTATCCCCTAAATTGTCTTTCTCTGGTGGTCACCTTTATTTGGGATTATTAATATTGTGAATACATTTCTGTTCAGTGCCTTGTGTGTTGTACCTGGTTGTGTTGTATTTTGTGCCTTTAAATCAATGCAGGAGAGAGAGAACTATATAACCAGATACCCGGAGAAGAGAGACCATAGGGAGACAAAGAAACAGCCTGCATATGAAAGAAAACCAGGCATCACCAGAAAAGGAAGTAAACAAAATGGAGGCAAGCAACCTGTCAGAGAAAGAATTCAGAGAAATGGTCATAAGATGGCTGAAAAGAATGGAAGACAAATTCAACAATATGACTAAGAACCAAGAGGAAATGAAGAAGAAATAAGAAGGGATTAAAAATGACATTGCTGCTGTAAAGAATGCAATAGAAAGCATCAAGAGTAGACTAGAACAAGCAGAGGACTGCATCAGTGAGCTAGAAGACAAGATGGAAAAAAATACCCAAGTAGAGCAGCTTCTAGGAAAAAAAAAATTAAAAAGCAGGAGAAGAGCCTAAGGGAACTTTGTGACAACATGAAACAAAACAACATCCACATAATAAGGGTTCCAGGAGGAGAGGAAACTGAGCAAGGAATAGAAAACATGGTTGAAGAAATAATGACAGAAAACTTCCCTGATATAGGGAAGAAAAACCCACATAAATCCAAGAAGCTCACAGAGTCCCAAGTAAAATGAACCCCAAAAGACCAGGGGAAGGCACATTAAAATTAAATTGGCAAACACCAACAACAAAGTAAGAATATTAAAGGCTGCCAGAAAGAGACAGAAAGTTGCCTACAAAGGAACCCCCATCAGATTAGCAAATTATTTCTCAACAGAAATTCATCAGGCCAGAAGAGAATGGAATGAAATATACAAAGTCATGCAAAAGAAGGGTCTGAATCCAAGAATACTGTACCCAGCAAGGCTATCAATCAAAATTGAGAGTGAAATCAGGAGCTTCACAGACAAAAAAGGACTATGGGAACTTATTACCACCAAACCAGCAATGCAAGAATGCTAAAGGGTCTGCTGTAACAAAAAGAAATAGGAAGCAAAGAAGGAACACAGGCATAAAGAATAAAAATGGCAACAAATAAGTACCTATCAATAATAACTTTAAATGCAAATGCATTAAATGCCCCAATCAAAAGACATAGGGTAACAGGTTGGATAAGAAAACACAACCCATATATCTGCTGTCTAGAAGAAATCCACCTGAGAAAAAAAGACGCACACAGACTGAGGGTGAAGGGATGGAAAAAGGTTTTTCAGGCAAATGGAAAAAAAAACAAAGCTGGGGTAGCAATACTT
Source organism: Corynorhinus townsendii (assembly GCA_026230045.1). Taxonomy (NCBI): domain Eukaryota; kingdom Metazoa; phylum Chordata; class Mammalia; order Chiroptera; family Vespertilionidae; genus Corynorhinus; species Corynorhinus townsendii. The sequence goes on along the minus strand of JAPDVU010000001.1, from coordinate 108,780,267 downwards.
ATATCTGACAAATTAGATCTCAAAGTGAAGGACATAACAAGAGATAAGGAAGGCCACTTCAGAATACTAAAGGGAGCAATCCAACAAGAAGAAATAACTCTGGTAAACATATATGCACCCAACACAGGAGCACTCAAATACATAAAAAACTCCTGGAGGATATCAAGGGAGAGATTGACAGCAATACAATCATAGTAGGAGAATTTAATACTGCACTATCACCATTGGACAAATCCTCTAAACAAAAAATCAGCAAAGAAACATCAATTCTAAATGACTCACTAGACCAGATGGAATTAATTGACATCTTCAGAATATTTCACCCCAAAGCCACAGAATATATATTCTTCTCAAGTGCACATGGGTCATTTTCAAAGATAGAGCATATGATGAGACATAGGCAAAGTCTCTTCAAATTCAAGAAGATAGAAATCATATCAAGCATCTTCTCAGATCACAGTGGCATAAAATTGGAAATCAACTACAATAAAAACAATCCAAAAAAATCAAACATATGGACACTAAACACCATGCTATTAAACAATGACTGGGTTACCAGAGAGATCAAGGAAAAATAAAAAAAAACCATAATGGCAACAATGACAATGAAAACACTACAATCTAAAATCCATGGGACACAGTGAAAGCAGTCTTGAGAGGGAAGTTCATAGCTCTACAAGTCTATGGCAAAAAACAAGAAACAATGGTAATAAATTACCTAACCCTACAACTCAAAGAGTTAGAAAGAGAGCAACAGGAAAATCCCTGTATAAGCAGAAGGAAGGAAATAATAAAAATCAGAGCGGAGATAAATGACATTGATACCAAAAAAAATAAATAAATAAAAATAAAAAAAAACAAGAGTTGGTTATTTGAAAGGATAAACAAGATTGATGAACCACTAGCCAGGCTCACCAAGAAGCAGAGAGAGGACCCAAATAAACAAAATCAGAAATAAAGAGGTGAAATAACAACAGACCCCACCGAAATACAAAGGATTGTTAAAAAAAATACTATGAACAACTTTATTCCAACAAACTAGACAACCTGGAGGAAATGGACATATTCCTAGAAAAATATAATCTTCCAAAACTCAATAAGGAAGAATGTAAACACCTCAATAGGCCAATAACTATGAAATAAATTGAAGCAGTCATCAAAAAGCTTCCAGCAAACAAAAGCCCGGGCTCAGATGGTTTCACAGGGGATTTTTACCAAACATTCAAGGAAGAACTAAAACCTATCCTCCTCAGACTATTCCAAAAAATTCAAGAGAAAGGAACACTTCCAAGCTCCTTCTATGAAGCCAGCATCACCCTAATAACAAAACCAGATAAAAACAATACAATGAAAGAAAATTACAGGCCACTATATCTCATGAACGTAGATGTCAAAATCCTCAACAAAATTCTAGCAAATCGGATCCAGCAGTACATCAGAAAGATCATACACCATGACCAAGTAGGATTTATCACAGGAATGCAAGGATGGTACAATAGATGCAAATCATTAACGTGATACATCACATAAACAAATTGAGAGATAAAAATCAGATAGTCATATCAATTGATGCAGAAAAAGCATTTGGCAAAATCCAACACTGATTCTTGATAAAAACTCTAAACAACGTGGGAATAGAAGGATCATACCTCAACATAATAAAATCTATATATGATAAACCCACAGCTAAAATCATACTCAATGGGCAAAAACTAATACCATTTCCCCTAAGAACAGGAACTAGACAGGGATGCCCTCTCACATCACTCCTGTTCGACATAGTACTGGAAGTATTAGCCATTGCAATTAGACAAGAAGAAGAAATAAAAGCATCCAAATTGTAAAAGAAGAAGTAAAGCTGTCCTTATTTACAGATGACATGATATTGCACATAAAAAAACCCAAAAGACTGCATCAAAAAACTAACAGACTTAATAAATGAATTTGGCAATGTAGTAGGATACAAAATTAATGCTAAGAAATCTATGCCATTTCTGTACACCAACAGTGAATTTATAGAGAGACTAAAAAAGCAATGCCATTTACCATTGTACCAAAAAAATGAGGATACCTAGGAATAAACTTAACTAGGAAGTAAAAGACCTATACGAGGAAAACTACAGGACACTGAAAAAAGAGATAGAGGAAGATGTAAACAGATGGAAGAACATACCATGTTCATGGTTTGGGAGAATCAACATCATCAAAATGTCCATATTACCCAAAGCAATCTATAGATTCAATGCACTCCCTATTAAAATACCAATGGCATATTTCATAGACCTAGAGAGAACGCTCCAAAAATTCATCTGGAATTAAAAAAAAGACCCCGAATAGCTGCAGCTATCCTGAGAAAGAAGAACAAAGTAGGTGGGATCGCAATACCAGATTTCAAGCTGTATTACAAAGCCACTGTTCTCAAATCTGCCTGGTACTAGCACAAGAACAGAGATATAGATCAATGGAATAGAATAGAGAATCCAGAAATCAGCCCAAATCATTGTGCTAATTAATATTTGACAAAGGAGGCACGAATATACAATGGAATCAAGACAGTCTCCTCAATAAATGGTACTGGAAAAATAGGACAGATACATGCCAAAAAATGAAACTAGACCACCAACTTACGCCATACACAAAACTAAACTCAAAATGGATTAAGGACTTAAACATATGATGAGAAACCATAAAAATACTAGAGGAATCCACAGCCAGAAAAATCTCTGACATATGCCGAAGCAGTTTCTTCATTGATACTGCTCCTAGGGCAATGGAAACTAAAGAGAAAACAAACAAATGGGACTACATCAAAATAAAAAGCTTTTGCACAGCAAAGGAGATCATCAATAAAACAACAAGAAAGCCCATTGCATGGGAGAACATAATTGCCAATGATATCAACGATAAGGGTTTAATCTCCAACATTTACAGGGAACTCATGCAGCTTAACAAAAAGAAGTTAAACAGCTTAATCAAAAAATGAGCAACTGATCTAAATAGACACTTTTCGAAAGAAGACAGAAGGAAGGCCAAGAGACACATGAAAACCTGCTCAAAGTCACTAATCATCAGAGAGATGCAAATCACAACATGGTGGTAACATCTCACACCTGTCAGATGGCTATTATCAACAAATCAACAAATGACAAGTGCTGGTGAGGATGTGGAGAAAAAGGAACCCTCATGCACTGCTGGTGGCAGTGCAGACTGGTGCAGCCACTGTAGAGAACAGTATGGAGTTTCCTCAAAAAACTAAAACTGGAACTCCCATTTGACCCAGTGATCCCACTTCTAGGAATATATCCCAAGAAACTGGAAACACCAATCAGAAAGGATATATGCACCCCTATGTTCATAGCAGCACAATTTACCATAGGTAAGATTTGGAAACAGCCTAAGTGCCCATCAGCTGATTACTGGATCAGAAAACTATGGTACATCTACACAATGAATACTATGCTGCAGTAAAAAAAAGGAGTTCTTACCATTTGCAACAACATGGATGGAGATGGAGAGCATTATGCTAAGTGAAATAAACCAGGCAGAGAAAGATAAATATCACATGATCTCACTCATTGTGAGAATATAATGAACAATATAAACTGATGAACAAAAAATAGACCAGAGGCAGGGAAACATCAATCAGAACGTCAAATTTCAAGGAAGGTAGGGGAGGGTCGGGGTAAGGAGGAGAGATCAACCAAAGGACTTATATGCATGCATGTAAGCCTAATCAATTGACACAGTCAACAGGCTGGTGGGGCATGAATGGGAGGTGGGCGGTATTGGGGGAATAAGGACACATATGTAATATCTTAATCAATAAAGAAATTTAAAAAAAGAAAAAAATATAAATGAAGAAATCTAATGTACAGTATAAACTGGTGAGTGAAATAGAATCAGAGGCATGCAAATGGAACAGTCTGATGATTCTCAGAGGGAAGGGGGTGGGGGAGGCAGGAAAAGATTAAACAAAGATCTTCTATGTATATATGTATTACCTATGGACACAGAAAATAGGGTGGTAAAGGCCTGGGGTGCAGCAGGAACTGGGTGGAAGGGGGCAATGATGGGGGAAAAAGAGGGATTTCTGTAATAATCTCAACAATAAAGATTTTTTAAAAAGGCTCAGTTCAACTTAAAAATAAATAAATAATAGCTTAACAAAATTTTTAATTCTTCATTTCTTCATCTTTTCTTCTTAAACTCTTCTATTTACTGAAACAAATGAAAATGTTGCCTAATTTAAAGAAATAATGAGACTGTCTCTGGCAAAGCAGGGTATATAAGACTTGTTTTTTGACTTTAAGGACCTCTAGGCACATTATTTTATATTTTACAATAAACATAAACTACAATGTTATATAGTATATTAGAACTGTGCATAGGTTGAAAATAACCAAGTTGTATGAGGTCATGAACTATTTTTAAAGAAAATAGCTTCAAGCTGAGTAAAGGATAATATTGATTAAATTACAACTGTGTAATATTGATTAAATGTCAGACTTAGAAACATACTAAAAAAAAAAAAGCACAAAAAAAACTAATGCCCCCAACTGAATGAATCAACCAGTACAAGGAAAGATTATACAATACCTTCATAAGAAAAACATTAAACTTTGTGTGTCTGTGCCCAAAGTCATATAGCAGGTAAAAAGAAATACCTACTTTGAACCCTCTGTTCAAATTGTTATGAAAAACTGCTACTAAAGACCATAAAATTTTGTTAGCCTGATAGGGTAATCTGACGTGGATTAGTACAAGGCAACAATATAGTGTTTTCTATTATAAATATAACATTTTTCTGAAGAAGAAACTCTGGTATCTGCAAAATAATTTAAGGAATTAGCATTTCTCCTTGGATTGCCCCTCATTTTCAGGTTCAATCAGACCATTGAGCTAGGACATAGAATTTTGCTATCTTGTTATACACCTAAAAGGAACTCATTTTAGAAACTCCTAAAAAGAGAAGATAATCCACATAATACAGGGATAGTGCATTGCCCTGTTAGTATTAAATGTTTTAGGTTATTTTGAAGAGTCATAAGATAACATTTTAATATCTTTTGCCAAGTAAGATTTAAAAATTACATACATATACACACACACACACATATATACATATGTATCATCTAATATTTTAAACAAATAGTTCTTGCAAAATACTCTTTGAAAATATTCTAAATATATCTTTCAATATACATAACTGTTCTCTCAATATTTTTATAGCTTAATGGATAGTTATAAGTAAAAAAAATAAATGTAACATCGAGGTATAGGACTGGATATTCAGAAATGTACTCTTATTGTACAGAAAAAAACAAACTTTAAGATGCTTTATACAAAGTTATTATCTAAGAAGCATTGAATACACATCTATTTCATGATGCATACACATGTGTTTGTATATTGTCATGCTCATCCAGTGACTATTTTCTAAATCCAGTATGTAAATATATGTTGTTGTTTTGACTAAAGACCAGTTAAATAGCCTCTTCACATCCCTTGCCTCTCATAGGTTATAATTCTACATGATTAATCAAAACCTCCTATTCTCTCAGTCCAGAAATTCCCTTCTATTTTTCTAATCATTCTTGATTTCTTTATAGCTAACACTCCCTGCACCTCCCCTTAAAACTTCCTCATTTCACTTTCTGTGCAATATTTGTCAAACGACTATGGACAATTCTGCCTCTCCTGTCACTCGACTTGCTATTGGTTATGGCTATGGAGTTGGTATCCTCTGAAATTGTACTCAATTCCACAAAATAATCATAAAATGTTTATCAGTTCTTTAAAAAAAAAAAAAAAAAAATATATATATATATATATATAAATACACACATACACACACACACACACACACACACATTTCTTTGGTGACTGTTTCTGTTTTCTTCCCTGAATGCCTCACACTTTTATTCTGAAGGTCTCAGTTTATGATGTATTTAATGGAATATGGCATTATAGATGTACTAGAGGGCCGGTGCACAAAATTTGTGCATGGAGGTGGGTTCCTCAGCCTGGTCTGCACCCTCTCCAATCTGGGACCCACAGGGATCGGGCCTAAACTGGTATCAGACATCCCTCTTATAATCTTGGATGACTGGCTCCTAACCACTCACCTGCCTGCCTGATCCCCCCTAACCCCTCCGCCTGTCTGCCTGGTCACCCCTACCTTGCCCCCCTGTCTGCCTGATCACCCCTAACTGCCCTCCCCTGCCAGCCTGATCTGGCCTCCAACTCCTTCCCCTGCTGGTCTGGTTGCCCCCAACTGCCCTCCCCTGCTGGCCTGATTGCCCCTAACTGTCTCTGCTTTGGCCCCCACCACCACGGCTTTGTCCAGAAGAAAGTCGGACATCTGGAAGATGGTTGGTCGACCCAGTCTAATTAGTATATTACCCTTTTATTAGTATAGATAGATTATATAGGATTGGATTGCTTAAATGGGGGGGGGGGGGGGCGGGGAGCCTTTTTCAGCAGGAGGAGATGTTCTTGGCAGACAAAAACACATAATCTCTATATCTGGACTGATAGCCAGCCATTTGTACTATACTGCCAAACTGGTCATTAAAAATTTGAATCACTTTCTTACACCTTACACCAAATACCTGTTGCCCTCCTCAGCACCCATCTTAGGTTCTGCCTTCGCAGTTCACCCAGAGTATGTTCTGATTGTTTGGTTTCTATGCCAGTCAGCCTCAAAAGTTCTGCCTCCTAGGCAGCCATTGGTTCCTTGCAGTTCACCTAGATTTGGTTCTGATTGGCACTGTTTCTATGCCAGTCAGCATCTCCGGACCTATCTCCGGGCCTTATCATAGAGGTGGGGCTGATCAGTAGCTGCCCCAGGCTGCTGGCAAGCAGGCTGAACTGCTGACCTTTGGGAGAGAGAGAGAGGTTTGGCTGCTGGCAAGGCCCAGAGAGAGAAGCAGGGTCCACCCTACTTCTCTTTCTGGGCCTCGCCAGCAGCCACTGCCACTGCTAATCAGCCCCGCCTCTCTGTCTCTCTGAGAGGTCAGCAGTTCAGCCTGCTCACTTGCTGCCCAAGCAGTCTGGTGTTCAGTTGAGCCTGGCTCTCTCTATATATAGATGCCCTCATTTCTCTTCTTTTCCACATTTTACTGAAAAGAGAGTTATTTAGGGAACACAACTCATTTGAAAACATGAAATTTCTGCTTATCAATGTGCAGTCTTTATCAATTAATTTACTATAGGCTGTGTTTTTGTGTATGTTACTCAGGAGAGTACTATCCTTCAACTTCACTTGTTATTATCTGAGATATCTATTTACAGAACTTTATTTCATTCTTATTCTCCCTTACCTGTGGGGATGGCTAAGGTGCTAGAGGCATCATTTCTTCATTGGGACTTTGAAGCAAATAGACCTCTTGCTGTATAGTGCTATATGTTTTTTAATGCAATTCTTGCTAAATATTTCCTAAGCACCAGTGGTTCCTGGCTTATGAAATAATGACTTCAATGCCCATTGACATACTCTCAATAAACACCAGGTGCTGTACTCAGTTGTTTATCATTTTAAGCTAAAGAGCTATGTACCACTTATGAAATTTCAGGTATTATTAAACAAAGATAATGTAAATGTTTTTGAATTTAGACTACCTTCCTTTTGTTCCTTAAATTATATCAATGTACAAATTTATTTATTCATTCAATAAATATTTATCAAAAAGGAGTATATAAAATAAAATACAAAACAACATAAGTGTCAGAGTTATAAAGATCTGGGTTTGATTTTCATCTCCCCTACTTAGTAGGTATTTGAATTAGATAGATTATATAATCTTTTTAATCTTCAATTTTCAGATCTGAAAAATAAAAGCAATGATTTCTATCTCATAAGACCATGAAGACTAAGTTAGAATAAATATCTAGAATACATTGCAAAATGTTTAAAACATGATAGGTGTTAAATAGCTTTTCTTATTATCTACATGAAATTCACCTAAGGAAAAATATCTAGAGGAAAATATATGCCAACAATAGCACTTAGGACAGCAGGGAAGAAATGAAACTACAGAGTTATTAGATTTTTATACTATATCAAAACTCTATAATATCATTTTAATGTAGTATTTGATAAGTTGAAAATACTAGTATGTAATGTAAACCCTAAAGCAAATAATACAAACAGGTAAAGATAATAAGCTAAATAAGGAGAAAAACATAAATTATAAATAATGTTCACTTCATCTAAAAGAAAGCATAAAAAAAGGATAAAAATGAGATGAGACAAGTAGAAAGGAAGATTGAAATACAAGTACATCAATAGTCACATTACAAGTAAATTAAACTCCAATTAAATATTCCAACTAAAAGCAAAGATTGCCAAGTCAGAGGTTAATAAAGCAGGAAGCAACTGTAAGCTGTCCACACCGACCCAATATTTGATATTAAATATAACAATGGCTTAAAGTAAAAAATGGTTGAAAGCATATGCCATGTTAATCCTAATAAAAACAGTGAAGAACCCTGACTTGGAGTCTCAGTTGGTTTGAGCATCATCCTGTGCACCAAAGAGTTGTTAGTTCTGTTCCCAGTCAGGGCACATACCCAGGTTGTGGATTTGGTCCAAGTCAGGTGCATACCGGAGTCAACCAATCAATATTTCTTTCGCTCCCTTTCTCTCTCTCTAAAAAAATAAATAAATAAAAACATATCGTTGGGTAAGAAGTAAGAAATGAAGCAGGCTATATTAATATCAGGAAAGGCAAATATCAAAAAGAGTAATAATATTTCCAGTGATAATGAGACACTTGTAATAACAATAATTAAAGATGCAGTTCAGAAAAAGACTAAACCGCTTTGGCTCAGTGGATAAAGCGTCAGCCTGCGGACTGAGGGGTCCCGGGTTTGATTCCAGTCAAGAGCATGTACCTGGATTGCGGGCACATCCCCAGTAGGAGGCGTGCAGGAGGCAGCTGGTCGATGTTTCTAACTCTCTATCTCTCTCCCTTCCTCTCTGTAAAAAAATCAACAAAATGTAAAAAAAAAAAAAAAAAAAGAAAAAAGAAAAAGACATAAATCAAGAAATCAAGCCAAACCAAAAAAAAAACAAAAAACAAAAAAAACCCCCAAAGTTTATACAACTAACAAAGCTAATAGAAGTAAAAAGTTATAAAAGTATACCAGCAGAAAAATACAATAGGCTGATCTGAAATAATCATCAGAGATCTCAACACTTGCTCTAAAAATTGATAGTTCAAATAGACAGAAACATCAGTGAGAATATATATAGTAGACTTGAATAACACCATCAACCAATTTTTATTAATTAATATCTATGGAATATTCTATCCAAAATGAATGTAATTTGATCATAGACCAATATATAACACATTCTAGACCATAAACCAAGTCTCCATAAAGACTTCAAATCATACAAGGTATAGATTCTGTGGATAATAATTAAATTACAAAATCTGAACTGTTTTTGAACTGAAAGTATTTTAAAAATAACTTAAGTATCAAACACAGAATGACAATGGCTATTACAAAATAGATGAAGTGAATGACAATAAAGTAAACAAACAACTTTGTGGGATGCAGTAAAGCCGTGCTAAAAATATACAGCATTAAACACTAATTTCAAAAAAGAAGAAAGGTCTCAACTTAAGATTTTCATCTTAAGGAAATGATAATATAATACAAATTAAACACAGTAAACAGAAGAAAGGAAATAAAGCTATGAGCTCTAATCAATAAACTAGAAGCTACAAAACTATATAAAATGTCAATGCTTCTCAGCCTCAGCTGCCTAACTGCTCCCCTGCCAGCCCAATTGCCCCTAACTGCCCTCCCCTGCAGGTCTGGTCACCCATAACTACCCTCCCCTGCAGGCCTGGTCTCCTCCAACTGCCCTACCCTGCAGGCCTGGGTACCCCCCCAACTGCCCTTCCCTGCAGGTCTGGTCACCCCCAACTTCCCTCCTCTGCCAGCCTGGTCACCCCTAACTGCCCTCCCCTGCAGGCTTAATCACCCCCAACTTCCCTCCCTGCAGGCCTGGTCCCTTCCCTTCTGGTCATCTTGTGTCAGCCATTTTATGTCCACATGGGGGCAGTCATCTTGTTAGAGTGTCAATTAGATAAGATAGAGGCCTGGTGCATGGGTGGGGACTGACTGATTTGCCCTGAAGGGTGTCCTGGATCAGGGTGGGGGTTCCCTTGGGGCATGGGGTGGCCTGGGTGAGGGGCCTGTGGTAGTTTGCAAGCTGGCCACACCCTCCCCCCTCACCCCCCCAGCGACCCAAGCAGCGGCCCTGGTAACTAGGATTTATTTATCTTCTATAATTGAAACTTTGTAGCCTTAAGTGGAGTCCATGGCCCGCCAGGGTGTGCAGGAATCTTGGTTTCCTCCATTGTTGGGTTAATTTGCATACTTGCTCCTGATTGGCTGTGTGTAGCAGAGGTATGGTCAATTTCCATATTACTCTTTTATTAGATAGGATTACCATTTTCAAAAGTAAGATAAGTAAAACTACAGAGGTGATAAAGGGATAAGTTAATGTTCTACACCAATTTATAACAACAAATTTGGTAGATTAGGTAAAGTAGAAAATCCATGAATGACATCAACTGTCAAAGTTCACAAAAGGGAAAGTGGATGATTTACTAGCTCTATGAAAAAGAAATTGAAATTGTAGTTTAAAACACTCCTACTTTAGTCCCAGATTGCTTCCCTGGAGGATTCTTCTAACCTGAAAGGTAGAAATTGTAATTCTATGTATATTCTTCTAGAAAATTAAAGAGTAGTAGATTAGAATGTAATATATTCTACAAGGTGACCATTATCCTCATACTAACACCAGTGGAAAAAATTCTTAACAAAATTTTGGCAAATTGATCCAAATATATAAAGGGGATAACATATTATCACTAATTGGGAATGCATGATTGTTTCTTTGACATTCCAAAACTTTCTAAATGATTATGTGGATCTTTGTTAAGCTGGCACCACAGTTTCATTTCTCTTTCTGTCCAGAGAAAACCTACTCTTTCAGATGTTTTCTTTCTTAAAAAATACAATGCATCCTAAAATATGTCAATTTCTGGTTCCAAAGGACAATAACTCTGATAATATGCATTATCAATTTGCTTCCAACACAATCTTTTATGATTGAGATAAGTGTCAGGAAGATTGTGTAACTTGTCATGGTTTCACAGATAAGTGCTGATATCTAAAGGTACAGTACTTGATTCCAATGTTTAACCTCTCTATAGCCTTACTGAGGCTGCTGTAAGTCAGTGGTACATGTACAGTGAATGTGTGATGAGCAAAATACATACAAATAAAAATTTAAAAAGAGTTACATGATAAGCTTAATAATGTTATTAACTCACAGATTAAATTAAGTTAATGTTTTGCCAATATTTTATTTAAGGAATATCTGCTTAATTTCAAAATAAAAATATCATTCTGCCATCCTCGTATCATTATCATAAGTATAACAATTTATAGTTTCCCTGAAAACTTATTTTGTGACAAATGTAGAAAAAATAATTTTGTTCCCCTGAGTTAAATAACATCACTAGCTTTATCTGCCTCATAAGCCTGAAAATGCTGTAAATTTGTTTGTTATCGTAAATTGTTTTCAATTAAAGTAATATAAAATTATGCTTATGTTTATTATTAAGATTTTTCTTTCTGAAATTAGATAGTCAAATTAAGATAGTCATCTGCCTATAGTAGAAAGAATTCTTTGTTCAATTCTAAATAATATATTTATAATATTTTAGAACTTAATCTTATTTTAACCAAAGCATAGATAAATATGAAATTAATCACTCTAATTATTTTAAGAGATTGTTTTATAAATGGCTTCTACAAATTTTAGAATTTAGATTTTAATTGTAATCAACATTAATTATATTCTTTATTATTTTGGATTCTAATATAATTTTAAAGGTTTCTGCAAAATCTTCAAAAACAAGGTAATAGCTTTCCAGAAAGTCAATTTCTGGCACTTGGGACATGCATGCAAAAAAATGACAAACTGAATGTAATAGAACATTAAAAAAAATAAAGACTAATAATGAGTTACCAAATACTTAATTGGCACTGTAAATCAATTAAAAGTTGTTTTTTTCCTCATTGAATTTCATAACTCATTGAATAGTTAACATTGTTTTATATCCTTTTGGGTAGTGCTTGTTCTCCCAGCTAGACTACCTCCACAAAGGAGGGCAGACAAATAGATTCCAAATATGCTGGAAAATTAAGTAAAGTTTTTACCTGTTTTATTTCAGGGTAGCTTTGAAAGGGGGAAAAATAGATTTTTGAAAGGTCATAGAATTAATTTCCATAGGTTAGATATTTTAGCACCATATATAACTCAAGGACATTTGCAACAATCAAATAAATGGTGGTTTCTTTCATCATTTTCATCAGTACATTACAGTACCTACTTAGAAATGCAGTTTTTAATCATCATTAATTTTTCAGACAAAAATTTTCATACATGCCCTTAAGGTGTCTCAAAGCAAAACTACCTCCACATTTTCTGTAGCATTTTTTGTACTGCAGAGCAATTTCAAGTTCTTTCATGAGAAAAAATATTGATGTTATCTGTTTGTAACTCTGCAAGTCTGCATATATTTAGTGACTACTGCTGAATATGTGGGATAGCTTGATATGTAATTCATATTGCCTTTCTCTATACATTCAAAAGTATATATACATTCAAAAGTATATATAAAAGTATTATACATTTGTGTAAGCAAAATAATAAAATGTGTAATTTAGTCACTTGTCAGAATCTTTACTCTTGAATTAGGTGTCTTTCAAAACAGGTTAAAGTGTGCTAGGAAATTCTTTCACTGAGAGACTTAACTATTTCTTACTCTATATGCTTTAACTTATCTCTATGATTTATTACATTATATGGATAAATTTTCTTATTATTGAAGTTTTGGTTCAATAATTATCAAGGGTTATAATATGAAATGAATTTTAAAGTAAATTTCTATTTTAAAATTCTCTAAAATTATAAAATCTTACTTAAGTTATAAATTAAAAAAACAGCAACACATTTTTTTTGTTGAAAGTATATGTCCCCTTTCAAATCCTTCTAGCCTGCCCTGGCCTCAGGCCTTCACCACACTATTGTCTGCATCCATGGGTTATGCACTTATGCATACAAGTTATTTGATTGATCTCTTCCCGCCCACCCACCCCCACCAACCTCCCACCTGAGATTTAACAGTCTGTTACATGCTTCTCATAATATTAGAACTTATAATGTCTCTGGATCTATTTTGTTCATCAGTTTTTTTTTATTCATTAGATTCCACATATGAGTGAGATCATGTGATACTTGTCTTTTTCTGACTGGTTTATTTTGCTTAGCATAATATTCTCCAGACCCCTTCATGCTGTCTCAAAGGGTAAGAGATCCTTTTTTTTAACCATTGCATAGTATTTCATGGTGTACCAGTAAATGTACCACTGTTTTTTTATCCACTCATCTACTGATGGGCACTTGGGCTGTTTCCAGATATTAGCTATTGTAAATTGTGCTGCTATGAACACACACACATTCTGATTAGTGTTTTGAGTTTCTTAGGATATATTCCCAGAAGTGTGATTACTGAGTCAAATGGCAGTTGCATTTTTAATTTTTTGAGGAAACTCCATACTGTTTTCCATAATGGCTGCACCAGTCTGCATTCCCACCAGCAAGGTAGTAAGGTCCCCTTTTCTCACCAGCTCCTGTCATTTGTTGATGGTAGCCATTTGACAGGTTTGAGGTGATAGATACCTCATTGTCATGTTAATTTGCACCTCTGATGATCAATGACTTTGAGCATTTTTTCTTATGTCTCTTGGCCATCTGTATTTCTACTTTGAAGAAGTGTCTATCTAGGTCCTTAGCCCATTTTGTAATTGGGTTGTTTGTCTGCCTTTTGTTAAGTTGTATGAGTTCCTTATAAATTTTGGAGATTAAACCCTTATCAGATGTAACACTGGCAAATATGTTCTCCCATGCAGTGGGCTTTCTTGTTGTTTTGTTGATGGTTTCTTTTGCTGTGCAGAAGCATTTTACTTTGATGTAGTCCCATTTGTTTATTTTGTCCTTAGTTTCCTTTGCCCCTAGGAGATGTATCTGCAAACATATTGCTATGAAAGATGTCTGAGGTTTTGCTGCCTATGGTTTCTTCTAGGATTTTTATGATTTCATGACTTACATTTAATCTTTTATCCATTTTCAGTTTATTCTTGTGTATGGTGTAAGTTTCTAGTTTCTTTTTTTTTTTTGAATGAACTTACCCAATTTTCCAAACACCATTTATTAGAAAGACTCTCTAGACTCCATTGTATATTCTTGCCTACTTTGTCAAATATCAATTGAGTATAATGGCTTGGGTTGATTTCTGGGTTCTCTGTTCTGTTCCATTGATCTATATGCCTGTTCTTGTGCCAGTACTAGGCTGTTTTGAGACAGTGGCTTTGTAATGTAACTTGATATCTGTTATTGTAATTTCTCCAACTATGTTCTTCTTTCTCAAGATTGCTGTGGCCGTTTGGGGTCTTTTTTGGTTCCATATTAATTTTTGGAGTATTTGTTCAAGATATGTGAAATATGCTGTTGGTATTTTAATAGGGACTGTATTGAATTTATAGATTGCTTTGGGTGGTATGGACATTTTAATGGTGTTAATTCTACCAATCCATAAACATGGTATATTCTTCACCTTGTTTATAACTTTCTTTATTTCTTTTTTTCAATATCCTGTAGCTTTCCAAGTATAAGTACTTTTTCTGTTTGGTTAACTTTATTCCTAAGTATCATATTTTTTGTTGCAATGTTAATGCTATTGCTTTTTAAGTTTCTATTTCTGAGAATTCATTATTGGTGTACAAAAATTGATTTCTGGGTGTTAATTTTGTATCCAGTTACAAAATTCATTTATTAAATCTAGTAGTTTTTTGGTGGAGTCTTTAAGATTTTCTATGTATACACTATCATGTCATCTGTGAAAAGTGACAGTTTTACTACCTCCTTTTCAATTTGAATGCCTTTTATTTCTTTTTTCATATCTGGTTGCTGTGACTAACGCTTCCTGTATTATGTTGAATAAGAGTGGTGAAAGAGGATATCCCTCTCTTGTTACTGTTCATAGGGAAAATGCTTTTAGTTTTTGCCCATTGAGTATGATGTTGGCTATAGGTTTTTCATATATTAAATTTATTACGTTAAGTTGTGATCCTTCTATTCCCACTTTGCTGAGAGTTTTTATCAAAAAAGGGTGTTGGATTTTGTCAAATGCTTTTTTCTATATTTGTTGATATGATCATGTAATTTTTGTCTTTCAATTTGTTTATATGATATATCATATTCATTAGTTTGCAAATATTCTACCAGCTTTGCATCCCTGGAATAATCCCAGTTGGTCAAGGTGTATGATTTTTTCAATATATTACTGGATCTGATTTGAAAATATTTTTTGAGGACTTTAGTATTTATGTTCATCAGAGATATTGGCTTGCAATTCTCTTTCTTTGTACTGTCTTTATCTGGTTTTGGAATTGGGATAATGCTGACTTCCTGAAAAGAGGTTAGAAGTGTTCTTTCCTCTTGGGCTTTTTTTGGAATAATTTAAGGAAGATAGGTGTTAGGTCTTCTTTGGATGTTTGATAAAACTCCCCTTTGAAGCCTTCCATACAAGGGTTTTGTTTGCTGGGAGTTTTTTGATAACTGTGTCAATTTCACCAGTTTTTATTGGACTATTTAGGTTTTCTGATTCTTCCTAATTCAGTTTTGGAAGATTGTATTTTTCTAGGAATCTTTCCATTTCATCCACATTGTCCAGCTTGTTGGCATATGCTTGTTCTTTTTTTTCTTCTTACAATCCTTTGTATTTCTGTCTAGCTAAATGTTCATCAATCTTGTTTTTCTTTCCAAAGAACCAGGTCTTGGTTTATTTGATCTTTTGTATTGTTGTGTGTTTTGTTTGTTTGTTTTTTTAGTCTCTGTCATTTGTTTTGCTCTAATCTTTATCATTTTCTTCCTTCTACTTATTCCGGTCTTTGTTGTTGTTGTTGTTGTTGTTCTCTTTCTAATTCTTTAAGTTGAAAGGTTAAATAGATTATTATTAATTTTTCTTGTGTTTTGAAGTAAGCTTGTAGGGCTATGAACTTTCACCTCAGTATTGTTTTTGCTGTGTCCCAAAGATTTGGGGTTGTTGTGTGTTCATTTTCCTTTTTTTTTTTTAATCAGGAATGTTTTAATTTTTTTTAATCTCATTGGTGGCTCATTCATATTTAATAACATGCTACTTAGCCTTCACGTGCTAAAATGTTTTGAAGTGTTTTTACTGTAGCTGATTTCTAATTTCATTCCACTGTGATCTGAGATAATGTTTGATATGATTTCAATCTTCTTAAACTTGTAGAGACTTGTTTTGTGTCCTAACGTGTGGTCTACATTTGAGAATGACCCAGGGGCACTTGAGAAGAATGTGTATTTTGCAACTTTGGGGTGAAATGTTCTATAAATGTCAATTAAATCCATCTGATCCAGTGTATCATTTAGAGTCACTGTACTCTTATTAATTTGTTGTCCAGTAGATCTATCCTGTGAAGCTAGCGGGATATAAAAGTCCTTTACTGTAACTGTATTGCTGTCAATCTCTTCCTTAAAGTCCTCCAGAAGTGTGTGTGTGTATATATATATGCACACACACACACACACACACACACACACACACACACACACACACTAGAGACCTGGTGGTGCATGGATTCATGCACTGGTGGGGTCCCTTGACCTGGTCTGTAGGGATCAAGCCAAACTGGCAGTCTGACATCCCGCAAGGGGTTCCAGAATGCGAGAGAGCACTCTGCAAAGTTCTTATTGCTCAGCAGCTCCTGCTTTGAGCATCTGCCTCCTGGTGGTCAGTGTGTATCATAGCTACCAGCAGATCAGCTGGTCAGCCAGTTGCTTAGGCATATGTTTATCAGGGTTATGTCCCCTTTTGTAATGGATCCATTTAGTATTATGTAGTGACCTTTATTATCTATTGTGGTGGTCTTCATTTTGAAGACTATGTTGTCATATATAAGTATTGCTACTCCAACTTTTTTTTTTTCATTTTCTTTTGTGTGGAAAAATCTTTTCCAGCCCTTCACTCCAATCTTTTGTTCTGAGAATTTCTTTTAGACTGTATATACTTGGGTCATGTTTTTTGTATCCTTTTAGCTACTATATGTCATTTGATTGGAGCATTTAATCAATTTACATTTAAGGTTATTATTGATATGCAGTTATTTATTGTCATTTTAATAATTTATGCCTATGTTTCTCTCTCTCTTCTCATTACAGCTGATCTTTTAGGATTTCCTGCAGTTCCAGTTTGATGGTGAAAAATCTCCTTTAACCTTTTTTTCTTTGTCTTGGAAACTCTTTATTTCACCAACTATTTTGAATGATAGCTTTGCAAGATTTAGTAACCTTGATTTTATATTCTTGCTTCTTATTATCTTGAATACTTCAAGCCATTCTCTTCTGGCCTATAGAGTTTCTGATTAGAAAATAGCTTACAGCCTTTTGGGATCTCCTTTGTAGGTAACAGTTTCCTTTTCTCTTGCTACCTTGAAGATTCTCTCTTTGTCTTTAATTTTGGCATTTTAATTATGATGTGTCTGGGCATGAGCCTGTTTGGATTCTTCTTGCTTGGGACTCTGTGTGCCCCCTGAACTTGTGTGACTTTTTACCACCAAGTTAGGAAAGTTTTCAGACTATTTCTTCAAACAGGTTCTCTATCCTTTGGTCATTTTTTTCCCTCTTCTGGTCCTCCTATAATGTGATTATGGTTAAGTTTCATGTTGTTCAACAGCTCCCTTAAGCTGTCCTGTTTTTTAATTGTTTTTTTTTTTTAATTTTGGTTCTCTGACTGAATGATTTCCTCTACCTTGTCTTCTAATTCACTGATCCAGTTCTCAGCTTCACCTAATCTGCTGTGCATTGCTTCCAATGTGTTCTTTATTAGTGCTATGTCATTCTTTATTTCTGACTGGTATTTTTTCATACACCAGTCATGATATCTTTTTCATGCTATTGAGCATCCTTGCCATATCTGATAGATTACTTATCTCCTTTATGTTTGGCCTATCTTTGGAGAATTTTCTTGTTTATGTTTAGCCTATCTTTGGAGAATTTTCTTGTTCTTTCATTTGGGGCTTGTATTTTGTCTCCCCATTTTGCTGCCTGTTTGTGTTTATGTCTATGTATTAGGTATATCTGCAATGACTCCCAATTTTTGGTGCAGGGCCATGTCAGATGCTGTTTGTGATTGGCCCTGAGTACCCTGTTTGGAGCTATTAGCAATACAAAGCTTGTGGCTCCCTCTGCTGGGGTTGGGTGCTTCTGAAAAGGACCAAGATGTACACCAGGGTCTGCTTTTCCTAGTCCAGGCTCCAGAATTTGATCAAGCAAAGACTCAAAGCCTCCAGAGACCCACCCCTGCCTGAGTCTGAATTTTATTCAGGCTATCAACCATAGGTTGAGGTATGAGGTATTCCAAAAAGGTGGGACAATTGCTTCTGCCTGCAGGCTGATTGCTATTCTAAATCTTTTATTGGGCCTCAGAAACTCCACAGGGTGGGGCAAGGGTTTTCCAATAGGGTGGGACAATTGATCCTCTCCCTATCCCCAGGCAAATACTGCCTACATAGTAAAGTTCTACCTGAGAAAGTTGTCCTCTGCAGAATGAGGGAATGACTCAGCATAAGAAACTGGGGTGTCTGCCTTCTGAGCTCTAACCCCAGAGGCCCAACACTGGCTTCTGCTCACACAGCTCCAATCCACTCTGTCCTCTCTCTGCCATTGTTTAAGGTGTGTGGCTACAGACAAAATTGTTTGCATTGGCCCTTTAAGAGGGTCCTTGCATTTTTAGACCTCTCTCTGGCAGACTGAAACTCTGCTGCTTTTCACAAGCAGATATTCTGTGGGCACCTTTTTCAATTCTGGTGCTCTGTGTTGGGGGGCCAAGCTTGGTGTTAAACCCCAGAATTCTCAGTGGGAACTCTCCCCCCCACCATAACTGAGATATCTCTCTGGAACTTTAGCTGTAGTCTGTAGGAGCCTGGCCAGCCATTTCATACCTCCCCACTTCCTACCTCTCTCTATGTGGTCTCCACTTTCTGTCCTTGGTTATCAGGGTTCTCTCCAGCTAGTTTTTCCATTGATTATGCAGGATTGTTTTTCTGTATTTTAGCTGTAATTCCAGTTTGGTCCTGGGAGTGTGTCATTGTAGCTTACACTTACTCAGTTACCATTTTGGAATCTGTCTCAGGTGTTAATGGCAATATAAATAAATGCCTCTGCAAACAGTTCTCTTTCTCAATGCCTCCTTTATAACTTAATGCTTCTTATTTTTGCCTTGTCTGCCAATATGGTCCAGGTTTGTTGCTAAATTGAAATAATTAATGTGTTCTTATTGATAGAAACTTTTTTGTCCTATTAGATATATATATAGGAGATAAATCATGACTAAAGTAAAATAATTCAAACATGAAAAAAATACTATATACACTTAAGTAGGTGAATGGTACAAACAACAATATAATATATTATGTTTATATGATTTATGGTGTTTGAAAGAGAATTAGTATATTGTAATGGTACTGATCATAAAACATTATCCATTTTATTTTTCTCTCCTCTCTGAGACAATGATGAAGTATCATTATTTTGTTACCTAAAATACCATATTTTAAAATGTGTTTATCAGTTCACTAACTTAATGATAGCAGACAAAAATTTATTAGCCTTTTTTAAGAGTTATTTCAAATTGGAAAGGATATATAGATAATAAGAAGTAGAGGTTCTTCATCTGTGTTTTCACTTTTAGATCCATCTTTATATATAAACCATATGAATTCACTTCTCTATAGTTTTTTCAAGTAGAAGTCCACATATGTTATAAAAGTAATAGGATGCTGATGGTATTCTAATGAGAACAAATATAAACATTTGGTACTGCTTTATATAGTCCAATGCCTATGCTACTAGATGGATTGAAATACATACACTACATGTAGTGGAACTATGGATTATGTAATAAATAAATATAGAGATTTAAATCTCAGTTCTGCCATTTATTGGCTTTTCTTCTTTGCCCATGTCAAAACACTGTTCTGAGCCCAGTTTCCTCATTTCTAGGTAGAAGAAGTATCAGCCCCAACTCCCATATTTCTTACTTTAACTATTAGGACAAATTTGACACTAATTGTCTCTTTTGACAAGGGTGAATGCTGGAAATTTATCTTGAAGAAAAACAGCACAATAAAGCCAAAATTAAATCATCATACTTAGACTTGTATTGATAATAGGTAGAATGAAGTTTTATATAAAAAAAATTCTACCCAATCTGTCCTCCTTAGCTAGGATTAATTTCTTTCTGAGAATATGAAAATTGTCTTTTTCAATGAAATTTTGTCTCTTCAAGAATATTCTCTGCCTTTGTGGATACCCATGAAAACATATGTGAACTCAAGTGTTGTTTTTATTTTTTTTTTATCTCAGGAAATAAATATAAGTGAGGTGCAATTTTTTTGCCATTACATTATGAGCATATTAGTCAATATGCTAGTTTTAAATACTATTTAATAGCTGTCTGAAAAATCAGGCTGAACCAAATGCACAAGGACTATATAAATATAGGATGTAATAGCACATGCAAAAAAAAAAATAATGTCTCTAGAATCATTTTGTGAAGACAATGTCCCAAACCAGCATTGCACTTTGGACACCATGACTATCCTTAGAAACTAGATGTCTGTGCTGCTACCATACACCTCAGGAATGAATTCCCTGCTCTAATTTTCTTTACATCAACAACTTCTGATTCACAGTCATAAATCTTAACTTTTCATAGTAGGTGCAAAGACTAGGTGGTATGTTAGAGGAGGGGAAGTGAGGAGAACAGTGGAGTATGGTAGAAAGTGATTATCTAGAGAAAGTGATTATCTAGCCATTTTAGCCTCAAAGCTGGAAGTTGTACTTTTTCCCTATCAATCAGATTCCTAAAATGGAAATAATTAGTTTGTTCTTATTGATAGAAACTTTTTTGCCCTATTAGATATATATATAGGAGCTAAATCATGACTAAAGTGATTTATCTAAATATAGGAATCTCCAAATATAGAAATAGTTCATATGTGCTAGACAACTGAATAAAAAAGCATCATCTACTCTAGTTTAGTATTTTGGCTGCCCAACATCCTCATATGCCCTAATTTTCAAACTTATACTTTCATAATTAATTGTATGGGCTATTATAATAAACTAGAGGCCTAGTGCACGAATTCATGCACTGGTGGGGTCCCTCGGCCTGGCCTGCAGGGATAGGGCCAAAACCGGCTCTCTGGCATCCATTGAGGGGTCTCAGATTGCAAGAGGGTTCAGGCCAGGCCAAGGGACCCCACTAGTGCACGATAGGGCCTGGGAGTGACCGTGGGAAGGCTCCAGGGTGTGTCCGGCCCATCTCATCCAGTCCCAATCAGCTGGACCCCAGCAGCAAGCTAACCTACTGGTCAGAGTGTCTGCCCCCTGAGGGTCAGTGTGCATCATAGCGACTCATCAAATGGTCAAACTAATGGTTGGGCACTTAGCATATTAGGCTTTTATTATATAGGATCATGCCTTGAATAACAATAGGAAATGTCAAAAACGTCCACCTGAATGGAAGTAATTCATAGTCTTACCAGCTATTTTAACCAGGTTTAGGCTAATGAATCTCAAGTAGACACAAAAAGAACCATAGCTAGACATATAGAGAAACTGCTGAAAGCCAAAGACATAAAGACATTCTGGAAGGAAGGAAGGAAGGAAGAAAGGAAGGAAGGAAGGAAGAAAGGAAGGAAGGAAGGAAGGAAATAAGGAAGGAAGGAAGGAAGGAAATAAGGAAGGAAGGAAGGAAGGAAGGAAATAAGGAAGGAAGGAAGGAAGGAAGGAAGGAAGGAAGGAAGGAAGGAAGGAAATAAGGAAGGAAGGAAGGAAGGAAGGGAGGGAGGGAGGGAGGAAGGGAGGGAGGGAGGGAGGAAAGAAAGGGAGAAAGAAAGAGAGAGATATCTTGAAAGCTTTAAAAATTATCTGGTGATGATAGAACATCTTCCTTTGGAAGTAATACCAATATGTTGCCATAAGTCCATTCCTTAATTTACCACTTTCAACTGAAAATAACTTTGGAGGCATAATCTCCAAAATTCTAATCACTGTCCAGTTGATATGTTTTTCTGCAGCTATTCTTGGTGGCAATATTCAAATTAATTATGGTTTTTCGTTTCATTCAACAAAAATTAAATTGCCAAATTAAACCAAAAGGGAATTTATTAGAAAATAACGTCACTTGCAAGATAAGAAATTGAGCCTTGATAAATGAAGGAAGGATCAGAAATAAAATTTTATTCAAAACATATCCGGGAAGATGTGAGGTAAGTAAAATCTACCCGTTTCCAGTTCCCACTACCAAAGCTTTACCATTGACACCACATCACTGGCACTACAAGCCCAGCCAGTGCAGCATCCCCTGCAAATGGAAGGCTGCAGCTACTGCAGCTCTCTTCAAAGTGCGCTCCCCATTGCTCCTGTCCTTTAGTTTGAGCTATATATCCCTACACATTCACACATTTAAAAGTCTTGCTGAATTGCAGATATATAGACCAACAGACATGTAGAGAGAAGGCTTACAATTTCAATATTAAAATTTCAGCCATGGATAAAGAATAAACTCAGGAACAACAACAATAAAACAACTTTGCTTGTCTTGCCCTAGCTGGTTTGGCTTAGTGGATAGAGCATCAGCCTGGAGACTGAAGGGTCCCAAGTTCGATTCCAGTCAAGAGCACTTGCCCAGGTTGAGGGCTTGATCCCCAGTAGAGGGTGTGTAGGAGGCAGCTGGTCAATGTTTCTATCTCTCTCTTCTCCCTTTCTTTCTCTGAAATCAATTAAAATGTATATTTAAAAAAACAAAAACAAAACAACAAAAAAAAACTTTGCTGGTCCAGATACAAAAATAGTTCTCCTTTTAGACACAAACAATTGATTAGAGCTCAAAGTGGGCAAAGAAACAAGCAAACCCGAAAAGGTTTACACACAAGATTATCTCTCAGCCAACAGAGAATAGAAATTATAAAAAACTATTAATTTTCAGAGATCACAAATAATCAGACATAAAATCAACTGATCAATTATTTCTGCCTGCAATGATTCTGGCTGCAGACAAGTCAAGCAAAAGTGGTAGAAAGGATAAATAAAAGTAGGACAAAATTAAAAAAAATAAGAGCCAGCAAAGTTCCGTTGACCCTTCGGTTTCTTGCTTCAACAAAATACTCAGCTAGACTTGGAGTGTTATGAGGTACACTTCTCTGAAAATGAAGTCTACCTAGTTCTACTAGATGAAACCAGTGGGCATCACAGGGGAAGATCTCCAAACCGTTGGAGATTATTTTACTGTAAGTGCAAAAGCATGATTTTTACACAAATCAATGCATGTTAAAGATTTTATTTAACTATCATGGGGGATCCAAACAAATGTTTTAATAGATTCAAAGGAGAATTATGAGACACATATATAGAAGAGGAAATTTTAAAAACATGTAAATGTGAAAGTGGGAACAGAACTGGATTGTTCCAAAAGGGGAGAAACAAATTAATTGTAAGTCCATCAGAAAGGACAGAAAAGGTTTGTCTATACTAATGGTTTCACATCACTACCAGATAGCTATCATTTATAGAATTGTTAAATAACTCCCATAAACTCCGACTTATATAACTTGGAATGACATGCTATAGACAATATATAGTTTTCAGTGAAGTCTGCATTTTCCCCAACTCAATTCCTTGTAAAGCATGTGATGATACTTTACACTCTATTTCCTTATGTTTATATTTAATCTAATTATGTCTATAGAATTATCTGTCTATAGAATTATATGTCAAGTATACCTTTTCTTTACTATTTCTGAAAGTGTATTTTCTAAAACATAAGAGTCCATTCAAAAGTGCAATCACACAACTTGATAGTTTCACCTTTATTGCAGTATGTTTGAATGCATTAAAATTAATTTAAAAAATTTAGTATAAACCTTTCTTTTTACATGTATGTTGAAACTAAATTGTCTAAGGGAGATTGATTTTCTGAAGTCCTGAAAGTATTTTTGTAGAAAACAAATTATGGATATTTTCTATAGCATCCAAAACTATCAAAGCTGAACAGCATAAAATGATTAAACATACTATTTTCCTTCATCTTTGTATGCCTTTAAAATACCAGAAAAGGTCAAAATGAAAAATCACGCAAAGGGGTAAAAATGACATACTAATTATATACTAATTTAAGAGTGATAGCCTTTTTCAATGTAGAAATTTTTCATCGAGATAATAAGTTGCTATTTTGTAGCTTTGGAGATTTACATAAACTTGTTCAATAACTAACCCAAATGCTTTACTTCCAAGAACACTTTTTTAAAAGGAAAATTATTATGTAATGCATCTTCAGAATGAAAATATAATTTACAACTTTAAGTCTGAAGGCACTCTGATATTAGGTACATATGTTTCTTGTCTCAGATTAACATAATTTAATAAATACTAAAGTGTATCACAATGCTATCTGAGTTTTGGCATAGTGAATTAATTCTTTTGTTGCTGCTGTTGTTAATCCTCATGAAGATATTTTCCCATTGATTTCTAGAGAGAGTAGAAGGGAGGGGAGTAGGGGGAGAGAAAGATCAACGTTAGAGAGACACAACTCCCACAGGCACCCCAACTGGGACCAGGGATAGAATTTGAAACCCAGGTATATGTCCTTGACTGAGAATTGAACCTACAACCATTCAGTGCACAGACCAATGCTCTAACTACTAAGCACACCAGGCAGTATAATTACTCCTTTTTTAAATTGCATTGTTTTATAATAGCGTTTGGCAGAGAAACATCTTGAAGTGTTCATAAAAATAACAGTTTTATCCCTCTCAAAACAAGTCATTGAGAGGTAACTTACCATATAAAGGGAATTCTCACTAGCCTGTCATTTTCAGTCAGTTAAAAACAAAGATAATTGGCCTTTATGGACAAAAAACAACAACAAAAAAAAACTTTGCTGGTCCAGATACAAAAATAGTTCTCCTTTTAGACACAAACAATTGATTAGAGC
Source organism: Corynorhinus townsendii (assembly GCA_026230045.1). NCBI lineage: Eukaryota > Metazoa > Chordata > Mammalia > Chiroptera > Vespertilionidae > Corynorhinus > Corynorhinus townsendii. Next base: position 108,755,092 of record JAPDVU010000001.1, on the reverse strand, counting down.
TCAAAGTGGGCAAAGAAACAAGCAAACCCAAAAAGGTTTACACACCAGATTATCTCTCAGCCAACATATATTGTTGGGATTTCTATATTGGTTTCCCTCTTATTCATTTTACAAGTTCTTCAATGATATTTGTTTCAGTTGTTAGAGGAAAAAATAATTTGATTAGACCCAATTACTCTGAGATATGAGTTTATGAGAATAGTGATTACCATATTCTTTCACTTTCTAGTAGGCAAAATAAAACATAAATCAGATCAGAAAATAGTATGGTTGATGTTTTATTTTCACATATATTGGAGGATTTGGACTAGGGTTCTGACTAAGGTTGTCAGGGTAACTAGTTACTAAGTCTGCTCTACCACTTACTTGCAGCATTTGGTGTGCCATTCAATGTTTCCTCATGGATACTAAAAATTAAACTGATATCACACACAGGACTTGTGAAGATTAACAAATATGCTACATTGTATTTAAAGATTTCTTAAAAATAATAAGCTGCAGAACATGGTTATTAACAAATTAATGTATAAACTTCCAAAAGATAAGTAAATATATGGCAGAGATGATTCACTTCAGGTCCTGGCAAAGGTTTTCTGGAAAGGGCGGGATAGTAAATATTTTAGGCTTTGCCAGCCATATGGTCTCTGTTGCAGCTACTGCAGTCTGCCAACAGAGAGTGAAAACAGCCATAGTCAATAAGTAAATGAATGAGCATGGCTGTGGTCCAGTAAAACTTTACTTATGGACAATGAAATTTAAGTATCACAGAATTTTTATTGCGTCATGGACTATTATTTTTTGACAATTATAAAATTATAGTTATATAAAGCAGCATTCTGAACACACAGGTTATACAAAAAAAGCAATGGGCTGAATATTGTTCCTATTTAACTTCCCCTCTTTGCTTAGTGAGGCCCCTTCATAACTCCTAGAAAACCTCATAGATAATGATACGCACGTGAATGATATAATGCAACTAAAAGAGTCTTGCAAGTTGTAAAATCCTAGACAACAAATTATTGTTTCATTAAATTATTATGAATATATCAGCTTGGCAGCTTATAATATACTAGAGGCCAGTGCACAAAATTTGTGCACTTGGGATGGGTCCCTCAGCCCAGCCTGTGCCCTCTCACAGTCCAGGAGCCTTCGGAGGATGTCCAACTGACAGATTAGGCCTGCTCCCCGCCATCAGTCAGACATCTTTAGCGCTGCAGCGGAGGTAGGAGAGGTTCCTGCCACTGCCACTGCCACTGTGTTTGCTGGCTGTGTGCCCGGCTTCTGGCTGAGTGGCGCTCCCCCTGTGGGAATGCACTGACCACCAGGTGACACCTCCTGCGGTGAGCGTCTCTCACTCGTGGTCAGTGCATGTCATAGAAACCAGTTGAGCAGCCTTAGCATATCTTTAGCATACGATGCTTTGATTGGTTGTTTGGTTGTTCTGCCGTTTGGTCTATATGCATGTTACCCTTTTATTATATAGGATGTTTTCTATTAAAGTAATCTTTGAGATAATTTCATTAATTTAGAATCTGTTTTAAATTCAGGCCAGTAAAATAGGCTCATTTTTTTCCATTTATGTCAGGAAAAATATCACAATATTTTATTTACAGTAATATGTACCAGTTTTTAAACTGCTTTAGGAATTCAACGAGAAAAACAAAATATTTTAAAAGTAGCAGTATGCAGAGATCAAAAGAATTGGGGTTCTACTGCCTTTGATCTTGTTTTTCATACTGGCATATCACCATTCACTTGACCTCTTTTAGTGTGTGGAAGTCCAAGAGAGTAGGTAAGCCCAATATTTATTTTTAATATAATTGCTTTTGGTGATGGCATGGAATATTTAGGATCAGAAATGAGGGATTGATATTTCTTAATTTAATGACAAACTGCATATTGAGTATGCATTAACTTTACTAAAGCTTTGTTCTAATTCCAGATACTAGCTGATATTTAAAATGTAAATATACATTTCATATATTTCATCACTTTTCTTATTCTCTCAAATTCATTTTATTTTTCTATTCTAAATTGTATTTTTTCTGTTACAAAATTTGTCTTTAGCTCAACAGGATTATCACCCTTGCTCATCCTGAAGTCATGTCTTATTTAAAATAAAATACTGAAAGTTATGTTTCATAAAGAGGTAAGGGATTACACTATCTTATATAATAAAGAAGTAATATGCAAATTGAACATCACTCCAACACACCAGATGGCCACCCCCATGTGGTCAAAGATGGCTGCCCCCATGTGGATACAAGATGGACACCACAAGATGGCCAGCAGGGGATGGAAGTTGGGAGGGACCAGGCTTGCAAGGGGAGGGTAGTTAGGGGTGTCCAGGCCTGCAGGGGAGGGAAGATGGGGGGGGGACCAGGCCAGCAGGGGAGGGCAGTTAGGGGCAATAGGGCTAGCCCGGGAGGGCAGTTTAGAGCAACCAGGCTGGCAAGGGAGAGAAGTTAGGGGTGACCAGGCCAGCAGGGGAGGGCAGTTGGGGGTAATCTGGCTGGCAGGGGAGTGGTTAGGGAGTGATCAGGCTGGCAGGCAGAAGCGATTAGAGGTAATCAGGCAGGCAGGCAGGTGAGCAGTTGGGAGCCAGAATCCTGGATTGTGAGACGGAGATCCAACTGCCTGTTTAAGCCTGATCCCACCAGGATCGGGCCTAAACAGGCAATTGGACATCCCTTGAGGGGTCCCAGATTGGAGAGGGTGCAGGCTGCGCTGAGGGAAACACCCCCCCGTGCACAAATTTTATGCACCGGGCCTCTAGTTTAGGATATAATTGTGGCTGCTCTGAGAGTTCCAAAGCCACAGTTGCTTAATTAAATTTGTTTTGCCCCACATGAAAATATAGGCTGATAACGCAGCTCTTCTCTCCAAGTAGAACATGGCTACTTCTACTTTTGTGCTCCTTTATTCTTATGGTGTGTCTTTATACACATGGTGCCAACTGGTTCATCACAAGTGCATGTTGTAACCTGTGGTAAAAGTTAAGAGGAACTTGGGCAATCATGACCTTTATTATAAATGTATGAACTAGACATTGCATGCATTCCTCCTCCTTCTGCTCACATTGACTAGTAATTATGCACATTATAGGCTAACAGACAAGGCTGAACTATACAGGCTTTTGGCAGCCATGTGCTTACTCAACATTGAGGTTATGTTACTACTAGAGGCCTGGTGCATGAAAATTCATGCACTGGAGGGAGGGGTGTTCAGCCTGGCCTACCCCCTCTCACAGTCTGGGAGCCCTCAAGGGTGGGAGGTGACCCGATGATCAGGGAAAGGCACTGCCCTCATCACACCTTTGTTGCTGCCACTGCTGACAAGCATAAGCCTCTGCCAGCCCTGGTTACCTGAGTGTTGGGTGGCCCAGGGTGGCTGGGCAGTGGCCATCTGAGCCCTGCCTGTGCCTTGGGCCAGCCCTGGGCAACTGGGGTGCTGAGGGGACTGGGGGTCTCTGGTGGGGTTGTGGTCTGAGGGGACTGGGCACCACCATCTTGTGGCTGTGGGCGCCTCCAACTTTGAGGGCATGGCAGTCAATTAGCATATTCCCTTGTTATTGGTTGTGGATGCCACCATCTTTGTGATGGTGTGAGGGTCAATTAGCATATTCCCTCTTTATTAGATAGAATATGGGTGAAAGAAAGAGTAGATATTTGAAGACAATAAGCAGGTTTTGCCCCAGCTATATATATATATATATATATATATATATATATATATATATATATATATGCTTTGATGAGAAAGAATATTGTGTAAAGAGGTAGCACAGACTTTGGAATAAAAGTAAATGTAAAGTTTTCCTGAAGGAAATGAATAAGCAAACTGTAATATCTATATATATAAAAGCCTAAGTGACCATTTGACCATTATGGTAGAATTCACTAGTCCCACGATTCTAAAGTCCCACAAATTCTGCTTATGTGATTATCAACACATTAAAATCTTTCCCTGGTTTTCTTAGCACAGAGTTTATGCATTAATATTGTGTCTAATTTCAACTTGAACCCAAATACATTTTAAATGGAACTACAAAATTTTGAGAAATAAGTGCTCTGGGAATAGATTAGTGGTATAGCCCAAGCATATTCTCCACTTCTACCCAGTAGTAATACATAATAAGGTAGTGTATGGTGGGACTAGCACCTACGTGGCTGCACACTGCCATGAAGGTGTTGATAGAGTTGAGCAGAGAGTTGAACCTCCACCTCCATTGTTGCCAACAAAGTGAAATTAAGTGATGCAGGTCAGGGTAGTAGACATTGTTTCCTCCCTCACCTGGAGTCAGCAGAGCCATATGAAAAGCTACGAATTTCACCTCCAACCCCAATGAAGGAGACAGATGAGAGGTGAAAGGTGAGGTAAGAAGTGGGGTAGTTGGGATTCTGCTTTCCCCCATATCAGTAGGGTTAAGCAGAGTGCTGACTTTCTGCAACCAACCATGCAGCAACACAGTGGTGTTAGCAGCCCTCCACTGTCCCTCCCAAACTGGAAATTGGGTCCAGAGGGGAGCACATTGTACACTCCCTCTAAGATGATGCAAGTTTGTGGCCCACTTATACTGGGAATCTGTCAGTGTGACTGAGAGGTAGGTGAAGTAGAAGGAGTCTTCATTCTAATTTTGCTGGGTCCATTGGGAAGCTAATATACATACATACCAAGCCCCATGTTACAACTCAAAAAGAGGATTGGCTATTAAAAATAAAAGAAGATTTAATAACAATTCAATGTCTCATAAATTATATCCTTATTGCCCAGGCTACATTCAGAAGTCACTTGTCACACCAAGAACAAGGAAATATCAAAGCATGAATGAGAAAAGGCAACTCACAGATAGCAACACCAAAATGATACAGATTCCGGAGTTATTTCACAGGAATTTTAAAGCAAAGTTGGTTAAAAATGAATTGTGAATTATTTTGAAATAAATGAATTGATAGAAAATATCATCAAAGAAATAAAAAGGACTAAGTGGAAACTGTAGACCTGAAAAAAAAATCGTAGCTATAAAGAAGTCACTGGATGACCTAAAGAGCACAGTGAAGAGGACAGATTATGGAATTAATGAGCTTGAGGACAGATCAATGGAATTCACACAATGTGAAAAACAGAGAAAATATGCTGGGGGTGGGGGAGTCTTAAGGAGCTGTGTAGGACAATTTAAAAACAGCCAATATTTCTATAACTGGGGTCCCAGAAGGAGAAAACAGAGCAAGTGGGACTGATAAAGTATTCAGAAACATAATGACTGTCTACTTCCCAAATTTGGTTAAACACATAAACACACAGATTTAAGAAATTGAATGGATGAATGAAAGAATTTCTGAATACCGAAGACAAAGAAAAAAATCTTTGGAGTGTTGTCCCAAAAAGCAACCAAAGAGAAGGAAAAAATAATTACCTATAGTGAAACACCAACTCAAACAATAATGGATTTCTCCTGTGAAGACCAGAAGTGGCACAATATTTTTCAAGCACTGGAAAAAAAAATCCTATCAATCATGAATTCTGTATTAAGTGAAATTATCTTTCAGAAATAAACAGGGAATAAAGGCATTTTCAGAAGAAGGAAGACTAAGAGATGGGAATGGAGTTTGATGTGGCAATAAACGATCCTTGTGGTGATGCTGCTGTTTTGTAAGTTTACTGCATCAAAGTCAATATTCTGGTTGTGATACTTATTTTTGTAAGTTGTTACCATTAGAGTAAACTGTGTAAAGGTACATAGGATCTCTCTGTGCTATATTTTTACAACTTCACCCAAATCTACAATGATATGAAAATAACAGATTAATTGAAAAACTGCCCTATTTCCTCTGCAACAAAAATCTATGTTAAATTAGACATTTCAATTGAGAACTTTAAAATATGATAGACAAATATGATAGACAATGGAACATTTATCTACATATGTAAATGTTCATGTAAGTATTTGAGAGTCAATTATCCTAACACTCCAAGCAAAATAAGGGAGTAAAAATAATAACTATGATAAGCTCCATTCCCCATTCCTTCTTTTTCAATTAAAACAGAAGAGAGGGAGGGAGGGAGGGAGGGAGGGAGGGAGAGAGGGGAGAAAGGAAGGAGGGAGGGAGGACAGGACGAAGAAAAGGAGGGAGGGTGGGGGGGAGAGAGAGACCTGAAAAAAAAGTCTAAAATTTTGAAGAAAGGCTGCATTATTGTTAGAGTAAATGTAGTGAAGAGAAAACTATCTTTAGGATGTAACCACACTTAGTTTTTCAGAAAGTTAAAGTGACAACAGACATTGGCGCATATAATTAATTTGGACAGTAATCGTTTTTTGAAAATATATTTGAGTCCTGGCCGGGTGGCTCATTTGTTTGGAGCATTGTCCTATAAATCAAAAGGAGTTCGATACTTGTTTGGGGCGAATACAAGAGGTGGACACTGATGCTTTCCACAGTGACTGCACCAGTCTGTATTCCCATCAACAGGACACGACGGTTCACTTTTCCCCACATCCTCGCCAACACTTGTTTGACTTATTGATGATAGCCATTTGGGCAGGTATGAAGTAATATCTCATTGGGGTCCTTAATTTGCATTTATCTGATGATTAGTGATGTCGAGCATCTTTTCATAAGTTTATTGGCCTCTTAGAGAAATGTCTATTCATGCCCTTTGCCCATATTTTAGGTAGATTGTTGCTTTTATGGTATTGCATTATATATATTTTTTATAAATTTTGGTTATAAGCCCTTATCAGATGTATTGGGGAATATGTTCTCTCATTCAGTGAGTTGTCTTTTTCATTTTGTAGGTGGTTTCCTTTGCTGTGCAAAAACTTTTTAGTTTGATGTAATCTCATTTGCTTATTTTTCCCTTTGTTTCTCTTGCTCAAGGAGATATATTAGAAAAAAATTGGTATGAGAAATGTCTGATATTTTACTGCTTATGTTTTGTTTTAGAAATGTTATGGGTTAGAGTCTAATATATTTTACATGACTGAAACATTTTAATAATATGTGCTTAAATATGTACAGTTATTTCTTCTTGGTTTTGGGATTTGGGATAAGATTTCTCTTTGTGTTTACATAGAATTAATAAAAATAAAGAAAACAATAAGACTCAAAGTGTTAAATAGAAATAAAACTCTAGGCCTATAAGCAATGCTCTCTGCAATTTTGTACATTTTTTCCCCAGTGCATAAAACTATTTCACACAGAAAACACGGAATCAAAAAACTAAAACTCATTTTTAAACCTTATTTTAATTTATGTTTGTTAGGCTAATCTGGACATTATGGGGAATGGAAAAATAATAAGATAGTTAATTGAGATATGGTTCTCTAAAACGGGAGTGAATTCAAGGTTGTTTAGCTTTTATTCTGGAGATGGAAGTGATGCTTTGGTTCCGTATCTGTGGTTGCCACCCGCATAAGTATTGGAGCTAAACACCTGGCCGTTTACCCCCACCTCTGCCCTTCATAGGAAAGACGTAACACATGATATATGTTCACACTCTTTAAATTGTTATTGTTGTTAGGATTATGGAACCTAAAAAAAATATTAAATATTTGGATGATTGAGGTTTGCAAAGAGAAAAGGGTAAATCTGTGTGGGGGCAACTATGAGTCAGAGTGCAGGAAAATCCAGAATAACCAGGGAACATTCTTCTGAGGTATCAATTTTAATCAGTGAAACTAATTGGAAACGTCCATTAACTGTTTCCAATGGTAGATCTATTAATTCTACAATGTTAGCAGTTCATAGGCTGTGACAGATAATAATACAAAGTTCAGGTAACTCCACAAGGGTTGCTCTTATATGGAAATTGAATTTATAAATTAGGTGTAATTCCTCTCACTGAAGAATATTGTAATTCAGTTTTCAATTAGTTACGAGTCATACACCCCTTTTCAGAAGACATCCATTTAAAAATTAAGTAATGTTCAGAATTAATAATTATAGGACCCTTTCAATAAGAAAATATTTAATAAAGTTTCACAGGGATTTTGATATTTTGAGCTATAATAAATGTGCACTATTCTTTTAATAAAAGTATGTAGACATTCAGTACCCAAAAGATTTTCTCAGTTTGATATATTTTACTCTTTTGGTAAACCTGTACTTTTTGTTTTAAATTCTCTCATGTCACAATAATTATTTTATGTTATTTTCTGGAAACCGAACCTGTAAAGATGTCCCAACTGAAGAAGTTGAGAAAATATAGAAAAAAATATAGCAGGAAAAATATTTATAGATTGATAAGGAAGACCAAAATTTTGAGTATGAAACATGACCTGAATCAGTCTGTTATCTTTGTAAAATAAGGTCTCTTCTTCCCTGAAGACAGTGGATTGGAAAGTTTTTGAAGCGTAACATTCTCATTTAAATTCTTTTGCAGGAAATCTATCTGCAACGCCAGCCAAACACAGCTTTGAGGCCTGCTCACAGCAGATTTGGATTCCATGGGCAACAGGCAATTCCAGTTGCAGGAGAAAGCAAGTACTGGATTTTTAGCTCTATAAAATCTACCCTTAACCTCCAAATTGTCTTTCCACTGACTGAAATTCAAGTTTTAAATGTAATGTTTTTTTAAAAAAACCATAATCATCTTATAACAACAAATGTCATGATTCTTATTTGATAAGTCACTAAGCAGACAGGTCCTTTGCTAATATTCTCCATGGCTACTTCTGAATTGGGCATTAAGATATGCTGCTTGATGGCTGAGAAAAATTGGGGTCTGAAAATCTTTGTTTTATTCTTATATTTTTTAAAAAATTGAGGTAAGATTGTGTAAATGTAATATGTACAGTGTGTTGATTTGATTCATATGTACAGTATTGCAATATATTATACTTATAGCATGAGCTGACACCTCTATCACATCACATAATTATCATTTTTTGTGTGTATATGGTGGAAACATTTAGATCTAGTCTTTTAGCAACTTTGAAGTAGATAATATAGTATCCTATATAATAAAGAGGTAATATGCAAATTGACCATCACTCCAACACACAAGATGACTGCCCCCATGAGGACACAAGATGGCCATGCGGGGAGGACAGTTGTGGGTGATCAGGCCAGCAGGAGAGGGCAGTTGGGAGGGATCAGGCCTTCAAGGGAGGGCAGTTGGGGTGACCCAGGCCTGCAGAGGAGGGCAGTTAGGGGTGACCAGGCTGGCAGTGAAGGGCAGTTAGGGGAAATTGTGTCAGCAGGGGAGCAGTTAGGCATTGTTCAGACTGGCAGGGGAGTGGTTAGGGGGTGATCAGGCTGGCAGGCAGAAGTGGTTAGGGGCAATCAGGCAGTTCGGCAGGCAAGTGGTTGAGAGCCAGCAGTCCTGGATTGTGAGAGGGATGTCCTACTGCCAGTTTAGGGGTCCCACACTGGAGAGAGTGCAGGCTGGGCTGAGAGACACCCCCCCTCATGCACGAATTTCATGCACCGGGCCTCTAGTCTTGATTATAATCATTAGGCTGTAAATTAGATCTCCAGAACTTAATTTATCTTTTGTTCACAAGTTTGTACCCTTTAACAACAACTGCTCAATTTCCCTAGCCCTCTACTCTCTGGTAGCCACCATTCTGCTCTGTTTATAGCAGCTATATGTTTGGTTTTTTTGTTTTGTTTTGATTTGTTTTTTAGATTCCATATCAAGTGATGCCATATCATATTTATCTTTCTCTGTCTGTTTTATCTCACTAAGCCCTCAAGGTCCATCCTTTTGTTGCAAATGGCAGGATTTCCTTCTCCTGGTGCAATAATATTCTATTGTGTCTGTCTGTCTATTTATCTATCTATCAACATGTTTATGTGTTTATATGTCTATCTACATATACTACATCTTTACCCATTCATCCAATGACAAACACTTGGGTTGTTTCCATACCTTAGTCACTGTAATTAGTGCTACAAAAAAAACCATGGGAATACAGATATTGTTTCGATATCCTGTTTTCAATTCCTTTGGATATGTACTCAAATGTGAGATTGCTGGATTATATTATAGTTGTCTTTTTCATTATTTGAAGAACTTCCATTTTGTTTTCCATAGTGGCTGAGCCAATTTGCATTCCTACCAACAGGGCAGAAGGATTTCCTTTTCTCCACATCTTCTCAACACTGTTATATCTTGTCTTCTTGATGATAGCCATTCTAATAGGCATGCAATGTTATCTCGGTGTGATTTTAATTTGTATTTTACTGATGATTAGTGATGTGGAACATCTTTTCATGTATTAGTTGGCCATTTGTATGCCTTTTTGGAAAAACATCTATTCAGTTCCTCTATTTCTAAATCAATAACAACCTGTCTTTGGAGGCAGTACACGTATTCTTGTACAAAATAAATTAATCATGTGTTGCCTAAGCTAAAAACATTGTAATTTAAGAGTGTTAGTGGGGGTTACAAATCTTATTAGCTTTTCTGAGTCTCTGTTCTTTATTTATTTAAAGTTTCCATGTTCATCTAACAACCTTCTGATACATAATTTAGTCTAAAATCTTATAAGATTAACTTATCTCAAAGTAATAGTGATATAAATATTCTAATAACTGACAATATTTTTCTCATACCAAATATCATGAAGAAAATTTCTAGTATGTATCTGCCTTTTTAAAAATTTCCAAATTTGTTTTTAAGTATTAAAATTGCATTACTTCTAGTTTCCCTGACAAATTTTAGTTGTAAGACCCATAAAATTCTGAACCAGATATTGGAAAATATTCCCATGCATAAGAATTTTCTGTATTTGTTTATTAACATTAAACATCTCAATATATGGCCAGTTTGCTCAAATGCACACCTAATTTCTTTAGTAATAATTTATTGTTCATTGAGATGGTAGCAATTTATACAATACCAGTATTAGGTGAATGAATTTTTTTCCAGACACTCACCAGCATAACTTGCCATCAAATTTTGTGATCTTTGACAAATAGATTCATATTTCTATTATTTTCAATTATTTTTTAAATAAAAATGATATATTAAAGGACACATTTTTTGAAGACTTGATGAATAGTGTTACTATAGTTCATTGAAAGTGGACATTATCTCCTGGCTAGTATGCTCAGTGGTTGAGCATCAATCCATGAACCTGGAGGCCATGGTTTGATTCCCAGTCAGGGCATATGCCTGGGTTGTGGACTTGCTCCCCAGTAGGGGGTGTGCAGAAGGCAGGAGATCAATGATTCTTTCTCATCATTGATATTTCTCTTTCTTTCCCTCTCTTTCTCTCTCTGAAATAAATAAAAATATATTTTAAAAGAAAAAGAATGTGGACATTATTGACTGGATTTGGAAGAGTTTAAAACTTAGAAACATTTTTTGGGAGAAAAAATAGGTTTTAGAACAATTCATTATTTTCCCCTCATATACTTGAATATATCTTATTCAGAAAATAATATTAAATAATCATGGGTGCTTTTATGAAAATGGTTTGCTTAAATTACAATGATTCTTCCAGGATGGTTCTTGCTAAACCTGATTTTCTTCTTTTCCTGTTAGTTTATATTCGTTAGCATAAAAAATATATGAATTTTAGTTACAACGTAAATAATTTGACTTACTATGAGGCATAACCTAAATATGTTTCTAATAGCAGACATTTATAAAAAAATATATATCTCACAATAGATAAAAGTCAAAATCATTCACATGCATCATTTAACTCTTAGTAATAGATAATTTCCAAAACAGCAGGAGCACCATGCACCCTAACAAAGTCCATAAAGCATTATAGAATGCATGTGTTAGGGTGCTCAGAACACCATTCCTCTGATAATGGTTTTCTCTAATGAAATTTTTGGAGTAGGTGAGGGAAGAAGATCAAAGCAGAAATATAGGAATAGTTCTTTGTACGTTTCAATTTTTAAAAGTCTCATTTTTCAGCTGAAGAAAGAACCTTCATTTTCAGAAGCAAGAACTCATTTTACACAAGTATGAAAGAAAGCAAAACCAAAGCCAGCCAATAAGTTTTTATTTTTATAAATGTTGAAAAGAAATACTGCAAATTACTGATTTTAGTGACAAGTAACTAGGTAAACACAACAAAATGTATATATAAAATAGTACATTTTGTTAATTTTGAAAAGTATAATTGAAATTATACTTATAATTTTAATTATTAGTTTTTCATGTAAGGCAAATTAGCTGTAATGTAATTTTAAAAGACTGAAATATTTATTTTTGTCAATTTACATCAGCATCCTATTAATGAGATTATCCTTTGAAAAAGGACACAACTCCAGATGTATTTGTCAAGCATATTGTGTTGGGAGCTTAATTAATTGGGCTAGGGTTCAATATATAATTGTCATGTGACTTAACAAGAAACACAATACTAGTTATTAAATATTACTCTTTAGTGTTCTCAGATTTGAGTTAATAATAAATAATTATATTATAATTTTATAAAGAATCATTTCACAAAATGATTTTGCTATATTTACTTATGAATCACATTTCAAAAAATACGAATATATTTTTATTTTTAAAACTACATGTCAAAGCACAATAATTGATCATTAACTATGGCAATCTGTGACAGAAAATTTAGTTAGACTGATAAGTATAATTCATTGACAAAAGTGGAAGAGAATATAGAGGTTAAGGAAAATAGGAGGCAATATTACATAGTACATATAGTCCAATCAGTTCTTAATATCAAAAGTTAAAAAGAGAAGTGGTGAAAATTTATCTATATACATGAATGAATGACAGAGCTACAAATAAAAGTCAGAGTAGTAATATGCTTTAAATTTGACAGCAGATAGAATATACTCTATTTACACTTGTCTTCAGACACACTATACTATTTAATTAGATTAAGTTGATAATGTCCTTTGGGTCCCCAGTGAGCCATGTTCTCAAAAGCCAGTATAAAGCCTAAAACATTAAATCGGATTTAGTGAATTGATTTAATTGTGCTACTGATTAAATTGTGAGTTTCTTGAGAGTTGAAATTATACTTTATTTATTTATTCTCATGCTTTCTTTATGACTCCAATATAAACATCACCAAATAACATCGTCTTATCATAATTCAATTTTTATTTCTATGTCCACATTTTAATTTTCTTCTCAACAGGATTTGCAATAATTATCATTTCCTTTTAGAATAACTGTTTTAAAACATTCCTTGACTATGCTTCTATATTGTTTTTTAATATATTTTTATTGATTCCAGAGAAGAATGGAAAGAGGGATAGAAAACATCAATAATGAGTGAATCATTGATCAGCTGCCTCCTGCATGCCCCACACGGGATCAAACCCATAATCTGGTATGTGCCCTGACGGGAAATCTAACATAGGTCAATGCTCAACGACTGAGTCATGCTGGCTGGTCAATACCGCTATTGTTTTTCTCCAATCTACATGTTTTGTTTTGTTTTTTTTGTCCCACTGTCTCCTTTGTTGGTTTATTTTTTCTTTTTTCTTTTTAAAATTGATTTCAGAGAGGAAGGGAGAGGGAGAGAGAGAGATAGAAACATCGGTGATAAGGGAGAATCATCCATCAGCTGCCTCCTGCTCACCCCCTACTGGGGATCAAGCCCACAATCCAGGCATGTGCCCTTGACTGGAATTGAACCTGGAACCCTTCAGTCCACAGGCCGACCCTCTATCCACTGAGCCAAACCACCTAGGGCTTCTTTGTTGATTTCTGTTCCTCACTTCCATCTCCATGTTTTGGAGCATCCCAGGATTTTCTCCTGTATGGAAGACAATATAATGGTTACTCAAAAAATTATAAATAGAGCTGCTGTATAAACCAGCAAGTCCATTTGTAACTGTATACCAAATTTAAAGCAGTAACTCAAACATATTTGTCAACTAATCATAGTAGCATTATTCACAATAACCAAAAGGTAGAAACAACTCAAATGCCCATTGATAGAGAGATGAATAAACAAAATGCATTATATTACATACAGTGTAATATTATTCAGCCTTAAAAAGAATGACATTCTGATACATACTACATCATACATGAATCTTGAAGATATGCTAAATGAAGCACATCACAAAAAAGATAAATATTATATTACTCCAGTTATGTAAGGTATCTAGAGTAGTTAAATTCATAGAGACAAAAGCAAATTAGTTGTTGCTAGGGACTGGTGTGAAAAAGAAATTGAAAGTTATTTTTTCAATAAAGGCCCAGTATACAAAATTTGTGCACTTGGGTGGGGGTCCCTCAGCCTGGCCTGTGCCCTTTCACAGTCCGGGAGCCCTGGGGGGATGTCCAACTGATGGCTTAGGCCCACTAAGCCATCAGTCAGACATCCTTAGCATTGCCAAGGAAGTGGGAGAGGCTCCCACCACTGTCGCTGTGCTCGCCAGCCTGCGCTCAGCTACTGGCTGAGCGGTGTTCTGCACTGACCACTAGGGGGCAGCTCCTGCATTGAGTGTCTGCCTCCTGGTGGTCAGTGTGCATCATAGTGACCGATCATTCCACTATTTGATCATTTTAGCCTTTTATTATATGGGATGTGTACAGAGGTTCAGTTTGGGATAATGAAAAAGTTCTGGAGGTGGAGAGTGGTGATGGTTGCACAACAATATGAATGTACTTTTAGCCACTGAATTAAATGTACATTTAAAAATTGTTAAGAAGGTAAATTGTGTATGATCTTTCTGATGTAGTGCTGGATCCAATTTGCTGGAATATTGTTGAAGATTTTGGCATCTATGTTCATGAGGGATAGTGGCCTGTAATTCTCTTTCATTGTGTTGTCTTTATTTGGTTTTGGTATAAGGGTGATGCTGGCTTCATAGAAGCCGCTTGGAAGTGTTCCTTCCTCTTGAATTTTTTGGAATAGTCTGAGGAGGATAGGTTTTAGTTCTTCCTTGAATGTTTGGTAAAAATCCCCTGTGAAGCCTTATGGCCCTGGGCTTTTGTTTACTGGAAGCTTTTTGATGACTGCTTCAATTTCTTCCACAGTTATTTGTCTATTGAGATGTTTAAATTCTCCCTGATTGAGTTTTGGAAGATTATATTTTTCGAGGAATATGTTAATTTCCTCCAGGTTGTCCAGTTTGTTAGAATAGAGTTGTTCATAGTATTTTTTTAACAATCCTTTGTATTTCAGTGGGGTCTGATGTTATTTCACCTTTTTCATTTCTGGTTTTGTTTATTTGGGTCCTTCTCTTTGCTTCTTGGTGAGACTGGCTAGAGGTTTATTAATCTTGTTTATCCTTTCAAAGAACCAGCTCTTGGTTTTGTTGATCTTTTGTATTGTTTTTTTTTGGTCTCAGTGTCATTTATCTCCACTCTGATCTTTATTATTTCTTTCCTTCTGCTTACATTGGGATTTTCTTGTTGCTCTCTTTCTAACTCTTTGAGTTGTAGGGTTAGGTAATTTATTACCATTGTTTCTGTTTTTTTGCCGTAGACTTGTAGAGCTATGAACTTCCCTCTCAAGACTGCTTTTGCAGTGTCCCATAGATTTTGGATTGTTGTGTTTTCATTGTCATTTGTTGCCATGATGTTTTTTTATTTCTTCCTTGATCTCTCTGGTAACTCACTCATTGTTTAATAGCATGCTGTTTAGTGTACATGTGTTTGATTTTTTTGGATTGTTTTTATTGTAGTTGATTTCCAATTTTATGCCACTGTGATCTGAGAAGATGCCTGATATGATTTCTATCTTCTTGAATTTGAAGATATGTTGCCTATGATCCAACATGTGGTCTATCTTTGAAAATGACCCATGTGCACTTGAGAAGAATGTCTATTCTGTGGCTTTGGGGTGAAATGTTCTGAAGATGTCAATTAATTCCATCGGGTCTAGTGAGTCATTTAGGATTGATGTTTCTTTGCTGATATTTTGTTTAGAGGATTTGTCCAGTGGTGATAGTGGGGTATTAATGTCTCCTGCTATGATTGTATTGCTGTTAATCTCTCATTTGATATCCTCCAGGAGTTTTTTTACGTATTTGTGTGCTCCTGTATTGGGTGCGTATATGTTTACCAGAGTTATTTCTTCTTGTTGGATTGCTCCCTTTAGAATTATGAAGTGGCCTTCCTTATCTCTTGTTATGTCCTTCACTTTGAGATCTAATTTGTCAGATATAAGTATTGCTACCCAGCTTTTTTTCACCTGAAAAATCTTTTTCCATCCCTTCACCCTCAATCTGAGTGCATCTTTTTTTCTGAGGTGGGTTTCTTGTAGACAGCAGATATATGGGTTGTGTTTTCTTATCCAATCCATAAACCTATGTCTTTTGATTGGGGCATTTAATCCATTTACATTTAAAGTTATTATTGATAGGTACTTATTTGTCGCCATTTTTATTCTTTACCCCTGTGTTCCTTATTCTCTTCCTATTTCTTTTCTTTCTTTCTTTCTTTTTTTTTAATAGCAGACCTTTTAGCATTTCTTGAATTGCTGGTTTGGTGGTAATAAATTCCCTTAGTCCTTTTTTGTCTGTGAATCTCCTGATTTCACCTTCAATTTTTATGGATACATGATACATCACATAAACAAGTTGAGAGATAAAAATCACATAGTCATACCAATTGATGCAGAAAAAGCATTTGACAAAATCTAACACCCTTTCTTGATAAAAACTCTCAACAAAGTGGGAATAGAAGGATCATACCTCAACATAATAAAAGCTATATATGATAAGCCCACAGATAACATCATACTCAATGGGCAAAAACTAATACCATTTCCCCTAAGAACAGGAACAAGACAGGGATGCCCAGTCTCACCACTCATGTTCAACATAGTACTGGAAGTATTAGCCATTGCAATTAGACAAGAATAAGAAATAAAAGGCATCCAAATTGGAAAAGAAGAAGTAAAGCTGCCTTTATTTGCAGATGACATGATATTGTACATAAAAAACCCTTAAGACTCCATCCAAAAACTAATAGACTTAATAAATGAATTTGGCAATGTAGCAAAATAAAAAATTAATGCCAAGAAATCTATAGAATTTTTATACACCAATAGTGAACTTACAGAAAGAGAGACTAAAAAAGCAATCTCATTTACCATCGCACCAAAAAAATTAAGATACCTAGGAATAAACTTAACTAAGGAGGTAAAAGACCTATGTGAGGAAAACTACAGGACACTGAAAAAAGAGATAGAGGAAGACATCAACAGATGTAAGAACATACCATGTTCATGGATTTGGAGACTCAATATCATCAAAATGTCCATACTACCCAAAGCAATCTATAGATTCAGTGCACTCCCCATTAAAATACCAAAGGCACATTTCCCAGACCTAGAAAGAACTTTACAAAAACTCATCTGGAATAAAAAAAAAAAACACCTCGAATAGCCACAGCAATCCTGAGAAAGAAGAACAAAGTGGGTTGAATCTCAATTTCAGATTTCAAGCTGTATTACAAAGCCAGGGTTCTCAAATCTGCCAGGTACTGGCACAAGAACAGAAATATAGATCAATGGAATGGAATAGAGAACCCAGAAATCGACCCAAATCACTATGCTCAATTAATATTTGACAAAGGAGGCACGAACATACAATGGAGTCAAGACAGTCTCTTCAATAAATGGTGCTGGGAAAATTGGACAGATACATGCAAAATAATGAAACTAGACCACCAACTTACGCCATACACAAAAATAAACTCAAAATGAATCAAGGACCTAAACATACGATGAGAAACCATAAAAATACTAGAGGAATCCACAGCCAGAAAAATGTCTGATATATGCTGAAGCAATTTCTTCACTTATACTGCTCCTAGGGCAATGGAAACTAAAGAGAAAATAAATAAATGGGACTACATCAAAATAAAAAGCTTTTGCACAGCAAAGGAGACCATCAATAAAACAACAAGAAAGCCTATTGCATGGGAGAACATATTTGCCAATGATATCAACGATAAGGGTTTAATCTCCAACATTTATAGGGAACTCATGCAGCTTAACAAAAAGAAGATAAACAACCCAATCAAAAAATGGGCAACTGATCTAAATAGACACTTTTCAAAAGAAGACAGAAGGAAGGCCAAGAGACATATGAAAACCTGCTCAAAGTCACTAATCATCAGAGAGATGCAAATCACAACAACAATGCAGTACCATCTCACACCTGTCAGAATTGCTATTATCAACAAATCAACAAATGACAAGTGCTGGAGAGGATGCGGAGAAAAAGGAACCCTTGTGCACTGCTGGTGGGAATGCAGACTGGTGCAGCCACTGTGGAGAACAGTATGGAGTTTCCTCAAAAAACTAAAACTGGAACTCCCATTTGACCCAGTGATCCCACTTCTAGGAATATATCCCAAGAAGCTAGAAACATCAATCAGAAAAGATATATGCACCCCTATGTTCATAGCAGCACAATTCACCATAGGTAAGATGTGGAAACAGCCTAAATGCCCATCAGCAGATGAGTGGATTAAAAAACTGTGGTACATCTACATAATGGAATACTACACTGCAGTAAAAAAGAAGGAGTTCTTACAATTTGCAACAACATGGATAGAGATGGAGAGCATTATGCTCAGTGAAATAAGCCAGGCAGAGAAGGATAAATGTCACATGATCTCACTCATTTGTGGAATATAATGAACAACATGAGCTGATGAACAAAAATAGATCTGAGACAGAGAAACATCAATCAGAATATCAAACCTCAGGAAAGATAGGGGAGGTTGGGGGTAACAGGGATAGATCAACAAAAGGACTTATATGCATGCATGTAAGCCTAATCAATTGACACAGTCAATAGAAAGGTAGGGGCATGAATGGGAGGTGGGGGGTATTGGGGGAATAGGGACACATATGTACTACCTTAATAAAGAAATTTAAAAAAAGAAGGTACATTGTATGTTATATATATTTTACCAACTACTTAAAAAAGCATAGTCCCATAAAAACTAATCACAAATGGATGCTAGGTGGATTGTTTAAATACACCAGGCTATACATAAATTATGGGTACACAATGAAGCAAAAGTACTAATAATTCCACAATCATGGATGAGACAAAACTCAAAATGAGAGCACACAATTAAATTATTTTTAGTAAAACTGATGGGATGTGTAAAGACTTGGCTTGAATTTTGTGAGGTGAAATTGAAAGATGGTAAAATGTCAAGAATAAACTAAAAACTCTGTAGTTACAATTCATCAAAGACTACTAACAAATGTGTAGCCCAATACCATGTGATTGGCTAAATGTCATTGAATCTTTCTTGCCTCTAGTAAAGATTCATACTTTAAGCTGAAGGATGACAAAGTCATTGGCATCAAGTAACCACAGTTGTTAGGAAAATGGGAATAAAGAAAAGTAAACAAAGAAAAACTGATGAATACACATTTATTTTACTCGGAACCAGTGACTCTAGTAGTATTAGTGAACCTGTGATAGTTCATAATTCAATAAGTTCTCCCACAACAGAGTCCAAATTGATAAATGTGACCGAGCTACTTGATCATTGTCAAGAGAAAAAAAATAGAAGTATTTTTTCTCTGGTACATTTCTATAATAAATCATAACACTTAGGTCTTTGACCAAACAAGACAACCAATCAGCAGAAGCTATCATTAATTGTCTTACTTTCCTATAGCCTGGAAATGCGCTACCTTAAAATTCTTTCTGCTTTCTAAAGTTTCCACATCAATACTATAACTCACTAATAAAAAAAGTCAATTATGGAACTAATACATAATTATGTAAACTGTGTTATAAAGAATCAACCAGATGTCATGTGGTGACTTTTTACCCTGGAAATAAATTATGAAATAATGATAATTTGACTTTACAAATTTATCTAACACATGAGCATCAGATTTATATTTGTCTAAGTTCCTGACAATATTAATAATGTGCATCATTAAAGAGCACTAAGAGCAGGCAGGATGAAAAGGAAAGGTGAAGCAGAATAGAGAAATCTTTTTAAATCAATGAGGCAGTCCATATAAAAGGAGGAAAATTAAAAGCTTAATGAAAAATATTTTAACACATTATAAAATAGTTTAAAAATTTTAATAGAGCTGAGGCTATTAAGAAAACATTTGATTTATGTTTAAATCAATCAACTTAGTTTAATTTTGATAAAATACAGATACTTATAGCTATAATTTATAATTATTTATTGCACAATTAATTTTATTTTGACTCATGCATATCTAGCAATGATGAATGTGCTTTAGTGTAACCATTGCAATTATCACTGCATAATTAAAACATAGATTATCCAATGTTCATTCTACTCTAACAATTAATATAAAAATAAGACTTTATCTCTGCTGGTGTTGCTTAGTGGTTGAGTGCCACCCTATGAACCAGGAGGTCATGTTTCAATTCCCCAGCAGGGCCCATGCCTGGATTGCAGACTTGATCCCCAAGTAAATCTGCATAATGTTCCTAATCTGGAAACACAGGCAAAGTAGGGGGCATGCAGGAGGCACCAATCAATGATTCTTTCTCAACATCGATATTTCTACTTCTCTTTCTCATCCTTCTCTCTGAAATCAATAAAAATATATTAAAAATGGTATTTTGTTATTGCAGAATATCAAGTACTATTGATCTTCAGAAGTATGTCAAATTTATATTGGGCATTCTGAATCTCCTAACATAACCATATACATTTCCTGAAATGTATTCAAATCCAGTTTGAAAAGGACAAACCTATAGGAAGATTAAGCTTTTATACTCATCTATCAGTGTTAGGTTTGTGGCAGATTCTCAATTATCAAAATAAACTTTTTAAATCTGCCTACAGATTCTGCTTGTGTTTCAGCCTTCTCCTAGCATTCAGATACTACAGAGAAAGCTGAGGTCCAATTCAAAGTTAGGAATCAAAGCTTGATTTTTTACAGACCATCTTGGTAGACATTATTCACTTTGATTGATTGATTGATGGAGAAACATGCAACACCTTCCATCAAAAGAAACTCAAGGAAATCTGCAAGTAAAATCACACAAAATTCAAGTTTTAGTAGCAAAGTTACATTTATAAAGTTCGTATTAAAAAAAGTTTTAAAACACTGGAGATTGACCAAAATAAAGCAGAAATTGAGGAGATATACCCATTCTCCTCTTCATTCTTTTCCAACCTATTTATTCCAGTTCAGGGTTGAGAGTGGCTGGAGCTTATCACAGAGGCTCAAGGTATGTGGCAGGCACCCAATCTGGACACACCACCTGTCACTGAACCACCCACACACCCTCAGATTGGGACAATTTAGACACACTCATTCACCTCATGTGCACTTCTTTGGGATGTGGGAAAAAACAGGAGTTCCTGGAGGAACCCTACGCAGACATGAAACAAAGGGAAAACTCCACACAGTGGAACTGATAGAACGGATTTTTTGGGGGCCTCATCACTGTTATAACAAAACAACAAAAAGAAGTTGAGTACAATGACATTATTCAAAGACCTGCTGTAGTCAACTTCTAGAATTTTTGTTGTTATTAAAAGTAGAGCTGAAAAGATTTAACAAAGTCATGTGGAAGTCTTATGTTCTGGTGTCAGGAACTAGAAGAGCTAATAATCAATATTATATTGCTGTCACCATTCATAAATTTCTAGGTGCATGTGTGTGTTATACAGAATTTCTACCTTCTTATGGAAATATTGAGGATAGGGAAGATTATTAGGAAGGTGAAATTTGGCAAACTAACCAAAATAAATGTAATAATAGCTCAAGGCCCACAGGAATCCTCAACAAAATAATCAGATTTAACATTATAATTAAATTTAACATTATGCTGGACTTCAGAATACTTAATGCATTCATTGGTAAGCAATTCCAAGATCAGAACAGCTTTTTACAGTCTTGGGAAAAATAGGAAGGATAACTATCTGTTAAGTGATTAATGCTCCTTTTGTTTTTTTACTGTATTTTAAATCAATCAATCAATTCAAATGGTAGTTCATTCTCTACCAATAATGATACTAAGGGAAGAAGTGTCTGAAAAGATGCTTCCTATGTGTATGAAAACCAAATATTTTAATTACGATTTCTCAGTTGTTGGAAAGTAAATCTGCATAAAGGAAAGTAAAAGTCTCTCCTGAATGTTCCCTTATCTGGAAACACAGGCAAATATGGGATTTTTCTAAACATAACAGCTTTATAAACATTTCAAACATCTTAGAGATTTTTTTATACAGATGATAAATATGCACAGTTTTTAGTTAACACAATGCACCATTTAAGTTTTTGCCCCACTTGTTAGTTCTACAACAATAAATTAAAGGATGATAGATAAAATGCTATTTTTATATTATAGTTTCCTTTTTTGTAATTTGTTCCTCCTACTGTTGATTTTTTTCAAAAGTCATTTGATATTTATGGGAAATTTAATATTGCTTTTTCTCAGAAAGTATAATGGTTTTAGTAGCAGTTACTTAATATGGTTTTGATAAATAGGTACATCTGGTTTAGAATTGTATATTTTAAGTCAAAATGATATTAACTTGATGTTATTATTTGTGTTCTACTGCAATTTCAGACTGAAAAAAATCTATACTAATAATAGTCTAGGTGGTCATCACGCCCTCACGTAGTCACAAGATGGCCATCATAAGTTGGCCGTCACAAGATGGCGGTGCACACAGCAGAGGTGGGGCCTGGCGGCTGCTCTGCGCAGTGAGGCCTGGGGATCCTGCAGCTCCACCTGGCACAGAGGAGGCCGGTCCCCATGTCTCCGCCACCTCACACAGAAGAGGCAGGTCCTGGTGGAGGAGGTGGGTCGCGGCAAGGGAGGGCACTTGTGGGCAATCAGGCTGGCAAGAGAGGACAGTTGCGGTTGATCAGGCCAGCAGGGGAGGGCAGTTGTGGGTGATCAGGCTGGCAGGAGAGCAGTTAGGGGGGATGAGGCTGGCAGGCAGAAGCTGTTAGGGGTAATCAGGCAGGCAGGCAGGCAAGTGATTAGGAGCCAGTTGTCCTGGAATGTGAGGGGGATGTCCGACTGCCAGTTTAGATCTGATCCCTGCAGCAATTGGACATCCCCCAAAAGGTTCCAGATTGGAGAGGATGCATGCCGGACTGAGGGACACCCTCCTGCCCCGTGCACAAATTTTGTGCACCGGGCCTCTAGTCCTATATAATAAAACACTAATATGCAAATCGACCGAACATCAGAATGACCAGTTGCTATGATATACAATGACCACCAGGGGACAGACACTCAATGTATGAGGTGCCCCCTTGTGGTCAGTGCACTCCCACAGGGGGAGCACTGCTAAGTCAGAAGCCTGGCTCATGGCTTGGCAAGCGCAGTGGTGGTGGCAGGAGCCTCTCCTGCCTCTGCAGCAGCGCTAAGGACCACTCAGGGGATGTCCGCCTGCTGGCTTATGCCCGTTCCCGGGAGGGGGCCTAAGCCAGCAGATGGACATCCCTCAAGGGTTCCAGACTGTGAGAGGGCACAGGCTAGGCAGAGGGATCCCCCCCTCCCCAGTGCATGAATGTTATGCACCAGGTCTCTAGTAAACAAATAAAAACCACCTAAGGAATTACACTGGTTGAATTCAAGACATATAGAAATACAAAGTATCAAAAGAATCAAATTCCATATGGCCATGGCCTTGGTAGATTGTGACCATCTACAATTGTTCCAGTAGTGGAGTCAGAAATAATCAAGTGCTATTCAATTTCCAAGAACATATTTTTGCAAAACCAGAATAATTTAAGATCTGATTCATGACATCGTAAAAAATTTCCAACCTACTGAGTTGAAGGAGCTCAACATTACTAATTCAGTTATTGAAGATGGCACATTATGCTGATATTTATCTAATAAAAATTATCTGAGTAAGATTAAGACAACTAACAGAGGAGCCTATATGTTGGTGAATAAAATAATATATCTATATAAGTAATGGTTGGTATGCACTATTCCTAA
Organism: Corynorhinus townsendii; assembly: GCA_026230045.1. Lineage (NCBI taxonomy): Eukaryota > Metazoa > Chordata > Mammalia > Chiroptera > Vespertilionidae > Corynorhinus > Corynorhinus townsendii. The sequence continues at coordinate 108,731,252 of JAPDVU010000001.1, read as the reverse complement.
CTGAGTGAATTTTTTTCTTGAAATAATTAAAGTTTAACATTTATTGTTTAGTTTTATAGTTCCTATTGACTAGACAAACAGCAATAATGTACAATCACTGTCCTCAGATTCTTCAAACCTGCAGAAACAAATAAAATGAAGTCTTCATACATATCCTTTGATATGATCTTATTACATCTTCACCAGGAAACTTTAATATGAAATATGAGGAACAGGAAGAAATAGATGGTAATTTCCAGACATCTAGCTTTGATACCAATGTCAATGATAAACTAATTAACACAGAGAAACTGTGGAGCAAGGATAGAAAAGATATGGAGATCATTTTTTAACATGCTAGTGGTGAGATGCCCAAAAACCATGCAAGCAGAGGTATCCAGCACCTGTAAGAAGGACAAAACTTTAATGTAGTATGACACATAGTTTGAAATTTATTATATTTATAATTTTATGTATGTAGAAAAATTCAATATCTATATAATGAAAATTTGCAGGTACTAAGAAAGAAATTTGGTTAAAGAGAGTGTACAGTGACAGATATTATGTGGTCTTAATGATTTAAAATAAAGAGTATTTGTATTATTTATTTAATTGATTTAAGAAAGAAAATATTCAGAATTTCCACGTATTCTTGTGTAATATCTGTAGATCCAGCTTTCCCTTATATCTATTATTAGTTGAATAAATGGTATATTAGAAAAATTCTAAGAAATAAGCAATATAAGATATTTGGTAATCATGTGGAAGATAATCCACCAGAAGTTTCCATCTTCCTTCCAATTCACACACACACACACAGAGTTGTCTATGCACATATATAAAGTAATTATGTATTAATTTCTTATGTATATACATAAGAGGCTTTATGATTACATATATGTTATAATATACTAGAGGCCCAGTGCACAATATTCATGCACTTGGCGGGGAGGGGTTCTTCAGCCAGGCCTTTGCCCTCTCACAGTCCAGGAGCCCTCAGGGGATGTCCGACAGATGGCTTAGGGAGCCGGGCCTAAGTCGTCATTCGAACACCCTTAGTGCTGCTGTGGAGTCAGGAGAGTCTCCTGCCACTGACGCTGTACTCGCCAGCCATTGAGCCCGGCTTCTGGCTGAGTGCCATTCCCCCTGTGGGAGCGCACTAACCACCAGGGGGCAGCTCCTTCATTGAGCATCTGCCCCCTGGTGGTCAGTGCACATCACAGTGACTGGTCGTTCCACTGTTTGGTTTATTTGCATATTAGCTTTTTATTATATAGGACTAGAGGCCCGACGCATGGAATTCATGCAAGAATAGACCTTCCTTCACCTGGCTGGCAGCACTGGCTTCCCTCTGGGACCTGAGCTTCCCTTGCAGCCCGGTTTTGTCTGGAAGGTCATCTGGTCTAATTAGCATATTATACTTTATTATTATAGATAATAATAGAGGCCCAGTGCACAAAATCCAAGCACGGGGGGCTGGGGGAGGAGGGTGTCCCTCAGCCTGGCCTGCACCTCTCTAATCTGGGACCCCTCAGGGGATAACCAGCAGTCGGACATCCCTCTCATAATTCAGAACTGCTGGCTCCTAACCACTCGCCTGCCTGCTTGATTGCCTCTAACTGCTTCTACCTGCCAGCCTGATCATCTCTAACTGCTCCCCTGCTGGCTTGATTGCCCTTAACCACCTCTGCCTTGGCCCTGCACCAGGACCCAGGATTCTCTCCTCCAGCTGACCACAGGTACCCAGGATCTGGGCTTCCCTCCCTCTGGTCAGCCATAGGCACCCAGGCCGGCTGCAGCCTCAGGGGATGGTGGGCAGATGGCTTCGCCTGGGCTGCAGCCACAAGTACTGGTGCCTGGGACCACGGGGTGGGCAGCTTCTCCATCTACCAGGCTATAGCCAGCTACAGGTGCTGGTGCCTGGACCGCAGGTGGGCAACTTCTCCATCTTCCCTGGGATGCAGTTTGGGTGACTTCTCCTGCTGGCTGCAGCCTGGGATCACAGGGCAGGTGGCTTCTTCATCTCCCGGGCTGCAACCAGCCTCAGGCGCTAGGGCCCGGTTTCTCTGTCTCCCCCAGGACATGGGGCAGGAAGATGTGAGGCTTCTGAGGCTGGCTGTGGCCTGGGTCACAGGGCAGGTGGCTTCTTGGTCTCTCTAGCTGCATCCAGCCTCAGGGCTGGTACCTGACTTCTCTGACTCTCACAGGCCCAGGACAGCTGGGGGACAGGGCTGCCACCATCTTTTCAGGTTAATTTGCATACTCACTCTGATTGGTTGTTGGGCATAGCAGAGTGATGGTAATTTGCGTATTTCTCTTTTATTAGTGTAGATAAGCAAATAGGTATATTTATATTTTCATCTACCAGTATCTATCTATCTATCTTTCTTTCTATCTACTTTGCTGTCCTTTTCAAAAAATGAGATAACTGCTTGGCTGGTGTGGTTCAGTGGTTGAGTGTTGACCTATGAACCAGGAGATCACAGTTCAATTCCTGGTCCGGGCACATGCCCAGGTTGCAGGCTCAATCCCCAGTGTGGGGTGTGTAGGAGGCAGTCAATCAATGATTCTCTCTCATTATTGATGTTTCCCTCTCTCTCTCTCTCTGAAATCAATAAAACGAATAGATAAACAGAAAAATAAATAAATAAATAAAAACTGAGAGAACTAATACATAGGACATAGTTCTATCAAATAAAATTTTCATTTCTATTTTAATAATGATTTTTATTTGTATCAATTTTTTAAAATCTCTTTAATAATTTTTATCATTAGTTACATATTGCTTTGACAAATAGAACATAAGTAAATTGTATACCTTCTAAAGTATTTTAAAGCATAAAAAATTATTTAAAAATCTTTTCTTTTGAACAGGTGCTCTGTCTTAATGAAAAAAGAGTGCCTCCATCCTTGTAATCAATTTGCCTATGGGCATTTAGTTTCAAGTTTATAATGACTTCCTTAGGTTGTGTGTGTGTGTGTGTGTGTGTGTGTGTGTGTGTGTGTGAGCATGTGTATCCCTGTGTGGATATTTTGAAACAAATTAAATGGCATTTAAAACATGAATGGTATACACACACATACTAGTACATATATACTAATGTGTACACATGCACTCTAAATAATCTAATAAATTCATACATTTGTATTATTTAGTTATGTTTGGCTCTTCCAAGTATGTATCTCATTAATGTCCTCAATTTGAAGTAACCTGAGGCTGACAGGAGAAACAGTAGAAAAATTATGCAATAGAAGGATGAGGAGTTGTCTTATTGGAACATTGGGAGGACTGGAGAAACATGCTTGAGTCTAGGTTTCTAGGAGGCATGCTTACTCTAATTTGCATAGTTGGCATGAGGTCACTAATGCTGTGCCATCATGAATGCAGTCACCAGGAAGCTCCAGCAGTGTCTCTATTTCTGCCATGAACAAAATCTTCAGCAGATGCTCCTGCCACAAGCAACAAATCCACGCCGCATCAGAAACGCGGTCTTGAAAACACTGGTGTGTCCAAATTGGGATGCTTTTGTTTCCACCTTCCTTCTATACTGTTCCTGTTTCTTCACATTGCTCAAAGGCATGTGATGAACAGAGTCTACATCACCTGTTAGTTTAGTGCCCAAGCTGCAAAGCAGCCTGAGGAAGCAAGTGTTCTAGTTGCTGCCTTGGAGAGATAAGGTGGAAATGTTCCCAAACTGTACAATGATGTTCAAAACGCACTGATCTGTGAGACAAATGAATGGTACTGGTTTGCTTTGTTAATAACCCATGGGAGATGAGTACATAGACCATTACAAGTTGAAAAATTACTCAGCCCTCTGATATGTGATAGAAAAACACTTGGTCAAGATCACCAGTTGTGCCAAAATCGGTTTGGCTCAGTGGATAGAGCGTCGGCCTGCGGACTGAAAGGTCCCAGGTTCGATTCCGGTCAAGGGCATGTACCTGGGTTGTGGGCACATCCCCAGTGGGGGGCGTGCAGGAGGCAGCTGATCGATGTTCCTCTCTCAACGATGTTTCTAACTCTCTATCTCTCTCCCTTCTTCTCTATAAAAAATCAATAAAAATATATTTAAAAAAAAAGATCACTAGTTGCTTTCATTAGGATGCAGACCACAAACTAAGTGACACCATAATTTAGGTGAAGTACTATAAAACAAAACAACAACAAATTGAGCAAAAACTTACTATATTAGTACGCTTTTGCTAATTTTGTGCAGCTGTCAGTAAAGTCCTAGAAGAGATGAATGAACTGAAACTGGAATTAACCTAACTGCCACGGGAGAGAGCAGTGAATAAAATCAGCTTAGCTAAGAGAGGTGCTCTCTGCTTACAGCCTGAAATCAAACTTGTCTAAGAGTCCCTGAGCTCAGAGCTTGGCAGGTTGAAAGCTTTTGTACATACTGATTCCATTAGAAGTAGAGAATGTCAAGTGGCAGTTTTAACAATATATACAACTGGGATCTCAAACTCTTCTAAGCGGCATCCATTAAGGTTGTTCTGTCAAAGGAAATGGTGTAAAGAAACCACAAAACTATTGTATATAGTGGAAAAGTAAAATGGTGTGGTCAAAGCAATGGCCATTAGCCAACCAGCTAACATGCACACAGACACCAGTAAATGTAATATTATAATCTTCAGACTTAATGATTATGTTGATGTAAGATCCTGGCTGTGTTTAGAGACATATACATGATCGGAAGGTAATAGGTTATCTTTGAAAGTTTTGAAGGAACTCTTTGCCAGTAGCAACTTTCAGTCATGTACGGCTTACAGCAGCCTATAATTGGTCAACCCCTAAAGCAATGTATACCAGTAAAGACCCCAATTTCCACCAGCTCAAAATGGGCTGCTAAAGCTATGCAGCCAGCATGAAGAGTATCCTTCCCAGTGATCTACTCAGAAGTGATAGCGGGTTGTAACGCTTAAGTAAGGTTCTTTCAAAAGCAAAATCAGGGCTTTCATATAGACTTAAAAGTGCAGGTTTTCTCATTCGCAGCTAATAACATTGATTTGTGCTATCAATGAATGATTACTTGACCTCTTTGGAATAAATAACTTGTTTCCTCTTCCTTTGGTACCATTACTGTATGAATTAGCTGAAGATAAATTATATTTTAGGTTATGGGTTGCCAGACCCTAAGAAACAATATCCACATATGATGGGAGAGATCCCAATTTCAAGCCAGATGTAGTAACTAGATGAAACTTAGAGTCAGTCTTACTTGAGAAGATATGTTGTGTGCATAGGAGAAAAATATGAATGTGGTTAATGAATAGTTATAGGGGCTGGCTTTGGCCTGCATTGTTGGTTGGTTGACTAAACACTTAAACACAAGTCCTCTACCAGCTGCTTACTAACAAAAGATGACCATGTAACAAGAGTTTGAGACAATACAAAGCAGTTGGGAGAATTGTCTATTTTTTTAATTTTTAAAAATGAAACATTTTTCTTTCTATTTCTTCCTTTTCCTGCATGGAAAAGGATGAGAAAGAGAGGTGATAGAGAAACAACCATCTGTTGTCCAACCCACCACCTTTTGGTGTACCTGATGATGCTCCTACCAACTGAGCCACACTGGCCAGGGTTAGCTAAAAATAGCTTTCACCTATACAGTTTCCTAGGGCATGTTAGTTGGCTAAATTATTTGTGCAATTTATAGTTAATAAAATAAGACTATTCAATAGAATTTTTGAAAATACAAAGCACCTTGATTAGCATTAAAATTATCACAAAGCAAAGAAAATTAGAGCATGTTAAGTAGTTTTAAAAATCAAGGATATCATCCTCACTCTGAATTTATGGTCAAAGCAAATGTACATATTATAAGCATAATTATTATTTCACTGGTTTTTGAAATGTTAAGATTCCATCATGGAATCATGATTACTGAACATCTATGGAAATAGATAATCCCAGGAATACACATTTTACTGATCATCAGTGATTTTGTTGTGGACTATTCATGGGTTTTGCTTCCCATTATTTCTGTGCCCTGGCCAGTGAGGCTTAGTTGGTTAAGTGTAATCCTGTGCACCAAAGGCCTCCAGTTCCATTCCCAGTGTGGGCACATGCCCAGGTTTCCGGTTCCGTATAGGAGGGAACTTATCCATGTTTATCTTTCTCTTTCCCTCTCCCTTCCTTTCTCTCTAAAATCAATATAATTTTGGAGCCAGACTATCTGATCGTAAATCCTGGATCTACCACTTATGAGCTGTACGGCCAGGAACAAAGGATAAACATGTCTGTGCCTCAAAGCCTCTTATAAAAGGCAAATGTTCCTAGAACCTACCTCAGAGGACTGCTGAAAGAATTCAATGTAATAAACATACAAGAGCCCTTCGGATATGGTAAATGCTATGAAAATATTAACCATAGTGATAAATTAGTCAGATCTACTTCTGAATAAGGGTAGAAAAGAGAATATGCACATTTGGTTCACTGGAAGAACCAATACACTTTAAAAGCCATTTGTATATCTAAAAAAAAAAAAAAAAAAAAGAGCTATTCAGAGTATGACACAATGTTTAACTTAATCATCAGCACTATAGTTGTTGTGTGAATAATGAAAAATAAGGATAAAAATCCAAATCTAGCAAATGCTGAGTAGAAATTTTGATGTAAAACCCAGGGATAATTTAGAACACATGTTTAATTATGACATTAAGGAGAGGGTGTCATTTTAAATTATTTGGAGTTTTGATGATTTCATGAGAAATGGCATTATAATTACTGACTAGAAAATTTAATATTACCTAAAGGTAAAATAATGCAAGTGCTTTTTAAGTTATCAGAATAATGTCATTTAAATAAAATTGATCATGTCCAAGTTTGGAGCAATAATATACAAGTTAGAGCAAAGAAGTAGGAAAGATCCAAAATTTCTTACTTGGTAAATTTGGCTTTGCTCTTTCTTGACTTTAGAACATGTGAGAGTTTAGTCTTTCTATTCTGGATATTTTTAAATGAATGTTTTGACACATTACATCACCCTTTCAAGACTGTCTTTGAGAATTTCACATGCACAATTTTTATTTTTTTGTTTTGTTTTTTGAGGGGTGGAGGGAAGTGTGGGGAGACTTCTGCATACATTCTTTATTCTGACAGACTTAAGCATGCAGGTTTTCACAAACTCAAGCCCTCCACTCCACTGCAATAGCCCATTTTAGGCAGCATCTCACGATCTTGAGCATCAGTGGTGTGTGGGGAATAATGACTTAGAGAAGAAAATGTACAGAACATATCAACAAATAGCAAATGTATGTATGATTACTATTTTTGAAGGAAGAAAAACAGACACAAAATATATTCATCAGCAGTTAGAAAAAAAATCCTATTTATATTCTGTACTTAAAGTGAACCTTAAAAGATATATTATGAAAAACAAAATAGAAGTAGTTAAGAAAATATTGTTTGATAAAACTATTAAATTCAAGCAAAGAATAAATCTTTAAATTTACCCATAAATAATAACAGATCATTCTTCAAAAAACATAAAGCTTGCCTCAGACTTCCCCACAAGAGTAAAAACAACAGACATTAGAACAAGATTGAAAGAATGTTACAGGAAAGCTTATAAAATTTTTTAGTCTTTACTCAGTGAAGGTGGTGTTCAGTGGTAAAGGTAAAAAAGGGTAGCTTCAAAAATAAGAAAAAAGAATAGTCGAAACCTTTCTGAAAATCTGTTTGGGTGTCTAATTCCTACTCACAACTGGAGAAGCAATAGTATATCAAAAAGGAGGAATAGGTAAGGATGAACCATATCAAGAAGGGCTTCGTATAATTTGTTCTTTCTTTCTCGTTCCCTTCTCTTTCTCCTTTCGCCTTCCTCCCCCTCCTCCTCCACTCCACTTCCTCCTTCTCCTGCTCCCCCTTCTCTCCACAGTTGCAAAATGTGCCTGCTAAGGGCGATTCAGGGGGACTTATAAAATGTGACACTTGAGAGAAGTGGTGAAAGGAAAGCAGTGAGGGAGCATAAACTTATTAGGAACCCAAAAATGCTAACAGCAACCCTGAAGGAAATAGAACAAAGAGCTAACAGCTGATGAAATGTGCAGTGGGCTGTGGGAGCTCATTGTGCTCCCCCGAGCCTTGTCAGCATATTTCCATGATGCTTTGTTTGCCTCACTGTATGATATCTGTTTTCCTCTCCGCTGTGTCCAGGGCACCTGAGCCCCCTGCAGGTATCTCCCAGACCTCTGCTGGCTTTGGTTGGGTTAGGCAGGTGGGAAGCACTGGCAGAGAACAGAGGATGGGAGAGCCCCACCCAAAGGTTTGAGTCCCACTCCCTGCTTCAGTGCTTCTCATCATGACCATAGTGCATCCCTACAGACCACAGCGCCTGGCAGACTCCCCAGAAGCTGCGCTCACCTGGTGCTGATGACACTTTCTTCCCTTGTTTCCTCTGTTAGAGGGTGGAAAGCTTCCTCCTGTTACGAGTCTCCTGGTTCATTATTGTCCTTTATTTATTCTTTAATCCTTACTTTTAGGAAGTTCCTTTATTAAAGTCTTTTCATTTGAATCAATGGTGTGAAATTATGTTCTTCTGCTAGGACACTGACTGGCATTGCTTTTAGTGACTAAGGACATTTCTTAATAAAATTAATAGATTTGAATATTAACAGATCACATTGAAGACCATGTGTTTGCTGTTATGTAGTGAATTCATACTGCACACTCGATTCCATAGTGATTACTCTCAGTAATATAAAATGTAAATACTCCAAACTGGAAATCCATAGAAAAATTAGCTAACTTCTACTCAAGAGCTCAAATAATTTTACAATCATTGTTGTTGTTAATATTCACCCAAGAATATTTTTTCAGTTGATTTTTAGAGAGTGGAAGGGAGGAGGAGAGGTGAAGAGAGAGAGAGTGAGAGGGAGAAACACTGCTGTGAGAGAGACATATACAGAGGTTGCCTCCTGCATGTGCCCCAACCAAGCCAGGGTTCAAACCCACCACCCAGGTATGTGCCCTTGGCCTGGAATCAAACCCATGACTCTTTGGTGCATGGACAGATGCTCTAACCACTTAGCATGCCAGCAAGGGCTGTAATTTATTTTTACTCTAATTAATACTGTTCTAGAAACAGGATATTCAAGCAACAAGGTATCTGTGACTGATACAATTTAATGAGCAATTAATTAGAGGAACATTTAAGTTGAAAAATAACAACCTTGATTTTTATTAATGATTATTCAAATTTCGCAGGCATAAAGGATTATCCTCATTTGGGGGACACTAAGGTCCAATTTTAAGGTGAATGGAATTTCTCTTTATGGACTCCTTTCAATCAGGAACATTATGTAGAATAAAACCATAATTGAAAAGCAGATTCAGAAAAGGAATAAAGTGCCTGGGTGTGCATTGGAATTGCTAACAAGTAAGTGAGAAGATGTTTAAAAGAAGAACCATCTTCACTGCTACTTTGGTGGAATTTATAGGATGTTTGGTGTGTAATCTCTTTAGGACAGACATAGCAGCAGCACCAGTGCTCTTTTTGTTAGGGTAAGCAGCTAGTTAGATATTAATGAAAGGACAGGAAGCCAGACCTCTAATGAAACCATATTAACTGGAACTTCCAGACACCCAGGGGATAGCAGCATGGCCTACCAAGGGGATGGAATCCCTGCATTTCATCAAGAGGGCAGAGAGAACTGGCTTTCTAATCTTTCCAGGGGACAACCAGCCCCTTCCATAAATTACAGGGGGAAGGAGAACTAGTAAAGGGGAAATTTCATTTGTTGGGCCCAAGATGGTACAGGGGAGGCCCCAGCACAAGCTCAGGAGAGCCAGAAAAGAGATTGGTTAGTTTGAAAGAAAGCCTGCTCTTTCTCAAACCTGAGACGATATAATCAAAGCTTAGCAAGGGCCCGGGGTTGGTTTATTTGTAAGCACGTTCACTGGTTTGCTTGCACGCTCTCTCTACCTAGCAGTCCTGCAGGCCCAGGCGCAGGCCCAAGTGCAGCCCTGGTCGTGGCCTAAGTGCAGTCCTGGTGGCGGATGTGCAGATGGGGAAATGAGGCACCAAGGAGTTCTGCATCTCTGGGACTTGACGCCCTGGGCCTGAGAGGCATGAGTGTGGGCTTGTGGCCCAGAGGCTGGACTTCTTCCGCAGAGGGAGGTGAACCACCGTCATGGATGAGACACCAAACACCTGGGGACAGTCCTTTGCGTTCCCTCCAATAAACCTTGCTACAAAGACTCAAGCCCCCCTGTATGGGGGTCCCCAAAATGCTTTTCTTGCCACTCCATGGAGGAATCCTGTTTCCACCATCATCATTTCTGCACTGCTTACTGACCCATATCCTTGCTCTGGCATCAACAGAAGGATTTCTCTTTCTCATACTCTTCACTTTTGGCTCCCTTCACTCTCCAAGCAAAGAAAAAAAGTTAGATAAAGACATGTATAAATTATGGCTGGTTTTGGTGCATGTATTTAGAATTATACCATTTTCAATTCTGTTTTTTATTTCTTCTTCCATTTTATGAAAGAATCTGAATGTTCCTTCTTCACAATATTAAAGTTTTTTTATTTTGTCTGATTTTAGTTGAAAACAAACTTCAAATTTTGCAATAAGTTTTACATTGTAAAAATGATTTCAGAGTTTTTATGTTTCTTCAGAAAAAATCCTAAGAATAAGTTTTGACTAGTATGGAAATGTTTACTGTTTAGGAAACAGAGTAAATTTTGTGTTAAGATTTAAAAACATATATGGGAATTTCATTATCTCTAGAATTCCAAATTTATTGTAACTAACTTTAAAATGAATTTCTAATTATTTTGTAAGCAAACCATTTAGTTATTTTGAATTAAAAATATGTTGGATGAGAGACAACCATTTCAATATACATAACTCAAGTATGACTGATATTGTTTATATCCTATGCTAAAGCTGATTAGCAGTTACACTAACATATAGTTTATTCTAGAACATTAATTTCACTAACGAATTGCTAAACATTTTCTACATATAATTTCATATCTGTAGAGTCCAGTAATTAATAAGATCAACTTAAGCTCAGGAAACTGCATTTTAGCATACATCTTCACTGTTGTCCCATTATATCTTGATTTACTTTGTAATTACTCCTGAAATGAAATGAGTACATGGTGAAATGTCAGGGAATTTACTAAATACCCAATAGTATGCTTTTTTTATTTAAAAAATTATAGTATGAAAATATCTAAACTGAATTTCAAAGCTATTGTATTTATTCCTTTCACTCTGTTTTTAGATGAGAAGCTTTGGAGCAAAATTACAAAGAGGTAAGGAAAAATTTACTATGAATTGGTTTGCAAATGAATGTAAGTATCATTCTGGGAACCATAAGAGATTAGTGTAGAGATCTGTGACTTGATTGTAGAGAGAGCCAGTACTTCATATAGGTAGATAGGTTTGATGTTAATTATATTATTTCTAAACTAGTGATTATTTTAAATTGGTTTTTATTATTGAAAACATAAACTAAAATAATATTAAGATGTAATCTCAAAATGTAGTCTTATGTGACTATTATTATTTGAGTATCCAGAAGATAATTTTAATATATATGAAATATAAATATCATAGGGATATTTCTATTACAGAATATTTTTATCTTGATTGTTCAAAGTATTACAGTGCCCCAATTTTCCCCATTGATTTCCTCCAATCCACCCTTCTCCCCCAGCACACACAAAGGCCTTCAACACACTATTGTCTGTGTCCATGAGATATACATATATGCACGTAAGTTCTTTGTTTAATCTCTAACCCACCTACCCCTAATCCCTACATTTCCTTTGAGATTCATCAGTCTGTTCCATTCTTCTATGTCTCTGGATCTATTTTGTTCATCAGTTTATTTGTTCTTTAGATTCCACATATGAGTGATATCATGTGATACTTGCCTTTCTCTGACTGGCTTATTTTGCTTAGTATAATACTCTAAATGAAATAAGCCAGTTCCTCCATGCTGTCTCAAAGGGTAAGAGATCCTTCTTTTTTAGAGCTGCATAGTATTCCATTGTATTAATGTACCACGGACTTTTATCCACTCATCTACTGATGGGCACTTGGCTTGTTTACAGATCTTAGCTATTGTAAATTGCACTTCTATGAATATGGGGTGCATATATTATTTCTGATTGGTGTTTCAGGTTTCTTACAATATATTCTTAGAGGTGGGATCATTGGGTCAAATGGGAGTTCCATTTTTTTTTCAGGAAACTCCATACTGTTTCCACAGTGGCTGCACCAGTCTGCATTCCCACCAGCAGTGCAAGAGGGTTCCTTTTTCTCTACATCCTCTCCAGCACTTGTTGTTGGTTGATTTGTTAATGGTCGCCATTCTGAAAGGTGTGAGGTGATACCTCATTGCCATTTAATTTGCGTTTTTCTGATGATAAGTGACTTTGAGCATTTTTGCATATATCTCTTGGCCATCTATATGTCCACTTTGGAGAAGTGTGTATTTTAGGTCTTTTGCTCATTTTTAAATTGAATTGTTTGTCTTCCTTTTGTTAAGTTTTATGAGTGAGTTCATTATATGTTTTGGAAATTAACCCCTTATCAGATATTTCATTGGCAAATATATTTTCCCATACAGTGAGCCCCTTTTCATTTTGTTAATGGTCTCCTTTGCTGTGCAGAAGCCTTTTACTTTGATGTAGTCTCATTTGTTTATTTTCTCTTTTGTTTCCCTTGCCTAAGGAGTTATATCAGCAAAATTATTGCTATGAGAGATATCGGAGATTTTGCTACCTATGATTTCTTCTAGGATTTCCTGGTTTCATGAACCAAAAACATCAACAAAAAATCAACAAAACAACAAGAAAGCCCACTGCATGGGAGAATATATTTGCCAATGATATTTCACATAAGGGTTTAATATCAAAAATTTACAGAGAACTCATACAACTTAACAAAAGGAAGATAAATGATCCAATTAAAAAATGGGCAAATGACCTAAATAGACACTTTTCAAAAGAGGACATACAGAAGGCCGAGAGACATACGAAAACATGCTCCAAGTCACTAATCATCCAAGAGATGCAAATCAAAACAACAATGAGGTACCTTCTCACTCTTGTCAGAATGGCTATCATCAACAAATCAACAAACAACAAGTGTAGGCCAGGATGTGGAGAAAAAGGAACCCTCTTGCACTGCTGGTGGGAATGCAGACTGGTGCAGCCACTGTGGAAAACAGTATGGAGTTTCCTCAAATAGTTAAAAATGGAACTGCCATTTGATCCAATAATCTCACTTCTAGGACTATATCCCAAGAAACCAGAAACACCAATCAGAAAGGATATATGCACCCCTATGTTCAAAGCAGCAAAATTTCTAATAGCTAAGATTTGGAAACAACCTAAGTGCCCATCAGCAAATGAGTGGATTAAAAAGCTGTGGTACATCTACACAATGGAATACTATGCTGCAGTAAAAAAGAAGGAACTTTTACCATTTGCAACAGCATGGATGGAACTGGAGAGCGTAATGCTAAGCGAAATAAGCCAGTTGGAGAAAGATAAATATCACATTATCTCACTCATATGTGGGATATAATTATCAACATAATTTGATGAACAAGAATAGATCCCGTCACAAATGGCAGGGGTGGGGTGGGGCTGGGGGGGTTAGAAAGCAACCAAAGGACTTGTATGCATGCATAGTAGCATAACCAATGGACTCAGACATTGGGGCAGTAGGGTGGGAATGGCTGGTGGAGGGGGGGTGGAGGGTCAATCAGGAAAAAAAAAGAGACAGATGTAAAACTTTAGACAATAAATAAAAGTTAAAAATTAAAAAAAGACCCTGAATAGCCACATAAATCTTGAAAATAAGAACAAAGTTGGAGGGATCACAATATAGGATATGAATCTATACTACAAAACCACTGTAATCAAAAGAGCCTGGTACTGGGCCAAGAACAGGCATATAGACTAATGCAATAGAACAGAAACCCCAGAAATCTACTCAAGCCATTATGCTAAATTAATATTTGACAAAGGAGGCAAGAGCATACAATGGAGTAAAAACAGACTCTTCGACAAATGGTGTTGGGAAAATTAGATAGATACATACAAAACAGGATGGAAGGAAGGAAGGAAGGAAGGAAGGAAGGAAGGAAGGAAGGAAGGAAGGAAGGAAGGGAGGAAAGAAGGAAGGGAGGGAGGGGGGAAGGAAAAAAAGAAAGAAAGAAACTAGACTACTTACTTATACCATACACAAGAATAAATTCTATTCCAGAATATTTTTTTCCTTTTTAACTCTTTCATAGTATAGTTTGAACTAAAATAATATTTTACTTTGAAATATTGTAATTGTTTTATTATTTACTTCCCTAGAGACAGCAATTTTGTTTAAATTATGTGAAAAACACTTTAGAAATACTAATTTTAACAGTATCATCAGAGAGAAACCAAGATGGCAGCATAGGTAAGCACCTCAACTGCTGTCTCACACAACAATTTCAAAACTACAACTAAAAGAGAGAATGGATACCATCCAGAACCACAGGAAAGATGGCTGAGTGGAAATTCTACAACTAGAAGGAAGAGAAAAGCTCACGGAGAATTGGAGGAACGGCAAAGGGTTGAGGTACCGCAAAGGGTCTTCATGCAGGAAGGGAGGCTGAGAGCCTGGCTGACTTTCTCTGGCAGGAGGGGGAAGGAAGCCCCCGACTGCACTGAACCCCAGTTCCGACTGCACTGAACCCCAGATCTGAGCGAAACCCCGTGGACCCAGGCTCATACAGGGGGAGTCTGGACTGTCAGTTAGACAGAAAGCACTTGGAGACTCGGACACCCGGGGGAGCCCCCGCAGGCAGGGGACTTTGGGCATGCGCATGAGAGTGTGCACAAAGACTGCAGAGGTTGCCACAGGCTTTCCCTAGCAGAAGGGAGTTAGAAGCTCCTGACTGCACTGAACCCCAGTTTCAGGTGAGACCCATGCTCTTTCAGGGGGAATCTGGACTCTCGGGCAGAGGCTCGGGAGCCCTGGAAGGCAGAGGTCTGGAGGCGCGCGTGCGCAAGGGCAGGGCTGACGGGAAGCCAAGACTGTCTGCTCTGCCCTGAGATTCCACCCCATCCAAGCTGAGCACAGAGGCTTTTGCAATTTGGCAAGTCTAATCCTATAAGGCTGTCTCCAGCACCGAACTTCTCCCAGCGTAGACACAGCTGATCCTCACAGCCAACTGGCCTGGAGGTCGATTCCTCCCAGTGATACCAACAACAATCAAGACTTAACTACAACAAGGCTGTACACACAGTCTACAAAGGTCTGCACCAAGAGAGTCCACTTCAGGTTAATGGGGGAAGCCAATCCACTGGGCCATATAGGAAACCTAGCACACAAAGCTACCCTACCAACTCAGGGAAGCAGTGAAAATGCGGCGACAAAGAAACAGATCACAAACGAAAAAAATGGAGGAAAACAAATGACTGGATATAGAATTCAAAACCACGGTTATAAGGCTTTTCAAGAATATCCTAGAAAAGGCAGATATATATAATGAGATCCTTGAAGATATGAAAAAGGACCAACTAGAAATTAAACATACACTGACTGAAATAAAAAATATTATACAGAGACCCAACAACAGACTAGAGGAATGCAAGAATCAAGTCAAAGAATTGAAATACAAAGAAGCAAAAAACACTCAACCGAAAAAGCAAAAAGAAAAAAATATCCAAAAAGTTGAAGATAGTGTAAGAAGCCTCTGGGACAACTTCAAACGTACCAACATCAGAATTATGGGGGTGCCAGAAGAAGAGAGAGAGCAAGATACTGAAAACCTGTTTGAAGAAATAATTACTGAAAACTTCCCCCACCTGGTGAAAGAAATAGACTTACAAGTCCAGGAAGCGCACAGAACCCCAAACAAAAGGAATCCAAAGAGGACCACACCCAGACACATCATAATTAAAATGCCAAGAGCAAAAGACAAAGAGAGAATATTAAAAGCAGCAAGAGAAAAACAGTTAATTACCTACAAGGGAGCACCCATACAACTGTCAGCTTATTTCTTTATGCAAGCCAGACGAGAGTAGCAAGAAGTTTTCAAAGTGATGAATAGCAAGAACCTACAAACAAGATTACTCTACCCAGCAAAGCTATCATTCAGAATTGAAGGTCAGATAAAGAGCTTCACAGATAAGAAAAAGCTAAAGGAGTTCATCACCACTGAACCAGTATTATATGAAATGCTGAAAGGTATTCTTTAAGAAGAAGAAGAAGAAAAAAGTAAAGATAAAAATTATGAACAACAAATACATATCTATCAACAAGTGAACCTAAAAATCAAGTGAATTAAAAACCTGAGGAACAGAATAATCTGGTGAATATAATAGAATCAAGGGCATAGAAAGGGAGTGGACTGATAATTTTCAGGGGGAAAGGGGGATGGGGGGTGCAGGAAGAGACTGGACAAAAATCATACACCTATGGATGAGGACAGTGAGGGGGAGGTAAGGGCAGAAGGTGGAGTGGGAACCAGGTGGAGGGGAGCTATGGGGGGGGAAAAGGAGAAACAATTGTAATAATCTGAATAAAGATTTATTTAAAAAACACACAGTATAATCAGCCTCATTTTCATAAAAAGGAAATCCTATATAATAAAAGGGTAATATGCAAATTGATCAAATGGCAGAATGACCTGTTGCTATGATGCATACTGACCACTCAACACAGGAGCTGTCCCCAGCCCACAGGCCCTGATTGCCTGATCGGGGCCTGCTGACCAATTTCTTGGCCCTTTCCCCTAGCCGACAAGCTCAAATCGCTTGATAGGAACAGGGAACCAGGAGTGGGTGGCAGGGAATGTGGATGGCACCAGGCCAAGGCCTTCACCCCATACACAGAAGGCGACACGCAGCAGGGGGCAGGCCGGTGAAGGGGTGGGCATGGCCAACCTCTCCGTTTTTCCCAGGCCAGCAGGCTCCAACTGCCAGATGGTAAAAGGGGAACCAGGGGTGGGTGGCAGTGTGGGGTGGGGCCAGCTGTCAACAGCTGGGGAAGATGGCCCTGATTGCAGGCCAGGCCTAGGTACCCTAACCATGTACAAATTTTGTGCGCAAGTCCTCTAGTGAAGACTAAAAGGTCAAGAACAGAGTCACAAAATGCCATGTCATAAATCAACATACCAAGCAAATGATTTAGTTTAATAGTGATGATTCACTGTTCTATCTGTATTATTTTTGTTTAAAAATAATTACTTTTCATTTTAGGGTTGCTTCACAACTCCTGAAGTGATTCACTCCTTAGGCATACTGCTTCTAACACCATGAGCTTGTTTGGGAAGGGAAAAATCATTTTTATTTGAAAGGAATGAAATATATTTACAAACACAGATAGCTAAGTAGATGCTAAGGGTTGAAGGAACCATATTGGTGTATGTTTTTAAATTTAATGATTTCTTAGTCCTATTATTTGCTCAGTACAGCACATGAATCAATACATGAATCAATCATACAGAAATATTTATAAAATTGTATTTTGTTGTCAGAACTTTGAAATCAACACACTTCTAAAATTACCATTTGGCCATACATTCCCATCATTTTGTGTTCTCTTTGAGGGAATTCCCATTCTATAGCTTTAAGCCTTTAAATGCTGATTTGCCATTCCAGTGCAATAAAAAGAAGAAAATCGTATAAGGAAAAGTTCATAGCTGCTGGCGTTGTGAAGTATTCCATTATAACAAACCTGCAATTCTCTAATGCTGAGTGTATGAACGCTTTCTTATTTTAGCATAAATTATTAAAAATTATTCAGCAGCTAACATGTTGTTAAAAAAAAAGACAAAGAATTCATGATACTTGAATTTTATTCAAAATTTTGTGACCTGAGTTACTCAAACACTCTGGATATTAGTAACCTCATATATAAAATAAAGGGGCAGAGGAAAGCAAACTCTAAATTACAAATATTATTTTTAACTTCAAAAGCATTCCATGAAAATATGCTAGCATCAGGGAAAAAAGACAACCTATGATTTTCTATAACAGATGCAGACTTTTCATTTATTAGATCACATAATAAATAAGGGGAGTGTAACAGGTGTTTAGTTCTCAGGGTCTTGCCTCAGGGCTTTAGAAGAATTAATTACAGACAAGATTGCATCTGTTACACCGATTTGAAAATATGCTGAGTCTGATCACTACTCATTCTAAGTAAGACAGATTTTAAATGGAAAATATTTCATGGAAAGAGTAAATGAAATGATCTTGGATATCATAGCCAGCTTCCGAGATATCCACACTATTGTAGTCCCACCTCACATTAAACAGGGCTGTGTCACCAACAGTTTGTTGAAGAAGTGATGGTGTCTGACTTCTGAGGCTAGGTTATAAAATGGAGCATAGCCATTGCCTTGCTCTCTTGTGGATCACTTCCCGGAGGGGAGGCAGCTGCATGTCATGAGGACACACAAGCAGCCCTCTGGAGAAGTCTCTGGAAAGAAACTCAAGCCTCTCAACAGCAGCCCGTTGGAGGTAAATCTTTCAGCCACTGTCAAGCATTGTGTTGATGATTGCAGCCATTTTAATTATAATTATATGGGAGACCTTGGGCCAGAACTGCCCCACGGAACTGTTTCAGGATTCCTTACTCATAGAAGCTATAGAATACTAAATGTCCATTCTTACTTTATGCTGCTCAGTTTCCCATAGAATCTTAGGGACTGGGAAATAATGAGTGTTTATTGCTGTTTTATGCTGCTATGTTTTGGGTAATTTGTTTCACAGCAATAGATAACTAATGTGTTGGTTATAGTATTACTGAGGTTGCATTCCCTCAAATATTTTAAGAAACATAGGAGGACTCTAAGAAGAAATACAATTACTGTTTTCTGCTTAATGACTTTGTATTTGCAGAGTGGAGTAACTGAAAAGCTGAAATAATTATCAGGGTAATGTAAGCCTGAATTATTTGAATTTTTCAAAATGAAGAATTTGGGCAATAAATACTTGTCAATTTATCTCAAATGTTCACTAATTTTATACCCTCTCCATCAACAATTGATTGTTTAATTCCTCTATTACCTGTGGCTGCGCTGTATATACAGTATATCCAGTATTATCATCTTAGTCTTAGTATGTCATTAGCCTTAATCACTGTGACCACAAAGACATATTCCCATTGATTCACTGCTATATTCCAAACAAGTACAATATCAGCCATATACATTTAACAAATATTCATTAAATTAATAAAAAGTGATTGAAATTTAAAATCGTTTTTACTCTACAGAAAAACAATTAATAAATAAAAGAAAAAACCTGGAATATTTTCTCTAGGTGCTTCTGACCCAAGATATAAAATAAAAGAAAAAAAAATTAAGAATAAAATAAAGAGTATTATATAGACAGAGGTACTTTATTTGATGAGAAATCATTCACTGTTGGTATCTAAGCCTCCATTTGCTACTACTACAAGTGGGAAAAACAGTTGGAATTACTGTACAGATAATGGTGACCTCTGAACAAGAAAACTGTAGTGTTTTTATGATATATGAGGAGACTAGTTAAATTTATATCTTCACTACTTACCTTAGTTCAAGGCAAGTCCAAAGTATATGGATTAGACATTAGAGAAAAGTTGCTACAGTTTCTCTTAGTTGTTTCTTTTGCTTAAGTTTCCCTCTTTTTATGTTTTCAGACTCTGTCCAAAAATAAATACTTTGAATTGTGGAAAAAAATAGAAAGAATATAGGGTAAATAGGATGTTATGGAGGTAGGTAGTTGCTGTACTCATCTTCAATTAGGAAGCAACATAGCATGGTAGACTAACACTATATAATGCAAACTTTAAAATATAATAATATAGATCCATGACCCATATGCACTGGACAATTGATTTTTCCCACACAATTCCTCTAGACCTAAAGCATTCAAATCCAGAATCCCTGGGTCTCAGGGTCTACCTTTTCCTCCTCTGACAGTCATTAGGAGAGACAGGATCCCCCAGGAAATGACTATGAAGATCACATATCAGACTGGGTGACTTGGCTCTAGGTTATCTCCCTCTGGGGAAAGAAGGAAGAATTGGAAACCCCAAAACTCTCTTCTATTGAGACTCCTAGCTGTGAAACTATTCTTTTCATCCATGCTGTGTGATATTGTAGAATTTTTCCTGAGACCTGCTGCATAAGATATGGTAACCCAGAGAGGAACCTCTTTGAATGCTAAGTACAGAATGCAGTGCCTCACACATATTAAGTGTTTTCTCACTGACATCTCTACCTTCTGAGTAAATGCAGTAATCTAAAGCTGTTTGATTTTTGCAGGAAACACACAAAATAATTTTCTATTAATTTGAGATGTGTGTGCTGCCTTTTTGTTTTCTTCTAAAAATAGAGGACAGATTATTGTTGCTAATAAAAGACAAATGATTTTTTTCATGTAAAAAGATAAAGCATACATTTAAAACCTGACAATGTTAGTGTTCCATCTAAGCAATCCAACTGTGCCATGACCGGCATGGTGTACTTGCTTAGGCTCTATTGCTAGAAATAGTCAAAGTCATAGGTAAAAGAAAGACTCGCAGAATTTTTTATGCTACCATGCAACGAAACCTTTATTAACATTTTTAACAGGTTTAACTATTACTGAAAATCAAAATTCCTAAACTTAGGTTGGGGCAAATTGTTAGAATACAGAGTAGTGCCGTCATTGGGCACTATGAATGGCAGGGTTAGCACCAACTCTCAGGGAGAGGACCAGGTGCAGGGTGGACTCTTCTTGAACGTTGTTGAATTTCAAAGATTAATTGGAAAAAGGTTTTCATTTGTTTCATTATTTTAAATTATTTGTAAGAGTAGAGAAAAATGTAGTTGTCATTAGGTGTAATTTAAAAATTGTTTTGTTATTATACATTTATTTCTAGTCTGCAGAAGCAAAATTTTTTAAAGGAAAGAAATGGGGGAAAATAGATACAGAGACAAAGAAGCACTGTCAAACTACATTAGGAAGGCAGGGGAGGTTGGGCGAGGGGGGCTGTAAGAGACCAACCGAAGGACTTGTATGCATGCATATAAGCACAACCAATGGATACAAGACACTGGGGGGGGGGGGGGAGGGCGGGCAGGTGAAGGCATGTCCTGGGGGGTAGGGGAGGGCGGGGGGAGGTCAATGAGGGAAAAAAAAGGAGACATATGTATTACTATTTGTAATACTTAAAACAATAAAAATAAAATTAAATTAAAAAAAATGAATACCCATACACCTATGACCAAGCTTTGGATACAGAATGACACCAAATGTATTTTTGAAACCATAAGTGCTTCAAGCGTAAAGCATATTTCCCCCGCACCCCCCCCCCCTTCCAGGTTCCAAAGAGAACATTTATTTTTGTGTTAGTTCTTTGCTTCTTCTCCTTGCCATTTTATTCTATGAGCAAAAGACTGCTAGTTACTTATCCTGCATTCTTTCCTCCTTCTCTCTTGTTCAGAGCCCTGATTTCATTGAAAATGGCAATATACTCAGCTAACGTACTATATTTTCTAGCTTCCTTTGAAGATAACAGTGACATCTGAGATGAAAGCCAATCATTGGGCCTCTCTGAAGTCTTTTTCTATTTGTCCCTTTTTGTTCCTCTTCTCCCTAATACTATCTAGAATGAGTTCTTGATGTCTGAGCTTCAACCATCACCTTTTGAACTTTAACAAAGAGGGAATTCTAAGTGAGAAGCAGCATAAAAAAATTTTAGTGGGACCTCCAAGCCTGGAATATTCACTTCCAGGCTTCTTTTATAAAATCCTAAATTATTTGAGCTAGTATAACGTCTCTAATAGTAGGAGTTAAACAGAATTCCTAGTTTATAGTCCACATATGTATTTATGAATTGTATATAGATTTTTATGGTTTGCTTATTCAATATTGGTATTTTGAGATTTAGTTCTTTATTTTCTACTAATATGTGAGATTCTTTTGAGTATACAACAACAATTTACTTAACCACTTTATTGTTGGTGGAAATTTGACTTGTGTCCAGATTTACTTATTTATTTTCATTTAAAAATATTTTTCCATTCCTCACAGAGGATATGTTTTTAGGAGAAGAAAGGAGAGGAAGAGAAAGAAAGAAACAACAATGTGAGAAACATCAGTTGATTGCCTCACTGGGGATCGAACCCACAACCTAGGTATGTGTCCTGACCAAGAATCAAACCTGTCCCTTCAGCGCACAGGGTGATGCTCCAACCAACTGAGCCACACTAGCCAGGGCCAGATTTAGTTTTATTACAAATAATGTTGTTAAGAATAATCTTGCATATTCCCACTGGATTGCTTATGAAAGATTTTCTATAGTATATACTATTGTTTGAATTCTCATGTTATTAGATATGTGCATTTTAAAATGTATTTAGTAAAGAAAATTGTTTTTCTACATACTGTCACTTATTTAAACCATGGCTAGCAGTGAAAGATCACAATTTAATTAATGTTTGATATAACCTTCTTCTTTTCTTCCAGCCTAGTGGGTTTGAACATTTATCTTATTGTGTTATTTTGCACAGCTCAATTTCTAGTGAGATAGAATATTTTTATCATATGTATTTATAAAGCTGTGCTTCTGTGAAATGATAGCTCATATTTTACTATTAAATCTATTTTTATTATTCTGTAGTAAAAATGTTATATTAAAAATACAAATCATGTTAGTTGAGAATTATAAGTATATCTGTGGCATTTATACTATTTCAGTATAATATAGTTGAATATAATAATTTTTTGCTTTATGGTTTGTGGTTTGATTTTGTGTCTTGTTTGGAAATTATACTCTAAACACAATTAAGTAATACAGGTCTATAATTAATCTAAAATAAATTAATTTAAAGTGTCAGGAAGAGATCAAATTTCCTTTGTGAGCATGTGGTAATCACTTTGCCCAGCAATGATCTTTGTTCCTCACTTCTCCCCACTGATCTATGCCACCTATTTCATTAATTGGTTTTCAGGGAGGTTTTTTTTTTTATTATTATTTTCTTAGATTTCTCTTCTATTCATTGACTTAATTTTCTATCCCTGCAAAATAGCATATTTTCTTAAATACTACAATTTCATAAATAGCATAACAATTATGGCAAATTCCTCTTCCTTCTTTTCAGAATGTCTTGGTGTTTTTTGACTTTTAGACCTTCATTTCAATTATATAATCAACTTATCAAATCTAATTTATGAACTCAAAATTGAATTGTGTTTATAGATAGATAGGAAATGTTAACATTTTTGTGGTATTATGTTTTCCTTTATAAATATGTCAATTCATATACAGAGATTTTTTTATCCTCATCTGAGGATATGTTTATTGATTTTAGAGAGAGAGGAAGAGAGAGAGAAAGAAAGAGAAAGAGAAACAACAATATGAGGAAGAAACATGGATCGGTTGCCTCTAGTGCACACTCTAGGAGATCAAACCCACAGCCTAGGTGGACAGAAGTCAAACCTGCTACCTTTTGGTATTCAGGATGATGCTCTAAACAATTGAGCCACCTGGCCAGAGCTCAAGCATTTTTTTATCTTTCAAAATTTTTTGAGATTTTCTTATAAGATTATGAACTGTTTTTATACTTATTTGAGGTATTTTACATTTTTTGTTGCATTCATAAATCATATCTTAGTTTTGAGTTGTTTGTTTTCTTTGCTGGTGCTTAAAATTGCATGCATGCAACTGGTGCTTCAAACTGCAATGATAAATAGAAAAAGTGGTATCAAACGTATTTTTGTTATTGACGAAAGTAAGACTTCTTACTATTTTTTGTGCATTGAGTTAATGTCTACTGTAACTTTTTGGTAGTTATCCTTTCCAGCTTAAGCAAATTGCATTTTATTTCCAGTGTGTGAGATATTTTTAAAAGCTTGCTGGTGAATACTTTATATCAGAAATTAATATCTATGTTCACTATTGAGATTGGCCTATGTTTTTTTTTTCTTTTCTTTTAATCTAGGTTTTGTTACTAAGGTTTCACCAGCTTGACAAATAAGTTGTGGAGTTTCTCTTTTTTGTGTGTGTGCTGCATGGGACATACCTGTTCTTTGAATATTTGGTAAAGGTCAGATAAAACTTTTTAAGTTGGTTTTTCTTTTTCATGTAGTATTTACATTTTAAAAATACATTGAAAAGATTCCATAAAGGTCACTCACACAAAATTTGTATATAAATATAGTTTATTAGCATATCCATTTCTAATCCTCTAGTTAGCTTAAGCTTCGATATTATTCCCTACTCTGAGAACTGTGATTCTAGTCAGTAGGCCCCTTATGTGTTTCCATCTCCTTGAGTTGCCTATTGTGACATTTAATCTGAGCATGCCTGTTTTACAGTGCATCCATACCTCAGATATTTCTGGCTCTGTTAAAAGTGACTTGCTCTATGTAGGCAAATATTTATTACTGTGTTTGGAGCATCTAGTTGATAGATATTGTGGAAGAATATGTAAGACAGGTTATGATAAAAGGACTAGTTCAGTGGTCAGCAAACCACGGCTCACGAGCCACATGCAGCTCTTTGGCCCCTTGAGTGTGGCTCTTCCACAAACTACCATGGCCTGGGCGAGTCTATTTTAAAGAATTGGCGTTAGAAGAAGTTTAAGTTTAAAAAATTTGGCTCTCAAAAGAAATTTTGATCATTGTACTGTTGATATTTGGCTCTGTTGACCAATGAGTTTGCTGACCACTGGACTAGTTGATTCCATTATATTGTAAAGATCTGGCTTTATTTTATAAATAATATAATACATTTATTAATAATTTAATTGATAAGTTGCTGACAGTGGCTTATAGTGTTATCATTACCAGAAAACATATTTAACTGTTTACTGTCATCTTTAAAACTTTAAGACTCACATTTAGGCATTGAATTAAGTCAGTGAGAAAATATTCGGGGACTGAAGTCTGGCAGTCCTCAGATGCCTGATCTACATGTCAGGGAATGCCTGATCTACATGTCAGGGAATTCCTAGATAGTAAGTTCACTAGTCAACCCTACAACTTGAATTTCCAATTTAAAACAGAATGTTTTAAAAGTGAGCAGCATAAAAATATGAAGGTGTTACTTTTCTTCATGGGTTAGGTTTAGCGGTCATTTTCACTGTCCACACTGAATATAACTTTGATTAATAAAAAACTTCTGAATGTTATTTGTAGAAGCTTATTTTCTCTCATTTTGTCTTCAAGTTCAATGATATAAGTATAAAACATAGGCATAGATTTATATCTTCAGCACAAATTATAATTCCCTTACAAAAAGAAGTGGTTTTTTTTTTTTTTTTTTTTGCATGATTGTCATTTTAGTCATGATTGTGTTTCCTATATGATGATGGAGGATACGGGGAGGGAAGGGGGGAAGAGGGAAACTGGAGTGATTAAGAGCACAAACTATGGGGTCATATTTTCTGGGTTAGAATCCTGGTCTCAGATTACTGTGCAACAAGTTCCCATGCCTCATTGTGCCACCATTTCCTAATCTGAAATTTGGACTTACTTACAGTGCTAACCTCATAAATGCTACTGAGCGAATATTAATTCTGAGGACATTTAAAATTATTGACATACCTTCTAGTGTTTTCTACTCTTGTTGATATCATTTTGTTATTATTATTCTCATTGCTATTAATACTTTCATTGCCACCAGAAAAGTTATGGATACATCTGTATATAATTAAATGATTATAAGGTGATGAGATATGCTAAAGTATAAGAGGATAAAATGTTTAAACCAGTTCAGGTATACACTTACATCTTTGATAGTTTTTCTAGTAGTTAAGAGCTCATGCTTTCTAGTCAGACTACCTAATTAGCTCAGCTAATCCACTTTCTGGAAACATTTTCTAACAAGTTCCCTCATCTGTTAAATGCTAATAATACAACAATCTCATTTAGTTAATTCAATAAATTTTAGTTTATTTATAACTTTAAAAATGTATAGAGTTTTACAACCACCATAGTCTACTTTTAAAACATTTCCATCAGCCCAAACAATTCCATTGAATCTGGTTGAGCCAATTAGGTGACGCCCCCATATTGGCACCATGCTCTAACCAACTGAGCTACCCATGGCTTATTTTACCATTTTTATTTTTCTTCTTATTTCTTTTCTTCACAGTTAAAGTCAATCTGATTTCTGTTTCTTTAAATTTGCTTCTTCTAAACATTTCATATGAATGTAATAATATAATGTATAATATTTGGTGTCTTGCTTCTTTCATAAGGCTCTTGTGGCCCATCTAGGCTACTTATAAGTAATTTCTTTATAACAATTTTGTGTAGTATTCCATAAATATACCCTATTTGCTAATCTGTTTATTAGTTGGGTTGTTTCCACCATATGGCTATTATGAATAGTGCAATTATGGTCACTGGCATACTGGGTTTTCAGGGATACATATAAATACATTTATTTATTTGTTTTGCTTAGATATATTCATAGGAGTAAAACTGTCAGGTCATACAATCACCTTATGTTTAATCTTATTTTTTTTATCCTCACCTGAAGATATTTTTTTTTTCATTGCTTTCCAGAGAGAGTGAAAGAGAGATAGGGCTGATGCTCTAACCACTTAGCAACACATGTCAGGGCTTATGTTTAGTTTTTTAAGAAACTGTAAAATTTTTCCAAAATGGTTGCACTATTTTCATTCCCACCAAAAATGTAAGAGGGTTTGTTTCTTGAAAACCTCATAATGCTTTGCATTGTCTATCTTTTTTTTATTATTATAGACTCCTGTGTAATATCATTGTGATTTAATTTGCATTTTCCCAATGACTAACCATTGAGAACATTTCTAAATCTTAGTAGCAATTTTAATGTCTTCTTTGATGAAATTTTTAATTTCAAATACTTTGCCATTTATAGAGGAAGTGAGAGAGAAAAATAAAAAGAGAGAGAAACATGGATTTCTCATACTACTTATTTATGCATTCATTGGTTGCTTCTTATATACGTCCTGAATAGAGATTGAACCCTCAACTTTAGCATATTGGCACCATGCTCTAACCAACTGAGCTACCCAGGGCTTATTTTACAATTTTTATTTTTTTTCTTCTTATTAAGTTGTATTACTTATTTGTATTTTTGATATAAATTCTCTATCAGATAAAATATTTGCAAATATTTTATCTTATTTTTGGTTTGTCTTTTTATTTTGCCTGAAAACAATTTTAAAACATGCATGTTTATACTGCTCTGAACAATATACATGTTTACTTGTCACAAAATAGTCGGATCTAATTTTGTTAGACCTTTCCTCTGTATATGTGTACAAAGATGAATTCTGTGATCTGGATACATGCATATAGTATAATGTTTATTTTTCTCACATCTACTTGAGTCTGACAAAAAATTATAGTTTTCATTCTCTCAGAGATTCCTAAACTTCCCCAAGATTTTATTAAATGCAGATTTGGTGGGATAGAGACAAGAAATTGAAGTCCTACTGGTCAGTTTTGTTTCAGAGATCATGTTTCTAATGAATTATTTTAATTTATGATCCCTGTGTCATTACACAGTGTACATTTATATTTTCTGCCATATCAATCCAGACATATATCTCAGTATTAAATTTTTAACTAGAGGCTCAATGCATGAAAATTCATGCACTGGAGTGGGGGGGTCCCTCAGCCCGGCCTGCCCCCTCTCATAGTCTGGGAGCCCTCGGGGGTGGGAGGCAACCCGGTGATCAGGGAAAGGTGACGTCCCCATCACACCTCTGCTGCTGCCACTGCTGGCAGTGCAAGCCTTGATTGGCCTGGTTACCTGAGCCTCAGGTGGCCCTAGGTGGCTGGGCAGGCACCATCTGAGGCTTGCCTGCACCCTGGGCCAGCCCTGGGAGGCTGGGGAGCTGAGGGTACTAGGGACCTCCAGAGGCAGGTGTGAGGAGCAGCCGGGCCTGCCTTGCTGTGTGCTTGCCACCCTGGCGAGGCTGAGGGGACTGAGTGCCACCATCTTGTGGCTATGGGCACCACCATCTTTGAGCGTGGGGCAGTCAATTAGCATATTCCCTCCTTATTGGCTGTGGGCACTGCCATCTTTGTGATGGTGTGAGGCTCAATTAGCATATTCTCTATTAGATAGGATTCCACAAAACAGGTAAGAACTTTGTAAGATACCTTTGTTTTAAACTTAATAGGTCTTTCTTTCTTTTTTTCAATTTTTAAAAAATAAATCTTTATTGTTCAGATTATTACAGATGTTCCTCTTTTTTCCCCCTTAGCTCCCCTCCACCCAATTTCCCCCCACACCCTATGCCCTTACCCCCTGCCACTGTCCTCATCCATAGGTGTAAGATTTTTGACCAATCTCCCCGCACACCTCACAATCCCTTTTCCCTGAGAATTGTCAGTCCACTCCCTTTCTATGTACCCAATTCTATTATATTCACCAGTTTATTCTGTTCATCAGATTTTTTATTCATTTGATTTTTAGGTTCACTTGTTGATAGATATATATTTGTTGTCACTTTGTTGTTCATGTAATCCTGATTTGGTGGTAATGAACTCCTTTAGCTTTTTCTTGTCTGTGAAGCTCTTTATCTGACCTTCAATTCTAAATGATAACTTTGCTGGGTAGAGTAATCTTGGTTGTAGGTTCTTGCTATACATCACTTTGAAAATTTATTGCTACTCCCTTCTGGCTTGCATAGTTTCTGTGAGAAATCAGCTGACAGTTGTATGGGTACTCCCTTGTAGGTAACCAACTGTTTTTCTCTTGCTGCTTTCAAGATTCTCTCTTTGTCTTTTGCTCTTGGCGTTTTAATTATTATGTGTCTTGGTGTGGTCCTCTTTTGATTCCTCCTGTTTTGGGGTTCTGTGCGCTTCCTGGACTTGTAAGTCTATTTTCTTTACCAGGTAGGGAATGTTTTCTGTCATTATTTCTTCTAATAGGTTTTCAATATCTTCCTCTCTCTCATCTTCTGACACCCCCATAATTCAGATGTTGGTACGCTTGAAGTTGTCCCAGAGGCTCCTTACACTATCTTCATATTTTTGGATTCTTTTTTTTGTTTGTTTTTCTGGTTGGGCATTTTTTGCTTCTTTGTATTTCAAATCTTTGGTTTGATTCTTGGGGTCCTCTAGTCTACTGTTGAATTTCTGTATATTCTTTATTTCAGACAGTGTATGCTTAACTTTTGACTGGTCCTTTTCCATTTTTTTGGCATTCTCATTAAGATCCTTGAAGGTCTCATTAAGTTCCTCAGAGATCTCACTCAGTTTCTCGGAGTTTTCTAAAAGATTTTTGAGTAACCTTATAACTGTAGTTTTGAACTCTATATGCAGTAGTTAGCTTTCCTTCATTTCTTTCATTCGTGACATGTTTCTTTGTCTCCACATTTTGGATTCTTCCCTGTGTTGTTGGAGTGTCTTTCTGTGGTAGGTGACCTATAGGGCCCAGTGGCTCAGCCTCCACAATCACCTGAGGTGGACACTCTTGGTGCACCCCTTTGTGGGCTGGGTGCACAGTCTTTTGTAGTTAAGCCATGATTGCTGTTGATACACTGGGAGGAAATGACCACCAGGCCAATTGGCTGAGAGGACCCACTGTGTCTATAATGGAAGAACTGCTGTGCTGGAGACACCCTTATGGGGTAGAACTTGCTTCAGTGGGGCTTTGGTGCTCACTGAGTCTGCCTCTTGAGTGTGTCACTTATGGATGTGAGGCATTAAAATTTGGCATTGTCTCACACTAACCACTAGGTACACTGGCTTTTGGATCTCCAAGGAGGTGCAAGTCAGCTACTGCCTGAGGCCACCCAGCAGGCGCTATAGCAAGATCTGCATATTTCTCCTCTTTGTTTGGGGTTTGGAAGTTTTGCAGCTGTCTAACTCAGCTGCCGTTTGTTAGGTTAAGCTGCAATAGGGGAGGCCACTCATATGCAAAAGCCACTGTGCACAGCTTAGGTGGGTTTGTAAATTGGGTGGGGCAGGGTCTCAGGGAATCAACAGGGTGTAGCAAACAGCAATGGCTGCCAGTCAGCCGTGTCTGTGTCTCTGTGTCTCCGTGTCTCCGTGTCCCCGCATCCTGTGCCCCAGCACAGTAAACAATGATCCCTGCAAGCACCTCTGCAAGAAAGCCACCCTCCCTTTCCAACCTGATGCCAGACAGTCCCACTTCTCCCCGTAGGAGTCTGGGTCCCCAGAGTCTCGCTGGAAAGTGGAGTTCAGAGCAATAGAGAGCTTGTAACTCCCTCCCAATTGAAAAAAACAGGGCACCCAGTCGCCAGCCCCATTCATGTGCCTCCGTACCTCTGCTTTTCTGCACCTCTGCATGTCCTACCTGGTCTCAATGCACTTTTTTCTTTCCTTATAGTTGTAGAACTTGTATTCAGCCAGCTTTCCCGTGGTTCTGGGTGATAGTCTTTTACTTGTAGTTTTGGTGTGGTTGTGAGAGGCAGCACGTACAGGTGTATACCTTATGCCGCCATCTTGGTTTCTCTTTCTTTCTTTCTTTCTTTCTTTCTTTCTTCCTTTCTTCCTTTCTTCCTTTCTTCCTTTCTTCCTTTCTTCCTTTCTTCCTTTCTCCATCACATCAGTAACATTAAATTCAAATTTAACATTAATAGCCTCTGTTCTTTAAAATCTTCAGAATATTCATCTGCTTGAGAATTTTCACAGAGCAGTTGCACACCATAGACCTCCAAGTACACTGATTTATTTTTCATATTTCTGTCTTCTCCAAAACAATTTTTTTACCTTTTAGTATGTAGAACAGCTTAATTATCTTTTATGTCTTAAATTTATACATTTCCCCTTTTCTAAGGGTTTTACTTTCTGCTTGAAACCAAAATGTGGGTGTTTGAGTCCGAGTTCTTGTCTCACAAAATTGAAGAATGAAGTCATTGACAAAAAACAATTAATGGAACCAATGTTTATTGGGAGAAGTCAGTCCTGGAAAAGGTGCAACTGGGGTTCCAGGAGCAGGCCAGTGTCCAGAGCTTCCTTTGCATGTTAAAGTCAGGAGTCATTTAGTATCCAAGCTAATTAAAGTCTAATAATCCATGTGTGGAGGCCCACAGAGATGTGCTCCCTGCACACCACCCCCCGCCCCCATCCCAGGAAGGAATGTCAGAAACCATTGTATGCAGGGGAGAAAAGAGAGGGCAAGAGGAAGCATGCACCTTTAATTTAAGGGTGGAGACAGCCTTGCTAGCTTTTGATTGGTCTTTTCAAAGAATTCTGCCTTAGCAACATCCTTGGGATTGGTTTATAAGCCTTATTGCCTTGTGATTGGTTACCTGCACACTGTCAGTCTTAACAACATTCATACATTTTAAAACTTATGTCTTCAAGGAGCACCCTTCCTTCCTGCCCAGGTGAGTGTCTTAGTAACTCCACCTAGTTTTACTTCCTTCCTCTCCCTCTTCCCCCCACATGGTCCCTATTCCTATCTACCTAGCTTCACTCTGTCTCCTCAAGCTCTAATAATCTTAAATTATACCTAAACTCTAAACAGTAATATTACTGAGGAGAATTCCAGAGCCAATTATTAATTAACAAGGTTTAGGCTTCTAGTTCTGCCAAGATGGAATAGCCCCATTAGTCTCAGATTCTCCTTAGAAATTAAATTACCTTGGACATAACAGACAGACAAGCTTGGGAAGGCCTGAGTGGTGGAAAGAAGTGGACTGGCTGGTAAACTTAGAGCCTGAGGACAATGGAGCAGTGAGTTCCCTGCATTTCCTTCCTGCACACAGTATGTCTCTGTCAGGGTGCTGCAGAAGCCTCCAACCTGGGATTGCCAGGAGGCACAGACAAAAGAGGCT
This sequence comes from Corynorhinus townsendii, assembly GCA_026230045.1. Lineage (NCBI taxonomy): Eukaryota > Metazoa > Chordata > Mammalia > Chiroptera > Vespertilionidae > Corynorhinus > Corynorhinus townsendii. The sequence continues at coordinate 108,699,523 of JAPDVU010000001.1, read as the reverse complement.
CAAGAAGGCTTTGCTCTCTATTGCTAAAGGCCATGAGAGGGTGCCCTAACAAAACAAATTAGTTTTGGCAATGCGTCTCCTAACTCCAGGCAAATGCAAACAGGAAAAAAAATGTACATGAACATATACATCTCTCCTCTCACGCTCACCATCACCCGCCTGGTTTCAGGCAGAGATGCTTTGATTCATCTGCCTGGTGGTATCAGTAAGGCCAAGCAGAGAACTATACTTACCCAATTACTCCCCCCACTCTCAGGAGGAGGTGATACTCCAAATTACCCCTGGATGCTGTTGTGTGCAGCTGATTTTCAATTGTCTGCAGGGTGAAAGCACCAGTTCTTCCATCTCAGGCTGGTGGAGTCAGCTGCAAGCTGAGGCTCTATCCTCACCCAGAAACAATTGTATTTTGGAAGTGGTAGTAGGTAGGAAGGGTGAAGACTCCATATTGTTCTTGCCCCTGGTGTTAGCAAGACCTGGGGCTGCACATCACTTACCCAGAAGCAGCAAGACAGCGTGAGCAGGGATAGTCTACCCTCTGGTCCCAGGACCTAATGTTAGAGGAGCCCTGCACTCCACACTACGCACTAGGCATTTATTTGAAATCATAGAACTTGACAATACACAGAGAGACTCATCCTCACTTAAGGGAGTGTTGGTGAGGGAAGAGGAAATAGTTGCTGACCTAATTTTGAAAATAAGTGGAATCTGAGAGACTAAAGTAAAAAGAAAAAAACAAGAAAACTACATCAATACTGTACTCTGTTTGATAAGGTGTTTACCATGGGGGATATATAGGTTATACCCCTATTCTGAAACCACTCTTCATATATATTGGAAGTGAACAACTAAGGAAATTGATGGAAAATGTTAGTTTTATTTTTTTACTGTTGGAGTGGGAATTTACAGATTAGGAAGGAGCATGGCCTAGAATGATCTATGTGGCATGGATTAGAATTGGAGACATCAATATAAACTCATGTTTAATTTAATATAGGTACCAATGCTCACATCAGCATACACATGTATTTCCTTGCACCAAGATCTTTGTTTTCAATAACATTCTTCAATAAAAGAAAGCAGAGTCCCTTGGAGAATTGGTGGATTTGAAGACTGGGGCAGGAAGTTTTTAAAGATAAGACTCCACCTTTTTGTAGAATCAGAAGTTAAGGAGCTAATTATATGTACTCCCAATGGCCCCGATTGGATCAATTTGAGCAGCAAAATAAGAAAAAACAAGACAAGATTATTCCAAGGATAAGGTGAATATCTATGAGTCAATAGAGAGGTAAACAAATCATAAATAATATCTAGGTGGAAAGAAATTTTAAAAATCACCTTTGTAGAAGAAAAGGGATTAACTAATTTATGTAGATACTCCACCTTCTAGGATGCAGAGCCTAACTCCCCTCTGAGCTGTAAGTGTGGGCTTCAAAAAGTGGCTTCTGCCCAAGGGGAGAGATAATGTGGAAAGGGAGGAACAAAAGTAATGTTACTACTATGAACTTGGTCAGTCATATTTCCATGGAAGTTTTTGATAACCCACCAATGGGTTTTTCTTTCCGAAATCATCTCTATCAAAACATTTATGCTGATTTGCAACTTCATGTTTACACATCCCTCTGAACTGAGCTGATTCAAGGCAGAGACCATAATTCATTATTAATTCCATAGTGTTTATAACAGTAGCATATTGTAAATTCTTGATATATAAGTTTGAATGAGAACTAACACTTCTGTCCTCTTGTTGTTTTTTAATCCTCACCCAAAGATATGCTTATTGATTTTAGAGAGAGGAAGGAAGAGAGAACAAGGAAAACATCTATGTGAGAAACATTGGTAGGTTGCCTTCCATAAGCACCTTGCCCAGGGACATAACTTCAAACTAGGTATGTGCCCCTGATCTGTAATTGAACCCAAAACCTTTTGGTGCAGGAGATGTGATAATGCTCCAACTAACTGAGCTACCAGCCAGGGCTGTCTTCCTGTTTTTTATAGAACCCCCTTGAACATGATTGCCTGCATAAAACTGTAAATTATTTTAACATTTTTCAATGTATGTGTAAAGTTCTTTTAAAATACGAAGTATTATTTGGAGCTCTTTCAATCTATGGTATTGTTATATGTATATTTTATAGTTATGCTGGGGACAATAAAAATAGACATTGAGGTAATTTATATTAGCAATAACTGTAAATTTTACCAATATCCAATTTAACATTATTCTATAGGATTATTTTGATTCCAAATCCAATGGATTTTCTGTTACACTTGCTAATTCTTTGCTATTAGACTACAAAAGTAGTAAAGATGGTATCTGGAAGCAAAAGGTAAATTTAGTATGTAAATCATGAGGGTCATTTATCAATTTTGGATGAAAAAATGTTGAAAATATGAAATAGAGGATCATACTAATAATGTATTGCATTCCATCAAAATAAATACAAATTTTAAACACTGATTGCATTATTTTCAGTCATATAGCAAATAACTTCATATCAGATATTACTATGAAAGATTATACAATTACTATTACATTACTAGTTTGATAAGAATAGCCCTATTAGGAAGTCTAGCTATTTAAAGATAATTTTTGAACAAAAAATGAAAATCAAGGGAAATGAAGATCTGTAATTATTTAATACTTAAATATAATTGTTGATTAAATCTATTTCCAATAAGATAAATATGGAATATGAAACATTTGTACGCAAAGGCAAATTTACTAGTACTTACCAAGTGAATCACTGGCAGTTCAGAGTTCTTGGGCTGTTCTTTAAGAGTTATAATTCAATTAAAACTATATAGTTTATCTTAAAACAAATTAAAATGTATTTATAAGCATATTAGAACAGAAAATTCAAATTATAAATTTTGTCAAAATTAGGTTCATAGATTATATATATATATATATTTATATATATATATAAATATATATATATATGTAAATATATATACACACACGCGTGCACACACACACACACACAAATAGTGGCCCAGTGCATGAAATTCGTGCCGGGGGGGGGATGTCCCTCAGCCTGGCCTGCACCCTCTCCAATCTGGGACCCCTCAAAGGATGCCCTACTGCAGGTTTAAGGGGATCGGGCCTAAACTGGCAGGCAGACATCCCTCTCAGAATCCGGGACTGCTGGCTCCTAACCGCTCACCTGCATGCCTGCCTGCCTGATTGCCCCTAATCACTCTGCCTGCCAGCCTGCTTGTCCCCAACTGCCCTCCACCGCCGGCCTGCTTGCCTCCAAATGCCCCCCTGACAGCCTGATCACCCCCAACAGCCCCCACTGCCAGCCTGCTTGCCCCCAACTGATCCCCTGCCAGCCTGCTCACCCCCACCTGCCCTCCCCACTGGCCTGCTTGCCCCCAACTGCCCCCCTGCTGGCCTGCTCACTCCAAACTGCCTCCCCCGCTGTCCTAATCACCTCCAACTGACCCCCACTGAAGGCCTGCTCACCCCCAACTGGCCCCCCTGCTGGTCTGCTTACCCCCAACAGCCCTGTCCCCCACCACCCTGATCACCCACAACTGCCATCCCTTCTTGGCCTCTAACCACCTCTACATCAGCCCTGCCACCATGGCTTTGTCCAGAAGGTCTCCTGAAAGGTTTCCCAGTCTAATTAGCATATTACCCTCTTATTAGTATAGATAGAGGCCTGGTGCATGGGTGGGGGCCAGCTGGTTTGCTCTGAAGGGTGTCCTGGACCAGGATGGGGGTTCCCTTGGGACATGGGGTGGCCTGGGTGAGGGGCCTGTGGTGGTTTAGAGGCTGGCCACGCCGCCATGGGGTGAAGGTCCCCACTGGGTGAGTGTGGCCAGCCTGGGTGAGGGGCTGAGGGCTGTTTTCAGGCTGGCCACAGCCCCTTTAGGGTGGGGTTCCCGCCAGGGTTCCTGGCCAGCCTGGGTGAGGGGCTGACGGCTGTTTGCAGGCTGGTCAAGGCCCCCAGTTGGGACCCTCACCCCATGGGGGTTTAACCAGACTGGGTGAGGGGCTGATGGCTGTATTTAGGCTGACCATGCCCCACTGAAACCCAGGCTCCCAATGCCTCCTTTTTTTGGGGGGGTTGGGGGGCTGGCTGGAAGCAGGTATCTAGTTTTTGTTTATCTTCTATAATTGAAACTTTGTAGCCTTGAGCAGAGGCCAGGGCAGGCGGGAAGCTTGGCTTTCTCTATTGTCAGGGGAAATCCAAGCCTCCTGCCTGCTCCAGCTCCATGGCTGCCACCATCTTTATTGGGTTAATTTGCATACTTGCTCCTGATTGGCTGGTGGGCGGAGCAGAGGTATGATCAATTTGCACATTTCTCTTTTATTAGTGTGTGTATATGTGTGTGTGTGTGTGTGTGTGTGTGTGTGTGTATACACACACACACACACACACACACACACACACTGCTGAGTGGCTATATTATGATCTCTGCACTCATAATAATCTGGCCACTCAGTGTATATACTATATAATAAAAGGCTAATATGAAAATTATCCCCTTGACCAGGAGTTCTACCAGCAGGGAGGCTGGCCAACCGCCCATGTTCCCTCCCCCTGGGCAGGCTGCCAGGACCTCATCCATGCATGAATTCATGCACCGGGCCTCATATATATTTATATACTGAGTGGCCAGATTATTATGCATTCAGAGATCATAATAAATAATCTGGCCACTCAGAATATATATATAACTTCTGACACATATATATAAGAATCAAATTAAACCATAAACCATAATTCATTAATTATATATCATAGATATTATCTCAATTCTCTTTGAACAACAGAAAACATTATGTGGCAGAAATTGTTGACTTTGATTTGTGGTTTTATAATATAAATTACAATGTACAATTAGCATTACTGCTATTTTTCTCAGGAATACTAAGGTGAGACAAATTATTTTCTTGAGCCATGACCAAGAATAATTTCACTGCGCCTATGGTCGGCATATTTTAACTCGTGTGCATATGAATAAAAAAATAAAATAATTTATATTTAAATTTTAAAATTTATTTCAAATTAATAAGAATATAAGAACAATATAATATAAAATTCATTTAAAGAGAATAAAGTAAATGTGTATATTTCTGAAGGTAGTTTTTACCATCATATAATTTCTCATTGCATCCCAGTGGTTTATATATAAAATATCTATAAATCTTATTTCACTTATGTCTTTTTGTGGATTTGTGTGCCTATGTGTATGTAATAATTGCATTATTTTCACAGTTAACATATGTGTAATCATTAAGAGTGACTTATGTAAGATGTATCAAAGTTTCCATGCAAGCCATTGTCAAAAGTTATTCTTCATAGTAACCAGAGTACATGTGACCTGGTTATACAGTGCAGGCAAGTTGTCATCCTCAACAATATGTCATAGGTGGTTTTCAGCACTGGGACTGACTGTCACAAGACTCTCTGCTACTGGCAACATCAGAAGCCAGCCTTCCTTTAATCTATTTTAGCTCCATGGACATGGTTCTTCCCAAGTCTGATGCCCTCAGATGATGATCTACAGATACTTTACATTATCTTCCCCCTTATCATTCTATGAAATAAATAGATTGTCATAAACTCCATGCTATCTTTACTTTCTTCTTATTTTTAAAATAATTTCTTTTCCAAAGCAATAACAAAAACAATATTTTAACATTGCAATTTGTTTTGGATGTAAGCTTTAAAAGCTTTTTTGAGTCATAAAGCTAAACATTAAATTGGTGTTTTCTTTACAGTTTTGCTGTAATAATTGCATTGCTCCTACTGACACTGTAGATGTCACTAAGCAGTTATAGGGTCACATATAAGTAAATGGTCAAAAGTAAAACAAAACTCTGAATATTTAATGATATTATATGCTATTTGAACTTTTTGAGATGTATAACTAGAAGAATGGAATAGGGGAAAATCAGTTTATTTTGCAAAATAACTGCTACCAACATGATTCTCTGTGTTGCTTTGATATTCAAAAAGGTTGATCAGTAAGTAATTATTAATTATGCAAGTCAGCACTGGATTCTTATATATTGACATGTCCATGAAGGCTATATCAGAGATGGGGAAGCTGCCAGCATCTCACATGATAGTGGAAGACATCTGAGATCCCTTACCCACAATAAAAATTCTATAACATGTTAAGAGCAAATAATTCATTGTAACTCTTAAAATTTAATCTAATTTTATAAATACTAGAGGCCCAGTGCATGAAATTTGTACACTGGGGCGGGGGAGGGGGGCTGACCCTCAGTCCAACCTGCACCCTCTCCAATCTGGGACCCCTTGGGGGATGCCTGACTGCGGGTTTAGGCCCGATCCCACAGGACATCCCTCTCACAATCCAGGACTGCTGGCTCCCAACCGCTCGCCTGCCTGACAGCCTGATCACCCCATAACCACTCCCCTGCCAGTATGATCTATGCTTAACTGCTCCCCTCCCAGCCCGATTGCCCCCATCTGCCCTCCCCTGCAGGTCTGATCACCCCTAACTGCCCTCCCCTGCTGGACATCTTGTGGCACCCATCTTTGACCACATGGGGGCTACCATCTTGTGCAAGGGTGTGAGGGTCAATTTGCATATTACCTCTTTATTATATAGGATAAGTTGTATAAGATAAATTATGACAGGACTTCAATGCACTCTTAAAATATACGTATCCCCTGAAGGGTCCCTGATTTTATTCCTGGCCCTGGTAGGGGTGCGTGCAAGAGGCAACCCATAGATATGTCTCTCTCACATTGATGTTTCTCTTTGTCTCTCTGTCTCCCTTCCACTCTCTCTAAAAATCAATGGAAAAATATCCTTGGGTGAGGATTAACAACAACAACAAAAAATAAAAATATACACAAAACAAAAGCAAAAGTGATACTAAAGATTAAAAAAAAAATTAATCCCTGAGTTTGGAGAAAAAATGCTACAGTTATTTATTGCAAAATATAGTTTCTTGTTTTAAGGCATAATTTAACAGAATAATTTTATGAATTATTTTGTTTTCACTATGATTTCAATACCCTTCAGTATAGTGTGGTCACTTAGATTTAGATGAACTATAAATAAGAATTGTTTATACCCAAAATAGAATTAGAATTTGAAATGTTTAATTTTATATTGCTTTTTACTTTCAGCAACATGCAGAATGAAGAAATATAGTAAATTATAAAATAAAAATGTTATAAAATTAATTTTCTTAAAATAAAGTTAATTCAGATGTACCAAAAAAATCAAATATTCCTTTGATACTTTTAAAAATGCTATTTTGTTTAATTTAACACTCTCAACACTAATGAATATGTGATTTGGTTTTAAAATATATTTTACAGTGAAATTCAGATAACCACTGGCGGGCTTGTACTAGACTGTGGAGATGTCTTCACTCCCATGTTCACTGGAGCACTGTTCATGCTTACTAAGTTATGGGAACAACCCAAGTGTCTATCAACAGATGAACAACCAAAAACACAAAGAAAAGAAAGAACAAAAAGAAGAGAGGTATAAAATGTAATGGAAAGTTATGCTCCCTTTAAAAAGAGAACATTCTGGCATTTGAGGCAATATGAACAAACCTGGAGGACATTATGCTAAGTAAAATAAGCCAGTCAGAAAAAGATAAATATTCCATCATCCCATTTACATGAGATATCAAAAATAGTCAAACTCATAAAAGCAGATAATACAATAGTGATTGCCAGGTACTGGGGTTTGGGAGAAATGGAGAGTTGTTATACAATGAGTATAAAGTTTTGATTATAAAAAGTAAGTTCTGCAGAACTACTATATAACATAGTGCCTATAGTTAACAATTATTTTAGGGAAGCAATTATGTTAAGCATTCCTACCATACACAAATACAAGAAAAAAAAGGAAAAACATATTTTTACAGTTTAGAATTGTATGTGCATTACAACTGCTTATTGATTTTTTAAATTTAGAATTAACTATATCTTGTGGTTGTGTTCTTAAGAATACTACTACATTAATTATAAAAGGGTCAGTGTTTTTTTCCCCAAAAAATCACAAAACAGCAAAGGCAGAAACACACACAAAATTTCCAAGAGTTTCTATGAACTCCAATATAGCCAATTTCATTAGTATACTAGTATACCCTTTGAAACTCATTGCATATTAAGCTTATTTGGTAGCACAGCATGATGGCCTATAATTTTGCATAGAGAGAAAATACTGAATTACGTTTTTCTCAAAAAAGAAAACAGGAGTAATGTACGTTCAGATAACAAAAGGTTAGGCAATTTCAATTTATAAGTTATTTATTTTATTCATATCAAATTGATGCCAATGATTAAATGTAATTCAGGCACCAATACTCCTACAAAATGCCTAATAAAAGCATTGTTATGCTGCTCTAGCTGGTTTTGCTCAGTGAATAGAGCATCAGCCTGTGGACTGAAGGGTCCTGGGTTCTATTCCCATCAAGTGCACATGCCAGGTTGCAAGTTTGATTCCCAGTGGGGGGCATGCAGGAGGCAGCCAACCAATGATTCTCTCTCATCATTGATGTTTCTATCTATCTCTCCCTTTCCCTTCCTCTCTGAAATCAACAAAAGTATATTTCTTAAAAAGGCATTGTTATGCTTCTTATTAGAAGATTGGAGAAGTAAGCAGAAAAAAATGATTAATGTAATTGAACCAATGATTGTTAACATTTAATTTAATGAAACAAAATAATACTGGATGAATTCAAGTTCTTTCTCCATATGACTATTTCAGTAGTTCTTTTGCTTTGTTTTTACTTGAAACTGCCCTTTTTGAATTATTATGATGCTATTTTTAGGTGTGGCTAATTTGTGCTTTGAATTTTGTAACCACTTATGTTTTTTATTGCATAAATTGTAAAGTACTATTAATGTTTTTATTGATGACAACTAAAGAAAAAAATACATTCTCATTGATAACTCACCTGTTACACAATTTTAATAATTAAAAATTTTAAATATATGGTGTCCCAAAAATGTATACACACACTTTGAATAATTATAAAGGCAGTGTTTATCATAATACATTTCATTTTCAAAATCGAGCTACCAGCTGTTAAAGTATGTATACTTTTGGGGGGACACCCTGTATATGTGGACTAAGTTTTGTTCTTAATTTGAGGAGATTAAAAAAGGAAAGTGTCTATCATGCTTCTTTTTTTATTTACATTATATACAAACTATTCTTAATCTAGATTTTAAAAAGGTAATATACATCCACAATATCTGAAACAGCGATCAACTATCCCCACTGATATCCAGTATTGAACATCTGGCCTAGCATATAACAATGTTCTTATTTGTATTTTTTTTGAATCTATGAAATATATATAAAAATACATCAATATATACTATGGTTTCACAAGACTCAAGTGCAAACAGAGCAACATTTATTCAAATATTTGTGTTTTTAAAGTTTCCTCCATAACTTATTGTAAAGGGAATGCTATTAACTCTGAGATTCTGAACTCCTTGGGATACAAAATGCATAGCTGCAGGGTCAAAGTAGGATATCTTAATACTGAGAGCAGCCCATTCTCCCCATGTCTGCTTCAGCTCACATAGTTTGACAGCTTTGGTCAACAGCTCAAAATATTCAAACTAGTTTGTGTTTGTAGATATTATTTTATACCATTACTACTTTAGAACATTTCAACCTACTCATGTTTTTTAGTTCCCCTTATAGATTATGTTGTTTTTTTTTTTTGTATTTTGCTAAGCTTGCTTCTATTATTATAGATTTAATGCACAAGTCAATCATAGTAGTAATAAAGAATGGATCTCAATAATTTATGTAACCTGAACATTGGTGGCCTAAAGAAATAGAGGGTATTTAAATTCTTATCTTATAAAATAAACATAGCTGAGCTAAGGTTGAATCCTCACTTATATAAAATATTATTTTTTTCATTTAGAATTATAAATTCAACCTTGAAAATAGTACACATATGTATAGTAGAAAAATTAGCGTCTAATTTTGCATATGATAGATCCATATCTTGTGATATTTTATACCTTTATTTAATATTTATTTTATCTGGACTATTACTTTGTGTTCATTAAGAATTAGCTATAAAATAATGAATATTTACACTAAATTAGTGATTTTTAACAAACTGGAATGTATTATATGACAGAAAATTTTTGTTGTCAGAATACTTTATTTTAAATAAATTTCCCATGCAATTTAGTTCTCAATAAATAATTTTAATATATTTATGTAACTATATGTATGTGCATGTGATTATGCTTAATGATATTAATAGGTTAATAAATATCAAATTTGTTACATATGCCTGTTTATATTTCACTTGTCAACTTCATAATTTAGGTGGCTTTTAATTTCTATAATACAATCACAGTATTGCAGGCACTGCAATAAGACATTACTATTGAGATGTCTCATTAGAGAATTTCATTCATCTCATGCTTCTGTACCCCTAAAACAGCTTTACACCAACTATAATATACTTACATACTTCCCTTTCATTTCAAAGAAAAACTATCATTTTTTTTTCCTGATCTAGAGTTAGTCTACTATCTGTATATATTTTATGCTGTATTTCCTCAGACTTCTTCAGGACTGACACTTGATAATTTTTCTCTTTTCATGTAAAAGTTTTTATGCGGCCATATGCTTTTAATTCTTTTGGATATAGTCCTAGAAGTGGCATTGGTGAATCATATGGAAACTGGTTTGTTTTTCATCATTATATCTTTATCTTTTTTTAATTTATTTTTTAATAAATCTTTATTCAGATTATTATAATTGTTTCTCCTTTCCCCCCCCCCCCATAGCTCCCCTCCACCCGATTCCCACCCCTTCTGCCCTTACCTCCCCCGCACTGTCCTCATCCATAGGTGTATGATTTTTGTCCAGTCTCTTCCTGCACCTCCGCTTACCCCTTTCCCCCTGAGAATTATCAGTCCACTCCCTTTCTATGTCCCTGATTCTATTATATTCACCAGATTATTCTGTTCCTCAGGTTTTTAATTCACTTGATTTTTAGGTTCACTTGTTGATAGATATGTATTTGTTGTTCATAATTTTTATCTTTACTTTTTTCTTCTTCCTTTTCTTAAAGAATACCTTTCAGCATTTCATATAATACTGGTTCGGTGGTGATGAACTCTTTCAGATTTTTCTTATCTGTGAAGCTCTTTATCTGCCCTTCAATTCTGAATGATAGCTTTGCTGGGTAGAGTAATCTTGGTTGTAGGTTCTTGCTATACATCACTTTGAAAATTTATTGCCACTCCCTTCTGGCTTGCATAGTTTCTGTGAGAAATCAGCTGACAGTTGTATGGGTGCTTCCTTGTAGGTAATTAACTGTTTTTCTCTTGCTGCTTTTAATATTCTCTCTTTGTCTTTTGCTCTTGGCATTTTAATTATGATGTGTCTTGGTGTGGTCCTCTTTGGATTCCTTTTGTTTGGGATTCTGTGCGCTTCCTGGACTTGTAAGTCTCTTTCTTTCACCAGGTGGGGGAAGTTTTCAGTCATTATTTCTTCAAACAGGTTTTCAGTATCTTGCTCTCTCTCTTCTTCTGGCACCCCCATAATTCTGATGTTGGTACGTTTGAAGTTGTCCCAGAGGCTTCTTACACTATCTTCAACTTTTTGGATTTTTTTTTCTTTTTGCTTTTTCGGTTGAGTGTTTTTTGCTTCTTTGTATTTCAATTCTTTGACTTGATTCTTGCGTTCCTCTAGTCTGTTGTTGGGTCTCTGTATAATATTTTTTATTTCAGTCAGTGTATGTTTAATATCTAGTTGGTCCCTTTTCATATCTTTGAGGGTCTCGTTATATTTATCGGCCTTTTCTAGGATATTCTTGAAAAGCCTTATAACCGTGGTTTTGAATTCTATATCCAGTCATTTGTTTTCCTCCATTTCTTTCGTTTGTGATCAGTTTCTTTGTCGCCGTATTTTCACTGCTTCCCTGAGTTAGTAGGGTAGCTTTGTGTGCTAGGTTTCCTATATGGCCCAGTGGGTCGGCCTCCCAGTTACCTGAGGTGGACACTCTTGGTGCACCCCTTTGTGGACTGTTTATACAGCCTTGTTGTAGTTAAATCTTGATTGTTGTTGGTATCACTGGGAGGAATTGACCTCCAGGCCAGCTGGCTGTGAGGATCAGCTGTGTCTACGCTGGGAGAAGCTCGGTGCTGGAGACAGCCTTATAGGACTAGACTTGCCAAATTGCTAAAGCCTCTGTGTTCAGCTTGGATGGGGTGGAGTCTCAGGGCGGAGCAGAGAGTCTTGGCTTCCCCTCAGCCCTGCCCTTGTGTGCACAGCCTTCCCTGGTTCCGGATCCTCAGCCCGAGAGTCCAGATTCCCCCCACAAGAGTGTGGGTCCCCAGGGGCTCATCTGGAACTGGGGTTCAGTGCAGTCAGAACTGGGGTTCAGTGCAGTCAGGAGCTTCAGAGTCCCTTCTGCTAGGGAAAGCCTGTGAGAACCTCTGCAGTCTTTGTGCGCACTGTCACGCACTTGCAGAACCCCTCTCCTGGGTCTCTGAGTCTCCGAGTGCCTTTCTCTCTACCTGACAGTCCAGACTTCCCCTGTATGAGCCTGGGTCCATGGGGTTTTGCCCGGAACTGGGGTTCAGTGCAGCTGGGGGGGACTTCCTTCCCCCTTCTGCCAGAGAAAGTCAGCCAAGCTCTCAGCCACCCTTCCTCTCTGTGCACAAAGACCCTTTGCCGTACTCAACCCTTTGTTGTTCCTCCAAATTTTTTGAGCTTTTCTCTTTCCTTCTAGTTGTAGAATTTCCACTCATTCAGCTTTTCTGTGGTTCTGGATGGTGTCCGTTCTGTCTTTTAGTTGTAGTTTTGGAATTGTTGTGTGAGGCAGCAGTTTAGATGCTTACCTATGCCACCATCTTGGTTTCTCCTCTTTATCCTTTTTGAAATAATCACATTAATTTTATTATAAGTGTTACACAATACAATTAGTTTACAGAATGTCTTGTTATTACAAAATAAGCAAGTTACTTATAGTACAATTATCTATTCCTTCCCAGAAAAATGGACCTTTAGCCATACACTAAACATTAATGTAGAATGTAATATATATTTAGATTTTCAGTAAGTTTCAAATCCCAGATATTTGGTGAGCATTGCCAGAATCCTTCCATCATATAAACACAATACTAATATATTGTTATTAACAGTATATACTGATATAGTATTATATATACAGATATATGCTTATATCTATATCTTCTTATATCAGTATAAGAAGATATTATACTGAAATTATAAGAAATTAGGTAAATTTCTTATAATTATCAACTGTACAATTGGACATGTCTCATTTTTGTCTACATGAGATTCCTTGGCTGCAGGAGAACACATACATAAGTTACATCCATCATTTGTGAGGGGCCAAGGCTTAGAAGAACCATGGTTTTACAAGATTTGTATGTTGTATTTCTGTGGCCAATATTCCTGGAAATGTTCCTTGGGCTAAATTAATTCCATGGGATTAAGCATACCTAATACCCTCCTGATATTGGACAGGCTCTTTCCCAATCTATCTTCTAGCACATTATCTCTTTTTTGGTTGAATTTTTTGTACTCATTTTTAAATAATTTAAATGATTAGTCTATGATGTTTACTGTAATTGATCTTCCTTCTAGTATAACATCCTGTTGGGAAAGGTATCCAAGTTAATAAATATTTTCCTTAGTAAATTTTCTCATATGTAAACATTTGTCTTGCTCAATGTGACCTAGGCAAGTGCCAGGCTCACTGGGCCATGTTATTTTATGGACCATACTAATTTTCTGTTCAATTTGGATATATACTTTGTATAAAACACACATGGAGTATCCTCACAGAAAGTTATGTGATTGTAAATGAATTCTAAATGTACTTTAGTTTAAATGTGCCAAAGGGCTTTCTATGGCCGACCTCAGTAAATGTCAGTGGTTTTAACTATGGGCATGAAGCCTGCATCCCACGCTTGGGCACAGATTACTTTTGATTTGCCAAACATTTTGTGTCTTGGCCTTTGCTTTTGATCTATAAAAACAAGGACTTTAAGCATTACAGCATATTATTTTGAGACAGAGCATATGTGTAACAATCTTCACTCATCAAAATTGGACATTTTTCTCAAATAGTTATTACCCATGTTAATAGCTGTACAGTAATTAGTAGCTCCAATATTTAATAAATTCTGCTGTGATTATTTTAGTGGCCAAAACTCATGTGCCTCTCAGGATATATTATTGATAATAAATATAACCTATAAAATTAAAACCAAAGAGTATTTTCATATTAAAATCCTTCCAAATGTTTATTGAAAATGAATTTTCCAATTATTTAAACTGCCTCATAAAGTCATATTGGCTTAAATATTCCTAAGGTCTTCTGAAATCCTAATTTATTGCCTCAATTTTCAGTAATGGTGAAGTTTATAGAAAGAAATAGCTTTATTCTCTGGGCATCTAAGAGTATAGCTAACAGAATATTATTTCCATGCTCTTAAACTATAACAAAACATCAAAGAAATTCTATTTTGACCTCTTTTCCTCTTATTTTCATTTATCATTAAGTTTTACCCATATCTTCCCTCACTTCTCTCTCTTTCCTGGGAGTAAAATCAACTAGTTCAACAAGACTACCAAGCAATGAAACAGAAACAATAGCAGTATGAGCCTGGTCAGGGCTCACATTTGTCTTGTTCCTGTTGCGTGGGGTAGGGCTAGATAAACACAGTCCTATAGATTTCTCTCATCCCCTGGTTCACTGGGCTTCAAAAGTCTGAAACACCGAATCCTACCTTAGACAGGAGAGGAGAAGGAACAACTCATCCCATCATTCATTTCTTTAGGAATTCAGACAATTACATTTACAACTACTGACAAGTCATAACTTTGCGATGAATTCTTCTGAAACTCATGAAGGCAATTTGGCCCACGTGTTATAGGATAACCTGGAGAAAAAGGGAAAGAAATTAACTTAGCAACTAGAAAATAAGTGTATGCAAGTTCAAATGTTATTCCCATCCCATAAAACTTATCTTTATAATACTCAATAATCTATTTAGTATATTTAAGTTTCAATCACAATGATTTTATAATTCAAGCCATTTAATCACTATAATTACCCCATTTGACCAGAGGTATTTCAAATATTCATTTCAATTTTTAATCAAGGTTTTCGTAAATTGGCGGCAGAATAGACAAACTTGTTCCAAGCCTTGTCCCAGAGCAGAAAGAAAGAACAGCTGAGGGTCGCATGAGGAGTGTTTGTTGGCAAGTTAAGGGACAGCTAAACTCCAGGAGAAGGTGGGGGACTGCTAGACCGGGTTCCCCTGACCGGGCAGCCCCCACTGCAGCTGGGTCCCCTCCTGGAAGTACAGGCTCAGACGCAGAGACCACGCCATCTTGATAGGCAAAGTGGAGCTTATTTGAAGCCTGAAAATCCACAACTGCAGCAACCACCAAACAGCTGCGAGCCTCAGAACACCAGTCCCCAATTGGGGCAAACTCACGGATTCAAAGAAGCTATTCATTCCACCACAGAAAGGTCAGATTTCGCCTGGGATCAGGTGAGGTCTCTGGTCCCGGCGGGAGAGAGAAATGCGTGTTTTCCGGGACCTGGAGGACCAGGGAAGACTGTGCCTAGAAAAATCCATGGCTGTTGGGGCTGGCGTGATCCATGAATGTGGAAGGGGGTCCTCAGAGCTGCTAACAGAAGGGATCCCTAAAAAGCAACCCATTTTGATCTGATGTGCAGGGACAGCCTAAGATTTTCAAAGGTGTGCCGGCTGCTTAGACTTGTGCGCAGGCCCATTGTTCGCACAGTTGGGCTTTTTCCTCTTCAAATCCTTGCTTTGGATTACTAAGCCCAATACATAGGATCACCCAGTTGGGGACACCCTGGGAGACTGCAGGGGAAAGTTGTTTTTCTGGAACCTGGGGATTGGAGTGGGGAGTGACCATTGGAGAGCCAGCTCTGAGGCAGCCCACTTCCACAAACCCGTATTGAGTGCCACAGGGAAAGAAGGATCTAAATACAGCTAGAGAGACCAAATAGATCCAGAAGTCAATCAAGAAACACTGCCACTCAGGGGCTGAATCACAAATTGACTCGTGTGTAATCAAAAATAAAGGAATACGAAAAATTAAGACATCGCCTGCTTAAAAATCAGGATTGGCTTACAACACTGAGGAACAGTGGAACACAGGGAACTGCAATACTGTCTGGACTGAGAAACAGGTGTGCCGAACAGAACAATAAAGGAAGTGAATGAACTTCACTACTGCACGTGATATTTTTTTTAATTTTTATTTATTTATTATTTTTTCATTTTCATGTTTGGCATCTTTTACTTAAGAAACATTTTTTTTTCTTTTTTCCTTACTTGATTTTACCTTTTTAATTATTACATTTTTATTTTAAATCAGTATTATTACTACTACTATTTTACCTTTTTTTTTTTAAGTGTCATTTTATTTTCTATTTATTTTACTTTGGGATTAGTGTTCTACATTCTATTTTTATCTTTCTTTTAGCATCGTTTTACTCTATCTCAGCTCTACCTTTATGCCATCACTCTCTTCCTAACCTTTCCCCTTTTGGTAACCTGTTTATCTTACCCCTTTCCTGCTTTATGTTTACCCCCTGTTAAAATTTCACTCTACTTATATATCTAATTTCTAAACCCCTGCTCCAAGTCCATACACACCTCTCTCTTTGCTGTCTTAACTATCCAAAAAATTGTTTTTTCTCTCTGTCCTTTTGTTGTTGTTTGCTTGAATGTTGATTATATTGAATTTTTATGCTTTTTTGTGAGATTGTTTTACTTATTCTTTTTTTGTTTGTTTTTGTTTGCTTTGTTTTTGTTTGTTTTTTTGCTTCTGTTTTCCCTTGCCTTGCTTGATATTAGTTGGTGTTGTATTTTGAATTAATCCCCAGGTACTTATTGCTGGCATTTGCTGGGATTAGTGGTTGTTCTATTGGAATATTCTCCCCATATATATAGTTTGTTCCCCTTTTCTCTCTTAGAATCTTTCTTGTCTCTCTTATTTTTTTCTTCTTTTCCCAATTTCATTTTGACACTCCTTTTTTTTTTTTTCCTCTTATTCTTTCTCTCCTGTCCCCTAATTTGCTTTTCTCTGGTGGTCACCTTTATTAGAGGTTATTAATATCGTGAATACATTTCTGTTCAGTGCCTTGTATGTTGTACCTGGTTGTGTTGTATTTTGTGCCTTTAAGTCAATGCAGGAGAGAGAGAACTACATAACCAGACATCTGGAGAAGAGAGAACTTGGGGAGACAAGGAAACAGTGCACATATGAAAGAAAAGTAGGCTTCACTAGAAAAGGAAGTAAACAAAATAGAGGCAAGCAACCTGCCAGAGAAAGAATTCAGAGAAATGGTCATAAGGTGGCTGAAAAGAATGGAAGACAAATTCGACAATATGAGTAAGAACCAAGAAGAAATGAAAAATGACATTGCTGCTGTGAAAAACACAATAGACAGCATCAAGAGTAGACTAGAACAAGCAGAGGACTGCATCAGTGAGCTAGAAGACAAGATGGAAAAAAATACCCAAGTAGAGCAGCTTCTAGAAAAAAAAAAATTAAAAAGCAGGAGGAGAGCCTAAGGGAAATTTGGGATAACACAAAACAAAACAACATCCACATAATAGGGGTTCCAGGAGGAAAGGAAACTAAGCAAGGAATAGAAAACCTGTTTGAATTAAAAATAATGAGAGAAAAATTCCCTGATATAGGGAAGAAAAAACCCACACAAATCCAAGAAGCTCACAGAATCCCAAGCAATATGAACCCCAAAAGATCAATGCTAAGGCACATTATAATTAAACTGGCAAACACCAATGACAAAGTAAGAATCTTAAAAGCAGCCAGAGAGAGACAGAAAGTTACATACAAAGGAACCCCCATCAGAGTAGTAACTGATTTCCCAACAGAAACTCATCAGGCCAGAAAGGAATGGAATGAAATATACAAAGTCATGCAAAGGAAGGGTCTGAATCCAAGAATACTGTACCCAGCAAGGCTATCAATCAAAATTGAAGGTGAAATCAGGAGCTTCACAAACAAAAAAGGACAAAGGGAATTTATTAACACCAAACCAGCAATGCAAGAAATGCTAAAGTGTCTGCTGTAAAAAAAAAAAAAAAAAAGGAATGAAGAAGGAACACAGGGGTAAAGAATAGAAATGGCGACAAATACATACCTATCAATAATAACTTTAAATATAAATGGATTAAATGCCCCAATAAAAAGACATAAGGTAATGGATTGGATAAACAAACGTGACCCATATATCTGCTATCTACAAGAAACCAACCTCAGAAAAGAAGACACACACAGACTGAAGGTGAAGGGATGGAAAAAGGTTTTCCAGGCAAATGGAAGTGAAAAAAAAGCTGGGTAGCAATACTTATATCTGAAAAATTAGATCTCACAGTGAAGGACATAACAAGAGATAAGGAAGGCCACTTCATAATACTAAAGGGAGCAATCCAACAAGAAGAAATAACTCTGGTAAACATATATGCACCCAATACAGGAGCACCCAAATACATAAAAAACTCCTGGAGGATATCAAGGGAGAGATTAACAGCAATACAATCATAGTAGGTGCCTTTAATTCCCCACTATCACCATTGGACAAATCCTCTAAACAAAAAATCAGCAAAGAAACATCAATCCTAAATGACTCACTAGACCAGATGGAATTAATTGACATCTTCAGAACATATCACCCCAAAGCCACAGAATATACATTCTTCTCAAGTGCACATGGGTCATTTTCAAAGATAGACCATATGTTGGGACATAGGCAAAGTCTCTTCAAATTCAAGAAGATAGAAAACATATCAAGCATCTTCTCAGACCACAGTGGCATAAAATTGGAAATCAACTACAATAAAAACAATCCAAAGTAATCAAAGACATGGAAACTGAACAGCATGCTATTAAACAATGAGTGGGTTACCAGAGAGATCAAGGAAGAAAAATAAACATCATGGCAACAAATGACAATGAAAACACAACAATCCAAAATCTATGGGACACTGCGAAAGCAGTCTTGAGAAGAAAGTTCATAGCTCTACAAGCATACTGCAAAAAACCAGAAACAATGGTAATAAATTACCTAACCCTACAACTCAAAGAGTTAGAAAAAGAGCAACAAGAAAAGCCCGTGTAAGCAGAAGGAAGGAAATAATAAAGATCAGAGCGGAGATAAACAACAATGAGACCAAAGAAACAATACAAAAGCTCAACAAAACCAAGAGCTGGTTCTTTGAAAGGATAAACAAGATTGATGATCTTCCAGCCAGGCTCACCAAGAAGCAAAGAGAGAGGACCCAAATAAACAAAATCAGAAATGAAAGAGGTGAAATAACAAGAGATCTCACCGAAATACTAAGGATTGTTAAAAAATACTAGGAACAACTCTATTCCAACAAACTGGACAACCTGGAGGAAATGGACATATTCCTAGAAAAATATAACCTTCCAAAACTCAATCAGGAAGAATCTAACAGCTCAATATGCCAGTAACTGGAAAAATTGAAGCAATCATCAAAAAGCTTCCAGCAAACAAAAGCTCGGGGCCAGCTGGCTTCACAGGAGAGTTTTACCAAACATTCAAGGAAGAACTAAAACCTATCCTCCTCAGACTATTCCAAAAAATTCAAGAGGAAGAAACACTTCTAAGCTCCTTCTATGAAGCCAGCATCACCCTAATACCAAAATCAGAAAAATACAACACAATAAAAGAGAATTACAGGCCAGTATCCTTCATGAACATAGATGCCAAAATCCTCAACAAAATTCTAGCAAATCGGATCCAGCAGTACATCAGAAAGATCATACACCATGACCAAGTAGGATTTATCCCAGGAATGCAAGGATGGTACAATATCCGCAAATCAATAAACATGATACATCACATAAACAAATTGAGAGATAAAAATCAGATAGTCATATCAATTGATGCAGAAAAAGCATTTGACAAAATCCAACACCCTTTTTTGATAAAAACTCTAAACAATGTGGGAATAGAAGGATCATACCTCAACATAATAAAAGCTACATATGATAAACCCACAGCTAACATCATACTCAATGGGCAAAAACTAATACCATTTCCCCTAAGAACAGGAGCAAGACAGGGATGCCCACTCTCACCACTCCTGTTCAACATAGTACTGGAAGTATTAGCCATTGCAATTAGACAAGAAGAAGAAATAAAAGGCATTCAAATTGTAAAAGAAGAAGTAAACCTGTCCTTATTTGCAGATGACATGATACTGCACATAAAAAAACCCAAAAGACTGCATCAAAAAACTAATAGACTTAATAAATGAATTTGGCAATGTAGCAGGATACAAAATTAATGCCAAGAAATCTATGGCATTTCTATACACCAATAGTGAATTTACAGAAAGAGAGACTAAAAAAGCAATCCCATTTACAATGCACCAAAAAAATTGATACCTAGTAATAAACTTAACCAAGGGGGTAAAAGACCTATACGTAGAAAACTACAGGACCCTGAAAAAAGAGACAGAGGAAGACGTAAACAGATGGAAGAACATACCATGTTCATGGATTGGAAGAATCAACATCATTAAAATGTCTATATTACCCAAAGCAATCTATAGATTCAATGCATTCCCCATTAAAATACCAACAGCATATTTCACAGAACTAGAAAGAACTCTACAAAAATTCATCTGGAATAAAAGAAGACCCCAAATAGCCACAGCAATCCTGAGAAAGAAGAATAAAGTAGGAGGGATCTCAATACCATATTTTAAGCTGTATTACAATGCCACTGTTCTCAAAACAGCCTGGTACTGGCACAAGAACAGACATATAGATCAATGGAATGGAATACAGAATTCAGATATCGACCCAAACCACTATGCTCAATTAATATTTGACAAAGGAGGCATGAACATACAATGGAGTCAAGACAGTCTCTTCAATAAATGGTGTTGGGAAAATTGGACAGATACATGCAAAAAAATGAAACTAGATCACCAACTTACATCATACACAAAAATAAACTCAAAATGGATACAGGACTTAAACATAAGACACGAAACCATAAAAATACTGGATGAATCCTCAGGCAGCAAAATCTCAGACATATGCTGAAGGAATTTCTTCACTGATATTACCCCTAAGGCAATGGAAGCTAAAGAGAAAATAAACAAATGGGACTACATCAAAATAAAAAGCTTTTTCACAGCAAAAGAAACCATCAACAAAACAACAAGAAACCTCTCTGTATGGGAGGACATATTTGCAAATGTTATCACTGATAAAGGTTTAATCTCCAACATCTATAGGCAGCTTTTATAACTTAATAAAAGGAAGATAAATGATCCAATAAAAAAATGGGCAACAGACCTAAATAGAAACTCTTTGAAAGAAGACAGAAGGAAGGCCAAGAGACACATGAAAACATGTTTAAAGTCACTAATTGTCAGAGAGATTCAAATCAAAACGACAATGCGGTACCATCTCACACCTGTCAGAATGGCTATCATCAACAAATCAACAAATGACAAGTGCTGGAAAGGATGTGGAGAAAAAGGAACCCTCATGCACTGCTGGTGGGAATGCAGACTGGTGCAGCAACTGTGGAGAATAGTATGGAGTTTCCTCAAAAAACTATAAGTGGAACTCCCATTTGACCCAGTAATCCCACTCCTAGGACTATATCCCAAGAAACCTGAAACACCACTCAGAAAGGATATATGCACCCCTATGTTCATAGCAGCACATTTTACAATAGCTAAGATTTGGAAACAGCCTAGGTGCCTGTCAGCAGAGGACTGGATCAGAAAACTATGGTACATCTACACAATGGAATACGATGCTGCCATAAAAAAGAAGGAATTCTTACCATTTGTAGCAACCTGGATGGAATTGGAGAGCATTATGCTAAGTGAAATAAACCAGTCAATGAAAGAAAAATACCACATGATCTCACTCATTTGTGGATAATAAAAAACACATTATAAACTGATGAACAAAAAGATAGATACAGAGGCAGTAAAGCATCAAACAGACTGTCAAATACAGGGGGAACGTTAGGGAGAAGTGGGGGTAATAAGAGATCAAACAAAGGACTTATATGCATGCATATAAGAATAACCAACGGATGCAAAACATTGGGGGGTGACTGCATGTATGGGAGTGGGGTGGGGGAGCAATTGTAAGATATGTACACATATAATACCTTAATAAAAATAATAAAGTTTATTAGGCACAAAATATAATTTCAATCAAGCCACATTGTGGATGGTTAGGCTTTTGTAAGTCTACTATGCCTCTTTATACACTGGTGCACTGCAACTGCAGTAAAATGGGTTTCTAAATTAAATGATTTATAAGAAGATAGTCCTTTTTGAAATAAGATTTTTGCCCTGTTCCTACAATGGTATTTGAAAAGAAAATCCAGGTTAAATGTCTATTCCATTGAAAACCCAGGAGTCCCCCTCCATTTGCCATGCTAATGTAACCAATTAGTTAATTATGGCCCTGCCCAAATCCTGTATAGAACCATAGATTTTATTGGGAAAACATCAACACATTTTCAGTACAATTTAGCCTCAGAGTACAAGTGGAATATGACTTTTAACTCCTGATGTACTGCATTATTTAAATGCCTCTTTGACATCTTATTTGTTTATCTTATATGTATACTAGAGTATCTATTTACTTGTTGATTGCCAGCTTCTTTCTAAATTTGAAACAGATTTTTTTGCTTATATACTACCTTAATTTCCCTTCTATGTTCATAAAGTTACTATAACGTAGCACCAAATATCAACTTCTTTTTATTTTACAATAATATAAATTCTAAATTATGGACTAGATAGCCAAACCACTGACATCATCACAATAATTGTTTATTGGTCAAATATTTAGTACTCATGTGTTAAAAATAATTATTAGGAAATTATATTTTATTATTTTATATTTGTAATTACATACTAATTTGAAAAATCTTCCCCCCAAATTATGATCTAATATGAGTATTCTTTATCAGAAAAGCTTTTAACTCACAGAAAGTGAAAGACCACTTTGGAAACAGAAACATCGAACCTGGTGGGCAATGCCTATTTCAACGTAAAGAAAAATAACAGGAAGCACTGTAAAATCTCTTTCCCTTTAATTTGGATCCTCAAAATTTACTAATTGACATTTCTTCTTCCAATCCCATGTAACTATGCATTTTTAGGATAACAACCAAAGAACCATATACCATGGTATCATTTTTGATAAACCATTTGCATGCAAATAATAGTGTTAAAAAGAGAATAACGATAAAAAATAAGTTGGAGTTCATACTCAAGTAAATGTCAAAAAATTTGTGACTGTATGAAACAAGATAGCCTATTATTACTTGTTTGATGGAATATATTTTGAAGATTATTTTTTTGCCAGGTCTGTCGAGGTCTGATTGACAATTGAAAATTGCAAAAATTATGGTGTAAGGTAATGTTTTGATATACATATACTAGTACATGTTTAAATGATTAATATAAGCTAATTAACAAATTAACCATAATTACCTCTGTATGTGTGGTAACACTTAAGAGCTACTCTCTTGACAAAGGTCAAGTATACACTGAGTGGCCAGATTATTATGATCTCTGAACGCATAATAATCTGGCCACTCAGTGTATATATATATATATATATATATATATATATATATATATATATAGACACACACACACACACACAATTAGTGATATTTATATATATATGTGTGTGTCTATATATATATATATATATATATTATACATATATATATGTATGTATATTATAGAGGCCCGGTGCATGAATTCATGCATGGGTGGGGTCTGGCCAGGGGAGGAAACATGGGTGGTTGGCCGGCCTGGCTGCTGGTCGAACTCCTGGTCAAGGGGACAATTTGCATATTAGCTTTTTATTATATAGGAGGATGGCCAGATTATTATGCGTTCAGAGATCATAATAATCTGGCCACTCAGTGTATAATTCAGCATTATTAATTGTAGTCACCATGCTGTACATTAGGTCTGTATATCTTCCTAGTTTTCCCACTCAGTACTTTTTGTTTGTTTGTTGTTTCCTCCCTCATAATGCCTCACAGGGCAGGTAAGCCAGGACTGGAATAGCAGCTCCACATGACCTAATGGTTTTCTCTACCAGCCTTAGCATGGAACCTTTACCCTTTACATCCAACTTTGGGTATCATATCTTCCTTCTAGGCCGGAAAAAGGGGTACTGTGCAAGATGAATGACTGACTTATCAGCTGAAAAAGATGTTCATTGGGCAGGAAAAACACAGATCTCCCATTAATCTTGTCCTCCGTAATTCTGCTTACATCTTATTGGTCAGAACTTGGTCTGAGAAACTCCTTTAATTTTAAAGCCTCTGGAGATTTGATTTTTAATTAAGTGTATTGTCAACCTGAATCAAAAATAAATTATTTTAGTAAGTATAAAAGGAAAAATAAATATTTAATAAGAAAATTTTTATCCCTACCACACACAATATCAAAGTCCAATTTAAAGGATTAAGCACTTTTCTCTTTTACCCCATTTTTCACATTTTCATCAGGTTCTTTATGACAAAAGACAACCTTTATGGTTACCTGCAAAAGTGGTTTGACTTCCATTCAAAGTTCATTTCAGGTATAAAGGCTAATGATACCATACATCTATCTAGTGTGTACCTAGAAGTATGAAAAGCTTTATTAGTTACATAACTCAGCAGTTGTTAAATAACTTGAGAGAGCAAAGAAAAAAGACTGGTTTGTGTTTTTATTGTGGTCAAGGATGGAGCAAGGGTGAGGGTTCCCACTGGGAGAGAAGAAGTTTTCATGATTTGAATTCCCCACCTTTGCCAAAGGAGGGAGCATCTAGGCTTTCTTACCAGCTGG
Organism: Corynorhinus townsendii; assembly: GCA_026230045.1. Lineage (NCBI taxonomy): Eukaryota > Metazoa > Chordata > Mammalia > Chiroptera > Vespertilionidae > Corynorhinus > Corynorhinus townsendii. The sequence continues at coordinate 108,674,603 of JAPDVU010000001.1, read as the reverse complement.
CAAAGATATGGGGCACAGGAGGATGGGGGTTGCGGGGGGTGGGGAGGAAGGGGGAATGGGAGGATTGAGGCTTAACAGATGTCTGCATTCAATTATCAAACAAACGGAGTCAGGCTCATCACTGCAACAATGAAACCAACTTTAAGTATCTCTAATCCACCTCGGAGGGTGTCTTTCTGATTGGCAATTCCATCCAATGGCTCTGAGACATCTATTTTACCATTTCCCTGATGATTCAAAGGTTTCATCAATGTATTCACTGTCCTTCAGATAGAGGTGCTTTTGAACACACACCTGTCTCTTTTTGTTGCCCCATCTGCAGCGTTCATTACTCAGCTGGTGAACTAGGATCTTGCCATGTGGTTTGAATTCTGGGTATTTGGTTAGTTTTTTTTTCCTTTATTTTTTTCTACCTTTTCTTTCTTTTTTTTAAAAAAATATATTCTATTGAATTTTCACAGAGAGGAAGGAAGAGGGATAGAGTCAGAAACATTGAAGAGAGAGAAACATCGATCAGCTGCCTCCTGCATACCCCCTACTGGGGATGTGCCCACAACCCAGGTACCATGCCCCTGACCAGAATCGAACCCGGGACCCTTCAGTCCGCAGGCCGACGCTCTATCCACCGAGCCAAACCGGTTTCAGTTTTTTCTCATTTCTTATTTGAGTATGCTGAAATGTTTCTTAACTATACTGTATATCTAACACCTTTATTGATATAACTTATATACCAGAAAATCCACCTATTTTACATTAAAATGTACAACTATTCATTTTTATTAAATTTACAGAGTTGTGCAAATATCACCACAAACATTATATTGAACATATTCATTACTGCATAGATAACTTCTGTCTCTTCACAGTAAATTCCAATTTCTGCTCAAGGCCCAGGCATCCATTCAATTTTCTGTCTATACAGATTTGTCTTTTCTGGGTAGTTCAAATAAAAAGTTGTATTTTACATCTGGTTCCTTTTACTTAGCATATTGTTCATGTGGCTCATTCATGTTGAGGCACGAATCTCCTCTTCATCCCTGTCTTACTACTACTGAATAGTATTCTATTGTGTGGATATGTCACACTTTACTTATCCATTTACCAGTTGATGAATTTTTGCACTAATCTATGTTTTGGATGTTATAAATAATGCTGCTATGAACATTCACATTCAAGTCTTTTGTGGACATATTTTTCTGTTTTCCTTGGATAGATATCCAGAAGTGGAATTGCTAGATCACATGGTAATTTTCTGTTTAAAAAAACTGCCAGTTTTCCAAAGTGGCTATATACCAGTTTACATTCAAATCAGAAATATAAGAGATTCAAGTCTCAAGGTTTTCAACAACTCTTATGATTGACTCTTGTTTTATAGCTATTTTTTTTGTATAGGTATGTCTTTTTTATTTTCATTTATATTAAAATAATGATGTTGAGGGTTTTTTTTTTGTCTATTTAATTGTACATTTGGAATTTCATCAGGATCATTCCTCTGGCTGCTATTTATTTACATACTATCTCTCCTTCTCTCTACACAAACATAGATGCACATACATACATACAAGTGTACACGCACACACACACACACACACACAAACATCTTAGTTTATTTCAAATCCATTATCCATACACTATTATACTTGGTCCATGTTTTGCTCTTCTAATGTTACTATCTTCTTATAACAATAGCCTCTGCTATTTTTCTACTTTTTTTCATGGCAAATTCTTCAGATCCATTAGTTACCAGTGGGGGGGATTTTCAAGTACCAACTACAAAGTTATATGAGTTATTACTCTTAGAAGTCAGATTGTTTTACCAGAATTTAATTTTCTATTAATATAATCCTATACATTTTATTTTTTTAAATCTTTATTGTTGAAAGTATTACAGATGTCTCATTTTTCTCCTGCTATTGCCCCCTCCACCTGGTTCTCACTCAACCCCAGGCCTTCACTATCCTATTGTCTGTGTACATAGGTAATGGATATATGCACATAAGATCTTTGGTTTTCCCTAGCCTGTTTGGCTCAGTGGATAGAGCATCAGCCTGTGGACCAATGGGTCCCAAGTTTGATTCTGGTCTAGGGTACTTACCTTTTGGTTACAGGTTTCTCCCTGGCCCTGGCTCTGGTCAGGGCTTGTGCAGGAGGCAAACAATCGATGTGTTTCTCTCACATTAATGTTTCTGTCAGTCTTTCACTCTCTCTTCCACACTCACTAAAAAAATTAATGGAAAAAATATCCTTGGGTGAGGATTAACAAAAAAGAAAAAAGAAAAAAAAATCTTTGGTTAAACTCTTTCTGCCCCACCTCTCCCTTTCCCTCTGAGATTTGTCAGTCTGTTCCATTTTCCATGCCTCTGATCCTATTTTATTCATCAGTTTATTTTGTTTATTAGATTCCCTGCTCATTTATTTTAATTTTTAAATTCAATTGTTGATAGATATGTATTTATTGCCATTTTATTGTTCATGTTTTTATCTCTTTTCTTCTTTCTCTTCTTCCTCTTTTTAAAGAATAAATTTAATTTTTCAAATTTAATTTCATTTAATACTGATTTGGTGGTGATGAACTCCTTTAGCTTTTTGTTGTCTGTGAAGCTCTTTATCTGACCTTCAATTCTAAACGATAACTTTTCTGGGTAGAATAATATTGGTTGTAGGCCTTTGCCATTCACCACTTTGAATATTTCTTGCCACTCCCTTCTGGCCTGCAAAGTTTCTATTGAGAAATCAGCTGATGGTCATATGGGTGCTCCCTTGTTGGTAACTATCTGCTTTTCTTTTACTGCTTTTAAGATTCTCTCTTCGTCTTTAGCCCTTGGCATTTTAATTAAGATGTTAAAACTTGCTGTGGGCATGTTTGGATTCCTCTTGTTTGGGACTCTCTGGGCTTCCTGGACTTGTAAGTCTGTTTCTTTTCATCAGGTAAGGGAAGATTTCTGTCATTATTTCTTCAAATAGGTTTTCAATATCTTGCTCTCTCTCTTTTCCTTCTAGCACCCCCATAATGAGGATGTTGGTATGCTTGAAGTTGTCCCAGAGACTCCTTATACTATCTTCATATTTTTGGATTCTTTTTTCTTTTCGTTCTTCTAATTGGGTTGCTTTTGGTTCTTCACATTCCAAAATGTTGATTTGATTCTCAGAATCCTCTACTCTACTGTTGAACCCCTGTAAGTTATTGTTTATTTCAATTAGTGAATGCTTAATTTCTGACTGGTCCTTTTTCATGTCTTTGAAGTTCTCCCTAGGTTTCTTAAAAGTCTTCCTAAGTCTCTTGAAACACTCATTAAGATTATTGAGAAACCTTATAACCATTGTTTTAAATTCTGTATCTAGTAGTTTGCTTGGTTCTATTTCATTTAGAACTTTTGCTGGGGATTTCTCCTGTTCTTTCACTTGTGACATGTTTCTTTGTTTCTGCATTTTGGTTGTTCCCCTGTATTAGGTAGAGCTGTGATTTCTCCTGAAATTGGTAGTAGAGGTCCTGTAGGGCCCAAGGGCTCAGCCTTCCCAGTCACCTAAGCTGGGCACTCTAGGTGCACCCTTGTGTGGGCTGTGTGCACAGTCTTGTTGTAATTGAGCCTTGATTGCTGTTGGCATCACTAGGAGTAGTTGACATCCAGGAAAATTGTCTGGGGGGGATTAGCTGTGACTATAGTGGAAGAGCTATTGGCTAGGAGATATCTCTATGAAACAGGGCTTGCTTCAGTAGGGCTTTGGTGCTCAATGAGTCTTCCCTTTGAGTGTGTCGCTTTTGGATGTGCAGAGTTGTAATCTGGTATGTAATCTGGTATGAAGCTGCCCACTGGGTGCACCTGACTCTGGGGCCTCCCAGGAAGTACAAAGCTAGCCACTGTCTGGGGCCACTCAGGAGGAGCTAAAGAATAATCTGCATATGGTTGATACTTATGTTTGGCTTCAAAGTGCCCAGGTGAGGCCAAGCTGTGAAGCAAAGCAGTCTGTTGCATCTTATTGATAGGTATGGGGCACACTTATGCCAGCTGCTTCTTGTTTGAGAGATTTTAGGAAAGTGAAGCCTGAGCCAGGACAGCCATTCATTTAGAAAATCAGCTGCAAATAGCTTGGGAGAGGCTGCAAATTGGATGGGGTGGGATCTCAGGGAATCACCAGAATGAGCCAGATTGACAGAAACTCAGAAATGGCTGCTAGTCAGCTCTGCAAAGGGGCAAGTCCCAGCACAGGAACAATGACCCCTGCAACCACCCCTGTCTGGGAGAAATCTGCCCCCCAAGTTCCTGCCCCAATGCCAGACAATCCTGATCCTCCTTGTATGTTACTGGATCCCCCAAATCTGCTGCCCTAATGCTGGAGCTCAGAATGTGTGAGTATGTAAGTTTTTGTGCCGGGCCTTTAAGAGGAACTGCCTGGGTCTCCAGCAGCCTCCGGGTCACTCGGTGAAAACTCCTGCTGGTTTTTACACTCCAAAGTTATGGGGACTTCTCTTCCTAGCCCTGTAACTTGTAACGGAGGGTCTAGTATGGGTCTGGGACCCCTTGCATTTCACTGGAGGCCCTTACAGTGGAGATCTTCCTCCCGATTAAAAACACACCATGCTTGGGTATCACTATCCTATTCCACATCACCCCCCCCCCCAACACACACACAAGTCTTGATGTACTTTCTTCTTTATTTATTTAGTTGTAGTACTTCCATTCAACCAGATTTAAGGTGGCTCAAAAAATAGTTGTTCTGTATTTTAGTTGTAATTTTGATGTGGTTGTGGGAGGTAGTGAGTATCAGTATTTACCTATGTCATAATCTTGGTTCTCTCTCTTATGCATTTTAAACAATTTTTTGTTAATATTTGTAACATATACATTTATTTAGTACACAGGTGTTGTTGATTTAATGGAGATTCAAGAAGAAAGAACCAGCCTCAGGGAAGTTTACTATTGATTAGAGTGACTTGAACAAGAAATTTTCTATTAACCAGATTCTAGTTGCTTAAAATCAGGTAAAGAACTGCAGAAATTTACTCTGGGAGTCCATTTTAAAAGTTTTGGAATTACCTTATTTTTTATCATTCCAAAATGGAAATTCTATAAACTGTTTCTTAACACATCTTGTACTGATCACTTGGGAACTCTGAGAAGGAACTATGATCAATGGAGAAAATTCTAGTGATCTGGCAGCTAATTGTGTGTGTCTGTGTTCAGGGGCATGCTCCTCTCTACTGGTAGATGATGATAGCTTCCTCATTATTTTTCTGAATTACAAATTTTTTCCTCATTGTCTATGAAACACCAAACAAAATGTCAATTGGAGCCAATACTATAAAGTGATAGAATCCCTAGAAGAGACAAAATGAAGAAAGCACCTAATTAAAATAAAAGAATAAAACAAAATGCTTTTATTAGCCTCAGTAAAAGAGAGTATGTGTGAATCCCTAGTGCAGGTAGGTTGTGGGCTTAGAAATAAATGTCTTTATGCCTAATATAAACAAAGAAGTCCATTTCTGAGGACCCCCTAATGTAACATCATGTAGTTAAATCAGAACAATTTTAATGGCATTCCATTAACTTGCTTTGTTTGATAAAAGATTCTCACTAATGCCCTTCTGCCAAATAAATACAGTAATGTTTTCTTTTAAAAAAGAAAGTCTGATGGGATTGTATTTAAACTCTCCAGTGGAGACAGACCTCTATATGAAACTCAAGGCTATACAAAATAAAATAAGGACATATTTCATTTGATACAATCTAAAAATATAAAATAAAAAACTAGTGTTAATCGTGATGATATCTTGAGAATAGAAACTGAATTCTCATTAAATGAAAATAAATTTTCATGGTCACACTCTAGTAAATTATGCTGAGACACTTTTTAATGTTTTTTAAACCTAAATATCAGTCTCCCTTCATCCTTTCAGTATTCCCCTAGTACCAGAGACAATATCTCTTTTGGATCCAAGTATGAAGACAGAGGGATGCTGTCACCATTGTAACTGTAACTTTACAGCCAAATACATGGTCTCATGAATCCAAAAAGAACATCTTACTCTTTAGGGACATTAAAGAGAGAAAGCCAAATTTATATTATGAGATATTTTTTAAGATATTTGATATTTACTATGGAAAATGTCACTTTTCATCAGCTTAGCATCATAGGGGATACTGAATTAAATTAAAATCCTTAATGTTAAAAATTGTACTCATCAGGTATATAAAACATAGGCAATTGAAACATGATTTGGCAACATAAGGACAAGGAATTTTGATTCATCATTTTTGGGAATAAGAATGTGTAAATCAATGTAATGGGTAGCTGAAGAAGAAGCTTATACTCAGAAAACAAAACAAAATTGTTTCCTCTACTTATTAAATACTTCCGTACCACAACTGTGTGGGATCACACAAAGTAGTTCTTTAACATCAGTTGGTTGTCCTACAATTTAATTCAATTCTGATACTATCTACCTGGAAATAGTGTCAGATTCGACAGGGTAAGGGCTCAGTCACACATCCAGGTTATCATGGGGGCTTCTGACTGACTAACTATAAACCAGATGTTCCCATGAATCCCCCTCATGAGGTTTATCATTTGCTAGAATGGCTCAGAAAATGTAACTCGGGAACAGCCAGATGAAAGAGATGCACAGGGTAAGGATTGTGGGAAGGGATGCAGAGATTTTACGCCCTCTCTGGGTATGTCATCCTCCTTGCACCTCCACATGTTCATCAATCTGGAAGCTCTCCAAAACCCTTTCATTAGCCCCCCCTTTTTTTTAAATGGAGGCATCATTACATTAATTAATAACACGATTGATTGATTAAATTATTGTCTATAGTGTTTAACTCAACCTCAAGCATTTTTCCTCTTCCCAGAGGTGAGGGGTGGGACTGAAAGTTCTAACCCTCTAATCACAGGGTTGGTTGCCCAGGCAACAAGTCCCAATCCTTTCCAAATGTCACTTCATTAACACAAACTCAGTAGTTAAAAGGAGCTTCTTATGAATTAAAAAAACACTTTCACGTTTATTACTCTGAAAGGAGCTATAATCAGGAACTATAGCTATTTAAAGACAAAACTTTAAATATTAAAATTTATTGCTTAAGAAATCACAAAGGTTTTTAGGACCTGTATACCATGAAAAGGGTACAGGTAGACCAAGTATCTATTTATTATTATAAATCACAATATCACAGTAGCTTAGTACCATCACTTAAAACTAAGAATGTTTCTATCTGTAGCCCAGAATGTTTCTACCTGTAGCCGAGAATTTCTACCTCAAATGTCTAACTTTGAGGAATTTCCAACCACACACATGATGGCACAGATGTTAATTGTATATTAGATTACATTTAAAAAATGACAATCTAAATGTCCATTCAAAATCAATGTTGCAATTAAATATGGTGCATTCCTACAATATAATACAAAGTATATGTAAAGAATGTTCAATCTTCATGTTCTAATAAAAAACAGTTGGTTAAAAACAAATATACTCTAGCATATTTTAAAATAAAATACCATTTATCTGAAAAGATATAGAAAATTATAGAAAATATTACCTATAATTTTATAATGTTTTAAATATGGTAAAAGTTCAAAATTCAGTCAAGCATGATTCAAAAAAATAGTGATGATCTCATGTGAGGAAGAGAGGTAACCAGGTCCTGGAGTAATAATTAGGAGTAATTTTAATTTTAATTATAAAAATATGCATATGTTATAAGGGAGACCATATTGATCTATTACTTATATAATTAAAAATTAATAAAATTAAATCATTTTTAAATTTAATATTTATTAAAATTTATGAATGATTTAATTGGAAACTGCTAAGCAAGTATCATGTCTGTCCTATATTCATAAACTCATATTAAGAATTACAATATATTTCCTGCAGTGAAAATAGTTTCACAAAAGAGTCATTTTGTCAAATTTGTGTACCACAGGTAAATGCATATGTTATTATTAATCTACCTTGTGAGTTAATATTCAGCCATTAGAAAACATCTATTTAATCACAAGTACTTGTAGCTATCTATGAGGAAACTGCGGATCTCAAATTGAATGCAATCACTAAAATGTTAACATTTGTATTGTTATGATAATGTTAACAGTGATATTCCATGTATAATATAGCTGACTCTTTTACTAGTACTAGACCATCTGCTTGCATTATAATGAGCTATATTCCATTTTATGGATTTCACAGAGTCATGACTATGAATAGTTAAATGCTGCCATATCACTGTAATTGAGAGGACCTCCAAGCATCACAGCAATCCTTTAACAGTTTTGATTCCAGAAATTCTCACATTTAAATTATTTTCATTTAACCATTATATAGGTTATATTGCCAACTTTTAATTTTAACAGTCATTTATAAATTAGCAAGGAATGGTTTAAATTTGTTCTGAACTGTGACAAAATCCTGAAGAGATGAGTGCTAGAGTTAAGGCCTTTGAAAGTGGAAGGCAAATATAGTAGGGATCAAAACACAGAGGTGAGAAAGAACTGTGGTGGGGGATTGAGGAGAGAAGATAATAGAATGTGAGCAGGTATCTAGGGAGGATGGTCAATTTCATGCAATTATGCTGCAGAGCCAATATCTTAGTCTGGAGCCATGAATATAATCTATCAGTATATGCAGTAAAAATGAATTCTATTTTTCTAAGAAAATAAATGAATTTCCCTTAAAGAAAACTCAGAATATTAAAGCTTTTTTTCATTTCCTGTGTGCTTTAACAAGTATGAAGTATTCCACAGTAGAACAAAGTAGAAATATAACTTTAAAATTAACCTTGACACTCCAACATGTGACATTTTGACATGTCTGTAAATATCATTGAAATAGTACAATAGGAGAGTAGCTCATAGTACCAATACATAAATCTGTAAAATAGCAGGCAAATTTTCATTTTCCAGCCTATACAACTAGAGGCTTACTCTTGATTTTATTCAGAATATTAGAAAATATTGGCTTGTGATTCTATATGATGTCTTGGTCCTTTAGAAATATAAAGGAGCCTGAAGTGGGAGCAGGCCAAATGCCCAACTAAGAAATGGGGCAAGAAAGAGTGTCCTGGTAGTATGCTTTTGTTTGCCTACATAGCCTGCATGGATCAGTGATTACCTCTTCTTTTAAAAAGAAGCTAAGTCAGCTAAGGGCACTGGGGCAGTATAGTGACTGTGATGAATGTGCTTGTCTTGGGGAGGATTTGACAACCACCAGTGCAGACAAGCTATCTGACCTCAGTTTCTAGTTCTTCTCCACTTCACTTTTCAAACAATACAATTATAACTGGATGTGACAAATGTTTGCAAAAATCAGTGTTTAGGATATGTATAAATTGAGGTGCTCTGTGGGGAGCAAGAAGTTAACATTATAGGTTTGAGCCCTTGTTTCAGATATGAAAAACTCACTAACTTCACGGCTCTTATCCTTGAAGTATGCTCTGAAAAACATGAGTACTTACATTCATTACAATGACTACTTATATATATAAAGAGCCACGGTCTGTAACATCCAAAATGACCGAAGGGATGACCAAATGCCAGGCTGCAAGCACAGCAGGCTCGGGTAGGTGGGAACTGGCGAGCGGGCTGAACTGCTCAGAGAAAGAGAGAGGTGGGGCTGATCAGCAGCTGCCCCAGGCTGCTGTCAAAGCTCAGAGAGAGAGAGAGGCACGGCTGCTGGTAAGGCCCGGAGAGAACCAATCAGAACTAAACTGAGTGAATTGCAAAGAGCCAATGGCTGCCTAGGAGGAGGACTTTTGACACTGACTGGCATAGAAACTGACCAATCAGAACCAAATCTGGGTGAAGTGTGAGGAGCCAATGGCTGCCTAGAAGGCAGGGCTTTTGATGCTGACTGGCATAGAAACTGACTAATCAGAACCAAATCTGGGTTAACTACAAAGGCAGAACCTAAAGTGGGGACTGAGGAGGGGTTTTAAGGGCAATAGCTATTTGGTGTAAGGTGTAAGAAAGCAGTTCAATTTTTTAATGACCACTTTGGCAGTATAGTGCATATGGCTGGCTATCAGTCCAGATATAAGGATTATGTGTTTTTGTCTCCCAAGAGCATCTCCTCCTGCTGAAAAAGGCTTTTCACCCCATTTAAGCAATCCTATCCTATATAATCTATCTATACTAATAAAAGAGTAATATGCTAATTAGACTGGGAGACCTTCCAGACACCCTACTGGACAAAGCCATGGTGGTAGGGCTGAGGCAGAGGCAGTCAGGGGCAATCAGGCTGGCAGGGGAGGGCAGTTAGGGACAATCAGGCAGGCAGACAGAGGCAGTTAGGAGAGATCAGGCAGGCAGGCAGTGAGGTTAGGGTTGATCTGGTAGGCAGACAGGGTTTAGGGGCAATCAGGCAAGCAGGCAGAGGCAGTTAGGAGTGATCAGGTAGGCAGGCAGGTGAGCGGTTAGGAACCAGCAGTCCCAGATTGTGAGAGTGATGTCCGACTGCCGGGTTAGAAGGATCAGGCCTAAAGCGGCAGTTGGACATCCCCCACAGGTTCCCCGATTGGAGAGGGTGCAGGCTGGGCTGAGGGATCCCCCCACCCCTGCTGTGCACAAATTTCATGCACCGGACCATTAGTTGATAAATAAAATCCTGAGATTTTAAGATAAGACAAAACCCAGAAAGCATTGCTATGAGAGACAACCACAAATAAAATATTAGTTTGTTTTAATTTTTCATTTCTGATTTTTGTTTTCATTTCCTTGGTTGATAATATAGGAAGAGAATATGACATCCTAGGCAAATATCAAAATACCTACAACAGTATTATTTATATGTGAAAAATTTAAACATGATGTGAATAACATTTGGCAGAAGGGGGATGCTCTAATTGGTAAAAAAATAATACTTTTGGACTTTAAATTAATGCCTCAGAATAAATTAGTAGCCATCAGGTTTTTACATAAATACAGAGAGATGGAATAAAGTTAGCACCCATAACATACATATTTAACATATAAATAATGGCCACTTTGATGTGTTACCTTCAAAATGACCTACAGTCCCCAGTTATTCAATCAAACACTATTCCTGGTGTTGCTGTGGAGATATTTTATAGATGTGATTAAAATCCATAATCAGTTTGAAGGCAGATATTTTAGGTAATCTGTGTAATACAACCAGTTAAAAAGTAGAACTGATGCTTCTTTGAAGAAGAAATTCTGCCTGTGGATAGCAGCTTCAGCTTTTGCCTTCAAATTCCAGGTTGTCTTTCCTGACAGCCAGCTCTAGGGATTTTACACTTGCCTAGCCCCATGATCACATTAAGTCAAGTTCTTACAATAACTCTCTTAATATATATCACCTACTTATTCCGTTTCTCTCGTTGAACATGGAGCTGAGGAACAATATTATATTCTCTGGGATATTGAGACAATAAATGTGCTTATTGATTAAAATGTGGCAAAAACCAAGACAGTTGATATGTCTTCAAGGTATGACCAGGAAGTTACACTGCTATGTCTACTAGTACAGATGTGATGGTTGATTTTGTGTTTTTGACTGAGGCATAAGGTGCCCAGATATTGGGTTATATGTGAGGGTGTTTCTGGATGAGATTAGCATTTGAATAAGTAGAGTGAGGAAAGCAAATTGGTCCTCTATCATGACTGGGCATGATTCAATCCACTGAGGAGTGAGAATAAAATAAAATATTGGAAAAAAGGATAATTCAGTTTTGCTCCACCTGACTGCTTGAGGTGGGAAATCAGTCTTCTGTCCTCAGACTGGAACTTATACCATCAGTTCCCCTGGTTTTCTGGTCTTTGTGCTGGGATAAAAACTATGCTACCCTAAAGTTTTCTAGGGTCTTCAGCTTGCCAACTGCTGATCATATGACTTCTCATCCTGCATAATCAATTAAGCCCATTTAAAAATATTTTATGTATATACCTATTCTATTGGTTCTGTTTCTCTGAAGAACACTGACTAATACAAGAGCTATGAAGGAAAACATAGCCAGGCTTGTGTTGCTCAGTGGTTGAGCATCAACCAATGGACCGGGAGGTCACGATTCGATCCTTAGTCAGGGTACATGCCCGGATTGTGGGCTTGATCCCCAGTGGAGGGCAGGCAGGAGGCAGCGAGTCAGTGATTCTCTCTCATCATTGGTGTTTCTCTCCCTCTCCCTTCCTCTCTGAAATAAATAAAAATATATTAAGAAAAAGAAAACATAGCTGCATATCCAATTCCAGGATATGAAATTTTTCCAGATAAGAGGCAATATCTTGAACAGTAAATGTAAGGTTAAATAATAAAATATGAACATATTCAAGGGGTAATCAAGTGAGATAAATTAGGAAATAATAGGAGTCCCCATTTCTGTACCTTTCAAATTATTTATGATGGCACTTGTTTCTGCAAATCCTCCCAAAATAGAATATTACCTTTGGCTCACAATTTTGAAAGTAAAGTCAAGTTCCACAGGCTTTTTCCACCAAAAGAGCTATCCCTCTATGAGAAGGGAAACTGACATATGGAAAGATGAAAATTTTTCACAATAGAAACATAGCTCCTAATTAACATATTAAATGAAGTCATCAATGAAGTTACAAAGTTATATACAAGTAGGGTTTATCCTAGCAATGCAAGAATGATTTAATATTTGAAATATATCTATGAAAACCACTTCACTAATGGACTTAAGAGAAAATATGCCAAGGGACATGTGGTAAATTCTATTTCATTGAACATCTTTGTTAAAATAGAAATAGACTATTTAATTTGAAAAATCTGTTAAAAACATTTCATAAAGGAAAGTATTTTTCTCTGTCTGATATAGAAGACTATCAAGAAGTACGAAAGAGTTGAGATTTTAGTCTACTTAAAAATTTACATTTAGCCTGCCACAGTTCCATGGAATCCAACAGAAATAAGACACAGGACTGTATCAGTCACAGCACAGCAAACACAAGGAGCATCAGCACACTGTGTCAGTCCTCATTATCTGCAAGTGCTGCCACAACTCAGTGGCTCTGGTGGATTTCTCCACATGCAATGGGCTCTGCTATAAGAAAATAACTCTGGCCTTAGGAACAGAACCTTTTAGAATATTCAGTAAGCATGCTTGTCCTTTGCTTTAACATGAGACCGCATCTTCAGTATATTAGAGAATAAAAATGCCTTCCTCCTTTGCTTTGGAGAAAGTTAATTATATCTATATTCCAAGACTCTATGTAAGCAAATCTACCTTTTGCTTCATATTGAATCACTACTTCCAACTTTAAAGATTGTTTTCATTTATAAACATTAAAAAAAAAATAGTCCTGAATAAAGGCAGGCATGGATTCCTTTCACAAGAGGCAGGAACATGAAAAACCCATAAAGGATTATCTCCCAACAATATACTCCCCTCAGTAATGAACACGTATGGGTGTCTGGTTATTTTTCCCATATGTACTCCACTCTGGCAGCTGCTCTGATTAATTTAATAGTGTCTGGTGCCAAATCTATTCAGTGTGTCTCATACAACATTTAATTTAGGTTACTATTAATGGGATTCCAAGCATCAAGTAGAGGCGACCCTACAGTACTGAACTCAAACATGTTCCCAGGGTTCTGCACCTGAGTATCTAAAGAAAACCATCAGGAAATTCTTCTTTACATTTTTTAATTGATCTTACCGCTTGGCCTGATGCATTAATTGCATTAGCTCTTGCACAGATACTGCCTTGACCTGAATGCTGGACATCTAGAGCAATTCTATCATTCATTGCAACCTTGGCCAGGGAGCAGAGGCTGACCTGAATCCCTTCTATGGTTGATGTAGTTTCATTGATCATTTCAGCTTTTCTAATTGGTTCATCCCCATTTTAGGGATAATGAGACATTTAATACTCTAGTGAGATTCCCTGAGGAAACAAGGGTAGCTGCATTTTGAAGACATTTCTTCCAGTGTCTGGGACTACATGACTTTCAGTGGAGTTTCCTTATAAATTTGAATATCTTTTATGATATTTCTATGGTAGAAATCACTATGTTTTTGGCAGGGTGGCACATTGAAAATTATGCTTGGCTTTGACACAAGGAACACAGTTCCTAAAGTGCACATGTCATCCCTGGAAAGAAAATAGTTTTTGCAATGTTTATCCTCCCCAAGTGACTTACCTCATTCAGGAGTCACAGTTTGGCAGTGACCCCAGCATGGCACACCACTAGTGGGAGGAATTCATTTGCCTCTTGAAATTACTAAGTAAGCACTATGGGGAAAATGTCCAGTGGTGTTGACAGGTATTTTTATCATTGCTTTGGAGATTGCTGTGATCAGGACACACATAGCCAAATTGCCCTAAGTGGGGATGGGACATGTGTTGTTCCGATGTTATGAGAATGGCTCTTTCCTTGCCTGTTTAAAGGTTAGTAAGCAATAACCCCACTACTATCTGGACACCTTGCTCCAGTTCTTCTTCCACTGCTCATCCTTTCAATACTCATTGACAGGTAATACAATGAGGAAACTCTGTTACTCCTATATCCACCACCACCACTTGGATGACAGCATTTACTACTGGATTTCAGGGAATCTTTTCACACCACAGGGACTTTGTCCTTCTTCCACGAAGTCCTATCTCTTACGGAATCTCATTCTGATTGGCAAAACTGTCAGAAAATATAAAGGGTCTGATATTTTGCTTTAAAGGTAAACTTACAAATTAATCTGCTGGTAGAAGATATGGAACTCTGAGTCTATGAGAAAAGTTTAGTTTTTACAGCACAGAAAGTAACATAAGCAGGAACCATCTATTTTGCTTTTTTGCTGATATCACTCCAATTTTTGTCCTGCTTTTATTCATTATATCTCAACAATCTATTCTTAGCTATCAAGGTTTGTGTTTTCCCCTTACACAATAAGAGAAAGCGAGAGAGGAAGAGAAAGAGAGAGAGAGAGATTAAAAAAGGGGGGAGGGTTGTAGCAACTAAATAGCTTCAATATATAAAAGAAAATGATTAAGCAAAAATTAGTGAAAAAGCATACCCTATGTCATAATAGATATTAGGAAGCTTTAATTTTGATACCCATATTTCTGTCTTCACCATATGCAAATAAAAATGCATTTTCCCACCTGCCTAGTGCAGGGTATTTCATGATTTTTTTTTATTTCTAGTAGCTTCCAAATCCATAAATCTTTAATTTATCAAAACATAAGTAATTTTTCTGGAATTTAACAGATCTATGTTTAAGGGAGTTGCCCAGCTGCTGAGGAATTAGGCCCAGAAATTAACATCTGACCAATCACTTCTCCTTCACAGCATGCTATATCATTATCCCTTCCAGCCCATATGTGTTCATTGTTCTCTTTGTGTCTATGACATGGCACCATAGTATGCATGCATCCTGACCCTAATAATTTCTGCTGTTTCTTTCTCTAAGAAAAAAATGTATCCCTTGGTCAAGCCAGATATGTTTTAAAATTGTTTTACTAGTTGACAAAAAGAAAGAGTGGAGGTATGTTGTCTTGGAAGAACCTCAGACCGCATTCTGAATTAAATCCTGTGTTTTATAATGTTGGGGAAAATCTCAAAATGGTATAGAAGGAACCACTACAACCACTAACATCTTCTTTTACACTATTCATCATTGCTCCCACCCTAGCACTAACCCTAGCACTAATTATATGAATTCCACTGCCTATACCACATCCACTAATCAACATAAACCTAAGTATACTGTTTATGCTAGCCTTATCAAGCCTTGCTGTTTATGCCATCTTATGATCAGGATGAGCCTCAAACTCAAAATACGCACTAATCGGTGCCTTACGGGCAGTTGCCCAAACAATTTCCTATGAAGTAGCATTAGCCATTATCATCCTATCTATCCTGCTCATAAATGGCTCCTTTACATTGTCAACACTGATTATTACCCAAGAACGCACCTGATTAATTATCCCATCATGGCCCCTAGCCATAATATGATTTATTTCAACCCTAGCAGAAACCAACCGAGCACCCTTTGATCTGACAGAGGGCGAATCAGAACTGGTCTCGGGCTTCAACGTAGAATATGCTGGGGGCCCCTTCGCCCTTTTCTTCTTAGCAGAATATGCCAATATTATTATGATAAATACGCTCACAACCATCTTACTTCTAGGAGCACATAACAACTTAATATTCCCAGAGCTATTCACCATCAACTTAGTCATTAAAACACTCCTATTAACAATAGTGTTCCTATGAGTCCGAGCATCATACCCCCGATTTCGATACGACCAATTAATACACCTATCGTGAAAAAACTTCCTACCCCTCACCCTAATACTATGCATATGACACGTGACCTTACCAATCACTTTAGCGGGTATCCCACCCATGACATAGAAATATGTCTGATAAAAGAGTTACTTTGATAGAGTAAATCATAGGGGGCCGACCCCTTATTTCTAGAGCTGTAGGAATTGAACCTACTACTAAGAATTCAAAAATCCTCGTGTTACCTATTCTACACCAAACTCTAAGTAAGGTCAGCTAAATAAGCTATCGGGCCCATACCCCGAAAATGTTGGTTTTTACCCTTCCCATACTAATTAATCCCTTAGTCTTCTCCCTAATTATAGCAACAATAGTCTCAGGAACCTTATTGGTCATAACAAGCTCTCACTGGTTCATAGTCTGAGTAGGATTTGAAATCAACATACTGGCTATTATCCCCCTGCTAACAAAACAACATAACCCCCGATCCACAGAAGCAGCGACCAAATATTTTATAACACAAGCAACCGCCTCCATACTCCTAATAATGGCCGTAATCACAAACCTACTATACACCGGCCACTGATCTATTACAAAAACAAACAATCTAATAACATCCACTATGATAACAGTGGCCCTCACAATAAAATTAGGACTTGCTCCATTCCACTTCTGACTGCCAGAAGTAACTCAAGGTATCCCATTATCATCAGGACTAATTTTATTGACATGGCAAAAACTAGCACCTTTGTCAGTCTTATACATAATCATACCCATCATAAACACAACACTCCTTACAACACTGTCCCTATTATCGATCGCAGTGGGAGGCTGAGGAGGTCTAAATCAAACACAATTACGCAAAATTATAGCCTACTCATCTATTGCCCACATAGGGTGGATAACCTCTGTATTAACCTACAACCCTACTATAACACTATTAAACTTGTACATTTATATCCCGATAACAATCACAACCTTTATACTACTAATAAAAAGCCTAGCTACCACAACAACCCTAATATCTCGCACATGAAACAAGATACCTCTAATTACCACGATACTTCTAATCACAATGTTATCCATAGGAGGCCTACCCCCTTTAACTGGCTTTCTACCAAAATGACTCATCATTCAAGAAATAACAAAAAACAATAGCATCATTATCCCAACACTAATAGCCCTTTTATCCCTATTAAGCTTACATTTTTACACACGAATCGCATACGCTACATCACTAACAATATTCCCAACAACAAATAATATTAAAATCAACTGACAACTCAAGACTACAAAACAAACAACATGCCTACCACTAATAATTATTATCTCAAATCTAACTCTTCCAATAGCACCAATAATACTAATTCTGGAGTAGGAGTTTAGGTTAATTAGACCAGAGGCCTTCAAAGCCCCAAGAAAATATATAGTATTTAACTCCTGAAGCTAAGGACTGTAAGGACTGCAAGACTCTATCCTACATCAAATGAACGCAAATCAATCACTTTAATTAAGCTAAGCCCTCACTAGATTGGTGAGACTTAAACCCACGAAAATTTAGTTAACAGCTAAACACCCTAGACAACTGGCTTCAATCTACTTCTCCCGCCGAAAGAAAAAAAAGGCGGGAGAAGCCCCGGCAGGGTTGAAGCTGCTTCTTTGAGTTTGCAATTCAATGTGTGTTACACCACGGGGCCTGGCAAAAAGAGGGCTCTCACCTCTGTCCTTAGATTTACAGCCTAATGCCTGCTCGGCCATTTTACCTATGTTCATTAATCGATGATTGTTTTCAACTAACCACAAGGATATTGGTACCCTGTACCTCCTATTCGGTGCCTGAGCTGGGATAGTCGGCACTGCACTAAGCCTGCTAATCCGTGCTGAACTAGGCCAACCAGGCGCCCTGCTGGGTGATGACCAAATTTACAATGTGATCGTTACTGCACATGCTTTTGTAATAATTTTCTTCATGGTCATACCTATTATAATTGGAGGCTTCGGAAACTGGTTAATCCCACTAATGATTGGAGCTCCCGATATAGCTTTCCCCCGAATAAATAACATGAGTTTCTGACTCCTCCCACCCTCTTTCCTACTACTCTTGGCCTCTTCCACAGTAGAAGCCGGGGCAGGTACCGGATGGACAGTATACCCCCCTTTAGCTGGAAACCTAGCCCATGCAGGGGCCTCTGTTGATCTGGCTATTTTCTCCTTACATCTGGCGGGTGTGTCTTCGATCCTAGGAGCTATTAACTTTATTACCACTATTGTTAATATAAAACCCCCAGCCCTTTCCCAATACCAAACACCGCTGTTTGTCTGATCTGTCTTAATCACAGCTGTTCTCCTGCTCCTTTCACTCCCTGTCCTAGCTGCCGGAATCACTATGCTGCTAACGGATCGTAATCTGAACACAACCTTTTTCGACCCTGCTGGAGGGGGAGACCCAATTTTATACCAGCATTTATTCTGATTTTTCGGTCATCCAGAAGTATATATCTTAATTCTACCTGGTTTTGGCATTATTTCACACATCGTTACTTATTACTCAGGGAAAAAAGAGCCCTTCGGGTATATGGGGATAGTATGGGCTATAATATCTATTGGATTCCTAGGCTTCATTGTATGGGCCCACCATATATTTACAGTAGGCTTAGATGTAGACACCCGGGCCTATTTTACCTCTGCTACCATAATCATTGCTATTCCCACCGGAGTGAAAGTTTTCAGCTGATTGGCAACTCTTCATGGGGGAAATATTAAATGATCACCTGCAATACTTTGAGCTCTGGGCTTCATTTTCCTATTTACAGTAGGGGGCCTAACAGGTATTGTGCTCGCTAATTCCTCACTTGATATTGTTCTTCACGACACTTATTACGTAGTAGCACACTTCCACTACGTCTTATCTATAGGAGCCGTCTTCGCTATCATAGGGGGCTTTATTCACTGATTCCCCCTATTCTCAGGGTATACAATAAGCACAACCTGGGCAAAAATCCACTTCTTAATTATATTTGTAGGGGTCAATATAACTTTTTTCCCTCAGCATTTCCTAGGTTTTTCAGGAATGCCACGCCGCTACTCAGACTACCCAGATGCTTATACGACTTGAAACACAGTTTCCTCCATGGGCTCTTTTATCTCACTAACAGCCGTTGTACTGATAATTTTCATGGTATGAGAAGCATTTGCATCTAAACGGGAAGTACTTATAGTAGAGCGACCATCAACAAATCTTGAGTGACTTCATGGATGCCCCCCTCCTTATCACACATTTGAAGAACCCACCTATGTAAGCCATAAGTAGAGGCAGCTCAAGAGAGGAAGGATTCGAACCCCCAAAAATTGGTTTCAAGCCAACACCATAACCGCTATGTCTCCCTTAACGAGTGGGATATTAGTAAAACTTACGTAACTTTGTCAAGGTTAAATTACAGGCGAAACCCCTGTATGTCTCTATGGCTTACCCATTTCAACTAGGATTTCAAGACGCTACATCACCTATTATGGAAGAACTACTAAGCTTTCATGACCACGCTTTAATGATTGTTTTCCTAATTAGCTCCCTTGTACTATACATCATTTCACTCATACTGACAACCAGCCTAACACATACCAGTACAATAGACGCACAAGAAGTAGAGACTATTTGAACAATTCTACCGGCTATTATTTTAATTTTAATCGCCCTGCCTTCCCTACGAATCCTATATATAATAGACGAGATCAATAATCCCTCAGTGACTATCAAAACCCTAGGTCACCAGTGATACTGAAGTTATGAGTATACAGACTACGAAAATCTAACATTCGACTCCTATATAATTCCAACCCACGAATTGGCCCCCGGACAACTTCGCCTGCTCGAAGTTGATAATCGAGTAATTCTACCCACAGAACTGACAGTTCGGGTGCTAATTTCATCAGAGGACGTATTACACTCCTGGGCTGTCCCTTCTCTGGGGTTAAAAACAGATGCCATTCCAGGGCGACTAAATCAAACAACCCTCTTATCTACTCGGCCAGGCTTATACTACGGACAATGCTCCGAAATCTGCGGGTCTAACCACAGCTTTATGCCAATTGTCCTTGAAATAGTACCCCTGAAATATTTCGAGAAATGATCCTCATCAATACTTTAGCCTCATTGAGAAGCTGACCAGCGCTAGCCTTTTAAGTTAGAGATTGGAAGTATTAATCTTCCCTCAATGATATGCCACAGCTAAACACATCAACCTGGTCCATTACAATTATATCTACAATCCTAACGCTGTTCATTATATTTCAACTGAAGATCTCAAAACACTACTTCTACCCAAACCCTGAGCCCATGACTACCAAACCCCATAAGCATAAAACCCCTTGAGAAACAAAATGAACGAAAATCTATTTGCCTCTTTCGTTACCCCTACGATAATGGGCCTGCCTGTTGTCATTGTTATTATTATATTCCCCTCAATCCTTTTCCCCTCAGCAACACGTCTGATTAATAATCGGCTGGTTACAATGCAACAGTGACTTACCCGATTGATTACCAAACAAATAGTATCTATTCACACTAAAAAAGGTCAAACCTGAGCATTAATATTAACCTCACTAATTATATTTATTGGCTCTACAAATCTGCTAGGCCTCCTACCACACTCATTCACCCCAACTACCCAACTATCAACAAACCTCGGCATGGCTATCCCCCTCTGAGCTGGTACAGTTATCTTAGGATTCCGCTATAAAACAAAAATATCTCTAGCACATTTCCTGCCACAAGGTACACCAACACCCCTAATCCCTATGCTAATCCTCATTGAAACAATTAGCCTTTTTATTCAGCCTATAGCACTAGCAGTGCGACTTACAGCTAATATCACAGCAGGACACCTGTTAATTCACCTCATTGGAAGCGCAACTCTAGCTCTAATGAACATTAGTATAACCACCGCCTTCCTCACATTTATTATTCTCATTATACTAACAATATTAGAATTTGCCGTGGCCCTAATTCAAGCCTACGTATTTACCCTGCTAGTAAGCCTCTACCTACACGACAATACCTAATGACCCACCAAACACATGCCTATCATATAGTCAACCCAAGTCCCTGACCCCTTACAGGAGCTCTATCGGCCCTCCTCCTAACTTCTGGCCTAGTAATATGATTCCACTTCAATTCAGCAGTACTACTGTCAGTAGGCCTAGTCACTAATATACTAACTATGTATCAATGGTGACGCGATATTGTTCGAGAGGGCACATTCCAAGGGCACCATACACCAACTGTACAAAAAGGCCTTCGCTACGGGATAATTTTGTTTATTATTTCAGAAGTTTTCTTCTTTTCAGGCTTTTTCTGAGCCTTTTACCACTCAAGCCTAGCCCCCACACCAGAACTGGGAGGATATTGACCCCCAGCAGGGATTACTCCCCTGAATCCAATAGAAGTTCCCCTTCTCAACACATCTGTATTACTAGCCTCAGGGGTCTCCATCACATGAGCTCATCATAGCCTAATAGAGGGCAACCGAAAGCATATAATACAAGCACTATTCATTACTGTACTTTTAGGCTTATATTTTACACTACTACAAGCCTCTGAATACTATGAAACGCCATTCACCATCTCAGACGGGGTTTACGGGTCTACCTTCTTTATAGCCACAGGATTCCATGGCCTCCATGTTCTTATCGGGTCTACATTTCTCATCGTGTGTTTCTTACGCCAATTAAACTTCCATTTTACATCCACACACCACTTCGGATTCGAAGCCGCGGCCTGATATTGACACTTCGTAGACGTCGTATGGTTATTCCTATATGTTTCAATTTATTGATGAGGCTCTTATTCTTTTAGTATTAATTAGTATAGCTGGCTTCCAACCAGCAGGACTTGGTAAACCCCAGGAGAGAATAATAAACTTTATACTAACACTACTTATTAATACCCTACTAGCATCCCTACTAGTAACAATCGCATTCTGACTACCCCAAATAAATGTCTATGCTGAAAAATCAAGCCCATATGAATGCGGGTTCGACCCTATAGGATCAGCCCGCCTCCCATTCTCAATAAAGTTCTTTCTAGTAGCCATTACCTTCCTGCTATTTGACCTAGAAATTGCACTCCTCCTACCCCTACCATGAGCCTCCCAAACCAATAAACTAATAACCATATTACTAATATCCCTCTTCCTAATTACATTACTAACCGTCAGCCTGGCCTACGAATGAATGCAAAAAGGACTAGAGTGGTCTGAATATGATAATTAGTTTAACCAAAACAAATGATTTCGACTCATTAAATTATGATTATATCTCATAATTATCAAAATGCCTCTAACCCATATAAATGTAATGCTAGCATTTACTGTCTCCTTGGTGGGTCTACTCATATACCGATCACACTTAATATCATCCCTTCTATGTCTAGAAGGACTAATACTTTCCCTGTTCGTACTAATAACCATAACAACCCTCACCACCCATACAACTTTGGCCAATATAATACCTATCATCATGCTGGTATTCGCTGCATGCGAGGCGGCACTTGGCCTATCCCTATTAGTAGCGGTATCTAATACGTATGGAGTTGATCACGTACAAAACCTAAGCCTACTTCAATGTTAAAAATCATTCTCCCCACAATCATATTAATCCCGCTCACATGACTATCAAAGGGTAGTATATTATGAATCAACTCCACAGTACACAGTCTGATAATCAGTATAACATGCTTGCCTCTAATAAATCAACCCTGTGACAATAGCCTAAATATATCACCACTATATACCAATTCCTCTTATTGAAAATAGTTCCTCATATAACTTTTCACTGAAAAGTATAAGTGCTTCCCCTGATAACAAAAAATAGTAGACATATAAAAGAGTCCCAGAAGCTTGTCATAAATGAGTCCTCTAAAATATGAGCCTTATAAATTACAATTTACTTTCAAATTTTCATAACAGTCTAAGTGAAGAATATCAAGTATGACTCACTAAATGCTTGCCTTATTGCTCTCAGTAGATTTTCATGGGAAAAACATTTGGTTTGTTGGCAATGGTACCAGATTTTGGAAGGCTCCAATTTTGAACTTATCAAAATCTTCATACTCCTCAAAGATATCATCTAAATATCAGTGTAGTACGGCCTTTTATAATTACAAGCACTGTTTTTGCCAGTATATAATAGCAAACAATTTGTAGTATGCAGTAAGTTATATAGAAGGTATGCTAAACTATACCATCCTCGTAATTTGAAGACCTGATATCAAGAATTTAAATAACTCTGAAGCTAGATGACAACAACAACAAAAATATTCAATATGAAATGAGAGGTTTTCAAGAATTCATTAGACATTTTCTGTAACTCAGTTACTATAAAATCTTGAAAATAATTACATTTTTCTTCATCAAAGATTGTAGGGACTCAGTTTCATTATCTAGCAAGAGGAGAATGGAAAATATTTGTGTTGAGTCATTTGTTATGAAATCTAAAGATATATATGACTCAGATGAGTCAATCTTGTTATAAAGAAATTAGTTTACTGCCTTATACTAGTAGTACATTTTAATCTTTAGAAGTACCTGAGAAGTATAAAACAATTTTATCAATTTTTGGCTAACATTGACTAAGTTTATACCACGTGCCATTTTCTAGTTAGGCACATCCTATTTATTATTATATTGAATACTCATTTGAATGTTCTCATTCTAATTTAATAGATTAGGAACCTAAAACTTAGATGCTGAAAAAAAAATGGTATTACACTGCTAACATGTGGTGGATCTGAGCCATTGTTTGAATTCAAAACCCTTGCATATTAACTACTATGCATTCAGTTCTCATGCTAAATGGACTTTGTTGTACTTCTCAAATAATGCAATCTATTCTAATGATTTTCTATTTTTCTAACTTATATTGCAGGTAAGTAAATTTATATGTATATATGTATTTTACACACATATACACAGAATCACACATGCATGCATAAATTTGTCTGCATATATATGTGTCTATATGTGTGCACATATATGTATTTACCTGCACAATAAGTTTAATAGAAAACTATAAAAGTTGATTAAATTACCTTAAAAAGGCAATAGAGTTTACTTAACAAAAACTGTATATACACTAATATGCATACTAGTTAATGTAAAAACATACACAAACTCACAATTATATGTAAACCTATTAATTCTGTTTACTGTTGGAAAGGTAAATAATGATGCTTATTGATGACACTCTGGAACTAAAAATATTTTATTTTTGAGTTCCAAACTATATAGAATGCATATTTACACAAACAGAACAAAGGGCAACTGAGAACTCTTTTTCATTTCTACTTGCATTGCTGTACTCTAGTGTGTTTAAGTTTTAGAAATATATTCTTCAAATAGGTGTGATGCTGTTATTGACCTAAGATTTCAAGGATAATCTTCCAAAACAAACTTTAAAAAGCCATCTGATCATGATACAAGGAGATATATTTTAGAAATAATTTTCATTCTTAATAGTTTAATCTCCATATGTCCTGGGCTAGATTATAGTAGGACAAATGGAATATCAGATATTTTTATATTAGTCATTTACTAAATATTGGGATGAGTCTTTTCCTTAATCTAGGGATTTGGATATTATGATGAGATTTTTCCTGAATATACTTTAAAATTGTATATAAATAAATGAGTGAATTTGATAAAAAAAACACTTTATAAATAAATTGGCACTGCTGAAAGAGCATAGCCTACTTTATAGAAGTTTCTTTAAAGAGACAAATTTTACTTTCTCACCAAGTTAATAAGGGCATTCATCATTACTTGACACATAGATGCTGTGAAATAAATGTGCTTCCAAAGAACTCAATACCTAGTTCAATTTCCTCCTGACAATAGCTTTCAAGTTATCTTCCTTGTAACTTTTGTGGGTCGACAGATAGTATTGTAGAAGTGCTAACTGACAGACACATTCCCCAAGTGACAGATGGTAACACACACCCAATTGTCAGAGTGCAATAATGTTAACTGTCAGAAATGAAAAACAAACATGTCAGGATCCTGTTTTACATACACATTCATGCACAAGCACACTGCACTAAACTACAGATAGAAAGTTCATGTGATAGAAAGCAAATATCATCCTTAAGATTTAAATCTAAATTTTATTGGAACATAAATAATATTCCAGAGAGTTCCCTAGAAGAGATACAACTTTTCATAATAGTATAAAAGATGATTTTAGGGTAATAGGAATGGTTCTCAGAACAATTCCACCAAACTGATGGGCACTGTTAATATATTTTTAACTTTCCTCAATCACCATCCTATCTAATAAAGAGGGAATATGCTAATTGACCCTCATGCCATTGCAAAGATGGAGGTGCCCATAGCCAATAAGGAGAGAGTATGCTAATTGACTGCCACACCCTCAAAGATGTCGGCACCCACAGCCACAAGATGGCGGTGCCCAGTCCCCTCAGCCCCCCAGCTGCCCAGGGCCACCCAAGGCACAAGTAACCAGGGCCAACTGAGCCTTGCGCTGCCATCAGTGGCAGCAGCAGAGGTGTGATGGGGCGTCGCCTTCCCCTGATTGCCAGGTCGCCTCCTGCCCCTGAGGGCTCCTGGACTGTGAGAGGGGGCAGGCCTGGCTGAGGGACCCACCTTCCAGTGCATGGATTTTCATGCACCGGGCCTCTAGTAATTCACTAAAGCTGTCCCAGGATTGAGAATAAAAACTTCTGTGCACTGTATCACTTAGAAATAAATATTTTATACTTGATTTCCAACTGTATTTCAAGAGGAGAAAATGATTGTTAGTAGTAATGGAAATCAAGTCTTACATAAGGTCTTACATAAAATCTGGTTATTTTAATTTTATATATATTCTTAGAATTCATAGAAGGAATCTCAACTTGTATATTGTAATTTTGCTGTTCTTAAGCACTTATTTTAAAAGGTTGATACCACCAAAACAATTGAACTTGTGAAGGAGACAATACTCATATAAAGAGCCATCAGAAGACAGAGGACAACTGATCTTTAAGATCTCCTCCAGCTTTCACATTTCAGTCCCAGAGACTGAGTTTTCAAATTTTCTCCCATATGTCATTTTATGGGTGGAGTTATAGATAAAACTTGGCATAAATTTCATTTTATGAATCTGAGGATAATTTTCTTATTATGCCCAAACTCACATAGCACCCTGTTAAAAATGTGAATCAGATCAATCAAGAGTAACTTCTGAAGAACTTCATGTTTTCCTCTTTCCTGTTCTCAAAAGCTATTCCTTTAAGTGGACGTAGTAAACACAAGACATACACCAAAAGGTCATGTTCAAAGCTTATAAAATATTGTTTGTTTTAGATTTGGAGGCATTTTAATCCCACTGATGACATCAAATTAAAAGCAAATTTATCTATATATTAATTGGTTAATGTACAGTTAGTTAAAGCATAGTTAAATCAAGAGATTGGCTTCTTTTTTGGTCACTAAGAAGGAATACTGGAATTTGCATTGAAATCAACTGCCTTTGATTAAGTAGTGAACACAACAAAAGAAGCCAAGCTTTCTCTTCAAACCACACTACAAAGACCAATAAAATTATGTATAAGGTGTAAATCCAAAAGTACAAAGGAAACAGGAGAAATAATGATAGCTTCATATTTTTGAAATTGTTAATGGAAGGTTAGGTTGTAGCTATTGAGTGAACCCAAGGAGGTCATATTTTAAATACAATTATTATATTTATCCAATCTAAATATAGGGTGCCCAGTTAAATTTGACTCTAAGGAAAACAATTTCTTTTAGAATAAGTATGTCCAAATTTAATTGAGAATCCTGAGCCTTATTGGGAAATTCTAATCTAAGTCTTAAGTGGGAGAAGCTGAAAAGCAAAAAGACTTAAAATAGAAAACATTAAAAAAAATCTTCAGAAATATTTGGGAACAATAGATACAAAGAAAGGTTTTATGAAGCAATTACCCATTTAATTCAGCCAACAGAAGACTAGAGAATTATTCTCTGGAGAGAATGAAACAAAGAGTGTGTGATATATAGAAAATTCAGAGCCCATTGAGTTAAACAGTATGGAAAACTGGGATTATGTGAAACAGGTTTTAGGACCATCATTCCTCTTTCACACTGTGCTCTAAGAATAGAGGCGGTGAGGTTTATTCCTCCAAATTGGAGATTGAAATAGCCTTCTTTATGAAATCTGAACACTTAAGAGAAACAAACTGTAGATACCAATAGAAAATTCTCAAGTGATATAGCCCATCTATATTATTCTACATTGTTGGCCAGAAGTCATGACTATGCACATGAACAGAGATTTCACTCACTGCCTAGTGTTGTCTTCACTTCTAAGTAAATAGCCAAGAATGTGTCTAAGATATCTAAACAAAGTGTTTAAGAAGAAGTACAATTTATAATAGCTAAGATTTGGAAACAGCCTAAGTGCCCATCAGTAGATGAGTAGATATAAAGCCATGGTACATTTACACAATGAAATACTATGCAGCAGTAAAAAAGAAGCAACTCTTACCATTTGTAGCAGCATGGATGGACCTAGATAGAGAGTATTATGCTAAGTGAAATAAGCCACTCAGAGAAAAAATAAGTTCACATGATCTCACTCATATGTGGAATCTAATGAAAATAATAAACTGATGAACAAAATAGATCCAGAGACAGAACCATGAACAGACTAGTGAATTTCAGAGGGAAGGTGGGGGTTGAAAGGTGGAAGAGGAGAGATTAACCAGGGAATTTATATGCATACTAGAGGCCTGGTGCATGAGATTCATACACTGGGAGGGGGCGTTCCTCAGCCTGGGCTGTGCCCTCTCACAGTCCGGGAGTCCTCAGGGGATGTCCTACTGATGGCTTAGGCTTGCTCCCCACAGTCTGGGGAGCAGGGAGCGGGCCTAAGCTGCAGTCTGGCCTCCCTCTGCAGCAGGACACCAGGCTGGCCGATCAGGGGACGGCACCATCCCCATCACCCTGCTGCTGCCACCCAGCCTCCCTCTGCGGGGGGGCAATCAGACCTGGCGCTGCCCCCATCACCCCACCTTGCCTCCCAACCTCCCTCTGCCCACTGGCACACATCTTGGCTGGCCTGGCACCGCCTGCTCACCAGCCCCACTCCCCGCTGACTGGTCATTCTGCCTTTGGTCTATTTGCATAATATGCTTTTATTATATAGGATATGCATAGCTCATGGACATAGACAATAATGTGGTATAAAGGCTTGAGAAGGGTGGGTGAGGAGAGGAGGGAGTCAATGGGAAAGAACAACAACAAAACAAAGGGGGCATCTGTAATACTTTCAACAATAAAGATATATGTAAAAATAAATAAATAATTAAATAAGAAATACAAACAAACTGAAGGAAAGAACTTGGAGGAATAAGACTGTGCAAGGTGAAAACAATTCCAAAGCCTCATTGACTATGAGAATATATTGCATCTACGAAAGAAGAAGAGCGTTTTGAAAATAAAATAGAAAATAAATAAAATGGGTGTTGAAAACAAATTATGGAATAATTCAATAAGGATTTCTTTAGCAAATTGGAGAAAACATAAAAATTAAAGTAAAAAATATATTAAAATTAAGAGACAAATTGAAACCCTTGTATACTTTTAGTGGGAATGTAAAATGAAAGTCACTAGTCACTATGGAAAGTAGTATGGAGGTTCCTCAAAAATTTAACATAGAAATTCCAATTCTGGATATCTATCCAAAATAATTGAAATTAGTATTTCAAAATGGTATTTGCATCCCTGTGTTCATTGAAGTATTAATCACAATAGCCAAGATGTGCAAACAACTTAGATGCCCATCAGTGGATGAATGGATAGAGTAAATGGAATATATACATGCAATGGGATATTTTTTACCTTTAAAAAGAAAGGAATCCTGTCATTTGTGACAGCATGAATGAACTTGGAAGACACTATGCTGAGTGAAATAACCCAGTCATAGAAGGACAAATAATGTATGATTCCGCTTATGTGTGACTAGGGACTCAGCGCACGAATTTGTGCACCTTGAAAGGAACTGTGGGCTGAGAGGCTGCAGTGGGCACAGGGTGGGTCTCGGCCCATCCTCCATGCCCCTGCCCGGCCCCTCCCACCATGGCCCCAGTTCCCTGTCTGCCAGCAGCCCCGCTCCTGCCGCTGTCTCTCCCACGTTCTGATGGCACTGGGCCTGCTCACACCCACTGACAACACAGAATGATTGGGGCCAGCACCAGCAGCAAGTGCAAGAGGGGCTGGCTCTGTTAGTGGGTGCGAGTGGCGGCTGCTGCTCCACTCACCCCTCGGGAGCAGGGGGAGGTGGAGAAGTCCTCAGGGGAGATCAGGGCCGGCAACCGCCACTCGCACCCACTGACAGCGCCAAGTGATTGGGACTGGCTGGTGCAAGTGGAGGCTCCGGCACCTGCAGTAGGTGCAGTGGGGCCAGTGCCAGCAGTGGGTGTGAGTGGTGACTTCAGCACCAACAGCAAGTGTGAGCAGGACTGTCGCCATCAGCGGGTGTGAGTGGCAGCTGCCAGCCCCAATCGCCTCTCAGGAGCAGGGCAAGGTGGAGAAGCCTTGAGGGGTGGTCAGGGCTGGCAGCCACCACTTGCACCTGCTGATGGCGCCAAGTGACCAGGGCCAGCGCAGGGCACTGGCAGCAGGTGCGAGTGGGGGTGGAACCAGCAACAGTTTTGAGTACCAGGTGGGACCACAGTGTGCAGGAGTAAAGAATTTTCAGTAACCACCAGAGGCTCGCCCCAATGACAGCGACTGGTGTCCCACCTTGGTCAGGCACCCCCGCTCACCGTCTTCACCATCCCGCCACAGCCAATGCCTGCCATGTTCCGTGCTCTGCTGCCTGCTGCCAATGCCTGCCATGTTCTGTGCACACCCCCTGGTGGTCAGTGCACATCATAGTGACTGCTTGTTCAGTTGTTCCACCATTCAGTCTATTTGAATATTAGGGTTTTATATATATAGAATATATAAAACAACCGAAGTTGTAGAGACAGAGAATAGAATGGTAGTAGCCAGGACCTAGGGGGAGGGAGAAATGGGGAATTGCTAATTAATGTGTACACAATTTCAGTTATAGAAGATGCATAAGTTCTAGAGATCTGATGTAAAACATTGTGCTTAAAGATAATGGTACTTTATTTTACACTTTAAAATCTGTTAAGAAGGTCCATCTCATGTTGTCATGTTATTAAAAAATAAAAAATAAAAAAATAATTTGATTCTAGAATCACTTTTTGATCTCCTGGCTCATAAATTCAAGTCTTGCATCATTGAGAAACCTGGACTATTCCTCTTCTGTCTGGATACTATTTTCTGAAAAACCCACCTCTTTTTTTACACATGGTGTAACAGGCTACACATTCCTGAACATAATTGGACAGAAAGCAGAAGCAGGGTTGGACTAGGGTTAGTCAATTGCATCTGTGAGGACGGGGTGATATAAAAAGCCACAGTATGTGATGACAGAATTAAGACCTTTCTACACCATTTTATGTCAGAGGACTGGGAATATAGGCTAGGAATAATGTTATTTCAAGATGTCAGAACAGCATTCATTGCAGGTAATTGGCTAGAATCTTCTGCTTTTACCTGACTTCTTGCTGTGACTGTAGCTCTGAAGGGATATTTGATTAATAATCAATTAAAGAAATGATGGGAACAAGTGTCATCTACCTCTCAGTCTATTATAGAAAACTGGTTCAACCTATTTTCTCAGTTGAGAGATAATCTGAGAAAGTAGTTCAAAAGGGATCAACCTATTCAAAATAAAATCAATGAAACAGGACCAAAAATGTAAAATGCAATTGTCTTTTTAAACTATAAAATAAAGTACAAGTTTCAAATATCAAATTGCGTGAAAATCTAACCTATTATGTTATAATATTCAGACTTGCCTTGCACTTCTGTTTTCCCTTCAGCAATAAATGCCAACATTTGTCAAGAACTGGGATTAGCAATAACTATTTATTGGGGATTTACTGTGTGTCTGGCACAGTTTATCCTCAACAAAGATCCTATCAGGTAAAAATAGGCAAAGGGAGATTAAAATTCTTTTTTATGGATACATTTTATGAAATGATTGATGTAAAAATTATAGCTGGGACCTCAAGCTTTATAGCAGGACTTCTCTGCTCTGCTGTGTTCCTTTTCTAAAATGTAGGACCAAATAATTTAATATTTACATAAGAAAGAAAAGCAAGATGTTGTAAGATATGCATAGGTTCAGGAAATATATCACCCACTTGCCTGTCTCAAAAAGATTATAAAAAAGAGAATGAGAAAAATAGGACAAACAAATTGATTGGAATAATTCAAACCAGTTAAGGACAGAGGACATATTATATAAAATATGAGTTGAATAATAATATTCTACATTTAAAATCCCAACTTATCTTAAAACAAATCAGAAAATGTGGAAAGTACAATTTTGCATTTAATAAGTGGGCAAAATTTTTGCCTTGCAATAGAAATTTTATAAAATTATATTGATCTTGAAATTCAATAGAGAATTATCCTATCTAATAAAAGTGTAATATGCAAATTGACTGTACCTCCGCTATGACCACAAGCCATGCCCACCAGTCACACCCACCAGCCAATCAGGAGGGAATATGCAAATAAACCCAACCAAGATGGCTGCAGCCACAGAGAGCAGAAGGGAGGCTTGGGTTTCCCTGGCAATGTAGGAAGCCAAGCTTTCTGCCTGGCCTTACCGGCCCAGGCCTCCACTCAATGCTACAAAGTTTCAATTATAGAAGATAAATAAAGCTCAACAGAAATGGTGGCAGCCAAGGAGCTGGAGAGAGCAGGCTAGGGTTGCCCGTGGCGATGGAAGAAGCCAAGCTTCTGCAGCCCTGGCCAGCCCAGGCCTCTGCTTAAGGCTACAAAGTTTCAGTTATAGAAGATACATAAATCCCAACAGATATGGCTGCCACCATGGAGCAGACAGAAGGCTTGGCTCCACTCCAGTCTACAAAATTTCAATTATAGAAGATAAATAAATCCCAGATACCAGGGCCTCTGTTTGGGTTGCCGGTGGGCATGGCCAGCCTGCAAACTACCACAGACCCCTCACCCAGGCCACCCCACACCCCAAGGGAACCCCCACCCTGATCCCGGACACCCTTCAGGGCAAACCAGCTGGCCTCCACCCATGCACCAGGCCTCTATCCTATCTAATAAAAGAGTAATATGCAGATTGACCATCACTCCAAAACACATGATGGCTGCCCCCATGTGGTCAAAGATCCTGCCCCCATGTGGACACAAGTTGGCCAGCAGAGGAGGGCAGTTGGGAGGGACCAGACCTACAAGGGAGGACAGTTGTGGGTGATCAGGCCAGCAGGGGAGGGCAATTAGGGGTGACCCAGCCAGCAGAGGAGGGAAGTTGGGGGTGGCTGGGTCTGCAAGGAAGGGCAAAGCGGGGAGGGGGAACCCAGGCCTGCAGGGAAGAGCAGTTGGGGGGTACCAGGCCTGCTGGGGAGGGCAGTTAGGGGTGACTAGACCTGCAGGGGAAGGCATTTAGGGGCAAACAGGCTGGCAGGGGAGCAGTTAGGCATCAATCAGGCTGGCAGGAGAGTGGTTAGGGGGTGATCAGGCTGACAGGCAGAAGCGGTTAGGGGCAATCAGGAAGGCAAGCAGGCGAGCAGTTGGGAGCCAGCAGTCCTGGAATGTGAGAGGGCTGTCTGACTGCCCGTTTAGTCTCGATCCCTGGGATTGGGCCTGAACGGGCAGTCGGACATCCCTTAAGGGGTCCCAGATTAGAGAGGGTGAAGGCTGGGCTGAGGGACACCCTCCTCCCCCATGCACGAATTCCGTGCACTGGGCCTTTAGTATTCAAATAAAGAAATACTTTTTCACAGCAAAGAAAATATTCCTGGAAATTTTCAAGAAAAGTTTATTTAAATAGAATGGATCACTGTCTCGATATGATAAAAATGTGAGCAAGAAATACATAGATAATACTGGTTTTAACATATATTAATACCTAAAGTACTCTATTTTAGATATGAATCTCATATCAATGGTCAAAGATAGAAATTTACTCTGGCTGGTTGCGTTACTATTAGAATGCTTGCAAGAGCGGTTTAGAGTGTATTTTCTGCACAGTAAGGATCCATAAACATGGCAATGATAAATCACACAACCAGGAAACAACAAAGGATAATAATGCACCAACACCCTCAGACTTTGAAATGTGTCATTAGTGCTTAAAGAATATAAATAATCTCTGGGCTAGCATGACTCAGTGGTCGAGCAGCAACCTATAAACCAGGAGGTCATGGTTCAATTCCCGGTCAGGGCACATGCCCGGGTTTGAAGGCTTGATCTCCACTGTGAGGCGTGCAGGAGGCAGCAGATCAATGCTTCTCTTTCATCATTGATGTTTCTATCTCCCTTTCCCTTCCTCTCTGAAATAAATACACATATATATTTTAAAAAAGAATACAAATAATCATTTTATTAGAAACTAATGACATTTTCTTTATCATCATGTTGTGTGCCATGTCACTGCCATTGTCTGATGTGCAATCTGAATCATTTGCCCAATTGTGATTAAACTGAAAATGAATGAATCATTTTTGTTAGGAAATTAGAACAATACAACATTTATAAACATATTTAGGCTGAGAAAGATGAAATAGAATAAATTCAGATTATATTTCTACACATTTCTATTGTTATGCTTTGGAGTTAACAAAGGAAATTATTACTATTCTGAGGATGCTTCTTGCTGTCAATTATGTACACAACTCAGGAAACAGAATTATAAATTTTTTTTTCATGAAGGAAATGGAAGATGTCCATTAATTCTGGTTAAATAGTCTAATTCTTTCTGTCAAAGGGCCAACACAAGGCCTCTTTGGACTCATGGTAACAAATCCTGTAACAAAGGAAATCTGAAAGGTAATTAAAAAGGACTAAGAGGCAATTAGATCTTATCTAAGAACCTCAAAAAATGACATGACACATAATAAATACTAAGGAAGTGGCAGACCCATCTACTCGTATGTGTCAGTCTTTACTTCCTCTCCTGCTGTTTTTCATGTTGTAAGTGGAACAGCTGTGGAAAGTGCACTGTGTGCCCATCATTATGCAACTTCCCATTATAATTCTGAATTTGACTTACTTCTGCCTGGGACATTCATTTTCTTCCTGATACCCATACTTTGTAAACAGCTAATTATATACAACATAATTATTCGAAGTTTGAGTAATATAAATATGAAGCTTTGCCTTTTGAAATCTGCACTCTGCAGCACATGGCTTCTCTTCCCACTCTTAAACAGCCAGAGTCTACATTTTAACTTTGTAGCTATTGTTAAATGCAAACACTTTGAATGCATGAATGTTGAATATTTTCAGTTACATAAAGATAATTTTTGAACATTTAAATGCTTTGCCTGAAACCTGTCATTTTTTAATAGTCACTTATTTGCATGCCATTAAAATCACTTCACATTATTATTCAACTGTTACGTTAATGAAACAAAATTTCATTAAAAGCCTGCCTTATACAAAATACTCTGGAATCAAGTAGTAGGAGACAACATGGTTAGGAAACTCACAATCTACATTCAAAAGGCTCCAAAGTAGAATCTGTGCTTAGATGTAGCAGTCAGGTGGCTTCAACTGAAGAATGGCATATATTACATCTCTGTGTTATCTATTCTAAAGTCAGCAGTCTTTCACGGATTAAGCTCCTGCACTTTCCATTTTTCTTTTTTTCCACCATCACTTCTTCCTGAGGCAGAGCCCTGCTTATCTGGAGATGGCTTCATGTTCCTCTTCTCTACTTACATAACCTCTCCAGGACACAGCTAGGTTTTCTGAACAGAAATGAGTGACTTAGGATAAATGATACAACCTTAAATAAATTCACTTGTAAGATCTAATTGCTTTCCTATAGCAATTTTACTTAAATACAATTTTTCTGACTGTTTTCTATGTGTAAGGATCTAGAGTAAGACATGTTCTGAGTTGAAGTCACCTCTGGGTTATCTCACGCAAACTGGCCTTCAAAGAAACTATGTCTAGAATTGAATAATTATAATAATAAAAGCATAATCTGCTAATTAGAACGGGCAGCCAAACAACTTCCAGACAAAGCTAGGCTGTGAGGGCCGAGCCTCTTGCACAAATTTCATGCATCAGGCCTCTAGTATATTATAGTCATGTAACAGACTCACATATTGTCTTGATAAAATCATGTGCTCTTCTATACTTACAAGTAGAATTTGGGTTATAAACTTTACAGTATGTATAATTAAATAATGAATCATTTTTTAGATGTTATTTATTTGCTGACTTAGCTATGTTAAAGTGCCATGATGTTTTATATTTTATTCTTTTCTGACAGAATTCATAGAGCTCTTTTTACAAGTTCACTTTGGGAATGATTCACATACAAAACCTGATGAACCAGCATATTCTTTGCCATGTTTGTCTTCTTAATTATAGAGAGAAATGTTCCATGTAGCAGCTCTGAGCAGTTAGTATTAATGTGAGTACGGTGTTCCAAGGCAGTGTCTTCTGACAGGTTATCACTCATGCGGCTTGATTTGCATTATCAACAACTAAGAGAAACTGGAAGGCAAGCACACTATGGCTAATATGGCATAAGGTTGGTTTACAAAATTTCTACAAGCAAGTCTATTTGCTGGACATCAAATTAGCAACATGGGCAACATGTAATTTACTATTGCTTTCAGGTAATGTAGATGTAAAATGATTAATTATTTATTAATGAAGGTGTAATTAAGCTTCTGAAATGCTTTGTGTGGATGAAAAACAAGAGCTTTATCTGAAAAGGCAAAATATCAAGTAATTATCAATATAGAAATTGTACTCTGTTGCAAGTTCACATGTGCATCTAACATGCCCAATCTTTGTGCAGTAATATTGATGGCAACTAATGCATCAATTCTTTGAACTTCTTCATTGACAGAATTGACTTAGAATTTAGTAATTATTTAAAAATAATTCTTAGATTTCCATTAGCTATATACACATTTGTCCTTTAAAAATTATTCTGGAAATGGGCACTTAAACAGTTTATTGCAAATATTTTCTCCCAATCTATGGCTTGACATTTCATTGTCTTGCATTTATCAATCAAAGGCAAGACTCACCTGTTCAGCCAGTAAAGAAACACACTTTTTTTAAATTCAGACAATACATTACTAACATATACAACATTATCAAGGAAGTCAAAGTTGCCTCCTCCCTAGGTCCCTTCTCCCACAAGACAACACTAGAACAAACTGGTCTGAATGACTGTAACATGAATGATGGGGCAACTTGTTGCTGAGGAGGTACCTTTGTGGACAGCTAAACAGTTCTATAATCTGCAGGTGTATCCCTAGGGAGGTGAGGCAGAAAGCAACATCATCATCAGAGCCAGAGGCAATGAGAAGAAACTGACTCCAGCCTCCCAGGAAAATTGAGAAGCAAAAAAAAAAAAAAAAAAAAATGGCCTGTAGCATCTCATCACAGATCTCCCAGGCTCCATGGGATAATAGGTCATTCTGACCAGATGAAGTCAGCTGCAGTTAAACCTTGCTCAGGAGGCTTGTTTGAATATATGAAAATTCATCAGGATGCCATGGCAAAGCCATTCCCCCACATAGTTTTATTTTATTAACATGTTTTAATTTTACTGAACTCAAATATATCATTTATTTTTATTTTACTGTTAATAATTGTTATTGTTTTCCTAGAAAATCTTGCTGACCGCATGGTTCCCTTATATTTATTCTTTTACTTATTTCTTGTATTGGCTTTATATTTGCACCTTACTTTTTAGGACTCTAATGAATCTTCAATTAACTTATGCCTACGGAATAAGATTGGTCTTGAAGTTTATTCTGTTTTCCCTGAATATATCTAGCATTTCTATCACTGCTTGTTGAAAAGGTTTTCCTTTTAACATTGAATTATTTTTCACACCTTTATTGAAGCTTATTTGGAAACATCAGTAAAAGTTTATTTAAATATTTTTATTTATCTATTTGTTATCTTTATACCAATACCAAACTATTTTGCTTACTGTAATTTTACAGTATTTTGAAATAAAATAGTATGTCCCCCACTCTTTTGTTTTTCAGATTGTACTATTTTTTCCTCCTCTGTAATGCCAAATAAATTTTAGAACAGGTTGTCAGAAAAAAAAAGAAGAAAGAAAAGAAAAAGTTGCTATGTTGATTGTGATTGCATTGACTATAGGCATCAATATGGAGAATATCAATATCTAAAATATATTGTATATCTCAATCAATAAATATGGTATAACTCTTCAATTAATTATATCTTTAGATTCTCTTTGCAAATGTTTGTGAGAAATGGTTAGGAATGATTTTGGTATATTAATACATCATGTGGCCATGATAATCCCCATATTAGTAAGCCTTGTAATTTTGCAATAAATGCCTCTACATTATTTTCTTTATAAATAACTAGTGGCCCAGTGCATGAAATTCATGTCCCTCAGCCCAGCCTTTACCCTTTCCAATCTGGGACCCCTCCGGAGATGTACAGTTGGACATCCCTCTCACAATCCAGAACTGCTGGCTTTTAACTGCTCACCTGCCTGCCTGCCTGATTGCCCCTAACCACTCTGCCCACCTGCCTGCTAGTGCCCAACTGCCCCCTGCCAGCCTGCACATCCCCACCTTCCCTCCCCACTGACCTGTTCGCCCTAAACTGCCCCCCTGCTGGCCTGCTCACTCCCAACTTCCCCCCATGCCAGCCTGCTCACTCCCAACAGCCCCCCCCCCCCCGCCCCTGCCACCAGCCTGATCACCCACAACTGCCATCCCATCCTGGCCTGATCACCTACAACAACTGCCCTCCCCTCTTGACCCCTAACTGCCTCTACCTCGACCCTGCCACCATAGCTTTGTCCAGAAGAATGTCTGGAAGGTCTCCTGGAAGGTCTCCCAGTCTAATTAGCATATTATCCTTTTATTAGTATAGATAGAGGCCTGGCGCATGGTGGGGGCTGGATGGTTTGCCCTGAAGCATGTCCCAGATCAGGGTGGGAGTTCCTTTGGGGGGCAGGATGGCCTGGGCGAGGGGCCTGTGGTGGTTTTCAGGCTGGCCACATCCCCATTGGGGTGGAGGTCCCCACTGGGGATGGT
The DNA here is from genome assembly GCA_026230045.1 of Corynorhinus townsendii. Classification (NCBI taxonomy): domain Eukaryota; kingdom Metazoa; phylum Chordata; class Mammalia; order Chiroptera; family Vespertilionidae; genus Corynorhinus; species Corynorhinus townsendii. The sequence continues at coordinate 108,636,240 of JAPDVU010000001.1, read as the reverse complement.
GCTGGCCTGGGTGAGGGCCTGGGTCAGTTTGCAGGCCAACCACGCCCCCATGGGGTGAGGGTCCCCGCTGGGGTGGCATGGCAAGCCTGGGTAAGGAGCTGGGGGCTGTTTTTGGGCTGGCCTCACCCCCTTCAGGGTGGGGGACCCTACTGGGGTGCTTGGTCAGCCTGGGTGAGGGACTGACGGCCATTTGCAGGCCTCTCCCTTGGCAGCTGGCCCAGGCGACCCAAGCCTTCCATGCACTCAGGCCGGCTCTGTGGCCACCACCTACAGGCCCCTCCTTCAGTGTCTGGCCCAGGCGGGTGGAAAGCTTGGCTTCCTCCATTGCTGAGGTGACCCAAACCTCCCGCCCACTTCAGCTGTCTTCATGGCCACTGCCATCTTTGCCCTGCTAATTTGCATATTCCCTCCTGATTGGCTATTGGTGTTGCGGAGTGATGGTCATTACCATATTACTCTTTTATTAGATAGGATGGTTCTATATAAACTATTTTTCTTCTGCCTTTCAAAAATTTACTGATTTAATTTCATGTTTTTGCAACTTTGTTCCCAACTAGGACCTCTATTAAATGTAAATAGCCTGGCCAGTGTTGTTGGGTGGTTGAGCAACCAAAAGATCACTGATGTGATTCTTGGTCAGAACAAATGCCTGGACTGAGAGCTTGATTCTCAATGGGAATGTGCAGGAGGCAGTAGATGGATGTTTCTATCTCTCTAGCTCTCTCCCTTACTCTCTCTGTAAAATAAATAAAACTATATTTTTAAAATGTTGTAAATAAATAGAGGAATAACAAATACAGCCTTGAAGACTATTGCTCTGTATTTAGTTTGCTAATTGTTTTAATTAAAGATTGGTATAAAATCTTTTCAAAAGTGTCTTTTGCATCTATTGATATGATCTTATCTTCTATATGAGTTACATGGATGATAGAATAGTAAACCAAATTCAGCTTCTTGTGATAAACTCAGCAATGATTTACTACCTTTAACAAAATATCTGCAATTTATTTGCCCAATGTATTGTTAAGGAGTATTCTATTTAAATTCATGAGTTTTACTTGTCTGCATTATTTTTTTTAACCTATGAAATGTGTTAGCAAGGTTTAGTTCTTTTCTTGAGTATGGTTGTTAATAAACCCCAATAAAACTGGCAAGTTTTTCCTCAAGAAAATGGATCTGGTAAGCATGTTCTAAGAGCCAACCTTAGTGAGCATGGGAAGAGTTAGAAGTGGGGAATAACAGCCATTCAAAGGCATAAAGTTCTAATCACTGAGACTTACACTGAGTGGCCAGATTATTATGTTCTCTGAACTCATAATAATCTGGCATATATATATATATATATATATATATATATATATACCCCAATGCATGAATTCATGCATGGGTGGGGTCCAGTCAGCCTGGCCAGGGGGAGGGCACATGAGCAGTTGGCCTGCCTGCCTGCTCATTGAAGTCCTGGTCAAGGGGACAATTTTCATATTAGCCTTTTATTATATAGGATATACACTAAGTGGCCAGATTATTATGTGTTCAGAGATCATAATAATCTGTCCACTCAGTGTATAATGCACATTATTTAGAAAAAGGAGTTAATATTACCTGATAACAGATGTGATGAATCTATGAATCTTAAATGGAGAATTTGTCTTGCCGGAAGCCAATTCCAGCATGTCAGCAGGGCTGAATCATCTGGGATTGCTGAACGGCATTTCCCCAAACCTAAAAAGGATACATAAATTGATTGTTTGCTGCCAGACAGCTGAGGACATCCCAATCTACATGTTATTGCCTCCTGTTGGCCAAACACCTGAACAACCGAAGGTAGTTTCTCCCAAACCTGACAATCTGACAATGGATTCTGTACCTAACCCTACCCTTTGATGTGTATATCTCCACCTCACCTTAGGACAAATTGTGTTAATAAAAAGCAAGGGATCCTGAGAGGAGGAGAACTTAGTTCCTTTAGCTAAATCTTCTCTGACTCCCTATAATGCCTTTTGAAATTATGTTTCGTCTCTGGACTCTTGATTAATTTAAACACAGTGCTTCTCCAGGTTCCTGAACCCTTATAGATGCTGGATCAAGACCACGAGCATTATTGTCTGGAGTTATCCAGGTGGTCCCTAAATGCCATCACAGTCTCCTTGTAAGAGAGATGCAAGGGAAATGGAACCCATAGAGGTGATGTACAGACTGAGACAGTTGTGGCCATAAACTAAGGAACAACCAGAAAGACCTCTGAGAAAAACAATGAATGATTCTCTTATTAAAACTTCAGAGAGATCTTGACCTGGCAGAAATATTCAGATTTTGGACCCCAGCACTGTGAAAGAATAGATTTCCCTTGTTCTATGCCTCCAGATTTGTGGTAACTTGTTATGGCAGTCACAAGAAACTAATACCAGGGAAAATAGCAGAGTAAATAACAGCCTAACATTATTGGGAATTTAAATGAGATAATTCATGTAGACTGCTGAAAATAACACTTACTGATTTTGGATGACATTGATCATTGATAGTATATTCATGGTGCAAAGAGACACCACATGATTGATTGTGGGACACATACAGCTTCATGCTTGACCAAAGCTCATGAGCAGATTTCTGTGAACTATCAACCTCAGGCATTAAAGAATTTTCTGAGGTGCATTGGAATATAACGACCGGTAAATTGCCCTGGAGCACCTCAGCAACCAAATATGGATAATTCCGGGTGAGATTCGACACAAATGAATATAGCTGGTAAAGACCTGCAGTGTGGGGCTATTGCCTCCTAAACATCCTTCTGGGTTCCTGTACTCTCTATGAAGATGGACATTATTGAAGGTTTGGGAGGTACTATTTAAAATCTCAATTGGTTCACCCAGCACTCAATCTAACCTTATTTCAGTTTGTTTGTTTACATGCACGTTATTTTCTCTGTAGCACTATCATTATCAAATCCAATACTTCTAAACAAAGGGCCATTTTCCCTGACTCCAAATGAAACCAAATTTTTGGACTGGAACCTGGATTCTTTGTCTGCTGGAACTGAAGAATAAATCCACAGACAGAAAGTGGTATAGCAAAGGTGGATATTTATTGAAGAACAACTACAGACTCCCACATGGGGAGAGGGAAAGAGTCCCACAGAATGGACTCACAAGTAGGGAGGGGGAAAGGGTCCCACTGGGTTCCCTTTCCCTATGGCTTATAAAGGCTACAGATCCTGGTGCCTTGATATCCCCGTTGATTGGTCATTAGCCCCTTAGACTGGTTACTATAGTAACTCCTGGGCTCAAAGGAGAAGAAAGCCCAAAGGGAATAGGAAAACAATAAGGAAGGCGGTGGGGGAGGGGGGGGGGGAGAACCTCACATGTCCCATGTGAGGTTCAACCTTTGAGCCCAGGAGTTACTATAGTAACCAGTCTAAGGGGATAGTGACCAATCAGAGGGGATATCAAGGCACCAGGATCTGCAGCCTTTATAAGCCATAGGGAAGAGGAACTCAATGGGACCCTTTCCCCCTCCCTACTTGGGAGTCCATTCTGTGGGACTCTTCCCTCTCCCCATGTGGGAGTCTGTACTTGTTCTTCAATAAATCTCCACCTTTGCTATACCACTTTCTGTCCCTGGATTCATTCTTCGATTCCAGCAGACAAGGAATCTGAGATCCAACCTAAAAATTCGGTATCATTTAGAGCTGAAATTTTATATTTTGTATGCTTGAAGTTATTTGCCTTGTTTGTTTGTTTGTTTGTTTTTCTCCCCTCTCCCTCCTTGTTTGTGTAATGAGAAATATTATTTAATTCACATGAAATTCCTGGTTTGGTTGAAACATAACTGACACATACAGACTAAGGTAAGAAAATTAGCTTATGTCAGGAAAATGCATAAAAATAATAATCCAGAGCTATAATGTTGATTACTTCCATTTTTCCAGAAATCATTATAATAATGTTTCACTGCCCTATTACCCTCCATGTTTAAAAGACAGAAATCGTGGTTTTCACATGTGTTTATTAATGTGCTGTCATATCACTAGAGCTGGGAGCATACTAAACGTTAGAGTACACACTTGATGAATGTCCTGGTTTGAGTAGGATATTTTAGGCACATACCTGCTTATGAAGGGTTGATCTTATTTCATAGTAATAGATTATAATATACAAAAAATGAAATTTATCTGTAATTATAATGTTCCTCAAAAACTTTTTTAATTGTACCTCAGTACAAAGAAGATTAATTCTTGTTGAAACTATGAACACAACTATATTTTAATGAAGAGTAAAATGAATCAATAAAGGTACTTCAAATAATTTTTGTACTATTTACTTAAGGATTAAACCACATTGTTTTGCACCATATTTTAGACACTACAGAGACACTATCTAAGAATATGTATAATGTTTACAAATGTGGTGTGGTTAAAAATAAATTTAACACAATATTTTTTATCAAGATCGTTGTGATTCCCTAAGCTTAATGAGAAGAGTAAAACACTCCTCTCACTTCCAATTATTACTAGCATCATGCTCAGTTCTCCTGAGAGACATTTGCTTCTGTTAGCAATGTTTCACTTTAAAGCTTGTTACAGATTAATTTCCTTTCTTATGATTTCACCCTGGGAAATCTATGTACTTCTTTAATTCGATGGGCTCAACAATGTAAGAATTATTCTGAAGAATTCAATCTCTGACTTCCTGAAGTGAATCACCTAAGACTGAGATATTATTTTTAAGTGGATTCTGAGGTACCTGTTACAACAATAAATCAACATAAAACATGTATTTTAAGAAGCCACTAAGTGAAGTATCTTAAGTTATTGACTCTTTACTATTGCTTTTAAAGGGTATTCATTCAAATCATTTAAGTACACCTTAAGAAAAAGAGGGTTAAAGATAAAATAAATAGGGAATAAAGGGGAGTGGACTTTATTAAGGTCTAGAAAATAGAACATCAGAAATAGTGTCAAGAATATTCTCAGATAAACACAAATCAAATACCCCTCAAGGTTTCACCACACCTATGTAATAAGTTTTGTTCTGTTGACTTAGGGTGAGCAGATAAATCTATTTCTCAAAATCATAGATTTCTAACATTCCTATACATCCTGGGTCTTTCATTTTTCTGTGTTATTATGATGTCAGCTTACTCTGGAAGCATTTTCCTCAAAATATCCTTTGCAGTATCAACAATTGAGTGTAATTCAGTTCTTTCAGATTCTGGCCAAAAGCTCACAAAGGAGATTTCATACAGATGAGACTGAATAGTTCAGTAGATTTATGCCCACACTTAAAAATCAGAATTAAGAGGAAGCAAATCCCCTATAAGTGTATGGTATAAGTGTATCTGCTCATATTAAGAAGTATATTAAAATTAGGTGATGATTATGGTAAGGCGTAAAATATACAAAAATAGCCATAGCTGGTTTGGCTCAGTGGATAGAGCATTGGCCTGCAGACTGAAGGGTCCCTGGTTTAATTCTGGTTAAGGGCACATGCCCGGGTTGCAGGCTCAATCCCCAGTAGGGGGCTGTGCAAAAGGCAGCCAATCAATGATTCTATCATCATTGATGTTTTCATCTCTCTCTACCTCCCCCTTCCTTTCTGAAATCAATAAAAATATATTTAAAAATACATATATATACATCTACACTAATAGAAGAGTAAGATGCAAATTGACCATACCTTCACAATGCCCACCAGCCAATCAGGAGTGAGTATTCAAATTAACCCAACAAAGATGGTGCGTTAATTTGCATACACAGGCACCCAGAGGACAGGGGTGGGGTGGGGCGGGATGCTTGCATTGTCAACATGGCAATGATACAGGTGTTACGCACCGCCCCAGCTACTCAGGGCCTCTGGGCAGTGTGGGAAGGAGGAAAGGTGGCTCGGGGCCTGAGCGAAGGTGGTGCTGGCAGCCAGGGGAAGGCCCATTCTTGCATGAATCTTCGTGCATCAGGCATCTAGTATGTGTGTGTGTGTGTGTGTGTGTGTGTGTGTGTGTGTGTGTGTGTGTATACAAAAATAATGAAAGATATTTTTATGTAATTTTCAGGCTTCATCAATAAAAGATACCTCATACATTCTAGGACAGTGGTCGGCAAACTCATTAGTGAACAGAGCCAAATATCAACAATACAATGATTGAAATTTCTTTTGAGATCCAATTTTTTTAAACTTAAACTTCTTCCAACGCTACATCTTCAAAATAGTCTCACTCAGGCTATGGTATTTTGTGGATGAGCCACACTCAAGGGGCCAAAGAACCCCATGTGGCTCGTGAGCCGCGGTTTAGCGACCACTGTTCTAGGACATGATCTAATATTTTGAGGCAAAATTAATTTGACATCACAAACCAATGTTACTCATAATACTTTTACACATCTATGTCACATAAACACAAGCATTGTGATAAATTCTGTTTTTGCCTCATATCCACTAATATATATATATATATATATATATATATATATATATATATATATTACACTACATTAGTAAGGGTATTTCCTTGGGGAGCAGAGAAGTGCTAAATCTGCAAATATCACCTATGTTATAATCTAAAAATTTTTCAATACTGGCTTGAAATCTACATACTGAATTTTGTGTGTGTGTGTGTGTCCAGGAACAATAGAAAACATCACAATACAATCACTGGCCTTGTAATAATTTCATGAGCTGGGAGCCATTTACCATACTTTGCTCTACTCCTCAAAAATTAGCTATGGTTATTTGAATTTTTAAAGTAACTTAAAGACAATAAACCTATATCTTGCATATGAAAAATCCAGCTGGAAGTCAGAGTAGCCAAGCAAGTACCTGATCACTGCCAAACTCTAGAAAACCAAATTCAGTATGAGAAAAAAAACTCTTCCATGACAATATGCCAAGGTAATCCTATAGTTTCATTCTTCTCCAACTGTATACAACCAGCTTCAATTTTCTGTGGGTACTCTACCTTGGCAAATATATTTGATTTGGAAGGACCCTTGTAGCTTCTTTCTGTAAGCTCTTGAATTTAGCTCCATAAACTATTATTCAGTGCTCTAAACTATACAGTAGGTCCTCGGATTATATCAGAGATCCGTTCGTATGTGACATAATGTGATTTTTGCTGTAAGAACCCACCTACATAAGCACCTACATCACTCACATTGAGCTCATACACAGCAGTAATGAAGTGAAACAGTAAAAAAAAAAAAAAATTAAAAGAAAAATAACAATTCCTGACCTTTACTTGTGGTAAATAAATAATAAAAAACATAAAGCACATATGTACATACATACGTCGAAATGATGGAACTATTTTTTTAAATAAATGGGAGATGGCAACATAACCACGAAACGACATACTTTGAGTCTGACGTAACCCGGGGACTGTCTGTACTAGTGATTTGGATACTAAATAAAACAGGTGAGTCCCTAGCACACATCCAAGGTGAAAAGAGAGACCAGAGGAGGAGGGCAGGCTGAGACAGAGGCAATGTGATGTTATCTGTCAACGCTGTAAAAGTTTCAGTACAAGTTCCTAAAACTCAGAGTGGCTCTGTGGAATATTACTGGAAATGAAAATTTCCAGAGAATTAAGTAGAAAAGCTTTGGCTTTTGACCCCTCTAGTATAAACAGAGAATTAAGACTCCCACACCAATTTTAATCACAGCCGTTCTAAAATTTTTATTTATATAAAGACTCACCACTATTTTGCCTATACCTAGATAAATGTTTAATAAATTGTTGCTATTTTATAATTACTTATTTTATAATGTTAATTTTAATTAATATTTAACATGCACCATTTAGTATTTATCATGTGCCAAACAATGTGCAAGGCCTTACAAGGGCTATATTGTTTCTAATTAACTCTACTTTGATGGTAAATTACAGGTGTCAACTTGACTGGGCCATGAGGGTCCAGATATTTGGTTAAATGTTATTCTGGTTGTTACTGTAAAGTGTCTGGATGAAATTAAAATTTCAATTGGTAGAATCAGTAAACTAGATTGTTCTCCATAGTGCGTGGGCCTTATTCAATCAGTGGAAGTCCTGAACAGGGAAAAAAAGGCTTATTCTCTCATAAATTAAAAGGGAATTCCTCTTGCTTGTTTGCCTTCTAGCGGGGAGCCATTTACCACACCTTGCTCTACTCTTCAAAAATTAGCTATGGCTATTTGACATAATTTTTTTTCTCCTGCCATCAGGTTTTTCTGGCTTTCTAGCCTGCCAACATTTCAGAATGAAACCACCACCTGGGCTCTCCGAAGTCTCCAACTTGCCAACTGCAGATCTTAGGACTTGTCAGCCTCCACAATTACCTGACCAAGTCCTTATAACAATAAATCTCCTTATATGTGACTATCTGTGAATTTGTGTAAATATACCACTGGTTTTTCCTCTGGAGAACCCTGACTAATACATCTACAAATCTTTAAATGCTTTTGTTGTGTTTTTTTCTTTTCTTTTAAAATTTCGTTTGTATCTTTGATTTTCACATAAAATATATCAAGAGTGAGAGATTAAATGACTTGCCCAGGTTCAAATATTTAGTAAGTGAAAGAACACGGTTACAAAGACAACTTGCAGAGCTCAGTTTTACCATTATACAGTATATATGTGTATTCTCAAAGAGAATTTTTGTGGGACATTCCATTTAGATTAAATCACTTAGTGATTCAAGTTATTATATATTTAAAAAAATAATTTGTGGACTTTATCTAAATATTGTAGCTGACATTTTCTTAAAAAACAAACAACATTAAGTATTGGCCAGGTAGCTCAGTTGGTTAGAGCATCATCCCAATACACCAAGGTTGTGGGTTCAATCCCAGGTCAGCGTACATACAAGAATCAATGAGTGAATGCATCAGTAAGTGGAGCAACAAACTGATCTCTCTCTCTCTCTCTCTCTCTCATCTTATAAGTTGAATTTTCACATTTCCTTGTGACTCTAAAGTAACTTAAAAGTGCATCTGTGTCATATAAAACATATTAATGAATAATATAAAACAAAGTTAACCTTTTTTTAAATAAATACAAAGAAAGTTGGGTAGATGGATATATTTAAAGTGTCAAAAACAAAACAAAGCACTTTTCAAGACAGTTTGGTGGTTTCTTACAAAACCAAACATACTATTAATATATAATCTAGCAATCACACTCCATAGTATTAACCCAAAACAAAAATTATTTTTATGCAAAAAATAACCTGCCCACAGCAGTTTTATTCATCATTACCAAAACTTAGAAGCAACCAAGATATCCTTCAATAGGTGAATAGATAAACTATTTTTATCTGTTTTTGTGTATAAACATCCAGACAACTGAGTATTATTCAGTGGGGGGAAAAAGAGCTATCAAACCATGGAAACAAATGAGTGCATTACTAAATGAAAGTAGCCAATCTGAAAAGGCTACATACTGTATGATTCCAACTATATGATATTATGGAAAAGGTAAAACTATGGAGATAAAAAGATCAGTGGTTTGTGGGATCCAGTTGGATCAATAGGCAGAAAACAGGATTTTTAGGGCAGTGAAAATCCTCTGAATGATATTACAGTTATGGATATATGCCATTATATATTTATCCAAACTCCTAAGATATGCATCACCAAGTGTGAACCCTTAAGTAAATTATAAACTTTGGGTGATTATGATGTGTCAATATAGGTTCATTTTGGTAAAAAAAAAAAAAAAAAAAAAAAAAAAGCCATTGTGGTGAGTGATGTTCATAACGGGGGAGGCTAGGCCTGCGGGGGGCAAGCAGAAGAATATGGACAGTCTCTATACCACCTCTCAACTCTGTGGTAAACATAAAAACTCTGAATAAAAATAAAGTCTTTATAAAAACCAAGTAGAACCTGTTAACATAAGAAAAACATTGAAACCTGAAAAGAATTTTTTGTGAGTTTATTTGAGCCAGACTGTTGACATATGCCGGGAAGCAGAACCTCAAGGAATTGAGATAATGCTCCAGAGAATGGCGGGTTACATTTGTATTTATACATTGCCATCAAAGGAGGGACATAGGTGGGTTACATGAAATTCATTGGTGATAGATTAAGGAGGTGGGATAAAGCAAAGCGGAGGAAACCTCTGGGATTGGATAAAAAGTAAAATGATGGACACATACTTAGGTGAGTGCAGGAACAATTAACATGATAATGAAGGAATTTGTGGTACCTGTCCTGGTGCCCACCACATTTGGTTGTGCCCCAGGGGCTCCAGAAAAAAGGAAGTTACAAGTTACCCAGACATTTCAAGGGTATGTTATCATAGATACAAAAGACAGATAGGCTTATTTAAGGGAAAGGTTGACCTTGTCAGTGAAGATACCGGCCTAGGATGTAACTGCCCACCATAACTGTGTTTAGTTAAAGTTTAATTTCAGACCATCCTTTGTGGTTACTTTAGGTCTCTGAGTTTGCAAGACTGCCATGCAGGCCTCCCCTGAGCTAGTCAGGTCAGCATGTGGCCCCTTTCGTCCACAAACCATATATCATCTCCAAACAACAGACTATCGACACAGAACTTATAGGGCATTAATATTACTACATCCACTTTGCACAACTCTATTGAGCACCATTATATTGCATTGCATCCTGCTATAATAAAATATGAATCTCTGAAATAGACTGGCAAACAACATACTACTTATGTGTTTTCCCAAGGTTTTTCATCAGATACATGATGAAGAGAGTAAAAATCTTTGTCAACCTATACCTTACATTCTTTCTAATTTATGATATACACTTAATACACATTGGCAACAAATTATACACTGATAAATATATGCATAGCTTTCTCATTGTGTTATTATATCTAAGCTGGGCTTGAAAAAAAATAAAAAAGACTAACATTTCTAAAAAGAGTAAAGTGAACCATTTTAAATCTAGTCTCTGTCATATTAACTGTGTGTTTTAGGCTATTTACTCTTTATAAGTTCTTAGCTATAATATTCTCTAGACAAATGGAAATAATTAAGCATGCTTCACAAAGCTATTAAAGGAATAAATGAGATACTTTGGAAAGTATCTGTAACTAATAATACATATTATAGATTATAAAAAGTAGTTAAAATTAAGTTCAAATTTTCTCACAAAAAATAGATCAAAGAGGATATAGTTCATGATTTCATGGATTGACATTCTTAAAATTAGTTTTACTTATAACTTTTGGAATGTTTTACAGACAGGAGCAATTGAAATGAGAAAACATTTTATATTGTTTATTTACCAAATGTTTACTGAAAGCACACTATATGTCAGGCAATATTCTAAGCATTTCAGATATAGCTGTGAACAAAACAAACAAGATATAGATATCTTTACCTACGGAGACTATACTAGTATACAATAATGACTTCACTGAAAAGTTTAATGAGCCAAAGAAAAGGAAGGACAGGTTAATTGGAATGCTTGTGGTCATGGTTCTGTGGGATTATGTAGCTAAGATAGGTGTGCTGCCTTTTCCATTTTCTACCACTGTCCAGATCCCATCTCTGCTTTACTTTGTAGTCTGGAAGGCTTCTGCATGTGCCATCACCCAGGCTCCCTTTCCTATTGCTTTGTGAATAGGGTGAGCCAATGGGAATTAGTGAGAGAAAGTCAGAAAAGAATAAGAGTGATTCTCCACACCTCCGTTTTGGCATCCTCACATTTATTCTAGAAATCATTGCCTTTTCCACAGCTATACCAAGGGAAGATCAACCACCATCCCTGCTACAGTTTCAGCTTTGATGAGATCAAAAAACACCATTTCCTCACCTTTTTCCTTTGTTCTCATGAGTCTTAGAACCTAGTTATTGTTCTGACACGTCTGTGATGTTGAAAATTCACGAACCTCATGGAGCTTCTTTCCATTCCATCTCTGATTAGAGATGTTGAACTCCTCTTCATGTACATGCTGGCTTATTTCTTCTTTAAAGAAATTTCTATTCAAGTCTTTTGCTTATTTTTTTGAGTATTGTTGTTATTTTGCTAATGAGTTGCAAGAGTTTCTATAGTTAACAATATAGTGCACTTTAAAACATAGGATAGATCTATATTTGTTTTCCATATAAGTGGCACCTACCATAAAAATGCATCTTTATATCTACTAACATTTTATAAAGATAAGGTTTTTTTCATTGCAATTGTGGGGTGAAAATTCTAAACTAATAATTATTGTTCATTTAAAGCCATACCCCTAGATGAATCTGGATATGTGGAATAATGAATCTGGGCCAGAGCATAAGCGTGAAGCATAAAATACTTAAGAAGAGAAAGTGGCTATATATGTTACAATAATAAACGCTGATGAAAGTGGTTGCAGATGTAATTCTTTTTACTTGTTTCTTTATTAATTTACTTATTTATTATTCATTTATTCAGTTACATAGAAATCAATTAACCTGAATACTTCACCCATTACATTTATATTCTACTAGAGGCTCAGTGCATGAAATTCGTTCATGGGAAGGGGGTCCCCTCAGCTCGGCCCGCACTCTCTCCAATCTGAGACCCCTCAGGACCTCTGGCTCCTAACCGCTCACCTGCCTGCTGGCCTGATTCCCCTAACTGCTCTCCCCTGACAGCCTATTCTCCCTAACTGCTGTCCCCTGCTGGCCTGATTCCCCTAACTGCTCTCCTCTGCCTGCCTGATCACCTCTAAACTCCTCTGCCTTGGCCCCACCAACATGGCTTTGTCCAGAAGGTCATCCAGAAGATATTCAGTCTAATTAGCATATTACCCTTTTATTAGTATAGATGCCACCTTGTCCTAAAAATGCAGGTTGTTCCCAGGTTTTCCTTACATGGAAGGGGAGGCCGCAGTAGCATCCTGGGTTCTGACCAGGGCTTATGCGCTTGTGCTTTATCTCAGCAGATGCGATTCCTAGAAGACTCTTGGATGTACCTAGAACATTGCTATCGAATTTGTCAAATCATCCTCCAAAAATGTTGAACCACTTTAAACTCCCACTGGCAACCATGCCATTCTTAATTTGTATTAGTTCTTTATGTGTTTTCTTTCAAAAACTGTCTCTAATTTGCTGTCTAAAATACATTTGCTCATAGAGCTAAAAGCCTTAAAATTATATATATATACATATATATATATATATATGTATATATATATATATGTGTATATATAATATTTAGGTATTTAATTTATTTGGAGTCAATATTTGTGTATATGAATAAGATGGCCCAATATTATTTTTATTCTATATGCATAATGATGTCTTATTTCTTCATTTATTGAATCATTCTTCCTTGACCCAAATTTCTATAATGTGAAATCTATCAATATCAATGTCAATGTCCACATTGACCTCAACTCTGCTTTTGGCTTTGGTTTTACTTTTACATTTCAGTAGACCGCTACTCCTACTTTTAAAAAAACGAAAAATAGTATGACAGTATCTTATTTACGAGGTCTTATAATGTTTAATAATGATTAGGATGATCTTACCCTCTATGTACTCTTTTTTCTTTTTTCTTAACATAGTGTGAGCCTTTTTTAACCTTTAATATTTGATGTAAAAATTAAAAATCAACAATTTCCATATAAAAACCTTGTATTTTGATTGGAATTATATTTAGAAAATTAGTGGCAAAATCACAACTTGGAGAAATGATTATATGACACCTTTTTTCTGGTATGATGCTAATTTATATTTACAAATATTTTAAAGCCATACTTCAATAAAATCACTTTGGTAATGGTATAGTAAATTTTTTTCAGTAATTGCTGGGTTTGATTTAGTAATATTTTGTTTAGTTGCCTTTTGAATCATTTTTAAAATCTTTTTTTGATAACTATTCTCTCTCTCTCTCTCTCTCTCTCTCTCTCTCTCACACACACACACACACACACACACACACACACACATACACACACACACCCACAACTGGAATCATAGAAAAAGTTGAAATATTTGCTATTTCTAGTCTGGAATTTTATAAAAATATTTTGAAGCTGTATTATTTGAAAGTCATTTTTTAATTTGTGTCGTAGAAAAAAAAGAACAATCAACTCTACAACCTTTTTATCCAAAATTTTCACTTTCTTCATAAAAAATCAGCTCAGTGTCAAACCTTTAAATAATTTTAATCTGATGTGTTTGCAGGTCAAATAATTTAGCTCTCTAGTGTAACATGGAATTAAATTTCCTCTGTTTTGTCTAGATACTATCTATTAAAATAAATTAAATTTGATTACATATTCATTATCATTAATTGTTTTTGAGATTATTTTGATTAGAATATTATTGTAGCTGAACACTAGACCTGGTTTGAAATTACATAAACGGAATAATTTTTGAGTCTTGATACTCAGACTTTCCTTTGAGTAATAACTTGCAATTTCACTTAACAATACATTCTTGATAAACTTCAAGTAGAGTTTGATGTAATCTAACAAAATTCAAAATTGTTCATCAATTTTCTCAGATTAATTCACATAGAAATATAGGTTAAGAAAAAATTGGGGTTTCCATATAAAAAGTATATGAAAATATATCTTCATTTGTTTATCAATATTAGATTAGACTATGATCAGTGACCTCTTTGGTACAGTATAATCGTAGAGATTGTTGCTTTGTTAACTGAATTCTGTTTTAGGAGTTCATTTTACTTATAAAAATGTAGAGTGCGTTGTAACAAAGTCATTGAAAATATATTGTGATCACAATATATATTAATTATATTGATTACACAATATAATTAATGAATTTTGTTTTTATTTTGGTATAAAAATTGTAAAAATAATAGCTTGAAAACTTTTTTAAAAAAATATATATTTTTATTGATTTTGAGAAATAGGAAGGAAGAGAGAAAGAGATAGAAACAAAATGAGGAGAAAGAATCATTGATCAGCTGCCTTCTGCATATCCCACACGGGGGATCGAGCCTGCGAACCATGACCTCCTGGTTCATAGGTCGATGCTCAACCACTGAGCCATGCTGGCTGGGCTTAAAAGCTTTTTTGTAAATAGTCCCTAAATACAGAATAAGAAGAAAACATGTGAATTAAGACAAAGAAAATCCTATGGGAACTTTAATTTCTCTTAGTACTTCTCACAAACGAATGAGCTGTGATACTACGGAACAGTCATATGAAATTGTTCAATTTCAACAAAAAGAATTGAGGGTACTAGCAACATCTATTGATAGACACTAGAAACATTTATATAAGCATTAGTTGATAAAAGTTTACCAAACTGTTAGCAGGAATAGCAGTTTGCCTTACTTTCCTCATCTTTCTTAAAAGTAGACTACTGATACCGAATTTTTGAACTGGAACCCAGATTCTTTGTTTGCCAGAATTGAAGAATGAATCCACAGACAGAAAGTGGTGTAGCAAAAGTGGAGATTTATTGAAGAACTAGAGGCCTGGTGCACGAAATTCGTGCATGGAGTGGGGGGGGGGTGTCCCTCAGCCCAGCCTGCACCCTTTTCAATCTGGGAACCCTCAAGGGATGTCTGACTGCCCATGTACACCCCCGATTGGGCCTAAATGGGCAGTAGGACATCCCTCTCACAATCCAGGAATGCTGGTTCCAAAACATTAGCCTGCTTGCCTTCCTGATTGCCCCTAACTGCTTCTGCCTGCCAGACTGATGATCCCCTAACCACACCCCTGCCAGCCTGATTGATGCCTAACTGTTCCCTGCTGGCCTGATTGTCCCCAACAGTCCTCCCCTGCAGTCCTGGTCCCCCCAGACTCCCCTCCACTGCAGGCCTGGTCCCTCCAAACTACCCTCACCTGCAGGCCTGGTCCCCCCCAACTGCCCTCTGCAAACCTGGCCCCCCCCCCAACTGTCCTCCCCTGCAGGCCTTGTCACCCCTAACTGCTCTTGCCTGTGGCCTGATCTCCCACAACTGCCCTCCCCTGCCATCCTGGTTGCCCCTAACTGCCCTCCCCTGCTGGCCATCTTTTGGTGGCCATCTTGTATCCACATGGGGGTGGCCATCTTGTGTGTTTGAGTGACAGTCAATTTGCATATTACCTCTTTATCATATAGGGTAAGTACAGACTTCCATGTGGGAAGGGGAAAGAGTCCCACAGAATGGACTCCGAAGTAGGGAGGGGGAAAGGGTCCCACTGAGTTTTTTTGCCTATGGCTTATAAAGGCTGCAGATCCTGGTGCCTTGATATCCCCTCTGATTGGTCATTATCCCCTTAGACTGGTTACTATAGTAACTCCTGGGCTCAAAGGTTGAACCTCACATGGGACATGTGAGGTTCTCCCCACTCCTTCCTTATCGTTTTCCTATTCCCTTTGGGCTTTCTTCTCCTTCTGGATGAAGGGCTTTTCCCCCTTTATTTTGTAAATATAGACTTTTTGCTGTTCCCAGTTCCCTCATTCTATGGAAATGACATGTTGCAGCTTTCCAGCTCCCTTATTCTATGGAAATGTACCTTCTGCTGCTCTGCAGCCCTGTGCTTCCTTTATGGTCCCCCCCCAAGTTCCAAAATTTCTAATATTTCCTAAACCTGTCCTATCTTATCCTTAAAATTCCTGCTTCAATATTATTATGTGACACCTGATATTATTTTACTCCAAGCTTAGCTTTTGTTATTGATATTGTTGGTTACTGTACAATTACCTTAATGACTTGATTAAATAGGGGGAATATTGAATACTTTTGAATATCTTCCCAAGATCAAAGCAAATAGCACTTCAAAGTTGTTAATTACCCATATAGGACAAGTGTTGCTAAGAATAAATTTTAAAATATTCATTCTATTGGGTATGTTTACATATTACAATGAAATAAACTCCAACAGATAATCTGAGATTGAGCAAAAATATGCACATAGATTTCTTAATTCAAAGATTTATGCATTAATATATCCAATAATGTAACTACACATATATTGTACTATTGCTTGATACTCAGCACTGAAATTATCATCGTCAGTACAATAGTAATAGTGAGCAAACATCATGGACTTAGTTCTCAAATATTAATAGTGTCAATAGTTATTATCTTTTGTCTTTATATTAGTAAAAGATGTGTATGTGTAAGTCAATAGTTAGGAACAAATAACTTCTGCCTTTAATTTTTCTGCATCCCAGTTACTGCTTATTTTTGTCTAACTAAAACACAATCTAAATCTTAGTATACTTTTAGCAAAATCAGACTACTAATAGTAACTGCCAAATACATATTTTTAAAATTAAAAATTATATTAAAATTTTGTTTTAATGTATTGTGACTATAAAGAGAATTCAGAAGTCTCTTATCTGTTGTCTTAGCACATGGTGCTAAGGGCTCCCATGCTCCATTAGTCTTATTTTGAAATGTTTTTAATTGTTTCAAATATTAACTTACCATGCACATTGAGAAGACCACTTCAGCTTTTAAGTAGTCAGAAAAAAGTTAAAATAAGTTACGTTAATATATAGATTAGTTAAGAATTATAAAGTAAAGTTCCATCTCAATAAATTTAATAAAGTAAAAAAAATAAAGTAAAAAATATAAATATCACATCTGTAAAACATAGGTCTCCATGTTGTCAGGAAAACTGAAGGGCTTTGGAACTAATTCATTTTCCATTCAATTTTTTGTTTTAGTCTTGTTCTTAGTATATCTTCAGCTTTTGTTTTCTGGCCTTTGTTTTATAGTAGCATTGAAAATAATCACTAAGATTTTATTTGACATTTTCTCTTGCTCTTTTTGTAAAGACAAAACTAATAGGTCACAATGAAAATCTTAGAGAATACAATGATGTCTTGTATAAAGAGACTGAGTATTATTAACCTAAATGATTCATCTGCTATAGGAAAGAAAAATGATAATATTGTATATTTCACACAGGGAAGTAGAAAGCATGGTGGTAAGATAATAATTTCTAGATTCAAAAAGTTCTGTTTTATGATGTGTGTGCCACAATTGGAAAACTGTGAGTTCATAGTTTACTTAATTTCTCTCTGCCTCATTTATTTTCCATGAAACAAACAGGTATATATATTTTAAAATATATGTTTTTATTTATTTCAGAGAAAGGAAGGGAGAGGGAGACAGGGATAGAAACATCAACAACTAGAGAGAATTATTCATCATCTGACTCCTGCATGCCCCTTACTGAAGATTGAGCTGGCAACCTGGGCATGTGCTCTGACTGGGAATTGAACAGTGACCTCCTGTGTGGGAACCCCTTTCACATCCTGCATGATTCAGGGTTCAGGTTCAGGGTTCGGGTTCTGAAGGAGGCCGCACACAAATGAAAGAGACTAGGAAAATATTAATTTGGGAAATGGGGGCCAGGCGGAAGCCCAAGAGAGGACTACACCCGCTCTGGCCTTGCTATCCCTTTTATTAAGACTATGGGATACACCCATAGCCTGTAGGCAGGCAATTCCAATAATAGCTAATCAGCAAGGATTTACATAATATTGACAGGTGGAAGTTGCTTCAGCTACCAATGTCTCAATCAGAGGACAATGGGCGGCTTCTGACACTCCTGGTTCACAGGTTGATGTTCAACCATTGAGCAACACTGTCCAGACTAAAATTTAACCTATAGTGCATTTTTAATGATTAAATGAAGGAATATTAGTGAAGTGAGTAGGACTGTATAAAACTTTAAATAAACTTTAGCAATAAATACATATTAGCTATATTCACTTAGTCACTTGCCTCTTCTCTGGATCTGAGTTCCTTATACAGATTCTGTTTTGGTTATTTAAACTCAACTATAGTAAAAAGAAAGTTGAGTTCTTCAGCCATTTGCAGGACATTTAATAGGCTCGAGCAGAGATTAAGGAAAAAAATCACCAGAATTTCCATAAATCAAACTTTTCTTGTTTTGCAAATCAAACAATTTTTAGAAGTCCCCCAGGAAGGTAACACCTGTATTGTGAACATGTGCAAGGATGTTGCATCAGGATGTGCTGTCAGTACTATGACACTGAAACAAAAGGTGATAAAGCATCCATCTTATATAAAAACTGCTATTTGAAATTTTAACCCTGATATTTGGCTTCTGTAAATGCTTGCTTGCTTAAGTAATAAGGAAAATAAGACTACTCCCACTTCAGAGAGGCCATTAAACCTTCCCTGAATGAAGTTATCAGTGCTGGCACCAGACCAGGTCTTTGGTTGAGGTCTCAAGGCCCCAGCACATAGGGGCTCTTTCAGAACTTGCAAAGGGGGCTGAAAACACCCCATATTTGGGAGACAAAGAAGGTAAAGACATATAAATAGGGTAAGTTCCCCCATGTTGGGGTCCAGAATTTGAGAGACATTTTCCTCTGAGCCCGTGTGTAATAAATGTAACTCCATCTCTCTAAGTGTTGCTTGGTTCTTCTCCAGTTTTCTGTAACAGTGACAAGGACAAAAATATCCTTGATGACCAGCACAGAAGCAACTTCATTCACAGAGCAGAGAAGATGGCAAGATCAAGTTGAGATTGCTAGATACAAAGGGATGAATACATTAAAGAAATCTGTAAATAGAGAAAGACATTAAACATGAAGGTAAGAAATAAAAACTGGAAAAAAAATGGTGGCAAAATAGACAGATGTGTCCTGAGCCTTGTCCCAGAGTAGATAGAAAAAACAGCTGAGGGTTGCATGGGGAGTGTCTGTTGATGAGTGAAGGGACAGCTATACTCCAGGAGAAGGTGGGGGACTGCTGGACGGGGCTCCCCTGACGGGGAAGCCCTCACTGCTGCTGGGCTCCCTACCAGAGCCACCAGCGCGGATGCAGAGAATGTGCCATCTTGAAGGGAAAAGTGGATGTTATCGGAAGCCTGAAAATCTACAACTGCGGCACCCACCAAACAGCTGCGAACTCAAAACTTCCTGGTACTGGCACAAGAACAGACATATAGATCAATGGAATAGAATAGAGAATCCAGAAATTGACCCAAATTACTATGCTCAATTAATATTTGACAAAGGAAGCATGAACATACAATGGAGTCAAGACAGTCTCTTCAATAAATGGTGTTGGAAAAATTGGACAGATACATGCAAAAAGATGAAACTAGACCACCAACTTACGCCATACACAAAAATAAACTCAAAATGGATCAAAGACTTAAACATACGATGAGAAACCATAAAAATACTAGAGGAATCCACAGCCAGAAAAATCTCTTTCATATGCCTAATTTTCTTCATTGATACTGCTCCTAGGGCATTGGAAACTAAAGAGAAAATAAACAAATGGGATTACGTCCAAATAAAAAGCTTTTGCACAGCAAAGGAGACCATAAATAAAACAACAAGAAAGCCCAATGTATAGGAGAACATATTAGCCAATGATATCAATGATAAGGGTTTAATCTCCAACATTTACAGGGAACTCATGCAGCTTAACAAATTGAAGATAAGCAACCCAGTCAAAAAATGGGCAACTGATCTAAGTAGACTCTTTTCGAAAGAAGATGTAAGGTCAACAGACATATGAAAACCTGCTCAAAGTCACTAATCATCAGAGAGATGCAAATCAAAACAACAATGCAGTACCATCTCACACCTGTCAGAATGGCTATTATCAACAAATCAACAAATGACAAGTGCTGGTGAGGATGTGGAGAAAATGGAACCCTTGTGCACTGCTGGTGGGAATGCAGATTGGCACAGCCACTGTGGAGAAGAGTATGGAGTCTCCTCAAAAAACTAAAAATGGAACTCCCATTTGACCCAGTTATCCCACTTCTAGGAATATATCCCAAGAAACTAAAAACACAAATCAGAAAGGCTATATGCACCCCTATGTTCATAGCAACACAATTCACTATAGGTAAGATTTGGAAACAGCCTAAGTGCTCATCAGCGGATGAGTGGATTAAAGAACTGTGGTACAGCCCTGACCGGTTTGGCTCAGTGGATAGAGTGTCAGCCAGCAGACTCAAGGGTCCCAGGTTCGATTCTGGTCATGGGCATGTACCTTGGTTGCGGCACATCCCCAGTGGGGAGTGTGCAGGAGTCAGCTGATCAATGTTTCTCTCTCATCGATGTTTCTAACTCTCTATCTCTCTCCCTTCCTCTTTGTAAAAAAATCAATAAAAAACATATAAAAAAATAAAAATAAATAAAAAACGGTGGTACATCTATACAATGGAATACTATGCTGCGATAAAAAAGAAGGAGTTCTTACCATTTGTAACAACATGGATGGAGCTGGAAAGCATTATGCTAAGTGAAATAAGCCATGCAGAGAAAGATAAATATCACATGATCTCACTCATTTATGGAATATAATGAACAACATAAACTGATGAACAAAAACAGATCCAGAGACAGAAAAACATCCATCAGTATGTCCAACCTCAGGGAAGGTAGGGGATGGTGGGGGTAGAGGGGAGAGATCAACCAAAGGAATTATGTGCATGCATATAAGCCTAATCAATGGACACAGACAACATGGGGGTGGGGGCATGAATGGGAGGTAGGAGGTGATGGAAGAATAAGGACACATATGTAATATCTTAATCAATAAAGAAATTTAAAAAAAGAAATAAAAACTGAAGTAGCAAACCCTTCCTTCATTAACAAGAAAACCACACATTATTTATCAGTAAAGTGAAAACAATAAATTTTGTCTTCTTTTTCATTAATTTCTTTCCTCAAAAGAAGAAATACGAATGGCAGACAGGAAAAAGATCACTAATTGTCTTAATGTAAAGTGGTTGGGAAGAAAATTCATAAGAAAGAGAATGCTTTTGCTGAAACCAGTTTGGCTCAGTGGATAGAGCATCAGCCTGCAGACTGGAAGGTCCCAGGTTCGATTCCGGTCAAGGGCATGTACCTGGGTTGCGGGCAAATCCCCAGTAGGGGGCGTGCAGGAGGCAGCTGATCGATGTTTCTCTCTCATCGATGTTTCTAACTCTCTATCTCTCTCCCTTCCTCTCTGTAAAAAAATCAATAAAAATATTTTTTTAAAAAGAGAATGCTTTTGAATGTAATGAATGATGCTTGTATATGTGAAGTACTTTACATATACTAGGCATTTCATAAAAGTTAATAGTTATCAACAGTATTAGCAAAGCCTGTATATAACCTCAGAATCATCATATTGATCACTTTTATTTAATTCTCATTTCACTTTCTGGAGGAGAAATAATTATATTCTAAGTCTCCTTTACAATAAGCTCAGCGCTTCTAAATGCAAGAAATACAGTGTAGGGAAATTAACTAATATTTTAAAAAACATTATTTATTGTCTTGATAGCATTGTATCTCTCTTAGTTCTTTATATTTACCTTTTAAATTATGTCTCTGTCTCATTTTTGGCAATAGATTTTCATTATTTTCCTTTCTTCCTTTCCCCATCCCTCCTTTTTCCTTTCTTTCTTCTTTCTTTCTTTTTTCTTTTCCTTCCTTCCTTCCTTCCTTTCTTTTTTTCTTTCTTCCATCCTCTCTTGCTAAACCATCCAGAAAAAACTTAAATACAATGGAAAATCTAAAATTTGTATTGATTTAAAAAATTATCAAAGAAAGATAATTGCCCTACTCAACTAAGTCACATTAATGACTCTTTTTCTGTCAATGATTTGATCCCCACCATTTTTGCCATAGTCATCTGACAACAGTTTAGTTTAGTTAAGTAAATCCCCTCAATAAAATCCTCCTATAAAATAAAAGCCTCATATGCTAAGTGTTCAGTCTTCCATTCAACCGATCAAAGTCTAATACGCTAATGATATGCTAAGGCTGCTCAACCACTCACTATGACATGCACTGACCACCAGGGGAGCAGATAGTCTACTGGTTGATCAATCGCTATGATGGGCACCGACCAACAAGGGGTAGACACTCCGACCAGTAGATTAGCTTGCTGCTGGGGTCCAGCTGATTGGGATGGAGTGAGATGGGCTGGACATGCCCTGGAGCTCTCCTGCAGTCCCTCCCTGGCTGGCCAATCTCCCATGTCCCTCCCCAGCCCCAATCGTGCACTGGTGGGATCCCTCAGCCTGTCCTCCACTCTCTTACAATCCAGGACCCCTCGGGGGATGTTGGAGTGCCAATTTCAGCCAGATCCCAAAGGTCAGGCCAAGAGACCCCACTGGTGCATGAATTTGTGCACCAGTTTCTAGCCCTCTATAATAAAAACCCTGGGCCATAACATCCAGTAATAACCAAGGCTTGACCAACCGGAAGTCAATCCTGCTTCCGCTGCAAGCCTGGTGACCCAGCACTGACTGCTGAGGAGGCTGCGAATCAGGGCCAGAGAGAGGCCTGAAGGAGAAGCAGGGACTGATACATTGCCTCTGTGGCAGCTCTTGATCAGCACTTGCCTCTCTCTTTCTCTCTGAGTCTGGCCAACAGCTGTGTCTCCATTTCTCTCTAGGCCTCTACCAGGGCTTCTTATCAGCCCCGCCTTTCTGATCAGGCTCCATTGATAGGCTCAGAGATGCTGACTGACATAGAACCCGATCAATCAGAACCAAATCTGGGTCCACTGTGAGGAGCCAATGGCTGCCTAGGAGTCAGAGCTTTTGACACTGACTGGCATAGAAACCAACCTATCAGAACCAAATTGGCCAGCAGAGGAGGGAAGTTGGGGGCAAGATCAGGCCTGCAGGGGAGGTCAGTTGGGAGCAACCAGGCCAGCAGGGGAAGGCAGTTAGGGGCGATCAGGCAGGCAGGCAGAGGCAGTTAGGGGCAATCAGGCAGGCAGGCATGTGAGCAGTTAGGAGCCAGTGGTCCCAGATTGCAAGAGGGATGTCCAACTTCTGGTTTAGACCCAATCCCTGTGGGAGAGGGTACAGGCTGGACTGAGGGAACCCCCCCTCCATGCATGAATTTCGTGCACTGGGCCACTAGACTATACTAATAAAAGAAATATGCAAATTGACTGCCACTCTGTGATGCCCACCAGTCAATCAGGAGTATGCAAATTAACCAAACAAAGATGGATGTGGCCCCGCCCTCCAGCTGCTCCGGGCCTCTGGGCAGCACACATGCAGGTGTGGAGTGAACAGGTGGGGCAGGTTGCCTGATATGAGGGGGAGGACAGGGTTGCGGAGGGAGCTACAGGAACGGTGCTCAGGCTGGAGCAAAGACTGAAGGCGGTGGCCAGAGCGAAGACCTGGATCATGCATTCTGGTGGAAAACCAGTGCCGGCAGGCAGTGGAAGGAAGGCCTATTGCACAAATATTCATGTCATGGGTCTCTAGTATATAATAAAAGTCTAATATGCAAATCAACTGAATGGCAGAATGACCAGTCACTATGACATGCACTGAACACCAGGGGTAGATGCTCCAAACAGGAGCTGCCCCCTGGTGGTCAGTGTGCTCCCACAGGGGGAGTGCCTCTCAACCAGAAGCCAGTCTCATGGCTGGCAAGTACAGCATCAATGGTGGGAGCCTCTCCCACCTCAATGGCAGCACTAAGCCCTGATGGCTCCTGCACTGCAAGAGGGTGCAGGCTGGACTGAGGGACCCCTCCCACCCCCCTGAGTGCACGAATTTCATGCACTGGTGTCAATAAAATCTAGCCAGTCTTATTCATTGGATAGAGTGTCAGCCCACATACTGAGGACCTTGTGTTCAATTCCAGTCAAGGACATGTACCTTGGTTGCAGGCTGGGTCCTGGCCCTAGTTGGGGTGCATGTGGGAGGCAACCAATCAATGTGTCTTTCTCAGATTAATGTTTCTCTTTCTCTGTCTCTCCCAATCCCATTCACTCTCTCTAAAATTCAATGGAAAAAATATCCTCAGGTGAGGATTAACAACAAAAAATAATTCAACATAACTGGGGGAATAGAACTTCTTCCTTGTAAGAATTTAATTATGACCCTATCATTAACTACCTATGCTACTTTTGACAAATTAACTTCATGTTTATTAGCCCACTCATCAAGGATAATAAATATCTGAGAGGCTAGTGAAAGATTCAAAAAAGAATTATGTGATGTGCCATGCCTACATTGGTCATGACTAGAATATAATAGTTATTGCAGATATGATCAAAACCTAAATATAAGTTTATAATATTCCCCTTCCAAGATATACTAGTAACTATTGATGTGACATTGACTAGAAGTAATATTTCTATCTTTTTTCTTTCTTTAATATCTTCCTGAGTCCAAATTACTTCTAACCACCTTTATAATTTACACTATTGGCCTGGTGCACAAAATTCATGCACGGGGGGAAAGGGGGGTGGTGTTCCTCAGCCCGGCCTGCATCCTCTCCAATCTGGAACCCCTGTGGGATCAGGCCTAAACTGGCAGTTGGACAACCCCCTTGCAATCCAGGACTGCTGGCTCCTAACCGCTCACTTGCCTGCCTGCTTGATCGCCCCTAACCACTCTGCCTGCTGGCCTGCTTGCCCCAACTGCATGCCCCTGCCAGCTTGCTCACCCCCAACTGCTCCCCTCTGCTGGCCTGCTCTCCCACAACTGCCCCCCTGCCGCCAGCCTGATCACCCCCAACTGCCCTCCCCTCCTGGCCTGATCACCCCTAACCACCTCTGCCTCAGCCCCACCACCATGACTTTGTCCGGAAGGACGTCTGGAAGGTCTCATGGTCTAATTAGCATATTACCCCTTTATTAATATAAATAGGATATGACATACTGCCATAACTATAACATATCTACCAGTATTACTCTATGGGAATACGTACTTCATGCGATAGGAAGGCATCTAATACATTACATTTTATATGTTGTAAGTAGTAGGAAATACTGTATTCATAGCAATAATATACACCCTGTGACTTCCCTTCCCCAGTTCTTTGAATGGTTCCCCAGTTCTTTGAACATTTCCTGGCCCCTAATGTATTCTTTTTGTCATTCAGTGTAACTTTATTTACTGTTTATTGCACATGATTTCAGGTCTTTAACTTCTAACCACCAAAGATTCAAAGGACTATTTTTTCCATGAAGTTTAACATTAACATCAGTGAATTCACGTATTCATGTGTTTTTATTGTAAACACCTGAATTATTCACATTGTCATAGATCCTGAACTCATAAGTGTGGACCATACACAGGCTGGCAGCAAGCCAGGAAGCCACACTGCAAGCAAACAGATACTCTGTGTAAGGAGAAAAGTGATAGTACAACATTTAATGTCCAACCTGAGTCACCTCAGAATGTTACATATATATTGACTTCTTAATTCAGATAGTATCGGGAACTCAACTGCTTGGTTGGTGACAGGATTGACCTGGTTTCAGGAGGATTATTCCTGAAATAATTAAGGAAAGGGGGGCTCAATATTTCTTCTTGGTTGTTTGCTTCTCCCCAGCACTTTCAGCTTTCTTCTCATCCTCAGCTTCTTGGGTATCTTCTCCTTCACCTTCACCTCTTTCTTCCTCCTTTGCATCCTCAAATTCTTCCTTGGCTCCTTCTTCCTCTTCCTCTCTTTCCTCTTCATCGGCCACTTCCTTCTCCTTCTCCTCCTCTTCAGCTTCTCCTTCAGAGGGGGGTTCATCCTTAGCTTCCTCAGCTTTTGCAGCCTCATTGGTCTCTTCCACCTCGATCTGCTCCACCTGGACGTGGCTAGTGTATTAAGAAGGGAAGGAGTGAGCAGACATCAAGTAGGAGCTGATCTGTAAACCACCATAGGAGATGGACCAAAGACCTGGGAACTCTGGGAGTAGCTGCTGGCTATGCTTCCCACGCTGGTGAAACTGACCTGGATCTCCTCACCTTCCAAGAGTTTCCTGCAAGCTACAATGTTAATGTCCAAAGCCATCTTCACATTGAGGAGGTCCTGGTATTCTTTTAAATATCGTGCCATTCCACTCTTTGTAGTTCTCATCTCATTTTCTAATTTGTTGATTGTGTCCTGCATAGCACTAATGTTGGCATTCTGCTTATCCTCCAGCTCTTGTAGCTGCTTCCCAGGGCTTCGTTCATGCCCTGCCTTGGTTTAATCTCCAGGGTCTTGGCCTTGAGCAGGCAGTGGCTCTCAGATCCCTCGTCCTTGGTTGAGCGCACTGCAAAGGTGTTCTTAGCAGGGCTCTCGGTCAGCACGGTGAAGCAGCTCTTGTACCATTTTTTGGCATTCTGCATGTTCTTGGAAGCCAGCTTCTCCTACTGGGCATGGATATCCTTGAGCACGGTGGAGAGGTCAGACTTGGAGAACACGTCCATCTCCACGGAGATCTGAGTGTACTGGATCTGCGACTGCAGCTTGGTGATTTCCTCTTCATACACCTTCTTCAGAAAGGCAATTTAGTCCATCAAGCTGTAGATGTGCTTTTCGAGCTCAGTGCCTACGAGAGCCACTTTGTACCTTTGGGTGCCTCCATCAGCTAGCTCTCTGCATCCTCATGGATCAGCACCTCTTCCTGGTAGCTCACCTGCAGATTACTCCCAGTCCCTTCTGAGCCCTGGTGCCTCCTAACTCCCCACTGCCCTCTCCTCGCCAGGGATGGGGCGTGGTGGGGCAGCACAGGCATCCCATTTTCATTAAAATGTTCAACCCAGGCCTGCTCCACTTGTGTCCTCAGGCAGCCTGGGGGCAGACAGTGATCCTAGAGACACTTGCCACCCCCACCTGCTCAGGTTGCTGATTGCCGCCTGGACCCCATGGGCCAAACGGCATCAGACACTGCCCACCCACCCTGCCAGGTCCCAATTGCGGCCTGGACCCAGAGGGCAGCGTTTGGTACTGCCTGCCCCACCTGCATATGCAAATGTACCTGCCATTTTTGTTGGCTTAATTTGCATATCACTCCTGATTGGCTGTGGGCGTAGCAGAGGTACAGTCAATTAGCATCTTTCTCTTTTATTAGTATAGACTTCTGAATCAAATTTTGCCAACTGGTAGACAAGACAATAAGACAATACTGATAAATGCTGACAATTCATGATAAGTTACTTAGTTTCCTATATGAATACTGGTTTTGAAATGATGGCTGAGAACTTTTGCCAAATAATCAGTGGAACCCAGGAAATGAACACTCCATAAAGTATGAAGTGCTAGCTATATAATATTTGTGTAAATTAATGACACTCTTAACTAAATTTTGTGCAAAGCTATTTTATGTATTCATGTTGTTAAAACATTAATTAAATTTTAGACCAGAGACTAATACCTGATATAGCATATCACATAAAATTACATATTTTTAATAGTTACTGTTTTATATTCAACAGTCTTATAGACAGCTTGAGGTGGGGGTGGCATGGGAGAGGTAGAGATTGAAAAAAAAAGAGAGAATTCATGGACATGGAAAACTGTGGTGATTGCTGGGGTGGAGGGGAATGGGTAGAGGTGATAGAGGACATAGAAGGGATAGAAAAAAATATTTAATTTTAAAAAAGAAATGTTTTAAGACTAAAAAAAGGAACATTGAAAATCTATGTAAAGATAAATTCAAAATTATACCATCATACTTTATTGGCCATAAGTAGAAGATGTAACTCAATGGAGGTTGTTATTTAAAAATAGCCCTGACTGATTTGGCTCAGTGGATAGAGCATCGGCCTACAGACTCAAGGGTCCCAGGTTCGATTCCGGTCAAGGGCATGTACCTTGGTTGCAGGCACATCCCCAGTGGGGGGTGTGCAGGAGGCAGCTGATCGATGTTTCTCTCTCTTCGATGTTTCTAACTCTCTATCTCTCTCCCTTCCTCTCTGTAAAAAATCAATAAAATATATTTTAAAAGTAAATAAATAAATAAAAAGAACCTCCACATTATTACTCCTAAATGGATACTGGCCTTACAATTGACATTAACAGCCAAATGTCAGAAGCACAAGATTCATACATGAAGAAAATCATGCACTTAAAACTACCTAACTATAATACATTGTTAATAGGCTTCCAAAGTTACTATATAAGAAATTGCCAAATTATAAATAAAGTCAATGTTATTCCATTTGGATATAGTTACTGAACAATTTCATTTAAGAACATACATATTTTTTTGCCAAACGGGGAAAAGCTCTTGAATATTAAAAATATAGGTCCGTATTTTGATATTATAACAAAATGACATAAAACTAAAACCCAGAGACTAACTTCTGCCAAAAATTGATGGTCTGATCTCAACTCTGTCACATTCCTGCATCTCAGTTTTCCCAATATGCAATTAACAGATCGTTTAGTCATATCCTAAATTCTTTTTCTACTCTATCATTTTTAATGTCTACACAACTATATATGTAAAAGATGGCATATATGTTATTAGAATCACAAATCTAGTGTTAATATTATAGCCAACAAAATTTGGCAGAGTGTATATTATGAATTATGACAAAGACTCTCTCTTTGATTAAACTTTAGTTGGAATCCTCTCAGCCATTTTCATGACTTGGTTTCCACCTTTGAACATCCAAGTCTATCTTTGCATTCCCAAGAATCCTGTGCATTTAGACAGAACTCTCAACCTCTATTAATGATCACACCTCATATCCTGATCCCTCACCACCCCAGTGATATCTAAAAATTCTGGCCTCCCTACAGCAAGAGATTTGTCAGTTGTGTTTAGCTAGAAGCACCCTTTACCCCTGGTTGTCTCTTGGTAATTTTCCATCCACTCCCCACTTCTTGCTTTTGGCCATGAACCCTCACTTTTTCTTCTTGTATTCAAAATTGAATCTTATCCATCTGTCCTACTACAAATCCCATTACAGTAGTCCCTTATTCTTTTAAAGTATATTTTTATTGATTTCATAATGGAAGGAAGAGGGAGAGAGAAAGAGAAATATCAATGATGAGAGAGAATCATTGATTGGCTGCCTCCCGCAGGCGCCACACTTGGGGATCCAGCTGGCAACCAGGGTATGTGCCCTACCCTGGAATCAAACTGTGACCTCCTGTTTCATAGGTCAACACTCAATCACTGAGCACACCAGCTGGACAGTAGTCCCTTCTTGAATAAAGTTTCCCTTACCGTCTTCAGCATCAGAATATTTTTTTTCTTTAAAAAATAGTGTGCTCCTAGTTACAACTTATATTCAAATGTCAAGCAGATGCTGTTTTAGAAATTTGTTATTCACTTAAATGACTAAGACATTTGAGTGACTTAAGCCACAGCTTTTTACTACTTACATTTCAAATACAGTAGTTATGTTTATATATAAATTAAGTTATTTCCTATTGGGATAAGAGTGACCTGATCTTTCTTAGAGTCTCCAGGATGTCTCAAAACAAGGCTTTATTTCTTTTTAAGTCCTTGAATAGAGTTTTGCATGTCTTTTAAAACTCTAACTTAGTTATTTTAAATCCATTTGTTTATTTTTTCTTAAGTTTTATTTCTTCTAAGATTTATTTATTTATTTTACTAAATCATGTTACATATGCTCTCAAATTACATTTTTATATAATCCGCTGTCAGTGACACCAAGGTCGGTTATGAGAAGGAGAGAAGGAGTCCATTATAGCAGACATCCATGTGAAGAGGAAGTGGGTGGCTGTACAAAGCTGTCCTAAGAAGCAGACTACTGAAGGCTTCCCCAATCCCATTTGTTATCTTGTCAGAATAACTTATCCACAAAAAGCAAGGTAGCTTTACATGTAGGTCAGTTTCAAAAAAATGGCATTGTAATGAAAATTTTAAAAGCCTTTAAGAACAAAAGAATGTTGTTATATCAAAGCTAACAGTGGAAGGTATTTTCCACTGGTGTGCCGATAGGTTCCGTGTTGAACCAGCAATTCTGACAATGAAGGATATGCTGTATATTTTGCAGTCTTTCTTCAAGAATGAAAGA
Source organism: Corynorhinus townsendii (assembly GCA_026230045.1). NCBI lineage: Eukaryota > Metazoa > Chordata > Mammalia > Chiroptera > Vespertilionidae > Corynorhinus > Corynorhinus townsendii. The sequence goes on along the minus strand of JAPDVU010000001.1, from coordinate 108,605,631 downwards.
AAGCTCTCCACATTCTAGTATTGTCTTGTATTAAGTTTCTAAGAATACTCTAAAAATACAAAATCTTCCCCAGTGAAGACTTTATATAGATATGTGGTTATTTGAAGACGCAGGAGAGGAGGGTGAGGCAGCTTGAGTATACATTACCAATACTGTTGCTCTGGGCAATGTGTGATTGATTCTTCTGGAGACTCCTAACATGTGTCCAAATGCCTGCCACTATTCTCTACCTAAAGGCTAGGAGGTGGGAGTATTCTATTCATCTGTTCAGTCCACCACTCCCACCAAAACTTGAAGGTTTTCTTAGGGGTATTAAATGTTCACATTTCTGAATTGCATCTATATGCTGCCTGAGTAATTCTGAAAGAAAGATGCACTGTCACAAAAATCCCAACGGGAAGAAAGCAAGAGTAGTTGAAATGATTTGCTGTCTGTATATCAATTTGGATAGAGTTGCATCTTTACTTTGTTGAGTCTTCCAATCCATGAATGCTGTATGCTTAATTTGAACAAGGTCTAATTTATTTAAATAATTATTTCTTTAACTGGTATTTTGTAGTTTTTAGCATACTAGTCCTTACATGTTTTGTTAAATTTGCATTTAAGTATTTCATTTTTAGAGCAATGATAAATTATGTTGTGACATTTTAATTTTGATTATTCTCATGGTCACTACTCATTTATAAATATATATAATTTTTGTGTTAATTTTGTATCCTATGACCATGATGAACTCAGTTCTAGAAGTTCTGATTGTATTTATTCTTCATTTCTTAGATTCCTTGGGATTTTTCTCCATAAAAATTCTTATGATCTATATTTCTTTTTTTATGAATCTGCTTATCTTTTATTTCATTCATTTATATATTCATTCATTTACTTTTTCCTTATTTCATTTTCTAGAACTTGTAGTCCTATACTGAAAAAGAGTGTTGAAAGCAGATAATCTTGCTTATTTCCCAATCTTAAAGGTGAAAACACTAATTTTTAAGTATGATACTTGTAGGGTTAAAAGTCCACTAAAGTTTATGCTCTTTATCAAAATTAGAATTTGCCTTCCAGGTTTGCTGGGAGTTTTTTATTGTTGTTGTTTTAAACTTCCAGGTTTTTTTTTTTTATTTTAAAAATACATATTTTATTGATCTTTTAGAGAGAGAGGAAATGAGAGGGGGGAGAGAGAGAGAGAGAGAGAGAGAGAAACATGGTTGAGAAAAAACATGATCAACTGCCTCCTACACCAGACAACTGCACCACCCCCCCAACCCCCTGGACTGGGGATGGAGCCCAAAACCTGACACTCAACCAACTGAGCCCCACCAGCCAGAGTATGCTGGGAGTTTTTAAATGAATGGGTATTAAATTTTCTCAAGTGATTTTTCAGAATAAAATTATATGATTATGTGATTTTTCTTCTTTAGTTTGATGTTTAATATGATATTTTACAGTGATTTATTTTCAAATAGTGAATAAAGTTAGTATTGCTGGAATAAACCATGTGGTCAGAATATATAATTATTTTTATATAATGCATTTTTATTATTTTTTCTTTTCTTCTTTTTTCCTTTTCTCTTTTTTTCTTTTTCTTTTTTTTCCTTTCTTTATTGATTAAGATATTACATATGTCTCCTTATCCCCTCATCCACCCTCCACCCTGCTCATGCCCTCACACCCCTGGTGTCTGTGTCCATTGTATATATCATTAAATTATATTTGCTAATATTTTATAAAAATTTTTGCATGTATATATTAATAAATGATATTGGTCTATAGAAGTAATTTTGAACTTTTTCATCTCATGGCACACATGAACTGATTACTAAAATTCTGATGCTCACCAAAAATTATATTTTTTTTACCACCTGACAAACAAATAGGTATAATTTTGATTCATTCACACCAGGTGGCTGTTGTTGTGTTGGCTGTTTTAATTTTTTAATTTGACAATCTAAAGGAAAAGAGATCCCTGTCCCTGATTAAATAGTCAGTAATTGCATGTTTTCAAAATTCTTGCAGCACACCAGTGTGCCAGGGCACACTTTTTGAAAATTACTGGTCTATAGTTTCCATTTTGTGTAATGACTCTAATTTTAATATCAGGGTAATCTTGGCTTCCTAAAATGAGTTGAAAAGGTTTCCTCTTCTATTTCCTGGAAGAGATTGTCTAGACTCAATGCTCATTCTATTTTATAAGTTTTGAGAGTTCTCCAATAAAACCATATAGGCTTGGTGATTTCTTTTCTGGGAGTTTTTAAATAAATGCATTCAATTTATTTAATTATTACAGGGCTATTAAAATTAGTATTTCATTTTCTGTGAGTGGCAGATTTTGATTTTTAAAGAATTATTCCATTTTACCAAAAGTTAAAGTTTATGACTATAGAGTGGTTCCAACAATTCCATTATTATTATTATTATTATTATTATTATTTATGTCTGTAAGGTCTTTAGTGATAGCCCATTGCATTCCAGGTATCAGTAATTTGTCTTCTCCTGTTTTTTGTTCTGTGGTGTTCTGTGTTGTGTTTTAGGTCTGTCAAATTTATTGATTTCTTATAAATAAATCAGCTTTTTGTTTCATGGATTTTCTTTGTTGATTTTCAGTTTTGTTTCATTGATTTTTGCACTTACCGTTATTATCACAATCTTGCTGCTTGCCTTGGATTTAGTTTGATTTGTAATTATCTTAAATATTCCCTTAACATATATTTAAAACTATTTTCATTTCAATTATTAAATAGAAAATTTAAGGAGGAAATGACATTGTATTTGTCCACATGTTTGCTATTTCTATGTTCTTCCTTCCTAATGTCCCAATATTTATTTTTTAATTTTGAATATTTTCTTTAGAGAGTTTCCTTTAACTATTCACTTAAGATAGTTGTGTTAGCAACAAATTTTCTCAGTTTTTCATTATTTGAGAATGTATTTATTTTCCCCTTCACTCCAAATAGTAATTTCAGTAGACAGAATTCTTGGAAGGAAATTTTGTTCTCATTTAATAGTTGAAAAATGTTGTTTCACTTCCTCTGGCATCTATATTTTTGGTGCGAAATCTATTGTCATTCACTTTCTTTTCTTTTTACAGAACTAGGTAAGCACTCGCTGTTTTAAGACTTTTTCCTTCATTTCCAAAAGTTTGACAGCTAGGTGTCTTGGTGTGGATTTCTTAAGTTTATTTAGTTTTCGTTATTCTCAGCTACTTGAATCTGTCTGTTTGTCTTTTTTTCTTTCCAAATATGGGAAGTATAAGCCATTACTCCCACTTTATTAGTCCCAACTGCTTTCCCCTGGAATTCTGGGGCTCTAGAGGTATTAACTTGAAACCATATGTGATAGTCTAAGACTCTGTTCATTTTTCAGTCTATTTTTATCTAATTCAGATTAGGTTATCAGTATGGTTCTATCATCCAGTTCACTGATTCTTTGTTTTATTCATTCTATTATTGAACCTAATCTTGAAGTTTTTTATTTTTAGTATATATTTTTTTAATTTTAGTATATTTTTACAGATAAATGTTGCAAAGATAATACAGACTTCCTAAATACTAGACATTCAGTTTTCCACCTGATTAAAATGTTTCATTAGTATAATACATTTCTCACAATTAATGAACTAATAATGATGCACTATTACTAACTCTAGTCCATAATTTATTCAGATTGCACTGTTGTGTCTCTATTTTCTGCTGTCCATGATTTCTATTGAAAAGTCTGCCTTCATTCAAATTATTATTCCCTATAGGCAATACATCTTTGTTGTTCTTTTTGTGTGTGTGTTTTTTTAAAGACAGTTTTCTTTATTTATAGTTTTCAATAGTGTCTACATAAAGAGTCTAGTCATGGATTCTTTTGTACTTACCCTATTTCAGATTCACTAAGCTTCTTCAACTTCTACTGTTATATCTTGCACCAAATGCAGGAAGTTTCTATTCATGATATTTTGAGCACTTTGCTGAACAAAAACAAAACACACATTTTGTCTTTGCATGATGAAATGTTAAGCGTATAGTTATTAATTTTTTTCATTCTATTGTTCTGATTGGATAATTTATCCTGATCTATCTTCAATGTCATTATTTCCTCTACCATCTCTATTTTGCTAATTAGACTATCTAATGAGTTTTATTTTATCTTTTAAGTAATGTAAACCTTGTGTATAATTGTTAAAATTATTTTTCCTATTGTTTTCAAATATGGTTTAAATTGTTTTCTGAAGATCTGTGTAATAACAACTTCTTTAAAATCTGTCAAATGATTTCAACATATGTGTCATTTTATTATTGGTGTGTTTTAATATTTTTATTCCACATGAGTTGAGATCTCCTACTTTTTTATATTTCTAGGAATTTTGAGTTGTACCCTTGACATTTTACTGTTATACAATGAGATTCTGCATCTTGATTAAATCCTTTGGATAATGTTGATATCTTCTGTGGGCTATAGAAGTCAATTCTGTAGTCAAGTCTAATTCAAATCCTTTAGTGCATTGTTTATATCTTTTCCATGTATGCACTAACCAATATCCAGACATGGATGGTGGACTATCTGTTCAATTCTCAAAGTGTTTTTTGTATTGAATGGGATCTGATTTATACATGCAAACTTGAGGAAGAGCCCAGAAATTCATAAACAACTTCCTGTATCTCTTTCCTCCCCACATCCTCCACTGTATTTCCTGGTTTCTTTTGGGCTTATCCCTGGAATGTGAGACAAAAAGCTGGGGCTTTGTATACTTTGCTTTGCTGTGTACCCCTGAAACTGCTCCTGCATGTGGAGCCAGGCAAAACAAGGACAGAGAAATAAAAAAATAAAAAACATGTGATGGAATTTTACCAATTCTTTTGGAAACACATTTCATTGAAGGCAGAGAAAAGCTCCCATCCCTCAGAATTTTGGCTCTTCAGACTTCCATTGCTGCCAGCTGCTAAAGGAATGGAGCAAAGGAGAACAGAGGAAATAAAACAATAGAGAGAAAAAAGAATGAACACTCTTTGAGAGTTAATGGTTCCCTTCATATTCCTTGAGCCAGAACTAGAGGCTTTCTCATGGAGCTGTGTCTGCTTGTGCCCCAGTGACCTCTTCCTGTGCACTGAGTTCAAGTCAGAAGATATCAGAAGAGAGAAAAATGTTAAATTCACTGCAGCTTTGATTGTATTTTGAACTCTGGCCTTTAGCTCTATTTTTCTTACTCTATTTATTTGTGAGAGTCCTCAGTATTCATTAGAACACACAGGTAGTATGTATATACATCTTATCCTGAACTTGAAATCCAAATATATATTTTCAGTGTAGTTTTATTTATAATGAAACCAAAAAGGGTTGTGAATGGTAGAATAACACTGGAAAATTTCAATTATTTGACACTGACATATAAAATCCTAAATAAGTCCTACCTCTTTGGCTCAGTGGATAGAGCATTGGACCCTTGGTCTCAGGTTCTCTTCAGGTCAAGGAAAGGTACCTTGGTTGTAGGTTCAATCCCAGGCCCTGGTCAGGGCGCATGTGGGAGGCAACCAATCAATGTGTCTCTCTCACATAGATGTTTCTCTCTCACATTGATGTTTCTCTCTCTCTGCCTGCTCCCACTCTCTAAAAATAAATGGTGAATATACTCAGGAAAGGATTAACAAAAAAAAATCCTAAGTAAGATAGATTATTGAATCCATTATTATGTAACATTTCAAGATGCAAAGCAAAGCAATGCTGTATGTGCTCTGTATATTACATATTAAAATTTACACAATAAATGCTTGCTTCTGTAACACATATTCTTAAAAACACATATTTCTATATATAAAAGCCAAGCGACTGGAATGACTGAACGATCAGCACAACCAGAATGGCTGCAACAACCGGTTGCTATGACATGCACTTCAGTGGCCAAACGGCCCAATTGAGACCCAATCATCCCCCACAACCTCCTGAAGCCCCTCCCCCCAGACGGCTCAGCCCCCAATTGCCCCCCTCCAAACACAATCTGGAGCGGGGCCAGTGGCCAACCTCCCTCAGACCCTCCCCCCTGCTGGACTGGCCCTAATGGACCCCCATTGGGGTGGGCTGGCCGGACCCCACCCATGCACGAATTCATGCACCAAGGTCTCTAGTATATAATAAAAATAGTAAGATGGAAACGATACTCACCAATTTCAGGAATTTGATTAATTCTTAGGAATGAGAAAGTGGAAGAAAGAATTTTGTCTATGTCTGAAAGATGTTTTTTCCTAAAAGGAGAAACAAATTACGTTAAAAGTAATATAAGGTATGTTTAATTAAAACAATAAAAATATAGGTATATGTAGTATTAATTTCTGCTATTTCCTATATGTTTGAAATATGTTACAATGAAAAATTAAAATTCTTGTGAAAAAATAATTTTAATTAATACTATAAAGTCACATTTATGAGCAGAATAATTTTGGAAATAAATGTCATTTTACTGTTAACTATAGTAAAAATTCTACAGAAAGATAATAAGAATATGGACAAAGAAATTAAAAGAAACTCTTTATTAATAGTTTTAGTCATATTTTTAGTGTTATGTAATGTAGAAATTGGCAGAAAAAAATATCATTATAGCATATATCTCCAAAAACAAATAATAAAGCATTTGGACACATATATTTGACCTGTGGGCTGGTGGACTACATAAGAGAAGCAACTACATCATTTAACTGCTTATTAATACATTTATAAGTAAGGGTGTGTGTTTATTTACTTACTCAAGAAAACATGCATTAGTACTGTATTAGCATTTCAAAATGTTTGAGTATGTCTAACAGACAACTTAAGAATGATGATTCTTACAAGACTCAAAACCCCCAGTCATTTAGTAAATTTAGGAGATCATCTTAATTTTGAAAAGTAATATTTTCTTTTGAAATCTCAATAATAAACATATAATAAATTTTATATAGACTCCAGTGGGGTATATTTATTTGTCAATTATTTTTGTTTGTACAACTTAATGCTATTCTAAGCTTATACATCCAAAATCAAAAAAGATTTAATTATGCCTATTATCATTACTTTTTTCAATCTTATTTTAATAAAGACAGCATAACAATGTCTTAAGGCCTGATTTATCTGTCATGCACTGAATCGCCTAAATCCTTTTCAATCTTTCCTTCTCAAGAAACAGAAAAAGAAGGAAAAAAACTATTACTAGTTTGACCCTTTATTTATCTGAAATTATTGTAATTTCACAATTATTATTATCACACATGTCATAGCAGTTAGCTAGCAAAGTCATCAGAATATAATTAATACACAGTAAAAGTGTAAAATAAGTCAATAAAGAATTATAAATAGAAATTGTTAGTATTATTCTCATATTTTCAGACAAATTTATATATATTTGTAGTTATATAAAACTTTTTTAGTTTAAAATAATTGAAACTACTTTAAAGCACATTATAAGAGATGTTTTCTTCATTTTCCAAAAGGGATATTTGTAAAGTGAGTTTATGCCTTGTATTTCTTTCCTTTATTTTTAGCTCTTAAAAAATCTATCTGAGATTAAAGGTTATCAGCATACTGAGAATGTAATTGAGAAAATATTATCTCTTGCCTTTACTCTGAAAAAAAAAAAAAAAGAACACAGTTACTAGAATGTGACAGTCAAAACCCTGATAAAATCTAGTAAACCAACCATTGAAATTCACTATGAACAGGATTATGTGTTTTATTTCCCTCTAGTGGCTAAGTAAATGAGTAAGTACATGGGAAAAAGTCAATGGCTCTTTGATGTTCTTGCTTAAAAGCCATTTATAATATTGAGATGTCTCATGTGGAGCACTTACAGAATAGCACTGTAAAAACTGAAAACAGGAAGTATAAATAAGCATGCTGGGAGTCAGTAAAATGAATCACTAGCAAATAATCAATTAGTATCAAATTATTTGTCTGTATTTTGAAAGCCAGTGTTCATGAGGCAGAAACAATGAGAAAAAGTGATGTTTTTTATCTTTCAGACTAATACCCAAAAGATATAGAACAAACATTCAGAAAAGAAAAATTTTAATTTTATTTGATTTTGAGAAAAATGATTTTTGGCAAAAAATTAGTATTTACTTTGCTAACTATTATTCTTGATAAGGCCAACTCTAAAGTAATTTGCATCACTTGAACATGTGGTCATGGGCAGAAAAATCATTTAAAACAAAAGCTATAGACAGACCACATGGTAAATATTTAGATGAACTATTTAATTTAATTCCAAGACCAGCATCATAACAAATGTACCATTATTCCTTTTACCATTTTCAAAGGAGATTGCTTTGAGGGTGACAAAAAAATTGTACAGCAGGGACTTAAACCCATATAGTGTAGCTTTTGAATGTATATTCTAATAAGAAAGCATCAAGGCATGTTATCCTGCAGAAAAAAATTGGTAAAGTTTTAAATATTTATCATGCAAATTGGATAACTTAAATAATCTGAAAACATTGATTTCTTTTTATCAGAAAGTGATTGTTTTATAAAGCTTATCAGCAATTTTGTGATATTGATATTGTTGTAATTAGCTAGTTAATATGAATGAAGGGAAGTCAGACATTATAAGCATGATCACCTCGGCAGCTTCACCAGGCAGCTACAGTTTCACACACTTCTATCCCTCCAAGGCAGTGGTTCTCAACCTTTCTAATGCCGCGACCCTTTAATACAGTTCCTCATGTTGTGGTGACCCCCAACCATGAAATTATTTTCGTTGCTACTTCATAACTGTAATTTTGCTACTGTTAATGAATCGTAATGTAAATATTTGTGTTTTCCCATGCAGGGTCGCCTAAGACCATAGAAAAACACAGATATTTACATTATGATTCATTAACAGTAGCAAAATTACAGTTATGAAGTAGCAACGAAAATAATTTTACAGTTGGGGGTCACCACAACATGAGGAACTGTGTTAAAGGGTGGCGGCATTAGAAAGGTTGAGAACCACTGCTCCAAGGAGATTAACACCCCTCCCTTTCCTCATCTGCCACTGGTTTGTGGGGAGACAGGCACAGGTACATGAGGTTGAGATAATGAAGGGAAGGTCTTACCTGTCAGTCTAGCCTGGGGATCAATTGATTGGCAAGGGGTTGGGTCCCTTGGAGGTGCCAAAGTCTTAGGGAGTTGATTGGCTATTTTGAAGAAACTCCTGCTTAAAATCCCCAAAGTGTTCCCTCTCTTTATTTTCTCAGTGAACCTGTGTGCTTGCCTGCTCTCTCTCCATAACTATGTGGCCCTAGAAGTCACATGGCTCATGGTTATGTGGACCCCACACACAATGGACTGTAGCTCGGAACACAAGTTAAGCTAGCCTGATGTTGGAGTGGACTATACTTTAATATGGAACAGAAGTTCTGGACAGAGATGAAACCTTGGAGGGGAACTGCCTTAATTTTACACCATCAATAAAGCTTTCCACAAAATTCTAACCTCCATGGGGCCTCAGAAAATTCATTTCCAACTGACATCCCAAGAATTCCAATTCCATCAATAACAATATGAGTGACACAATTTGTAAATTATTAATTTATATATATTAATAAATTGGAGGAAGAGAGAAAGAGAAACATCAATGATGAGACCGAACCATTGACTGGCTGCCTCCTGCACACCCTCCACTGGGGATCAAGCCTCAAGCTGGGCTTATGCCCTGACCAGAAATCGAACCATGACCTCCTGGTTCATAGGTCAGTGGATGCTCAACCACTGAGCAATACTATCAAGGCTGTAAATTTTTAAATATATTTTATATACTTTATTGTTAACACATTATTCTGAGTAAAGATGACCCAAAATGCTGGAATAGAGAAGAAAAATTAGAGTTATTTTGAGATATAGAATTACATTTAAAATTTAAATTAAATATAGAAAATCAAAAGAGCTAATTTTGTTTGTTTGTTTTGTTAATGCTCTCCCATGGATAGTTTTTCCATTAATTTTTAAAGAGAATGAGGGGGGTGAGAAAGAGAGAGAAATAGGAGAGAGAAAGAGAGGGAGAGAGAGAGAGAAATGTGATAGAGCTGGCCAATTGGTTGATTCTCATACTTACCCCACCAGTGTGGGGAACCTGCAACAAAGGTACGTGACCTTGGCTATAATCAACTGGAATTGAACCTGAGACCCTTCAGTGCAAGGGCCAAAGCTCTAACCATTAAAGCATGCCAGCCAGTGCAAAAGAGCCAATTTTAATTATAAATTTTTCAATAGTCAGTATAAAATAACTTGTAAAATCAAATGGTGATAACATATATTGAAATTAGTTTTCAAGAAATCTATCAGTGGATAGAATTTAAATCAATTATTTTAATTTTAATAGTTCCATTATCTCAAGGATATATTTAATTTTCAGAAAAAAAATTCTAACAATGAGGAATAATAATTTTTGTCCATAATAGATATGAAAATACAATAATTTTCTCTGGTGTGTTCACATCTTTCAAGAAAGTTTTAGAAAAGTGATTTCTTAAAAAAATGAAGTGATTGAAGTTTTATTGGATATGTGTATATCATATGTAAAAAAACAGTAAATGATCAATTTAATTGACTTGATATAATTTGGAATTTCAAAGAACATTTTAATTGGTTAAATATTTCAGTTATTTTATAATCACTTCACTGCACACTGGAAATGATTTATGGTCTTAGAAATTCCATAAAATGAAATTCAGCAGAATTGGCTGCCAACCACAAATGTTTAGTTGCTGAAATGAAAGCAGTAAAAAAATAAAGCAAACCAAATAAAAATATTTTAACTCATCCATTGAGAAAAAAATAATTGCACTATTCCTACCAACTTACACTGTCATTATCCATTATCCTATTAGTGTTAATTTGAAGATGAGAGGAATGTTGACGCTAATTATCTTAGGCTTTCTTTCTAAGTTGATGTTTTAACTTCATCTACTCTTAGCTATTTAATAATATCTTATAGAAAAACAGTGTGACAGATACCTTTCAAAGTACTTTATATACTCATACCATTTGACATAAAATGAATGCATCATTTCCTAATATCTGGGGCTGATGGGATTATGGATTTATTTTTTAGGATAGTTGCTCCATCTGGGTCATCAGGATCCAGACTGGTATATTTGACCAGATGTCAGAATAATATTGTTATTTATGAAAATGATCAAAATCATTAAATTCAACTAACCCTCTTACCCAACTTCCAAAGATACCCCTGCTGTTAAATAGTTGTTCTAGGATCAGATTATAGAAACTCAAAATGCATGGCAAGTGTCTCTTAAGGACTGTGTAGCCCTACTGAGTAAGCTTAAGAAGTTCATACAGCATTTTTATCAACATAAATCCCCTGGAAGCTTTGATAATCTCAGTCCAATTAGACTCTACCAGGGATCACTCATCTCTACGGAACCTTTTCTTGACAAGATTTAAATGCTTACTAGTTGCCAATTAACCAGAAATTACTGTAGAATTCAAACACTAAGTATATCTATAAATATAAAACCCCAATAGGCAAATAGATCAAAGGGCAGAAAAACCGAACAACCGGTCACTATGACGAGTGCTGACCACCAGGGGGAGCGCATGGAGCATGGCAGGCATCAGCCATGGCGAGATGGTGTAGCAGGTGAGCGGGCGTGCCAGACCAAGGCAGGATGCCAGTCGTAGCAGTGGCAGGAGTGGGGCTATCGGCAGACAAGGGACTGGGGACCATGGCAGGTGGGGCCAGGAAGGGATGTGGAGGATGGGTCAAGACCCGCCCCTGTGTCCACCTCAGCCTCGCGGCCCACAGTTCCTTTCAAGGTGCATGAATTTGTGCACTGGGCCCCTAGTGTGGTTATAATAGTAAGATGCTTTAGAAAACATCGAATTGAACTTAATGCTCAGATGAAGAAAACAAACTACTTTTTTTTTTTTTTTTTTTCCCGCATGTGGGTATACTTGGTTCACATTGGATTGTTAGTTCCACCTTAGTGGATAAAAATTATATTAAATCTGGAACATCCATTTATCCAACCAATAATGGTTAAGTCTCTATTATGTGAGATGAAATGTAAAATTGAAATGAATTTTAAAATGTATCAATTCATGAAAATAGAAAATGATCTCTGTTTTCACATTGGTTACATTTCACTGGAAGGTGAGAGTACTGATACAATACAAAAAAAATAAAATGTAGAGTGTTGGTTGAATGGTGGACCTTAACAGACCAGAACAACTCCTATGAAGGCTCCCTATTTCTTCCTTTTCTTAGAGAGAACACGCTAAGGTTTGGATGATAATGAGCTCTGTAGGCAAGTACCTGTAGTACCTGCAAACAAATGTCCGCAGTTTTGTAGCAAAGAAAGGGTTAAACAGACAACTGTTCTGTGGAAGGTTGGGGGAGAGGGTGAGCTGAGAAAGCAGGCTGCAGCTGCTGTTCTGCCTTTGCAAGAGGCAAGCAGTTTGCCAGGATTGTGAGGAAAATGTCCCTTAATTCATCTGAAATTGTGGCATCATTGGCTTCTGCTCCTGCAAGGCAGCCGTATTTAGGCCTGTTTTCTCTTCTTGCATTTCTGCTTTTCTAATGCCCTCTCTTCCGCCTCTTGATCCCAATTGTAAATTATTGACGATACTATTTTTAACAATTCTTCCATAGGAGTAGTTGGCCCCATTTCTAATTTTTGTAGTGTTTCTCCAAATAACTAGGGCTGATGGAGTTATGAATTTGTTTTTTGGATAGTTGCTCTAACTGGATTATCAGGATCCAGACTGGTGTATTTGATCAAACCTCTCCTTAGCCTTTCTATGAAGGAGGTGGTATTTTCTTGGGAACCTGGGTCAATGGCCGCTAATTTATTGTAATTAATAGGTTTCCTTTGGGAAGCTTTCATTCCCAGCAGGACACAAAAAAGCATGTGATCTCTATCACCCATCCCAATTAGGCTTAGAAGGGGGGATGGCCTCCACTCCTGGTGGGTAGATATCATTCTGTGCAGGGACTTCATTTGCAAAGGCTAATGCCTTTTCCTTAATACCCTCAATTTCTGATGGGCTCCGGGCTTCTTGGAGGATTATATTGATATACCTCCAAGATAAATCATACTTTAGGGTGAGCTTTTCCCATTCTTGGATAAATTTTTCAGGGTCATTTGTAAAACTTTCCAACCTGTCCTTTATGTCTATTAATTATTGTATGTTAAATGGAACCTAAATTTTTATTATTCCCCCTGTCCTGGAGCTTCCATCAAAGAGAAAAGCTGAGGTGTTATTTTTTTATTTTTTGGCTTGTTTTGAATCTATTGTTTTATCCTTCCCTAACTAGTTGATTTAGTATCAGGGTGGGGCTAGTTTTGAGGCAGTTTGGGGGCTTTATGGGTGGAATTGGGCATTTACTCTTAAGATTTTCCTCCTTCTTTGCTGTGGCTGCTAAGAGTATAGGATCTATCTTAACCGCTCTGGTATAATTTGGAGTTCTTTCTCAAGGCCATAAAGACCTGGACATAAGGTATTTCAGTCCATTTGCCCTGCCTTCGACAGAATGAGTCCAATTGCAAGATTGTGTTATAATTTAGGCTTCCATTTCCAGGCCAAACTTCCCCATCTCCTATTTTACATTGGGGCCAAGCTATATTTATAAAAGAAAATCAATCTTTTCTTCTTAAGGTCTGAGGGTCAAAGCTGCCTCAGTTCTTTAAAATACATCCCAGAGGGTAATCTTGAGGTATTGAATTTTGGTTTCCCATCTGAAAGAGAATTTGGGGTACCGTAGGAGAGAGTGGGTATCACTCTTTCATCTCCTATGTTACCCCTAGAGGAGACATCTTTCTCAGGTGCAGGTTTCCAGGCTTAACCAGTCCTTACTGTGTAATCCCGTTGCATCTCTACTTTTAATTGATTTAAAATGTGCTCTGCCTCCCACCCCTCCTTCCCAGTGTTTCAGGGGATCCCTCATTCCTCCTAGGTGTGTTTCTCTTCTATTTTGGCAGCAATACCACTTGTTGATTACTGACCCTTCTTTCCTGCCAAAGGCCTTGCTGGAGTAACAATTGTAGTATTTCTAGTCCAGTGGTTGGCAAACTGTGGCTTGAGAGCCACATGAGGCTCTTTGGCCCCTTGAGTGTGGCTCTTCCACAAAATACCATGGCCTGGGCGAGTCTATTTTGAAGAAGTGGCATTAGGAGAAGTTTAAGTTTAAAAAAATTGGCTCTCAAAAGAAATTTCAATTGTTGTACTGTTGATATTTGGCTCTGTTGACTAATGAATTTGCTGACCACTGTTCTAGCCCATCCAGCCACTGTAATCACGGGACTCCTCTAAATTCTTGTACTATTTTTATTTCCTTAAAAAATTTGCTATTTAACATATTTGTCCACTGAAGTGTTTTAAAATATGCCATTCCTGTCTACTTCTCCTGCCTCATGGTTCCTGTAGAGCCATGCCTCTCAGGTGTCTGATTAGAGAGGGTAATATTTCCTTTGTCTATGTCTATGTAGTTTACAGACATCCCCTAACTTTTGATAGGGCTCAGCAGGAAAAAGCCAACATTCCCTGCTTTTTCAAGATACTTAAACTGTTTTTGAATCTCAAAGTTAGGTATCAGGGCTTGGAGTACATGCATGAAGACGATCCCTTTATTTCAGCCATTCCACAACTAGCATGGAACTAGTCCCCTAATTAGTAAGGAGCCCTAATCAGCCTGGCAGTTTTAAGATTTTAGTCTCACTTTGTTTAACTAGAGTGTCCCACCGAAGCCTTTATTTACGTATTAGTAGTCTGTTGCTTAATCTCCTATGGCCATGCCCTTGTCTGACGTCTGTAAAGGGAACCTAAGGAAAGAACTTTCTCTGGGTTTGTTATATACCATCTCTAAAACGTGAGGGGTCCCCACTTGCTTCTTTCCTTGCCACCCCACAGATGCGACATCTCCCTGTCTGCATTTTTTACAAGAGGAATACATGTAAATGTAGAGCTGCCGAAAGCCAAGGGGGTGGGGGCAGAGAGGCACAGCAGACTGGCAACTGATTGATGGCTTAAATGTATTCTTCCGGCCGTGCTCCAGAGGCAGGACAGCTAAGGGTTTTACACAGTGGGGCAAAGTGTGCCGCTTGTGGGGTAGGCTCCCAGAGGCAGCGAAGCCGCTGGTCATCTCCACTCCCTTCACATGCCTCAGTTTCTCTCCCTGGCTGCCTGGAACAACTGTGAAGACCTGGAGGGCTCCTGGATGAGTCAAAGTTTAATTACAGTTGTATTCTGGAGTCCCTCTGAGGCCCCTGCATGTCTTAGGGTTCAACTCCAGACACCTCTGCAAGACCCTTACTCACATAAGGACTTCCAAGATTCTTGAACCAGAAGGAGGAATTTGCCTCTTTGATCTTTGGAGCCTGGGCGGGAACCCAGGCACTCATTTGGCTTTATTTTCAATTTTCTGCCCTTGAGCACAGGCCTACTATCTTTTGCTAATTTTTATTATGCTGCAACCCTCTAAACCCCAGTGGCAAAAGAGAAAAAGAGTCCAGCTGGTATTGCTCAGTGGTTGAGCATCAACCTATGAACCAGGAGGTCATGGTTCAATTCCTGCTCAGGACATATGCCTGGGTTGGGAGCTCCATCCCCAGTGTGGGGCCTGCAGGAGGCAGCCTATCAATGAATCTCTCTCATTATTTATGTTTGTGTCTCTCTCTCCCTCTCCGAAATCAATAAAAATATATTTAAAAAAACATAAAAAGAAATCCCTGAAAGGACTGAACTCATTGCGATCCATTGGAAGGAATCAAGGACAACTGTGTTGCCAAGAGTTAACAGGGAGCAGTTCACCTCAGATCCCTGTCACACTCATGATCCTCTTCCCAGCACCAAATGTTAGAGGCACCTCTCACTGACACCAGAGAGGTGTTACTGGGCAGACTCCTGAGTCAGTGGCCGAGGTTTGTTTCCAAACTCAAGCCTTGTCTTTTCATATAAATGAGTTTATATGAGAGACCTTTTATTAAAAAAGCAAAATAAGCATATGTATATATTTGGCCTATGAAGTGCAGATGGGCTCCTAGCTAATTTGAAGAGTGAGGTGGGTGGGGGTCCAAGGTGTTATGTACCTCCTGTCTATAGGTTTCAAAATTCCTTTGTTGAATATTTTGGTATAGATTAATTTTTAAGGTACTTTTTTTTTTGAAATTTTGTTGTGGTCTTCCCAGAATTCATGAGAAGCATGTGGCAAGCCTTGAGACTTCTGGCTTTTCTGCTTAGGGAGTAAAACTGTCTTTTTTTCCTTTCCCCTTTACTCCTCCTTTTTTGCATTTTCTTTTTCAGGAAGTGTTTAACCATTTGTTCTTACATGTCTTTGGTTGGGAAGAAAATGGCTTGGTAGTCACAACCTGGTTGCAAATTGCTCACATTGTTTGGCCTTGTTTTAATTTTTCTGTCTCAGTTTCCCTATAGCTTCAACCCTGGAATCCTATTAACACTCAGACCCTATACTTTCCATCATTTTATCTTCAAGTTCACTGATATTCTTCTTCCTGCTGAAATCTACCTTTGAATCCTTCTGATAAGTTTTTAATTTGTTATTGGAATTTTCAGTTCCAAAAACTATTTTTTTGTTTCTTTTTTAGGCTTCCTGTCTCTTTATTGACATTTTGTTTTGTTCATAAATACTTTTGCTGATTTTTCTCCATGTGTTCCTTTAGTTTTTTCAACATCTCTAAGGCAGTTTGTTTGTTGTTTAAGTCTTTATCTAGCAGAGAGGACATCAGGTCTTTTTCAGTGATAGTTCTGTTGATTGAATTTTTCCTCGTTGAATATGACAAAATTTCATATTTTTATATGCTTTGTGATTTTTTTGACTGGACACTCATCTGAATTTAATAATGTGGTAAACCTGGAAATCAGATTCTGTGCATTTGTAAGGGTTTGCTGCTTTTTGTTTTAAAAGTTTGTTTAGTTTCTTTTTTCCTTTCTCTCTTAATATAGATTAGAGGCCTGGTGCACAAATTCATGCACTGGTGGGGTCCAGCTGGCCTGCCCTGATGGGAGCCATTGGAGCCAGGCCAGCAGGGGGGAAGGGGCCACTGGAGGTTGTCCACCAGCCCCGCCCCCAATCGGGGCCAGTTGGGGCCAGGCCAATGGGGAGAGGTGCCTGTGGGAGGTTGGCCTGCCCCATTCCCAATGGGGGGGCAATTGGGGTTGGGGTGGCTTGGGGGGCTGTGGGAGGTTGGCTGGCCCCACTCCTAATAGGGGTGGGAGGCCAATAGGGGGTGGGGCAGGCCAGGGGAAGGGGCTATGGGCAGTTGGCCAGTTGGCCCCACCCGTGATCAAGGTGGGGGCCATCGGGGCTGGACTGGGCTGGCAGGGGGACTGCAGGAGGTTGAAGGGGCCAATCGGGGGCCCCAATTGGGCTGTTTGGCTGCTGCAGTGTGCGTTATCTCGACTGGTCATTCTGTTTGTTCCAGGCATTCTGGTCATTCTGTCATTCTAGTCTCTTGGCTTTTATATATATATAGACTATTTATGTAGCAAGGATCACTGTGGTATAAACTTAAGGTCTTCTCAAGTCTTTTCTGAGCCTGTACCTTTTTCCATTGGCATGTGTGGGGACTTCCTAATTTCCCACATACATTCAGTTTGCTTTTTAATGTCCTAGTCTATAATCTATGGCTCTCCAAAGGGGGAAAAAGGATAAATAAATGGGTGTGGGGAGGGAAAGATCACTATCCCTTTGAAGCAGCTGGAAATCACTTCAGGAAGAGTGGGAGGAGCAACAATGTGGGAGATGTTACAACAAGGACTGCTTGCCTGGTTGCCTGCAGCCCTGAGATCAAAAGCAACAGTCATCGATAAGACCACAGATCTCAGATTTTTCTTGGAAAGAGTCCTTTTTGTTGAATCTGGCTTCACAAACTATATTCAAGCTGCTTCTAGAATACATTCATAGCTGCCTGCCGCAGGACTGGGAGTAGGAATGGATAGATGCTACTATGCTAAGAGCTGAAATTGATAGCAATTAACTGCGATTTCTTTCCAAGTCTTCTTTTGTAATTTACAAGCCTTCAGTAGACTGGAAAGGTCCAAAATAGTTACATCAGACACGTTCTGCCAGTAATTGCTTCCTAGTTGGTGAGACAATTTCCTGGTGATTCCTGCTCCCCTTTCTTCCCAGGTTCTTCTCATTCTTCATGTTCGGTTTTGTATGCCAGCTTTCAATACTTTTCTGTTACTTTTGCCTTTCGGCTATATGGGATTGCTCACTAATTTCCTTTTCCAGACATACATAGTGTAGTGTTTTTAGGCTTTTATTTAATTCTGGAAAGTAAATCAAAATGAGTACACAGCCTTGGTGTCACATATGAAAAGGGATTCAGAAAATTGCTTTAACTTTCTCTTTGCCTACTTTGAAAATCATAGCCATTTGAATTATTACAGTGTTAATAAAAAATATCATATTACAAAATTATTCCTCAGTGTCTTCCCAAAAAAGTGAGAAATACATGCATTCCATATCTCAACAATACCCAGTAAACAACTGTGAATTCTTGGTCCCGCTTCCATGGAGGCTATTGCATCTGCTCACCAAAATGTTGCTGACTAGTGAAAATGTCTAATAAGTGAAATGATCAAATTATACCTGAAACCATTAGGGAGTTTCCATAATTGATCTGCCACTATGATTCAGAGAAACTGCCATTTTCATGGCAAAAAATTCTGTTTAACACTTAATCATGCATTAGAAGCTTTTCAGCCTCTAGACAGGGTGGTTATAAAATAGAAACTATTTTAGATTTTTCTTTAGGAAAAATATATAGCAGTAAATACTGAGTTTTGTGAAGCACACATTTGCTTAGGGATCTTTGAAGAATCACATCAACCTCAACATTAGAATTTTAAATTGTTTTAAACAATTCATAGCATTTGTTCCTTAAATATTGGACAGTTTTTAAACTGCGTGCATGGTATTTTTTATAGTGTCATTAGAGGCCCGATGCATGAAATTCATGCACAGGGCGGGTATCCCTCAGCCCAGCCTGGGACCCCTATAGGGATTGGGCCGAAACAGGCAGTCAGACATCCCTCTCACAATCCAGGGCTGCTGGCTCCCAACAGCTCACCTGCCTGCCTTCCTGGTTGCCCCTAACCACTTCTGCCTGCCAGCTTGATCACCCCCTAACCACTTCCCTGCCAGCCTGATTTCCCCTAACTGCCTTCCCCTGCAGGCCTGGTCCCCCCCAACTGCCCTTCACTGCAGGCCCAATCACCCCCAACTTTCCTCCTCTGTAGTCCTAGATTCCCCCCAAATGCCCCCTTCCCTGCAGGCCCAGTTGCCCCAAACTTTCCTCCTCTGCAGGCCTGGTCACCCCTAACTGCCCTCCCCTGCTGGCCTGATCACCCACAACTGCCCTCCCTTGCAGACCTGCCCTCCCTTGCAGACCTGGTCCCTCCCAACTGCCCTTCCCTGCTGGCCATCTTGTGGTGGCCACCTTGTGTCCACATGGGGGCAGCCATCTTTGACCACATGGGGGCAGCCATCCTGTGTGTTGGTGTGTTGTAGTGACAGTCAATTTGCATATTACTCTTTTATTAGATAGGATAGAGGCCTGGTGCCCGGGTGGGGGCCAGCTGGTTTGCCCTGAAGGGTGTCCTGGATCAGGGTGGGGGTTCCTTTTGGGGGTGGGGTGGCCTGGGTGAGGGGCCTGTGGTGGTTTTCAGGCCAGCCACGCCCTCCCAGTGACCCAAGTGGAGGCCCTGGTATCTGGGATTTATGTATCTTCTATAATTAAAACTTTGTAGCCTTGAGCAGAGGCCAAGGCAGGCCAGGCTGGGTGGGAAGCTTGGCTTCTTCCATCACCGGGGCAATCCAAGCCTCCTGTTCTCTCCAGCTCTGTGGCTGCAGCCATTTTTGTTGGGATTTATTTATCTTCCATAATTGAAACTTTGTAACCTTGAGTGGAGGCCTGGGCCCGCCAGGGCAGGTAGAAAGATTGGCTTCCTCCATTGCCAGAGAAACCCAAGCCTCCTGCTTGTTCCATGGCTGCAGCCATCTTGGTTGGGTTAATTTTCATACCCCCTCCTGATTGGCTGGAGGGTGTGGCTTGTGGCCGTAGTGGCGGTATGGTCAATTTGCATGTTTCTCTTTTATTAGTGCAGATAATTATTTTCATTTTGCATCAAACAGTGAAACACATCAAAAGAAAATGATCACTCTGTTGTAAAAGTACTAGCAGTCCTGATTTTTTACATAATATAACTTTCATAATTCTATGCATTATGATTCAAGCTAACTTCTTCATATCTAACTGATGTTCTTTGTTGACAGATGTAAATTATTCTAAAATTATTTGATTGTCTGGCAATAAATTAAAGTATCAAACAAAATATTTTCAAAATAATAACTGGGCAGTGTCTTATAATGCAAGACTTGCCTAAAGCTAAAAAAATTGGAATTTTCAAATTTTGACTTGACTGATATTCAATATTTTTATAACAGCTTGTGTTCTATAAGAAAATGTTTCATGCTTAATGGAAGATCATTTATTTTGTAAAATATTCAATTTATTAGTTATTGACTCATAATTTTCTAACAAAGATAACATAATTGAAATATTTATTTTAATATATCTCCATCTAAAAATGGTTTTCCATTCTGAACAGAAATCCAAGTCATTTTATGACTGGTTGAATTTATAAGATCAAATCCTGTTAAAGATTATCTAAACATTTTTATTAACTGTGATTTTAGTTCATTAATTTAATCAATTATTATTTGAAGGGATTTCTTAGTAAATACATATGTGTTTGCTGAAAAAAATCTTAATATTGTCTACATTATATCCAAAGGAATCTATAATACCTTATGAAATGCAATAAATAACATTTTTGTTACAACAATTTGCACTTGTCATTTCATGAAATTTGTCACATACCTTTTCTAGTTGTTATTTTCTTTTAATGTTCTGGTATTCATACTGGCTCCTACATTCCTGTTCAATTTGGCATCAGTAGTATGGTTTTATTTTAAATTACACATGTGTTTATACTTATGTTTTTAACCATAAAATTAATTTATGTATATTATAATTTAGGTAATTATTATTATTTCATTTTAATTACCACTAGTGATTTTCACAGGTGTCATTGTAATTCATGTCAAATCATCAAATGACAATTTAAATCAGTATAGAAAATATAATTCATACTAAATCAATCTATTGACAAAGTGAATAAGTGACCTATTTCTTTATATTACTGGAAACAAACTATTCATCTGACAGGCACGCTATAATACAGCAATCACATCTTATGTAATGCAGCAATTAAAGTGTAATGTATTCTTACCAGAAAAATAATATTAAGTGCAATGCAAAAATTATTTTATAGTGCTTCACTTTTTATATTAAAACTTACATTTAATAAAATTAAAAATTCAGTTGATTAGTTGGAATAGCCACTTATTAAGTGCTTAATATTCATATATGGTTACTAATAGAAATGTCTTGGACAGTGTAGCTCTAGATCCTAAATTAACCAGATAAGCATAATTTTGGGTTTGTTTCTAAACTCTGCTCTCTATCAGTAAATTGCTCAGGTCTGAAAAATATTTTATTTTTTCTTCAGCAAGTAAAATGCAATGTGTAATATCATTTTTTATACTGGTTGTCATTTAGGTTTTTTTTTGTGTATTTTTTTTTTAACATAAGTCAATTTTAGGGTTAATGGATGACATTCCCTGTTGCTAGTTCTCTTTCTGAATTTGTCACTGGGAGCTGTACATGTGTTCCCTATGTATGGAAAATATATCCATGCTTTACAAAATATCAATTATCTCTCTCTTTTTTTAATTCTCTCAGTTATGTAAGCGGACTGCATTTTATTAAAAAGTCTACAGTAAAATATCTTAAAACTTTCTTAACAGATAGTTATTGACAACTTTTAAAAATATTTTTGTGGTTTGGGAATACAATATTTTCCCTTGAACTCAGACTACTTTAAAGTTCATTACCACTATTTGTTTTCTTTATTATCAATTGTCTTTGCAATATAGGTTTACTACCAATTGGAGTAAAGCCTGAAGATACAGAAAACAATAAAAGATATCCAAGTATAGAAGTGTCAATTGCACTGATCAATATAAGTAATGAACAAGCTTACAGGAGATGATTAAATTAAATTGTATTGAAATCCACTTGGGCAAAGACACTAAACTTATATGATATCCCCTCAATTCTTGCTAGCTGTGGAAAGCCAAAATCTTGAGAATATTTTTCAGAAATTGCATTTTAGAAATAACAGATGTTGTACTTATTGGACAATAAGTATTCCAAATGGCAGTAAATGAATGATGGAATATGTAAACAGCAAATGTTACTACAGAAGCAAAATGAACTGATCTATTTCAAAGAGGTTGTCTCCATCTATCCTCTTCTGCAAAATAGGAAAACACTTGGGATTGATAATTAAACCACATTGCCAAGAAAGAGTGGCAAATTCATGAAGTGGTTGTGTGATTCAGTTTTCACTATTTATTTTCAGGTCAAATAATTTCTAGGAGAAATAATATCTTTTGTCTTTTCCTAAAGTCTAGACCTTGTGCATAAGTCTTTCACAATATAAACAATATGTTTTAACCACCTGTTTATTAAGCATTTCCATCCTCTCATTCTGTTTATTCTTATTGAAACACAGGATACTGAAAACTATTAAAATGACAAATATCAATTATCAGAGAGCATATTAAGAACATCATCAACATATTTTTACAATGGGTAATGAACAAATAAAGAATCCTATCTAATAAAAGAGTAATATGCAAATTGGCCATACCTCCACTATACCCACAAGCCACGCCCACCAGCCAAGCAGGGGCGAGTATGCAAATTAACTCAATCAAGATGGCTGTGGCCACAGAAAGAGAGCAGGAGGGCAGTTGGGAGGGACCAGGCCAGCAAGGGAGGGCAGTTAAGGGTGATCAGGTCTACAGGGGAAGGCAGTTAGGGGAAAACAGGCTGGCAGGGCAGTGGTTAGGGGGTGATCAGGCTGGTAGGCAGAAGCAGTTGGGGGCAATCAGGAAGGCAGGCAGGTGAGCAGTTGGGAGCCAGCAGTCCTGGATTGTGAGAGGGCCGTTAGACATCCCTTGAGGGGTCCCAGACTGGAGAGGGTGCAGGCTGGGCTGAGGGACACACCACCCCGTGCACGAATTTCATGTGCTGGGCCTCTAGTAAATAATAAAGAGCTTGTAAAAATTTTTCTCATAGAACTATGGACCTGTGAATTCCAGCTGCCAATAATACAGCAAGTTTTCTAAGGTAAAAGTTCAGCTGTCTGTTTACTTTATCTTCCTATTAAATAGCTATAGTGACTATTATGCTAATATTTATTCAATAAATCTATTGAATAAAAGAGTGTAGAAAACATCACTTTTTTTTTTATATCTCTTGACTCATTTCTTATTTTCATCCAGTTTTACCACACTTTTAAGACAAAGGTTATGATAAATTTAGTAAGCTGAGTATAACATTACTGACATTTAATTTACCTTACTTATTATAAGAATTTCCCTATATTAAAAAAGACCCTTTTCAATAGGGTAGACATGTAATATTAAAAAGAAAGGTTAAAAGTCTATTGAGAAAATTACAAACCTCTGATGAAGAAATTAAAGAAGATGTAAATAAATAAATATAGAGATATTCTATACTTATGGAGAGGAAGATTGAATATTGTCAAGATATCAGTTCTTCTCAACTTGATATGTAGATTCAAATATCAATCAATATCCCAGAAAGTTAGATTATGACTATCAACAAACTAATTCTAATGTTTATACAAAGAGGCAAAAACCCAGAATAGCCAAAACAATATTGAAGTGGAAAACCAAAGTGGAGAACTGATACTGACTGGTTTCTAGACTTACTATAAAGGTACAGTATTCAAAAGGTAGTGTTGTGAAAGAAATAGATAAATTGGTCAATGCAACATTAAAGGAAGTCCAGAACAGATACCCACCAAAATACAGCCAACTAATCTTTGACATAGGAGTAAAGGCAATACAATAGAGCAAAGACTGTCTTTTCAACAAATGGTGCTGTAACAACTAGACATTCACATGCAAAAAATTAATATACTCATAGATAAAGAGCAAGCCAACAGTCTTTGGAAGGTGGAGGGATTTAGCAAAAAAGAAAGCAAACAAACAAAAACATAACAGAGAAAGAACTCATTAGACAACAGTGTGGTGATTGTTTGGGGGAGGAAGTGGGTAGAGGTGGAGGAGGATATGGGGGGGATAAATTATGATGAAAAAAATTAAAATAAAAAAATTAATGTAGGCAAAGACCTTATACTCTTTCCCCAAATTAACTCAAAATGGGTCAAAAATCTAAATGTAAAATATAAAACTATAATACTCCAGGAAGCTAATGTAGGACAATACCTAAATTACCTTCAGGATTCAACACCAAATGTGTGATTCATGGAAGCAAGTGATAAGCTGGATTTTATTAAAGTTAAAAATTTATGCTCTGTGAAAGGCAATGTCAAAAGAATAAAAAGATAATCCACAGACTGAGATAAAATAATTTAAAAAGACACATTTGATAAAGGACTGTTATTTAAAAATGTATAAAAATATCTTAAAACTTAAAAATAAGAAAAGCACACACACACCACACAACAGAATTAAAAAATGGGCCAATACCCTCATAGACACCTCACCATACAAAGGGCAAATAAGCATATGCAAACATGTTCCACCTCATATATTATCCAGGAAATAAAAATTAAATCAACAATAGTATACCACTCAGACCTATTAGAATGGCCAAACTCCAAAGCATGGCCAACCATGGACTGATGAGAGTGTGGAGGAACAGAAACTCTCATTCATTGCTAAGCCACTTTGGAGAACTGTTTAACTGTTTCTTACAAAACTGAACATGTAGGTGTTTATAGCAGCTTTATTCATAATTGCCCAAATTGGAAACAACCAAGATGTCTTTCAGTAGGTGAACAAATAAACTTGCTACATCTAGAAAATGAAATGCTAAGAGAAATTACCTATTAAGCCATGAAAAGACATATAAGAACCATAGGTGCATATTAGTGACTAGAGGCCCAATGCATGAAATTCTCGCAAGAGTAGGCCTTCCTTCCCCTGGCTGCCGGCACCGACTTCCCTCTGGCACCCGGGACCTGGGCTTCCCTCCAGCCACCAGCAGGCACACGGGGCCCAGGCTTCCCTCGCAGCTCCAGCTTCATTCAGAAGGTCTCCGGAAGGACATCTGGCCTAATTAGCATATTATGCTTTTATTATTATAGATAGAAGCCAATATAAAAAGACTACATATTGTATGATTCCAACCATTTGACATTCTTAAAAGACAAAACTATGGACAAAATAAGAGATCAGCTATTGCCAGAGATGTGGGGCAGGGGAAGAGATAAGGAGGCAGAACATAGAAGATTTTGTGGTATTATAATGATGGATATATGCCATTATTCATTTGTCCAAACCTATAGAATATACAGTACAAGAGCAAGATTAAACTGTAAAGTAAGCTATGAACTTTGAGTGATTATTATATGTCAATGTAGGCTCATCCTTCTTTAAAAATGTACCATTCTAGTAAGTGATATTGATAATAAGGAAGGTTATGTATGTGTGGGAGTAGAAGGCATATGGGAAATCTCTGTAACTTCCTCTCAATTTTTTTATAAACCTAAAGTTATTCTATAAAAATAAAGTCTTATAAAATCAACTTAATAAATAGTGATATTATAGGCAGCAAGGAAAGAGAAGGGAGACAGTAATCTAATTAAGCTGAACTAACTAAGAAGCGACAGCTTCTAGACCCACAGAGGGCTAACATCCCTCCATTCCCCTGGAGTAGGGAGGAAGGACCAGCATTCCAATCTCTCCAGGGAACAACTAGCCCTTTCCCATAGTCTCAGGTGTTTACACTCTTCTCTTTCCATAGCAGCCTCATTCCCAGGGGCCTAGGTGTGGCAGCTGCATGGGACAAGTGCAGCCTTGATGCAGGATGAGCAGATGGGAAAATGTGACATGAAGTTCTGCATCTCTGGGTCCCAGCCCTCCCAGGCCTCATAGGCATGGGTATTGGTTTTCAGCCCCAGAGGCTGGACTTCTTACACAGTGAGATGGAGTTAAGCCACCTGGTTGAGGATGAGGCAATGGGGCAGTCTGTTCAGGGGCATCCCTGCCCTGTTGCCCTACCATTAACTATTTCCACTATTGCTCAAATCTTCCTACATGTGTGAGTCCCTAAAATGCTTTTCTCAGGACTTTGCAAAAATACATTTCCAGACTGGTCTGGTCCAGCAGAACAGCCTTGGCCTCAGTCTAACTCTGGTAACAGTGATATTTAAATCATTTTTTTCATATTGGGTCGATTGTAATTTATTGCCATTTATAAGAAAATAGATAGTTTGATCAAAGTTGCCAAATTCTCGAGTGTAGAGTTTTTATCTGTTTTATCAATAGGACTGCTTTCCATAAGAATCTAACATTTTACATCTTCCAGTAATATAAAAATTTTATAATTCACCAATATTTTCCTTTCTCTACATCTTTTTTACTTTGATGGATTTACATTTCACTTCCTTTATATTCTTGTTCGAAGTCATTATTTGATGAGTATTTCCTCTTGAAAAACTTTTGGTATATTCTTTAAATTCTTGTATGTTCAGAAATATGTATCTTACACACTAAAACTAAAACAATGTCTTGGCTAAATATAGTATTATTGTGTTCTACTTATTATTTTTCTTAATAAATTATAGGTAATATTCTAATATCTTCTAGCTTCAAGTGTTTCAGAATATCTAACATCTTCCTCCCACTTAATAAGCTATTTTTTTTCAATTTTTGAAATGTGATGTTTTCTCTTTACCCTTGATTATTCCCCCTCCCCCAGGAACTCCATAAAGCTTTCAAATTTAATCATGTATTTTCAGATAAAAATATTTTTAATTAACTAACTTTTTTTCTTATATATTACATTTTCATTTTTAAATTCTTTTTCAGATATTAGGTCTCCTGTGTTTATGACATGTTTCTAACATCTTTCCTCATATATTCTTTCTCTTTAAAATAATTTTGGTCTTATTTCACTAAATTCTCTCATGTGATATTCTATTCTAATCCTTGAGATCATTAACTGCAATCCAGTGTTTAATGTCAGATCCTTAAAAACAATATCAATTTATTCATTAACTTGATTTCCTGAGAAATCATGTCATCATCTGCCTTCCTACAGCAGCTCTCCTTTATGGATTCTGTGCTTATTCTCCCTCTCTGATATCCCCTTATTGTGCTGCAGGGCTCTATGACTATGCAGTTGTTTATTTGTCTTGTTTTTTGTTTGTTTAATTATTCATGTATTCATTTATACATTGGGATTCCTGTCTTCAACCTTGATCACTCTAGGTGTCTTCAGTCTGCAAGTAGAGAAAGGAAATTTAAAAAAATATATCCCACGGTGAGTCAATTCCAATAGATTATAAAGGCCTCCAGTCTCTTACTGAAGTCTGGGAGTAAACTGCATTCTTTTCTAAATTCTGCTCTCCAACACTCAGGGACAAGAATAACTGATAATATCCAGTCAGCAATTCTTGTCATGTGTGGCTCTTGGGGAGTGAAAGACAGTTATTTGAACTGTCCAAGCAAAAATGCATCAGACAGAGTAAGGAGGACTTTATTGAAGTTATTGCAATAGGAAAAAGAGAGCAGAGCACAAGCTGAATTCAAGTCCAGTGAAACAAAAGGTGGGGCAGTGCTTAAGAGCTTGAGTGGGGGATAGTAGGTCATCTGTTTGCTCATTGGTTTTACCCAAAGGAAAAGTAAACTTTCTTATATATTCATGATAGGAGGTCATTTTATAACTTGGAGCAAAGCGCCCACTAAATTAAGCTTCTACCTTCCCACAGAGACTAGGTTATATAGACACATGATGATTACATTTCAAAGGGATAGCTTGCAGGTCCTTGAGAAAGTCAGTCCTGGGTTATAAAACTGAACAACAAAAAAAACTTTGAAAAGATTTACATGTTAAAGTGGCAGAGAAAGAATTTACCAGTTTTTAAAAATAAATGGTTTAAGAAAAGGGAAGGGAGGGACACCTGTGGTCAGGCCATCTGGCTGAGAGGGGCCTGGCGGCAAGAAGAAACCTGTCTAAAGTTGATTCAAACTGAGGGAAATACTAATGAAGAGGGTAAACTAGCCAGCTTAATACAGGAAAGGAGGGGCCCAGAGAGGTAGAGGCATCTTGGCCTGAACAATTAAAGCAGCCATAAACCAAGGTCAGAGGTATCTCTGGCCTGAGCAGCTGTGATAGCCATAGGGGTAATAAAACATCTCTGGCCAAGAGAGAAAAAAAAAGAGGCTGTTTTACTATTGAACAGAGAAGCCAGCGGTTTCTGTCTCAAGGTTTGGCAGGATGTGGTTACTAGGTACCATAAGATAGATTAAAAAAAAATAACTCCACCCTGAGCAGGTAAGATGAATATGTGAAGGACAAAAAAAGTCACAGGATATTGGAAAAAAGGAAACATATTTCCACAGAGGATAGAGGAATGTTGCAAAGTAAGAAAGAGAAAGAGGGGGGCACCCCATGGGCTTTGGCCTTTACAGAGTGACCAATGAGGAAAGTACAGGGGTCATAAGTTGGGCAAGGGTCCAATTAGAAAAGGTCATGTTCAGACAAAGAGCTACAGCCTTCATAATACTTCCAGACAAAGAGAGCAGTAGTAGGGACCCTCTTTAGGGGACTCTTCTGTCTCTCCTTAGCCAGGAGAGAGAGAGTCTTAGAAATAGAAATTTAGAAATTAGGAATTTTAGAGATAGTATCTGCTTATAATACAGTTTCTTCTGCTTGCAAAAAAGTTTCTCTACTTCTCACCTACCACCATTTATCTGTGGTTTCATTCTTCAAATCCGTCTGGACAAGAACCTGGGGGAAAAAATCACCCTTGTACCCTGCTCAATAAAAAACCATTATCACTAAGGCTTTGTTAGGACTAAATTGCCACATAATATCAAGCAATCATCTCAAGCATCCGAGGAGAGGCTAACATTTGGAGTAGTAATAAAAGAAGAGAAAGCCAGATTCAGAGTACCATTTGCTAAAAATTAACTCAGCCACCAGCCTCATAATGTTTTTTTTTTCTTAAGAAACCAAAGAAAATCTTTAGTTACACTAACTGTATTAGTTGCTAAATTTAAAAGATTCTTGAAATAAGAGAAACATTTATATGTATAGTACTGATACCATTGTAATTAGCTAGTTATGAATAACAGGAAAGGAACAAAGGGAAGGCCATACACTATAGGCCTGCAGGCATGTCATTTGGGCAGCTTCACCAGGAAATTACAACTTTACACTCCCAGAGATTAAACAAAGAGAATATCGACTGCACACAGTCAGGTTGGGATGACATAGGAAAGATACTTGCCTATCAATCAAACCTGGGAACTGAGGTCATTGGCCAGAATGGAGTGGCCACTAGAAGCAAGTGATATTTGGGATACTTAATCCCCTGAACAAAGAAGTTCACTCTCTTGATTCCTCTTGTCTTGGCTCATGTTTGGCTCATGGCTTATGCTTGGCTTCCTGGTATTCTCCTGTGTGGTCCATGACCATGCAGACCCCCACAAGCAGTGGACTAACGGATTGCAATTAGCCTGATGCTGAACCAGACCCAGCTCCAACATGGAAAGGAACCTCTGGATACTGGCTCTGATTTTAGCTCTGCTGAAATCCCAGCTATACTTCTATGAGTGGACTGAGGGAAACAGGACTTTAGAAATCCACGAGTGTAATTCTATGGCAATAAAACTTTGTACTATATCACATCTTCCCATGTGAGTCTCAGAAAATTCCTTTTCTTGGGATATTGCAAGGACTCCACTCCCACTAACAGTGAGGGTACACAAGACACGTTTTTCTCTGATAACACTGTTAGGGTCGCCGAAGAAGGAACTCATGAGGCCAAAGGGATAAAGAATTATAAATTTATTATTACATCTGCTAGCAGAAGGGCTGAGTAAGGGGAGCAGGATATTTACGTCTCTTTAAAGGTCAGAGTAACCAGTGGGATCAGGTGCAAGTGGGGGGCCAGGTGTAGGTGGTCACTGGAAATTGGGTGAGTCGGTTTATGGAAGCAAAAGGCCTTTAATCAAGAAACCTATAATGAGAATAACAGGAAAATTGCCGGGAGGGGCAAGAGCCCCCAGCAGAGCATAATGGAGCACAAGAATGAACCTAATAAACACTACCCATATACCTAAATTTAATGGCAAAGTAAACTTACATAATACATTGTTATACCAATCCAACAGTTGCCTATAAAAATGACATTTTCATCAACATAAAGTTTTTAAAATAATATATGGTATTCACCTATATATTTACATGATAGAATTCTCACTACTAATGACTTATATAACATTTTGATTACAAAACAGTGGTTTAATTAAGGACATATTTCACTACTGTTAATTCTCTAATATAAAAGATTGATTAAATATGCTTGATAATGTCTTGTTTTCAGTTCTTTATTCTCTTATAAGTGACAACCTTACTGTGCACATAATTTTAATGTATAATCCAAGAAAATGACATTCTTAGAGAGCTATGCTATTTAATGATTAAATTATGGAAATGTAACAAGACAGGTTCTTGTTACATTAAAAATGCTGACTCCTTCAAAAATGCTAATGTCCAATTGTTAAGAACTTCCTCTGAGAATAACTGTCATGTAAAATTAACTGTGCTAACAAGATTTGACATAAATGAAATATGCAAATGAATTAATAATTTATAGGTACAGTATTGAATGCCAGAAGATTTCCTGGATAGATTTGCTTATTCTGAATTGCCAAGTTATGTCTCTAAATAAAAATTAATCTTCAATCCCCAGCAAAGTGTCTGATACCTTGTCTATTTAATGAGTACATTTAACATATTTATTTGTTTGCCTCTTTTAACTCTTAGTCAAATAATTTAAGAACACAATTCACTAAAATCATTTAATTATTCTTCTCTTAAGCTAATTGGAATGTTGGATAAAAATAGATTGAGTCATGAATGAGTAGGCTTGCCGAATGTAAATGGCTGTAATGATGTCTAAGGGGTTAATGTCTATGATGAAATCTCCAGTGATTCCACTAAGGAAGAAAATATGCAGTTAAACTTTGCTTTCTTAAAACCTGCATAGAGAAATAGACAGTAGAAATCAGTAAATAAAAACTCTACTTTTACATATTTTAAAATTAATTTAATTTGCTTACTCAGGAACTTTCAGAAAAGATAGAAAGAAAATGGCAAATGAAGATAACATAACAATTTAGCAATTAACTTGATAAAAATCAAGTTATTTATGTCTTTTTTTCTAAGATGAAAAATGTTTGTAAATGAAAACCAATCAACTCTGAGGAAGAAACATTTTTAAATTTTTGTAAAGACATGAATTGACTGAGAGTTGAGTACAACTTGCCAGTTTTCATTGGCATTTCCAATGGAAAAGGACTGCAGCCTTTTTGTGGGAGTGGAAGCTCTGGCAGCACCTTCTCATCGAGAATGGTCATAAAGGAAACATCCTAACAAAGGTAATTCCTCAAAGCCATTGGTAATTTTCATCCCCAGGATAACATAATGTCAGCATTTACATTTAAGAAAAGTTCTCAAATAAACTGTGGATTTATTTTCAAAGTATGTTTTTAGGGGATAAAAATATTTTATGTGTAAAATGGTCATTGGAGACAGCATTACTTATTTTAAAATCACCAGGGACTGCACATTACGTATTTATGGATTAATTATAATATTTACACAGTCCAAGCACATCCCTGTTCATTTAATTATAATTTCATAACTCTTGAATAAACTTAGCAACAGTGGGGGAAAAAACAATAGACTATATTGCATTTTAAAAATAAATTACATTTTATAAAATAGAAAAAAATTTTTTGACTTTAGGGTTATAATCAAATCCACATGTGACTGAAGACAGAAGTGGGATGTCTCCCTGGCTGTCATGTACATGGGTAAAATAAATTATTTTACAAGCCATGCAACATGTTTTTATTACGCTTTGACACATGTGTTGTCATCACATTGTTTATTTGGATGCATTTTAATTATTTAGTTAATAGGAAAGCATTAATTCATTGGAGACTTGACACATTTCAATATTATTTATATTATAATCTTCAAATATTATTTACCTTTTCTGAAAATATATAAGGGATTAAAAATACTATTAAAACCAAATTATGGAGATAGCCATTATAGAATATGGTCACATACTAATTTAAATTTATCATTGTATCTCCTGCAGATTTAAATAAAACAACTTATTAGGGCCTTATAACAATGCTCTGATTAGAAAAAAAAGTTTGGTATGTATTTATTTTATCCTCCTTGACTTTGTATAGTGTATCTTTGCAATAGCTTTTTTGTTTTGTTTTAACTTTAATGTTTTTTCTAAAATGTTAGCATGGTGTATCTTTCTATATCCTATAGCTTTTAATTCACCTGTGTCTTTACATGGAAAGTGGAGTTCTAATAGACAACAAATTTCAATTCAACAGAACTTGAAAATGATTACTTTCTCCTCCCTCTGCCAAAAAACAGTAGGATTATTTTGGGCTTTTCACTGTGAGAACCTGTTTGGGTGCCTGTGGGTGAACCCATGAATGTGTTACAATCTTTTAAGAGGGCATTCCCCTGGGAGTTTCTTAATCTCAAGATAGTTTACACTCAGCCTCCAGCAATTTGTTGTCATTTAAGTGTTTCTACCAGATGTGAGTTCAACAACTTTAGCTCCAGGTAAAGTCATCTTTGGATGTGCTTGTCTCTCAGAATTCAAGGTGACAATTTGCCCTATGTTCTCATTTTTTTTTTTATGGTGCAAGAAAAGCCATGCCTTATAAATTTGTTCAGATTTTTCTTTCTGTAAGGAATAAAAACATAATTGACAGGAATGACTACTTCTAAGCTCTTAACATGTCAGATCTGAAACCAGAACTCCAAGTACATTTAAGAGTAATTAAAAGTACATTTTTAAGAATATTGGTTTATATCAGAAAGCCAAATGATCTATTCAAGCCTTGAAGTAAATAAGAATTTTTCTTTCTGAACAAAGAAAACATAAAACAATTAACTTTGCATTAGAGATAGACAAGGGCTATTGACAGTTCAGAGGAGGTACTGATATAGTAGGCAGTTAGACATGAGCAGAGTAGAAATGATAAGCCAAGTACAGGCAATCACCAAGCTGGAAATCCTTGGTGTCTAGCAATGGGCAAAACTGGGAAAACAGGTATTGTACGGTGAGACTCCTCTCACCCCCAGGATAGGCTTTCCTCCCCTAGCCTATGGCTGGTCATGTGATTTAAAGCCCCTCCTTTCATATCACTCACTGGCATGTCACTAGTGATGTGGTAGACCCCCTTAGAGCAGGAACAAGCCCTGTCACAACCACTCCCTTAAGCACTAAACTCTCAGGACAAAGAGGTACTGGCCCACATTGAGTAATCTTAAGAATAAAGCCTCCAGCCTATTGACTGCAGAGTCAGGGTTTTGGTTAAACTACAGATAACACCTAGGCTTCAGTTGTGTTTCAGCTCCAGGTCCAGAAAAGCAGTGAAACCAGATGAAGTGATTCCATGACTGACTTCAGAACCAGATGCATAGACTAATGACACCTTACCCCTAGTACAGACGATGACCCTGAAAAGAACATACCTGGAAAGGTGATGAATATTCTATTGAGATGCTCCCCTGAAACATCCCCTAAAATTTCTGCCTTTAGAGAACAGATAAAACCCCTTAAGGCAAAGGACCCAATCTGCAATCTCTCTTTCTATTATTGATTATGCCCTTACTTCCTCCACCCCCTATCTTACCTCAAGGCTCATAACATTGCTTTCTTTCTTCTGAACTCCAAAGGGCCTTCTTTTGCCTCTGTAAGTTGTTTTTCTGCATCCACAAAACCCAGCTCATTCCCTTCTTCTATGGCTCAGTTCTTCTACCTCTGTGATTTTCTAAATAAACTTTCAATTGTATTTGAGTCTTGGTACTGAATTCTTTCTTAACTAAACTCAAGGACTGATGTCCAACTTCACTGGTAGCAGTACCACATTAGCTAATTCTAAAAAAGTTTTTAGGATTTTAACCAATAATGAAAGGGTGTGAAAGAATTATATTATATTAGAGGCCCAGTGCACGAAAGTCATGTGTGGGGGGAAGGGGGGTGTCCCTCAACCTAGCCTGCACTCTCTCCAATCTGGGACCCCTCAAGGGATTCCCAACTGCCCATTTAGACCCGATCTCACAATCCAGGACTGCTGGCTCCCAACTGCTCACCTGCCTGCCTGGCTGATTTCCCCTAACCGCTTCTGCTGGCCAGCCTGATCACCCCCTAACCACTCCCCTGCCAGCCTGATTGATGCCTAACTGCTCCCCTGATGGCCCAGTAACTCCAAACTGCCCTTCCTTGCCAGCTTGGTTACCCCCAACTGCCTTCCCCTGCAGGCCTGGTTTCCCCCAACTCCCCTCCCCTGCTGGCCTGGTTTCCCCCAGCTGCCTTCCTCTGCTGGCCTGGTTGCCCCTAACAGCCCTCCCCTGCAGGCCATCTTGTGGTGGCCATCTTGTGTCCCGCATGGGGGTGGCCATCTTGTGTGTTGGAGTAACAGTCAATTTGCATATTACTCTTTTATTAGATAGGATGACCACTTAACAGATAAAGTCAGACTTCTTTCTGAAAAAAAATATACAAGGAAATTTTATGAACTGAATAGTTTTGAAAGCATGAATTATCAAGCCCCACAGATCAAGAGCTGTGTCTCAACATAGAACAAAATTGAAGAAAAGGCACTAAAATCAGATAGAGTCAGGTTTAGAAGCATCAACACTTAGTCAAATACAAAATAGAAAAAAAAACTTAAAATTGTTCAGTCTTAACAAGCTAATAATGGTCTTCCCCACTTTGCTGGTACTGAGTTTACTATATTTACACATGTATTAAATCTTTCTCTAAGTAAATTTGACCCCAAAAGTCTAATTCAGTTATTCTACAAAATACTGGCATATAGTAATGTCATATTGAAGATGCAGTTTCAGTAAGAAAAAGAATTTCCAATTCAAAGTGATTTAATACTAATATGTTCTAAAACTAAAAGTCATACATCTGTCATTGAATGATAATAATAATAGTTGGTGATGAATTGGGACTATATCAGGAGATATATAATATTAGTATTAAATATGTAATGTACATGATAATAAAAATATGGTATGTAAAGATATGTAATAATATCATTTTTAGCTAAAGTTTCCAGCAAGAAGAGGTCTTTACAAAATGTTTAATTGAGATTTATTTACTTACAGTTTTATCACTGAACATAATAATTCCCTTATTTCCTTGTATTTATTTATTTACTAGTGGCCTGGTGCACGAATGCATGCACATTGAAAGGGAATTAATTAGAAGAAATATTTTAACATTGCTATTTGCCCTTTCTCTCGCAGCATCAAGCCCCTGCTGGCACTGGTGGGGATGCAGCACCAAGCCCCTGCCAGAACCGTGTGGGACTCCCTGGATTCCCGGAGTCCCGCCCCGCATGGCCAAAGCCAAGTGGGACGCCTCCCGGTAAACCTCCTGGTCAAGTCCCCCCCAACACCCGCAGTGATGCAGTTTCAAGTTCCGCTGGCACCCATGGGGATGCGGTGTCAAGTCCCCACCCACCCACAGGCTCCTGGCTGCACACTCAGCCCCACCCACCCATGCGCGCCTGCCGCACACGCAGCCTCCTGGTGATCGGTCATTACTGTGTGATGACCACAGGCTTTTTATTATACAGGATTTGTTTTGGATTTGAAAGCATGTTTATTAAAGCTGAAACAAGGAATTGCTTAGGACAGAAGAAGCACTAGGATAGCCTATGTGGGGCTGCTTTGGCTCTCTCTAAAGGTGATGGGAAAGAAGTGAGCGGCGGGGGCTGTTGTCAGCTCACAGGAAAGTCAGAGAGAAGGGGCCCTTGGAGACAGGTTCAGGGGGCTAGCCCAGGGTGAGCTGCCGCTGCCCACTGCTCCCCTTGTGGAAGTCTTGTGGAGTCACTTAGAGTTTAGGACATACATGCCTGTGTGGGAAAAGAGAAGATATCATTTTCTCTTACTATTGTGAATTTCTCTGTTGGTTAAGGTTAATAAAATCTTAATTATTCAAAATTGTACTTTTAGTTTTTTCAGTAGTAGTCAACATATGATTAGTCTTACCATCTTGATGTTTTAAAAGTAAGGAGACACATAGTATTTCTTATCATATTATTTTTTATCAAATCATAAGGCAGCTAAACTTGTAGTTGTTTTCTTAGAAGTTTCTGGGTCATTTAACATAATAGTTTATTAAACAACATTACAATATATTAGTCAACTTTCATCATAAATTTTAACTTAAACCAGAAAAAAACAAAAGAATGAAGTTTTTCATTGAATTTACTATATACTGATTAGAAAACATATTAAACAGTTAAAATTATATCAATAATATATCAGACCTTTATTAATAATATCAACACACAGTATACTGAACAATAAGGCATAATGGATTAATAATTAAATCTATCCTAGGGTGGGTATAGGAGATATCATAAATGCGCAGTTGTCAAATATATTCCATAGACTTTAATTCACTTTCATATGAATATTCCTCACAGCATCATCTATTCAGATAGGCTTTTAATATGATAACAGCACTTTGACCATTTATGACACTGGAAGGTTTATAAAGCAGTCACCCTTACCAATGTCTTGCCTTGTTTTAATTTGTTTGAGGCTGTTTTGTGGTTGCATATTAGTTTTGCAGTTAGTGTATAATTATACCATCTTCCCCCTTCTTTAAATAAACTAATAAATGACCAAGTCAAGTATAATTTATTGTTCCGTTGGCTCTATTTTGTTTTTAAAAAGTCTTAAACTATCCTAATTTACTGTTTTTAAGCTAACTGATACATCTCTCTTTCCATTACCATATGTATTTTCCTTCCTACAAAATTAATATATCTTAAGTAAAAGAGGCTTTATCATAATCAAACATAGCATATTAATAATACACTTACATTATTGAAAGTTAACTCTTAATTATTAAAATCAGGTAGCTCAATCACATGGAAGAATTTAATATTGTAATTTTTATTTATTTATTATTTATTATTTATATATTTTTTAATCTTTATTATTGAAAGTATTACATATATCCCATTTTTCCCTAATTGATGCCATCTAGCCCACCCCCACCCTTACCTCTGCCCCAGACCTTCACCACACTATTGTCTATGTCCATGGGTTATGCATATATGCATACAAATTCTTTGGTTAATCTCTTCCCACCCACCCATCAACTAACTCACCCTCGCTTTCCCTCTGAGGTTTGACAATCTGTTCAATGTTTCTATGTTTCCAGATCTATTTTGTTCATCAGTTTATTTTGTTCATTAGATTACATCTATGAGTGAGATCATGTGATACTTGCCTTTCTCTCACGGGCTTATTTTGTTTAGCATAGTACTCTCCAGGTTTCTTAGGCTATATTCCTATATATGGCATCACTGCATCAAGTGGCAGTCCCATATTTATTTTTTGAGGAAACTTCATACTATTTTCCACAGTGGCTGCGCCTGTCTTCATTCCCACCAGCAGTGCACTAGGGTTCCTTTTTCTCCACATCCTCTCCAGCACTTGTCACTTGTTGATTTGTTGATAGTAGCCATTCTGATAGGTGTGAGGTGATACCACATTATCATTTTAATTTGCATCTCTCTGTTAATTAGATTGAGTATTTTTTTCATTTGTCTCTTGGCCATCTGTATGTCTACTTTGGAGAAATGTCTATTTAGGTCCTTTTCCCATTTTTTATTGGATTGTTTGTCTTCCTTTTGTTACATTATATGAGTTCCTTACATATTTTGGATATTACACTTTTATCAGATGTATCATTGGCACATATGTTCTCCAATGTAGTGGGCTCTCTTGTTATTTGTTGACAGTTTCCTTTTGTAGTGCAGAAGTTTTTTATTTTGAGGTAGTCCCATTTGTTTATTTTTCTCTTTTGTTTTCCTTGCCCTAGGAGATGTATGGACACACATATTGCTATGAGAGATGTCTGAAATTTTGCTGCCAATGGTTTCTTCTAAGATTTTTATGGTTTCATGACTTACATTTAAGTATTTTATCCATTTAGAGTTTACTTTTGTGTATAGTATAAGTTGATGGTCTAGTTTCATTTTTTGCATGTACCTGTCCAATTTCCCCAACACCATTTCGTCAAGAGACTGTCTTTATAGCGAGACTGTCAAATATTAATTGAGCACAATGGCTTGGGTAGATTTCTAGGTTCTCTGTTCTGTTCCATTGATCTGTATGCCTGTTCTTGTGCCAGTAACAGGCTGTTTTGATTACAGTGGCTTTGTCACGTAACTTGGTATCTGGTATTGTGATCCCTCTAACTTTGTTCTTTTTTCTCAAGATTGCTGTTGCTATTCAGAATCTTTTTTGGTTCCATATACATTTTGGAATATTTTTTCAGAACAAAAATCACATGATCATATCAATAGATGTAGAAAAAGCATTCGACTAAATCCAACACCCTTTTTTGATAAAAGCTTTCAGGAAAGTGGGAATAGAAGAATCATACTTCAATATAATAAAGGCCATATATGATAAATATCAATGGGCAAAAACTAAAACCATTTCCCCTAAGAACAGGAATAAGATAGGGATGACTGCTTTAACCATTCTTATTCGACATAGTACTGAAAGAACTAGTCACAGTGATCAGTCAAGATGAAAATATAAAAGACATCCAAATTGAAAAACTGTCATGATTCACAGATGGCATGATATTGTACATAGAAAACCCTAGAGACTCCACCAAAACAACCTCTAGATTTAATAAATAAATTCAGCAATGTAGCAGATACCCACTTAACACCTGGAAATCGGTGGCATGTTTATACACTAATAATGAATTATCAGAAAGAGAAATTTAAAAAAAAATCAATCCCATTTATCAATGCAACAAAAAAATTAATATACTTAGGAATAAACTTAATCAAAGGGGTAAAAGATTTGTACTACAGGACACTGAAAAAAGAGATGGAGGAAGATTGAAACAAATGAAAGAATATACTGTCTTCATGGATTGGTAGAATTATCATTATTAAAATGCCCATACTATCCAAAGCAATCTATAGATTCAATGCAATCCCCATTGAAATACCACTGGAGTAATATTATAACTTTTAAACAATGTTTGGT
This sequence comes from Corynorhinus townsendii, assembly GCA_026230045.1. Classification (NCBI taxonomy): domain Eukaryota; kingdom Metazoa; phylum Chordata; class Mammalia; order Chiroptera; family Vespertilionidae; genus Corynorhinus; species Corynorhinus townsendii. The sequence goes on along the minus strand of JAPDVU010000001.1, from coordinate 108,566,368 downwards.
TTGATCACTAGCAGCCATGAAGATGGAAAAACAGGAAGCCTTTCAGATAATATATGTATCTGTGTACCTATAGGGTTAGGAGTTAGTAAATGAGCTACTTTCATAGGGTTTGTTTAATAGGTTTTCATGTTTTAAAACTTTTGGTATTGATTGCTTATCTCTTTTTTTTAATAGTGTACTTACTTACTTATATTATTTCTCAAATAGTCACCATTTAGAATGATCCTCATCCCACTCAACTGAACTGAAGATCTTCCTTCCTTCCTTTATCTAGTTCTATAAGGTACAGTCCTTTAAAACTAATAAACAGACTGAGTGGTTTAGAATGAAGGATTTGGAATCATTAACCATGACGATTGGGCCAAGTACTTAATACTTAGGAACCTAAAATTTTAACCTCTATAAAAAATAGCATTCCCCTACCTATGAGTGTCTAGTGAAATAATTATAATTCACATTAGAATATTTACGAACTATATATTTTTATAAATTTACAAGAGGCCTGGTGCACAGAATTCGTGCATGGGGGGGTGTCCCTCAGTCCAGCCTGCACCCTTTCCAATCTGGGACCCCTTGAGGGATGTCCAACTGCCTGTCGGACTGCTGGCTTCCAACCGCTCACCTGCCTGCCAGCCTGATCACCCCCTAACCACTCCCCTGCCAGCTTGATCGACGCTTAACTGCTCCCCTGATGGCGCAATTGCCCCTACCTGCCCTCCCCTGCTGCCTGGTCACCCTTAACTGACCTCCCTTGCCAGCCTGGTTGCCCCCAAGTGCGCTCACTTGCTGGCCTGGTCCCCTCCAATTGCCCACCCCTGCAGGCCTGGTCACCCCCAACTGCCCTCCTCTGCAGGCTTGATTGCCCACAACTGCCCTCCCTTGCAGGCCTGGTCCCTCCCAACTGCACTCCCCTGCTGGCCATCTTGTGGTGGCCATCTTGTATCTACATGGGGGCAGCCATCTTTGACCACATGGGGGCACCATCTTGTGTGTTGGAGTGATGGTCAATTTGCATATTACTCTTTTATTAGATAGGATTTGCGTTCACCTCTAATATTAGATGTTTATGTAGTCTCCTATTTGGGCCTAAAACTATCCTATTTGGTTCCTATTAGACTTATCACAAGCATTTATTTTGAATATTTAATTTTCATCTTCTTCTGCTCATTCCTCTCCATCTTTGAGATCTTTGCTCACCTTTCAGGCATCTTTATGCTTCCAACATATTTCCTGAACCACTCATACTAGCAAGTTAAGCAGCAACACCCTCAAATTACTTTCAGTTCCCCTTGCCAAGTTCCCATTCCCTTAGCTAGCTAGCCTGGTGCTCTTCATCAAATCTTATGATATTAATATTTCTCTAAACTTAATATGTTTCTATACCAAAGAATATTTATAGTTTTCAGATATTACTGCTAAAGACAATTTTTTTCTTAAATAAGGGGTTAATATCTAATGATAGAGCTTTGTCAGTTCATGTAGGACCAAATATTTTAATAGGGTAACCTACTCACATATCCTTATTGTTATAACACATGTGCGGCGGCCAGCTGCGGCGGGAGCCAGATATGGCGGGGATCTCCCTTTTCCACGTCCAGCACGGAAAGAGAGATGAACGAACCGGTTCTAAGTGGAGGCGGCCAGGGATTGAGAAATAAAAGAAAGAAAGAGACCAGACACGAAGATAGAAACAAAGCTGGGAGCCAGGTGGGACGCCATCCTCTCTGATGGAGAGGCAGGGACGACGACCTTGAGCCCACACAGCAAGTTTATTTTATACCCCCAAATACCAGGAACTATCCCTAGCATTCCTGGTGCTTGCCTGGATTTACATATCAAAGCCTGCTAGGCCGACACCTGGACAAAGGTAAAAAGTCAGTACTGATAACACCCCCCACCTTCTTGGGGAGGGTGTAACCGAGACGCCGCTCTGCCAGTCGCCTCGGGCTCAGCTGACAACAATTTAAAGAAATGCCCATGTGCCTTCCCAGGCAGCCCTCTACACACATGAGTGAATATCTACTTTGAATAATTATGATGTATTCATTTCAATCACCCATGAGATTAGTTCAAGAGATCTTTGGGGTCATAGGCTTTGTGAGTGGATGTCAGAAATTGTCTTTTATTTTTATAGAACTGGGAAGATTAGAAGTTTATCATAAAAACCATATGTCATTATATACAATTCTATCTTACCTCTCAGTGGTATTCACTGTTAGCATCAGAAAGCACATAATTTCTTATAACATTTATAAAAATAAACCCAGTAGCATACAGTATCTTATCAAAAATTATAAATAGTAAAATATTTATTTAATTATCTTTCTTTCAGTATTTTAATTTTATTTCAGAACTTTTTTTATGCCTTAATAATGATTTTTAAAAAATACATTTTTAATGTTTTCAGAGAGGAAGGGAGAGGAAAAGAGAGGTAGAAACATCAATGATAAGAGGGAATCATTGACTGGCTGCCTCTTGCATGTTGGACTGAGCCCACAACCCACGCATGTGCCCTTAACCAGAATCAAACCTGGAACCCTTCAGTCCGCAGTCCAATGCTCTATCCACTGAGCCAACCCAGCGAGGGCCTTAATGATCATTTTATTTTGCTTTTCTGCAAAACTCATTTAACTTATTTTTTAGCATCAGCTATATATGTGAAACCATTAATGCTGCTGATAATGCAAGGGGACCAAAATAGACAAGATCCATGCTCATTTTATATGGATTTACACGTTGCATTTTTAAAATTAAAATCAATTCAACTAACTGTATATTAATTTAAAAATTACTATATACCAGGTGTTGGCTGGATAAGAAATAACCCTTTCCTGGTCTCCAAAATTAGTCTTAAGAAGGCAGCCATAAAGGATTACAGTAATCAACAGTTTTACATTTTTTATAAAGTTCCACAGGAAAAGTGGTTGCTGACACTTCTAGCACTAATCAGAAATTTCTAAAAGTAAAGAAGTGTCAAGTGATTGGCCCCCTCAAATTTTGTTCCTCAGCTCCATCCATATATTTCAACTAGCAACTTCTTCAACTTATATCTAATGTGTCTTTATGATTACAGGTAAACATTACTTTCAAACTTTATAGAAATATAATGTAAACCACAAATAAAAGCCACATATTTTCTAGTGACAACATAAAAAAGCTAAAATAAATATTTCCAATAAAATTAACATTATAGTCCATGTAGCATAATAAATATATTTAAGTTCAACATGTAATAAATATAAAAATGTAAATGAGATTAAATTATTTTACTTTCTTTTTATATATGTACTCAATCTTTAAACTTCCATGTGTATTCTACACTTATAGCACATCTCGATTTGATGGACCACATTTCAAGTTGAGTCCCTTGTGTCTAATGGCTATTACAGTATTGATGGTATAGCTCTAGAATTTTGTAACCATGAAAAGTAAATGAATGATATTAGTAGTTCATAAAGAAGATACTTTTCAAACTTTACTGCCATTTAACTATCTCAGGATGACAATTCCCCAGGATGGTACAAATCAGATGAAAATCTCAAGGAAATAACATGTAGAATGTCAATGACCATTGACTGAAAAGTATGTGCTATCAGTTTGAGGGATAAATTATAAGAATGGGTCTGTATGTGACAGAGAAAGGAGAGATATCCGTGAGTCTAAAATGTGACTGAACAATAGCCAATTGATAATGTTACAAAGAGGTTCAAGTTAAACATCTCAATGCGCTTTCGGGACATACTGACCACTATGAGAAGGGACAGATAAAACAGTGTAAAGGTTCAAGAACAGGGCTGCCAAAATGACAAAGAAATGGAATGATATATGTTCAAAGTTTCAGGTCGTTGTGACCTTCATAGGAAAGTAGAACCCTGCTGAGAGACTAGAAAGGATAATACAAAGGTGGTCAAGGTGCAAGAGGGTAGGTGGGGGATAAATGGTGACAGGAAAAAATAATTAAGGTCATAAAAAAGTTAACAGGTAGTGTGGTACTGGAGATAACAGATTTTTTAAATCAGATGGCCTGTTATTAATTATCATCATTTTTCATATCTGAAAGGGAATAGAGGGGATTATTTCTTTCTTGCAAATTCCTTGTTGAAATTAAGAAAAATCATATTCATTGTTTTTTTATAGTCCCTAGGACATAGCAAGTGCTACATAATTACATCATATATTCTCTCTCAGGGGTCCCTCAGCCCAGCCTGTGACCTTTAGCTGTCCGGGAGCCCTCGGAAGAGGCTCCCCGCCATCGCTGCTGCACTCGCCAGCCCGGCTTGTGGCTGAGCAATGCTCCTCCTGTGGGAACGCACTGACCACTAGGGGGCAACTCTTGCGTTGAGCGTATGCCCCCTGGTGGTCAGTGCTCATCATAGCAACTGGTTGTTCCCCTGTTCGGTTGATTTTCATTTTACCATTTTATTATATAGGAAGGATATATTTATTTTCTTTGACCACTGTAATAGCAATAGGTACTAAAACTTCGAGTTTTATTGAGACAGCCCATGTCCTAACAGTAACAGAGTTGTTCATTATGAATTATTAGAAGCTGTTAGCTTTTGGTTTTGATTTTAGAAAAGTACAGCCATCTGGGAAATAAGTACTTACTAGCTGATAGAGAAAGAGCAGAAGTAAACTATATCATCAACTATATAAGGTACTCTATGTAAATCTTCTTGCTCTGGAAGATGAAATATGTGATTTAGGGGACAGAACACTTCAGCTCTTTCCCTCACCCTCAAATGCCCAGCCCTCAGCCCCTTGACAGAGAATTAAAGAAAAACTACTCTCCTAATGTTTTTCTCCTCACAGACAGCATGTTTCCATAGATCTTGACATCATTTTGTTGCCATTTCCTTAGTGAAAACGGCAGTTTATTAAACAGTGGCCTCGTTTAATGCACTTTGCCAAAGTGAATCAGTTGCTCCCTCTTTGCCAAAAGGCACAGACTGATTTTTAAAAATTGCACTGAAGTTAACTTTCATTATTACTCAGTTGAGTTTTTTCTGTATGAAGACTTTGGGTTATTTGTTCAAAATAAAAATCCAATTGTCAGAACATGTTGGGAACATTGAGTCTAGGGGATTTGGAAATGAAACGATGTTTTCATCATTTCTCATTGATTTCTTCCCGCTATTTAGGTGATCAATTCAATTTAAGTTTCCACATTATTTTTTTAAAAAAAGCTTTTTTGAGATGCCATATTGGGATTCTATACAAAAGTAATAAAAGTCCAAGTTATGATTATGCCTATTCTTGCTGTTCTGTAAAATGCATAACTTTATAGTTTGTAAAAATTGCAGTTTTAAGAGTAATACTATTATAGAAAATAATATACTTTCAGGAAGCAAAGGCCGGATGTTAGTCTAGCATGTTGTATAGGAAAATAATATTATTTGGAGACTTATTTTGTATAAAGAAAAATGAGAATAAGATAAATCCTTCATGAAGTTGATTGTAGGATGACATTTTTTAAAAATTCATTAAAATCTGCTTGAATTTTAAAAATCTCTATACACTGCAATTTTTATAAAAGTCTTATTTATGTTACATATAGGTGATCATCTTTAATGGGTCATTTTCTTGAATTTTTCATTGGAAATATCTTCAAAGCTTATCTTGATAAGAAATAAACCTTAAATTTAGAACTCATTCATATACTCACATAATGTTTAGTAACTTAATCTAATTTAGCATTAATTACTAGATCTATTATCTCCATCTGCATAATAAATTACTCAAGAGTTACTAGGTTAAATCGACCGTTTTATTGCTCATGATTCTGTGGGTCAGGAGCCAAGCCGGCCTCCTCAGGGTTGGCTTGTCTCTTTGCTAGCTAGGGCAGCTTAGCTGGGACTGGTGGAGCCAAGATAACTTTACTCACATGTGTGGTAAGAGGTAACTACAAAGTCCGGAGATTGGCTGGTCCTTTATCTTTTGTAATCTCATGTCTTCCAAGGTATGTCCCTGTGTCTTCTTTCTACAGTGGGGTTGAGGTTTGGGATTGAGGTGTGGAGTCAGAGTTTTTTAAGTAATGACTCAAGGCTCAAAGGGGATGAAGGCATTGTATTAGTTAAAGCAAGTCACAGGCTAGCAAAGTAAGTCAGGGGAGAGGGATAAAAAACTCATCTCTCAATGGGAGGAACAGCATGTCACCCAGAAGGAAGGAATTATCGGTGGCTGTCTTTGCAGACAATCTATGACCACCACCACCATTTATACTCTATTCCACACAAATTGTCATTATTCTCTGTCCCTTTGCTCATTCCTCCACACTAACTCTATTTGCTAACATCTTATTTATCTCTTAAGGTTCATTTCTAACACTCGCTCACACATTGCCTTTTACGTGATGCTTTCATTTGTAATTTAGATTTTTATTCTCACATTGAAAAGAGTACATTTTTTTTTCCATTTTAGGTAATCCTCTTTGGCAACTGTGAAAATAAAACCACTAAATCCAGTAGTTGCTATACCATGATTTCACCTAAGATAAGCAGCAGCATTTGATATAGTATATTATCCCTGTTTCTTTAAACCTTTATTTGGTTTCAGTCTACAAACTGATTTTATTGCTACTTCACTAGTCTCCTGCTTTTCATTGTCCTTCATTTCAAATTATTGAAATGTCTCAGGGCTCAATACTATGATTTCTTCTCTTCTCTATCTACAATAATTTCCTTGCTTTCATCTATACCCAGGGCTTCAATGCCATCTATAATCAGGAATCCAATTTTATATCTCTTTAACTCTAGAAGTTTATATCCAACTGATCAGTTAGCATCTATCTTTGTAGGTCTAATGAACACTCAATATTTCCAAAATTAATGTCTTTATTTTAAAACTCCACTTCCATCTGTTGCTCTGCTAGCTTCCTCATGGCAGTAAATGGTACCAGTTCCCCAACCTAGACATCTTATGATCATTCTTAAATCCCTTCTTTATATCATATCCCACATCACAACCATCATCAAGAATTATCCTTTAGCTTTGCTTCCAAAATATATGCTGAGTTACATGTCACCATAGTCACTGCTAATGACTTGTCCTAGCCACCATCATCTATCAATTAGACCATGATAGGAGCTTCCAAACTCCTTCCTGTTTCCACTCTTGCTCCCTATTCAGAATCGGTTGGAAAAATCCTTTAAACACGTAATTCATATTTTTATTCTTAGCTCAAAGCCCTACCAAAGTATTTTAGTACACTGAGAATATTATACAAATTTGTTATCATGAGATACATTGTTCCCATGTGTTTTCAATTACTCTTATAAGCTTACTGCTCATTTACTGTGTCCACCACACTGTCTGGTTGCTTTTCCTAAAATATGTCCAGCATGTTCTTGACCCCAAGCCCTGGAACTTGACAATTATTCTTTCTGGAATGTTCTTTGAGATATTTGTTAGAACTTACTTCAATAACATCCTCGGGTTTGGGTCCTTAACCTATCATAAGAAGGTCTTTCATGAACATCCTACCTCAAATAGAAAACCATTCTTATCACTCTTTTTCAGTTTTATTTTTATGATGCATTTAAAACAATTTGATATCATATTTTATATGAATTAAATTTTCAGAGAGATATGTAATCTCAAAATCCAGAATTCAGGGGAGAGTTCTAGGTAGAGAGATAAAGTTTTAATTTAGTAATTAGCCACTTTCTAAATTTTTAACTTAAAAAATTTATTTTAAAACTACATCAGTCTATTGAAATATATAAAAAAGTCTTATTAACCCCAGCTCATATATATATAAATTTATCTATTTAATTTTTACATATTTAAATTTTTAAAATTTATATACTTAATATACTAGTATATGTAAATTGAGGGACTATGAGACTTAAATTCTGACAATAGGTGTCTAAATACTAATGCAACATCACTCATTGGCAATACAACATTGGAAAAAATTTCTACACTTAATCGAATGTCAATTTATTGACATTTAAAATCAAAATTAAAAAAAACAACTGTTCTTCATTGCTTTGCTTTGTTTTTTAAACAGGATTGTTAGAAATACTGAGGTAATGTTTTGAGCACAGTGTAAATGTTATCACTTAATGACTATAAATCTAATTTATTCACTACATTTAAAAATTTTTTTTAATTTCTTTATTGATTAAGATATCACATATTTGTCCTCATCCCCCCATTCCCATCCCAAACCCCTCCCCACACATGCCCTCACCCCCCTGTTGTCTGTGTCCATTGTTAGGCTTATATGCATTCATACAAGGCCTTTGGTTGATCTCTCCCCCTTACTCCCACCCGCCCTTACCTTCCCTGAGGTTTGACAGTCTGATCGATGCTTCCCTGTCTCCAGGTCTGTTTTTGTTCATCAGTTTATGTTGTTCATTATTTCCCCTAGATGAGTGAGATCATGTGTTACTAGAAATACACTTATAAGAACCGAAAATGAGACGAGCAATAATGGTTATGCTGAGAGGCAAATGAATTAGTCTTTAGTGAGTTTCTTTCTGGGCCAACAGTTCTTCTGAGTCCCAATTTCAATGTCAAACAGTTCCTTATGTGTACATGTCAGCAATGATATTTCAGTTCTGGATGGTGGACACATGGTGGTCATGCAGGTCCGACCCTCTCTGGTTTGGTCCTGGGCAACCTGCAGCGACGCACACCTGCTGACTGCTAGTATGGCAAGGTGTTGTCAGTGTCTTCCATCTCTGGACTGTTTCTCTTCTGTCTTCATGGATGGAATAGTCCTTTCAATTCCTCTCTGTGGCAGGAGATGTTTTCTGAAAATATACAAACATATTCTCAACCAAAAGTTAATAAAGAAATATTTTCTATAAATTTGACTTGGGATCCTTTTTCATTTTTTGCCCAAATGATTTTCCCTTGGCTTGTTTTGACACCATGTGTGTTTTTCATGGGTGTCTGGTTGTTAGCATTACAAATTAAAGTTAATTTTCTAAAGTAAAAATTTTCTAGATGTAATTTACTTACAGGATATTTTTCCTTACATGATATTCTTCTACTGTCCCCCCTTTTTTGATTTAAATATTAGGAGGCTTTTGGAAATTTTATAATGTAGTTTGATAGCTTTTAAATTTTAATTTTTGTACTAAAATATGACTGTTTTAGGTTCATTACATGTTATGTAATTTTACCATGAGATGAACTACCAATAAAAAATTTAGTTAACACTTTAGGAACAGCTTTTTATCCAGTACCATTGATTTTTCTATAATATTCGCTTATTTCAATTAGCCAATTTAAATTAGTCTGAGAACTTGACTACTATTTTACTGTCAAATTTAATACTCTAGCAACAATCTTATTCTACGCTGTAAATATTAGTGGAAAGGATTATTTGCCTTCTTGAGTAGGCCCTGAGCATTCCTGGTGCCAGGCTGGATTTAGATATCAAAAAGCCACTTCCCCACACCATGGGTACAAGACAATTCAAACAAGTCTTATTGCAGTGAAGGGCAGCTGTTGTCAGCCAAGTCTCTGTCTGTTACCTGGGTCCCAATCTGAGCTGGGCATGGGAAGTGAAGCAGCCATGGGGGCAGGAGACCTCCCTCAGAAGGGGTAGGGTTCAGGCCCCTGAAAAGTTGGGGGGGGTGAGGGTCTGTGCCACACCTCTATTGACCCCCAAGTTCTCTCCTCATGGCCCCTCTGTGACTGTGCCTGAGTTAGGTTGTTCCTTACCTGAGGAATCTTACCCGTCTCTGGCTAACCAGACATCCTCCAGGGCCAAGCAGGGTGATGTGAGGTTCAGTTCTGTTTCCTTGGTAGCCTATGCCCCCGTGGCCTCCATGCCCAGCACCTGCCTTGGGATCCCCTTGCCTGCTGGTGGGGCCCTGGCACTGATCACATATCTTGGGGAACCCAGGTTTCTTCTCCAGGGAGGGCCCAGCTCACCCCACTGGGCGAGAGACAGATCTATGGTTCCAGCCACCACGAGGCTTCAACCTCAGCATGAACAGAAAGCTCAGGCAACAGCTGTGGGCAATTGGATTGTGAGAAGAGGGTCCCTCTTGGCCAAAAGGGCAACAGGGGCCAATATAGAATGCTTAGGTGCCTTCCCAGGGGGCCCTCCACACAGTGGAAGGGACTAAATCCTTTCATTTCCTTTTTAACTTGCTGCCAAACATTCAAAAAATTAGTTTGTAAGTTTGTTTGGGATAACGGTACATTATGCTGTTGTAATTCTAAAATATCAAGAGATGTGTTACCTTTGTCTCCAAGCACCAAAAACATGATTTTTTATTGATTCCCAGGAGTGCGAGGTACTATTATAGATAATAGGGGTGATATAAATCTGGGAAAAATTATAATGGGATTGTAGAATAATATCATGTAAGGATATTCTTTGCTCTAGGCCATGGCAATTCCATTTCAAACTGGCTGTCAATTTCTTTTTGTATAAACAAGGTCTTAGTTACATTTTCTGTACCTCTCCCAGGAGCAAGTAGTGATAGTCCCTTCCTTTGGTGTCCATGCAAGCCAGAAACCTCTCTTTAATTTTACACACAAAGGAGAAGTGGTTTGATTTTGTCTCATACAAAAGGGAAGCTGGGCGGCGACCCCTGTGTAATTATACTTCCTTGCCCCACCCATGGTCCTCCTGGATGACCAAGGGGTTTGGTATTACTGGTGACTACATTAGGCGGGGGACCAGCCCATGTAAGGGTTCTTACCCATGTATTCACTACATTTAAATGCTGTCTTCATAATTCTAGTTATAGCCTATAGATAAAACTAGAGGCCCAGTTGCACTAGGGTCCCTAGGCCTGGCCGGCAATCAGAGTTGATCAGGGCCTTCCTGTTTCCAGCCTGGGGCCTTCCTTCCCAGGCTGCTGTTTGCCGGCCAAGACCTTCCTTTGTTTCACTCTGCCCCCTGGTGGTCAGCACATGTTATAGCAAGCTATCGAACTCGGTCTCCAGGTTGAACCCCCGAGGGGACACTGTATATTAGCCATTTATATTTATAGATAATAACAAGTGGTTGTGAGAATACTTGGGGTAAAAGAGCAATGCTTTTTGTTTCTCTCTAAATTTTGTTCACTTTAAAAAATATTCTTTATTTCTTTCTGTTTGAGGGGAATAATTAAAGTCATATTCAAAGAAAGCACATGAAAAGCTGTTTAAAAGAACACAACAATAATTTTTGCACATCAGTGTTTACTAAATCAATGAATATCTTAATCATTAAATTTTACTACATGAAAAATGTTATAAAACTGAATATCAAGTTTTTTGAATGTCAATAAAAGAATTGGTAGAATAAGGAATTTAAACCCCTATTCTTGCTTTCCCATATCAATATCCTCTAGAGACACTTTTCCCTTTTAGGTTAAAATACAATCACAGCAAGCCACAATCCGCACTTAGTGTCTGATGCATTCAAGTGGCTGGTTATTTAAACTTGAAATACATTTCCATTGACAGCAACAGTAGAACTACAAATGGATAAAAACCATTTTGAATGTTCCAAAACTCTTTTGAGACTTAGGCTTTTCAAGTTCCATGGGAAGAAAATAAATTGGTTGGTATTAAGCCTCGTTTTTACAAATAATTATACATTTCAAAGCCGTCTTTAGAGATTGAGCAATGAAATGTCATTGAAAGTAAAGAGAACTGTTATTTTGAATTTATGAAAAATTGTATTCTCTTAATAGGAAGATATGACATACAGTGCATGTTGGCATCTAATACCACAGATTGATGGAATTTAGCTACATTATATTTGTGAAAAGTTCAATTTGAAATTCACTTGTTTCACTGTTATACTATTTATCACTTTAACCAGACATGCAATATTTCAAACAATTCAATTTGAAACACTAAGATTTTGTGATAAAAATAATCTACCATACACATAAAAATCAAAGCCTGGAAGGTGATATAATTTAGTACATGTTCCAACTGCATTCTTTCTGATGAACTTCCCACAATTCACTCCATAGACTGCAAAGTTTTCAGTGTTATCAGTTTTCTTTTAAAGAAACTCACCTCCAAAGCTTTTCAATTAAATAAGAGTAGGTTCGGTTACCTCTTGTAGAAGTTGCTAAGTGTCTGATCGTCCATTCCATTAAAGCATAATATGCTAATGATATGCTAAGGCCACTCAACTGCTTGCTATGACATGCACTGACCACTAAGGGGCAGACTCTCAGACCGGTAGGTTAGCTTGCTTCTGGGGTCCATGATCAGGACTGAGCGAGACAGGCCAGACTACACCTTGGAGCCCTGCTGCAGTCCCTCCCCAGCTGGCCAACCTCTGGCGTTTCTCCCCAGCCACTATCATGCACCAGTGGGGTCCCTTGGCCTGGCCTGTGCCCTCTCACAACCTGGGAGCCCTCAGGGGATGTCGGAGAGCCAGTTTTGGCCGGATCCCACAGGCCAGGCCGAGGGACCCCACTGGTGCATGAATTTGTGTACCAGGCCTCTAGTCAATAATAATAGGATCCAATTGTTTTCAACAATACAGTTTACCTTCCACTGAAGTAGCTAAAATTTCAGATGCACTTCCACTGCACCCCTCCTCCAGATGAGTTTAATGTACATTTGAGTTTAGTGAGTATTTCACACTGCACATGTAGTAAATTTACCTTAGTTCATTTATTTTTGAATTTACCTATGAACCTATGTGATGGATATTTTGACTGTTTAGAGAAAAATAATATGGTAATAGAAAACTGATAATTGCAATGTAATTAGATAATTTTGACCATGCTCAAATTTAGTTGAATGTCTTTCCATTAAAATAAAAATTAAAGTCAACTATTGAAAGCAAAATTATTGTATATTTGGCACTTTTTAAAAATCGCCACAGATCTAACTTGACTATGTCCATTATTTAGATTTTTAACTCATAAAATTTTGAGGGAAATAAGTGCTTATTAAAATGTTTTATTTTCTTTAATTTTTTAAGTTTTAATTTAATTTTTTAAATTTTATTGTTGAAATTTTTATTATTGACCTCCCCCAGCCCGCCCCTGCCCCCAACTCCAGGCCTTCACCACCCTATTGTCTGTGTTCTTGGGTTGTGCATATATGCATACAAGTTCATTGGTTGATTTCTTCCCTTCACTCACCCTCCTTGCCTTCCCTCTGAGATTGGACGGTCTGTTCAATGCTTCTATGTCTCTGGATCTATTTTTGTTAATCAGTTTATGTTGTTCATTAGATTCAACATAGGAGGATATACCTGGAGAGCATTATGCTAAGCAAAATAAGCCAGTTAGAGAAAGATAATTATCACATGATCTCAGTCATATGATTAAAATGTTTTAATCCTAAAGTAAGTTCTATGTATATTACTATATTATTGTACACATGTATGTCATTTTGTTTTCTCAGGGTCAGAATGTATGTTTTATTTTCAGAACCACTTATAACAATAAATTTTAATCCTTTAAAATTGATAATGATATCCTAAAAGTATAAAGTATAGCTGGTGAAATTTTAATTTATAAACTAATAAAGCCTTTTGTAGGCTAGAGCTGATTTATAGATGGACAGAAAAAACCTCTCTCCTTATCGCTTGAGAGGTCTGATGTCTGGTTTTGACTCCTGGCCATGAAAAGGCAGCAGGACTTACAATATGCTTTATGAAATCTGAATTCCCTGGCAACCTTCAGCCCTCAGGGCCATTTTGTTTATTAATGGTTTTTATCTGACATATAGTTTAGATAGCTTGGCTTGCCTATGTGATAGAAATCCCTGCTGGGATTTCTGCTTCGAGCTCTTCTGAAGTCAAGATTCCTAACCTTGGTGGTTCAACTCAGAAGCAAAGTGAGGTGTCTATGCTACTAAGGGCCCTAGGGAGCTTGCCTCTAGAATAGCAGTCACCAACCTTTTGGACCTCACGGACCACCAGTGGTTCATGGAACGCTTCTCTAGAAGGAATACATTTTACAAATTCAATGAAATAATTAATCCGATTTACACAAGGGAAGTCAGTAGACAAGCTGGATTTACAGAGAATATTATTTAGTTACAAAAAATCTACACAACAGTTTTCATAAATAACTAAAGTTAAATGGCACTTTAAGATTGTTTAAAACCTAGAATATTACAGGACACCTGGGGTCAGATGTCCCCTTATTATCTAAATGAAGATGTGCACTTGTTGATTGTGATAGACAAAATGGGAAAACCTTACCATGAAGCTCACAGTTTATTCATGAACATTCTTCCTCACTGGAAGCTTTGATATCTATATATATAAAAGCCCAGTGACCAGAACAGCAGAACGACCAGAATGACTGGTGGCTATGATGCACACTGTGGCAGCCAACTGGCCTGATCCGGCCCCTGCTCATCCTCCAACACCCCAATTGGGGGCAGGGCTGGCCAGCCAACCACCCATGGCTCCTCCCTCCAGCTGTCCCCACCCTGAGTGTCCCCCCTCACACACCCTGATCGGCCCCTCCACCCCACCGGTCCAGCCCAATGAGTCCCGGGCCTCTAGTTAACTATACAAGAATTGTCAGACTATAAGAACAGGGCATTTCCTGATTTTCATAATCTAGCCTATGAAAGGTGAACTTGCCAATGGCTGCAAATCATGGAGCCAGATGTCAGGGAAAGCTTTGCTCAGCTGGGTTGCATGTGCTCTGTTCCTGGCTAAGTGTCTATATCCTCCAATAAATCACAACATACTCCAGATGCGTGGGTGCGTTCTCTTCTCACCCATTTGTATTGCACATGAAAAGGTGTAGTAACATTTGAAATTTATGCCATGTACCATGTTCTTAAACTTGGCCTATGATATAAATGAAAGAACTGTGGCAGGAAATAGCATGGGAAAAGGGAAGGAGTAGAATTATTTTTCTACCTATGTTTTATTTTGTCCCTTTAGATTGTATAGAAGTATAAGCAATGCTTTTCCCAGAGGGTGTGTTTCAGAAGTGAAGCTTGAATGGAGTTAGGTGACATGGACACAAGTTAAAATTACCTCAAAGGTTATTGATGTTTAGATATAAACTTCCTAGGAGATACTGAGGACAGTGGTGAGATTCATTCTTTATAATAATCTTGACATTCATTGGAGGTGATATTTGTTCCAGAAACTCTCACTTGCCCCCTCATCAAAATCAGTAGTTCCTATCCCCCACTTCTATAACTCCATTCACTGTTAACACATAAAAACTGTAAGATTACAGTTTCCTCAGCTCTTGGGAGGAAGAAATGTGTGGAAGAAACTATCACCATCAAGTTTCATGTATAATAATTGTACTAGAATCAGCCATATGATACAACTGAAGAAAAAGAATATTGTAAATTATTTCTTCAATAAAAGCAAGATTATTATAAAATATATGAATCAATTTTCAGTAAGTGTATTCAAAGCTACATTATTGAGAATAATTCTAGGAGAAAAACACAGTTCCATATACCACTTCTAGCAAAGAAGAAATATTTTTTAAACAGGGAATAAAATTAGAAGCTTTTATTTAATATATCCATATTATTGAGAAAAATGGGAAAATGCTATGTGTACCATGTAACAAATTTAGTAAACAGATTATTAAATCTAGTTTAAAACATACTTTTCTCCATAATGTCTGCCAGAAGCAATATTTCCATGCTCAATATTTTTGTGTCGAAACATTCTTTTAGCCTTAGGGAGCTCATTTATAGTGATTTATACTATACTTATTTGTTTGTTTTTTATCAAGTACATTATACAGTTTCTTGTACTTTTATAAATAACAACAAAGCAAGTGGAATATTTAAATGAAAATATGTGTAGTATAAATGTAATATTATTTATACTTTTAAAAATAATATATATTTGCATATGTATATATGTATTTACATATGATACATATATTCAATTAATTTATTTAGTATAAATTTTCTCATTTTGAAAATTTATCTAATACACTAATATACCAAATTAAAACTAAAATAATGTCTTAAATTTAGAATTGTAGTCCATTTGTCCAGTCATTTCCTTAAAAAAAAATCTGTTAGGTTGGGCTAAAATTGAGAAGCTTCTCTCATTGGATGCCAATTGCTGTCCAGGCTGAGGAGAACATCCTCCTTCCAATGCCATTGTGGTCAGATAGTGGGGTAAAGAAAAGGCTACCTCTGAGGTAGAGTCCCAATTCAACTTCTGGGACATTTAGGATATTAACCTATTTTTGTTTCACTCATAATACATAATGAATTAAAAGTCAGATAATTGATTTTTTCATCATTCTTGTTTTCCTTGTCAATAATGTGGGTATTTCTCAGTTCAATGCTTTGGTTATGAAAATTATTTAGCCATCTTTTTAAGTACAACTAGTTCTCTACCACATTCAGGCACACCGATTAACACCCTCAGCATATGGAGTTTCAGGAATTACTGGGCTCCCAGGGTTTGTAAAAAATTTCACGTTTAGCCATTATTTTGTGTAGTTGAATTTTTGCTTAATCTCTATAATTTACTTTTAATAGTCTGAAATGTTCTAGTGATGTTACTGTTCCTTGGATTACTTCATTTTTTCTTTGTCTTTGTTTCCTTTGGCAGATTTTGTTATTTTTATTTTGTTTATTTTGTGTGTTTTTTCTTTTAGCAATGGAGTCCATGTTCCTTCTTTCTTCCCTATAAGGTATTCTGCTTTAGTTCTGTTCAACTCTGCTTAAAAAAATCTATTTCTGAAGTAATCCATGTCAGTGCCTAAGGCATATATCTTTATTTTTAAGTATGTGACATATGCATACATACTACCCCAATCTATTTATCATTTCAAATGCTACAAGAAAAATATTAGGAAGACTAAATAATTGTCTCCCAACACCAATGCTTGCTTCCTAGAATAATATTTATCTTCTTGCTTTGAATTAGGTTCATATATACCTTCTTCAAATACAGCTTCTGCTTCAAGCAACTTTGACTTCATCTGTGAAGGAAATAAAGAAGATTATGGCAGTGTTTCTCAAAGATGATTTTGGTCTGTCAGTAAATAGTAGATTATCAGAAGATCACTCTTGCTTCCAGCTGTCATGCAGTGCT
Organism: Corynorhinus townsendii; assembly: GCA_026230045.1. Lineage (NCBI taxonomy): Eukaryota > Metazoa > Chordata > Mammalia > Chiroptera > Vespertilionidae > Corynorhinus > Corynorhinus townsendii. The sequence goes on along the minus strand of JAPDVU010000001.1, from coordinate 108,549,384 downwards.
GCAGAGCTTGTTACAATAGATACATTTGTGTTTTCTGAGATCATTAGGCACATTTGGAAAAGGGGTTTTGGAACCTGCCATTTTGAATACTGAATATCAAAGTTCTAAATGGCAAACTAATATATAAGCAATCATTTCACAAGTGTTTATTGTTTTTCAAATCTATTTTTAAATATGGCCATTGGACAAAGCTGCATCAGGCTTCAATATTCCAAAAAGGATATTCTGTGGACTACTTATTCTCTGAAGATATTTTTGTAGCAAAATACTTCAGAAATTGATTTTATTAATATTTTTCTTATCATTTAAGAAGTCTATACTGCAATCAACAGCAGGAACTGATAGACTCATTATTATCAGTATCTAGCATATCTCACTCAAAAATTTTTCAATATATCCAATAGTCATATTTCAATAAATATCTTATGTATTTGATATCCTTATGTTATTTCTGTCAGAGTCAGAGAATCTGTAATTTATGTGCATCCCTGCTGTTGCCTATGGGTACTTGCTTGTGCTTTTAATAAATTCTATTCTTTCTATGGTATCATTAAATAATGTTCATTATCCTAATCAATGACATATTTCAGATGCTAAAGAAAGTCATATTTCAAAAGATCAAAGCACATATTTTCAGGAAATATATAAGTGGTTTTAATTGTTTATCTGGCTTTAATAATAGACTGGTTTAAAGGTAATTTTAAAAAGAGAGTTTAAAAGTGCCATAAATTATTATTAGAAAGATATGTGACTCTTTATTTCTGATGAGGTATTTTCAAAGTATTGTCATTTCCTATTTATGCACTTATCTCATTTATTGCTTCCTAAACTCCTTTGGCTAAATTTTAAAAAGCTTTAATTGTAAACCAAACACTTGTTAGAAATAACACATTGACCAGACTATGTTAGAAGCACAGTGTTTTTTAAAAATATTTTTGTTGATTTCAGAGCGGAAGATAGAGCTAGAAACATCAATGATGAGAGAGAATCATTGATCTGCTGCCTCCTGTACACCCCCTACTGGGGATCGAGCTCGCAGCCCAAACATGTGCACTTGACTGGGATCGAACCCGGGACACTCTAGTCTGCAGGCTGATCCTCTATCCACTGAGCAAAACCAGCTAGGGCCACAGTATTTTAAAAAAATACATTGAATACATAGACAATTGACTCTATCATCAATATCTATGTAACAAAAGTTAATTTTTTAAAAATATATTTTATTGATTTTTTTTTTTTTTTTTTTTTTACAGAGGGGAAGGAAGAAGGATAGAGAGTTAGAAACATGGATGAGAGAGAAACATCGATCAGCTGCTTCCTGCATGCCCCCTACTGGGGATGTGCCCACAACCAAGGTACATGCCCTTGACCGGCATGGGACCTGGGACCCTTCAGTCTGCAGGCCGACGCTCTATCCACTGAGCCAAACCAGTTAGGGCACAAAAGTGAATTTTTAAAACTGGTTTTGATGATACATAGTGTTATAAATTTAATGGTTTAACATCTTATTGTTGATGGGGATTAGTGGGGTATTCCAGGCATAAACCATTTAATTACTGCAAATATAAAGATAATTTAGGCTGGTTAAGGAAATACACATGTATGATTTCCTACAATATTTGATGTTGACATTTTAGTAACTGGGTACTTTGAGACTAGACATTTATATATCTAACCCATTAATGTGGACAAATCTTATACTTGGAGGAATAAAGATATATTTCCTTATGCTTCTAAGTATTGGAGATGATATTTATCTCAAGAAATACCTTATTTTTGGACATAGTTATATGGACACCATTATTCTATTCCTATATCACAATATGCTTCCCACTGCTATTAGGTTTATCTTCCAAAAATAAAAATCAGCTCCCAGACAAATACATGAAGACTCCCATACATTTTAGGAAGTTCCGTTCATCCTTAATATAATATGTAACCCCATAGAATATACAATTTAATTTTATCTCTTCAGTCAAATTTTCTCAAACTTGAAGAACCTCTTAACACCACCCAAATGGATTACACAACTGAGTGCCTCAAAATTCCTGCTCTTCCCATTACCTGGGGCTCTTCTCTATACTCCATTTGGCTTTTTTTTCCCCCTAGTCCTTGAAGACCTAGCTCGAAATTTTTCTTCCTCAAATAAACAGTCAAGTAATTGATGAAGTAAATTATAAGACTCCCTTATTTTGCTCCTATAGTATTTCCCTCATACCTGTAATATTGGGCCATTGTCCAGGACCATCAATTGCTCTATAATTTGAAACCCACAAGACAAAGACTTTATGTTCATAAACTCCAACATCTGTACCTGGACTAAAGAGACATTTAAAATAAATAAATTTAAAAAGTTGTCAATAAATGGCATAAATAATTTATTTTTATTTCAGCTTTCATTAAGTATTTATAAGCTAATAAGATAACTGGTTATAAATTATTTTTCACTCCACCTATACTATTAAATGAGGATTAGAAAAAAATTGTTCATTAAAATAACTATATGATCTACCTTTGACCTAGTTATAATTTTTATGAATAAGAAAATTAAAGTATGTATTCATTAATTAAGATATTTAAAAGTTATCTAATTAATCTTTGGAAGAAATATTATTTCTTTTTGTGTAGCTCTCTTATAGAATCCATCAAATCTATACACTCTTGTCCTGCTCAACTATCAACATAATACAAATTAACTTTTATTTTTACAATTATCAAAATTACTGTTGTTGAAAAACTATATTCTGTGCAGTGGAAGCTTGGTAAGTATAATTTTCTCAGACAAAATATATATTCTTCAATCAATATTCTTTCAAACATATCATATCCATTAATCAAAGATATAGTAAAATATGTCATAATGAGGAACATATGCCTTAGGGAAAGAAGTATAATAAACTTAGATTTTATGTGAACTTATAAAAACCTTAATATTTTGATTTTCATAAGAAAGAAAACATTAAAGTCAGATACTAATCATAGAATATATAGTAAAAACATTTTAAAAAATGAATATTTTACAAATAATTTATATGTAACATTGCTTCGTTCCTAGACATATTTTAATGTCTTGTTCTGGGTATTTTTTAAATTTTATTTGTGGAATGTTCCTCCATTTTGATTTATGTGATCTTGTCCCATAGTTAATAAATGTCTTTTAATAATGATGATCTATATACATTTTATTTTATTACTCATTTAACCATTGATTTTGTCTTTTATATAAATGTTCCATATACAGAGCCATCACATGTTTGTGCAGAAAGTGCACTGCATACAATTGGAGGCTCCACATACCTTACAGCACTGCATTTACTTTTTCACATACTCCTCAGAATACATATCTTACTAATAAAAGAGAAATATGTAAATTGATCATCACTTCACTATATCCACAGCCAATCAGGAGTATGTAAATTAACCAGACAAAGATGGTGGCAGTCCCGTCCCCCAGCCGCTTCAGGCCTCTGGGCAGCGCACCTCCTCAGGGCCTCCCTGTCGCACTCCACACCTGTCAACCATCCTTGCAGCCTCTCTGTGGCCCAGGCCCCATCCTCAGAGGCAACCCTCTGGTGTCTGATGTTGTAGCTCCTGGTGTTTGGTGTCTCTCTCTACCTGACTCCTGCTCCGCTTCTCTGGTAAACAAAATCCTAGCATTGGAGAGCCCTGTGGGCGCAGATGCTCATGGGAGCTTGCTCAGTGCACAGTTAGTGTGCCCCGGGAGCCGCAGGCCAGCCAAGGGGCGATGGTGGCAGCTGTGGAGGCAGCAGCAGGCAGCTCAGCTTTGTTTTGAATAGATGAAAGAGGCCACTTACACAGTAACCCAAATTATCAGATCTCCCTCCTCCCTATCTTGCTAAATCAAGAGGGGAGGGGTGATGGGTGTGGAGGGAGGGTGGGTGGGCAGGAAGTGGAGGGTGGAGGAGGAAGAGGATGAGGAAGGGGGCCAGTTGCATCCACTTTCACAATGGGAAAGTGAAACCCACTAGCCCACCCAACCTCTCCAGTCCTACCCGTCTGCCTTGCTCCCCCTACCTCATTCCCTCCCTGCCTCCCAGGGAGCACCAGTGCTGCACAGAGGAACTCTCCAGAGAAGGAGGGCGAGGAGGAAGTGGCGCCAGAGTGCACAGAGCTAGCCACCACTGCTGCCACTGCACAGGCTACCAGAGCAAGCCTGCCACGTGCTGGCAGCCAGGCGAAGGAAGGCCTGTTCTTGCACGAATCTTTGTGCGTGGGGCTTCTAGTATAATTATATTATGAAAGTTTGATTTGCTTGAACTACAATAAATCTAAGGAAAACTGTCATTTGCGAATGTATTGGTTTTTAAAAAATGTTTATTGTTGAAAGTATTACAAATGTCCCCTTTTGCTATTTACATTTATTATGTCTACATTTTATACATATTAAACGATTTCTAATACAAAATCTGAAATATTATATATGTTGGCTTTCCTACCCTATGTAATAAAGAGGTAATATGCAAATTGACTGTCACACCCTCACACAAGATGGCCACACCCATGTGGTCACAAGATGGCTGCCACAAGATGGCCAGCAGGGGAGGGCAATTGTGGGCAATGAGGCCAGCAGGGGAGGGCAGTTAGGGGTGACCAGGCCAGCAGGGGAGGGCAGTCGGGGGCAACTAGGCCTGCAGGGGAGGGAGGGCAGTTGGGGGTGACCAAGCTTGCAGGGGAGGGCAGTTGAGGTTGACCAGGCTGGCGGGGGAGGGCTCTTGGGGGTGACCAGGCCTGGAGGGGAGCAGTAAGGTGTCAATCAGGCCAGCAGGGGAGCGGTTAGGAGGCAATCAGGCAGGCGGGCAGGTGAATGGTTAAGAGCCAGCCTGGATTGTGAGAGGGATGTTCCAGATTGGAGAGGGTGCATACTGGGCTGAAGGACACTCCCTCCTGCCCCCCCTTCCCCCCGTGCACAAATTTCATGCCCTGGGAATCTAGTCCTATATAATAAAAGGCTAATATGCAAATTGACAGAACAGCAGGAGAACTGCTATGATGTGCACTGACCACCAGGGGGCAGACACTCAACACAGGTGCTGCCCCCTGGTGGTCAGTGCGCTCCCACAGGGGGAGTACCACTCAACCACAAGCTTGGCTCACAGCTGGAAAGCACAGCGGAGGTCATGGGAGCCTCTCCCGCCTCCATGGTAGTGCTAAGGACATCCCCCAAGAGATCCCAGACTGGGAGAGGGCACGGGCTGGGCTGAGGGATCCCTCCCCTGACCCCAAGTGCATGAATGTCATGCACCAGGCCTCTAGTTTATACATAAACTTCTCATTTAAAAAAATAAATCCTTGAGAGGAATCCAAGATGGCGGCGTAGGTAAACACCTAAACTGCTGCCTCGTGCAACAATTTCAAAAATTCAACTAAAAGACAAAACGTCTAACACCCAGAACCACGGGAAAGCTGGCTGAGTGGAAGTTCTACAACTAGAAGGAAAGAGAAAGGAGCATCGAGACGTGCACGAGCGCTGAAAAGCTGAGGTACGGAGGCGCGTGATCCGGGCTGGCTGCGGGCGTTGCTTTTTTCAACCCAAAGGGAGACAAGCCCCCGAATACTCTGAAATCCAGTTTCTGGGGAGACACGGGGGACCCAAACTCCTACGGGGAGAAGCTGGACTGTCTGCCAGTGAGGGGGGCTTACTTGCAGAGCTGTGCGCAGGAATAATTGTTTACGGCACTGGGGCACGGGACTCCGGGACGCCCTTGGGGACACAGAGCCGGCTAACTAGCAGCCATTGCTGTTTGCCACGCCCTAGCCTAGTGACACCCTGAGACCCCGCCCTGAACAACCTACAAACCCACCCAAGCTCCAAGCAGCAGCGTTAGCAGAAGAAAGCCCCGCCCTATTGCAGCTTAACCTAGCAAACTTGCAGCCTGGGTCAGACAGCTCCAAAACCTCCAAACCCCAAGCAAAGAGGAGAAAACTGTAGCTCTCACTGTAGCTCCTGCTGGATGGCCTCAGACAGTAGCTGACCTGCACCCCATTGGAGATCCAGAAGCCAGTATACCTAGTGGTCAGAGTGAGACACCAGATTTCAACTCCTCACATCCATAAGTGACACATTCAAAGGCAGACTCAGTGAGCACCAAAGCCCCACTGAAACAAGTCCTGCCCCTAAGTGTGTCTTCAGCGCAGCAGTTCTTCCATTATAGACACAGTGAGTGCTCACAGCTAATTGGCCTGGAGGTCAATTCCTCCCAGTATACCAATAGCAATTAAGGCTTTAACTGCACCAAGTCTTTGCACTCAGTCCACAAAGGGGTGTACCAAGAGTGTCCACATCAGGTGATTGCGGAGGCTGAGCTACTGCCCCCTATAGATCACCTACCACACAAAGCCACTCCATCAACACAGGGAAGCAGCCAAAATGAGGAGACAAAGAAACATGTCACGAATGAAAGAAACGGAGGAAAGCAAACTACTGGATGACATAGAGTTCAGAACCACATTTATAAGGTTACTCAAGAATCTTCTTAAAACCGCTGAGAAACTTGATGAGACCTTCAAGGAGCTTAATGAGAATGCCCAAAAAATGGAAAAGGATCAGTCAGAAATGAAGCATACACTGTCTGAAATAAAGAATATACAGAAACTCAACTGTAGATCAACGTACCCCAAGAATCAAACCAAAGATCTGAAATATGTGGAAACAAAAAACATCCAACCAGAAAAACAAAAAGAAAAAAGAATCCAAAAATATGAAGATAGTGTAAGGAGCCTCTGGGACAACTTCAAGCGAACCAACATCCGAATTTTTGGGGTGCCAGAAGAAGGGAGAGAGCAAAATATTGAAAACCTATTAGAAGAAATAATGACAGAAAACTTTCCCTGCCTGGTGAAAGAAATAGATGTACAAGTCCAGGAAGCGCACAGAACCCCATACAAGAGGAATCCAAAGAGGACCACACCAAGACACATCATAATTAAAATGCCAAGGGCAAAAGACAACGAGAGAATATTAAAAGCAGCAAGAGAAAAACAGTTAATTACCTACAAGGGAGTACCCATACGACTGTCAGCTGATTTCTCAACAGAAACTATGCAGGCCAGAAGGGAGTGGCAAGAAATATTCAAAGTGATGAACAGCAAGAACCTACAACCAAGATTACTCTACCCAGCAAAGCTATCATTCAGAGTTGAAGGTCAGATAAAGAGCTTCACAGACAAGAAAAAGCTAAAGGAGTTCATCACCACCAAACCAGGATTACATGAAATGCTGAAGGGTATTCTTTAAGGAGAGGAAGAAGAAGAAAAAGGTAAAGATAAAAATTATGAACAACAAAATGACATCAAATACATACCTACCAACAAGTGAATCTAAAAATCAAGTGAATAAAAAAATCTGAAGAACAGAATGGACTGGTGAATATAATAGAATCAGGGACATAGAAAGGGAGTGAACTGATGATTCTCAGGGGAAGCAGGTGTGAGGGGTGCGGGAAGAGCTTGGACAAAAATCTTACTCCTATGGATGAAGACAGTGGCGGGGGTAAGGGCATGGGGTGGGGTGGGGAATCAGGTGGAGGGGAGCTATGGGGGAAAAAATAGAGGAACACCTGTAATAATCTGAACAATAAAGATTTATTTAAAAAAAAAAATAAAATAAAAATAAAAAAATAAATCCTTAATCCTTATCTAATCACTGATACAATCTTGAAATTTGTGGTGTGTTAATAATATGGTTTTATCATTTTAATATTTTTAGATTATTTCTAGATCCAGAGTCCTTATCAAATCAAAATGTTCCAAAAATAGATGCATCTTGATAAGTGGAATCAGTAACAACAACAAAAAAGGTTCCCTTACAAGAAGTTAGTATTATATGCTCAAGCAAAACTGTGAAGTAGGACAATTTATTTTTAATTTTATCTTTCTTCTATTTCTTTATTCTCCTTAAGTAATACTCTGCCCTGGGCCCTAGTGTTCATAAGTTTCTATTTCAAAAACTATATCAGTCTAATGGAGTTTACATGTAAAAATACTCCCTTTCCCCCCACATTAAACCCTAGAAACTATGACCCACACTGGATGCTTTCCACAGATGGTCAAATTATCACCCAGATCATATTCAATTTATTCAACAATATTGTGTGTTTTTATCTGCCAAGATTTTTATAAAAATCATATTTTAACCCCCAAATGAATTCACAAATACTTCTAATGAGAAAGAGATTTGGGGGTCACATATATTTCTAGATGATTCTTAAATTATATATCATGAAATGCCTGCAATCAGAGATGTGATATTAAGATAAGAAGCCCTAAAGTCTAGATTTTGAGTAGAGGTGCTTTTAAAAAGTATTTATCACATATAATTTTATGTTAAATTTATAGACTTACTAAACTATTAAAAATAAAGTTTTTTCCCCATGCCAAATTAGCATCCAGTGTTTCTTTAATTATACTGCTTTTTCTTACTTATGCTATGCACTCATTTAATATTTTCATTCACCTCATTCAATATAGCAGTTTCCATTTTATAGATATTAAAAAATATATAGTTAAAGAGCCAAATTCTGACATTGCAGTGCTTTACTTCATAGTTCCTTCTGTTCATACCAATATATTAGAATTCTTGTAGTATAATCACCTAACCCAAGAATGAAATTTATTTCACTTAATTTTTGCCTTTGATGAGAAGAGCAAACACATTTTTGACATCTCATAAGCTACTTATTTAAGCTGCGAAACACACACACAATAATGAAAATAAACCTACTGACCTAGTTTGAAAACAAAAAACATATTAATATAGTGAATTAAAATAAACACTTTTATATGTAAAACAGTACAAAAGTCAATTAGAAATATGGGAAAACTAATAGCCTAAAACTCCCTGAATATGTCCAAAAAATAAAATTTTGTATTTGTTTTGTATTTCAATTAGAATTTAGCCTTTGGAAAAGAAAAAATTATATATGTGTTTCTATAAAATTTCAAATCATAGCAGAATATTTATTTATATGTATCTGTATTTTTCTTAATTTTTATTAAGTTATAGTAATAATACTTATGCTTTCAAATGTATTTTCAATTGGTTGGTAAAATAATTTTATTTATGCACAATTAGTAATTTTGCAAAAATTTCTAATAATTCTGAAGTTGGAGATTTTTTAAAACATATAAAGATAAAATAACCTGTGTGAAAGCAGTATAACTCTTCTCAAATCTTAAACGAATTACTCTACCCATATTCCTAAGTGTTTCTAAATCTCAAGAATATTGAAATAGGAAGCAATATTTATTTGACAGGTTTTATTTATTTATTTATTTTTGATGGCCTCTTGCACTTTATTTTTTTATATAAATCTTTATTGTTCAGATTATTGCAATTGTTCCCCCCCCCCCAATAGCTCCCCTCCACCCGGTTCCCACCCACGCTCTTCCCTTACCCTCCCCCACCACTGTCCTCATCCCTAGGTGTACGATTTTTGTCCAGTTTCTTCCCACACCCCCCCACACTCCTTTCCCCCCCGAGAATTGTCAGTCCACTCCCTTTCTATGTCCCCAGTTCTATTATATTCACCAGTTTATTCTGTTCATCAGATTTTTTATTCACTTGATTTTTAGATTCACTTGTTGATAGATATGTATTTGTTGTTCATAATTTTTATCTTTACCTTTTTCTTCTTCTTCCCCTTCTTAAAGAATACCTTTCAGCATTTCATATAATACTGGTTTGGCGGTGATGAATTCCTTTAGCTTTTTCTTATCTGTGAAGCTCTTTATCTGCCCTTCAATTCTGAATGATAGCTTTTCTGGGTAGAGTAATCTTGGTTGTAGGTTCTTGCTATTCATCACTTTAAATATTTCTTGCCACTCCCGTCTGGCCTGCATAGTTTCTGTTGAGAAATCAGCTAACAATTGCATGGGTACTCTCTTGTAGGTAACTAACTGTTTTTCTCTTGCTGCTTTTAATATTATCTCTTTGTCTTTTGCTCTTGGCCTTTATAATTATGATGTGTCCTGGTTTGGCCCTCTTTGGATTCCTTTTGTTTTTGTTTCTCTGTGTTTCCTGGACTTGTAAGTCTATTTCTTTCACCAGGTGGGGGAAGTTTTCTGTCATTATTTCTTCAAATAGGTTTTCAGTATCTTGCTCTCTCTCTTCTTCTGGCATCCCCATAATTCAGATGTCGGTACGCTTGAAGTTGTCCCAGAGGCTCCTTACACTATCTTCATATTTTTGTATTCTTTTTTCTTTTTTCTTTTCCGGTTGGGTGTTTTTTGCTTCTTTGTATTTCAAATCTTTGACTTGATTCTTGTGATCCTCTAGTCTGCTGTTGGATCTCTGTATATTATTATTTTTTATTTCAGTCAGTGTATGCTTAATTTCTAGTTGGTCCTTTTTCATATTCTCAAGTGTCTCGCTAAATTTATGGGCCTTTTCTAGAAAATTCTTGAAAAACCTTATAACCGTGGTTTTGAACTCTATATCCAGTTGTTTGCTTTCCTCCATTTCTGTCATTTGTGACCTGTTTCTTTGTCTCCACATTTTGGCTGCTGCCTTGAGTTGAAAGAGTGGCTTTGTGTGCTGGGTGTCCTGTAGGGCCCAGTGGCTCAGCCTCCCCAGTTACCTGAGATGGACACTCTTGGTGCACCCCTTTGTGGGCTGTGTACACAGTCTTGTTGTAGTTAAGCCTTGATTGTTATTGGTATCACTAAGAGGAATTGACCTCCAGGCCAATTGTCTATGAGGATCAGCTGTGTCTACCCTGTGAGAACTTCTGTGCTGGAGACACCCTTATAAGACAAGACTTGCAAAAGCCTCTGAACTCAGCTTGGAAGGGGCGGAGTCTCAGGGCAGAGCAGACAGCAATGGTTTCCTGTCAGCCCTGCCTTAAGAGGCCCCTGGGTCTCAGTGTCCCATGGTAATCGCTGCAAGCACCTCTGAGAGAATGCCACCTTCAAGTTTTGCCCCCTGCCAGAGAGTCCAATTTCTCCCCAAATTAGTCTGGGACCCCAGAGTCTCACCCAGAACTGGAGTTTAGAGCAGTCGGGAGCTTTTGTCTCCCTCCAGATTGAGAAAGCCAGCCACGCACACGCACCTCTGTAGTTCTGCCTTCTGCAGCTCCTCTGAGTCTCAGTGTGCTTTTCTCTTTCCTTCTAGTTGTAGAATTTCCACTCAGCCAGCTTTCCTGTGGTTCTGGATGATGGCCGTTTTGTCTTGTAGTGTAGTTTTGAAATTGTTGTGTGATGCAACAGTTTAGGTGTTTAACTATGCTGCCATCTTGGTTTCTCTCTGACAGGTTTTAATTCAAGTAAAATTAAGGCTGCAATTAAAATTAATATATGTTAAAAAGGATGTTACAAAGATACAAAGGAAAAACGTCAATTTTTTTTACTTCCCTTTATTTACTTATTTTCTATTCTTTTTAAATATTGACTCAGACTATTTTAGACAGAGACATAATGTTCCTTAAGTAAATAATTAAGTAAAAATAGTAGAAGTATAGACAGAAAATTGTTGACATGCATGGAGCAGATATATTTGTTCATCTTCTGATAAGTAAATACACACACAATGATAAAATTTTTATAACACACCAGGATGTACTAAACTTAAATGATTTCCCTTCTTTATACCCACTAATTCAATTATCAGAACTCTATTATATATCATTTATTATATTGCATGTGTTTTTTGTGGGTTTTTTAAACATTTAATCACCTTTATTTATTGTTTGTTTTGTTAATCCTCACCAAAAGTTATTTTTCCATTGATTTTTAGAGAGAATGGAAGAGAGAGGGAAAGACAGAGAGAAACATCGATGTGAGAGAAATACATTGATTGGTTGCCTTCTGCAGGAGCCCTGACCAAGGCCAGGACCAGGGAGGAACCTGCAATCAAGGTTCATCCTTGATCATAATGCAACCTGGGACCCTTTGGTCCGTATGCTTATGCTCTATCCACTGAGCCAAACTGGCTAGGGCTTTGTGGTTTTTAAAAATAACTCTGATAAGTGCTCAGATTCTAAATGCAACTACTTTGCAGAGGACAGTAGTAGAAAGAGATTTCCTATGTCCTTAACTTTCTGTCCCTTTATGATCTTGTCTTTCCCATTAAAATGCCTCTTTTCTACAAAACAGTTGTTTATGTTTGTTATTTTCAATTTGCTTTTCTCACTTTATCTTGAACCAACTTCAGACAGGTTTGACATCCAACAAAATATTTTTTGTTCTTCATTCCACCAAAGTTATTTATTTCCACCTTACAACTATTTATACTGATAATATCAAGCTATCCATAATCTCATTTTCATTCCTTCTCATGCACTGAATACAACTTCTTGATCTCAATGGAACTTTAAACCCTTCTGATCCTATGACATATTATTTACAGGATTCTAAATACCTCACACTCTTGTTTTCCCTTAATCCATCTTAAGTAATACAATCAATCATTACATTCACTCCCTATAATATATTTTCAACTTCTGTGACTTTCTGTAATTTCTATGAGTTTTCTGTGACTTTATTAGTTAGTGAAACAAATCACAAACCTTGTAAAGTTAAACCCCCTTGAAGTTAAACCCACTGCATTTGTGTAACTGAATAAGGCTGAAGAAAACACAGAATCATGGTGACTAATCTCACTTTAAAGTCCTGACTGGGAATATGTGGTGCACTTATAATGGCACCTAGGAATAGTATGACTCACCTTGCCCATATACCCTTCCACTGTGCTTGACGTCTATAACAGAATCACCCCACCTTTCTCAGTTCACGGTGCCCTTAATGTCTCATTAATTTTTACATAGATGAAAAGAATACTCAACATTTCTGTTCATTCAGTAATTAGGTTAAATAATGTAATAAGAATTTATGTCAAAACAGGAGCATACATTTGAGAAAAATATCTATCTATATATAAAAGCCTAAGTGACCATTATGATGGAATGACCTGTCCCTGTGATGCACACTGACCACCAGGGGGAAGACACTCAATGCAGGAGCTTGCCCCAGCCCTCAAGCCCCAATCGCTGATGGGGCCTGTAGGCCAACCTCCCAGTCCCTCCCCACCGGCCAGCAGGCCCCAGTTGCCCAATCACCTGATCGGGGCTGGGACCCTGGGCTGAGACCGGGAACTAGGGGTGGGTGGTGGCAGACATGGCCCCTTTCCCAGGGGGGCTGAGGGCTGGCTCTCTCCTTGGGGCCAGTAGCCAACCTCCTGGGTTCCTACCCCCGTCCCTCCCCCCAGCCAGCAGGCCCTGATTGCCTGATCAGGGCCTGCCAGCCAACTTCCCAGTACCTGCCCCCTGCCAGCAGGTCCTGATTAGGCTGGGACAGGGAACTGGGAGTGGGTGGTGGTGGATGTGGGTGGCAAGGGAGGGAGGAGGCAGGGAGGCAGGGAACTGATCAGCCCTGATCCCCAGCCAGGCCTAGGGACCCCAACCATGCAGGAATTTCATGCACCAGGCCTCTAGTATAGGTATAAATTGAAAGAAAATATCAGTGAGTTCTTTCAGTGCCTGGGCATCCTTGGGTGCACAGTGTTAGAATGTCAGGACTACACTCTGTCCTTCTCTTCTCAAAGTGTTAACAATTCTTCCCCTGTCCTAATGTAGTTAGTGTCTGATGATTATTTCATAAACTCCCTCAAAATCGATGACTCTCTCCTGAATATGTGCTAATATGCTTTGTTTTATTTTCCTATTATGCTGGTTGTGCTGGTGACAAAGCAGCACCAAGTGTTAGACCTCTCAGTTCAGCAAACTTTCTACTTGATTTCTGGCTCAGAAAGAATTCAGAGCCAAGACAAACTATAAGAGAAAGTTTATTTAGAAAGTCACAGAGATATAAGAAGTGAGCCTGGAAGAAATGGGCTCAGGAAATGAGATACAGAGGCAAAAGAAGGACCTTTGGAGCTTAGAAGGGAAAGAGAGAGAGAGAGATAAATCTTGAGAGACAAAAGAGGGAGGAAAGGCAGAGGGTGCTCTGAAGAGAGAGAAAGAGAGAGAGAGAGAATGTTCAGGGTCCCTGTCTTAAGGGCTTTCATGTGGAGGTGTCGGGGAGGTTGTCAATAGAATATTCATCAGCTTTCCAGGTTGCCCGCTCTGGGTCATGGTCTCCACAAATTGGTTAGTGTCAGGGCAAGGGGTCATTAGTCAATGTAGCTGATCCGGATGTCAGCCATGGCAGTGCTCCATCTAATTTTGCTGCTTCTCTGAACCAGGAGATGAAACCCAGCTGACCCCTACCTGTGATCTCCAGGGGTTAATGTTAAGGGAGTGGTCATACAAGGGCTATGTTCTGCCTGCTGCTAGGCACCTGAGGCTCTCTGCCCTGGTGAACCTCTGCACTTGGCCTATCATTCCTACTCTATTCAAGCCTAACTGCCTATCACAGTTGGAACCCATGTGTTCTCAGGCACAGCCAAACTGCCCTTTATATCTAGATCCCAACCAAGTATTTTGCTCTCTCGTGTACCAGATACTTTGCTGAATTTACTGAATACTTTATATTGGTAAGTATTTCTCTGACTGATTTAAATAACAACAACACTAACCTTCTAAAACTGCCATCCATTTATTCAATCCTTCAGAGCAAAGTGCCTCCTCAACACAAAACTTTTTTTCAAGTTTTCTCTTCCCACTCTCTCTTGAACTTACTCCAGACAAAGTTCGTTCTCCTCACTCCACTGAACCTTTTCTTGTCAAGATCATTAATGACTACCTCCTGACTAAATCCAATAGTCAATTCTCTGGCCTCATGTGATTTGACCTAATAATAGTATTCAACATAGTGCATTAATCCCTCTTTGACACACTTTTTCTTCTGGATATCCTAGACACCAGCTCTATTCCCAATCCTTTCACCTCTTGGTTTACTTGGCTAATTCATCAACATCTACCTGATCTCTAAACTGAATGTTGCATGAATTAATCCTTATACTGCTTTATATTTTTCCTATTTATGGTCATTTACATAGATTCTCATTGAATTTCATAGCTTTGAATACCATCTCTGTGTTAATACATTTCAATTGTATATTACTAGCCCACCTTTTCCCTAATCTCCATATTTATATATACAAACCCTTAATTAACTTGGGTGGCAAATGTAGCTTCTTATTTGCTTTCCTTCAAAGCTTTTTGTATCAGGTGTTTTTAGTTGCATCTTCCCAAGTTTTCAAGGCCAAACTTTTTTTTTTTATCTCTAATAGCATATCTATTGCATGAACAAATCCTTCTATTCCTATTTTCAAAATATATCCTTAACCCAGTCAGTTCTTACCATCCCCACTGCTAACTTCTTCTTTTTTAAAAAAATGTTTTTTATTTGATTTCAGAGAGGAAGGGAGAGGGAGAAAGAGATATAAACATCAATGATGAAAGAGAATCATTGATTGGCTGCCTCCTGTATGCTCCCAATTGGGGATTGAGCCCGCTTCCTGGGCATGTGCCTTTGACTGGAATCAAACCTGGGACCCTTCAGTCCACAGTCTGATGCTCTATCCACTGAGCCAAACCAGCTAGGGCCCCACTGCTAACTTCTTGATCGGAAGCACGACCATCTTTTACTAAATTAAAGCAAGTGCTACCTCTGGCTTCCATGCATTTCCCTTTTCTTACTTTCCGTGTTCAACAAAACAACATAATGTTCCAGGCAGAACTATCAGATTATGTCATGGTTCTCTTTGCTCAATACCTTCAAATGGCTTCCCTTATAACTGAACTAAAATCATTAAGGTACGATGTAACTTATTTTTTTTAAATATATTTTTATTGATTTCAGAGAGAAATGGAGAGGGAAAGATAGAAACATCAATGATGAGAGAGAATCACTGATCAGCTGCCTCCCGCACAACCCCCACTGGGGATCCAGCCTGCAACCTGGTCATGTGCTCTGACTGGGAATCACACCGTGACCTCTTGTTTCATAGATTGCTGTTCAACCACTGAGCCACGCTGGCCGGGCAGTGTGTAATTCATTTGTGACGTTTGCTGACAGATTTCAATTTCCACTCTCCTTCCTATGCATTTCCTCCCTATCTGGGCAAGCTGATAAGAAAGCTACTATGCTCTCTCTCTCTCTCTGACACAGGCAGGAAGTTCAAACCATGCAAACCCCCACCTTCATGCACAGGAACACTTGCCTCAGCCTGCCCCTTAACCACTATAACACCCAGGCCAGTTGCTCCTTTCTGCTCTTTCAGCCTCCCATGCGGGCATGCCCTGCTCTCTGCAGAAAACAACACTATGTGAGTAGTGAACTCACACTTAGATGGCATGTGTGTAGCATCATCAGTTCAACGTCTGAAATAAATTTTGAGTAGAGTGACAATCTCACTCCCATGGGATAATCATAAGATATGGTCACACTATATTTATTTGAGTTAATTCCTCAATGATCTACATTTCATTCACTTGACTCCAATTTTTTGGATTCTTTGCTCCCCTATGGTATACAAAGTAAAATTGCTCCTGAACTTCCTTGCACATGCTCTCCACTCTGTCTAGAACTTCATTTTCCTAGATATCCACACGGCTCACACCCTCATACTTAAAATCACCTTCTGAGACAGGCACTCCTTAAGAAACCTTTATATTCCATAGTACCTATTAACATCTAACATAATTAGCACTGCATATTTAATTTATTTATCATTGGTAAGTCCTATGTGAGCAGAAATTTTCATCTATTTTGTTTGCTTTTTTACTTATAGCTCCCAGAATAATACCTTGTATATATGATAGATATTAATCAATATTGGTTGAATAAATAGACTAACAGTTGTATATTGGTGGTGATAGAAGTATATTCATTCAAAATGAGCACATTTTATACAGATAACTTCCATACAAATAAAGATAAATATAGCAACATTTCATGGCACTATATCAACTTCCCTAGTAATGAAATAAACTCTAAAATAGTTTTTATTTCTTTTTTTCATTTTAGTCACCAATAAAAAAAGATTAGAAATAACAAAAATATTAAACTCCACTAAAATTCAATGAAATAAATGCTTTTGTACATTTTAGGTAAAACAGACTGTCGAGATGATTTTTTTGGAAAGCAATTTAGGAACACACCAATAACTTGATATTTCATGTAATTTAAACATTAATTTTAATTTCAAATGTCTTTGTTAGGCAACATACCAAAATTATGGAAGTAAAAAACTTATGTATGAAGGAGCAATTCCTTCATATTGTCCTTTAAAGAACAAAATCAAATTAAAACATATTTCTAAGGTCACAAATAATGATCAACTTTGAAATGAAGATTCACAGACTGGTCTTAGTACAAAAAATAGACAGAAAATAATTATTCATAGGCCTGGATAGTGTTTATTATAGAAAAGAGAAAAAAAATTTTTTTTTATTATAGGGTGCTGAAATATTTTGTATTAAATGTATTTAGGTGACATCTATACTAATAATAGAGGAATATGCAAATTGTCCAGGACTCCATCACAGTAACGACCAAACAGCAGGCTGCGTGGGGCAACCAGGCCAATAGGGGAAGCAGTTGGGGGCAACCAGACCAGTGCGGGGGGGGGGGGGGTGCAGTTGGTGAGACCAGGCCAGCAGGGGCAACAGTTAGGGGCAACCAGGCCGGCGGGGGCAGGGGGCATATGGGGGAAACCAGGCTGGCAGAGGGGGCAGTTGGTGGTGACCAGGCCACCAAGAGGGAGGTTAGTAAAAGGTGACCAGGCTGGTGGGGAAGGGCAGTTAGGTGCAACCAGGCTGGCAGAGGGGGAGCTGTTGGGGGCGAACATGCCAGCAGGAGGGGCAGTTAGGGGAAATCAGGTTGGCAGGCAGAGGCAGTTAGGGGTGATCAGGCTAGCAGGGCGGGGGGGAAGTTAGGGGCAATAAGGCAGGCAGGTGGGTGAGCAGTTAGGGCCCAGATTGTGAGAGGGATATCAGACTACTGGTTTAAGCCTAATCCCTGAGATTGGGCCTAAACCAGCAGTCAGACATCCCCTGAGGGGTCCTGGATTGGAGAGGGTGCAGTCTGGGCTGAGGGGACCCTCCCCCCCCATGCACAAATTCTGTGCACCAGTTGCTCAATAAGATCATATAGAATCTGGTAGGCACACCGTGCAATATACAGACCTTTTAACATAGAAATCCACATCAGAAATAATTTTTTAAGCATCAACATTCTAAGCAATTGGTATGCTTTACTTTTAATTAAATAAAAACATTTACATTATGTTATTCATAAATTCATCAATGAATTTATGTTGAGCAAGAAAAATGATATTAAAATTATATTGTCAAAGCAACAATAACTGAGTATATTAAGTGCTTACCATGTCAGGGACAATGCTTTACCACGTCAGGCACAGCGCTAAAAATGTTTAATAAATTCTTTAACTATATTCTTAGAGTGCCTGGCAAACTATAAAAGTTTCAACTTTCTTATTTTTATCATTCCCCTAATGTCATCAATATTTTAATTACAATAATTTATATTATTTCAAAAATTTTTGAATATAATAAAAAAGAAAAGCCATTGATAATAAAATAATTTAAAAATTAAGTATCAGGTAAATCCAAATGTTTGGAACAGAAAAATATTATGTCCTTTGTAATAATGATGATCAAAATCATAATGTTACTTAAAATGAATTGGTGGTTTTTAAACAGGAAAACAAAGTAAAATGTCATAAACAGGGCAATATAAGTTAATTTTTAAATCATTTTATTAAAAAAAAATGGCCCTACCTGGTTTGGCTCAATGGATAGAACATGGGCCTGTGGACTGAAGGTTCCTGGGTTTGATTCTGGTCAAGGGCACATGCCCAGTTGCAGGCTCAATCCCCAGTAGGGGGCATGCAGGAGGCAGCTGATCAATGATTCTTTCTCATTATTGATGTTTCTAGCTTTCTCATCCTCTCCCTTCCTCTCTGAAATCAATAAAAATATATTTAAAAAATAAAAAACCCAAAAGGTTTAGGTATAATCCTGTCACTGAGGCCAAAATATTAGAGAGGGAAAAAAAGGGAAAATCTGTAACTTTGTAGTGTCTTAAAAAAAATAAGACATTTTATGTAGAATGAGTAAGGCATGACTCTCCCTAGAACAAATGTTTCACTCAATTTCTCCTTAATATCTATCTACTTGTATTGTTTTATAAGTTCCTTATAAATTTTGTATATTAAGCTCTTATCGGTTGTATTGGCAAATATGGTCTCCCATTTAGTGTGTTGTCTTTTCATTTGTTGGTGGTTTTCTTTGCTATACAAAAACTCTTTAGTTAAGTTTGCTATAGTCCAATTTGTTAAATTTTTATTTTGTTTCCCTTGCCCAAGGAGATATATTAGAAAAAATTTTTGCTATGAGTAATATCCGAGATTTTACTGCCTATATTTTCTTCCAGCATTTTTTATGGTTTCAAGTCTAATATTTAAGTCTTTAATCCATTTTTAGTTAATTCTTGTATATGGTTTAAGAAGATGATCTAGTTTAATTTTTTTTTCAGCTATCTGTCCAATTTTTCCAACACCATTTATGGAAAAGACTATCTTTAACCCCATTGTAGGCTTTTACCTCCTTTGTCAAATATTAATAAAACTCAACACCAAAAAACAAATAATCCGATTAAGAAATGGGCAACCCTGGCTAGGTGGCTCAGTTGGTTGGAGCATCTTCTCATACACCAAAATGGTGCAGGTTTGATCCCAGTTGATGCAAGTTCAGGATGCAACTGATCAGCATTATCACTCTTTCTCCCTTACTCTCTCTAAAAAATAATTGAACATATCTTCAGGTAAGGAGTTTTTAAAAAAGAAAAGAAAAGAGAAGGACAAAGGATCTGAATAGACACTTCTCCAAAGAGGACATACACATGGCCATATGAAATGGTGCTCTTTGTTACTAATCATCAGAGAGATGTAAATTAAAACCACAATGAGCTATCACCTCATACCTGTCGTACTGGCTATTGTCAATAATTCAACAAGCAACAAGTGTTGTTGAGGGTGCGGGGAATAGAGGACCTTTTTGCACTATTTGTGGTAATGCAGAATGGTAAAGCCAGTGCAGAAAGCAATATGGAGATACCTCAAAAAATTAAAAGTGGATCTGCTTTCTGACCCACCAGTTGCACTTCTGAGTATATATCCAAAGAAATGAATATATACCCACTAATTTAAAAGAATACATGCACCCCTTTGTTCATCGCAGCATTATTTATAATACCCAAGATTTGGAAGCTGCCCAAGTGCCCAGCAGTAGATGAACGGATTAAAAAAACCCGACGACACACACACACACACAAAAAAAAAAACTCCAAAAAAAACCGGTGGTACATTTGTACCATGGAATACTATGCAGCTGTAAGAAAGGAGGAAATCTTACCTTTTGCCACAGCTGAAAGATCTGAAGATTATAATGGTAAGTAAAATTGATAGGGAACATAAAACATTTTGAGGGGGCGGGGGCGGGGATTGGCTAGCAATCTCAATCTGTGCCAGTAACCTGCCTGCTAACACACACTCTTGCAAGCTAATAATTAACTCCATTTGTGAAAGAATGTAGGAGGCTAGCAGCTTGACTCTGTGCCTAGTTAATCAGTGTCCCCAATGCACATTCCTATTAGCCCATAATCAAGTCACTGACCCTTCCTTAATTATCTGGTCTTGCAAGACCTATTTACCTAAATACTCCCAATTCACATGGGCCATAAAACAAGGATGTAACAGCTTAGCTAGAGGGAGGTCACTGGCGCTGTTCAGAATAGACATAAGATACAATCTAAATTAACCATGCTAACTGACTCAGGAGGAGCTGTGAAAGTCCACCACAGAAGCTTGGTAGTTAGAAACAAAGAAACTCAGAAATATATAAGGAGAAAATCTCATTGTCTAAGTTGTTCAGGATCTGGATCTTTGAGTCCCCTGAACCAGCAGCACTGCTTTGAATAAAGGCTTACTTTCCTGAACCTCCGAGTATTCAAATGTCCCTTCTTCTGCGCCAATTCCATAACAAAATAAGCCGGTCAGAGAAAGAAAAGTACCATCTGATTTCAGTTATATGTGGCATCTAATCCAGAAAAAAAAAAAATGGAGACTGGCCGGGCTGGTGTTTCTCTGTGGTTAGAGCTTGGCCCTGGAACTGAAAGGTCTCCAGTTAGATTCCTGGTCAAGGGCACATACCTGAGTTGCAGGTTCCATCCCTGGCTTCAGGTTGAGGCACCTGCAGGAGGTGAACAATCAATGTGTCTCACATTCATCTCTCTCTCTCTCTTTCTCTCTCTCTCTCTTACTTTTCCCCCCTTCCTCTCCTTCCACTCTATCTAAAATAAATGGAAAATATCTTTGGGTGAGGATTAATTAACAACAACAACAACAAAAAATGTGGAGGCAGACTCACTGACTGATAGCTGTCAGAGGAAAGGGGCTTGGGATTTCCAGAAGGAAGCGGGGGTAGGGGGAGTTAGAAAAAGGTAAAGGGGATGAAGGTGATCAAGAAACTTCACTTGGGGTGGTAAAGACACAAAACAATATACAGATGATGTATTATAGAATTTTATCCCTAAACCTGTATAATTTTATAAACCAATGTCACTCTAATAAATTCAATAAAAGTATTCATATTTTTAAGTTTTATTCTATCTGGATTTGATTTCTTTTTTTTTTTTTTTGTCCTTGAAGTTCAGAAATGCTCCTAGCCCAAAGGAAATTTATTTTTCTATTTTGAAGCATATTATTTCCTGTTCTTGATAACCCTATTGATATTACTTCCTCTTGAAATCAATAAGATACATAATAGTTTTGCCATAAAAAATACACATCTACATTTGATCTTCTCCAAATACTCTAACAGAGAGATATAAAATACTTATCTTGAAAATATTGTTAAAATAATGTGTGAGATTTATTGGAGAAAATATAAAACCTCAAAATATCAAGCTTAGCTGGAAGTCATTTATATTGTTTGATTACTGATAAATTTCAAGTTTTTACAGTCTGTTTTTTACTAATAATAGTATCCTGACAACCAATAGTTTATTTTATTACTCAGTTACCATCCATTCCAATTTCTCTAGGATAAACTATTACCATTGACAGTTATTAAAGATATTTTAATATTGAGAGGAAATCTACCAAAGATACAGATTTCTAAAAATAGACTTCCTGAATATAATCTAAAACTCATTGTGTAAATATAACATGTTATCTGTAAAAGCAAATGCTTTTTAAAGCAGGATAGTAATTTTGACTGTCTTGTATAAACAGCAACAAAAATAATTACATATCATTCTTATTTGTTGAAAGGCAAAATTACATGTACTTGTACATAATGCATTTTGAATAATAGCATAAAGTATACAGAGACATAATCATCATTTCTATCAAGTGTTGAAAATTTTAACAAAAGTTTCAGCATTTTCATTCTTTGCCTATAAAATGACCAAATGCTAAGTTCTGGGTACATACACATCAAATTACATACATATTACTAAAGTCATTATAAAAAATGTAGAGTGTCATATATTTAGATACACTAACTTATGAGATAAGTTTTAGAATATAGAAAAGAAAATGTCATTTTAATTGTTTTGAACATGAATCAAAGGATGCAAAACTTAGTTTTATTTTAAATCTTATAGAACTTTCCTTTAGTCATTTTTTAAAGTAATAAAACCCTGTTCTTATGTTGATTTTTTGAGATTTTAATGTGTACAAAGACAAAAGTAGATACAATTAAAATATAATTTTGAGCTTATATGTGCATAATTTATAAAAACAGAATTATATTATAACTAGTGGCCCAGTGCATGAAATTCATGCATGGGGGTGGGGGTGGTATTCCCTCAGCCCAACCTGCACCCTCTTGCAATCTGGGACCGCTGGCTCCTAACCGCTCACCTACCTGCCTGCCTGATTGCCCCTAACTGCCCTCCCCTGCCAGCCTGATCACCCCTAACTGCCTCTGCCTCAGCCCC
Source organism: Corynorhinus townsendii (assembly GCA_026230045.1). Lineage (NCBI taxonomy): Eukaryota > Metazoa > Chordata > Mammalia > Chiroptera > Vespertilionidae > Corynorhinus > Corynorhinus townsendii. The sequence goes on along the minus strand of JAPDVU010000001.1, from coordinate 108,526,461 downwards.
CGCCACCATGGCTTTATCCAGAAGGAAGTCAGACATCTGGAAGATGGCTGGTCGACCCTATCTAATTAGCATATACCCTTTTATTTGTATAGATAGATTATATAGGATAGGATTGCTTAAATGGGGGGGGGGGGGAGCCTTTTTCAGCAAAGGAGATGCTCTTGGCAGAAAAAAATACATAATCCCTATATCTGGACTGATAGCCAGCCATATACACTATACTGCCAAACTGGTCATTAAAAAAATTGAACCACTTTCTTACACCTTACACCAAACAACTGTTGCCCTTAAAACCCCTCCTCAGCCCCCACCTTAGGTTCTGCCTTTGCAGTTCACCCAGATTAGGTTCTGATTGGTCAGTTTCTATGCCAGTCAGCATCTCCAGGACTATTTCCAGGCCTGATCAGAGAGGTGGGCTGATCAATAGCCACACTAGGCTGCTGGCAAGCAGGCTGAACTGCTGACCTCTCAGAGAGAGAGAGAGGCACGGCTGCTGGCGAGACCGAGAGAGAGAGAGAGAGAGAGAGAGAGAGAGAGAGAGAGAGAGAGAGAGGGAGATCCACAGCCAGCAGCCATGCCTTGAGGCTGCGGATCACACCCTGCTTCTCTCTCTCTCTCTGGGCCTCGCCAGCAGCAGGAGTAGCCGCTGATCAGCCCCCCCTCTCTCTCTCCCTGAGAGGTCAGCAGTTCAGCCCACCCAAGCCTGCTGTGTGCACAGCCTGGCGTTTGGTCAAGCCTTTGGTCATTATGGACCCTGGGTTTTTATATATTAGAATACTTTTCTACAATTTTCTTCCCCCACACCCCCCCCCCCCATTTTTACTCATTTTATTTGGTTTTGTTCTGGGAATTCTATCCACATAACAAGACTTGCCTACACTATTCTTACTATGTAATTCCATTTCAACAACCTGATTTTTATCTTTCCATAGATCTCCATGCTGAAATGATCCTATAAATTATATTCAGAAATGTGTTGTTTGTTCATTGCCTAATTCAAACAGATTGATTTTTCCATTAATGTTATAAGAAGAGTAATTTAAAAATTTGAATAATAAAGAAAAATGTACTATACTGGGATTTAAGGAGAATTTTTTAATGAAAGTAAAACTTTATAATATTAAAGGACTCCTAGGCTCTCTGATGCCAGAGTCACAAGACAAGAAAGCCTAGATTATTGAGTGGCTATCCAAAGCATAATATCTCATTAACCAGGTAGAGATTTATTTAATTGTTGCATGATTATAAAATACATACTGGATTAAGCCACTGAAAAATTGCAGTTTACTAGTATGTACTACAGAAACTGGAAATCAACTAATAGAATTGGAAAGCACATTCACTTGCGCATGTGTGTGCACATGTGCGCGCGCGCGCGCACGCACACACACACACACACACACACACACACACAATTAAATCCCAGTTGGGAAGGAGAAAGAGTATAGAGAGTAAGCAGTTTGAAGGAAACCTGGCCGACACTTATTGAAAACTGAAAGATATGAAATACAGAAGAAAAAGGAAACACAAAGAAGTGAGCCATACTATATGTTATTAGCCCTCAAGCTATTTGGTGACTCCTGAGCTCCATATGTGTGAGGCAAAACTCCAGAAACAAAGCAGATAACAGATGTTAAGAGGCTACAAATAATAAAGATAAGTATTGGCAATAAGATGTAGATACAAAAATTAGAGTCAGGGCCACAAAGGTAAAGGAGTCATAAAAAGTATCCAAACCTTCATTTGAGACTATTGAAAACTTTCACTTAAGAAACAGTAACATGTAAATAAAACACTCTCAAGACAACCCACTTTTACTCCATTTATATACTAAAACAAAATGTTAACTATTTCAGAGGAACATAACAATCCAAGAGGCCCCAAATAGTTTAAAACACAATATCTGGCATGTAATAAAACAATACAAGACACAATAAAAATATATACTAATGACTAAATTGAAGAATTAAAAGGGACAAAGAAAACACATCCATACATAACACAGATTTTAATATTATCAAATAAGGACATTAAATAACTAAATACTAAAGAAAATGTATGAAAATCTAAAAAATTTTATAATAAATTAAAATATCTAATAAAAAGATCAAAATAATATTTCATTAAAATATGACATCTGAAACTAATAATTCAATAAATGCAATTGAAAGAAAGTTCTAAAGAATGTAATTAAAAATTAGTGACTTTGAATATATCTACACAATAAAAAAGATACATGCAAATTGACCATCACTCCACTACGCCCACCAGCCAATCAGAGTGAGTATGCAAATTAACCCAACAAAGATGGCAGTTAATTTGCAGATGTGGAGTGAAGACTGAAGACAGCATAGAAGGAAGAAGGAGGGAAAGCTGAAAGCGGGGCGGTGGTGGTGGCAGCGGGAGGGAAAGTGCGGGGGGGAGGGGGCAGCAGTGGTGGGAGGAAAAGCACTGGGCTTTAGCAGGAGGGAAAGCACAGGGGGGTAAGGGGGTGGTGGCAGCGGCAGTGGGAGGGTAGCCTGCCTGGGTGGGCTTCCTTCAGGCTGCAGGAAGCCCTGTTCTTGCAGGAATCTTCCTGCAATAGGGCTCTAGTGTTAGTATAAAATAACCACATTGAAACAAAGAGGTTCAATGTGGTTATTTATAACACTAGAGGCCTGGTGCACGAAATTCATACATGGGGAGTGTGTCCCTCAGCCCAGCCTGCACCCTCTCCAATCTGAGACCCCCTGAGGTATGTCCAACTGCCCGTTTAGGCCTGATCCCTAAACAGGCAGTCGGATATCCCTCTCACAATCCAGGACTGCTGTCTCCCAACTCCCAACTGCTCACCTGCCTGCCTTCCTGATTGCCCCTAACCGCTTCTGCCTGCCAGCCTTATCAACCCCTAACCACTCCCCTACCACCCTGATTGATGCCTAACTGCTCCCTGCCAGCCTCTTTGCCCCCTAACTGCCCTCCCCTACAGGCCTGGTCCCCCCAACTGCTCTCTGCTGCAGGTTTGGGTCCCCCCAACTTCCCTTCCCTACAGGCCAGGTCTCCCCTAACTGCCCTCCCCTGCAGGCTTGATTGCTCCCAACTGCCTTCCCTTGCAGGCCTGGTCCCTCCCAACTGCCCTCCCTTGCTGGCCTGATCACTCACAACTGCCCTCCCCTGCTGGCCATCTTGTCTCCACATGGGGGCAGCCATCTTTGACCACCTGGGGGAAGCCATCTTGTGTGTTGGAGTGATGGTTAATTTGCATATTAATATTTTATTAGATAGGATAGAGACCTGGTGCACGGGTGGGGACCAGCTGGTTTGCCCTGAAGGGTGTCCTGCGTCAGGGTGGGGGTTCCCTTAGGTGAAGGGGTGGCCTGCATGAGGGGACTATGGTGGTTTGCAGGCCAGCCACACCCCCCGGCGACCCAAGTAGAGGTCCTGGTATCTGGGATTTATTTATCTTCTGTAATTCAAACTTTGTAGCCTTGAGCGGAGGCCTGGGCCAGCCAGGATGTGCACGAAGCTTGGCTTCCTCTATTTCCAGGGAAACCCAAGCCTCCTGCTTGCTCTGTGGCTGTAGCTATCTTGGTTGGGTTAATTTGCATACTGGCTCCTGATTGGCTGGTGGGTGTGGCTTGTGGGTATAATGGAGGTATGGTCAATTTGCATATTACTCTTTTATTAGATAGGATACTCTACACCTTGATCTGAGTTTTGCTTACATGGGTATGTGTAAGAATACCCATGGGTACCTTATGATATTGAACAATGTCATAAAATTTGTACTTACAATTGGTGTACTTTATACTTCAATAAAAAATTATGTTATACTTCAATTAAAATGTTAAATAAATAACTAGTTAATTTCACTTTCTACTGGCAGAAATCATAGAATACAATTTTAAGTGCTTCTTGAACCTTTTCTCTACATAAAGCATTCTAGATTGGCAATTATTTGCTCTAAGTACTTGAATGAAATAATTTTGTTTGTGTCTTCCATCATTTCTCGTGAGAAGTGTTCTGTAAACCAAATTGTTGCTCCTCTGATTTCTAATTAAATTTATGTGAATAGTCTCAAAAAGTAGTAAGAACAACTAAAATTCTTCTCTTAAAATAATCAATAATAAGTTGTCATCCGGTATGATATGTTCAATTCAGACAATTTATAAATACCTAAGGGAATAGTTTCATATGCTGCTGTCAAATATTGTCAACTTTAACCAGAATACAACAGATGTTTAATAGCTACAATAATATTTCGCTCTGAAAAAGAATATCTCATTTTCAAAGCATTAGACAAACATTAAATATTTAAAATTTACAACTTTCTAGTGCTTTAGATAAGTAAACATTCATGATAATACCTGTTTAAAAAAGATATCCTACATAGTAAATGCCTAATATACATCCAGTTGGCCATTCAACCAATCAAATTGTAATATGCTAATGATATGCTAAGGCTGCTCTACTGTTCACTGTGATGTGCACTGACCACCAGGGGGCAGATGCTCTCATCAGTAAATTAGCTTGCTGCTGGGGTCCGGGCAATTGAGACTGAGTAAGATGGGCTGGAAATGCTCTGGAGCCCTTCCTCAGTCCCTCCCCAGCTGGCCAACCTCCCACGTCCCTTCCTGGCCCTGATCATGCACTGGTGGGTCCCTCGGCCTGGCCTGTGCCTTCTCGCAATCTGGGACTCCTTGGGGTTGTTGGAGAGCCGGTTTTGGCCTGATAGTGGAACAACCAGTTGCTATGATGCTCACTGACCACCAGGGGGCATATGCTCAATGCAGGAGCTTCCCCTGGTGGGCAGTGTGCTCCCACGCGGGGAACACCACTCAGCCAGAAGTCGAGCTCATGACTGGTGAGCACAGCAGCGGTGGCAGGAGCCTCTCCCTACTGTGTCAGTCAGACATGCCCCAAGGGCTCCTGGATTGTGAGAGGGTGCACGCTGGGCTGAGGGAAACCCCCCACCCCCCCCGCACTGAGTGCACGAATTTTGTGCACCGGGCCTCTTGTATCATTATACTGGTGAGTGGATTCAGAGAGAGAAAAAGCAATCTTGTGTATGTAAGTAAATGGGTATATGTTTCATTGGAAATAAATATTTTTAGAATTTAAATATTCAAAGAATTTTTAAAAGTCTGACTCTTTACCTGCACAAATTTAAAGCAGGTTTTCTCAAAATCAGCCTGAGTAAGATATCTATATCATAATTACTAAGTATATTTGATAAAAATATAGATTTCATGGGCAAATTAGCAATATACCTACAAAATCAGAATCCCTAGACATTGTGTAGATGTATTTGTATTTATAGCATTACCTTGTAATTCTTATGCAAAGTACAATTTAAAATGACGTTTTAGAGTTTATATATACATAATATTCATCCAATTGAAATATTTTAAGAGGAATTACCATAAGTGTATGTGCTATGCCAACCACACACTAATTAAACTGAATAATAAAAATGAATAATTTCCTGTAAGCATTTGAGAGGTGACACATGTTTCCACCAGATTTATGTAGTGCTGTTTAATCTCTCCTTTCCTGTCTATCTTTCAACTAATAAGAGAACGATGTTTTTCCAAAGACATCTTGTTTTGATCTCATTTCTTCTTTTACCCAAGAATCTTGACATTTATAAATAAGTTGTCTAAAAAACCCTACAGATTATTTTGCCTGAACTTAGTTATAAAGACTTTATAACTCTTCAAAACATTTTAAATAGGTGGATTTATTTTGACATAGACTTCTGTGAGCACCTGCAAAATCATAGCCTTAATTGGGATACAGCTGTTGCTGATTGCTGAGAAGAGATAGTGTCTGTGTTGACTGATTGGCCATTTTTATTTAGTATATTGAGCTTGCTCTCTTTTTTTTTTCAACTTGCAGTTTTCTTAGAAAATGATTTAAATGATTAAAGACCTAAAATGGAGTGTCACTTCACCAACAATCAACAGTAGCAGATAAACTGCTTTCAGTGAATAAGCATTGCCAGACACCTGTGCATGACTTCTTCCTTTTTGGAGCAAGAATATTGATCTGAAGAACCAATTTGCTCAATGGTTCAGCATTCATAGAAGTAAATGTTTCAAACTGATGAGACACACAAAGTAGTAAAAATGTCAAGGCAGCAGGAACAATTAAATTTGCTCTAAAAAGTACAAGAAATGGACTGTTTCTAATGAGTGTGAAATATGTGTTCTGATTCCTTGTCTAGCAAGGTCAGTGAAGTATTTGCAGTTTCCTGTGATTTCCATTTATTTGTTGACCATTAAAGCAAATAGATTTTTAAACTCTTATTTAACACTTGGATTTCTGCCCCTATACAAAATTTAGTGACATAATGATTAGCGTTTTTATCATTTTTTCCTTTAAGTAATTTGTTTGATGGCTCTAATGATCTGCCCCTTAATCAAGACACAAGGATCAGCCCTAGCTGGTTTGGCTCAGTGGGTAGAGCATCGGACTGCGTACTGAAGGGTCCCACGTTCAGTTCCGGGCAAGGGCACATGCCCAGGTTGCGGGCTTGATCCCCAGATGGTGGTGTGCAGGAGGCAGCCGATCAATGATTCTCATCATTAATGTTTCTATCTCTCTCTTCCTCTCCCTTCTTCTCTGAAATCACTAAAAATATATTTAGAAAACAAAAAAGACACAAGGATCACATTAACCTTCCTGAGCACCCATAAATATGTAATATTTTCTGTTACCAACACTGTAGACTCTGAAAAACCAAATGTCAAGCCTAAATATCTCCAATATCTGCAATCATTTTATCAAAAGGTTTCAAGTCTTTTCATCAAGATTATGCTTCTAGGCATTTAACAGTTTGTAATTTGCTCTTAGCGCATATTACTGAAAAATTAACATAATTCTCCAGAAAATATTGTTTTGAAATCTATACTTTATATCATATAGTCTTAAAGATTAGTCACTTTAGAACTTTAGAGTAGTCTAAAAACATACTGCTCTTAAACTAAATTATCTCATTCTACTTATTTTATTTATTTATTTTTTTGCTTAATCCTCACTGAAGGACATTTTTTCCCCATTGATCTTTAGAGAGAGTGGAGCGGAAGGGAGGGAGAAGGGGGCGGAGAAAGAGAGAGATGAGAGAGAGAGAGAGAGAGAGAGAGAGAGAGAGAGAGAGAGAGAGAGAGAGAGAGAGAGAGAGAGATTGCATCCAGCTGAGCACACACCGGGGGGCAGGGCCTTGCACTTGACCAGAATCGAACCCAGGACCCTTCCGAGGGCTGACACTATCCACTGAGGCAAACCAGCTAGGACAAACTAAGTTCTCAAAACCTCACTTTGTTGTGTAAAAGCAAGTATTTAATTATAACTCATTCTTTTTATTTAATAAACCTCAACTTCTATGACATTTAAACATTTCATTCTATTTGGATCTTATTATTTACCATTTTAGTTTTCTTCTTAAAAACTAGCTGAGACTAATTTATGTGGGGAGTAGAGGATTTAATTGAAAGGCGTATAATTAAGGGACATGGCATGGAAGTAGTAAATCAATTTTCTCAGTGGCAGGCCTAAGAAAATGTATAGAAAGATTGTGGAAACATGTCTTCAAGATCATTTTATAGAGTTTATTTCTTCCTCAATATGACTAAGAAAAGGAATCTATTTCTCAGAGAGGGCATAAATGACATGGACACACACATACACTCAATTACAAACACACACAAGAAGAAACTATAGAAAAATAACGCAAATGGTTTTTCAGTTTCTTTCTGAAATACAGATGCATCTTTGTCCTTGAAATGTCTCTGGTCCCGCCAAATTATAGAGATGTCTACTTTTCCCTCACCTGCTCTTCTAATTTCCTTCTTATGATTCTCTATTTTTAAGTCCCCCATTTTGGTTAATACTCCTAATATTATAGTTTAGCTCTATAATATGTCCTGACATGGGAAACAGTACTGCAATTTCAAATACACAGTTGGGTGTATGATTCTGCACCAAGAGGAGAGCTCTATAATTGACAAAAAATTGGAAATTGTCATTTAGAGATGTTATATGGAGCCATATGGCTGGACAATAGCTTCTAAGGGAAAGGTGCAGAATCAGAAGAGATCCAAAAACAGAACTAAGATTCAGACATCTAAGAGTGGAAACTGGGCTAATATTGGAGATCAAGAGGGAGAACAAACAGAAGATTGCTGCATCATAAAACTAAAAAAAATGAATTGATTAAAGAATCAGGAGTTGTTGATGAACTAGCAAAATTCAATAGATTAAATAAAATTTGTTTACAGAGCAATAAACATTATTTATTATACAACTAAATATAATTTTATTAAAATATGATATACTAGAGGCCCAGTGCATGACATTCATAAACTTGGGGAGGTCCCTCAGCCTGACCTGTGCTCTCTCTCAGTCCGGGAACCCGTGAGGAGCAGGCCTAAGCTGGCAGTCGGACATCCTTAGCGCTGCCGCGGAGGCCTGAGAGGCTCCTGCCACCACTGCTGTGCTTTCCAGCCATGAGCCCAGCTTCTGGCTGAGTGGTGCTTCCCCTGTGGGAGTGCACTGACCACCTAGGGGTAGCTCCTGCATTAAGTGTTTGCCCCCTGGTGGTCAGTGGGCATCATAGCGACCAGTCATTCTGCCATTCAGTCAATTTGCATGTTAGTCTTTTATTATATAGGATTGGGAATTACCTATACTTATAGTCTTGGAAACTACAAAAATATTATGTTCCTCCCTCTTTCTTTACATAGTGTTGATAAGGTAAAAGGGAAGAAGAAATGATGTGTGTAAACAAGAAATATCAATGACTCTTAGACATATTGGTAAGACATTTGCATGTCAAAGAGTAGGAATTAAATCTGACAGAATTTCAGAAGCCCATAGGCTCAGTGAAATTTCTAGGAGTCCAGTGGTGTAACATATTTAGAGATCTGGCCCCACCTATGAGCAAAAATGAGACATGATATAGAGTGGACCCTATTTGATTTTTGGAGGCAACACGTTTTTCATATGAAATTGCAATTCCATCTTATTTATGAAGTAACCAAAAGAGCAATTTGTTTTGAGTGGAGCTCAAAATAAGAAAATATTCTTCAACAGAGCTAAGCTGCCATGCATACTGTTGTCTCTTAGGCCATATAACCTACAGTGGTCGGCAAACTCATTAGTCAACAGAGACAAATATCAACAGTACAACTATTGAAATTTCTTTTGAGAGCCAAATTTTTAAACTTAAACTTCTTCTAACGCCACTTCTTCAAAATAGACTCGCCCAGGCCATGGTATTTTGTGGAAGAGCCCCACTCAAGGGGCCAAAGAGCCACATGTGGCTTGCGAGCCGCGGTTTGCCGACCATTGATCTGGCAAATCCAATGGTGCTTGAAGTGTCATTGGTAATGAGACTGTTTATTGCTTTTTGCAGGTCTCCTTAAACCCCATCTCTTAGAGATTTGGATAAAAGTTTTACTATTCTTTGAGGATAACTATTCTTTTTAGAAACAACTTTTTACTAGAGATTGAATGCTTAGCCATAGGCGATTAAGATATTATGTCACCTGAGATGCTCAGTATTTATGACACATCAAGTCATAAAATTGGGTATGAAGAAAAGCACTTTATTATCAAGTAAGAATGGGTTTCAGAGGTCCTGAAGGCACAAGTAAATTACATAAGTAAGTGGCCCAAATGTCCCTGATCCCTACTATTACTACATTATCTTCTCTTTCCCTGTAATACTTGTCGCCTCATGAAGGGTTTCCTATGAACAGATGACTAATGCAGAGAACACTTGGCCTCTTTTATACATGGATCTGTGTGATGTGCTGGCACCACCCAAAAACAGATAGTTGTAACACTGCAGCTTCCTTCCAAGACACCCCTGGAGGAAAGAGGTCAAGGAGAACCTGCCCCATGAGGAAAACTTTGAGTTTTGTGCCTGGTTGCTCATTTTGCATTGAAAAGAGATTTGGTCACAGGTACAAGTCTGTATCAATATGCCTAATAGTTGGGCTGAATGGTCAGATAATTGGAAGAAACACGATTGGAAAGTTGGTGATGAGGAAGTTTGGGGGAGGGATATGTAGATATACATATCTAAATAGGCAAAGAACACAAAGATATCTGTGTCCCACGTGAGTACTCATTAAGGGAAGATTTTAATGATCAAATGCATACCATGACCCATTCTTTGGATGCCAGTTAGTCTTTTTTCCCCAGCTAGCCCTGTCATTACCCAATAATCTCATAAACAAAGTGACCATGGTGACAAGGAAGGAGATTGTGCATGGATCTAGCATCACCCACTAACCAAGGCCAGCAGAGGAGACCAAACCTGAGTTTCTTATAAGGCACCATTCACTAGGATAATCAGCCAGCTATCTGATGGCAGGTTGATCATAGAGGACTGCTTCCATCTTAAAAGGAGCAATGCTTTGTTCTTACTGGAATTGACACTCTAGCTATGGATTTGCTTTCCATGAAAATAATGCTTAGGTTAACTACAATCTGTGGACTTAAAGTCTTATTTGCTGTCATTCTAGTCCACACAGCATTGTTTCTGCTCAGGGAAATCACTTCACAGCAAATGAAATGTGGCAATGTGCCCCTGCTCATGGAACTTACTAGTTTTACCAGTTTCCCAATTATACTTAAACATCATTGAAAGAATGGCAAGATGACCTTTTGAAGACTAGTTTACAATACCAGCTATGCCTCAATACCTTTCATGGCTGGGACAATGTGCTCAAGGAGGCTGTGTCTGCTGTAAACCAACATCTAATATATGGTACTGGTCCCTGCATAATTAGGATTCCCAAGTGCAGGAATGAACCAGTGGAACATCACCACTAATTATTGCCTCTAGACATCTCAGAACAAAATATTTACTTCCTGTTCACCACAACCTTAAGTTGTGCTGTTATAGAGGTCTTAGTTACAGAGGGAGAAATGCTTCCACTGAAAACCACAACAAAGTTTCCACTGAATCAAAGTGATGACTGCTACTGTGCCATTTTGGACTCCTTATATCTCTTAATCAAAAGACAAAGAAGAGAGTTACCACATATTGAATGAGGTGATTGATCCTGCTTACTAAAGGGAAAGACCACTACTACAACACAGTAGAGGTAGTAAGTGTACATGTATATTTGGGACTGTTTTGGGCTGCAAACATTGCACAGCTCCTCCGTTGCCTGGAGGCAGGATGCCTTAAGACAGAGGGAGGTGCAGTAGGTCACCAAACAATGGGTTAGTTAGAGTTTGGAGGGAGGTGGTGGTTCATGCTCGGCCAAGCGTGCCCAGGCATTGCACCTGTGCCCTGAGTTTCTTGGGAACGGCTGAAATAGCTTTTGTAACCTTTGGGTTGTCATTGTAACTGTCCTAACTACCTCTTGTGGTTCCCTAGTATAAATTTGCTGTAACTCCTGTGGTCTGCACTGCAGTTCGGCCTTTGCCACAGTAAAGTGCTGCAACTGTAGTTGCTGGCCAGCTTAATAAAGGCTCATAAATTTTGATCTCTGTCTCTGGTGGTCCTCTCTTGCGGGTCGCCCCATAACAGGAACAGAGGAGGTCCCTTAGGGCATTTATTAGTCATACCAAGTCCTATGATCAAAGTTAATGGAAAATTATAGCTCAACTCAGAGAGGAGTTCTAATGGCCAAGACCCTTTAGAAGTGAAAGTTCAGATCAACTCACCAGACTATGGACCATAACCAGCTGAGATGTTTGCCCATGATAAAGAAGACATGGAATGGGTAGTAGAAGAAGATAGTTATAAATACCAATTATGACCATGTGACCATTTGCCAAAACAAAGACTATAGATTGTAATGAGCATTTCTTTATTGTTATGAATATGAGCATGAGTATGTAAGAATATATATATGTATATATATATATATATAATTTTTTATCTTTCCTTTCTTATCCCTTTACAGTCTCACATAAGATGTATTAATAATACTTTAGTTTTCATGTATTTAAGTTATGTTATATAAAGAAAAGTATTACTCAAGGACTTCGAAGTATTTTCTGGGGAAACTTTAGCATGGTTTTGTTTTATGTAGAACAGGTGTATCATGTTCAGTGGAAGTATGGCTTTGCATGTCTTCCTTTGTAGATTAGGTGTTAAGGAGATCTGCATGGTTTTCAAATTGACAAGGAGTATATGGCGATATCATCAATTTTATATGTCAAGTTGACTAAGTTGGAGTCCCCAGTTATTTCATCAAACACTAATCTAGGTGTTTTTGTGAAAGTGTTTAGTAGATGTGAGCCACATCTTTAATTAATTGACTTTATGTAAAGAATATTAATCTGGGTGGATCTGATCTGATCAGTTGAAAGGTCTGAGGTTTCCCTAAGGAAAAAGAAATTCCACCTGTGTACTGCAGCATCAACTTCTACTCGAGAGGTTCACATCAACACATTTTATATTTGCAGATCCAGGCCATATAATCACATAAACACATTCTTTGTAACAAAGAGCTCTTGCTTTCTCTACCAAAATTAAAAAGAATGTTTTTGTATTCAGTCCTTTTTGGCCTGTTTACTAGTGTTACTGAGGAATACACTGTTCCCAGAATTCTCTAATATGACACATTTTCATGTTCAAGAACTAAAATATCAGATAATTGATCATCTGCCTTGCTTACAAGTTATAATGCTAGAAACAATGGAGCTGAGACTTTACCTGTTTCAAATGTTTAAATATGCACATAGTTTTAGTATTTAACATATATATAGATGTTGTCATGAGTGCATATTGATTTAAGCAATATTAATGGATTAAAATTTTGGGAATGACTACAGATTTTATTTTTTTCTGTGATTTGAGATACATCTTATGCTAAATATATCTGACTTAATTTAAGATATAATGCTTTAGTGTGTAATAGAGACAATGTTTGAATATAAGGTTGGGCAAAAGTATGCTTACAATTGTTTGCATGGAAAGACATGCAGGTTATAATTATTACAATAGCTTTATTAACCCATACTATCACAATGACACAGTAATCCTACTTTGCCCACCCCATATTAATTCTATATAATAAAAAGCTAATATGCAAATCAACCGAACAGAGGAACGACCGGTCGCTATGATATGCACTGACCACCAGGGGGCAGAAGCTCAATGCAGGAGCTACCCCCTGGTGGTCAGTGCACACCCACAGGGGGAGCACCATTCAGCCAGAAGTCAGGTTCACTGCTGGTGAGCGCAGGAGTGGTGGCAGGAGCCTCTCCCAACTCCACTGTAGCACTGTCGGACATCCATCAGTCACACATCCCCTGAGAGCTCCTGGACTGAGAAAGGGCACAGGCTGGGCTGAGGGATGCCCCGCCTCCCCAAATGCACAAATTTTGTGCACCAGGCTTCTAGTTTAATATAAGATATAAAATCTATACAAGAGCAAATTAGTATTATTAGATGACTGTCAAGGAAAATTGTCTCTGAATTACCTTTAAGGTTATCTATGCTTAAGTCCTATGATAATGCCTCTGTGGCATTCACATTAAAAGTAGATTTCTATGATCACCAGAGAGAGAAAAAAAAAAGGGAATACTGTCTTTTTCAGCTTCCATAAATTGTTGTAGAAATTTCTTGATTTGAGTTGTACTAGAGATATAGTATATCCTATACTATTGGTCTCACAATACCAGTAAACACAAAAGGTGAAACAAGTTATCTATCAAGAATTATTTCTCTTTTTTCTCCATTTCCAGTAAATGGGGGAGGGTGAGAGATAAGGTAGAGTTTTAACAGCAGAAATCCTCATCTATTATTACTTCTATTACTGGCTGCTCTGGTGATGTAACAATATAGTTTATTTGAAATAACATTGAATTTGATTTTGTGTGTAAGCAAATATAGTCATCCATTTGAAAACTTTTTAAAGTTATATATCCTGAGCAATATTTCTCCAGTGAAGTAGAATAGTACTGCCTTTCAGAACTAGTGCATTTATAGTGACTAACAGTTTTGATACATAACCTGTAAACAGTATTTTGTTTTTTTATTATATTTTTTTCACTGAAAACTGTTCTTTTTTTTCTTTATTAATTAAGGTATTACATAAGTGTCCTTATCACCTCCCTTCTCCCCCACTCCCCCTGAAACCCTCACAATGCTGTCTGTGTCCATTGGTTATGTTTATATGCATGCATACAAGTCCTTTGGTTGATCTTTACCCTTTACCCCTGCCCTCCCCTACCTTCCCTCTGAGGTTTGACGGTTTGACCGATGCTTCTCTGTCTCTGGATCTATTTTTGTTCATCACTTTATGCTGTTCATTATATTCCATAAATGAGTGAGATCATGTGATATTTAACTTTCTCTGACTGGCTTATTTCGCTTAGCATAATGCTCTCCAGCTCCATCCATGCTGTTGCAAATAGTAGGAATTCCTTCCTTTTTACCACAGCATAGTATTCCATTGTGTAGATGTACCACAGTTTTTTAATCTACTCATCTGCTGATGGGCACTTAGGCTGTTTCCAAATCTTAGCTATGGTAAATTGTGCTGCTATGAACATAGGGGTACATATATCCTTTCTGATTGGTGTTTCTAGTTTTTCCGGATATATTCCTAGAAGTGGGATTACTGGGTCAAATGGGAGTTCCATTTTAAGTTTTTTGAGGAAACTCTATACTGTTTTCCACAGTGGCTGCAGCAGTCTGCATTCCCACCAGCAGTGCACGAGGGTTTTTTTTTTGCTGCACATCCTCACCAGCACTTGTCATTTGTTGATTTGTTGATGATAGCCATTCTGAAAGGTGTGAGATGGTACCTCATTGTCATTTTGATTTGCATCTCTCAGATGATTAGTGACTTTGAGCATGTTTTCATATGTCTCTTGTCGTTCCTTATGTCTTCTTTCAAATAGTATCTATTTAAGTCCATTGCCCATTTTTTGATTGGGTTGTTTATCTTCCTTTTTTTAAGTTGTATGAGTTCCCTGTAAATGTTGGTGATGACATTGACAAATATGTTCTCCCATGCAGTGGGCTTTCTTGTTGTTTTGTTGATGTTTTCTTTTGCTGTACAAAAGCTTTTTATTTGATGTAGTTCCATTTGTTTGTTTTCTCTTTAGTTTCCATTGCCCTAGGTCCTAGGATCTGTATCAGTGAAGAAATTACTTTGGCATATGTCTGAGATTTTGCTGCCTGTGGATTCCTCTAATATTCTTATGGTTTCCCATCTTATGTTTAAGTCCTTTATCCATTTTGAGCTTATTTTTGTGTATGGTGTAAGTTGGTGGTCTAGTTTCATTTTTTGCATGTATCAGTGCAATTTTCCCAACACCATTTATTGAAGAGACTGTCTTGGCTCCATTGTATGTTCTTGCCTCCTTTGTCAAATATTAATTGAGCATAGTGGTTTGGGTCCATTTCTGGGTTCTCTATTTTGTTCCATTGGTCTATATGCCTGTTCTTGTGCCAGTACCAGGCAGTTTTGAGAACAGTGGCTTTCTAATACAGCTTGATATCTGGTATTGAGATCCCTCCTACTTAGTTCTTCCTTCTCAGGATCACTGCAGCTATTCGGGGTCTTTATTTATTCCAGATGAATTTTTGGAGAGTTATTTCTAGGTCTGTGAAATATGCCATTGGTATTTTAATGGGAGGAGTGCATTGCATCTATAGATTGCTTTGGGTAGTATGGACATTTTAATGATGTTGATTCTCCCAATCCATGAACACGGTATGTTCTTCCATCGATTTATGTCTTCCTCTATCTCTTTTTTCAGTGTCCTGTAGTTTTCTGAGTACAGGTCTTTTACCTCCTTAATTAAGTATATTCCTAGGTATCTTAATCTTTTTGGTGTGATGGTAAATGGTATTTTTTTTAGCTTCTCTTTCTGTAAGTTCTCTGTTGATATATAAAAATGCCATAGATTTCTTGGCATTAATTTTGCATCCTGCTACATTGCCAAATTCATTTATTAATGCAAATGATTTTTAATGTAGTCTTTAGGATTTTCAATGTACAGTATCATGTCATCTGCAAATAATGACAGTTTTACATCTTTTCCAATTTGGATGCCTTTTATTTCTTGTCTGATCACAATTGCTAATACTTCCAGTACTATGTTGAACAGGAGTGGTGAGAGTGGGCATCCCTGTCTTGTTCCTGTTCTTAGGGGAAATGGTTTTAGATTTTTCCCATTGAGTATGATGTAGCTGTGAGTTTATCATATAAGGCTTTTATTATGTTGAAGTATGATCCCTCTATTCCTATTTTGCTGAGGGCTTTTATCAAGAAAGAGTGTTGGCTTTTGTCAAATCCTTTTTCTGCATCAATTGATATAACTGTGATTTTTATCTCTCAGTTTGTTTATGTGATGTATCACATTTATTTATTTGCGGACATTGTACCATCCTTGCATCCCCAGGATAAATCCTCTTGGTCATGGTGTATGATCTTTCTGATGTAATGCTGGATTCGATTTGCTAGAATTTTGTTGAATATTTTGGCATCTATGTTCATGAGGGATATTGACCTGTAATTCTCTTTCATTGCGTTATCTTTATCTGGTTTTGGTATTAGGGAAATGCTGGATTCATAGAATGAGGTTGGAAGTGGTCCTTCCTCTTGAATTTTTTTGTAATAGTATGAGGAGGGTAGGTTTTAGTTCTTCCTTAAATGTTTGGTAAAATTCCCCTGTGAAGCCATCTGGCACTGGGCTTGTTTACTGGAAGCTTTTTGATGACTGCTTGAATTTCCTCCATAGTTATCAGCCTATTGAGATTTTTAGAATCTTCCTGATTGAGTTTGGATCATTGTATTTTTCTAGGAATATGTCCATTTCCTCCAGGTTTGTCCAATTTGTTGGAATAGAGTTGTTCACAGTATTTTTTAACAATCCTTTGTATTTCTGTGGAGTCTGTTGTTATTTCACCTCTTTCATTTCTGATTTTGTTTATTAGGGTACTCTCTCTTTGCTTGTTGGTGAGCCTGGCTAGAGGTTCTTCAATATTGTTTATTGAACCAAGAGAACCAGCTCTTGGTTTCATTGATCTTTTGTATTATTATTATTATTATTATTATTGGTCTCTATGACATTTATTTCTGCTCTCATCTTTATTACCTTCTTCCTTCTGCTCATTCTGGGCTTTTCTTGTTGCTCTTTTTCTAATTCTTTAACTTATTACCATTTTTCTTGTTTTTTGAGGTAGACTGGTAGAGATATAAACTTCCCTCTCAGGACTGCTTTCTTTGTGTCCCATAGATTTTGGATTGTTTTGTTTTCATTGTAATTCATTTCCAGGATGTTTTCAATTTCTTATTTGATCTCTTTGGTAACCCAATTATTGTTTAATAGCATGCTATTCAGCTTCCAAGTGGTTGAATTTTTTAAATTATTTTTATTGTAGTTTATGTCTAATATTATGCCATTGTTGTCTGAGAAGATGGTTGATATGATTTCAATCTTCTTGAATTTGGAGAGACTTTCCCTATGACCCAATATGTAGTCTATCTTTGAAAATGTCCATGTGCACTTGAGAAGAACATATAATCTGTGGCATTGGGGTGAAAGGTTCTAAAGATGTCAGTTAAGTCCATCTGATCTAGTGAGTCATTTAGGATTGCTGTTTTTTTGTTGATTTTTGTCTAGAAGATTTATACAGTGATGTAAATGGGGTATTAAACTCCCCTACTATGATTGTACTGTTGTTGATCTCTCCCTTGATATCTTCCAGGAGTTTTTTTGTATTGTTTTTCTTTTTTATGTATTTGGGTGCTCCTATATTGTGTGTATATATTTTTACTTGGGTTATATCCTCTTGTTGTATTGATTCCTTTAGTATTATGAAGTGGCCTTCCTTATCTCTTGTTATTGCCTTCACTTTGAGGTCTATTTTGTCATATATAAGTATTGCTACCCCAGCTTTTTTTTTTTTTTTCATTTCCATTTGCCTGAAATATATATTTTTCCATCCCTTCACTTTCAATCTGTGTGAGTCCCTTGTTCTGAGGCGGGTCCCTTGTAGACAGCATATGTATGGGTCATTTTTTTTTTTTTATCCATTCAGCCCCCCAATGTCTCTTTATTGGAGCATTTAGTCCGTTTACATTGAAAATTATTATCGATAGGTACTTGTTTGTAGACATTTTTATTTTTTGTGCCTGTGTTCCTTCTTACCTTTTTATTTGTTCTTTTTATACCAGTCCTTTTAGCATTTCTTGCATTGCTGGCTTGGTAGTGATAAACTCCCTTAGCCTTTTTGTGTCTGTGAAGCTCCTTATTTCCCCTTCAATTTTGAGTGATAGCCTTGCTGGATAGAGTATTCTTGGATTCAGTCCCTTGCTTTGCAACACTTTGTAAATTTACTTCCCTTCCTTTCTGGCCTGATGTGTTCCTATTGAGAAATCATTTGATAATCTAATGGGAGCTCCCTTGTATGTAACTCTCTGTCTCTCTCTTGCAGCCTTTGATTCTCTCTTTGTCTTGAACATTTGCCATTGTAATTATGATGTGTCTTGGTGTGGGTCTTTTTGGGTTCATCTTGTTTGATACTGTCTGTGCATGTGTGACTTTTTTCTTTCCCACATCAGGGAAGTTTTCTAACATTATTTTTTCAAATAGGTTTTCTAACCCTTATTCCTCTTCCTGTCATTCTGGCACCCCTATTGTTCATATGTTGCTTTGTTTCATGTTGTCACAAAGCTCCCTTGGGCTCTCTTCCTGCCTTTTAATTATTTTCTGCAATTGCAGTTCAGTTTGGTTGTGTTTTGCTTCCTTGTCTTCTAAATCACTAATCCGGTCCTCCACTCCTTTAGTCTCCTGTTGAAACTTTCCATAGTGCTTTTTATTTCAGTTATATCACTCTTTATTTCTTCTTGAATCTTACACAAGTTGTTGATTTTTCATCCGTCTGGCTTATGACCCTTAGTCTGAACTATTTTTCTGATATATTGCATGTCTCTGTTTCACTTGGCTGCTTTTCTGTCAATTCCTCCTTTTCTTTCCTCTGGGGGTCTCTTTGTCTCCCCATTTTTACTCTCACCAAAGGATCTAGGTGTCAAGTATTGCAGCGGCTGTTCCTCAGTTGGCAGAGGCTCCTCTGGTGAGCACTGCTCGCAGCAGTGGTGGCTCCTCTGGCTGGTGGGAGCAGGCTGCTCTTGCAGCTGCTGCTCCTCAGACAGGGTAGGGCTGCTCACAGGGCTGCTGCTCCTCGGATGGGGGAGGGCTGCTCACACATCTGCTGCTCCTCAGATGGGGTTGGACTGCTTGTGCAGCTGCTGTTCCTCAGATGGGGGTGGGCTGCTCATGTGGTTGCTGCTCTCATGCTTGTTGTGCCCTGGGCATTCTCCAGGTGTCCTCTGCCCTTCCTGGCTGTGAATTGTCTCACCAGCTGTGTCTACTTCCCCAATTCAGGGTGGATGTTATTTGATTTAGTTGTTCATTCTATCTGCTCCAGGACAAGGCTTGGGACATGTTCATTTATTCCGCCACCATTTTGTCATTTCTCTTTTGCTTTTAATTGGTTGCTTTCTATTTTCTTTTGCTTTTAAGATGAAAAGTATTTTTTCAAATATCATGTCAATTAAAATGAAACTGACAAATCATTAAAAAATAGTATATCCAGCCCTAACTGGTTTGGTTCAGTGGATAGGGAGTTGGCCTGCAGACTGAAGGGTCCCAGGTTAGATTCCAGTCAGGGGCATGTACCTTGGTTGTGGGCACATCCCCAATGGGGAGTGTGCAGGAGGCAGCTGATTGTTGTTTCTCTCTCATCAATTTTTCTAATTTTCTATCCTCCTCCTTTTCTCTCTGTAAAAAAATCAATAAAATATATTTAAAAAATAATATATCAAAAGGAGAAAATCTGACACAATTTAAATGGCTTTATTGGCTAACCTAGAAACTGTTAGTCCCATTTTTTTAAATATATTTTTATTGATTTCAGAGAGGAAGGAAGAGGGAGAGAGTGATAGAAACATCAATAACATCAATAGAGAATCATTGATTGGCTGCCTCCTGCATGCCCTCCACTGGGTATTGATCCTGCCACTGGGGCATGTGCCCTTGACTGGAATTGAACCTGGGACCCTTCAATCCATAGGCCAACATTCTATCCATCAAGCCAAACTGGCTAGGGCTTCTCAGTCAAATTTTAAGCAGAATTTTGTTTAATAAAGAAGTAAGATTTCCTAAGTCTCAAAGAGTCATCATACTCAATGATTAGTATGTTCATATTATGTATAACCCTGTACACTAGCAATAAGTTAAATTTTCCATCTACTAGAGTTTATTTTGAAGAACTTTTTAAGGGTACAAGATGGTATAGCACAGTAAGTAGCAATGTCATGTTTGGCAAAGTTATTTATTGTAAGAAAAAAAACAGCAAATTTGGTGATTAAATAGTGAAAGCACTTTCAAATAATGAAGGCTGATAGCCAGAAAAATTGAAGAATTGTTTCAATATGGTAATTAATGGGGAAAAGTTTAGAGGCAAAGAGAGAGAGGGGCACCAGATAGAACGTGAACCAAAAAAATCATACTTAAAGTGAGAAATTGACACTATGTTTCAACTTCTCTGTTATAATTAAAATTATCTACAATTTGCAAGGTATCAATTATAGTTGCAGTCATATAATAGATGCTCAATAAACCATAATTATAAAATATTATGATTCTTAAGCAAAATATTGCTGGGAATCAGAGGAATAGGCAATAGTCTATTATTAAATAACATTTTGATTTGAGATAAGCCACTTACTCAGATGGACATGAGTGTTCACTCGGGCTACAAAGTTTTGCTTATAAGTTATAGTTCACAACAGTTTAACATTCAAAACTGTTATGTATATACTAGAGGCCCGGTGCATGAATTTCGTGCATGGGGTGGGGGTTGTTCCTCAGCCCGGTCTGCACCCTCTCCAATCTGGGACCCCTCGAAGGATGTCCTACTGCCGGTTTACAAGAATAGGGCCTAAACCAGCAGTTAGACATCCCTCTCACAATCCAGGACTACTGGCTCCTAACTGCTCACCTGCCTGCCTGCCTGCCTGCCTGATTGCCCCTAACCGCTCTTCCTGCTGGCCTGCTCACCCCCAACTGCCCCCTGCTGCCAGCCTGCTCCCCCCCAAATGTCCCCCCTGCCAGTCTTCTCACCCCCAACTGCTCCCCTTACTGGCCTGCTCACCACAACCTTCCTTCCTCACCGGCCTGCTCACCCCCAACTGCCCCCCTGCTGGCCTGCTCACTCCAAACTCCCCACCCCCCCGCTGTCCTGATCACCTCCAACTGATCCCCACTGATGGCCTGCTTTCCCCCAACTGGCACCCCTGCTGGTCTGCTTACCCTCAATGGCCCCGCCCCCCACCAGCCTGATCACCCACAACTGCCCTCCCCTCTTGGCCTCTAACCACCTCTACCTCAGCCCTGCCACCATGGCTTTGTCTAGAATAATGCCCAGAAGTTCTCCTGGAAGGTCTCCCAGTCTAATTATCATATTACCCTTTTATTAGTATAGAGGCCTGGTGCACAGGTGAGGGCCAGCTGGCTTGCCCTGAAAGGTGTCCCGGATCAGAGTGGGGGTTCCCTTGGTGTGTGGGATGGCCTGGACAAGGGGCATGTGGTGGTTTGCAGGCCAGCCATGTCCCCATGGGGTGAGGGTCCCCACAGTGGGGGGGGGGGGGCATGGCTAGCCTGGGTGAGGGGCTGAGGGCTGTTTTCAAGCTGGCCTCAGCCCCTTCAGGGTGGGGGTCCCGCTGGGGTACCTGGCCAGCCTGGGTGATGGGCTGATGGCTGTTGCAGGCTGGCCATGCCCCCCATAGGGACTCTTACTCCATGGGGGTTGGCCAGCCTGAGTGAGGGACTGAGGGCCATTTTCAGGCTGGTCACACCCCCTTCAGGGTGGGGGTTTCCATTGGGGTGCCTGGTCAGCCTGGGTGAGGGGCTGACAGCTGATTGAAACCTGGCCAAGCCCCCCAGTGGGGACCCTCACCTCATGGGAGTGTGGCCAGCCTGGGTGAGGAGCTGAGGGCTGTTTTCAGGCTGGCCATGACCCCTGGTGATCTAGGCCGCCAGTCCCTCCTTTTTTTATTTTTTTATTTTTTCAGTGCCTCCTTGAGCGGAGGTCAGGGCCACCCAGGATGGGTAGGAAGCTAGGCTTCCTCCATCGCCAGGGGCAACTCAAGCCTCCTGCTCACTCTAGCTCTGTGGGCACCCCATCTTTGGTGGGTTAATTTGCATACTTGCTCCTGATTGGCTGGTGGGTATAGCAGAGTGATGGTCAATTTGCATGTTTCTCTTTTATTAGGTTTATATAGGTTTTATGCCAGATATTATTCTAGGATCTAGAATCTAGTCACTGGGGAAAATATAGGCAACAAACAAAGATAAAATTTATTTCTTAAAAAACTTAAATTTTAATGGAAGGATATATACCAGAAATTAAATAATTAAATAATTAATTATTCAGTAACAAAATAGAATACCTTTGATGATAATTGATGATATGAAATAAAACAGACCAAGAAAAGGGTCAGGGCTTCTACATATAAATAGGAGATCAGAATATTCTTACAGAAGTGGCAATTGAACAAAGACACGGGAGAGGTAAAATATAAAGCCAATAATCTTGTATAATAAAAGCCTAATAGGCAAATTGTCCCCTCAACTGGGAGTTCAACTGGGAGTTCGACCAATAGTTCGACCGCTTGCTATGAAGTGTGCTGTCCACTAGGGGAAGGTGTGGAGCATGGTGGGTGTCGGCGATGTGGCAGTGGCAGCAGGTGGCAGAGAAGTCGCTGCCTGTCCCAATGGGCCCCAATGAGAGTGGGACCTTGGTGGGATGGTGGAGTAGGTGAGCAGACAGTGCCAGGCCAAGGCGGGTGTGAGTGAGGCCCGATTGCCCTGTCGATCACCCTGCAGATGGCGAGCCGCAGAAGCGGCAGGGGACGGAGCTGCTGCCTGGCTCTCAGTCACTAAGGGAGCCAGGTGGGGGCCCAATGACTCAGGTGAAAGGAGGCACGTGGGGGCCCGGGGCCCAGATGCTGCACAGGGCCCAGAGGTCAGCTGGGACCTGAGCTTCCATGCCAGATGCTCATGTTTCAATCGCAAGCCAGGCCTAAGGACTGCACGCATGCATGAATTTTGTGCACAGGGCCTCTAGTAATACTAACAATAGTGAATATAATTTTAACAATTTATTGAATGGTTTCTATGCATGTATCTGGTGTTGCATGCAAGTTACATGCAGTCTTTTAATCTTTACAGCAATCTCATTTTTACAAATTAGGGAATTAAAGCTTAGAATGTTAATTAATTTTCCCTAGGTCACAGTACTAGTCTGTTGTGAAACTGGAAAAGGAATCTAAAATTACTGGACCAAAGCCTGTGCTCTTAACATTTATAATGCACTAGTATAAATGAATATGACTTTAACATGGAAACCACCTCAACCTCTCCATACACAGACACCTATGTTGAAAACCCAGAAGAAAAAAAAACACAGTCTTCATATGTTTCTAGTGGACATAGCTTTCTCTATTTGATAAATTTGCATAGCTCTGCCTTACAATTTCTTTCAATGTCTCCTTTTTATGAGGCACAATACTACCTCAGAAAAACAAACATAGAACAAACAAACAACTTCTGAAAAGCTCTGAATATTTGTCTTCCTTCTAGTTCTCATTATCATGTTCTTTATTTCTTCATCTGTGACTGTCAGGACAAAGAGCTAAGATTGTATAATGACACTATCTTTTTCTAAAAATTGATCTACACTTCAGAATGGGTTAAGTTGAAAGATGTAGAATTTATATATATTTTTTATTTTCTGGAGAGTAAGGACCCAATTAATTATTGGTTGAGGAATTCAATTTAACTCAGAAATTTTGAAATGTTGATATCTACCCCCAGGCTTATTTCAAAGATAATCATTTAAAAATGCAAATTTTCCATCAGTATGTTAAAAACATGACCAAATATCTGTTAACGAATGGACAAAATGTAATGTATTCCAGTCTAAAACAACTTATAAAATTATATTATGAGTTAAAGTTGGCTGTGCATTGCATCTAATAATAATGACACTTGAGAACCAGGACATAATTATACTTGATGACATTAGGTTACCCCTTATGCATACATTATTTTAAACATTTATATTAAAATATTTGTGATTTTGTCACTGGAAATATTTTTAGGAAATGTTTCTTATAAATATTGTAGTTATTGTATCCTTGGATTATAAATTATACTGAAGTCTGGCATTGCTAATTTTTTTGCTGGTAAAATAATACTACTTCCAAGTAAGGAAAATAAATTCTGAATGAGTTTTAAATGTGATAGTCTGACATCTCTTTTTTCAGCAGTCTGAACATGGGTAGCAAGGTGTGTGCCCAGAAGCCACACCTGTGGCTTGGCACCTGTTCCTACTAGGTACAGTCTTGGAGACCCATCCCTTGGAGCCCCAAACCTGTCCTGCATCCAAGGCCCTCTGAGTCTGTGTGGACAAGAGTCACTCCCACCTGCCAGGCCATCTTCCTGTTTCTAGTTCTTCCCTTCACTGCATTTCTGATGCAGACACTGGAAAGGTTCTTACAAGAAGCACTGATAAGAACGTAGGATGCCTCTCATTTTGTGTTAGATATCAAATATGGAAAAAACTCAGAATAAAACATTTTAGAATGCATAATAATGAAGTTGCAGGATAGGGACTATACCACTGTCTGTGTTTTTTTGTTGTTGATTTTTTTAATGTCCTCTGTAAAATGCTATTATCAGTATGCAATTAATTTAGGTTTGATAAAAAATGAATAACACATGGGCAAAATAAATACATTCATCTAAGAAGATTTTGCACATGCCAGGTTTCAATAGTGGCCCCCAAAATAAGTCCATGTCAAGCATTGCCTTATTTGGGAAAAATAACATTCTCAGGTAAAAATAAATTAAGGATGTTAAGACAATGAGATAATTCTGGGTAGATCAGCCCGGAATCCAATGACAATTGTCTTTATGGAAGATGCACAGAGGAGAAACACAGAAGAAGAGGTGTGGTAATGTGAAGATTTGATGATGTGGCCCCAAACTAAGGAAGCCAAGGAATGCCAACAGCCACTAGAAGCAGGAAGAGGCAAGGAAGGATTCTACCCAACATCAGCTGGCCTCTAGAACTGTGAGAGAATAAGTTTTCATTGTTTTAAGCTGCCAAGTTTGTGGTAATTTATTACAGCAGTCACAGGAAGCCAATATAAGTTCTTAAAGATCAGGTAGATGATGTCTTTCATCCTGTGGATATAAACACCACTCTATTCTTAGCCTCTTGATGTGGGCATGTGATGGGAAACTAAATATATGGAGTAGGTATCTTCAAAAATGATCTAACTATTGCCACTACGAATGTCCAATCTACTGGTAGCAGAGAGCATATTGAGCCTTCCATAATCTAAGGGGTAAGATCGTTCAGGGAAGAAGTCATGTTCTACTACCAGACAAAGGGAGTCAAATTTGCAATCAATAATGATAAAAACTGTAAAGATAGCGGAGGAATAAGGTGTCAAATATCAATTATGGCTTTGGAAGCAACTACAGGGACATGAGCTATTGCTACCAAGTTTCCTGTCTTAAGTTTTTTGTTTTTGTTGGTTGTTTTTCTGTAAATTGAGGTTAACATTTTGTAAGGTGATTACTTGTACTTTTATGTCCCTTTTGGGTTTGAAGTGAGCATCTGTTTCCATTACCATGGAAGCACTCTATTGTAACAGGAGAGCTAAATATAATAAAAGAGCAAATATGAATTTGTGTGATGCAAGAAGTAAACTATGTCAGAAACTTCCTTCTTCCTAGGGCAAATAAGTAAATATATTATATTGGGGACATAAAGTTTTCATTGTAGAAGGGTTATGTAAATGTGAAATATGGGAAGAAGAGAGAAACATTAGGTGGTTCTGGATTTAATGTGATATCAGCATGAACTTTCAATTAAAAAATGCTTTCTGAACTATGCTATGTAATGCCACTTACTAAGAATTAGCATATCTCACTTCAAGGATTGGTATTCAAATTGGCATTATTCCTTACTTAAGTGAACCAAGATTCCTCAGAGAAATGGCTGATCACAGGTCTCTGGCAGACAAAATATGAGGGAGCCTGAAACATCTTTTACCGAAAAGTAAGAAAATGTTCTAAAAAGGATGTAAGTATGTAAAAAAAAAAAAAAAAAAAAAGAAATGTCTATTGCTCAAATTTGTAGCAATCATATTAAGATGGTATTCTTTATCCAAATGTCCCTAAATAATGTTGATAATGAATTAACACAATGAGACAGTGAACAAAATAGGAATTTATGGATTCATAAAAATATGAATAAATAGGGAAAGAAAGAAAGAAAGAAAGAAAGAAAGAAAGAAAGAAAGAAAGAAAGAAAGAAAGAAAGAAAGAAAGAAAGAAGGGAGGAATCCAAGATGGTGGCGTAGGTAAACACCTAAACTGCTGCCTCGCACAACAATTTAAACTGCAACTAAAAGACAAAACGTCTATCACCCAGAACCACGGGAAAGCTGGCTGAGTGGAAGTTCTACAACTAGAAGGAAAGAGAAAAGAGCACTGAGACATGCACAAGCGCTGAAAAGCTGAGGTACGGAGGCGCGTGATCTGGGCTGGTGGCAGGTGTTGCTTTTTTCAACCCAAAGGGAGACAAGCCCCCATTACTCTGAAATACAGTTTCTGGGGAGACGCGGGGGACCCAAACTCCTACGGGGAGAAGCTGGATTGTCTGCTACCGGGTCGGAAAGTGAGGGGGCCTGCTTGCAGAGCTGCGCACAGGAATAATTGTTTATCTGCGCTGGGGCACCAGACGGGACTCAGTTGGAGACACAGAGCCAGCTAACTAGCAGCCATTGCTGTTTGTCACGCCCTAGCCTAGTGAAGCCCTGAGACCCCGCCCCACACAACCTATAAACCCACCCAAGCTCCAAGCAGTGGCTTTTGCATATGAATGGACTGCCCTATCGATAGCAGCTTAACCTAACAAACTTGCAGCCCGAATCAGACAGCTCCAAAACTTCCAAACCCCAAGCAAAGAGGAGAAAACTGTAGCTCTCACTGTAGCTCCTGCTGGGTGGACTCAGACAATAGCTGACCTGCACCCCATTGGAGATCCAGAAGCCAGTATACCTAGTGGTCAGTGTGATAAGCCAGATTTAAACTCCTCACATCCATAAGTGACAGATTCAAGAGGCAGACTCAGCGAGCACCAAAGCCCCACTGAAACAAGTCCTGCACCATAAGTGTGTCTCCAGCACAGTAGTTCTTATAGACACAGCGAGTCCTCACAGCCGATTGGCCTGGAGGTCAATTCCTCCCAGCGTACCAACAGCAATTAAGGCTTAACCACATCAAGACTTTGCACTCAGCCCACAAAGGGGTGTACCAAGAGCGTCCACACCAGGTGATTGGGGAGGCTGAGCTACTGCCCCCTATAGGTCACCTACCACACAAAGCCACTCCATCAACACAGGGAAGCAGCCAAAATGAGGAAACAAAGAAACATATAACGAATGAAAGAAATGGAGGAAAGCAAACTACTGGACGACATAGAGTTCAGAACCACATTTATAAGGTTACTCAAGAATCTTCTAAAAGCCACCGAGAAACTTGATGACACTTCTGAGGAGCTTAGTGAGACCTTCAAGGACCTTAATGAGAATGCCAAAAAAATGGAAAAGGACCAGTCAGAAATGAAGCATACACTGTCTAAAATAAAGAATATACAGAAACTCAACTGTAGATCAACGTACCCCAAGAATCAAACCAAAGATCTGAAATATGAGGAAACAAAAAACACCCAACCAGAAAAACAAAAAGAAAAAAGAATCCAAAAATATGAATATAGTGTAAGGAGCCTCTGGGACAACTTCAAGCGTACCAACATCCGAATTTTTGGGGTGCCAGAAGAAGAGAGAGAGCAAAATACTGAAAACCTATTAGAAGAAATAATGACAGAAAACTTTCCCTACCTGGTGAAAGAAATAGACTTACGAGTCCAGGAAACGCACAGAACCCCAAACAAAAGGAATCCAAAGAGGACCACACCAAGACACATCATAATTAAAATGCCAAGGGCAAAAGACAAAGAGAGAATCTTGAAAGCAGCAAGAGAAAAAGCGTTAGTTACCTACAAGGGAGTACCCATACGACTGTCAGCTGATTTCTCAGCAGAAACTATGCAGGCCAGAAGGGAGTGGCAAGAAATATTCAAAGTGATGAACAGCAAGAACCTACAACCAAGATTACTCTACCCAGCAAAGCTATCATTCAGAGTTGAAGGTCAGATAAAGAGCTTCACAGACAAGAAAAAGCTAAAGGAGTTCATCGCCACCAAACCAGGATTACATGAAATGCTGAAGGGTATTCTTTAAGAAGAGGAAGAAGAAGAAAAAGGTAAAGATAAAAATTATGAACAACAAAATGACATCAAATACATACCTACCAACAAGTGAATCTAAAAATCAAGTGAATAAAAATATGAAGAACAGAATGGACTGGTGAATATAATAGAATCAGGGACATAGAAAGGGAGTGGACTGATGACTCTCAGGGGAAGCAGGTGTGAGGGGTGCGGGAAGAGATTGGACAAAAATCTTTGTCCTATGGATGAAGACAGTCGTGGGGAGTAAGGGCATGGGATGGGGTAGGGAATCAGGTGGAGGGGAGCTATGGGGGAAAAAAAAAGAGGAACTCCTGTAATAATCTGAACAATAAAGATTTATTAAAAAAAAAAAGAAAGAGAGAAAGAAAAAAATAGAATGCAAACTAAATGAATGTAGAAGTAATGTGGTATTAGTTAATCGGAAATTGTTAACTAACATTGAAATAATTAATTTAGATATAGTAATCAACTGATGCAATAACTAGTGAATGCAAATTGGTTGAGGAGCAGAATTATCTCCATTGCCAGAAGCCAATTCCGGCATGTCATCAGGACTGAAATCATCTGGGAATGGCTAAAAGGCATTTCCCCAAACCTGAAAAGGATGCATAAACTGATTTCTTGCTGCCAGACAGCTCAGGGCATCTTAATCTACATGTTATTGCCTCCTGTTGGCCAACACCTGAACAGCGAAGGCAGTTTCTCCCAAACCTGATAATCTGACAATGCTTCTGTACCTAACCCTACACTTTGATATGTATATCTCCACCTCGCCTTAGGACAATTTGTGTTAATAAAAAGCAAGGGGTCCTGAGACAAGGAGAACTTAGTTCCTTTAGCTAAGTCTTTCTCTGACTCCCAAATATGCCTTTCAAAATTATGTTTTGTCTCTGGACTCTTGATTAATTTATGCACAGCACCTTCTCCAGATTTCCTGAACCCTTCTAGATGTCAGATCAAGACAGCCAGTGTTACTCTATACTTATATTATTCATTGATAAAAAGGAAAAAAGTTACTAACTTTTACTAGGTAGTTTTGTCTAGATTATTAATAAAAGCTTATTAATAAACATACATTTATTGAAGTGCCCAATTCTATTATGAATCACACAGTACAGATTGCTATTATTATAATTACTAGTGGCCTGGTGCATGAATTAGTACACATTGAAAGGGAATTAATTAGAAGCAACATTGTAATATCACTATTTGCCCTTTCTCTATAATAGAAGTGTCAGAGATTAAAGAAAGGTAGTAAAATGTATATAAAAATAATATATAAATTTATTAATAAATAAACAATAACAACATGATATAACAACAACAAAGATGTGATATAAAAACAACAAAAACATGATATAAAACAATAAAATATGATATAAAACCAATATTGATACAAATAATGACTAATAAATTGATTAAACTTATTCTAATATCTCCCTGTATACCACATTAAGAGTAAAAACCCTTTCAGAGTGCTTGACTAATCTCCGTTTTGATGAAGTATTTACAACTTTAACTTTAATGTCACATGATCTTCAAACTCGAGAGAAAGCAACATATAACTGACCATGTCCAAAATCGGGTTCATGTAGGAATATTACTATTCTGTCTATAGTTTGTCCTTGTGGTTTATTAATAGTCATCACAAATGCTGGCATCATGGGAAACTGTTGTCGAATCAATTTAAATGGGAGGCCAGTGTCAGATGGGGACAAATCAATTCTTGGAATCAGAACAACCTCTCCTTCTGCAGATCCTGTTAATACTTCAGCTTCAGTTTTGTTAGGTCGCAATCTTTTGATAATAAATTTGGTACCATTACAAAGACCCCATTTACTATTAAGATTTCTCAGTAGCATGATGATTGCACCTACTTTCAATTCTAATTTATGACATGGCATTCCCAAAGGCATAATACTATTAGGAAATTCAATGGGAAAATTTTCCTTTCCGGGATCATCCATTGAATCAATGGAATCATCCCTCAAATAGGTGTGAAAATCTCCATGGAGTATATCCAAAATGTTTTCATTTAATTTATGAATGTGCTCATTTTTAGGACAAAGAATTGTACTTTTAGATATATTTTTAATATTACATATAGATATACTATTTCCAAAGGTAGCTTTAATAATCGAGCTATTACAAATCATTTCATGGGGGATTTCAATAATATCCATTCCTAAATGAAAACTGCTATCAAGTTTGCCATCTCCAAGTATTACTAACCATTCACTATAAGCAGAATCCTCTGATCTGCTGACCAAGGCCAATTCCAGAAGAAAGGGGGCTCCTGTCTCCCTGCTGTCAGGATTTGGGGCTGTCAGGGCATGGACAGCAAGCTGACCAAAGACCAATTCCATGAGGAATTGGGCTCCTGCCTCCATGCTGTCAGGGTCCTGGGTATGGGTATTCGGCTCCCTCCTCCCTGCTGTCAGGGTTTGGGGTGCAGGTAAATGGAATTCAGGGCTGTCAGGGTGCCAACGGCACGCTGACCAATGGCTGATTCCAGGAGAAACGGGGCTCCCTCCTCCTTGCTGTCAGGGTCTGGAGTGCGGGTGAATGGGATTTGGGGCTGTCAGGGTACCAACAGCAAGGTCTGGGTAAGTGCTCGTCATAGCTACTGGCTGGTGGTCTGGTTGTTGTTCATTCTGGTCATTACACTGTAATGGTCCCTGGGCTTTTATTATCTAGGATAATAATAAAGTACTACACTTTGGACACAAGGACAATTTTCTTCACAATGACAATGATGCTTATGTTTTTATAGCTAAGTCCCTCACTTTCCTATTAAAATTCTTAAGTCAATAATAAATCCACAGAGACAAAAGTATAAGGTCTTTACCATTTTGTAAGGATATTTTAGGTATTTCTTAGTACCTGATAGTTTAATTTATTGATACATCAACCTAAGGGAATCCTGAAAATGTGAATTTGAGATAAAAGAGTTGTCTACTTAGAGCTTAAATTTAATTTGTGATTGTGAAAAAAATTACTTAGTTACCTTTCTGGGTACATGCACTGTTTATGGAAATTATAACACAGAAATATATATATATTAAATGTCACATAAAAAGCAACCACTTAAGGGCATGATCTTCACCTAAATGAATAGCAGACATGATTTTCACATCATTTTTATTCTGCTCAACTCAAGGATGCTGATGGAAGTATCTTGTCAGAGTAAGTAAGCTTTCCTACAAGCATCATTAAACACATAGAATGAGGTAGGGATCACGCTGAACCTGTTACTTCTTTGTGATGCTATTTTTCATTTAGAGAAAGCACCTCTATTATAAAGAGACAAGACTATGATAGCATTACTGGCTGAAATGGAGATCCAAGATATATCGCTTTACTTCAATTTCTCTTTTACAAAATGGTCTCATAACATCTATAGTGACATACTTGACATTTTTGTATTATGCCGTGACTGCTCCATTGAGTAAATTTGACTATAAGTATTAAAAGATCCATCATTTAAAACACAATTCTATCATAGTTTAAAAAATACAAGACATATTTTGATGTCAAAGTGTTTTTGTGCTTCAGTGATTCTACTTTCCAGGTGTAAATTAGTGTGCCCTTTAAAATAGAAAGATCTTTTGTTCTAAATTAAATATCTAAAATATATGTTATCATTACTCCTCCTAACTAGTCCCTTATTTCATGTATGCATGTGCTATTGAATACTTTTGCTATAGTTATATGATAGGAATTGCATGAGTATTTCCAATTTAAAATTCAGATTAATTTTCAATTAGCACCCATAGACAAAGTGAATCAAAGTTTTGTGAAGCCTGATACGTAACCAATTTTGGGGACCCTCTTTAAGAAAAGGAATGCAAAATTGCCATATAAACACCTGTAGTATATGTGAAAATTTGAAACTTGGATATAGTTGTATATCCAAGAACAATATGGAAAAAGCAATGAGGGAAACATCAGCTTGAAATATTTGAAAGGAGTTAGCAGGGCTTAGAAAGATCTTCTGGGCCAGCATGGTATTAGGCTTTTTATACAGACATTGCAGCAACATCTGCATTCTCACCATAGCAAATGATATTGGCTTGACCTGAAGCAAATTACTTAACTTTCCTTATGAAAGGAATTGTAGGGATATAATAGGCAGGTTTATGGAGTCTTAGGAATAAAGAGGGTTCATGGGGAAGGAATACATATGTGAGGGCTTGGAGGTGCCAGAAGGCACACATTCACAGAGAATAGAAAGGTGCCACAGGATAAAGGGAGAGAAAGGCATACATTCACAGAGGATAAGGAAGAGTCACAGAGTATGCAGAAAAGGAAACATACTTTCACAGAGGATAGAGAAATGTCAACAGATGCTGGAAAGTGGGAAATATTCATAGGAGATAGAGGAATGTTGCAAGATAAGGGGGAGAGAAAGAGGAGGAACCACGTGGGTTTAGGACTTGGAAGCTGATAGTCTGCAAAAGACTGACCAATTGGAAAAGCACAGGGTCATAAAATGGGTAAGGGGTCCAATTCGAAGGGAGCATGAGGAGACAAAGAACTACAGCCTTTATAAACCTTAGAATAAGGGGCTTGGTGGGTTACCCCCTTGGGAACCCCTCCCTACATGGGAGTCTGTATTTGCTTCCAATAAATTTCCACACATTTACTAACAAGTCCTTTTAGTGCACAAATTTTATTCTTCAAACTTTGTGAGGCAAGAACCTGCAAGGGGTAGAACTGCTCCCCACACCCCATGTTTCACTGAGATTCATATTTCTCATTTTTAAATAAAAAAGTAATCAACTCATTGTATTATGCTCAGGGTAATATGTTTAATGTGAAGTCATTCATTTTTCTGAAAATAATGCCTTATAAATTAGAGGTTTAAGGTACAGAATATCACAAGAGAATGTGATTTTAAATTAGAAAAATCTATGCAACCTCCAAAATCATACCTATTTTTCAGTTTCTCTGAGAGCTGGAGTTTCAAGGCAACCAAATACTGAACCTGGAAAGGTTAAATAAACCCTTCCTAGGAGAAACTGTCTCATCTTTAGAATAGTATGGGAGAAAGATGAGAGCAATAAAAGTGGGAAAAGCAAGTAAAGGCTTAATGGACATTTAAAGGCTTACTGTGGCCTACAATAACAGTTTAGAGTTACCCAGAGTCCCATACACAAAAGGTGTCCTCACTTCCGCACCACAACTGTGAGCTTCCACCTGATACTCACAAGGAAGGATGGAGGCAGGGCAGACCACCTGAAAGACCTTTGGTGGTCTGTACAGAAACAACACTCTATCTGCTTTCTGAATCTTTCAAACTTATCTTCAGAAGCTTCTTAAGAGATAGTGGAACTGTCTCTTAAAACTCATTGGAACTATGAAATCAACTAAATATATTTCCTCCACTTTCAGGTCACATGAGTGACTACATTTATCAGTGAAAACTCTAACCCTGCTGTACTCACTACTAAATTAAAAATTACCCAGACATGCTATCTCTCACATGCTCCTTTCTGCTCTCTGCATCTACTCTAAAGCTGTCTTCTATTACTTCAGCCCTCCTCAGAACCACTCAGCACATGCCTCACTCCTAAAATGAGCATCTCCCAACTCCCTCCTTCTATCATGCTGACAGTCCTTCAGCTCTACCTCACTGTAGCACATTAAAAATTAAATCAACCTACTGCTGTTTATTTACTCCAATTATGATTCTAAAACTTTGAACAGTGGACTATATGGAGTGAAAATACTAATGCAATTTTCTAGGCAACAGCTTATGGCTTCTGCTCTTGCCTTATATATTTGAACCTTTTCTATAGCCTCCTGGCAATCAGAATGTCCTTCCCCGCCTCTTTATTTCAGACTTGCTACAACTTGCTTTGGCTGATAGGATGTTAGTAGATGTGATGTAAGCAAAGACTTGTATGGTGCTTTGATCTTTTTTGAGCATCTGGCAATGCCACGGGGAAAAAACAAAAAAACAAGAAACTTACTCTGAGAAATTGCTGGCCATTAGAGCTGGACCACATATTGAGGCAAATGGAGCAGATCCAGAGTTTGGAGTCAAGCCTAGCCAAACTGCATCCTGAAGCAGAGTCACACCCGCTGAATTTCAGACTTACAGCCCAAAACACAGCCTCTCCAGCTGACTTGTAAAACTAATGAAAAAATAAAAGATTACATATGTATTCTAAGTTCTTCTGGTGGGTCTAATAATCAAATAGACATAAGACAGATTAATAGGATAAAATATCAATATTTAAAGGAGGCAGATAAGGTTTATATGCCATTTTGATCTAAGAAGAAAGGGAGACCCCAGGGATGTGTGGTTTGGAACTTCACAGGGGAGAAAGGCAAATCACATGGAGATGGCAAAACAAAAGTTTGGTAAATAAATGTTTGCTGGGCCACCTTTAACAATGGGTCATAGAAAGGACTCTGAATAAATGGGCCTTGCTGGTCCCCATTACACTTATCTCTGATGATGACTCCCTTCTTGGACCAGGTCCTCTAGCTAAATACTTTTTATGCAGTGAGGAGAAGGGGCAAAGGTTCTCACTGAGTCATTAACTTCTTAAAAATAACCAACTTAAAAAAATCAATATCCTCCAAAGACATATTTTGTGGTGTCAAACTCTGCTCCCCCTCAATACCACCAAATTTGGAGGAAGTGCAGCATTATTATGAAGGTTGCTGATCATTTTTAGTATCAACTAAAAATGCACACTGCCCGTCTGGGCTGGGTGTTTCAGTTGATTGGAGAGTCATCACTACACTAAAGGATTGTGGGTTCAATTCCTGGTCATGGCACATACTAGATTGCAGGTTCTATACCTACTTGGGGTGCTTGGGGGAGTCAGCCCAGCCAAACAATGTTTTTCTCTCTCACATTGAGTTTCTCTCTCTCCCTCCTTCCATCTATCTCTAAAAATCAATGGAAGCATATCCTTGGGTGAGGATCTTTATAAAAACATATGAATATAATTTTTAAAATAAAGGAAAATAAAAATGGGACACTGCCAAAGGGAATAATTACTGACGTATATGGCATTTTCTTTGGAACTAGACACTGGGCAGTGAGGAAAAATAAAAGTTGGTTTACATATTATGTAGTGATAAAAAATGCACTTGTACTAACTAGAAGGACACAAAATGTATCCAATAAATATTCAGCATGTCAAAGCAAAAGTTGTACCAGATAAAGTTAAATAGACACGGAAGATTTTATTCAAGACTATAACATTAGGAGAGACTGAACTCAAATCTGCTGAAAGAAAAATCAAGAGGTAAGCTCATGGAAAAGAACTAAAGGACTTTCTGGGGGAAGTTCATCTATTGATTTATCCAGATCTTAGAGATATTCCTGAGTTTGCAGCTGTTTTTCTCTGTGATCATGCCATCTGTGTTTTCTGATTGAGTTTAGGCTCTTACCCTCCCACAGAGACTGGGAGATAGGGATTCTATTACTTTCAATGTTTACATTTCAAAGAGATGGTTTCCAAGTGTTTGAAAAAAACATTGCTTGTTATAAAACTGGTAAGAGGCTAGAAGATTTACACATATTCAAAGAACCAAAAAGAATTTAAAATTAAAAATCTAATAAAATGCTAAGTAAATCTTAAATAATTGTATTTTAAAAATTAGGTGAGGGGACTATAGTTAGACAGCAACAGGGATGACCTCTTTCACCACTCTTCTTCAACATAGTATTGGAAGTCCCGGACATAGTGATCAGGCAAGAAGAAGGAAGAAATAGCATCCAAATTGAAAAGGAGGAAGTAAAACTCTCATTATTCGCAGATGACATGTTACTGTACATAGAAAACCCTAAAGCCTCCATCAAAAAAACTACTAGACTTAATAAGTGAATTTGGAAACATAGCAGGATATGAAATTAACACCCAAAAGTCCCTAGCATTTTTATACACCAACTAGAGCTCCAGTGCATGAAATTCATGCACTGATAAGGTACCTAGCTGCTGCCAGCTGCCAGCTGCCGGCCGGGCACTTCCTCCCTTCCCCTGGCCACCTGCTGCCACCAGCTAGGGCCTCCCTCCCTTCCCCTGGCTGCCTGCCACCGCTGCTGGCCAGGGTCTCCCTTTCTTCCTCCAGCTGGCTCGCCCCCTGGTTGAACTCCTAGAAGAACTCTGGTCGAGGGGACAATTTGCATACTACACTTTTATTATATAGGACAGTGAACTCTCAGAAAGATAAACAAAAAAGATAACCCCATTTACCACTGCAACAACAAAAAAATAAGAAACTTAGGAATAAACTTAACCAACGAGGTAGAAGACCTATACTCTGAAAACTACAGGATGTTGATAAAAGAGATAGAGGAAGATATAAACAAGTGGAAGAATATATCATGTTCATGGATTAGTAGAATCAACATCATTAAAATGTCAATATTACCTAAAGCAATCTACAGATTCAATGCAATCCCTATTAAAATATCAACAGCATTTTTCACAGACTTAGAACAAACACTCCAAAAATTTATATGGCACCAAAATAAGACCTGAATAGTCACAGGAATCCTGAGAAAGGACAACAAAGTTGAAGGAATCACAATACCCAGATAGCAATCTATATTATAAAGCCACGGTTCTCAAAACTGCATAGTACTGGCACAAAAACAGGCATATAGACCAATGGAACAGAACAGGGAACTCAGAAATCAACCCAAACCATTATGTTCAATTAATATTTGACAAAGGAGGCAAGAGCATACATTGGAGCAGAGACAGTCTCTTTAATAAATGGTGCTGGGAGAATTAGACAGATACATGCAAAAAAATGAAAGTAGACCACCAACTTATAGCATACACAAAAATAAACACAAAATGGATAAAAGGCTTAAATGTAAGACGTGAAACCCTAAAGTCCTAGAAGAAATCACAGCCACCAAAATCTCAGACATTTGTCATAGCAATATATTTACTGATATAGCTCCTAAGACAATGGAAACAAAGGAGAAAATAAACAAATGGGATACATCAAAATAAAAAGCTTTTGCACTGCAAAAGAAGCCATCAACGAACTAACAAGAGAGCCCACTGCATTGGAGAACATATTTGTCAATGATACATCTGATAAGGGGTTAATCTTAAAAATAAATAGGGTACTCATACAACTTAACAAAAGGAAGAAAACAATCGAATTGAAAATGAGCAAAGGACCTAAATAGACATTTCTACAAAGTGGTAATACAGAAAACCAAGAGACATATGAAAAAATGCTCAAAGACATTAATCATCTGAGAGATGCAGATCAAAATGACAGCTCACACCTGTCAGAAGGTCTACTGTCAACAAATCAACAAATGACAACTGTTGGTGAGGTTGTGGAGAAAAGGGAACCCTCGTGCACTGCTGGCAGGAATGCAGACTGGTACAGCCACTGTGGAGAACAGTATGGAGTTTCCTCAAGAAGTTAAAAATGAAACTGCCATTTGACCAGGCATTCCACTTCTCTGAATACATCCCAAGAAACCCAAACCACTCATCAGAAAGGATATATGCACCCCTATGTTCATAGCAATGTAGTTTACAACAACTAAGATTTGGACACAGCCTCAGTACCCATCATCAGATGAGGGGATTAAAAAAAAAGCTGTGGTACATTTATACAGTGGAATAAAAAAGAAAAATCTCTTACCATTTGCAACAGCATGGATGGGCCTGGAGAGTATTATGCTGAATAAAATAAGCCAGTCAGAGAAAGATAAGCATCCCATGATATCACTCATATGTGGAATCTAATGAACCAAATAAACTGATGATCAAAATTAGACCCAGAGACATAGAAGCATGAACAAACTGTTGAACCTCAGAAGGAAGGCAGGGGAGGGTGGGTAGGAAGAGATCAACCAATAAACTTGTATGCATATATGCATAATCCCTGGACACAGACAATGGGGTGGTAAGGGCCAATGGGGTGTGCTGTGCCAGCAGGGCCATGGGTGAACCTGAGGGGGTGCGGGGGGGGCAGTGAAGGATTAGGAAAATAGACAAGAGAATAAAGCTGGGCCTAGGTAGGATGCTACTCTCTGATGGAGAGACAGCCACGGCCTGCAAGCTGAGTCTTTATTTTATAGCCAGATTCTACCAGGCAAAGTAAGGGCGTGGTCAAGATGTTTACAATGTTCTCCTGGGTTTCAAATCTACTCAATTACATGCACCTGATCAAGCTTTGTTTACTTGCTGCACCTCCTACAGCCTATATCACTTAGCCACGTGGGACCACAGGTTTGGACCATAAAATCAAGCTTACAACTACAGCCTTTGACTATAATTGTGCTGGAACTTGCACGTGGCTTTGCCATGAGAGGATTGTGTCCTCTCATTAGTCCAAGGCTTGAACCTGTCCAAATGCTGTAGCCATTCTCTATAGGGTGGCATGGGAGTTTAAGAAAATTTGTTTGAAAAAAACTGTCTTTTTTTTTTTAACTTCTAGGAATTTTTCCTATTTCTTCATTAAAACTCAGAATAAATATAGTCTAATCCTTATTCAAAGCCTGAATTAATAGCTTTCCACTAATCAGGCATATTTTTGTATAATTTTGGAAAAACAAGTGAAGTTTAGTTAACCAATACTTTAAAAATACCTGATTTTTTCATCTTTTAAAGTTACATATATCTAATAAGAAAGTAGAGGAAAATGCAAACTATCTTTACAAAATCTTATAAAATACTAATTGAACTTGGTATTCTTTAACTTCTAAATTAAAATCTTAAAACTATATTTTTAATTGCAAATGCATACCACTCTAAGAATTAAGAAAATAATCCAACTTTAATAGTATCTTTATAATCATAGATTCTTATAAACATCATGCTTTATTTTGAAAGTTCTCCTGGTTCCTATTAAAGCCACATTAATCTTCTGGTGATTGGATAATCATTTCAAGCTCACAAAAGTTTTTACTTCTATTTGATTGTCCAAGCTCAGATATTAAGGTAAATCACATGAGTTATTGAACTCCTGGTTTTCACCTTTATTTAAATGGATCTCTCAAAGTAATAAAGTATAGAAAGTGAGAAGACTGATGGGAGGAGAATGCATACATTAGAATAGAATTGCTCAAGGTCTTATATGGTACTTTTTTAAACATGTTACCAGGAAGCTCTTTACCACAACATGAGTTAACGAAATCTTGATATTATATTATCAAGACATATATTATGATTTAATTTAATATAGAAATAATATATTATTAACATATATTATACTCAATGTATTATAAATATATTATTTAATATAATCCCATCTAATAAAAGAATAATATGCAAATTAACCATCATTCCACTACACCCACAAGCCATGCTCACCAGCCGATCAGGAGTGAGTATGCAAATTAACCCAACCAAGAAGGCTGAGGCCACGGAGCAAGCAGGAGGCTTGGGTTTCCCCGGCAATGGAGGAAGCCAAGCTTTCCACACATCCTGGCCAGCCCAGGCCTCCAATTAAGGCTACAAAATTTCAATTATAGAAGATAAATAAATCCTCACAGAAATGGCTGCTGCCACAGAGGGTGCAGAAGCCTTAGTCTCCAGTCAAGGCTATAAAGTTTCAATTATAGAAGATAAATAAATCCCAGATACCAGGGCCTCCGCTTGGGTTGCTGGGGGGCGTGGCAGGCCTGCAAACCACCACAGGCTCCTCACCCAGGCCGCCCCATGCCCCAAGGGAACCCCCACCCTGATCCAGGACACCCTTCAGGGCAAACCAGCTGGCCCCCACCCGGGCACCAGGCCTCTATCCTAATAAAAGAGTAATATGCAAATTGACCATCACTCCAACACACAAGATGGCTGCCCCCATGTGGTCAAAGATCCTGCCCCCATGTGGACACAAGATGGCCACCACAAGATGGCCAGCAGGGGAGGGCAGTTGGGAAGGATCAGGTCTGTAAGGGAGGGCAATTGGGGGCGATCAAGCCTGCAGGGGAGGGCAATTATGCGTGACAAGGCCTGCAGGGGAGGGCAGTTAGGGGCAAGCAGGCTGGCAGGGGAGCAGTTAGGCATCAATCAGGCTGGCAGGAGAATGGTTAGGGGGTGATCAGGCTGGCAGTCAGAAGCAGTTAGGGGCAATCAGGAAGGCAGGCAGGTGAGCAGTTGGGAGCCAGCAATCCTGGATTGTGAGAGGAATGTCTGACTGCCCGTCAGACATCCCTTGAGGAGTCTCAGATTGGAGAGGGTGCAGGCTGGGCTGAGGGACACACTCCAGTGCATGAATTTTGTGCACTGGGCCTCTAGTATATTATAATTTAAATGAAAAAATCTACTATAATCATTATTTAATTAATATTCACAATTTTAACTATAGGTACTGTTTATATAAATTAATGTTTGACAAAATTGAATGTTCCTTCCATTTAAAACTCATAAGAACTTTGTAAGTTTATAGATCACTTTTAACTAATTTAATTAAAAGTTATTTGGTGAGCTCTAGATATATGTTTGGTTTTAGATAAACAAAATAGATTGTTTTGCAATGATTGACTTTATATTAACTAAGGCCCCAGGAAGAAATCTGCTTTTTTGTTGTGAAATAAGTACAGGAATATGTTCAAGTCACCACATAAACTACTTTATGTTAGATAACCACTGGAAAGTTCTGTAGCCATGACTGTTAAATATTCCACAATGGTAAGGTGCTGTCACTGTTTCTAGCTCCCAGTCAAATGAAACAGGAGTGATGAAAAGCAAGAGTTGATAAATTCAATTAATACAGTTATAATAATAAATCATTTCCTTTGTTACACATTTTTTCTTGATCAACATTTATTTTTTTATTCATTGTAATGTATACTTTATCTGATCTTTCCTCTTAAATTCTTTAATCTGTCATTTATTTCCTATTTAATTTTCTCCTTTTATCTCTTTCCTCCACTAAGAGTAGGTCAATTCTAATTTTTGCTAATAGAATCTCAATCAGAACATCAAAACAAAACTATATTGTATAAAATAATCACCAAAATTCTTATTTATCCACTAATATTTTTTTAATAATAGTTGAGGCAACATTGGGTGCCAAAGATTTTTCAGAATACCTATACACCCAACTTACTTAAAGCTTTCCATAGGAT
Source organism: Corynorhinus townsendii (assembly GCA_026230045.1). Lineage (NCBI taxonomy): Eukaryota > Metazoa > Chordata > Mammalia > Chiroptera > Vespertilionidae > Corynorhinus > Corynorhinus townsendii. Next base: position 108,485,023 of record JAPDVU010000001.1, on the reverse strand, counting down.
GATTGCTTTGGAGACAATATCCTGGTCACAGTTGGCAGACTGACCCTTTTATACATGGGCAATTTTAATGGATCCTGTTAGAAGTCTAGGTCAGTGGGTCTCAACCTTTCTAATGCTGTGACCCTTTAATACAGCTCCTCATGTTGTGGTGACCCCCAACCATAACATTATTTTTGTTGCTACTTCATAAGTGTAATTTTGCTACTGTTATGAATCCTAATGTAAATATCTGTGTTTTCTGATGCTCTTAGATGACACTGCTAGCGGTTCTCAACCTGTGGGTTGCCACAACATGAGGAACTGTATTAAAGGGTTGTGGCATTAGAAAGGTTGAGAACCACTGATCTAGATGTATTCTAATTTGGGATTTGTATACCTTACTGCCAAAACTATAGTGAAGATTTGAAGGAAAGAATATAGATTAATTGTAGCATTAATCTATATTACCTTGGATCAAGGTACTCATTTTAAAATGACTACTGCTCAGCAATGGGCTAAATATCACGTATGGCTTGACCACAACCCATACCTTTTTAACTCTTACAGTAGTAATCCTATCTAATAAAAGAGTAATATGCAAATTGACCGTCACTCCAACACACAAGATGGCTGCCCCCATGTGGACACAAGATGGCCACCACAAGACGGCCAGCAGGGGAGGGCAGTTGGGGGACCAGGCCTGCAGGGGAGGGCAGTTGGGGGGACCAGGCCTGCAGGGGAGGACAGTTAGAGGTGACCAGGTTGGCAGGGTAGGGCAGTTAGGGGCAATTGGGCATGCAGGGGAGCAGTTAGGCTTCGATCAGACTGGCAGGGGAGTGGTTAGGGGGTGATCAGGCTGGCAGGCAGAAGCGGGGGTGGTTGGGAGCCAGCAGTCCTGGATTGGCCCCTGGTGCTAAACCATTTATAGAGATTTGCTTCTGGGTCAGGGTTTTGTATGTAGTAGAGCAGCTCTCTCACTGAAATCTATTGAAAGTCAGCCCTCTCAACAAGGGTTTGTCTCATTTCCATTCTCTCCCTTCCTTGGGGGGCCCGCTCACCCACCATGGTGGTGGTGTGGTGGCAAGGGAAGGAAGAGAGGGGAATGCGGGGAACCACCTGGTGGTAGGGTGCTGACAGCGGTATCAGCGTCCATTCCTTCCATGCCCGGCCTGGCAACTGCTGCCTCCTCTTTCAACCCCACTGGGGCCTTTGGGCCCAGGCTGGGATGGGAAACCAGGGATGGGTGGTGGCAGATACAGTCTCTTTCCCAGGGGGGCTGAGGGCCGGCTCCCTCCTCAGGGCTGGTGGCCAACCTCCAGTGGTCCCTCCTCCCGCCCCCCCCCATGCACAAATTTGTGTACCAGGCTTCTAGTTTAATATAAAATTGAAGTACATATGCTCCTTGACTTACCATGGCTATTATGCCCCAATAAACTCATCATAAATTGAAAATGTAAGTAAAAAATACACTTAATAGTAATGAACATGTTACTTTAGAATAGCCTACCTTTAATGTGTTCAGAATACTTACATTAGCCTACAGTTGGGCAATCATCTTCAGTTTCATCTTAAGTGTAACCACCCGCATGTTTGTCTCAACAGAAGCAGGAGACACAGATGGGCGTTTTGTAGACATGATGGGATACAAAAACACAAAACACAACAGCCAAAAATCACTGGTAGCTAGTACACTGAGTATAGGCTGTTTACCCTTGTACCATGGCTGACTGGGAGCTGCAGCTCACTGCCACTACCCATTATCACCAGATAATATGGTACTGTATATTGCTAGCGCAGAAAAAAATCAAAGTTCAAAGTACAGTTTCTACGGAATCTGTACAGCTTCCACACCATTGTAAAATCAAAAAATTTTAAGTTGTATCATGGTAAGCCCAGGACTTTCTACAGTTGATCAATTTATTTGTTTTAGAAAGCAGGGTGTGAAAATAAATTAGAGATTGGTTATTATGGGCCAAAAATAAGGACAAAACTTAACTAGGTGTTCTATTTCAGAATACACACATATAATTTACAAGGTGACGATGATTTCTTTGTTTTTTTATTTAGTACTATCTGCACAATAATGGAATTATTGGAAGTTTCATGGAAATTGCTGTTTGCCAATAAGCATACATGAGATAAAAACTCAAAAATGATACAGTTTCTGGAGAGTTTGGATTAAGCCATAAATTTTGAGATGAATCAACTTAAACTTTTTCTAAAATAAAATAACAATGATTTTTGAAAATTTGATTAGATATAGAGTTGTGGGTGTTTTTTTATTTATTTGCTGACTTAACATTTTTAAGAGAAAATGTTTAGAAGCAAAATAACCCTTTTTTATCATGCTCAGTTGATTTTCAGACTGTTGAAAACATTAATATCAACTGACATTCATAAGAATTCAGTCATGAATAATTTGTTCAGAAAGCTGAAACAGGATTTGAGCTAAAATTTTATCATATAGGTTCTTTAGTTTTGAACATTATAAAGAGGTTGCTAATTCTTTAAAAGGCCCCTTTCCCCTTTTTCTGGGTAACAACATTTCTAACCTTCTTTGTTACTGGTATGACCATGAAATTTTTAACCAATGAAATAGAAGAGGAAGGGAAGTTTGCTGCTTGCAGACCAGGTCTCTGTAAACTTCCTGCTGCCACGCTCCTCCAAACTCTCTTCCAAGATGGAAACCCACTGAATTAACTTGTAAGTCATGTGCTGAAGATGGCCTAGGTTGCAACCAACTATTTTTATGTTCTGTAAACTCAAAATAATAATAATAATAATAATAATAATAATAATTAATAATAATAATAAGCCTTAAAAAATTAAAAACAACAACAATTCTTTGTGTTCAAGCCTTTACAATTTTAGGAATCTGTCTATTAATGCAGCCTAACCTACAGTAATACAAAGAAGTAAACTAATTTAAGTTAATGTTTGGTAAACACACCTAAATTAAATCTCAGTATTAGTGGAAAGAAAATGAGTAAAGAAGAGTTAAAGTATATTTACGAAATTTAAAAAAATATATATAGTTTTACTATCCTGAATCACATGGTTTATATGTGCAAGAAAGGCGAATATATTAAATGATTTTATACAGATATTTCCTAGATCCAAATTCTCTTTTGCTGAATTGTTTGGACAATTTCACAATGATGGGATACCATACCATTGTGTGAAATCAATCGATTTTATTATAACTACTTCACTGAATCTCAAAGGATCATGGAGCACTGGCCTGATGTGAATATTTTCTAAAGCTGAATTGCTGCAGAGAGCTCTCAAATGTCTGAACATGCTTTTCAAATATCCCTTGAGTAAAGGGTATTTTTATTTTTGTGTCATTCAAAGCAGATCCATCTCTCCCCTCAGCCTCTGTGGCAGTTAATAATTCATCCTGGTCCCCTTCTGTAGGAATGAAGGGCTCTGTGCCACCCTTCTTCAGTATTTCAGAAATAACCTTTCTAGGGAATCTCATCACAGTTCTTGTGATGAGGCTTATCTACTGAATAGGTAAAATGTGATTTTTAAAGAACAAAACCAGCTTTAGCTTTTCAAAGAATGATGTATAATCTAAATTTAAAATAAAGCTTCATCCTTAAGTCAATCAGAGAAAGATAAATATCACATGATCTCACTCATTTATGGAATATAATGAACAACATAAACTGATGAACAAAAACAGATCTAGAGACAGAGAAGCATCGATTAGATGCTCAAACCTCAGAAGGAAGGTAGGAGAGAGTGGGGGTAAGGGAGAGAGATCAACCAAAGGACTTGTATGCATGCGTATAAACATAAGCAATGAATGCAGATAACAGGGGGTGGGGGTGAGGGCAGGACTGGGGGATGTGAGGGGAAAATGGAGGAATAAGGACACATTTATAATACCTTACTCAATAAAGAAAAAAAATTAAAATAATAATAATAAAATAAAGCTTCATCCTGCCTGGGTGGTGTAGCTTAGTGGTTGAGTGTTCACGTTTGAACCAGGAGGTCTTGGTTTGTTTCCTGGTCAGGACATCTGCCTATGTTGCAGGCTCTATCCTCAATATGGGGCGTGCAGGAAGCAGCCTATTAATGATCTCTCTCATCATTGAAGTTTCTATCTCTCCATCTCCCTTCCTCTCTGGAACCAATAAAATATATTTTAAAATATGCAGCTTTATCTTACCTTAACTAACCATCTTTCCTCACCTAGGTTATGTGGGTAAAAATATAGCTCACACATGCATTCCCCCTACCCCTCCTGGTATATGATGTCTAAGTTTTCTAGCTCCTTTCATCCATTATCAGGCCTTTCATTCCTATCTATGTTATACTGTGAATGAACCCTCTTTAACAGGCTTAATGGACAGGAGAAGTGGCCCAAGAAGATTGCTCTTGACTTTTTGGGAAAAGGTCTCTGCATTTTTTATTTCAGCAAATGAGGTGTTCTAGTTCTTACAGGGTAGGACATGCCACTTCTGCCAGCTCAGAAGTTTCAAATGAGGCTGACAGTCCAACTATTTGGGAACATCCACCTAGATAACTCCATCTCAGGGATCAAAATATCATTTCCCCAACCAGAACCTGACTTTACAATGACAGACCTGTTTTGGCTGGACATTTAGCTTTCTGTAAAGTAAATCACTCAGTCATTATTATGTCTTTGTCCTGGCCCTTGGATTTCTTTGCCTTCTAGCTGCAGAAGAGGATTTTTATTTTAAGTAATTGAGAATGACAGTACACTTACTCCAAAATATTTAATGATCAAAAATAATAACACTACATTTGTATTCTGAGAGTTAAAAACATAAAATCTCCATATAAATTTAGATGATTAGAAAAATAAATTAAAGAACTGTGAAAAGGTTATTACTAAACAGTGGGAAATTCCAAAACTGCAATAATAATATCATGAGTATAATCAATGAAACAAAAATAGATGCGATTTAATTTGCAAAGCAGAAACCTAATTTATCAACTTTTATATTGTTTAGAGAAAAAACATGTAAAAAATAAAACTATTGGAAAATTGAAAATAGTTGCAGATGCCATCTGAAAACACTCCACAGACTAACGTTCTTCCATCCACCTGGCAAGTATGTGTCTAAAATGTAAATCACATGTCGATGATACTTGCTTTGAGTATTATGCTGGCTCATCAAAAAGCTTCCCTATCAGTAGAATATGTACTAGCCTGTCAACATAAGAAATTTGTTTTCAACAGTAATTTTCATTTTATAGAAGAATATACTGATACATTGATTGGTATGTATCAAGTTTTGAAGAGTACCTCAAAAACCCATTGTTTCAACTTGAAAAATTCAGTTTCTAAGACTGAAGATCTAATGGAAAATTGTTTTACTGAGTTAATATGTATCATGGGGACAACTGTATTATAGAAATTCTTAAAGGGAGTTAGAGTTTACATTATCACACACCTCTTCGTAACTTCCTCTAAGTACAGTTTTTATTGTAATTAAACGAGACAAATAGTAAATTACTAGAAAGAACGTAAGTTCAGAACCTAGAATTTTGCATGTAAATATGAAAAGAATACTGTTAATAAAAGTGGATGAAGTAAATTAATTTTTAGTGTCTAAGTTGTGACAAGGTAGTTATAGCCATGATTTCATTAACCCTTCGAAACTACCCTAGAACATTTGGTACATTTTGTTAATTCCATTTTATAAAAAATAAAACTGATACAGAAACTGTAGGAATTTTGCCAAATCAGCCAAAGTGAATGGTAGATGTGTAGTTAATCTTTGTGTCTGGTTAGAAAACCCATGCCATTTCCACTGCACCCGGGTCTTCTCATAGAATGCGTTGCTAAGATTAATATATTAATGGCAACTTATTCCTAAACCTGGAATAATCACAAATAGCAGTCTTACAAAGTCTTGTAGCCTCTATGATACAGGCTCAATATTTACTTACTTGTTTTATGAGAGAAGGGTTTCAAAGTTCTACCCTTTATAAAAATCATTTAATTATGTAAATGATTTCTCTTCCTGATACATGAGCCTGCTGGCCTACACAGAATAGAACTACACCATTGGCTGTCCTGCTTCTCAGGTTGCCGACTCAGAGCTGAACTAAACCACCTGCCCTCCATGTTTGTAACAATAATTATTAATAGTAAATAACATAATACTTAAATATAAATTAATGATGTCAACTTATACTTATTAATTACTTATTAAAAATAATTATTATAAAGATAATTACTATAAGGAATTGGCTCACTTGATTATGGAGGCTGGCAAGTCCCAACATCTGCAGAGTGGGCTGGCAAGCTGGAGACTCAGAAGAGCACCCCCTCACACATACCTTCTAATAAACATAATATTAAAATAGCCTGTCTCAGTTATCAATTTTTTATTATATTCACTTTTTTATGAATAAAAGTTTTCTAAATTTTCAAATAAAAATATTCTCATTGGAGCTTTCATTAGACTTTATTGAAAAAGAAAATTAATTTTAACCTCTTTATACTCTACAAAATATTAATTTTAGATTATGCTCTATCCTTTCATTTAATGAGTTGTTATGTTAGTTCCTGTAGAAGGCATTATAGTTTTCACAGTTATTTGTATTTATAATAAAATATATTCCTAAGTATTTTATTTGCTATTACTAGGAATACTTTTTCTCATCACTTCTTTTATTTTAAATAAACAAAATTTGCAGATATAGCTGTTTCCCTTCCTGTTCAACTTCTTTCCCTAGAGATGCAAACTATTCCTAAATTGAGATGGGTCATTTTCATGTAATATTTAGCACTTACCATCTATTTCTAAGGTCATTATTTGAATCATATAAAATTGCTATTATTGTTGGTCAGAAAGATCAAACATTAGTAATTTTATGTCTCAGTCTTACTAGGTGTATTCTATTATTTTGAGGTTTAAAAATACATAAAACTAATAAAATATTGTATGCCACTATAACTGAATAATAACAAATAAATTATATCTATATAAAGGCTATTAAAAAATAACTTGTCCTTTGAAAATTACCTTCTAACCCCAATATTGTTTTAATGATACTTAGCTGTGAAGATTCATTCCATTCAATTGAACATCTCTGCTGAGGTCTGCATGTAAATAAGCCAATGTTTATTCATGCATTTCCTAAATGAGGAACTGTTAGATTGTTTGCCATCATTGAACTCTACAATAATGATGTGATAAGTATAAATCTTTATGTGCTCTGAAAGATTCCAGGAGAGAATTTCCCTGTGCAAGAGCCCTTTGAAATGTGTTGCCAGATTATGGTACCCACTTGTCAATACCAGCTGGTATTTCTAAATTGAGCTCCAAAGAAACTGTACTGATTACTGCCACAGTAATATGTAAAGAGTCCATTTTTCTCTCAACCAATACTGGTGTAATCAGATATTAATTTGTACAGGCTAACAGGTATAAAATTGCAATTAATTGTTTTTGTTTTGTTTTATAGCTCTCTAATTACACTAACGTTGGACACCTTTTCCTATGTTTATTGGCCACCTGGCATCAATGTTCTTTAAATTATCTATGTATGTCCCTTGTTTCTATTTCTATTTGCTTCTTTTTCTCTTATTGGTATCTATCTCTTCAAATAAGTCTTATGGTAATGTGATTATATACATATTTGATGGCTATGCACATATACACATATATATGTGTAAATATATATTTAAATATAGTCACCATTCTGTAATCTATAAAATATTGGTGCTGTATATATTTATACTAGAGGCCCGGTGCACTAAATTCATGCACTGGGTGGTGGAGGTGTCCCTCAGCCCAGCCTGTACCCACTCCAATCTAGGACCCCTCGGGGGACATCCCTCTCATAATTTGGGAATGCTGGCTCCCAACCACTCGCCTGCCTGCCTGCCTGGTTGCCCCTAACTGCTTCTTCCTGCCAGCCTGATTGATGCCTAACTGCTCGCCTGCCGGCCCGATTGCCCACAACTGACCCCCCCTGCCAGTCTGGTTGCTCCGAACTTCCCTCCCCTGCCAGCCTGGTTACTCCAAACTGTCCTCCCCTACTGGCCTGGTCACCCCCAACTGCCCTCCCTTGCAGGCCTGGACCCCCCCAATTGCCCTCCCCTGCCAGCCTGATTGCCCCCAACTTCCCTCTCCTGCAGGCCTGGTCCCCCCCAACTGTCCTCCCCTGCTGGCCTGGTTGCCCCCAACTGCCCTCCCATGTAGACATGGTTGACCCCAACTGTCCTCCCCTGCCAGCCTGGTCACCACTAACTGCCCTCCCCTGCAGGCCTGGTCCCCCCAAACTGCCCTCCCTCTCCTGTAAGCCTGGACACCCCCAACTGCCCACCCCTGCTGGTCTGGTCACCCCCAACTGCCCTCTCCTGCTGGCCTGATCGCCCACAACTGCCCTCCCCTGCCAGCCATCTTGTGATGACCATCTTGTGACCACAGGGAGGCGGCCATCTTTTGTGAGAGTGTGATGGTCAATTTGCATGTTACTTCTTTGTTATATAGGATAGATTTTTATTTGCAGGTACTAAAATTTACCCAACTTTTACTTATTATGTGTGTGTATGTGCATATTTAAGACATCATATTTAAGATATCATAGAGAACACTCTAAGTAATTAAGATTATTTTTCAAGTTTAAGTCCTAATCATTCTGAAAATAACCTTAATAAGATACAGCTAAATATATCTAATAATATGCCATTTTTATATCTGCATATTCAATTTCACTGACATCATTAATTAGACATACAATTGTAATTCACTTATTTGTAATGCTACTCAGTGTAGTAATACACATTCAGTTAAGACTTGCAGTTATTAGACAAAAAAAGAGATAAGAGACAAAATTCAGGACATTTTCAAAAAGAAAGCTACTTCCTTGCTTAAGATTCCCTTTTTACTATTTAGAAGAAGGGAGTTGCTTAAAGTTACTGGCCTGTGTGTCCAGTTCCAACCACATCTCTCCTGTCACTCTCTTTTCATCCACAAAATTAATTTTATCAGTCAAATGTTCACATCAGGGCTTTCTTCTCCATTACAAAGCATGTGTGAGACAACCCTGGCTGTGTGATGAAGAATCGCAGGGAGCCCAAGAGCCTGTCAGAGGCTTGGATTTCCAGCAGGGTCTGCATCCGGGTTCTCCTATGTGAGGTGGCAGATAGGCAGTGTGGGTCAATCAGTCCTTTCAGGGGAAGTGTACCAGTCTCACTAGCCCCTTTGACTGGGACCCCCCAAACTGCAGCAGTGGTGGGTTACATCTATTCCAGTCTGTGTAATGTGAATATTGATTTTATTTGTGAATACAAGTCCTCTTGATATACACTTTAATTTTTCACTTCAGAAACACTGAGCTTGTGTACGTCTTATTTTTCATTCTAGTAACTTATTTAGCCTCAAATAAAAAGGTGCCATTAAAAAACACACTAGTCAGCCATTCCTAAGTGTACAACTAAGTTTATGCACTATCTTGCCAAACTATTTTTGAAATGTCCATTTCTTATTCCTGCATATTATGTATGTGTTTTATTTCTGCTAACTTTCCTGTAAGCCCTATTACTCTATATTTGGCAAATTAAAGGCATCTTGATGATTGCTGAGAACCCATATACCCCAGACGAAATTGTCACTTTTGACATTTCTGCTGACTTGACTTGCTTTTCATTCAATATTTATAATGCTGAAATGGCTTCAGATTTACATACAACATGAGTGCCAGCCACATTACCTCTTACTAGAAATTCTTGATTTTTTTCTGAAGAGATGTTCTTAAATTCAACTGTCAGTATGTACTGAGTAAAAAAGTTCCTGTTCCAAGTTTGATCAAGTTTGATGATACCTGTGTGGTCCAAATTATAAAACCCAGAATCAGTACTTGGTGCCAATTGTGATTGCATACATGATTATATTCACAGAGAGAAAATATATGTATGTAGGAATAGGTGTGAACATCAAACTCATGTTCATATTTAATACAATATTATATTTTACTGTGGTTTAATAGTGAAGAACTGAATAAAAGGAATTGCTGAAACCAAACACTATTTTTTCCCCATGAGTAATGTTTTTGATTTATTTTAAAATTTTTATTGAACTTATTAGGGTAATGTTGGTTAATAAAATTATATAGGTTTCTTCAAGTGCACAATGTTAGCATACATTATCTGTATATTGTATTGTGTGTTCACTATCTAAAGTCAAGTCTCCTTACATCACCATTTACCCCCACTTGACTCTCTTCTACCTCCCCTGACCTTCTTTCCCTCTAGTAATTACTGTACTATTGTCTGTGTCTATGAATTTGCTTTTTGTTTAACCCCTTCACCTTTTTCACTCAGCCCCCCAACCACCCTCCTCTCTGACAGCTGTCAATCTGTTCTCTGTATCTACGAGTCTGTTTCTATTTTGTTAGTTTATTGTGTTCATTGCAGCATTATATGCAATAGCCAAGATTTGGGAGCAGCACAAGACCCCATCAGTAGATGAATGCATAAAAAACAAACAAACAAACAAAAAACTGTGGTACATTTACTAAATAGTATACTACTCAGCCATAAAAAAGAATTTGTGTGTGTGTGTGTGTGTGTGTGTGTGTGTGTGTGTGTGTGTGTGAGTGTGTGACAGCATATTTGAACCTTGAGAGTATTGTGCTAAATGAAATAAGCCAGAGAAAAACAAATACTATATAATTTCACTTACATGTGGAATGTAATGTTGATTTCTTAAATCCTTCTGTAAGGCAAAAAGAGTAAATTGGAATACTATTTGAATTTCAAAGTTATGTTGTGTTCCCTCATATTAAATAATATTTTTATTTAAATTATAGAGATTAATGCTCTATTGTAGAAGAAGCTGAAATAATTCTGCCAAGATTCTGCCCTATTTCATCCCTTAATTTTGTAGCTTTTCTTATTTATGTATTTTCATGGGTTACATAATTTCTATTTTGATTCATTGGTAATGTCTTATTTATCTCACTGGACATACTCAGTGAATTAAAAGTTTACATTGTTAGTAAGTCTCCTTCCACCCTATTCAAAAGTAACTTCTCTTCTTTTTCCTATCCCCAATAGTGAGTGGATGTAGAGGGAAGTTTACATATTCTCATAGCAGCAGTTGAATTGGTCTCCTCTTTTCTGTCTGTTCTACAGAACTTCATTGTTATTTCTGACCAAGTCTTGTACACTTATACTGAACCCTTTTTGTCCTGGTCTCAAGTCTATTGTTCTCCCATCTTTCTCACAGGATTCAGTGCCTAAATACTCAGCTATATTCTCTGCAAAATACTAGATGATGTGTTTCTTCATGGTTCATTCTAAACCAGCTAGACACTTACAAGAGAAAAAGTAATAATAACAGCATTGGAACTCATCATTTTGTGCTTTGTAGACACTAATTTAAACTCAGTTGTTCCTATGCTTGGAGCTGACAAAAACGTAACATAATTTTGCTCTCACCATAGTTTAATTTTAAAGATACAGCAGGCACTAGAGAAGTAAATTATTAGAAAAAGTTGTACACTATAATTTGATAAATTAAAAAGTAGACAAATACTAGTATACCTACCTACAGAAACACATATTTTTATACAGACTTACATGTTTATATGAAAAGAGAAAATTGTCTAAGGATATACTCTCTTAAAAGAATGACATACCTACTAATTCAATTAAACCTTCACCATTTTATACTGGGCATGTTTTTACACTAAATATATATTGCTTTTATAACCTTAATAATAGCTTTAAATGTGATTTTTTTAAATATATACTTGTGTATAATTTGTTTATTGACCAAGATGGGCTGGTAGCATTCAAAGAGAAACTTAATTCTCATTAATATCTCTTCTTCTCACACTGTGAGACCCACACCTATTTAATAGTTTTTTTATAGAAATATTTAAGAACAAAATACCAGTTCACATTAAAAAGCATCAATAGACATTGATGCTATTATTGATGCAAATATACCATCATTGATGCAAATATACCATCCAAATGGGTATATTTAAATCATTAGGAACATGGCTTATTCCTCTCTTCTATTTAAGATCTATTTTGGATGTATAAACCTTCAATTTGGAAAGAGGTGAGTAGTCTGGCTTCCAGTTAAAACCTATGAGTGATTTTTCAGGTCAGATCACAGGCTATAACAAAACTTTACCTGGAAGGCCACTTGTGAGAGAGCTGCCCTCCAGATAGCAGACTTAGTGCACAGCCCGTGCAGTGCAGTCTCCAAAGGCAGTTGGAGTCAGGAACACAGGCACCTCTGGCCAGTCATTCTCTTTGCATATTTACATTCTTAGTCCAGGAACCTGCACTCTGAAGCCTTAAGCATTCATATATATATCTGCACTAGAGACCCGGTGCATGAAATTAGTGATGGGGGGGACCCTCAGCCCAGCCTGCACCCTCTCCAATCTGGGACCCCTTGAGGGATGTCTGACTGCTGGTTTAGGCCCTCAGACCAGCCTGAACTCTCTCACAATCAGGACCACTGGTCCCTAACTGCTCACCTGCCTGCCTGCCTGATCACCCCTAACTGCTCCCCCCTGCCAGCCTGTTCACCCCTAACTGCCTCTGCCCCAGCCTGGTCACCCCCAATTGCCCCCACTGCCAGCCTGGTCACCCCTTACTGCCCCCCCAGCCAGCCTAGTCTCCCCATGCAGTCTGCTGTTCAGTTGTTTGGTTGTCTCTCGCTAAGCCCCCTGCCAGCCTGGTCACCCCACACAGCCTGCTGTTAGGTCATCCATCTGGTTGTTTCAGTTGTGACAGCCCCTGGCCTTTTATATATTAGGATATATAGCATAATATACTAATTGGACCAGACATCCTTCTGGACGAAGCCAGGGCTGCGAGGGTAGCCCGGGGTCCTGGGTGCCTGTTGTCAGCTGGAGAGAAGCCCGGGTCCTGGGTGCCAGAGGGAAGCCGATGCTGGCAGCCGGGGGAAGGAAGGCCTACTCTTACATGGATTTTTGCATTGGGCCTCTAGTATAGTATATATAAAACAGATGTTTTTTTCATTTAATTTAAAATATTTTTAATTTTTACAATTTAAATATAGATCTTCAGGTGCCATACTGAGGATGCCTTATAGGGGAAGAAAAGTTGTAGACACTTTTCCCCTTTCTCACTCAGAAGACAGTGCCTTTCCTAGGCCTTCCCTTTATCTTATCCCCAAGCCTAGAATCCATAAAACTGATGAAGCTTTTTGCTCAGGGCTCCCTCAGCAGCAGGACAACCACCCCTATATTTATGCTGATCCACCTGAGCCTCCATTTCTACTCAGTTCTATGGGGATAAACAGAACAGGAGGAGTTGGAGATTTCTTGAATTTTAGCCTATTGCTTATACCATCTCAGCAAGTGATTAAGACTTAATTCTTTCCTTTTTGGTTTGTTGCTTCAGTTTGCTAATCTTCTGACACCTGGCAATTCAGCGTTCTCTCTCTCTCTCTCTCTCTCTCTCTCTCTCTCTCTCTCTCTCTCTCTCTCTCTCTCTCTCTCCTCCCTCCCTCTCTCCCCAAGTTTAACTGAAAAAAGTAATTAGAGGAAAGGGGCTAAACTGTTATGGCTGCTGTGAGTATAATCTAATATTAGTTCATTCTGGGTATATTTAAATCATTAGGAAATCAAATGTCAGTTCCTGTGTTTTCAATTTTTCTAAACTTCCAGTGGACACATGGTAGAATTTATGAATAAAAAAAATCCTTAAAAATTCTTACATGTAACTTGAGGGATAACAGAGAAAAAGAACAATAGCCAAAGCTATTGGTATACAAATAATTTTCCATTACTAAGTCCTACATCAATTCCTTTGCCTCCCTTTATAATATCTTGAGGCTGGCCATGGGCTATGAATCATCCAACTGTTTTGAAATGATTTCTTGTCTAGTTAAACATGAAGCCCCTAGAAGTCCAGAACTTCTCCCCATCCCGTTCTTTTTTTTTTTTGCTTGCTTGTTTACTTGTTTTGTTTGTTTGTTTTATTGAGGTTTGATGCCTCAGAAGAAACAGAAAACTGAAAATAGCAAAATTTTATATTGAAAGTATCAAAACTTCATACCTATATAAAAACTGTGACATTGGACATTATAGTTCTCATTACATATTCCCATCAGTATAGGCAAACAAGGTCTATATGAACTGAAGAATGATATTATTCTCCTGCAAAGTAAGAAGAAAGTGAATTTTATAAACCTTAATATTCTACCATTGTGCTGACAGAACTCATGAAAAAATTATTGTGCCATGATTCACTGAAGATATTAGAAATACATTAAATAATTCAAGAGCATTTTAAAAACTAACAGAGAACTTATTCTAAGAGATCTATTTACTAGGTTCATATTAGCATGAATATTTTAAAATTTTCATATCTACTTAAGAATGCATTTTTAAAGAAAATATAAAAAATTTCAGAGAGTTTAACCTTCAAAATTAAACAAAAAATTATAAATATGACTTGTTTTTAGATCTGTTCATGTATTTATCAAATGCTTGATTGTTGCAACCATACCATTCAATATAATAACAGACAATAATCTGATCTATACCTTAAATTTTTGGTACTGACAGTGGCACTGTTCTTTATGAGTTGGCTTAAATTAATTACTGCTTTAAATTGTTTAAACTTACTTACACATATATATTTTTTAGGATTATTAAACTATATTTTAAAGAATATTAAAACAATGGGTATATGTAAACATACATTATTTCTAGTATTATCTTTTTAAAAGTATTTTTTATAAGTTTTTATTGATTTTAGAGAAAAGAAGAGAAAGAGGAGAAGTAGAAACGTCAATGAGAGAGTCATCAACCTTTGTCTCCTGCACACCCCCACTGGGGATTGAGCCCACAACCGAGATATGTGCCCAGATCAGGAATTGAACCATGACCTCCTGGTTCATGGGTGGACACTCAACCACTGAGCCACGTCAGCGAGGCTCTGGTGTTATATTTATGGCATTAAGCTTATAATAAAACTAGAGGCCCAGTGCATGAGATTCGAGCATTCGGGGGGTCCGTCAGCCCAGCCTGCACCCTCTCACAGTCTGGAATCCTTGGGGTATGTCCAACTCGGGAAGTGGGACTAAGCAGGCATTTGGATATCCTTAGTGCTGCTACAGAGGCAGGAGACATTCCTGAGCTGGCCAGCCGTGAGCCTTGCTCAGGGCTTCTGACTGAGCAGCGCTCCCTCTGTGGGAGCACACTGACCACCAGGTGGCAGCTCCTGCATTAAGCATCTGCCCCCTGGTGGTCAATGCACACCATAGCGACTGATAGTTCCACGGTTAGATCGATTTGTATATTAGCCTTTTATTATATAGGATAAGCAAATCATTATGGAAGTGGAATAAAAAGTTCAGGAATCTGATGGCACATATGAAATCTTAAAAGTAAGATTAATAAAAGTATTTTAGATTACATGATATTATTAATATTGAAAGAATATTATAACTAAATAATAGTCAATAAGAAGTTGGAAGAAAACATGAATCTGTCAGAAAATCATTTGGCATAATCAATAAGGCTTATATCACATTTTTTATTTCCTTTGACAAAGGGAATTGATAAAGTTTAGTGATGGGTGTGACTTGTACCCATCATCTCAATCTTTAAGATACTTAGATGACTTGATAATTTAATGATAATGTATTGCAGTGGTTAAGAATGTTGGTTCTGAGGAAAATATATAGAAAATGGCATAGGAGAGTCTGAAAATGATTGGATAATTTTTGTTTTCTTAAAGCCTTAGAATCCTCATATTTAAATGGAAGGGATAATAGAACATTATATTACTTATGAACATATATGGAGATATATGTATATATATATGCATGTAGATATATACATATACATTTGCATGTAGATATATGTATCTATTTATATACACATATATTTTTCATATTTTAACTTGTTCATGAAACTAGGACCTGCCTTAAATGTTTTTGCTCTCTAGGAACAGCTGTGCTGCCATTAATGGTTGGCAAACAGTAAATATATGGTTTGATCCAATAAATGCTTATGCATCTTCTATAAAATTAAAGGCATTAGATCTAAATTTTTCTATTTTAGAATTAGGATGTTCAAGGTTTTAAGCTGAACACTTGAAGGGTCATGTTTTATATTTGCCTCTTCAAAAATATAAAACATGCAATGACTGAATGCTTGATATAGGGCTAGTCCAAATTGAGATGCACTGTAATTATACAATACACACCAGATTTTGATGACTCTTAAAGAAAAAAGAATCTCACTGATGATTTTATTTTGATTAAATGTGGAAATGAAGAGATTTTGGATATAGTTATTAAGTAAAATACAATAATAAACTAATTTCTTTTTTAATTTTTAAAAAATGCTGCTCTATCAAATTTAAAATTACAAATCTGGCTAGCTTTATATTTCTATTTCATAGTATTCTTACAAGTTCTACATCAACTTTCACTTTGGTTTCATTATTTGTGTTCCTTAATTCATCATTATTTAAAAATATATTATACGTAGTTGCCAGATCTTATCAACTAATAAGCAATGCATTCATTTTTATTATAATAACTAATGATATCAAATTACATAAACACTGTTTTTTGGGTATTGTACCATAGTTTTTATTATGCTTCTACTTAAGTTAATACATGTGATAATAAATCATAGCATATAACTTATAATTCATACTTAAGTCATGTTTTTAAGACAGATGAAAAACTTTGATATTCAGCAGTTTTTGAAATTTAATTTGATATTCAGCAGTTTTGAAATGTTAATTACTTGCACAATAACTTCCTGAATTAGATTTTGTTATTAATTTATCAACACTGAATACTAGCTTTGTAATGAAGAGACAATAATTATAAAAATATAATAAGCCCAAGCTGGTATGGCTCAGTTGGTTGAGTGTTGTCCAATGCACCAAGAAGTCACAGGTTCAATTTAAGTCAGGGCACATGCCAGGAGTGGACTCCATCCCCAGTAGGGGGCATGCAGGAGGCAGCTGATTGATGTTTCAACCATCAACTTCTCTCTCTCTACCTCTCCCTCTGCCTTTCTCTAAAATCAAGAAAAAACATATTTTTTAAAAGTATAATAAAAAGTTATGAAATAAAAGCTTAAAATCTTGAAATGTTACCCCTGAACAACCATGAAGATAAATGAAATAGTCACTTTGTCACAAATTTATATAAACTAATAAATATAAAATTATTTAAAAATAATGTTTCACACATCTGGCAAAACCTAAATATCTATCCTTTGACTTTTTATTTTGTATGCATTATGACCACTCAGTCTTTATATATTAACATTTTTTAGCTTACCAGGAACATATTTTAAGTTTTACTTTTTGCTTGTAATCATGTGATACTTTAACTGCAAAGCCATTGAAATAGAAAATAAAAGCTAAATAATAAATATTTTACATGAAAGAAAATGTAAATTTTAGCGTTTTTTATGAGTCTTGCCAAATTTCAAACATACTAGTATATTTGAAATTATAACAGCTGAATGAAATAAATCTTTTAAGAAAAGCCAGATATTAAAAAGTCAGCTCTATTTTTTTAATCCTCGCTGCAGGATGTTTTGTTTTTTATTGAATTTTTATAGAGAAATGGAGAGAGAGAAACATCAATGTGAGAAAAGCATAGATGGGTTACCTCCCATATGCACCACAGCCAGGGATGGAAGCAGTAACCTGGTATGTACCCTGACCAGGAATTAAACCAGCAACCTTTTGGTGTATGGGAAGACACTCTAGCAAAACCAAGTCATATGACCAGGGCTCAGTTCTGATGATTTTAAAAACCTGTGAAAATTAAACTAAAGGTGATTAGGAATGCTATTTATTTTATAAAAAAATATTTTAAGATTTTACAAAGGCATTATCAACATTAATATTTCCTCAGCATTATAAGCAACCTTGAGAAATGATTATATAAGGTGAAATATCAGAGATTCCAAAAACATAGCACAAATTGATTTTAAGTGTAGTAGTTTTGAAACTACTTCCTGCCAAATTAGCATTTTTAAAGGTTGAATCAAATAGTCCACTGCAATGTGCCAAATAAAACATGTAATTATTTCTAAGTCAAATACATGTTTTATCAATATCTTTCTGTTACTCAGTCACCAATCCAACCTAGCAGATCCTCATGCTATATCAGTGTTCTGAAGAATAGAAAAAGAAAGGAAGTCACTTATATTAGAAGACTATTTCAACTCAACTCCAATACTAACATCAGACAGTAATAGACAAAAAAGATAATCATGATATATTCCCGTTTATGAGCATAAAATATTTGACACATAACCCTAATTAAAGTCTATATATAAGACCAAATGGCAGTGAGAAAAATAACCAACTCCACACATAACAACATAAATGAATCTCAGATCTGTATACTTAGAAAATACACACACACACACACACACACACACACACACACACGCAGACACAAAAGAATGATGCTGTATGATTTAATTCATTTGAGTTCTACAGCATGCAAAACTAATCCATAGGGTAGGAAGTCAAGATATGGTAACCTTGATGTGGTAGTGACTGCACTTTTCCATCTGTTCTCTTCACTTTTTATCTAGTTGCTAATTGCATGGATGTATATATTTAAGATTGAATATGAGCTTTATTGGTTAAACTAGGACTTGAGTATTGCAGGGAGGCAAAATATCCTATTTAAAAGACTAGAGGCATGAAATCTCATTATATGTTAACATAATTTGAGGTAGTTCAAGATATCTGTAATAGCAAGTACAAACGATGGCAGAACATCAAAGAGGGATGACAATGGTTGTTTAAACTAGGAAAAGAGTGCTCATCTCTTCTTTCCTCTACTTGCCTGACCCTTCCTCAGTTCATTCAGAATCTCAGCTCAAATGTCTCCTCCCCTTAGAGACCTTTCTAATTATCTTGGTCTAAAATGAGTGAAAATATTTCTTAGATGTATAACCTGTTTTCTTACAAACATCTATCACTACAGTAAATCATACTATGAATTTATTTGTCATCTAATTACTCTCTCTATCCCACACTAAAATGTAACTCCAATTATGGCAGGGAATGTGTTCCTTTTCTTCTTGAGTAAATTCTCAGCACTTGGAATAGTATCTCCTCTAGCGCAATGCTCAAAAATATTTGTTGAATGAACAAATGAGTGAATGATATTAAGGTGCTAAATAAAGTCGCACTAATAAGGAGATTCATGGATTTATTAAAAAAGGTAAAATTCATTTTTAGTTGGATTCTAAGGCTTCTAGAGGCTATTCTGAGTTCTCTATCACAATAACCTTCAAGATAAAATGTAAAGAAATGAAGCATTCATCAGGCTTAGGGTAGAATAGCATAAGGTGTTAACTCTTTTGTGTTAGAAGGTGTGGAACTAATAGATCCAACTTTTTTTTTTAATTTTGAGCTTCATTTTTTTAAATTGATCTTTTTTAGAGAAGAGGAAGAGAGAGGGAGAGAACAAGATCTATCAATTGCCTCCCGCACGCACCTCAATGAAGGACCAAGCATGCAACCTGGGCATGTGCCTCAACCAGAGTCAAACTGGTGAACTTTTGGTGCACAGGACAGTGCTCAACCAACTGAGCCATACCAACCAGGACAGGAGATCTAACTTTTTAAATTAATTTATAAATAAAAATTTTATTTAGACATATATTTTAAAATATTTGTAATAACTTTCATTCGTCATTACAAAAAAGTACTATTTATTTCAGTAATAGTCATCTCTTTTTACAAAGTGTTATATGGCAATTTCATATATAGCTATGGATTTGCATGTCCTTTGACTTCTCTCAGTCAGGTACATAAACAGCAATAATTCAAAAATCTCAAAAATTTTGTGAGCACTTATTTTTGCAAAAATACTGTGGAAGACAAAAATAGAATCCCTACTCATGAGTAATATATAAAAAACAGAGGAAATTACTTGTTTATACTTATATAAAGTAGAAGGCTGATTTGTTTAAGTATGATCAATACGAGATTGGAGGAAAAACTATATATTCACCTGAAAACATCCAGACCCTTTCATGGAAAAGATGAAAGCTAAACTTAAGAGTAATCAGATTTTGACATCGAAACTTTAATAAGACGAAATAGAGTTCCATTTGATGAGTAATAAGTAATTCAATTTGAAATAATATTCTTGTAGCTAAGAATTAAGTTAGGTAAGATAGTGAGGTAAGTTCAAGACCAGATGGTACATAATGATGGTGAAGTTTTACATTTATTCTATTCACATTAAAAGAGCCATGCTTTTGCTATATTGATTTCATAAAATAACAAATTTTAGAAGTTAGGGAGTTATTTGAAATATTATTAGCTATAATATCACATGATTATGGAAAGGGAAAGAATACTAAGATATCAGGGCCCCATTCTCTCCTAGACTTTCATGCCTTTTTAAGGTTATAGGCCATTTATTTTGTAGAATGCTAGTCAGTCCAAGTGTGTTTGATGTTTTCTCCTGATTTGATCCAGGTGTGTATTTTTCTAGTCAGGAATATCCCAGCAGATGGGTAAACAGTTTCAGTTTATCCCAGTACTGATAAAGTTCACTTTGATTGCTGCATTAAGGTGGAGCCTGAGATGGTTCTCCTTTACAAAGTTACTCTTATTTCCCTTTGAAAAGAATGAATTTGTGGGAAGAACTGTGCTATTATCTAGCATTTGTTCTTTATAAAACAAATTTATTTTTTATTTATATCACAATAGATTTATGTTTTTATATTTTATGCAATGAATTACAATTTATTAAGATGACTTTTTTTTTTTCGTTTAAATTGTCCCAGGTTGAACCAATGGTAACTGGTTTCTCTGTCCCTTTAATATGGTATCATTCTTTGAACACTATTTTTTTTTTTGAGCCCTTTTTTTCCTTTTTGGATGAAGAGGATGCTGCAGACTCATCCGTGCTTTCACTACCCCAGCCCTCAAATCAGACATTTTCTCAAGGTTTCCTGTTTTGTTTTGTTTTTACTGAATTTGTTATAGAGACTCCAAGAGTTATGTGCTTGGTGTGCTGGTGTGCCCACTGCTATTGCACGTGCTGCAGCTCCTAGACAGGCAACCAGGCACCTTGGAAAAATGTCTGATTTGAGGGCTGGGGTGGTGAAAGTACAAGGTAAGTCTGGAGCACCTTGTTCTTCCAGAAAGTAAGAGAGTGCTACAAAATAAAATAAAAAGGCTAATTAGCAGACAGAGCTAAGACATTTTCTTACATAGTTAGGTAAAAACACATACCTCTAGGTCTATATTTATCAGTCTGTCTGCCTATCAATCAACACATCTATCTATCAATTGAAAACTACAAGTTCATACTGATCCCAATTCTAATCCAACACACAGGGTACATGTTATCCTCCCAGTTTCCATAGTTCTAACCACCATCTCTGGCAGTGAGGCACCTTGTTTACATTAACTTAATAGATGTCTCACTTAATCAATTTTCCATGTGTAATCAATCTTCTACCGCCACTCTGACCCTCATCCCCCTCACAAACATCCCTTCCTCCCCAGGCAGACTCCCATGTCATCTAGTGGGCTTCTCTACCAGGCATAAGACCTTTCCTGACCATGTGGACTTTGATCCTATAAAACAGGCTGGCCCTTCTCTCAGAAGTCTTATTGGATCTGCATTTTTACTAGGGATCAAAACCCAGTGAGACCTTTTCAGTGGGCACCCTTTTCAGTCTGTGCTGAACCATCACTGTTCTTACATGTCATGTCCACCCTTCTCAGGACCTGACACCCACAATTGAACTTTAAATTTGATAGAAATGAAATTTTCTACTGTACTCAGTTTTTCAAGATGCCAAAATAATACAGCCCGCTTTAGGAAGATCTCTGTTAATCCCTTAGCTGTGTGCAATAAAAATCCATTCTGTCTTCTTATTTCACTGTTAATAACTCTCCAATAGTACTAGTATTTTATCTTATTTTGTGGTTATCAACTTTATTTTCATTATTTTTACTCAACTGAGACCTCTTCTAAAGCAGTGAACATGCCATAGCTTTTTTGTTGAATCTTTGTATTATCTAACACTAGAGGCCCAGTGCATGAAATGTCTGCACTGGGGAGGGGGTTGTCCCTTAGCCCACCCTATACCCTCTCCAATCGGGGACCCCTCAGGGGATTTCCAACTGCTGGTTTAGGCCTGATCCCACCAGAAGTTGGACAAACCTCTCATAATCCAGGACTGCTGGCTCCTAACCACTGGCCTGCCTGCCTCGCTGCCTGCCTGATTGCCCCTGACCACTTCTGCTTGCCAGCCTAATCACCCCCTAAGCACTCTCCTGCTGTCCTGATTGACACCTAACTGCTCCCCTGCTGGCCCAATCACCCCCAACTGCCCTCCCCTGCTGGCCTGATCGCCCCCAACTGCCCTCCACTGCAGGCCTGGTTGCACCCAACTGCCTTCCCCTGCCAGCCATCTTGTGACAACATAGGGGTGGCCATCTTGTGATGTGGGGCAGCCATGTTGTGATGACATGGGGGCAGCCATCTTGTGATGATGTGAGGGTGGCCCTCTTGTGAGGGCATGGGGTGGCCATCTTGTGAAGGCATGAGGGCCAATTTGAATATTACCTCTTTATTATATAGGATAATGAGTTTTAAATAATAGGAGCTCACTTACTAACTCCAACTGAAAACCAGTAAGTATATTCCCAAAGAATTAATTTGACCACTTCATTCTACATGATTTTTTTTACAGCATTAAACTGAATGTAATCTGTGGATAATGTATAATGTAATATCTAAGGAAAGCAATTATTCCTTATCATAGAGAAAAATATAAAAATACTAGTTATTATATTTCATTGAAAACACATTTTTTATAGAGACAGAAAATAAAATGAGGCAAATATTGCTAGTGAGTTCTAGAACATAAATGAAAAATAGTAAGTCACATGAGTGTAAATACACATTAAATTAAAATTTTAAGAAGAAGATGCTTTTATGTCTTCAATAGTAAGTTAAATATATAATTTTATTTTACCTGACTTCATGGAATCTTTGGGAGTCAATTTTACATGCTATGGAACAATGGAGTTTTTACAAATTTTGACAGAGCATTTAAATTCAATATTCATGTATCATCAGTACAATATTTGAGTTCATTATCCAAATAAAACAGCATGAACTAATTATAATGATTAGCTATATGAAACTTTGGCTAAAAATAGCAATTTTCTTAAACTAATGTATATGAAAATTTAGATGATATTTTAATGGAAAATTTGTTTTCTTCTTGTGGATTTATATAATAATCATATAAGGGTACATAAAGTGTTTGAGCAAGAATTTGTGTTTTAGTTTGTGAAAAAAACAAAACAGGTTTAGAATGTAAAAGGAAAATCATTTATCAAATATGGCCATATTTGCACATTCAGTAAGAACAGGGAAAAAATCTTAAACAATTTTAAGGAATTCATGTGCATGGTTCTTTGCCCATGGATTTGAAAGATACTAGATGGATCTCTGTTAGAAGGGACTAGTGTAGTATTTAGTCTAGGAGTACTTTTCTTCTCTAATATGGCAAAATTCTTTTGAGTATTTAACAGATATTTCATAAATTATGAACTTTTTCATTCTAGCTGGCAAAGATAGACATTATTCCCAACTTTCCAAACAGTAAACTTGGGCAATTTTATATTTACAAAATGTATTTTATGTCTCTCAGGCTCATGTCCTGTGCATTATGTTCAGTGTATTGTTTCATAAATTTCATCCAGGTTTTAGTTGTTTTGCAGGAAAGAAAAGAAGCCCTAGATTAAGGCTGCTTTGATTCCGCCTAATGAGCTGTGAAGAGATAAAATTGTTTCCAATAAGTTTAAATATATCCTGAAACAAAGCTCTATAATATCTGTTAGGGATATAAAATTATCCATCACTGAAATTTCTTCCAGGCATGATGGAGTAACAGGGCATTCTAACTCTCTCAGTGTACATACCTCTCTTATCATGTACTCTGTTCAGCAAATTTGAGTTTGCTCAAACCCCCAAGGATTCTAACTCTGTATCTTTAACTCAAGGGTATTAGTGTGCATTCTGTCCTGTCTTTGCTATAGCCAGGGAATTCTCTCCAGGATGTAATTTGTGGCAATATTAGAACTAACACATTTGTTTCCTTTCTTCAGGGATCCCTGACTTGGGTGGTTTGACATCCAATGTCTGAAAACATGTGTTTCTATATTTTGGGTTTTTAGTTGTTTATTTGAGGTAAATCTGATTAATGTGACACTATCATCTCCAGAGGTAGAACTGTCTCCAGCAAATTTTGTCATCTTGAAATTACATAAAGCATCAAATGAGCCCACTATATTAATAAGATTGTGCTTATTTGACTGGTGAACTAAAAGCAGCAAGCATTTTAGGTGAGTTAATAAGACATTTAGGAAATAGAAGTGAGATACCAACCTGACAAAATTCAAGGGTGTTATTCTCTCAACTAGAGGCCCGTTGCATGAAGATTCATGCAAGAATAGGCCTTCCTTCCCCTAGCTTCACTCCTCGCCGCCTGGGAGCCTGCAAGTCTTTGCTCCCGGCACCTGGGAGACTTGCTCGCTCCTGTAGCTCCCTCTACCCCCTGCCCTCCCACTCATAGCAGGCGTCTTGGCCCTCCTGGCTGTTCTGCACCTGTGTATGCAAATTAACCTACCATCTTTGTTGTGTTAGTTTGCATACCCACTCCTGATTGGCTGATGAGTGTTGCAGAGGTACGGTCAATTTGCATATTTCTCTTTTATTAGTGTAGATAAAGGTTCAAGGAGTGCTATAATTTTGAGCACATTCAGATATCCCCATCAAGGTGAAAGACAAGCTTCCGATCCTTACATCACTGACCCTGAAAACCAAAATGACAATAATTTTAGGCTGTTTACGGGTTTGAAGGCTAAATATACCATAGTTGTGTTGACTATATCAATCCATCTGCATATTTGCCTATCAGACTGCCAGTTTCTAGTGGGCCAAAGCATGGGAAGGCATTACAGCAAATCCAGGCTGAATTACATGCAAGCTGCTCTAGTATCAGAGCCTTATGATATAGCAGAACCATTAATACTTGAAATGTCAGAGTGATATGAAGCTACTAGAAAGATCAATAGGAAAATCATAGCACAGAACTCTGGTATATCTCTCTTCTTTTGCAGGTATCTATTCTCCTTTGACAAATAGCTCTAGCTTGCTAATGGACTTAGAGATATTCTTTCTTCATTAGATAATTGCTTTTCAGAAAATTTTCCATTCATCTAGGCCAGTGGTCTACAAACCACGGCTAGTGAGCCACATGCGGCTCTTTGGCCCCTTGAGTATGGCTCTTCCACAAAATACCATGGCCTGGGCAAGTCTATTTTGAAGAAGTGGCATTAGAAGAAGTTTAAATTTAAAAAATTTGGCTCTAAAAAGAAATTTCAGTCGTTGTACTGTTGATATTTTGCTCTGTTGACTAATGAGTTTGCCAACCACTGATCTAGGCAGTTAAGTTGTTGACACTATTTTTTCCATTATTCCTAATCATTTTAACATCAAGAGGATCTGTGATAAAAATCTGTATTTTTATTCCTGATATTGGTAAATTGTTTCTCTTTTGATTTTATTGATCAGCCCAGTTAGAGCCTTATCAATTTTGCTGATCATTTAAAAAAATCAGTTTTTCTTTTGTTTAGTTATATTAATTGGATTTCTGCTATCATCTTCATTATTTATTCATTTCTGCTTATTTTTGGTCTACTATGTTATTTTTTCTCCTAATTTCTCATGTTTAGGCTTTAATGTCATAGGCAGATTAATGCCTCCCCCAAGATATTTACATTATAATCTCCAAAACCTATGAATATGTTAACTTAAATGATAAAGGGACTTTGAAGATCAATTAAATTAAGGATTTTGAAATGGGATGATTGTCCTGGGTTATTTCAGTGGGCAGAATATCATCAGAAGGGCCATTTTAAGTAGAAGGAAATAGAGTCAGAATCAAAGAAGGAGATTATAGAAGCAGAAGTTAGAATAATGCCACTGCTGGGAGGGTTTATGAGCCAAAAAATACAGACAACTTCCAGAACTTAATAAAGGAATCAATTTTCTTGCAGAATCTGGTAGAAGCTTGCAGCCCTGCACTTTCAGTTTAATCTCATAAAGTCCATCCTAAGATGTTTGACCTCTAAACTGTAAGATAATATATTTGTTTTGCTTTAAGCCACTAAATTTGTAGTAATCTGTTATAGCAACAATAAGAATTGAATACACTTAGAAGATTTATTTTAGATTTGTTTTCTAATATAAGAATTTAAAATTATGTTTCCTCCTAAGCACTACTTTATATTTTAATATTTTCAATGTTATTCAATTATAACAGTCTCAAATTTTACTTATGATTTCATTTATGGACCTGAAAAATGCGGTGTTTCATTTTCAGATTTAGCCTTTTCTTTTCCTAGATACATTTATTTTACTGATTTTTAAGTGTTTGTTGTCCAGTACATTAGCTGCTGGCCTCATGTATCTGTTACAAACTTGAAATTGAAATTGAAATTAAAATATGAGGAGAATAACAATGATAACATTGCAAAGACTCACTATGCAAAAATTATGCATAACCAGAGTGTAAATATTTAATTAAAATGCTATATTAGTTAAATGTAAAAATTATATTTTCTACATGTTGAGTTAAATAGAATATATTATTAAATTAAAATAAATTTGGTTTTTCTCTTTTTCTTTTCATGTGGATAATAAGAATTTTAAAGTATATGTGTATGGCTCACCTTTGAGGCTTGCATAATTTTTTTATTGGACAGCATTGTTATAGTCTAATCCCATTATGGTTCTAACTTTTCATCTCCAAATATATATTATTTCTCATATCCATCGATTTTAACCATAGATCTTTGAATTTTCTATGATTAGTATAATTGCATCATGTCAAAAAGTAAACTTCAAACGTACTACTCTTACAGATAATCCTCTACTGTAGTTTATCAGTCTAGTGTTAAAAATCTTCAATTTCATCAAGTTTTTCAATACACTGATCCCACCACTCTCACTTCCTAACCTATTTATATTAAAACTAGAGGCCCATGGCACAGATTTGTGCACCAGTGGGATCCCTTCACCTTGCCTGAACCCTTTTGCAATCTGGGACCCCTTGGGGGATGTTGGAGAGCTGGTTTCAGCCCCATCCCTGCAGGCCAGACTGAGGGACCCCACTGGTGCACAAATCTGTGCACTGGGCCTTTCATATGCATATAAGATCTTTGGTTAATCTCTTCCCATCCTCCTCCCTCCCCACTTCCACTGAGATTCATCAGGCTGTTCCATGTTTCCATGCCTGTGTTCTCCATTTCTGCGTTGAACATCTGTTCCCTGGTGGTGAGAGTGTGTTATAACTGCAGGTTGGCCAGTTGGCTGGTCACTTAGGCTTTTATATAGAGAGATACATGGCAATCATGTCTGCTAGCATGTCAGAAACTGAGATTAAACCCAATTATCAACTAACATTTTGACTCAACTGAGTAGGTCTGAGTGCTGGCAAGGAGGCAAAATAAAATTGTCTCTGTTAGTAGAACTGTAAATTCATAACGTCAAGGGAAAAAAGGAGAATGATACCACAATTCTCTATGATGTCTGCTTTTCCACTCTCTCAGATGACAATTTCATATTTTCCTTCTGTCCTCAACCCTCCTACTTTAAGCCTATACACAGTTTTGACTATTCTTTACTCTGTATTTCTACATACCTTTTTTAACAAGTGTATTTTGCAAAAAAAAAAGTAATTCCCCCAAATCATATTATTTTTCTACTAAAAATAAAAATAACTGTTGTTGTTTTATTGAATTTATTAAATTGATAGAGCTATTTCCAGGACATTAACACCCTATAAAATAAAAGGGCAATATACAAATTGACCAAACAGCAGAACGACTGGTCGATATGACACACACTGACCACTAGGGTCAGGAGCTGCCCTCGGGTGGTCAGTGCACTCGCATAGGGGGAGTCTCGTTCAGCCAGAAGCCGGGCTCATGGCTGGAGAGCACAGAGGTGGTGGTGGGAACCTCTTCTGCCTCCGAGGAAGCTCTAAGGGTGTCTGACTGCCCCCAAGGGCTCCTGGACTGTGAGAGGGTGCGGGCCGGGCTGAGGGACCTCCCCTAAGTGCATGAATTCCATGTACTGGGCCTCCAGTCTTTAATAAAAATATATATTATATCCCTCACTTTGTTTCTTCTTTAATTTCTCTCAGTATTTATTGTTTTTTATTGTAGAAGATTTGCTGATGTTTTGCTTGATGTTTTTCTTAATAGGTGATGCCTTTGATATTATTACAAATGTTATCTTTTTAATTTACAGTTTTTCTTCTTACATATAGAAAACACAACTGATTTCCTACATTGATTTGATAGGAAATGACTAAGTTTTTAACTAACACTTTAAAATATCTTTAAAATATTTTTATATATATTTTAACTTGTTTTTATTA
Organism: Corynorhinus townsendii; assembly: GCA_026230045.1. Lineage (NCBI taxonomy): Eukaryota > Metazoa > Chordata > Mammalia > Chiroptera > Vespertilionidae > Corynorhinus > Corynorhinus townsendii. Next base: position 108,456,565 of record JAPDVU010000001.1, on the reverse strand, counting down.
ACTTGGATAGGATTTCACTAACATGTCAAATTCATTTCAATATATAACTTTTGCCAAGATTGTCTGCTTTGTCTAGAAATTATTTTAAATTTAGGAAAAATAGTTAAGAAAAATTAAACAATTCACTTGTAAATTCAACAATAATTTATTTATTTTTCTACTTGGATCCAGGCATGTTCTGAGGTGCTGTGGATTCAAGTATATAAAAAACAGACATTCTTATTGCTTACCCATATTTAATGGAATCAATATGTAAATAAAATATAAAATTATCTACCCAGGATTAAGTGATTTCAGGAAAAAAGCTTGGAAGATAACTTTTACAGTGGATTATATATATATATATATATATATATATATATATATATATATGCTAAACCAAATGTACAAATAAGGATATGTATAAATTCTTAAATTCTTTTATTGTTTTGCCTCAAAACATGTGATTGTACTCTCTTTAAAAAGAATGAAATTCTGTTTAGTTCCATATAGTCTTATTTCAAATAACAGAATTCTAAATTACCATACTTTGGAACTTTTTAGTGTTTTTAAATGAACTAATGCATATGAAATAGGCACATTTATGTTTGTAATTAGAAAATATTTTGATTTTATTTGATTGCTAGTTACACATGAAAACTCTACAATTGAGAACACATCAGTATTCAATCAATCTTGCAACACTTTAGATTCTAGTGTGAATATTTTAAAATTCTCATCTATAACATTTGTCAAGCAGTTTTGGAATGTTTGCCTAATCCTTTACATGAAACAAGTGCCTCTATTTTACATGAAATATACATATTATGTAACATAAATTCATAAAGAGAACAGAATGGCACTAATTTATTAATATATGAATTTATTTAACATTAGTGCATTCATTTCAAAAGACTTTAAGACATGGAATGTTACAGGATAAGAGATGGGTTTGTCTCCCCAGGTTGCTCCTGAAAGTGGGGTGCTTGGGGTACTACTGGGAAAGGTATTTCCAGAGGCTGCCACGGGAGGATGAGATATAGTATAAAGCTTTATTTCTGCAGAATTACACCCCTGGGTTCCAAAGTCTCATTTCCCCTTGTCCCACGATAAAAGAAGTATAGCTGGGGTTTCAGCAGAGCTAAAATCAGCATCAGTGTCCAGTTTCCTTTCCATGTTGGAGCTGGTCTAGTCCTGCATCAGGCTAGCTTAGCTTGTGTTTTCCAGCTGCAGCCCATTAGTCCATGGTGTGTGGGGTCTGCATGGCCATGGGCCATGGGGGCCAAATGAAAGAAGCCAGAGCAAAAGAGGCCCCAAACCAGGAGTCAAGTGTAAGAAGAGCAGAAGAGCACCAGAGAGCAAGCTTCTTTGTTTAGGAGATTACGTATTCCCACATTTTTGCATGCTCTCAGTGGCCACAACCATTCTGGCCAACCATCCTTGTCCCCAGGTTTGAATGGCAGGCCCCTTTTCTAATCACCTCAACTTTACTGGACATGTGTCTATCTTCTAGTTGTTGGATTCCTTTCCCCAATGTTTTTTCAGGGAATAGGCCAGTGTTCCCTGGGAGTGTGAAACCAAGGCTTCCCTGGAAGTTGCCCAAATGACACACCCATAATGGCTGGCCTTCCCCCTCTGCTCCCTTCTCACTACCTAAAACCAGCCAGTTTCAATGGTACAACAATCAGTTTTGTCCTGTGGGTATCACATTCATACCAGCTAACAAATATAAAAGATGGCTTCAGTGATATGGGCACTGGGCTCACTATTTCATCCTTCCAGTTCTTAGATTTGAGGTCAGTTCTCAAATATATATAAAATTTTTCATTGTCTGCTAAAAATCTTCCCCTGACTGCTGAAATTAGGGTCAATGTAGTTTTGAATCCAAAATAAAATGTAGCCTTAGTTAAATGGCATGGCAATCCCGCCTCACGTAGTCTCTTCTCTTGTTTTCTTAGTTTTGTTTATACCATTTCTGCTCTGTTATAGGATAAAGTCCCACTTCTTGGCAACTAGGTCTGTGTCTTGTTTCTTCTTATGTACATAAGACTTTTGATGATACTCCTAGTGTTTCACTTTCTTAGAACTGCATGAATGAAATGAAATGCATCCATGAGAAGAGTATCTGTGGCCAGCAAGTAAAATAATTTTTGACTGCATAGAAAACACTATTTTGTATTGTCCCTTTTGATAAAAATATTAACAAACAAAACAAAACCCTCAAAAAAAGAAACAACCACACAAAAATAATGCTAGTTTAAATTCTTCAAACTGATTTATTATTAAGGATGGGTTAAGCTAGGACAAAAATTTCTTAAGGAAATCTCATCTCTAGGGTCCTCTCTTTCAACAGCATGTTCTTATGGGTTATTTTCACTATGGCTTCCAACATTCTTCCTTTTGTTCTTCCTGCTGAGAGGCATCCACTATTATCTCATAGTTTCTGTACCTGTATGTCTCCATCTTGCATATTGTTGCAGTTTGCTGTCTCAGGTTTTACTTTTCATGTAATCTTTTCAGCTTCTGACCTATGTCTCAGTTTCTCCATGTCTTAATTGAAAATGTAAAAATGTATTTGTTTGAGCCCTTTTGTGAATCTGGTCAAGTGCAAATTCTCTGCATAATAAAAAGAACTGATGACCTCTGTGTCAGACACAATCTGGCAATGGGTAGAGCAATGTATAATACATTGCTCCATGTTAGTAAGAATTTTTACTTGAAAAGTTTCCATGGATGGGAACTGCGTCTCACGAGCATCCTGAGAACAATGTTTTCTGCTATCTTTAGGAACTTCTTGAAATTCCTATTTAAAATTATTTTTCTAGTTTTCCTCTTTGCTTGGTCTAGTTCACTATTTCCAAAAACTCTTTAACCTATCCTACTTTATTTTCCAATGCTTCCCTCATGTATTTCTGAACATGTACAATGACATCCTAAGTGCTAATTCTAATATCTTTGAACCTATTTCACAACTGCAATATTTTCCACTATTGAAACATTGTTAAACATGGTATTTTACAAAATCATTGTGTCATTATTTTGTCCTGGTGCTTAAAATCCTTCCATATCATTTCTTTCACAAGAGCCTCTTCCACTGCAATTCCACCGATGTTACTTTTCAGCTCTGTATTTGATCTGCTTTTTACACTACATATTCCCACGTATGGTCTCATCAACAGTCATATGTCTTGCTGATTTTGGAATGTATATTTCCAATATAAACTTCTATCATGAGTTATAGAACTTTATTTTCAATGCAATTATTAATACAAGACTACACATTAATTGATTAAAATACTAATAGAAGAAGAAATCCCAATAATCCAATTCAGTCTAAATTTGGATATAATAATGCATAAACATGTCTCCTGGCTTAAAAGACTTCACACACAAAGATTTTCAGGCATACAAAAACATTATCACAAAATATCGTTTAAGTACAATGAGAAATATATTTAGTATAATGGACCTTTCTAGATTAAGCATCCTTGGAGTTTGCCTTGTTTTGTTCTCTGATCTATCAAAGTTGTCAATTCAATCACCTGTGAGAGGTCAGGTCAACATAGACTTACAGATGTTTTCCCTAAATCATAGACTGTGTGTTGTGAATGGAGCAATGGAATAGGTAAGGTACATGAAAGGCCAAGAAAAATGAGCCATTTGTATTGATTGTGCAAAGGAAAAACTGTTAAGTAAATATGAACACCACAAAATAATACAAAAACAACACTTTGGCATTCTAAAGTTTTGCTCCAGTGCAGGAATCAAGCACTGGTGTTAAGAAGAAAAAACAGAAATCGCTATTGTGCTTTATGGGCTGTAAAGGAAACTGTCCCAAATCTGGTGGGATCCAGGGCATGGAACCAGGGTAAGTTCTTGTTGGTTCTAATAGAAGTGGACTTCTACATTACTTTAGAGACTTTACTCTGATGTTGAGGCCTCAAAGGGCAATGTCTATGAACATTATCTAAAGGATTATATGGATTTTAAGAGTCATAGACAGAGAAGCCCAGGTTAGATACATTATGTTGTGTCTAATACTAAGACAGAAGCACCTTTACAGGTTCTTCTCTCCTTTGAAACCCATTGATATGTGCTGTCAGTTGGATCTGTAAGATTTAGCACTCATAAAGCTCTGATTTGCTGGCCAGATGTTGGGAAATCACAAAAAAAAAACCCAAAAAAAAACAGCATTGTGTGTCAGTAAGAGACAGGAGCAGCCGTGACCGCAATAAAATGATATGCAATATGGCTTTTCTCCCTTTGCTCTTAAAGTTTGAGATGTTGTTTGAATTCTACAAGCCCTTAAGTGGGATAAATGCAGCTTTTAATAGTTTTTTTTTTTTCTGTTAAGATTTTATGCTCACAAATGGAGCCAGTTGTACAGGTTATATATGTAAAATTAAAGAATTATACATGTCTTTAATGATTAGCTGTGTTAGAAAAAGCCTCACAGTCTCATGGTAGTTATGCTTGGTTAGAATTCTGAATAATTTATAGAATGTTAGCCAAGTGAACATAGGGGTAAAGAGCATTGTGCTTCTAGAAAGAAGGAAAACTTGAATAAATAAATTAAGGCATGAAACAGCATGATATGTCCAGGGAATTAGGAGTTTGGTAGTTATATAATATGTGCTTAAAAACAAAAAAGATATATTTGTTCTGTTATCCATAGTACCAAAGCAGTTTCAAGCAAAGAGAAAACCTTTAGTAAATAAATATATAATGAATGAATATATGAGTACAAACTCATATATTCATTCATTAATGTAAAGTGGAGAGAAGGTTGAATCAAGTAAAAAGGAAGAAAGGTTAATTTATAAAGATCCTTGTAGGCCACACTAAGACACTTTGATTTAACTTTATAGTAAGACTAGAGGCCCAGTGCACAAAATTTGTGCACAGTGGGCAAGGTCCCCTCAACCTGGCCTGCACCCTCTCGCAATCCGGGACCTTTTGGGGGATGTCTAACTGCCTGTTTAGTCCGGATCCTGCAAGGATCCCTGTGGAAAGGACCTAAACTATCAGTCAGACATCCCTCTCGCAATCCAGGACCACTGTCTCCTAAATGCTTGCCTGGCTGCCTGATCACCCCTAACCACTCTGCCTGCCTACCTGATTGCCCCTAACCACTCGCCTGCCTGAGTGATTGCCCCTAACCAATCGCCTTCCTGCCTGACCACCCGCCCCCCCCCCCCCGCTGTTAGCATTGCAAATGAAACTTAATTTGGTAAAGTAAAAATTTTCTAGATGTAATTTACTTATAGGATATTTTTCCTTACATGATATTGCCCTACTATTCCCCCCCCCCCTTTTTTTTTTATTAATGGAGGTTTTTGTAAATTTTATAATGCAGTCTTGATAACTTTAAATTTATTTATTTATTTATTTTTGCCCACACATATGACTGCTTTAGGTTCATTGCATATTCAGGAATTTTACCATGAGATGAACTACCAATAGAAATTTTAGTAATTACTTTAAGAACAGCTTTTTGTCCAGTACAATTAACTTTACTTGAATATTCACTTATTTCAATTAGCCTATTTAAATTAATCTGAAAACTCAATTACTATTTTACTGTCAAATTTAATACTCTACCAACAATCTTAGTTTACCCTGTAAATATTAGTGGGAAGGATTATTTGCATTCTTGAGTGGGCCCTGAGCATTCCAGATGCTAGGCTGAATTTAGATATAGGGCAACTGCTGTCGGCCAAGTCTCTTGTCTGTTACCTGGGTCCCAATCTGAGCTGGGCCAAGTCTCTGTCTGTCACCTGTATCTCGATGTGAGCTGGGCCAAGTCTCTTTCTGTTGCCTGGGTCCCGATCTGAGCTGGGTGTGGGAAGCGCGGAGCAGCCATGGGGGCAGGAGACCTCCTTCAGAAGGGGTGAGGGTTCAAGCCCCTGCTATGTTGGGGGGGTGAGGGTCTGTGCCCCACTTCTGTTCCCCCCCCAAGTTCTCTCCTGATGGCCCCTCTGCGACTGTGCCTGTCTTAGGTTATTCCTTCCTTGAGGAATCTCACCCGTCTCTGGCTAACCAGCCATCCTCCGGGGCCAAGCAGAGTGGTGTGAGGTTCAGTTCTGTCTCCTTGGTAGCCTATGCCCCCGTGGCCTCCACACCCAGCACCTGCCTTGGGAACCCCTGGCCTGCTGGCAGGGTCCCAGTGCTGATCACATATCTTGGGGAACTCGGGTTTCTTCTCCAGTGAGGGCCCAGTTCACACAATTGGGTGTGAGACAGATCCATGGTACCAGCCCCCACGAGGCTTCAAGCTCAGCATGAACAGAAAGCTCAGGTAACAGCTGAGGGAAATTGGATTGTGAGAAGAGGGTCCCTCTTGGCACAAAGGGCAAGAGGGGCCAATATAGGATGCTCAAGGTCCTTCCCAGTGCCTTAATTCCTTCTGCAAGGAATTAAATCCTTTCATGTCCTTTTTTTTTTTTTTTAAATTGCTGCCAACCATTCAAAGAATTAGTTTGTAAGTTTGTTTGGGATAATTGTAAAATATGCTGTTGTAAAATATCTAAAATTATAATGACATTGTAGAATAATATCATGTAAGGACATTCTTTGCCCTAGGCCCTGGCAATTCCATTTCAAACTGGCTGTCAGTTTCTTTTTGTAGCTTTATATAAACTTTGTCAGGGAGGCAAAAACACAAATTACTTACTTTAGTTCAAGAGGCCAAATATTTTGACTTTCAATTACAATCCTTATGACTTTTGAAGGAAACTTCTCTTTGTTTCCTTCCAAAATAATTTTCAGTCTACAGAGAGTTTCATTTAAAAATTTCTGTCACATGAAACAATTTCTCTTAAGGCTATGGTGACCACTAGTATTGGTTAGATTTAGTATTTTATTTTTATTTTATAATTTTTAATTAATTTTTTTAATTTTTATTTTTTACATATGTGTCCTTATTTCTCCATAACCCCCCACTCCCCACTTATGCTCCGCCCCCTTATTGTCTGTGTCCATTGATTAGGTTCATATGCATGCATACAAGTCCATTGGTTGATCTCTCCACCTTACCCCCACCCTCCCCTACCTTGAAAATCACATATCTTAAGTATTATCTTGTTGCATACTTAAAAATCACAAAATAAAGGTGAAATTTTAAGTAATGTAATCACAACTTAAGGCATTTTTCAATAATTTCATTTAACTCCACATTAATTTCCTCATCGTATCATCTCAATTACATTTCCATTGCAAATAGCTTTACTTTGATGATTTATAATCAATTTTGTATTTATATTGTGATAACAAAAATTAGTGTTTTGATGACTAAATTACTTAATGCAATACTTTCACTACATAAATTTACATAATCGCTCTAGCCAAAGCAGCTGGGGAGAAAAAGTGTATTTAGTGATGAGCCTATTTTATTGTAATGCTGTGAATTTCCTGACTTCTAATTTACAAAGAGTGGGGAATAAAGTGCTTTTCACACACATATCTGAAAAAATGACCCTACATATGAATAATCAATTTGTACAAAATTCAAATTCATTAAAATATGTATCATGTACACTGAGTGGCCAGATTATATATGTAAATATTAGAGGCCTGGTGCATGAATTTGTGTATGGGTGGGATCCGGCCAGCCTGACCAGGGGAAGGGGACATGGGCGGTTGACTGGCCTGCCTGCTGGTCGAACTCCTGGTTGAGGAGACAAGTTGCATATTAGCCTTTTATTATATAGGATATACACTGAGTGGCCAGAATATTATGCAAGCAAAGATCATAATAATCAGGCCACTCAGTGTATATGTTATCAATGAAAGGTCTAAACCTCAGATTTTTAGCATTGAAAAAAAGTTTCAGGTTAAGTTGTAAGTACACTTACAGTGTGTTAACTGAATTTAAAAATTAGATGTCATTTAGCATAATGTCCTCAATGCCTGTCCATGTTTTAGCAAATAACTGGGTTTTCTTCTTTCTCACAGTTGAATGATATCCTACTATGTATGTGTACCACATCTTCTAGTTCATCAGTAGTTGGACTCCCAAAAATGAGTCAGAGATAGAAATCCAAATGCTGCATGATATCACTTATATGTGGAATCTAAAAATGCCAAGATCATAAAAATAAAACAGAATGGTGGTTACCAGAGGCAGTAGGGTTAGAAAACTGATAAAAGTTCTAGAGATGTCATGTACAACATTAGTGAACATAGTCAACAATACTATTATAAAAGTCAAAGTTACTTAGAGAATAGATCTTAATTGGTCTCATTACACACACACAAAATGATAATTATGTGACATGGGACATAATAAGGGTAATAGCTAATACTAGGATAGTAAACATCTTGTAATACATAAATGTATGAAATTGATATGTTATACATTTAAACATACATTATATTTCCCCCTTCCCCAAATCTACACTAATAAAAGAGATACATGCAAATTGACCATACCTCCACTACACCCACCAGCCATGCCAGCCAATCAGGAGTGAGTATTCAAATTAACCCAACTAAGATGGAGGTGGCAGGAGGCTTGGGTTACCCTCAGCGATGGAGGAAGCCAAGCTTCCCGCCCGCCCTGGCTGGCCCTGGCCTCTGCTCAAGGCTACAAAATTTCAATTATAGAAGATAAATAAATCCCAACAAAATGGTTGTGGCCACGGAGTTAGAGAGAGCAGAAGACTTGGGTTGCCCTCAGCGATGGAGGAAGCCAAGCTTTCCACCTGCCCTATCCTGCCTTGGCCTCCTCCACTCAAGACTACAAAGTTTTAATTATAGAAGATAAATAAATCCCAACAAAAATGGTGGTGGCCACAGAGCTGGAGCAAGCAGGAGGCTTGGGTTGTCCCCAGTGATGGAGGAAGCCAAGCTTCCGCTCGCCCTGGCCAGCACTGGCCTCTGCTCAAGGCTACAAAGTTTCAATTATAGAAGATAAATAAATCCCAGATACTTGCTTCCAGACGGCTGTGGCCTCTGCTCAAGGAGGCACTTAAAAAAGAAAAAAAGAAAAAAAGGAGGGGCTGGGACCTTGGGTTGTTGGGGGGTGATCAGGCCAGGATGGGATGGCAGTTGTGGGTGATCAGGCTGGTGGGAGGTGGGGCCGTTGGAGGTAAGCAGACCACAGGGGGTCTGTTGGGGGTGAGCCAGCCGGCAGGCAGGGTGGTTAGGGGCAATCAGGCAGGCAGGCAGGCAGGTGAGCGGTTAGGAACCAGCAGTTCCGAATTGCGAAAATGTCCAAATGCTAGGTGCAGGCCAGGCTGAGGGACACCAACCCCCCCCCCGCCCCGTGTATGAATTTCATGCACCGGACCACTAATAAATAAATAAAAAGTTATATGTCTTCAGTGTGATGCAATAAGGAGCCATGATTATGTATGGAATGGGCTTTGCAGAATCATCTGTGAAAAGTGATTACTCTCTAGAGTTTCTTAGCATCAGAAATGTATTTTTATATTCAATGTTCAGATAAAATTAATTGTAAATTAGTGAAGTTCAATGATAATAATATCATTGTTGTATTATCTACATTTTATGCATGAAGTAAAGGTGTTGCAAGGAAAATACTTTCTTAAGGTTGATTTCATATGATACTTGATTGATATCAAGGATTTGATTTATTGAATAGGTATTGAATATGTATCACGTACTATTACTGAATATTTGATTTATTGAAATTTTTTATGTGTCACATGCTATTAAAGAAACACATTCCTTGATCTCTAACCTCTAAATTAGTGCTAGTTTCTTTGTGTTTGTATATGATATACTCTCCAATGTAATAAATCAATTATTTGCTGATAGCATGTGTTCAACACAGGAGCCACATGTAATATACTCTGTAAATGTTCAAATAAAGGCAGAAGTGGTTTAGAAGAAAGTTGGTTTTACATGTGACTAAGTACAATGTTATTATAGTGAATGAATGTTTTTAGAACATTATGGTGAATTTTTAGATTTATTGGGGTGATATTGCTTAATATAATCATATAGGTTTTAGGTGTATAATTTTGTAATACATCATCTTTACCTTTTCCTATCCCCCTTTCCCTCTGGTAATCCCTATGCTGTTTTTTTTAAGATTCTTCATAAAGGCACATATTTTAAAGATGTTGCTATGGATTTATTTTTGTATAGTTGAATGAGTATATCTAATTTTAGCAAATAAATGTGTTCATCAAACTTGGCTGAAATAAAAACCCTTTGTAAAGGTATACATACGAAAGATATTTATAAGAATACTAGGGGCCCATTGCACAAATTCATGCACCTTGAAAAGAACTGCGGGCTGCGAGGTGGCAGTGGGCAGAGTGGCGGGTCTTGACCCATCCTCCATGCCCCCTCCCGGCATCTCCTGCCACAGCCTCTGGTCCTCTGTCTGCCGGCAACTCCACTCCCACTACCGCTGCTCCCACACACTGATGGTGCCGGCCCCTCTCTCACCCGCTGATGGTGCGGAACAACTGGGGCCAGCACCAGCAGCAGGTGCGAGCGGGGCCAGAACTGTCAGCAGGTGTGAGCAGCAGCTGCTGCCCCAATTGCCCCTCAGGAGCAGGGGGAGGTGGAGAAGCCCTCAGCAGCGATTGGGGCTGGCAGCCCCCACTCTCGCCTGCTGATGGCACAAAGTGATCAGGACTGGAGCCAGGTGCTGGCAGCAAGTGTGGGTGGCAGCTCTAGTGCTGGCAGTGGGTGCAAGCAGGGCCAATGCCAGCAGCAGGTGTGAGTGTCGGGTGGGACTATGGTGTGCAGGAGCAAAGAATTTTCAGTAACCACCAGAGGCTCGCCCTGATGACAGCAACCAGCGCCCTGCCTTGGTCTGGCATCCCCATTCACCTGCTCCACCATCCCGCCATGGACGACGTCTGCCATGTTCCATGCTCTGCTGCCTGCTGCCGACACCTGCCATGTTTCGCGCGTGTCCCTTGGTGGTCAGGACATGTCATAGTGACTGGCTGTTTGGTTACTTGGTTGTTCGGTTGTTCAGTTGTTCCACCTTTCAGTCTATTTGCATATTAGGGTTTTAGATAGATAGGTAGATAGATAGATAGATAGATAGATAGATAGATAGATAGATAGATAGGTAGATAGATAGATACAGATTAATTATACATGTAAATACCAATTTTGTTTCATTAAAAATTTGTATTCAACAGACATGCTACTCATAGTAAACTTAAGAACAAATGCTTTCAAAGGAAAACATTTAAATTAAATCTCCATGGAAGCTAAATGTAACTAGCAGAAGAAATAGTAAAATAAAACAAATTTTTATCAAAATGGATGAATCCTATAATATGCATTATTTTTTTCTATAACATGTCTTAATTCCATAAAGCTGGTGGTTAAACTACAGGTAATTTGTTGAATCCATTAGCATCCCTTTCCATTTAGCCTCTGAAATGTATAAAGCTATTTTGAAGGATTTTGTATTTTAAAGTCAAAATATTCAATGTATATATTTAAATATAATTTTTCTACTTTGTGTAAGAAAATGATAGACTGCCCAAAAGCATTTGATGGTATTTCAACATCAATTGTAATTTCATAAGTTTGAGGCACTTAAGTATTTTCTTCACCAGTAGTATCTGTGCAAATACCTTTCATCACCATGTGAAATGGAATTCAATTACATGAAAAATTCCTTAAAGCCATATATAACAAATAAAATTTGAAAATTAAATTGTAATATGATAGTTAGATAACATTTCACTTTGATATAAAATACTATTAGAGTGAAAAATATTTTTACTGTTTTAAACTATTTGGAACATATATTGAAATATAAAACTAAAATATTTCCTTTAAATTGGTCTATATTTATAATAAATTAGAATGTTAAATGGAAGGGGGTGCTCTGAAAATATTGACTTGAAAATTTCTGGTTATTTGGTATATTATTTATAAATTTTTTGTTAAATTCCATGAAAAACACATATGGTAGATATTTTAATAAAATTCCATTGGCTCTAGAGCTCAGTATTTTTTAAATATCATTTTATTATAAAATTGGACCTTATTTTTCCAGAAATGTTGCACGTTTATGTTTTTTATAGGGTACTAGAGTCCCTGTGCACAAAATTCATGCATTGGTGGGGGGGCTCCCTCAGCCTAGCCTTGTCTTCCAAGAATCTGGGACCCCTCGGGGGCTGTTGGGCCTAAACTGGCAGTCAGACATTCCTCTAGCAATCTGGGACGCTGCATGCACCAGTGATCATACTTTTCATACAGGTGAAAGGCACCTTGCTGTTGTATGGGCAGCTACATTTTTTTGCCCTAATTATGAAAAGTAGTCCATAACATGATCCTTCTGAGGCAGTAGTGCCATTTTCCCCATCTTATGGTGGAAAAACTGAAGCAGAGAAGTAATTGGCTTTGTCACACAGTTTATATGTGTCAGAATCAGGGCTGAGCACAAAATGTGCAAGCCAGAGTCCATACATATCATAGCTGCATCATCCTGTTTTTTCAGTGTTAGAGTAACTTTACCAGGTTCTAATTTTTAAATCTAAGAGACTATTCCCAGTATATAGGGTAGGGTCCCTAGGCCTGGCTGGTGATCAGGGCCCTCTGTGGGGCAACCGGTAGGTGGGGTGATAGGGGGCCTCTGATAGCACCTGCCTTGGCTGGTGGCTTGGCACCGCCTGCTGGCCGATCTCACCCCGAGAGGGAGGCAACTGGCACAGAGGGAGGCAACTGGCAGAGTGCTGGCCGGCCAGGCCCACCTCTCCCCGATCACCACCACCATCAGTTGCCTCCCTCTCAGAGTTGAGCATCTGCCCGCTGGTGGTCAGTGTGCATCATAGAGACCAGTTGTTTCCCTGGTGGTTCTGCCGTTTGGTCGATTTTCATATTAGAGTTCTTATAGAAACAGAACCAATAAAAGGTGTATGTGTGTGTATTATAAACACAGAAATAGATTAATTGTAAGGAGTTTTCTTACACAATATGGAGGCTGATAACTCCCAAGATTAGTAGTCTCCAACATGAAAACAGAAAAGTTCATAGTATAATTTCAGTCCTTCCAAATCTGATGCCCTGAGAACCAGTGGTGTAGTTCTAGTAGAAAGGTCAGGGGAAAAAAACAAAAACAAACACAAAAACCCAAAGTCCCACCTGGAAAGCAGTTAGGCAGGAGTCTTTCCCTCTTACTCCTGGGAGGGTCAGCCTTTTTGTTGTATTCAGGCTTTCAGTGGACTGGAGGAGGGTCACCACATGGGGACAACAATCTACTTTATTTAATCCACAGGTTCAAATGCTAATCTCATCCAGAAACATCCTCACAGACACACCCAGAATAAAGTTTGAGCAAATGTCTGTGTACCCCTTGCCAGGTCAAGTTAACATATAAAATTAGCTAACACAACTTTCTATTTGTTCTCTGGTTTCTTAATTTCTGCAAGTAGTCTTGGTTAATATTCTACTTTCTTTACACAATTCTGCTTTTCTAATTCTGATTTCTCATGCTGAATACTTGGCTCATTAATGTAGAACGCTTTTCCCTTTCCAGTTCAATAAAGTATGCCTATAAGGTTGCTTATCAGATCACAGCTATTTTATATGCATTGCTTCTAAAAAAAATCTGTATACATTTTATATTGGTGAACCGATAGTTCACCAATATAAATAATACTGCATATCAAAACGAAAAGACTTCAGTGACATAAAATAATAAATATTAATTTCTCTGTGTCATTGGTACCACTAGAGTAGCTCTCTAATTTCAATTGTGCTGGTTCATTTTATCTGTCTCAGCTCTGTTAGATGAATTTGTTACACCTTCTAGATTCAATGGAGATGTAAGTACACCACATGTGCTTGAAAAGAATTGGTATTTTTGAGTTATTCATGGAGTGGTTCTTTAAAGCTGTTGGTCAAGCTAGGGATTATGCTCTTCAGATCTTTCAAAGTTCTTTTTTATTTGTTGTTTTCATGCTCTGTTAATTGCCAAGTATATAAAAATTCTCTAAATATGATACAAATTTTTCAATTTTACCTAATTCTTTTGATGTATGTATTGAGACCATATTATTAACAACATGTAGTTCAAATCTTCACATTCAAATGAAATTTTATTCTATTGGTTTGACAATATTACTGTTTTGCAATATATTGTAAATTATTAAAGGCAATCATCATCAAAAGAGATTTAAAAAACTGTAGCTGTAAAGTTAATGGGAAAGTATATGGATGTAGGGTGCCAAATGCTACCCACGTTTATGTCCTCATTAAGAAGAAAAACAAAACTATAAAATGCAGGGATCGGGTTTTTACATCCTGAATTTACTGATTAATCTTAGCATCACTAAATGAACCAAACAAACTATGTTAAAATGTAATTTAATCTTTGGAATGTTGGTCCCTCAATAATGATAAATTCTGGACCAAAACTAGCCCTAGAATTAAATTAGAGAGAAACATGCAGCATCTATAAATCAGGTTTTTGTTGGTGTTGATGGTAGTGTTATCGGTGTTTCTATTTCATCCTAAGATACCTTGATTTCATTCAAGTGTGGATTTCTCTGAAATTTTCTGCCTTCTCTTCCATGTCAACCCTCTAAAGACTTATCAATAACCAATTTCTGAGTATTCGAGACTTTACTTACACATCAGTTTCAGAACATAGTTTGAGATTTTGTGAAGTCCAGGGTTAGGCCTTAATGCTTATCTGTAGTCTACAGAATGAATTTTCAGATGATACTTTTCTGGCAAAGCCATTCTACTATACAAAATCTAATCTTATATAATAAAAGCCTAATATGCTGAGTATCCAGTCATCCAGTCATTGGTTCAACCAATAAAAGTGTAATATGCTAATGATATGCTAAGGCTGCTCAACGGCTCATTATGATGTGCACTGATCACCAGGGGGCAGTTGACTGGTCAATGAGTCGCGATGATGTGCACTGACCACCAGGGGGCAGACGCTCTGATCAGTAGGTTAGCTTGCTGCTGGGGTCTGGCAGATTGGGACTGAGCGTGATGGGTTGGACACGCCCTCCCTTGTCCCTTCCCGGCCCTGATAGTGCACTAGTGGGGTCCCTCTGTCTGGTCTGTGCCCTCTTGAAACCTGAGATCCCTCAGGGGAGGTTGGAGAGCTGGTTTCAGCCCAATCCCACTCAACACAGGAGCTGCCTCCTGGTAGTGAGTGTGCTCCCACAGGGAGAGCGCTGCTCAGCCAGAAGCCAAGCTCCAGGCTGGTGAACGTAGTGGTGGTGGCAGGAGCCTCTCCTGCCTCTGTGGCAGTGCTAAGGATGTCCAACTGATGTCTGGGAGTGGGCCTAGGCTATCAGTTGGACATCCTCCAAGGGGTCCCAGACTGCTAGAGGATGCAGGCTGAGCTGAGCCCTCTAACGCCCCTCCCAAGTGCACGAATTTCATGCACCAGGCCTCTAGTATTAATATAATTTGATACATTCCTAAAATAATCTTTATTTCCACTTGAATGATAATGGATAAAAAATATGAAATATTAAAAACCTAAATTATCTTGTACAGTGCCCCTTTGAATTTGTCTAAAATTTAACTCTTTTCCTAATTAGTAGTTAATACACAGAGGGTTACTTCTCCAAGGTCACACAATAAGAAATAGTTAAGTTGGGATTTTAATACTAGTCTTACTCCAGAGTCTTAACCATTATACTAGTACATTTCTAGTGTAAACAATTATATGGAAGATTGACTTAAATATTTGTTCTAGAGCTTTTTCTTTTTAATTCTTTATCTTTTTCTCAGTTCCTAAACTAAATATAATTCCCCATTTATATTACTCAACATTATATTCCCTGTTTTCATACACTTCCAAATTATGTTTCAAAGTTACAAAAAATATTATTAGCTATCTCAAGAACTTAAGTCAAAGACAAATTATAAATAATTGATAAAATGAAATTTTAAGAATACAGAATTTGTGGTTTGGTATTTTTTGGCTTATGTTTATAATTTCTAAAATTGTAGAACACTAAGTAGCACACAAATGACATATGTAAACATAACAAATTAAAATGAAATACATTTAGTGTCATGTTTCCTTTCCATTTATGTAATTTGCAGTATATTAAGACAAATTTGCACATGTGATACTTGCACCAAATTACCTACTTTAAAATCTCACTATTTCTAGTTTATCAGTTTTTTAAGAATGATAACATTATATTACATATCATATATTATACACCATACATCATATATCATATACATTATATTATTATATATTAAATATTATGTATTACATTATATTCATTATCTCATCTAATTTGTACTCATTTACATAAAGAAAAGATTATATTATTTATTCAAATGAGGAAAACTTGACCAGATTATTAATGGACTCAATCAAAATTACATAGCTGATCTGGGATTTGATTATATCCCTTCAGAAAACAAATTCACTATTATTTTAATTATACCTCACTTTCTTGCTGTTTTTTAAAAAATACTATTATAATAATTTGAAATATTAAATCCCCTCAATGTAACCCAACCTATAAACACAGAATCCATTTTTCCCCTCAAAACTGGATGTTTTAATTTGGTTAGAGAAATAAGAAACTACTGGAAGAGTGCTATAAAATGAATCTCCAATATGAAGAACCTCAGAGAATAAAAAGGCACATCTCTTTTACACCTTTAAACTGGAAACATCAAAAGCATCTGGAAATTGAATTTTCACAGTAGGAGCTGGAAAGGAAAAGTAAGAAAATGAAGATATAGTACTTAATTATCATAAGTGACCCCACGTGTTGAAATTTTCAGAACAGCATATTTATGAGTATGAAGCCATGTATTCACAAATTTCTAAAGGTAAAAAGTCTTGATTCGACACCATACTTATTATAAAAAGAAAATAAAAATGAAGTTAATTTTTGTCAAGTAGTCTTATTTTTTTCTAATATTCAGGTAAACATAAAAAATTGTATGTAGTTATATATATTATAATTTTTTGATAAATTGGGTGAGCAATTATTATAAGACACAAACATTTTTATAATAATTTCCAAAAAACATTGTTCACTAATAATAATTTCATGTGCTGTATAATTTTTTATGAAAATATTTTAACATTTCCATTGAAAATATTGGTTATCACAAATAAACATGACATAAATAAAAAGAAATACAGATAGTGCTATAAAGACACATACTTATTAATGTCAAAGATTTATAATTTAGATAAAAATAAAGAAATTACAAATTAAGTGTAAAATAACAAAATTCTAATTTCCTGAGCAGTTTTGAAATTTGACACTTCAAAATTCCAGTTAAAATGAGCAGTGATAGAAAAACAAAATCAATAACTACAAATTTTGGAAATTACCCCTTCCTTGTAATTCACATACACATATATTTATATACACATATATTCACAACACAGAGTTTACACTCTCTGAAATTGAAATATTAAAAAATTAATGTTACAAACATACATAATATACTTAATAAGGATCAAGATTTATTACTTTTCCACTATATATAAACTAAGAGGTAATGAGAGAAAGAAAGAGAGAGAGCAAGGAAACATAAAGCACTTTGACATAATGGTCAAACTCAGTAGGACCATATATGCAAAACTGAATATAATTACACATCCAAAATAATATATACCTCTATCTCTCTTAAAAGACCCTCACAAGCTAGTATTATAAATAAATAATTTTAAATGAGATTCTCATTTGCTATAAGAACATTTTATAGTAAATGGAAGACATATCCTGTTTCAGTCAACAGTGAATTTGATTTTTTTTTTTCATACTGTCCGGAGGAGATTATTCATCCCATCAGATTCCATCAATCAAGTAGATTACCCTATGAAAAATTCTTTAAGCAACACTATCTCATTCTGTACACTTTAAACTTACATAGTGTTGTATGTCAATTTTATGTCAAAACAATTGAAACATTATCCTCCCCCTAATAACTTTAACACAGTGGCAACCCTTACTCAAAGCCTTTAACTATATGACACTCTCTTTTTTAAATTGCTTTGAGAGTGAGAGAGAGGGAGAGAAATATCCATATGAGAGAGAAACATTAATTGGTTGCCTCCTGTATATGCCCCAAGCAGGGATTAAACCCTCAATCTGTTATGTACCCTGATCAGGTATCAAACTCACAACCTTTTTGGTGTATTATGGGACAACCAACAGCCATCTGAGGGGATATGATATATCTTATATAATAATCCTATATAATAAAAGACTAATATGCAAACCCACCAAACATTGGAAGGACTGGTCACTATGACATGCACTGACCACCAGGGGCCAGGCACTCAGTGCAGGACATGCCCCATGGTGATCAATGTGCTTCCACAGGGGAAGTGGTGCTCAGCCAGAAGCGGAGCTCACAGCTGGCAAGCACAATGTGGTGGCGGGAGCCTCTCCTGCCTCCGAGGCAGCGCTAGGAGCAGTGAGCCAAGTGGTAAGGAGCAGCAAGAGGGAGGTGGTAAAGAGCGAAGGCTCCTGGACTGTGAGAGGGATGTCTGCTTGCAAGAGGGCACAGGCTGGTCTGAGGGACCCTCCAACCTCCAAGTGTATGGATTTTTGTGCATCGGGTCTCTAGTTTTTTATTTATAAAGTACATTTAACTAAAGTAAATAAGCACATTTATTTGCGGCAAGTGGAAAATCTGAAAACCACAGAAATAAACCTTCACATACACATATATTTACACTCTCTGAAATGGAAATATTAAAAATTAATGTGACATACTTCCAATATTTCTTTAAAGAAACATTGTGCTATAGTCACACCTAGAACCAATATCAAACTTTCTTTTTATACTTACAACTTTAATTACAATCAACTTTGCTAAGCATTTCTTCACACTTTACAATTATCTTTTAAACTGTCTTACAGACTGAATTTAGTTCAAAATGATCTTTCTGTCACTATTTTTCTGTAGTTTACCAATAGCTCATTATCAAACAATATGTTGCTCCATTAGAAGGTTTTATTTGCATTATTATTTCACTCATTAAATCTCTGCTCTGTTGCTTTGTCTTTTTTATTAATTTAGGTCGCAAAATTTTTGTTTGGTTGCTTATGAATATTACATCTATAATTTTATTATCATAAACTCTCATTTTGAATTTTTATTTCAAAGATATTCTTGTTTCATGAGATAGGAATAGCTTCACATTTCAATTTTCTAAAATAGTTTGAATATGAGTACAAACATGTTTTCCTTCATGATTATGAAATACTTATGAGCAAAGGCCTGCCTGAAGTCCTAGAGTTTTCTTTGTGGGAAAATATTCTGAGCTACTTATGTCATACCTTCAATGGTTGCAGGAATAATTTGGTTTCCTAAGTTTCTTCAAGTCATTGTTTTTTTTGTTTTGTTTAAGAATTAGTAAAATGCGTTTAAAGTTTCAAATATTATAGAATAAAGTTTTTAATAATAACCTCTAACTTTTTGGTGACTGTAGGTTTTGTGATATCCCATTTTATTGCTGTAGTGTTGTATTGTTCTCTTACTCTTTTTTTGTCTCACTTTTCAGAGGAGTGTTTGTTATAATCTCACACTATGTTTGCAGATTTACCTTGAAGCATTGAATATTTTATAATTGTGAAGAATTTTTATCAATTCTTTCCTATGTTTTCTATATAATAGCTCTATTAGATGTAAATTATATATATATAGAAACTTAATTCTGATGTTTTCTTTCTGCTAAGTTTTCTAACTCATGGTTAGTAATTTTAATTGTTAGTAATTTTAATTGTTAAATGTGATTTTAGAGTTGGCATTCACTTTAATATGGAAATCAATTATTTCCTTGAGATTTAAGAGTTTGGCTTTCACCAATAACATTGTGTTTCTTTCTTCTTATTGCCTCCAGGATATTATTGCTCGGGGTAATAGTTCAGGTTAATTAATTATCTTGGAATTTCTATTCAAACCCCAAACATGCCTTAGGGAAAATCTGTAGTTACAAATTGTCAAAGGAAACTTTATTTTTCTTAATCAGGACAGAGTCTGATTTGTTCTCATTCTTTGATACAAAGAAATGTATTTGTTTCTCTCTTGTAGACCCTTACAATGAACATGCAGCCCTTCTATGATAATGGATTAATTCTTAAGTCTCATTTCCTATTCTTCGAATAGGCTGTGTCTTCCTCTCCTATAATTATTATGAGACCAGAGAAAATCGCTGCCCCTTGGATATCATAAGAGGCAACAATACCTCAAAACTATCAGGTTCAATGCCTTCTGAGATTTCATTTTCTTGAGAATTCAGGTGTGTAATTAAAAGAAACATCAGATTTATTCTGCATTTTTAGAAATATTGCAAGAGAGGATGTGTGGATTATTTTTTAATTACCAGTGGTAGATTTCTGTACTTACTTTTCTAAGCCATAAATCTCTAGCAGATATATATATATATTTTAGATTCTTTATTGTTTTAAAGTATTACATATAGAATTACATGTTTCCTTTTTCTCCATTGAACTCTCCCCAGTCATCCACACTCCCCAGCACATGCGCTCAACTCCTCAGTGTTTGTACACATTGGTTGTACTAATATGCATGCATACAAGTCCTTTGGTTGATCTCTTACCACCACCACACCACTCTCCTCTGCGTTCCCTCTGATATTTGACAGTCTGTTTGATGCTTCTCTGTCTCTGCATCAGTTTGTGTTGTTCATGATATTCCACAAATGAGTGAGATCACGTGATGTTTATCTTTCTCTGACTGGCGTATTTTTCTTAGAATAATGCTCTCCAGGTCCATCCATGCTGTTGTGAATGGTAAGAGTTCTTTCTTTTTTTACAGCAGCACAGTATTCCATTGTGTAGGTGCACCACAGGTTTTTAATCCATTCATCTGCTGATGGGCACTTGGGCTGCTTCCAAATCTTAGCTATGGTGAACTGTGCTGCCATGAACATAGGGTTGCATATATCCTTTCTGATTGGTGTTTATGTTTTCTTGGGCTATATTCATAGATGTGAGATTACAGGGTCAAATGGCAGTTCCATTTTCAGTTTTTTGAGGAAATTCCATACTGTTCTCCACAGTGCCTGCACCAGTCTGCATTCCCACCAGCAGTGCATGAGGGTTCCTTTTTCTCGGCATCCTCACCAACACTAGTCGTTTGTTGATTTGTTGATAATAGCCATTCTGACAGATGTGAGATGGTACCTCATTGTAATTTTGATTTGCATCTCTCAGATGATTAATGACTTTGAGCATGTTTTCATAAGTCTCTTGGTTTTCTATATGTCCACTTTTGAAAAGTGTCTATTCAGGTTCTTTGCCAATTTTTTTTATTGGATTTTTTCTCTTCCTTTTGTTAAGATATATGAGTTCCCTATAAATGTTGTAGATTAGGCTCTTATCAGATATGACATTGGCAAATATGTTCTCCCATGCAGTTGGTTTTCTTGTTGTTTTGTTGATGGTTTCTTATGCTGTGAGGAAGCATTTTATTTTTGATGTAGTCCCATTTGTTTATTTTCTCTTCAGTTTCCATTGCCCTAGGAGCTGTATTGGTAAAGATATTGCTATGACATATATCTGATATTTTGCTGCCAATGAAGTCTTTTAAGATTTTTATAGTCTCCTGTCTTATGTTTAAGTCATTTATCCATTTTGAGTTTATTTTTGTGTATGGTGGTCTAGTTTCATTTTTTGCATGTATCTGTCCAATGTTCCTAACACCATTTATTGAAGAGACTGTCTTGACTCCATTGCCATCTTTGTCAAATATTAATTGAGCATAATGTCTAGGGTTGGACACTGGGTTCTTTGTTCTGTTCCATTGGTCTATATGTCTGTTCTTGTGCCAGTACCAGGCAGTTTTCACAACAGTGGCTTTGTAATACAGCTTGATATCTGGTATTGTGATCTTTCCAGCTTTGTTCTTCTTTTTCAAGATTGCTGCAGCTATTCGGGGTCTCTTTTTATTCCATTTGAATTTTTGGAGAGTTTGTTCTATGTCTGTGAAATATTCCATTGGTATTTTAATGGGGATTGCATTAAATCTATAGATTGCTTCAGGTAGTATGGACATTTTAATAATTTTGATTCTACCAATTCATTAACACAGTATATTCATCCATTTGTTTATGTCTTCCTCTATCTCTTTCTTCAATATACTGTAGTTTTCTGAGTACAGGTCTTTTACCTCCTTAATTAAGTGTATTCCTAGGTATCTTAATTTTGGGATGCAATGGTAAATGGGATTCTTTTTTAGTTTCTCTTTCTATAAGTTCATTATTGGTATATAAAAAAGCCATAGATTTCTGGGTGTTAATTTTGTATCCTGCTACATTGCTGAATTCATTTATTAATTCTAGAAGTTTTTTGATAGAGTCTTAAGGGTTTTCAATGTACAGTATCATGTCATCTGTGAATAATGACAGTTTTACTTCCTCTTTTCCAATTTGGATGCCTTTTATTTCTTCTTTTTGTCTGGTCCCTGTGGCTAGCACTTTCAGTATTAGGTCTAACAGGATTGGTGAGAGTGAGTTTCCCTGACTTATTCCTATTCTTAAGGGAAATGGTTTTAGTTTTTGGCCATAGAGTATAATGTTGGCTGTAGGTTTGTCATATAAGGCTTTTACTATGTGGAGTTATGATCTCTTTATTTCCACATTGCTGAGAGTTTTTATCAAAAAAGAGTTGCATTTTGTCAAATTGCTTTTTCTTCATCAATTGATTTGATTATTTGATTTTTATATCTCAATTTGTTTATGTGATGTATCATGTTTATTGATTTGTGGATATTGTACCATCCTTGCATCCCTGAAATAAATCCCACTTGGGAATGGTATATGATCTTTCTAATGAAATGCTGGATCTGTTTGCTAGAATTTTGTTGAGAATTTCAGCATCTATGTTGATCAGATATATTGGCCTATAATTCTCTTTCTTTGTAGTGTCTTTATTTGATTTTGGGATTAGGATAATGCTGGCTTCACAGAATGAGCTTGGAAGTAGTCCTTCCTCTTGAATTTTTTTGAATAGTCTGAGGAGGATAGGTTTTAGTTCCACTGTGAATGTTTGTTAAAACTCCCCTGTGAAGCCATCTATCCCAGGGCTTTTGTTTACTGGAAATTAAAGCAGTGTATATCCTAAATAATAAAAGGCTAATATGCAAATTGTCCCCTCAACCAGGAGTTCAATCAGCAGGCAGGCTGGCCAACCACCCATGTCCCCTTCTCCTGGCCAGGCTGGATGGACCCCACCCATGCACAAATTCATGCACCAAGCATGAATGGCCAGATTATTATTGCATTCAGAGATCATAATAATCTGGCCACTCAGTGTATATGGGTCATGTTTTCTTATCCATTCAGCCACTCTAGGTCTTTTGATTAGAACATTTAGTTCATGTCTGTTTAAGATTACTGTTGATAGGTACTTGTTTGTAAGCATTTTTATACTTTTTGCCTGTGTTTCTTCCTCCCTTTCTATCTAATGGAAGATCCCTTGTAGGTAACTTTCTCTCTCTCTCTCTCTCAGCCTTTAAGATTCTTTCTTTCTCATCAATGTTTGCCATTGTAATTATGATGTGTCTTGGTGTTGGTCTTTTTGGATTCGTCTTATTTGGTACTCTCTATGCTTGTGAGAGATTTTTCTTCCCCACATCAGGGGTTTTCTGCCATTATGTTTTCAAGTAGTTTTTCTAATCCTTGCTCCTCTTCTTGTCATTCTGACACCCCTATTATACATATGTTACTTCATTTCATATTGTCCCAAAGCTCCCTTAGGCTCTCCTCCTGGTTTCTGATTTTTTTTTCCAATTGCTATTCCAATTGGTTGTATTATTCTGCTCTGTCTTTTAACTCACTAATTCAGTTCTCTACTTCTAATTTACTGTTGAAACCTTCCATTGTGTTCTTTTGTAGTTACATCATTCTTGATTTCTTCTTGATTTTTACATAAATTATTGATTTTCTCATCCAGATCATTTAGGAACTGTATGTCCTTTACTTTTAATTCTTTTTCTGACATAACACTTGCCTCTGTTTCATTATTGCTCTCACCAAATGGTCCAGGTCCTGAGTCATGTGGGGTGTGTAGCTGAAGCTCAGGGCTTGACAGGAGGGTCCCGCACCACAACCATCACTGGAGGGTCCAGGCACTAGGGTGCACAAGGTTCTTGGCCTCAGTGGCAGGTTGGTGAGAGGGTCATGCACCCAGTGTCACTGGAGGACCCCAGTACCAGGACTCCTGGGTCCCCTAGTTGAAGCAGCTGGTGGATGGGAGGGTCATGCACCCTGGGTTACCAGAGGGCCCAGGCTCCATAATGTGTGGGGCCCATGACCACAGCCACAGATTGGCAGGAGGGTCTCACACCCCAAGAGTCACCAGAGAACACAGGTGCTGAGATACATAGGGCCCCTGACCACAGCTTCAGGTTTGTGGGAAGGGCCTGCACCTGAGAGTCACTGAATGGCCAGGCATCAGGACACACGGAGCCCCTGGCTGCAGCTGCAAGTTGGTGGAAGTGTTATGCAACCCAAGTCACTGGAGGGCCAGATGCCTGGAAGTACAGGGTCTGTGGTTTTGGGATGGGTAGGTGGGAGGGGAGCACACTCTGGTACTCACAGGAGCCTGGGGCTGGAGTCCTGGTGTCTGTGGGTCTGCAGAAAAGGTAGCAGGACTTGGGATGAAGTGACTGCATGGTCTGTGGTGGTGTCTGAGGCCAGTCTGGGTTGTGGTGAGTCTGGGCTCCTAGTCACAGCAGCTCTCCTCTTCAAGATGGCATGGTTTCTGTTCCAGCAGATATTTTGTGGTTATTATGATTTGAATGACTTGTGAATTGTCTAGCAAAATATCTACTACATCTAACATTGAAAACTGTGAGCATACAAGAATGCTGAGTTGTTTAACTCCCATCAGTAGGTATTTAAAACAGATGGATCAAGATTGTGATATAGGTCATTTCTGACTTCAGTGTTTCTCAAAAGAAGACCAACTTAGCAAGTGTCCATAAATAAGACACTATTATGAGGATTCAAGGACAGGGAGGTCAAGTTAAAGCCACTCCTCTAGTGTGGGAACCAGGCCAGAGGCCCCTGATAGTCAAGGTCAATTAAAGCACAGAGGCCTTGTTGTCCATACACTGGACTGTCCAAGGGCACTTGGTGCCTAGGCTAAGATATCATACACAGCTACAAGGCCGCAGTGATTTCATGGCACACTGTGTCCTTCTATAACCCAAATGATTGATGTCACTGTTGGAAATGCGCCTTCTTTGTTTCTGAAGTAATATATATGTTACTGACCAGCTATTGTAAGAAGCAGAGGCAGTAGGCATAGAGAATGTAGCTCCTTTGTGTGCAGGCGAGGCTAGAGAGCTCAGACAGAGCTGAGAGCTGGTATTGCTACGATGTAAAACTGAAAACTCATAGAGAGCTCAGCTATAGCTATCATGTTAACTAGTCAGTGATCTGAGAGAGAAGCTCGGAGGCAGTTACTATGTGAGGCTACAGAGACCAGCCAGTGTGCCAGGCAGGGGAGACAGGAGAAGCTGTGAGCCAGAGAGCTTAGGTACCGCTATGATGTGAGGCAGTAAGTCTAGGGGCAGTGTGAAGCTGCTCAGATAATAACTATGGGTACAGAGACTAATGCTATTACTGTGTAGGAAAGATATGTAATTACCAGCCAGTGTACGGCTACCTATATGGGATTGCTATGTCTTGTCTGATCGCTATGTGACTACTGGCTTCTGCAATCAAGACTCATTTTATAAAAATCTACAACTTCTCATGGCTTCTCTTTCTAAGACCCCCACATCCAAGGAGTTCCAGCCCTGAGCAGGGAGGCTCGGACCCAATACCTGTAACTAGTGAGCAGAGGATAAGTTCCCAACAGTTAGTACAGTGGGCAGGTTAGAGAAGAAACCTGCCCTGGCATAGTCGGAAAGAATGTAGAAGAATATGTGGACTCAGAACAACTTAGATCAGAAGTGCTGAGCAGGGCTCTTGCTGGCTCTGACACCTAGACACAGAGACCAAGAAGAATCACATTAGAAGGGTTGCAGGAGAGTTACTGTTTGACTGCATGGCCCCATTCCATGGCATCACATGGTACTGCATGAAGCAGTCCTTGGCTTATGATTTGTCTAGCAGGAAAAAGAGAGGCCAAAGTGGACATGTGGCTCCCTCAGTGGATCACTTCCTGGGAAGTAAATTGGAGTCTCATCTCATGGGGACCACAGAGAATCTGTGGGGCTTGACTTCTGGAGATCAGATTGTGATGGAGAAGCCCTCAGGGACTTACAGAAACTAGCACTTGAATCTTGGCTGACTGAATTCTCACCCTAGCAGTGAGCAAATAGAAATCCCAACCAGTGGCTCTATTTATCTGTAGAGCCAAGATGGTAGATCCATTTGACCAAGAAATTCAGATCTTAATTCTATCTGATTTTGGACCCCAAACAGCAAGCCTTGTCAGCCTTGGAGAATGCCCTACCACCCCCCAGGGCAGGGAAACTAAGCCATAGCCTGACTATTGCTGAGTGTATTCTCAGGGCTGCTCCCAAAGAGGGAGCCTGGTTAAAGCACCTGGGAAGCTACTTATCCCAGCAGTACTTGAGCAGAGAGCCTGGCCAGCAGTTCTGCCCTTCTTTTGAGATAACTGGTGTCCCTGTCTGGCCAGAGGACTTGGTATGCAGTTCTGCCTGATTTGAGGCCCAGAGAACAAGCCGTACTGGGTTGGGGCCCGTTCTGCCACACCCAGGAGTAAAGCTAATACATAGGCCCACCTACTGCTGAGCTATACCCAGCCCCATCCAAGTCAGAAGCCTGACAGAGAATCCAGGAAACTGCGTAGCCCATCCTGTAATCACATTTGGGCAGTGAACCAACCCAGCAATCCTATCCAACTGTTCCCAGCCAGCAGCAGCCTTCCCAACCTCAGGGCTCTGGAAATTGTCTTGTATAAAAATAACCTCCAAGAGAAATCTCCACTTCTCCAAAGATGCTAGTAGCTGACCCATCTGTAACCCCAATCTGAGATGACTAGTGGAGGACTGTTTGCCAAAGTGAACCTGTGAGTCTGAAAGAGGAGAACGTATATTCTAATGTTTATATACCAACATACAGAATCAAGGATCATGAAAAATTAAGTAAACATGATACCACCAAAGAAAAATAATAAAGCTCCAATAACTGACCTTAAAGAAATGTAGATCTATGAACTATCTGCCAAAGAATTAGGATAATACTCTTAAATAAGCTTAGTGAACTTTAAGAACACACAGAGACAGTAAAAAAAATTAGGAAAACAATGCATGAACAAGACAAGAAGTTCAACAACAATAAAAATAAAAACCATAAAAAAAGATCCTCACTCCTATTGGAATGATTACCATCAAAAAGACAAGTGGTAACAAATGCTGTCAAAGCTATGGGGAAAAGGGAACCCTGAGTACTCTTAGAGAGAATGTAACTTGGTTTAGCCACTATGAAACAGAGTGTGGACGTTCCTCAAAAAATTAAAAATAGAACTACCATGTAATATAGCAATTCCACTTCTGGTATATATCTAAAGAAAACAAAATCACTAGCTTGAAGAGATATCTGCACCCACATGTTCACTACAGCATTGTTTATAATAATTAAGACATGGAAAAAACCCAAGTGTCCTTCAATGAATGAATGGAGTTTAAAAAGTGCTACACACACACACACACACACACCATGTAATATTATTCAGTCATAAAAAATAAAAATTTGCCATATGCAACAATATAAATCAATCTTGAGTGTTATTATGCTAAGTGAAATAAGTCAGTCAGAGAAATACAACTATTGTATGATCTCACTTATATTTGAAATCTAAAAGTAAATTATTCACAGAAACGGAGATAATATTTGTGGTTGCCGTGAGTGGAGAATGGAAGGTGGAAGAATTAGTTAAGGTGACCTAAAGATTCAAACTTCCAGTTATAAGATAAATAAGTACTGAATATATAATTTACAACATGATAACTATAGTTAATAATACTCTATTGTATATTTGAAATTTGCTAAAAAAGTAGATCTTAAAAGTTTTCATTACAAGGAAAAAAAGGTAACTATGAGGGGATGGTAAACTAAACTTTTGGTAATCATTCCACAATACACACATATATCAAATTACTGTTTTGTACACTTTAAAATTATACAATGTTTTATGTAATAATGTCTCAATAAAAAAAAAAAAGCATATAGTTGCCCCTTGAAAAACATGGGTTTGAAATGCATGGGTCCACTTACATGTAGATTTTTTTCAATAAATAATGTAATTTTTTCTCTCTTCCTTATTATTTTCTTTTTTTTTTTTTTGGAGTGGGGGTTGTTTAATCCTCACCTGAGGATATTTTTCCATTGATTTTTTAAAAATTTTCTTTATTGATTAAGGTATCACATATTTGTCCTTAACCCCCATTCCCATCCCAAAACCCTCCCCACACATGCCCCCACCCCCCTGTTGTCCATGACCACTGGTTAGACTTATATGCATGCATACAAGTCCTTTGGTTGATCTCTCCCCCTTACCCTCACCCTCTTCTACCTTCCCTCTGAGGTTTGACAGTCTGATTGATGCTTCCCTGTCTCCAGGTCTGTTTTTGTTCATCAGTTTATGTTGTTCATTATTTCCCCTAGATGAGTGAGATCATGTGATATTAGAAATACACTTGTAAGAACCAAAAATGAGACAAGCAATAATGGTTATGCTGAGAGGCAAATGAATCAGTCTGTAGTGAGTTTCTTTCTGGGCCAACAGTTCTTTTGAGTCCCAATTTCAATGTCAAACAGTTCCTTATGTGTACATGTCAGCAGTGATATTTCAGTTCTAGATGGTGGACAAATGGTGGTCATGCAGGTCCGACCCTATCTGGTTTGGTCCTGGGCAACCAGCCGCAATGCACAGCTGCTGACTGCTAGTATGGCAAGGCGTCGTCAGCGTGTTCCATCTCTGGACTGTTTCTCTTCTGTCTTCATGGCTGGAGCAGTCCTGTCAATTCCTCTCTGCTGCAGGAATTCACATGGTCTTGGAGTTGTTTTCTGAAAATATACAAATATATTCTTGACTAAAAGTTAATAAAGGAATCCTTTCTATAAATTTGACTTGGGATCCTTTTTCATTTTTTGCCCAAATGATTTTCCTTTGGCTTGTTTTGACACCAGGTGTGTTTTTATGGGTGTCTTGCTGTTAGCATTTCAAATGAAAGTTAATTTTCTAAAGTAAAAATTTTCTAGATGTTATTTACTTACAGGATATTTGTCCTTATATGATATTCTTCTATTACCCCCCCCTTTTTTGATTTAAATATTAGGAGGCTTTTGGAAATTTTATAATGTAGTCTTGATAACTTTTAAATTTTAATTTTTTTCACTAAAATATGACTGCTTTAGGTTCATTACCTGTTACACAATTTTACCATGAGATGAACTACCAATAAAAATTTTAGTTAACACTTTAGGAACAGCTTTTTGTCCAGTAACATTAATTTTTCTAGAATATTCACTTAATTCAATTAGCCAATTTAAATTAGTCTGAGAACTTAACTACTATTTTACTGTCAAATTTAATACTCTAACAGCAATCTTATTTTACCCTGTAAATATTAGTGGAAAGGATTATTTGCCTTCTTGAGTGGGACCTGAGCATTCCTGGTGCTAGGCTGGATTTAGATATTGTTGCAGAAGACCAAAGAAAACCAAGGATGCTTCAGAGAAAAAAGGAGGGACACTGTTTAATACACCAGTGGACTCAGGGAACAGCCTTCCAAACCTGAATGAAGGAACATGCATAGGGCTTTCCTTTATATCTCCCTCCCTGTGGTCTTTGTCCCACAAACAAGGAATATGCTTCCGGTCCTTTTCTAGGGCATTTCAAGAAGGCCCCCAGGTGTTGGGGGTCTCCAGGCCATATCTGATTATCTGGCCTGGCGCCAGCATTAATAACCCTCTCTCCGAAGCAGTGCACTGTTCACAGTAACAGGTTCTGCAAGACCAGTATCTGGGACAGAGATAGGGACTTAATTATAGGTTATCAGAAATGTACACTGAGCTTGCTGGCTTGGATTCAGGTCACTAGCCCCGAATATCAGGGTTACATTGGAATTAGTCCTTTTAGCCTTCTCAATATCGAAAACCCAGTTCCCCACATCATGGGTACAAGACAACTCAAACAAGTCTTGTTGCAGTGAGAGGACAGCTACTGTCGGCCAAGTCTCTGTCAGTTGCCTGGGTCCCTATTTGAGCTGTAACTTTTCTCTAGTTTACTTTATTTTAGCAATACAGTATATAATACATATAAGATACAAAAACATGTTAATCAACTATCTTTGCTATTGGTAAGGTTTCTGATCAACAGTAGGCTATTAGTAGTTAAGCTTTCTGGGAGACAAATGTTATGTCAAAATTTTCAAATGTCCAGGGATTCAGCACCCTAACCCCCATGTTGTTTATTAAAGGGCAACTGTATATGAAAAACTTAAAAAATAAAACACAGGGCATCATTATATAGATAAAATTATATTTGCTACAGTTTAATATAGACAATGACAAGATATCTTCAGATTTTCTATTTACAAATGAAGATAGCTATATTTGAAGTATGATAGCAACCATACTTGGGTAAAAATTGCTGTTTAATATTTTAACCTTGCTGTTTTGGGTTCTGTACTCATTTAAAAGTTATTTTGATTTTCTGAACTTATGTATGATTGAATACTCCCTTGATGGCGGTTTGAATATCCCATTGATTGTGATCTCACTGGTCATCGAAGCACATTCCTCTGGGACCCAGGACAGAGAGTGATCCTAAATTGTCTCAGCAGCTACAGATAACTGAGTTTTGGTTGACTCAGTGATCTCAGAATCTGGATGGCACAATTATTCTAAATCGTCCAGGTGGTCCCAGATAATGTGTTTGTGTTGATTCAGTCATTCGTAAATACTTTAGATAACTAACTTGCTCAATTTTTGCTTCTGTAAAGAATGCTTTTCGCAAAACAGGTTCCTCATTCCAGACCCAAAGATGTAATCGATACCTTTGTGATATTCTGCCAATATAAGCCAGCTGCGGCAAGCTGTTCGGGGCTGCGAGGTCTGGAGCGCTTTTGCTCCCTCATATGCCGTAGGCTTTTAATAAATGACTCTATAATTTGACCATTTTTTGAGGCGTCCTTTGTCAGATTTGGGGTACATCAGAACATATTAGTAGGATTTTTATTCTAATACCCATAATGTTGTGGTGCGACCTGCGAATGAAGATCACCAGGCAGCCAAATTGAAATTTAGGAAGCCTTTATTACAAACTCGAGTCCGGGCCCGTGTCTGGACTGACACAGCAGGGAGCAGCGCAAGCCCCGAACACTGGGAGCAAGCAAGTTTTATCCCCAATGCAGGGGGATTTGGCAGAACCTGATTGGTTAAACTTGAGTCAAAAGTCAGTTACATTACTTCTGGGAGCAGCCCGCAGGGTCACTCCCAGCCACATCCTTCTGGACATAGGATTGGAATATAGACCTATCTTGCAAAAGCAGATTGTACAAAAGCAGAATTGAGCAAAGTTAATAATCTCTAAAAGGTATCTACAGTTTCTACTCCTGGAGCTACTGAGTCAGTGGGAATCAATCTCCTGTAGTTCTGGTCCACAGGCACAGAAAAATTACCTTTGTGATGTGGGATGGATTTATGTGAGTTTCCAGGTCTCAATCTGGAAGCTGACGTAACTACCCTGTTGTTTAAGCAAGTAAGTGCGTGCAGAAGTCAGAATAGCAGGTTTAAAATTCAAACAGCACTTTTACCCAAGTATGGTTGCTACCATACTTCAATAACATTGCATATTCACCGGGTACTATGTCCTTGCCTAGTACCTGCATAGTACTTTACATAGTATCTGTAGCATAACTAATCTTTAATTGACTATGGGAAGTTGAAGACAGTAGATATTTTATCATCCCTGAGAAAATACTGTATTGTATGTCGATAATTTTTATAATTTTTAGTTTAGTTTTCATCTTCTGAAATGATTAGTAGTCAAAAGTTATGATCTTTACAAAATTTTAAAATGGTAACAGTGGTGAGACAATTGAGTTTGATCTTTTGTGAGTGAAACAGGAATTTTAGGGGGACATAGGCAAGCTTAGGGATTTTTTAGAATTTGGGGTCCATGGAGAAGCATGGGGCTGCAGACTGGGAGAAGGTATATTTCCATAACACAAGGAAGCCAGGTGCAGTCACATTTCCATAAGACAAGAAGGCAGCAGCAGGCATATTTACATAAGACAAAGGAACTGGAAGTAGCCAAGAAAGGTCTATATTTACAAAATAAAGAGAAGGAAGCCCTTCATTCAGAAGGAAGGAGTTGTGTCATGTGAGGTTCAACCTTTGAGCCCAGGAATTACTATAGTAACCAGTCTAAGGGAATAGTGACCAATCAGAGGGGATATCAAGGCATCAAGTTCTTCAGCCTATATAAGCCATGGAGAAAAAACCCAGCGGCACTCTTCCCCTTCTGCACATGGGAGTCAGTTCAGGGGTTCTTTCCCCCTCCGTACTTGGGAGTCCATTCTGTGACTCTTCCCTCTCCCCACATGGGAGTCTGTACTTGTTCTTCAATAAATCTCCATCTTTGCAATACCACTTTCTGTCCGTGGATTCATTCTTCTATTCTGGTGGACAAAGAATCCGGGGTCCAGTCCAAAACTTCGGTATCATGAGTTCTAGATAATATGTTGTGAGAAGGTATAATTAATCTATTCAGATTATTTTCAGTAAACTTTAAAGGATATATTCTGCTAATATATTAGTTGAAGAAATTGTGTGAGCTTCTTCATTATATAATGAGTTACATGCAGTTTCAAATTTAATTAAGTCAATCTAATTCCTATAAAAGTTGCCCAAAAGCTAGGAGCAATTGATAGCAGTTGATAGCTTTGTGGGCCCTTCTCATTTACATTGAATGTATGCTAACTAATTGGATAATTTTGGTATTCACCTATAGTTTCAGAAGTGTTGTAACTAGGATTTTCAGATAGGCTGTTTATTACTCTCAGACCATATGTTGGATACATGGAACATAATGGACTAGCAATACTTTTTGGACACTCCTGGAGGTTTCAAGCAAGTTAATAAAATTCATTGATATGGGCATATCTTCCAACTTACATATTGGAATTATATTTTGATCAAAGTTTTCTCCACTTTGTTACTCAAAAATCCCAGAAGCATTAAAGAAAGAAAACAAGCTCATTCATGTTTTGCTAAATTTTCTGTTTTAAGTATATTCCTTTCACTCTTACAAATCAATGTCAGGAACCATATTTGTATGTGGTTATTTAAGAAAGAAATATATTAGCTGTATCACAAAATCTAGCCATGTAACTATTATTGGACATACAATATCAATGGTTTTATCAGATGGAAAATATTATAACCTGAATTAAACAAATGAATTGAAGATATATATATATATATATATATATATATATATATATATATTTCAAAAAAGATCATTTTTAGGTCCACAGCATATTTTTTCACAAATGTAGATTACATATTGTCAGAAAAACATACAATAATTATTAAATTTATTTGAGAGATTAACCACAGGAGTAAGCTCTTAGTAATTAAAAAAGTTGGAGATATATACCAAATATAAATTCATGTTCATGTACCCACTATTACACATGACAATATCCATTGGGATATCAATAGCAATGGCCACAATATGGAAATAATCCAAATGTACATCTAGTGGGAAAATGGAAAATGAAAATAAAATGTGGAATATTCAAAAGTGAAGTACTGTATATTAAGATTAAATCATACTGAAGAGCTCTTTTAGTTAAAAGTGTCATGATAAGCACATGGGTAAAAAGAAATGTCAATAGAGTAAAATTGAAAATCCAAAAATAATTCAGGTCCATAATTAAGTTTTTCATCTGATAAAAATGGCAGCATATATCAGTGGCAAAATTGACTTTTAAAAAATATGGTTAGGAAATGGAAAGCTATATGAAACAAATAAATAAAGTTAAATTATTCACATAAAAATGTCAATATAAATCAGAAATCTAAATGTTAATCACAAAGTCATACAAAACTAAAGGGACTAAGATTGCTCTGTAAGCTGAGTATGGAGTTATGCTTACTTAGCTTGATTAAAAGAAATATAAGTAACTAAAATACCTGCATGGTAAATATATATATATATATATATATATATATATACACACACACACACACACACACACATATACATACTAGAGGCCCTGTGCATGAAATTTGTGCACGGGGGGGGGGGGGTTCCCTCAGCCCAGCCTGCAACCTTTCCAATCTGGGACCCCTTGAGGGATGTCCGACTGCCCGTTTAGGCCTGATTCTACCTGGATCGGGCAGTCGGACATCCCTCTCACAATCCAGGTCTGCTGGCTCCCAACTGCTCACCTGCCTGCCTTCCTGATTGCCCCTAACCACTCCCCTGCCAGCCTGCTTGATGTCTAACTGCTCCCCTGCCAGCCTGTGTGTCCCCAACTTCCCTCCTCTGCCATCTGACTGCCCTCCCCAGCAGGCTTGATCTCCCCCAACTGCCCACCCTTTCAGGCCTGGTCCCTCCCAACTGCCCTCCCCTGCTGGCCATCTTGTGGTGGCCATCTTGTGTCCACATGGGGGCAGGATCTTTGACCACATGGGGGCAGCAATCTTGTGTGTTGGAGTGATGGTCAATCTGCATATTACTCTTTTATTAGATAGGATAGAGGCCTGGTAACAGGTGGGGGCCAGCTGGTTTGCCCTGAAGGGTGTCCCAGATCAGGGTGGGTGTTCCCTTGGGGCATGGGGTGGCCTGGGATAGGGGCCTGTGGTGGTATTCAGGCCAGCCATGTCCCCCGGCAACCCAAGTGGAGGCCCTGGTATCTGGGATTTATTTATCTTCTATAATTGAAACTTTGTAGCCTTAAGCGGAGGCCAAAGCAGGCCAGGGCTGCAGAAACTTGGCTTCCTCCATCACCAGGGGCAACCCTAGCCTCCTGCTCTCTCTGTGGCCGCAGCCATCTTGGTTGGGTTAATTTGCATACTTGCCCCTGATTGACTGGTGGGTGTGGCTTGTGGGTGTAGCAGAGTGATAGTTAATTTGCATATTACTCTTTTATTAGATAGGAGATATATATATATATATATATATATATATATATATATATATATATATATTTCAGAAAAAATATTTGTAACAGATACCATACACACACATGCACACACACACACACAAAACAATATCCTAATATAAAAAATAATTTAAAAAATGGAGGAACAGTTTAGAGTAAAAATCTTTGGGACAATGGACTTAGGCAAAAGACATGAACAATCAACTCATTCAAAAAGAAACTGTAGTCCAGCCAGTGTGGCTCAGTGGTTCATTGTCAACACATGAATCAAGAGGTCAGCAGTTTGATTCCAGGTCACAGCACATGTCTGGGGGTGGGCTCAATCCCTAGTGGTGGGCATGCTCGAGGAAGCCAGTTAATGATTCTCTCTCATCAATGATGTTTCTAGCTCTCTCTTCCTCTCCTTTCCTCTCTCTCTAGAATCAATAAAAATATATTTTTTAAAAGAAACTTAAAAAAATGTCCACATAAATACTCTTCAACTTTATTCATAATTGGAGATTTGCAAATTCAAACTTTAAGCAAGATAATTTGAAATTATCTAACAAACTATTAAATCATATATGCTTTTACTCTTTAAATGAGATATATTCTTTCAAAGTATTTACCCCAAAGATATTTCAATTATACAAAAATACATATGCATAAAGTATTTTGTTGCAATGATATTTATAATGGATAAATATTGAAGATAACCTAACTTCTCACACATGAAAAATTGTTTGAAAACACTTGGCTTGACTATGCAATTGAGTTCTATGTATGTGTAAGAAAGAGAGGGAGATCTTCACGAAGCGAAATGGAGGGATTTCTAGGATTTATTAACAAAAAAATACAACTGAATATAAGTTTATATTTATGTATAAAATGATGAGTTTTTGTTAAAATGAAGAAAAATGAGAAAATATACAGCATTTACTTATTTTTCCAAATGGAAACACAAGAACGATAAACAAGAAACTAATGGCAGGGCATATAAATACTGTTTGTACTTTCTTGCAACTGCTGTGAATATGAAACTATATTAAAATAAGACTTGAAATAGATGTAGCTGGAAAATTCAGAAAAGCAGAGTGGGAATTTTTGCCCACTATCAGTGCTGAGAAGACAAAAATACCCTCACTTCAGGAATCTCTTAAATAGAATATTTTCCATTTCTTTAGAACAGCAAACAGTTCTTAAAAGTAGTTTTTCCTCCCACATATTGCCTAGTATATACTATAAATAATAGCCAAATCTAGTATATACTATAAATAATAGAAAAAAGCATGCTAATCATAGTCAGATTAATTAAATATAAACTGATACATCTAACAGTTTTAAATTTAATTTTTTTTCTTCCAGCGTTCAGCTCTTTATTGACTGTGTTACAAAAGAGGTTAGTCAAAAAGACCAAAGCCCATGTCATCATCAGACTTCTCAGCTTCTCCTCTCTTTGCTTCCACTGTCTTCTCCTCAGCTGGGGCAGCAGTGGTGGAGGGGGCAGGACCTCCTGCTGGTGCAGCACTAGCTGCAGGGGCAGGTCCTTGAGCCCCTCCATTGCAGATGAGACACTCAGTGTTGACATTGTGAGAGCCTTTGCAAATAAACCTGGCGAGAGAGGTTCAAACTTTACACCAACTGCTTTAATGCGGGCATTGATCTTATGCTCCATCACCATCACTTTATCGTCATTTAAGATAAGAGCCCAGTAGATGCAGGTGAGCTTCTAGACGGAGGCCATGGTGAGGGTGAGCTCTGGGCAAGCACTGCCAGGAGTGGTGTTAGTCACCTGATAAAGCGAAGACCTCATCCCAACGCAGCCTTAGCATCCTTGGAAGAACCGAGCACCTTACCAGCAGATGGAGAAAACTAGCTTACACAGTTTTAGTTCAGTTGTTTGCCTCAAGAGCTTTTGGCTTTAAAAATATTAAACTATATGTAATTAATGTCATTTTTCATCCTATCCTATATAATGAAAGGCTAGTATGTAAATAGATTGAATGGTGGAACAACCGGTCGTTATGATGTGCGCTGACCACTAGGAGGCGTGCGGGGAACATGGTGTATGTGAGCAGCAGTCTGCAGAGTGCAGAACATGGTGGGCATCAGCCATGGTGGGATGGTGGAGCAGGTGAGCAGGGCGCCAGACCAAGGCAGGGCGCCGGTCGCTGTCATCGGGCAAGCCTCTGGTGGTTACTGATAATTCTTTGCTCCCATGCACTGAGGTCCTGCCTGGTGCTCTCACCTGCTGCTGGTGCCTGGCACTGGTCCCAATTGCTCTGCACTATCAGCAGATGCAAGCAGCAGCTGCTGGCCAAATCTTTCCTGAGGGCTTCTCCACCTTTCCCTGCTCCTGAGGGGCGACCAGGGCAGCAGCTGCTGCTTACACCCACTGACAGCACTGGCTCCCTTGTACCTGCTGCTGGCGCTAGTCCCAATCACTCCGCACCATCAACAGGTGCAAGTGGGAGCGGTGGTGGTGGTGGGAGGGGCGGAGAGGGGCTGCGGAGGATGGGCCCAGACCTCCCTGTGCCCATAGCAGCCTCGCACCCCACAGTCCCTTTCAAGGTGCACAAATTTATTTAATATAAAAATAGAGGCCTGGTGCGGGGGTCCCTCAGCCTGGCCTGCACCCTCTCACAATCCGGGAACTCTTGGGTAGGGTGCCTAGGCCTGGCCTGAGATCATGGCCTATTTGGGCTTTTCTTCCCGCAACTGCAGGCAGCTGGCCCTACCCCCGCCGCTGCCACTGCTTGCCATCTGTGCAGCACTGTCTCCCCCTCCTTGCCACTGGTGGCCTCCCTCTGCAGGCAACAGGCTCGGGGTGTGATGGTTTGGCTGGCCTGGGCCTCCCTCTTTCTTTGCTGGGGGCTGGGGCCAGCCCTGAAAGGGGCCATCTGCCTACCTGATTTCCCCTAACCACTTGCCTGCCTACCTGATAACCCCTAACTGCTTGCTGGGGGGTGGGGCCATCCTGACGAGGGGCCATGATGGTTCTGGTCTCTAGTCATTAGGGTCGTTAGGCTTATGGTGGCTGGCCTTTTTTTATATAGGATACTGTCCATATCATAATAACTTCTAAAATCAAAGTCAATATTAACAAAGTTTTCTTATATTTGAAAAACATATTTTATATTAATAATACACAAAAGACATTTTAAAGCAATTATTATCTATATTATTTAATAGGAAGCATAAGGAAAGTTCATAGTGTAGTCACTAGATGGTTCTTCTGATCAATGAGTTTTAGCTAAGTAAAGGAAGCATAAATGTGGACAATCAAATGCGGATGTAAAGCTCTCTCATTGCATGCAAAGCTGGAATATAAGGTATATTAAATACTGTTGGTTACTACTTAAGGAAAACTATTTTTTTTTATTTTAAAGACAGAATTCCATTTCAAAAAATGAAATTATTTTAGTTATAAAGTAAGAAATTTGGAACATAATTAAATTAAATGTTAGGATTACTGTTGAAATATACAATCAAGATAGTGCCATATATAGGAAAGGCTATTAGATTATGAGCAAGAAAAGCTAATTTTCACATTCTGCTTTCAGTACATTTGAACCTTTCTCGTGAATGTTCTGCCGCCCTCTCAGAGGAGGGTGCTGGGCAGTTGAGTAATCTGCTGTGGTGTTTTAAGCAAATTAGCAAGGCTGCCTTTCAGCACTAGATTTGAGAGGAGACAAGGCAGACTGGGAAATCAGTGCAAAGCCTGCTGGAATTACTGGCATATGATGAATGGATCTAAATACAAGGTGGGGCAAAAGTATGTTTACCATTCTAAGTATGCAAAGCAAAGTTTATTCTTATATTTTTAAATTAATTATTGTGTTATTCTCTGTACGAATAATCATAAACCTACATTAGTCCCAAATTGTATTGTCTATTCTAAAGTCCACCAATAGGAAAGATTATCTAGCTGGGATTTCATGTTAGTATCAGATCCACTGAACGCAAGGGAATGTGGGATTAGGCATCAGATATCTCCCCCACAGGAACCAATGTAAACTGACAACCAAACACTTGCTCAAAATTTTTATTTCAGATCTTTTATGAATAGAATCTTCAAAAATGATTCTCCAATGTCATACTACCTGAATCAAATCCACCAATTTACTTATTAAAATTTATCCTCCTTCTCTCCTTTCCTATCTATGGAATACATCTTAAGGTGGGGTTCCACAAACAGAAATTTTTCAACACACCGCAGGTGACATACAGATGCTAAAATTTGGAAACCA
The DNA here is from genome assembly GCA_026230045.1 of Corynorhinus townsendii. NCBI lineage: Eukaryota > Metazoa > Chordata > Mammalia > Chiroptera > Vespertilionidae > Corynorhinus > Corynorhinus townsendii. The sequence continues at coordinate 108,417,263 of JAPDVU010000001.1, read as the reverse complement.
CTGCAGTATATATGCTCTACAGGCCACAAGGGGATTCTTGCTTTGGGAATTTATGGCAATTCCTAAAAGTTAAATCTTTTTCTAAAGCCGTATATATAACTCTTAACAAATTGCCACTCTGAAGGAGAAGGAAAAAATTTAAATGTAAAACAATTCAAGATGAATAAAAATGATAAGTTTAAAGTTGAAAAGATTGTGAGAAGCGGGTCCCTCTTGGCACAAAAGGCAAGAGGAGCCAATATAGGATGCTCAAGCGCCTTCCCAGTGCCTTAATTCCTTCTGCAAGGGATTAAATTCTTTCACGTCCTTTTTTTTTTTTAATTGCTGCCAACCATTCAATAATTAGTTTGTAAGTTTGTTTGGGATAATTGTACAATATGCTGTTGTACAACACTGCAGGTTGCCTAGGACCAAACCAGAGAGGGTCGGGCCTGCATTGCCACCATGTGCCCACCATCCAGATATCATTGTTGACATGTACACATAAGGAACTGTTAGACATTGAAACGGGGACTCAGAACTGTTGGACATTGAAATTGGGACTCAAACATTTTTGTTGTTGTTGTTGTTATTATATGTTTATTTCCAGTCTGCAGAGGCAAAACTTTTTAAAGGAAAGAAATGGGGGAAAAAGATACAGAGGCAAAGAAGCATTGAACAGACTGTCAAACTACATTGGGAAGACAGGGGAGGTTGGGCGAGGGGGGCTGTAAGAGATCAACCAAAGGACTTGTACACATGCATATAAGCACAACCAATGGATACAAGACACTGGGGGCGGGCAGGGGGAGGGTGGGCAAGTGAAGGCATGTCCTGGGGGGTAGGGAAGGCCGGGGGCAGGTCAATGGGGGGAAAAAAAGGAGACATATGTACTACTATTTGTAATACTTCAAACAATAAAAAAATAAATTAATTAAAAAAATACAGTTGAAAGGAAACAACAAAGAAGCTATGGAAAAAGAAAGAGGGAGAACATGTCTATTTACTAGAGTACTTCATTATTTCAAGTTTCTAAGTACAAGACAATGGAAATGAAAGGGTAATTCTATAACTGATTGTATGTACTAGCGGTAGCTTAGGAGAAATACATGATTTAATAAAATTGCTTACTCTCATGTTGTCTTTGTCAACTCTTTGAATTGGCACTTACAGCGCACTAAACTTATTGGAAGGCACAATTAAAGACTCCAGATGTGATTTTGATTTAGCCTGATGAAAGAAATTTTGAGACACTGATGATGAATGCCAATTTCTTACATTCTGCTCAAATTTTGGCAGTAACATGAGTGAAACCCATACAGTGTTATTGTAACACATTAATTATTTTCTTTTACTTGACTAAATTATGCACAGACTTGAAATTAGTAGATTTCTCCAGATAACAACAGAGAACTTTGCTAAATACATGTATATATATTTTTTCTAAGCCAGATACATATACCTAGAATAAATTACTAATGCTAATTGATTTTTTTAAAAATCTGGGGACAATGAACATGGTAATGTTTGGGGTCCAGTTTTTTGTTGTTGTAAAGTAACCTAAATTAGGTGTTACATGTAAACAGGAATTTCTATAAATATTTTCAATATTAGGAAATGCTGTTAATCCTTGAAATTAAAGATAAATATCTCAAATGATAAATACTTTATATTATGGGTTCTTAACCTGTTTGTTTTTCTGCTATGAATATTGGGCATCTGATACAATAAATCCAGTGAGAATGGTGTACACAAACGTGAGTACATTGGCTTAGCCAGATTTGAGTTAAGCTTGGCCTTGCCACTTCATGGCTGTAAAATCTTTAGCAGCAAACTTTGGTATTTTTACCTGTTAATCAAAATAATGCCATTTTACAGTGTATTTATCATGATTAAAATGTACACTGTAAATAAACTGTTGGTCTGAGTTTTATATGTTTACTAAGCAAACAATTAAATTTGATTAATATGATGAAGATAGTTAATAATAAAATAATAAAGATGAAACCGAAGTGCTGTGATCGGATCTGGGTTCCTAGTCTCACAAAATTGAAGAATGAGTTCACAAAGACAGTAAGCATCAGGAAAGCTTACTGAGAAATAGACGGACCCTGCAGGAGGCAGGCAGAGGGCCCAACGTAGGTTTTCAGTGTGAAGCTTCTTTGTTTCATGTTCCAAAGTCCCAGGCTCCTTAAGCCAGTCCTGGGAAAGGTGCAGCTGGGGTTCCAGGAGAGCCAAAAGCATCCTGACAGTGTTCACAGCTTCCCTTCCACCTTGCAGCTGGGTGTAGATCACCTCTGAGCTAATTAAAGTCCATTAGTCCATGTGTGGCGTTCCATAGGGCCATAAGCCATGTGGGCACAGGGGAGCATACCCTGCCATAGGAGAGCCAGAATCCCAGTGCACCAGGGAAAGAAGAGAGTGTGATCTTTGGCTAGGGGTAGATATATGCTTTGCTAGCTCCTCAAAGAATTCTGCCTTAGCAACATCCCTACACTTTAAAGCTCATGTTTTTCACATGTGCTTCCTGCCCAGCTGGGTTGCCCTAGCAACTCCCACCTAGCTGGGTTCAGTCCAAGGTAATTTTGTTGCTCTCTGTGGTTTCTCTCCCAACAGGGCACAGTCAGAAAGCTGCATCCTGATCATGTCTGCAAGGTCCTGTTATTCTAGAACTTCCCCATTCTTCTCCTGCTCCCAAGGTCCTATCCCTGACTGCCTAGCCCTCTTCTATCTCCTCAGAACCACATTGAATTTTAATTCATTTATAGGAACTTAGGGAATCAAAGAGGGAAAGTAACTTTGAAAATGACCTTGCAATGGTAAACCTAAGACAAGCTTAAAGAGAAGGCAACAAAGCAATGGAAGTACTACAGCGACAAATTCAAGTGAGAATAAACTACTAAGGATCTTTCTTAAGATTTTAAAATCCCTGTTTTACTTTTTGTTTTTATCATAATGTCTAGAAGTTGTTAACAATTTCTTGCTAAAGTAATTTGGGATGGCGATTCATTAGAGAATAAAGAGTTTCTGTTTAATTGATTGATAGATGTCTTGGTCATTTACGAATATAGTTAGGTTCAAATGTTCTGATATTTCTGTTAACACATTAGCGGGCAAATTATTGTCATGTTGAAAGCAAATCATATACCCATATCCTATGCATTGCTCCAAGGCAACACAGAATGAGAGTATTCAATATCTCTTTTGAAGAATTTTAATTAAAGTATTGGAGTTGGAGGTGATGGTATCCTGATTTTCAATTACAATTTTGATTTTTGCCCTGGCTGGGTGGCTCAGTTGGTTGGACATTGTCCTATAAACCAAATATGTTGTGGATTTGGTTTGATTCCCAGTCAGGACACATACGTAAGTTGTGGGTTTGATCACCAGTTTGGGCTCTACTGCAGGCAATCAATCTATGTATCTCTCTCACATAGATATTTCTCTCTCTTTCTTTCTGTCCCCCAATCATTCCTTCTTTCTTCCTCCCTCTCCTGAATCAATGGACAAAATAAACACAAATACATATCCTTGGTGAGGATTAAATAAAATTTTCTTTGATTTTTCATTTTTCGAATCTTACAGAGTCAACAAGTATCAGATATATATGAATATTTGCTGCTGTAACACATAATCCTATAGCTCAGTGGTTCTCAACCTTTCTAATGCCGTGACCCTTTAATACAGTTCCTCATGTTGTGGTGACCCCAACCATAAAATTATTTTCATTGCTACTTCATAATTGTAATTTTGATACTGTTAATGAATCTTAATGTAAATATCTGTGTTTTCCGACGGTCTTAGGCTCTACAGCAGCGGTTCTCAACACCACTAGCAGGGTTCAACACAATTTTGTTTCTTGCTCTATGTGAAAATTCAACTTGCAGTGTTTGAGTGGGGGATCCCACATAGTCATTCAGGAATTCAGGCTGATGAAGGCTCTGCCATCTTCCACAGATGACTTCCAAGGTTTCTCTGTCAGAAACTGTTGGCAATACCTTGTCCACAGCCTCACAGAGCTTGCCAGTGCAGTACAGTTCAGTCTGCCCTCTAACCAAAAGCATCTGCATAACTTACTGCAGGCCTTTCTTTGACACTGTAAACCCACTCTGCCTGCAGACACTGTAGGCGGGTCCTGTTGTCCAGAAATGCGTTTCCTCAGTAAAAGCCCTCAACTAATGACTAATGAGAAATGGTAGATAAGTGCTTCATTTTCCTTCTCCCTTTTGGGGGGATAACTTGAGGTGCATGTGCTATACTTATCATTCAAGTTTCACAATGGACATTACACTCCAGTGTCTGACAATGTTAATTTGCATTATAACATGTCCATATTGTTGCCTTCCCTTTAGTAGTCCTGTGAGTATGAAGGCAAAATATGAAAGAATACATAGTCAATTTTTAATATAGATTGTTTGATGGAGAAGGAAGCTTATGTAGGTTTGGGGGACCATATAAGAAAGTGTTTCTAGGTAAAATATTAAGAAAAAATACCAGAGTTAAGCATGTACATAACATATAAATCTATGAGAAGAAATTAAGTAAACTATCTCTTAAAGATAAAGTTGATACATAGTACAGTCTGGTTATTGCATTAAGCCTATTCCCTCTGGTTATACACAAATTTAATAATATAATTTTACATTTGTATAAATGTACACACACACACACACACACACACACACACACACACACACCTTATTACAATATGTGAAATCTAGATGGAAAGTGTTGTCTTAACTTTCTAACACCAGGATTTAATATGTCTAAAACATGTCACTTTGTTGTTGGAGAAAAGCTTTTTTTATAACCAATCCAGAAAGTAGAATAAAGACCAGATTAACTCTTTTTCTGACTCTCCAGATTCATATCTATATGAGTACACCTAGGCCAAGAAGCCATATCAGTTTCAAATGATAAGTGAAATAGTAATGGAAATTTAAAAATGTTCGTGAGAACAGTAAGAAGATATATTTATAAACATATTTCATAAGAACAACCATTTAATTAAGGAATAATTTTGTTAAAATGAATGAGGAGTTTTTGGAATCTACTTCCTTTTATGTACTCATAAATATCTTAAAACAGATTAAATCAACATCTTACTTTTGTAAATTAGTATAGACATAATGAAGAGAACAAAATGTATACATTAGAATGCCAAGTAAATGTACTGTTTTATTATGTGTTACTGGAAGCTAAGATACACATAGCTCATTCTATTATTTACATGTCACAAAACAAGATGAAAATTAATCTAATTGATTTACACTTTATATATGAGTGCTTATTTGTGTGCATAATATAAAATAAATCACTCCTGCTTATGCATCTATCTACCTTTCATATATATACATTTGAATTTTTACAGAGAGGAAGGGAGAGGGATAGAGAATTAGAAACATCAATGAGAGAGAAACATAGATCAGCTGCCTCCTGCACACCCCCTACTGGGGATGTGCCCACAACCAAGGTACATGCCCTTGACTGGAATCGAACCTGGGACCATTCAGTCCACGGGCCAGTGCCCTATTCACTGAGCCAAACTGGTTAGGGCTCCACCTTTCATTTTTAAGAAGAAATATATATGTCACATTTACTTTATCCACTCATGCATTTATTTTTTTCAAACAAGTCTTTATTAATTTTTAGAGAGAGAGGAAGGGAAAGCGATAGAGAGAAAAAACATCTATGAGAGAACCATCATGGATTGGCTGCTTCCTGCACACCCCTCTACTGGGGATCAAGCCTGCAACCCAGGCATGTTCTCTGATGGGGAATCAAACCAGCGACCTCTTGGTTCCTGGATCAATGCTCAGCACCTGAGCAACACTGGCAGGGGAAACTTATGCATTTTCTAATGCATCTCTTTATACACACATTGTTTTGTATAATTTGGGATCCTATAATGTAAAAAAAAAAGAAATGTGTAATCTGAAGAGCAGTCATATTTTTGAGAATAAATTATTTTCTCATGTGTACATATCTTTTTTACATATTCCTTTTAACTATTTTCCCTTTTCTCTCTTAAAGTACTTAACATTTTTATTACATTTACTAGTGGTCGGGTGCATGACATTCATGCACATTAAAAAGGAATTAATTAGAGGGAATATTTTAATATTGCTATTTGCCCTTTCTCTATAATAGAAATGTCAGAGATGAAAGAAAATTAGTAAAATGTATATGAAAATCTTCCTCTTGTCAGAGTCTAGGGCACACTGCGGGACCCAGAGTCAAGTGCCTTCCCACCTGCGCATGCCTCGAAATCATGGGAGACCCAGACCTGGTTGGCCCCACCCCCATTGAGCGAGATCCAGAGCCAGCTGTCCCCACTCCTATCAAGCCCTGCTGGACGGGGGTGCATAGCCTCAGGTCCCCGTCAAGCCCCACTGAGTAGGGGTGCAGCCTCAGGTCCCTCAGTGCATGCCAGGCAGGGCATGCAGCCTCTGGTCCCCCGGTGCACCCTCAGATTCCCTCGCCGGGCGCTGGGGCAGGGGGCGTGGCCTGAGGTCCCCTGTCAAGCCCCGCTGGGAGGGAGCACAGTCTCAGGTCCCCCACCCTGGCCAGGCACCACACAGCCTCAAGTCCCTGCTGATCACTCCTTATGGGAACCCCACCTCCGCTGTGGGGGCAGCCATCTTGTGTTATGGGAACCCCGCCTCTGCTGCAGATGCAGCCATCTTGTGATGGTGTGAGGGTTAATTTGCATATTAAATCTTTATTGTAGGATTGGGGTAACATTGGTTAATAAAATTATAAAATTATATTTCAAGTGTACAATACTATAATACATAGTATGTATATTAACTTATGTGTTTACCTTGTGTTTACATTTTAAAATGTATTTATGTCATTTATCATATATACTTTCCTTATCAACTTTCTATATTTATGTTTCTTACTAGATTCTGAATTTCTTGAGAATACTGATTATATCTTATTCTAAGTAGAGTAGAGAAACTGAATATGTCTTGGTTTAGAAAATTGGAATTGCCATTTAGAAAAGCAGTCACTAAATGGTGCTTCATCATTCATTTATCCATTCATAAAATTGCATTTTCACTGACTACGTGCTTTCTCATACCAGTGCTAAAAGCTAAAACTCTATAATACTATATGGAGCATAAACTTTATTCTAAAATCTGAGGGAGTTATTAAATGGTATTGAACGGTAGAAAGACATGTATAATCTGTGTTTATACAGAACACTCCGGGCAGTAGATAATACGGACTGAGAGTAGAAAACTGGAAAAGCAGAACATATTGTTATTGTTGAGATGAGGGGATTTGAGGTACCAATACTGTAGATATACTGAAAACATTGTGAAGCTTTTCTATTGCTGATCCACAAAATAGACTCCCAGTGGATGAGGCTTTCTAGTATTTACACATAGTTTATTCCTCCTCATTGAATCTAGGTTCTCCCAGTTTGCTCTCTTTGATCAATAAAGTGCAGTTGAAGTGACTCTACATAACTTCCAAAGATAGTCCTTAGAAGATCTAAAGTGTCTTCTTTCACCTTTTAAAACACTTCCTCTTAAAAATCAGCCACATGGTGGAGTCTCACTGAGAAAAAACAAAACAAAACTGTTGATCTCAACAGCATCCATGAAGGAGCTCCCATTCAAGAGGCAGCATTAATTATAACGATAGGAGTTAAATTTCTTGAACATTCTAGCCCAGGAGAGACTCCAGATGTCTGTGACACCAGATAACAATGACATGGAAAAAAAGAACCATCCAACTGAGCCAAACACTTGTCTGTCCTCACCAGTGCTTCCGGTTGATGAAAGTCTGTTTTATACCTTTTCCACAAACTTCCAACAAATTCTTTATGGTTCAGATTCCCTGACTTATCCCTGACTGTTCTCACAAGTTCCTTCCTTCCAATAATTCTGCCCACCTCTGGGACCACAATGACTCCAGTGACTCCTGCATAAGTGGGGGTGCTGGACCTCCCCCTAAATGACTCCTCCACAGCCAAACCACCCAGCATCACACCCAGAATTTCCAGTTACTCTTGATCCTTCTAGGCCAAGATGAAGCACCACATTGGAAAGAGGTCGGGAATCTGGTGTGGCCGCCAAGTGGCTACATCATGTAATACAGAAGTGAGAGAAAAGTAACTGCCTGTGTGATGAACTTGGACCACCGCAGAATAGAATGTAGAAGTGAGCCTGGCAAATGGGTGTCTTCCTCTGTAGAGGGCTGCCTGGGAAGGCACATGGGCATTTCTTTAAATTGTTGTCAGCTGAGCCCCAGGCGATTGGCAGAGCCTCATCTTGGTTACACCCTCCCCAAGAAGGTGGGGGGTGTTATCAGTACTGACTTTTTACCTTTGTCCAGGTGTTGGCCTAGCGGACTTTGATATGTAAATCCAGGCAAGCACCAGGAATGCTAGGGCCTACTCAATAATGCAAATAAGCTTCTTAGATCCTAAATTTTGGTGATAATTCCTGGTATTTGGGGGTATAAAATAAACTTGCTGCATGGGCTCAGGGTCCCTGCCTCTCCATCAGAGAGGATGGCGTCCCACCTGGCTCCCAGCTTTGTTTCTATCTTTCTATCTGGTCTCTTTCTTTCTTTTATTTCTTAATCCCCAGCTCCTCTACTCAGGAACTGGACCCGCTCTCTTTCCACACTGGACTTGGAAAAGAGAGAAACACCCACATTCCTCTTCAAGAGACAAATCTGAAACAGTTTTCCATGCTTTCCATTTAAAGAAATGCCATATATACGCATCTGCCAAGACTGTCTTGTTTCTTTTCAGCTCATTATGAAGCATAAGCCATCACCACACTGGATCACTTCACTTCACCTTGTTTCCTGTCTCAGCCCTCAACACCTCATTTATTCTTTCCCTCATTGTCCTGGGTTTAACCTCCTAAATAAGCATCTCCGACTTAGCATCTATTCTTTTTTCTAGAGCACTAGTCTAAAACTCAAAGACAATTTAATATGGAAAATGTGGCAATGGAAGTGGAAATGAAAGGGGAAAATATGAATGGCGTTAAGGAAATAGACCCATTCAATGTATTATGCATAGAAAAAGGGTGAATTGCCCATCTTGCCAAAATTGTGAATAAATGTGCTAATAAAAAATATAAAGGAAATGTCATTTTAAAATAGGTGTAAGTGGCAGTTTCATAAATATGATGAAGAATTGTGAGTTTGTTGAAAGTAATAGGCAAATGTTTCCAGGGATGGAAAAATAAAATGTGAAATTGGCCACTATTTTATTAATTAAAATGTCCTCATGTTCTGTTTAGCCAATGATGGTAGAGGAACTGCAGCAACAATGAAAACAAAATGGTACTTTTTAAATACAGTTATAAAATGTCTAACAAAATAAATAGAAATCTAGGGTTAAAAAATGGCATTAAGAATTTTAAAAATTTCCCAAGTATTTTGGCTTCTTTAAATCAACCTGTACATGGATGCCTGATCTTTGTTAATGAAATCTTCAGTGCAGTTAACCTGTAGGTAATTTTTGCTGTAGCCCCTAGCAACATTCTTAAAGCTCATCCTGTTAGATTTTGAAGTTTCTCAGGCAAAAGGCTTTATTTGATCATTATTTTATTAGGTGTGGCTAGTTTCAATAACATAGATATGAACATTATGTGTGAATATTCGAGTTGATGCTAACTTAATTATAATTACAGGCAAGAAACAAGTACATTAACTCCACTGTAATTTGCCCAGTCAGAAAATCAAGCACAATTGTCTCAGGCCAGAGGTATAAAATCCTCTTATTTACTTATAATGGAATCCTCTACTGTCTTTTCTATAGCTCTGAGAAAAAAGTTGCTTTTCACCAAGAGGGTTATATACTAATACTTTTCATCTGTTCCACAGCTCTAAAATTTGATCAGATGGACTAACATGCATGGGCTGCTGTTTTTGAAAATAAGATTGAGACTTCACAGGAATAATTCAACCATTTTAAAGATAAGTAGAACATAATATAACACAATAAACGTCACATTAGTAAGTTTTTCACAAGTACACCATATTCAAGTCAAGCCTTAACCATAGCTGAGAATTCTAGTATATGACTTTTACCACTGAGTAATGGAGAAACAAGATAACAACCTAAAAGAAGAAATATATTAAATAGAAATATAACCTCTTTTTTCAAATGGTGAGTGAAGAAATTGCTTTTAGCACAACAAATATTTGTACCTAGAGAGAAATATTGGCAAAAAAACACACCTACACACAAAACACATCTAAACAAACCACAATTTTACTACTACCAACCATCAATAACAGAAAGTGAATGCGAATAACTTCACTGAATAAGTCTTTATATTCTCTAATTCAGTGGTCGCCAAACTCATTACTCAACAGAGCCAAATAGCAACAGTACAACGATTGAAATTTCTTTTGAAAGCCAAAATTTTTAAACTTAAACTTCTTCTAATGCCACTTCTTCAAAATAGACTTGCCCAGGCGGTGGTATTTTGTGGAAGAGCCACACTCAAGGGGCCAAAGAGCCGCATGTGGCTTGGGAGCTGCGGTTTGCCAACCACTGCTCTAATTGAATTGCAATGATCCGCATATTTGCTTGTCAGCTTTATTCTTTCGTTTTCCTGATATTTGAAAATTAAATAATTAACAGTCCTTTTCATAGCATACAAGTATGATGTGATGTACAAAAATCACCTAAAATGTATACTAAGTTATTTTTAAGACAATATGCAAAGTGTCCATTTTTAATGCTATTTTAAGTTTATTTTTATAAGTTTAACAATAAATCTCAACATTTTTAATTATCACATATATTAATTTATTAACATAAATTTTCTTTTTCTTCTTTTTCATCATCCTATTTTATTTTATTTTTTAAATTCTTTATTGTTGTAAGCATCGCTCTAGCTGGTTTGGCTCAATGGACAGAGCATCAGCCTGAGGACTGAAGAGTCCCAAGTTTGATTCCAGTCAAGGGCACATGCCTGGATTGCAGGCTCCACCCCCAGTGGGGGGTGTGCAGGAGGCAGCCGATCAGTGATTCTCTCTCATCATTCATGTTTCCATCTCTCCCCCGAAACAATAAAAATATATTAAAACAAAAAAGAAAGCATTATGTATGTCCCCTTTTCCCCCATTGTCCTCTCCCAGCCTGTTCCCGCCCCCCAGCCCTGACCTTCATGCACCCCACCCCATTGTCTATGTCCATTGGTTATGGTTATATACACACAAGTTCTTTAGTTGATCTCTTATCTCCCGGCCACCCTCCCCTGCCTTCCCTCTGAGGTTTGATGGTCTGTTCGATGATTCTGTATCTCTGGATCTGTTTTTGTTCATCAAAGTTTACTATTACTACCATTACTTATATGGTTTAGATATTTTTCTGCTGACTAGGTTTATGACTCCTATTTACAGTAGTCCATTGTTATCTGCAGGAAATATGTCCCAAGAGTCCCAGTGGGTACCTGAAACTATGGATACCAAGCCATATATATATATATTATGTTTTTTCCTACACATACATACCTTTTCATTTAAAGGAAGCACTTTAGGACTTTTCTGCACATATCAAAAATTTCCCACAACTCTACTCATATGCTTTGGGGCCCTTAAGTTATGTAAGTGTTACCTGAACACAAGGACTACCATGACAGTCCATCTGGTAACCCAGGGCGCTACTAAGTGACAGGTGGGTGGCACATACAGAGTGGAGTAACTGCACAAAGGCATGGCAGAGCAGGTCAGCAGGTTATATCATGCTATGCAGAAAGGCATGCATTTTGAAACTTATGAATTGTTATACAATGGAGAGAGGACTGGATAGACACTTCTCCAAAGAGGACATACAGTTGGCCAATAGACCTATGAAAAGATGTTCAACATCACAGAAATGCAAGTTAAAACTATGAGCTAGCACCCTTGATTTCTAAATGATCTGTGCCTTTTTATTAATTTGATATATGGCAGATAATTATATTTGGAAAAATGTGTTTTATTTTCTGTATTAGAAAATGATTTCATAGCTTTTTTAGTACTTCTTTTTCTCTTTTTTCTACTTTCTGGAGATCCACATAAAATGTAGAAATGGAACTGAAAAAATATTTTTTGTCATCCTTTAATTATATATTACTCTAGTAATGTAGTGATATTTATGGTACTTTATGCATTGAGGAGCTAGACAAATAGTGTAACTGTAGTTGATTAGTTGTTTTACAAGTTCTAAAATCAGTAGGCATTATGTCCCTGAACTTGAGAAAGGAAGAATAGATAAGTCTCTATCTAGTCTATTCTGTTGCTCATTCCCTTTCTCAGTTGCCACACAGCTATGCTGGTGCAGCTGAGCGATTAGCATATTTCACAGCTAACAGTGAGTTCAAATAATATGAAAATGCCTGAATATTGAGGCAATGTAAATTTTAAAGCCCACATTTCCATATTTCCCCCATATTATCCAATGTTTTTGCATTCATTATTTTTAACATGTATATATTAGCAAATATTTTAATAAGAGTGGGAGGAAATACCATATTAGACATTCAAACCTTGCCAAGTTATTAACACTTACATCGATAACTTTTTACTAAGCATTATTGACATTACATTTTTAAAATTTTTATTTTATACAGTGGTGATTAGTTTCAAAAGCACTATTTTAATCAATGAGAAAAATGCAAAGATAATTAGCAAAAGAGTATATGGAGAGCACTATGACATTCCTTAACAGACTTTCATTACTGAATATACTTAGCTGGAAATATTACTTTGGACAACATAATTTTATGAATGAAAGCTCAAGATCCATACCACTTAGAAAATTGTTACCATTACTTTCAAGATAATCAAATTTTGGATTAAATCTGTTCTGGCATTTTGGCAAGGAAAACATGATGTGAAACTGCTGCTAGTAATAGACAGTTGTTAAAGGGGAAAATGTCAACATGTCAAGAATAAGTGAAGTAACATGGCAATGTTTAGAAACTTCTGGAAGAAAGACTACTAAAGAAATAAACACCTCTGTACCATTTATCTCAAAAAAGAATTTTTTTGAGATAAAAAAAGAGAATTTTAATTACTTTACTGAGAAATTCACTTAATAGGATTATCAAAGATTTTCTTTTTTTAGGCAGATGCCAAATTTCTATATAAAGAAGCCTATTGCTGTTTCTGAAATGCAAATAATGTCAAGATTACATTGATAATCTTTACAGTACAACAGGTGCCTGTCTACATGTAATGTTTCTCTTTTATAAATTTTCCTTTTCCTTCTCTTTGTCTTTGTCTTGTTCTCTGCTCTCTATACTATTTGACTGCCTCTACTTACTGCTTATTTTGTTCTCCTTCATACGCGCAATATGTGCATAGATATCTCAACTTTATTCATACATTAGCTCTACTAATGACCTCAGTGTCTTTTTAAATAAGAAAATCTGATTACATTCATTTATCATTGCATTACTCCACATCAATTTCTCACATGCCTTTGGCCACAAGTAGGCCATATATCATATAACCTACAGAAAGGTGCCCTACCAGGTATATGCCTGGTGTATACCAGTCCATCCATGAAACACACAGCTACCTAAGTAAAGAAACTTGATCAATGTGCCTTTAGAAGATATAGAGTCATGATCATGTATGACTCTTTTTGTATAATAGTAATTATTTCCTTTACAGTTGTTTTAATAATAAGTACTATAACTAGCATTCAAAATACTAGTGTTAAAGGTTACAATAGTATTAACTTGTATTCATGGTTTTATTTTTTCCTGAATCTTTAGAATTTTGGATAAAGTTATTGAACTGTGGCTACCTGTATCACCCTAAATCTTTAAAAACAACACATGAATCAATAATTTATGAAGGGAAGCAAATTAAAATAAGTTGAGCCATATACAATCCCTCTTTTACCAAGCTTGGTCTGTTTATATTCTCAGATCTATTTGATAAACACAGTGAATCAAGTAAGCACATTTTAGTATCAATTAGAAATTGGTCACAAGATCAAATGTCTTAAGCCAGGGCTCAAAACTCTGGAAGTCTGACAACTTCCAGGAATAGTTGTGAGTTCTGTATACTTGTTAATAGCAAGAAACTGAAATAAGGAATATAAATCAGTCAATTATTTACAAACATATAACCTTGTATTTCATAGAACTGGACACAAGTTTTATCTAAAATCAGTGTGACACATTATTTATTTACTTTGAACAGATATATTAAGATATGATTCACATAAAAACTCATCCACTTCAAGTGTAAAATTCAATTGTTTTTAGTACATTTACTAATTGATGCAATGATGACCAATTGATTTAAAATTTTTCATAAACACACATACATACACACACACACACACACACACACACACACACACACACACACCTTCCTGCTCTGGATATTTGATATGAGCGAAATCATATAAATAAGTAGTCTTTTGTGACTGGCTTCTTTCACTTTGCACATTATTTTTCAATGTTCAACAATGTTGTAATATGTATCAGTATTTCATTCCTTTTTATGGATAAACTAGAAACCTGGTGCATGAAATTTGTGCATGGGGGGGGTCTCTTCAGCCCAGCCTGCACCCTCTCCAATCCAGGACCCCTCAGGGGATGTCCAACTGCTGGTTTAGGCCTGATCCCAGGGATTGGGCCTAAGCCGGCAGTCAGATGTCCCTCTCACATTCCGGGTCCACTGACTCCTAATTGCTCACCTGCCTGCCTGCCTGCCTGATCACCCCTCACTGCCCCCCCTGCCAACCTGGTCGCCCCACGCAGCCTGCTGCTCAGTCATTTGGTTGTCCCTCACTAATACCCCTCCGCTGGCCTGGTCACCCCATGCAGTGTGTTCGGTCATCCATTTGGTTGTTTTGGTTGCGACAGTCACTTAGGCTTTTATATATATATATAGATAATATTATTTTGTAGAGAATATTTTGTTTAGACATTCTTCAATTTATAGGCATTTAGGTTATTTCTACCTTCTGCTACTAGGAATATAGTGCTACTACTAACATTCCTGTGCAAGTGTTTGTTTGATCTGGGTAACTGGTTTCCAAAGCAGCTATATCATTTTATATTTCCACCAGCAAAGTTATTAGGGCTCTGATTTCTCCACATTACTTGCAACAATGTTAATATCTATTTTTTATTATTACTATATATCTTAGTGGGTATGATGTGATATTTTATTGTGGTTTTTCATTTCCATTTTCTTGATGATTAATGAAATCGAGCATCTTTTCATGTGCTTATTGGATGGACATTTGCTATTTTATTTTGAGAAATGTCTGTCATATTCTTTACCTGTTTTTAAGTGGGTTATTGAGTTGAGATCTTTCATATTTCTTAACTACAGGCCCAGTGCATGAAAATTCAGGCACTGGAAGGGGGGTCCCTCAGCCCGGCCTGCCCCCTTTCACAGTCAGAGAGCCCTCAGGGGCAGGAGTTGACCTGGGACGATCAGGGAAAGGAGACACCCCATCACATCTCTGCTGCTGCCACTGCTGGCAGCACAAGCCTCAGCCGGCCCTGGTTACCTGAGCCTTGGGTGGCCCTGGTCAGTTGGGAAGCCACCATCTGAGGCTTGCCTGAACCTCGGGCTGGCACTAGGAGGCTAAGGGGCTGAGGGGATGGGGGGACTCCGGAGACAGGCACGTGGAGTGGCAGGCCCGGCCTTGCCACACCCCTGCCACCCTGGCAGGGCTGAGGGGACTGGGCACCGCCATCTTTGGCTGTGGGTGCTGCCCTTTTTGAGGGTGTGACATTCAATTAGCATATTCCCTCCTTATTGGCTGTGGGCACTGCCATCTCTGAGGGCAGGGCAGTCAATTAGCATCTTTCCTTCTTATTGGCTGTGGGCACTGCCATCTTTGCAACAGTGTGAGGGGCAATTAGCATATTCCCTCTTTATTAGATAGGATATGGACACTTACAACTATAAATTTTCCTCTAAGCACTGCTTCAGCTGTATCTTATAACTTAGTGTCTTGTTATTCCTCTCAAATGAGTTTCTAATTTTTCTTTTGAATTCTTGATTCATTGGTTATTTATGAGCAATGTGGTTTTGTTTACATACTAGAGTCTCAGTGCATAAAATTTGTGTATGGCGGGGTCCTTCAGCCCAGCCTGTGCGTTCAGGGGATGTCCAACTGCTGGTTTAGGCCCAGTCCAATTTTAAATTTTAAAAAAATCTACAGAAATGAATAGCTTTTGTGTCAATAGCTGTTTTAAAACTGATGACTGTTCTGGTCCAGGCACTGCTGATAATGTGAAAGAATGGAATCACAAACATCAAAGATCTTTTTGTTGAGTATTTGTATGCCCTCAATCTGTCAACTTTATGGTTTTTATGCTGTAAACTTTATCTTTTATGTATAACCATGGGGGAAAAAAGTTTAGTGGCACTTTAGGATAAATTTTCTTTGGTTAAAGCTTGGACTGGCTTCACTCATTATTTCAAATCAGTTAAATCTGAAAAGGAGTGAAAGTTAATTGAATTATCATCTGTTAAAGTTGATTCATTTTTGGGAGGGCCACCCTATTTTTTCTAATGCAACTTTTTAATGTCTTTAATTATTTTAACAATTTTTGAGTATTTTTTTAACTAGCTTCTCTAGGATTTACTACATATATCTCAATTTATTTAAATCAGCTCCCAATTTATATAGGCTTAATTCCAGTGTTATATACCAAAATACATTTTACATCTCTATTCCTTTTCCCCCATCATTGTGGCATTACTTTTATGTATATTACATTAATGTGCAACCCAATAATACATTTTTATAATCATTAATTTTTTACGTAGTTATTTCCCTAGTGTAGTTTTGTTCTCATGTGCCTCTTTTGTGTGGTTATTATAAATTCACTAGAGGCCCGGTGCACGAATTCTTGCATGGAGGTCCCTCAGCCCAACCTGCACCCTCCACAATTCAGGAGCTCTCAGGGGATGTCCTACTGATGGCCTAGGCCCACTTCCAATGGTTCTCTGCTCTCTGCAGGGCCAGGGGGTTTCACTGCAGCCATGGAGATGAAGCCCCCATGCCCTGCTGTCCACTCTCTGCCTGCCACCGCCATGCGCCATGGAAGGAAGCCCCAATGCCCTGCAGTGTTCTCTGTCTGCCAGGCTTGGGGCTTCACCGACACCAACACACTAAGGAAGCCCCCATGCCCTGCTGTTTGGGCTCTGTCTTTGTGGTCTGGGGGTGTTCCCACTGCCACCGTGCTAAGGAAGCTCCCAAGCCCTGCTGTCTGGGCTTTGTCTGCCATGTCTGGGGACTTCCCCGCTATCACCCTGCAAATGAAGCCCCCATGCCTTGCTGTCCGGGCTCTGTCTGCCATGTCTGGGGGCTTCCCCACTGCCGCCACACTAAGGAAGCCCCCATGCCCTGCTGTCTAGGCTCTGTCTGCTAGGCCTGGGAGCAGACCCAGCCTCGCTGCTTAGTCCCCGCGAACCCTGGCAGGGCTGACAGGCCCAGACACTGCAGCAGCAGTGGAGCGGGGAGGCTGGGTCAGCCCCCTCACTGCTCAGGCGGACAGGCCCAAACACTCCAGCAGTGGGGCTGAGGGGATTGGGCACCGCCATCTTGTGGCTATGGGATGGAGCCATATTTGAGGTGGAGTGACAGTTAATTTTCATATTACTCTTTTATTAGATAGGATATACATAACATATGTCATTTCTATATGTTACATGCTCAACAATAAGTTATACACAAATATTAACCTATGTAATAAAGAGGGAATATGCTAATTGACCCTCATGCCATAAAAGATGGTGGCACCCATAGCCAACAAGGAGAGAATATGAAAATTGACTGCCACACCCTCAAAGATGGCAGCACCCACAGACAATAAGGAGGGAATATGCTAATTGACTGGTACACCCTCAAAAAGGGCAGTGCCCACAGCCACAAGATGGCCGCGTCTAGTCACCTCAGACCCCAGCTGCCCAGGGCTGGCCAAGGCTCAAGTAACCAGGGCCGGATGACTTGTGCTGCTGGCAATGGTAGCAGCAGAGGTGTGATGGGGTCTCACCTTCCCCTGATAGCTGGGTCACCTGCCATCTCTGTGGGCTCCTGGACTGTGAGAAGGGCCAGGCCGGCTGAGGGTCCCCCTCCAGTGCATGAATTTTCATGCACTGGGCCTCTAGTCTACACTAATCAAAGAAAAGAAATGCTAATTGACCATACCTCCACTACACCCATAGCCAATCAGCAGTAATATGCAAATAAAGTCAACAAAGATGGAGGGTAAATTTGCATATGCAGGAGGGGTGGGCTGCGCCTGATGCTACCCGTGGGGTGCGGGCAGCCAGGGTAGGCGGGGGTGGCCAGGGTCTCTGGGATCACTGTCTGCCCCTGGGCCACCTGTGGACACCAGTGGAGCAGGCCGGGGTTGAACATTTTAATGAAAATGGGATGCCTGTGCTCTGGCCCACTGTGCCCCGTCCCTGGTGAGGAGAGGGCAGTGGGCAGTTAGCAGGCACCAGAGCTTGGAAGGGACTGGGAGCAACCTGCAGGCATGCTACCAGGAAGAGGTGCTGAACCATGATGATGCAGAGGGCTGGCTGATGGAGGCGCGCAAAGGTGCAGATGAGGCGGCTCATGCTGGCGCTGTGCTTGAAAAGTGAATGGACAGCCTGATGAACTAAATCGCCTTTCTAAAGAAGGTGCACGAAGAGGAGATCCCCGAGTTGCAGGTGAAGATCCAGTACACTCAGATCTCCGTGGAGATGGACACATTCTCCAAGTCTGACCTCTCTGCCACACTCAAGGACATCCACGCCCAGTACGAGAAGCTGGCTGCCAAGAACATGCAGAGTACAGAAGAATGGTACAAGAGCTGCTTCACCATACTGACTGAGAGCACTGCCAAGAACACCTACAGGGTGCACGCTGACAAGGAGGAGGTGTCTGAAAGCCGCCGCCTGTTCAAGGCCAAGACCCTGGAGATCAAAGTAAGCCGGGGCATGAGCTAAGCTCTGGGAAAGCAGCTGCGAGAGCTGGAGGATAAGCAGAACTCCGATGTTAGTGCTATGCAGGACACAATCAACAAATTAGAAAATGAGTTGAGAACTACGAAGAGTGAAATGCCATGATATTTAAAAGAATCCCAGGACCTCCTCAATGTGGCTTTGGACATTGACATTGCAGCTTACAGGAAACTCTTGGAAGGTGAGGAGACCCAGCTCAGTTTCACCAGCGTGGGAAGCATAGCCAGTGGCTACTCTCAGAGTTCCCAGGTCTTTGGTCAATCTGCCTACTGTGGTTTACAGACCAGCTCCTACTTGATGTCCACTCGCTCCTTCCCTTCTTAATACACCAGCCACGTCCAGGAGGGGCTGATTGAGGTGGAGGTGACCACTGAGGCTGCAAAAGCCAAGGAAGCTAAGGATGCACCCCCCTCTGAAGGAGAAGCTGAAGAGGAGAAGGAGAAGGAAGTGGCTGACGAAGAGGAAGGAGAGGAAGAGGAAGAAGGTGCCAAGGAAGAATTTGAAGATGCAAAGGAGGAAGAAGAAGGAGTTGAAGGTGAAGGAGAAGATGCCCAAGAAACTGAGGATGAGAAGAAAGATGAAGGTGCTGGGGAGGAGCAGGCAACCAAGGAAAGATTGAGCCCCCCTTTCCTTAATTATTTGAGGAATAATCCTCCTGAAACCAGGTCAACCCTGTCACCAACCAAGCAGTTGAGTTCCCGATACTATCTGAATTGAGAAGTCAATATATGTAACATTCTGAGGTGACTCAGGTTGGACATTAAATGTTGTGCTATGACTTTTCTCCTTATGCAGAGTATCCGTTTGCTTGCAGAGTGGCTTCCTGGCTTGCTGCCAGTCTGTGCATGGTCCATGCTTATGAGTTCAGGATCTATGACAATGTGAATAATTCAGTTGTTTACAATAAAAACACATTAATTCACTGATGTTAATGTTAAACTTCATGGAAAAAATAGTCCTTTGAATCTTTGGTGGTTAGAAATTAAAGACCTCAAAATCATATGCAATAAACAGTAAATAAAGTTGCACTGAATGACAAAAAAAAAAAAAATACACTAGGTGCCAGGAAACGTTCAAAGAACTGGGGAACCATTCCCCAATCAGGAAGGGAAGTCACAGGGTGTATATTATTGCTATGCATACAGTATTTCCTACTAGTTACAACATATACAATGTAACGTATTAGATGCCTTCCTATTGCATGAAGTACGTATTCTCATAGAGCAATACTGGTACATATGTTATAGTTATGGCAGTATGTCATATCCTATCTATATTAATAAAAGGGTAATATGCTAATTAGACCATGAGACCTTCCAGATGTCCTTTCAGACAAAGCCATGGTGGTGGGGCCAAGGCAGAGGTGGTTAGGGGTGAACAGGCCAGGACGGGAAGGCAGTTGGGGGTGATCAGGCTGGCAGAGGGGACCAATTGGGAGTGAGCAGGCCAGTAGGGGGGTGCAGTTGGGGGCAATCAGGCCAATAGGCATAGTGGTTAGTGTTGATCAAGCAGGCAGGCAGGTGAGCGGTTAGGAGCCAGCAGTCTCAGATTGCGAGGGGGTTGTCCTACTGCCAGTTTAGGCCCAATCCCACAGGGGTCTCAGATTGGAGAGGATGCAGGCCGGGCTGAGAGTCACACCCCCACTCCGTGCACGAATTTTGTGCACAGGGCCACTAGTCCTATCTAATAAAGAGGTAATATGCAAATTGACAATCACTCCAACACAAAAGAGGCTGCCCCCATGTAGTTAAAGATGGCCACCCCCCATGTGGACTCAAGATGGCCATCATAAGATGGCTGGCATGGGAGGGCAGCTGTGAGCAATCAGTCCAGGAGGGGAGGGCAGTTGGGAGGGACCAGGCCTGCAGCAGAGTGCAGTTGGGGGTGACCAGGCCGGCAGGGGAGGGCAATTAGGAGCAATCAGGCTGGCAGGAGAGCAGTTAGGCATCAATCAGTCTGGCAGGGGAGTGGGTATGGGGTGATCAGGCTGTCAGGCAGAAGCGGTTAGAGGCAATCAGGCTGGCAGGCAGGCAAATGGTAGGGTGCCAGCAGTCCTGTATTGTGAGAAGGTTGTCTGACTGCCTGTTTAGGATTGGGCCTAAACAGGCAGTCAGACATCCCTGGAGGGGTCCTAGAATGGAGAGGGTGCAGGCTTGGATGAGGGACACACTCCCCTCCCCCGACCATGCACAAATTTCATGCACCAGGCCTCTAATTATTACATAAATAGTAATACATAATTACTAGTATTAGGTTAAAACTTTATATAATGGGTTTTTAAAAAGTGAAGTGAAGAAAAGACAAAATTCTATATAATAAAAGGCTAATATGCTAAGTATCCAGTCGACAGGTTGGCAGTTCAATCAATCAAAATGTAATATGCTAATGATATGCTAAAGCTGCTCAACCGCTAGATAAGACATGCACTGACCACCAGGGGGCAGACAGTTGACCAGTTAACCAGTTGCTATGATGTGCACTGACCACCAGGAGGTGGATGCTCTGACCGGTAGGTTAGCTTGATGCTGGGGTTTAGCCAATCAGGACTGAGCGAGATGGGCTGGACATGCCCTGGCGGCCTCCCGCAGTCCCTCCCCAGGTGGTTAATCTCTGCATCCCTCCCTGGCCCCGATCATGCACTGGTGGGGTCCTTGGCCTGGCCTGCACCCTCTCACAATCTAGGACTCCTCAGGGGGTGTTGGAGAGCAGGTTTTGGCCCAATTCCACAGGCCAGGCCGAGGGACCCCACTGGTACATGAATTCATGCACCAGGCCTCTAGTATATATATTTAATAGAGTAATATGCAAATTAGCTGGGATACCATAATGTCACGATCAGACAGCAGAGACCTGAGGCTGCATGGCACCTGGCCAGGGCGAGAGACCTCAGGCCACCCACCCTGCCCAGCGGGGCTTGATGGGGGACCTCAGGCCATGCTCCCCGCCCCAGCACCGGGCTGGTGGACCTCAGGCTGCACTCCCTGCCTGGCGGGGCTTGACAGGGGACCTCAGGCTATTCCTTGTGCCCTGGTACCAGCCGGGAGATCTCATGCCATGCCCTAACTCCAGTGCCAGGTCAGGGGACCTGAGGCTGTGCCCTCTGCCCGGAGGGACTTGATGGGAGTGAGGCCAGCTGGGTCTGGGTCTCCTGCGTTTTCAAAGCTTGTGTGTATGTGTTGGGCAGGGACTTGACTCTAGGTCCTGCAGCATGCCCCAGATTCTGACAGGAGTGAGATTTTCATATACATTTTACTAATTTTCTTTCATCTCTGACACTTCTTTTATAGAGAAAGGGCAAATAGCAATATTAAAATATTTCCTCTAATTAATTTCCTTTTAATGTGCATGAATTTCATGCATTGGGCCACTATATATATGTGAAATATGTTTTTATAGATTTCAGAGAAAGTAAGGGAGAGGGAGAGAAAGAAACACTAATGATGAGAGAGAATCATTGAATGGCTGCCTCCTTCATGCCTCGTAATGGAGATTGAACCTGCAACCCAGGCATGTGCCCTGACTGGGAATTGAATCATGACTTCCCGGTTCATGGGTCCATGCTCAACCATTGTGCCATACCAGCTAGGCAAACATATATATTCTTACTCATTTATATAATTATATAATAATCTTTACTATTGTGGAAATTAATATCCACCTGTGATCACTTTCTTTCATCCTGAAAAAAATTTTCTTTAGTATTTCTTATAAAATGAGTCTTCTAACCCTGGTCAGTGCGGCTCAGTGGGTTGAAGCATCATTCTATGCACCAGAAGCCAGGTGCGATTCCTGGTCAGGGTACATGACCACTGTGTGGATTTATTTCCCGGTCTGTGGAAGTATCTTTCTCTCTCTCTCCTCTCTCTCTCTCTCTCTTCTCTCTTTCTCTCTTCAACTCTATAAAATAAATAAAAATGTATTTTAAAAGAAAAGGTCTTCTAGTTACAAATTCTATGTTTTATTTCTTTAACTTGAAAAGTCATTAATATGCTTTTATTTTTTAAATATGGTTGTGCTATATTTAGAAGTCTTTAATTTTCTTTTTCTTTGACACTTTGAATATGTTATACATAGTCTTCTGGTCTCTATTCTCTTCTGCTCAAATATCAGCTGTTAATCTGATTGGAATTTCCTTATTAGTGGCATTTGATTTTTTTTCCTTACTACGTTAAAAAATATTTCCTTGCTTTTGACTTTCAGCATTTTGGTTATGATATGTCTTTTTCTGAATATTTTTGTATTTATCCTACTTGGAATCAGTTAAACTTCATGGATGAGCAAGTTAATATTTAAGAAGAATTTTGGAAAGTTTTCAGCCATTATATCTTCAAACATTATTTCTTCTCCTTTCTCTTTCAAGTCCTTCTGGAACCCAATTATTCATATCTTGGTGTGCCTACTAGTGTCTGTGTTTCTGTGAGGAGCTTAGCCTGCATTCTTTTTTTTTCTCTTTAATCTCTGTCTATCTCAGATTCAATTTTTCTTTCTTCTGTGAATTCAAATCTACTGTTGAACCCCTATATGGAATTTTTCAAAATTCAGTTGAACTTTTCAGCTCTGTTTCTCCTACTTAGTTATTTTTTATAATTTCTGTTTCTTGATACACTCTATTTGATACAACATTGTCATAACTTCCTTTACTTTTTTACAGTTTTACTCATATAATTGACATACATCACTTTATAAGTTTAAGGCACAGGACATGATGGTTTGAAATACACTAATTGTAAAATAATTATCTCAATGTGTTCAGCTAACATTTATCTCCTTATACATATATAATAAAAAGAAAGGAAAGGAAAAAAAAGAAAACTTTTTTTTTGTTTGAGATGAGAACTAATAAGATTTACTCTTTTAACAACTTTCCTATATTTCAGATAGCAGTGTTAGCTATCGTCATCATGTTGTACATTATACCCCTGATAAGTATTTTTCTTATAACTGGAAGTTTGTACCTTTCAACCATTTTCCACCAATCTTACCCTCTACATCTGTTAACATATTTGATCTTTTTCTATGATTTTTGTTTTCTATATTTCCCATATAAAGATAATATAGCATTTGCCATTCTATGCATGACTTATTTCACTTAGCATAATGCCCTCAAGCTCCAAACTCCCTCTATGTTTTCACAAACAGTAGAATTTCCTCATTTTATATGGGTAAGTAATTCTTTATTCATTCGTCTATCGACAGACAATTAGATTGCTTCCATGATTTTGGCTATCCTATATAATAAAAGCCCAGTGACCGAAATGGTGAAACAACCAGAGCAACCAGAGACCAGATACCACAGCTCTTCATCCTGGCTGGCCCAGCCCCTCAGGGAGCAGTTAGGGGTACCCCTAGGCCAGTGGTCAGCAAACTCATTAGTCAACAGAGCCAAATATCAACAGTACCATGATTGAAATTTCTTTTGAGAACCAAATTTTTTAAACTTAAACTTCTTTTAACACCACTTCTTCAAAATAGACTTGCCCAGGCCATGGTATTTTGTGGAAAAGCCACACTCAAGGGGCCAAAGAGCACATGTGGCTTGCGAGCCATGGTTTGCCGACCACTGCCCTAGGCAATGCAATAGGGTGTGAGTTTGATGGGGAAAGTCAAAGAAATGGGGGAAAAGTCTTAAGGTCTGCGGGTTTGGGGTGGTCAGCCCAGAGTAGATTTGGAGTGTGCTGAGGAAGGAAGAGGAAGATCCAATTGGAAAACGGTTCAGTGAACCAGGACAGTGCCAGCCATGGACTGAATGGGTGGTTGTTTCATGAGTGCGCTTGGTACCAACAAGTTCATGGCAGCAGCAATACTCCTGAAACTTCACTGATTCCAAATAGTAAACAGCTATCAATGTCAAAGAACAGAAAAATTCTCTCCAACTAAAGGCCCTGGATGTTGCCACGTGGCTGAAGGAAATACCATTTAAGGAGGAGCTAGAAAAACCAGAAATATGCGACCAGAGGATTATGGGATTGTGGAGGACCCTGGACGCCTACCTCTAGAACATGAGCCTGTTATTGTGCATGAGCATAGTCAGCCCTATAGTCCACAGTCTCGCAGTATTTAGATGTGACTTCTGGTGGGAAATAATTTCAATTGAGGTTTGCTGTTCCCTTGCGGTGAGGAAGATCAGAATTAAAGTTTTGTTTGTTACCTTTGTTTGAAGGAGAGAAAAATGGGATAGTGAGAAATAAGAAACTTTGGAGATAGTGAAGGGCAGTTTTCCAGACTCTTGGGAGCTCAGAATTAGAGTTTGATTGGGATAGAAATCCTGCTAATAGCACCTGATGCCTGAAATATGAGCACTCTAGTTTTAGGTTTTCCAGTTCAAGTTTTTGGAGACTGCCTATTGAAACATTCCTGGTTGGAAAGTTCAGAACACTATGGCCCCTCGCTCAGGCTGGCCCTGACCCCCAAGGAGTGGTTAGGGGCAATGAGGCAGGCAGGCGAGTGATTAGGGGTGATGAGGCAGGCAGGCAGAATGGTTAGGGGCAATGAGGCAGGCAGGCAAGTGGTTAGGGGTGATCAGGCAGGCAGGCAGGCAGAGGCAGTTAGGGGCAATGAGGCAGGCAGGTGAGTGGTTAGGGGCAATCAGGCAGGCAGGAAAGCAGTTAGGAGCCAGTGGTTCCAGATTGCGAAGGGAATGTCCGACTGCTGGTTTAGGCCCAATCCACAGGGATCCCTGTGGGATACGGCCTAAACCAGCAGTCAGACATCCCTTGAAAGGTCCCAGATTGTGAGAGGGTGCAGGGCAGGCTGAGGGACCACCCCCCCCCCCCATGCATGAATTTTGTTCACTGGGTCTCTAGTTACAAATAATGCTGTTATGAACATGGGACTACTAATATATTTTAGAGTTAGTTGTTTTTATTTCCTTTGGATATATTCCCACATGTAGAATGCTGAATCATATGGTAGCTCTATTTTTAATTTTTGAGATTCCTCCATATTGTTTTCTATAGTATCTATAGTAATTTATAAGCCCACCAAGTGTGCACAAAGGTACCTTTTTATTCACATCCATGCAAGCATTTGTTATCTCTGTTTTTTTTTTTTATGATAGTCATTCTAACAGGCATGTGGTGATATCTCATTGTGGTTTTGATTTGCATTTCCCTGATGATAGTGATGTTGAACATGTATTTATGTACCTGTTGGCCTTTTGTGTATCTTCTTTAGAGAGTTACCTATTTGGATCCTTTGCCCATTTTTTAAACTGGGTTACTTATTCTGCTATTGAGTTGACTAAATATTTTAAATATTTTGAATATTAACCCCTTATCAAATATGTGATTTGCAAATAGTTCTTCCCATTCTATAAGTCTTTCACTTGTTAATGGTGCATATTGCTGTGCATATCTTTTTATTTTGATGTAGTCACACTTAACTTTAAATTTTGTTGCTTGTGGTTTAGGTATCATATTCAAAAAAATTTTACCAAAGCCCATATCTAAAAACTTTATTTATTCTTGTTTTCTTCTAGGACTTTCATGCTTTCAGGACTTACATCTAAGTTTTTATTACATTTTTACTTAAATTTTGTGTGAAGTATAAAATATGGGCCCAGTTTCATTCTATCACATGTGGATATCCAATTATTTCAGCATCACTTATTGAAGAGACTTACTTTTCTCTACTGGGGACTCTTGGATACTTTGTCAAATATTAGTTTACTTTTTATGCTTGGGTTTATTTCTAGGCTCTTGATTCTAGTCCTATTGTTCTATTTGTCTGTTTTTATTCCAGGATCATACTCTTTGATGACTACAGCTTTATAGTGTAATACCTCCTGTTCTGTTTTTATTTTCTCAGGATTTCTTTAGCTATTTTAGGACTTTTGTAGTTATAAATTTAAAGAATGCTTTTCTACTTCTGTAAAAATGCCATTGGAATATTGATGGGGATTACATTGAATTTATACATTGCTGTTGGTAACATTGACAATTTAACAATATTAATTCTTTCAATTCATGAATATAAGATACATTTCCATTTATATGTATTGGTTTTGACTTGTGTCATCAATGGCTTATATTTTTCAAAGTAGAGATCTTTCACGTCCTTAGTTAAATGTATTCCTAATTTAATTTTAAAATGTTTTTTATTGATTTTAGAGAGAGAAATGGAGAGGGAGAGAGAGAAAGATTGATGTGAAAGAGGTACATCAATTGGTTGCTTTCCATTGAACCCACACCTGGGCATATGCTCTGACTAGGAATCAAACTAGTGACCTGTTGTATGGAAAAATGCTCAGCCAACTGACCCACACTGGCCAGAGCTTTATGCTATTATAAATGGGGACACTTTCTTTCTTTCTTTTCCATAAAATATGTTGTTAATTTATAAAAATGTTACTGATTTTTGCAAGTTAATTTTGCATGCTGCAATTTTACTAAATGAATCCATTAAAGCTAACATTTTTATGGTTCCATCTTCAGGATTTTCCATATATAAAATTATGTCGTCTGCAAATGGAGAAGAGCTTACTTTCACTTTTCCAATTTTGATACTTTTAATTTTTATTGCCTGATTAGTCTAGGTAGAACTTCTAGTACTATAATGAATAGGAGTAGTGAGAGTGGACACCCTTGCTTTGTTCTTGATGTTAGAAGAAGATTTTTTAACCTTTCTCCATTCACCATGACGTTTTCTCTGGGCTTGACATACATGATCTTTATTATGTTGAAACATGTCTCTCTATACCTAATTCATTAAGCATTTTATCATAAATGGATGTTGAATTTCACAAATTCTTTTTCTGCATCTATTGAGATGATCATATGATTTTTTCCTTTGTTTTATTAGTATGATTTAGCACACCGATTTTTCTGCCTGTGTGGAACCATCTTTGCAGCCCAGAGATAAAGCCAACTTGATTGTGGTGAGTGATCCTTTTAAGGTTCTGCTGGGTTTGGTTT
Source organism: Corynorhinus townsendii (assembly GCA_026230045.1). Taxonomy (NCBI): domain Eukaryota; kingdom Metazoa; phylum Chordata; class Mammalia; order Chiroptera; family Vespertilionidae; genus Corynorhinus; species Corynorhinus townsendii. Next base: position 108,389,403 of record JAPDVU010000001.1, on the reverse strand, counting down.
GCTAGTACTTTATTGAGAATTTTTGCAAATATATTTATCAGAGATATTGTCCTATACTGTTCTTTTCTACAATGTCCTTTCCTGGTCTTGGTATGAGGATAATTCTGGCCTCTTAAAATGAGTTTGGGAATGTTACCCCAACTTCAATTTTTGGACTAGTTTAAGAAGAATTGCTAATTCTTCTTTAAATGTTTGGTAAAATTCACCAGTGAAACCATCTGGTCCTGGCCTTTTCTTACCAGGAGATTTTTTAAATTATTATTACTAATTCAATATCATTATTAGTGTTTGGTTTATTCAGATTTTTTTATATCTTTCTGATTCAGTCTCAGTAAGTTGTATGTTATAAGAATTCTTCCATTTTTTCTAGGTTGTTTGTTGGCATGTAGTTGTTCATTATAGTCTCTTATGATCCTTTGAATTTCTGTGGGATTGTTTATAATGTCTCCCTTTTCATTTATTATTTTGTCAATTTGGGTTCATTTTTGTTTTTACCTTGGTTAGTCTAGCTAAGTGTTTACGAATTTTGTTTATCTTTTCAAAGAACACATTTTAAAATCATCCAATGTAGTGAAAATATTTTTGTATATATGTGTACATCTGCATTTTAATTGTGCCTATACTATATATTTTAAAGTTATAAATATAATGTTGCTTAAAATCTTGAAAAGCTTTTATCCAAGATCAACATATATATTATACTTAGTTTACCAAAAAAAGGCACTAGAATCAATCCCCATTCAAACATTATGAAATGAATTCATGTCGTATCTTACTGACTTATGAAATATACAAATTATAATGAAAATCAGTTAACTAGGTAAGAGTTGATAATGATGTAGATTATTCCAATTGCTCAACCAGTCCAAGGTTATATAACTGAAATTCAAGCTAATATATTGCACTGTACGAAACTCTTGAAATACCTATAATATCTATCAAAAATTATCTCCCAAGCAACTTAAAGAGTGGAAGCAATATTTAACAAGGCTTTTATAAATACGGGACAAAGTATAACTGCTAATAATATGACTCAGTGCTAAGATCTTAGGGCCTAAAACATAGGTATATTTTAAATTTCATTGGCTCTTACACAATAAAAGAGCATTATAAAATTACATTCTAATCTTTCTTGAAGCTATAAAAATTACTATTGTTTTATAAATACCAAGTATAGGAAAATATGTTGATGGTCATGAAAGTCTTTCACTGACTATCATATATCAAAATGTAAATATTATATAGGTCAAGAAAATATAAAGGTTATTCCATAATTAACTATTATTTTACAACAGAAATCATTACATAACTTTTTTGGATGTACCAAACTGTGTGTTGTAGTGGCAGAGTAAGATAAGGTAAAAATATTAGAACCATTAACATGAATTCAACAATGAATTTGATTCTTTCTTCATAAATATAATCTGGATAAGCAATACAAACTAAAGTTGGTTTATTTTTAGACTAATAAAAAATTTTACTTGTGTTTTAGTTGTTGCTAATTTATATAAAATATAATGACCATATTACATATTTCCTTGGTTTCCTTATTTTTTTTAAGATTTTGAACAGTCAATATTATTTAGTAATACATAAATAATCAATAATATTTTGATAAGTATAACTCATTTTATGTAATAACATATTTATACCATGTAAGATTGAATTTAAAATAAAGCAAATGTTATTTAAAAGTTTAATAGCATTTGGTCTTACATATGTAGATGTACACATATGTAAATAACATATTCAAAATGAAAATTTTTATAATCTCTAAAATGTTAGATACATCCAAATGCATATTTAGTAAAATATTCAAAACCTAAAAATTTTATGTGAAGGACATTTACTTGCCTTTTGCAAGTCAGGTTGTTTCCACGGTAACAGCTGCTGGCACACAGAAGCAGAATGTTTATAACTTTGATATTTCAGCTGTGCTGTCAGGTAGATGACTGAAATGTCATTTTTCAAAGAAGCACCTGCAGCTCTTGGTTTCCTACAGGTTTGCAGTATATACACTTTAGCTCCTGAAGAAGTTTTAGTTCATAATGTTTCCGTATAAATCATAACTATGCCTGCTCTTAAAAGAGGCTTAATAACTCTAGGTCTATTTTAGAAAATGACTTTTTATATGTAATAACTAATTTGAGATACCTTAGAATTATAATGGTCTACAGAGCTCTCAAAGTTGCAATGAGGGTAATTATCATGATAATTCCCCTTAAGTCAACACTTACTGAAGGTAGATTACATCCTTTGTTCTGACACAGCATCTCTATTTTAGAAGTTCATTTATCTTTGGTTGATAATTTATGGTTCTAGAAGGTTTCATGCTCAGTGATAAATCATACCTGGGTGTTGAACCGACATCTCCACACCCTTCACCCGCCTCATAGCCCCCACTCTAACTAACAATTATCAAAACTTGCTGGCTTTTTGACACCAATAATCTGTGGTGCTGGCTTTTTGACAGCAATAATCTGTGATGCTTGACATATTTCTGCCAAAAATAGGATATAAAGTGCTAATTTCATTGATTAAAAGATTCAATGAAGTAGTTACTAAGATGGTATCATTTCTTTCCATCAATGTATTTAGAATATTTGCATTGCCTAAATATTGTCATCAATTAGACATCAGTGGAGACTGCAATCAAGAAATAATGAAAAGGCTGAAATTTGCAAGGGCAGTAATGAAAGAATTAGAGAAGATCACCAAGAGCAAAGATGTGTCATTGAAGACCAAGGCAGAGCTCATCCACGCTCTCACATTTTCAATTACTATATACAGTGATGAAGGCTGATAGAAAAAAAAATGACTTAGGTGGCACATGGTGTTGGAGGAGACTCTGCAGATAGCCTGGGTGGACCACTGGAAAGATAAACACACAGGTCCTGGAGCTAATTAAGCCTGAAACATTGCTGTAGACAAAAATGACAAAACTAAAGCTGACCTACTTTGGGCATAGCATGAGATGGCAGAGTTCTTTGGAAAAGATAATAATACAGAAAAAAATAGAAGACAGCAGAAGAAGTGGAAGGCCAAACATGAAATGGATTTATTTCATAAAAGAAGACACAGGCATGATTCTTCAGTAGCTGAGCAGGCTGCTGAGGACAGGACATTGTGGACATCATTCATTCTTAGGGTCATCAGGAATTGAAAGCAACTCAACAGTATGTAACACACACACATATTGTCAATGACCAAAAATAGTGAAGTGAAACAGAGATGAACTGTGATAATGAATTTTCTCAAATTAAAGTTTTAAGATTTAATTTTCAATTCAAGAATATATGGTATTAAAATGATATTCTTCATAAAGAATAAAATAATTGAAATAAAGAATCAAACAAAAATGAACTAAAAAGTTCATAAATTAGAGTAATACTTCAGGATTACAAAAAGCACACAGAACCTGTAATCTTATTACCAAGAAAACAATCTACTCAACTGACCATAATAAACTATGGTTGTTTTTAATGAGAATTTATTTGCTAAGAGCAAAGTGATCAATTTTCAGTAATTGATGGTAACTTATTGAGCAACTACTGCATGCAAGAAATTATCAGGCTATTGAATAATAGAAAATAATTAAAAAGAAAATAGCACTAATTAATTATTGATCAAGGAGTCTACATATGTACCTGAGCCATGTCAAGAATCTTCATTAAAAACAGTGTGACCAGTGACATCAGAGGAAGGGAGACATGAGAGATCCCCTTGGTTTCTCCCTCTGAAATTTCAGCAAGTTACTTAGCTATAATTCAACAAGGCATGCCTAAGAGATCTGCACATTGAGAATCTAAAGGTGAGCAAACAGAAAGGAACAGGAGGTGACAAGGTAGGAGAGTTCAAAAGGCCAACTAATTCAGTGCAGCAATCAGGTGCTTACAGGTAGGTTCAGCCCAGAGAGGGGACGAGGCTGACTATAGCTGGCATTTTCATCAGCCAGGAGGAGCAGAGAGTCTCCAAGAAGGAGTAGCATGATTTAATGCTGAGCCAGCCAAATGACATGTCAAGGATTTTGCTACAACTGTCCATTGTCTAATGTTTGGTGTTTCAAACAAAGAAAATGGGCCACACAGCCTTACTTTTCCTTAGACTTCTAAAACTCACCTCCATCACCATTGTTGTTCAGTTATGGAGCACATTATCTGCAAACCTGAGAAATATTACCACAGAATTGTTACTTCCCACTGTGCTTGATCCCCAGTTGGGACGCAGGAAAGGAAACCCGTGCCATTCTGAGGGCAACATTACCTGTGGCAAAACAAACCTCACCCCCAAGCAGCACCATCATACTGACAGTGGCCCTGGAGATATACTTCAAGATTTCACAGAGCTGAAAAATATGAGATTCCCAGCCACCTACTATAAACAAGTAGAAATACCTCTTCATAGAAATATGCTACAGATGTGCCAATACATAGAAGCCTACACAGAAGAGGAGCCCATCAAAAACCAAGAATAACCAGGTAGTGAAGCAGCTCAGAAAGATAATAAAAATCTCCAGAAAGCAAACTGAAACACATAGAAATATGTGAGATAAATGACAGAGAATTCAAATTGCAGGGCTGAAAATTCTTGATAAGATGCAAGAAAACACAGACAGGCAATTGAATGCACTGAGAAAAGGAATGAACAAAACTAGTACTTGACCAAAGAGATTAAAATATTTTAATCTATAAACTCAATGTAATCCCTACTAACATACTTTACAGACAGATCTAGAACAAATACTACAAAAATTTATATGGAACTGAAGTAGACCCTGAATGTCCACAGCAATCTTGAGAAAGAAAGAAAAAAGTTGGAAGAAACACAATACCAGATACCAAGTTATACTATAAAGCCACTGTAATTAAAACAGCCTGGTACTGGCACAAGAACAGGCATATTGATCATTAGAACAGAACAGAGACCTCAAAATAGACCCAAACTATTATATTTAATTAATATTTGACAAAGGAGGCAAGAGCAGACAATGGAGTTAAGACAGTCTATTCAATAAATGGTGTTGGGGAAATTGGACAGATACATGCAAAAAGTTAAAATAGACCACCAACTTATACCATACACAAGAATAAACTCAAGATGGGTAAAAGACTTAAATGTAAGTTGTAAAACCATAAAAATCCTAGAAGCCATAAGCCTCAAAATCTCAGACATCTCTCATGGTAATCAGTGTGCAAATACATCTCCTAATGCAGTGGTCAGCAAACCGTGACTCACAAGCCACATGCGGCTCTTTGGCCCCTTGAATGTGGCTCTTACACAAAATACCACGGCCTGGGAGAGTCTGTTTTGAAGAAGATGCATTAGAAGAAGTTTAAGTTTAAAAAATTTGACTCTCAAAAGAAATTTCAATCTTTGTACTATTGATATTTGGCTCTGAGTTTGCCAACCACTGTCCTAGTGTAAGGGAAACAAAGGAAAAAATAAGAAAATGGTATTACATAAAAATAAAAGGCTTCTGCACAGCAAAAGAAACCATCAACAAAATGAAGAGGGAGTCCACTTTATGGGAAAACATATATGCCAAAATATATAAGTAACTCATACAATTTATCAAAAAACAACAACAAAAAAACAATCCAATTAAAAAATGGGCAAAGGATCTAAGTGGACACTTTTCCAAAGCAGGCATACAAATGGCCAAGAGACAAATGAAAATTTGTTCATAGTCACTGATCATCAGAGAGATGTAAATTAAAACAACAATGAGGTACCATCTCACACCTATCAGAATGGCTACCATCAAGAAATCAACAAATGACAAGTGCTGGCGAGGATGCGGAGAAAAGGGAACCCTCTTGCACTGCTGGTGGGAATGCAGACTGGTGCAGCCATTGTGGAAAACAGTATGGAGTTCCTTCAACAAATTCAACATTGAACTGCTATTTGTCCCAGTGATCCCACTTCTAGGAATATATCCTAAGAAACCCAGAACACCAATCAGAAAGAATGTATGCTCATAGCAGCACAATTTACAATAGCTAAGATCTGGAAACAGCTCAAGTGCCCCCTATGAGATGAGTGGATAAAAAAGCTGTGGTACATTTTACACGATGGAATATTATGCAGCAGTAAAAAAGAATAATATCTTACCCTTTGAGACAGCATAGATGGACCTGGAGAGTATTATTTTAAGCAAAATAAGCCAGTCAGAGAAAGACAAGTATCACGTAGTCTCACTCATATGTGGAATCCAGAGACCAAGATAAACTGATGAACAAAATAGAACCAGAGACAGAAAAGCATGAAACAGACTGTTGAATCTCAGAGGGCAGGTGGGTGTCTATGGCTGTGTGGGAAGAGATTAATGAAAGAATTTACATGCATATATGCATAACCCATGGACACAGATAATAGTGTGGTGAAGGCCTGGGGCAGGGGAAGTGGGTAGGGGCTAGAAGGAGTTAATGGGGCGAAAAGGGGACATCTGTAATATTTTCAACAATAAAGATAAGTAAAAAAAAAAAGAAATAAAGGCATTCAAATTGGGAAGGAAGAAGCAAAAGTATCACTTTTGCAGATAACATGATTCTGTACATAGTAAACCGTAAACACTCCACCAAGACACCATTAGAAACAATAAATAAACACTGTAAAGTTGCAAAATACAAAATCAGTATACAAAAATCCACTGCTTTCCTGTGTATTAACAATAAAGTTTCATAAAAAAAAGATTCCTTTTGCAATTGCTAACAAAATAAAATATCTAGGAATAAACTTATCAAAGGATGTAAAAGACCTTTACACTGAAAACTATAAAGCATTATTAAAAGAGATTGAAAAAGATACAACAAAATGGAAAGATATCCTGTGTTCATGGATTGGAAGAATCAACATATTTAAAATGGCTATATTACACATAGTAATACACAGGTGTAATGCAATCCCCATCAAAAACCCAATGTTATTTTTTTAAAGAAATAGGACAAAAAAAAATCATCAGATTTTCATGGAACCACAAAAAGCCTCTAATAGCCAAAGCAATTCTGAAGGACAAAAAAAGCTGGAGATATCACCTTACCTGATTTCAAACTATTCTACAAATCTATGATAACCAAAAACAGATGGTCTTGCAGAAAAAGAGAAAAACAGATCAATGGAACATAATTGAGAGCTCAGAAATAAAACCACATGTATATAAGCAGATACTTTTCAACAAAGGAGCCAGAAACACAAAATGGTAAAAAGAAAGCCTCTCAATAAATGGTGCTGGGAAAATTGAATGAAATGAATGCAACAGAATGAAACTGGACTATAATCTGTCCCCGTGTACAAATATTAATTCCAAGTAGATCAAAGACCTAAATAAAAGATCTGAAACAATAAATTACATAAAAGAAAACATAGGTACTAAACTTATGGGTCTTGATCTTAGAGAAAATTTTATGAATTTGACTGCAAAAGCAAAAGAAGTAAAGGCAAAGCAAATGAATGAGACTACCTCAGACTAAAACACTTGTGCACAGCAAGGTTTAATATCCAAAATATTAAAAACTCATAAAACTCGACACCAAGCAAACAATCCAATTAAAAAATGGGCAGAGTACCTGAACAGACACCTCCCCCAAGAAGACATATGAATAGCCAACAGATATATGAAAGTTGTTCAACCTCACTAGCAATTAGGGTTATTCAAATAAAATACAATGAAGTACCACCTTACACCTGTTAGAGTGGCTATTATCAACAAGACAAGCAATAACAAGTGTTGGAGAGGTTGTGGAGAAAAAGGAACCTTCACTCACTACTGGTGGGAATGTAGACTGGTACAGCCACTATGGAAAATAATCTGGTAGTTTCTCAAAAATTAAGAATAGAGTTTCCATATGACCCGGCAATCTCTTGGGTATATACTCAAAAACATGTATGCAACACTGTTCATTACAGCATTATTCAGGGTGGCCATGACATGGAAACAACCAAAGTTTCTTCAATAGAGGACTGGATAAAGAAGATGTGATATATTAGTGTACATAGATACACAATGGAACACTGCTTGATCATGAGAAGAGATTAAATACTGCTTTCTGAAACAACATGGATAGATCTTGGGGACATCATGCTAAGTGAATTAGCTGCTCAGTAAAGCTAAGAAGCATTTGTTTCTTATATGTAAAACTGAAACTCATGGACAGACAGCAGTATGGTGTTTGCCAGAGGGAAAGGGATTGGGGTGGAGGTGACCTAATATGTGCTGACGAAAGATAGCTTGACTTTGGGTGGTTGGCATAGAGTGAGATATACAGATGCTGTATCATAGAAATGTACAGTTGAAACCTATGATCCTATTAACCAATGTCACCACGATAACTTTAATAAAATTAATTTTAAAAAATTGTGTAACCGTAGTCATAATATTTTTTAAATCACAACTTCTGTGCTAGCTTTAAACTACTGAGTGTTCTGGTGAAGAAGAAAAAAATTAAAGACAAGCGAATTAATCGAAAAGTGTTTTGTGCAGTAATTAATAATTTAAAACATTTATAAAACATGGAAAAATCATAAAAATTAAAAATGCATGTAATCTATGACTAAGTAAGTCCAATTCTGGAATTTATACCAAAAGAAATATTGCAGCATGGCACTTTTATTCAGTAGTGTGAAAACCACAATCAACTGATGGTTGAGGAATTATATCTAAATAATTACTTTTTTATCTGTCAAAATATATAGCTAAATCAAATCATTATCACTGTTTTGCACAACTGAAGTCTTCTTCATCGCATTTTTTGTTAAAAGATAAAAAATTATGTTAAAAGTTGCAAATGCATACATGTAATATCTGCTTATTATTATGAAAATGCAATAATAACTAACAAATATATGTATACATCTATAAATATATGCATATGTAAGTTCATGAGAAAAGTACTAAAATTAGCATTTCAGGTTGTTAAATTTGGCTAATTAGAGAGATAATTGGAGGAACAGATGTTTTGTGTGTGTGTATGTTTGTTTCATTCTTATAACAAACATTACTCTTAACTAAAAATATAAAGAAATACATTAAATATAAGACAAAAGCAAGCATGGCTTACTGTTTTCACTCCATGAATATCACAAGCAGAGTAATGTACTAAATTGAAGTATTTAAAATGTTCAACTCTGTGCATTTATTCACTTCATAGGTAGATAATGGAATATTTATTGTGCTTTTAAAAGTCAGGTATTATAAGGTGCATAGGAAACATCAGGAACAAACCAGATAAAAATCTCTGCCCTCATATACCTTATATTCTAGAGGGGGAAGACATTCCATGAACAAAATAACTTAATGATATGTAAATTATATAACATTTTAAAAGAGGACAATTGCTACAGCACAAACACAGAGTAAAACAGGCGAAAGGGATCAAGAGTTTTGCAGTTTTGCTCTGAGCAGGCAGCTTTTGATCTCACTGGGAGCAACATTTGAGTAAAGACTTGAAGGTAGTGAAAGTGTGAACCCAGGAGTCTGAGAGAAAAATATTCCTGGCAAAGGGAAGAACCAGTGCGTTTGTCATTAAGAAAGCACACAATGAAAAATTAATGATTTTATTCATTTTTCCATCATCAACCTTCCTTGTAAACTCAGTCTTTCAGTTAAATGTCAGTGTGTCCGTAACAACACTATGTAATTATAATGAAGTACAGCATTATTTTAATAATACTCCTATTTGCATGCATTGATTTTTACTATCATAGTTTTGTTCAACCCACGTTTTGTGCATAATTTTATATAAACCACATTAACAAATAGAACTCTGTGCATATGAAGATGCTCTGGAACTTGGTATGTAATGAAAAAGAAAACCACATACAATTTCTCCAAAGTTATTGGGGGCAAGTACTGTTAAAGTCAATAGAGCAACCTATTCCATTCATGCACTGACTCTTTTTCTTTTTTGATTTTTTTTCTTTTTTTTTAATTAAAAAAAAATTTTTATTGTTTTAAGTATTACAAATAGTAGTACATATGTCTCCTTTTTTCTTTCCCCATTGACCTCCCCCTGGCCTCCCCTATCCCCCAGCACCTGCCTTCACCTGCCCGCACTCCACGCCCATCCCCCCCCCCCCCCCCCCCGCATTGTCTTGTATCCATTGGTTGTGCTTACATGCATGCGTACAAGTCCTTCGGTTGGTCTCTTACAGCCCCCCTTGCCCAACCTCCCCTGTCTTCCCAATGTAGTTTGACAGTCTGTTCAATGCTTCTTTGCCTCTGTATCTTTTTCCCACCATTTCTTTCCTTTAAAAAGTTTTGCCTTTGCAGACTAGAAATAAACATATAATAACAAAACAAACAAACAAAAAAATGTTTGAGTCCCAATTTCAATGTCCAACAGTTCTGAGTCCCTGTTTCAATGTCAAACAGTTCCTTAAGTATACATGTCAGCAATGATATCTGGATGGTGGGCACATGGTGGCAATGTAGGTCTGACCCTCTCTGGTTTGGTCCTAGGCAACCTGCAGTGGTGCACAGCTGCTGACTGCTCGCGTGGCAAGGCCTTGTCAGCATCTTCCATCTCTGGACTGTTTTTCCTCTTGTCTTCATGGTTGGAGCACACTGTCAATTCCTCTCTGTTGCAGGAATCCACATGGTCTTGGAGTTGTTTTCTGAAAATATACAAACATATTCTCGACCACAAGTTAATAAAGGAATCTTTTCTATATAATTGATTTGGGATCCTTTTTATTTTTGCCCAAACGATTTTCCTTTGTCTTATTTAGACACCATGTGTGTTTTTCATGGCCGTCTTGCTGTTAGCATTACAAATTAATACATCGAGATACAGGTGACAGACAGAGACTTGGCCCAGCTCAGATTGGGACCCAGGTAACAGACAAGAGACTTGGCCAACAGCAGCTTCCCTACATCTAAATTCAGCCTAGCATCAGGAATGCTCAGGGCCCACTCAAGAATGCAAATAATCCTTCCCACTAATATATGCAGGGTAAACTGAGATTGTTGGTAGAGTATTAAATTTGACAGTAAAATAGTAATCAAGTTTTCAGACTAATTTAAATAGGCTAATTGAAATAAATGAATATTCAAGTAAATTTAATTGTACTGGACAAAAAGCTGATCCTAAAGTAATAACTAAAATTTCTATTGGTAGTTAATCTCATGGTAAAATTCCTGAACATGCAATGAACCTAAAGCAGTCATATTTTTGGGCAAAAAAAAAATTAAATTTAAAGTTAGCAAGACTACACTATAAAATTTATGAAAACCTCCATTAATCAAAAAAAAAGGGGGGGGATAGTAGGGTAATATCATGTAAGAAAAAATATCCTATAAGTAAATTACATCTAAAAAATTTTTACTTTACATGCACTGACTCTTAAAGGCAGGTTAAAATATTATCCTATATAATAAAAGCCTAGGTGGCATCGCATAATGCCCTTGCGTGATGTCATCACAAGATGGCTGCTGTAATGTCATCACAAGATGGCCACCACAAGATGGCTGCCACAAGATGGTTACCACAAGATGGCCACCACAAGATGGTCACCACAAGATGGCCGGCAGGCAAGGACAGTTGTAGACAATCAGGATGGCAGGTGAGGGCAGTTGGGGGTGAACAGGCCAGCAGGGGAGGGCATTTAGGGGCTACCAGGCTGGCAGGGGAGGGCAGTTGGGGGTGACCAGGTCTGCAGGTGATGGCAGCAGGGGTGACCAGGCCTGCAGGGCAGGGCAGTTGGATGCACCAGGCCGGCACAGGAGGGCTGTTAGGGGTGACCAAGCTGGTAGGAGAGGGCAGTTGGGGCCATCAAGCCAGTAGGGGAGGGCAATTGGGGGTGAGATCAGGCCTGCAGGGGAGGGCAATTGGGGGCAAGATCAGGCTGGCAAGGGAGCAGTTTGGTGTCAATCAGGCCAGCAGGTTAGCGGTTAGAGGGCAATCAGGCAGGCAGACAGGAAAGTGGTTAGGAGCCAACAGTCCCGGATTGTGAGAGGGATGTCTGACTGTCAGTTTAGGCCCAGTTGGATATCCCCCAAGGGGTCCCAGATTGGAGAGGGTCAGGCCAGGCTGAGGGATACCCCCACACATGAATTTCATGCACCAGGCCTCTAGTTAATAATAATCAGGACTAAGAATGTCAGAAGAAATGTAAAATAGCAGTCATGTAGGATATTTTAGAAATTTTTTCTTAGCTTTAAAGTTTATTGTTTGAAAATAGGAAATAGATAACAATCTAGAAAATAACAGAGATGTATCATTAAAGATATCAAGTTTCAGTAAAAAACATGGTCCACTTATCCATCAGTTAATACAGCTATTTTAACACTATTAACATAGTTCTTTACAGGTCTATTCCATACTAGAGAGGCATATAAGTATTGGGTCTGTTTATCCTGAATGACTTAATTATTTTAAAACTCTAATTTAGTGTCCATGAATTTATTTTTTCTGAGTGAGATGAAAGAAGAACAGAGGACAGACTTAATATTTACAACCTCCTTATCAGCCTGATAATTTAAAATATTATTCAAGATTTGTATTTTTTCCAGAAGTGCATTTTGGTTTTGTCAATCTTAATAAGATATTATAAATTTAATGGCACTCAATTAATAATTTAGTTCTGGGTATGTTAGTTTATGATAAGTGACATAATAGTTTTGCAGCAGACTTATGGAATATATGCATTAAAATAGTCTTTAGATGTAATGCAGTCTAAGCACTAGACTACATTTTATGTGTAATTTCTCTGTCAGAAGATGATTTCATTTCTCTTTTGAACACTTCTAAAGTCAGATACCTCACTTTCTTGTATAATAATCTATTCAATGTGGACATATTATGATTGTTTTAAATATCTTATATGATGTTGAGGTCTAATGGATATCCCAGAACACATTTGTACTTAATTACAAAAAAGTTACATAAGTTTCCAACTGCTAGAATAAGGTAGTATAAGTTGTCTTTCATATGAAAACATTTTAAACTAAAAGACAATTTACAATCTTCACAATGCACATGAACTATTTCCACACTTTATAACAGATATTTCCAGCCCTTTTCATCTCCAGGCACACATAAACTAATTGCTAAAATTCTGTGGCAAACCAAGAAATTTAGGTATCACATGATGTCACTCATATGTGGAATATAATTAACAAAATAACTGATGAACAAAATAGGTCCAGAAACATAGAAGTGTGATAAATTTCAGAGGGAAGGTGGAGGTGGTGGGTGGGTGGGGAGTGATTAATGGGGAAACTTATGTGCATACTCGAGACCCATTGCACAAAATTCGTGCACAGAGGAGGGGGGAGGTTCCTTCACCCGGGCCTGCACCCTCTTGCAATCTGGGAACACTGGCTCCTAACTGCTTGCCTGCCTGCCTGATCACCCCTAACCACTCTGCCTGCCTGCCTGATTGCCCCTAACCTCCTCTGCCTTGCCTCCACCACCCCCCTCAGCCTCTTCTGGAAGATTGTCCAGAAGGACGTCTGGAAGGTTATTCTGCTGTCCGGTCTAATTAGCTTATTATGCTTTTATTATTATAGATTATTATAGATAAGGACGTAGACAATAGAGTGGTGAAGACCTGGGAGAGATGGGTGTGGGGTAGAAGGGGTCAATGGGAAAAACAAACAAAGGGGACATCTGTAATACTTTCAACAATAATTTAAAAAAGGAAGAACTAAACAATATGTTACACACACTTTGAATAATTATAAAGTCAGTGTTTATTAAAATGCATTTCATTTTAAGAAAAAATTATTTTTTGCTGATCTGACAAAAAAAAAGGTATAATTTTGATTCATTCACACCAGAAAGCTATTGTTGTGTTGGGTGTAGTCATTCTTTCATTTAACAATCTAAGGGAAAAAAGGCTAGTGCCTGTGACTAAACAGTCAGGTACTACATGTTTTAGAAATTCTTGCAGACCACAGGTTGAAAATGGCTGCCTTATAATAATTATTTATGTAAGAGTACTCAGATTCATTCTGCTCATATTAATCAGGGACTAAAGCCTAATTAAGATTCATAAAATGTTATTTTATATGCTTTGCACATTTTTTCAAGAATAAAGGTGTGTATTTTTACCCAGTATCACAAATAGACCATAAGGCATCTAAAGAACAAGGATGCTGTCTTATTTTGCTTTGCCACACCTACATAATGACGCATTGGCTAATATACACTAGTTATTTAAGTAATCTTTTTAAAAAGACCATTTTAAAAGCTATCCGCAATATATAGAATTAAACACTGTGGTTTACCAGCTGTGGTCTACCCAGATAATAATAAACTATAACTCCCTTGATGGAATCTTAGTATTCTATTTTCTAAACTTACTATATTCTTCTTCACATGTATGTGTTTCTAAATACAATGTCATGCTGGGAGTTTATATTGATTATTTTCATATGAAATCAATTAAATAAATTAAATGTAGACTCCAGTATGCAATTAGTTGAGAATGTTTTAAGGTCATAATAACATTTACTTAATAAAATTAAAGAAAAAAATAAACATTGGCTGATTTTCTGTAATACTTGTTAATGTATTTATTTTCTACAATTCTAATCACACATCAATATACATTGATAAATCCTTATTGGAAATTTGACATGTTCATTGTATGTGTCTTATGGTTGCTTTGGTGCATTTCGTAAAAAGTTTCAAAAAGCATTTTCAATACAGATGCAAGAAATTTGGCACAACATAAATTACATTGGATATGAAGTTGAAAAACTTGAAATCTATTTACTTCTATTTCTGTTCCTTCAACATAATGACATTTTAGGCAATACAAAATATTTTAAATTATCATTACATTAATTTATGAATGAGGATAAAATAGTATCTTATTGAGTGGTTGTGATGTTCCAATGAGATTTTGTGGATATACTCAGAATGTAGGTATTAGTGTGTAAAATAATGGTTGTTTAAAAAATCAATAGCTTTATCTTAAACGTTGTCTTGATTTTTTTCTTTTATCTTTCTAATGTCAAATAAGGCGTCTACAATTTTCTCAATTTCCTTTCTATGATGTTCCAATATCAATGCCTTTATCTCCCTTAATCTCTTTGCTTGTCTTCCTGTCCATTCCTATCACTCATCATAATGATTTCATAACAACAAATGATTTGTTTTTAGTATCTGAGAATGTAGTACATCTGTACATTAATACTATGTACATTTTTACTTAGCTTATCTATCAAGGAATTTAATTTGCTTTCTATAAGGTGGCTTCAATATATAATAATTTAAAATTATTCTCCATATTAGCTCTACAAAGGAAGAACAAACATGTAAAAACTATTTCTTTATCCATCTAATATTAGTGACATTAAATCAACTTGGGCAAGCAATGAATCTTTATTACTTTTCTTTGAATAACTAAAACTTAACAATATCAGTTTACTTTAAAGAATAAACTTCCTTCAAATAGTTCATATGAATTGTGAAGTAATACAATACAAGTAGCCATCTGTTTAGCAATACTAGGAAATGCCTTATTTGCTTATGGTGAAGGAGATCTATGTGAAGACAACTTAACTTATTGTTTGGTTTTGTGCCTTTTAAAGTCATTTGATTTTTTAGAGGTATTTCATTCTATACCAAGTACAGAAATGGAGAATATTTGGGGAAAAATCTATGTATTTACTAATATATTTGGATTTTGCAAATGCACTGGTGAGTATTTACCATCAAATGAATAATATTATCAAATGTTAAAAATGTGATGTTAGTTTAACATTATAACATGTGAAATTTTGTATTGAGACAGTGTAATGGAGGAGTGCACATCCAAAATACTTACCTATAATTTAGTACTCTGTAATTTTGAAGAAGAAAAAAAACAGCAGAAAAGGAACAATAAAAGTAATAAGAAATAATTAAAAATAGAGTATCATATCTACCAGTTAATATGTATTAACAGTAAAATACATATTTAATCAATAATTAAATACTAAGAATGAAACAAAATGCAGAAGTAAGTTTTTCACATTATTATGCACTCCAGCCAACTATGCAATTTTAACAAACTACCAAAATAATAAATGTCCTTTTAGTATATGGAATACTCAAAGAAAAGCCCACATCAATATGCATTAAGGATAAATCATTTTATATATGAAAATAGGCAATTAATAAAAGACTATCTAGAAAACAGCTTTAGAGACCTTTAAATCGAGGAACATATTATTTTCAATGTTCAATCAACCTGAAAGCTGTTTCAGGCTGAAGTGGTTTTTCAAAAAAGGTGGAGGGGTGGGGGCGGGTGATGTGGAGTTAGTGTTTGATGGACGTGGTTTCAATCGGCAAAACTGAAAAACTGCTGGAGATATTTGGTGGTGATGTTTGCACAACAATGTGAATGTACTCAATGCCATAGAACTGTACATTTTAAATGATTAAAATATCAAATTCTTGTGTATAGTTTATAAAAATTTAAAAGGCAAACTCTAGAATTTTTAATTCACAGTCTGCTTCTAATATTGCTTTGTATTTAAAATATTTATACAGAGGCCTCCATCACCTACCAATGCATATGTTAGAATCTCTCAAATATCCAAACTATGAGTAGAAATGCCTTCTTATTTTAATTTTACCAAAGAGAAATTGTATTATAGGTGATGTCTAAATTAGGTTATATAGTCACTTGCTTGAAAATCTTGTTCTAGGATGAATTTCAATGAACAGAGCACACACAGATGTCACGTATGTGTGTGACTGTTGACACATTCAGAAGCTGGAATTACAGTATTTTTACCTCTTCTATATTTCTCTTATTAATAGTATTCTACAATCATTGAAATGATCATTAAGATAATTAACTTTAATATATTTCAACAGTATTGCCCCAAATTAAAATGTTGATAAATATACCATATGTATAGAGATGGCTGTGTTAATGTCTATACAAATAATATACCTAACATCTTTTGTGATTGAAGACTAAATCTTTATTGTCCTGGCAATTAATCTCAGAACTACATCATGGATATAAAACAGAAAATACTACATTTTTATCTGGATATATCTGCTCTTTATTAGGAAATGGAGCTTTAACACATGAAGGATATAAAATTTAAATATACATTTATTGTAACAAAATTCTCCCACCTCCATAGTTATTCACCCAATGGTTATAGAATTAAGAAAATTCAGTATAGAAGACATGGAGAAAAATATGTGACAATTAGGAAGTGGTGTAATCCTCAAAAATTTACTCCTAGATTAGCAATTATATAGTGTTTACATGATTATTTTTAAGTTCAGTAAACACTGTGTGTAATTTAACATATTAGATTAACTAAAGAGGTTGTTGAACTTATAATAGTTTAGTTTCCTTTCACATTGTCATCTTTAAACCCAGATATTGGAAAAAGCAAGGGGAATATTGTATGAGTTAATGTGTTTTAATCCATAAACTTTTTAAGCATGAAATTTGGCTTTTAAGGGATTCTTACATTTTTTAAAACTTATTATTCAAAAGTAGGAGGAATCACCCTTGTTTATGTAAGTATGAAAAATGGCATTGTAACTAATTAAGTAATTTCCCTCTAAAGGCCTTATACTTCTTGATAAGAAATCACCTAACTTTTAAAATTGCTTCTGTATTGGCTTTAAATAATGAAATTCCCACAGACTATTATAGCACATGCACATTTACACACTGGTGCAATTTAACAGGTTAACATCTACCCTATCTAATAAAAGAGTAATATGCAAATTGACCATCACTCCAACACACAAGATGGCTGGCCCCATGTGGACACAAGATGACCACCACAAGATGGCCAGCAGGGGAGGGCAGTTGGGAGGGACCAAGCCTACAAGGGAGGGTAGTTGTGGGCGATCAGGCCAGGAGGAGAGGGCAGTTGGGAGGAATCAGGTCTGCAAGGGAGGGCAGTTAGGGGCAATCAAGCCTGCAGGGGATGGCAGTTAGGGGTCACCAGGCCTGCAGGGGAGGGCAGTTAGGGGCAATCAGGCTGGAAGGGGAGCAGTTAGGCATTAATCAGGCTGGCAGGGGAGTGGTTAGGGAGTGATCAGGCTGGCAAGCAGAAGCGGTTAGGGACAATCAGGAAGGCAGGCAAGCGAGCAGTTGGGAGCCAGCAGTCCTGGATTGTGAGAGGGATGTCCAACCAGGGTCAGGCCTAAACGGGCAGTCGGACATCTCTCAATGGGTCCCAGATTGGAGAGGGTGCAGTCTGGGCTGAGGGACAACCCCCCCCATGCATGAATTTTGTGCACCTGGCCTCTAGTATTATAATATTTGTTTCATACCTTATGGATATGATGTGAAATTAAAGTCTACTTTGCGTGACTCTTCAGTGCCATTTTTCCTCTCATCCACCTTAGATGCAATTGTTACAAATTGGTGTATATCTTTCTTACCCATATTTTTACATTTTATATGGACTTCATATTTTTATAATAGCATTTTTGTGTGTTCAACTTTATATACATAATGCCATGCTAGATAAAAATTATTGTCACTTATTTCATATCAATATACATAGTTGAGAAGCTTTATTTCAACTACTGATTTTCATACTATTACTAAACTATGTGTATAAATTACTTATTTCCCTATCAATGGACTCTGCAAAAATACTGCATTGAATAAACCTGTGCATCTTTCTATGGACATTTATAATAGACTTTAAAGACTATACATACTGGGAGAATTGTGGAGGCAGAACATTGGCATTTCCTACTTTAGTGGGTATTTTTAAAGTTGTACTGCTAGAATTGTGTCCAAGTCTAAATTTAGTACACATGCTTTTCACTGTTGTGCTTTGCAGATTCTTTGTAGGACCCATGCTATTCTTTTGACTAGCTGATGTGTTTCCCTATGTTGTATTCTTTCTTATAGGTATTCAAATTGTACTTCTGTCATTACTTAGACACTGCTTTTAAATATCAAATTCTATCTGGAGTATATGAAGGGAGGTTCATTTCCTCCAATATGTTCTTAAAAAGGCAGACTACAGTGTTTCAAATGCCTTCACTCAGTTCTGCAGTTCAACTTTCTATTAAAGCATTTTCAATATCGATGCAGAAATTTTGGAAGGAGCATCACTCTATTTTTTATTGATTTTAGAGCTAGGAAGAGTGACAGAAACATGGATGAGAGAGAAACATCATCAAACAGCTGCCTCCAACAGGCCCCCCACTGGGGGTTGAGCCTGCAACCTAGGCATGTTCCCTGACCAGGAATCTAAGATCTAAGCTGGGACCTCCTGATTCTTGGGTCATTGCTCAACTACTGAGCATACAGTCTGACCATCACTCAGTATTTTTTGTGTGCTGAGTATACCATGGCAATAGCTGGACTTCTATTTAATGGCAATTATGAATCCCAACTCGTGATACAGATTAAAAAGAAGTTCCTCCAACAGTTAAACAGTCTCCTGTTCAATACCTCTTTAACACTATTAAATACCTTTCTGGGTTTTGTATCTTGGTGTGTTTTTAATTACATTGAGTGGCCATATTATTAAGATCTCTGAACTCACAATAATCTTGCCACTCGGTATATATATTAGAGGCCCAGTGCATGAATTTGTGCATGGGTGGGGTCTGGCCAGCCTGGCCAGGGGGAGGGGACATGGGCGGTTGGCTGGCTTACCTGCTGGTTGAACTCCTGGTTGAGAGGACAATTTGCATATTAGCCTTTTATTATATAGGATATATACGGAGTGGCCAGATTATTATGCATTCAGAGATCAGAATAATCTGGCCACTCAGTGTATATCATATTCACTGTGTTGCACATTCCAGTTACAAAGCATGTAATTTCTCTTTTCAAACACAAGGTAGATCGTGGCTATCGTTATGTTGTGGGAAATCAGAACATATTCTGTAGTTGTTTCTTGACAGTAAGTTTTAGTTTAGATTTTTTTTCGTTTTAGTTTAGGAGGGGAAGGGTAACTGACTGCTTAATTGGTCAGGGATTTCTTTTTGGTGAGATAAAAATGCTCTGGCATAAGATAGCAGTAACCATTGTACAATGTCATAAAAGTATCAAGAATCCTCAATTGTATACTTTAACCAAAATGGTAAAATTTTTAAAGTTATGCACATTTTATCTAAAAAAAATTTTGAAAGAATTTATTTTTTGCTTGATCATGAAGAAAAAAGAAAGCACAGGATATTATGGTAAGACAACTATGGTCCATATAGCCAGACTATGTGGACCATAGATATCACATTATTGAATTTAGTCTTAAAGAAATTGAAATGGGACACCAATGGAAGCTTGTAAACCATGAAATGGCTCACGCTGAAAGCTACTTGAAATATCATTAGGTTGTTCTGAGGGTACTGGGCTATGTCGAGGGGGGAATAAAATTAGTCTGATTAAAAGGTTGTTGAAGCCCTAGCTGGTTTGGTTCAGTGGATAGAGCATCAGCCTGCGGACTAAAGGGTCTCAGGTTCGATTCCGGTCAAGGGCACATGCCTTGGGTTGTGGGCTTGATCCCCATTAGGGGATGTGCAGGTGGCAGCCAATCAATGATTCTCTTTCATCATTTATGTTTCTATCTCTCTTTCCCTCTCCCTTCCTCTCTGAAATCAATAAAGATATATTTTAAAAAAAGGCTGTTGCAGTTGTCTTGCTAGAGATGATAGTATCTTGCCCCAGGGTTTTAACAGAAAATGTGGTCACATTTAGAAAATATTTGTAAGATTTAGGTAAGGCCAATCAATGATTGTCTCAGAGTATTTGGGATTCAGACTCCTATTAGGCCAAAGACTAGAATAATTGTATGAGACCTTATAGTGTTTATTAAGGAAGTACAGGATCCACATTGTCTGGATGCTACTCACACCTCATATTGCAACACTCTCAGTACTAGCTCCTCAGAGCTGTGCACCTACCTGCCTCAGGACTATGATGGTTAATTTTCCATCAACTAAGCTAGGCTATAGTATCCAGTTGTTTGATTAAATACTAGTATGGATGTTACTGTGATGGTGTTTTGTAGATGTGATTGACATTTATAATCAGTCAACTTTTAGTAAAAAGATTACCTTTAATGTGGTGGCCTCATCCAGTCAGTGGAAGGCCTTAACAGAAAACGCTATTTCCCAAAGAAGAAGGAATTCTACTTCAAGGCTGAACTGAAGAAATCCTGTCTGAGTCCCAGACCACTGGTCTGCCCTAGGTGTTTTGAACTCAAGACTGCAACATAATATTTTGCTGAGTTTTAGTTTTGTCAGCTTACACACATACACACACGCACATGCACACAAACACACACAAAATATTTTCAAATGTATTCCTACATTCAAATATACTAGAAAAATAAATAGTTTCATTTTTTAAATAAGTTTGTGGCAGATTAAAGATGAACACAAATTCTTTTCCAGTTATCCTGTTAGAAGTAGGCTATATTTCCACCCTCTTAATGTGGCCTTGCCCATGACCTGCTTTGAACATTTAAATGTGCTGGAAATGATTCTTTGTAGCATTGAGATTGAGCCTCAAGAGTACTGCAGCTTGCTCTTTCATACTTAGAAGACTCCCTCTTAGAATCTACATGCCAGGCAAATTGTCTGAGCATACTGAGACCAGCACATTATGTGGAAGATGAAGATAGCCACGTTGAGGAATAGAAACATGTGGAGGTACACTGAGCTGCTAAGAAGGTAAATGAAGACTTCTTCAATTTTCAGCCCAACCTAGCCACTTGCTCAATGCAATTGAGTCAAGATACCAACCAAAGCCACTTGAATAAGAACTATACAGCTAAACCTTATCCAAATGCTTGGCAAGAAATACCGACACTGATAGTAAGAAGTTATTCTGTATAAGAAAAATATGTTTTCACTTACCAAAAAAAAACATTGATTTCCATAAAATTAAGGAGATAAGAAGTATAACTGGGCATTCTTAGACTCATAAGAAGTATATGAGAATAATAACCTAATGTAAATATATTATTTAGAAATATTTAGAGTATACTACCACATTATTTACAATTTTAATGAAAATTCTCAATAATCCAATAAGGCAAGAAAAACGATCAGATGTGAACTTGAAAAGAAATATAAAGCAAGTTGTATTTAAGATTGTATACAAGGAAAATTTCCAAAGATAGCTTTAAGGATTACATTTGAAATTTTGCAAAGTGGTAGATCTTAAACCACTGGAAAAATTTTGTAACAACTTTATATATGAGGAGACAAGAAATGCTATAGAGAAATAAGGGCTAAGAAAAAAAAAAAGGTTATAAAAGCAATTAAAATAGTGATGCACTTAGAAACAAATCTTACAAATACATGAATTATTTATGCAAATAAAAATTACAAACTATTATTGAAGTACATAAAGTATAATTCAAATAATGGAGAGTTATAGTCTTTTAAAAAGAGAAGCATTGATCAGACCGTCAAACCTCAGAGGGATATCAGTGGAGGCGGAGGGGAAGGGGGAGAGATCAACCAAAGGACTTCTATGCATGCATATAAGCATAACCAATGGACACAGACACTGGGGGGGGGGGGGGTGAGGGCATGAGAAGGGGGGTGGAGGCATTGGGGGATAAGGACACATATGTAATACCTTAATCAATAAAGGAACAAAGAAAATAGAAAGAAAAAAAGAGGACTAATGCTGAAAAGATGTCATTTTCACCTAAATTAATATGTTAAATTCAATAAAATTCCACTCAATATTTCAACAGCAATTTTCTCCAAAGGTGACAAATTGACTCTAAAAACAATATGAACAATACTCAAAGACAATTTCTGTTGGCAATGTAGATAACTCTGCCAAACCAGATAATATTATTTTAAATTTATACTAATTAGACAGTACATTATTAGTAAAGGCATAGACCAATAATAATAGAAGGAGCAAAAACTGAATTGGTATTAGCAGTTAAGATGCAGATAAGAAAATACATTCCATCCCAGGTATTTCAAACAGAATATTTTAATGCAGGTAATTGGTTAAAACATGTCCTAAGGTATAGAAGAAAAAGGAAGTAGGTGACATGTGACAAAGAGGCAAAAATGAAGAACATTGATGCTCTTTGGGCTGGATAGGTAGGGTCCCTTGAGGTGGTCTGTGGGGATCAGGCTGAAACCTACAGTCAACTACCCTCCCCTGCCATCCTGATCGCCCCCAACTGCCCTCCCCTGCTTGCCCGATTGCCCACAACTGCCCTCCCCTGGCAAAACCTGCCTCCTCCTCCTGGACTGGCCTCCTCTGCACCACGCAGAACTGCAGGACCCACAGGTCTCATCGCACTGAGCAGCTTCTGGGACCCGTCTCTGTTGTGCATGCAGCTATCTTGTGGCGGCCATCATCTGGCAGCCATCTTGTGGCAGCCATCTTGTGATGATGTCACATGAGAGGGTGCAAGGACCACTTAGGCTTTTATTAGTATAGATTAGTTTCAGATGTAAAGCACAATGGTTAGATATTTATATATAATTTATGAAGTGATCTTCCTGATAATTCTAGTACCCACCTGGCACCATGCATATTGATTACAATATTATTTACTATATTTCCTATGCTGTACTTTACATCTATCTCCACTATTTTGTCAATGCCAATTTGTACTCTTTATTCCCTTTACATTTTTGATCCAGATACCAAATTACCCTCCCAACTGGCAAGCATCAGTTTTTTCTCAGTAAGTATGATGCTGTTTCCATTTTGTTTGTTTGTTTTTTCTTTAGATTCCACAAATAGTAAAGTCATATGGTATTTGTCATTCTCTTATTCATTTAGCACAGTACCCTCCAGGCCCATCCATGTTGTCACAAATAGTAAGAGTTTATACTTTTTTTATGACTGAGTAATATTCCAGTGTATATATATACCACAGTTTAATCCACTCATCTGCCTGATGTACACTGGGTGGCTGTTGTAAATAACAATGCAACGAACATAGGGATGCATGGATCTTTGTGAATTAATGTTTTGGATTTCTTTGGATAAATACCCAGGAGTGGATCATATGGCAGATATAATTTTTTGGTGTTTTTTTTTTTGAATCGCCATATTGTTTTCCATAGTGACTGCACCAATCAGCACTTCCACCAACAGTGCATGAGGGGTCCCTTTTCTCCTCATCCTCACCAATATTTGTTTGTTGATTTGTTGATGATAGCCATTCTGACCAGTGTCAGGTGGTATTTTATTGTGGTTTTAAATTGCACTTCTCTGATGATTAGTGATGTTGAGCATCTTTCCATATGTCTATTGGCCATCTGTGTGGAGACATGTCTATTAAGGTCCTCTGCCCATTTTTTAAATTGGACTGTTTTTTTTCTTGGTATTCAGTTTTATGAGTTCTTTATAAGTTTTAGATATTAATCCTCTTGGAGCTATATTTTAATTGGAAAAAGAACATAAAATGTCACTGCTAGTTTTGATACAAAATTGATCAATATTCTAAATTGCAACAAATAATATCTTTGGAGTTATTTTATTCCCAAAGAAAGCATTTGCATTTTCACCAAAGAAAATAAACTACAAGTAATGATGTAATAAGGCAAAGAAATAGAACTATAAAATAAAGACAAGAACATGGTAAAAAATATTATTTCATGAAAGAAGTTTTATGAGACATGACATTTATGTAAGAAATTACTTAGAGGCAAAGTTGAAAATATTATGCAAAATGTCACTGAAATTTGAATTGTACTATTTATATAAATAACTCATGGAACTGAATTAGAAACAGAAAAGTCATTATACAGAAATTTAAACAGGTTATATTAATTTTCAATAAACATGTAGAAATACAATCCAATAATGAAAGAAATGAAAAACAAACCACTACAATATCATTTCCTATCAAATTAGCAAAGATCTTTAAAGTGATAGTAATGTTTAAATTATGAGTAAATAAAATTTATTTGGATGCTTTCTAAATTATATCTGATGGACATGTATATGAAGGTAAAATTTCTAATTTAATGTTGCATTTTGATATCCATACCAAGAGGAAACCTATGCATGTGCACAAGGATTTTAATAATAAAAACCTCAAAAAATGTAATAGTAAAGCTAATAATTAAGAAGCTTAAATACTTGACCACAAATGATGCTTTAATAAATTGCATGCCATATTATTTAACATTGAAGTTAATTTTTAAAACACTAATGTCAAAGGACAACAATCTTTAAACAAGTTTTTAAAAAGCAGAATAGAAAACAATATTTTGCATATTAATTATTCAAACAATTAAATTAAAATTAAATAATTGAAAAAATGGCTGGCAATCTACTTTAAATATATGTTGTACATGTCTGTGTTGGAATGAGGTTCATTATGATGTGTTTGATTTTTAAGTATTGTAAAATTTTCTATAACAAGTGTTTTTATGTTTTTAATAAACTGTTTATGCACTATTAAAATAGTAAAGAAATGAATGATCAGTGAAACATTTTGATGTGGCTTGAGAATTGAAAATGCAACAATATAACTATCTTGAACTATGAATATCAAATGTACTCTTCAGAGCAAGCAATAAAATTTTATTGATTTTTTTTCATTTTACAAAATCCTTTCTTCCTTTAGTCCTATAGCCATTTTACTGCCTCATAGAGTATTATCTCCTGCATTTGCAATTGCAATACCTTCTTAACTGGCCTATTGCTTATATACTTTTAGCCCTGTAGTGCTGGCAACAAAGCATCATCATGAGATAATTCTATTAAATAAAATCCAAATTACTCTGTCTTGCATTCATGCCTGTGATCTTTAAAATCTAGGTTTAAATCTAACATATACATATATTAGATTTAATTATCCTATAGATATTTGGCTTTAAAAATAAAGGTTAGGTGTCTGTCATAGTGACTCATTATATACATTTTATTTCATATCCTGTTATTTCATATCTCAAAGCATAAGTTCATTGTATTTTATTGACAAAAAATAAGCTCACAATATCCCTCCCTTGGCTACACATTCATTTAAATATCTTGGCAGAATTTATGACTTCTTAAGGGTTCCATTCAGATCTTGTTTCCTTGATTATCTCGGGGTAAAGTGGACTAACTTTACTGTGAATCCTTACTTGTGTCTTAGTCACTGCCCTTAACCCACATTTCTTCATGCTGGTGTGTGTGTGTATGTGTGTGTTCTTTATGTTTCTTTAAACTCTATAAGATCAAGGTCTGTGAAACTAAATAGTGTTAATAATTTTCACTTTCTCAAACTTACAGACTGAGGCAGTGTTGTAAGAGAACAAAGCTAGTACTACCAAATACAAAGTGAGAGGGAGGGAGCTTTGTAGTGAGTAACTTCCTGGGTGAGGATACATGCCTCATGGCTTCTTTGGTATGTTTTAAGGCTCCGTAAGTATGTAAAGTAGGTAGACTGTAATTAATCAAAGATACATCCAATTACTGTCCTTTACACAGTTCTATTAATATCACCTACTTTGATTGATTTTTAAATGATTTATATAATAATAATAATACCAACAAACAATAACAGCGAACTAATGTGATTGATAGAGCATAGTTCAGCATACCAGGCTGTGACAATGCCTTCTCAAAGTTAATAGTAGTCAAGAGTACCAGGAAGTGTAAATCATCCTTATGGAAATGAAACCGAAATGCTGTGTTCTTGTCTCACAAAATAAAATAAAATAAAATAAAAATTAGTTCAGGGATAAAGACAGTAAGCGAAGCAAAGTTTATTGATAGACAGAGGAACACACTGCATCAGGCATGGAGAGGGCCCGAAGTGGGTTTTAGGTGAAGCTTCTTTGTCTCAGGTTCCAAAGTCCCAGGCTCTTAAGCCAAAGAAAATGTACAACTGGGGTCCCAGAAGAGCAGTGTCCACAGCTTCCGTTCATGTTGCAGTTGGGTGTAGTTAAGCATCCAAGCTAATGTATATCCAGGGGAGCATATCCCCTGCCATAGGAGGGCCAGGAACCCAGTGCACCAGAGAGAGAAGAGAGTGTGCTTCTTTGTCTAGGGGTAGATATATACTTTGCTAGCTCCTGATTGGCAGTTTCAAATAATTTTGCCTTAGCAATGTCCATATATTTTAAAGCTCACATCTCCCTTGTCCACTTCCTTCCTGTCCAGCCAGGTTGCCTAAGCAAGTCCCACCTAGCTGGGGTCAACCCTAGGTTACTTGCTGCAGTTTTCCTCAGAATAGGGCAATTCTGTAAGTCAGTAAGCTGCATTCTGTCCATGTTTACATGTTCGGGTTATTCTTGGACTTCCCGTTCTACTTTCCCTTCCCGTGTTCCTGTCCCTGACTATTTCACCCTCTTCTGTCTCCTCAGAAATATCTCTAATCAGTGTACTATGATATTAGAATTAATATATCTGTTATAAAATAAATGCAAGTAGAAGCAGAATGAGTTAATGAATGGGTATTTAGGGGGCAAGTCAAGAGGACTCATCATCAGGAGGTGTTAAGAATAGGAGGGAATGAAAGAAATTTATGGTAAACTTGTTTGCAGATTTAGATTATTGTCTCTTTTTGTTTGCTTGCTTATTTTAAGATTCAGTTTGCCTTAAGCCTCTACCATGCATGGTAATCAAGTTTTGATTTTTTAAAATTAATTTTGGCATTTTAATGTTGTAATTAGAGGTGCCAGGAATTGGAACAGGTGAGAAACTTCAAGTTTTCTAAGCAACCACTTTTATTTCAAGTTGAAGGAACATATGTGGAAATCTGGACACAAGACACATCAACAACTTGGGAAGTTGATTTTTTTATCACTGAAGTCAACTAGTCAGTCATATAACAATCTTTGTTAAACTGAAATAAAATAGCAGTTTAAGATTTCAAAAGTTTGTAAAATGTTTCTAAAAATCAGAAACATTTATTAGTTTAATATTACTTTCTTTCATGTTTCTATATTGTTATCTGTTATGTATCAGCATATCTGAGAAACTTGAAAACAATAACATAAAAAGTACAATTATCTAATCTGCATTATAGACTGTTATATAACTAATTGATTCACATACAAACTTTTCAGATATGTTCATTGTTTTCATCATGAATAACTGCAAGAAAGCTTATTAAGTTATTCCATAATCTCGTTACTACACTGTAATTTTTCAGGCAAATTAAAATAGCTCTCATGTAGGAGGTTAGACAGTAGGGCAACTTAAAGCAGAGTTGAAACAGAGCCCCATTGTGTAGAGAACCTGGTGAGTATTTCTATACTTCCAGAAATATAGGTCAAAGTGATCAAAGGAAGGCCCTGGAGTTTTAATTCATGTATGTTGAAGAAAGTAATTCTATAATTGGCCTTAGCATCATTAGTACCTCACCAAGTCCAAACCTCAGTTATTACCAGCCAGGCAGCAAATGAAAGAATTCATGTTTTAATTCATTAAATAAAAGAGATGAAATTAAAATAAAGTATGTATTATATCCTCATTTTAAAAACTGAATCAATCCCATACAAATGACTTTAATTAAATTACACTCTCATTTTTTGTGTTGTATCATTTTTCCTCATTAAAATGATAAATCTGTGGAGAAGCATAAGCCTTGTCCACAGAAATAATAGCTCTACCGTGTGTCATAAATATACAATGTTCCTTAGTGTTGGATTTGAATTTAGAAGTGTGAGCCAAGATGTAAAAAATCACACGTAGTCAGAGAGCTCTCTATAGACACAGACATCTGAAAAGGTGCCTGTGCATCATCCATTCTGGCGACTATATGCACTGCCTAAGCTGAAGTGCAGCATAACTACCTTCAATTTCCAATGGTTGTACAGTTCATGCAGAGATGCTCTGTATAACTAAAATCTCTCTTCTACTGTGAAATAAATATTTTGGAGATAATTCAACAGGTACATTAGATAGAACACTGTCCTAATTCCAGCCTTTCATGTCACCAATTAACTACCTTTTTCATACTGCAATGTAAATAGCTTCAGAAGTATTAGGCATGCTCTGCTTTTAAGTCCACTTCCCTGGACATAAAGTTGTAGTAGGGCTTTATGTAGTAAAGAATCTAGTCTAGGTCTATTAAACTGTTGAACATTTTTCCATAGAGTAAACGTAATTTTACTAAGATATAATGTAGACAATTCCATTTGTAAGCCATCTTGCTCAATAAAAAATAAAAATAATAATTAGGTATTTCAGATTTTATTTAGCCACTAAGTAACTGTTATAACTATACCAAAACAAAACAAAACAAAACAAAAACCCCACTATGGTAGTGTTGCCAATCTCCTTAGGGACAGAATTGTCTTCATGAACCAAAAATATATTTAATCATCAAAATTACTTTTAACAGCATTTTTGTGTTGCCCAAAGAAAGATAAAATAGTTTATTTCTGCTCAGAATTTTTCATTTCAAGACATATCTTCAAGACAGATCTATACATATATTAGGATGTCAAAAGCGTTGGGCAAGAAATCAGCCATCATATAATCATTTCAAATAAGAAATGGCAAATTTTTCATAATGTGGGAGCTTTCTATTTAGAATTATTTGGGAAGTAAATTACTTTTATTAAAATTAGATTTACATGGGCTGTGAATATGAACTTGAGAATAATTTCATGATTTAAAAAACAACTTTCAGGCAAAATATATTTTGTGGGCAAAAATCACATGATCATATGGAATAAAAATCTGGACATTTGGAAAGAATAAAGATGTTGCCTCAAAGTGTGGGCACTGGGAAATAAGTAAAACTTTCCAGAACACCCACTCTTAAAATAGGAAATGTGTTTCTTTTCTTATAAATTATGTCCCTGGAACCAATGTTGAAACTGAAAGAGAGCAGTCACATAATTATATAATTAGACCCAGGATAGCCTGTATTTTCAGTGGGTCAATGGACTCATAACAGGAGCTAGAATATCAGTTGTTATGCAATTCAAAGCCTGTTAAAGAATGAAATTATGAATTATGAGAGATTCAGGGATATCATATACCTAGCTTAAGCTACAGTCCAACTGTCCGATCATCTGACCACCTGACCATACAGTAGCTATGATGTTTACTGACCACCAGGGGTCAGATGTTCAATGCAGGAGCAGAAACCATGGCATAGAAACATGGAACAGACTAATGAATCTCAGAGGGAAGGAGGGAGGGGGAAGGGCGGGAAGAGATTAACCAAAGATCTTATATTCATACTAGAGGCCTGGTGCATGAAATTCATGCACTTGGTGTGGGAGGAGGGGAGGGGGGTCTCTCAGCCTGGCCTGAACCCTCTGCAGTCCAGGAGCCCTCAGTGGATGTCCAACTGACGGCTTAGGCCCATTCTCCCTGGCAGAGCAGGCCTAAGCCATCAGCCGCATATCCTTAGCACTGCCGTAGAGGTAGGAGAGGTTCCTGCCACCACTGCTGCGCTCACCAGCCATGAACCCAGCTTCTGGCTGAGCGGCACGCCCCCTGTGGGAGCACACTGACCACCAGGGGGCAGCTCCAGTGTTGAGTGTCTGTCACCTGGTGGTCAGTGCATGTCACAGCAACCAGTCATTCCACTATTAGCTCAATTTGCATATTATCCCTTTATTATATAGGACTAGAGTGGTGGGGTCCCTCAGCCTGGCCTGTAGGAATTGGGCCAAAACCAGCTCTCCCACATTCCCTGAGTGGTCCCGGATTGTGAGAGGGCACAGGCCAGGCTGAGGGATCCGACTAGTGCATAGATGCACAGGGCCTCCAATTAAATATAATAACTAGAGGCCTGGTGGACGAATTCATGCATGGGTGGGATCCCTCGGCCTGTCTGGCAATCGTGGTCCAGGGACTAATCAGGGCAGGCTGGCCAGGGGAGGGACCATGGGAGGTTGGCTGTGGGAGTGCACTGACCACTAGGGGGCAGCTCCTGCATTGAGCATCTGCCCCCTGGTGGTCAGTGTGTGTCATAGCTAACAGCTGGTCATCTGGTCGTAATAATCACTTAGGTTTTTATATATATAGATAATTCATTTAACTGAATCCTTTTTTTATGGTTTTGAGATAAAAGCAAGCATTTTCAGACCTAGAATTTGAAATCAAATTTCAATAAATCTGCATATAATAGCCAATCACCTTAACTAAATTTGGTTGTTATGATGAATGTTGACTTAGATATAGAAGCTCTTGGAAGAAATTTTATTTTGGTTCCCTTCTCAAAAGCCACAATGACTATAGGAGTAAGGCTATAGGAAACCACACTGACTGCTAAGTGTCTGCTCTATGACACTGGTATCAGAGGGATAATGTGACTTACTCAGTGTCTGACTATCAAATTGATTTTTCCAATGAAATATTAGTCCTCAGATTATCTTTCCAATAATTGAAAAAAATCAAAGATAAATACACATGTGATGTTAAATAAATATCTCCAGAGAGTTACTGGGATACCTCTTACATTAAAAGTCACTGAAGCAATGGACTTCATTGAGCATTAGAAATATTTGAGAGAACTAACAATGAACTATGTTATTTAGGAAAAAATATATCCCACCTAATCTCATGTAAATAAATTTGCATCCAAATATTTTCTTTATTCTATATAAATAAATTTGATTTAGATACAAATTAAACTTTTGTTAGATTTGATCATTTTTCTCATTACTGGAATAAAATCTAAACATATTATTAACTTTTAACACCAAGAAATAATTGCCAAATAGCCTTTAAAAGCCTTAGAAAATGAGAAAAATATTTAAAAACTTTGTAAGACTAAATTAATAAAATAATATGGATCATGTTACTTGTTTTATTTAAAACACTTTGATCTACTTGTAAGAGTTTGATGGTTGATTGTATTGATTAATCACTAGTGAGGGTAACATTTGTTATTTTCAAAAAGATGAGTCAGTACGTATATACCCTCCAAAACCCAAGGCACCATACGTCTTCATTTGCTCAGGACAGTTCCTGATTATGATATATTGTAAAATAATATCCATCACACTCAAAAGTGTTCACCTTACATACACCTTTTAATGGAAGTAACACCTTTGTCTTCTTTTTTGTTTTTAACAAACATTAAAAATTGCTGGTAGGTGTAACAAATATGAATCAATAAAATGTTATTTTTTCATTAAACAAAACAAATCAATTCATATGCCTGTATACAGTAGAATTATACCTAATTAATGATTTTTAGAAAAATATATTCTATTATGAGCAACCATTTATTATTTTTTTCTTTAAATCCTTTTTTAATACACAGAATAAACCGAATTACTTTAGGATTAAATTAGATATAGATAGGAAATGGCCCAACTAATCTGTTAGAGAATTGGGAGCACCACTAAACATGTTTCATTCTGAGGTGTTTAAATGAACCTTGCAACTCTCAAGCCCTCATTTGAATGTCAATGTGTCCATATATCCTAAATTCAGAGTTATTTATTCAAGACTGCTTATGGCAGAAGTCCAGAGTCACATAGCTGTGGATTTTCCTCTTGTCAAAGCTGAAGAGATGCCTGTACCTTGTATTTTCATTTCTCCTGAAGTCTTCCACATCTTGACAAAAAATAGAGTTAACAATTAAGAATTTGACACATTTCCTATAAACCACTAAGGAAATGACAGTGCCCAAATTATTCACGGAAGATAGTTCTGATGTGACTATCTTTCAGACTGCATCAGTGTATCTAAATATAGTTTAAACCTTCCTATTTATGTATCATAAATTGTTGAGCTCTGATTTGCAAATGAAGTGCAACTCAAGCAAAAGCATGAGGCAGTACTTAACTTGACTTTACATTTGCCATAAAATGCTGAGTCACACACTATTCCACTTAATATTTGTCAAAAATGTTTTCTGCGTATTTGCACTATAATTATGAATTTTGCCTGCGTGGAGATAGTCAATTTGCCAAGTTCTCACATTATGGAGAGGGCTTTCTGGTTCAAGGAATATTTAATGAAAATCTCAGAATAAAAATAATAAATATTTTAAAAAGTAAAAACTAATGTTAATTATAGACCATAAATGGGTCAAAACACAAAAATAAAGCAAAATAAAAAAATAAGCAGACAGGTGAGTCACATAGAATTAAGGAGATTAGAAAATATTAAGAGAAAGACAAATCGCAAAATACGATTTTTAAAAAGCCAGTAATTAAGCATATTTACAATCTTACAGGCAATGGAGTACATAATGGCTGAATTAGTGTCAGTATTCAGGCAGCTCATTTAATACCAATAGGGCCAGAGTTCATAATTTCTTCATGGATTTAGAGGAATTAACCTGTCATGTATGCATAATTAATGACATAGTTATTTGAACTTATTGCCTTTTTGTTTTATTTCTTCTCAGTATTTTAAAAAACCTTTGAAATAAGTAAAATAAAATATGCTAATCAGTAGCTTTGTTGGTTAGAGTGTCATCCTGATACACTAAGGTTGTGGGTTCAATCCTCAATCAGGGCACATACAAAAATCAACCAATAAATGCATAAATAAGAGGAACAAGAAATTGCTGTTTCTCTTTCTTCCTTCCTCCTTCTCTTTAAAATCAATCAATAAATTAAAACTTTTTAAGTTAATTTAACATTTTTTTAAAAATGGTAATTGAGTAGATGTAGCATATAAGTAAAAATGATGCAAAGGTAGCCCGGTTGGTGTGACCCAGTGGTTGACTGTCGACCTATGAACCAGGAGGTTACAGTTTGATTCCTGGTTGGGGCATATGCCTGAGTGGCAGGCTAGAACCTCAGTGTGGGTGTGGGTTAGGGGGAAACTGATAGATGATTCTCTCTCATCATTCATGTTTCTGTCTCTCCCTTCCTCTCTCTGAAATAAATAAAAACATATTTTTAAAAATTACACAAGGGTTGGAAGACAAAAATTCAAAAAAGAAGGATCTTGCAAAAAAATGAACAATTTACTTTGGCCAACTTTTTGTTTTTCATGGCATGCAGTTGTCCAATTATAAATGTTCAAGCTAAATAATAAAAAACACAATTCTCAAAGGAATGTGTTGAAAGGAATATTGAAAAGTACAGTATAGAGTATGCAACCAAGTTGCTATTAAGTTACCTGCCATGTAACTTTAGGAAAATTTGTGTGGCTAATGAGAGTTTAAAAAGGCAAAGAGTTGGGAAGCTGTGCCATAAACTGCCAAAAAGAATTAATCAGTCTCTATGAATATGTTTAAAGTACATGAGTTGTCATTTTTCCCATACAATATTGACTAGCAGTAGAAAATTAGAAAGCCTAACATAAATTTTATTCTGCATTGAAATGCTATGGTATTCAACAACTTAACTATGGTGTTCCTAGGTACAGCAATGTAGCTATGCATACCCTTTAAATTTTACTTGCTTAGGCTTTGCTGGACATTTTGGATTTTCAGGCTGATGTTTTCCATCAATTTAGGAAAATTTTAACTATATTTCTTCACAGATTTGTGTGTGTGTGTGTGTGTGTGTGTGTGCGCGTGTGTGTGTGTGTGCCCTATTCTCTTTCCTCTCTTCTGCCAAGATTCTAATTAATCAAACATTAAATTGCTTGATATTTTCCCACAGGCTACTGAGTTTCCTTTTTTAAACTTTGTATGTTGAAGTAATATTAGACTTACAAATGTTAACAAAATAGTATAAGGAATTCCTGTATATTCTTTGCCAGTTAACTTTTACAGCAAACATTTTTTTTTAATTTAATAAATCTTTATTGTTCAGACTATTACAATTGCTCCTCTTTTTTCCCCCATAGCTCCCCTCCACCTGGTTCCCACCCGACCCTCTGCCCTTACCCCCGCCCCATCCTCATCCATAGGTGTACGATTTTGTCTAGTCTCTTCCCGCAACCCCCGCACCTCTTTCCCTCTGAGAATTGTCAGTCCACTCCCTTTCTATGCCCCTGATTCTATTATATTCACCAGTTTATTCTGTTCATCAGATTTTTTTATTCACTTAATTTTTAGATTCACTTGTTGGTAGATATGCACTTGTTGTTCATAATTTTTATCTTTACCTTTTTCTTCTTTCTCTTCTTAAAGAATACCTTTCAGCATTTCATATATACTGGTTTGGTGATGATGAACTCCTTTAGCTTTTTCTTATCTGTGAAGATCTTTATCTGCCCTTCAA
Source organism: Corynorhinus townsendii (assembly GCA_026230045.1). NCBI lineage: Eukaryota > Metazoa > Chordata > Mammalia > Chiroptera > Vespertilionidae > Corynorhinus > Corynorhinus townsendii. The sequence goes on along the minus strand of JAPDVU010000001.1, from coordinate 108,354,430 downwards.
TTCTGAATGATAGCTTTGCTGGGTAGAGTTATCTTGGTTGTAGGTTCTTGCTATTCATCACTTTGAATATTTCTTGCCACTCCCGTCTGGCCTGCATAGTTTCTGTTGAGAAATCAGCTGACAGTCATATGGGTGCTCCCTTGTAGGTAACTAACTGTTTTTCTCTTGATGCTTTTGAATATTCTCTTTTTGTCTTTTGCTCTTGGCATTTTAATTATGATGTGTCTTGGTGTGGTCCTCTTTGTATTCCTTTTGTTTAGAGTTCTCTGCACTTCCTGGACTTGCAAATCTATTTCTTTCACCAGATGGGGGAAGTTTTCGGTCATTATTTCTTCAAATAGGTTTTAAGTATCTTACGCTCTCTCTTTTTCTGGCACCCCCATAATTCGGATCTTGGTACGCTTGAAGTTGTCCCAGAGACTCCTTATACAATCTTCAAATTTTTGGATTCTTTTTTGTTTTTGTTTTTCCATTAGAGTTTTTTTTTTTTTTTTTTTTGCTTCTTTGTATTTCAAATCTTTGACTTGATTCTTGTGTTCCTCTAGTCTGCTGTTAGGTCTCTGTATAATATTTTTTATTTCAGTCAGTGTATGTTTAATTTCTAGTTGGTCCTTTTTCTTATCCTTGAGGGTCTCATTAAATTTACTGGCCTTTTCTAGGAAATTCTTGAAAAACCTTATAACTATGGTTTTGAACTCTATATCCAGTAGTTTGCTTTCCTCCATTTCTTCCATTTGTGACCTGTTTCTTTGTCTCCGCATTTTGGCTGCTTCCCTGAGTTGATAGAGTGGCTTTGTGTGCTAGGTATCCTATAGGGCCCAGTGGCTCAGCCTCCCCAGTTACCTGAGGTGGTCACTGTTGGTGCACCCCTTTGTGGGCTGTGTACACAGTCTTGTTGTAGTTAAGCCTTGATTGTTGTTGGTATCACTGGGAGGAACTGACCTCCAGGCCAATTGGCTATGAGGATCAGCTGTGTCTACCCTGGGAGAACTTCTGTTCTGGAGACACCCTAATGAGACAAAGCTTGCAAAAGCCTCTGAGCTCAGCCTGGATGGGGCGGAGTCTCAGGGTGGAACAGACAGCATTGGTTTTCAGTCAGCCCTGCCCTAATAGACCCCTGTGTCTCAGTGTCTCATGGTAATTGCTGCAAGCACCTCTGAGAGAAAGCCGCCCTCGAGTTCTGCCTGCTGCCAGACAGTCCAGTTTCTCCCTGAATGAGTCTGGGTCCCCAGAGTCTCGCCCGGAACTGGAGTTCAGTGCAGTTGGGAGCTTTTATCTCCCTCCTGCTTGAGAAAGCCAGCCGTGTACTCAGCTGCCCACCCTTTCCATGCACACGCTTCGGTACCTCTGCCTTCTACAGTTCCTCTGAGTCTCAGTGTGCTTTTCTTTTTCCTGAGCTTTTGTCTCCCTTCCTCTTGAGAAAGCCAGCTGCACATTCAGTTGCCAGTCCTCTCCACACGCACATCTCAGTACCACTGCCTCCTGCAGCTCCTCTGAGTCTCTTTCCATTTCTCTTTCCTTCTAGTTGTAGAATTTCCACTCAGCCAACCTTCCTGTGGTTCTGGATGATGTCCGTTTTATCTTTTAGTTGTAGTTTTGAAATTGTTGTGCAAGGCAGCAGTTTAGGTGTTTACCTATGCCGCCATCTTGGTTTCTGCACAACAAACATTTTTAAAAAGCTATAATGCAATTATAAAAATCAGTTAGTTAAGATTGGAACTATTAACTAAGTTATAGGCATTATTAAAATTTCCCCCTTAATATGATTTTCCTGGTTTAGAATCCAATCCATGATCCTACATTACACTTAATTGTTTTGTCCAATCTTATCTACTCTGTGAGAGTGCCCCTTTCTTTCCTTTTCTTTCTTGGCCTTCATACCTTTGAAGAATTTCAAACTGTTATTTTATGGACAGTATGGGTTTTCCAATTGCTGTGTTTTTTTTTTTTTTCATAATTAGGTTGAGGTTATGCATTTTGGGGAAGACTGTCACATGGATTTTGATGTCCTTCTCAGTGCAATATTGGTAATCTGTATTACCATCTTTATCTAAGTTTTCAAATTTATTTGCAAATGGGTCTTAAATAGACACTCATGATTGCGTTTTAAAAATTTTTTCTGATAAAATATAATCTCACCATATTTGTTATTCTGTATAATTGTGTTTTCTACCTCTCTTAAAATTATTAACGTTGTGACATCAGAGGAATGATGGTGTGAGAGATCCCCGTGGTCTCTCCCCCTGAAATTTAAATGAGTTGATCAAAACTGTAACTTAACAAAGGATTCCCTGCTCAACATGCAGGTATGCCTGAAAGATTTACATATTGTAGCATCTAAAGGTGGGCAAATGGGAACTTACAGGGGAGGCAAGAAGGGAGGAGTGCTCAGACTGGCCATGGATGCGGACCTGCAGCCAGAAGTTCATGGCAGACTCCATGCAGAGAGAGGAGGAAGCAGGTAGTAGCAGGCACTTCCTACCACTGGGAGGAGCAGAGCTTCTCTGGGACTGTAGCTGAAAGACTGATGCAAGGACACAGTTCAGGGGTTCTGCTGCAGCCATCCGCTGTCAGGCAGTTAGTGTTGCAGACAAAGAAATGGTGACATGGAGTGCTGCCATAACTCAGACTCACAAAACTTTCCTCCTGTGGCCCATTGTGTTGAGTGTAAACCAAGAACTATTACTACAGAATAGCTATTTCCCTCTATGACTGATCCCCGTCATAGAGGTTGGGCAAATGAAGGGCACCCAAGCAGAAGTGTGAGGTTGTCATTACCTAGAGAAACCTCACCCCAAAGCTGCATGGTTATACTGATGGCTGCCTGTGAGGAAAGCTTTGGGATTTTACAGGGCTAAAAATCTTGTGATTCAATGTCACCTATTGGAAAATGGTAGAAAAACCTCTTTATAGAAATGTGCTAGAGAAGTGTCAATACATATAGGTGCCTACACAGAAAAGGAGCCCATCAACTACCATAAATAACCAAGGTAGAAAGGCAGTTCAGAAAAAAGAAAGAAAGAAAGGAAGGAAGGAAGGAAGGAAGGAAGGAAGGAAGGAAGGAAGGAAGGAAGGAAGAAAGGAAGGAAGAAAGAAAGAAAAATATCCAGAAAGCAAACTGGAACACATGGATATAAATGACAGAGAATTCAATATTATAGTTCTGATAATAATGAGATGAGAGAAAATAGATACAGGCAATTAAGTGCACTAAGAAAACAGATTAATAGACATAACAAGTACTTCACCAAAGAATCTGAAACTTTAGAAAAGAACTAAACAAATTCTGGAGATGAGACACTCAATAAAAGAAATTAGGAGTAAACTACTGATCATAGGAAACAGAGCTGACTAGAAGGAGGGAAGTATTAGTGATATTGAAGATAGGAACCTAGAAATGAGGCAGACCATAGGAGAGAAATGAGCATAAAATAAAAAGAAGAGCACTATGAGAACTATATGCCTCCATCAGAAAAAGCAGTCTATATATATTTATAAAAGACTAAGTGACCATTCGACCATTTGACCTGTGACATGCACTGACCACTGGGGGCAGATGCTCAAAGAACAGGCATGGAAACATGGAACAGAGTGATGAATTTCAGAGGAAAGGGGAGAAGGGGGAAGGTATGAAGAGATTAACCAAAGACCTTATATGCATACTAGAGGTCCAGTGTACTGGTGGGATCCCTCTGGCTGGCCTGCAGGGATCGGGCTGAAACTGTGTCTCTAACATCCCATGAGGGATCCCAGATTGTCAGAGGGTGCAGGCCAGTCTGAGGGACCCCCACCAGTGCATGAATCCATGCACCAGGCCTCCAGTATAATGATAAATGGTGACATGGAGTGCTGCCATAACTCAGACTCACAAAACTTTCCTCCTGTGGCCCATGGTATTGAGGTATATGCATCAAGCAGCCATAACATTTCTTAATATATATATACAACCAATTAGAGAGCACCCAAATATATAAAGCAACTTATAAGAGAACAGATCAAAACATAATCATAGTTGGGGACCTTAATATTACATTGACATCTCTAGATAGATCAACCAAACAGAAAATCAATAAAGAAATGTTGGAAAAAATGAAACACTAGACTAAATGGACATAATTGACATTTGCGGAACCGTTCAACCCAGAACATTAGATTATATATTATTCTCCAGTGCACATGGAACATTCTCAAAGGGTCATAAAGGCTGACCATCCGGAAGTCAGTGCTGGGTTGCCATGGCGACCCAGAGCTGACTACTGCAGCTGCAGGCCTGGTGACCCAGCAGTGACTGCTGAGGGGGCTTTGAATTAGGCCCAGAAAGAGACCTGAAGAGAGAAGCAGGGGCTGATCTGCAGTGTCTGAGGCAGCTTTTGACCAGCACTTGCCTCTCTCTTTCTCTCCCAGTCTGGCCAGCAGCCCCACATCCATTTCTCTCCAGGCCTCCACCAGGGCTGCTGATCAGCCCTGCCTTTCTGATCAGGCCCCATCGATAGGCCCAGAGACGCTGACCGGCATAGAAACTGGCAAATCAGAATCAAATCTAGGTCAACTGTGAGGAGGCAATAGCTGCCTAGGAGGTAGAGCTTTTGACACTGACTGGCATAGAAACTGACCAATTAGAGCCAAATTGCCCAGCAGAGGAGGGCAGTTGGGGGAGAGATCAGGCCGGCAAGGAAGAGCAGTTGGGGGCAACCAGGCTGGCAGGGGAGGGCAGTTGGGGGTGAGATTAGGCTGGCAGGAGAGGGCAGTTGGGGGAGAGTTCAGGACTGCAGGCAGAGCCAGTTAGGGGCGATCAGGCAGGCAGGCAGGTGAGCAGTCAGGAGCTAGCGGTCCCAGATTGTGAGAGGGATGTCTGACTGCCAGTTCAGGCCTGATCCAGATCTGGCTTAAATCAGCAGTCGGACATCCCCCAAGGGGTCCCCGATTGGAGAGGGTGCAGGCTGGGCTGAGGGAATCGCCCCTCCATGCACAAATTTTTTTGTGCACTGGGCCGCTAGTATATTAACATGATCTACACTCTTATTTATATTGATTAGATCTTCTATCTACTTAGTGTGTGTGTGTCTTGATCTGTCTTATACTCAGCATGGAATAGTACTAGTGAAGTCTCCAGTTTCAAGTGTGTTTCTGTTTCTTTTTATTCCCCCTATAATTTTTGCTTCATAAAGTCTGTTGCTGTATTATTTAGGGAATAACATATCATTAGTGTTATACCTCCAGTGTCAGTGTGACTTTTAGCATTATAAAGGATCCTCCTCTTACAGCTTTTGAAACTGAATTCTTTATCTGGTGGCTCTCTGTTTCTGTCATCCTTGCATACCATAGTGCATTATTTTCTTTTTACCCATGCTGAATTGTTTTGTTAGTAGCATCTCTTTTTTGTTTGTTTGTTTGTTAATCCTCACAGAGGATATTTTTCTATTGATTTTAAATATAGTGGAATGGAGGGAGGGAGAGAGAAACATCTACTAGTATGTAAGGGAGACACACATGGATTGGTTGCTTCCCCCACACCCCTCATCTGCGGCTAGGGGGTTGGGGGTCTGGAGATCAAACTTAAAACCCAGGTGCATGCCCTTGACCAGGACCTTCAGTGCACAGGCCAATGCTCTAACCATTGAATCACACTGGTCAGGTCCTAATAACATCTCTTGTATGCAAAAAATAATTGAATATATTTTTACGGATTTTCATTCTTTTTTCTTTATTCTCACCCAAGGTTGTTTTTATTGATTGTAAAGAGAGAAGAAGTGGGGAGAGAGAGAGAGAGAGAAACATCAATGTAAGAGGAACATTGCTTGGTTGTCTCCTGTATGCACCATAAATGGGGATGGAACAGGAGACTCAGGTATGTGCCCTCACTGGAATCGAACCCACAACCTTTTGGTGTATGAGATGATGACCCAACCAACTGGGCCACACTGGCCAGAACAATAAGCAATAGTTGAATTTTGAACTGTTAGATTAGGATAGTTCTCAGAGCAATTAGGCTTTGAGCCTAATTGAAAATGATTTTATTTTAATAATTTAGTTAAGTACATTTGTGCTTATTTATATGGCCAAGAAGTTTGGTCTTGAATCTGAAATTTTTTATTATTATTTGGTTTTATTTGCTATGTTTCTTTTTTTTAAAAAATAGGTTTTTATTGATATTTTGAGAGGGAGAAAGGGAGAGGGAGAGAGATAGAAACATCATTTATGAGAGAGAATCATCAACTGTCTGCCTCCTGCATGCCCCCGACAGGGCATCAAGCCTGCAACCTGGGCACACGCCTTACTGGGAATTGAGCCCTGACCTCCTGGTTCATATGTTGACACTCAACCGCTGGCTGAACTCTATCATTACAAGATGTGTGCTTTCACTCTATTATTTGTATTTTTTTTTTTTTGGTATTTAAAAAAATTTTATGCTTTAGTTATTTTGTTTACCTTTGTACTTTTAAAATTTACATATCTTTAGCTTCCTGAATATTTTTTATTTTGTTTTTAATTTAACCTTTTACTGTTAGGTTTCTGTCTTGTATTCTGTACCATGTAACACCCACGTATTACTTATACATATTACCTGTACAGCCTGCCACCTGATTTTGTTAATAGAGGTTTATTGGAACACAATCACGCTAATTACCAATTGCTAATGACTGCTTTCACACTGCATTGGATGGAGTACTTGCAGCAGACACTGTATGGTCTATAAAAGACAACATTATTAAATATTTGTTCCTTTACCAAAATAGTTTGCTAACCCTTGATTTACATCACAATGATCCTTTTCAATTTTTCTTCATTCCTCTCCATTTTCCACCAATATTTTAGTTGTATTATTTCTATTTCATCACAACTTTAAGTGTTCAGTTATTAGTCTATCTGCATCCCCATCTTTGTTTTAATTGTAGATACACAGTTATTTATTTTTAAATGCTCGTAGTCAGTCTTCTTGATGAAGTTTTCCCAATCACCATTTTGTTAAATGAAGCCCAATGCTTAGCAATTCTTCAAAAATGGATTGGTGAATATATAATTCCCTAATTTCTTGTATGTTAGAATTTTTTCTGTAGCTTTGATATTTGAAGAACAGCTAGACTGGATATAAAATTATTGTTTTACTTTTTCATTGAAATTTTTTGTTGTTTTGTTTTATTTTAAATTCTGATCATTTATTGCCTGGCATCCTCTGTTGATTTTGAAAAGTTTGGTGTAAGTCTAATTCTTCTTCATTTTTAGGATATTTGCTCTCATTTCCTGGATTTTTTTCCTTTCACCTTTGAAATTAAATTGTACTATACCTCTCAGAGTTGATTGTACTGAGCTCATTTTCCCAGTCCTTTTTATATGTATAATCATGTTCATTCTATTACTCCTAGACACCTTTCTTGGATTATAGTTTTGATTACTATCTCTGTTCTACCTTTTCCCCCTTTTTCTTTCCCACCATCTTCAATAAGCATTCTTTCCACTATTGCCTGTTTTCCATTCCTTCTATTTATTTCTAACCCTTTTAACTTCCTTCTTTCTTTATGTCATTGTCTTCCTCTTGAGATTCTTACTGCCTTTTTTCATTCTTTCTTATTCCATTTTCATTTGACTCTATTCTCTCTTGGTTACTTTGTTATTTTTTCTCCATTTCCAAAGTAATTATTTTCCTTTTCTACTTGATTCCTGAATTAAATCACCTATCTTTAAAAAACAATGAGTGAGATCATGTGATATTTATCTTTTGCTGACTAGCTTATTTTGCTTAACATAATGCTCTCCAAGTCCATCCATGCTGTTGCAAATGGTAAGAGTTCCTTCTTTTTCACAGCAGCATAGTATTCCATTGTGTAGATGTACCACCATTTTTTAATCCACTCATCTGCTGATGGGCACTTAGAAAAAACTTCCACTTGTTTGATTTATATTTCTGCTTTTGTTTTTTAATTTATACTGAAAGTGATTTCATTATATCCTCAAATGCTTATGTCTATTTAAGTCTTTTTAGGACTGTTACCATTTTCTTCTGTTTCATGGTTGTTTTTTAGGGAAGAATTTTTATTAGCGGATATTTTTGAAATTTTGTTTTCTAATTTTCTACAAGAGGTCTGCATGGATTTCAATGTCTTTTGTTCATTCTTATAGTATTGGAGTGGTTTATTATATTCATAGTTTAATAGTACCCTCTTCTTTCAGTGTAGCAAACTCTAGGTATTTAAATAGTTTTCTGTTTTTTTGTTGTTGTTTTGGTAATATGAAAAAAGTTATAAGTTCTCTTATGTATGGTTTTTATTTTCATGCAGGCCACTGAACCTTCCCTTTATATCCTCTTCATCCCTTCACCATCTATTGTCAAAGAATCAATCTGTCCTCCTTTTTATTGTATTTATCTACTAGGGAACAAGTGCACAAATTCATGCACCTTGAAAGGAACTGTGGGCTGCAAGGCTGCAGTGGACACAGGGGCTGGTTTTGGCCCATCCTCCATGCCCCTGTCCATCAGCCCCGCTCCCATGCACTGACAGTGCCAGCCCCGCTTGCACCCACTGATGGTGTGGAGCGATTGGGGCCAGCACTGGGTGCCGGCAATGGGTGTGAGTGGTGGCTTCAGTGCCAGCAGCAGGTGTAAGCACCCAGCAGAACCCCAGGGCACTGGAACAAAGAATTTTTAGTAACCTCCAGAGGCTCAACCTGATGACAGCAATTGGAACCCCGCCTTGGTCTGGGATTCCCACTCACCTGTTCCACCATCCCACCGCAGCCGATGCCCACCATGTTAAGCGTGCACCCCCTGGTGGTCAGCGCAGGTCATAGTGACCAGTTGTTGGGTTGTTCCGCCATTTGGTCTATTTGCATATTAGGGTTTTAGATATATAGATGTGCATTTCAAAGTGTTCCTCTTTAAGCTCTTTAAGTTTGTCCCTTTACGCATACATTTATTATACTATTTTAAATTATTCTTGAGTCTTTAAATTTTAAATTATTCTTGGTGCTTTAAACTGTGCATGCTCTAAAATTTCCTCCCTGTGGTTTGTATTCCTGTATGCCCAGCTATGTTTCCAGTTATTTCAGATTTAGAGTTTGTTTAATCTTTTTTTTGTGTGTGTGGGCATTCTACAGCAGCTATAGGCTTTTTTGATAACCTCCTCCTTCTTTCTTCTCCGAGGCAGTTTGGTCTCCCCGTCCTCACCATGAAGCATTGGACTGAAACAAAGCATCATGGGAACTCATACCCTGGTGTTTGATGATATTTCTATTTTAATCACCAATATTTTACATTTTTGGCATTCTTCAAGTTGTGCTGAGAATATGATGTTAAATAAAACTTATTTTGCTCTTCATTTTTTCCTCTTATGTTTTAGAGAATATGCTTTTTAAGATAATTAGTTCCCTATCACTATTATCCTCAGACACTTAAAAGTGTATTTTCATTCTTATAAGATCTTCTTTTCAAAGCTCTGTACTTAGATTTGTTAATTTCTGTTATAAGTGAACAAGTTTGCTTTTAAGCCAATCCAGTTAATTTTCATTTTAGATATTTTGCTTTTTAGTTTTATAATTAGAAATTAAAAACACTCTGAAAATAAATGAAAGTGAAAACACGACAATCCAAAATATATTTAAGACTTTTAAATAATTGTCATTTATATGCTGAGATTCACTATTCACTCATTATATTCTGCTTTTTCTATATACAATTGAATCAATTTAAAACACTTGTTTTAAAGTCCTCTCTACCATTCCTAATGTTTGTATCATACAAGGATTGCATCTCTTAGCTATTTTTCTTTAATTATGGGTTACATTTTCTGTTCCACTGCTCATGTCATATTTTTACTATGTACTGAATATTTTAAAAGGTGATTTTCAGAAAATCTGAATTATATAGTCTTTTTGTAACAGAAGTTGACTTTTATTCTGGAAGGAAGGCAGGTTACTGAAAAATATTATTGAGTCTCTAAATGTGGGTTTCATGCTTTGTTGGGACTGATTTATTATTTTTCATAGCCCTAGATCGGGAAATGTGGCTAAGTGCGAGGCCCTTACACATACGTTTCTAGGTGGCCAGTGAGGCTTTTCCTTTCTGGATGTGTGAAATGCCACCATTTCCCAGAGCTCTTCTTTGTTAGGGCCTTTTAGGTCTCAGTGTAAATGTGAAGCTGTGCACTTGCCCAGGGAACTGTGGAAACTTCAAGCTTCTTGTTCATTATGTGTAGCTCTTTTCCCTCTGGTACCCCAGCATTCTGGCAGCTCCAGAACTTCACTATGCTTCATCAGCTAAGAGCCATAATGCTGCATCCACTTGGGCTCCACTGCAATATGCTGATTTAAAAAAAAACACAACAACATATTTTTGTTGATTTCAGAGAGGAAGGGAGAAGGAAAGAGAGATAGAAACATCAATGATGAGAGAGAATCATTGATCAGCTGCTTCTTGTACACCTCCTCCTGGGGATCAAGTCTTTAACCCAGGCATATACCCTTGACTGGAATTCAACCCAGGACCCTTCAGTCCACAGGCCATTGTTCTATTCACCGAGCCAAACCAGCGAGGGCATATGCTGAATTTTTAAAACTCCCTCAGACATATTCATATATACTATCCATTTTAATAGCTATTGTGGAAAGACGGAAAGTCTGGTATAAGTTATCCTGTTATGGCCAGAGTCATCAAATTTATTTTTGTTTTAAAAGAAGTAATTAATTTAATAACATAAGGCAATCATGTGTTATTTTTTGGCACTTCTACTCATACCAAGTTATCAAAATTACAGATTAGCCATATGAACTCTCCTGGATATCGACCCAAAACATTTGAAAACACTTATTCATAAATATATAGGTAACTATGTTTATCACAGCATTAATCATGGTAGCTAACACATGGGAAAAAATCTAAGTGTTCTTCGATGGATTGGATAATGTGGTACATATATACTCAGACATGAAAAATTATGAGATATTCTCATTTTGGAAAACATGAATGGATCTTTGAATTATGTTAAATAAAGTGGACAAATAACCATTTAATTTAACTCATATGTGGGATATAAAGCAGAAAGCAATAGACAAAACAAATAAGCAAACTCATAGACACAGATAACAGTAGGGTAGTTACCAGAGGGAAAGGGGTGGGAGGATGAAGAGAGTAAAAGGGGTAAACTATGTGGTGATGAAAAGAGATTAGACTTTGGATGATGAGCACACAATGCAATGTACATATGATATGTTATAAAATTATACACCTGAAACTTATATAATGTTATTAAACAATATTATCCTAATAAATTTAAGCTTTAAAAAAGCACTGAAGAAATATACACTTAAATTTAAGAAACATATTAACACAATTAAGTGTCATTTTCATGTAGAAACAATTATTAAAAATAACTATCCTCTGCACTGCAGTAAACCACAAAGTTCTACTCCCAGCCACTAAGGAATTTCTATTCCTTTGTGATCAGGAGTTGGCATACAAACTCTAAGAAAATATATTGAGAGTCTAATAATATCCCAAACCCCTACAATTGTACTTAAAAGAAGAATTGTTAGAAAGATATTATAAGCTCCCGAAATACATTCTTCTAGGCTGCTGCGTCTATAATAATTAAAATCTCAAGTGAAACCACAATAGCCGTCATATGTGAGAAAAACTACTATTAGTAGTTTTGTCCTGAAAGCCCATTGTAGTAAGATTATATTCAAAATTTACTTTGTTTAAATCAATATAAAATGGTACTTAAGAATAATTAATAGCAACAAAAAACACAATTCAACAAGTACACTAAAAAGGCAATGATGGTGGTGGAAGAATTTATTCCCATGCAAACTCTGAAACTTAGAGTGGGCAAAAGAGACAGAGTAAACTGTAAATCTGTTGATGAGAAAATATTATATTTATGAATTTCCTATATTATTATTTTACCAATTTCTTCATATACCAAACACAGCATTTGAGAACTAAACTCTGAGTTTTTCTAAACAAATTAATATTTGTCTTTGGAGAGTGTTCAGTGTTTTATTGGAGACACTGGTGAGATAAGGAGACCTCGGTTCTTGTCTTCTTGAAGGAAAGTTTTCAACCAAGAGACAAAGTGTAGAAAATCAAGCAAGAATTTATTGACCACAGCAAAAATATATGCAGGCTGGGCTGCTTAGGCTCACTGGGAAGTCAGAGAAAAGGGGGCCTTGGAGACAGGTTCAAGGTGTTAGCCCGGGATAAGCTGCTGCTGCCCATTGCTCCCCTGGTTGCAAATCTTATAGGCTCCCTTAGACTGGAGTTTAGACAATACATGCCTGTGGGGGGAGGAGAGGAGACAGGGAATGGCACAGGCATGCTTTGTAGAGGGAGAGCATGCTGGGACCTTCATTTTCAGGGTTTTTAAAGGCTGGGCATTTAGATGAGGTCTTAGGGGTAGATGAATAGAATATTCATCAGCTTTATGTTGATGTACCAAAATGAGATTTATTCTCTTACTTTGTATGTTCTTGGGTGTGGTTGGCAAATGACAGTAATTGGATTTCTGTGATCTGTCTTCCTGAATAGGGTGAAGTACAAAACATTTACTCTTAAGTATCCTTGGCTTGGGAAAGATAGGACTTGCTAGGTGGCTGAGAAGTGATGTTTAACTATCTGTATTAATTACTCTATTTCACTTGTCCTGGAATTTTCTTGCTTCTTACTATTCTGTAACAACAGCATGAAGAAAATAATAACTAGCAGTAACTTCCATCATTATGATGAAAATATAGGACAAGAGAGGAAGAGTAATTCTATCCAGAAATAAACATTATTAAAGTACTCTGAAACCAGAAATTAAGAATCTCTTATATCAGATCATAAATGCAAACATAATCTATGCATCCATCTGTATATTAATTGATGATATATTCTTAAATTTGTAAATGTAAATTTAGCCTCAGCATATACTTAAGAGAAAATCATTAAGTACAAACAAAAGGGGAATTATTTAAAAAGAAATAAAAAGCTAAACCCACAGATGAAAAAAATCAAAATACAATGAATCATATATAATTAGAAAGTAAATTTTAATTACTTAGGGAGATTCTAGAGTACATTTGCCTACAAAGTGAAAATAAGTTACTATGAAATAGGCACAATTAAAGGATAAAATAATTGTTAACAAATAACATGTTTATACATATAGTTATAGGATATGTGAAGAAAATGTTATTGAAAATTTTTGTACTGAGAAGACAAATGTAGATGTTAACATCAAATGAGTTAAGAAAAGATCTACCAAGTCTCAAAAATATTAAAATAAAAATTATTATTTAATAAAATTAATAAAATAATTCAGTAAAGTAGCAGGATAAAAGTTATAAAGAAATCTGTTGCATTTTCTATATGGTAATAAAAAAATTGAAAGAAAAAAATGAAGAAGACACACCCATTTACAATTCCATAAAAAATAATAAAATACCTAAGAATAAACTTAATTAAGGAGGTAAAAGGCCTGTATTATGAAAACTATAGAACATTTAAAAAAGAAATTAAAGAAGACATAAATAAATGTGAGGATACACTGTGTTCATGGATCAGAAGTATGAATATTGTTAAAGTGACCGTACTACCCAAAGCAATTTAGAGATTCATTGCAATTCCTATCAAAATACTAATGTCATTATGTCAAGTGGAATAAATAATCCTAAAATTTGTATATAACCACATAAGACTCCACACAGTTGAGTTTCTGTATATTCTTTATTTTAGACAGTGTATGCTTCATTTCTGACTGGTCCTTTTCCATTTTTTTTTGGCATTCTCATTAAGATCCTTAAAGGTCTCATCAAGTTTCTCGGCGGTTTTTAGAAGATTCTTGAGTAACCTTATAAATGTGGTTCTGAACTCTATGTCGTCCAGTAGTTTGCTTTCCTCCATTTCTTTCATTCTTGACATGTTTCTTTGTCTCCGCATTTTGGCTGCTTCCCTTTGTTGATGGAGTGGCTTTGTGTGGTAGGTGACCTATAGGGGGCAGTAGCTCAGCCTCCCCAATCACCTGAGGTGGATGCTTTTGGTACATCCCTTTGTGGGCTGAGTGCAAAGCCTTGGTATAGTTAAGCTTTGATTGCTTTTGGTACACGGGGAGGAATTGACCTCCAGGCCAATTGGCTGTGAGGACTCGCTGTGTCTATAATGGAAGAACTGCTGTGCTGGAGAAACACTTATGAGGCAGGACTTGCTTCAGTGGGGCTTTGGTGCTCGCTGAGTCTGCCTCTTGAATGTGTCACTTATGGATGTGAGGAGTTGAAATCTGGTTTCTCACACTGACGACTAGGTATACTGGCTTCTGGATCTCCAATGGGGTGCAGGTCAGCTACTGTCTGAGGCCACCCAGAAGGAGCTACAGTGAGAGCTACAGTTTTCTCCTCTTTGCTTGTGGTTTGGAGGTTTTGAAGCTGTCTGACCCAGGCTGCAAGTTTGCTAGGTTAAGCTTCAATAGGGCAGGCCATTCTTATGCTAAAGCCGCTGCTTGGAGCTTGGGTGGGTTTGTAGGTTGTGCGGGGTGGAGTCTTAGGGCGTCACTAGGCTAGGGCATGGCAAACAGCGATGGCTGCCAGTTAGCCAGCTCTGCGTCTCCGACCGCGTCCCAGTGTCCTGCACCCCAGTGCAGTAAACAATTATTCCTGTGTGCAGCTCTGCAAGCAAGCCCCCCTCACTTTCCGACTCAAAGGCAGACAGTCCAGCTTCTCCCTGTAGGAGTTTGGGTCTCCCGCGTCTCCCCAGAAACTGGATTTCAGAGTAATCGGGGGCTTGTCTCCCTTTGGGTTGAAAAAAGCAATGCCTGCCGCCAGCCCGGATCGGGCTCCTCCATACCTTAGCTTTTCAGCACTTGTGCACATCTCAATGCTCTTTTCTCTTTTCTTCTACTTGTAGGACTTCCACTCAGCTAGCTTTCTCGTGGTTCTGGGTGATGGACGTTTTGTCTTTTAGTTGTAGTTTTGAAATTGTTGTGTGAGGCAGCAATTTAGGTGTTTACCTATGCTGCCATCTTGGATATACAGAAACTCAACTGTAGATCAATGTACCCTAAGAATCAAACCAAAGATGTGAAATATGAGGAAACAGAAAACACCCAACCAGAGAAACAAAAAGAAAAAAGAATCCAAAAATATGAAGATAGTGTAAGGAGCCTCTGGGACAACTTTAAGTGTACCAACATTTGAATTTTTGGAGTGCCAGAAGAAGAGAGAGAGCAAAATATTGAAAACCTATTAGAATAAATAATGACAGAAAACTTTCCCTACCTGGTGAAAGAAATAGACTTACAAGGTCAGGAAGCGCACAAAACCCCATACAAGAGGAATCCAAAGAGGACCACACCAAGACACATCATAATTAAAATGCCAAGAGCAAAAGACAAAGAGCGAATCTTGAAAGCAGCAAGAGAAAAACAGTTAGTTACCTGCAAAGGAGTACCCATACGACTGTCAGCTGATTTCTCAATAGAAACTATGCAGGCCAGAAGGGAGTGGCAAGAAATATTCAAAGTGTTGAACACAAGAAACTACAACCAAGATTACTCTACCCAGCAAAGCTATCATTCAGATTTGAAGGTCAGATAAAGAGCTTCACAGACAAGAAAAAGCTAAAGGAGTTCATCACCACAAAACCAGGATTACATGAAATGCTAAAAGGTATTCTTTAAGAAGAGGAAGAAGAAGAAAAAGGTAAAGATAAAAAATTTTGAACAACAAAATGACATCAAATACATACCTACCAACAAGTGAATCTAAAAATCAAGTGAATAAAAAATCTGAAGAACAGAATAGACTGGTGAATATAAAAGAATCAGGGACATAGAAAGGGAGTGGACTGACAATTATCAGGGGGAAGGGGTTGTGAGGGGTGCGGGAAGAGATTGGACAAAAATCTTACACCTATGGATGAAGACAGTGGCGGGGGGGTAAGGGCATGGGGTGGGGTGAAGAATCCGGTGGAAGGGAGCTATGGGGGAAAAAAAGAGGAACTCCTGTAATAATCTGAACAATAAAGATTTATTAAAAAAAAAAAAAAGAGAGAGACTCCACACAGCCCTCGCCTTCTGGAGAAAGAAGAAAAATTGGAGATATCGTGCTCCCTGATCTCCAGCTATAGAACAAAGCCATAATAATCAAAGCAGTATGGTACTAGCACAAAAAACAGACACATAGATTAATGAACTAGAATAGGGAGCCTAGAAATAAACCCTTGCTTATATAGTCAACTAATTTACAGCAAAGGAGGCAAAAATACACACTGGAGTAATAACTATCTCTTCAACAAGTGATGCTGGGAAAACTGGACATATAAGTGAAAAACAAAAGGAAATGGGACCATTCTCTTACACCATGTACAAAAACAAAACAAAACAAAACAAAACAAAACAAAAAACCCTCACAATATGCTAAAGACAAATGTAAGGCCTGAAACCATAAAAAATCCTAGAAGAAAACATAGGAAGTAAACTATTTGACCTCAGTGACATCAAAAAGGGAAACAAAAGGGAAAAAAAATGGGACTACATCAAACTAGAAAGCTTCTGCACAGCAAAGAAAACATTTAACAAAACAAAAAGGCAACCTACTGGATGGGAAAAAGATATTCATGAATGATATGTTCATTAAGGGGTTGATATCCAAAATATATACTAATCTCATAAAACTCAATAACATCTCCAGCCAGTTTGATTCAGTGCAGAGAGCAAAGGCCTGTGGACTGAAGGGTCTTAGGTTCAATTCTAGGTCAAAGGCACATATCTGGGTTGCAGGCTTGATCCATGGCCAGGGATCATGTGTGGGAAGCAACCAATTGATGTGTCTCTTACCTATGATGTTTTTCTTTCTGTGTCTCTTTCTTTCCCTTCCACTCTCTCTAAATATCAATGGGAAAATATTCACAGATGAGAATTAGCTAAATAAATAAATAAATAATAAAATAAACCAAAACCCAATAGCAAAAATATAAACAATGCAATCTAAAAATGGCAAAGGGCATGAAGAGACATTTCTCCAAGGAAGACATACAATTGGCCAACAGACATATGAAACATCACAAGTCATCAGGAAAATACAATCAAAATTACATGAAATAGCACGTCATACAAGTCAGAATGGCTATTAGCAAAATATCAACAAATAACATGTTAGTGAGGATGTGGAGAAAGGGAAAACCTTTGCATTATTGGTTGGGTTGCAAACTGGTGCAGCACTTGTATAAAGATTCCTAAAAATAACCTAAAAACAGATATACCATATGACCCAGAAATTCCATTTCTGGGTATTTATCCAATGAAAATGAAGACTAATTTGAAAAGACATATGCACCCCTATATTCATTGCAGCATTATTTACAATAACCAAGATATGGAGGCAACCTAGGTGCCCATGGGTTGATGAATGGATAAAGAAGGTGTGTTAATAGATGTATATATATTACGGAATATTATGTAACAGAGTATTATACAGCAATTAAAAATTAAATCATGCTATTTTTGACAACATGGATGAATCTAGAGGGTATTAAGCTAAGTGAAATAAGCCAGGTAGAGAAAGAAAAAGACTGTATGGTATTACTTATATGTAGACTCCAAAGAAAAACAAATAACAAAATAAAACAAAAACCGACTTATAGAAACAGGGACCAAAGGGATGATTACCAGAGGGTGGGTGAATGGGTGAAAAGGAGAAGAGGAATATAGTCAATAATATAGTGATACATTTACACAGTGACAGATGATTACTGACAGGTGCAGTGATGACATTGTAAGGAATAGAAATGTTAAATCATGATATTGTACACCTGAAACTAACATAACCAATATAAGATTGTGTATTAATTATATTTAAATAAAATAATAAATTAAAAAAATAAAACATAGATTACAGGAACACAGAAAACCTTTAACTTGTACATTTATACATCCTAATTTAGAGACATTACTAATTAGTTTCAGGGTCTAAAATTACTCTTTTTTAATAAAGGCAATGTAATCAATTTTGTGTGAAATAAAAGATAAAGAATAATGTATTTCTAGTCATTTAAAAAAAAAGTGTTGAGTTGAACACCTGAACTTGAGACAGACTAGGGGGAAAAACAAATTTACTTACTTAGGGAGGCTTAAATTAAATGCAAAAAATACTGTAAAGTTGCAGCTGTCTTTTTTTTTTAATTTGTATTGTATATGGTGATACAAAAGCATGATTCAGGAAATATGAACTGAATTATGGAGGTAATCCTATATAATAAAGTGGTAATATGCAAATTGACCATCATTCCAACACACAGTATGGCTGCCCCATGTGATCAAAGATAGCTGCCCCCATGTGGACACAAGATGGCCGCCACAAGATGGCCGGCAGGGGAGGGCAGTTGCAGGGAACAAGGCCTGTGGGGGAGGGCAGTTGAAGGGGACCAGGATTGCAGGGGAGAGCAGTTGGGAAGAACAAGGCCTGCAGGGGAGGGCAGTTGGGGGTGACCAGACTGGCAGGGGAGGGCAGTTAGGGGCAATCGGGCCAGCAGAGGAGCAGTTAGGCATCAATCAGGCTGGCAGCAGAGTGGTTAGGGGCAATCAGGAAGGCAGGCAGGCGAGTGGTTGGGAGCCAGCAGTCCAGGATTGTGAGAGGGATGTCCGTCTGCCCTTCTAGGTCTGATCCCATTGATATTGGGCCTAAACAGGCAGTCTGACATCCCTTGAGGGGTCTCAGATTGGAGAGGGTGCAGGCTGGACTGAGGGACACCCCCAACCCCTGCACAAATTTCATGCATAGGATCTCTAGTGAAGTTATAATGGAGCAAAATCAAAAGAGTAGAAATTCATTAGATTAACAAAAACACCTTTCAGACAGAAGGAACGGCGTATGTAAAGGCACTTGCAATGGGAATAAATGTTTGAGGAACAAGGTAGAAAAGGCAGGAAGTGGGCGAGATCATTCAGACATACACAACGTATCAAATATTTGTCTTTTTGTCCTGGAAGCATTGCAAACTTATTGTGGTATCTCAATTGTGTAGAGGGCATGGGCAGCAGTGGCAACATCATGGTCATCTGATATTTCTAAAGCATCATGTTTCATGCTTTTAGGGGACTGCATTAAAAGTAGATATTGCCCTGACCGGTTTGGCTCAGTGGATAGAGTGTCGGCCTGTGGACTGACGCGTCCTGGGTTCGATTCCAGTCAAGGACATGTACCTTGGTTGTGGGCGCATCTCCAGTGGGAGGTGTGCAGGAGGCAGCTGATCAATGTTTCTCTCTCATTGATGTTTCTGGCTCTCTATCCCTCTCCCTTCCTCTCTGTAAAAAATCAATAAAATATATTTTTAAAAAGTAGATATTAATTGGCATCCCATTACATTGTTGGCTGAGGGTCCTGGAGTTGGGGACAAATGGCCATCTGAAGCCATCCTTCTTTGACATATTCACTAGCTGTACGTGCAGGTGGAATCAAAACCTAGGTCTGTAAACTATTAGTCATATTGTAACTTAGCATGTTACTACAAATCTATCTATTTAATTCAATCAGAAAATGATATGAAGACAAAATCAATTCTTGGGCCCTTATATTTTTTAATATTTTGGCATTTAGTATTATTTTTATCATTATTGAAAAGCTGTTTTACTTGAGAGTGATCCTGAAGAATGTTCACTTATATCTCTCTGTCTGATCAAATATAATATTTTATTTTCCAGAAAAAAATATCCATTTCTGTAACTTTGATAAAAGCTCAGTTCTTCATATGATGTTAAAATAATTAAATTCAATCTCTAACTATCTTTCCTCTTCTTTTCAATTAGGAAACAGACATATTTTCAGGTATCATCATTCAGTGTGGGATGATATGGCTGATGAAACCTTTGAAGCTTTTGGGAAATCCTGAATGCAAACATAATGTTGGAAATTCCTATACAAAACTGGAAAAACCAAAATTAAAAACAAACAAACAAACAAACAAACAAACAAAAATCTCTGGGGAAAATTAGTACCAGAACTAATTTTGTAACAGAGTAATATCATTTCATTAAAAGTCTCAAGTAGTTTAATATTTTATAACCCATGAATATATGTTAATGATTCATAACAAAATAAAACAACAACAAAAAACTGCTTGATTGACCTTTCTAATCTCCTTTACCCATTTTATGGGCTGTAGTTAGATTTTAGGCATGATAATATAAGATTGAGTTGCCCCCAAACTTCAAAGCCTGAGAATATTATAAAGTAATTTTGACATAATTTTCTTTGTTGTTAGATAATAGATGGGTAAGGTTTAAAAGATATGTGAATAATAGTCCTGTGCACACATGTGCACATGGTGTATCAGTACATGTCACACACTTAATACTACCTGCAAACCAGTAACTGCAGTGACAATTTCCCCACCTTGATACAGGTACCTCCTGAGATGCAGCCAGTGATGGTTGGTGGCTGGCCTACCCTGTGGGGTGGCTGATGAGCCACAGCCATTGCTATTAGTGCTGCAGGTTGCCCCCCAGCACTAATGGCAATCCCTCCTACTGCTGTGTACAAGCACAGCTGAAGAACTTTTGCTGTTCCTATGGCAGCAGTGTGAGTTTCAACTTTTTTTTTTTTTAATTTCATTTTGTCTCTTATTCATGGTTAGGAAGCTAATTTGAAATCCTTAGGCGAGATTAAGGGGATGGCCACCCTGTGTCTTGTGTGTCAGTGCAAACACTAAACTAATTCCAAAAGACCATTTAGGCCTGAGGGACCCATTGCAGCATATGGGCTTCTTCCTGTCACTGCCTCTTAAGTACTATCAGGCAGCTCTTCCTGGTTCAGGGCTCATGCAGCTTTCAGAGGACGCTGATTAAGAGCATGTTTCATTCTGATATCTGGATTTTACTGGCAGCCTTCCTTTCCCTGTGTTTAGTAGATACATATTTTTTCTTTGTACCTTTATTTGATGTCAAATTTATTCATAGTTAAACTATGTTTTTGCACACTCCTTGCACATTCCATTTTAATTCACAGCTTGATAAACAAAAATTAAATGGTAATAAGAAGCTTCTGCTGTGGCAAACCTATTGTACTATTGGTTAAAAATCTGTAGTAGCAAACACACTTTTATTACAAACTAGAGGCCCATTGCATGAAGATTCATGCAAGAATAGGCCTTCCTTCCCTGGCTTCGCTCCTGGCTGCCTGAGAGCCTGCAAGTCTTCACTCCCAGCCAGAGTGCCACTCCTGTAGCTCCCTCTCCCTACCCTTCTCCCCCTTATAGCAGGTGTCCTGCCCTGCTTGACTGCTTGCTCTGTGCCCACATATGCAAATTAACCCACCATATTTGTTGGGTTAATTTGCATACTCACTCCTGATTGGCTGATGGGTGTTGTGGCGGTACAGTCAATTTGCAAACTTCTCTTTTATTAATGTAGATACCTCACATACAATATCAAACCCTTTCTGGGGTTTAACTTGCCTCATTTAGATTTCTAAAGAAGTACAAGTTAAGGCAATTTATTTACTTTTAGCCACAAAAACAGTATTTTAATTTCTCTTTTACTATGTAACTACCTTCACTCAAAGTGGCAGCTGGAAATAGCTTTCATTTTAAAATCTCAACTGACAGAACCTGGCTTTCTCATCATTTAAACAACTGTCTCATCACCAGTTAGAAAGTGTTTTACAATAAATCATTTAATGCAGAGGGAATCTGAAGCTCAGAATGGTTAAACACCTCTCTTGCTGGATACAAAGTGAAGTCAAATGTAGACCTGGGAAAGTAATACATGAATCTCGCTCAGTCTCTTCCCCTACCCATTTGAGGCTGTTCCCTCATGTGGGAACCACACCAGGGTCTCTGGATAGTCAAGGCCAATAGGAGCACAGAGACCTTGTTATCAAGACACCAGAATGGCCTAGACCACCCTGAACCTGAGAATCATTATCAGACTCTGAGCCTGGGATCCCTTATCAGCCTCTTAGCCCATGAATCCTAACTGAATTATGTAGACATGCCTTTCTGTAGCAAATGCTGATGACAAAGTGCCTCTTTTGTTAGAACTCGTTTGAGCCTGTATATAAGCTGTCCCTGACCAAGGAGAGAGCAGCTGAGCAGAGCAGAGGCTGGAGAGAGCTCAGAGAAGCAGAGGCGGTAGACACAGAGAATGTAGCTCCTATGTGTGCAGAAGAGGCTAGAGAGCTCAGACAGAGCTGAGAGCTGATACTGCTACGATATAATGCTAAGAACTCAGAGAGCTCAGATATAGCTACCATGTTAACTAGCCAGTGTGCTGGGCAGGGGAGACAAGAGAAGCTGCTGAGCCAGAGAGTTGAGATACTGCTACGATGTGAGGTGGTGAGTTTAGAAGCAGCCTGCACCTGCTCAGATAATAGCTGTGGGTCCAGAGACCAATGCTACTTTTGTGGGAAAGATGTACAGGTTAACCAGCTGGTGTCCGGCTGCCTGCCTGTATGGACTTTGATGTAAGGAATTGTTTTGTCTGACAGCCATATGGCCACTGGCTTCTGCAATAAAGATTCATTCCTATACACCCATAACCTCTCATGGCTTCTCCGTCTGCCCTGCTGCGGAGAACTGACCTGTGTCTCTGACACTTGCTGGACTAAGTTCCCAACAGTTAGTACAGTGGGCAGGGTTCGAGGAAGAACCAGCCCTGGCATAGTGGGAGAGAATTTAGAAGAATATATGGACTCAGAACAGCAGTGCTTTTACTTATTTATTTTTATTTTTTAAAATATATTTTATTGATTTTTTACAGAGAGAAAGGGAGAGGGATAGAGTTAGAAACATCGATAAGAGAAACATCAATCAGCTGCCTCCTGCACATCTCCTACTGGGGATGTGCCCACAACCAAGGTACATGCCCTTGACCGGAATTGAAACTGGGACCCTTGAGTCCGCAGGCTGACGCTCTATCCCCTGAGCCAAACAGGTTAGGGCTTATTTGAAGCAACACTTGCAAATGAATTGGTATTACAGTATTTATCTAAGTTATATTGTATTTTCTAGCCAAATCTTAGCTATGTGAACACTTCTACATAAAGTAGTTCTATGCCATTTTGATGCTGTTAAAATTCTGAAACTACATTTTAAGCAATCTCATGGAACACATGTCCACTTAGAGGCATTCACAGGTTTACTTTCCCTAATTTGGTCAATGGAGAAGAATTAACAGGATATAGTTTTTTGCTGGTTCATTAAAATGTAATTACTTTTAGTGCCAATAAGTCGTAGTCACTGGTTTACTTATGCTTTTGGGAAGTAAATTAATAATAGTGAAAAAACAAGGGGTGCAGTAATATAGCATCTTCTAAAAAATGTATATAGAAGACTAAATTTCAAGTTGAAGAAACTACTGACAAAGGAAAAATTAATAAATATAAATCCCTTTACCAATTTTCTCTAATTTATACATGCTTGTATAAAAATATCTGATTAATAATAATATTATAAGAATTTATTTTATTTCTTTAAAAACTCATTCAGGATTCATTTCTTTATCAGTAATGAACTGTCAATAATATATTCTTCACATTCAAAAGGTATAACTGGTTAATAACTTAATGGCTCTAGCATTAAAAATAAAACCAACTAAGCAAACATTACACAAATGACCCTCTAAAAATAAAATACAACACTGCCTAATAATAACAGTGTTGCAGTAAATAAGAATACTTTTGTCAAAATAAGTGAATGTCACCCTTCCCACAAAATAAGAATAATCATTTCCATGTCTTTATCCATTTTCTAAATAAAAAAAATTAAAACACAACTAGAAATCCTTAAAGGCTAATCTTTCCTAATTGATATGCAATAGAAATGTTCTGAGAATTCTCTGCATTTCAGCTATAGTCATCAATAGTATATAAATATATATATTTGCATAAATTTAAGTTTAAATTAAGATTACTTTGAATATATAGGATGGTAAGTTTGCATATAAAATGTAGGAGAAACCCCACACTTATATATGTTCTTTTTCTTTTTCGAAGATGCAAATTATTTATTCAGTATATGAAAAATAACCTATTAAACACCTGTGTAGCCATCAAAGAATGTAAAAGAGCAATGTGAAAAGGAAAAAAAAAATTGAAGTTTTGAAGCCCCAAATGCTATAGTATCAAAAAGGTGGGTTATCTGTTAAAATAACTAGGGAAGTAAATTCCTATTATCTACTACTCAAACAAAATTTCTTTCAAGCCCATAATCATTTTTTTATTTTTCTGAAAAAGACCTCTACTAAAGAAAACCTAGTTAGGCTGTAAATTGAAAAGGACTGGGCTAGTGTTTTTATGCAGATGAGATTTGAACAGATAACTCTACTCAATAGGAATAATGAAAATTAGCTAACCAGTCTATTCACTCCAGAATATGGACTAGAAAATGAAGAATAGAGTAAAGTAATAAAATGAAGTCATTAGACTCAAGCTGCTAAATTACTAAAATCAAGTAAGTTGAAGCAGGAGTAAATGATTCTATTTTTTTTTTTTTTTTTTTGTAACTAGCGTGAGAACTTAGATTTTGGAAATTTTCAGTCCTGCATCAATGCCTGGATATATATCAAACTTTGAGATAACTCTGATTATGCCTGAAGGACCAAGGAAATCCAGACCACCTGTCATCTAGAAGATTACCATTTCTGGTCAAAATCCAGAGGCTTACAGTGTAGAACTGATTTTCCTCAAGAATGTACATTTTGGCATCCAAATTGGGAATGAAGAAGTAAAAGTATCACTGTTTGCAGATTAGATTATTGTTTATACAGAAAACCCTAAAAACTACATCAAAAACTATTAGGAACAATAAACAAATATAGTAAAGTTACAGGATACAAAATCAATATACTAACAATAAAATTTCAGAAGAAGAAATGAAAACTATACAATTATTTTGCAATTGCAACAAAAAGAATAAAATACCTAAGAATAAATGTAACAAAGGATATGAAGGACCTCTACATTGAAAACTGCAAAGCATTATTAAAATAGATTGGAAAAAAATATAATGAAATGGAAAAATATCCCATATTCATGGATTGGAAAAATCAACATAGATAAAATGTCCATATTACACAAAGTAATATTCAGGTTTAATGCAATCACCATCAAAATCTCAATGACATTTTTAAAAAAGAAAAAGATTAAAAAATAATTGGATTTGTATTGAATGACAGAAGACTCTGAATAGCCACAGTAAATCTGAGAAAAAACAAACAAAACCAGAGGTATCACACTAACTCACTTCAAATTATACTACAGAGCTACAATAATCAAAATAGCATGGTATTTTTAGAAAAATAGACACAAAGATCAGTGGAACAGAATTGAAAGCCCAGTAATAAAAACAGATGAACATGGGCAGATGTTTAACAAATGAGTCAAAAATAGACAAGGGAGAAAAGAAAACCTCTTCAATAAATGATGCTGAGGAAATTAGAAAGCCACATGCAAAATAATTAAAATGACTGCAGTTTGTCCTCATGTTCAAAAATTAATTCAAAACAGATCATAGACCTAAATATAAGATCTGAAACAATAAATTACATAGAAGAAAACATAAGTACTAAACTTATAACCTTGGTCATAAAGAATATTTTATGAATTTGACCCCAAAGACAAGGGAAGTAAAGGCAAAAATAAATGAACAGGTCGATATCAAACAAAAAAGCATCTGTACACCAAAAGAAATGAACAACAAAACATACAGGCAACAGACCAAATGGGATGATAGTTGCAAATAACAATTGTATTAAGGGGTTAATATTAAAATATATAAGTAACTCATGTTATGGAATATGGAATTTATGGAATTGGTGTAGAAAAGACAGTTGGACACTCAGGAAAAGGCCTTTATTCAAAGCAACACTGCTGGTTCTGGGGACCCTAAAATCGAAATCCTGCACAACTTGAACAATGAGATTTTCTCTATATATATTCCTGAGTTTCTTTCTTCTGTAGTGAACTCTCACAGCCTCCCTCTCCACCCCCCTCAAGAATCAGTTAGAATGGTTAACTTAGATTGTATCTAATGTCCATCCTGGATGGTGTTAGTGACCTCCCTCTAGTTAAGCTGTTACATCCTTGGTTCAGTGCCCCTTGTAAATTGGAAGTATTTAAGTAAATTGCTCTTGCAAGACCAGATAATTAAGGAAGGGGCAGTGACTAGACTATGGCTAACAGGAATGTGCATTAGAGACATTGATTAAGTTAGGTACAGAGTTTGCTGCTAGTCTCCTACATTCTTTCACAAATGAAGTTAATTATCAGCTAGCAAGAGAGTGCAGTATAAAGCAGGTTACTGGGACAAATTCAGATTGCTAGCCCCCAAAATGTTTTATGTTCCACATCATTCCCCCCTCTTGATCCACAAGCTAGCCTTAGCCTTAGCCTTGGGGATTATAGAAGACTCAGTGATTGGGGATAGGGACGACGACCACTCTAACTGCTTTTGGCTGAAGGGGGACGTCAAAATAAAGGGGTTCAGTATGTGGAATCTTCATCTTCCCTAAGCAGGTCGTAGTAGTGTGGGGTCCTGGCTTGTAGTACCATTTGTAGCTTAAAGACTTCTAAGTGAGAAGAGATAAACTATGTTAGCATATTGAGTATACAGGGGCCAAATAACAGAGCTAGGAGTATCATTAAGAGGGGACCTACTAGTGGAAGTACCCAGGAGGCCCAGTTCCATATATTATTCCAGGAATTCCAAGATCCCCGATAATTCCTGTCTTCTTTTTGAAACCTGATCAGCTAGCTTCTTGGCCCCATCCCTTACAATACCAGACTGGTTGGCATAAAAACAGCACTCTTCCTCAAGGAACAGGCACAACCTTCCTTTTTCTGCTGACAGGTCCAGTCCTCTTCAATTCTGGGAAGTAACGGCTGCCAGTGAGTTAATCTGATCCTGTACTGCAACAATACTTTGGGCTGCCAGTGAGTTAATCTGATCCTGTACTGCAACAATACTTTGAGCTATTTCTTCTAAGCTGTCAGCTAGGTCTTTGGATAGCTCCAGTAATAGGAGAGGGAAGTTGCCAGTCCCCCTATTCCAGTGCTAACCCCTGCTGTAATGCCCAGTGTTATAAGGAGAGGTATTAGCTGGACTGCTCTTTTGTATGGGATATGGTGTGTTACGGGAACGGGCAAGGACTGATTATTGGGGGCTATATCTACATTGGGTGAGAGGTAGATGAGAGTGAAAGTCCCTGTCCAGTTTGTGGGAAGACAGGCATATGTGTTTTGTCCACAGAGGAAGATTTCCTTATTATGGAGACAAGCTGAAAGGTATAGAGAAAAAAGGTGAGTTGCAGGGTATGGGGGTCTCTGTCCTGATTCTGCACTCCAAACTGAGAGGGTGGCTGCCATGGTGCTTCCGATAAGGGGTGACAGGTGTGAGGTTGAGACCGTTTTGCAGTGAAAATGGGTAGGAATACTAGTATGAGGTGTTATCCAAGGAAAAAGTGAGAGGGAAGTAAAAGAACAATTGAAGTCTCGGTCCTGGACTGTTGGATAAGAAGTAAAACTGACTGGTTGTAGGAAATGACCATTGGCTTTCGGGGAGACCTGATAGTTGATCCGTTGGGACCAATAGGTATTTGGCAGTTCCAGTTTGGCTGTGGTGTTGCAAGCAGAGGATGGGAGGTCACCCATTGGTATATTGCCCTGTGATCTTGTAAAGCATAAAGGGGCCTGGGATAGCAGTGGGGTGTGTAGCGTGATAGGGCCTGTGACTGGCAGAGAGGACGAAGCTACTTTAGCAAGAGACTGAACATAGGTACGAAAGAGAAGGGAGGCTTGGTTTGCCTGGGCTGTAGGATAATCACCTAAGAGGGTGTCAGCTCTTTCAGAAAATATATTCCCCTTCTCTTTCTTATAAGCCAGAGTGATTTTTGCCTGGTTCCATCCCTCGATGGGTGTAGGGATGGCGCCATGTGCTGAAGAAGAGAGGGAAAGGCAGAGCCTGCACTCCCTGGCTAAGGCCAGGTTGGTCTGATTTAAGAGGGAGAGGGTGAGGTTAAGTGTTCAGTGGTAGAGATAGTGAGGACTTACGAGGTTCATAAGAGGCAGAGTGTAGACCCGAGAGTGGTCGAGATTAAGAGAGTTCAGTAACAGTAAAAGAATCAGCCTCGGCCTCATCTTGTTCCTTTGCTGTATAAGAGGCAGTAATTTTATGGTGCTTCTGTGTCCCAGCAATGGCAGAAGAGTTCTCCTCCCGGTACTAGCCTAAGGTCCTGGTGGCACTCATAAAAAGACAAAATAAGAATTATTAGAAAGAAAAACAATGATTATCCAGAAATACCAGAGCATATTACCTTCAGGAGGAGATAAGAAAGAAAGGTTAGTGTAAGGGAGAATTCAGCAGGGTGTTATCTGAATTCCTTGGCATAGGTTGATCAGCCAGGTCCTCCCTCTTCTTGAGGGTGATCTGCAGGGGGTGTTTCTGTCCACAGGTCACCTTCCACTCAGGCTGGGCATCACTCGGCTGGTGAGCTGCCTTTACCTGGGAGTGGTGGATCCAAGTGTTCAGTCCTGCAACCTTGAAATCTGTGGGGGTGGTTAGTATGACTGGATAGGGTCCCTTCCAAGTTAGCTTAAGAGGCTCCTTTTTCCAGTCTTTTACCCAAACCTGGTCTCCAGGTTTATAAGGGTGTTAATCGGTCAATAACCCATCAGTGGACCTCAAAAATAATATTTCAAAGTCCTTGTAATTGCTTCTGAATTCCTAAGTTCCCTATTTCCCCCAAATCTCCCTTGGGCCAAATTAAGGGAGGGGGTCTACCATATAGAATTTCAAAGGGAGAGAAACCTACCCTGGCCCTTGGGGCACCATGTACCCACAGGAGTCCAGGGTAAGGTTGTCTCTTGGCATAGCTTAGCCATGGCCTGCTTGATTGTCCAGTTCATGTGCTCTACTTATCCTGAGCTCTGAGGCCTGTAAGCTGTATGTAGGTTTCACTTAATTCCTAAAGCCTTAGCTACCTGTTGTACTATTTCTGCTATAAAGGTTGGGCCATTATTGGACCCTATGGTCATAGGCATTCCATACCTCAGAATTTTGTCCTTCAGCAATGCCTTAACAACTTCTCTTGCCTTTTCTGTGTGAGTGGGATATGCCTTGACCCAGCCTGAAAAGATAAAAACGAAGACCAGTAAATATTTATTCCCTCTGCTAGGTCCTATTTCTGTAAAATCTACTTTTAAGTCCTCAAAGGGAGCTTGCTCTCAGCATTGAACTCCTATTGGTCCTACCAAACCCTGTTTAGCATTGTTCTAAGCACAGAGAAAGCAACGCTGAGAGACTGAGGCACACAAGGAGAGAAGACAGGCAATTAGGTAGTATCTGCCTAACAAAGCTTCTAGGGCAGTCTTCCCTAAATGAGTAAGTTCATGCTGCTGGAGGACTACCTTATGGGCTACCTGTTCTGGGACATAGACCCTATGATCTGAGAGTATCCACCAACCTTCCTTTGTCCTCTTGTAACTTTCTTGCTGAGCCCATTCCTTTTCCTGAGGAGTGTATTTTGGTGGTTCATGTAATTCAGGAGCCAGCATGATCCACAATAGCACTGCCCACTCCTTAGCAGCCAGCTTTGCTGCTGCATCTGAGCA
This sequence comes from Corynorhinus townsendii, assembly GCA_026230045.1. Lineage (NCBI taxonomy): Eukaryota > Metazoa > Chordata > Mammalia > Chiroptera > Vespertilionidae > Corynorhinus > Corynorhinus townsendii. The sequence continues at coordinate 108,324,865 of JAPDVU010000001.1, read as the reverse complement.
ACGGTTCCCTTCTGACACTGAGTCTTCTCCCCTAGCCACCCGCTGGTGTCCTTTACAATGGATGACCGCTACTTCCTTGAGCTCCCAGGCTGCTTCTAGTAACTTCAAGATCTCATTCTTATTTTTGATTCCTCTTCCTCTGGCCATCAGGAGGCCCCTTTCTTTGGCCTCATGGATATGCAAGGTAGTGAAGGCATAGTGCGAGTCAGTGTAGATGTTGGCATGCTTATCCTTACTGAGTTCTAGGGCTCTGACTAGGGCCCAAAGTTCTGCCCTCTGCACTGACCATCCTTCAGGCAGGGCCTGTGCCTAGATTGCCTCAAAGTCTGATACCATTACATACCTGGCTAGTCTTTTTCCTTCATCTAGGAAGCTACTGCCCGTCTGTGAACAATACTAAGTCTGGATTCTGTAGGGGCTTGTCTGTTAGATCTGGCTGGCTGGAGTAAACCTCCTCTAGGACTTTCAGGCAATCATGCTTTGGGGTTCCCTCATAATGGGTAAAAAAGTGGCAGGATTAAGAGTTCTCACTGCTTTTAATCATACCTACGGATTTCCACATAGGAGCCCCTGATACTGAGTCATTTGAGCATGAGTCAGCCAGTGCTGCCCCCTTGCTTCCTTTAGAGTGACAACAGCATGAGGTACTTTTACATTTAAGTTTTGTTCCAGGGTAAGCTTATCTGTTTCTTTGACTAATAATGCCGTGGCTGCAAGGGCCCTGAGACATGGGGGTCACCCGGAGGCAACCAGGTCAATCTGCTTCGAGGGATAAGCTACAGGTCTTTGCCAGGGTCCAAACTCCTGGGTTAGAACTCCTAGGGCTACCCCACTGTTCTCGTGAATAAAGAGGTTAAAGTCCCGTTTCACATCTGGTAGCCCTAGTGCTGGGGCCTCGGTGAGCTTTGCCTTTATAGTGATGAAGCTCTTTTCCTGCTTGGGTGCCTTCTATTCCCCTTTCAAAACGTCATAGAGAGGCTTCGATAGGTCTGAAAACCCTGGGATCCAAATCCGACAGATCCCTGCTGCTCCCAGGAATTCCCGAATCTGTCACCTAGGGACTCGGATGGCACATACTGCCTGCTTTCTTTCAGTCCCTAGCCTTCATTTCCCTCATGTGATTCGGAAGCCTAGATACTTGACTTCTTTCTGACAAATCTGTGTCTTTTTCTTGGACACCCAGTAACCTGTTTCAGTTAAGAGTCTCAGATGTCCTAGTCAGCGTCAGCTGCTGTCAGCCCAATAAGGTCTGCTTCAGGCGGTTCTGGCCTTCCCAGCACTGAGCTCACATGGAGCTAGCCAGTAGGAGGTTGTCTACATATTGGAGTAGAACACACCCCAAGTCCTGTCCTGGGAACTTCGATCAGATGCTAGTGCTCCACTAAAAAGAGTAGGAGAGTTCTTGAACCCTTGTGGAAGTCTGGTCCAGGTGAACTGCTCCTTGGCCCCCATAGTTGTTTTCCCACTCAAAGGTGAACAGGGGCTGACTGGAGGGTGCCAGCTGAAGGCAGAAAAAGGCATCTTTCAGAGGTAGACATGTAAACCATTCCGCCTCTGATGGAATGAGTCCCAGAAGAGTATAGGGGTTTGGCAACACTGAATGCAGGGTTATAACAGCCTTATTAACAGCCCGCAGGTCTTGCACCGGGTGGTAGTCATTAGTCCCAGGCTTTTAGACAGGCAAGAGGAGTGTTCCATGGATACCTGCATCATTTAAGAAGTCCCCACTGAAGTAGCTGGTCTAAGTGGACCTGAATTCCTAGGCGTGCCTCCCGTGGAATTGGATATTGGTGGATTTTGACAGGCTGTTCCCCAGGCTTTAACTCAGTTAGCACCAGGGCATGGTCCTTAGCCAGGCCAGGGGGATTTCCTTCTTCTCAGACCAATGGTAATTCTTCCTCTAATTCAGGCTCTAATGGTGAGGCCTTTGTCTGAGGGGTATAAAGTCTCCATTCTTCCTCCCTGGGCACTGCTAAGGACAGGATCATTGGAGAGGTTTTCTCATCTGGGCTCAGTTGTGCTGAGCCATCAGGGGCAAAGGTGATCTCTGGCCCCATCTTGGATAAAAGGTCTCTACCCATTAGATGCACTAGACAATCTGGCAAGTATAGGAATTCATGAATTATTTGGTGGCCGCCAAGTTGGCATCAGCGAGGGTGGCAGAATGATCTATGGGTCTGGATCCCCAGTAGCTCCAATAATGGTGACTTCCTTTTCTGAGAGAGGCACTACTTTCTGAGTGACTACTGAGTGCTCAGCTTCTGTATCAACCATAAAGTCCACAGTCTGGCCCCCTATTTTCATTCTGACCATGGGCTCGTGGGGGCCCAGCTGAAAAGAGCCTGGTCTGTCCTAGTCAGAGTCAGCTGCTGTCAGCCCAATAAGGTCTGCTTCAGGCGGTTCTGGCCGGTGGCAGCTGTGTGGGTTGGATGACCCTGGCCTCCTTTTCTGGAGCTTTGGACATGCATTCTTCCAGCGTCCAGATTCCTTACAATAAGCACACTGGTCTTGCTTCAGGTTTGTCCTCCTTCCCCCTGGCCTACGTTCTTGTTTTCCTTTCTTACCTGTCGGGGAGCTTGATTCCTTGATAGCCAGCACTATCAAGGTTGCTTCCTTTTTCAGTCTCTCCTCTCCTTCTTTCTTAGCCTCCCTGTCTTGATTAATGAAAACATTGTTTGCTATTTCTAAAAGCTCGGTGGTGTTTTTCCCCCTGCAAATCCTTCTAGCTTCTGTAGCTTTCTCCTTATGTCAGGCTGGGCTTGGCCCACAAAGGCTGCATTTACCATAGTTTGATATTCTGGGGTTTCAGGATCAAAAGGAGTATAGACCGGTATGCCTCACATAGTCTCTCATAGAAAGCTGCTGGACTTTCATCAGGCTTCTGGAAGACCTCAGGGGTCTTAACCATATTGGTAGGCTTCTTGGCCCCGGCCCTGACCCCCTGAAGGAAGGCCAGCTGATATCTTTCTAGCTTGGCCCTTCTGTCTTCTGAGTTTGGAGCCCAATTGGGTTCCTCATCTGGGAAGGCCTCCCTGGCATATCTGTCTGCGTCTAATATCCCTGCCGGGGCCTGTGTCTGGAGCTACTTCCCAACCTCTGTTACTGTTCTCATGGGCTCCTCAGTGTTAAAGAACGTGAAAAGGAGTTGCTTACAGTCTACACAGGTGGGCTTCTGGGTCTGGAAAATTGACTCAAGGAGTTCTATCATGGCCTGAGGTTTTTGAGAATAAGCAGGAATGTGATGCTTCCAACTCAGGAGATCAGTCATGGTAAAAGGCTGATAGTAAAAGACTGGTCTCCCCTCTTGTAGGGTCCCATCTTCTCCAAGCACTAGGGGACCCCAAATCTCCCAGAGAGGCATCTGGAAAGCTGAATGTGGCCCAGGTCTCTGATCGGTTGAGCGCAAGTGCCGTGCAACTGGCTCTGGAGAGTCCAGTTGGGGAGAGACGGAAGGAGGTGGTGTATCTAAACTTCCCTGACCAGGCAAGGGAGCACTGGGTTCCACTTGAGCCACTTATGGAGGTGCTAAAACTGGCAGGATTCCTCGGGTTCCTGTAGAATAGGGGGCTGAGTTTCCTTCTGAGGGACCTGTTTCTCTTCTGCTGCCTGCTTCTGTTCTCCTGCCTGCCTCTGTTCTCCTGCCATGAAAACCTTACTCTGTCCCTTCTTACACATGCAGTTGGATCCAAGGAGGCTTGTGCAGAACTATTCCTAGCCACTGATCAATATAAGGGAATTGATCAGGATGACCTGGGTCTCCTGTTATAATTCTGTGAACATTCCTAATTGTGGGGACATCCAATGTGCCTTCCGGTGGCCATCCAACTCCAAAAGATGGCCAATCTATTTCACACATTCTTTTTAACTTCCAAGAGACTAATTTTACCTCACAGTCCCTAGCAAATCCTTTCTTAAAATTCCTTAACATACATTCTAGCAAGAGACTAATTTTACCTCACAGTCCCCAGCAAATCCTTTCTTAAAATTCCTTAACATACATTCTAGCACAGTGGGTGTTGAAGAGCTGTTTTCCATGTTGTAAGTATGTAGCCCCACACAATGAACGGAGATGCAAGATAAACAGGAGGTAACTTTCACTTTGCCAGCTCGGCCGGTTGCCGGGACTTAGGTGCCTCTTAGCTTTGATGGAGGATTCGTATAAACCCCAGACCCAGATCACCACCGCAGGGAGGGACCAAATTGCCTCAGTCCCCCAGGTGATGAAGCCTCCCTTAGCCATATGTGGTCACCATGGAACCGCCGGGTAGAGCTCATACAGGCTCCATAGCTTTTCACTGTGGAGTACGGTTTTCACACTCGCATTCACAAAACAGTCAGTTCAAGTTTTGACTTCCACCCACCGTAAGTCCCTGAACTGAGGCAAATATTTTGCCTAAGTAGTGATCAGCTACTTCTTCTGCCCCTAAAGGCAGGCCTGACCTCTGATTCCCCAGGGGACACTCACCCATCAGATCTCTGGTCCATAAAAGATGTTTCCTGTCTCAGGAGAGTCCACTTGGAGCACGGAAGTGCAGCAGTCTTCCCGGGCCCCACGAGTCCAGGAACCGGCAAATGAGCCAGTAGCACCTTCCCAGGGTCACAGAGCCAGGGTCCGAGTGCCCCAGAGTCCACTCTCATCAGCAGTGGCCTCAAGAGGCAGTCGCAGCTGACACGTTTCCGGCCAATGCACCAAATGTTATGGAATATGGAATTTATGGAATTGGTGTGGAAGAGGCAGTTGGACACTCTAAGGTCTCAGGAAAAAGCCTTTATTCAAAGCAGCGCTGCTGGTTCAGGGGACCCTAAGATCAAGATTCTGCACAACTTGAACAATGAGATTTTCTCTATATATATTCCTGAGTTTCTTTCTTCTGTAGTGAACTCTCACAGCCTCCCTCTCCACCCCCCTCAAGAATCAGTTAGAATGGTTAACTTAGATTGTATCTAATGTCCATCCTGGATGGTGCTAGTGACCTCCCTCTAGTTAAGCTGTTACATCCTTAGTTTAGTGCCCCTTACAAATTGGAAGTATTTAGGTAAATAGCTCTTGGGAGACCAGATAATTAAGGAAGGGGCAGTGACTAGACTATAGGCTAACAGGAATGTGCATTAGGGACATTGATTAACTTAGGTACAGAGTCTGCTGCTAGTCTCCTACATTCTTTCACAAATGGAGCTAATTATCGGCTAGAGAGAGTGCAGTATAAAGCAGGTTACTGGGACAAATTCAGATTGCTAGTCCCCAAAATGTCTTATGCTCCCCATCACTCATACAACTTAACACCAAACAATCCAATTAAAGAATGGGCAAGGGCCCTGGCCACTGCAGCTCAGTGGTAGAGCATCAGCCAGGCAATGAAGGGTTTTGAGTTCCATTCCTGGTCAAAGGCACATATCTTAGCTGCAGGTCAATTTTAGGGATGCACGCAGAAGGCAACCAATCCACGTGTCTCACATCAATGTCTCAATGTCTCTCTCTCTCTCTGTCTCTGTCTCCTCCTCTCTCCCCCGCACCCATCTCTTACACTCTATCTAAAAATCAATTGGGAAAGTATCCTCTGAAGAGGATCAACTAAAAACAAAAACAAAATAATAAAAAGGGCAAAGGACCTGAAAAGACACCTCTCCCAAGAAAACACAAACAGCCAACAGATATATGAAAAGTGTTCAACTTCACTACCTATTAGGAAAATGCAGATCAAAAGTACAATGATTTACCACCTCACCCCTGTTAGAATGGCTATTATCAACAAGACAGGTAATAACTAGTGCTGGAAAGTTTGTGGAGAAAAGGGAACCCTCATTATAGTTGCCCAGCTGCAGTGACTTGGCAGTGGCAGTTCTCAGGTGATGCACCCTGAAACCAGAGAGGAGGGAGCCTGATTCCTAGTGAGGACTTGCAATTTCACCTTCAGCCATGGGTTATGTTGTTGCCAGGGCACTGTCGCCCCGAATATGGTTTATTGAACACTTGTGTTGCGTTCCACACCCTGTACTACAGCAGCTTTGCAGAGTGCCCTCTCGCGCTCCAGGACCCCTGGGGACCTCTTGGGGGATGTTAGAGAGCCAGTTTTGGCCTGATCCCCGCAGGCCGGGCTGAGGAACCCCACCTGCTGGAGGGACCTGCTCACTCTGCAGACACCAGGGAGGGACCACGGGAAGTTGGCTCCAGGGTGGGTCTGGCCTTCTCACCCAGTCACGCCTCGCTGGCCAACTTCTACTTAATTTCCTTTCAATGTCTATGAATCTGTGCACCGGGTCACTAATATAGTATATATCACACTCATATTGTAAAATTTTAGGAAGAAAAGGCCATGCTAATAACATGCCAATGCTATACTACTACTAAAAATATAAAGAAGATTTAGAAAAGGATTGAGATGGAAATCAATTTCTGTGATATTGCATTGTTCCTTTTTATTTAGCCTCAGAAAATTTAGAAAAGTTAACTAGCAAAGAAAAGGAGTGACCTACAGAAATTGCTATAACCCCTCATATATATTTTTTATTAACCAATGATACCTCAGTAAATTGAATAAAAATATTTTTTTAAATTCTAATTTTGTTAGTGGAAAAAGTTTTCCCAACTAAAAAACTACACTTCCCATCTGCTGTCATCTCCTCCTCCTCTTGCAGCTTCTTTTTGTCAACTTAGTCAAAATTTAGTATGACTTGTTAAGCATAAGACAGTCCTCCCTCTTTATCTTTCAGGGCTTGGTTCCAGGATCCATCTCGAATACCAAGTCCCTTATATACAATGGCATAGCATTTGCATATACCTTGTGCTCATTATCCCCTATACTTTAAATCATCTCTATATTACTTATAATACCTAATATAATATAAATGCTATGTAAATAGTTGTTATACTGTATTGTTTAGGGGAAAATGACAAGAAGAAACTTTATACATGTTTGGTACACATTCATCCACATAGTACATGTCATTAAAATGTAACATTGTTTTCAAATATTTTAAAAATATTGGTTGGATCTGTGGATACAGAGGACTGACTGTATTTGGGAACACTTCTTGACAGCGACAAGGGAGATAGCCGTTTCATTTGGCTTGAATCTCTTTCCAGTTGCCTGTTCCTTTCATTTGCATGAAATACATGGGTTTGTTGAAGCTCCATGTAATTATGAGGCAACTTTATGGGGGAAGCTATCACTGAATTGGCAGAGCAGATTGGAAGAGGCTATGTATCATTGACAATGGTATAGAAAAGTTACTGCTAGAGACTTGAAAAATCTAACTCCATTTTTTTTAACATGGATGAAAAATAAAACTGTAAAACATTTAAGTATCTCTGTTTCTGATCATTAGGATTTTTAACAAAACATAAATCCTTATGTGAATTATACTAAATACAGTTATCAGGACTAGAAAATGATAAAATTTTGCATTCTAATTTCCCCCTCCCATTTCAACTCTCCTGCTATACTGATAATTTGCTAAACATCTCATCTAAGGTCAACCTTGGCATTGGATTCATTGGAAAATGATAGGAGAGAAAGCAGAGCATGCTAGTAGGATAGAATCACAGATTAACCTTTAATTGGAATTGTTTTAGGAGCGGTCCACAGAGTTATAAGGGGTGATTCTCTATATCTCTCAAAATGAGTATTCAAAGCATTGAAAAAAATCTATCAGGCAGGAGTAGGAATAATATGAAATGAAGTCACATGCTCCTCAGGAGCCAATAAATCTTGTGACAAACCATAGACAGCTTCTAGGTTCCTGCATGGGACATACCTATTACAGGAATCACCAGATTCAGGGAAGTCCAAAGGTATGTTCTATCCAGTATTTTTATTTCCCTTAATCCAGATTCAGACTATCAAATTTAGGTCATTTCTGCAATAACTATGTCCTAGTAACATACTTGACAGCTCATCTTTACAAATAGCTAAACAACTCAGGAAGAATGGGAAATAATTTTTTAATGGCATATTCACAAGAGATGATAGAAAATAATAGATTAATTTTAGATTGAGAAGATTCTGAAATGCTAACATAAGTAGGTTACAATTTATTTTGTATATACTCTGTGGACCCATGGAAAAATAATACATATTTAAAAGAGAAAACAAAACTGAATTATTTGACATGCATAGAACTTTCCTGGATTAGGGCTTTGAAAATGAAAAAAAAAAAAAGTCATTTTCACATAGAGCTTTAAAGTGTTTGATCTTAAGCATCTGTTTGTTGAACTGAACTAGGCTATTTATCAACCAAATAGGAGCTCATTTTTATTGCAATATTTATTTTATAAATATTTTCCAAAGATTGTTGGAAAGACACTATCTTCCAAATAGCCATCATTTGTCTCTCCGGATCCATTCTGTAATGGTAAATTTTATGTGTCAACTTGATTGGACTAAGGGATGACCATATATTTGATAAAATATTTTCTGGGTGTTTCTGTGTGAATCACTTTAAAGGAGATTCCGATATGCATTAGTAGACTAAGTAGAAGAGATCCAACAGCACCATTGTGGGCTGGCATCATCCAACCCATTAAGGGACTGAATAAAAATAATAAACAAAGGAAGGGCAAGTTTGCTCTTCTGCCTGAGCAGGGACATTCATCTTCTCTTGCCTTCAAGAATCAGTGCCCTTAATTCTTGGGCATTTGGCATTTGGACTTGGAAAGGGACTTGCACAAATGACCCCCATTCTCAGGTCTTTAGATTCAGACTCACACCATTGGCTCTTCTGGCTCTCAGGACTTCAGACTTGGAATGAATTGGACCACTGGCATTGCAGGTTCTGTAATCTGACTGCAGATCCTTAGGGTTCTTGGCCTTCATAGTCATGTGAGTCAATTTTTCCTGTAACAAATCTCATGTATATATCTCGTGTTAGTTCTATGTCTCTGTAGAATCTTGACTAATAAATGGATAAGACACATTCTCTGTCCTTCTCTACCCTATTCTCAGACCTACATGGACTTCACCAATGGAATCCCTTGTGCTCTGGCTTCTGACAGAACTCAGCTAATGAGGGGAATTGGCAGGATATTGAAGGGAGGGAAGAGAGTGAGATTAGATATTCTATCTCTTTGGCCTTTTTGGTAATTGATCATTGTGTAACTATGTCCCTTGACTGAAGGTCACTGCTTCTCTCAAACTGTCGTTCTGTATGTGACTTGCTCTTGGTTTCCAGAAATGACTCAGTTCTCATTCTTTCCAGCCTCAGGTTGATAATAATTCCACTATTACAAGCACATCAATGCTGAACTATCCTCTGTAGTTTCATTATAATCTACCTACAACTTGATACAATAGTCTCTATTAAAATCTCCTTCTAATTTTCCTTAGTTGAGTGAACCTCTGGTTCCTGCTGAGACATGGTAACAGAAATCCTCTTCACAAATATTCTTTTGATTGTGTCTATACTACTTTACTTACAATGATGGGGCCATTTAAAAATCACCCTTTCTAAAGTGATGTAGGAAACAGTCTTGTCCATATTTTACATGTTATCTTCTTAATAACAGGAAGTTAAGAAAACTGCTTTTCCCTAGAGAGTAGAAGATCATTTTTTACCCATTTCCTAGTTCTAATTATAATGATATCAAATTTCAAAAAATTTTATGTGATTTTATGTTGTTTCCAGGGGGAAAAAAATAGAAACTATCCAGAAATCCTAAGAGTATATAAGGCTTTATTTCTTACAAATGAGAACACAAATTTCATGAATAATTAAATTATGTTTCTCAAGGAATAACAAATGAGATAGTAATACTAAAGGAATCAAATATATTTCAATATTCAATAGTTTCAGCCTCCAGCTACTCTTTAATATGTCAAAAATAGAAATACACATATATGCCATGCAAATTTATAAAGCAGCATAAAATGCAATTCTAGTATAGGAATGGCATTTCTTTCATAATTAAAACACATCCATTTTACTATTCTTGTTATGGAATTTTTCTTTCTGTTCTACATTCATAAAAGATCTCTAGTTTACAAAATTACTGAAGTTTTTCAAATTCTGGCTTACTATTTATGGATTTCAATTAACTGCTTAGATTTAAATAATTACTTTTCACCTCTGGTAGAATCTGGACATTTTATGTTTTTAGTCAATTTCTTTTCCTGATAATATATGCTTCTTACTTGTATTTCATTAATTTCTTTAAGGTAAAATATAAAGTCCTCATAAAAAAATGGCATTTAAAAAATAATTGCTATCCCTCATCCTATATAATAAAAAGGTAATATGCAAATTAACCCTCACACCCTCACAAGATGGCTGCCTATGACCAGGTTGACAGGGGGGTTAGTGAGGGAGGACTAAATGACTGAACAAGCAGGCTGTGTGAGGTGACCAGGCTGGCAGGGGGGTTAGTGAGGGATGACCATCTGACTGAACAAACAGACTATGTGGGCGACCAGGTCAGCAGGGGGTTAGTGAGGGACAACCAAATGAGTGAACAGCAGGCTGCATGGGGCAATCAGGCCGGGAGGAGGGGCAGTTGGGGGGTGACCAGGACAGCAGGGGGGCCGGAAAGGTGTGACTAGGCTGGCGGGGGGGGGGGGGCAGTTCAGAGCAACAAGTCCGGCAGGGGGAGCAGTTAAGGGCAATCAGGCTGGCACACAGAGACAGTGAGGGGTGATCAGGCTGGCAGAGGGGGGGCGAGTTAGGGGCAACCAGGCAGTCAGGCAGGTGAGTGATTCAAAGCCAGGGGTCCAAGATTGTGAGAGGGATGTCCGACTGCCAGTTTAGGCCCGATCCCTACCGGAAGTCGGACATCCCCCAAGGGGTCCCAGATTGGAGAGGGTGCAGGCTGGGCTGAGGGGACCCCCCCACCTCCGTGCACGAATTTTGTGCACCAGGCTTCTAGTTTTATATAATTTCCTTTTTTTGTAGTTCATAATCCAATTTGAAAAGAGTAGATTATGCTCCTTGAAATAATAGATGAAATTATGTAATTATCATTTTATGAACTCACACATTACATTTACTTGACATATCAAGTTAATATATTGATTTTCTTTTACTTGAGTTCTAATCTTATCTGGTTCTAAAAGTGAATTCCCCATTCACATTTTTGAAACACTTTTCCCTAAATAATTTTCTGGTTTTCTTAATTAAATTTTATTGGGGTGACATTGGTCAACATGAACATATATAGGTTTCATGTGTGAATTTCTAAGTTACAAATCCTGTATATAGCACCATGTGTCCACCACCCAGAGTCAAGTCTTCTCTGTCACTTCATGAAGGTACCTCTTCTCCCCCCACTCCCCAGCAACCACCACACTAATGTTTGTGTGCATAAGTTTCAGATCCCACATATGAGTGAAATCTTATGGTTCTTAGCTTATTCTGTCTGACTTATTTCACTTAGCATAAAGTTCTCAAGGTCCATCCATGTTGTTGCAAATAACTCTATTTCATCCTTTCTTATGGCTGAGTAGTATTCTATTGTGTACATGTACCACCTTTTCTTTATCCAGGCCTCTATGGCAGGGAACTTTGGCTGTTTCTGTGTCTTGGCCACAGTGAATAATGCTGAAATGAACATAGGGGTGCATATATATTTGCATATAAATGATTTTGAGTTTTTTGGGGCATATACCCAGGAGTGGGGTTGTTGGGTCATATGGTAGCTCTATTCTTAGTTTTTTGAGGAATTGCCAGACTGCTTTCCATAGTAGTTGTACCAGTCTACATTCCCACCAGCAGTGAATGAGGGTTCCCTTTTTCCCACACCTCTTCATCACTTGTTATTGCTTGTATGGTTGATAATGGCCACTCTAACAGATTCTATAAGACTAATGTAACCCTGATACCAAAACCTGGCAAAGATAACACACATACAACAAAAAGAAAAGAACAGACAAATAGCTCTGATGAATACAGATGCAAAAATCCTAAACAAAATACTAGCTAATTGAATACATCAGTACGTCCAAAAATAATACATCATGATCAAGTGTGATTCATTCTAGGGGCACAAGGATGGTTCACCATTCACAAATCAACATAACATACCACATTAACAAAGAAAGGATAAAAATCTCATGGTCTTGTCAATAAATACAGAAAAAGCATTTGATAAAACATCCATTTATGATTAAAAAACTCAATAAAATAGGAATAGAAGGATAGCACCTCAACTTAATAAAGGCCTTATATGATAAACCCTCAGCCAATATCATATTCAATGGTGAAAAATTGAAAGCTTTTCCCCTAAGATCAGGAACAAGACAAGGATGTCCACTCTCATCACTCTTATTCAACATAGTACTGGAAGTCCTAGCCAGAGCAAGTAAGGCAAGAGAAAGAAATAAAAGGCATTCAAATCAAATAGCATTTCTCCCTAATTTGGCTGTGCTACAAGGAAGCGGAGTTGATTGAGTGGTGGTCACAACTTACAATATTTGGATTGTCTTCTGACAGAAGTAGTTCATATTTGGATTCTAAAAGCCCTAAGAAGCAGAGGCCAGAGAGGCAAAGATGGTAGTCAGAAAGGTTGAAAATGGGCAGTTTATGTTCCCCTTGTTTCCTATAGCCCAGAATATATGTTGGCTCTGATATAAAAAGCAATATGTACATATTGGTCTATATTTCAGAGAACATTTTGCAATCATTACAATAGCATCCCAAACTTTTAAGACTTTTTTTTTCTGAATTGCTGCTGTAATGATCATTACAGTGTTCCATAGGACTAATGTTTTGGGGAAGGGGTAAACATAAAACATATGAGCTTTAATAAATTATCTTTAAGTTTAATTAGACAATAATTTCCTTGGACACAAATAATATTATTGTATGAGAAGCAATAATAATGAACAAAAGTATTCAGAAAACTCAAATATGGTAGTGCTGATATTAGTATGTTTGCAGATGAAGAAAATGTAAATCAAGGCTGAGTTTCTATTCCAAAGGGAACAGATATCTGATCTTTCCATAATAAAAGGTGTCAAAAGTCACCACAAATCAACCCATTGGTTAACTAGTTCTTATAGAATGTGGCACTGTGTTGGAGTACAGGATTAAATGTTGCTGCTAGTTAAATTAAATATTGCAGTACAGTGACTTGGTTCATATTAGCTTGTCATTTGTTGTTTCTAGTATGTTATTTACTCTCTATTAGGTCCATATATCATGACAAAGCTATTTCATAAATTGATACATTTACTTGCCTAAAAGGACTAGAATCGCTACTAAAGTTGTCTTATTAGCACTTGCCTCAAGCTCTAACTGCCGCTGATCAGCTACAGACATGTCAAGCACCATTGATTCTCTAGGTAATAAGGTAACAAACTTGTACAGTGCCTACATTTTCAAGTTCTGAAATTTTTACAGTAAAACCACAATATAAAGGACTAATTTGAGTGAGGAGGTATCCATTTTTAGCCAAAACTCCATTATATAGTAAACTTGGTTTTCTGAACATGTATGTTAAAAAAATTGAGAAATTAGTTAGTTTACTGTTTTTACTTATGTAGACATGTTTGTTTGTGTAATTAAAATTAAGTATGTGTGAAAAGTTTAATTTTACAGAACAGTTTTCTATATGTGTTACAGTAATTATAATTTTATGCTCAATAGGTCTAGTAAAAGCTTGCATTCACCAGTCACCAGAGTAAACAAATGCACATGGTTGGGGCATGGAGAGTACACATCTGACCATTGGCCACACATGTTAAAATTGCTGCACAAAGTTAGCCACACAACAACAAAACCAATTATCCCGTGCAATGCAGTATGATCATGTGTTACTCATTCAGGGAACATTATTTACGAGCGGTGAATCTTGGATTTAAATATGTAGACTGTAGTTGTAGATATGGAATATTTATGTTGGAAAAATTACTAAAATGTTTTTTCCAACATGTGGCCTATCTGCTAAAATTTGTTAAAAATAATAGTAAATTAATAACAAAAAATGACCTGTTAATTTAATTATAAGAAAATCTTGATAAAAGCATATGACATATGGACTGGAAATTCTGTCCATTAAATAAATATGAATAGACACTTCTCCATAGAGGACATACATATGATCAATAGAGATATAAAAAAATGCTCATTGTCTCTAATTATCAGAGAGATGCAAATTAAAACCACAATGAGATATCACCTCACACCTGCCAGAAGGGCTACGATCAACAAATCAATAAACAGCAATCCTGGAGAGGATGTGGAAAAAGGGAACACTAGTGCACTGTTGGTGGGAATGCAGATTGATGCAGATACTGTAAAAATCATTATGGAGTTACCTCAAAAAATTAAAAATGGAAGTGCCTTTTGACCCAGTGATCCCACTTCTGGGAATATATCCAAAAAATCCTGAAACACCAATTCAAAAGAATATATGCATCTCTATTTTCATAGCAGTGTTACTTGTCACTAGAGGCCCGATGCACGGGATTCATGCAGTGGTGGGGGGTGTGGCCTGCGGGGATCAGCCCACTGTGGGAGCACCATTCATCCCAGTCAGCTGAGCACTGTGGACCTATGGGAGCAGCTGCTCATCCCAGTCAGCCAAGCAGTGCTCCCATTGTGGGAGGGCACTGACCACCAGGGGACAGTTCCTGCATTGAGTGGCTGCCCCCTGATGGTCAGTGTGTGTCATAGCAACTGGTGGACCATTTGTTTTGGTCATTCCACTGTTTGATCACTGGGTTTTTATATACCAGGTAGCCAAGATCTGGAAATAGCCCAAGTAACCATCAGTATATAAGTGGATAAAAAAGCTGTGGTACATTTATACCATGGAATACTATGCAGCAATAAAAAAAGAAGGAAACTTATCCACTGCCTGGATGCACCTGGAGATTATTATCTGAAGTGAAGTAACCTCTTCAGAGAAAGACAAAAACCTTATTATCTCAATTATATGTGAATTCTAATGCACAAAATAAACTTTTGAACAAAATAAAAACAGAGGCATAGATACATGGAACAAACCCACATTTGTCAGAAGGGAGGGGGAAGTGTGACTAGATATAAGAAGGTGAAGGGATTAGCCAAAGAACACATATGCATAACCCATAGACACAGACAACAGTGTGGTGAAGCCAGAGGGAAAGGGAGTGAGGTGGAAGTGGATAAAGCTAGGAAAATGAGATATCTGTATTAGTGTGAACAATAAAAATTAAGTAAAAACAAACAAACATGGAAGACATTGTTTTTATGAAAGAAAGAAACCATATTTATGGAAATAAAGAACTTAATCACCATGTTGTCTACCCACTCAAGATTTCTGGTTATCATTAAGATTTTAACTTTTTATATCTCATCAACCTCTTTGAATCCTCTATGCTTACACATTTACTGTCAAGAATGTTGCTATTCTCAGCATAGCTGTTTTTTTGTCTCTGAATTTAAGCCTTTTACTTATTTATTTATTTATTTTAAAATGCTTATTGTTGAAAGTATTACATATGTCCCTCCCCCTCAACGTTGATCCCCTCTAGCCCACCCTTGCCCTCTGCCCCAGGCCATTACCACACTATTGTCTATGTCCATGGGTTGTACATATAGATGCATACAATTTCTTTGGTTAATCTCTTCCAACCCACCCGCTCACCCCTGCTTTCCCTCTGTGATTCAACAGTCTGTTCCATACTTCTTTGTCTCTGGATCCATTTTGTTCATCAGTTTATTTTTGTTCATTAGATTCCACATATGAGTAAGATCCTGTGATACTTGTCTTTCTCTGACCGGCTTAGTTCACTTAGCATAATACTCTCCAGGTTCTTCCATGCTGTCTCAAAGGGTAAGAGATTCTTAGCATAATACTCTCCAGGTTCTTCCATGCTGTCTCAAAGGGTAAGAGATTCTTCTTTTTTACAGATGCATAGTATTCCATGGTGTAATTGTAACACAGCATTTTTAATCCGCTCATTTACTGATAGGCATTTGGGCTGTTTCCAGATCTTAGCTATTGTAAATTGTGCTGCTATGAACATAGGGTGTGTAGGTTATTTCTGATTGATGTTTCTGGCTTCTTAGGATATATTCCTAGAAGTGGGATCACTGGGCCACATGGCAGTTACATTTTTAATTTTTTGAAAAAACTCCACACTGATTTCCATAATGACTGCATCAGTCTGCATTCCCACCAGAAGTGTATTTAGGGTTCCATTTTCTCCACGTCCTTGCCAGCACTTGCTGTTTGTTGATTTTATTAATGGAAGCCATTCTGACAGGTGTGAGGTCTCTCAAATGATTAGTGACATTGAGCATTTTTTCACATGTCTCTTGGCCATTTGTATGTCACTTTAGAGAAGTGTCTATTTTGGTCTTCTGCCCATTTTTTATTGTTTTTTTTCTTTTCCATTTTTTGATTTGTATTGAGTACATTATATATTTTGAATATTAATCCTTAACAGATGTATCATTGGCAAATATGTTCTCCTATACAGAGGGTTCCTTCTTCATATTGATGCTAATTTATTTTGCTGTGCAGAAGCTTTTTATTTTGATGTAGTCTCATTTGATTATTTTTTCCCTCTGTTTCTCTTGCACTAGGCATTGTATCAGTGAAAATTTTGCTAGTTTAGATATCTTATATTTTGTTGCCTATGTTTTCTTAAAAGATTTTTATAGCTTCATGCCTTATATTTAAGTCTTTTATCCATTTTGAGTTTATTCTTGTTTATGGTATAAATTAGTGGTCTAGTTTAATTTTTTACATGTATTTGTCCAATTATCCCAATACCATTAATTGAAGAGATTGTTTTTACTCCATTGTATGCTCTTTCTTCTTTTATGGAAGATTAATGGAGTATAATAACTTGGGTTGATTTCTGGATTCTCTGTTCTGTCCCATTGGTCTATATGTCCATTTCTGTGCCAGTTCTAGGCTGTTTTGATTACGATGGTTTTGTGTTATAGTTTGATATCTGGTGTTGTGATTTCTCCAACTTTGTTCTTCTTTCTCAGGTTTGCTGTGGCTATTCGGGGTCTTCTTTGGTTTCATATAAATTTTTGGAGTGTTTGTTCTAGATCTGTGAAGTATGCCATTGATATTTTAATAGGGATTGCATTGAATCCATATATTGCTTTGGGTTGTATGAACATTTTAATGTTAATTATACAAATCCATGAACATGGTATATTTTTCCGCTTGTTTATATTCTCTTCTTCTTTTTTTTTTTTTTTTCAATATTCCGTGGTTTTCTGAGAGGGAAGTTCATAGTACTACAGGCTTATCTCAAGAAACAAGAAAAATTGCTAATAAACTATCTAATACTACAACTTAAAAATCTAGAAAGTGGATAATAAAGAAAAGCCCAGAGTAAGTAGAAGGAAATAATAAAGAACAGAACAGAAATAAATGACATAAATACTGAAAAACAATACAAAAGATCAATGAAACCAAGAGCTGGTTCTTTGAAAGGATAAACAAAATTGATGAACTATTAACTCAACTCATCAAGAAGCAAAGAGAGAGGACACACATAAGTAATATCAGAAAAAAAAAGAGGTGAAATAACAACTAACACCACAGAAATACAAAGGATTTTAAGAAAATGGTATGACCAACTATATGCCAACAAGCTGGACAACCTGAAAGAAATGAACAAATGCCTAGAAAAATACCACCTTCCACAAGTTAAACCAGATGAAATTTTGCTGGGTTAGATATCTTATATTTTGCTGCCTTTTTATTTTGATGTAGAAAATCTGAATAAGGCAATAACAACTGATGAATTAGAAGCAAAACAAAACAAAACAAACCTCCCAGCAAACAAAAGACCTGGCCCAGCTGCTGTCTGCCAAGTCTCTTGTCTGTCACCTGTATCCCGATCTGAGCTGGGCCAAGTCTCTTTCTGTTGCCTGGGTCCTGATCTGAGCTGAGTGTGGAAAGTGCGAAGCAGCCATGGGGGCAGGAGACCTCCTTCAGAAGGGGTGAGGGTTCAAGCCCCTGCTATGTTGGGGGGTGAGGGTCTGTGCCCCACTTCTTTTGCCCCCCTAGTTCTCTCCTGATGGCCCCTCTGCAACTGTGCCTGTCTTAGGTTGTTCCTTCCTTGAGGAATCTTACTCGTCTCTGGCTAACCAGCTATCCTCCGGGGCCAAGCAGGGTGATGTGAGGTTCAGTTCTGTCTCCTTGGTAGCCTATGCCCCCGTGGCCTCCAGGCCCAGCACCTGCCTTGGGAACCCCTGGCCTGCTGGCAGGGTCCCAGTGCTGATCACATATCTCAGGGAACTCGGTTTTCTTCTCCAGTGATGGCCCAGCTCACACAATTGGGCGTGAGACAGATCCATGGTACCAGCCCCCAGGAGGCTTTAAGCTCAGCACGAACAGAAAGCTCAGTTAACAGCTGTGGGCAACTGGATTGTGAGAAGAGGGTCCCTCTTGGCACAAAAGGCAAGAGGGGCCAATATAGGATGCTCAAGTGCCTTCCCAGTGCCTTAATTCCTTCTGAAAGGGATTAAATCCTTTCATGTCCTTTTTTTTTTTTTTAATTGCTGCCAACCATTTAAAGAATTAGTTTGTAAGTTTGTTTGGGATAATTGAACAATATGCTGTTGTAAAATATCTAAAATTATAATGACATTGTAGAATAATATCATATAAGGATATTCTTTGCCCTAGGCCCTGGCAATTCCATTTCAAACTGGCTGTCAATTTCTTTTCGTAGCTTTATATAAATTTTGTCAGGGAGCCAAAAGCACAAATTACTTACTTTAGTTCAAGAGGCCAAATATATTGACTTTCAATTACAATCCTTATGACTTTTGAAGGAAACTTCTCTTTGTTTTCTTCCAAAATAATTTTCAGGCTTCAGTTTCATTTAAAATTCTTTGTCACATGAAACAATTTCTCTTAAGGTTTTGGTGACCACTAGTATGGATTAGATTTAGTATTTTATTTTAATTTTATAATTTTTAAATTAATTTTTTTTAATATATTTTATTGATTTTTTTACAGAGAGGAAGGAAGAGGGATAGAGAGCTAGAAACATCGATGAGAGAGAAACATCGATCAGCTGCCTCCTGCACACCCCCTACTGGGGATGTGCCCACAACCAAGGTACATGTCCCTGACCGGAATTGAACCCAGGACCGCTCAGTCTGCAGGCCGACCCTCTATCCACTGAGCCAAACCGGTTCTGGCTAATTTGTTTTTTAATTTTTATTTTTTACATATGTGTCCTAATTCCCGCATAACCCCCCAATCCTCACTTATGCCACGCCCCCTTGTTGTCTGTGTCCATTGATTAGGTTCATATGCATGCACACAAGTCCCTTGGTTGATCTCTCCACCTTACTCCTACCCTCCCCTACCTTACCTGAAGTGTGATGTTCTGATCGATGTTTCTCAGCCTCTGGATCTGTTCTATATTTAAATTCAGTCTAGCATCAGGAATGCTCAGGGCCTACTCAAGAATGCAAATAATCCTTCCCACTAATATTTACAGGGTAAACTAAGATTGTTGGTAGAGTATTAAATTTGACAGTAAAATAGTAATCAAGTTTTCAGACTAATTGAAATAGGCTAATTGAAATAAGTGAATATTCAAGTAACTTTAATTGTACTGGAAAAAAAGCTGTTCTTAAAGTAATAACTAAAATTTCTATTGGTAGTTCATCTCATGGTAAAATTCCTAAACATGCAATGAACCTAAAGTAGTCATATTTTTGGGCAAAAAAAAAAAAATTTAATTTAAAGTTATCAAGACTGCATTATAAAACTTACAAAAACCTCCATTAATAAAAAAGGGGGGGGATAGTAGGGTAATATCATATAAGGAAAAATATCCTATAAGTAAATTACATCTAGAAAATTTTTACTTTACAAAATTAATTTTCATTTGTAATGCTAACAGCAAGACACCCATGAAAAACACACATGGTGTCTAAATAAGACAAAGGAAAATCGTTTGGGCAAAAATAAAAAGGATCCCAAATCAATTATATAGAAAAGATTCCTTTATTAACTTTTGGTCAAGAATATGTTTGTATATTTTCAGAAAACAACTCCAAGACCATGTGGATTCCTGCAACAGAGAGGAATTGACAAGTCTGCTCCAAACACGAAGACAAGAGGAAAAAACAGTCCAGAGATGGAAGACGTTGACAACGCCTTGCCACGCAGGCAGTCAGCAGCTGTGCGTTGCTGCAGGTTGCCTAGGACCAAACCAGAGAGGGTCGGACCTGCATTGCCACCATGTGCCCACCATCCAGATATCATTGCTGACATATACACATAAGGAACTGTTAAGCATTGAAACGGGGACTCAGAACTGTTGGACATTGAAATTGGGACTCAAACATTTTTTTCTTGTTGTTATTATATGTTTATTTCTAGTCTGCAGAGGCTAGAAATTTTTTAAAGGATAGAAATGGGGCGGGGGGGGGGGAATAGATACAGAGGCAAAGAAGCATTGAACAGACTGTCAAACTACATCAGGAAGGCAGGGGAGGTTGGGCAAGGGAGGCTGTAAGAAATCAACCGAAGGACTTGTACACATGCATATAAGCACAACCAATGGATACAGGACACTGGGGGGGGGGGGGGGGCAGGTGAAGTCATGTACTGAGGGGTAGTGGAGGCCAGGGGAGGTCAATGGGGGGAAAAAAAGGAGACATATGTACTACTATTTGTAATATTTCAAACAATAAAAAAAAAGGGGAAAAAAAAGTAAAAAAAAAAAAAAGCCCTGGCCCAGATGGCTTCACAGGGGAGTTTTACAAAATATTCAAAGGAGAACTAGTACCTATCCTCCTCAAACTATTCAAAAAAAATCCAAGAGGAAGGAACACTTCCACCCTCTTTTTTTTTTGAGACCAGCATTATCCTAATTCTAAAACTAGATAAAAACACTACAAAGAAAGAGAATTACAGGATTTGATACCTGCTGAACATAAATGCTAAAATCCTCAACCAAATATTAGCAAACTGGTTGCTAATAAATCTCATGACCAATAAGATTTATCCCAGGAATGCAAGTGTGGTACAATATTTGCAAATCAATAAATGTGATATACCACATAAAGAAACTAAAAGACAAAAATCATATGATCATATCAATAGATGCAGAAAAAGCATTCAACAAAATTCAACAAACTTTTTTGATAAAAACTCTGCAAAGTGGGACTTAAAGGATCATACCTCAACATAATAAAGCCATATATGACAAATCTACATCCAACATCATACTCAATGGGCAAAAACTAAAAGTGTTTCCCTTAAGAATAGGAACAAGACAGGGATGACCACTTTCACTGTTTTTATTCAACATAGAACTGGGGGTCTTAGCAACAGTGATCATACAAGAAGAAGAAATAAAAGGCATCCTAATTGGAAAGGAGGACATAAAACTGTCATTCACAGGTGACATGATATTGTACAGAGAAAACTCTAAAGACTCCACCAAAAAATTACTAGATTTAATAAAGCATTTTGGTAATGTAGCAGGATACAAAATTAACACCAGAAATCATTAGCATTTTAATGTAATGATAATGAACTTTCAGAAAGAGAAACTAGAAAAACAATCCCATTTACTGTTGCAACAACAACAAAAATTAAGATACTTAGAAATAAACTTAACTAAGGAGGTAAAAGACTTGTACTCAGCATAATTTAATAGTTAAAAAACGCAGTGAAAGCATGGGGTGGGTGCCTTCTAGGGTGGAGGGGGGGTCACTGGGGAAAAAAAGAAACATCTGTAACACTTTCACAATAAAGACAATTTTTAAAAAAAGGTATTTATATGAAAAAAAGCAGAAAGTGAAAGTGTATGGTAAATATCCATCTGGTCTAAGCAGTATATTTTACTAAAATTTCTGAGTAATAGATTTAAATTACTGAATATTTTTGCTATTAGACATGCTTAGTATTTTACATTTATTACTAGAGGCCCAGTGCACAAAATTCTTGCATGGGGCGGGGGGTGTCCCTCAGCCCAGCCTGCACCCTCTCCAATCTGGGACCCTTCAAGGGATGTTTGACTGCTGATTTAGGGTGGTCGGGCATCCCTCTCACGATCCAGGACTGATGGCTCCCAACTGCTCGCCTGCCTGCCTTCCTGATTGCCCCTAACCACTTCTGCCTGCCAGCCTGATCACCCCTAACCACTCCCCTGCCAGCCTGATTAACACCTAACTGCTCCCCTGCTGGCCCAATTGCCCCTAAATGCCCTCCCTTGCCAGCCTGGTTACCCCTAACGGCCCTCTCCTGCAGGTCTGGGTCCCCCCTAACAGTCCTCCCTGCAGGATTGGTCCCTCCCAACTGCCCTTGCCTGCTGGCCTGATTGCCCACAACTGCCCTCCCCTGCCAGCCATCTTGCGGTGGCCATCTTGTGTCCACATGGAGCAGCCATCTTTGGCCACATGGGGCTGCCATCTTGTGTGTTGGAGTGATGGTCAATTTGCATATTATTCTTTTATTAGATAGGATCTTAACTTAATTTTTGTGGTACAACTGAAATTAGGACTTATTATTCTTATTTAAAGATGTACAAAATTAGTCTTAGACAGATAAGAACATGGGCTGGCCTACAAAGCAGATAAAGATCAAAGCAAAAATTGGAACACAAGATTTAAGTTTTGACAAGTTCTATCCCTAACAGAATACAACTTTGTTGTATTAAAATGAATTAAATTCAAAGACAAACTTTTAAATATATTTATAATTAATTTTTGAACTGATAAAAAACAATTCTAAAAAATATACAATAAAATATTTTTCAAAAAAGTAAAATATAAGGCATATGTAAATATTATATATATATATATATATTATTGATTTTTTACAGAGAGAGAGAGGGATAGAGTTAGAAACAATGATGAGAGAGTAACATTGATCAGCTGCCTCCTGCACACCACCTACTAAGGATGTGCCCACAACCAAGGTGCATGCCCTTGACTGGAATCGAACCTGGGACCCTTCAGTCTGCAGGCCGATGCTCTACCCACTGAGCCAGATTGGTTAGGGCATGTAAATAATTTTTATCTTCTAATTGAAAAGAAATCTTTACATTTGATTATATCGGTTATGACTCTTAGTCTTTCTATCATCTATCCACTTTCAAGCACATAACCTCAAACAACATAATTATAAAGCAAAAAATCATATTCTTTAAAAATCTTTAAAAGATATCAAACACGGTAATATATATGTGACTGTTATTGTGTGATTAAGACAAAAATAATAAAATTTTCTAAAAATAATAGGAATGCATTGGTATACAGCAAAGCTATCAGTTCTTGCTCATTAAAACAAATAATGGTAACAAACTTTGAAAATATATAATTAAAAGTTATTTTTATTCTAGATTATGCCAAAACTTTCATAGTAATGCCACTTGTTCCTGGAACTGTAAATACATGCATAGTAAATACAGTAATTGGGCAGTGTAATAACTACAGTCAAGACACAGTCATGTTGGCATTTTTTTTTTTTTTTTTTTGCAAAACTGCTGAAGTGTTGCTTTAAAAAACAAACTTGGTATGTCATGTAGAAGAAAATAAAAAAAGCCCCCACTAAAAAAGGCTCATCCTTTTCTGCATTCATTATATCTAAATACTGTTGAATTTTTTATTTTTTCCTATTTCCACCTACACTTCACATTTTTTTTTTAAATGCAGCCACATTAACAGGCACAGCTTCACAGTCTTCAGAGATGCTGAAAATATTGTTGCTAAGCAACTGGATGCTGCACATTGGAACTCCATTTTTTTCTGATGAAAGTGACAGGGAAAAGATGGTGACATCAGTAGCTTTCTTATTTTTTTTAAATTTAACAACTGCAGAGAAAAGAGGAGAGGATAGGTACAATGAAAGAAAAAGTCAAAGAAGGGTGAAAAAGAGAAAATCTGGACATAAAAAAGGAACTATGAAAGGAATCCCAGGAGGAAAGAAGATTTACTTTGTATAAATGGAGAAAAAAGTAACCCAGAAAAAATTAAAATTATGTTTGTAGAAACTATTTTTGTAAATCAGATGCTCTACTATGAAAGAAAACCAAAAATAAAATACAAAGTTTTGATCCTGAGACTGAATTGAGTACACTGAAACTCCCAAACCCTTCCAGATTCCATCTCTTTTCTCTTACATTATGCTTCAAGACCTGACTTTTATCTAAGAATCAGAAAATATGTCTGAAGGGAACATTTTTGGCCTTTGAAATTTACCAGATGATAAAAAATGAGCTGCCAAAACAACAATGAATAGGTAACAGGGATAGATAGCTTTGAATCTCTCCAAGGAATTGAAAATCTGCACTTTTATTCAGTCTAATGAAGAGAGACCATCTAAGTAATAATGGCTTAGAAAGAAAGAAAAGAAACACCTTTAAACGGTTTTTAATGCAATTGAATAGGTCCTGAACTGCAAATATATATACACACACACAAACACATATATATGCAGGCATGAGAGTGATGATACATAGACATCTCTTTTTTCATTTCAATTTGAATGATTATAAAATCAAGCCAAAGTTGTAAAAAACATTTGGCACAAATATCAATAACAGTAGGTTTGAAAGGTAATGAAAAGGTATAAATAAATCCATTTGAGATATCTCATATATGTATTTGATTACTGGTTTTAAAACTTTCTAGAAATTATTTAAGTTCTCTAACTTCAGTATATAACATGGGAATAATTTTTAGGGTTTGGGTTGTAAATAAAATATTGTGCCAGACAGCTACCATAAACTGACTTATTACACCAAAAAGTATACCATATTCACTAATGCTTATAGTGTATAAAATTTTAGTATGAAATATGCCTTTTTTATTAATCTAGACCATCTGTATTGCTGTATACCCTACCACTGTTGGTTATGCTGAATAGCTAAGAGATACTATTCATTGGTAACCTAAAGCTATAATTTTTAATGGAAAACTCATTCCTGTTCTTAATTTGGCAAAAATAGAAAAAGAAGATAGAACTGAATTTTTCATTTATGATAGACTACATTCCACACTCTTGATTTTTGAATGTATGGATTATAAAAGTGACATTGGAACTTTATCCATCCTGGTCAATACAGCCCTGAGTTGAACCAGTGATTGGTACATGTCTACAATAAGTCAAAGAAAATTACAAGCATATAAGGAAGGAGAAACAGCAAACTATTAATTCCATTCTGGTTATGTTTTTACCAGTTAGTTTCTGGCTGGGGTTGGTATTGACTGCTCTTGGTGTAGTATTATATGTTCCTGGGACATGATTTCTACCATTTGAGAGAAGGTGCATGGAATCAGGGGATCTGATTCTGGAAGCCAGATCCTTTGATTGGAGGTTTATATGTTACTATAAATTTAAAAATCAACCATTTCTTTAAGTTAAATGTTATAAATGAAATACTCAGTGAACAGGAAAATAATATAAAAAGAGGATTTGCATATGGACAAAATAAAAAAAGGTGGCTATTTAACATTTTTTTCAAAATTATTTATAACTAGAGGCCCAGTGCATGAAATTGGTGCACGGGGGGTGGGGGGGAGGTGTCCTTCAGCTCAGCCTGCACCCTCGCCAATCTGGAACCCCTCGAGGGATGTCCGACTGCCTATTTGGCCTGATCCTACTGGGACTGCTGGCTCCCAACTGCTCGCCTGCCTGCCTTCCTGATTGCCCCTAACCGCTTCTGCCTGCCAGTCTGATCACCCCCTAACCACTCCCCTGCCAGCCTGATTGATGCCTAACTGCTCCTCTGCCAGCCTGTTTGCCCCTAACTTCCCTCCTCTGCAGTCCTGGTCGCCTCCAACTGCTCTCCCCTGCAGGCCTGGGTCCCCCCCAACTTCCCTCCCCTGCTAGCCATCTTGTGGTGGCCATCTTGTGTCCACATGGGGGCAGCCATCTTTGACCACATGGGGGCAGCCATCTTGTGTGTTGGAGTGATGGTCAATTTGCATATTACTATTTTATTAGATAGGATAATATAATTCATTATTGCTAACAACCTAGAGATATAAGCTATTTTTCATATTTACTATAAGTTAAGAGAGCAAGCTAGGGAGTACATTTTGTTTTCTGCAAGCATTTATTTTTATACTTTCTAAATATGCTTTGTTTTAGCTTGTGTTACTTTACTCTGGAAGTTTGTAGGGTGTTTCCTCCACCACTACCCCCACACCAAGATGCAAAAGCAATATTTTTCATGTATCAGTTAAAACACCTTTCATTTTGCTAATCAAAATCACTGTTCTCAATTCATTTAATCCTCATATTGCCCCCAGGAATAGTAACTATTATCCCTGTCAGTTGATAGATAAGTAACTGAGAAATAACTCTTCCAAAGTCATAGGTAGGTGGGGAAAAACCAAACTCATATAACTTGCCACCCTACCCCCAAAGAAACAGTTTTCAGATATGCTAAATAATAAGTTAAGATGTTGCTATAAATAGGATTCTGAGAATTTTACAGATATTTTTCAAATCCCCAGTGATGTTTATGTTTGACTTCTATTCATTTGACATTATAATACACTAGAGGCCCAGTGCATGAAATCCATTCATGGGTAGGGTCCCTAGGCCTGGCCAGTGATCAGGGCTGATCAGGGCCTTTCTGCTGCTGGCCGGGGCCTTCCTTCATTTTGTGCTGCCCCCTGGTGGTCAACACACGTCATAGTGAGCGAGCAAACTACTGGTCTCCCAGTGGAACTCCTGAGGGGACACTTTGCATATTAAGCTTTATATATATACTAGAGGCCCAGTGCATGAATTCATGCATAGGTGGGGTCCCTCTGGATGGCCTTCAGGGATTAGGCCAAAACCCACAGTCCAATGCCATCTGCAGCTCCTACCTGCTGCTCCCACTCATCCTGGCCCCACTGTGCCTGCCATGGGCTTGTGGCCAATCAGTCTCAATCAAAAGAGGCTCACACTACTGCAGCAGCGCTAGCCAACCATGAGCCCTGCATCGGTGCCCTCCCAAGGGGAGTGGCCTGTGGGATCAAGCTGAAACAGGCTCTCTGACATCCCCTGAGGGATCCTGGATTGTGAGAGGGCACAGGCCAGGATGAGGGACCCCACCGGTGCATGATCAGGCCAGGGAGGAACCGCAGGAGGGCTCCAGGGCTTGTCCAGCCCATCTCACTCAGTCCCAATAGGCCAAACTCCAGCAACAAACTAATCTACCAGTTGAAGCATCTAACCCCTGATGGTCAGTGGATGTTATAGCGAGTGGTTGAGCAGCCTTAGTATATCATTAGCATATTACACTTTGATTGGTAGTTCAGTTGTTCTGCTGTTCAGTCTATTTGCATATTACCCTTTTATTATATAGGATAGATTCAAAAGGTGGTCTTTGTTTTTGCCAATATGACAGAATATTTTGTTATGTAACTCTACTTTTTGATATTGGTTAATATTAATATTAATGTCATTGAGTGAAACAGTGGTAAATGAGAGTGCCTGGCTCCATCCATAGGACATATTATGCATTCTATTCTTCTTTTTCTTAGATACCTTTAATCAAGTGATTCCTCTGCCTAATTTGCTCACATCTCTGGGAATGTGAATTAGAATGAGTTCCTAATTTTTAGGAACTCCTCAGTTGTAAGGGGCAATAAATTTGAAAGCAGATAAGTACAAGAAAGTGATATTGTATTTTAATCATTGAGTACATGGATGTGATAATTAATTTATGTGTCAACTTGACTGGGACACAGGGTCCAAGATATTTGGTTAGAAATTATTCTGGGTAGGTCTCTGAGGGTGTTTCTGGATGAAATCCACATTTGAATTAGTGGACTGAGTAAAGCAGATTGCCCACCTCAAGTGGGTGGGCCTCATTGTATCTGCTGGAAGCCTACATAAAACAAAAGACAAAGTAAGGGATAATTCTCTTTCTGCTTGGCAGCTGGTGTGGGTCATCTCCAATCCTCAGACTTGGGCATCAATGTTCCTCGTCTTTATATCTTTGGTCGTGGACTAGAACTACACCCTGGCTTTACTCAGTCTCTAAATTACAGACAGAATACTGTGGGACTTCTCAGTCTCTATAATTGTATGAGGATTCCTAATAAAAGGCTCTTTATTATATATACCTTCTATTATTTCAGTTTCAAGAACTCTAACTAATATATTGGGAAACTAAGACTACAGAAAAAGGGAGGGGAAAGTCATTCAACACAGGAGCTGCCTTCTGGTCAGTGCACTCCCACAGGGGAAAGCTGCTCAGCCAGAATCCAGGCTCACAGCTGGTGAGTGCAGCAGTGGTGGTGGGAGCCTCTCCCACCTCCATAGCAGGGCTAAGGATGTCAAACATCCAGCTTGACTCCCCTGGAGGGGAGTGGGCCTAAGCCAGCAGTCAGACATCTCCCAAGGGCTCCTGGACTGTGAAAGGGTGCAGGCTGGGCTGAGGGACCCAGTGCATGAATTTTGTGCACCAGGCCTCTAGTAACTTTATAACTCAGTGACTGAGTTATAAGCTTATGCAATCCCCTCCCCTGATTGAAAATAAAACCTGTGATTTTCTTCTAGCCAATAAATTATGGAAATGGTCAAGGGATTGTGAAGGTGTAATGAAGGTCCCAAATCAGTTGATTTTTAGTTATAAAAAGAAATACTGTCCTGGATGGGCCTGCCTTAATCAGGTGAAAAAATCTTAAGAAAAATTGAAGTTCTACCTGAGGTAGAGAGTTCCTTTGCTGGCTCGATGTGAAGCAACCACAATGTGTTCTACAAACAACCTGAAGATCTTGGAAGAGAAGCTTTCCCCATCCGAACCTCTAAGTGTATAGCCTGGCTGATAATAGTCTAATGAGGCTCTAGGAAGAGGACCCAGTTAAACTGTGCCTGAATTCCCGAAGCACAGATACTCTGAGATAATGAAATGTGTTTGAAGGTGCAAATTTCGTGGTACCCTGTTATGTCATGATAGAAAACTACATAACTAGAGGCCCAGTGCACATAATTCGTGCATGGGGAGGGGGTGTCCCTCAGCCCAGCCTGCACCCTCTCCAATATGGGACCCCTCAAGGGATGTCCAACATTAGATCCATAGGGATCGGGCCTAAACAGGCAGTCGGACATCTCTCAAACAATCCAGGACTGCTGGTTCCTAACTGTTTGCCTGCCTGCCTGCCTGATTGCCCTAACCGCTTCTGCTCACCAGCCTGATCACCCCCTAACCACTCCACCGCCAGCCTGATTGATGCCTAACTGCTCCCCTGCCAGCCCGATTGCCCCTAACTGTCCTCCCCTATCAGCCCGGTCACCCCTAACTGCCCTCACCTGCTGGCCTGGTCCCCCCCAACTGCCCTTTCCTGCTGGCCTGGTCCCCCCCAACTGCCCTCCCCTGCCAACTATCTTGTGGTGGCCACCTTGTGTCCACATGGGGGCAGCCATCTTTGACCACATGGGGGCAGCCATCTTGTGTGTTGGAGTGATGGTCAATTTGCATATTACCCTTTTATTAGATAGGATGGAAAAGGAGCAAAGGGAAGGCTAGACATTATAAGCATGACCATTTGGGCAACTTCAGAAGCTGCAATTTCACATTCTCCAGGGAACCACCAGCCCATTTCCTGCCGGTAACTGGGAGGCGGGGTCAAACAAAGGACACATGAATGCATGCACAGTAAGTCAGAATAGCTAGGGGGAAGATGTTTGTCAATCAACCCTGGGAACTTAGATCATTGACCAGAATGGGTGGGGCCACTGCAAAGCCATGAAAATTTGGTAATACACAATCCCCTAAATAAAGAAGCTTGTGCTCTTAGCTCTTGGCTTGTGGGGCTCTCTTGTCCCTGTGTCCTTGCATCCGCCCATGTTCCCTCATAGTCATGTGGCCACGAGGACCCCACATGCAATGGACTGATGGACTGCAACAGGGAACACAAACTAAGCTAGCCTTATGCTGGACTGGGCACTGCTCCAACAAGGTACAAAAATTCTGGACAATGGTCAGATTTTAGTTCTGCTAAAGCCACAGCTATACTTCTTCCTTCAGGAGATGAAGAGAAATGGGACATTAGAAACTCAGGGTTTTCCACACAAATAAAGTTTTCTACAATACTTCATCCTTCTGTGCAAGGCTCAAAAAATTCCTTTTCTCAGAATATCACAAGAAACCTACTCCCACAAGAGAAGACCTCTCCCCACAAATTACACTCTCATCTAGGCAATTTAATTTAACTCTCACAGAACTCATCCTTTCTCTCTCTCTCTTTCTCTTTCACACACACACGCACACATACACACACACAAAGACATTAACACATAAAGCAAAAAAACACAGAAGTATTAATTCACGAGGAAACCACATTGAATGAATGTTCATTTAAAAAAACACAAAAGAAAGGATATTAATTTTTATCAAAGCTTTAAGTTCATTTTATATATCACTGTTTGATCTAAAATCTAATCCACATTTTAACACTATGAATCTATATCCCTTTTTAAATTTCTAATTAAATTTACTGGGGAAACGTTGCTTAATAAGATTATATAGATTTCAAGTGTACAAGTCCATGATACATCATCTGTATATTGCATTATGTGCTTACCACCCAAAGTCAAATCTTTCATCACTATATATTTGACCTCCTTTACCCTTTACTACATCCCCACCCACCTTCTCTTTGGTAACCACCCTAACTATCATCTGTATCTATGAAAATTTGTTTGTTTGTTTTTGTTTGTTCCTTTGTTGCTTTTAGTTTTACTAGTATATCGCATATATGATTGATTCTTAACTTTTTCTGTCCTATCTTATAAGTGGTGAAGAGTTAAGATACAAAAATAAAAATTCCCATGGGTCTTAAAATCAAATCATTTTTCTGAACCCAGCATACATCCCACATAAGTAAGAAATTGCGCTATATTATAGTTGGACATGAAAAAGCTAACTAAATAAATTAAATACATATTTCATTTATTTCCAAAAAAAAGAAAAAGGAATAACTACATGTCCCCTTGGAAAGGTTGGGAGAGAGATTGACTATATAAATATTTGTCAGCATTGCAGGATTCTTTTATTAAGGGGGCATGACCTCCTTCTAATTCAAAAAGTTCTGGGTCTGTGAATTGACAATTTGAGAATTTGGAACTGTCACTCTCTATTCTGGTGATTCAAGCCAGAATTCTGTTTACTAGGAGTAGAGCTTTTCTGCTGAAATAGATCAAGTTGGACTTTTGTAGGCTGTCCAACTATTCAGTTCTCACCAATAGTATACCATTATCAACTAGCCAACGCCAAGTCTCTGAATGTTAGATTGTTCTAAACATTGCTTTGCTTTATGAAAATAAAAGAAGACCAACCAAATGAGAAAGGCACAGTATATTTATTGAGAGCTTGCTAGAGCGCTTGTGTTCTGGCAAACTCAAAGGTAGGCACAGCAGCTGGGAAGCTTTATGGTGAAAAAAGGGGAAGGTGTCAGGTGTACCCTAATTGGAGACTGTTAGAATAGGATGATGGAGGCAGGCACAGAGTATCCTATATGATTGGTAAGAGTAAATATTTGACTTTCTCTGGTTGGTCTTAAGTTGAAATAAGAAACAAAAGTAAGGAAATCTCTTAGTTATTAATCAAGCCCTCATAATTTGGGGGTCAATTGTTTTAAAAGTCATTGGTCAGCTTCCTGGATTCTTACTAGAGATAGTAATCTAGCTTTCTGCAAGTCTGACTTATAGCAGGTTAGCTTCCTGGATTGCTTATCATAGATAATGGAGTTGGTTTCTTGGGTAGATAGTTACACAATTGCAGTTTGTAGGTCAGAGTTCTATTTTTTTATATATGATCTGGCTGTTGTCCTTTGGTACATTCATTCTTTTATTTGGCATAATGGACAGTTTCACTGTCTTTTATGTGGGCCAAATAAGCCCACATTTTCCTTGGTGATTAAGTGAGTCCCTGCTACCTGAGGATCCATCATCCCCACTGAATTTAGAGATACCTGTATAATGGAAACAGATGCCACTGTAATTCTTGGCCTACAGAGAAAATCCACCCCAGAGTTATGCAAGAGTTCTGGAGCTCCCAAATGAATTTTTCACGGTCTTGATGGAAGTGAATCTCCTCTGGCTTTGCCAGAGAACATCGTGAGTTGATAAATTGAGCAGGTCTTGCATGACAAATCAGCTCTAGCATTCCAATTCCCTTAAGCCAGTAGTCGGCAAACTGCGGCTCGTGAGCCACATGTGGCTCTTTGGCCCCTTGAGTGTGGCTCTTCCACAAAATACCACGGCCTGGGCGAGTCTATTTTGAAGAAGTGGCATTAGAAGAAGTTTAAAAAATTTGTCTTTCAAAAGAAATTTCAATCGTTGTACTGTTGATATGTGGCTCCGTTGACTAATGAGTTTGCCAACCACTGCTTGGGGTACCTTTCTGATTAACATCTGATGTGCTAATTTCTTGTAGGTCATTCTTGGGTTGATAATTGAATCAACCAACCAAGCAAAGTATAAGAGCCATTACCAGCTCCTCAAGCCTAGCCATTGAATTCAGAATCTCTGTTTATGATGCCATATCTATAAATGTGTGCTGATTCAACTTATATTCTTTATATTCCAATTCAACATCCTTAGCAGCCTCATAATTTTGTCACTCTAAATTGGCAAAGTCATACAATTATCTTGTTACATAGCCCATCTTCTCAAAGGTTACATTTTGTATTTTACTTATTAGGTTGTTCTGGGAATTCAGTCTAGTAATAGATACTGAAGCAGGAAAATGGGGTTGGAATACAAAGTGAAGAGGATTAGCAATATCCTTTATGAAACCACCAATGGGGAAACCATTACAGATTCTTAGGAAGGAAAGAATATCCTCCATAAGCAGGGGATAGAAGGGCTGCCTCTGCTGTCAAAGAAAACTCAGTAGAGTTTAAAAGTTTATTGGTTTGGACATACAGAAGGCCAAGAGACATATGAAAACTTGCTCAAAGTCACTAATCATCTGAGAGATGCAAATCAAAACAACAATGTGGTACCATCTCACACCTGTCAGAATGGCTATCATCAACAAACAACAAACGACAAGTGCTGGCGAGGATACGGAGAAAAAGGAACCCTTCTTCACTGCTATGGGAATGAAGACTGGTACAGCCACTGTGGAGAACAGTATGGCATTTCCTCAAAAAACTAAAAATGGAACTCCCATTTGACCCAGTAATCCCACTTCTAAGACTATATCCCAAGAAATCACAATCAATCAGAAAGGCTATATGCACCCTTATATTCATAGCAGAACAATTTACAATAGCTAGGATTTGGAAACAGCCTAAGTGCCCATCAGCAGATGAGTGGATTAAAAAACAGTGGTACAGTCCTAGCCATTTTGGCTCAGTGGATAGAGCGTTGGCCTGCGAACTGAAAGGTCCCAGGTTCAATTCCAGTCAAGGGCACATGCCCAGGTTGTGGGCTCCATCCCCAGTGGGGGGCTTGCAGGTGGCAGCTGATCTATGAATCTCTCTCATTATTGATGTTTCTATCTCTCCTTCTTCCTTCCTCTCTGCAATCAATAAAAATATATTTAAAAAAAAGTGGTACATCTACACAATGAAATACTATGATGCTGTAAAAAAGAAAGAACTCTTAACCATTTGCCACAGCCTGGATGGACATAGAGAGCATTATGGTAATCTAAATAAGCCAGTCAGAGAAAGAAAAATATCACATTACCTCACTCATCTGTGGAATATAATGAACAACATAAACTGATGAACAAAAATAGATCCAGAGACAGAGAAGCAGCAAACAGACTATCAAACCTCAGATGGGAGGCAGGGAGGGTGTGTGGGGGAGTAAGAGATCAACCAAAGGACTTGTATGCATGCATATAAGCATACCCAATGGACATAGACACCAGGGGTTGAGGGCATATGCTAGGGGGGTGGAAGTGGCTGGGGAGAGGTCAATGGAGGAAAAAGTCGACATATGTAATACTTTAAACAATACAGATTTTAATTAAAAAAAAAGAGTTTATGGTTCATCTACTGGTGGACAGTTGGGCTGCTTCCAAATCTTGGCTAATATAAATAACACTGCAAGAGCAAAGGGGTACATATATTCTTTCCAATTAGTATATTGTGTTTCTTCAGATATTCCCAAAAATGGAATCACTGGGTCGTAAGACAATTCCATTTTTAATTTTTGAGAAAACTCCATACAGTTTTCCACAGTGGCTGCACTAATCTGCATTCCTGCTGTCAAAAGGGAGGGTGCTTGG
Organism: Corynorhinus townsendii; assembly: GCA_026230045.1. Taxonomy (NCBI): domain Eukaryota; kingdom Metazoa; phylum Chordata; class Mammalia; order Chiroptera; family Vespertilionidae; genus Corynorhinus; species Corynorhinus townsendii. Next base: position 108,290,756 of record JAPDVU010000001.1, on the reverse strand, counting down.
GGAGTTGGGTGAAAAGGTGAAGGGGTTAAACACAGATACAAATAACAGCATGATGATTACCAGAGGGAAAGGGGGATGAGGAGGTACAAGAAGGTAAAGGGGGTATAAATGGTGTTGGAGAGAGACTTGGCATGGGATAGTGAACACACAATATAATATATATAGACTTGTACACCTGAAACCTATATAATTTTACTAACCAATATCACCCAAATTAATTTAATAAACATTTTTAAAAGAAGTATAAGTTTCCCAGCTTTATTAGACTCTACCCATACAACAACATTCCACTTTTCAAGATCTCATTCTTTCCTGAAATATGCTGCACAATTAGATATATTTGCATTGTAATTCAGCAGCTTATAGAATTGTATATTGGATATTGCTTTCAGAAATCTCAGCTTTGTGGCTACAGAAGATAATTGTTTATTTTGGGAGAGAAATAGAAGCTTTCAGATCTCTTATGTGGACCTTGAATTGAGAACTAACTTGGAGCCTTGGGATTAGCAATTTTCTTTCCACAGGGTGTCCGGTGCACTTATGAGATACCAATATAATTTTTATATTTATTAACATAATCTATGGCAACAAATACTCTGTCACCAAGAGTTTTGACTTTTGGAGACATTACAATTATTTACAGGTAATGATTTTCCACTGCATGCCAGGAGTTACCATTGTTTCCTTTCTCACGAGAGTCATTAATGCATTTAATCTAACCAGATCAATTCCAGTTAACCCAAAACAAAATTGGGGAGCACAAACTTAAAATGCTATGCTGTCAGAAACATTATCAACACTACACTTTGTGTTACGAGTTCAATAAGAGAAGCCTAACTACTCCTTTATGTGAAGTGAAAGGCGCATTGCAGAGATTTGACATTATGCAATTGTGACCCATGGCTAAAGAGTCACTTTATGGTAAATGTTTTTGTGTTTTATGCTAAAGGTTGGAGTCTAAATGTCAGGAAATCAGTATGTAGAAAAGGGAAGTACAGAGACACTTAATTCTATGTGAATAATCTGGGACTCATGACATTAGCAGGCTTAAATCCACCAGGAAAGTGGATGTTCTTGTTCATCGTATTATCTCCAACCTTGTTACATGGATGTTCCTAAAGGGGACGTGGGAACCTGTCTTGAGAGTGCTAAGTACACACCTGGTCCAGAAGGCAAAAGTGCTGAAAGAGGTGGTTCAGTTGCTTGCCCAAAGCTCCCCAATGAAGCAAAGGCAGCAGACAAGCAATGACAGAAATGACATGTGAGAGACAAACAACACTTCCTAAACTCCAAGCATACAAATAAAATGGCTGTTGTTTCACTACTGATTTCCAAATCACATGAAATCATGTCCTTGTCACCCAGACTATGCAGAAACAGGTAGAGAAGGGAATTTGGGGAAATGTAGTTCAGTCTAGCCAAGTTGACACCATAGAAAGAGAACACTGTGGAAAAGTCAGGTTAGTCATGCACTAGTAAGTATGCCTAATAACTAACCAAATAATCTATCCTAATAAAAGGGTAATATGTTAATTAGGGAAGACATCTTCCGGACATCCATCGGGATGTCCATCCTGACAAAGCCCTAATATGCTAAGTGTTCAGTCGTCCAGTTAACTGTTCAACCAATCAAAGCATAATATGCTAATGATATGCTAAGACCATTCAACTGCCCACCAGGGGGCAGACGCTCTGACCAGAAGTTTAGCTTGCTACTAGGGTCCAGTTAATTGGGACTGAGCGAGATGGGCTGGACATGCCCTGGAGCCCTCCCACAGTCCCTTCCCAGCTGGCCAACCTCCCACATTTCTCCCCAGCCCCGATCATGCACCAGTGGGGTCCCTTGGTCTGGCCTGCACCCTCTCACAATCAGGGACCTCTGGGGGGGATGTTGGAGAGCCGGTTTCAGCCTGATGGCAGAATGATCGGTCGCTATGATGCACACTGACCAACAGGGGGTAGATGTTCAATGCAGGACCTGCCCCCTGGTGGTGAGTGCACTCCCACAGGGGGAGCACTGCTCAGCCAGAAGCTGGGCTCACAGCTGGCAAGCGCAGTGGCAGTGGCAGGAGCCTCTCTTGCCTCTGCAGCAGCTCAAAGGATGTCCAACTGATGGCTTAGGCCCTCTGGGAGTGGGCCTAAGCCATCAGTCGGACATCCCCCGAGGGCTTCTGGACTACAAGAGGGTGCAAGCTGGGCTGAGGGACCCCTCCTCCCAAGTGCACGAATTTCATGCACCGGACCTTTAGTCAAATTTATAAATTACCTGTGCTCATAATTGCTTAGTGGGACCCTTCCGTTTGAACTCTTTTAAATATAAAAAACTAACATTTTTTGATATTTTTAAAAAATATCTTCCATCAGTCTAACTGTATCAATTTGTATAAAATCTTTCTTTTGTTTAGGGTTGCTTATAATATTTTACTGCTATGTATTTAGGTATGGAATTAATACTTATTAACCTTCTAGGGCTTGAAATGCATCTATTCAGTGTGAACGCATGTGACTTTCATCAAGTCATTAAAATTGGCTGCCATTATCTCATTTAGCATGATTTTTTCTTTTTTTATGTCCTGTGGTAATTTTTAGGACTCTTCACATATTTTTTTTTTGTGTGTGTGTGCATTTTAGAATTGCACATCACATCCCTCTCAAGTTAGGTCTGGTTGTGTGACTTTGTTTCGTCAATGTACTCTGCTAGTGTCATGTATCACCTTTTAGAGCAGTCTTTAAGGTCCAGTACATAATTTCCTATCAGGAAAATTGGCACTGCTCCAAGTGACAGAAGTTTCATTAGTTTATGTGGATACCTGGGACAATTGGTGGTGACCTTCATTCATGAGTGATCTAAACTTCTGGGTTTCCTGAGGGCAGTGTTCTGACTACTAAACTCTGCATTTCAAATGAAAAGATAAACTCTTAATTCTTCCTATCACATGGTTTCCTTTACTTTCACTTCTGCTTTTTAAATTTAAAATTTGGCTGATACTTTGACATTTTATAAAATACTAGGCTGAGGATTTTAAAAGTAATGAACGTAAAACCTAACATGTACATATTTCACAAAATCTGAGATAGATTTCCTTGAAAATTTTTCTCTACCTGGCAGGGATTTTTAAAGGCTAGAAATAGCCTTACTCAACAATCAGATGCCTACATCTGCACACTTTATGGTCAGGGATGAGAGCATAGCAATCACTGATTATATAGACCACTTAAATTTTTTCATACCATCTATATCTGCTCTGTCCAACACAGGAATCACTAGTCACATATAGCTATTGAGCATGTAAAATGTGGCCAGTTCTAAAGAGGCTGTGTTTTGAATTTCAAAATCTTAGGACATAAAGAAACCAAAACAAGAATGTGAAATATCTCATCATCATTTTTAAAATATCGAGTACATGTTGAAATGATAGTTTTGATATGATTATTCAAGTAAAGTATACAAAAATACTAATTTATTTTGCTTATATTTTAGATTTATAAGGAGAACATTGTATATTTAATTTATGTATTTAACTTTCATTATATTTCCACTGAGTAGCATTTTTCTAGATATTGAAATTCAAATATTTCTATTATCTATAAGATAATTTCAGGAATATACTTTCAGGGATCATTTCTATAGTTTGTTATTTAAGCAATAATTTCTAGTGATTTTTTCATTAAGTAATTACCATAGCAAGTTCTAACAGTTTTTAACACTTCTTTAAATGTAATATTTTAAAGAATTTATTATTGAGTGTAAATTAATATTTATATGTTTTCACAAATTCAATAATTGTGGGGTTGTTTTTTTGCTTACTCAGTTTTAATATTGACCAACTTATTTATATATGTTTGTATCTACACATATATGTATGTGTGTATATATAGTTGAGTTTTGTTTATTGAGCCTTTAATGGAAATACCATTTAATTCTTTATATTAGACATCCTAGAGATTGCTATCCTTCAAAATGTTATTAAAAATGGGATTAAAGATACCTAAGGTTGTATTTTATGTTTAGAGTTTCAATATCAGGCTTTAAAGATGTAAATGTCATTCCTTGTCACTCAAATATATCTTTCAATTTGACTTAAAATTTATGACTTTCAAATTTGATCAGATCGCTGAAATTATTTCTTATCTTCCACTGAACTTAATATAAATCTATACCAAAAACTTAGTGATATAATTAATTGATCTAATAATTTCTCCTATTTCTCAAGCACATTGGCCTATAACCCAAGTGCCAAAGCTTTTCAGATTTGAATTTTGCTAGGAGTATAATATTTGGAAAAGAGAAACTAAGATGAAAATTATCTGTTATCTAATAACTAGTTGTAAAGTCTATAAAGATATTTCCAAATTTTTAATATTATACATAAGATTTACATTATATTATATCATTTATGTATAGTAAAAATGTTGACAGTTTCATAATTATTCTAATGCTGATAGAGGTTAACATAGAAAAGTAATCTGGGTTACTGATAAGAGTGTCTTCTAGGAAGAAAATGATCACTAAGCTTGATTTTTGTATGACACTTTGCTTTTTCAAATTACTTTCACATCTTTTCATAAATAATTTACTTTTAAAAAGCATTACAGAAAGATAGATATAATCCTATATAATGAACAGCTAATATGCAAATGGCCATTACACCATCACGCTGTAATGGCTCAGACATTCAATACTGGGGAGAGAGGAATGGGGAAAAGGCAGGCACAACTGAGCTTGTGGCAGTCCAGCCCAGGAGAGGGACAAGCCACCTGCCCCACGGTCCCGGGCACAGCAGCTGCATCTGCACCTGCGGCCTGGGAGAGGGACAAGCCATCCGCCCTGTGGTCCTGGGCACCAGCACCTGTGGCTGCGGCCTAGGTGAAGCCTCCCCCCATGGTACTCTGCGGCTGTGGCTGGCCCAGGCGCAGCCAGCCAGGGTCCTGGCTGCCTGCAGCTGGCCAGAGGGAGAGAAGCCCAGGTCCTGGGTGCCTATGACCAGCTGAAGGAGGGAATCCTGGGTGTGGGGTGAAGCAGAGGCGGTTAAGGGTGATCAGAAAGGCAGAGAGGGGCAGTTGGGGGCAACCAGGCCGGTGGGGGTGGCAGTGAGGGGCAACCAGGCCAGCAGGGGGGAAGTTGTGGGTGACCAGGCTGGTGGGAGGGCACTAAGGGGTGACCAGGCTGGCATGGGGAGCGGTTAGGGGCAATCAGGTAAGCAGGCAGGTGAACAGTTAGGAAACAGTGGTCCTGGATTGTGAGAGGGATGTCCAAATGCTGGTTTCGGCCTGATATGTGGGATTGGGCTGAAATCAGCAGTCGGACATCCCCTGAGGGGTTCCAGATTGGAGAGGGTCCAGGCTGGGCTGAGGGGGCCCCCCCTCCATGCATGAATTTTGTGCCCTGGGTCTCTATTAATGGTATAAAGTTAAAAATCAATTGCACACACAGAAACTGAAAAACACACAAATGCGTGGAGTCTATATTACATGTTACTAAACGATGAATGTGTTAATAATGAGATCAAGGAAGAAATCAAAACATACCTCGAAACAAATTAAAATGAGAACACAACAAGATAAATTGGACTTTAAATCAAAGGATGTAACAATAGACAAAGAAGGATCCTTCAATTCTGCTTCTGGATTGTTATCTGAAGAAACCCAAAACACTAATTTGAAAAGACATGTGCATCCCTACATTCATTGCAACATTATTTACAGTAGCCAAGATATGGAAGCAACCAAAGTGTCCATCCATAGACAAATATATAAAGAGAATGTGATAGATATACACAATGAAATGTTATTCAGAAAAAATCTAGCTATTGTGACAAGATGGATGGACCTAGTAAGCATTCTGCTAAGTGAAATAAGTGAGACAGAGGAAGACAAATACCATATGATTTCACTTACGTGTGAAATTTAAAAACCAAGTAAATAAGCAAATCAGAAACAAACTCACAGATACATGTTTTGATGGTTGCCACATGGGTATGGGATTGGGGGGATAGATAAAAAAGTGAATGGATTAAGATGTGCAAATTACAAGTTATAAAAACAGTTATGGGGATGTAAAGTACAGCATAAGGAATATTTTAGTAGCTACGTAGGTGTCAGATGCGTACTAGACTTATCAGTGTGATCATTTCACAAGTCATACAAGTTTCTAATCACTATGTTTTTGTATACCTGAAATTAATATAATATTATATATCAACCATAATTAAAAATTTTAAACATTGTTTAAAAAAGAACAAAAATTATGCACAATATCACCATTTCTATTCAGCATTGAACTGGATGGAGGTCCTAGTAAGAAGAAAACAAAAATATAGAAGTAAAACTGAAACAAGTTATAGAGGAAGTAAACCTCTCTTTATTTGCAGATAAAGCCTAAGGCAGTGGTCGGCAAACTCATTAGTCAACAGAGCCAAATATCAACAGTACAACGATTGAAATTTCTTTTGAGAGCCAAATTTTTTAAACTCAAACTTCTTCTAATGCCACTTCTTCAAAATAGACTCGCCCAGGCCATGGTATTTTGTGGAAGAGCCAGACTCAAGGGGCCAAAGAGCCACATGTGGCTTCCGAGTCACAGTTTGCTGACCACGGGTCTAAGGAATTTACATAAATCTTCTAGAACTGATAAATAGAGCAATATATAATCAACATATATAAATCAATTTTATTTCTATATACCAATAATCAATAACTAGTTTTTTAAATAAAATATAATTTGTAATGCCATAAAATTATAAACTTTTAAATATGTCAAAATATGTACAAGCCCTTTAAATTAAAAACAGCTACACATTTCCAAGAGATAATGAAAGAAGACATAAGAAAATGGAGAGATACACCATATTCATAGATTAGAAGACTCAAGTATTTTTGAAATATAATTTCTCCCCAGATTTATCTACAGAAATATTGCAATACCAATTAAATACCAATAGAAAATTTCCTCTAGAAATTAATAGAATAATATAAAAAGTTATATGGATAGGCAAAATAAAACAAAAAAACAGTTAAAAAACACACACACAAAAGACTTAACTTACTTGAATTCAAATCTTACTAAAAGGTATGCTAACCATTTGAAAAGCAACAACAACAAAAAAAAGGAAAAATGGTCTTCATAAAAATTAGTAGAAAATATTTATAACATAATCTAAAAAGGATAGGCATGCATAATATAAAAATAATGATGAAATTCAAGAATAAAACATTAAATAATGAAATAAAAATAGGCAGAGAACTTGATCAGGCATTTCCCAAAAGATATACAAATGGCCAATAAATACATGAACACATGCTTATAAATTATCAAGGAAATGCAAATTAAAATCAAAATGAGTATGCTATATACCTACTAAAATGATTAAATGGAAAAGATTGAAATAACTAATGTTGGAGATTAACTGTCATAATTGTTAGGGGAGTGAATTAACAGCCACTTCAGAAAACTGTATGACAATTTATTAGAGAGTAAAACATTTACCCTATGATCTGGCCATTCCTATCCTAGGCATTTTTCCAAGAGAAAAGAAAATTTGCATCCACAAACAGTCTTATAAAAATTGCTCATATTATCTTTCTTCAAAATAACCAAATATTGGAAACAACTAAGATGCCTATCATAGGAAAGAAGATAATTATAAAATAAACTACTATAAAGCAAAGAAAAAAGAACTTCTGATACATGCAAAAACATGAATGAAATATTTTTAACAACATGAATCATATTTTGTCAAATGAAACAATGCAGACACCCATAAAAGGCTACATATGCTGGAAAAATAAAAACAAACACCATAGCCTAGCTACCTTCATTATTAGAGGTTTATGTTTCACAGTACTTGACCCTGAATCCTAAGTAAGCTGTTGCTTACTAAGTCTGGTCAGAACACCATCAACGAATTTCCTAAGTGATTGTGGTTGACACAGACATGAGCCACTCAGAATTCTGTGAGAGGGTGCAGGCCGGACTGAGAGACCGTGCCCCCCCCCCCCCCCCCAAAGTGCAGGAATTTTCATGCACTGAGTCTCTGGTAGGTGTATAAATGCTTATACATTTCATCCAATGTGAGACACTGATGGCTCAACACTCACTCCAGAGCTCCCAACCAGGTTGGTGGAGGCTTTGTAGGACCTACATGGCAATTCACCTTCTCCTTCTAGGCAATCAGCTTCCTTCCTCTTCTGTTTGTGGTATTAATCCCTAATTAACATCTCAGATCTCAAGCTATGTGTTGGCATCTGCTGCCTAAGAATCCAAACTCTTTCTAGGTATTGCTAAGCTGTTTGATTATGCGGTAATTTATTGCCCAGATGTAAAATATGTACATTAAATGCAATAATCAGTATGGTGTTACATCAGTATATATGTTTAGCTAAAAAAATCTTAGAGAAAAATGTATTATTATGTTAACCATTAAGGTTAATTTGTGTTCTTCTAACATTATTGGTAAATGTAACACCTAAGTTGTTTTTCTGTGCTAGTGGTTGTGTTTGAAAATCAAGACACACAATGGATTTCTCATAGCAACATAGACACCAAAGATAAATATCTCTGTTATTTATAGATTTAAGAAAAAAATGTGCTCTAAAAAAAATACAGTGTTAGCTGACTTCTATGAAATCAGACCCTTTTGTCAAAAGCTTTTCTCCCTGGACTGTCTAAGGAAATGTTCAAGAGAAAACTTGAAAGCAAATGTAAAACAAAGAAGAATATGATTTGTGATCTTGTGTTATGACAGTCATCCTTTTCAGTGTGTTTCAATAAATATATTTCTTGCTAAAACTTTGGTTTACCATACCTCAGATGCATGAATACAAGTAAGCAGAAGCTTTTTCCACCAGCATGGCCCTGAGATTTACCAAACTACAATGGGTATTTCGTGTTTTGGACAGAGTATGCATTTAATAAACATTAAAATATGCTGAGTAACAAGGACTCACCATGACATTCAATTTCAATTTCAAGTGAGAAAAATATTTGTTAGAAGAAGTATCTCTACAAATATTTACAACTTATGTTAACCTTTAACAATAGACCTAAAATGTATTCTCGATTAGCACAGAGAAAGTGAAGATACCAATAATTATGTATCCATATAAATAAAAACAATTCATGTCTAAATGTTTGCTATATATAATACTAAAATATGGCTATGTATGCTTGTTACAGTAAGATTGTGATCTGAACATTATGCAGCAGAATATTGGTATTTGTGCATTTTTATTTTTTACTTAGCTGAAGCTTCTTAAAAGTTCTATGCTGTTGACAATTATAAGATAAAAGGAAAGAATTCTTAATATTTGTTTAATTTTATCACCCAAGGTAATAGCTAAAAGAATTCATTTATTTGGAATGGATTTGTGAAAATTATTAAATTATATGAAACCTGTGATTTCCACATGACAATTCATCAGTGTAGGTACACACATCTAAAATAATACTAAACCTTGCAGAATTGCAAATTAAATGCTTCCATTGCTCCTAAAAATTGGTTTTCATAGCATTTAATATTTCATAGTATTCTTTATCCTGCAGCTACCCTTAGCATTATGGCAACCTTTAGAACAGAGGGATCCCTTACCTGCTGGTAAAAAGCAACAATGTTAATATTTTCTTCTATATCCAATAAAGTTTATGTCTGATAATAAAATTTTAAAAAGACCAACTTTTCTTCCTATAAAAAATGAAATAGACTTTCCACAGTTGAAGTTCACTGAAACAAAAATTTTGTCAAGATGCATACCCATTTCATTGGACCAAGAAGTTATTTCATGGAGAGTTTAAGGTTTTAATTAGTTCATGTCAAATGCTTTCAATTATTACATTTTAGGATAGACAGGTAACAAATCTAGTCTGCATAATTTAAATTACTCTCAATATGTAAATAATCACACTTTTACCATTTTACTTGAACATTCAGATTCAGTAGCAAAAATAAAATAATGCAATTATGAAATTACGTATCTAGTTGAAAATATATCCCAATATCAACTTAAGTCAGATGAATAAGTACAGTCATACTATAGTTATTATATTCAATAATTGAGAATAAACTTTAAATAATTCATTTAATAAACCCAGGGCTTATAAATTATGTTTTTAGAAACTATAACTTGGCAAACATTATGAAGACTTTTTTTTATCATAGTTAGCCTTTTAAGGAATTTTTTATATTTTGGAAATTAAGTGAGATATTCTTCTATATTCTTTAACATACATTCTAGTTTCACTAGTTCCTAATAGTTTTCTAAAAGTTAATTTAAGTCATTTACCTTCACTCCTGTGATAAATCATTTAAGGCATAGCTTAATGTTAGAATTAATATTTAAAAATCTCCTTATGATGCTGGAACTGTTCTTAAACTCTGAATATATTTTTATGTTAAGACTAGAGGCCCAGTGCACAAAACTTGTGCCCTTGTGGCTGGTGGCAGCCAGCCAGGTACTCCCTCCTTTCCCCTGGCCGGCCCCGCCCCCTGGTCAAACTAGGGGAAGAACTCCTAGTCAAGGGGACAATTTGCATACTACACTTTTATTATATAGGATTTCTGATTACCTAGCTATTATATCTTTATTTTATTATGCTACAACAAAAATCAAAAGCATTTAAGAGATTAAAACTATAATCCATACTACCTACAATTCCAGACACATTATCATTTAAAATGTGTAGCATAAAATGGAAAAAAAATGTAAGCTATGGGAAAAGGCCAGAAAAATATGAAAAAAAAAATCCTTCTTTGCTTTATTGCCTTTGAGCAAATAGTATAAACAAATTATATGCCAGTACTTGTCATCTTGTATTATAACAGTCACATTATATAAAAAGCTCTCCCTGCTGAATGTATTTTCTTAAGTTATCTCACACTTCTAACTCAGTATGTTTAATAAATCATCATCACAATTCATTTTGGTAGGACATAATTTCTTTAACTAATAAAACTTAATTGTGCTTCTTTAGAAGTTAAGAGAAGCTACTTGTTATTATTTTACATATAATACATCAATTTTCTGCAAAACAGAGACCAAGATATAGCTCTGTACTCCCCCTTCAAATCCTAACAATATATCATTTTAAAGGCTGAAAAGTAACTGTAATTTGCCCAAAAGCAATTAAATTCACCCACAGCATTGCTCTTAACTGTACTTAATGTGAATGGTTTTGAACTTATATAACAAAGTTGGGATCCGGAGAGGAAAATAAATTTTGCTTTACTCAGAAGACTTGCTTAATCTATAAAAACACTACAGATCTTAATATTTCATGTCTAAAAAGTAAAAGAATTTTCAAAGGACACTGAGGAGAGTAAGTCTTTAGGTATTTGCATGTAAATATTTTCAGTATTTAAAAGAGGAGGAACATATTTGCATAAAACAATTTTAGTTATTAAAGAACTCAGTGGCCAATGCACTTTTATGAAATATTTATTACATTTCTTATTTTATGCTGTTAAGTATAACCTATAACTCACTAAAAATCATATTTCCTTAATTTGATTAATTAGATCATATACCAGTAAAACAAAATCCATTTTAGAAGACTAAAATAGTAGGGATTTTTTTTTTCAACATTGCTGAAAGGGTTTGGAAAGAATAAAAATAAATGTGTGTGTGTGTGTGTGTGTGTTTATCATGAAAAGCCTATCAAATACAAATTATTCTCCAAAATATGTGATGGATAAGTGAATTAATTTTTCAACCCTTCACTAATACAAAAGTGCACATAATCAGATAATGTAATTTTTAAAAAATATATTTTATTGATTTTTTACAGAGAGGAAGGGAGAGGGATAGAGAGTTAGAAACATCAATGAGAGAGAAACATCGATCAACTGCCTCCTGCACACCCTCCACTGGGGATATGCCCACAACCAAGGTATATGCTCTGGACTGGAATTGAAACCTGGGACCCTTTAGTCCTCAGGCCGATGCTTTATCCACTGAGCCAAACCGGTTAGGGCCAGATAATTTTATTCAAATATGATTTAGTTTCTTTATGCTATAATATCATCAATATCACCTCATTTCTATTACTTGAAATAAATATACTTTATGGGATTTGTAGGTTATAGATATTTTATTAGTATAAAAATAATGAATATTTAATGAATTTTGAAGGTAGTAATACCTAGTAGATTGAAAACTTTCCTACCTAGATTCTTCCACAAAAGTATTTGCAAAAATTTTAATCAGTTACTGATGAGTTATCATCTAACAATTTAAATGCTTATACATTGAGGCAGCTCCATAAGTATAAGTATGCCAATATGTTTTTATAAAAACTTATATTTATAATTCAACCATAATCTTATTACAGACATGTGCTTAGCATTTGTTATGATTCCTTCACTGTATTTATTTTTAACTATTCCCACATTTCCATTGGCAAACTGACATGCAGTAAATGCCACTTCAAGCTATCAGAGCAATATTCTTAATCTTTCTGTTATGTATGTATTTCTAGTTACTGCAGTTCTAGTACTTTCAGTTGATTTGTCTTCACTTACCTTAAGGTTTGTGTCTTTATAAAAAGATATGAGAACAAATGCTTACTATTTTAAATTCCAAGATATATTTAGAACAAAAAGTGTCCAGCAATTCCTACAATATTTAGTGAAATATTTATGACAATTTAATTATATTTTTATTGGGAAAAAACAATGGAAAAATAAAATTCTCTATTTCTTTGATCATTTTGACTGCCAACTTAAAAGTCAAGCATTTAAAAATGTGTACATACAATAATTTGAGAGGTAGTGGGGGCAAGTGTTTTACTGAGGAGAATGTGATGAATCAAATGAAAGAAGTACAAAATGAATGAGAGAAATTATTCCCATTGAAATGATTGGGGAGAGTATCACAGAAGCAATTTTTGAGACTTACCCTTTTTCTCATATTAAAAACCAACAAATAAATGTTCCTTTTTCTTAGGAGTACTCAATATTAAAAATTCACAGTTGTGTCTGACTCATTGTTTATCTTATTGCCCATGGTCAATGTTGTGAAAATAAAGTTGAGAAAGTCAGATTAAAATAATGTAATTTACTAGTATTTCTCATTTAAGAAGAAAAAATCAAAAGTGAGTGGAAGGACACACAGAGCTGCGATCTCACTTCATAGTATTCTTCTAAGTTACTTTTTTTGGTAGAATTAATAATAGAATCAGTATTCTAATGTGAATAAGCCAAGGGTCTCTTGCAAGATCACTATTTTATATGTTCAAGAGTCTCTCTCTTAACACAAGGGATCATGGGAAAGAGTATGTTGAGCATAAGCAGTGTTGATGCAGGATCTGTGGGTACTCCAAACAAGGAAGACTGAGTAAAGTCAATATTAATTTGCCCTTTTGAGTTGCATATACGTATAGTATAATTGGTAATATATGGTATAATTCCTAATGTAGTTGACTATTTTTTCTAAAGTTTTAAGATCACGTTCTGAGATGATAGATGATTATATCTAGAAGACAGAAGTTAATTGCTACCAACCATCATGGTGAGAAGGGATATTGGCAGAAAGAAAGTAGACTGGTGGAGAATACCTGTATTCATGAGCAGAAAAAAACTGTAAGAATAAAAAATTAAATATGAACTCTCCTAAACAGTATTAGCCCAGAGGTTTTTAAAGACTAAAGTCATTTGAACAATATCTTTATTTATTTCAAGAAAGGAAAATTCACTCTATTTTATCTGCTATGTCTATCACAGGGAAATCCCTTTTCACATTTGGTTAGAACTTATACAGTACTGCTGAAACCTAGGTATTTCATTTTAGTATTTAAAATTTATCTCATAAATCTCAATTCCTATTAATAATTATAGCAAATATTACAAATACTTTCAAAAAGTTTATAAAGTTTTGTTTTATTTATAAACTTACACATATTTAAACATTTAAAAATTTTATAAAGTAAATATCACTTTTAATTGATTTTTAATTTCTTACCTAAAAAATAAAACCACCCAAAATATTGAATACTTCTTATATATTTAACTAGAGGCCTGGTGAATGAAATTTGTGCACGGGGGTGTGGGGAGTGTCCCTCAGCCCAGCCTGCACCCTCTCCAATCTGGGACTCCTAAGGGGTGTCTGACTGCCCATTTAGGCCTGAACCCTGGCCATAACAAGCAGTCGGGCATCCCTCTCACAATCTGGGACTGCTGGCTCCCAACTGCTAGCCTGCCTGCCTGCCTGATTGCCCCTAACTGCTTCTGTCTGCCAGCCTGATCACCCCCTAACCACTCCCCTGCCAGCCTGATTGATGCCTAACTGCTCCATTGCCAGCCTGATTGCCCCTAACTGCCCTCCCCAGTAGGCCTGGTCACCCCTAACTGCCCTCCCCTGCAGGCCTTGTCCCTCCCAACTGCCCTCCCCTTCAGGCTTGGTACCTCCCAACTGCCCTCCCCTGCTGGCCATCTGTGTTGGCCATCTTGTGTCCACATGGGGGAGCCATCTTTGACCACATGGGGACAGCCATCTTGTGTGTTGGAATGATGGTCCATTTGCATATTAGGCTTTTATTACATAGGATAAGTTAAGTAATAAATAAGATAATCCCAAAACTATTTTAATAAATTTAATAGATTTTAATTTAACACAGTATAAATAAATAACAATTAAAAATTAAATTGGAGTTATAAGAGTATACATCTCAGAGATTTACAGAGATTTCCTCACTTTGCTTTCTTCTGCCCCCATAATCTACCACAGTAGATTTCACGTAACCCTCTTTACACCTTTTCCTTTGATTTTAATGTATAAAATAAGCTGCAAAACTGCCATTCTCTGGAGCATTTTCTCAATCGGTTGAAATTTTTCCTTCCTGGCAATTATCATCAGTTTGGTTCAAATAAATAAAATTTTTCTAAAAAAAAAAAAAGAGTATACATCTCACAGTCAAAATTATGTATTATCATACTAAATCCAAATATATAGTGTTTCTTGGCAAAAGTATATATTCTGATACAAGCAGAACTTTTCTTCTAATGAAGCCTGGTCAGTGTCTCAGTAGTTGAGCATCCTCCATGAACCAGGAGGTCGTGGTTCGATTCCTCGTCAGGGTCAGGGCACATGCCTGAGTTGCAGGCTCAATACCCACTGGGGAGCGTGCAGGAGACAACTGAATGATGTTTCTCTATCCTTCTCCCTTCCTCTCACTAAAATCAATCTTAACTAATAAAAGAGTAATATACAAATTGACCGTGCTTCCACTACACCCACCAGCCACACCCACCAGCCAATCAGGAGCAAATATGCAAATAAACCCAACCAAGACGGCTGCGGCCACAGAGAGCAGGAGGGAGGCTTTGGTTTCCCTGGCAATGGAGGAAGCCAAGCTTTCCACCTGCCCTTGCTGGCCCAGGCCTCCACTCAATGCTACAAAGTTTCAATTATAGAAGATAAATAAGTCCCAACAGAAATGGCAGCAGCCATGGAGCTGGAAAGAGCAGGAGTCTAGAGTTGCCCGCAGCGATTGAAGAAGCCAAGCTTCTGCAGCCCTGGCTCTACTTAATGTTACAAAGTTTCAATTATAGAACATACATAAATCCCAACAGAAATGGCTGCCACCAGGGAGTGAGCAGAAGGCTTGGCTCCACTCCAGGCTACAAAGTTTCAATTGTAGAAGATAAATAAATCCCAGATCCCAGGGTCTCTGCTTGGCTTTCCTGGGGCCATGGCCGGCCTGCAAACCACCACAGGCCCCTTGCTCAGGCTGCCCCATGCCCCAAGGGAACACCTACCCTGATCTGGGACACCTTCAGGGCAAACCAACTGGCCCCCACCCATGCACCAGGCCTCTATTCTATCTCATAAAAGAGTAATATGCAGATTGACCATTACTCCAACACACAAGATGGCTGCCCCCATGTGGTCAAAGATCCTGCCCCCATGTGGACACAAGATGGCCACCACAAGATGGCCAGCAGGGGAAGGCAGTTGGGAGGAAACAGGCCTGCTGGGGAGGGCAGTTAGGGGTGACCCGTCGGGCAGAGAAGGGAAGTTGTGGGTGACTGGGTCTGCAGGGGAAGGCAGTTAGGGGCAAACAGGCTGGCAGGTGAGCAGTTAGGCATCAATCAGGCTGGCAGGGGAGTGGTTAGGGAGTGATCAGGCTGGCAAGCAGAAGCAGTTAGGGACAATCAGGAAGGCAGGCAAGTGAGCAGTTGGCAGCCAGCAGTCCTGGATTGTGAGGAGGATCCCATCGGGCCTAAACAGGCAGTCGGACATCCCTCGAGGGGTCCCAGATTGGAAAAGGTGCAGGCTGGGCTGAGGGACACCCCCCACCCCCATGCATGAATTTTGTGCATCAGGCCTCTAGTGTGTGTGTGTGTGTGTGTGTGTGTGTGTGTGTGTGTGTTTGTGTGTGTGTATATATATATATATATATATATATATATATATATAGCAATAGAATCTTAAATGTACATTTATCTTTTCATATTACCATACAACTTGATAGAATTTGCATTTTCTTATAACCGCAGGGTTATTTATTCAACTCATGGATATTTAAAATAGTGCTCATTTGTAGTTTAAACATAATATGTATTTATCTTACTTGAAGTCACAATATATGAGCCATTCAATTGGCATGTACCCCTGAGAGAGAAAAATATATCTTTAAGTTATCTGTTTAACATTAACTGATTTCTGCATTCTACATTGATCCAATAAATGATTAAAAAGTGTAGACATGAATAACAAGATTTAAAGAGTAATAAATGTTATTCTATTTTTAATCTTTTTAAAAATTTATCTTTTTAATGTATCATTGTAGAATCCTGATTTTTCATAGATTTAATGTTCTTTTATGAACTACAATCATTGGTCTTTATTAATTAAATTATCATTAATTTGTGTAATGTGAGCCTAGTATTAGATAAGTCCTACATATTCTACATATTTTTAAATTTTTTGTTAGTCTTCACCCTAGGATATTTTTCCATTGATTTGGAGAAAGAGGGAGACATGGATTGGTTTCCCTGACCAGGGCTGGTCTAATCTAATCTGCAACCCAGGTATGTGCCCTTGATGACCCTTCAGTGCTCTGGCTGATGCTCTAACCACTAGGAAATACCAGCTAGGATGATTCTACATATTTCTAGGATCATCTTGCATTCTTCCATCTCATATATGGACTGGACTATTTCTTAAAGAAAATCCTATATAATCAAAGCCTAGGTGGCATCACGCCCTTGTATGACACCCTCACATGATGTTGTCACAATATGGCCACCACAAGATGGCCACCAGAAAATGGCCTGCAGCAGAGGGCAGTTGTGGGTGATCAGGCCAGCAGTGGAGGGCAGTTGGGGGCAGCCAGGCCTGCAGAGGAGGGCAGTTGGGAGAGACCAGGTCAGCAGTGGAAATCAGTTGGGGGAGACCAGGCCAGCAAGGGATGTCAGTTGGGAGCAAGATCAAGACACTAGGGGAGAGCAGTTGGGGGCTAGTAGGCCTCCAGGAGAGGGCAGTTGGGGGCTGACCAGGCCAGCAGGGTAGAGCAGTTAGGGGCAACCAGGCCAGCGGGGGGGGGGGGCAGATTTGGGGGTGACAAGGCCAGCAGGGGAGGGCACTTGGCGGCAACCAGGCCTGCAGGAGAGGGCAGCTGGGGGTCATCAGGCTGGCAGGGGAGGCCAGCCGGGGAGGGCAGTTGCAGGTGATCGGGTTGGCAGGGCAGGGCAGTTAGGGGTGATCAGACCAGCAGGGGAGCAGTTAGGCATCAATCAGGCTGGCAGGGGAGCAGTTAGAGGCAATCAGGCAGGCAGGCAGGTGAGCGGTTAGGAGCCAGCAGAGAGTGCAGGCCGGGCTGAGGGACACCCCCCCCCGTGCATGAATTTCATGCACCAGGCCTCTAGTGGTATAGAATTGAGAAAATTAGTTAAAATTTAAAAAAATTAAAATCATTAAACAATTTTATCATTAGTATATTGCTTCCCTGTGTGTGGTAGTCTCTTCAAAACCAATCCCTATTCTATTCTATGGAGAAAAAGAAAAGATAAATACTTCTTATTTCACTATTATTGGTTAAATCCATGCTGTTAGTAAAATTGAACTCTACAGAACTGGATTTTGCTTCCATAAAGCTAACAAATAAAAATTTTGAGAAGACTTTAAATTTTTAATTCTTTTTTAAATTTAAACTGGTTATTTTAAATGTTTAACTCTTTATAATTAACATATAGGGTATAAAAAAAGATAAACAACCTCAATATTCCCTTTTGAATCCACAGATGGAAATATCATAGTGCATTATCAACTAATTTAGATGATCTTATTTGATAAAGTATGAAATTGAAAACTTTTAGAAAAATACCAATTTTTGCAATACAGAGAGTTTTAAATTATTTTTCAATTAATATAAAACTATCTCTGAAAGCAGGATTTAAATATGGGAGTTTCACGAGACTCCTAACATTTTGAAATAATATTTATAGTTTGATAAAATAACCTGAAAAATAAACCTATATGTGGCTCCTGATTATATGTAAACTAATAACCGTTTACTACTCTAATAACATTGTAGTTGATATTTCTGTATCACTAACTTGTATAAAACACTTGTAAAATAATCTGTTAAACATGAGAAGAGTATAGCATTTTTCTATTTTCCACACAGTAGAAAAATAAAGGCTTATGACTGCTTAAATTATTATTTAACAAAATAATTAGTGAGCTCAAGTTTTTGTTTAAATTTCATTTATTAGTTATGTTAACCCTCTGCTTATCCTATAAAATAAAAGGCCAGGTACCATAAGCATAATGACCAAACGATTGCTTGACCAGTCACCATGAGGTGCATTGACCACCTCTCCGTCACTCCCCACCCCCACCTTTCCCACCCCCCACCCTGCCTGCAGGCAAAAGTGGAACCACGGGGAAGCGGGTGGGTGGTGGCGGGGCAGTACTGGGGACTGGAAAGCTGGTGGAACAGCTGTCTTCTTGGTCCCTCCCACAGGCCCAAAGGCTCCAATGGATCAACAATGAAACCAGAGTTGGTGGCAGGAGGACGGGGCTGGCTGTCAGGCCGTTGGGATCCCCAGCTCATCCTCGGCTACTCAGGAGCTCAGACCGGTGGGAAAGCGGGCATTGGCAACTTCACCTCCATGTGCATGCCCTGGGCCAGCTGCTGATGAAACATGCTCCCTGCTCCGGGCCACTCATGCGGGTGCTGCTGCAGCCACTGCCACTGCTGCTGGGGCTTGTGGCTCTGATGGAAACTGCAGTGCACGCCCATGACCTACCCGCCCTGTGGGAAGGGATGGCATTTGGCCTGGGGATTGGTGAATGGACAGAAGATGGCCCTGATCACAGGCTAGGCCTTGGGACCCTACCCGCACAATTTTGTGCTCTGGGCTTCTAGTATTCTATAAAGACTTGCCATCATATAATAAAATATTAGAATGATATTCAAGCTCTTTTAAAATCTGGTATCAATCTATACTTCTAGCTACCCAATCTCTTTCCCTTCCCAAACTCACAAATCAGAGTTTTGTCACATCCTATGCAAACATTCTGCAACACCTTTGAGGCACACATCTACCATCTACTTTGTTCATGCTCCTAAAAAAAACACAAAGAAGAGATGAATGCATGCATTTTATTCAACTGTTACTCTGTACTTTTATTTAACTGATTTTCTTTCCTATACACATGATCTTGTTCTGATTCCCTGGGGAAAAAGTAAGTTTTGTTCACCTTTCATATTTATGTTAGGAGTTCAGAGTAATAAGGAGTTCAAATTCAAAGACATTCAAACTATGATTATAATCCAAAAGATTCCAATGAAACAAATTCAACAAAATACCAAATGAAATCCTTGAAATATTTAAAAACGAAGCCAAAAGTCTTTTATAATTTTACTAGAGGCCCGGTGCACAAAATTCATGCACTGGGGGGGGGTGTCCCTCAGCCCAGCCTGCACCCTCTCCAATCTGGGACCCCTCAGGGGACATAGGACTACCAGTTTAGAGCCTAAACCAGCAGTCGGACATCCCTCTCACAATCCAGGACTGCTGGCTCCCAACCGCTCACCTGCCTGCCTGCCTGCCTGATCACCCCCTAACCACTCCCCTGCCAGCCTGATCGATGCCTAACTGCTCCGCTACCAACCCAATTGCTCCCAACTGCCATCCCCTGCAGGCCTGGTCACCCCCAACTCCCCTCCCCTGCAGGCCTGGTCCCCCAACTGCCCTCCCCTGCCAGCCTGGTCGCCTCTAACTGCCATCCCCTGCAGGCCTGGTCTCTCCTAACTGCCTTCCCTGCTGGCAATCTTGTGGTGTCCATCTTTGACCACATGGGGGTGGCCATCTTGTGCGATGGTGTGAGGTTCAATTTGCATATTATCTCTTTATTATATAGGATTATTTTTTTAATAATCTACTAAGAATCTTAGGTACCCTCAGAAAGAATATCTTCAGGAAAGTAGATGTTTTCCTCCTGTTGTGTCCTTATACAGAGTATTTCTTTGTGTGGGATAGAGAAAAGATAGTTTTGGTTGCATTTAATTTTATTTCAAGTTTTATTTTGTTTTTCATTTCAAGAGAGCTTTAAACATCTTCAAAATCTTAATTCAATGCCTGTCTTTGACAACCATCAGACACTGTGACCCATCTCTGTCTGCCTTTTTTTCTGTTTATTTTCTTTAAAAAAAAATTTAAAAAACTACTTATTGTCAATGAATAAATTAAAACATCATCACTTTTTTGTGATGCACCCTCTAATATTTTAATTCAAAAATATTTTTCTGTATTGAATAAATTTTTACAGAGATTTAAAGGATTTGCCCTCTGGCACAAACCTCCCCTGTATAGCTACTCTCATCAGAAATCAGTGTTTCTTTCTGTGCTAACCTTCCTGAGTCAGAATATTGATTATGACCTATAAAATTTTTAAATGCGTGGGGAAAACTAAAACATCATCACTTTTAAAAGTCTTACCCAACAAAATCCTAAGACTTTCACAGCACTTCTATATCATTTAGAATTACGTGTGTTTTTTTTAACCAGATATATCAAATAAAATAAAACAAAAGAATAGTTTGAAATTTTATTTTGTGCTTAAAGAAAACTATAGTGGGCAGACTTGCTGGAATGAAGGCTCTGTGGCCATTCCCCATTTTAGTACTTTAAACCATGGTTTAAAATGTCTGCTTTTGGTGAAATGTTTGCTTTTGTTTTGCATATTTTAATTGAATTAAGATGTCTTAAAAATTGTACTTGAGAAGGAAAGAAGATATTGTCTGAGTAGAGGCTGGGGTTGGAGAGGAAAACTCAAAGCTGGTTTAGGCGGTATAGGAGTGTTTGTTGAGTTTCTGAGAAGAGGGTAAGAAATGAATAGAAAAACAATCAGGTTAGGAAAAGAGAATGTACAGATTGATATGCCCCATGAAAGAATTGAGCTTTGTTTGGAGTGACATAATGATGGTAGCATAATTACATATATTTTATCAAAATAACTATGAATGCAAAAAGCACTAAAGATTGTGCTGATTTAGAGATTAAGAAATTCATCCTGATGAGAGGAGAAGGGGCTTAAATTAGGGTAGAGGCAGTGGACTTGGACAAGTTGTGGATGAGAAAGGGGCCAGATGCTAACCTGACTAGCTGAGGGAAGGCCTGCATGGCAGTTTTGCAAACTCAAAGACCTAAAGTAACTACAAAGGATGGTCTAAAATTAAAACTTTGACTAGAAGCAGTTATGGTGAGTAGTCACATCCTAGGCCGTTATCTAACCTGACAAAGATCAAGCTTTACCTTAATTGAGCCTATTGTCTTTTTGAGTCCTCAATAACATATCATTGGAATGTCAAAGTAAGTTTCCTTTTTCCAGACCCCTGTGTGGAGACCACAAAGTCCCTCATTGTTATTGTGTTAATTGATGACTGTTAACTATCCTGCACCCATCTAAGTAAAAGAAGTATGTGTCTCATTTTACTTTTATCCAATTCCAGAGGTTTAACCCCTCCCTCACTACCCCTACCTTTGCTTTCTCCTGCCTTGCTAATCTATCAACCAATGGAGTTCACGAAACCCACTTACATCTCCTCTTTTGATTGTAATGTGTAAAACAAGGTAAAAAAACAAACAAACAAACAAAAAAAAACCATGCCATTCTCTGTAGCACTACCTCAATACTTTGAGATTCTGCTTCCGGCAATTGTCAACAGTTTGGCTCAAATAAACTCATAAAATTTATTTACAGGTTTGAAATTTTTTTTTATGTTAACAAAGCTAATTCAGATCATATATTTAAAGTCCCATTGCATAAGTCACCTTCTTTTCCCAATAAATGGTTTATGTTCTTACTGCCACATAGTAGGGCTATTTTTCTTCTGTAATGTGGAGACTAAATATTTATATTTAATGAAGAATTAAGAAGACATCTTTGGCTGTTTCAAATGTAGTTTCAGTCATCTCAACATTTCTAAGGAAGTAACAATTACAAAGGCAGAAAATGAAGATATAGGCTAAGCAATTACACTGGTGAGCTCCAACTTGGCCTCTATAAAATAAAAACCATGTAACCACATTAATCAAAAAGGTTAAATTGAATTTGAGCCAACCAAATTATTCAAAGACACCTAAGAAACTTACCTGTAAATATTTTTATCTTGTTTCACTCACCATTTTATATGCTCTTTTATATTCACATTTTCCTTTCAACACTTTCAATGTTACTCTGGGGTATAAGTCAGTATAAATAGCAGAAAACAACTTTTCATTCCCTTTTAATCTATTGAGCATAGTGGACCCAGGGGTTCAGAAAGGTAGATTAATTTAATGAACTTAAGTGATATAAACATTTATGCATAAAATTATTGAAATTATAATTTGGAGACCACAAATTCCCTCATTGTTAATGAGTTAATTGTTGACTATAAACTATCCTGCACCCACCTAAGTAAAAGAAGTCTGTGACTATTATTTTATTTCATATACAGGTGTACCAGTTAATAATGTGGATTTTGTAATCAAAGAAAACATAATTTCAGGAGAAACATCAATAGTGCTTTATTCAAAGTAATGTCCATTGCTAGCTACACATTCCCCCCATCTTTCAGGTAATTTGTGGATCCGTCCCAATAGAACTTTTCTTGTTTTGAGGCAAACCATTCAGAGACCCATTTTTCCACTTGGTACATTTTGAAGTGCTGCTCAGAAAGTGCATGTGCCATCGATCAGAACAAGTGGTAATCTGAAGGAGCAAGGTCTGGTGAATACAGTGGGTGGGTTAATATTTCCCAGGCAAGACCTTTTAATGTGTCTTTAACTGGTTTTGAAGTGTGTGATGGTGCATTATCATGAAGCAAAATTACTTTGCCGCCATGTCTTCTGGCCCATTCTGGTTGTTTCATGATCAAAGCGTGGTTCAAATTGATTATTTGTTGTCAGTAGTGATCAGTATTAACATTTTCACCTGGGTTTAGAAGCTCATAATACACCACACCTTCTTGATCCCACCGAACGCAGAGCGTGGTCTTCTTTCCAAAGCGATTTGGCCTTGCAGTTGATGTTGGTGGTTGACCTGGATCAACCCATGATTTTGTGCATTTGGGATTCTCAAAATAAATCAACTTTTCATTGACAGTCACACTTTGATGCAAAAAAGACCTTTTTCATGCCATTGAAGCAACATTTTACTGATGACTTTTGGTTTTCCATTTGTCTTTCGTTCAGTTGATGTGGCACCCATTTTCCTTCCTTTAAAATCTTTCCTATTGCTTGTAACGATTGGAAATTGTTTGCTGAGCAACGTTTAATCTTTCTGCAAGTTGTTTTTGTGTTTACAAGCATCTTCATCCAATAATGCTTGTAATTGTTGGTCTTCAAACTTCTTTGGTTGACCTGGACATTCTTTGCCTTTCACATTGAAATCATCACTTTTAAAGCATTTAAACCAGCGTTCACAAGTACCTTGAGATGGAGCATGTTCACCATAAGCTTCCTGAAGTATATGATAACTTTCAGCAGCACTTTTCTTCAAAAATAAAGTAATGAATTAAAATTTCCCACACATGCTCTTTTTTTTTGCATGAAATTCAACATTTTTAAGCGTAAAAATATCTATGATGTTAATACCTTCAGAAAATTTGACATATGAAGTTTTGAAGCTTGTCAATACAACAAAACCACATACATATCAAATCACATATATATCAACATGTGTAACTCCATCTATTGAAAAAAATCTGCATTAGCCCATACACATATATATAATGTGACAGAATTTATTTTCCTTCCATTCTTCTGTGATAATAGACCTCATAACTTCAATTTGAAAATGGTTTTACATACTTTTAGATACATATATAAATGCTAGAGGCCTGATGCACTAAGATTCGTGCAAGAATGGGCTTTCCTTCCCCTGGCTGCAGGCAATGCCTTGGCTCTGGCCAGAGCCACCTTTCCGCCTTCCCACATTGCCCAGAGGTCCGGAGTGGCTGGGGTAGTGCGGAACGCCTACGTCATCACCATGGAGATGACACAAGCATCCCGCCCCACCCCAGCTGCTTGGTGCCTGTGAATGCAAATTAACCCACCATCTTTGTTCATCTTCATGCTTACTCTGATTGGCTGGTGGGCATCATGAAGGTACAATCAATTAGCATGCTACTCTTTTATTAGGTAGATAAAATTAGGCAGCAAATGTAAAGCATTATATATAGCTAAACTAGTTATATGTTAAAACTAGAATAAGTTCTGAATACTTCCTTAGGTAAATTAAATTCATAATATAGGAATTATAACAAGTCAATACTATTACAGTCTCAAAAAATGAATATATTAGATAGGCATGCATAGTCTAATTGAGGTGGGCCTTAACTATTCAGGTTTCACTTAGTCATTCTTCAGATATACATATAGGTTTCAGAATGAAATCTAAGGGACAGCTCTTTCAGTATATTCCCCATTTGACTGTAAGCACTTTAGAAGGAGGATTTGTGTCTGAATCATCTTCCTCTTCTAACGCCACTCCAAATACACATCATATTCTTTTTATTATAGCAGGCTATTGGGAAATTACATTGGAGCTTTTAAGACATCAGTCATGCTTGAGATTCTATGATTGCTATAAAAAAAAAAAGGTACCAAGTTAGAAATAAATATATAAAAAAATATAGGATTAGCTCCTCCACTGTTTGATTCTACCCTGCCTAGTATTTGAGATATACATTCTTCCTGAGTTTAAAATTTACTTAATTTTCAGTTCTGTCTGGAACCAAAAAAGAATAATTTTCCTAAGCCTTGCCAAGTTTCAGTGGCAGACACAGAATTTTGTAAAGGTTGTGCAATAAACTAGGAAGTTTCTACAACCGTTCTTTTTCATACCCGGGGAGATAAGTAACCCTTTCCTTTTCTAATGCAGAGTTTTGTTATTAGAAAAAAGGCAAGAAATTTTCAATGATAAAAGTGCACATAATAAAATAACATATATGTATATCCATATAACTGTGTGTAGAACTTACTTGCAGAGCTATGTGCATAAATGTATGTGTATATTTCTTCAAAACATTCATTCACTTCAACCAAGCAAAATTTTTATATAATCACTGGACTGAAGTAACTGTTAATTCTAGTGATTCTGTGTATATTATGCTTAATAATTTTTAAGTTTATACTGACAGGTAACAAATGGAAGTAACACTGTTTACTTCTCTGTTTTTTTCCTTATTTAATGATTTAAATTAATCATACAAAGATTACCATGCCTAGAGTTAAATATGTATAACATTTTGAATACATACACAGCATAATGAGGTTTGTAGTCTATTAGTTAAAAATGGCAAACTGACTGCATCAATTTATCTCTTTTCAAAAAGCCACTAACCTGAGAATAAAAATAAGAATGAAATAGCCCTGGCTGTTGTTGCTCAATGGTTAGAGTGTCCACACTGGCACTGAAGGGTCTCAGGCTCAATTCTATGTCAAGAGCATGTACCTGGGTTATGGGTTTGCTCCTCACCTCCAGTTGGGAATGTGCAGAAACAGATCACATTGATGTTTCTCTCTCTATCTGTCCCTCTCTCTCTCCCACTCCTTCCTTAACTCCCTCCTTTATGTTCTCTCTGAAAAGCAATGAAAAAATATGCTCTGGTAAGGATTAACAAAAAAATTAATAAAATTTTTAAAAAGAATAAAATAAAGTATTGTTTATTCACATAATGAGAATAGAAAAAAATAGTAGGTATGCAATAGTAGGTATGCAATTTTGGAAAAGGAAAAAATTGGCATATTTTAACTTATGAAAGAAATTGCAAACTTAAAGTTTGGAGTGGGAGAGATGTCAAAAGGGAGACAATATTACCTACCACACCCCCATAGGCTGGCATTTGGCAGTTCCACATACAAAATAATGGTCAGGAAGGGAGCGAAAAATCAGGAAATGTGTAAAAGTTATGCGTTTGAATAGGAACGCTTATCACCCTTAGTCTTCCAAAGCAGTCCATAAACTATCACATGTCTTGCATGCAAAATGCTGGCAGTAGTAACCTGTCTATTCCAATGCAAGACACCAGACTTCTGAAACTAAACAGCTAAAAAGAAATGATTTTTTAAAATGCTGATCATTGAGAGCATTTCACTGGAAAAGCTGCTTTGCCTCCTAATCATTCTATTATTACTGGAGGTGTTCTGCTGTGTCAGGGATCACACTTGGAGGATTTTAAGCAATCATGTCAAGACTTATTACAGTGAAAATGATACCATTTTAATTAGCAAGTCATTAATAATAGAAAAGGAGCAAAGGGGGGAAGCCAGATATTACAGGCATGTCATTTAAGCAGCTTCACTAAGAAGCTGCAATTTCACACTCCCCAGGACAACATTCCTTGTGATCACTGGGGCAATGGGTCCAACAAAGGGGAGATAGATGCAAGTGCAGTGAGCTGGAGTGCACCTAGGGAAGGTGCTAGTCATCAAACCTGGGAACAGAAATCATTGGCTAGAAGAGGTAGAACCAACGCCCTCAGAAATTTGGAAATACATGATTCCTTAAACAAAGGAGTTCCCTCTCTTGGTTCTCTCTTGACTTTTGGCTCTTGGGGCCCCCTTGGCTCCCTTGCATTCGCCCATGTGGCCAACAGCCACATGGGCCCCACACACAATGGACTGATGGACCACAGCTAGCCTGATGCTGAATTGGACTATGCTGTAACATGGAACGGAAACTCTGGACACTGTCTCTTGATTCTAGCCCTATTGAAGTCACAGTTGCACTTCTTCCTTGGTGGGACTGAGGGAAATGGGATTTTGGAAACTCAGGGATTCGGTTAAATAAATAAAAAAATCACTCATTCTCCCATGTGAGTCTCACAAAATTCTTTTTCTTGGGATATTGCAAGAAGTCCACTTCCTCTAGCAACAGGTGGGGACAAGGACCTCTTCCGATGGGTGACAAAAAGACACAGTGTGCCCTCAAAGAGGCAGAGGGAAGTCAGGCTGTCTTTCAAACTAGGCAGCCTCTGTCCTGGCTTTTCCTGGGGGGCAGTGCTGGTTCCCTCCCCCTATCCAAACTCTTTCCTCAGTCTTGGGGGTTTCATGTTCTTATCCTATCCAATTTCCCCCCCAGATTTCCCCAGGGTAGTCTCCTCCCACTATGGCCACTATTTTGGCTCCTATTGTGCATGCCTCATAGTTCTGCTTCATCATTTGGCATCTACTGCGCATGTGCTTAGTAAAAGGACTTCCCACGTGCCATTATTCCTTCCTCCATTAAGTTAAAGGAAGGGTACCAGTTATTCGCTGGGGTGAATGGAAAGCCTGTCTTTCCTGCCCACTGGGATGTTAATCCACTTGACTGAGCTATGCTGCCTGTTCCCTGGAGTGACTAAGAAATGCCCTTTTCTAGTTAATTCAGATTAATCAGATATCATTTTAGTTAATGACTCATTAATTGCCTACTGTAACACTGTTGTAAAACTATATGTTGAATAAACTTAGCTCATAAAATATCAATTTTAACCCATGTGGAATGCCTTACTTTTAAGTATAAATGCTCCTTCAGAAATCACCAGGTACTTGAGAAAATGCCTCCATAGTAAAGAGAGAAACTAAAAACAACAAACAAAAAATTAAAAAGAGAGGAAAACTGGAGGATACATAAAAATGTAAGGAGTAGAAAATATCTTTTAAAAAATAAAACCTATAATAAATATCTTTAGAAAGATAAAATAAGGCATTTCATCCACAAAACAAAAACATGATGAAATAACAGAAACAAGAAAGAACTTCTGGGCCTTAAGAAAAAGGATGTGTAACCCAAAAAAGAAAAGAAAAAAAGTAGGATGATGAAATAAGAAACAAATTTAGAATAAAAAGAAAAGGAGTGCTACTACAAGAGTTGCAAAAAGAAAGAGAACAAAACAAACAAATGAACAAACAAACAAACAAAAAATAGAAAGGAACAACTATCAAGGGAATATTGCAGTGTCCAAATGTATGTATTGAGAGGGCACACTTAATAGCCAGCTAACTAACTGAATACAATTACACCCGTGATAAAGCTCAAGTTTAAGTACTTTGGAAGAGACTCAAAAACATGCAAATACCACAAACAATATTCAGAATGGCATAAAAAATCTCAATAGTATATTACATCCTAGAAGACACTGGCAACAAGCCTCCAAAGTCTCAGGGAATATTACTTTATCCTAGAATTTTATACATAGCCAAATTAATAAGGTCTCAAAAGTGATTTTATTATTCAGCAAAATGAGCAAGTTTCTGAAAAAAAAAAAGAAGAAGAAGGGAAAAAAATAAGATACAGGACTCAGGAGACTAGAATCAAGAAGGGTCAGGAGTAAAGGAAATGCCATGATGGAGACTTGCAGGAGGCTGAAGGAGTTCCCAATCCATCATTGTAGCAGGAATTCAAAGAAGTATGTAAGCAGAGATTACTAAAAAAAAAAAAAATTAATAACCTCAAAAATTTATTATTGATTTGGGGGAAAATATATTTGTGTTTGGAAAAATTTTTGTCAGAAATTTTGGACTTAAAAATTTAACAAACTGAACAAATGGGAAACATGAAATAATGCTTAATTCAAGAGGGAAAATGTTGTATGACAAAGGAATAATATAGTTCACTAACATTGCTATTTAAGATCTCCCTGGTCTGCTGCCAGTTCTCAAAATGTATATTTCCAAAAAGCAAGGAGATAAGTAGATTCTACCAGATTGGCTTAAGCAAATCAACTACATCAATAAGTACACTGGTGTTTTTCCAGATGATTTTTTTTTTATACAAAATTTTCTCTAAAATTAGTGCATTGATTTTCTTTCCCACGTGGGCTCCTTATTTTGTCATAGGCCCAGCAGTTTGAGTTCTATTGCATTAGCATAGCTTACTGGCTGCATTTAAACAAAAATTCTAACAAAAGTGTTGTGAGGATTGGTGTAAGAAGAAGTGAGAATGTCTAATGGTAAATTTTCCAATTATATAGGAATAAATTAACAGTTATCTAAAATGTATGACTCAAAAACAGCAGTATAAGGAACTTATTAAGATATATTGAGGCAGCCCTAACTGGTTTAGCTCAGTGGATAGAGCATTGGCCTGTGGACTCAAGGGTCCCAGGTTCGATTTCAGTCAAGGGCATGTACCTTGGTTGCGTGCACATCCCCAGTAGGGGGTGTGCAGGAGGCAGCTGGTCGATGTTTCTCTCTCATCTATGTTTCTAACTCTCTCTTCCTCTCTATAAAAAATCAATAAAATACATTTTTAAAAAAAGATATATTGAGGCAAATCCAGCCAGTATGGCTAAGTGGTCACAGCTCAAGTCCCAGTCAGGGCATATGCCCTGATTGCAGGCTTTATCCCCAGCAGGAAGTGTGAAGAAGGCAGCTGATCAGTGATTCTCTCTCATCACTGATGTTTCTATCTCTCTCTCCCTCTTCATTCATCCCTGAAATCAATATATAAATATATATATGTATATTTAAAGAAATATATATGTATATATAAATAAATATATATATATTTAAAGATATGTTGAGGCAAATTTTTAAAAAGCTAAAAATGTAAACATTGTCTTTGCAAACATTAGGGAGGATAGGTAGGAATTGGGTAGAAATGATTGCTATTTTTCATTGCACATTATTTAGCACTAATATATCTTCAACCATATATATTTATTACTTTGATAAAATCTAAATTAATTTTAAGTAAGAATGTATAAGAATTGCAGTTTTCAGTAAGAGTTTATGATAAAAAAATATTCACACATATTGACAAGGGATTTATATATCAAAGATCTAAACATTTAAAAAAAATAATTGACAGGTGTAAAAAGGTTGACAAAATAATAAAGTATAATAATACATTAAATAAATCAAATATAAAATTAAAATATATGAAAAGCACCAAAGAAAGAGAAGAAACACCGCAGAGGAGGGGAAGAATCAAAAATATTAAAATGATGGAGAAATATTAATAAATCATCACTAGCTTGTAATAAACAGACAAATATACAGAAAACAAGTATTATAATTCTTAATATTACAGAAAGATATTGAGGACAATAGTTAAATAGTCTATGACAGTGTACTTTCAATAACTACTTAGAATTTCTGAACAGCATATCTTGAATAATATAGATCTTGTCATAATTTCATAACTAATAATACTTGTAGCCAACACACAACTTACTATTTTTGGGGACCTGGTTCCAATAGGAAAGTTAAGTATAAAGAAACATACAGTAAGTATGTGACTAGATTTTAAAACCACAATGGAGATTTTCTTTTTCTAAGAACTCTGTAAAAAAGAGCCAACCTAAAGTAGCAACTTCAGTCTCTTGCTGAATGCTGACTAGATTAATTAAGGTAGGTAGAACTGACTGCTGTAATTGAATTACAATATTTTCTAATAGCAGTTGTTGTCTTATTCTCTGTATTTTATTGACTCTTTTATGAGTTCTACTGCTAAATCAATTCTAATCACTGCATCAACTGGAAAAATTCCACTTTCCACTTCCAGATCAATTATAGTCACACAATCAATAGCTTCAGCCTTCTTGATTAAAAGAATGTTTCAAAAAGGAAAATAAATGAAGCTCTACTAAAACAGAAAGTGAAGATAATTCTGTTTTTGCATTAAAAGAAAAGCTTATTTGACACATAAATATTCACATTGAATATAAAGTTCAATGATAAAATTATTCGCATTGATATAATATTTTTAAAGTAATTATTTAACCTATTTTGATTAACCCTTAGTGAGTTATTTGACAATTTATAAGAATCTCTTGTGACAGCTATATACCTCAGGTTGAAATTTGTGTACAATACCAAGATTTCACCTTGAGGCTGGGACCTGTTGACTCTGCCTCTATTTGTTGCATCATTTCTTTGTTGTCTTTGTTGACTCTCCAAGAAATTTCTCCTTTTAAGGCCACACCACCTTCCCTTTTCCTGTTAAGAAATAACCTTTAGGATACATTCCAACTATTCTCAATAGTTTTAAACTTAATTAATAGTTTTAATTTCTCTTAACTTTGTCTTAATTTACTGCAATATCATTTTAGGTCACTAATAATGTATTTGTCTTAAATCTCCTTAAATATAATAACAATTATTTATATAACATAATTATAATTCAGAACACCTAAGGGTGTCAACTTCCAACACATCAAGTTTTCTATTTTATTTTATATTTTGTGACTTTAAACACCCAACTATTCTGTTTTCCTCTCCCTGTTATTATTGTGAATGTTTTATTAAGGATTGTGTTCATGTCATGATACTTTTCCAAGCCATCATCACCTACTTAACTGGAGTGATTCCTGGAGGAGCCAGAAGCCAGTGAAGTCACTACCTGGAGCGGCATTATTATGATGAGCCTTGGTAGCACATCATCAGTTCCAACATGATAAAGATGGTACATGCATGAATAACAGGAAAAACAATCTCACCATCAACTGCGTTTCCATAGCACCTGATGCTGGGTAAAGTACAATGCAAACATTTCTACAGCATTACAGGGAATTCTTAGAGTGTGTCCTAAACCAGTGGTCGGCAAACTGAGGCTCGCGAGCCACGGTTTGCCGCTCTGTTGACTAATGAGTTTGCCAACCACTGGATAGGGGCTTAATCACAAGGAACAACAACAGCCTGTAATTATTGGAATCGGGAGTCTAGGTCAGTGGTCGGCAAACTCATTAGTCAACAGAGCCGCAGTTTGCCGACCACTGCCCTATACCATTACCAAATACTGTCCATCTTTCATGGGTTGCTGAATTCAGAGAAACAGAATTAGTGAAATCCTGTGAATTACCTTTGTTCAGCTTTTCATTAGAATGTTACAAGGAAATCACTTATCATTTAGATTTGTTGGTGAGATTTAGAAGATGTTAGCACCAAAGGTATTCCTATAGTACTTGCTTGATGGAGCCTTGGAGAGTACGCAATAGTTTCTCTTACTGCTATTTTGTCACTGTGTAGGGGTAGCAAAGGTAGATTTACAGTTTGAGTATGCAAAACAAACAGTTTAGTCTTATATTAGCATTTAATTATTGTATTATTTATTTGTATTACAACTGTAAGCCTACTTTTGCCCACTCCTGTATATTCTATAATCTCCCATTTAGTAACAATATAAAATTCTAGTTAAATATGTTTCTGGCATAAAATAAAAAAAATCCTCATGACTGTGTGTGGTAAACAGAATAACAGCCCCCAAAGGTATTCATGCCCTAATGCCTGGAATCTGAATAGGAGATTACATATGGAAAAGGGAGTCGGTAGATGTGATTAAGGTTGTGGACCTTGAGATGGGGAAATTATCCTGCAATATTCTAATTGGCCCAATCTGATTACATACGTCTTTGAAAACTTTTTCTGGAAGTAGGTAGATGGAACTGTGATAATGAAAGAAGGGTCAGAGAGAGATGCAAGTTTCTGACCTTGACAATGAAGGAAGAAGGTCACAAGTCACAAATGCCAGTAGCCTCAAGAATATATAAATAACAATACAATGGAAATCCTTTCAGAAAGAAATACATCTCTGCCAACATGTTGATTTTAACCCTTTGAGGCCTGGGTCAGACTTCTGACCTCCAAAACTGTAAAATAATATTTATATTATTTAAGATTAAAAGCTTGTGGTAATTATTTTGTTATAGCAGCAATAGAAAACTAACATAGTCAATAATACAGTAAATTCAGGAAAGAGATTACTGATTCTACAGGGTACCTTGAGGTTACCTACAATACATATAAAGTTAAAGGTTTGGTTTTAATGGTCATGTCACTGCAGCTCAGCAGTGCCTGCATTGAGCATCTGCCCCCTGGTGGTCAGTGTGCATCATAGAGACTGGTCATTCGGTTGCTTAGGCTTTTATATGTATAGATTCCTAATTTAATGTCAATGAAAATATGACATGTCAACCTTGATACTTGGTGAAAAATATATAGCATTAAATGGTTATATTAAAATAGAAAGTTGCTAAAATTAATGACTTAAAAAACAACAAATTAGAAAGCAAATAAAAAAGCAAGTGAACATAAACAAAAGGAAATAAAATTTATATAACAATGTAATAGACAAGAAAGAGGTTATTCAGAAACTGGTGCTTTATAAAAATAACTAACATAACTCTTTGGAAGACTTACTTAGGAAATTAGAGAGATGACCCCCAAAAAATTATATTTTGAAGACAAGTGGGACATAGCTAGACATTAAGCAAACAGCAATTAAATAAAAGATAATTCAATAGACTAATTTTCTTTCTTTGAAATCTTATAAGATATATGGCTATTACCTAAAGAGAACAAAAGTTATAATAGTATAATTATTTGATTTTATCAACTGAGATTTTATTTTCAATTTAAAATACTATATATTTAAAAATGCGATTGCACTATAATGACTATATAAATGTCAGTTTTTTAAACTATCTTTTCTGCCCTCATCTGCCACAGAATAAAGGTGTATCA
Organism: Corynorhinus townsendii; assembly: GCA_026230045.1. NCBI lineage: Eukaryota > Metazoa > Chordata > Mammalia > Chiroptera > Vespertilionidae > Corynorhinus > Corynorhinus townsendii. Next base: position 108,256,821 of record JAPDVU010000001.1, on the reverse strand, counting down.
CATTTACACTAATACTTCTAATTTAATGGATCTAACACTAGTCCACTATTTTAATAAGAAATTCAGTAGTATCTTCACTCTTCTCCCCATTAGTCCCCAGAGGTATTTCAAGGATCCAAGTAAAGAAACATAGAATATATTTAATCCTATACCATTTCTCTGGTCCTATTTTTGCTGTTGCTCATTTTTGTATTCCGTTGGCCTCTTACTCTGCACCATGTTATTTACTCTCCATATGACCCTCCTTGAAAAAGTCTTTTTGGAATTATAGAACACTTTCATTACTGGTTAACAGCTCTGTCAGTGAGTTTTTCTCTACCAGTACTGCTGCTCCCTCATTCCACTTTTTTCTTTATTCCACATACCCCTCTCTTCAGGGATATGCTAAACCAGGAAATGGCAAGAAACAGCTTTTAAAATGTATGCGGAATCAATGCCATTTTCATCATTTGAGACTTGCTTCCTTTTTTTCTTTTTAAATATATTTTTATTTATTTCAGAGAGGAAGGGAGAGGGAGAGATAGATAGAAACATCATTGATGAGAGAGAACCATTGATTGGTTGCCTCCTACACGCCCCTTACTGGGGAATGAAGCCCACAACCCGGGCATGTGCCTTTGACCAGAATTGAACCTGGTCCCTTCAGTTTGCAGGCTGAAGCTCTATCCACTGAGCTAGGGTGAGAGGTGCTTCTTAGTGTGGCCCACACTCCAAACCTCTTCACCTACAGAAAATTTCTCTCAAAAGTTTTATTGCTTTACTTTATAGCCTGGTCTACAGTTCAAATTTTTGTTCATCCAACATCTTAGAAACCATTTTGGATTGTATTAAATTAGGGTCTCTTTCACCTTAACAAAATCACCAGATGTGGCTAATTCAATGTCCCAGAACTGTTCTCAACAGTGAAGAAACTCCCTAAAATTTGTGTGACAATAGACTGGTTATATCTAAAATACATAACATTTCTGCCCTACTTAAAATGCTTTATTACAATGGTGAATATTTGTTTTAGCAAAATATGCAGGTTTAATAGGTAAACTTGATCCAGCTCTGACTTCTGTGGCATTTGCTTTTACTCATTGGATTTTAGACTCTCTGATGGAGGTAGACTAGTTATTATCTTTCACATTTGCTGAATGCAAAAAGAGAAAACATTACAATGGAATATGCATATAATTTGAAGATTTGTCAAAAATGTCATTCACTTGAATACTATTGATCCCTGACACTTGATACAGAGGTGAAAATTCCATTTTTAATAACTCTTTTGGCAATTTAAAAAAATCATAGTACAAAAGCCACATTATATTTGTTGGGACTTATACTGTTTATAAAGCACTTTTGTGGATCATATGCCCTATAATTTCTACAAGAATCCTGTTAAATAGACAGTGCAGAGTAAATGGTTTTGCACAAAATCAGTGACTTGGATAATGGCAGTCAAAAATAGAATTCAGAGTACTTGTAATGTATGAAACCTCATAGTAATTCTCTGCTTTCATTCTATTTACAATCAACCCACAACCAAAACCTATTTCTACTTAATTAAAAGTATATTTTAATCATTTTCCCTTTTCCTTTTCATTTATATTACCAATTCTCTATTTGATGTAATTATGATTCATCACTAGAGTAGTGTACAGTGATAACCAGCTAACTGTTTTCTGTTTTCCTTCTACAATACCAATTCTGATTGCATCTCATGGCCAAATTAAATTTGCCTGTAACGCCATGATATTCAGACAATTTCTCTATTGAAATACTCCAATGGTTCATTATTACCTAATGGATGAATTCTAGACATCTTGGCCTGCCTTCAACCATCTTCTTAAAATTCTTCTTTTTTTTTCTTCAATTAAAATTGGCATTTAATAACTCTAGTTGTTTCACCCTGAAAGTTAGGGAAGTGTCATGGAAAAGATTATCAACTTCTGAATCAGAGCGACCTAAGTAAAATCCTCCTTCTGCCTCTTCCGGCCATTAGACACTAGCATAATTTGTATCCTTAGTTAACTCGGCTGTAAAATGAGGATGATTGTACTGTAGCCATGGAATTGTTTTAAACATTTGAGTTAAGCTATAGAAATATGCTTCACATAATAACTACCTGGTTTTAATTAATATTTATTATCAAAGCTTGTTTTCTACAAGTCCTTGACACCAAATTATTTCATCTTAACAATTTAAGAATCACATGGGAATATGTTTTCTTGCCACATATATCATCCTATTTTCCTACTTGCATTATGTTATGCCAAATCAAAATTTCAGAACAGGTGGAGGCAAAGAAAAATGTAAAATTAAAATATATATATCAGTTGAAATAGCTTTGAGGACTCAAATTTAGCAATTTTTGTCATAGTAAATAAATAAAAATTTAATAACGAAACCAAAAGTATCTTTTTATATTAATAACAAAGGTAATCATGTAGAATTTCTATTTTGACTAGAGGTTATTCATAGTAATGCCAACAGATACACTCAAATGATTGCATTAAATGACAGAAAAGGAAAAGGAAGAAAAAATAACTCGATATAGTCAAGTGTAAAATCAACCAACCAGGAAAGGTATTAATTTGATTATAATAAACTTAAAAGTTGTCAGTGAGTAACAGGATGACTTTCAATATATTCAAATGTAAGTTTGCTGCATAAATCTGCCTTCCATTTTTTTTTAGTTCTTTGGAATAGTAATGATATATTTCGTCTAGCCTCCATTAAACTTTTATAAGCTCAATGATCCCAGATAATGTACATCTTCATTGGTTTACCATTTGCTTAATTTATATTCTATCAGTAAGCATATTTTGCATTTACTAAATATTTCAATAACTCTAAATATTTCAGTAGCTCACAGTCCATTAAATGCAATTAGTATGAAATGTCTGCAAATTACAAAATAAGAAATTAAGTTATTAGCAAATCAATCAAAGAATATTGCAAAGATAGCAGAATAGGGTAATAATTCCATGATGGAGAAGCCCATGTAAAAGTAAATATGTTTGATTGTGTTAACTACAGAAGAGTGGGAACACTAGGACAAAGAGCAGGTCTGCACTTTGATAATGACTCACATATTAGGTGGCATTTTACAACAGCAGGATAATATAATAATGCTTTCATAACAAGGAGGAAAAGGTATATTATGTTAGAAAATGGTTACATAAGATAATGTGGTGAACATGACTTTTAATTATATAAAGATCAATATTGAGTTAAAATTTTAGCAATTTTGTAAAGTTTGACCACAATTAGATAAGTCTAATTTTCTTTTCTGTGAAATGAAAACAACTTTTTACAGGATCAACCTGAGTAACATAAAAGAATGTATGTAAAACAGTTAACCAGTTCAATATGAAACCACTCATTTGGCCCAAGCCTGCTGTGTATGCAACCTTCCATATCTCAGTAATAACAATTTGATTCTTCTAATTGCTCACGCCAAAAAATAGACTCATCTTCATTCCTCTTTTTTCTGCACAAACTTATCTCCAATCCATTAGGAAACCCCCATAGCTCCACATTCAAAATATATCCAGAGTTTATTAAGTTCTCACCACAGCCACTGAAACCACCATCACCTCCGCCTCATCTATTCTCTGGTTCATTGCAATAGCCTCCATAGATCTGTATGTATCTACATTTGCCTTCTATCCATGGTTTTCAACACATCATCCAGAATAATGTGCTAAAAATATGCCATATCGTGTTACTCTTCTGCAGGAAACACGGCAGTAGAGAGACATTCCAATCAGAGTAAATGAAAAATTCCTTACAGTGACCTCCGATCACATATTTTACCCCCCTAGCCTTGCTCACACTTATTCCAGCCACCCTGGCCTCCATTCAGTTCCTAGGACAGAACAGTATGATATCCACATGTTAGGGCCTTTGCTCTAGCAGTTTTCTCAACCAGCTACACTCTATAACCTGATATCTATGTGATGACTCTCCACATGGCCTTCCGTCTTTGCTCAAGTCTCCATTTTTAATACTATTACTGTTCTCTTATATCTTCAATTCCCTGCTGCCTTCCAGCACTTGCACTCTCTACTCCCCAGCTCTGCTTTAATGCTTTTTTTTTGTTTTTCCATAGGACTTACTTCACTGTCTCCTCTGCTAGAGTAAACTCCACAGGGGCAAGAGTCATTATTTTGTTCACTGATATACCAGAAGCCCCATAAAGCAGTGCCTGGAATCTGATAAGCCATCAATATATATTTGTTGAATATAATATGAAAGAATGTTCTATAAACTTAATAATTTCCTGTTAATAAGAATTGTGAATGCTATTTGTGCAAGCATCTCTATTTAGACAACTCATAATTCTCCCTTTCCTACTCAAAAATTGAGTTCCTTATCAATTTGAAAAAGAAATGGGCTCTATCCATTTACAAGAAATACAAATAATAAAAAATTAGGTATCTTTTTTTTTAAAAAAAGGCCTCATAATCACTGTTGTACAGTTTTAATTATATTAACTAAACAAAATAAAATATATAAAATGAAACATTATTATGTTCTACACTGTATTTTTTAAAATGAATTTTACCCATGAGTTTCATCTTGAGAAAAAGATGGTAGTTTAATGAGATGATGTATTAGTGCCTTTTCCCAATTTAAAGCAGATCTGATGATAGTTATACTATAAATTCAGAAGACTGTATATTTTTGAAGTGTTAATAGCATCTTACTCTAATAATATTGCTATTAATACTAGGATTTGCTGTTCTTCTGCACATATTCACAGTGCTGTGTTCCCCCCTCCACTTTGTTTTTCTTGCATCCTGGTTTTATACTTCCACACAGCCTTTTCAATGCAATTCTCTTTTCTACACAGCTATTCTCTTCCTCTGGGCTCTTCTACTCTCTGTAGCCCAAATGCAAGCAACAGTGTGTGCAGTTCTCAGGGTTTATCTGCTTGCAGTTCTAGGATTAAACAATCTCACTGTGGAAATCACACATTTCTGTTAGAATAGTGTCTTTTGGAACAATAAAAGGGCTGCTTGCTGGAAACTCAATGGCTTTCAAACATCCCCAGCATAATATTTGTAACCTCTCATTGTGTATAATTCTTTCAGGTACACTTTATAAATAATATATATATATTTTAAATACAGTGTATTTAATGCATTTCCTTTTTATCAGCTTTCAAATACACCAGTTTTTTTAAGTTCTCACCACAGCCACTGTGGTGAGTTAAAATTTGCATTGCAACTGAGTCTTTGCCCTCCTTTTATATTCTTTAATAATCAAAGGGTTCATTAAAAATCCCACTGGCCTTATATGAGCTCTGTAAATTTATTAACTCCATCCTATATAAGAAAAGGCTAATATGCAAATTGACCTAATGGCAGAACAACCAGCCCCTATGACATGCACTGATCACCAAGGGTCAGATGCTCAATGCAGAAGCTGCCCCCTGGTGGTTAGTGTGCTCCCACCGGGGAGCGCCACTCAGCCAGAAGCTGGGCTCACAGCTGGGGAAGGCAGCTGCAATGGCAGGAGCCTCTCCCGCCTCCTCAGCAGTGCTAAGGATGTCTGACTGCGAGCTTAGGTCTGTCAGTAGGACATCCTCTGAGGGTTCCCTGACTGCGAGAGGGCGCAGGCCAGACTGAGGGACCCCCACCCCCGGCTCCAAGTGTAGAATTTTGTGCACTGAGCCTCTAGTGTATTAATAAGGGTTGTGAATATTTGTATAAATATTCTTGCAGAGTTGAATTCATTGATAAATGCTTTTTTTGAATGACTAATTTATAGCTATGGATATATACATGTGTATTTATACATGCTATATGGGGACACATTTTTTCATTATTTATTTGATTCTTTTTGCTGCCAAATGATTAGACAAAAAATTTTGTTTGACCCACTCTATCTCTTCTGTGACCATATAAAATTGTTCATCATTTTAAGGGTTTCCTGGAAACACTGATAGCAATTTCAACTTCCTCTCACTTCATCAAGAGATTTACTAATAGTATATAAAATGATACAGAAAACCAAAAAATAGTACATGTACTGATAGTGAATTTCGTGAAGCCTTGTCAACTATTTCAGGTCTGGCTGATATTTCCCTCTTCCTGACATGTCTACATAATCACCTAAAGATAGAAACATCTCATGTCTTGCATAACGAGCCTCCATCATGAAAAGAAGTTTGAACAATATTTGCCTGACACCTGATTTATTTTATAAGCAATGATCAAAGTATTATCCAAATATCTCAGTGAATAATAGATTCTTCTCTTTTCCCCCAAGAAATTCTCCATTTCTCCACTATTTCTTTATGTCAAGAGGTTGGCTCTTTATCCAATTAGCCCAAGTTAAGACTATAATAAACGGAAAATACATTTGTAGGACATAGAAAGGATAAAGATTGTTTATATATTTACACATCTATGTTTGAAGTTCAAAAATTAAGTATCACTACATATTTTATCACAATTATCAGTTGTAAGGTGCACTGATATTACACATATATTGAAAGAAAAAATACTGTCAGTTATTATTGGCAGATGTCACAGACTGTGAGATGCAAACTGCTTTCAGAAATGTTAAAATATAAATAAAAAAACTAATCTTAGATTGAATGATTCAAAGGAAGGAATATTACTCCTTTCTCTTACTAATATGAATAGAAAATATCTATTTGGGTAATACACAGATGAATATGATTCACCTACGTGATACTCAGATTGCAATTGGATATCACATAATTCCTGAGGTATTTGAAATTTCTTGATTATTATTTTACCAAATTGAAGTTTAGCAGACTCCTTTATGGCCAAACATTTTTCATTTAAAAATATACCTTAAGGCAATATCCCATTTTATCCTGCTTTGCCCAGGATTCTCCCAGATTTAGCACTGAAAGTGCTTCACCCCAGGTGTATCAATCTGCTAGGGATGCCACAACAAAATCACAGGCTGCATCGCTTAAGTAAGAGGAATTAATAATATTTTAATTATGGCAGTTGCAAAGTCCAAGATGAAGAGTCTGGCAGGGATCAGTTTCCGATGGGAGCTCTCTTCGGTCTGGCATATGGCCTCTTTCTCATTGCCTCCTCATGTGACCTTTCTTCTGAGTGAAAGTAGAGAGAAATCACTCTCTCTACCTCTTACAAGCCACCAATTCTATCAGGTGAGGCCCCCACCCATATGACCTTATTTAACCTTAATTACCTCCTAAAGGCCCTATCTCCAAATACTGTAACATAGGGGGTTAGGTTTCAGCATAAGAACTTTTAGGGCACACCATTCACTTCATAGCACGGGGAAATGCCTCAGTCTTGGGAAACTGCATGGTTGATAACTAAGTTATATTTTACTAAAAAATATTAAACAGGAAACCATTCATTTCAACTCTTGCATAAAACAATTTAAAATTAATATAATCTTAACCATAGATAAAATAGTTTCGCACAGCTTATCATTTTCTTTGATTAAATGGCATGCAAATTATTTAAATACACAAGGGCTCTTTTATGTGAATGTTAGAAGACACAGGACATCAGATTAAGTGATCACCAGCAGATCATTGTGCCATGATGTCTGAACCATTCTTTCTCTCCTCAACACTCTCTGGGTTCTGCCATGGTAGAAGTGTGGAATGTACATCTTACAGACTCTATTGCCAGCAGAGTTCCAGTTTTGGTTTCTGTCATAACAAAAATACATTGCACAAGTTTTGTTAGACAGAAGAAAATAAAATGTCATGATTGCCCCAGAAGTTTAACCAATAACTTTCAGTCATCTTCTGGAAAGCAGCCACTTTTTGTTGCAGAAAGCTGAAATCCTCATGAGTTTCCTGGGATGCCTGCTTTCTGATTTCCTGCACACTAACAGAAACTTCTCTGACCTCCACTCCCACAGCCTTTTAATTCTCTCCATTAAATATCCTTCTCTTTGAAATATCCAGTGTTATTTCTATGCTAATGAAAGTATAACGAATAAAAATTATAAGTTGTTTTCTATAAGTAATTCTAAAATCATTTTGTTTATTTTATTTTTTCCTAATAAAATTATAAGAAAAATGTTTAATTAATTCAGTGAGATTGGTTTGTGTTACCAGAAAATTAATTGGTTTTCAAATATTACCTCTCATACTTAATAAAAATAAGAAAAATGTAAAGTTATTTTTTAGTATAGTAATGGATTTTAAATTTAAAAAAAGAAGACATTTATTTTCCTCAATGCATTGACTATACAGTCTGTTATCCTAGATTTTATCTTCCAGAAAGAAAAATTTAATTAAATATATTTTTTTTATTTTTATTAAATTTATTGTGGTGACATTGCTTAATTATATAGGTTTCAGGTGTACAATTCTATAATACATCATCTGTGATTGGATTGTGTGTTTACCACCCCAAGTCAAGTTTCCTCACACCACAATTTATTCCCCTTTTGCTCTCATCTGCCTCTGCCCACCCCCCTTTCCTATTGGTAATCATCATACTCTTGTCTGTCTATGAGATGTCCTTCCTTCCTTTCATTCTTTCTGTTTTCTCTTTCTCTCTCTCTCTCCTCTCTCTCTCTCTCTTTCTTTTTGCTTAACCCTTCACCTTTTTCACCCAGTCCCCAAACTCCTCCTTCCCTTCTGTCATCTGTCAGTTTGTTCTCGGTATCCATGAGTCTGTTTATATTTTGGTGTTAGTTTATTTTGTTCATCAGCTTATACATATAAATGAAGTCATATGGTACTTATCATTCTCTGACTGGCTTATTTAATTTAGAATAATACTGTCCAGGTCCATCAATGTTGTCACAAAAGGTAAGGTTTCCTTCATTTTTATGGCTGAGTAATATTCCATTTTTCCATTATGTAATGCACCACAACTTTTAAAAAATGTTTTTTTATTGATTTTAAAGAGACAAGAAGGAGAGGGAGAGAGAGAGAAACATCAATGAGAGAGACATAGGGATCGGCTGCCTCCTGCATGCCCCTTACTGGGGATCAAGCCCCCTGACAGCAATCAAATCTGGGACCTCTTGGTCCATTAGATGATGCTCAATCCACTGAACCACACCAGCCAAGCTGTACCTCAACTTTTGTATCCACTCATCTACTGATAGACACTTGGGGCGCTCCCAAATCTTGGCTATTTTAAATAATGCTATAATGAACATAGGGATGAATATATTCTTATGAATTAGTGTTTCAAATATATGTCCATAAGTGTAATTGCTGGGTCATAAGGCAGTTCCATTGTTAATTTCTTGAGGAAACTCCATATTTTTTTCCACAGTGGCTGCACCAATCTGCATTCCCATCAACAGTACACAAAGATTCCCCTTTCTCCACATCATCACCAGCACTTGTTTGCTGATTTATTGATATCGCCACCCTGATAAGTATGAGGTAATATCTCATTGTGGCTTTAATTTGCATTTCTCTGATGATCAGTCATGTTGAGCACCTTTTTATGTGTCTATTGGCAAAGTGTATGTGTATGTCCTCTTCAGAGAAGTGTTTATTCAGGTCCTTTACCTTTTTAATTGGATTGTATTCTTTTTTGTGTTGAGTTGTATAAGTTATTTATAAATTAGTATATTAACCCTTTAACAGATGTAACTTTGTCAAATAGGTTCTCCTATTCAGTGGGTTGTCTTTTTATATTATTAATGGTGTCCTTTGCTGTGCAAAAACTTTTTAGTTTGATGTAGTCCCATTTGTTAATTTTTTCATTTGTTTCCCTTGCCTGAAGAAATATATAAAAAAAAATTGCTAAGAGAAATGTCCAAGATTTTACTGCCTATGTTGTCTTCCAGTATGACTATGGTCTTAAGTCTAACATGTAAGTCTTTAATCCACTTTGAGTTTATTTTTGTATATGGTTTAATAAGGTAGTCTAGTTTTATTTTTTTGCACTTATCTGTCTAATGTTCCCGATACCATTTATTGAATAGGTTATCTTTACCCCAGTATATGTTCTTGACTCCTTTGTCAAATATTAATTGATCATAAAGGTGTGGGTTTATCTCTGGGCTCTCAATTCTGTTCCATTGATCTATATGTCAAATTTTATGTTAGTACCATACTGTTTTGGTTGCCATGGCCTTGTAGTATAATTTGATATCAGGTAGCTTGAAACCTCCAATTTTGTTTTTTCTTTCTCAAGATTGCTGTGGCTATTTGGGATTCAATAAAAAATTTTGGAATGTGTGTTCTAGTTCTATGAAATATGTCATTGGTATGTTGATAGTAATTGCATTGAATCTATAGATAGCTTTGAGTAGCATGGACATTTTAATGATATTAATTCATTTTATGCATAAACTTTATATGCTTCCACTTATTTGTATATTATTCCATTTCTTTCTTCAGTGTCTTATAATTTTCTGAGTATACATCTTTTACATCCTTGGTTAAATTTATTCCTAGGTATTTCAATTATTATGTAATTGTAATTGGGATTATATTCTTAGTTTCCCCTGATAGCTCACTATTGGCAGATAAAAATATAACTGTTTCTGGATATTTATTTTGTATTGTACTACGTTACTGAATTTGTTCATATGTCCTTGTAGTTTTTTGATGGAGCCTTTAGGATTTTCTATATATGTATCATGTCATCAGAAGCTAATGACAGTTTTACTTATTTATTTCCAATTTGGACACATTTTTTTTTCCTTTTCCCTGTCTTACTGCTGTGGCTAAGACTTCCAGTACTATGCTAAGTAATAATGATGAAAGCGGACATTCCTGTCTTTTGCATATGGAACATTTTCTAGGATAGACCATATGTTAGAACACAAAACAAGTCTCAATAAATTTAAGAAGGCAGACATCACATCAAGCATCTTCTCTGACCAGAATGGTATGAAACTAGAAATCAATCATAAGAAGAAAACAGAAAACACACAAAGACATAGAGGCTAATTAATATGTTACTAAACAATGAATTGATTAATGAGTTCATTGAAGATATCAAAAGATACTTTGAAACAATGGAAATGAGAACACAACAATCCAAAATTTATGGGACACAGAGAGGGATATTCATAGCACTACATAATTACCTCAGGAAACTAGAAAAAAATTCAAACAATCTAATTTTACTGTTGGAATAAACAAGTAATCTTTTCTGTCAAAGAAGGGATTTAGGCACCCTTTAACAGATGTAACTTTGTCAAATATGTTCTCCCATTCAGTGGGTTGTCTTTTTATATTATTAATGATGCTCTTTGCTGTGCAAAAACTTCTTAGTTTGATGTAGTCCCATTTGTTAATTTTTTCATTTGTTTCCCTTGCCTGAAGAAATATATAAAAAAAATTGCTAAGAGAAATGTCCAAGATTTTACTGCCTACGTTGTCTTCCAGTATGACTGTGGTTACCATTTTGGCTTGCATGATATGCAGCTCCCCTGAGGGCCTCCCATTTTGAAATGGCAAAGGTTAAACCTTCCCTTTTCCCTTTAATTAGCCAATTGACAGATGAACTTGGTCAGGCATAAAAGCCCAGTGGACTGCCTGCTCAGTGTGTGTGTGTTCCCAGACCATGTGCATGCACACCCTCCTGCAGGAAAGATATTTGCCTTGCTGTCTGGCTCCCAAGTATCCTTTGTATTCTGCCAGGACACTTGGTTTTGGGACTCGATTTATTTCTAACAATTTGGGGACTCGTCTGGGATTCCCTTTGACACTATGGAGGGCAATTGCACCCCTCTCCTGAGGAGACATGTCCAGCTACCAAGTTGTGCCTACCTCAATGAGGAGGGATAGCCATTACCCCCAGGCCATCTGTGAGCTCAGGACTGAAGGTCAGCCAGCAACATGGGAAGAGCCCAAGCAAGCAAGAACTCTGGCAATCAGGTAACTTCATGCATGAGCCAAGGTGGGAAGTTAGACTGAGCACTACTTTGGGTATCCTCAGAGGTCAGGTATATGTGACTAGGATGTGTCTTGGACATAAAGTGAGTGTGGAGTTCTGATCTACATTTCCGTCCTTCCATGAAGGCAGTGGCCAGAGAGGGACTAAACAGATCTTGAAGAGTGCAAGAAATCTCTTATATGGGGGATTGAGCATATAGTCACAAGGGACTTTCCCAGGGAAGGAAACAAAAATTCTAGTCTTGACCAAGGATACATTCCCCTGGATAGTCCATTGGGGAGAATGTTGAGGTTCAGAGGGAGGACAGTCCCAGAACCAGGGACAAGAGACATTGATCTGCTTCAGTGTTGTTTTTATGCAGGTCATTCTGTGGTGTCTGGGTTGTGCATGCCTATAAATATTTTATATAAGAGTGTTTTGTTGATGTTTTATGTCTCTATGTTGTTTGGTTTAATTTGCTTAAAGATGGGACACATCCCACTTTGCAGGGAGCCCAGCTATTTGTGGTGAAACTGAACACATGGCAGAGATTGCTGGAATATCCCAGCAATTGGGACTTTTCCTGCTTTCCCTCTCAGGGTGTTAGCCACCCAGAAACCCTTAGCCAGTGAGATTTTTTTGTCTGGATGTCCATAATATAATTTGATTATTGATTTTCTTTGCTTATTTTCTATATTTTGGGGGACTTAGTTTGACATGGGGAAGTAGGGATTACAGGCATGGTGAAGTGGGAAGTACAGGCTGGGTGGGACTCCGTTGTTTGGGCATCAAGGTTAATGTTTCCTTTATGGTGGGCATTTCTTGAATGAGAATCCAAGGTTAACTCCCGGGTCCCAGGGGCCTACAATTCCCAGATTTTTACCTCTAATACTGGAGGAGCAGATTAGCAGAAGTACCCTCCAACAAGTTTCAGAAATAGCAATGAGTGGGGAGGGCACTCACATGTTTTTTATAAAGAAAATAGTACACTCACATTAAAGCCACTGAAGGCCAATGTGTTATCCCTGTTACAAAATTGTCAATAAAATGCCTTCAGTAATAATGATTAGCTTTAAAATCTCAAAACTGTTGAAACTTAAAACTTTGAATTTACTGGGTTAAGTGGTAAAAATTACTAAATGTCTAGGTATTTTGAAATAACAGTATACTGAAATATTAATCTGAGTATACTCATATGGAGAACTTAGAGGATGGAATGAATCTGTTAATGAGTAAGTCTTGTATTTTATTTAAAATATCTCTTAAAAGTGTGAATATCTTGCTAATCTGAGGAATGTTAATTACTTGCATGTCACTAAAAATTAAGGTTTCTAAGGGTTACAAATTCTAATTGGAAAGAAATTATGGTTTTAGTATAATTTTGAAGGAGAAATAACATGGGTTCTGAAAATTGTAAGGATTGTGAGGAAGGGTAATGTTTTTAAAGAAAAATTTTGAAATAAAGTTATATAAATGACACATGACAATAAGTAAGGATAAGTAGAATAGGGAAACAGATGGTTAAACAGCAATTTGGAACTATCTAATAAATCACATCTTCCCTAAACCAAGGCCACTTAAGAGTAAATGATTTGCATTTTACTTCCCCAACCAGTGGGCAAATAGCTTATATCAATGTACTCAGGGAGACAGATAGCAGAAATACAATTAGTATCATCTGTTGGTCACACCCAAGGACAAATGAAAAACTTTTTCTTGACCTTAAATTGGTTTAGGTCATTCCAATAGGCCCTGGAATGCCTCAAGATCTTTCTACAATGGAGACTAGGGACCAATTTCTTAAGAACTATGTACTGGGCATCTGTTCTACTTTAATCTTTCTTAGGTTAGAAGGCCTTCTGACCCAAGGCCCTCCTCTTGAGTTACCAGCTCATTGCCATTGACTAGAAAACTACATTCTGGTCAAGACATGGAGGGAAACAAGTTTAAACCTTCCTGGGAAGGATTCTACCTTGTCTTGCTTACCACTTAGACTGCTGTTCAGACTGCAGAACAAAGTTGGACCCATCACACATGGGTTAAGGGCCGTCTACCAGCTTCTCTGGTGGAGATACCTCAACTTGGATGGCCATACCAGGACATAGCCCCTTGAAATTAACACTAAAGAAACTGTAAGCTGTCTATTTGCTTTAGGGATCTGGCAACTTGCAGGGGCTTACAATATGCGCTGGGGAAATGTATACAATCTGGACCATGTTTACCCAGTTAAATTATTGATTCTAGATAACTTGAATGACTTGGATATTTCAGCCTTTAGGCCAAATATTGCCTAGATCTAGATTTAGAAGTAGATGTCATAGGACAAGATCCCCTAGACCACTGCCACTACCATGCAAATAGAAGTAGGATATAAGGGAATGAATGCCTGGGTGAAATGGATTAAATATTATGTACATGCCCTAAATAAAAGGGACTGTTACACTTGCACAGCAGGAAGGCTAGAAGCCCAGGTGGTCCCATTTCCATTCAATGGACCTCAGACAGTAATAGAATGGAATGTATGCTTGCCTTGTACCTGGAGAAAACTGCCTGGGGAAATACTTCCTGTAAGACGCTTGCCCTGTTGTTCCTATCCAACAGAGGTAAAGAGCAAGGACCCCCCCAAAACGATCTGGCCCCCATACTCCTATGATGACTACACCTCCTGCCTCTCAAGGTGAGGGAACAGTACTCTGATTTTATGGGAAATTTACTTGAAATGGCCAAGTAGCCTCAGAAGGCAATCATTCCTCACTGTCTATACACTGTGCTGATGTTTGGTGGTATTGCTGGGGACCATTACTTGTGGCTTTGCCCAGCAATTGGAGCAGAACTTGCTCTGTGATATAATTGGCTATCCCTTTCACTTAGTCATGTTGTAAAGCTTATTCAACAGACAGACTAGGAAGAGGAGAGAGAGAGTCCAGGGGGCTCCTTTGATCCCATATTTACATAGATTCCACTGGGGTCCCAAGGGGTGCCAAATGAGTTTAAGGCCAGAAATCAGATTGCTGCAGAGTTTGAATCTGTCCTGTTCTGGTGGTGCACTGTAAACAGGAATATGAGTTGGATTAATTATACTTATTATAATCAACAAAGCTTTGTTAACTATACTTGAGATGTAGTTAAAGGTATAGCCGAACAACTAGATGCCACCAGGAGGATGATGTGGGAGAACAGGCTGGCCTTGAATATGATTCTGGCAGAAAAAGGAGGCATTTGTATAATGTTGGGAGGCCAATATTGTACATTCATCCCTTGCAACACAGCCAGATGGACCATCACTAAGGCCCTATAGGGATTAACAACTTTAGGAAACTTGTATTTTGTCTCATGTGACTTGAAGCTCCTCTGGGGACCACCCATTTTGAAATGGCAAAGGTCAACCTCTCCCTTTTTCCTTTAAATTAGCCAATCATGCAAGAGACTGTGAGTCTAAGCTCTTCCAATCAAGAAGGAGAGACAGATGACCTTTGTCAGGCATAACAGCCCCAGAGGACTGCCTGCTCAGTGTGCTTATCCTCTTGCAGGAGTAAAGACATTTGCTTTGCTGTCTGGCTCCTGAGTATCCTTTATGTTCTGCCAGGACCCCTGGTTTGGGGGCTTGCCTTATTTCTAACACTTACAACTAAAGGATCTTGAAACAGAACAACAAAAAAAGCCCAAATTAAATAGAAGGAAGGAAATATCAAGATCAGAGCATAAATAAATGAAATGGAGTAAAAAAAATACAAAAGATCAATGAAAACAAAAGCTGGTTCTTTGAAAAGATAAACAAGATTGACAAGCCTTTAACTAGACTTGCATTGGGAAAAAAAAAGAGAGAGAACCCAAATAAATAAAATCAACAATGAAAGAGAAGTCACAACTGACACCAAAGAAATACAAAGGGTTATGAGAAAATATGAACAACTATATGAACAATCTGGATGAAAAGGGTAAATTCCTAGAAACATACACTCTTCCACAACTGAATCAGGAATAATCAGAAAATATGAACAGACTGAGAGAAAACCAAGATGGCGGCATAAGGTATACACCTGAATGTGGTACCTCTCACAACCACACCAAAACTACAACTAAAAGACAAAACGACTATTACCTAGAACCACGGGAAAGCTGGCTGAGTAGAAATTCTACAACTAGAAGGAAAGAAAAAAGTGCATTGAGACCAGGTAGGATGTGCAGAGGCGCAGAATAACAGAGGTACAGAGGCACGCAAATCAGGCTGGAAACTGGGTGCACTGTTTTTTTCAATCAGGAAGGAAACACAAGCTCCCTATTGCTCTGAACTCCAGTTTCTGGCAAGACTCTGGGGACCCAGACTCCTACGGGGAGAAGTGGGACTGTCTGGCATCAGGTCAGAAAGTGAGGGTGGCTTTCTTGCAGAGGTGCTTGCAGGAATCATTGTTTACTACGCTGGGGCATGGGCTGCGGTGATGCAGAGACACAGAGAAGGCTGACTGGCAGCCATCACTGTTTGCCTCACCCTGGTGATACCCTGAGATCCTGCCCCACCCAATTTACAATACCACCCAAACTGTGCATAGCAGCAGCTTTTGCATATGAATGGCCTGCACTTTCACAGCTTAACCTAACAAATGGCAGCTGGGTCAGACAGCTCCAAAACTTCCAAACCCCAAAAAAAGAGGAGGAATCTGCAGATCTCACTGTAGCTCCTGCTGGGTGGCCTCAGGCAGTAGCTGATTTGCACCTCCTTGGAGATCCAGGAGCCAGTGTACCTAGTGGTCAGTGTGAGATAATACCAGATTTCAACTCCTCATATCCATAAGTTGTGAGGAGTTGAAATCTGGTATTATCTCAAGAGGCAAACTCAGTGGGCACCAAAGCCCCACTGAAGCAAGTCCTGCCCCCTAAGGGTGTCTCCAGCACAGAAGTTCTCCCATTATAGACACAGCTGATCCTCACAACCAATTGGCCTGGAGGTCAATTCCTCCCAGTGATACCAACAACAATCAAGGCTTAACTACAACAAGACTGTGCACCCAGCCCACAAAGGGGTGTACCAAGAGTGTCCACCTCAGGTGATTGGGGAGGCTGAGCCACTGGGCCCCATAGGTCACCTACCACACAAAGCCACTCCATCAACACAGGGAAGCAGCCAAAATGTGGAGACAAAGAAACATGTCACAATGAAAGAAATGGAGGAAAGCAAACTACTGGATATAGAGTTCAAAACCACAATTATAAGGTTACTCAACAATCTTCTAGAAACTTCCAAGAAACTTAGTGAGACCTTCAAGGATCTTAATGAGAATACCAAAAAAAAAAAAAAAAAGAAAAAGACCAGTCAGAAATTAAGCATACACTGTCTGAAATAAAGAATAATATACAGAAATTCAACAGTAGACTAGCCCCAAGAATCAAACAAAAGATTTGAAATATGAGGAAGCAAAAAACACCCAACCGGAAAAACAAAAAGAAAAAAGAATCCAAAAATATGAAGATAGTGTAAGGATCCTCTGGGACAACTTCAAGTATACCAACATCCTAATTATGGGGGTGCCAGAAGAAGAGAGAGAGCAAAATATTGAAAACCTATTAGAATAAATAATGACAGAAAACTTCCCCCACCTGGTGAAAGAAATAGACTAATAAGTCCAGGAAGTGCAGAGAACCTCAAACAAGAGGAATCCCAAGAGGACCACACCAAGACACATCATAATTAAAATGCCAAGGGCAAAAGACAAAGAAATAATCTTAAAAGCAGCAAGAGAAAAACAGTTAGTTACCTACAAAGGAGTACCCATACAACTGTCAGCTGATTTCTCAACAGAAACTATGCAGGCCAGAAGGGAGTGGCAAGACATATTCAAAGTGATGAACAGCAAGAACCTACAACCGAGATTACTCTACCCAGCAAAGCTATCATTTAGAATTGAAGGTCAGATAAAGAGCTTCACAGACAAGAAAAAGCTAAAGGAGTTCATCACCACCAAACCAGTATTATATGAAATGCTGAAGGGTATTTTTTAAGAAGAGGAAGAAGAAGAAAAAGGTGAAGATAAAAATTATGAACAACAAAATGAAAACAAATATATATCTATCAACAAGTGAATATAAAAATCAAGTGATTAAAAAATCTGACGAACAGAATAAACTGGTGAATATAATAGAATCAGGTGCATAGAAAGGGAGTGTACTGACATTCTCAGGGGGAAGAGGGTGTGAGGGGTGTGGGAAGAGATTGGACAAAAGTCTTACACCTATGGATGAGGACAGTGGTGGGGGCTAAGGGCATGGGTGGGGGGGATCAGATGGAGGGGAGCTATGGGGGGAAAAAGAGGAACATCTGTAATAATCTGAACAATAAAGATTTATTTAAAAAAAAAGAATTACACAAGTAAACTTTAAGGATATTATTTTCCAATGACCCAGAGATTTTTAATTATGATCTTATTTGCACATTTACTTTCATAAAGAATAATTAATTATATGATGATCTGATGATTTCCTGTAAGCCATTAATGAAAAATCTTATTTGACAATAATACTTGTGATTTTTCATAGCAAAGATTAAATAAACTTTCATAGTTAAAAAAAATATGAACAGACTGTTTGAAACTGAAGCAGGAATTTTAGGGGAATATAGGCAGGCTTATGGAATTTTTAGAATTGGGGTCCATGGGAAAAAACATAGGGCTACACACAGGGAGAAGGTACATTTCCATAAGACAAGGAAGCCAGGTGCACTTACATCTCCATAAAACAAGGAAGCAGCAACAGGTACATTTCCATAACACAAGGAAGCTGCAACAGGTATATTTCCATAAGACAAGGGAAGTGGAAGTAGACAAAAAAGGACTATATTTATATAATAAAGAAGTAGGAAGGAAGCTCAGAAGTAATAGAGAACAATGAGGGAGGAGGCCCTTAGGAGTCACTATAGTAACCAATTCGAAAGGGAATATTGACCAATTAGAGGTGATATCAGGACACAGGAACTGCATCCTTTATAAACCATGGAAACAGGAAGTCAGTGGGAGTCTATCCCCCTCCCCATGTGGGAGTCCATTCTGTGGAACTCTTTCCAAATCCCAACATGGGAGTCTGTACTTGTTCTTCAATAAATATCCACCTTTTCTATACCATCTTCTTTCCATGGATTCATTCTTCAATTCTAGTGGACAAAGAATCCGGGTCCCAGTCCAAAAATTCCATAACAAAACTAGTGGAATTGAAGCAGTAAACCAAAAATCTCCAACAAACAAAAGTTATAGACTGTTGGTTTCAAAGGGGAATTTTACAAAACATTAAAAAAAACACTTATCCTCAAACTAATCCAGAAAAATTCAAGAGGCAAGACTCCCAAACTCATTTTATGAGGCCAGCATAATCTTAATTTCAAAACCCAATATAGACACTACAAAAAAAGAAAAGCATAGACCAATATTCCAGATGAACATAGAAGCTATATATTTAAATCTTATCAAATGAGATCCATCAATAAATTAAAAAGATCATACACTATGATCAAGTGGGAGTTATTACGGGGATTCAAGGTTGGTATGATAACAACAAATCAATAAATATGATATACCACTAAACAAAATGAAGAATAAAAAACAAATGATCATATCAAAAGATGCAGAAAAAACATTTGATAAAATTCAGCACCCATCCTATATAATGAAGAGATAACATGCAAATTAAGCCTCATGCCCTCACAAGATGGCGGCCTACAATCAGGCTGGCAGGGGGGTTAGTGAGGGATGACCAAACAACTAACAAGCAGACTGAGTGGGGAGATCAGGCCAGCAGGGGGGTTAGTAAGGGACTACCAAACAACTGAACAGCAGGCTGCATGGGGTGACCAGGCTGGCAAGGGGAATAGTGAAGGACAACCAAATGAATGAACAAACAGGCTGCATGGGGTGACCAGGCTGGTGGGGGGCCATGAGGGGCAACCAGTAAGATGTGACCAAGCCAGCAGGGGGGCAGTTAGGGGTGACCAGGCCGGTGCAGACAGTGCAGCTGGGGGCAACTAGGCCAGCAGGAGGGGTAGTTGGGGGCAACCTGACCAGCAGTGGTGGTTAGGGGCAACAAGGCTGGCAGGGTGGGGCCATTAGGAGTGATCAGGCCAGCATGCAGAGGCAGTGAGGGGCAATCAGGCTGGCATGGGTGTTCAGTTAAGGGTGACCAGGCAGGCAGGCAGGTAGGTGAGTGATCAGGACCCAGCAGTCCAGGATTGTGAGAGGGATGTCCAGGATTGGAGAGGGTGCAGGCTGGGCTGTGGGGACAAACCTCTCCCTCGTGCACAGATTTCATGCAATGGGCCTCTAGTTTGTGATAAAAACTCTCAGCAAAATGGGAATAGAGGGACAATATATGTCAACATTGTAAAGCTCATATATGACAAACCCAAAGCCAATAACATAATGGAGGGGCAAAAACTGAAAGTGTTTCCTTTTAGCTTGGAAACTAATTAAAAATCTTGACAAAAATCACACAAAATGAAAACAATAGGTTTTCCTTTTTTACTCCATCCCATTACCTTTTGCTTTCAGAAATGAGATCTCCATCTAAATATCTTAGAAAATCAGGCACTGGTTTATAAAATGACAAGTAATCAAATTAATAGAACTACTTATATATATGATTTGCATTTTAAATATCTTTCAAATCAATCCATTACCATATGAAAGAATTAAGTCAGAGGATCTCCACTTGAGTGAAGAAAATAAGTCCACTGCAGTAGGCAGGTAATCTTTAGTAGTAGCTTCTATTTATTTATATTCTAGAGGCCTGATGCATGAAAATTGTGCATGAGTAGGCCTTCCTTCCCCTGGCTTACCTCTGGCACCCAGAACCCAGGCTTGCTTCCCTCCAGCTGCAGGCAGGTACCCAGGAGCTGGACTTCCCTCCAGCCCCAGCCTAGTGCAGAAGGACATCCAGTCTAATTAGAAAATTACCCTTTTATTATCCTATCTAATAAAAGAGTAATATGCAAATTAACCATCACTCCGCTACACTCACAAGACACACCCACAAACCAGGCCCACCAGCCAATCAGGAGTGAGTATGCAAATTAACCCAAGATGGCTGTGGCCACAGAGAGCAGGAGGGAGGCTTGGGTTTCCCCCCTGATGGAGGAAGCCGAGCTTTCCATACACCCTGGCCAGCGCAGGCCTCCACGTAAGGCTACAAAGTTTCAATTATAGAAGATAAATAAATCCCAACAGAAATGGCTGCCACCAGGGAGTGAGCAGAAGGCTTGGCTCCACTCCAGGCTACAAAGTTTCAATTGTAGAAGATAAATAAATCCCAGATCCCAGGGCTCTGCTTGGGTCATTGGGGGACATTGCTGGCCTGAAAACCACCCCAGGCCCCTCACTCAAGCCGCCCCATGCCCCAAGGGAACCCCCACCCTAATCCAGGACACTCTTCAGGGAAAACCAGCTGGCCCCCACCCATGCACCAGGTTTCTATCCTATCTAATAAAAGAGTAATATACAGATTGACCATCACTCCAACACACAAGATGGCTGCCCCCATGTGGTCAAAGATCCTGCCCCTATGTGGACAAAAGATGGCCACCACAAGATGATCAGCAGGGGAGGGCAGTTAGGGGTGACCAGGCTGGCAGAGGAGGGAAGTTGGAGGCAAACAGGCTGGCAGGGGAGCAGTTAGACATCAATCAGGCTGTCAGGGGAGTGGTTAGGGGTTAATCAGGCTGGCAGGCGGAAGTGATTGGGGCAATTAGGAAGGCAGGCAGGAGAGCAGTTAGGAGCCAGCGGTCCTGGATTGTGAGAGGGCAGTCGGACATTCCTCGAAGGGTCCCAGATTGGAGAGGGTGCAGGCTGGGCTGAGGGATACCTCCCTCCGCACCCGTGCATGAATTTTGTGCACCCAGCCTCTAGTTATATAGAAGAAATGATACCTTAGTTTCAAAACAATTTCACAGTGTTTCAATTGTAACCTCATTACTTCCTTATGCCCATTCCTGAAAGAAAGACTTTCTGCTCCAGAAATGAAGACTTTTAAACATTAGTCAAGATAAACTGCTTTAAGAAAAAGCTCTTTTCTATATTTTGTCTTGTCAGCAACAAATCAATTCAGCCAACACAGCAGGACCACTATTTAATGCTGCATTATTGTATTTAATTGTCGTTAGTCACTTTGGTATTGTGTAGATATATTTGCATACTAAGGTGATTATTTTAATTCAGCTAACTTCCTAGAAAGGCTCTTTCCTCTAGTTATTCAATATAGATGGTCATTAGCTTTGTAACACAAATATAAATCTCAATTTATTTGTGATATTTTCAAATGTTGCACCAAAGGTAAGATAAATATTCAAGACATAATTATGATGTACTATCACATGCATATCTGTTTGGTAGTTCACCATAATTTATTGGTTTGATTTTTTAAATTACAGGTCAAAAATGACAATCAGAAAAATTAATTATGCTTCTGAAATGGAGCCAAAGACGAACTGGGCAATTTTATTGTACATCATTAGATATTCTGGCAAGTATTTCATAATTTATTCCTTTGTACAATTACAGTTTATTTTTATATTTTTGGTTCTTAGTTACTATTGCTAAATATGGGAATCAAAGATATAATTAGGCCAAGAAAGTTTATTCTCTAAATATCATCGTGTTTTACTATAAAATTTACAATGGTACATTTTAATGCATCACCTTCCTAATCTCATGTGTATATAATAATATAATCAGATTATCTGAAGCAGCCAGAATATTGCATGTCAAACCTAAGACAAGACATATTTTGGATTACACTTGTGAAAATTCACATATTCCCTGATATGCTATCCCATCCAAAATTAAGCATGTTATTTTGCTGCTTTGATGAGAAAAATGTATGTATTTCAAGGATTAACACAACATCAGAGGATATGGTATGGTCAGGTAAATATAAACAATCTTCTCCCTTTATATACATTTTCTATATATTTCATAGAATTATAAACATATGTGTTTTGTATAAATGTAGAGAACTGGATTGATATATGAAGTAGACTGCAAATACAGGAAAATACAAATATGTTTCATATGGCTATTCAATTTAATTCATATTAAAATCAATTTTCTGAAAAATATTGTTGTTATTGTTTAAAAGATAAGAAGCCAGTTGACTGTAATGAAACATAAACACTTTGTTATACAATTACAACTAAACAATAACTGACTGGTATGCCCTCATTAAAAGGGTATACATACACCTTACCCAGACATAAAAGATAATTAGTTGGAGTTGTCTATTTTCCCATGGAAATTATAGAATTGTATATGATTTATGTCTTTCTTTCTTTCTTTCTTTTTCTTTCTTTCTTTCTTTCTTTCTTTCTTTCTTTCTTTCTTTCTTTCTTTCTTTTCTCTCTTTCTTCCTTTCTTCTTTTTAATTTTTGAGAAAAGGACATGGAAGATGTAAGAAGAAATAACATGAGATCCCTTACTATGAGTTCACACAATTTTTCTTATTCATTTTTTAGGTCATATCACTAAAGGAATATTACTTAACCTAGTTGAATGTTAGATCAGCCAACATCACTAGCCCATTTCTAAAAGCAAACATTTTACAACAATATTAACAGTGAAACCGGAATTTTAGGTGAATATAGGCAGGCTTAGGGAATTTTAGAATTTGGGGTCCATGGAAAAAACACAAGGCCTACAGACTGGGAGTAGGCACATTTCGTAACACAAGGGAGAGGCAACAGCTACATTTACATAGGATAAGGGAACTGGGAGTAGCCAGGAGGTCTATATTTACAGAAAAAAGAAGGAGGAAGAAAGCCCAGAGGGAATATGAGGACAATGAGGGAAGAGGGCCTCAGGAGTTACTATAGTAACCAATTCGAAAGGGAGTATTGACCAACCAGAGGGGAATTCAGGACACAGGAACTGCAGCCTTTATAAACTAGGGAAACAGGAGGTCAGTGGGACCAGTGGGAGTCTGTACTTGTTTCCAATAAATCTCCACCTTTGCTATACCACCTTCTGTCTATAGATTCATTCTTTGACTCCAGTGGACAAAAGAATCCAGTCCAAAAATTCCACATCAGATGTAATAATAATTACTAGCATACATTTAGTGCCTGCTGAAAAGCCAATTTTATTAAAGCACGAGAGGCCCGATGCACAGAATTTGTGCAAGTGTAGGCCTTCCTTCCCCCGCTGCCAGTACCGGCTTCCCTCTAGCACTGGGGAACCGGGCTTCTCTCACAGCCCCAGCTTTACCCGGAAGGTTGTCTGGAAGGATGTCCACTCTAATTAGCGTACTATGCTTTTATTATTATAGATTTCTATGCAATATCTATTTTTACTGTCTCAGAAATCATGCTAGCTAAGTGCTATTATTTCCAATGTACAGATAAAGACACTAAGTAATAGAGTAAGAAAGAAAACAGAGTGTTACTCATACAACATTCAAATTCAGAAGCTGAGCTCTAAAATTCTTTAATAAGCAATGTCTTGAGAGTTTACTCATTCTGGCAGCAAATACTTTCCTTAAATCGTTGTGCCTTTCCTTGTTATCCCTAAAAAAGTGGAAGTCAGGTACCATCAATAAAAATGCTATCTTTGATGAGTTTTAACACTCTAAGAAATCCATAGTAAGTAAAAAAAAAAAAAAATAATAATAATAATAATAATAATAATAAGTAAAAGGCAGCTTTATAGAGAGTGGAATTTCCACATTTCAAATCCTATGTTTTACCAATGCATACTTAAATTTTAGACAGGCTTCTTCTCATTATAGACCACACTGATGTCTCTTTTTTATTGTGTTTAGTTTAGAAAACTTCAATTGTATATGATTTATCTATTCCTTTGTTATGTAAGTATTCTACAACCCTAATATAATAGCGAAGTTACAGCCCCCATGACCTGGATGTCATCACTTTGAATGTAATAATTAAGAAAGTTAGAGGCCCTGTTTCCTAGTCTCTGTGAAAGGATAGGAGTATAACTAAAATACAACAAATAGAAACACAGATGAACTAATCACATTGATCTCCCCTTAGCTTCTTCCCATTAGCTTACCATGGGGTATCAAAACCCCCCACCTACTGTTTCAGCCAAGTTGAATTCAATCTCTTTGTCCTGTTGCAAATAGGCTTGGAAAAAGCCTTCCTTGTTTTTAAGCAGGGTGCAGTACATTTATTTTTCTTTTGCATGTTTTACATACCAAGGGCCAGGTCATGAGGGCTGTAACTTTGCTATTATATTAGGTATTGAAAGGAAATTCAGAGACAAAACAAGCAAGTTTAGGGTCCATGGAAGAGGAATGCATAGATGGGGGCTTGGAGACACCAAAATGCTTATCTTACAGAGGATAGAGAAATGCCACAGGATAAGGGTGGTGGTGGGGAAGACATACATTCACAGAGGATAAAGAAAAGTCACAGGATATCTGGAAGAAGGAAACATATTTTCAGAGGATAGAAGAATGTTGCAAGATAAGTGGAGAGAAAGAGATGGGCACCACGTGGACATCATGGACTTCGAGCTTTGAAACTGATACTATATAGCAGAGTGACCAATGAGGAAAACAGGGGGTCCTAAATTAAGGAAGGTGCAATTAGAAAGGGTCAAGGTCAGACAAAGAACTACAACATATATAAACTGGAGACAAAGGGACATGGGGCAGATTTTTAGATTTTTGGATTTAGATTTTTCCCATTAGCAAGAGAGAGAGAGAGAGAGAGAGAGAGAGCAGGCTTTTACCATTTGGGGGCCCATTTGGGGACACCCTGCCCAGATGGAATCTGTATATGTTTCCAATAAGCTACATTTTTTATTAAAGATATCTGTTAGTCCACAAATTTGTTCTTCATCTTTGTCAGACAAGGACCCACAAGAAGTCTGCACCCCAAACCCCATGTTTACAATGTAAAACATCTGGATAAAGCTGGTGAGGTGGGAATCAAATCACACAGAGTTTTTTCAGTTAAAAGTGCTGGTTTTTATTCTAACAGTAGCAGGCACCCACAGAACATTTTTAAGTTCTGGGCACAGGGTGAATGGGAAAAGGAGTTAATTATGACATAATATAATTTAAATGTTGAAAAAACTAAAAAAGAAATAACAAATGATATATGAATAAAGGATCCAGCGAGGTATAAGGATATTAGTAGGCTGTTAGATAAACCAAATGAAAGAAGATGATAGATCAAAATAGGTAAGAAATGTAAGTATATAGGTATTGATGATGAAATTGAAAAATGCATGAGGGAAAATTAGGTGAAAAGTAATTTTGAAATGTAATCTCCATGACTGGAACACATTCATTTACTTTTTCTAACCCTAAATGTTTTATATAAATGTAGATGACTGATACATGTTAGTCAATGTTCTCAAACATTACATCGGAATAAATTTTTAAAAATTAATTTCTAAAAGAGGAATCCAGATAGCTAACATTTAATCAAATCCATGTCAACATTTGATTTTTATAATTTAATTGGTATAAATATAATTTAATAAAATATAATTATGATTTCAGTTTATCTCTTGAACAATTTTATGTTTCTAAAAATAAATAAAAAGTTGCTTTTAGTATCACTAAAAGCCTTACAAATACTGACTCATCTGCCATCATAACAATTGTCTTTCCCCCTCTCCCCCCACAGATATGAATATTGATTTCTCTGATATTCAAAGGCACAGGTTACTACAAATAACAAAGTAAATTTTATTATGATTATTTTTGGATGAATGGAGTATATGATCATCTAAATAAGAGGAAAACCACAAAGAACAAAGCACATCTGTGCACATTATTATTCATACTATAAGATAATTAAAATTTGAATGAGATTAGTATACTTTAAATATGAAGGTTGTGACTTCCCTATGCTTTCTTTCTTCATGGAACTTTATCATAAACAACCTTTTGTCATCTCCAAAGAAAAAAACAAAAATAAAAATAAAATTGTGAGAATTAAGAAAGCCCATTATAATGTGTAACATGAGAAGACTAAGCATCCTTTAAAAGGCACTTAGGGATCTGAAATAAAATGGCCATTGTTCCACAAGTGATCCATGCAAACAAATCAATAAAAAGGCCTATATTTCCTAGAGTTCTATGTGTATACTGCATTTATAACTGTACATAATACAGAAAAATCTACAGATGAATAAAATCAGTATTAAAAATTTTTAGGCAGTACGGTTTTACTCATACACACCCTTAGTTTTTAAACTCTGAAGACTAGGTTCCATTTACAAAATTATTTCAGATGTATTACATATAAACTTAGTTCTATAATTCTAAAATGTACTCATAATCCTTCCTTACTACATACTTTATCCCTGTTCATGAAACCACCTTGCTTCTAGTAATTAGGCCTTAAAATCAGTAAGTTTCTTAGATGTTTCTCCACTTCTTAATATTTCAATCCTAAAATTCTGTTAATTTTTCTTTTTCATATTATAGTTCATTTTCTTTTCCCTAAAAAGTGCATATTGAATAAAACATGTCTACGTCCAAATTACTGAGTGAACATCTTCTATATATTTAAGTCACAAAGTACAAGGATTAAGACCTATTTACTATTTCAGGATATTTATGTTTAGATTTAAATATGTAGGTTTTTTAATCTGGAAGGTTGTTATGCTGTTTAATTTGCTACTTGTTAGGCCTTTAATTTCAAAATCATTTGGTTTCAGAACAAATTACCCAAATGTTTATATAAAACCACAAAAGACCCCGAATAGCCATAGCAAATTGAGAAAGACAAACAAAGTTGGAGGTATCACACTGCCAGTGGTTTTCACCCAGCATCTTGAAGGGTTCAGAAATCTGGAGAAGCTCTATGTGTAGATTATTAAAGAGTCCAGAGATGAAACATAATTTTGGAAGGTATTTTGGGGAGCCAGAGGAGCTTGACTAAAGAAACCAATAAAATAGACAATGTTCTCCCTTGTCTCAGGACCCCTTGCTTTTTTTTTTAATTATTATTTTAAGTATTACAAATAGTAGTACATATGTCTTCTTTTTTCCCCCCCATTGACCTCCCCCCCACCTCCCCTACCCCCCAGTACATGCCTTCACCTGCCCGCCCTCCCCCTCAACCCCCAGTGTCTTGTATCCATTGGTTGTGCTTATATGCATGAGTACAAGCCCTTAGATTGGTCTCTTACAGCCCCCCTCGCCCAACCTCCCCTGTCTTCCCAATGTAGTTTGACAGTCTGTTCAATGCTTCTTTGCCTCTGTATCTTTTTCCCACCATTTCTTTCCTTTAAAAAGTTTTGCCTTTGCAGACTAGAAATAAACATATAATAACAAAACAAAACAAAACAAAAAAATGTTTGAGTCCCAATTTCAATGTCCAACAGTTCTGAGTCCCCAGGCAACAGAAAGAGACCTGGCCCAGCTCACATCGAGATACAGGTGACAGACAGAGACTCGGCCCAGCTCAGATCGGGACCCAGGTAACAGACAAGAGACTTGGCTGACAGCAGCTGCCCTATATTTAATTTCAACCTAGCATCAGGAATGCTCAGGGCCCACTCAAGAATGCAAATAATCCTTCCCACTAATATTTACAGGGTAAACTAAGATTGTTGGTAGAGTATTAAATTTGACAGTAAAATAGTAATCAAGTTGTCAGATTAATTTAAATAGGCTAATTGAAATAAGTGAATATTTAAGTAAATTTAATTGTACTGGACAAAAAGCTGTTCTTAAAGTAATAACTAAAATTTCTATTGGTAGTTTATCTCATGGTAAAATTCCTGAATATGCAATGAACCTAAAGCAGTCATATTTTTGGGCAAAAAAAAAAATATATTAAATTTAAAGTTATCAAGACTGCATTATAAAATTTACAAAAACCTCCATTAATAAAAAAAAGGGGGGGGATAGTAGGGTAATATCATGTCAGGAAAAATATCATATAAGTAAATTACAGCTAGAAAATTTTTACTTTACAAAATTAATTTTCATTTGTAATGCTAAGAGCAAGACACCCATGAAAAACACACATGGTGTCTAAATAAGACAAAGGAAAATCGTTTGGGCAAAAATAAAAAGGATCCCAAATCAATTATATAGAAAAGATTCCTTTATTAACTTGTGGTCGAGAATATGTTTGTATATTTTCAGAAAACAACTCCAAGACCATGTGGATTCCTGCAACAGAGAGGAATTGACAGGTGTGCTCCAACCACTAAGACAAGAGGAGAAACAGTCCAGAGATGGAAGACTCTGACAACGACTTGCCACACGAGCAGTCAGCAGCTGTGCACCGCTGCAGGTTGCCTAGGACCAAACCAGAGAGGGTCGGACCTGCATTGCCACCATGTGCCCACCATCCAGATATCATTGCTGACATGTACACATAAGGAACTGTTAGACATTGAAACGGGGACCCCTTGCTTTTTATTAACACAGATTGTCCTAAGGCAAGATAGATATACACTTCAAAGGCCAGGGTTTGTGGTACACAGAATCCATTGAGAGTGGAAGAATTACCTCAGGCCAGTGGTCAGCAAACCGCGGCTCACAAGCCACATGTGGCTTGCAAGCCGGGATTTGCCATTCTGTTGACTAATGAGTTTGCTGACCACTGTCGTATACTGCCCTTTACCTCTTTGCACACAATATGCCACAATTGCCTAATCCTCACAGCTTTCAACTACATGGTAACATTTAGTCTAGTCCAATGGTCAGCAAACTCATTAGTCAACAGAACGACAAACAGCTGCTCGCGAGCCACTGTTTGCCGACCACTGCCTCAGGCTATTCATGTGTTTTTCCAGGAGGAGTCAATAACATGTAGATTAAGATGCCCTTAGCTGTCTGGCAGAAAGCAATCAATTTATGCATCCTTTTCAGATTTGGGGAAATGCCCTCAGTCATCTCAAGAGATTCAGCCCTGCTGACATGCTGGAATTGGCTTCCGGCATCACACTACCTAATATCAAAATGTACTAAAATGACCACATTTTTATACCATATACAATAATAAACTCAAAATTGTTTAAAGACTTAAAGATTAAAGTCTTAAAACCATAAAAATCCTAGAAGAAAACATAGGCAGTAGAATCTCAGTCATTTCTTTTAGTAATTTTTTTTTAATTCTTTATTGTTTAAAGTATTACATATGTCTCCTTTTCCCCCATTTGACCTCTCCTCAGTCGTTCCCACCCTCCAACACATGCCATAACACCCCTACTAACTGTGTCCCTAGGTTATGCTTATATGCATGCATGCAAGTCCTTTGGTTGATCTCCACCCCCGCCCCCCGCCCCTTACCTCTGAGTTTGGATGGTCTGTTCAATGCTTCTCTGTCTCTGAATCTATTTTAGTTCATCAGTTCATGTTGTTCATTATATTCCACAAATGAGTGAGATCATGTGATATTTATCTTTCTCTGCCTGGCTTATTTCACTTAGCATAATGCTCTCCATCCCCATCCATGTTGTTGCAAATGGTGAGATTTCCTTCTTTTTTACAGCAGTGTAGTATTCCATTGTATAGATGTACCACAGTTTTCTAATCCACTCATCTGCTGATGGGCACTTAGGCTGTTTCCAAATCTCTGAGGATGTGGAGAAAAAGCAACCCTTATGCACTACTGGTAGGAATGCAGACTGGTGCAGCCACTGTGGAGAACAGTATGGAGTTTCCTCAAAAAATTAAAAATGGAACTCCTTTTGACCCAGGAATTCCACTTCTAGGAATATATCCTAAGAAACCAGAAACATCAATCAGAAAGGATATATGCACCCCTATGTTCATAGTAATGTTTTTCTGATGTATCTCCTCAAATAAGGGAAATGAAAAAGAAAAAACACAAATGGAACTATATCAAACTAAAAAGATTTTGCATAGCAAAGTGTGGGAACCATACCAGAGACCCTAGATAGTTAAAGCAACTCAGAGTATGAAAGACTTTGTTGATAGTACACTGGACAGCCAAGGCCACTGGGAACATGGGAATCTTAATTACAATGTTCAAGGACTACACAGCTGCAAGGCCACAATGATCTCATGGTACACTGTGCCCTTCTGTAGCCAAAATAATAGATTTCACTGTTTGCAGGAGGCCTCTGTTGTCTAAGTGGTGTGATTCGTTGCTGACCAGCCAGTGTGCTAGGAGTACAGGACCCAAGAAGGTCCAGCCCCTGGCAGAGGGATTCGACACCAACAGTTAGTGCAATGGCAGGGTTTGAGAAGGAACTGACCTGACACAAAGGAAACCATCCACAGAATATAAAGACAACCCATTGAATGAAAGAAAATATTTACCAAAGTTGCATATGATAAGAGCTTAATATCCAAAATTTATAAAAAAGTCATACAATTCAACACAAAAAAAAGACCAAAAAAAAAAACAACAATAAAAAAGTGGGCAACAGACATGAATAGACTCTTCTCCAAAGAGGACATACAGATGACCATTAAACATCTGAAAAGATGGTCAATCATCAGAGAAATGAAAATTAAAACTACAATGTGATATCACTTCCCATATTGATTTATTTATCATCAATAGATCAACAACTGGTTTCAAGTGTTGGCGAGGATGTGGAGAAAGGGAACCCTCAGGTACTGTTGATAGGAATGCAGATTGGTATAGCAACTATGGAAAACAATATGGAGGGTCCTTCAAGCATTAAAAATTAAACTGGCTTATGACTCAGCAATTCCACTTCTGGATATATATCCAAACAAACCCAAAACACTAATTTGAAAGAATGTATGTAACCCTATGTTCATTGCAAGTTATTTACCATAGCCAAGATAGAAAAGCAATCCAAGTTGTCATCAGCAGATGAGTGGATAAAGAAGAACTGGTATCTAAATACAATGTAATATTGCTCAGCCTAAAAAAAGAATGAAATCTTAACTTTGTAATAACACAGATCAACCTAAAAAGTATTATGCTCAGTGAAATAAGCCAGTCAGAGAAAGACAAATGCCATATGATTTTAATTATATAGGTACTCTAAAGACCAATATAAATAAATAAACAAGACAGAAACAGACTCATAGATACAGACTGATAGTAGTCATGAGTACTGAGGGCAGGGTAGTTGGGGGACTGACTGAAAAAAGCGAAGAGATCAGGAAATACAGATTGATAGTTACAAAATAGTCACGGGGCTACAAAGTACAGCATAGGAAACATAGTAAAAAATATTGTAATGACTATGTATGGTGCCATGTGGGTACTGAAAATAGTGAGAAACACTTTTTTAAAGTATATGATTGCCTAACCACTATGCTGCACACCTCAAACATACAAAATAATATTGAATGTAAATAGTAGTTGAAAAAATTAAATTAGAAAAAGATTGAGTTTCTTGCTTAAAAAGTGCATAACCATATCCACATGGAAGGATTTGAAAAAAAAAAGAATAAAGGGAGAAAGAAAGAAAAATAGAACATGTGTTTGCAATGCTTAGAAGGATGTGAAAAATAGACAACAGGAAGAAACATATGATGAGAAAGAGCAAAAAACAACATGAAAAAGAAAAAAAGAGTCAGAGTTGCCCATTGGAGTCTCTGAAAGCTGCCAAAAGTAAACACAACAGGAAAATAAAAAATAATTTAAATAAATTAAAAAATAATTTAAATACAATTACGTCAGGAATTTATCTAGACCATTGTAGGAAGGTCCAATAAAAAATAACACAAGACAACAGAGTGTGAGTTACAGACACCTGGTCATATATTTGTAATAAATTCTTGTCATTTTTCTATTTAAAAAGAGAATACAAGTTTAATGAAAACTGCAAAGGCTAAGATATTTAAGATTTCAGAGATGTAGTACTTTGTGAGATACATATAATAAGAATATTTAATTCAAAGGTTAATCCATGTTTTATTTCATCTTAACCAAGTAACGTGTGCATTAAGTTATGCTTAAATTATTATTTTTAATTAAATTTCCATTTAATATTGATATCCAATGTTCATTTGATTTAACTCCACTGTTACTCACTGATTGGCTAGAAGAAAGATGGATGGAAAGTCATGAGTACAGATTTGATGTCTCTAAAGATTGATAGCCCTCTAAGAAATTATAAGGTTAATAAAGTTTGGGCAAGTTAAAACCTGTCTCATCCACATATTTTCATATAAATTACTTAACATATTTGTAATCCCATGACCACAGCTCTAACTTTGTCCCTGAAGATCTAACTGCATTGGAATAAATCATATTTTTAGCCTTAAAGGGGGTAAATGAGCATAATGGAGGACTGAATACCCACAATATTTTAAAAGCAATGGTGTATATACAGGCTTCTTATTTCCCCCTATGTTTTAGAGTATTTTCTTTCACAATTGCTGTCCACCACGTGTGCATCATGCCAGCTGCACAGTGGTGGACAGTGTGGTCTCTCTGAAGCCCCTCCCGTGGATATACCGAGAGTGGAATACAGAGGCCCCATGATCACAGAATCCTTTCCCTGCGCTATTATTTTAGATATTTTAATAACTTTTATGTTTCTTCTATACTTGTTCTTTTATAGAGAGGCACTAAAGAGCTGATGTGAACTCTATTCAAAATATTTTTCAAAATCCCTCAAAACATCTTTTATAAAATTAATTATTTTTTTATTGATTTTAGAGAGGAAGGGTGAGGGATAGAGAGATAGAAACATCAATGATGAGAATCATTGATCGGCTGCCTCCTGCACACCCACTTCTGGGGATCGAACCCACAACCGAGGCATGTGCCCTTGGCCAGAATCCAACCTGAGACCGACCCTTCAGTCCGCAAGCTGACGCTCTATATAATGAGCCACACCGACTAGGGCAAAATATCTCTTGATAAGGTTTCATTTAAGTAAAAACTGAAACAAAAATTAAATTACTTCCCCCACAAAATATATTAACTTTCAGTTTTATACCTAAAATGTATAATTTTAATGTTTAGAAAAATAAAAATATTTTAAAACTGTAACTTATTAAAACTCTTTAGCAAAATATCCTTATTCAGCTAGCTCTGTCTTGCATGGTGTGTTCCTCTGAGCCTATAACTTTGTAATAAGAGAAGGTGAATTGAATAACTCAGGTCCTTTTCATAAGCTAAAATATATTTTTCTGCATTTGGTATCTTTTTCTAGCAAGTATTCTACAATCCTAATATATGTTTCACACGGTAGCCACATCTGTCCCGCCACAGGTGATATGGGCAAAGCTTCCATGGAATTGCTCAAACGTTCAATAAAGCAGTTACACAGATGTCTTTGAGTTTCTTTGGTGTATAGTTTTGTTATGTTTCATGCTGATTATGCAACAGACAACTGCTAAAATGTGTGAAATGGTGAAATGTTATTGGCTATATTTTGAAAAGCTGAATTTAAATTTTAAATCCTAACTGTACACCTGCTTACACAATGTGCCTAAAAGAGAATAAAAATTGAAAGATTGACTCTTTGGTGAACTGCCTAGAAAAAAAGCAGATAATCAAATAATGCTCTAACTTTGAATGAGAGAAAAATTCTTTCCTATTGCTTTTCATCTTGTATGCAGATATTGTGGCTTGCAATGCTCTTTTATAAAGTTATAAAGCTGTACTCTTGTTTGTTTCCTTGTGATTTGGTGGTGCTATGATATGCAAGCCAAGAGTTACTTTCTCCTTGAACATTTATACTAAAAAAAAAAAAAAAAAAGAATTCTTAGAGAAACAAATAAACATAAAGTAATAAGTTCATTAATTAATTTAACAAATATGTATTAAGAACCTATGCTTTGTTAGTTACTACCCTAGGAGCTAAGAATATAATAGACAAAAATTACTTTTTCCATGAAACTTACATTTTAATAGAAGATAACTTATAATAATTATATATAGAGAAAGAAATAGTACATGTATTAAAGGGAACAGAAGCATGTCAAGGATAGAAAGCTTCAAAAGCTAATTTTATTTTGGAGTCATACACTTTTATAAAAATAAGTCAGAAAAAGAGACTAATTAGTCAGTTTTGTTGTGTATGCATACACACACACAATATATATATATATATATATATATATATATATATATATATATATAATTTCCTCCATGTTTTATTCACTACAAATATGTCAAGAACATTGCTCTTCTGTTTCTAGGGAAAATGTTTAAAAGGCATTACATTTTTTAAAAGAAAATCAAAGTACAAATAGGAACTGTGAGATTAGTATTTACCTTCTTCTCCTAAGCAATCTGTGAATTCAGAATCTCTGATCCATGTAAAAGTAAAATCAATATGAAAACAAGTAAAGAATCAAACAAGTCTAAAGGAGCAGGCTTGGCCTATCAACAAGCACATGGAAGACAGATGAAACCAGCGAGAGAGAATCTGATCTGGGAGAGCTCTGAAGCAGAGGCTTCTTTCACCGAGGTCTGGCTGCTGGCCAGTAAAGGACAGTGCTGGTTGGAACATCATATATCAAGGTTTATCAAGATTTCTGCAGGATAGCTCTAAAGGATTCCAAAGCAATACCCCAGAGTCACCGTGGAACTGAGGGAGAGGCAAAGAATAGAAATGTTCTTTGAACTACCACGCTGGTCCAATCTGGGAAAATACCTTTCTATACTCTTAGCTCATTTATACTATATTCGTTTGAAATGTGTTTGTTAACATTGCAAAGTTGCATGCATGAAAGAAAGATAAAATAGTTCAAAACTATGTAATCAATCAGGTACAATTTTTATATGCCTAGTAAAAAGTATTATATGATCAGAATTTCTATCAGGTAGGTTCTCTAAATACTCTTACAATGAAAAATATGTCAATCTTATCTGTTGTGTAGTGACAGGTTATATTCTGGAAAAAATGTATAAGACAGAGTCTACAATTTTATCTCCACAATAAATGAAATTGATATAAAGAGAATGGTTATTTTTATACTTCATAGAATGAAAAAAAGTTAGTGTTTGTAATAACACTTAGGCTTCTAGTTCAGAATCTAAGATGGCATACTCAAAAATCAGGAAATTTTATATTATCTTTTTAAATGAAATAGCAGGTTACAAAGAATATGAGAGCATGATCATATTTTAGTAAACACATATAACACATTCCATATAACACATTCATATATGCATGTGTACATTATAAGGAAATAGAAGTTCATACATTACCTTATTAATAGTTATTTCCCTTAGTGAATGCAATTATGGATATTTTAAGTTGATAAATTTGTTCCTTTGTAAAACAAATATTTTTATGAAGGGAAATAAATAATTAAAATGATGGGAGTGGCAGATGTAGGGGATCTGCCCTATAACAATATCTATATATATAAAACCCTAATATGCAAATAGACCATACAGTGGAACAACTGAACAACCAAACAACCGGTCACTACGGTGTACACTGACCACCAGGGGGCACATTCAGAATACGGCAAGCATTGGCAGTAGGCGGCAGAGCGTGGAACATGGCAGGCATTGGCCATGGCAGGATGGTGGAGCAGACCAAGGTGGGGCACCGGTCGCTGTCATGGGGCGAGCCTCTGGTGATTACTGAAAATTCTTTGCTCCCGTGTGCCATGGTCCTGCCCAGCGCTTGCACCTACTGCCTGCGCTGGCCCCACGTGCACCTGCTACTGGCACTGGAGCCACTGCTCGCACCTGCTGCCAGTGCCTAGTGTTGGTCCTGATCGCTCAGCACTGTCAGTGGGTTCGAGCAATGGCTGCCAGCCCTGATTGCTCCTGAGGGCTTCTCCACCTCCCCCTGTTTCTGAGGGGTGATCAGGGCAGCAGTGCTGCTTACACCCACTGACTACACTGGCCCCACTTGTACCCACTGCTAGCACCAGACCCAATCACTCCACACCATCAGCAGGTGCGAGTGGGGCTGGTGCTGTCAGTGCATGGAAGCAGTAGTGGCAGAAGTGGGGCTGCCAGCAGAGAGGGGCTGGGCAGGGGCATGGAGAATGGGCCAAGACCTGCTTCTGTGCCCACTGCAGCCTCGTAGCCCACAGTTCATTTCAAGGTGCACGAATTCCTGCACTGGGCCACTAGTAAGGTATAAGATGTTACCATTTAAAATTATTGTGAGAAAATGCCTGTCTGTTTCTTTCTTAAATGGCCATATGACACAATAAATGCACTGCCCTAGAAGTGACTTTGTTTCCTGACAGCACTAATATGCTGTCATCACTACCATCCTATATAATAAAAGGGTAATATGCAAATTGACCCTAGTGGCACAACGACTGGGAAGGATCAGTTGCTATTTTGTGCACTGGCCACCAGGGGGCAGGTGCTCAACACAGGAGCTGTCCCCTGGTGATCAGTGCGCTCCCACAGGGGGAATGCCGCTCAGCCACAAGCCAGGCTGACAGCTACGAGCACAGCAGTGGTGGCAGGACCCTCTCCCACCTCCGTGACAGCGCTAAGGGTGTCTGAATGCAGTGTAGGGAGTGGGCTTAAGCTGCCAGTCGGACATCCCCTGAAGGGTCCCGGACTGTGAGCACAGGCCAGGCTGAAAGATCCCCCAAGTGCACAAATTTTCATGCACTGGGCCTCTTGCTATAGAATAAAATTCTCATCAGTTTTCTCTACACTAACTAATTTCCATTTCTCCCACTATGTATCAGATTAATTTCTCCTCAAATGCCTAACCAACATCTTCATTTTCATGTTGTCATTAATAATTGCAGTAATCCCATAACCATGCTCTTGTTTCCAACTACCTATAAAAATAATTGAATATTTAAATATTATAAATTATTAAAAACAATGACTGCATAAAACCCTGCTAGATAGTAGCATTAAAATTACTTTCATTCTTGATATGCCACTTTCTTCTGAACATTTTGCCACTCCATAGCAGAGAGATTAAATAAACAACTACTGATTTGAAGTTTTGTTTTTAAATACTTACATATTCTTCCTAAAAATAACTGGATGGGGTATTTTAGTGCTATATTTTGAGTTATTTTCAATAGATTGTTGGGAAAATTTAATTTACTAAAATCTCAACTTTTGCTACAATGGAATCCTAATAAAGTGTACTCCAATAGCTGAGAAGTGGCTCCAGTAAACTTGAAGCTTGCCATGAATTTATATCCAAAGACTAGTGACGTTAATATTTAGTAAATTGGTTTTGCAGAAAAATGTTGTTTTTATCACATTAAAAAAATAAGATTCAGGTAAAAAGGTTCAGACTATCTGAAATGACTCTGAGTGTGCATGCTCATTAGTAAACTAAAAAGAGAATCCTAAGTAAACAAAACTTATGTTTGTATCAGAGAACCACATTTATCACAATAGAAGACATGTTTCCAAGGGTTTTTCAGAGTGAATGATAGTTTCATATTGTTGCATTCTTAAAAAATGAAATTACTCTAAATAACTCAACTGTTGCATAAACATGATATATTCACTCACTGGAGGTGTTTTATCATTGGGTAGAAAGTAGAACTGAAGCAGACAGCA
Source organism: Corynorhinus townsendii (assembly GCA_026230045.1). Lineage (NCBI taxonomy): Eukaryota > Metazoa > Chordata > Mammalia > Chiroptera > Vespertilionidae > Corynorhinus > Corynorhinus townsendii. The sequence goes on along the minus strand of JAPDVU010000001.1, from coordinate 108,218,619 downwards.
TGAAATTAAGGTCAGAGTTAGATCTGAAACCAGCACATAGTAATAATTGAACAGCATATCTAGAATTCTTGTTTTCACTTTTCAGGATAGAAAATTTCACTATCATTCATTTTAATTTTAATTTTTGGAATGTTTAAAGCTTTGATATGTGTAAAATGGTATCAGCTATAAATAAATTTTGGTGTACTGTTAACTTCAAATAAGACCCCTCAAAGTTAGCTGAAAATCTAACTCATAAGTTTGCAACTACCATATGAAAATCTGTTGCTACAACAGTATGATTCACTCAATTAGATGGTGAAATATGATTTATAGGTTGTCAATTAAGTAAGCAGAATTTGTAGTCTTGTCCCAGAGAAAAATGTTTTCACAAATCAGTTTCATTTCTATGCATCTGGTTGGGAAAAAAAGAAAATTCAAAAAAATTTACTCATTCTGTGCAATGTTCCACAAGATTATATCTTTTCATATAATTATTTTATACATTTTATTGTCATATTATACTCCCTTCATTTTATTACACCAGGGTTTTAAACAATATTTTAAAATTATATTTATATAAGATACATTAAATGCTTTTATCTAAAAGTGTTCAAAAACATTTATTTTTCATTTTCATTATGTTAAAAATATAATTCTGCTTGCATATTCAAAGTCAAGCCTATCTGCTGGTAAATTCAAATAAATATATTTTTGGGATATAAATAAAAGACTAACCCATCAAATAATGGTAAAATGTGCAAACGAATAAAATAAAAATAATTTATTCCCATATTTATATAACAAAGTCTGCTAAGAAATATATAAATCAATGTTGCCTTTATTTTTATCTTACCTGTTTATCTTTATAAGGAATTTTAAATAATACAAAATTTTATAAAATTTTCATAGGTCTTATTAAACTGTTTCAAGCATATTTCAAATATATCTATCTGTATTACTCACAGATAAATTAAAACTGTCTTGGATTTATTTCTGAATTATTTATTAAAATTGGAATGTAACTGTCATATCAAATACTTTCATCATATCACATTAACACCATTAGTTTGTCACCTAACCTTTGATATTTCTCAGTACAACATTATTTTCCAAGGGAAGCAAATGAAATCTTGTATTGACTCTTATACTAAAGAAAAATTCAATCAAAAGCTGATTTTAAAAAGGATACATTTTAACTTATATGGTTAATTTAAATAATTTTCATTGGTAACTTACTTGTGAATAATGTATAGAGCTAATCTAGGATATACAACATTTTGGCAGCCAGGCTAACTGCGGAGGGGCCAAATATGGCCTGAACACACAATATTTAGCCTATAACATATTCTAAAGTTCACATTGAGTGCCCTTATATGATACGTAGATGCTTTCTTTACCTATATTCCTTATCATAATCTTATACTTACAATTGTGCCTTCTAAATGTAGTGACACATTTTCTTTACATTCTTGGAGATGGACAGCATTTGAATTTATGATTCTTACACCAGGATCTGGGGCTTCACAGTAATGAAGATACATGTAAGTCCTCAAGGACTTACAATATTGTGTGACACAAACAATAACTGATAAGTAAGATGGGAGGAGCATGGCTATGATGCTCTGGGACCATGGAGTACAGGTAACAAACCCAGCCATGCAGAATCTAGAACATCTTCACTCTGGGTGAGTGACATCTAGAGTCAAGTATATCAGAGGTTGGTCACATACATGGGTATAGGCAAAAAAATAATTTCTAAGCAGAGGGGAATAATGCAGAAGCTTTGAAGAAATACATGACAAGTTTGGAGAAATGCATGCAGTTTATTGTGGTGTGAGGAGAAAGGGCTCAAAGAACAGAAATGTTAAGGGAATGGTCTATCAGCACTTCAGTTCATACAGAATTCAGACATTAGCTTGAGGATAATCTGTGATGACAGTAGAGTAAAAATGAGGTTACATAAACCCCATTTGGTATACAGCAATATATATTGAAGGAGTTTATGTGGGAGGAAACCAGGCTTTAGAAGATAATTTTGACAATAGATGAAGAATGGCATTATGGAAAATTCATAATGCCATTCACTTCAAAAGAAGTATGGTACACTGCTAGTGGGAATGAAGACTGGAGCAGCCATTATAGAAAACAATATGGAGGTTCCTCAAAAAATTAAAAATTGAACTGCGATTTGATCCAGTGACCCCACTTCTAGGAATATATCCTAAGAAACCCAAAACAACAATCAGAAAGAATATACGCACGCTTATATTTATAATGGCACAATTTACAAGAGCTAAGATGTGGAAACAGCCCAAGTGCCCATTGATAGATGAGTGGATAATAAAGCTAAGGTACATTTACACCATGGAATATTATGCAGCTATAAAAAAGAAGGGTCTCTTACCCTTTGAGACAGCATGAATGAATCTGGAGATTATTATGCTAAGTGAAATAAGCCAGTCAGAGAAAGGTAAGTATCTCATGCTTTCACTCAAATGTGGAATCTAATGAACAAAATAAACTGATGACATAATAGATCCAGAGACATAGAAGCATGGAACAGACTGATGAATCTCAGAGGGAAGGAGGGGTGGGCAGAAAGTAATAGGGCAAGTTATATGCATATATTAATAGACCATGGTCACAGACAATAGTGTGGTGAAGGTGAGGAGAGTGTCAATGAGGAAACAAAAGGGGCACATCTGTAATATATTTAACAATAAAGATATTTTTTTTTTAAGTACAGTAGAGAAGGTTATAAAGGATGATGTTTTTAGTATCTGAGTTGTTCTTTGAAGCTACATGCCTACAAAAACACACAAAAAAAACCCCACACACATTATAGAGATGTCCCTATTCAATTGATCATCCATCTCTGATGTTTAGGAGGGAATCTTAGGCCAGAGATATTCATTTGGGAGCCAATGATATACAGGTAGTAAGTTGAAACTATAGAAGCGAATGGGTAGAATAACAAAATAATAGACACTAAAATAGATAAGCAGAGGAAAATTAGCTCATATAAAAAGATGGGAAAAATAGGCAAAGATGTAGGGAAAAAAATCTACACTAATAAAAGAGAAATGTGCAAATTAACAGTCACTCTGCTATGCCCACCAGCCAATCAGGAGTGAGTATGCAAATTAACCAAACAAAGATGGAAGCATCCATGGAGCTGGAGTGAGCAGGAGGCTTGGGTTGCCCTGGTGATGGAGGAAGCCAAGCTTCCCACCCACCCTGGCCTCCGCTGAGGGAGTGGCTGGGAGCCTGGGTCACTGGGGGATGTGGACAGCCTGAAAATGGCCCTCAGCTCCTTACCCAAGCTGGCCATACCCCCATGGGGTGAGGGTCTCCCCAGGGGACTTGGCCAGCCTGCAAATAGCCATCAGCTACTCACCCAGGCTGGCCAGGCACCCTAGCGGGAACCCCCGCCCTGAAGGGGGTATGGCCAGCTTGAAAATAGCCCTCAGCCCCTCACCCAGGCTGGCCATGCTCCCCCCAGCAGGGACCCTCAACCCATGGGAGCATGGTCGGCCTGAAAACCACCATAGGGCCCTCAACCAGGCTGCCTCATGCTCCAGGGGAACCTCCACCATGATCTGGGCCACCCTTCAGGGAAAAGCAGCTGGTCCCCAAACATGTACCAGGCCTCTATCTATACTAATAAAAGGGTAATATGCTAATTAGACTGGGACCTTCCAGGAGACCTACTGGATGTTCTTCTGGACAAAGCCATGGTGGCAGGGCCAAGGTAGATGCGGTTAGAGGCCAAGAGGGGAGGGCAGTTGTGGGTGATCAGGCCAGGATGGGACAGCAGTTGTGGGTGATCAGGTTGGTGTGGGGGGGCAGTTGGGGGTGAGCAGACCAGTAGGGGGGCCAATTGGGGGCGAGCAGACCATCAGTGGGGGTCAGTTGGGGGTGAGCAGTCTGGCAGGCAGATTGGTTAGGGATTAATCAGGCAGGCAGGAAGGCGAGTGGCTATGAGCCAGCATTCCCAAATTGCTAGAGGGATGTCTGACTGCCAGTTTAGGCCCGATCCCTGTAAACCAGCAGTAGTACATCCTTCAAGAGGTCCCAGATTGGAGAGGGTGCAGGCTGGGCTGAGGGACACTCCCCCTTGCATGAATTGCATGCAATGGGCCACTAGTCTATACTAATAAAAGAGTAATATGCTAATTAGACCCACAGACCTTCTGGATGTCCTTCTGGACAAAGATGGGTGCTTGGCCAGCCTGCAAACCTCCCCCAAACAGTCCTCAGCCCCTAGCCCAGGCCCACCCCACCCCCAGTGGGGACCCCCACCCTAAAGGGGGCATGGCCAGCCTGCAAACGGCCCTCAGACCCTCGCCCAGGCTGGTCATGTCCTCCAAGGGGACATCCACCCTGATCCGGGACCTCCTTCAGGGCAGACCAGCCAGCTCCCACACATGCACCAGGCCTCTAGCTATAATAATAAAAAGAGAATATGCTAATTAGGAAACCTTTCAGATGTCCTTCCAGACAAAGCCATGGTGGCAGGGCCAAGGCAGAGGCAGTTAGGGGCAATCGGACCAGGAGGGGAGGGCAGTTGGGGGTGATCAGGATGGCGGGAGGGGAGTTGGAGGTGAGCAGGCTGTCATAAGGAGCAGTTGGGAGTGATCAGGCTGGCAAGGGGGTGGTTGGGGGCAAGAAGGCCATCAGGGGGGCAGTTGGGGGTGAGCAGGGTGGTAGACAAAGTGGTTAGGGGCAATCAGGCAGGCAGGCAGGCAGGTGAGCGGTTAGGAGCCACTAGTCCCGGATTGCGAGAGGGATGTTTGACTGCCCACAGAGATTGGGCCTAAACCAGCAGTCAGACATCCCCCGAGGGGTCCCAGATTGGACAGGGTTCAGGCCGGGCTGAGGTACACCCCCCCGCCATGCACGAATTTCATGCACTGGGCCACTAGTTTGTAATAGGACTCTGTTCATTTCGAATCAGTATTTTCTAACCAACAACATGGATCCCCTCCATTAACTCCTCCTGACAACAATCTTAGTTTAGGTCCTAATTCTGATATTTGATTTACGCTCTGACTCATAGTCCACTCTTTAGATTTTCCAAAAATGACAGCAACAAATATAAACACCTGTCACTTAAACAAGAAAATATTGATTATGTCTTTCACTGAGGATACAGATTAATGCAGATATAGACCATTACCTATAAATAAAACAATTTAATTGGTATTCTATTATCTTTAAATATCTCTCACCTCATTCACCCTATTTAAGGTATTCAACCTCCAGATGCAGTAAGTAAAGGATGCCAACATTTATTATATGGACCTAGTCTCCAACTCTTTAGATACCACCTAATTATTTCCCTCCAGTAACTCTTTTAATGTATTTTAGGTGTTTTTTATTTTGTTTCATGCTTAACCTCACTTGACTTTATTATTTATTACCTTTTAGTACAACTAATTTTTATATTGTTTATATATTTACCAATTTTTTATTCATCATTCTGTTTTTATTTTTGGATATTTCCTCTGGGTTCACTTTTCTATTCCTGAAAAAACACTGCTTATAATTTCTTTTAGGAAAAATTATCAGATGACAAACTCATATTTTATGTGTTTGATAAAGTGATTAATTTCATTTCAGTTTGAAATATTTTTTCAAAATATATAATTCCAGGTTAGTACTTGTTTTCTTTCAGATTATTAAATTTGTTGTTCCACTGTTTACTGACTTCCACTGTTGCTATTGAATCATGTGTTATCTTATTATTGCTTTTCCTATTTCCTCTATTATTTTTAATATTTACCTTTTCAAAAAATTTTGTCACTTTTTAATGATTTGTCTTAGTGTATTACTTAATCTTTCCCTGTTACGCCTAGAGTTTGTCATCTCTTTTAATATATGGATTATAATCTTTTTCCTCATAGCCATTAACTCTTCAAATATTTAATTCCAAAACAGGAATTTTTTCAAAACACTAGTGGCTCCTAACTGCTCACCTCATGGCTCTCATTTCTTTCCTTCCAGAATTCCTATCAAACATATGTTAGATTATCTCATTCTTTATTTGCTATTTCTGGGTCTTAAATCTTGTATCCTATAGATTCCATTTTTCTCGTTATGCTTATGTCTACTTTTATCTGCTCTATTTTTCAAATTATTAATTATCAATTCCATTATCCAAATTAAACATATATTAAATTTCAGCTATATTCTTATTTAGTAAAGTTCTACTTGACCTTTATTTATACTAGCTATGTCATTTTTGCTATTTCCTGTGTACTAGAGATATTTTCAACTTAATGCATTTTTAAACAACTGGTTTAAACCCTATTTCTGACAGTTCCAACATTTGAAGTGCTATGAAGGTTTGTTCTATGGTACCTATAGTTTTGTGTACATTTAAACTTATTATGTGCTTGGTAATCCTTGGTTACTAGACTTTACAGTTCTTGTATAGTTATTTGTAGCAAGACCCTGAAACCATGGATGAATGTTGTGTATTTTTTTTTCCTCTAAAGAGGATTTGCTTTTACTTTATGGACTAGGTGCTTTGCAAGTAAATTTTATTTTAATTCAGGTTCAAGTTTTGAGAGTTTCTATCCCCTCTAAACTATGTGCACCCAGGGAGAGTGTAATCCCAGGGAGGGGCTGCATCAGTGACCACTGCCTCCCAGAGAAGTTTGTCTATGCTTTTTGTTTCCTTTATCCTTCTGAGTCAATAACCTTAGATTGGCACAGATTTTTTTGTTTCTTTATTTTGTTGTTTGTTTTTATAATAATTTAATTGAAATAAAGTGCACATAACAAAAAGTAAAGGTGAGGAAAGGGAATTTTAAGCTCTTGCATGTGAATATCCACATACCCTGGTGATACTGTTGAAAAGACTGTTCTTTCACAATTAAATTACCTTAGAACCTTGCAAAAAATCAACTGGCCATAAATGTGAGAATTTTATTGAGGCTCTCAACTCTATTCCACTGATGTGTATGTCTATCCTTAAACCAGTCATATATTTATTATCTTGATTACTGTAGTATTATAGTAAGTTTTGAAATCAGAAAATATGAGTCCTCTAACTTTTCTCCTTTTACAAGATAGTTTAGGCTACCATAGGTTCCTTGCCTTCCCTAAAGAAATTTTGATCAGCTTGTCAGTTTCTACAAAATGGCAGCCCAAATTTTTGTAGAGATTGGGCTATCTACACATCAAATTGAGGAGTTCCATTTTAGCCAAATAAAGTTGGTCAATAAATGAGCATGGGACATCTTCCCACTTATTTATGTTGTTTCAAGGCTGTTGGCTTTCAAGGCTACTGCAAGCTTTGGTAGGGAGAGTAAAATGGAGCAAGTTAATAAGCCAAAAAGCCTAATGTTCTTAGCAAAATTCAGTAATTGTTATAATTAGACACTTCTTGGGTTTCTGCAAGGTTTTTTATTTTTTTTTAAATCTATTTTTAAAAGTATTTCTTTATTTCCCCATTGACCCCTGTCCCCTGACCCACCCCTAGCCTTCACCACCCTGTTGCCTCATGTCCATGGGTTATGCATATATGCATACAAGTTCTTTAGCTGATCTCTTCCCACCCACCCACTCATCCCCACCTTCCTCCTGAGATTCCACAGTCTGTTCCATATTTCTATGTCTCTGGATCTATTTTGTCCATCAGTTTATTTGATTTCACATATGAGTGAGATCATGTTATACTTACCTTTCTCTGACTGGCTTATTTCACTTAGCATAATACTACAGGTTGCCCAGGGTGGGTCAAAGGATAAGAGATTCTTCTTTTTTACAGCTGCATAGTATTCCATGTTGTATATGTGCCACAGTTTTTTTTATCCATTCACCTACTGATGGGCATTTGGGCTATTTCCAGATCTTGGCTATTGCACTGCTATGAATTTAGGAGTACATACATTCTTTCTGACTGATGTTTTGGGTTTCTTAGGATCTATTCCTAGAAGTGGGTTCACTGGATCAAATGGGACTTCCATATTTAATTTTTTGAGGAAACTTCATACTGGTTTCTATAATGGCTGCACCAGTCTGATTTTCACTGGCAGTGAACTAGGGTGCCCTTTTCTCCACAACCTCGCTAGCACTTGTCATTTGTTGATGGTAGCCATTCTGACAGATGTGAGGTGATACCTCATTGTTGTTTTAATTTACATCTCTCTGATTATCAGTGACTTTGAGCATTTTTTCATATGTCTCTTGACCATCTGTATGTCCACTTTGGAGAAGTGTCTATTTAGATCCTTTGCCCATTTTTAATTGGATTGTTTGTTTTCCTTTTATTAAGTTGTATGAGTTCCTTATATATTTTAAATATTAACTATTTTAGTTAATTTCATATTTCTGAAAAGTTGATTAAAAAAATTTTGCTATTGTTCTCATTGCTTTTCCTGAGGAGTGAATATTTAAAGGTCCTTACTTTGCCACTCCACTATTGCTTCTTCCTTTTATTTTTTTATGTCATTTTGACAAAGAGAGTATTATAGTCCAAATGCAATGGTCCCTGCCCTAAAGTCAGTGTCTCTCTGACAACACTCATTCAAATGAGATCTCTAACGAGACTTTCTAGTGGTTCAGGTCACAATCTTTACCTAGATGATACAATACATAACTTTAATGCTCAGAAACTGCCTTACCTCTTTGATCATAGACTTTATGTAGAAATTGGCCTTTGAGTTCCTCATTATGTTATGTCTTATTATCAGATCATCAATAATGTGAAGGATATATTTTTAAAATATATATTTATACAGCATTGTTTGTTATTATCAATGAATGGAATAATCCTTAACTGGATCAGAATTGCACAGGTAAAGATACATGGGAAGAGAATTTTAAGAAGAGAAAATAATATGAGGAAATTTTTTCCCAACAAATCTTTTGATATACAAAGAAATGCCTTTAGTGTAAAATGATTAAGGACAGTGGTGGCAGAATATGTCACCATGTGACCATGAGAGGAAAAACAGCAAGCTCAGTGAGAGGCTTAGAGACTGTTAACAACTTATGCTCTTTATTTCTTCTGTGAGGTAAATCATTACCATTATCTGCACTACAGTTTACAAATGGTTGCAAAACACAGACACACACAAAAACTAAAAATAAGCAACTGGTTTTATATTAATATTTTATCTTTAAAATAATTAATGACTATATAAATAAAAAATTTCAAAAGTGGTTCTTCTGACTAAAGAGGGAGTTCAGTAATTCATTATGGCAAAATACTTAGGAAACAGTTTATTTATGATTTTTACTATTTCACAATGACAATAACTAGTCAGTAAGAAAAGGTTTCCAAAATTGATTTAGCTATTGTTCTAGTTCAATAGTATTTACATTTTAAAAATCTGACTTGGGTTATTGTACACCAGATCTTTGTTCTGCTTTTCTAGGATTTAAGTAATGTAAGTTAAATTTTTAATTAATTTTAACATTCAAGTAGTAACATTTTTGTTTAAAATTTTATTTGATTGTTTATAAATGGAAATTTTATTGAAGGGAAGACCTGGGAAGCAGTGTCACCTGCACTGAAGTCATTGAATCCTTGTGAACAGATGTTATTTGTAATAGTATTTTGGTTTTCATCTTGAAAAGGTAATACAGAAAATGTACAAAGTCAAGTTCATACAAAGTTGAATGCTTATAATAGACCCATTCAAGAGACTAATGCACATAGTACATACTTATCTGAGCAGGTAACATTTTATGACATTATGTTTCTGCAAGATGAATAAAAGACATTAGTGTGATTTATCACTTCTTTTACAGTTTTTGAAGGTTTGGAGAAAAATTTAACCAGAGGAGTAGCTTTTTTTTTTTTCATTTTTATGTAACTAATTATTTTTAATTACAATTAGAAAAAATTTTAAACTTGACAACTCAGTTCACCACCAATTTATTATTTGTTATTAAAGCAAATAATGGATAGAATATTTTCAATTAACAACAACAAAAATAGAACACAAAACACTTTCACCTTTGTCTTCTCTTGAAGAAATGCTTATCTGGTTTAACCAAGTCAATATAAATTTAAAAGTTATTATAATTAATTTTATATTTTTATAAAATATAAAACTATTTTGAAAAAGCCATAAACTTTCAAATATGAGAATTTTTGCATTTCTAATTAATCATACCATTTTGATATTTAAGAACAATGCAAGAAATTAATTATGCCCAGTATAAATGTGACAATTACTAATTACACCTTAGTTTGATAACTATTTCCAACTTGTGTTTTTTTTCTATTATATTTCACCATACTTACCTTTTACTATGAGCAGAACAACTAAAATTTCAATACTTTAAAATAAAAGGCACATTAGATATTCCGTTTGAAAATTTGCCTTTATTAAAAGTGGAAATAATCATCAGAGAAATGCAAATTAAAACCACAATGAGATATCACCTCACACCTGTCAGAATGGCTATCATCAAAAAATCAACAAACAACAAGTGATGTGGAGAAAAGGGAACGCTAGTTCACTGCTGGTGAGAATGCAGATGGGTGCAGCCACTATGGGAAACAGTATGGAGTTTCCTCTAAAAATTAAAAATGGAACTTCTGTTTGATCCAGCAATCCCACTTCTGGGAAAAGATCCTAAAAACTCCAAAACACCAATCAGAAAGAATATATGCACCCTATGTTCAGAGCAGTGCAGTTTACAAAGCTAAGATCTGGGAACAGCCCAAATGCCCTTCAGTAGATGAATGGATAAAAAACCCGTGGGACATTTATACTATGGAATACTATGTGCAATAAAAAAAGAGGGATCTCGCCCTGGCTGGTTTGGCTCAGTGGATAGAGTGTCGGCCTGCAGACTGAAGGGTCCCCGGTTCGATTCCAATCAAGGGCATGTACCTAGTTGCGGGCACATCCCCAGTAGGGGGCGTGCAAGAGGCAGCTGATGGATGTCTCTCTCTCATTGATGTTTCTAGCTCTCTATCCCTCTCTCTTCCTCTCTGTAAATATATTAAAGAGGGATCTCTTACCCTTTGGGACAGCATAGATGGACCTGGAAATATTATGGAAAGTGAAATAAGCCAAACTGAAAAGACAAATATCATATGACCTCATGTATTTGTGGAATCTTATGAACAAAAGAATTGACCAACAAAATAAGACCCAAAGCATGGAGGCATTGAAAAGACTGGCATACCCTCGATGTGGGGTTGGGAGGAATCTGTGGGATCTGAGCCCTTCTGCCAGGGACTGGATATCCTTGGACACTGGGTATTGGACAGAGAATAAGTGAGGGGTTGTGGGTATATAAGAGAGTCTTTATTATAGTCCAAGTGGCCATTAGTACAACAGGAGCTATTCCAGTGGTTGTCAACCTTTCTAATGCCATGACCCTTTAATACAGTTCCTCATGTTGTGGTGACCCCCAACCATAAAATTACTTTCGTTGCTACTTCATAACTGTAATTTTGCTACTGTTACGGATGGTAATGTAAATATCTGTGTTTTCCGATGGTCTTAGGCTCTATAGCAGCGGTTCTCAACCTGTCAGGACCCACAGGTTGAGAACCACTAGCAGGACCGCCTAAGACCCACAGTAAAAGCAGTTCCTCAAAGTACAGTCATATACAGTAGCCGCACACCAGCTAGGTCACAACACATTTTTCCTACAATGGAGCGGTGGCCTCCAACACAGGGCCTACACAGGAGCCATTGTAGGAGCTACAGCCTCACAGAAGAGTAGTCCAGCCTTACACAGGAGCAGCCTCCGTTGGTGGGTCAGTAACATACTTACATACAAGCTCAAACAAGTTTAGACAAAAGAGGCTTTATGCCAAATAGTGACCTCAGTACTTGGGTGATAGAAGGGCACACTTGCACAGTGTATAGCTTGCTGTGTCCTTGCTTTGCACCTGCATATAGCAACTCAAACTTGAACACTTTGATTAAGAATCCCACGCTCAGAGTGGCCTTAAACATCCAGTGTACTCTGAACAGGGCCTCTACACTCCAATTGGCCTTGAGCATCTGGCATACTTTAACGGAATTCCCACACTCTCTCACATCTATGTTTCTCTCTGCCTCTCCCCTTCCCTTCCACTCTCTAAAAATCAATGGAAAAATATCATTGGGTGAGAATTAACAAACAATAAAAATAAAAATGTTTAAAACAATGTTAAAAAAAAGTGTCAAGAGTTTCACTTTCTAGAATTGCCTAGGAAAATAAATTACTTAAATTTATCTTTGAATAAATAGAATTTTTCAGTTACTTGAGTTATTAAATAGACTTATATTGAGATAACACTAAAAATACCTATTATATTTGTCCCTATACAAAGACATAACTTTTTGACCTTTTAATTTTTCTGACAATAATATATAGCTGAGATTTGAGTGACTTTTCCAATCAAGTTCAGCCTTATCTTATACTTTCCTGTTTTCCTCTGTTATTTTTTTCTAAATCAAAGATTATGCTGTTACTACAGAACTCAAGTTTAGTTTCTTCTTAAATATTATAGAATTACTGGAGATATTTCAAATGGATAGAATATTTTCAATAAGCCAATAATTATCTGAACAATGTGAACTTCAATTTACAATGAATGGAAATGTTCTGGCACTTTTTCTTAGAAACTATGAAAAGCCTTTAAGTTATTTTGTATTACTCTTTGAGTATACCATTTTGAAAGATGTTACAATTTTATATTTATGCTGAGAATCCAATATATAAGGAGCCCTTCAGCTATTCACATTGTCTCATTACTATTTTTTGTATCTATGGCAAGCTAATGTGTACATATCTAAGAGTTTCTGTATGGTGAAAGAGGGTTTTTGAAGGCAAAGTTTAAAAGATTTTCCTATCTTCTAAATGTGACCTTAAAAATAATTGATCTCTTTTCAGTGTAATTTTAATGCATATTGTCATATTACTATTTTTCTGTAACACTTTTTAACTTTTCAAATTTGAAAGTAACCATGTGTTCTTTAGCCAGTTAAAAGACAGAGAGGGGTAAAAGGAAAAATTAAAAGTATCTTTTTAACTTCACTTTTCTAAGTTTACTTTCCTAAAGTAATAAATATGACAGTTTGGAGTCATATTGATGATATCAAACACCTACACCTATGCCTATTGTCATGTAAAATATATACATACCAGTGGCCCGGTGCACAAATTTGTGCACATTGAAAGGAAATTAATTAGAAGAAATGTTTTAATACCATTATTTGCCCTTTCTCTATAATAGAAGTGTCAACCAAGTTCACAATCGACAATGACAGATTGAAACACATGTGTGTGATTGGCGCCAGCGAGAGCTTTATATGTGTTCTGCATGCATGAGTGAACTTAGCCTTTTATACATATAGAATAAACTTGCTTAATTAGACCTGCTTTCTGATGTAGCTAAACTTTTTCCAGCTCAATGAAGCACCCCAGCTTCTCTTTCAGGTAATTGTCAGCAACACAGCAGTAAATATCAACACAAAGCAGATTATTATTATAGATCATGCAGGGAGAACAAAGGGTAAAATGTTTAACTGCAGCAGTGTTTGACTATATTCTGTGCAGTGAGAAAACCTGAAGTCGTTTTCAAGGTCCACCATTTCTTATTTCTTTTCATTCGGGTCAAGTTACTAAGCTTTCTAAATCTCCATTTTCTGGCTAATGAAAAGAAACTGAGTCTCCTACCTACCTACTCCAGGACTTCTGTGAGGATCAAATGAGATGGGGCAAGGGAAAATGCTTCACAGACATTTGGTTACAGTGTTAAATGATTCCACCTGTGTTACTGGGCTGTAGAAACTCCAAGGAGGATAGTTGCTATGGAGAGGAAGCACGCATTGCCATGTGATGCCATTACCCAGATGGACACTTAGTATATTAGCCTTTTATATGTATAGATTACACTGTCATCTCTGAGTCTTAAGGTAATATCTGCTCCCCAGCCTTTTTCACCATGTGGAAAAAGAATAGGATACATCGTTGCATCTAATGTAGAAAACAGGATAGTGATTTGTTTCATTTTAGTGGCATTCAGATTATTGGGATCTGGTTTACAATGAATGAGCAGGTCCTTTTCAAAAGAAGGTCCTGCATCTCCATTTCTGAATATGATGGCAACTTCATTACACGGGGATAATTACATCTACCTAAATCACTATTATGATCATACTAGAGGCCCGGTGCACAAAATTTGTGCATGGGGGGGGGCGGTGTCCCCCAGCCCCGCCTGCACACTCTCCAACCTGGGAACCCTCGAGGGATGTCCGAATGCCCGTTTAGGCCTGATCAGGCCTAAACAGGCATTCGGACATCCCTCTTACAATCCAGGACTGCTGGCTCCCTCCCAACTGCTCACCTGCCTGCCTTCCTGATTGCCCCTAACCACTTCTGCCTGCCAGCCTGATCAGCCCCTAACCACTCCCCTGCCAGCCTAACTGCTCCCCTGCCAGCCGTATTGCCCCTAACTGCCCTCCCCTGTCAGTCTGGTAACCCATAATTGCCCTCCCCTGTAGGCCTGGTCCTCCCCAAATGCCCTCCCCTGCTGACTCGGTCACCCCTAACTGCTCACCCCTGCCAGCCTCATCACCCCTAACTGCTCTCCCCTGCTGGTCTGATCCCCCCCCTAACTGCCCTCCCCTGCAGGACTGGTCACCCTTAACTGCCCTCCCCTGAAGGCCTGGTCCTCCTCAGCTGCTCTCCCCTGCAGGCCTGAGTCCCCCCAGCTGCCCTTTCCTGCAGGCCTGGTCGCCCCCAACTTCCCTCCTCTGCCAGCCCGGTCACCCCCAACTGCCCTCCCCTACAGGCCTGGTCCTCCCCAACTGCTCTCCCCTGCAGGCCTGAGTCCTTCCCCCAGCTGCCCTTTCCTGCAGGCCCAGTTGCCCCCAACTTTCCTCCTCTGCCAGCCTGGTCCCTCCCAACTGCCTTCCCCTGCTGGCCATCTTGTGGTGGCCATCTTGTGTCCAAATGGGGGCAGCTATCCCTGACCACATGGCGGCAACCATCTTGTGTGTTGGAGTGATGGTCAATTTGCATATTACTCTTTTGTTAGATAAGATTTGATTGCCATTGTTACTTCTGTGGGATCAATACCTTTCTCTGCTGCTTCAGATTGGGTTTCTTTTTCTACCTCATGTAGCATATTGTATGATTTTATTATTTCACTAGAGGCCCAGTGCACAAAATTCATGCATGGGAGGGGGGTCCCTCAGCCCAGCTGGCACCCTCTCCAATCCGGGACCCCTCAGGACTACT
Source organism: Corynorhinus townsendii (assembly GCA_026230045.1). Lineage (NCBI taxonomy): Eukaryota > Metazoa > Chordata > Mammalia > Chiroptera > Vespertilionidae > Corynorhinus > Corynorhinus townsendii. The sequence continues at coordinate 108,203,424 of JAPDVU010000001.1, read as the reverse complement.
GGCTCCTAACCACTCACCTGCCTGCCGGCCTGATCCCCCTAACTGCTCACCCCTGCCGGCCTGATCCTCCTAACTGCTCTCCCCTGCCTGCCTGATCACCTTTAACCACCTCTAACTCAGCCCCACCACCATGGCTTTGTCCAGAAGGACATCTGGAAGATTGTTTGGAAGATATTCAGTCTAATTAGCATATTACCCTTTTATTAGTATAGATTTATTTCATGCGTGAGGTTGTTGAAGTTGATCATGAGTCTTTCTAAGCAACCTTGGTTTTCTGGCATTGCTAATTTTTACTTATCAATTTGGCTGTGTCTAAAATGTAGAGTTGAACAAACTTCTGAGAAACATCATCTGAAGGATGTATGGTGATAAACTTGACCATGTACTCTAAAACAGTTTGGTCCATATCCTGATGGTGATGTGATATTTGCACCCATTGAAGCAAAAGCAAAATAACTATTTATGAAATGAATATTTTCCATAAATTTTTATTGTCAGAATTCTCATTTATCATTAAGTTTTTTAAAAATATACTGGGTATTCTGGAAAATTTATATCATTTGGGCAAACTTTACCTTTGCTGCAACATCAAGAAAACTTTCCATCAGATGAAATTTCATTGGAAAACTTTAGTGATAGGCAAAATTGACATGTAACAGTCATTCCACCACAACTATTTGAAAATTGCATCCTCGTTTACTTCATTTTCGCTGTGAAGGCAGTTCCTACCAGTATTGGTAGTACTTGTCAATAATAGTTTTTCAGACATATTCTGTCGATGATGCCACTTTCTTGTGGCTGCAAAGGTTGTGCCAATAGTTGTGCCAATAGTTGGTCTTCAGACATATTGTGTCAGTGATGCCGGCTTCTTTCAGCTACAGAGGTACAATTGGGGTCGGCCTGCTGCGGAGGGACCGCAGAAGATTGGCCTGCCTGGAAGAGACCTCAGGAAGGCTTCAGGGCGTGTCCAGCTCTGTCTTGCACCAGCAGCCCCAGCTCGCACCCCCAGCCTCACAGCCTCACAGCCCTGCCTGGCACCCCGCCTTGTCCTGGTGCCACCTACTCACCTGCTCCACCATCCCGCCATTGTCCCACTCTTGTTGGGGCCAATCAGGGCCAGCAGTGCCTCCTCTGCTGCCTGTTGCCAATGCCGCATTACTGATGCCCGCCATGTTCCATGTAGTCCCCTGGTGGTCAGTGCACGTCATAGTGAGCAATCAAACTCACAGTCTCCCAGTCGAACTCCCGAGGGGGCAATTTGCATATTAGGCTTTTATATACCTAGACTAGAATCCCGGTGCACGAAATTTGTGCACTCGGTTGGGGGGGGGGGGGAGCGGTCCCTCATCCTGGCCTGTGCCTCTTGTAATCTGGGACCACTGGCTCCTAACTGCTCACCTGTTAGCCTGCCTGATTGCCCGTAACAACTCGCCTACCTAACTGATTGCCCTTAACCACCTCTGCCTGTCTGCCTGATCCCCCTAACTGCTCACCTGTCTACCTGATTGCCCCTAACTAACCACTCGCCTGCCTTCTTGATCACCCCTAACCACTCTGCCTGCCTGCCTGGTTGCCCTTAACCACTTTCTTACTTGCCTAATTCCCCCTAACCACTCGCATATCAGCCTGATTGCTGCTAACTGCTCTCCTACCTGCCAGCCTGTTCATCCCTAACCACTCGCCTGCTTGCCTGATCTCCCCTAACCACTCTGCATGCCTGCCTGATTGCCCCTAACCACTTTGCCTACCTGCCTGATCATGCCAAACTGCTCACCTGCCTGCCTGCTTGCCTAATCCCCCTTAACCCCACACATGCCTGCCTGATAGCTGCTAACTGTTCTCCTGCCTGCCTGCCTAATCACCCCTAACCACTTTCCTGCCTGCCTCATCACCCTTAACAACTCTGCCTGCCTGCTTGATCACCCCTAACCATTTTGCCTCCCTGCCTGATCGCCCCTAACTGCTCTGCCTGTCTTCCTGATCTAACTGCTTGCCAGCCTGCCTGATTGTCTCTAATCACCTCTGCCTCGGCCCCCACCACTGAGGCTTCATCCAGAAGGACGTCCAGAATGATGTCTGGAAGGTCGTTCAGCCGTCCAGTCTAATTAGCATATTGCACTTTTATTATTATAGATGATCTACCCACCTATTTACCTATTAGTTCTTGTTTTTAAATATATTTTTATTGATTTCAGAGAGAAAGGGAGAAGGAGAGAGAGATAGAAACATCAATGATGAGAACCATTGATTGGCTGCTTCCTGTAAGCCCGCTACTGGGGATCAAACCTGCAATCTGGTCTTGTGCCCTGGCCAGAATTGAACTGTGACCTCCTGATTCATAGGTCGAAGCTCAACAACTGAGCTACAGCTGTGCAGGAGAGTTCTCATTTAATGTTTAATGAAGTAAAAATACAGATAGGGCTAAAAATAAATATACAGTTAAAGGAATTATCACAATCAAATACCCACATGAACACTACCCAAACAATAAATAGAACATTAGCAGCCCTCAAATTTGAGTACATTATTAAAAACATTCTCACAAGAAACTTCAGGCTCATTTAATGCCACCAGTGAACCATTTCGAATATTGAATGAATCAATAATGCCAAAATATAAACTTTTCCAGAGAATCAGAGAATAGAAAATAAGAAAATGTTATCTAATTAATGTATAAGGCCAATAAAATTCTGACAGCAAAATCTAAAAGGAATATAAAAATGGGGGGTTTAAAAGCCAGTTTCATTTCTGAATATACATACAAAATTCTAAACCAAATATTGTCAAGTCAAACCTGGCAACATATAAAAAATGTAAACACACATGTACACACACACACAAAACAAACCACATCAAATTAGATTTTTGCATGAAAAAAGTTTGCTTCTAAATTAGAAGATAACATCTAAGCAAAGTCATAAAATTAAGATAAAGATTAAATATTTCAAATAACTATGGCTATATATACAAAAATTAATAAATTTTACTTATTACCATAATTAAAATCACTAACTACAAAGAAATTAAACAAAAAATCTTTCATCTGATTAATAATACCTGTAAAATGTCAGCAGCAAATATCTTACTTAAGGAAAAATATTCAAAGATAATTATACCCACTATCAATACTACTGTTGACCACACTGTAGATTCCAATTTGTGTGAAGGCAAGAAAAGAAAATTTAAAAAATTAAAGTTTTCAAAAATCTCACAATTAGAAGATTACATGATTTTTATGTGAAAATGTTAAAGGAATATGTGGATTACATTATTAGGATTAGCCCTGGCCCATATGGCTCAGTTGGTTGGAATGTTGTCCCTGTACACTGGAAAGTTGTGGGTTAGATTCCTGGTTAGGGTTCATACCCGGATTGCAGGGAGTATTTGAGAGGCAACTGATCCATGTTTCTCTCTCTCTCTCTCTCTCTCTCCTCTTCCCTTCTCTCTAAAATTTGATACTTTGCATGATAATTAAAAATAATATTAGGATTAATAAGTAATTTTAGTATGATTTCTAGATGCAGGCTAAATATAAAAGTGTCTTGTATTTGCATGGACAGATATATTTTAATGATTAAATAAAGAATAACCTTTTGCAACATTATCAAACACATAGAATTCCAACTAACATATTAAACAAAATATGTGCAATTCCCTTACATAGAAACTATCACTCTGTTTCATATTAAAGGACCTATCTAAATGTGAGAAGAGCCTTGTTCATGGATTGGAAAATTCAATATTATGAAGGTATAGTTTCTTATTAAAGTGATCTATGGATTCATTTTGGCAGAACAAAATCTTAGTAGGGTATGTGTGTGTGTGTACTTCAAAATTGTCAAGATGCTTTTAAAATGTTATGGGAGTTTAAAAATCCAAGAAGAGAATAACTATGGCACTTTTGAAGAAGGTGGAATATTTGGAGGTACTTGATTATCAAGATTTACTATAAAATACTTATTTAAAGTTATAGTAATTAAGGTGCCCTTAATAGTATAAGAATATACACATAGAAAATTTGAACTAATTAGACAATCCAGAAACAGAATCATGCATACATGGAAATTTTATTTAAAATAAGCATGTCATCACAGATCAACTTTGTATTAAATCATGCTGAGTCAATTAGATATTCACAAATAAACTGGTGAAATAAGAACACAACTGTATATTAAACAGAAAAAATTAAGCTAGATGCATAAGGCAAAATAATATTCTAAAAATTACAAAAGGAGAATATTTTAAGTATTAGGGGTTCTGATTTCCTTTATTTTATTAAAGTGATTTGACTATATTAAAACCTTTTGTTCATTAAAAGAAAATATTAAGATAATTAAATGCAAGATACAGAGAAAGAAAAGATATTTGTAAGATACACAACAGGCTCATTTATTGAATATATAAAGAATGTCCACAATACAATAAAAAAAAGAAAAATGGGCAATAGATATGAAAAGGTTCTTCACAAAGTGCCTTTGGACATATTAAATGTCCAATAACATATGAAAAGGTGTTTAACCTCATTATAATTATGAAAATGTTTATTAAAATCATTATAATACTAGTATACCATGAAACATCCATCAAAATGGCTAAAATAAATACAGTATAGGACCTTATCCTATTGAAGATATAAATGGGAATCTGTCCACACTCCTGATAGTGAATTGTCACAGACGCTTTAAAACTGGCATTATCTGCTGAGGTTGAGCATACAAATTCCCTATGACACACCAACTGCACTCATATTTATAACCAATATAAATCTGTTTATGTGTATAAGACTTATAATGTTAATAGCTGTATTATTCATAATAGTGCTGGATTCATTTGCCATAACAAGTACCACTCACTGGATGGTTTAAATACCATTGTCTCATAAAAGTTCAAGATCAAGGTGTTGATGGTATTGCATCCTTGTGAAAGCTATAGGAAAGAATCTGTTCCATGGCTCCTGCTTAGTGTCCTATGGTTTCCTGGCAATCTTTGGTATATTTATCCAAAGAGTCTCACTACAGCCTCAATGTAGATTGGCCTAGTTGGTCTTCTTCTCAAGGCCTTAGATGTTCTATTATACAACTCTACCCACAATCTCTTGCCCTCAGGCATCTGTGGGTCTGTCATCTACATACTCCATAGTGCCTATCAGTGTCTTCTGTTGTTTCTAGCTTGAAATCCAAAATATGTTGCCACTTCTGTCCATACTCCAACTCAGACAAGATAGATAACAGTCCTTCAGGCAGCTGACAGACAAGTCAGAACACTGCAAAAATAGTTCTAATCTGTTATTTCCAGCCCAAGGGAGGGAACTGGGAACTGAGACACTTCCTCCCAACCACACCACACCAGGCTAGGAAGGAGATGAATTAAGAGCAGATAAAAACAGCATCAAATGACCTAATCTTTCACTTGATTTGTGTTTTATTTGATTTGGTTATTACAGATTTTTTTATTATTTTCCAGAGCTCCTACAAAGTTATTTTAGCCAGTCTCTGGTTGTTTATTTTATACTAGAGGCCCAGTGCACGAAATTCATGCACCGGGGGCAGGGGGATCCCCTCAGCCCAGCCTTCACCCTCTCCAATCTGGGACCCCTCGGCGGATGTCTGACTGCCTGGGAATCTGGCCTCAACTGGCAGTCAGACATCCCTCTCACAATCCAGGACCGCTGGCTCCTAACTGCTCACCTGCCTGCCAACCTGGTCAGCCCTAACTGCCCCCCCCTGCCAGTCTGATCACCCCAACTTTCCCCCTCTGCCAACCTGGTCACTCCCAACTGCCCTCCCACTGGCCTGGTCGCCTCTAACTGCCCTCCTCCCCACTGGCCTGGTCGCTCCCAACTGCTCCCCCTGCCAGCCTGGTCACCCCCAACTGCTCCCCCCTGCTGGCCTTCTTGCCCCCAAGTGCCCCCCTGCCAGTTTGGTCACCCCCCACAGCCCCACATGCCAGCCTAGCTGCCCCCAACTCCCCCCCCCCCCTGCTGTCCCGGTTGCCCCTCACTGCCCCCTCTGCTGACCTGGTCATCCCCCACACATGCATGTTTCTCTTTTATTAGTGTAGATTATAATCTGACTACAGTTTATAGTAATGGGTATTTGGATGTACGATAATTACGTAAGTTCAGATTTTTTAAAGGGCTCAGATAAGACTTTAATAAAGGTAAGTTATATAGCGTACCTTTTTAAAAAATACCAGTCAAGCTGTGAGGGCCCAAGGAACTTTTATATGTAATTCCCATGGCATTTTCTTAGTCTTATAGGATAAACTTCATCTCAGTATTATAAACCATTAAATATTCATTTCAGAAAAACTCAGAGAGAAATGTTCATGGGAGTGTTCTATGCCCTACAGGTCACCTAGTCAGTAAGGTTGTGTAACCATTAAACCAAGTATAAGTCTTTAACCTCCACCTCCTTAAACAGTGCAAATAAGCTGGCCCTGCCTCTCAGCAGGAGAGTTTTGAACATTCAACAGTATAATATAAATCACTAGCTAGTTCTATCTATCCACATCACAGCCCAGAGGCAGCACTACAAGACTTCTAGACATTCCTGAAGTAAGCATAGTGTTTTACCTTATATAAACATCGAAAAAAATGGGAAGACAGAAATTCACTGTATTCTTATTATATCTCATGCATACTCTGGGAACAGGGATTTCTACCTTCATAACTATCTGCCTCTCATACTCTTCCTGGTCAAAAAAGTACTGAACAATAATGACCAAGAAAAGTTTTAGGACCATGTTAAAATTGATCTCTTTCTTCACTTTTTGCTGAAGATATTCCATACCTTCAACTTGATGTGATTCAAATGACAATATTTTAGTTGGAAAAAAATTTAAGAAACTTGTACAAATAGTATATATTTGAAATAGTTTATGATTGCTCAATTTGCAATATAATGTTAAACTGTGACTACTGGATAATTTTAACATTGATTTCTAACTTATTTTTAGAGTGGGTGTGTTTATGGGATTCTAAATTAAATTTATAGGAATTACATGAGTGCTCCCTCCATGATTTATAGAATCCAAGAGGGAAGAACTAGATCCATCACCTTATGGAAGAGTCAGCTTCTCCTTAATATTTTTCTATTTCCAAATGGTTTAATCATTGAATAAAATACACAGTAGTTCATAAATTGCACAGTGGCTATTAATTAAGGGCTTACAGAAATCCATTTAAAGGTTCTTAGATCTTGCTATTATTTAGACAATAAAGGAGATAATAAAGCTAAATAAATTTCGTATTATTACATTTCAAGTCAGGTAACAGAATAATAAACAGTGTATTAAGAATGCATCACACTTCTCAGAAAAAAAAGCTCTATTTAACTACTATGGATCAAATGATTCAAATGAATCATTACATTCTTATAAGAAATTAATGGTCCTGAATTTGTTCATTAATTGTTGTACTAAGAACATTTTTCTTAGAGTTCTTTGATGTCATCTCTTTAATAAAACCTTTGTTTCCATTTAACAATACATTGATAGACATCTAAAATAATTAGTAAATGTTAGTAAAATAGTCCAAAGAAGATATTCATTAGAAATAAAATTTAATTTCTATGAAAGGAGCCTATTAAATGACATATATCTTGAAGTAGGCATTAGAATCCATTTTCTTACCTTTAGTGTTTGTTCTGCTTCATAGATATAATCTTTTTGAAAATTACCGTTTTGAGTATTTCCTTATAATCTGTATTTTATTAAATATTAATGTAATTGCAAAAGGAAATGAACCAAAACAAATTGTTCACAGAAAATGAGACACATTTGAAGTTTTGTGGACACATTCCACTGAATTCTAAAGAAAGATGAAAACATGCAACTTTTCAAGTTGTCACAAAATCAGAAAGTATGGGTATAGAGCTTTCATTGTTAAATGTTTTATTATGCATTTACATTCCTGCTTTGAAATAATGTAATTATAGAATGAAGTAAATTCGTCAAGAAGTCAGTCTCTTTCACAGAGATTGTCACAGCCTCAGGTTGGGAGAAAACAAAAAAAATATGAGTATTGTATTTTTCAAATAATTATGGTGAATACCTTAAATATATATTTGCTATTTAAGATGAGAAGAGAAATAACCAAAAAATTTTCCAACTTGAAATCAACAGATCAGCATTTAAATAGCCAGAATTGATAGCCCTTTTTAGAATATTTTCCTTGTTTTCACTCACTGACACTAAACCTAACTAGAATCAGAATGTGTAACACTATTTCTCTAGAAAGTGAACTCTCACTTTAGATTTAGTATACAATACTGGAACATATATTATTTTGAGTTTTCAAATATAAAGAATGTAGATAAAATATTTTTAAACATTAAAAGGGAGACATGAAAAACATTTAAGCAAATATATGAAAATTTTCTTAATATCTTCTAAATTTGACACTCCTACCCATGTGTTCAATAAAATTTATATATATATATATATATATATATATATATAGTTATAAATATGCATTTCCATTAACTGCAAATCCCTAGAACTTAATAAAGATAATTTCTAACTTTTTTTCTCATTCAGGGACCCAGAACCTAAATGGTCAGTTTAGATGCACCTGGACAGAGTATTCTACATATAATAATACCTGATGTGGTTTATTTTCTTTCAAGACAATTAGGAAAAATAAATTGTAAAGGTTACATTAGTTAGACCAAACATACCATCAGTTCTATCTCCATAAACTAACAGTGCATAATTACTATGCTTGGGATCATCTCTCTGTCCTGCATTAGTTCAATTATAACACTTATCTATTGCTGTGTAATGCGCCACTGCCAAACTTAATGGCTCAAAACATTAACTAGCATTTATTTTGTCCACAAATCTGTGATATGTGAAAACTTTGGCACAGACAGTTTATCTTTGCTTCATGTGACATCAGCTGAAGCAAATTATTGGGGACTCTTAGCTTTCAAGATGCAAGAGTTCCACGGCTGGCAAGCTGATACTAGCAGCTGGATGTGATCTCAGTTGTTGCTATAAATCATGGACCTTAGTTTCCACAGATTCTTCCCAGCATTATGGTGGTTATGTTCTGAAAAAAAAGGAACTGGGTGTGACAATAAGAAATATATATCTGGTCTCTACCTCAGCTCCTGGCCAGAACTCCTAAGATGACTATAATTTTCTGCATGATCAGGATGATAGTTGAATCTTTTGTTATAATATTTGTTTTTCTGTGTGCCCAGCTCCTAAAACACCTACAGAGCAATAGGGTGAAAGGAGAATTTTTTTGTTGTTTTTTTGTTGAAAGCCCCTTTCAACCACACCAGTGTTTATGCTAATGAGTGACTTCTAGCAAGCTCCTAAGAATGTTGGGGCAAAGATTACCAGATGAACCAACCAGGTAATCAGAAAATTGAAACTTTCATCCCAACCCAGCTTCCAGGGAGAGGAGAGGGACTGCAGGTTGAATCAATCACCAATAGCCAATGATTTACTCAATCATGCCCATGTAATGAAGCCTCCAATAAAAACCCTAACTAACAGAGAGCTTCCTAATTGGTATTGGAAGGGTAACATTCCCAAAAAGGGCATGGGAGCTCTGCACCCTTTTCCCTATGCATCTCTTCCATGTTAAATAAGGAAAGAATTTTAAACTATTTTGACAGAAAGAAGCACATTTTAATAAAAAATAAGATGAAATGGTTGCCTTTTTAATTTATTAATATGTATGCTATTATACTGACCTCAAACTCAGCATAAAGATAGCATCTTATTCATTCACTAATTTAACAATTATTTATTGAACTATTCATATATACCCCTTACCTGGATAGAGTCTGGAAACAAAATAGTAAACAAATCAGATAAAAACCCATGTCTCTGTGGAGCTTATATTCTAATGGATGAAGATAGACAAAACACAATGTGTAAATGATATAGTACAGTAGGCATTAAATGCTCTGGGAAAAAATAGAACATAATATGGAAATTGAGAGTGATTGGGCATGGGCACTTTGCAATTTAAATGGAGTAGCAAGATAGGGTTAATGAAATATTTGATATTTAAGAAAAGTCTTACAAAAGAAGAGAGTTCCATGAAGATAGCTATGAGCATTTCAAGTAGAATACTAGAACAAAATTCTAAGGAAAGTATGAATTAGATGTGTTTAAAGAAAAAAAAAGGAAAAAAGTGGATGGAGTAGAGCAAGCAAAAGTAGGAAAAGATAAAGTCAGACATGGTGGTACAAAAGAAACAGTTATAGGAAAATTGCAAAACTGTAGGTGAAAGATGGTCAGTTTGAGTCAAGTGGGTGTCAGTGGAGGCATTCAGTGGTTCAATTCAGTGTGTTAAGTTTCAGATGTCTATTCTATGTCTAACTGGAGAGAGCAGTGATGGAAGAATCTAGAGGTCAGGGAAGTTTCTAGTTTTAAAAATAACTTTGGGGGTTGGAAATATATAAATGGCATTTAAAACTATGAAACTGGATGGGGTCACTGAGGGATTGAGTATACTTAGAAAAGATTTAGGAGCTGGAGCGAACGAATCTGAAGAGAATGAAGGGAAAAGGCCAGTAATAGAGGAAGAAAACAAAGCTAGTGTGTCTGAGCAGCCAAGGGAAGAACGCTTTTCCAGAAAGAAGTGGCACATGCATAAAATACTGCTGACACACGAGTAGGATATCTGAGGATGACCATCTATCTGTCTTACAAGATCACGAGCCACAGTTACATGTAGTAGTTTACTCTTGCATTAAAAGTTGTCATATATGCTAGCACTCTTTTATCAATTTTTGTTTTAAAAAATTGTTGAGAGTAAGAAAAATTATTTGTAGTAGCACCATTATAAATGCATTTACTTAAGGTAATTTTTATGTAGATGGACTCTAGTGTGATGAATGCAATTGAAATCTGTTTTTGAGATAAATATGTAAATACCTGTTCATACTGATGCTTATTGTGACACCCCCTTGGATAACTTAAATCTTTGTAAAAGCTAGTAAATCACAGTATATTTGAGTGCTACAAATTTAAATGAGGGAAATTTTTAAAAAGCTATTACAACATTCACCTTTTAAGTACTGCATGATAAAGAACTATGCTAAAACTATTGAAGGGAAAGAAAATGTTCTCTGCTCTCTAAAAGGAAATGAAAAACTGTTTTCTTGTATTTGAGAAAATCACCAATTATTCAGTTCAACACAGTTCATGAAGTTATACAGTAGAATGCTTTGCTTTCTCTCTTTATGTTTCTGCAATTTAAATTGGCATTCAAAAAAATTTAAACAGGCATTTCTTTCTTAACTCATAATGTTTTCCTCATCAGAGACAAATGCCAATTAAAGTGTATTAATACTGGAATGTATTTTAACTCCTGGTAAATTTACAGTCCTATATAATAAAAGCCCAGCAACCATAACGGCGTAACGACCAGAATGACCACTCAACCAGTCACTATGAGGTGCATTGACCACCTCTCGGTTCCTCCCCCTGCACCAGCCCACAGGCTCCGATAGCCAGACAGTGAATGGGGAACCGGGGTGGGTGGTGGTGGGGCAGGACTGGGGACTGGTGAGAGGGTGGAATGGACAACCTCTTGGTCCCTCCCCCCGGCCCGCAGGCTCTGATCACAGGATGGCAAACGGGGAACCATGGGGAACTGAGGTGAGTGGTGGCGGGGCGGGACTGGGGACTGGTGAGCAGGCCAAAGATGGCCCTGATTGCAGGTTAGGCCTAGGGACCCTACCCGGGCATGATTTTGTGCGCTGGGTCTCTAGTGATAAATAACAGTTTACCACACTCCATTTGGTTTTGGTTTTAGAAAATAGTTTGGTATAGAAGTGTTTAGTTTTCATTTTGCTAAGTTATAAAGACCAAAGGAGTAAGAATGATTAAAGATTAATGAGAGGAGCCTGACAGGAGTGGCTCAATACCAAAACATTGCCAGGTCCATTCTGGGTGAGGGCACATGCCTGGATTGCGGGTTTGGTCCCCTGTCAAGGCACATACAAAAGGCAACCAATTTCTCTCTCTCTCTTTTTCTCTCTCTCTCTCTCATCTCCCTGAACTTTCCCCTCTCTCTATAAGTATTTGTTGGGTGAAAATTAAAAAAAAAATTATTTTGAAATAGAGTTTTCCAAACTGTTCCTTTTGCCACTTTATTGAATTGAAGAAATATATTGAAATAATATTTTGGAGACAATGATGATTAGGTGTAGAATAGGATTCAGGTCTTATTTTTCATTTTTAACCAGCTGAGATGAAGCAATAAATCATTTATTTTTTAAAAGCATTAATTTGAAAAATTATGTTTCAAAAGGGGAGATAGTAATCAGAGAAATTAGAGACTAGCTGCTTTCCTTATCCCATTCCCAGGCCCCCATATATAGGAAGATTGTCAGCTCTAAATCAAGATGTACTCTCTCCAGCCATAACCGGTGTGGCTCAGTTGATTGAGAGTCATCCCATGCACCAAAAGGTCAATAGTTAAAGTCCCTGTCAGAGCACATACCCAGTTTTCAGCTGGATCCCCAGTAGGGGGTGAAGGGGGTGATGTTTCTCTCTCATCACTGATGTTTCTGTCCCTCTCCCTCTCCCTTCCTCTCTCTAAAATCAATAAAAATGTATGTTTAAAAAGATGAAAAATATATACCAGACACATACTTATAAAGGAAAGAAACAAAATATAATTCAGGATAAAACACTTTAAAAATAATAAAATGAATATAGAATATTATTACAAAAAGGCAATTTTCAAAAAATTATGACAGTTATGTATATATTAATTTGTACCTTTCTCTCAAAAGTAGTCTTTAAAGTTGTATATGTGTATATATATACATATATATACATATATATAATGATTGTTAAGAGAAATATATATATACTGTATATATACATACATATTTCTCATAACAATCATTATTGAGTTTCTATATTCTTTTCAACTTCTCCTTTTGATTCTCTTCTTTTGGAATCCTATGTGTGAGACATAGTAAATTACTGATATGGAAGGAAAGCCCATGTTATTTTTCTCAGTACATTTGCAGAGATGCCAAATGTACCTAAAACACCTTCACTCTCCTCCACTCACACACATCCGTCTGGCTCATTCTTGACTCCTATAGTTTGTAAGTATAAAAGAAAAATAAATAAATTCTTCTGTGCTTCATTTTATAATTCACTTTTTACAGTTCATTTTGTTATCAGTTATATTTGTATCATGCATAGAAATATCTAATATAAATTATGTCAATACTACATAAAGTAACATAAAATAAATGGTAATATAGAAACATATTTAATCAAAGCAATAATTCAAAATAAATAGCTCAGATCTGAAAGTGAATTTTTTGCCTACTTTATTCAATTTGCTGGCCTAAACCTTCATTTAGTTAAAGGATTAAAAGCCATTAGCATTTCTCCAAGTCTCATTAAAAATAAATTAATCTTTGTGAAGTGCATTTTAACATTTATTTCAAATTAAACCTGAAAACTGTAATTAGTAGAAATCTTGGAACAAGAGCCTCATTTACATCATGTGTCATTAAAAGGAAATTCAGTTAAGAATACAAAACAAAAAACAAACAAAAATATTAAAAGAATCTGATATAATTGGTATGGCCTTGATTCAGAAAACCTCTGAGGAAGTTTTGTAACTTTGGAAGTTTACTAAAATACTGCACTTTTCCCATAATACCCACTCTATCAAATGTACTTAATTTTTCTCCTAAAAATTAGAGGTAATTCTCAAACTGTAATGGACATTTGAAACTAAATTTTAAAACTTATAAATGCCAAAGAGGAAAATAATCTTTAAGAGCATCATTATGAAACCCACTCTGTTTAAGAGGAAATTATTTCCAAGATTATAGATCCATTTTTACTTTATAAACATGTGATAACCTCGATTTATGACTAAGACCACGTCTTAAATCAGGGGTGAGGATGTCCGTCCCCTGGGCCATATAAGGCCCCAGAAATTATTTGGTTTGGCCCTGCCAAGCCATTAAAGGTGAGTTAATTAAATATTTGACCAAATATAGAGGCTAATTTTTAAGTTGATAATTTTGTATGGCCTGCAAATTATGTTATAAATATCCAACTGGCCCTTGGCAGAACAAAGGTTCCCCACCCCTGTCTTAAATCAACAAAATAAATGTTCACTGTGCACTTTGCTGCAAATATTGGCCTCCAATCAAATCTTATCTTCTCAACACCCCTAATTCTTCTCAGCCTGTTCTGTTTCTCATAATACATTGGTTTATATATATATAGAGAGAGATAGATTTCAAAGAGGAAGGTAGAGGGAGAGAGAGATAGAAACATCAATGATGAGAGAAAATCATTGATCAGCTGCCTTCTGCACATCCCCGACTGGGGATTGAGCTCACAAACTGGATATGTGCACTTGACCTGAATCAAACCAGGGACCCTTCAGTATGCAGGCCTATGCTCTATCTGCTGCACCAAACCAGCCAGGGTGCACATTGGTTTTTTAATATTCTACAAAATTTATGTATTGATAATATTTATTTTTATTTACGTTTTGTCACTAGAATTTACACCTCACAAAATCAAGGAGTTTTGTCTATTTTATTCCATGATATATCTAAGAACCAAGGACACTGTCATAAAATAGCTGTTCTGAATAAACTAGGGCAAGTCAGTCACATCCACATCCATAATAATAAAAGCATAATATGTTAATTAGACCAGACGTATTTCCAGACAAAGCCCCGGCCGACGAGGGCCAAAGCCCTGGCATGGATTTTGTGCATCAGGCCTCTAGTTAAAGAATAAAATAGCAAAAGGGATTTGTTGTTTTCATTGAAACACAATAAACTAAGTAAACAAAACTGTATTGGTCCTGGATCATGTCACAGTCTTACTTCTCTGTCATTAGAACAAGTCATCACCACCCACTATTCTCCATCTCAACACAGCCACAAAAGTAAGAGTGTCTAATATGTCCTAATTTATGCACTTCAAAATACCATGGACGCTTACTATATCAGATAACTAGGTTATTTTACTTTTGTATTTTTTTATTTTGAATTTTAAAACTTAAGTAATAAAACATTGAAGGTACAATATGTAATCACTCCTAAGATTCTCAAATTAAATGAAATTTTTACCCAGAAAATTTGGAAATAGTTTCTTTTCTCTTTTTATTCTTGAAAATATCTTTTATTTATTAGCTTTAAAACTAGTGAATTGAGAAGGTTGCAATTATTGAAGAGGATCAGAATTTAATATTTGCTCTTCTTAATCTGATGGATGGAAAGTGAATCTAAGAAACATATAAAGAATTAAATGCATAATAAAACTACTAACTTACTTATGCTTTTCAAGAGAATAATTCCAAGCCTGAAAAAACATCAGTACATGATAAATGGAATAACCCTGTTACTTACACATCAAGTTTGTTTGACACTTAACAAAAAAAGTGCTCTTGATGGCTGTGCTTAATCTGTAATAAATATGCCATTCATGTTTCATTATTGAAAAGAAGCAAAATATTCTTGCACTTGTTAGTTGGTACATTTTCCTTTTTTCTAACAAATTTCCAAACATTTTACATCTTATTGTTAACTCATTTTGAATACACTACTTTGAATGAAGACACTAACTCATTACAAGTCAAAGTGAGATTCATACAAATGAGATTAATATTTCCAAATATTACTTCATGAAAATATCATTTAAAAAAAATAGTTGGGCCAGGCCAGTGTGGTTCAGTGGTTGAGCATCGACCTATGAACCAGGAAGCCAAGGTTCAATTCCCAGTTGGGGCACATGCCAGGTTTGTGGGCTCTATCCCCAGTGGGGCGTGCAGCAGGCAGCTAATCAGTGATTCTCCCTCATCATTGATGTTTGCATCTCTCTCTCCCTCTCTCTTCCTCTCTGAGATCAATTTAAAAAAATAATTGGGTATTGGTATAAAATCCATAATGTTGCAAGTGATGAATTCGTTGCCCTGGCAGGTGTGGCTCTTTAGGTTGGAGTGTTGTCTCATACACCAAAAGGTTGTGGATTTGATACCTACTCAGGGCACATACACAGAGAAAACCAGTCGATGTTTCTCTCTCTCTCAAAAAAACAACAACAAAACACACAAAAAAAAACCAACAAAAAAAACACATCTTCGTGTGAGGATTAAAAAAATAATAATAATAAAAAGAATGACTTGATTGATTTGCTGACTTCTTCCAATTATCTGTTCAGCCTCATCTACAGACAAATTACTGCCAAACACTAGTAAGTTCTCACCCAAAAAAGCCAGGCTTCTTCATGCCTCTGCAAATTTGACTGTTCTGCTACTATTTCCTGGAATGCTATTCTACCAGTACTTTAAAGACCTAATTCTTATCCTTTAACATTCTATGCAAGCAGTAGCTCTCAGCATCATTCCTTGATATCTTCCCCTATAGTCTAATCTGGATTATTTGCCATTTCTATGCATGTGTTAAAACTGTGCCTTTATCTATTATCAAGTAAATTGTAATTAATTTATTGTTAGTCTCCTTAAGTGAGTTGAAAGCTCACTTAAATTAATAAATATTTTATTTTCTTTATTTAAAAAAATTATGGTGCTGTATATCATGAGTACTGAATCTTATTATTGAATGAAAATAAGCTTGGAAAATGACTACACTCCTTGTACAGCCCTCTATCCTAATTACACTCATGATAACATTATACCCCATTCATTCCTGTTTTTATTGGACTTGCCCTTCTATCTATCCATGTGTTTCATTTCATTATCAGTGAAATAGGAGAGCATCTACTTTATAGCAGCACCTATTTTGTCTCCAAACTCTGCCACTATAGCTGAACCTGAGTCAAACAATTTATATTTTTTAAAGTAAGGCAGGCAAAAAGCCCGAAGTAACTATTGAATAAAATAAATGTCAACAATATTTAATTACATCTCTGAGTAGGCAGGGGAAAATTGTCTAAAGTATCTGAATTTAATCCCAGGAACCCGTGAATATGGCTCTGTTCCAATATCAGGTTGGGTTTTATCAAACAGTTAAAAGTATTGTTTAATAAATATTCTCTGTTAATTGGCCACCTGGTCAGGTCACTGTGCTCCATTGTAAAAATCATTCTGTTCCCATATGGCCTTCCTGTAGTGAAAGCTTTAAACTTCCTTGAAATGTTTGCTTCATATGTTTTCATGTTAATATTGGAACTCTGCCAGAATTACTGACGGTAAAGGTAAAAAACATTAGCATTATTTTAAAGAAATAAAATCATGCAGCATATAAACTCTATCTTTTTAGTCACAATCAAAGTAAACAAACATAGATTAAAAGTGATTCTATCATTTTAGGTTCAATTTAGATAACAGTGATGATATTACAGTAAGTAGAATTATGAAGTGTTTAGGGCTTTCAGACATCGGTAAATAGTGTTCCAAATATATTTTCATCAATCAGTTGCCAGCTCCCTTCCTGGAGCCACACCCAAATAACATGTAAAGTATCTACTTTCCTGTGATTTCACATCCTAATAAATAATGCATTTGTGGAATAAATGTCTCTGTGGAGTGTGTTTTTCCCTGCAATTGCTTCTATTATTCAAAGAATTGACTTGTAGCCCTGGCCGGCTTGGCTCAGTGTCAGAGCATTGGTTGGAGCACCAAAGGATCTTGATTCCTGGTCAAGGACACATACCTGGGTGTTAGGTTTCATCCCTGGGCTAGGTTGGGGCTCCAGCAAGGGATAACCAATCATGTGTTTCTCTCACATCGATGCTTCTCTATCTCTCTCTCTCTCTGCCCCTCTCTCTCCATATATTTTTTTTCTCTCTCCTCCCTTCCACTCTCTCTAAAAAAAAAAAAAAAAAAAAAAAAAAAATCAATGGAAAAAAATATCCTTGGGTGAGGATTTACAACAACAAAAAAGTAAGTGTTAATATATTGGCTATTTACAATTATTGCACATTTTAGATCTAAGAAGATTGTTTAATACATTCTTTCTGAGATGTTATTTAGCATAGAAATTTCCATAGAGCATATGAACAGAAAATCTGACTCCCAGCTATTCTTGCTCTTTGTTTGAAAGAGGCTGGATTAGATCTGAGTATTCATGATTCTATAAACATTTATTAAACTTCACGAGATTAGTCACAATAATATCATTGTCTAATATTTTTGCATAGCCTTTTAGTGAGAATATGTAAAGCTCTACACATTTAGGATAAATGCCCTAGAATACAACCTAGAATAGCTGAGACTGTTTACCACTCCAACAGTACCTAGAACAATCTCTGGACATAATAGGCACAAAGTCACAAATGCTAAAGTATAATAATGACTAGTACTATAGCACCAATGGCTTCATTTCTTTGAAATCATATAATGCTTATGTAAGCATTAGGTAAACAAAAATCTGATGTTTTGCTATAACACCTAGTCATTCCAAGATTTTTGTTCAGTGCCATTATGTAAGAAAACTGAACTTGGTTAGAAAGGTAAAGAGCAGAAGTCAAAGAGTCTATTTTCAAGCAGCTTTATCCTAAAAAGTGTAAAATTAAAAACAAGCATACTCAAGTCCATTGTTATCCTAATAATAAAATCCCAGGGTTGTAATGACCCACCACAGAGAAGGCTGACCATCCAGAAATCAGTCCTGCAGTCAGCGCTGGGTTGCCCTGGCGCCCTTCACTGCTGCTGCCACATGCTGTGGTATAAAACACAGTGTGCAAGTGATCAGAAGCACAGGCACCACCTCCATGCAACTCCCCACTTCCATCAGTGCCACTGGGGCTGAGGCACCATCCCTGAGCTGTTTCTGGGGGGAAACACTGAATTCTGGGTTGTGGAGGCAACAGCTGCAGGAGCTGCTTCAGCTCTACCTACAATGCTCCCATTAGGGCCCTTAATGGCTGCTGCCACGTGCTGTGGTATAAAACACAGTGTGCAAGTGATCAGAAGCATGGGCACCACCTCCATGCCAGCCCCGCACTTCTATTAGTCCCATGGGGCCTGAGGCACCCTCCCTATTTCTCTCCAGGCCTCCATCAGGCTGCTGATCAGCCCCACCTTTCTGATCAGGCCCCATTGATAGGCCCAGAGACACTGACTGGCATAGAAACTGACCAATTATAACCAAATCTGGGTCAACTGTGAGGAGCCAATAGCTGCCCAGGAGGCAGAGCTTTTGACGCTGACTGGCATAGCAACTGACCAATCAGAACCAAATTGACTGGCAGAGGAGGGCAGTTAGGGTTGATCAGGCAGGCACAGGCAGTTAGGGGAGATCAGGCCAGCAGGGGAGAGCAGTTGGGGGCAACCAGGTTGGCGGGAGAGGGCCATTGGGGACGAGATCAGGATGGCAGGTGAGTGTAGTTGGGGGCAAAATCAGGCTAGCAGGGGAGAGCAATTAGGGGAGATCAGGCAGGCAGGCAGAGGGATTAGGGGCAATCAGGCAGGCAGGTGAGTGGTTAGGAGCCAGTGGTCCCAGATTGTGAGAGGGGTGTCCGACCATCAGTTTAGGCCCACAAGGATTGGATCTAAACCAGTGGTCAGACATCCCCCGAGGGGTCCCTGGTTGCAGTGGGTGCAGGCTGGGCTGAGGGAACCCCCCTCCGTGCATGAATTTTGTGCACTGGGCCTCTAGTGTAAATATTTTAGTTATGCTTTGAAGCTAGTAGCTATAAATATTAGCTTTGAAGCTATAAATATTTTAGTTATGCTTTGAAGCTATTAATGTGCTAGTAGCAGATTAATACGTGACAATTCTACTGAATTTCAGAAGTCAAATCAGCAGCTGGGGAAACTTTAAAGTATTACATATGTCCCTTTTTTCACTACAGGATTCATACAGTTTAACTAAATTGTACTTCCATCTACACCTTACAGAGCAGTGGACATCATCCTTCAAGTTCACTCCTTTACTGGAATCCTCTAGATAAGATAAAGAAACAAACTTACTTTACCCTCTTCTCCAAACTTCACAACCAGGACTCCAGGTTCTGAATAATTCTGACCAATGGTCTACATTAAGAAATTATATCCAAATTAGCCATCCGATAATGGAAATATTCATTATTTTCTATTTCAGCAATGACATAGATTTTTGTAATATTACAGTTACAAAATACCTGTTGGAATTATACTAATAATGAATATTTAATAAATAAGTATCTATAAAATTAATTGTACATTGTTACTGCCTTGATTAAATTTGGCTGTCACTTGATTCTTTAGCCTGGACTCTTAACAACTGCCCAGAAGCACACTGAACACTTATAATTTTCCCCATTAAGCAATGCTGTCCTGCCTCAATTTCATTCCATGTGTTCTGTCTATAAAGATAAACTTATTAGTTTCTACCTAAATGCTGGTTGTCTTTTCAGATTGGGCTCAGGAATTGCAATTCTTAGGAACCAGTTCTTATCTCAATTCCTAACTAACCTTGCTCAGGGATGCCTCTCAGGCGCTCCCCGCAGACCCAGTGCTTCCCTTATCAGAGGTCCGCCATAGAGTTTCGCAGTGGTCAGTGAACTTGCCCATTCTCCCACAATAAGTTTATTGAAGACAAAGAACAATATTGCATCAACCTTTATAGAGAATCTAATGAACATAGTCAAACACAGCCTATGAATAAAGATCTAGCTTATACAACATTTTGTATGTAACATTGGATTCTAGAAACATTTTTCATAGTCTTATAATAGTATGGTAGAAATTAATGTAATGTCAGAAATGGTTAAAGATAACTTCTCATTATATTGTGTTAGGGTTCACAATACTTACCTTATTTAATTTCAGCCTAATATATTTTGATGAATTAGGAATCACAGATGAAATGTATGTGATTACTATTATCTATATATAAACCCTAATATGCAAATAGACCAAACCACCGAACAATCAAACTAACAACTAGTTGCTATGACGTGTGCTGACCACCAGGAGGCATGCACTCATGGAACATGGTGGGCATCGGCAGCAGGTGGCAGAGTGTGGAACATGGCAGGTGCTGGGGGGATGGTGGAGCAGGTGAGGGTGTGGGCGCCAGACCACGGCAGGGTTCCGGTTGCTGTTGTTGAGGCAAGCCTCTGGTGGTTACTGAAAATTCTTTGCTCCCATGTGCTGCAGTCACACCCGGTGCTTACACCTGCTGCTGGTGCTGGGCCCGCTCCCATCTGCAGCTGGCACCGGAGCCACTGCTCGCACCAGCTGCTGGTGCCTAGCACCACTCCCAATCGCTCGGCACCATCAGCAGGTGCAAGTGGTGGCTGCTGGCCCAGATCACCCCTGAAGGCTTCTCCACCTCCCCCTGCTCCTGAGGTGCAACTTGGGGCAGCAGCAGCCGCTCACACTTGCTGATGATGCTGGTGCCAGCAGTGGATGTGTGCAGACAGGGGACCGGGGACTGCAGTGGGAGGAACTGGGCGAGGGCGTGGAGGATGGGCTGAGATCTGCCTCTGTGCCCACGGCAGCCTTGCGGCCCACAGTTCCTTTCAAAGTACAGCAATTTGTTGATTCAAGAACAGGGTATCCTATATAATAAAGAGGTAATATGCAAATTGACCATCACTCCAACACACAAGATGGCCGTCCCCATGTGGACATAAGATGGCCGCCATAAGATGGCTGGCAGGGGAGGGCAGTTGTGGGTGATCAGGCCAGCAGGGGAGGCCAGTTGGAAGGGACCAGGCATGCAAGGAAGGGCAGTTGGGGGTGAACAGGCCTGCAGGGGAGGGCAGTTGGAGGGCAACCAGGCCTGCAGGAGAGGGCAGTTGGGAGGAACAAGGCCTGCAGGGGAGGGCAGTTGGAGGGCAACCAGGCCTGCAGGGGAGAGCAATTGGGAGAGACAAGGCTTGCAGGGGAGGGCAGTTAGGAGGGGACCAGGCCTGCAGGGGAGGACAGTTAAGGGCAACCAGGCCAGCAGGGGAGGGCAGTTAGGGCTAACCAGGCTGGTAGGGAAGGGCAGTTAGGAGCAATCAGGCCAGCAGGGGAGTGGTTAGGGGTGATTAGGCTGACAGGCAGAAGCGATTAGGGGCAATCAGGCAAGCAGGCAGGCGAGTGGTTGGGAGCTAGCAGTCCTGGATTGTGAGAGGAATGTCCGGCTGCCTGTTTAGGCCTTATCCCATTCTGAATGGGCAGCCAGACATCCCTTGAGGAGCCCCAGATTGGAGAGGGCGCAGGCTGGGCTGAGGGACACACACCTCCTCACCCCCACCCCCCATACATGAATTTTGTGCACCAGGCCTCTAGTCCTGTATAATAAAATGCTAATATGCAAATTATCCCCACAGGCAGGAGTTTGACTGACTGGGAGTTAGATGTCCGCTGATCACCAAGGGATTGTGGAACATGGCAGGGGTCGGTGACGTGACGCTGGCAGTGGGCAGCAGTGGAGGCACTGCCAGTCCCGATGGACCCCAACAAGAGTGGGTCTGCAGTGGGAGGGTGGAGCACGTGAGCTGGCTGCACCAGGCCAAGGTGGGTGTGAGCGGGGGCCCCAATTGCCCTGCCTGTCACCCCACAGATGGCAACCAGTGGTGGCGGGTGATGGGGCCAGTGAGTGGGCAGCACCAGGCCAAGGCAGATGCAAGTGGGGGCCCTGATCATCCTGCCCATCACCCCACAGATCAACGCTGATTGCCAGCCAGGCCTAGGGACCCTACCCATGCACGAATATCATGCACCAGACCTCTGGTCTATGTATATAAAAGCCTAAGTGACCATTATGGTGGGACAACCAGATGACTGGATGACTGGTCGGTAGCTATGATGCACACTGCACAGCAGGGGGCAGATGCTCAAAGCAGGAGCTTCCCCCTGGTGGTCAGTGGGCTCCCACAGCCAACCTGCCATGGCCAGTTAACCTCTTGCATTCTCTCCCCCCACTCCGGCCTTTCAGCCCCAATCAAACCTTGATCACTGGCCAGGCTGGGGGACCCCACCCGTGCATGAATTTGTGCACCCGGCCTCTAGTTTTTAATAATAAGCAGGTAAAAGGTAACCTAACTACAACTTTCATAGAATACTATACATTCCAAATGTTCCAAATCTGAATCCATTATGTTAGATGTTAATAGCCATGCTGTCCTTATAAAAGATTTACCTGAGACATACTTGTAAGAATTAAAGAGAAGTATGATGCAGGTACATGATAAATGCCCTTAATCTCATTCTCATGACTAGAAAACTTCAAGCTATTCTTTAAAGCTCTTTATAAGAAAGAATGGAAATAAAATGGATACAGTATTTTAAAAATACAATCTCATTTCCATTTTACCAAAAGTGGTGTTTCACCTAGCTAATACTATGATTATAATTATCCTGTAACCTTGATCATATTTTATTGAAAGATCAATAAACAAAAGTAATCCATAATTAAAAAACAGGGAAAGAGCTGAATTTAAATAAACCAAAAATAAATATATTTATTCTTATAAGTAAATGCTTTTCACAATCCCATGGACAAATATGCAAATATAATTTTGCTAAGACCCTACTTTACATTTCATATTCCTTCCAAGTCTATAAGTCCCATGTCTTGGAAAGGGAATGATTGCTAAGCTACCTGTAGTTATATGAAAATTGAAAAAATATATATTTGATTTTTCTAAAAATATTTTTACAAAAAATATACTCCAACTGAGTTTTGGACTAATATTTTTATCTTAGAATAGTTTCAGACTGACAAAAATGTTGAGCAGATAGTACAAAGAGTTCTCATATACCTCATATCTAGTTTGCATATTTTAAACATCTTACATTAGCATGATATATATGTCACAACTAAAGGATCAGTACTGATACATTATTATTAAGTAAAACTCCATAATTTATTTCAGTTTTTTTTTAGTTTTCACTAATGTCTATTTTCTGTTAAAGTATTCTATCCAGGATATTATGTTACGTTTACTTGTCAGTCTGTCTAAATTCCTCTTGGCTATGACAGTTTCCAAACCTATTCTTGTTTTTGTTGTCCTTTAAAGTTTTGAGGAGTAATGGTCAAATATTGTGTAGACTGTCTCTCAATTGGGTTTGGCTTGCTGGTTTTTTCGTGATTAGACTGAGGCTACATTTGGCGGTGGGGGGTGGGGAACAAAAGAAAGATCACAGAGGTAGGGCATTATTTTCACCACATCACCTCCAGGGACTATTCTGTCAACCTGATTTATCACTCTTCAAGTTGATCTGGATCACCTGGCTGAGGTAGCGTTTGGCAGGCTTTTTCATGTAAAGTTATTCTTTTCTTCCCTCTTTCATACTGTATGTACTCTGTGGAAGGAAGTCACTATATGCACAGCCAAAATTTTAGAGATAAGGAGTTGTGTTCCTTCTATTTGTGGATATAGTTTATACAAATAATAATTGAAATTTAACTGAAGAAGATAGTCTGTCTGGATCATAGCCAAACTCTCAGGACAAAGACTTGAGATGGAATGATAACCTCATTCTTTTATATGGGTGACCCACAGCAAAGTTTGTTCAAACAGATGCTGATACGATGAGAACCACAAACTCACCAGTCTATAAGGCCAGTTCTAACAACAGACCTATAAGACCTATTCCTAGTTCTAACCTGTGATTCTCCTTCTTATGACAAGCAACACTGTTAGCATAATACAAAAACTGAAGCAAATTGAAACTAATAATGAAATCTGGATACCAAATGTGGATAATTAGCTAAGGAATGTAATGCAAACAGTATGTTATTTAAACCTGGTGCTGACTTTGTATATCAGCAGGGACTCCACAAGTCACAAGCCCCAAGAGACTAGCCACCTCTGTGGATAATGCACCAGGTCTAAGATTGGAATCTACAGAAATGGACAGCGCAGACTGCATCTCCATTAAACCTCTGGAAAAACTATGAAAATAAACAAAGGCCACCCAGATGAGACTATTTATGCAGAGCTTGCTATATCAAGGCAGTCAGCCACCATGACTTAGATTTGGCAGAAACTCAGAGACAGGCAGAATGGGGGGGGGGGGGGGGAAGAGAGAGAGACAGAGAGACAGAGAGAGAGAGAGAGACAGAGAGAGAGACTTCAGTACGCTCCGGTTGCAGATTGCTCATTTAAGAAAGCTAGAAGTGAGCTTATTAGAAGTTAGCCATCTTATGTGATTGGTTTGGGGAGCATATTTGGTAATATCTGGTTCATCCTGAGTTGGAAGTAGGGTCAAAGTTGGCACTCATTGAGCAAGTCCTGTTCATTCTGGACCAATCACTGCAGAGATTGTGCTTTGACAACTTCCGGAGTTGGTTAGTACAGTTATATATTGTCATATATGGTCTGACCACTATCCATTTGTATATTCACCCTTTCTATACATTTTTCCAGATAGAATTATGCCAAATTTAGTCATATTCCAGATTTATTGAACTAAAATACAATTAAACATGTATATATTTCTAGGGTAGATTAATATCTTCACACTACTAAGCAACTCTGTGTCAAATTATCACATCAGTTAAGGTTCTCCAGAGAAAGAGAACCAGTAGTATATATAGGAAGACACATACACACACACACACACACACACAAACACATGTACATATGATTTATTTCAAGGAATTAGCTTATGTTCAAGGATTGGCTTATGAAATCCATAAGGCATGCTGGCAGAGTTGATACTGCAGCCTTAAAGAAGACTATTTTTTATTCAGGAAAACCTCAGTTTTGCTCTTAAGGCCTTTCAGCTGATTAAATGAGGCCCATCCATACTAGTAAGAAAAATCTTACTAAAGTCAACTGATTGTAGAAGTTTACCACATTTACAAAGTATCTTCAATGGAACACCCAGAATAGGATTTGATTGAATAACTGGGTCCCATACATAGTCTAGCTAGCATATTAGACACATAAAACTAACCATTGCTAGAGGTACTCTCCTAAGTTAAAGAATAAAGAAATCAGGTGATAAGGCCAAAGACAGAGGGATAGATATCATCTCTTGAATATTAAGCAACACAGCATGAAAACCCCTAGTCTCTACCTACAGAGGGTTGGAATTTTTCCTAGGGCAATGAAGTTAATTCCATAGGTTACATTTTAATTTCTGATAACATTAATTCTCATTTTAACTATTTTTTCTCAGATTGCCCCATATTTTAGTAAAATGTGGGCCCATATTCAAATATTCCCACAATTTTTAAATAATTTCATAAAATTGATTATATTTTTGAGAAAAAGAGACACTGTGAAGGCCAAAGGCCTACACATAAGTAAAAGAACTTTAAATTTAATTTAATTTCAGCTGAAAACCAACCAAGTTATGGGGAGGACATGTTTAGATTTTTATAGTGCATTTGAATATACATTTACTAAACATTCCACTAAAATTACAAATATAATCCATTTACTCCCATTCAATAGAATTCACTCCTTTCTACAGAAATAAAACCCTTAAATATAATGTAATTCTAGAATTATGTAAATCTTAGACAAACTCAGACATTCCTCTCAAAAGTAGTCATTAAGAAAATAATTATAAAAGTTATTCCTTCTACTGGAGTCAGTTTAACAGGGATTAAAAAAAAAATGCCCATGAGAACTATCCTATATAATAAAAGCCTAATAAGCAAATTGTGCCCTCAACCAGGGGGCGGGGCGGTGGGCCAACTGCCTGCAGCCCCTCCCCTTGGCTGACCCTGCCTCAGCCAGTGGAAGGGAGGCCCTGTACTGCAGCCAGCAGCCACTAGGGACCCTACTTGTGCACGAATTTCATGCACTGGGCCTATAGTTTAACTAAAAATTATATTGGAAAGTATTTGCCCTACAAACAGATATTCTTTTTTTGGGAAATTTATCATTGCTGAAAGTGTTACACAGGTCCCCTTTGTGTGTGTGTGTATGTGTGTGTGTGTGTGTGTGTGTGTGTGTGTGTGTGTATGTTTCCATTAACCCCCTCCACCAAGTACCTGCTCCTCCCAGGCCTTCACTACTCTATTGTCTGTGTCCATGGCTTATGCATATATACATGCTAGAGGCTCAGTGCACAAATTTGTGCACAGGTGGGGTCCCTCCCAGCCTATCAGGGCCATCTTGCCCAGTTCTGATTGGGGACGGCAGGCCGGCTGTGGGGAGGGACCGTGGGAGGTTGGCTGTGGGAGCACACTAACCACCAGTGGGCAGCTCCTGCATTGAGCATCTGCTCCCTGGTGGTCAGTGCACGTCACTTAGGCTTTTATATCTATAGATAAGTTCCACGGTTAATCATTCCCCTTCCATCCCCCACCCCTGCTTTCCTTCTGAAATTTGTCAGTCTGTTCTGTGCTTCTAATGTTTTTGGTTCTATTTTATTCATCAGTTTATTTTTTTTTCATTAGATTTCACATATGAGTGAGATGATGTGATATTTACCTTTCTCTGACTGGCTTATTTCACTTAGCATAATACTCTCCTGGTCCATCCATGCTGCTGCCAATGTTAAGAGTTCCTTCTTTGTTTACCGTTCCATTGTGTAAAGATAATGCAGATTTTTTATCCACTCATCTACTGATGGGCACTTGGGCTGTTTCCAGATCTTAGCTATTGTAAATTGTGCTGCTAGGAACATGGGGGTGCATACATTCTTTCTGATTGGTGTTTCAGGTTTCTTAGGATATATTCCTAGAAGTGGGATCACTGGGTCAAATGGCAGTTCAATTTTTTTAGGAAACTGCATACTGATTTAACAGTGACTGCACTGGTCCACATTCCCACCAGCAGTTTACTAGTGTTCCCTTTTCTCCACATTCTCACCAACACTTATCATTTGTTGATTTGTTGACGATAGCCATTCTGACAGATGAGAGGTGACACCTCATAGTCATTTTAATTTGCATATTTAGAATGATGAGTGACTTTGAGTATCTTTTTATGTCTCTTGGCCTTCTCTTTGTCCACATTGGAGAAGTGTCTATTTAGGTCTTTTGCTCATTTTTAATTGGATTATTTGGCTTCCTTTTTAAAAGTTGTATGAGTAGCTTATATATTTTGGATATTAAAACTTTATCAGATGTATCATTAGCAAATATATATCCCCATGCAGTTGGCTCTCTTTTCATTTTGTTGATGGCTTCTTTTGCTGTGCAGAAGCTTTTTATTTTGATGTAGTCCCATTTATTTATTTTCTCCTTAGTTTCCTTTGCTCTAGGATATGTATCAGTAAACATATTGCTATGAGAGATGCTTGAGATTTTTCTGCCTATGGTTTCTTCTAGGATTTTTATGGGTTCAGGACTTACATTTAAGTCTTTTATCCATATTGAGTTTTTTCTTGTGTATGGTGTAAGTTGGTGATCTAGTTTCATTTTTTGCATGAACCTGTCCAATTTTCCCAACACCATTTATTGAAGAGTCTTTCTTTACTCCATTGTATGTTCTTGCCTCCTTTGTCAACTATTAATTGAGTGTAATGGCTTGGGTTGATTTCTACACTCTATTCTGTTCCATTGATCTATATGCCTGTTCTTATGTTAGTAGCAGTCTGCTTTGAGTACATACAGTGGCTCTAGTCTATAGCATAACTTGATGTCTGGTATTGTGATTCCTCCAAATTTGTTCTTCTTTCTCAAGATTGCTTGCAACTATTCTGGATCATTTTTGGTACCATATTAATTTTTAGGGTATTTGTTCCAGATATGTGAAACATGCTGTTGGTATTTTAATAGGGATTGCATTGAATCTGTAGATTTCCTTGGGTAGTATGAACATTTTAATGATGTTGATTCTAACAATCCATGAACACAGTATATTCTTCCCCTTGTTTATATCTTCCTCTATCTCTTTTTTCAACATTCTGTAGTTTTCTGAGTATAGGTCTTTTATCTCCTTGGTTAACGTTTATTTCTAAGGGCTTAATTTGTTTGTTGCAATGGTAAATGAGATTGTTTCTTTAGTTTCTCTTTCTGAGAGTTCATTATTAATGTATAAAAATGCCATAGATTTCTGAGTTTTAATTTTGTATTCTGTTATGTTGCGAAAATCATTTTTTAAATCTAGTAGTTTTCTTATGGATTCTTTAGTTTTCTATGTACGATATAATCTGAGAATAATGACAGTTTTACTTCTTCCTTTCCAATTTGGGTGCATTTTATGTTTTCTTGTCTGATCACTATGGCTAGGACTATGTTGAATAAGAGTGGTGAAAGCAGACATCCCTATCATGTTCCTGTTCTTAGGGGAAATGGTTTTAGTTTTGACCATTGAGTATGATGTTCGCTATAGGTCAGTTATAAGGCTTTTATTGTGTTGAGGTATGAACCCTCTATTCCCACTCAGCTGAAAGTTTTTATCAAAAATGGGAGTTGGATTTTCTTGAATGCTTTTTCTGCATAAATTGATATGATCATGTGATTTTTGTCTTGCAATCTGTTTATGTACTGTATCACATTTATTGATTTACAAATATTGGACCAGCCTTGCATCCCTGGAATAAATCCCACTTGGTCATGGTATATGATGTTTGTTTGTTTGTTTCATATATTTTTATTGATTTCAGAGAGGAAGGAAGAGGGAGAGAGAGATAGAAACATCAATGATGAGAGAGAATCACTGGTTGGCTGCCTCCTGCATGCCCCCAACTGGTTATCGAGCCCACAACCTGGGCATGTGCTATTGACCGGAAATGAACCTGGGACCTTTTAGTCCGCAGTCCGACATTCTAGCCACTGAGCCAAACCAGCTAGGGCTATGATGTTTTTAATATATTGCTAGATTTGAATTGCTAATATTTTGTTAAGGATTTTAGCATCTATATTCATCCAGGATATTGGCCTGTAATTCTCTCTCTTTGTAGTGTATTTATCTGGTTTTGGATTTACGGTAATACTGGCCTCACAGAAAGAGCTTGGAAGTGTTCCTTCCTCTTGAATTTTTTGGAATAGTTTGAGGAGGATAGGTGTTAGTTCTTCTTTTATGTTTGGTGAAACTCCCCTGTGAAGCCATCCAGACCAAGGCTTTTGTTTGCTAGAATTTTTTTTGTGTGTGTGTGTGTTTTTTTATTACTGTTTCAATTTTATCAGTTGTTATTGGCCTATTCAGGTTTTCTGATTCATCCTGATTGTATTTTGGATGATTGTATTTTTCTATGAATATGTCCATTTCATCCAGGTCGTCCAGTTTGTTAAGATATAGTCATTCATAATACTTTTTTATGATCCTTTGTATTTCCATGGTGTCAGTTGTTACTTCACTTCTTTCATTTCTGATTTTGTTTATTTGGGTCCTCTGTCTTTGATTCTTGATGAGTCTCACTAGAGGTTCATCAATCTTGTTTAACTTTCAAACAACCCACTCTTGGTTTTATTGATTTTTTTTTGTTTTTTTTGTTTAGTTTCTATGACATTTATTTCCACTGTAATCTTTATTATTCCCTTCTTTCTACTTTGGGCTTTTCTTGTTGTTCTCTTTCTAATTCTTTAATTTGTAGGGTTAGATAAATTATTACACGTTTTACTTTTTTTTTTTTTCTTCTTTTTTTAGGTAGGCCTAAAGTGCTATGAACTTCCCTCTCAGAACTGTGTCCCATTGATTTTGGATTGTTGTATGTTCATTTTCATTTGTTTCCAGGATATATCTTTATTTCTTCTTTGATCTCTTTGATAACCCATTCATTGTTTAATAGCATGCTATTTAGCCTCCATGTGTTTGAATGTTTTTGAGTGCTTTTTTATTGCAGTTGATTTCTAGTTTTATGCCATTGTGATCTGAGAAGATGCTTGATATGATTTCAATCTTCTTGAATTTGTAGAGACTTAGTTTGTGTCCTAACATGTGGTCTATCTTTGAAAATGTCCCATGTGCACTTGAGAAGATTGCTTATTCTGTAGCTTTGAGGCAAAATGTTCTGACAACGTCAATTAATTCCATCTGAGGTAGTGTGTCATTTAGGATCACTGTTTACTTGTTGACTTTTTTGTCTAGATCTATCCAGTGATATCAGTGGATGTTAAAATCCCCTACTGTGATTGTATTATTGTTGATCTCTTCCTTAAAATACTCCAGAAGTATGTGTATACATATATATTTTGATGCTCCTATATTGGGTACATGTATGTTTACCAGAGTTATATCGATCTCTTTAGTATTATGAAGTGGTTCTCCTTATTTATTGTTATGGTCTTCACTTTGAAGTCTACTTTGTCAGATATGAGTATTTCTACCCCAGGTTTTTTTGTGTTGTTTTTTTTTTCATTTCCATTTGCTTGGAATTTTTTTTTTCTCTTCACTTTCATTGTGTGTGATTCCTTTGTTCTGAGATGGGTCTCTTGTAGGTTATATTTTCTTATCCATTTAACTACCCTATGATTTTTTATTGGAGCACTTAAGCCATTTACATGTAAGGTTATTATTGATGGATACTTATTTATTTCCATTTTTTATTCTGTATGCCTGTATTCTCTTCTCTTTATTTCTTCTTACATCAGTCCCTTTAGCATTTCTTGTAGTGCTGATTTGGTGGTAACTCTTTTAGCCTGCTTTTGCAAATAGATATTATTTATAAATATATTCTCACAGTGTTTTCATGAAGTCCCCAGTTTGCTAAGCTTGAGTAAGAGGCTTTTGATTTTTGTTTGTTTGTTTTAAAACCTGAATCTGTAATTAGTAGTCATAGGTAAGCTACAAACAAATAAATTGAGCCAAACTTAATGCCCAAGGCCACCAGGAAATAAACTGTCTATAGAAACACTGAGATTACTGCATTATTTGAGTAGTATTAGACAGGGATGCTTCCTGACGGGGACACTTTCACTTAAGTTTCCTGATTACCTCCTAATGATTATGATGCAAAACTCAGAGGAAAGGGGTTATAACACACTCAGTCTATCCTCTGTCATTGATCTGTAACCTTTACTTTGACTGACTTACCAATCTACAAGATTCTGAAAGCCTTCTGAATTATTACAGAATACAGAATTTTAATTAGGATTTAGTTGTAAATATACCATGTTCCTTTAATTGCCATAATCATGTAAGACAAAGATGATACTATTAGTCCAAAAATATAATTTCCCAGTATTATTTTACTAAAGTTATGATACATAATAACTCTTCAATTTAAACTAATTTGGTCTCATTTGTAATTAACCTACATTAAAAAGGCACACATGAAAATGTTCCACCTTGTCCTAACTGGTTTGGCTCAGTGGATAGAGCGTCAGCCTGTGGACTGAAGGGTCCTGGGGTATAGTCCAGTCAATGGCACATGCCAGGGTTGCAGACTCAATCCCCATTAGAGGGCATGCAGAAGGCAGTTGATGAATGACTGTTTCTCATCATTGATGTTTCTCTCTGTCTCTCCCTGTCTCTTCCTCTCTGAAATCAGTAATAATACATTAAACCGGGGGAAAAAGAAAATTATTCACCTCAACAGCAACAAATGGGGTAAGCAAATATGGACATATCATTTTCAGTTCCCAGCTCCCAGATGCTGACCTTCCTTTATTAAACATTTTATCTTCCCCACTTTTCAAACATGTGTCTTCCTTTCTTTGCCTATAATACTTTTTCTCTATCCCTTTCATGTTATTTGTAGCCTCAGATTTTTACCCATATTACCAAAGTTTTATAACGATGGAGTTACAACTCACTGTGCCTCCAGAGACGCAGGTTGCATATCTCTAGGGAGCCCCCATCCTGCTAACAAAAAGCACACACACAAAATCATTAGGTTTTGTTTTTTAAAATTATGTCACTGTGCCTTTCACTGATAGAATATGTTACGAAATATAAGTAGGTCCTGCTGCCATAGCATAATTAAGTGGCAGACTCTCACAGCAGGACCTCTAAGAATAGCAACATTAAAAATGCTTTTAAATAAACAGATTGCATATGAAGGATACATAGTACTTTTCATAATAGAACCATCAAAGCACATGTTTGTTGTATATGCGCAGTGTTATTCTGGCTCCATCAAAGTAGAGAAAAAGATGCCCTATCTGACAAAGAGAATTATACAGTCACCTGGGTCAGTATGTTTTCTTGTTCTACTTAGAAGATATAAAGCAGAACAAAAATCAAAAGGTAACATTAAAATAAAATCAAAGAGGAAGATTTCTGCCCTTACAATTTATGGATCTCACACTAGGAAAAACAGGTGTACTACTAAAAATTATAGGAGAATAAAGAGGTGCTGCATTTCCATTGTTTTTCAAAAGAGTGCATACACAAACGTAGTCTTTAAGGAATTTCTTAACTGGTAGCACTAAAAGTTCCTCTTGTATTTTGCCTTGGTTCTCAAAATACAAATAATTAACTTTGCAGGAGAATACATCCACTACTTGGTTTGATCAAGTCATATGTTGGTTTGAATAACTGATATTATTTACTAAGAGACTTGCCAGCTTGTTATTCTTGGGATTTCAGCTGATACATTCCAATTCTCTTACAGATTACACATCAGTACAAAATGTTAAGTATATTTTACTGTATGTTTAGAAGATAGAATAAAAATGATTTTACATACACAATAGCATAGTACCATGTTTACATAGATATTAGTCAGTAAAAGATTACTTGATAATACAAGCAGTTTGTTATACATTAAAGAAGCCAGTGGTATATACATCATAAAATCAATTGATAAATTGGAGACATTTTCAATATTTAACAATAACTAAATAAACTATATTATGGTACTAGCAGAATTTATTTATTTGAGCCCAATCATTGTCATTTATATCTTTTAGTGCCCAGAACATGGCCAATGTAAACTCTGGTTACTTAGTAAAACTTTTGGATTAATATGATCTATTTAAGTCATGAGGAAATCCAGGTAGATAAGATGATATCTATCAAGTTCAGGAAAATAGGAAACAAAAACTACACCTTCTTTTGGATGCAAGTTTAATGTAAGGAATTCGTTAAACAGGAATTGAAGAACTAATAAGAATAGCTCACACCTGCAGGGCAGACAGAGAAAAGGGAAGAGATTGGGGTTATTAGAATCTAGAAGCTTACTGGGCTCTTACTTCACTAAAAGGGAAGTGTCTCTGTTGATGATATATCTGGAGTGCATTGAGGCTGGTTTGGGGAACATAGAAAAATCAAACTTGGGGAGCGGAATCCATTCTGCTACCAAGACTGTGCTGAAACAATGTTAATAGGAATAGGAAGGGCAAGTCTCCTATTTGCTTTTGGGCCTTCCTCTACTGCCTCCTAGTGGCAGAGTTTAAGAGGAATTCAGCTGGTGAAGGAGAAATACGTGGTTTGCAGAATTAACTCAGCATCAGAATATAAAAGGATGTATTCATGCTAATACATAATAGCTTAGTAAGAAACAATGATAGAAGTCCCAGAGTTTATAAGAAGTTCCATTGTATTCATATTAACTATCTATTTTACTCTTAAATATGTGGTGATTTGGTGATGTGGATGACAAGTTATATGAGCACTCTGTAGATAAAGCTGTTTATCCCAATTGAATCAGATAAAGCCTCTGAAGTAAATACATTCCCAAGATGGACACCATCAATTTATTCCCTCCTGCTTGTGGTTACTGCTTATCACATGAAGAGTTGTGGGTCTACATCCACTCACCTTGAATCAAGCTGATCTAATTTGCTTGATGAAAAGAATGCATTAATAGTGACATTCTGGAAGTTCTGAGGTTTGGTTGTAGAAAACCTTGCAGTATCTGCCTGGTCTCTTGAAATGCTTGCTCTTGGGATACAACCCAGGTCCCAGCCACCATACTGTGAGATTCCCAAGTCACATAAAAAGACCATGTTGTAGAGGACTTACAGTGGATTGCCCAACTGAAGTCTCAGCTTACAGTCAGCATCCAGTAACCACAGCAACCTTCTCACACATAAAGCAATTGTAAACCTCCAGATAATGACAGCTCCACCTGACATCAAATTACCACCAGATGAGCCCTGGTTGGTGTGGCTCAGTTGGTTGGGTGTCATCCTATGCACTGAAAGGTTGCCAGTTCAATTCCAAGTCATGATACATGTCTGGGTTTTGGGCTTAACCTCTTGTGGGCAGTGTGCAAGAGGCAGCCTATCAGTGTTTTGCTCTCACATTGATGTTTCTCTCTCTCTCTCTCTCTCTCTCTCTCTCTCTCTCTCACTCTCTCTCTCTCTCTCTCTCTCCCCCTTTCTATTTCTCTGAAAATCAATAAAAATTCTTTAAGAAATTACCACCACATGAGAGACCCAAATGAGAACCGCTCACCTAGGCCACAGTAGCACATATGAAAGATAATAATACATTGTAATTTTGAGACACTAAGTTTTAGAAAGTTTAGTGATACAGCATACAGAACTAGAACAGCCTACCTATTTAATTTTCCAAAGACTTTTTATTAGTGAGCTGTGGCCCACCAAATAAACTTATCTCTACTGTCATCCAACAAGTGCTGTGTTTATCAATAACCTTGTTTTTCTCACCAGTTTTCTGCATTTTTCCGTTAGCTCTGCAAGTACATTATAAACACTTGTCCTACTTTACTTCTGTATCTCCCACTTGAAAACCGATTATTACCTAGGTGTGAGAGCATATTAGTCAATTACTGCTGCATAGCAACTAAGCTCAAAATCTCACATCCCTGAGTCAGTTTGACTGCAATTCATAATCAAGGCCAGGACCAACTACTTAGCTCTGCATCAGGATGTGGTTTATCTAGACTTGTATTCAACCTGTAGGTTAAGATTAAGTCTACCCTGTATGTATTTCTTCTGAGACCAAGGCTGAAGTGAAGCAGCTGCTGAGGGCATTTTCTTCTTGCAGAGTGTGTTGCTTAACTCCCACCTGTGGACATTCCACAGGCCAAAGTGAGTCACATGGTCCATGACATCAATGTGCTCAGGAGGTGCACTTTGCCCAAGTACTCCCTGCTCCACTTTGCCAAATAAAAGCATGAAAAGTAAACATTTGCTGAACAGTAACCTAAATAGTTATAAATAGCATAAGAAATACCTTATAATTGATTCTGGAATTCAATTTAAAACTTATTTGTACATGCCATGGTAGAAGTATATTTTATTTTAAAGACATGTCCAGACTTGAAAATATTTTTAAGACCCAGTAATAAATCTGAATCTGTGCTTCAGGATATACATAATAAATACAGTATTTTGGCCCTAGCAAGTTTTCTCAGTGGTTAGAGCATCAGCCTGAGGACTGAAGGGTCGCTGGTTCAATTCTGGTCAAGGGCATGTACCTCAGTTGCAGGCTCAATCCCCTGCCCTGGTTGGGGCATGTGTGGGAAGCAACCCGATGTGTCTCTTTTACATCAATATTTCTCTCTCTGTGTCTCTCCCTTGCGCTCTCTCTAAAAATCAACAGAAAAATATTGGCAGTGAAGATTAACAACAAAAATACAATATTTCAGAGAAAAATGTTCTTTGGTGAGGCTATAATAATTAAAATCATCAAAGAGTCATTATTTCCCCTCATGTAAAAATAATGCAAAATAATAGACCATTAATCTTTAGCATACAGCCAGAAAGTAGCTGGCATCCTAATTTGTATTTTTTATTATTTAATATTAGGACTTATTTAAATAAAAACTGGTCAAATTTAAAGGTAAGCTGTTTAAACTGGAAGTTCATCTTGTAAAAAGTCACTATGCTGAAAAAAATGTGTACTTAGTATTGCACTATTTTCTTCTAATGATGTAAGAACCACAGTAAATCCAGTGACATATCAATGCCTCAAGGTTATAACATTAAATGTATTGAGTTCATATATTATGGACATCCATATTTGTCCCAAACGAACAGTTAAAAACACAGAAATCATCAACCACATATGCACAGCATGACTATTATTAAATAGAATAAATCATCAATTCCAAATTATTTGTATTCCCTGCTGTACATCATTGATTCATGTTAGAATGATGCATTATTTTAATTCTGAGTGAATTGTGGAGGTATGTCTAAGATTTATCAGATAGCCCATGATAAATACTATACTTTCAAGGTAAGGATGTACCCTGAAGTATAAAAATAAATAACTATGGAAAAAGCATCAACTTTATAAAAGTTGTTCAGTTAGATTTGTACTATTGAATATTTATAGACTATGATTTGTAAAAATATTGAATTTTTTTAGTAAAAGTATTGTTGAAACACTGGAAGCCTTTATTCTAGCAAACCACTTTGTAGTTATGATCTCCATATTTTTATAATTTCCTTTATTTTTTTCATTTATTTATTAAGGTATTATATGTGTACATATTTTACCATTGCCCCCCCTCACACCACTCCCATACATGCCCTCACCCCCCAATGTTTTGCATCTGTTGGTTATGCTTATATGCATGCATATAAGTCCTTCAGTTGATCTCTTATTTCCCCCACTTCTCCCTAACCTTCCCGCTGTAATTTGACAGTCTGTTTGATGCTTTACTGCCTCTGTATCTATCTTTTTGTTCCAGTTTATAATGTTTTTTATTATCCACAAATGAGTGAGATCATGTGGTATTTTTCTTTCATTGACTGGCTTATTTCACTTAGCATAATGTTCTCCAATTCCATCCAGGTTGCTACAAATGGTAAGAATTCCTTCTTTTTAATGGCAGCATAGTATTCCATTGTGTAGATGTACCATAGTTTTCTGATCCACTCATCTGCTGACGGGCACCTAGGTTGTTTCCAAATCTTAGCTATTGTAAACTGTGCTGCTATGAACACAGGGGAGCATATATCCTTTCTGATTGGTATTTCTAGTTTCTTAGGATATATTCCTTGGAGTGGGATTACTGGGTCAAATGGGATTTCCATTTTCAGTTTTTTGAGGAAACTCCATACTGTTCTCCACAGTGGCTGCACCAGTCTGCATTCCCACCAGCAGTGCATGAGGGTTCCTTTTTCTCCACATCCTCGCCAGCACTTGTCATTTGTTGATTTGTTGATGATAGCCATTCTGACAGGTGTGAGATGGTACTGCATTGTCGTTTTGATTTGCATCTCTCGGATAATTAGTGACTTTGAGCATGTTTGCATGTGTCTCTTGGCCTTCCTTCTGTCTTCTTTCAAAAAGATTCTATTTAGGTCTGTTGCCCATTTTTTTATTGGATCATTTATCTTCCTTTTATTAAGTTGTATAAGCTGCCTATAGATGTTAGAGATTAAACCTTTATCAGTGATAACATTTGCAAATATGTTCTCCCATACAGTGGAGTTTTTTGTTGTTTTGTTGATGGTTTCTTTTGCTGTGAAAAAGCTTTTTATTTTGATGTAGTCCCATTTGCTTATTTTCTCTTTAGCTTCCATTGCCCTAGGGGTAGTATCAGTGAAGAAGTTCTTTCGGCATATGTCTGAGATTTTGCTGCCTGTGGATTCCTCTAGTATTTTTATGGTTTCCTGTCTTATGTTTAAGTCCTGTATCCATTTTGAGTTAATTTTTGTGTATGGTGTAAGTGGTGGTCTAGTTTCATTTTTTGCATGTATCTGTCCAATTTTCCCAACACAATTTATTGAAGAGACTATCTTGACTTCATTGTATGTTACATTATGATCTACAACAGGTAAAACTAACCCATAGTGAAAAAAAATTAAAAACTAAGGTTTCTGGGTATGAAGCATTAACTAGAAAGGCACATGTAGAAACTTTGCAGTGCAGAAGAAATTATCTATTTTGTGAAAAAGGTGAGGATCACATGGCTATGCGTATATGTCAAACTTATTGAATTGTACACTTAAGATTAAATATTTGGGATGTTTTCAATTTGTAATTAACAAAACTATAATGGATATTTTTAGCATTTCTTTAAATATATGCTTACATATCTATTGATTATATACTGAGAAGTGAAATTGCTGAGTGTATTACTCTGCTAGGATTGCCTTAACAGAGTATCAAAGACTGGGTGACTTAACAGAAATGTACTTTCTCACAGTTTTGGGATATGGAAGTCTAAGATCAAGGTACTAGCACAGTTGATTTCTGGGGAGGCATCTTTCCTTGACTTGCAGACATCCATCTACCTTTTTGCTATGAGTTTATACAGATTTTCTTCTGTGTGTCCATTCCTGGTGTCCCTTCCTCTTCTTATAAATTTGTGAATCACTCAACACTAGTTCCATTAACTAGGGCTCCATTCTATTACCTCCTTTAACCTTAAATACATCCTTAAATATATTATCTCCAAATACAGTCATGAAGGGTGTTATGGCTTCAACATTTGAATAAGGAGGTGACAGTCTATAACACTGGGTCATGGTCTCTATGCTTTTTGATGAAAAGGGATATCTGAAAATTGCTTGGGGCTTTTGCATTGAGGAAGACATAAACCTTTACATGCCCATAATTTTATGAGTCTATAATTTCTGTTGTACTTTACTTTGAACATTTTTTATTGCTGTGTCTGCCCTGTTTTTTATAATTCAAAATAAAAAGCAATATATCACACTACTTTTCAGACACGGATCACCATATACATTTGCTAGCCCTGTTATAACAACCACAATGGTGCTCTAATGACCACACTTACATAACAACACAATGTGCCCCATTGTTCAAACTGAAACATATATTACTGTTCACAGTTTGCTTAGCTTGGAATATGTTCATTTAGAAAACAAGACATCACAGAAGGTGCTGCAAATCGCAGGAAGCTGGCCAAGTGCAGCAGAGGTTCTGGACCTTGGTCCAACCTTGGCTGCATGTCAGAATCACCTGGGGAGCTGCTAGCATCCCTGTGCTCATTCTAAAGCCCAGACAAATTAAATAAGAATCTGGAGGTGAGAACCAGGCATCAGCATCTTTTAAAAACTCCTCAGGTAATTCCTATATGCAGCTGAGACAGAGAGCCATTGATCTAAAGCTTCAAATAACTGCAGTTCACACGAGAATAATTTTCTTAAGTCTGATTATTCACTCAGCATTATTTTTAGATTCCTGCTATACTCCTTCCTTTGCAACAAAACACAGCTGGTACTTAAATTAATGATAAAATATTTCAAATTAAAAGTCTACATATGAATATGATACAATTCAAAGGATAAATGTGTTTTATTAATTTTTGAATCACATGTTTTATATAAAGTATGTCCCACTCATACATAGGTGGTATGAAAAATATTAAATACAAGAAAAAAATTGAAATCAAACATTTAAAATAAAGCTAAGTTTCTCACTTTCGGAGTGAAAAGTTATACATAAACATAAAAAGTAAGGTTAAAATAAACCTTGTGATACTAAATTAGAGTCAGGAACAGCAGAATGAACAAATATTTAATTAATATATAAACAGATAGATATAGAACAATTACAGATAACTTTTTATCACATATGTCATTACAATCATGTGCTGCTTAACATCAGGGCTATGTTCTGAGGAACATGTTGTTAGGCCATTTAGACATTGTGAGAACATCATATAGTATACTTACACAAACCTAGACGGTATGACCTACTATATATCTATGCTATATTATATGGTACACAACTGTTATATATGCTCCATCATTGACATAAACATTGTTATACAGCACATGACTGTATACCTCCATATGTTTATAATCTGTCTGCTGATAAGGCTTTGAAACAAGGATACTCCAGCAACAAGCACACCCAGTGCCCAGATCTTAGTTTCTAAATTCCATCCCATATAATAAAAGCCTAAAATGCTAAGTGTCTGGTCATTCAGTCAGCTGTTTAACCAATCAAAACGTAATGCTAATGATATGCTAAGGCAGCTCAACTGCATGTTATGATGTGCACTGACCATCAGGGGGCAGACACACTGACCGGTAGGTTAGCTTGTTGCTGGGGTCCGGCCAATCGGGAATGAGTGAGATGGGCTGGACATGCCCTTGAGTCCTCCTGTGGTCCCTCCCCAGGCCCAATCTTGCACCAGTGGGGTCCCTTGGCCTGGCCTGTGCCCTCTCGCAATCTGGGACCCCTCAGAGGATGTTGGAGAGCCAGTTTCATCCTGATGGAGGAATGGCCGATTGTAGCAGGCCTAAGCCGTCAGTCAGACACCCACCAAGGGCTCCCAGACTGAGAGAGGAGACAGGCCAGGCTGAGGGACCACCCCCCCCACCCCCCACCCCCCCCCAGGTCTCTAGTTTATATAATAAAAGCCTAAGTGACTGTTACAGTGAAATGACCAGAATGACGGTCACTATGATGCACACTGACCACCAGGGGGCAGACACTAAGTGCAGGAGCTGCCCCCTAGTGGTCAGTAAACTCCATAAGGGGAGCACCACTCAGCCAGAAGTTGGGCTCATGGCTGGCAAGTGGAGTGGCCATGGGGGGAGCCTCTCCCACTTCTGTGGCAGCACTAAGGAGCAGCACTAAGTAGCAGCGGTAAGGAGCGAGGGGTCCCAGACTGTGAGAGGGCATGAGCCGGGCTGAGGGACACCCCCGCAGTGCATGAATTTTGTGCACTGGGCCTCTAGTTCTCTAATAAAAGGAACCAGGTCCCTTGGAGAAATATCTGGTTCTAGTGCTGAGGCAGGCAAAATATAAGGTGAACTTTAAGCTTTACTATGATATGCTCTCAACCCTTTGTACTTAAGGAAGTGCTCAAGTACAAAGGGTTGAGAGCATGTTATAGTAAAAACGAACCATAAAGAACCACCACTAACCAAAAGTGGAACAGTATAAGCAGCAAAAGAAATAACATAGTGTTAAATTATAACCCAAGGTATAGTATACATGAGTCCATCGTGATATAAATAATGACTGTGATACAGGAATTTTGGACTGGAAATGCACGGTGTTCCCCTGGGCAGGATGGTTCCTGGGCTCTTGTCTGATGGAGTCAAAGAATGAAGCCATGGACGAAAGGTGGTATAGCAAAAGGAGGAAATTATTGAAAAATGAGCACAGACTCCCACGTGGGGAGGGGGAAAGAGTCCCACTGAGTCCCTTTTCCCTACAGTTTATAAAGGCTGCAGATCTTTGTGCCTTGATATCCCCTCGATTGGTCACTATCCTTTCTGATTTGATCACTATAGCAACTCAGAGCTCAAAGGTCAAACCTCACATGGGACACAAGAGGCTCTCCTTCCCTCCTCCCTCATTGTTGCCCTATTCCCTCTGGGATTTCTTCTTCTCTCTTTGAATGAGGGGCTTCCTTCCCTTATTCTATAAATGTACACCCCTTTGCAGCTCCCAGTCCCCTTATTCTATGGAAATGTGCCTTCTGCTGTTTCCAGCTCCCTTATTCTATGGAAATGTACCTTTTGCAGCTCTGTAGCCCTGTGCTTTTTCCATGGACCCTTTATTTTTTTTTTAATTTCCTAAACTTATTTCATCCCCAAACCTCCTATTTTAACCCAAAATCTCCTTTGAATTGAATAGATAAATGGTGGAAAACAGGTGAATCTTTCTTACAGAATAATTCCATTCCATATATGTAGATACTTGTGCTTTCAGAGTTAGGACACACACACACACACACACACACACACACACACACACACACACACCTTTAGAGTGATCCTGACTTAGTAACTTGCTTCCAAAGAACAGAACAGGTAAGGAGAGAAATAATAACTTCACGTTGAAGAAATATGGCAAACAATCCTTAACCAAACGATAAAATAATAGCCCCAGTGATGCCTAGTACATATCATGTACCCTCTGATATTCTATAATGAAAGAAGTGTTTTATCTCTATGGTATTCCTCCCATAAATGCATAAACTTAGTCTAATCATCAGAAAAATATCACAAAATCTCAAATTAGAGGATGTTCTACTGAATATTTGGTCAGTACTTCTTGACATTAAAGTTCATTAAAAAAAAAAGGAAAGATGGAGAAACTGTTGCTGAGCAGAGTCTGAGGAGAAATGAGGACTAAATACAATGTGGTGCTCTACAGTGGGTCCTAGAACAAAAAGAGAACATTATAGAAAAATTGGTAGAATTGAAACTAAAACTGTAGTTAAGTTAAAAACTAATGTGCCAAAGTCAGTTTCTCAGATTTTACAAATGTACCATGGAAATGTAAAATGTGAACATTGGGGAAACTGGACAAGGGATACTCAGGACCTCTCTGTACTCTTTCCTGTTTTTTTGAAAGTCAAAAATTATTCCAAAATAAAAGGTCATTTAAAAATCTATGTAATTGAAAATACATTCCTCTAAGTATGAAAACATGGATAAACACATTTAACTATTACAGGCACCACAGAGATTTCTTCTTTTTCCACTATTTAAAAGTATATTTTAAAAAGAAGGAAATGTGATAGCCATTAAAACCCAATTGTTTTTCACCAATAAGTAAAATTGTATTTTATACTATTCCCAAAGCAGCTACGTAAGGTCATGTACTATGCCTGTTTTGGGTATAAATCAAGCATCGAAGCTAAAGACACATTTACATAAATATTCCTTCAGAGATTTTTTGTTTGTTTTTTTACTATTATGTGTATCTGAGAGTCTAAGTGAAGCAAAGGAAGTAAGTCAGCCATCTAAATTATTTGTCTTATCACAAATTTTATAAATGGAATTTTATTTCTCTCAGCATCTCTTGAAACCAATTTCAGTTCTGCAATTTTATTTCTTTAGAAAAAGAGTTTAGTTTAATATTGCCACTGTTCCAGCATGTATTGTTTCTATGGAATTTTATTAGGTCTTATAATCTTATTGGGTTAGAAAATGTTCCAGAAATTACATTTTCACTTTAAGTGTTAATTCTACTAAACTACAGATTTGGACTTACAGATTATATAAAAGACTGCTGCATAAAATTTAAGTCTTTGGTAGTCAAGATATGAATATTAAGAGTCAACTAAATGAATCTTTCATAATTTAAAGCAAGAAGATGACACAACCACAGAATTTCATAGATGCATATAATCCTATCTAATAAAAGAGTAATATGCAAATTGACCATCACTCCAACACACAAGATGGTTGCCCCATGTGGACACAAGATGACTGCCACAAGATGGCCAGCAGGGGAAGGCAGTTGGGAGGGATCAGGCCTGCAGGGGAGGGCAGATAGAGGTGACCAGGCCTCCAGGGGAGGCCAGTTAGGGGCAATCAGGCTGGCAGGGGGGCAGTTAGGCATCAATCAGGCTGGCAGGGGAATGGTTAGGGGGTGATCAGGCTGGCAGGCAGAAGCGGTTAGGGGCAATCAGGAAGGCAAGCAGGTGAGCAGTTGGGAGCCAGCAGTCCTGGATTGTGAGAGGGATGTCCAACTGCCTGTTTAAGCCTGATCCTACCAGTAAGAATGGGCCTAAATGAGCAGTCGGAACTTCCTTCGAGGGGTCCCAGATTGGAGAGGGTGCAGGCTGGGCTGAGGGACACACCCTCGCCTCCCCCCTCCCCGCCCCACACCATGCACAAATTTCATGCACCGGGCCTCTAGTTATAATAAATTAAGTGTTATAGATACTTAATGAATAGAACAAATGCAGTCCTAATTTTTATTTTGGTATTTCAGTGTATACATGTTTGTATGCTTTCCCACCTCTATCACATTCTTTTTCTTTTCATTCATTCTCTTGTGTTGTTTAATGTATCTATTAGAGGTCTGGTGCATGGATTTGTGCACTGGTGGGGTCCCTTGGGCTGGCCTGCAGGGATTGGGCCAAAACCAGCTCTCTGACATCCCCCAAGGGATCCCAGATTGAAAAAGGTGCAGGCTAGGCTGAGGGACCCCACTGGTGCACGATCAGGGGCAGGGAGGGACTGTGGGAGGTCTCTAGGGCATGTCCAGCCCATCTTGCTCAGTCCTGATCA
Source organism: Corynorhinus townsendii (assembly GCA_026230045.1). NCBI lineage: Eukaryota > Metazoa > Chordata > Mammalia > Chiroptera > Vespertilionidae > Corynorhinus > Corynorhinus townsendii. The sequence goes on along the minus strand of JAPDVU010000001.1, from coordinate 108,158,842 downwards.
GCTGGACCTCAGCAGCAAGCTAACCTACCAGTCAGAGCATCTTCCCCCTGGTGGTCAGTGTGCATCATAGCAACTAGTCAAACAGTCAAACAAATGGTTGGACACTTAGCATATTCGGCTTTTATTATATAGGATTTTAAATAAAAGGACCATATTTTGTTTTCTAATAATCAAATAGCAGATAAAAATAATAAATGTTAGAAGAGAAATGATAATTAACTAAAAATCAAACTCAATCAACTTCTCAGTAACTACCTTAATTTCTCTAAACATCTGTGGTGGACTGTTACTTTGATGATTCCTCAATGAACCATGCTGCCCAGATTTCTAGCCTATGTAACACTCCTGTTACTGCTGACTGTTTGGACACAGAGAAAAAGCAGTAGAAGTGACACTGTGCCAGATCTGGGTCTAGCCCTTAATGGACCTGACAACTTTCCACTTTCTCCTCTTTAGAATGCTTTCTCTAAAAAACTCCTGCTTGAAATTCATCCACCATGCTATGAGGCAGCCCAAGCAGCCACGTGGAGGAGAACCATGGCTCCTGACTGATATACCCAGCTGAGATCCCAGTTGAGCCTTTAGATGACTGTTGAAACCCCAACACCCTAGCTGACACTACACAGAACAGAACAAACCTACAGAAACATGAGGGAATAATAAATTTCTATTTTAACACACTACATTTTGGAATGGTTTGTTTTAAACTAAATAAATGAATACTTAGATTTTTGGAAGAGCCATCATTACCCATGTCTATTAGGATGGTTGCTTCTATTGTCAGTGAGTCTCTGAGACAAAAGATAAATGACAGTTTGAAAATAGCCCAGAAAACATATACAATATGTTAATTTCTCTTAATATGATTTTTTCTTCCAAGAGGAATTAGAGGTATTTAACAAGTATCTTAAAATCACAGTCGAGTACATAGCTATTCAAAATATACTTTTCAATAATTAGTGTCACCTGGAAACTTGTTACAAATACAGAATTTCAGCCCACAAAGACCTGCTAAGTTACAATCTGCATTTTAGCAGGATCCCTGTATGACTAGTTGCACATAGATCTAAGAATAAGTAATCTGATAAAATTAAGTCACACTTGATAGTACATAAATCTATCTTCCAGATCAAGTGACAATTTTCTTTCTATCCAGACTAATGATTCCTCAAATACAATTTTCCTAAGTCAGAAACCAATGTAATTATAGACTTTTCCCACTGTCTCATTTCATGTGAGAACTATAAATTATAAATCTTGTACATATGTTCTTTCTTCATAAGGTCAATATCACCATTTGTTTGATCTACTCCAGTGGTCACTACCACCCTTAGAATGGGCAAGTGAGGCCCCTATCTTGGGTCTTATGCCTTACGGACTCTGTGCTTTGAAGTCTTTCCTAAAAACATTTAAGTCCTCCTCTGGTAGCTGGACAAACAAGGCTAATAGTGCCATCCAGCAGGTGTCCAGAGACTGACCTATTGCCCAACTAGGGCCCAGTCTGGTTCTCTCCTTCAGCTCTATCCTTGCCCCTTCCTCTCCCTTCACACATCACACCACCTGGGGTCAATCAGATAGCCCAAAAAGATCTTTGGAATTTATGCCTCTGAGTCAGCTGGAACAGTAGTTCTCAAGAACATTTCTCCTACTGATATGTGTGATATTTCTTTCATGGGATTAAGTGTTGACATACTGGTTTTAGTGATTCTTACTCACATTTGATCTATGATGAGGTCAGAACCCTAAGCCTTAGATGCAGTCAACAGTCCACCATAACCATTAGGGTTAACCGTGTGTGCCATCCCATGAAGCAGCTTCCTCCTGTCCATGTTCCCAACCTAGTGATACCTCCAGTCTACAGCACACAGAGTAGCAGGAGAAGCATCAAGAATCATTTCCCTTATGCCCCCTTCCTCACTGCAGCTCTACCTTCCAGATCAGGCATTGACCATGCCACATGAATGACACCATTCTTCTCACTCCACCTAGAGGCTCCATTCCTATATTCCCCACTGGTACTAGTATATGAAAAGTAGGGATGACATCAACTTTGAAAGAGATCCTAGTTCAAGAATTCACTGAGTATAGCCTAAAGAATTTAAGAGAAGACATAGTCCTATCTTTACACTATAAAATAATAAAAAGTGGATTTAAAATTACCAGAAAAATATTATCATTCATATATTACTGTATTGTCTGAGCAAGACTTACATTTGTAGCCATTTACTAAGCAGAGCAACAACATTGGAGAGGCTTTGGAAACAAGCATTCATTGGTGACATGACAGATGATTCAGTGTCATGACTAATGATGTAACCAACACTAAATGGTTTTGAAGATTGTCAGAGGCAAAATCTATGTTGATGCAGTAAACCATGGGAAGAGACACTTGTTGAACTAAGAACTGTTGCTACTATTTACTTAATGGTGGGTGAAATGGAACTAATCATAAATAACACATATGACAGTAAAGAACACAAAGAGGTAGTTAGTTCCTGGACCTGAACAGGAAGACATGGTACCTGAACACTGCAAAAAAATCTTCATGTTATAATAAGGACTTCTTGTGTGCCCACAATTATTCCTCATTATGGTTTTCCAAGTATCCCTATATTTCCCATGTTTGCATAGTTCTTATTGATTTTTGAAAACCTACATCACGTGCCCTCTAATCCAAAAGCTTTCCTTAAAAAGTATTTAAGAAAAGATAATTTATAAAATAGCTCCACTACAAATATAGATATAGTGAGGATACAAACATAGAGGGACATAGATACATATTCCTATACAACTGAGATCAGGCCATTTATATGTCCATCACACCTTCAGACTACAAGTTCCTTGAGGGAAATGACTATGTATTATTTATCACTCTATTTTCTAGACATGATAACTGATATACAGATAGAGATAAAAAAATAATTTTAAATAAATAAGTAAATAAACTTAAGTCTCTGACTGGACCTCCAGCAAATTATTTTTGTAACATTTATTTTCCTTGATAATGCAGGATATATATATATATATATACCAGAAAAATATTATCATTTTTATAATATATATATATTATAAAAATACTTTTAAAATATAGCACATTTTAAAGAAGAAAATGAAAATCATTCATGATTCTACCATAGTCATGTTAACATGTTTTCTTCTAATTGATTTACAAAAAATATGAACTTTTTCTAAAATAACAAGTTAATTGATGGACAATGAGAAATTATAAATTTTTATCCTGTTTTCTTCCAGTTAGAGAGATTAGTGAGATTGAAAGGAAAGTCATCTTAAAAATATCTTCTGGTCAAAATTAAAGAGAAAATTTTATCTAGTTTAACATTCCTCTTGTTTTTATATTACAAATGGAGCAATTTCCATAAATGGCCCAGTGATGGGTATTATTTCTAGCAAAGCTAGGTTTCATTGTATGGAGCAAAAAAGGGAAATAAGAACATATCAATGACATTTCTCTGCATAATGATATAAAATGCTTTCCCTATCTTGGGAAGCTTAAATTTTTAAAGATTCTACTATCACTTGGAAAAATGTTTACTTTCTTTAACATAAATTTGGACTATAATAACACCAAGAATAGTAAATGTTTTTTTTTTTACAATTTGTGTGTGTGTGTGAAGGATTGCATATATATTTCCCAATAGTTTTCCATAAGAGACTGGAAATCAAATTAAAGAATGCGTAAATACATCTTGACAGGATGATGGAATGAACCTAAAGAGTATTTAACATAAAGTGGCAATGCCCACTGTAATCAATTCTTCCAAAGCTGCCCCCTTGTCCTGAAGCTCTAACCCTACTTCAACTGTACCTTGTGGATTATGGCAGTTAGCAGTATGGGGGGTATGCACATCCCAGGGTGAGAACATATCTCATGGGTATAACATTTCCTACAGGAGGAGGATGAAGTGGAAAGGGGAATTCTCAGAGAAGGAAAATAAGGGTGATCTAGATGAGAAACAGGGTTACCCATTAAGACATTCTGTATGAGGACTCTTCCACCTTTTTAATGTTGGAGTACAGAAACAGTTGTATCTAACATTCAGCTTTCAGGTTTTATTTAGTTTTTATTTTTCCTGAAATTCCATCTAGTTTTTCCCAAAGTTATTGTTAAACACACAGGTTCACAGTCTAAGTAGAGTTAATAGATAGGGCTCTAAAGGAAATGAAGCCAGCTTAGTGGCATCTGCACTGAATTGAAGAAGGACAGTAGTCCCAATACTAAGTGGCAATCTCTAGCCTAATTTTAAAATACCACATTTTTTATATTTGCTTCACTGATTCTTTAAAGAAATAAAATAGTAGAGATATTTCTAAGCTTCTCAGATTTTTAGCACCATCCTAATTCCCACAGGAGTAATTCATTTGCTGACGTTGTACAAATCATTCTGTGTTGGTTGCTTTTAAATTTTAACTATACAATTCACTGTGTCTGAAATATAAAATAGGTGTAGAGTTATTTAGTGTGTTTTTAAGATTTACTAAAATTAGCGTGATGTTTTTTCAAGTGGCTGTGTCTACTCATCATTATAGTAGCTCATATTGATTTAGTTTATATTATTATTAGTCCTTAAGCAAAGATATGCTTTACTGATTTGAGAGAGAGGGGATCAGGGAGAGAGAGAGAGAGAATGTTCATCTATGAAAGAAACATCTATCAGTTGCCTCCCATTCCCACCCCCACTGGGGATGAACCTGAAACCTAGCTATGTGCCCTGACCTGGAATCGAACCGGCAACCTTTCACCTTTCAGTGCACAAGAGGACACTCCAACAAACTGTTACACACTGGCCAGGGATATATTGTTTATTTTAAACACAAGTATGAGTAGTACTTTATAAATATCCTACAGTCTAGTCATTCCTCAGCTGTAAACTATATTATATTTACTCTTTTCAATTGCAAACAGTGATAAAATAAACATCCTTTTTCAGATTACTTTGTGCACATGTAAGATGTTTATATGGTTATATTTCAAAATACTATTGCTAACTTGTATGTTATGTGCATTTTCAACTTCAACTGGTATTTCAAAATTATCCTCCAAAGAGAAGCAATAGCATTGTGGGTAAATGTAGAAGGGGGGAAAATAGATTTTTTTGGTCCATTTCCCAAATACACTAGAACAGAGGTTCTTCAACCTGACTGCACATTCAAATAGGCAAGGAACATTTCAAAATTACCAAACCATAGGCCCATGCCAGAGATTCTGATTATAATTGGGCAAGGGTTAGTCCTGGCCATAAGTATGATTTTAAAGATCTCAATACCTAAATTATTTTAATGCAAAATCAGGGTAGAAAACCATTTCAGTGCTTCTCAAGTACTAGATTGCATCACAGTCACCTGGACTGGAGGGTTTGTTAAAACATAGACTGCTAGGATCCACCCCCAGAATTTCTAATTCAGTATGTCTGGGGTGGGGCTTGAGAATTTACCAGGGGATCTGATGTCATAGCCCTAGGCCTACACTTTGAGAACAACTCTTCCACAACTACAGAATGGGGACAGTGGGGCAAGACTTGACAACCAGCACTAACACCTAGGTGATGAGTTCCTATTTAAACAATTTCATACCACCAAGATAATTTGAAGCCATTCAGTGTCCAGACCAAAAAAAAAAAAAAATTATATAATTGTTTCTCAACAGACAAAAACTGGAACTCAGTGCAAACCACAATAATAATCAAATAGCTTCCTCTTTTGACTAACATTAATGATTGCTGTTTATTTATCAATTACAACTTTAGCCCTCTCCTGTTTGCCTCCTATGTAAATATTACTAAATTAATCACAGAATTACTCCACTTTTATTGATGAGCCAATCCAGCAAAACTTCTAAAATAAGCCTAAATCACCTACCAAAGCCCAACTCCTATAACAAGCACCCCCATAACCTCTTTAAGCACCCATGTATCCCCATAGTGTGCAGTCTTCCTTCCAGTATCAAGTAATAAACCCAAATTTGCTTCACTACAGGTGTGTTTCTGGTGGTCTTTGGTAGAAATGACAAGGGTTACCAATAAAATGGGGTTGAGGATATATCTATACAGGGTGTCCCTCAAAGACATAAACACATTTTAAATAATTATTCATTTTAATGGCTTAAATCTGGAAAGAAAGCAACATCAATTGAGCTATCAGCTGTTAAAGTGTGTATATATTTTGGGGGGATACCCTGTATATATATGAAATAATATTGAACATACTTAAAAACATACCTTACCATTACAAATATTAAATAGTGGGCATATTCTTAGTAGAATTAAAGAGGAATTATTCACAAAGAATAAAGAAGAAAAACAATCAAACAGATATATGTTCAAAAATAACAAATGTCAAAGTGAGAATATTATTTTACTTACTTTTTCCCAATGTAAAAATTATATGACCAATTACTTATCAAATTATTTGTATTACATAATTTTTAACTGAAAGCACATCATAGACTTTACCTATGTTATTCATTGGTAAATAACTAATGAATAATATTCATATTAATAATAATTAGTATTAAAATAAACATTACATAATTTAATCATTTCTAAATTTCATTCTGCACACCAGGATTGCAATAGTTATTTTCTACAGTATAAATAATTAATTTTAAATGACTCCAAATTCTTAATATTTTTTTCTTCATAAAATAATTACTTTCCATGTTAGACTTGAGAAACATATTTCTATAGAGAAAAAAACAATAACTTGAATTCAAGCCATTCTTCCATTTAAGCTTCTTCCTTTAAAGTTAATAAAATATTGCCCTGGCCTGTGTTTCCCGGTGGTTAGAGTGGCCCAGGCAAGGAAGGGTTGCAGATTTGATTCCAGGTCAAGGGACAGGTACCTGGTCATGTGCAGGAGGAAAGCAATCGATGTCTCTCTCATTGATGTTTCTCTCTCTCTCTCTCTCTCTCTCTCTCTCTCTCTCTCTCTCTTCCTGTCTCTCTCTCTCCACCCCTCTCCCCTTCCTTCCTTCTTTTCCTTGCATCTCTCTAAAAAAAAAATGGGAAAAATATCTAAGGGTGAGAATTAATAAAAACTTTTATGGAATATTAAATTTTATTGTAGGAATTCTGTAACCATTACAAAATACATTTGTATATCTCTACATACAAATGCATATATAATTTTATATGCATATGAGGATTGTCTGTAATAATATTTGCTTCCTGTTATTTCATCTAGATGGTAAAATTTAGACAAAGGTAATAGTGTTATTGTTTTATACATCTACATGATACTGGAGTAAACATTACATGGATTCATATAGTCCTATACTATATTGCTGAGGTTGACTTAATAATGTTCATGATTTTTATAATGGTTTATCAGGGAAACTTTTCTATTGCTTTGTTGTTGTTTTTTTGTTCTCTTTAGTCATATTTAAGGTGTTTTACTCATTTTGTAAAATTTGTGGGAAGATTTTGTCTTTTTCATAACTAAACAACTTATTTATGTAACGTAGTAATTTTCTACCATTCAAAGGTTAGAAAAAAATCCTGTTTTAATATCTTAACTTTCAGGGACCAACAGATTTTTTGAGGATTTTTTTTTATATCTCTAAAAAGGTTTTTTTGACAAAATAAAATTATTCTTTAAAATAATGTAAGCACATTTTCTTTAACATATTATCTATATTTTTACTTTCATTTCATTAATAATTATGTGACATAATAGACATATCTATAATAATAAAATAATAATATGCTAATTGGACTGGACATCTTCCAGACATCCTTCCTGATGAAGCCGGGGCCAGAGGGAAGCAGCCTGGGTCCTGGGTGCCTGATGGAGGAGGCAAGCCTGGGTCGTGGGTGCTGGAGGAAGGAAGGCCTACTCTTGCACAAATTTTCATGCATTAGGCCTTTAGTCTATACTAATAAAAGGATAATATGCTAATTAGACTGGACATCTTCTGGATGTCCTTCCTGACAATGCCAAGAGTGTGGCCAGCCTGCGAAACACCCACAGCCTCTCACCCAGGACAGTCCCACCGCCAGGAAGGACCCCCCACCCTGATGCGGGTGTGTCTGGCCTGAAAACCACCTCAGGCCCCTTGCCCAGGCCAGCCCCAACCCACAGTAGGGACCCCCACCCCAATCTGGGGCCCCCTTCAGGACAGGTCAGCCAGCCCCCACCCGTACACCAGGCCTCTATCCTATATAATAAAAGAGTAATATGTAAATTGACCCTAAGGGCAGAATGACCACTGGTCCAGTCACTATGAAGTGCACTGATCACTTCTTGGTCCCTTCCTCTGGTAGTCAGGCACAGATCTCTTGATGGCAAATGGGGAACCGCAGGTGGGTGGCGGCGGAAGGTGGGGCCAGCTGTGGGCAGCTGGGGAAGATGGTCCTGATCACAGGCCAGGCCTAAGGACCTTCCCCCGCACACGAATTTTGTGCACCGGGCCTCTAGTGATTCAATAATGCCCAGGGGCTTGGATTATTATTTTTTCCATATTGAAATTATTGCCAAAGAGTTTGTGTCCACCTCATGCTGTCACCTAAAGAATATGCACATTCTTAATAAGCTAGAAACTCCCTAACAGTGATCAGCACCATTTAGAACCTATCAAGGGGTGGAGGGAGGTAGAAGAAGGCAAAGGGGTGATAAAGGGTGACCTATGGATACTTGACTTTGGATGGTGAACACACAATACTATACACAGATGATATATTATAAACTTGTACACATGAAATCTACATAATTTTATTAACTAATTTCACCTGAATGAACTCAATTTTTTAAATAATAAAAAGAAAATAAAAAATGATGAATTGCACAACATAAAAAAGTACCTATTAAGGAAAAATAGCAGCACGGACACTTAAAATTAGATATTATAGTCCCATTTATTTATTTTTTCTTTTATTTTTTCTATTGCCCTAGGTGAGATGTCTGATATTTTGCTGCCTACATTTTCTTCTAGAATTTTTATGGGTTTACAATTTACATTTAAGTCTTTTATCTATTTTGAGTTTATTTTTGTGTATGGTGTAAGTTGATGGTCTACTTTCATTTTTTTTGCATGTGTCTGTCCAATTTTTCCAACATCATTTATTGAAGAGACTGTCATGGCTCCATTTTACGTTTTTACCTCCTTTGTCGAATATTAATTGAGCATAATATCTTGGGTCTATTTCTGGGCTCTCTGTTATGTTCCATTGATCTATATGCTGGTGCTTGTGCCAGTACCAGGCTGTTTTGATTACAGTGGCTTTGTCACATAGCTTGCTATCTGGTATTGAAATGGAATTTTTGGACTGACACACACAGTGTTCCCCTGGGCAGACTAGTTTGTTCAACGAAGTCGAAGAATGAATCCACAGACCAAAAGTGGTATAGCAAAGGTGGGAATCTATTGAAGAACAAGTACAGACTCCCATGTGGGGAGAGGGAAAAGTTCCACAGCACAAACTCCCACATGGGCAGCGGGAAAGAGTCCCACCGAGTCCCTGTTTCCATGGTTTATAAAGGCTGTAGATCTTTGTGCCTTGGTATCCCCTCTGATTGGTCACTTTAGTTACTATAGTAACTCCTAAGCTCAAAGGTGGAACTTCACATGGGACATGTGAGGTTTTCCACCCCTCCTTCCTTTTATTTTGTAAATATAGACCTTTTGCTGTTTCAGCTCCCCTATTCTATGGAAATATACCTTCTGCTGCTCTGCAGCCCTGTGCTTCTTCCATGTTCCCATTAATTTCTAAAATTTCCTAAACCTGTCTTTTTCACCCCTCAAAATTTCTGTTTCAGTACTATGATCCCTCCAACATTATTCTTCTTTCTCAAGATTGCTGTGGCTATTCAGGGTCTTTTTTTTTATTCCATATGAATTTTTGGAGTATTTGTTCTAGATTTGTGAAATATGCCATTGATATTTTAATAGGGATTTTATTGAATTATAGATTGCTTTGGGTCGTATAGACATTTTTAATGATATTGATTCTACTAATCCTTGAACACAGTATATACTTCCACTTATTTATATCTTCTTCTATCTCTTTTTTCAATGTTCATTAGTTTTCTGAGTACAGATCTTTGACCTCCTTGATTAAGTTTGTTCCTAAGTGTCTCACATCAAAATAAAAAGCTTCTGCATAGCAAAATAAACCAGCACCAAATGAAAAGGGAACCCACTGTATGGAAGAACATATTTGACAATGATACATCTGATAAAAGGTTAATTTCCAAAATATATAAAGTAGTTATACAACTTAAAAAAGGAAAGCAAACAACCCAATTAAAAAACGGGCAGAGGACCTAAATAGACACTTCTCCAAAGAGGACATACAATGGCCAAGAGACATATGAAAAAATGCTCAAGGTCAGTAATCATAAGACAGATGCAAATTAAAACAATGAGGTAACACCTCAAACCTGCCAGAATGGCTACCACCAATAAATTAACAAACAACAAGTGCTGGTGAGGATGTGGAAGAAAAGGAACCCTAGGGATACTGCTGGTGGGAATGCAGACTGGTGCTGCCACTATGAAAAACAGTGTGGAGTTTCCTTAAAAAAATTACATATGGAACACTAACTTCTAAGAATATATCCCAAGAAGTCCAAAAAACCAATCAGAAATAATATATGCATGCCTATGTTCACTGCAGAGTTTTTTACAATAGCTAAAATCTGGAAACAGCCCAAGTGCTCATCAGAAGATAAGTTGATACAAACGTGATACATTTATACAATGGAATGCTATGCAGTTATAAAAAAGAAGGATCTCTTACCCTTTGAGAAACATAGAGGGATCTGGAGAGTATTATTCTAAGTAAAATAAGCTAGTCAGAGAAAGACAAGTATCACATGATCTCACTAATATATGGAATCTAACATACAAAATAAATTGACCGACAAAATAGATCCAGAGACACAGAAGCATGCAATAGACTGATGATTCTGAGAGGAAAGGAGAGGGGGGTGAGTGGGGGAAGGGGGAAGAAATTAACCAAAGAATTTATATGCATGTATACATAATCCATGGATACAGACAATATTGCAGTGAAAGCTTGGATAGGGGGTGGGAGTGGGGAGAAGAGGGTCAGTGGGAGGGGAAAAGGAAACATCTGTAATACTTTCAATAATAAAGATAATTTTTTAAATAAAATAAATTAGGTGTTGCTTATTTGTTTCTAATATAATACAGTTTCTAAAGAAGTTATTTTACTTTTCTATACCAAAGACAATTACCCTGAGCTAATTAATTATATAATACTAGAGGTCCACTGCACAAAATTTGTGCATGGGTGGGGGGTCCCCTCAGCCCAGCCTGTACCCTCTCCAATCCGGGATCCCTCGGGGGATGTCTGACTGTCAGTTTAGCCTGATCCCTGCAGGGGAGGGAAGATGGGGGTGACCGGGCCAGCAGGGGAGGGCAGTGGGAGTGACCAGGCCAGCAGGGGAGGGCAGTGGGAGTGACCAGGCCAGCAGGGGAGGGCAGTTAACAGTGACCAGGCTAGCAAGAAAGGGCAGTTAGGGGTGACCATGCCAGCCGGGGGTGGGGGCAGTTGGGGGTGACCAGGCCTGCAGGGGAGGATAGTTAGGGGAGACGAGGCCAGCAGGGGAGGGCAGTTAAGGGTGACTAGGCTGGCAAGAGCAGGAAGTTAGGGGTGACCAGGCCAGCAGGAGAGGGCAGTTGGGGGGACCAGGCCTGCAGGGGAGGATAGTTAGGGGAAACCAGGCCAGCAGGGGAGGGCAGTTAGGTGTCAATCAGGCTGGCAGGGGAATGGTTATGGGGTGATCAGGCTGGCAGGCAGAAGTGGTTAGGGGCAGTCAGGCAGGCATGTAGGCAAGCGGTTGGGAGCCAGCAGTCCTGGATTGTGAGAAGGATGTCCGACTGCACGTTTAGGCCCAATCCCAGACATCCCTCAAGGAGTCCCAGATTGGAGAGGGTTCAGGTATTTTGTGCACCAGGCCTCTAGTATAGATAATGGATTGATAGGTAAATATATAGACACACACACACACACACACACACACACACACACACACACACACGCATATATATATAGAGAGAGAGAGAGAGATTCACAGATACATATAGAAATTGTTGTAGGGATATCCATAGTAAAAGATGCACCATAGTAAAGGATTCTTGTCTGATAGTAGAATATAAAGAGAAAGTGGTTGTTTTTCATTTATTCATCAGCATCATTCATTCCTTTGCATAAGAAGGCTGCGGATCAGCCCTTGCGAAGCTGTTTTTTCCCCACAATGACCTCATTTTTATGAATCTTGTCACATTTTTTAAAATATTTTTATTTACCTTTATTGTTGAAAGTATTACAGATATAAACTGATGAACAAAACAGATTCAAAGACATTGAAGCAGACAACACACTGAAGTATCTCAGAGGGAAGGCAGGTGTTCCAGAAGAGATTAACCAATCTTGTTGCATTTTTTTATATATTTTCCATTTGTTGAATCAGAAATACAGAATGGTTTTTTTATGGTGCTTCTTTGCTTAGCTATGCAAGTGGAATGCCTCCTTAAGAAGGAAAATTTCAAGAACATCTTATAAATATATTAATATTTTACAAGTTTTCAAATGTCATTTCAAAAGGGAGGTGTGGAGGTGTTCCTTCAGAAATGTAAAGCAATTTATCCAGTAAAAAATTCTCACTTCTTAAATTAATAGGAAAAAAGTAAATATGTGTTCTACACATGCCTTTGTTTTCTTCAGTAGTTTATTTCTCAGACAGTCTAAGTTCCTCCACTCTGTGATTTGGTTTTATTTTTCCACAATCAAGAGTTCTTGTCTATTATTGTCATTTGGCCCTTAATTTTCTACTCGAGGCCTGATAAAAGATATTCATGCAAGGGTAGGCCTTCCTTTCCTTGGCTGCCAGCTTCACAGCCCCAGCTACCTGCTTCACTGCCCTGGCTTCGTGGCCTCACCCCCTGCCCTCACCCGCCTTAGCCTGGTGCTGCCCATATCTGCCGCCACACACCCCAGTTTCCTAGTTCTGTGGAGCCCTTCAATTGATCACCCTGCAGAGTGTGGCCTGGGCTTCCCTCTTTGGGGCAATCACAGAGGCCCCCAATTGATTGCCCTGTCAGCTGGTAGCCTGGGCCTCCCTCTGCGGGGTGATTGTGGGGCAATGGCAGGGCCACCAGACCAATCCCATCACACCTGCTTTGGCTGGCCTGGCACCAATGCATGTCATAGAGTGGTCCCCTGGAAGGTCTTTCTGCTGTTTGGCTGTTTGATCAATTTGCATATTATTCTTTTATTATTGTAGATGGCAAAAAATTAAGTTAATATTTTCTTACTGTTCATTAAGTTAATATATTTTTCATAGTAAAGTTTTTAATACTGACCAAACATGTAATTTATTTAAGTAATTAAAATGAGTTTAATTGGCCATTAAGACTAATAAATTAAGTACCATAAGAACCAGCAATTCCACTTCTGGGTTTTTATCTGAAGAAAGCAAAAACACTAATCCAAAACAATAAATGCACACTTATGCTCATTTTTCTTTATTATAACTAGAGGTCCAGTGCATGAAAATTCATGCTCTGGAGAGGGGGTTCCCTCAGCCCGGCCTGTCCCCTCTCACAGTCCAGGACCCCTCAGGGGTGGGAGGTGACCTGGCGATCAGGGGAAGGTGATGCCCCCCTCACACCTTTGCTGCTGCCACTGCTGGGAGTGCAAGCCACAGCCGGCCCTGGTTACCTGAGTCTTGGGCAGCCCTGGGCAGCTGGGCAGCTGCCATGCAACGCTCGCCTGCACCTCAGGCCGGCCCTGGGAAGCTCAGCAGCCAACATCCAAGGCTTGCCTGTACCTTAGGTGTCAGCTGGGCAGTTGCCATCAGAGGCTTCCCTGCACCTCAGCCATCCCTGGGGGGCTGGAGGGCTGAGGGGAATCGGGGACGCTGGAGGCAGGTGCACGGAGTGCCCAGGCCTGCCTCGGGCGGACCCAGCCTTGCCGCGCTCCTGCCGCCCTGGCGGGGTTGAGTGGTCTAGGCACTGCCATCTTGTGGCTTTGGGCACCACCATCTTTGAGGGTGGGGAAGTCAATTAGCATATTCTGGCGTGGGTGCTGCCATCTTTGCGATGGCATGAGGGTTAATTAGCATATTCCCTCTTTATTAGATAGGATAACCAAGATATGAAAGCAAATTAAGTGTCATTGATAGATGAATGGATGAAAATGCGGTACATATATACATTGAGATATTATTCCTCCAAAAAATGAATGAAATCTTGTCATTTGTGACAACACAGATGGCCTGATGGGTATTATGCTAAGTGAAATAAGTTAGATAAGGAAAACAAAAACCAACACTATTATTTCACTTCTATGGTAGAATCTAAAAAACAAACGAAACGAAGACAACAACATAGAAGCAGACTCATAGATATACACAGATTAATCTAATGACTGCCAAAGGGGAGGAGGGTGGGAGCATGCATGGAAAAAGTAAAGGGGATTAAGGGGTACAAACTTCCAGTTATAAAATAAATAAGTCACAGGGATATAATGTACAGAACAGAAAATAGAGTCAATAATATCACAAAAACATGTAACAGATGCTTACTAGAGTTGTAGTAATCACTCTGTAACATATATAAATGTTGAATCACTATGTTGTACATCTGAAACAAATATAGTATTGTATGTCAACTATAATTTTTAAAAAAGAAAAAAATGCATAGATTTGCAGTATTATTGCTGGCTTTTCATATTTACTAGTATAAGCTTATCCAAAGTCTTGATTCTCTTTTGTTTGTTTACTTATGTGTTTGGTTTTGTACCTGTCAGAGTTTTTGTTGCAAGTAACTACTAGTTTGATTTCATCAGAAAGGGAAGAAATTGAAAGAATACTGGGTAGTAGACATAATCTCTGGGAAAGCAGGAGACCTCTGGAAAGTTTCCGACAAACTGAGAGACCAGTCAGCTAGGTCTCAAGCTAGACACTGCTACTGCTGCCATTCATCACCTCGTCTCAGGCCCTGGGCACCATGTGGGCTGTCAGCCCCACTGCAGTGCAGCTCCTGAAACCTGGATGTGGCTGCTGCAAATGGCTATGTACATATTAAGTGCAAAGACGGCAGTGCTGGGGAGACATGTACAAATCCAGAATAATTTTCTATTCTTCTGGGGAATGTGTAGTAAGGAATGAAACCTACAGAACATGTCATGTTATTCACTAGGTCAGGGGTCAGAGCAAACTTTCTCTGTAAAGGTCAGATGGACAATATTTTGACTTCGTAAGCCATATTGACTCTGTCACAACTACTCAATTGCCTTTAAAGTGCAAAAACAGCCATAGACAATACATAAATGGAGGTGGACTAATAAAACTTTATATTTGAACACTGAAATTTGAATTGCACATAAGCTGTATGTCATAAAATAATCTTTTTTAAGCCCCACGAATACAGGTGCTCAGATTTTACCTGCAGACTGTAGATGCCAACATCTGCATTAGAACATTAAAATTCCTAATATAGTGGCAAATGTTAAATGTTAAATTTTATGTAAAATATCCATATAAACTCACACTTCAGGCCCAAACTTCTGTGTCATTTATACTCCAATCTTGTTCGTTCCAAGTCTATCATCAACTACCAAAACCATTATTAGGTGCATATATAACAACCTCAGGTTAGCTTTATGTTCAAATATTTACAAGTATGCTTTGGATTTAAACAATTAGTTGTCAATGTATTAAAGTTACAAATTTTAAAAATGAGTTCTTTAGTCTGATATGTTTGGCCAGAACATTGTTGTTGTTTTTCTGTTTATTTTTTAAAAATCACTTTCTAAGTCTCCATTATATAATATTAAAGAAAGACCTTCAAGTGTTTCACAATTTTTAAATGAGTTTGCCCATCCAGGAAGAACCTGGACACCATCCCAGTTAACAGAAGTTATTTACAATAGAGTTTCACTCAAATATAAGACCTGGAGCTGCTGACATGCATTCCAAGTATTTTCAATGAGCCATTTCTAAAATAATCTATAATATTAAAAGCGTAATATGCTAAATAGACTGGACAACAGAACAACCGGATGTCCTTCTGGATGAAGCCACCACGGCAGAGGTGGTTAGGGATGATCAAGGCAGGCAGACAGGCAAGCGGTTAGGAGCCAGCGTCCCAGATTGAGAGAGGGATGTCCGGCTGCCAGTTTAGACCTGATCCCACAAGGATCAGGTCTAAACTGGCAGCCGGACATCCCCTAAGGGGTCCCAAATTGGGAGAGGGTGCAGGCCGGACTGAGGGACACCCCCACTCTGTGCATGAATTTCATGCACAGGGACTCTAGTTATATCCTATATAATAAAGAGGTAATATGCAAATTGACCATCACACCCTTGCATAAGATGGCTGTTGCCATGTGGTCACAGGATGACTGCCCCCATGTGGTCACAAGATGGCTGTGCCCATGTCATCACAAGATGGCCACCCCCATGTGGTCAGAAGATGGCCACCACAAGATGGCTGACAGGAGAGGGCAGTTGTGGGCGATCGGGCAAGCAGGGGAGGGCAGTTGGGGGTGACCAGGCCTTCAGGGGATGGCAGTTAGGGGTGACCAGGCCAGCAGAAGAGGGCAGTTGGGGTGACCAGGCTGGCAGGGGAGGGCAGTGGAGGTGATCGGGCCTGCAGAGGAGTGGTTAGAGGATGATCAGGATGATTGGGTAAGGGGCAATTAGGCAGGCAGGCAGGCGAGTGGTTGGGAGCCAACAGTCCAGATTGGAGAGGGTACAGGCTGGGCTGAAGGACACCCCCCCCCCTCAGTGCATGAATTTTGTGCACCGGGCATCTAGTATAAGAACAATCAGAGACACATATAACTCCTACCTAGGTTGATCAGTGGAATGGAATTTCTTAAAATCTATGCTTGTATTTACCCATTTATCTTTAATGACCCTTATAGGGTTGATGGGATTCTAAGGTTTATTTTCAACTCAGAAACAAACACTACCAAATATCACAGAATATTACATTTTTCCACAGATCTGCTATCAATAAGAGCAATGAATATAACATTATTGAAATTTGGGTAGCTCACATTGGTTCATCTGACCTGTAGTTTAAATCCTGAAGTCGTTCTATTAAAGCAAGCGAAGATGAACAGTTGAATGGAATGCTCAGAGGTCTGCTTTCAGTGTAACTTTTCCTTTCCATCATCGTCAGAGCCACCTGTGCTAGTGCCAGTATATCACGCAGTGTCATCTGTGATACAGACTCAGGTTCTTCCCCATCTCAGTCAAATAGTACAGCAAACAAATAAACAAAGAGCTCCATGAAAGCATAGCTGTGCATTAAGGGAGAGCCAGCACTGTGACAGAAGGAATGTTTGGAAAAGCCTGCTTATTATGCAAACTGCTTACACATACTGAAGTCCTACAATAGGGATGCTGATTGTAACCAAGTTTACGACTAGGTGAATATGATAACATGAGTCATAGGTTTATCTGCTATGGTATAGTTAACTCTTTAGTATATGTAAGGTAGCAGCAGTAAGCCAAGGTATATTTCTGAAGAGCAGAATGGTTATTTACTCAAGAAAACTTGGCATAATTTCAAAACACCAGGTCATTCCAATGTGATTATTTTCCTATTGTGTTTGCTAACAATTCTCTACAACACCACAATTAGCCAAAACTATCAATCACCATAAGATCCAGTGGGTCATGAACGATAAATTAGTATAGATTATAGTGCAGCCTAAAGCCATTAAGAACTCTTTTTTTTTAATTTATTAATTTTTTACAGAGAAGAAGGGAGAGAGATAGAGAGTTAGAAACACTGATGAGCAAGAAACATCGATCAGCTGCCTCCTGCACACCCCCTACTGGGGATGTGCCCGCAACCCAGGTACATGCCCTTGACCGGAATTGAACCTGGGACCTTCCAGTCTGCAGGCTGACGCTCTATCCACTAAGCCAACCTGTTTCAGCAAGAACTCTTCTTAACCTATCAAAGCCAGTAACATTTTAGAACACTAGGTAAGTTACTGTGAGCAATACACTTAAACCTAGTATATGCTGCACACAAAATCAAATATATCAATACTAGAGGCCCAGAGCACAAATTCGGGCATGGATAGGGTCCGTCTGGCCTTCCTGATTAGGGCCGATCAGGTTGGGCTGGTCAGGGGGAGGGGCCACAGGCAGTTGGCCAGCCGGCCCTGCCCCCCAATCGGGGTGTGGGGGCGATTGGGGGCAGGGCTGGCTGGGGATTGGGGCTGCAGGAGGTTAGACTCCCAGTCAAACTCTCAGTCTAGGGCACAATTGCATATTAGCTATTTATTATTAGGATAATATTGTTTTTCTTCTTTAGAAGAACTAGTCACTGACTTTAGTGGTGATATCCTTATATGCCCATCATAGTGATCAACAGAAACTTTACTGAACTATGTCTTACCAAGAAAACTTTATTCCTGCTACTTCCTGCTCTCCAGTTCTGATGATCAGTGTATTATTAAAATAGTGAAACAGCACAATGCCTTGGCATGATTGGCATGAGTCTAAACAGAAATAGGTGGTAGCCATGCTCTAAGACATCATGGTGATGGTGTATTGCTAATCCTATTGGGAGAAAACAAACTACTTTTAAAGTTCAAGTCTTGCTGGAATAGGAAAAAAAAGAGATTAGATCAGTACTTTCATTTCAGGTGTCTAATATAATATTGACTAGAGGCCCAGTGCATGAAATTCATGCATGTGGCGGGGGGTGTCACTCAGCCCAGCCTGCACCCTCTCCAATCTGGGATCCCTCTCACAATCCAGGACTGCTGGCTTCCAATCACACACCTGCCTGCCTTCCTGATTGCTCCTAACCACTTCGACCTGCCAGCCTGATCACCCCATAACCACTCCCCTGCCAGCCTGATTGATGCCTAACTGCTCCCCTGCTGGCCAGATTGCTCTTAACTGTTCTCCCCTGCCTGCCTGGTCACCCCTAACTGCTCTCCCCTGCCAGCCTTGTCACCCCTAACTGCTCTCCCCTGCAGGCCTGTTCCCCGCCCCCCCCGAACTGCTCTCCCCTGCAGGCCTGGTTTCCCCCCCTACCTTCCCTTCCCTGAAGGCCTGGTCACCCCTAACTTCCCTCCTTTGCTGGCCATCTTGTGGTGGCCATCTTGTGTCCACATGGGGGTGGCCATCTTTGACCACATGGGGGTGGCCATCTTGTGTGTTGGAGTGATGGTCAATTTGCATATTGCCTCTTTATTATAGAGGATTTGTTCCACCAAGAACACCGCATTTGGCAGAAAGTCTGCAATGAAAGTCACCATCAGATTAGGCTTAAAACAGTTCATCATCATTGTTACGTCTCACTTACCTTCTATAATCAGCAAAGTGAAAAATTAAATGTCAATGAGATACAAATAATCACATCTGAATCTCTCAAGTCTTTGCTGATTACACTAATTTCTGCCATTCCTTCAGAAATGTGATAATATTTTTTCATTTATTATTTGTTAAAAGGAGAAATCTAGGGACTTCTAGGATCTTCCAACCTTACTTTATTTACTTTCATTCTTTTCTTTACATTTACAGGTAATGAAATAATACTGATTTTGCCATGTTCTGGTGATATACAAGGGTGGTCAGAATTAGGTTTGCAGTTGTAAGTATGCAAAACACAGAGTTAATAAAGCTTTTGTAATAATTATAACCTGCATGTCTTTTTCCATATGAACACTTGTAAACTTACTTTTGCCCACCTCTGTATATAAATATCCTACTTCTAGATTTTTTACTCTATATTTAGTCAAAAATCCAGAAATAGAAAAATAAAACACCAGATCAATAAAACTGTATTTAGTAAGAATTAATTGTGTATATAAGAACAATTGGTGAACTGAGAGCTCTCAAATAAAGAATGGAATGAAGCTCAGAAGAATGTTGTTGTTAGGACAGCTTATATAGTGAAAATGCAAAGGCTGTTTTTTCTTTAATGATATACACAAACTAGCGATCCGGTGCACAAAATTTGTACATGGGTAGGGTCCCTAGGCCTGGCCAGTGATCAGGCTGATCCCCTGGTAGTCAGCACACATCATAGCAAGCGATCAAACTCCCTGTCACCTGATCGAACTCCCAAGGGGACACTTTGCACGTTAGTCTTTTATATAGAGAGAGTAGAGGCCTGGTGCATGAAATTCTTGTACAGGGGTGTGTGTCCCTCAGCCCAGCCTGCACCCTTTCCAATCTGGGACCCCTCAAGGGATGTGTGACTGCCCGTTTAGGCCCAATCCCAACAGGATCAGGCCTAAATGGGCAGTGGGACATCCCTCTCACAATCCAGGACTGCTGGCTCCCAACTGCTCACCTGCCTGCCTTCCTGATTGCCCCTAACCGCTTCTCCCTGCCAACCTTATCACCCCTTAACCACTCCCCTGCCAGCCTGATTGATGCCTAACTGCTCCCCTGCAGTTAGTCAGCCTGGTCACCCCTAACTGCCCTCCCCTGCAGTCCTGGTCACCCCTAACTGCCCTCCCCTGCAGGTCTGGTTTCCCCCAACTGCTCTCCCCAGAAAGCCTGGGTCCCTCCCAGCTGCCCTTCCCTGCAGGCCCGGTTGCCCCTAACTTTCCTCCTCTGCTGCCTGGTCACCCCTAACTGCCCTCCCCTGCAGGCTTGATCACCCCAGCTGCCCTCCCTTGCAGGCCTGGTCCCTCCCAACTGCCCTCCCCTGCTGGCCATATTGTGGCAGCCATCTTGTGTCCACATGGGGGCAGCCATCTTTGACCACATGGGGGCAGCCATATTATGTGTTGGAGTGATGGTCAATCTACATACTACTCTTTTATTAGATAGGATAGAGGCCTGGTACATGGGTGGGGGCCAGCTGGTTTGCCCTGAAAGGTGTCCCCATCAGGGTGGGGGTTCCCTTGGGGTGTGGGACAGCCTGGGTGAGGGTCCTGTGGTGGTTTGCAGGCTGGCTACTCCCCCTAGTGACCCAAGCAGAGGCCCTGGTATCTGGGATTTATTTATCTTCTATAATTGAAACTTTGTAGCCTTGAGTGGAGGCCTGGGCCCACCAGGGTGTGTGGAAAACTTGGCTTCCTCCGTTGCCAGGGACAACTCAAGCCTCCTGCTCTCTCTGTGGCTGCAGCCATCTTGATTGCATTAATTTGCATACTTGCTCCTAATTGGCTGGTGCGCATGGCTTGTGGGTGTGGCAGAGTGATGGTTAATTTGCATATTACTTTTTTATTAGATAGGATATGCATTGCCCATGGACAGACAGTAGTGTAAGGAAGACCTGGAGAGGGGGTGTGAGCAGGGTAGAGGGGGGTTAATAGTGGGGTAAGGGGACATCTGTAATATATATATATTTTTTAAAAATATAAAATAAAGAAATATGCTAATTAACTAGGTCACCATAACGGGTCCGCCAGACAGGAGAAGGTTGCGCAGCATTGGGGGTGGGGCGGCAGGGGCCTCCACGCACCTGCAGTGGGGGAGGGCCTAATCAGCAGTGGCCATGACTGCTTCAAAGGCCGGAGAGCAAGTTATGGCTGGACTGGCAGCAACTATGGCTGGTATGGGGCCCAGGGCCCGAGGCAGGGCCAGACCAGTGACTCGAGAGTGGGCAGTACCGTGTGATTTTTAATCATGTGCTGGGCTCCTAGTTCAATAATAAAGAATAATTTTTTTTAAAAAGAACCTCTTAACTCTGAGAGGCTTAGTTACATTAAATGTAATGTTTTTGTAAATCATGACTATGTCAGTCTCACCTGCACGTTCCAAATCATTGTTGCTGTCAGGTTATTGCATTGAGATTGCAAACTCACCTAAATGAAACACTGGCATTTTGCTATTATGCTTCAGAATTTTCAACACATTTTTACACATGTGATTTCAGTTCAATTTTGCCCCAACCTGTGTGGTAGAGACAACAGCTGTTTTAATTTTTGTATAACAGTTGAAAATTAAGTCCCCACATGGATGGCTTTTCCCCATTTCCATAATTTATAATTCATAGAATTGGGGCTAGAATCTAGTTCTTTTCCCTATATTTTCTGGCTTTGAGATGTGAACCTAATACAATCCCTCCCCATATCCTTTATTTTCCCATCAATGGAAAAGAAACATTTTTAAAGGCTACATTTTTCTTGAAATGTCCAGTGCCTATTAAATGTCACTTTGTTATCTGTAATTTTATGCTTGCTTTACACCAGGAAAATGCAAACATTAACCAGGTAATGAACTGTTTTATCTTTGGTGCCCAATACCCTATATTCTACTTGACTCCTTTTGAATTTGCTGCTTCAATGCTTTGTGGAGAGACCTGGTCTTAATCTATAAGAGCAAGCTGCCAACAGTTAGCTGGAAAGCAATTTGCCTTAGCCTTTGCATGGCTAGTGTTTTGTATTGAAACGGTATTGGCATAACACTTACACCATTTGATAACTCAACTGCACTGACAAGAGAAGTTAACCAAGGAAAGAAAGGACAGCCAACAAGGTTGCTGGCACTGCTGTCTAATCAGGTTGCAACAGAACAAGCTAGCAGCTTTGCACAAAGGGGCTACCTTGAAGAACCAGCTTGCACGGGATAAGGGAATGTCTGCAGCTCCGTGGCCTTCGTAGCCTTTTATATGTTGCCAGTGTTCTCCTGTATACTCCGTGATATGTTCCTTGGAGTTAAAAAAATATATATATATGGACTCTAGACAGAAGCAAAGTCCTGAAACTTTCTTTTCTGAGATGAGAGAATCTATTTACTTTATTGTTCTGAGAAAAAAACAACAACAATAAGCAAAAATGAACACAACCTGATTCCTCACCTCTACCTGCACACATAATCTTCTAATCCTTTTAGCTCTATGGATTCCTTTAATATACTTAGATGTAAAGTATAAACTGTGGTGCAATGCCATTCTAGCTTAATGAGGGGCAAAATCTTCTTTTTTTCCCACAAGTGAAATCACATTTGAGCACTCAAAACTGTAATTTAGCAGATGCCTGGAAACTGCAGGGTGGTAAGAAAGGTGAACATATGGGCAGTAGCCTCCAGGGATGTCAAGCTTCAGATGTGTGGGGAATCTTGAAAGCAGAACAAATGCTGTGCACAGTGGAGGGGCCCATAATTGTTCCATCCCGCATGATGAGTTATAGTTCCCTATGGTTGTTGTGTTTCCTGAAGTTTAATGTTTTGCCAACACCTGACCTAATGGAGGGGGCAACAGAGGAATCTGAGATAAATGGAAAGACTAAGCATCAGTAAAGTTAAATCAAAGTATGTGTTATTTTAGATACTTTAAACAATGAGGACCAAAAAACCCAACTCAAACAGGCCTGAAAAGTTAGGAAATGCATTATTTCATTAGGAGTTCAGTAAAGCAGGCTCCTGAAGCAGGACAGTCAGCGGGATCATTCTGCTCCTGTGCTGTCTGCCTCCTCACCAGCTGTATCCCAAGTCTGCACCACCCCTCTCCCCAGGTGTTACCTTAAGAACTCTGTGGCAATCAGGGAATTGGGTAAACTGAAAGAAATTGTCATCTTCACTGGAGAGAACAATATTCCTTAGCTGTGAGCAACTAAACTGCAATGAATTACTTCAGAAGAACATAAAGAAAAAAAGAAAAAACAATCAGTTGCCTAATCTCTAGTGTGGTCTTGTAAGTAGGATGACAACTTTCAGAGAGCATTTATTTTGTGAAAGCATATTGCTTATAGTTTATTACTTAAAACTTGAAATTATTACCGGACCTTGAATGTCAGATTCTTGGGTTTCAATGTCATAGAAATGGAACTCAGTACAAGATCAAGCAGAGTTTACTGAAAAGAGCTTGGGCACAGGGGAGTCAAGCAGAAAAGAGAAGTAGAGCTCCCAGGGGAGTTTTGTGGAGGGCTTATATAGGGGCCATTGGGTGGGTGCAGGGCTCATGAACCAGGATGACTCACTATTATGGTCCATCGTCATCTGCTGGTGGTTGATCCCAGGGTATTTATCAGATGTTTTCCATGGCCAGTGGACCACTCCAAGGACCTATAAAATAATGCTTGCACAATATTCTAGTTACTACTTACCTGACAAAACAACTGTATTTGCAGAACATGATGTTAAGAAAGGATGTTATTGTCATACTGTCTTTGTGGTTAGGTTCATTTCAACTATGAAATTTTCCTGAAACCAATGAGTCACCCTCAGGTCTCTAAGATGGAGTTTTTTCAGTCAAGATGAGGCTTATATGTTACCCTGATACTGTCTCAAAATAACCCAGCAGAATAAATACTAACCTAGACTATATAGGTAAGACAACTGTAGCTCAAATGGGATTAGTAACTTGTCATAGATATGATATCATCATGACACACTTTTACCAACTTATTAGTTTGGATAGAATCAAACACTACAAGGAAGAGAAAAATTCATTTAGCTAAAAAATTCATTTAGCTAAAAAATTCATTTAGCTAAAAATTCTTTAGCTAAAATTCATTTCATTAGGGCAAACAGAGATGACTGTATTGTGATATAAGAGTTAGGAGGAGGAAATAGCTTCTTATTAATGGGACAAAAATCAAGGAAGGATAATATGAGTTTGGAATTAAAGAGTAGGTGGGATTAAGATAGGCAGAGCTGGGAAGAAAGTACCTGAAAGAAAAAATTAGCTTGATTAAAATAGCCAGGTATGAAAGTAATCTGGCCTGTTAAAACATAGGACAATTACAATGAACCAGACATTTCTTACTGCTTTACATTCTCTCCACTCATCTCTTATTTTGGCACAGATTGCAGCAACTAGCTCTAAGCATTTTTGACCAGCATAGGCTAGCTTCTTGTAAGTGTAACTCAAGTGTGCCTGCCTTGGTTGCCTACTGTGAGTCTCTTTCTTTCTGCCATGAGGTTTCTCAGAGACATGGAAATCAGATAACTTCAGAATTCCTTGGCACTGAGATGAATACCACTCAGAGGTCTGGAAGAGTTTACAAGTAAAGCAATCCTTATTAAATAGAGCACTAAAGATGTTGGCTAAATGTTTACCTCTCTATTCTTCTAGTTGATGATGTTTAGCTACATACCCTACAGTTTCTCAGAAGTCCTCTAATCACATGATCATAGATAGTCTCCAACTCCAACTCTATTCTGCTTTCATTCTGGCTGAGAATTTACACAGCTGTCTCTCCTACCAATCTTTCAGACATAATCTCAAAATATTTTGGAAAAAAATAACAAATAAAAGAAAGACAAAGAGTGATGT
This sequence comes from Corynorhinus townsendii, assembly GCA_026230045.1. Taxonomy (NCBI): domain Eukaryota; kingdom Metazoa; phylum Chordata; class Mammalia; order Chiroptera; family Vespertilionidae; genus Corynorhinus; species Corynorhinus townsendii. The sequence continues at coordinate 108,133,647 of JAPDVU010000001.1, read as the reverse complement.
CCTTTAGAAAACAGAAATAAGCTAGAGCAGTGGTTCTCAACCTATGGGTCGCGACCCCTTTGGAGGTTGAACGACCCTTTCACAGGGGTCTCCTAAGACCATCGGAAAAACACATATTTCCGATGGCCTTAGGAACTGAGACACCACTCCTCTATCCGTCTCCAGGCTGGCCCGCCCACATGCAGATGCGCCCACATATGAGTACGCGATGTGATGACATCATTGTGCCAACCCCATCACATACACCCCATACAAATACAGGTGTATGTGACAGGGTTGGTGCCATAATGTACTTATGTGGACCAGTCACACATGTGTAGAGACCAGCTACTGTGTAGAGAGCAGCTACTGTGTAGAAAGCAGCTGCTGTGTTGAAAGCAGCTACTCTGTTAAAAGCAGCTGCTGTGTTGAAAGCAGCAGTATTGGGGGTAAAAACGACACTTCATGAATTATAATTACTGGGTAAGTGTAAAATCATCAACTACTGCAAAAAAAAAATATCTGTATCATGGGAACTTAATCTGGATGCTGATCGGTCTTTATATATCCAGCTGTGGTTGATGTGAATACTGCCCCCTTGTGATAGTAACAGGTATGTAAAAAAACAACACAGAGATTGGTAAATAATAGGAAACTTTAATGAACTGTATTAACTGACCTAAGCCATGTATCATCTTTTGTATTATTAAAACTATTGTTATACATTATTTTCATTAGCAAACAATCCCATGACAATGGATTGTGTAGAGAAGAACGTTAAGAAAAGAAAATATAGTGAGGAATTTTCACAGTATGGTTTTACCTCAATAATTACAGGAGGAATTGAGAAACCGCAATGTATTATTTGTTGTGAAGTTCTATCAGCCAAATCTCTGAAGCCGAACAAACTAAAATTCCATTTTGATAGCAAGCCTCTGAGCTTTGCCGGCAAGGATACCAACTATTTTAGAAGCAAAGCTGATGGACTCAAGAAAGTCAGACTTGACACTGGTGGCAAGTACCACAAACAAAACGTAGCAGCCATTGAAGCTTCATATTTGGTGGCACTCAGAATCACCAGAGCTATGAAACCTCACACCACTGCTGAGGATTTACTGTTGCCAGCAGCCAAAGACATTGTTCGTGTTATGATTGGAGACAAATTTGTTAAGAAATTGAATGCAATTTCCTTATCTAACAACACTGTCCAAAGAATAGATGATATATCTGCTGATATTCTTGATCAGGTAATCCAGGAAATTAAATCTGTTCCTCTTCCAATATTTAGTATCCAGCTTGATGAATCTACAGACATTGCAAACTGTTTACAGTTACTGGTTTATGTGAGGTATATTAATGATGGTGACTTTAAAGATGAGTTTCTTTTTTGCAAACCTCTTGAAATGACAACTACTGCACGTGATGTATTTGACACAGTTGGTTCATTTCTGAAAGAGCATAAGATCTCTTGGGAAAATGTCTGTGGTGTTTGCACAGATGGTGCTCCAGCTCTGCTAGGATGTCGATCTGGATTTCAACGTTTGGTACTGAATGAGTCACCAAAAGTCATTGGAACTCACTGTATAATTCATCGGCAAATATTAGCAATGAAGGTGCTGCCACAAGAGTTACAAGAAGTAATGAAAAGTGTCATAAGTTCTGTCAATTTTGTAAAGGCAAGCACTTTAAACAGTCAACTGTTTTTGCAACTGCAATGAGTTGGATGTGCTGAACAATGCTCTGCTATTTCACATTGAAGTGAGATGGTTGTAGAGAGGAAAAGTTTTGAAACATGTTTTTGAGCTTCGTGATGAACTCAAAACGTTTTTTAGTCAGAAAGCAAGACCACAGTTTGAAGCAATTTTCAGTGATAAAAGTAAACTGCAGAAAATAGCTTATTTGGTTGACATCTTTGCCATCTTGAATGAGTTAAATTTATCACTGCAAGGACCAAATGCAAGATGCCTCGATTTGTCTGAAAAGATCCAATCATTGCAAATGAAACTTCAGCTTTGGCAAAAAAAAAAATTTGCATGAAAATAAAATTTACATGTTGCCTACCTTATCTGCTTTCTTTGAGGAACATGACATTGAACCAGACAAAAGGATTATGATGATAATTTCTGTGCAAGAACACTTGCACATGCTTGCAGAAGAAATTTTACCGTACTTTCCAAATCTACCTGACACCCCATTTGCACTTGCTAGAAGCCCATTCACAGTCAAAGTTGAAGATGTTCCTGAGACAGCACAAGAGTTCATTGAACTTATTAACAGCGATGCAGTGAGAACTGATTTCTCTACAATGCCAGTTACAAAATTCTGGATCAAGTGTTTGCAGTAATAGCCTGTTCTGTCTGAGACTGTGTTGCGCCTTCTTCTTCCATTTCCAACAACATACCTTTGCGAAACAGGGTTTTCCAGCTTGTTGGTTATCAAGTCTAAATACAGAAGTAGACTTGTTGTGGAAGATGATCTTCGTTGTGCTCTTGCAAAGACTGCCCCGAGAATTTCTGATCTGGTGAGAAAGAAGCAATCTCAACCTTCACACTGACATTGGCTTTTTACGCATACTGTTGCAAAATGTAGCAATGTAGTTTACTGTTGTTATATTAAGACTGTTACCCATGCCACACCATGCTTCAAGACAAATTTCATTTACTTGTAATTAGAAATAAATATTTCACAATATATAATTACATATTGTTTTTGTGATTAATCACTATGCTTTAATTATGTTCAATTTGTAACAATGAAAATACATCCTGCATATCAGTTATTTACATTATGATTCATAACAGTATCAAAATTACAGTTATGAAGTAGCAATGAAAATAATTTTATGGTTGGGTGTCACCACAACATGAGGAACTGTATTGAAGGGTCGTGGCATTAGGAAGGTTGAGAACCACTGAGCTAGAGGAATAACAGAGATTGAAAAAGATAAGTTTGTTTATAGACTTATTAAGTTAAAAAAGTGAGTAGGCTATTCACATAAAGCTGTTAATACAAATGCAAATTTGCATTAATATTGGTATTTAATAGAATGAAATGTGTCACATTGTCACACAAAATAATAGTTAAAGTCACCTAATCATCAATGGAAAAGTTTAGAAAGAAAAGACCCAGCATAGAATCTGAATTATGGGAAAGAACCATCGAGAATATGGAGAAGATCTAAACCTGCATAAAACTGGTTTTCAAGAGGAAGAGGGTAATCAACAGGTATACATGTTAAAAAAGGTCAAAGAAGGAAGAATTACAAAAACCTTCCATTCAAAAACTAAAATAACTAATGATTTGAGAGAACAGTTTCCTAAAAGTGACAGGAAAATAAGTCATATTACAAAATTTTCAAGAATATAAAAATTATTAGAAAGTAAAATTATATAAATTCTGGCCTTTGCAAAGTTTTTCACTGAATGTACAGAAATGTGGCAAGGCAAGGGATATCAGTTTTGAGACTTTGGAAAATGTAAACTTCTTTGCCATCTAAAGGAAAGGATCTAAAATAGAGAGGAAAATCAAAAGTACAAGCAACTGAGCTGGTTAACATTACACCATGTTCCTAGAAATAGATGATGAGTAGCACTCAACACAGAAATGGGTAAGAAGGATTTACCTTGAAAATGAGATGATATTCAGCTTTCTCTGAGGTAAATGGTAAAAAATTAGAATGTGTATAATTAAAAAAATGATTTCACATGAAAAGAATAACAGAGGCAATCATATTTGGTTACAATAATATTTGAAGTACATTTAAAAATAATTGAATAATTTAAATTTAAATAATTAACTCAAGCAATATGAAAGTCTATTTAGATTCTTTTAGACTTATGAAACCCTATCTTCACAAAAATATATAATTATAATGCAAGTAAAATTGAATGATGCTTTTCAGAAAAGTATTTGAAAACATATCGAGTATTAACTTGTTTCTTAACAAAATAAAGTAAAAACTCATTTGAAATATAAAGAATATTTTAAAAATTGTGATAAAAAAGCATTGATTTAACTCTAAAAGAAAATATTTTACTTTGACTCTTCTCTGCTTTCAATTTCATTTATCCTCTGATCTCTCTGCATTCATTGGCGAGCTCCTATGAATGAGAAGGAAAACCCATTTTGCTGACTTGGCTAGGTCTACCTTTTTCTATACCTGATATCTAATCATTTATATCTCAAACTGTGAAGCCATTTTAGACCCAAGTTTCTCTTCTCTGATTTTCAGTCAAACTCTAAGACCTCTGAGTATTTATCCAAAGAAATAAAAAACACTAGCTCAAAAAGATTATGCACTACCTACCCCCTTGTTTATTGCAGAATTATTTACAATATTCAAGACATGGAAACAAGCTAAGTATCCATTGATGGATAAAGTGCCCATTGATAGGTAAAGAAAATGTGATACACACACACACACGACGGAATATTACGGACCTTGAATTCTGAGGTCATTATGTAAGTGAAATAAGTAAGACAAAGAAAGACAAACACCATATGATCTCACCTCTATGTGGAATCTTGAGAAACAACAACAACAAAACAACAAGCTCATAGATACAGGTGGTGACAGCTGAGGAGGGGCGTGGTGGTTGACCAAAATGGGTAAAGAGTTAAAGATACAAGCTTCCAGTTATAAAATAAGTCACAGGATGTAATGTAAACATTGTGATTATAGCTAATAATACTGTATTGCATATTTGACAGTTGCTAAGAGTAGGTCTTAAAAGTTCACACAAGGAAAAAAAGCTATAGATGGTGATGAATAAGAACAACAATTATGTGGTGATCACGTCAAAATATATCAAATATTGAATCATTTTGTTGTATGCTTTACATTAATTTGAATTTATATGTCAATTATACCTCAATTTATAAAAAAACACCAGGACCAATATACTCTACAATGGCCTTAGGTTTTTTTTTTCTATTCTTGCTTTTACTGTTCAAGGTGATTTGCTTACTTACTCTCATCTATAAGCTATTGTTATATCCTACTAAAAGGGCAATTCACTGTATAAGCCTTCTTTCCTAATCCCTAAAATGTCAGTAGTAGTTTAATACCCCTAAACAGGATATCTTAAATCAAAACTTTTCAAAGAGATACCACTATAAGAGCCTAACAAATCAAATACATAATCTTTATCCTACTTAAAAAATTCCTTATAAACTAACCCCACTAAATTCTAAATCTTGTCCTACATTTCTTTCAGATTTTTATTTCACAAAGCTGAAAAACAGTATGAACAGCTGTTATTTAGAAATATCCAACAGTTTTCAACAGTTCCTTTTTAGCTCAAGTAATCATCTTTTCCTAGAGAGCTCTTGTCTCACTCTTACCCTTAATTATTTCCTGTAACAAGCATAGCCATTCCCCAATCCCTTAAAATCCTTTCCAATAGCTTTCACACTGATATAATTTTTCAACTAGTATGAATTTCAACTTTAGATTAAAGAGATTTTCCTTTCCTTTAAATATAAAAAGGACACAGACATTGGACCCTTGTAATAATGACTACTTGGTGCCTTGTATTTAAATTATGTATCAAAGTGTGAAAATATCTATAATAATAAAAGCGTAACATGCAAATCGACCCAATGACCAAACAGCAGAACCACCTTCTAGATGACTTTTCAGACGAACAGGCTATGACACACACTGGCGCCAGTCCAGCCAAGGTGGGTGTGATGCAATTGGTCAGGGGGCCCCGCCATTGCCCCACAATCTCCCGGCAGAGGGAGGCCCAGGCCACCCTCTGAGGGGCAATTGATGGGGGGGCTCCATGATTGATTGCCCCAAAGAGGGAGGGCCAAGCCACCATCCAGCAGGGTGATTGATCTGGGAGAGGTGGGGGCTTCGCAATCACCCAAAGAGGAAGTCCCAGGCCAGACAAGAGATCACACCCCATGCCTGTCACTCTTAAAGGGAGGCGACCAGTGTCAGGGGAGGGGGCTGCAGTGTCACACAAATGGCAAGCAATGGCAGCAGTGGGGGCGGGGCCAGCTGCCGGCTGCCAGAGAAGGGAAAGCCCCAGTAAGCCCTGATCACTGGCCAGGTCTAGGGACCCTACCCGAGGGTGCAAGGTGAGCTGAGAGGTACCCCCCCTCACACACACACATGCATGAATTTTGTGCACCAGACCTCTAACATTAAATACCAGAGGTCCAATCTGGGACCCCTTGAGGGATCTCTGACTGTCTGTTTAGGTCCAATCCCACTGGTAGAATTGGGACTAAATGGGCAGTCGGACATCCCTCTCACAATCCAGGACTGCTGGCTCCCAACTGCTCACCTGCCTGCCTTCCTGATTGCCCCTAACTGCTTCTGCCTGCCAGCCTGATCACCCCCTAACCACTCCCGTGCCAGCCTGATGGATGCCTAACTGATCCCCTGCCAGTCTGATTGCTCCTAACTGCCCTCCTCTGCTGGCCTGTCCCTCCCAACTGTACTCCCCTGCTGGTCATCTTGTGGTGGCCATCTTGTGTCCACATGGGGGCAGGACCTTTGATCACATGGGGGCAGCCATCTTGTGTGTTGGAGTGATGGTCAATCTGCATAATACTCTTTTATTAGATAGGATAGAGGCCTGGTGCATGGGTGGGGGCCAGCTGGTTTGCCCTGAAAGGTGTCCAGGATCAGGGCGGGGGTTCCCTTGGGGCATGGGGTGGCCTGGGCAAGGGGCTGATGGTGGTTTGCAGGCCAGCCATGCCCCCCACTGACCCAAGCAGAGGCCCTGGTATCTGGGATTTTTTAATCTTCTATAATTGCAACTTTGTAGCCTGGAGCAGAGCCAAGCTTTCTGCTCGCTTTGTGGCTGCAGCCATTTCAGTTGGGATTTATTTATCTTCTATAATTGAAACTTTGTAGCCTGGAGTGGAGACCTGGGCTGGCCAGGGCAGGTGGAAAGCTTGGCTTCCTCTGTTGCTGGAGTAACCCAAGCCTCCCTCCTGCTCTCTCTGTGGCTGCAGTCATCTTGGTTGGGTTAATTTGCATACTCACTCCTGATTGGCTTGTGGGCATGGCTTGTGGGTATAATGGAGTGATGGTTAATTTGCATATTACTCATTTTTTAGATAGGTTAAAAGAGTGAATGTTCCTTAAATATCCATACAGGTGACTACTTCCTTGAGGTAAATGTAAGGTCTGTACTATATTTTTCTCAATCACATTTAAAACTTTTCATAAACATCTTGTGAATTAAATGGTATTTTACTAAAGTAGAATATGCATGCACACTATCATTCAGACGAACTCTGTATATTGAGTTAAATGAAAAAATTTAGAGATTCTTCTATACTATTATCTTTTTTGCCTAATTTAACATTACTTTATTTTATGTTGTTTTAAACTTGTATAAGTGAAACCATCTCAGGCAACAAGAAAAATTGTTTTTATTAAATGTACCACAGTATAAAATTTGTTTGGTACAATTTGCTGATTTTTTTTTTGGGGGGGGGCGGGTGTATCTGGAGTATAGTTTTTGAGTTGCACAATAATAATATCATAAGCTAAATTATTTAACTTTTCATTGAAGTATAGCCTCCATAATAAAGGTGCAAATAATAAGTCTATAGCTGAGTGAGTCATCACAAAGTGAATAAAATTATGGGATAACTAACCAGTTAAACAAATTGAAACAAGTTTCTTCAGAGGACCTTCCCCTCCTGCCCTGTCCCAATTGCCAGACTCATGCTCTTTTCCTAAGGAAACCATGATTCTGACTTCCTTCAAAGTATACATTTGTCTGTTTTGGACTTTTTTTTTCTTCATTAAACTTTGTTTTATTGGGTCTCAAAATTCTGTTTTCATTAAAAAGTACTGATTTTAAGAAAGAATATCTTAACTGCCATACACACATACTTGCATGCACAGACACCCAAGTGGTCACAAACATTCTTCTTTCCTTCTGAAGGTTTTATGACGTGTTGTAATCATTAGCTAATGTTTCACCACTAAATGTAAATGGCCAATTGAGACAAAGAGTTCTGAGACCATCTTTACACCACTGATTAGGACTAGGTGGCAGATATTGGGATACTATTTATTTAGACTGCTGAGCTTTCTGGGCAGACTTGGTGACTTTGCCGGCTCCAACTGCATTCTTGTCCATTGTTTGACGACACCCACACCAACTGTCTGTCTCTTGTCACAAACAACAAAACAGCCCAGAGGAGGATAGTCAGAGGGGCTCAGAACACACATGGACTTGCCAGGAATATCAACGATGGCAGCAGCAGCATATTTCAAAAACTTTGGGCCATCTTCCTGCTTTCTCCCAGAACGATGATCAGTCTTCTCCTTCAGCTCAGCAAATTTGCGAGCACTGCAAACCGTGTGACAGCCCCAAACAGCTGCCTGTCCAGCACTGATTTGGCCTGGCTGGTTCAGGATAATCATCTGAGCCATGAAGCCAGCTGCTTACATATTTTGCAACTATGTTTCATTTTTGCTGTCACCAGACACATTGTCAGGAGAAAGATCTTTGACAGACACATTTTTTAGACTAAAGCCCACATGGTCCAAGAAGAGCTTCTCTCAACCCTTCATGGTGCATCTCAACAGACTTTACCTCCGTTCTAACGTTGACGGCAGCAAAGGTGACAACTGTGCCAGGTTTGAGAACACCAATCTCCACTGGGCTCACAGGGACAGTAGCAATGTGGACATCCTGGAGGTGCAAGGGTTTGTCTGTTGAATAAGTTGGTTGCAGAATGCAATCCAGAGCTTTAAGCAGCATGGTTTCACTGGCATTTCCATATTTATGGTTGACTTTCCATTCCTTGAACCAAGGCATGTTAGCACTTGGCTTCAGTATATTGTCACCATTCCACCCCAAAACTGGTACAAATGCTACATGCTATGGTCAGGATTTTTTTTACAGAGAGGAAGAGAGAGAGGTAGAGAGTTAGAAACATCGATGAGAGAGAAACATCAATCAGCTGCCTCTTGCACGCCCCCCACCGGGGATGTGCCGGGCAACCCAGGTACATGCCCTTGACCGGAATCAAACCTGGGACCCTTCAGTCCGCAAGCCGATGCTCTATCCGCTCTATCCACTGAGGCCAAACCAGTTTTGGGGCCAGTTTTCTTAATGTATGTGCTGACTTCCTTAACGATTTCCTCTTATCTCATCTGGCTACAATACAGCTCAGTGGAATCCATTTTGTTAATAACAATTAGTTGTTTCACAGGCAATATGTAAGCCACAGCCATGCTCACAGGTCTACCCACTCTTGGAGATACCTGCTACAAATTCACCAACACCTGTAGCAACAACCAGGACATCACTGTCACCCTGAAATGTGCCTGTAATCATGTTTCTTATGAAATCTCTGTCCTGAAGCATCAGTGATGGTCACATAACATTTACTGATCTCGAATTTCCATATAGCACGCTCATGTTTGCTTTCAACCAGGTAAACTTGGAGGAACCTTTTTCTATCTCAGCGGACTCCTCAGATTTTTTAATCCCATCACATTTGTAGATCAGATAGCCAGTAGTGTTAGACTTGCCCAAATTTATGTGTCCAGTGACAACGATATTGATGTGAATATTTTCCATTCCCATTTTGGCTTAGATTTAGTGGTGGTTTTCACACCTGTGTATGGCATCAAACCCATTGTAAAAAAGCTGTTTTGGGATTTTTATATAAGTGAGATTATACAATAGTATATACTATTTTGCATTTGCTTTTTTTGCCCAGTATTGTACTTGTGTAATTCATCTGTGTGTGTGTGTGTGTGTGTGTGTGTGCGTGTGTTTAAAGCTGTAGATTACTCATTCCATGAATGCATAATTTATTTTGTAAGTAATGGAAATCTGGATGCTTTTTAATGTGAAACTATCACAAATAAAGCTGCCGCAAACATTCTCAAGTATGTGTCGTGTGGCATATTTGTGTGTGCTTCTGTGGTATAGTAGTATTATGCCTGGGAGTGAAATACTTCAGTAATGAATTATTTATATTTTCAGTTTTAGAAGACAGTGACAGTTTTCCAAAGAAGTTGAACCAGTTTACATTATCAGAATTTGGTAGAATTTTGCACCACCTTATAGTATCACCTCTAGTGTATGAACATTTTCATTATTTCATCTTCTTGTCAACATTCACTGTTGTCTCTTTTAAAGTCTCATGTAGTTAATCATTTATGTCCATATTTTAGTCACCCAGATGTGTGTGTGGTGATATTTTATTGTAGTTTTAGTATTAATTTATCTGATGACTAAAGTGTTATAAATGTCTTCATATATTTATTGGCTATTGGTATCTATCTGTTTTTTTGAAGTGACTGTTGAGTTATTTTGTGGGATGATTGTTTCTACTTTTATTTACATAGCTTCTTCAGTTTTTGAAGCAATAAAGCTGCTTACATATTTTGCAACTATGTTTCCTGTTATATGTCTTGCAATTTCACCACCATCATGTTGTGTGTCAATTGATGAATATGAGATTTTAGTTCCAATCTCTCTCTCTCTCTAATTTATGCATATTTGTGTTCTAAGAATATTTTCTTATCCATAGTTCATGAAAAAATTCTACTATACTTTTTAAAGTAATTCATACTCTATATTGACAAATATTTTTAAATCTTCTTTAAGTGGTTTTAAGTATAGTTTTCAATACTACCAACCTTTCCTAATATTTTACATAAATTTTCACAGAGAAGCTATGCTTTTATAACAGGTATTTTTATTGAATTTAGTTATTTTTTCTCAATATGTTTAGAAAATGAAGTTTCATAACTTTAAATTTAATTTTAATGACTGACTTTTCAAAATGTGTATGTTAAGCATACCTTAAATAATATAAGTGATCATATATATATTATCTGAGAACTCAACTATTAAAAATTATTTGCCTTTTCTAGAATGTTATTTTCTAGAATGTTATTTTGTTGTAAGTAATATTTACAATAGCTTAATTTCTATTATAACATTACTGTTCAATGTCTTCTAAAATCAGAAGTAATGCTATTACATATGGTAAATAGGCATTACTATTTAAATAAAAATCTACTAAATTAATGACATGCCAAAACAAATTTATGACTGATAAAATGAATAGTAATTACACATGTATAACTTGTTTTATTTTACTAGCATCCAAACAATGGCATAAATTAATAGCTAATATCGATCACTGTGACAGAACTAAGACTAATTACCTGAAAAATGGTAAAGTAAGTATTGAGAATGTGAGTGGTACACAAAATTCTCATAAATAGTGACTAATTCCAAATGTCTCATCTATTTATCATGGTAACTATTTAGTGCAATGGCTCTCAAAACTGAAGAGTACATAAAAAGCATAAGGGAGCTGGTTAAAAATACAGATTCCCAAGTCCAACACTTAATAATTTCAGCTTGCCTTGGCCGGTTTGGCTCAGTAGATAGAGCATCTGCCTGTGGACTGAAGGGTCCTGGGTTCAATTTCGGTCAAGGGCACATGCTTGGGCTGTGGGCTCGATCCCCATTCAGGGGAGTGCAGGAGGCAGCCAATCAGTGATTCTCTCTCATCATTGATGTTTCTGCCTCTCTCTCCTTCTCCCTTCTTCTCTGAAATCAATACAAATATATTTTAAAATAATAATTTTAGCTTCATAGGTCTAATATCTGGTACAGAAATCTGAATATTATCTGGTGTCTTGGAATATAATGATACAAACAATGAGTATAAAATCCATGCAGGGTTAAGCTTGTCCTGGGTAAGTCTATAAAATAAAAGGAATCTATCACTAATATCTTTACAGTTCCCATTTCTCTCTTGCTCACCCTCTCTGCATACTTATTCTGATGTTCACACTGACCAGGCCTATATGAGCAAGAATTGTAGCACAGCAGTCTCTCTTATCAACACTGAGCTCTTAATTTCGTTCCATTTTATTTAACTATGCATTTAAATAGGCATATGTAGCTAGTTGCTGTCATACTGTATAGTTCAATATATACAATGAAGACTACAGACATCAGAAGACCTCTATTGACACAATTTCTTGAGAAATACTTATGTAAAAAGAATATTTATGAAAATTTTATAATTTCTAGCTAAGAATATTGTATTTCTTAGAGCAACTTAATAATAATAATAATTGCAAACACTTATATTCACACCATGCACTAATATATCAATCATGTCTCTGCTATTTACATGCTGTGTGACAAATCATAGATACATAGTGTTTTCAGTCAACTAAGTTTTTAAAAAAGGTTAATACTAGTACCATTAACAAAAGTTTCTGTAAAAATTAAATAAGTTGGTATATTAGAGCTGCAACCACAGTCTGATATAAATTCTTTCAGCAATCCCTAGAAAATGCTTCAGGTCAGAATCAACATGTTGAAAGGCAGTTGTGCATCATTGATGAAATAGGAAGATAAGTAACTGAAAAACTGAGCACAAAAACTTGATTCACTCAGGCCATTCTCTCTTTGAACTGCCAATACCAGGCTTCAGAAATTTTGTTCTAGAGGGTATGAGGAATCAACCCAAGATTCCTATTATGGATATTTAGGGAAGAGGGAGAAATGGAATAGAAAGAAGAAAGAAAATGCAGCTCTAGCTGAGGGTGGAAACTTCAGATATCTCTGCTATCCAAGTAAAAGTATTTCTTACTTCTCCAACAGTGGTAGAGAAAAAAAACTGCATATATATATATATATATATATATATATATATATATATCCTACAAAATTCTCGAAAGAGAATCTAACCACTTAATATCATCACTTGTTCATTTATACAATTCTACAGTCACCATATAATTCAAGGAGACCTGCTGAGAAATCAGTCATAATCTTTTATAGATGAAACTAGAGGCCCAGTGCATGAAATTCATGCAAGAGTAGGTCTTCCTTCCCCCAGTTGCCAGCACCAGCTTCCCTCTGGCACCTGGGACCTGGGCTTCCCTCGCATCCCAGGCTTTGTCCTGAAGGTCGTCCAGAAGGACATCCTCTCTAATTAGCATATTACACTTTTATTATTATAGATATTACCAGACATTCCTATTAATAAATAGTTATTTGGACATTTAAAAAGAGATAAAGATTAATGTGAACAAATAGAACTAACACCCACTATAAAAAAAGAACTTTTAATTCATTCCTATTATTAATGCCCAAGATTTTTAAAACAATAATGTATCCATAAAATAATCACAGACTACTAAGAAAAAATAGCAATCAGATAACAAAATACAGAAGAAATATATATATATTTCTTCTCCTGAGCAAACTCAGGAGAGGATTTAAGAGAAGAAAGTTCTCAAAGCTAGAAAAACGATTAACTGGATTGGGCTCACATAGACCAGCAGGATCAATGAGCAGAGCACAACACAGATAAAATGCTATGGAATTTTATTCTAACCATTCAGAGAAAACAACATTTTTAATGGGGGGAAAAAACACAAACAAAATTTCCTAAATGAATGATTCAAATAAGCACCAGACTTTTATTCAGCAGAATTGAAAGCTGGTTCTGACACAAAATTATATTAAAACCAGAATTTCTTGACTGATCAATTTTTTTTATAAAATTTGAAAGAAAAATATGTATAGATTTGTATAAGTTTTAAATTACTAAAAACAATGTTTTAAAAAACTTGAAAACCAAGAATTTTGAGAATCTAGGATTAAAAAAAAACAAACAAAAACAGAACTACTTAGTAGGTTTTAGAATATGTGTTGATAGCTGAATCCCAAAATTTAGAAGATTCTTCTTTAATGAAAAATATTTACATAATTTTAATATTTCATTCTACTTATTGATTCTAAATTTTGTCACTAACCTAAAAGCAAAATACAGGCTAAAAATTATATTTTCTAGCAAATAACCAAAATACTATTTGTCATTTATACCTCAATTAATACATTTAAAAATATCATAGGTAATGAAAAATATGTAAAACAAATACAATTAATATACAATAAAATATACAAGAACTAATGTATTAATATACAAGAACTAGTTCTTGTATATATAAAATATACAAGAAGTAGTGAATTAATATACAATAATTAGTGTATTATAGAATACTTCAAAAGGGGAAAATAAAAGCGCTTTACATTGATATTAAAGAAATATAAAAATAAGAATATTTAAAGTTATTACATTGTACAGCCACATAAATAAAGCATAAATTAACAATAGTTATTTTAGGGAATGGATTTCCAAGTAAGGGGAGCTGGCACTTTCCTTTTAATTTTACTTCATTTGCTGTTTGAATATTGTAACGTATGTTACTTTTATAATTATTCGTACATCAATTATTGACTTATTTTAAAATATTTTATGTAATTCCCATTTTAAAATGGCTTTGGCATGCTGTATTTTCCTATTCATAGAATTAAATGTTAATATAATTGAGAACCAAGTCAGTACACATGTTCAGCACCTATGAAAGTGATAGAGCTAAAACTAGGTTGACCCCATGGAGTTCTTTTTGTTACTTTTATAATGTTTCTTTTGTTCTGTACCCGCCCACTCTTCCTGCTGCCCTTCCCTGTAAACCGCGAGTATGTAACAGTTGCACAAACCTGCCAATAGAAATGCAGAGAAGTGGACTCAGCCCAAATTAGGCAAACTGCACAGTACCCCTGTGTAACCAGACCCCTGATCCTGCCCCCTGAGCAATCGATGGGGGCCACGAACATTCCCCCTGCCCACTGCTTTGGACCCCCTATAAAGCCTTTGTTCTCTCAAAGCTCGCGCTCTCTTTCTCCTGCCGCTGTGCCAGTGATTGCTGGAGACGGGAGCTCGTGCTAACATGAATAAAGGTTCTTTTGCTTTTGCATTGGGCTTGGCTCCTTCCTGGTGGGTTTTTGGGGATCCTGAACACTGGGCATAACAAAAGTTCTGTGTCATAATGAAGGAGTTTTCAGTATATGAGTTTCATACTTACTGAAGCAAACACTCATTAAACACTTAACTAGTACTTAATTTCTTGATCTGGCTGTATTAAAAGATACCCTAAAGCAAAAGCTGGCAAACTTTTTCTATAAAGGACTAGATAGTAAATATTTAGACTTTGTGAGCAATAAGGTCTTTGTAGCAACTACTTAGCACTGTTGTTATTGGTTGAAAACAGCCATAGTCAGTGACTAAAGAATCAATGTGGCTGAGTTCCAATAAAACTTTATTTACAAAAACAAGTAACTAGCCATATTTAGCACACAGACCTTATTTGGTCAACAAATGTGTTCTAAAGTAATCTAGATTTATCTGCTTTTTTTCATGTCTATTTCCTTGTTACCTATTTGTACAATTTCGCCACATTATAATTTACATGTCAATAAATTAAAATGCTGAATATGTTGTAGCAAACTATAAATCATTTGGGCAGTTTCATTGGGAAACTGGAATGTCACACTCCCCCAGGGAACCACCAGCCTATTCCCTGCAAAACACTAGGGGAAGGGATTGGACAAAGGGGAGACAGATACACACTGCAGTGAAATTGGGGTGGCATAGGGAAGATGTCTGTCAGTCACACCTAGGAACAGAGATCATTGGCCAGAATGGGTGTGGCCACTGCAAGCACTTGAAAATATGGGAATACATAATACCCTAAACAAAGGAATTCTCTTTCTGGTTGTTCTTGGGACTCTTGTTGCTCTTGGCTCTTGGCTCCCTGGCATTCACCTATTTGGCCTACAGCCATGTGGGACCCCACGTGCAATGAAGTAATGGACTGCAGTTGGGAACACAAGCTAGGCTAGCCTGAGGCTGGACTAGAGTGTGCAAATATGGAATGGAAATTCTGGACACTGCCTCCAATTTTAGCCCCACTAAAGGCAAACTTGGACTTATTCCTTGGCAGGACTAAGGGAAATGAAACCTTGGGAACGCAGGGGTTTGATTCCACATACATAAAGCTTTCTACCATATCTCCTCCTCCCATTCGAGTCTCAGAAAGTTCTTTTTCTTAGAATAACTCAAGAATTCTATTCCTACTCTCAATAGGTGGGGATGAGCACCTCTCAATAGCAGTAACAGGTCTAAACCATTAATAATTGTATGCTCCATGCTGAGGACATATGGCTTTCCCAGTTTTGTTTTGTTTTGTTTTGTTTAAACCAGTTAATTTAATGGAATTATAAACAGGTTTCATTATCTAGGTCCTTTACATAGAATAGAAATAAGAAGGTTTCCCACACTGACCCATGAGACAATGCAATCCACACTTTTTTTCAGGTTGTGTATCTGAAAAATATACTTATTTCAATTTTAATCCCTTGATGCTTATAACTAAAGTAAGAGGCTAAATGCATTGTGAAGTATGATTTTTTAAAAAATATTTGCTACACTAAGATAAAAAGGATGTGCATTGCATTCAATAGGGTCACTGATAGAATGACGTTAATTTCTATTCAGAATGCTCTGGTACTTTCAGATGCAGATGGGAAATGGTGGGACTGGCTATTGCCTGCCAGCTTGATAAAACTGACAAGACAAAGAGATAAGGAAGTTCTACATCCTCTTATTTTCATGTTTAGCCCTTGGGGTGTTTTGTACTACAGTGTTGTTGCTGCTTTGTCTGGCAAAGCCAGGTGAAGATATTTATGGAAAGATTATGATATGCCCAGAAGGAGATAACTGACAACAAGTTGAGACACACACAATGGAGCTTGAAATCTCTAAACAGAAATTTATGCTGAGTCCAGGATAAAAAAAAAAAAAAATCAAGTAATTTGAAATGCACGGATGTTTAGATTTGATGGTACCACACAAAAGAGCACATTATATATAGTGGGCTCTTTCCCTTTTCTCAGAACTAAAAAGGGCATGTGCAGAAAGTTTTATGCTATATTGTTGTATAGTCCTGCCCTCTAAAGTTCAGAAAAGGGGCCTGCCTTCAGGTGCTGCAAACTGCAGCCTTCACAGAAAAGAGGCTCAGTTCTGTGGATGAAAAAAAAGGCCACATGCTGCCCTGACTAGCTCAGGGAAGGCCTGTATGGCAGTTTTGCAAACTCAAAGACCTAAAGTAACCACAAGGTATGGTCTCAAATTAAAACTTTAACTAAAAGTAGCTTATAGTGGGTAATCATGTCCTAGGGCAGGATCTTCCCTGACAAAGATCAATCTTAACTTTAACTGAGCCTATTGTCTTCTTTCATCCAAGGTAACATGCCTAAAATGTCAGGGTAACTTGTAACTTCCCCTTTTCTGGACCCCTGAGGGCAACAATCAAATGTGCCTGTCACAGGGCCAGGACCATGGAGACCATCTACTCCTTCATTGTTATTGTTATCACTGGAGGCCTGATGCATGAAAATTCATGCAAGAGTAGGCCTTCCTTCCCTGGCTGCCAGCACTGGCTTCCCTCCGGCACCCAGGACCTGGGCTTCCCTCCAGCCACTGGCAAGCACCTGGGACCCAGGCTGGCTTTCCTCAGGTCGCCCGCTGGCACCTGGGACCAGGGATGGTGGGTCCTGGTTCCCTCGGGCTGCCCGCAAGCACCCTGGTCCCAGCTGGCTTCCTTCTGGCTCCAACTTCATCAGGAAGGATATCCAGAATGACGTTCAGAAGATGCCTGGTCTAATTAACATATTACCCTTTTATTATTATAGACTAAAGGCCCAGTACATGAAATTCATGCATGGGGGGTGGGGGGTCCCTAAGTCTGGACTGCACCCTCTTCAATCCGGGACCCCTCAGGGGATGTCCGACTGTTGGCAGTTGGACATCCCTCTCACAATCTGGGACCACTGGTTCCTAACTGCTCACCTGCCTGCCTGCCCAATCACCCCTAACCACTCTGTCTACTGACCTGATGCCCCTAACTGCTCCTCTGTCAGTCTGATAGCCCCTAACTGCCTCTGCCTGTTGACCTGATTGCCCCCTAACTGCTCCCTTGCCTGGCTGATCTCCTCTAACTGCCCTTCCCTGCTGGCCTGAGCACCCCTAACTGCCCTCCCCTGCTGGCCTAATCACCCCTAACTGCCTCTGCATTGGCCCCCGCCACCATGTCTTTGTCCGGGTGGACATCAGTCTAATTAGCATATTACCCTTATATTAGTATAGATGTTAATTGTTGACTGTTAACTATCCTGCACCCTAAGTAAAAGAAATGTGTGTCTATCATTTTGCTTTTTATCTAATCTCAAAGTTTTCCCACTTTGCTTTCCTCTCCCCACTCCCTAATCTATCACCAATGGATTTCATGTAACCCACTTACCTGTCCTCCTTTGACTGTAATATATAAAACAAGGTGAAACACCGCCATTCTCTGGAACATTATCCCAATACATTGAGATTCTGCTTCCTGGCAATTGTTCACAGTTTGGCTCAAGTAAACTTACAAAAAATTATTTACAGGTTTGAATGTTTTTAAGTTAATAGTTCATAGTAAGTAGGATTAGTATGGAAAGGTTTTATATTACACTAGGGGCCCAGTGCACAAATTCATGCACCTTGAAAGGAACTGTAGGCCTCGAGACTGCAGTGGGCACAGGGGCAGTTCTTAGCCCATCCTCCATGCCCCCACCCAGCCCCTCCCACCATGGCCCCCAGTCTCCTGTCTGCCAGCAGCCCGATACCCACCACCACCGCTCACACCCAGTGATGGCACTGAGCAATTGGGATGGGTGCTGGGTGCTGGCAGTGGGTGTGAGTGGTGACTGCTGCCCCAATCACCCTTCAGGAACAGGGGGAGGTGGAGAAATCCTGAAGGGCAATTGGGGCCAGAAGCCACTTGCTCACACCTGCTGAAGGCACTGAGCGATCAGGTCAGAGCTGGATGCTGGCAAGGGTTGCGAGCAGTAGCTCTGGCACTGGCAGCAGGTGTGAGCACTCTGCAGGACCACAGCACGCGGGAGCAAAGAATTTTCAGTAACCACCAGAGGCTCGCCCTGATGACAGTGACCGGCACCCCACCTTGGTCTGGCGCCCTCGCTCACCTGCTCCGCCATCCTGCCACGGCCAACACCCACCATGTTTCACGCGCACCCCAGTCTGTCAGTGCACATCATAGTGACGGGTTATTTTGTTGTTCAGTTGTTCCAATGTTCGGTCTATTTACATATTAGCCTTTTAGTATATAGTATTATGCTCATTCTAGCATCCCACCTAAACCTCGGCTGAAGCTGGGAAGTCACTACCCTTTACAGAATCCTACCACTTTTTCTTCTCCCCTAGTGGCATGTTTTGCTCCCAGTCCTGAAAGCTCCTCACCTTGCACATATCTCCAAAGCAGAAAACATATTTTTCTTTCTTATTGCTCTTCTAGAAAGACTTATATCTCTCCATTTTTGGCTGAGCAGGGGGCGCGACTGGTGGGTCCTAAAAATATACTAGATATTTATGTGTGTGCTTTACTCCCAGGCATTCCTTCCATTGATAGCCCAACATCTGGCTTTCCTTCCTTTAAAAGGGCAAACGTTTTCTCTTGGAGATTTGTAAGCACTGCAACTCAGAGTTTTACTGCAACACAATCCTTTCTCATACACTTTTAAATTTGGAGAATGGGTGGCTTCTCAAGGAGCAAGCACAAGATTTACATCTTCAATTGGGGAAAGAAAGTTACTTAAAGCCAGTAGACACAGACTAGCCCTCTTTTCCATCTCTGAAGTAAGCAACAGACTCTCTCATCCTCTAAAAACTCATTAATCTCTACATAAGGGGGTTGGTGGAACATCATAGACAAATGACCGAATAAATCTACTACTCAAGTTATGGGCTCTTAGCCATTCTGAAGTCAAATCAATTATTGAAGCCCATTTTAAACTGGCTCTCAGCACCTTGTTGGAAATTGTTGATCACCTATCACTCACTATCTGGTAAATACTGATTGGGAATTGTTGGGTGTGGGAATATAATTAAAAACAAAATCTGCCATTTCAGAAAACCTTTCCACAATAGAAGAGAGAGAAACCATTTTATTACTGAATAAGCATTAAATCAGAATATGATGTCCATCTGAGGCAAATTGAAGAGTTTATAAACACAGAAAAAAAATCTCATATTTTAAACCAGATATAATTCATTACACACATGTTGCCAAGGTAAACATTAGTCCTCAAGAATATTTGACAGCACCATTTATCACACAGAATTCACCTTAAATTTACCAGGCAATTGGGCTGGCCATTTGTTTGCTAATTGCCTGTATCCAAATGAATTAAATAATAAGAATAAGAATAAGAATAAGAATATAAATAATGTAAATAGAAATATTTTGTAATCCTCACCTGAGGATATTTTTCCATTGATTACTTTTGGAGAGAGTTGAATGGACAGGGAGAGACAGAGAGAAACACCAATGTAAGATAAACATTGATTGGTTGCCTCTGGCTCAGCATGCAACTGAGAATAGAGCCTGCAACCAAGATATGTGCCCTCGACCAGAATCTAACCCAGGACCCTTCAGTCCACAGGGCAATGCTCTATCCACTGAGCCAAATGGAATAGGGCCTCAGAGGGCAGGGAGTGGGAGGGGAATGGAAAGAGATTAACCAAAGATCTTATATGCATACTAGAGGGCCAGTGCACAAAATTTGTGCACGGGGGGTGGGAGGGCATCCCCTCAGCCCAGCCTGCACCCTCTCCAATCTGGGACCCCTCAGGATCGGGCCTAAACCAGCAGTCAGGCATCCCCCTCACAATCCTGGACTGCTGGCTCCTAATTGCTCACCTGCCTGCCTGCTTGGTCACCCCTAACTGTCTCCCTGCCCCCCCACCCCCCCGCTGGCCTGATCACCCTTCAATGCCTCTGCATGCTGGCCTGATCGGCCCTAACTGCCCCCCTGCTAGTCTGGTCGCCCCCCAACTGCCCCCTCCCTGCTGGTCTGGTCACCCCCAACTACCTCCCCAGCTGACCTGATTTTCCCCATCTTCCCCCCCCCCCCCCCCCGCTGTCCTGGTCATCCCCAACTTCCCCCTCTGCTGGTCTTGTCACCCTATACAGACTGATGTTCAGTTGTTTGGTCGTCCCTCACTAACCCCCCTGCTGGCCTGGTCACAGGCAGCCATCTTGTGAGGGTGTGATGGTCAATTTGCATATTACCTCTTTACTATATAGGGTATGCATTACTTACAGACAATAGGGTAGTAAAGGCTTGGGGTGGGGTAGGAACCCAGTGGAAAGGGGCAATGTGGGGGAAAAGGGGAAACATCTGTAATACTCTCAAAATAAAGATTTAAAAACGAGACAAGACAAAGGAATAGTAAAACTCCTCAGTCACATCTCCATGAAGTAAAGTATAATTTGGAGCAGATGACCTATGTTAAATTCTCATGGGGATGGGGAGATGGCGAGACTATCTTCCTTGATAATTACATTTCCAAATGATGGTTTCCAGATCCTTGAGAAAGCCATTCTCAATTGTTAGTCTGATAAGAGGCTTTTATTTAGCATTTTAAAAGGTTTTTACATTAGAGATATTGTGGGTTTGGTTCCAGGCCACCATAATAAAGAATATCACAATAAAGCAAGTTTGTGTTTTTTTTTGTAAATTGAAGGCAAGACCCTCCACCAGCAGAAAGATTACAACACCTGTGAAATGCAATAAAGTGAAGTGCAATTATGACTGTATAAACAGTGCATCTCATTTGGGCAGAGAAGGAGTCATAATTATTTGTATTCTACAATGTGGAGATGGCCAGAGGGAAGAGGCAGCAGGATGGAGGTGGGCAAAGTGGGGGGAAGAGGGATATCTATAATAGTGTTAACAATAAATACAAAGTTAAAACATTTTTTTAAAAAGTAAACGCTCTACGAAAAGGGAGATGGGGAATCTTCTTTCCTTCCTGCTCCAGGAAAACTTCTGTTTTGATTGTTTTATCATTTATATTTATAATTACATGTTACAGAGCCTGTCTTGAGAAGGTGCCCTAACATCGTGTATGTGCAGCCTCCTGTGTCTGCCTTGGGACCTGCTCATTGTGAAACCACAAGATATGCATCTGTGTTTTGTTTGTTTTCAAATTACTGAATAAATTAATGTATGTTGAGAATTCATACACCCTTCTAAACAGCAGTTACATTGAATATTATTTATTACTTACTAACTACATGTGTCTTACCCTCAAAGCTCCCTAAAGCCTTGAAAACTCAGTTTAAGAGCTTTTGAGTCTCCTAACCTCATTTTTCTATTGTTCCCCAGTAAAGAAAATTTCACTAACTTAATGATGTGCTACTTTGATACTCATATAAATCTTAGTCACTAATTTAAGGGCAGTATTTTAAAGAACAGCTAAGAAATTCCATGGGATAGTAAAAAGAAGAAAATCAAGAACTGCAGTATTACTATGTGCAAGTGTAAAATTCTACAAAGCACTTAGTCCGCAATGAAGTTATTACCACGGGGAACCATTGGGCTTTAAAATAGCCAATCAATCAGTGAGTCCATCAATGCATATGTACCTCTCTACAGATATACACAAATAGAAAACAAACAAATCATGGAAAATATTGAAGATAACCTACTCGTTCAGTATGTTTCCATACATATTAAGCAGCAAAATCTACTAAGAATTTAGGTCATATGAGTAAGAAAATATGTCTTATTAAATAAAAATACATCAAAATCTGTCTCCAAGACACAAAGTTAATCTTCCTGTACATGTAGAATATTGATATAAAGTTGACTGGCTTAAGAAATAAAAAAGTAGGGCAAAAAATAAAAGTTAATAACAAAAGTATAAACAGAGAAAAAATATCATTTAAAGAAAAAATCCATCCAATGTCTGGATCAGTGAGTTAAATCTGAATATTAATTACCCTGGCTGGGTAGCTGAGTTGGTTAGTGTCATCCCCATAGGCCAATGTTATAGGTTCAATATCTGCCAGTCAGGACACATACAAGAATCAGCCAATGAAAACATAAATAGGAACAACAAAGTGATGTTTCTTTCTCTCTCCCCCACTCCTCTCTTTCTCCATTCTTTCCCTCTCTCTCACATCAATAATTAATTTATTTTAATCTGAACACTAATTACAGAATTTTTAAAGATAAATAATAATGAGAACAAAACATCAAAATGTACAAAATTTTTCCAAAACTGTACTCTGATAAAAATATGTAATATTTAATGATTTGTGCTATTAAATAAAAAACTATGATAGTGCATTAAGGTTCAAATTGAAAGTATAAATCCTGATGTAAATTGCAATTTTAAGAATATAATAACAAAAACTGCCAAAACTTAGAGACTTTCCCCATAACTATAGTCAGAGACAAATCTGGTCTTTATTCATTTTTATTGTTAAACAAAAATAATAATAACCATAACTAAAATTGAACTTAGTTTTAATATTTATAATTAAACATATGTAACTGAAGTAGAATTGAGCAATATTAAAAGATATGTGGCAGGATAGTGAGAAATTAGGAAAATTCCTAGACAAGTGGAATGGGGAAACTTAAACGGGGCCAAATAGTTTGTGCAGTTTGCAGCCAGCTTGTGAATCACAAGACTTTATCCTCCCTGACCAAGGATGCTTGAGAGTAAATAGTTAATACCTGTCCTCACTAACCAGAGACTACAGGAAAGAGAGGAGGGGGGAAGAGGAGGGGGGTACCTAACACACTGAACAAAGAGGTCAACAGTATTGGGACTTGCCAAGATATTCTTATAAATTCTTGGAAAAGCCACAACAAAGTAAGGGGGGGGGGCTTAAAATCTAGTCTGTTGCCCAAAATATCCAGCAGAGGAATGTTGAAATCTGTAGACAGAAGAGTATAAAACCTTGAACTCCACCAAGCAGTGTGCTTAGACTAGGTGGGTCACCCATGTGCTCTACACAAAGTGTATTTTTTAACATTGTGTTTTCATTGATTTTTTAGAGAGAGGGGATGGGATAGAAACATTGCTAACACAGAAACATTGATTGGCTGCCTTCTGCACACCCCCTACTGCATATGGAGCCTGCAACCTGGGCATGTGCCCTGACCAGGAATTGAACCAGTAACTTCTTGGTGCATGGAACAATACTCAACAAACAGAGCCACTCTGGCCAGGCAATGCCAAGTGTATTTTTAATAAATTTGCTTGCCTCACTTCCTTAATACATTTACTTTGCTACAAAGCTGCTGTCTGTCAGTCATCTGAAATCTTTCTTATGAGATTAACAAGAGCTGAGGAGGGGTAGCCTCCCCCTCTGACTTAGGGGGCTGTCAGCTAACAGACACAGATATATATTTTTTAAATAAAAAAACAATAAAGGTGGCATAATTGAATTTAAGATTTTTTTGATTTTATATACTGTATATATGGTTTATTTCAGCCAGTCTAATCCAAAAAGCAAAGGCAAAAACAAAAATATGCAGATTTAGAAGGAATAAATATTTTAACTATGAATATAAGCAATTTAAAATGTAAAAATCATATGCAATATTCATTATTTTGGAAACTACAAAATTATCATTTTAAGCATATATATCTACATACATATATCATATATATTTTTATGTTCCCACTTAAAAATGTAAAAAAATAAAACAAAAAATATGAAAACATTTAAAAGTAAGCATCTTACATATACTAACTTTAGCACTAACTACTACATGGAGCAAAATTTCCAAATTTAGTCACCAGTCCACAGAATTTCCTAAACAAATAAGTAAAAAAAAAAAAACCCAAAATATATCATAATCCTTTCAGAAATTAAGGAGATATTATTGTAAAACTACTATTGCATAGTTTCAATGACAATTTTAAGGACCCAAAATTGTGAAATAAGAAGTACACTGATAAAGTGGTGTCACCCAGAAATGAAGAGTCTCCTAGTGAACAGGACAATAGCCTACTAGATATTTGATCAGTGAATCATTACACTGCCAGAAAAATGATTCTTCCTGTTTCTGACTGGCATATGTGGCAAATGATATGAGTCATCATGAGTTCTTCCACTTTTGTAAACAGGGAATTTTATATTTACTCTATATTCACCACATATTCTATTGAGAATTTGGGGATTCTTACATTTATCCATCAGCTTCTAAAAGAGATGTGTTAAAACATCTCTCTGGTCGTGCAGTTCAACCACAGATTAATGCCTATTATGAAAGAGAGGCCAAGGTGAAAAGATAGAAAAAAATAGCCCAAAAGATATCTCTGACATCAAGAAACAGGTGCAGAGGGAGTGAGACAAATAGTTGAAAGTTGTTAGAATAAGATCATAAATTTAATATTTTATTCGTTTGAATTTTAGATGATAGCATTATCCATAATACAACCATTACTGAAGCAGAGTGGAGGTAAACATAGGATGTGAAGCAATCTAGAAATTCTGATGACAGACTGAACTATTCCAGGACCTGTTTCCAATAAACAATGTAAGATATTGGAAATGATAACCAAAATACTTAAAGTGAAAAAATAGAAACTCAGTACATAGGTATAGAGAAAGATCCCATTAGCAAGTAAAGAAATAGAGTTGTTTGCCCCATTTAAAGCAGAAATGAATAGAGGGGTAGAAAATATAATATAAACCTGGAGAACTAAAAAAATGCTAAGATCTATTATCTAATTAATGAGGGGGGGTTCAGAAAGAAATAGAAAAGATAAGACAATATTTGATAAGTTAATATTAAAGGATTCCCAGAACGAAAACATGCTACATGTCTTCATAGTGCATATTTAAAAAGCACATTCTAGTATAAGAAACAGAAGTAAATTATAAAAGTAGCTCTTTCTGGATATATGGGAGTAAAACTTTATGGAAAAAAATATGGCTTATAAAACTTATCAAAGAAATTGCTAAAATACTTGGAGTTAATTAACATAAGATTGATATGATTTATTTTCAACAACATTGTAGGCAATCAAACAATGGCATAAAAGTTGGGAGGAAAAACTTTGAAAACACAAGTATATTTCCATCTAGAATATTATCTATAATAATCTATAATAATAAAAGCATAATATGCTAATTAGACTGGACAGCCTTCCAGATGACCTTCTGGATGAAGCCAGGGCTGTGAGGGAAGTCAGGGTCCCAGGTGCCTGCTGGGAGCCAGAGGGAAGGCCAGGTGCCAGGTGCCAGAGGAAAGCCAGTGCTGGTAGCCAGGGGAAGGAAGGCCTACTCTTGCATGAATTTTATGCATCAGGCCTCTAGTTTGAGTATAGGTAGTTATTTTCAGAGAGTTTGTCACCTAGAGACCCTTTCTTAAATCACTGTTAAATGATGCTATCCAAGAAAAAAAAAACATACAAAGAAAATGAACCCAGGGGGAAAATTAACACATACGAAGAGCAAAAAAATTACTAAAATTAGTTTACTAATTATCCAATAGTAATAGTATTTGTCCATAAAAGTTCAGAACTGAAATGCCAGAGGTTAAAAAAAATTGGATTTATATTGGGAAAGGAAAGAGATAAAAGTAAGAGGTGGAAGGGAGCAAAGAGAAGAGAACTAATATTGAAAATAAGCACAAATGGAAAAATATGGTAAGAGTCTATAGTTAAAATGTTTTTAGAATTTGGAAATAAAATAATAGAAAAAATATATGAGGCAAATATTAAGCAATAAAAGAGAGAGAAGAAGGAGGAGGAGGAGGAGGAGGAAGAGATTAAGGAGAAGCAGCTGAGGTATCATAAAGGGAACCTTGATTAGTTTCATAATTAACATACGTATCCCATAAGCTAATATTAAGTTGACCAAAAATTAGAAATGATATAGTAACATGACCTTTGATTTGTTATTCTATAAAACTTATACCCAGGAATAGAAAATAAAATGTTTTATTACATAATAAAATATTGAGAAATATAGGCCATATATTAGAAAACTAGTGGCCCAGTTCACAAAATTTGTGCACAGGAGAGGGGGGTGTCTTTCAGTCCAGCCTGCATCCTCTCCAATCTGGAACCCCTGTGGGATCGGGCATAAACTGGCAGTCGGACAACTCCCTCACAATCCGGGACTGCTGGCTCTTAACCGCTCACCTGCCTTCCTGTTTGATCACCCCTAACCACTCTGCCTGCTGGCCTGATTGCCCCCAACTACCCACCCCCCTGCGCCAGCCTTATGACCCCCAATTGCCCTTCCCTCCTTGCCTGATGATCCCCAACTGCCTTCCCCTCCTGGCCTGATCACGCCTAACTGCCTCTGCCTCGACCCCACCACCATGGCTTTGTCTGGAAGGACATCTGGAAGGTCTCATGGTCTAATTAGCATATTATCCTTTTATTAATATAGATAGGATATGACATACTGCCATAACTATAACATATGTACCAGTATTGCTCTATGAGAATACATACTTCATGCGGTAGGAAGGCATCTAATACATTACATTGCATATGTTGTAAGTAGTAGGAAATACTGTATTCGTAGCAATAATATATACCCTGTGACTTCCGTTCCTGATTTGGGAATGGTTCCCCAGTTTTTTGAATGTTTCCTGGCCCCTAATGTACTTTTTTTATTTTTTGTAATTCAGTGCAACTTTATTTACTGTTCATTGCACATGATTCGAGGTCTTTAATTTCTAACCACCAAAGATTCAAAGGACTATTTTTTTCCATGAAGTTTAACATTAGCATCAGTGAATTCATGTATTCATGTGTTTTTATTGTAAACATCTGAATTATTCATATTGCCATAGATCCTGAACTCATAAGCATGGACCGTGCACAGGCTGGCAGCAAGCCAGGAAGCCACCCTGCATGCAAACAGATACTCTGCATAAGGAGAAAAGTCATAGCACAACATTTAATGTCCAACCTGAGTCACCTCAGAATGTTATATATATTGACTTCTTAATTCAGATAGTATCGGGAACTCAACTGCTTGGTTGGTGACAGGGTTGACCTGGTTTCAGGAGGATTATTCCTGAAATAATTAAGGAAAGGGGGGCTCAATCTTTCTTCTTGGTTACTTGTTCCTCCCCAGCACCTTCATCTTTCTTCTCATTCTCAGCTTCTTGGGCATCTTCTCCTTCACCTTCACCTCCTTCTTCCTCCTTTGCATCCTCAAGCTCGGCTTTTGCAGCCTCAATGGTCTCCTCCACCTCGATCTGCTCCTCCTGGTGTATTAAGAAGGGAAGGAGCAAGTGGACATCAAGTAGGAGCTGGTCTGTAAACCACAGTAGGCAGATCGACCAAAGACCTGGGAAATCTGGGAGTAGCCACTGGCTATGCTTCCCACGCTGGTGAAACTGAGCTGTGTCTCCTCACCTTCCAAGAGTTTCCTGTAATGTCAATGTCCAAAGCCATCTTCACATTGAGGAGGTCCTGGTATTCTTTTAAATACTGTGCCATTTCACTCTTTGTAGTTCTCAACTCATTTTCTAATTTGTTGATTGTGTCCTGCAAAGCACTAATGTCGGCATTCTTCTTATCCTCCAGCTCTTGCAGCTGCTTTACCAGACCTTAGTTCATGCCCTGGCTTACTTTGATCTCCAGGGTCTTGGCCTTGAGCAGGCGGCATCTTTCAGGCACCTCCTCCTTGGCGGCGTGAACCATGTAGGTGTTCTTGGCAGAGCTCTCAGTCAGTGCGGTGAAGCAGCTCTTGTACCATTCTTCTGCAGTCTGCATGTTCTTGCCAGTCAGCTTCTCGTACTGGGCGTGGCAGAGAGGTCAGACTTGGAGAACATGTCCATCTCCACAGAGATCTGAGTGTACTGGATCTGTGCCTGCAGCTCAGGGATCTCCTTTTCATGCACCTTCTTTAGAAAGGCAATTTAGTTCATCAGGCTGTGGATGCGATTTTCAAGCTCAGCTGCAGCAAGAGCTGCCTCATCTGCACCTTTGCGTGCCTCCATCAGCCAGCCCTCTGCATCCTCATGGTTCAGGACCTCTTCCTGGTAGCATGCCTGCAGGTTGCTCCCAGCCCCTTCCGAGCCCCGGTGCCTCCTAACTGCCCACTGCCCTCTCCTCACCAGGGACAGGGGTGGTGGAGTGAGGCATAGGCATCCCATTTTCATTAAAATGTTCAAACTGGGCCTGCTCCACCGGTGTTCATAGGCGGCCCGGGGTCAGACAGTGATCTTGGAGACCCTGGCCACCCTTGCCTACCCAGGCCCCCGATGGCTACCTTGACCTCGTGGCAGCGTCAGGCACAGCCCGCCTGGTGTGCCTGGTCCCTGATGGCGGCCTGGACACCGCAGTGGCACCAAGCGCAGGCTGCCAGGCCTTCCCGACCCCAATGGCTGCCAGGACCCCACTGCGGACTAAGGCACAGCCAGCCAGGCCTGCCTGGTCCCTGATGTCATCCTGGACCCCGCGGGAGGCAACAGGTATAGCCCGCCCCTCCTGCATATGCAAATTTACCCTCCATCTTTGTAGAATTAATTTGCATATCACTCCTGATTGGCTGTGGGTGTGGCGGAGGTATAGTCAATTAGTATTTTTCTCTTTTATTAGTGTAGATAGTGGCTTTCTCCAGAAATTCTAAGAATTTTCAATTTACAAGATAAATTCTTAGTTTACAATGCAATGTAATTAAAAATCAATAGTATAAAGATAGTTTTAAAAACTCTGTAGGAAGAAAAAAATACCCACCCATATTTCACAGTCACCCCTGAGTAATGTAGGGATACAGAGAAAATATATGGAAGTTTTGGAAAAGAACTTCAGTGAAAGCACTACAAAACAAAATCTGTCGGGAGGAACTAAAAATGCACTAACAGAAAAAAATTAGAGAGCTCAAGAAATTAAAGGAGCTAGTTTGATTAACTTTATAAGGTAGAGAAAAATACTAAAGGTAAAGAAACCATTTTGTATTTGAAAATATAACAAAATATTAGTAGTGAGAGAAAACAAGTGAACATGAATATATATATATATATATATATATTCACACAATAGAAAATTATAAGTATAGAAAATATAGGCAGAGGCTTGAGGAGTGAAATATTTCTTGGGTGAAACATGAAGAGGCTGCTCAGTCTCACTAGTACTCAAGGAGATGCAAATGGAAACAAGGAGGAAACAATTTTTACCCACTAGGTTGACAAATTTTAAAAAGTGTGATTACACCAAAGTTTGAGGTCATGGGAAAAAGAGAAACTCATATATAAAGACTAGAGGCCCGGTGCACAACATTTGTGCATGGTGGTGGGGAGGTGTCCCTCAGTGCAGCCTGCACCCTCTCCAATCAGGGACCCCCCAAGGGATGTCCAACTGCCTGTTTAGGACCGATCCTGACACCGCCTGCTGGGTCGAGGCCATGATAGGCAACTGGGCAGGGGCAGGGGGCAGTGCATGATGCTGCCTGTATGTTCTAGTGAGACATCCCTCTCACAATCCAGGACTTCTGGTTCCCAACTACTCACCTGCCTGCCTGCCAGATTGCCCCTAACTGCTTCTGCCTGCCATCCTGATAGCCCCCAACCACTCCCCTGCCAGCCTGATCAATGCCTAACTGTTCACCTGATGGCCCAATTGCTCCTAACTGCCCTCTCCCGCCAGCCTGGTCATCCCTAACTGTCCTCCCCTGCAGGCCTGGTCACCCCCAACTGCCCTCCCTTGCAGGCCTGGTCGCCCCCAAATGCCCTCCTCTGCTGGCCTGGTCACCCCTAACTTCCCTCTCTTGCCAGCCTGGTTGCCCTAACTGCCCTCCCCTGCTAGCCTAATTGCCCCCAATTGCCCTCCACTGCTGGACTGGTCACCCCCAACTTCCCTCCCCTGCCACCTGGTCCCCCCCCCAACTGCCCTACCCTGCAGTCCTGGTCACCCCTAACTGCCCTCCCCTGCTAGCCTGATCACCTCCAACTTCCCTCCCCTGCCATCCTGGTCCCCACAAACTGCCCTCCCCTGCTGGCCTGGTCACCCCCAACTGCTCTCCCATACAGGCCTGGTCCCTTCCAACTGCCTTCCCATGCTGGCCTGATTTCCCACAACTTCCCTCCCTTGCTGGCCATCTGTGGTGGCCATCTTGTGTTTGCATGGGGGCAGCCATCTTTGACCATTTGGTGGCGGCCATCTTGTGTGTTGGAGTGATGGTCAATTTGCATATTACTTCTTTAATAAATAGCATAGTAAAGCTGTAATACAGTAATATTAAAGTACAATTTAATATTATAAGCAAAGTGAAAATGTGTTTACCTGTAGAGCCTGGCAATATATATATATTCTAGGGGATATATATATCCCCTAGAAATTTGTACATATACACAAGGAGATATTTGTGAAAATGTTCATTGTGGCACCCTAGGAAACAGCATACTATGTTCAATTAGGTAAATTTATAGATAAAATGTGGCATTATCATGAGTTGGAATACTATATAATTAAAGAAATACATTACAAAATATATTGTTTTTTTCAATATGAATTATATCAAATTTTAAAAAGCTGAATAAAAATACAAGTAAGTTGAAATAGAATATGCACATAAATATACTAGCATATAATTTTCTTAATTAATTTTAATTTTTGTTGATTTTTAGAGAGAAAGGGAAAGAGAGAAAGAAAAAGAGAAAAACATCAATCCACTGTTCCACCTATTTATGCATTCATTGGTTGCTTCTTGTATGAGCCCTGAATGGAGATCAAACCCACAACCTTGGTGGGTCAGGACAACTCTCTAACTGAGCTACCCAGCCAAGGCAGTATATATAATTTTTAAGAGCCTATATGACACATTAAGTTTTATTCACTTATATGTACATCTGTAAATAAAAGTAAGGATGGAGGATTGGCAGGTTAAGCATTTAATTTGCCATAATATATTTCTATGATGAGAAGAAAAGGTATTATAACAGTGGGACATTGTAACCTACCCACCCCAGCAGTCTTTGCCATTGTTTTTATAAATGCTGACTCTGACTAATATGTAGCTTGTAGATAAACATCACGTATGCAAAAGAATCCTAATAGAGATACAGACTCCAACCTTCAGTCATCCCAGCTCTAGAAGAATTGCTGACCTTCAACCATAAAACCAGAATGACAAAAACCAGGAGGACACACACCAGACAATCAATTAACCAGTTTTGAGGTCCTTATTGGAATGGACTGTGCTGGTCCATCCTCTCCCCTTGATCTCTTTATACTGTTTTCTCTCTCCCTCCTCATAAAATCCTCTGCCTGCACTGACATCTTAAGATGGTCTTTGAGGCACGAGCCTGCCAGCTTCTCAGACTGCTGACACCTGAATATATCACCTTCCTTTTTAACTGCACCTGTCTCAAATAAGTTTGACTTTTGTGATGCCAGGCAACTGAACGTGAGTTTCAATTACAGTTTTAAAATGGAAGATTTTAAAAATTGGGAGGAAAAATGAGGTCTCAACTAAGGGGAATGATAAGGTGAATCAACCTCAATCTGTGCACCTAAGATCAATCATGAAATTATTTTTCAAATGATGAAAATATGCAATATGAGCATATCATATAATTAAAGTTCCTGGGTTTTGTTTTCTGCTTCTATCTATCTATGAAGTAATATATATAAAACCCTAATATGCAAATAGACTGAACAGCAGAACAACCGAACAACTGGTCGTTATGATGTATGCTGACCACCAGGGGGCACGCACGGAGCATGGTGGGCATAGGTAGCAGGCAGCAGAGTGCGGAACATGGCAGGCATTGGCCATGGTGGGATGGTGGAGCAGGTGAGCGGTGTCACCAGACCAAGACAGGTGCCAGTTGCTGTCATTGGGGCGAACTTCTGGTGGTTACTGAAAATTCTTTGCTCCCATGTATTGTGGTCCCACTGGGCGCTCACACCCGCTGCCAGCTCCAGAGCTGCTGCTCGCACCCACTACCAGTGCCCAGTGCTGGCCCAATCGCTTGATGGCTGCTGGTCCCGATCATCCCTCAAGAGCAGGGGGAGGTGGAAAAGCCCTGAGGGATGATTGGGACCAGCAGCCGCCTCTTGCATTCACTGCTAATGACGGCCCTGCTCACACCTGCTGCTGGTGCCGCAGCAGCCACTCGCACCCACTGCCAGTGCCAGCCCCACTCTCACCTGCAGCTGGCACTGGAGCTGCCACTCACACCTGCTGCTAGCACCCAGTGCTGGCTCCAATCGCTCTACCATCAGCAGGTGCAAGTGGGGCTGGTGCTGCTGGCAGACAGGGGAAGGGGCCAGGTGGGGGCAGGGAGGATGGGCCGAGACCCGCTCCTGTGCCCACTGCAGCCTCGCGTCCCACAGTCCTTTTTAAGGTGCACGAATTTGTGCACTGGGCCCCTAGTTATGAATATAACATTGACTAGTGTGTGTGTGTGTGTGTGTGTGTGAGTGTGTGTGAGTGTATGTGTGTGTGTGTGTGTGTGTGTGTGTGTAAAACTTTTTGCAATCTTTCCAGCCCATATCAAACAAATATAACCAAATTGGTGTGTTGGTTTGTTTATAAAGCATGCCAGCTGGTTTGTTCAAGGCTGAGTTGGTAATTGTACATAAGAGACTATTGCCCTTAGACATCAAAATGTAGAAATATGCCCTGGTTGGTGTTGGTCAGTGGTTAGAGCACCAGCCTGAGCACTGAAGGATCCCAGGTTTAATTTCTGGCCAAGAGCATGTACCTGGAATGCAGGTTCGATCCCCAACCCCAGTTGGGGCATGTGTAGGATGCAGCCAATCAATGTATCTCTCTCACATCAATGTTTCTCTCTCTCTCTTTCTCTCCTTCCTCCCTCCCTTCCACTCTTTCTAAAACAATGGAAAAAGTATCCTCGGGTGAAGATTTACCCAAAAAAATGTAGAAATTTCACTTTTTTAGATAACTAATTCCCAAAAACACATTGGAAATTTAAGTGGACACACTGAAATTCAAAAAGCAAAACATCATTCAAATAAATAGAATTTAATGGTTTAATGCAGTGTAGTAACATTTCTAAGTGAATGACTGGGACAGTTTTCAAGACAAACTTTCCTTGAGGGACTTGATTGTGTACTGCAGTGCAGAGGATTTGATTAAATATTTATGATAATGTGTTTTCATTAATTATATACAGACAGGTGCTGAGAATAAGTAATTAAAACATAAAACAACTTTCAATATTCTTATAGATTAAGGCTTAACCTACCCACCCCAGCAGTCTAATATATTAACTGATATATTTATAATATTGAGATAAATATCATGTGTGCTCCAAATGATTGATAAATAAATGGTCCCGTTTCCATAAGCTTCCCTAGTCTCTTTCTCTCTGTTTTTTAAAAATCCTCACCCCAGGATATATTTTTATTAATTTTAGAGAAAGAAGAATGAAGAGAGAAAGAGGAACATTGATTGGCAGCCTATTGTATACACCCCGACTGGGGGTTGAACCTGTAATCCAGGTATGTGCCCTGACAGAGAATTAAACCCACAACCTTTTTGATGTACAGAATAATTCTTCAACCAACAGAGCCACCTAACCTGGACTCTGCTATTTTCTGTGCCTGTGTCTAGAGACACTGTGGTCACTTAATCTCTTCTCCTGGCCTTAGATGTTGCTTCTGTTGTCGTCTTATAAGAAAACTCTTCCAGTTATTCTTGACTTTGCATACCTGCTCAATGCAGATATGTCAAAATCTCATCTTCTGATTAAATAATTACAATAATTTTCCTATCGAAGTGAAATGTATTTAAAATTTATTTACTAGGATAGAAATAGGTTCTTATTATTTCTTATTAGTTCTTTATAATCTCTTATTTAACTCTTGCATTATTTTTTTGACTCTTATATAGTCTTCATGCTATTTTTTTTAATTCAAATTCTTCCAGAGATTTTGTCAAAGAAAATGGAGGTGGCATCACACAGGACATCCCAAGTCATCCATTCTCATCAGCAGTTTCATGTGCTTCTAAATCCACTTGATGGACTCTGGCTCTTCTTCCCCTGAATGAGCCTCTTTCACTTCAGGTAAACTGCTTTGGAACTTAAAGATTGTGTTCCCCTGCTCCTGCTAGTCCACCTGCTCCTGTGTAATTCTGATTAGCAGGTATCAGTTGAAACTGGCATAACTGACGCACATGGCCTAAAATATATTAATCACATTGTTGTTGGCAGCTGGAATGGCACCATGTGTTAGCCTGGAGGGGTCAGAAGGGGCCTGGGTTCAGCAACCTTGATACTTAAGTTCTTGTGGGGGAGCATGGGACCTGGTTGGAAAGTTTGTAAGGAGGAAATTCCAAAAGAATTTCCTAGGGGAGTTGGCTGAAGGCATCAGCCCCTAATTGTTCCTTAACCTTTCCAAACAAGTCTGTGTATGTGTGTGGACCTTCAGGTGTTTACCAGAATCTTTATGCTTGAAGGACACTGCAGATGCCTGTGTCCTCCCAAGAATCCTTACCCTGCTGGTTGTATCTAAAAATTAAAGTTTATCTCAAACTGCTGTTGCAACAGAAGCCTGAAGAGACAGGCAAATGAGGCTGTCTGGTTCCTAGATCCAGGCAGTCCCTTAGCCCTCTCTTTCACAGCCATTGTGTGTCAGAGTAATCATTCATCCATCACTCAGGGTCTGCTGGAGCCCTGGAAAGTTA
This sequence comes from Corynorhinus townsendii, assembly GCA_026230045.1. Classification (NCBI taxonomy): domain Eukaryota; kingdom Metazoa; phylum Chordata; class Mammalia; order Chiroptera; family Vespertilionidae; genus Corynorhinus; species Corynorhinus townsendii. The sequence goes on along the minus strand of JAPDVU010000001.1, from coordinate 108,098,303 downwards.
TGGCTAGGAAAGAATTCAGAGCCAAGACTCAAACTATAAGAGAACATTTATGTATAAAATCACAGAGGTAAAAGAAGTAACTAATAGAAAAAATGGGCTTAGGGAACAAGTTTACAGGTAAAGGAAGGTCCTTAGAGCTTAGAAGTGAGGAAGGTCAAAGTAACTCACTTTTAAGGAGGTAGAAAAGGGAGTGAATAATAGAAAAAAAGGGAAGCTGAAGGCATGTTCCATGGATATTTTAGGGGAGATCCAAGGAGAAGATCTCCATGTTATATTTAGTAGCTTTCCAGGTATGTCCTTTCAGGGTCTAGTTCTTCACAAATTGATTTGTCAGCACCAGGGCAGGGGGTCAATATCCAATGAAGCTGGTTCTGAGGTCAGTCATTGGGGTCACTTGTCTGGTTTTGCTGCTTTTCTGGGCTTGGGGCTCAAATACAACTGAGGCCTAGATGTTATCTCTAGGGAGGGAAGGTCTGGGGGTCCAAACCATATAATTGGCAATATGCTGGGGGAGGAAAGGTCACCCTGGAGGCAAGATCCCACCCTACAATTGTCCTTTGGCAGGCACCAGGGCTTTTCACGCTGGTGATTTTCTGACCTTCGGTAGCCCATCATCCTTGCTTTGCTCATTTCTAACTGCCTACCACATCATTACATTGCCACCAAATCCTTAAATTCCTGAAGTAACACATAATCGATAAACACTTCCTTTTAACTTCACCATGATATTAAATTTTTACCTTTATGTGTAATTGAAGAAAAGTGTAACTTATAATGTGGCAGGAGAAACATCATGTTCTATTGATAAAAACAAATTTCAAAAAGTACAAAGTCACTACAGAGTATTTAAAGCATTACAGTATGAAGTTTCTACACACATCTTTTCTTCATTCATTTCCCTAACACATACTCTAAAATACAGGCAGACCAAACTAACTATAGTTAATTGAATATGTTACCTTATTTTTTTTTTTCTATATGGTTTGCAACTGCTATTTCTTATTCCAGTAATGCAAAGAAATACTTGTTTGGGGGTTTTCTGTTTGTTTGTTTTGTTTTGTTACTTTGAGGATACATTAATTAAAGCTGGGACAGTGAAACCAGGAAGGGCTTACTTAGCATAGTAGGAGCAACAGGAGACCTAGGCAGTTCTTCTTTGGCTCACTAGGAAGTCAGAGAAAATGGGGCCTTGGAGACAGGGTCAGGGGGTTAGCCAGGTAGGAGCTGCCACTGCTCATTGCTCCCCTGGTTGCAAGTCTTCTGGGGACCCTTATAGTTTAGGAGATGTGTGCCTGTGGGGAGAAGAAGGGAAAGGCACAGGCCTGCTCCTGGGAGGAGGAGTACACACTGGGATCTTTGTTTTGAGGGTTTTAATGGTTGGAAGTTTAGGGGAGGTCTTGGGAAAGAATCTCAATAGAATATTCATTAATTTTACGCTGATGTGCCAAAATGAGATTTATTTCCTTAATTTTATCTGTCCACTGGTGTGGTTGCCACAAATGGCACTAATAGGATTTCTGAAATATATCTCCCTGAGTAGGGTGATTTAAGCTACTTATCCTCTGGTTGTGGAGAAGTGTAAACTATTTATTTTTAAGTGTCCTTGGTTTAGGTAATAGAGGATTTACTTGATGGACAAGCTAATTAACTTACAAAAATCTTAAACTCAAAGTTAATTTTAATTCAAATTAAATTTCCATGTAGTCAACTTGGAAACATCTATATTATAAAAGGCCTGTGGCCATCACACCCACCACTAACATGGAACGACCAAAACCCGGTCACCAGGAGGCTGCGTGAGTGGTGAAGCGCACGTGAGTGGGTGGTACTGCGTGCATGGCTTGGTGGAGTCTGGGGTCCCAGGTCTCACGTGATTTCCCATGGGTCTGGGTCTCGAGCGATTTGGAGTGCTGGGTTACTAATTACATATATTGACATAAAGATTTAGAGACATATTACTTTTATCTTGGGAAAAAAGAATGAAATTCATATATTGTAGTACCCATGTGCCCACAAATACAGTGCTCTTTGGGGAAATGGAGAAAATTGCTTGAAATTACTGTCAGTATCAAGGTTCAGGCTGACGAGAAGCCTCTCATTATCACAATTTTAATTGAGTGATTTGTAGTCACATCATGTACTCTCTAGTTTACTCCTAGTAGCACAAGGGCTTGAATTCAGTATTTAAAGTATAAATAAATGCATTAACAGATAACTTATCTTAATTATTAAAGTTAATTATAGATTTCTGATGAGTGTGTAAAGTTAATGCAAATTAAAAGTTAAATAACATTATATAAACCCTATCCTACAAAGTTGAAAATTACTTAAGTAGGACAGTGCTTATGTAATATATATACAGGGAGAAATGTAGAAAGCACAAAAGTACAGCTCAACAAATTTTTACTAGCCTGTGCATACTTGTGCAACCTTGACTCAGGCTTCTCAGCACATAGCTTACATATGACCCCCTAGTTTTTTGAGCTCAATTGCAAAGAGTAATCTCTATCTTTATTTCTATCATAATTGGATATTCCTTTTTATAATTCATATAAATTGAATCATAGAAGAATTCAAGCTTTTGCATGTATTTTCTGGGGCTCAAATCAATGAGATTCCTCTTTCTTCTTGAATGCAGAAATAGTTCACAAATTCTTATTACTCTAGCATTCCAGTACATGATGTAATAATTTAAATATCTATTATACTCATGGTTAAACATTTAGGTTACTTCCAAATTGGGCAAATGCAAATAGTGCTGCTATAAATATTCCCTGTTTCTTTTGATGCATATATTAGGGTAAATTCCTAGAAGTCGCATACCTACATAATAAGATTTGCATCTGATCATCTTTTTTAATAAATATTTTTTTTTATTGACTTCAGAGAGGAAGGGAGAGGGAGAAATAGAAATGTCAACGATGAAAGACAATCATTGATTGGCTACCTCCTGTATGCTCCCTACTGGGAATCGAGCCAGCAAACTTGGCATGTGCTCTCACCTGGAATTGAACCCTGACCTCCTGGTTCATAGGTCAACATTCAACCACTGATCCATAATGGTCGGGCATGATGAGCTTTTGTACACACAATTATCCTTTTCTCCAAAGCGGTTATACCAAATTATATTCCTGACAATAATGGATAAGATTTCCAATTACTCTATATACTGTCCAAAACTTGGATTTTCAGCTTTCAGTTTTTTTAAATTTTAGCCATTCTGGTGGATGTGTAGTGGTATAACATTGTGGGTTTAATTTGCATATTGATAATAATTAATTTGTTTAAAGATATTTTCATGCTTATTGGCCAATTAGATATTCTCTTTTATTATACTCCAATAGTCTACTACACAATTTTGTAAATGTTTCTTATTGATTCAAAAAAGTTATTGATATATTGTGTATGAGTTTTTTGTCAGATATATGTTGAAAACATCTTCTAATCCATACATTGTACTTTCACTTTCTAATGGTACTTTTGACAAATATAAATTATTAATTTAAAATAGACAAATTTATCAATGTTTAATGATTAATACTTTTTTTTGGTTTTCTTTTCTTCTCCAAATATACTTGCTTAACTGAAGGTCCTAAGTATATTTCCATATGTTATATTCTATAAATTTTTTACATTAAATAGTCAATCCATTTGGAATTAATTTTTGTGCATGAATAAGGTAGGAAGTAAAGATTTGCTTATTTTCATTTTATTAAGGTAACTACCCAATTGACATAACATTATTTAATGAGAATAACATGTTTTCCTCAAAGTACTACATTGTCATTATTAAACCAAATAGCAGTTTTATGTGTGTGTGTGTGTGTGTGTGTGTGTGTGTGAGTTTTCTATAGATTGATTTTCTTCTATTACTATAATTGTCTATACTTGAACCAATAATTAATCAGCTTTATAATTAGCCTTAGGACTGGTGGTGTAGGTCCTCCAGCTTAGTTTTAATTCTTTAAAAAAATTTTTTTATTTTATTGATCTCAGAGGGGCAGCGAGAGGAAGAGAGAGATAGAAACAACATTGATTGGCTGCTTCCTGCATGCCCCGCCCGGGGGTCAAGCATGCAACCCAGGCATCTGCCCTGATCGGGAATTGAACTGTGACCTCCTGTTTCATAGGTTGATGCTCAACCACTGAGCAACACCAGCTGGAGTAGTTTTGATTCTTAGGGTAAACTGTGACAGACAGAATTCTAAGATGGTCCTTGAATTTCTGGACCTCTGGCATATACATCCAGCACAGTCCCTTTCCCTTGAGAATAGGTAGGACCTAGTGATATAATAGAATAATTGCTCCCTTGACTAGCTTATGATATATAGACAAAGTGATGGTATTGTCACTCTTATGATTACATTAGACACCCATTGTATTTTATTTGCTTAAAATACTCCAGACTATTTTAAGCAAATAAAAAATAGTCAAGTTACAGAAAAATAAAGGTTTTGAAATACAACCTGGTAGGCTTGAAAGCAACAACACTTGCGTAAAAGGGCATAAGTTGCAGTCAGCAACAAAACTTGTTGTTAGGATTGTTTGGTTCATATTCTTTTGTTGGAAAGGCATGGTTTGGGCAAAGGAGAAAAGGAAACCAGCCTTATAAAAGGGAATGCCTGATTGGGCCGTTGCCACAGCAGAGAGGGGCAGGTGTGGCAAAGGTTCAGGCTGTCCCCCAGGCAAGGACGTCTGTATGTATGGGACGCCAAAGGGCACCTGTCACACCTGAAACACAATTTGCTAACACTCACAATTGCAGAGCTCAGGAAGAATCACTGTTTTTAAAAATATTATTTCCCTTTCATATAAAATATACATACACATAAATATACATGCCCTCTTATGAGCCTCCCCTGCCCTCCACTCAGTATTTGGCTATGGCCTTCTTTTCATGTCAATGAACTGGATGTACAGACATAATTTTTAATGGCTACAGTGTTATCCCTGTTTGACATTACTATGGTTTACTTCACTAACGATTATTGTGGGGCAGGCTGTTTCCGGTTTCCCCTGGCTTCAACAACTACAGTAAACATACTTGCTTATTTGACTGTTTACTTAGGACACATTCACAGACATGGGACTCCTGGCGCAAAGCTAATTCACTTGAATTGTGGTCCACATTTCTAAACTGACTTTCTAGACAGCGCTTCCGTTTGTTTAGTCCATTGGTTTTAAATCAGATTACACTCCCACAAACGGGGTAAGAGAAAACTGTTCAATGTGCCTTCGGCAAGTCGCAAACTCTTGCTGAACTTGAGTGACCCCTTCCCGGCATAGCTGTCTGCATGCTTTTCAGGGCACTTTTGAAGGAAGGAAAGGGATCCGGCGCCCCTAAGGCTCTCCCGCGGGGACAGAGCTGGAAAAGTAGTTTCCCAAAGGTGGAAATGCAGCAGGGACCCTTCCAGGCAGGGGAGGGGGCGCCTGGACTCCCCCTGCACTCCAAGGCTGGGGTGGGGCACAAAGGGGCGGGGCCAGCCCTGGTTGAGCTGCGGGGTGGGGTGGGGCAGCTCCGCCGTGTCCCCCTCTGGCCACATCCCCGCCAGCCCTCAGTGGTAAGAGACCCCCCCCCCCCACTTCCCTGTCCCCTTCCCCAGGCGGGCGGGGCAGCAGGTGATGGGGAGATGATGCAGTCCCTCCCAGTCCTGGCTCCCAAATCATGCATGCTATATTACTGAGAAACCTTAGGCGGGGACAGGCCAGGAGGATCCAGCTGGACAGTTAAGTCCAGGGAGGCGCCAGTGGCATGGCCGAGGGCCCTATGTGGATGCGGGTGTGTGAGTGTGTGTCACTCGGGTCCACGCTCATGCACACACTCACACACCTGCACACTACAGCTCTGTACCCTCGGCCACAAGGAACCTCAGCGGAGCCTAGAGTGAGCTTGGATGCATCCAGTCCCAGCACCAAGCAAGTCTGAGAAAGTTTCCCCAGACTGACTCTGGCAGGGCTGGAGGGAGGCGGGACCAGGACGATCCAGGCTGGAGGGTGAAGTCCAGGGAGGCATGGGTGGTGCAGCCGAGGGCACAAAGTGGGTGCTGGCCTGTAAGTGTGTGTCACCCCGCCAGGCGGGGGCACATCCTCAGATCGCCCCCCCCCCCCCCCCCCCCCCCCCCCCCCCCCCCCCCCCCCCGCCCAGCGCCAAACAGCCTCAGGTCCCTGCTGATTGCTCGTTAAGGCTCCTTACAGAACCAGGCCTCCGTTGTGGGTGCAGCCATCTTGTGTTACAGGATCCTTGCCTCCACTGTAGGCGCAACCATCTTGTGATGGTGTGATGGTTACTTTGCATATTACCTCTTTATTATATAGGATTTCATTATGTAAGATTGTCAGTAAACTGGGGAAAAATTCTCCTCTTGCCTTTGAAGAAATAAGTTGCCACATTATGTGAGGGCTGTGTGGCTAGTACATGAAGGCAGCCTCTAATAGTTGAGAGTCACCCTTGGCTGACAGCCAACAAGAAACAGAGACTTCACCCTCATAGGTGCAAGGACTGAATTCTACTATTAACCTCAAAGAGCTTGGAAATGGATTCTTTCCTGGTTAATCTTCCAGACAGCCTGGTTGTCACCTCGATTACATCATGTAATACACTATGGAGCAAACCCAGCTGAGCTATGCCTGGTCTTCTCATCTACAGAAACTGTGAGGTAACAACTAGATTGTATTTTAAGTGGCAACATTTGTGATAACTGTTATGCAGCAACAGAAAACTAATAAAATATTTGGCTTTCTCTCTCATTTTCTCTCCCTTTCTCCCTCCTCTTCCCAGCCCTTTACACCCCCGGCCAGGTGAGATTTAAAATACTTCTGCAAATTTGAATAGAAAGTTATTGATTTTGTAAATAAAATAGAGGAGACTTATTTGTGTGTTTTTTTCAGTTCCTCTGAATACAACTTTGTTTTTTCAGACTACAGGATATAGACAGCTATTGGACTTATTATGCCAAGTTATTTAATTTTACTTAGATGCTATGATGTTGAATATTGTAGTTTTAATTTCTAATGATTTGTTGAGAATATATAGAAAAATACTATTTAAATTTTCAATACCAACTTTTATTAAGAAACATTAGTTATATTAACTATTGATTTTTAAAATATATATACATATATAGTCTTAGATCCTTTAGGTATTCTGTATATATTATAATGTCATGTTCATCAGTTTTATTTATTCCCTTATGGTGTTTATATTCATTGTCTCCTAGCTTACTGCAATGACTAATAACTCAAATATAGTACTGAATACTATATACCTAGTCTTAGTAGGTATTCTTTTAATTTTCCCAGTCTTAAACATTTTCAGTAAATATTAAGAATTATAGTTGCTCTACAGGTTTTTAACTAAAATATGTCATATGCAGATCATTCCATTTTACTCCAAATTATCTACATTTTTAAATACCTTTCAATATGGGTCAAATTTATCAGATACTGCTTTTACATCTATTGAAATAACCATTTGAGTTTTCTCCTTTATTCTTTTAATGAGGTAGATGTGATGATTGATTTTAAAACACTAAATCAACCTTGCATTTCTGTAATAGATCCCACTTCATCATATTATCCTCTTTGTATATTGTTGGAATTTATTTTAAATATTTTATTTGTTATGCATATATGCATGTATGTCCAAGTGCAGAAAGAGATTAACTTGTAATTTTTCTTTCTGTAATGTTCTTGTCATGATTTGGTATGAAAATTATCCTAACCTCCCAAAGTATTAGAATTTATTTCTTTTTTCTATCCTCAAGAAAAATTTATGTAAACTGATATTTTATTTTGCCCTTCACTATTTAGAATAATTTATATGAACTTTAATTTTATGAGTGGAGAAATTTTGGAGGTTTCAATTTCTTTAATAAATATAAACCTTTAGTAGACAAATTTTTTAAATTTCAACTTGTGTCACTTTGGGTATATAAATATATATAGTCATAAAATATGTATCATGATATAAATTTATTACCTTTAATATAGTTTATTAGCCTTTAATTACCTTTTTAATATCTATAAAGTCTCTTAAGTCTACCTTTTTACCCACTAATATAATATATGACATACATAAATTACTATATATAACACATATTTTTATTAGTCATATCAATCTTATCAGAATGTTATAAATTTTATGAAACATTTCAATAAACCAACTGTTACCTTTCTTGATTTTTAATTGAATATTTTATATTTCACTGATTACTGTTTTTTGCTTTGTAATTTGTTTACTTCTATAATTTGCTGTTATTTTTCTAGCTTTTTAAGGGAGATGCCTATATAACTAAAACTCAGAATATTAAAATTTCTAATACGTGCCTTTAGTGATAGCCTGTGCCTCTGAAATATTAAGAAAATAATATAGGCAAAATGAAAGTGAAAAAAGATTCAGGGAATGTAGTGATTTTTATTTTTACTTGAGGGTTGTGCCTGTCAAAGGAAAGATCAAGGATCACCTCCAGAAATGTTAGTTGATATCACAGCAAAATAAGACTCAAATATTTGATTAAGCAATTGTACTTAATTCTAATGGGAACTAATTGGCCCTAGAAATCATATCATCAGCTAGTTTAATAAGGCTATTTTTAGCAGTATGCAGAATACATTGGGGCACAAGGATAAGTGATTTTAATTTCCCATGCAAGATGTACTGCTGATTTAATTATTACAAATACATCTCCTGGGCATAAAAACATGAAAGAGGTCATAGGTGAGAAGGATGACAAACTGTGAAACTATTAATTAGATTTTAAAATTAGATAAAATACAGAGTCAACAATATCTCTAAAGTTTTAGCCTGAATAAAGATAGTAGAATGGGTTAACTATGTCATTAAGGGAAAGAGGGACTTCTAAGGAGTAAGTGTCTTGAAAGAGGCTAAGAATAGTGGAAGTAAGGAGATAAAAGGGTTAAGGATTAAAAAGGCTTCCCTACCCCTTTCATTTAATTTGGGATTGATTTCTTAAATGGTAAGTAAGGAGCAGGGATTAGTTTTACTAGCAATTACTCTAAACTGAACCGGATGCCAAAGAAAAGAAATTGGGTACCATAAGGATGTCAAAGTAAAATACAACTACAAAAAACAGGTTGTTATTCCACAAAGCTAGATAGAGAGATGAAGTGAAGATTTAGTTTGGAAATATTCATCAAAGAGGAATCAAGAAAGCTAAAAATGAAGTTAGCAGCAAGCAAAGGGGATTTGTTGAAAAACACATTAGTAAAAAAATGGGCTTCTTCCAAGTCCTTTAAAAAATAAATTTCTCAATTCAAAGAAAGTTAAGTCTCTTTTTGTTGTCAGTGAAAGTTGAGTTTTACAGTGCCTGGAGGAAAAGAATTTTTTTCCTGGGAAGCTTTACTGATGATGTAAAATTAAGGGAGTTCTTCTCTAAGGTCCCATTTCTGTCCGTCTCACCATAGAAGAAGTCCAATCTTTTCTTCAGCAGGACTAGAATTAAGGCCACTGACAAGAATTTCTGTTCCATATTAAAGTACATTACAGGCCAGCATATGTCTAGTTTAGCTTCTGTTCCAAGTTTCAATCCATTGCAACTGAGGTCTGCACAGCCATGAGTCACATGGCTAGGTAAGGCCACATGACTATAGAGAGAGAACAGATGAGCTCATGAGCATGTGTGGGTCATGGAGCAAGAGAAAAGGGAACAACCCCACACACAAACAAGAGAGAAGGAACTCTTTATTTGGTGGAACTCTTTATTAACTTTCCAAGATTTCACAGCTTGCTTGGGGCCTACCCCCTGACCAATCCATTGTTCCCCAGGCTAGACTGACAGACGAGCACCTTCCCTATGTCATCCTGACCTCACTGCACATGTGCCCATCTCTCTCTCTGTTCGATTTCTTCCCCCAGTGATCTGCAGGGAAGGAACTAGTGGTTCCTTGGGAAGCATGAAGCTGTAGCCACCCAGATGACCATGCCACACATGCTTATCATGTCTAGCCTTCCCTTTGCTCTCTTCCTATTATTAATATTAATCTATATATATATATATATATATATATATATATATATATACACCTAACTGACCATCGCAATGGAACAGACAACCAAACAGGCTGCTGCTTGGGGCGACTAGGCTGGCAGGGGGGTTAGTGAGGGGTGACCAAATGACCAAAACAACAGGCTGCATAGGATGACCAGGCCTGCGGGGGTGAGGGGGGGAGGGGGACAGTTGGGGGTGATCAGGCTGGAGGGGAGGGCAGTTGGGGGCAATTGGGCCAGCAGGGGAGCAGTTAGTTATCAATCAGGCTGGCTGGGGAGTGGTTAAGGGGTGATTAGGCTGGCAGGCAGGCAAGCAATTAGGAGCCAGCAGTCCCTGATTGTGAGAGGGATGTCTGAAGGGTCCAGGATTGGAGAAGATGCAGGCTGGACTGAGGGGACCCCCCTGCCCCATGCACAAATTTTGTGCACCGGGCCTCTAGTCTATACTAATGAAAGGGTAATATGCTAATTAGACCAGATCAACAGGACATCTTCCAGACGTCCAAATTCCTTCTGGGAAAAGCCATGGTGGGGGGTGGAAGGGAGGGCTGAGGCAGAGGGGGTTAGGGCGATCAGGCCAGCAGGGGAACAAGCAGTTAGGGGTGAGATCAGGCTGGCATGGGGGAGCAAGCAATTAGGGGGTGATCAGGCTGGCAGGGGAGGGCAGTTGGGGGTGATCAGGCAGATAGACAGGTGAGCACTTAGGAGCCAGTGGTCCCGGATTGTGAGAGGGATGTCCTGGCTGTCGACAGTTGGACATCTCCCAAGGGGTCCCAGATTGGAGAGGGTGCAAGCTGGACTAAGAGACACCCCTCCTAGTTCACGAATTTTGTGCACCTGGCCTCTAGTCTAATTATAATAACACTAGAGGCCCGGTGCACAAAAAATTGTACAAGAGTAGGCCTTTCTTCCCCCGGCTGCCGGCACTGGCTTCCCTTTGGCACCTGGGACCTGGGCTTCCCTCCAGCTGCCTGCAGGCACCTGGGACCTGGGCTTCCCTTGCAGCCCTGGCTTCATCCGGAAGGTCATCCATAAAGACGTATGGTCTAATTAGCATATTATACTTTTATTATTATAGATTGTAACTACTTTTGTTTTAGAATTATGAATATTTCTCTAGTTAAAGCTATTGCATTTTCAAGTACTCCTGATGCTACTTTAGGTATATTCTAGGATTAACCAAATAAGTAAATATATGATAGAAGAAAAAAAGCCAAGTTTCTCACTGTCAGAGAAACAGGTTACATATAAGGATGGGTGGAAGTCTAAGATGTACCCAGTGGAGTTAAAATAATTATACATGTCTGTGTTCATGAATTAAAATCTTACCTAGTAATTGACAAACATGTAAATTGATCATACCTTCGCTACACCATCAGCCAATCAGGAGTGATATGCAAATTAACCCAACAAAGATGGAAGTTAATTTGCATACACAGGTGCCCTGAGTGATGGGGGCGGGACACTTGTGTCATTGCCATGGTGATGATGCAGGCATTCTGCCCCACCCCTGGTCTCTCAGCAGGGCCTCTGGGCAGCATGGGAAGGTGGGGCCAGAGCAGAAAGAGGCAGCTCCAGGCCTGAGTGGAAAGGGGCTGAGCTGGAGTGGAAAAGTGTTGCCAGCAGCCAGGGAAAGGAAAGCCCATTATAGCACGAATCTTCGTGCATTGGGCTTCTAGTATGTACATGTATTTTTTAGCTCCATAGTTCTCTCTGAGAAAAAAGCCTAGAGACAAAGATACCCTGGTAGACGTAGCACACTAAGTGCCCAAATTATAGGGGGGGGGGAAATATATATATCCTATCTAATAAAAGGGTGATATGCAAATTAACCATCACTCCGTCACAAAGATGGAAGCACCCATAGCTACAAGATGGCAGTGTCCAGTCCTCTCAGCCCCACTGGAGTCCCCCAGTCCCAGGGGGTGGCTGCTAAGAGTGGGCAGTGTGATCCACCTGGCGGAATGCTTGCCAATGGGCCTCTGGCCAGGCTGGGCACGGAATGCTTGCATCATCGCCCTGGTGACACGGGAAGCATACCGCGCCCAGCAGCTGATGGGCCTCTGGGAAGTGGGTGCAGAGTGGCCAGGCCCCACAGAGAGCTTCTGGTGCATGGGTTCATGTGCCAAACTACTAATATATATATACACACACACACACGTGGTTGAAAAGGGGCCACATATTCAAAATGACAAGCTCAGGAGAGACTTGTGTGGTGGCCTTACAAACTCAGAGACCTAAAGTAAGCATTTAGGATGGTCTGAAATTAAAACTTTTTAGCTAAAAGCAGTTAATGATGGACAGTCATGTCCTAGGACAGACTTTTTCTCTAACAAAGGTCAATCTTTACTTTAACTAAGCCTGTCTGATAAACATGTCTTTGCAATAATAAAGTAATTTTCTTTTTCTGGGCCCCTCAAAACATAACCACCTCACCAGAGGGAGACCACAAATCCCCTCATTGTTACTGTTATTATGTTAATTGTTGACAGTTAACTATTCTGTACCCACCTATGTGAGAGAAGTATCTGTCTATCATTTTACTTTTTATCCAATCCCCAAGGTTCTCCTCCATGCACTGCTTTGCTTTCTGACACCTCCTTAATCTATCACCGATGGATTTCATGTAACGAGCTTATGTCTCCTCTTTTGATTGTAATGTATAAAATAAGGTGCAAAACTGCCATTTTTTTCAGAGCATTTTTTCAATCTGTTGAGGTTTTGCTTCCTGGCAATTGGCTTTAGTTTGGCTCAAATAAACTCTACAGATTTGAAAGTTTCTAATGTTGACATACATAATCATTTAGGAAACTAGAAATACATTTCCAACATAAGGCAAGCACAGCCTTGATTCTTTTTGTTTTAAAGTCTTCATGGTAACCTATAATTAGTGATTCTATCTATCTATCTATCTACCTACCTACCTACCTACCTACTTATCATCTACTATCACCAATATCTATAAAGTCCCAGGCATCTGTTATATTCCTGTTCTATAGCCATACACAATACAGAAGAGCTTTCTTTCCTCCTGCCTCTTATTTCCATGTGGATAAAACAGATATTAAATAATAGAAATAAAATATATCTTCAGATTGTGATAATTAGTGAGAAAAAAATGGAAATTTATCATAAGACAGTAACTTGATTGGGTTGATAGGGAGAATGAGTGGTCTCTTAAGGATTATGAGGAATGACAAACCTCTCTTGCTCGTATACCTAAAGGAGGATAGTCAGTAAATTTTTTCTAGCTGCAAAAGTGCATTTAAGCCCTTTGTGAACAAAGGCTTAAAAGAGATTTTGGCATATTATACAAATAGTAAAGAAACCACCATGCCTGGATCTTAAAGAGGTGGGGGGAGGGGTGTGGATTATGAAATTTAGAGATAGGCAGAAATAATTCTGTGAACATTCAGATTTGGACTTTCCTTCAAAACTCTAGTAAAAATTCAAAATAATCAAAGATTAAAAGTTTTCAACTTAGCACAAGAAGCAGAGGGTGAAAATTTTACTTCCATATTCTTAAAAGTAGGATCACCTTTTACCACATGCAGGGATATTTTACTTTGGGGAATTAAATTTCAAGTATCAAAACTGAGCAGAAGTATATAAATCTTTTTCCAATTTGGATTACATGGGAATTAGTTCCCTATCCCATGCCCAAACTGAGCCTGGGAGCTTTTTCTGTCCATACAAACTTTTGCTTTTTTGAAAATATCTTTAGTCTACCCTCATACTTTTTAAAAAATATATCTTTATTGTTGAAAATTATGGTTGTACCATTTTTCCCCATTAACACCTTCTAGCCCACCCTAGGCTTTCATTACACTATTGTCTATGTCCATGGGTTATACATATCTACACTAATAAAAGAGAAAGATGCTAATTGACTGTACCTCTGCTACGCCCACAGCCAATCAGGAGTGATATGCAAATTAACCCAACAAAGATGGCAGGTAAATTTGCATATGCAGGCGAGGCTGGCGGCACCAGATGCCACTTGAGGGTCCAGGCTGCGATCGGGACCAGGCAGGCAGCACAAGCAGCTCCTGACATCACCCATGGGGTCCAGGCTGCAATTGGGACCAGGCAGGTCAGGCGGGCAGTGCCTGAGGCTGCCCATGCGGTCCAGGCAGCAATTGGAGACCTGGGTAGGCAGGGGTGGCCAGGGTCTCCAGGATCATTGTCTGCCCTCAGGCCACCTGCTGACACCAGTGGAGCAGGCGTGGGTTGAACATTTTAATGAAAATGGGATGCCAGTGCCCCACCCCACTGCACCCCGGCCCTGGCGAGGAGAGGGCAGTGGGCAGTTAGGAGGCACCGGGGCTCAGAAGGGGCTGGGAACAACCTACAGGGTGCTACCAGGAAGAGGTGCTGAACCATGAGGATGCAGAGGGCTGGCTGATGGAGGCATGCAAAGGTGCAGATGAGGCGGCTCTCACTGGCGCTGAGCTGGAAAACCGCATCGACAGCCTCATGGAAAAATTGCCTTTCTGAAGTAGGTGCAAGAAGAAGAGATCGCTGATCTGCAGGCACAGATCCAGTACGCTCAGATCTCCATGGAGATGGATGTGTTCTCCAAGTCCGACCTCTCTGCCGTGCTCAAGGACATTCGCGCCCAGTATGAGAAGCTGGCTGCCAAGAACATGCAGAATGCCAAATAATGGTACAAGAGCTGCTTCACTGTACTGACCTAGAGCAATGTCAAGAACACCTACATGGTGCGTGCTGCCAAGGACAAAGGGTCCGAGAGCCACCGTCTGCTCAAGACCAAGACCCTAGATATCCAAACAAGCCAGGGCATGAACAAAGCACTGGGAAAGCAGCTGCGAGAGCTGAGGATAAGCAGAACGCCGACATTAGTGCTATGCAGGACATAATCAACAAATTAGAAAATGAGTTGAGAACTACAAAGAGTGAAATGGCATGATATTTAAAAGAATCTCAGGACCTCCTCAATGTGAAGATGGCTTTGGACATTGACATTGCAGCTTACAAGAAACTCTTGGAAGGTGAGGAGACCCAGCTCAGTTTCACCAGCGTGGGAAGCATAGCCAGGGGCTACTCCCAGAGTTCCCAGGTCTTTGGTCGATCTGCCTACTGTGGTTTACAGACTAGCTCCTACTTGATGTCCACTTGCTCCTTCCCTTCTTAATACACCAGCCACGTCCAGGAGGAGCAGATCAAGGTGGAGGAGACCATTGAGGCTGCAAAAGCCGAGGAAGCTAAGGAACCCCCTTTGAAGGAGAAGCTGAAGAGGAGGAGAAGGAGAAAGAAGTGGCTGATGAAGAGGAAGGAGAGGAAGAGGAAGAAGGTGCCAAGGAAGAATTTGAGGATGCAAAGGAGGAAGAAGAAGGAGGTGAAGGTGAAGGAGAAGATGCCCAAGAAGCTGAGAATGAGAAGAAAGATGAAGGTGCTGGGGAGGAACAAGTAACCAAGAAGAAAGATTGAGCCCCCCTTTCCTTAATTATTTCAGGAATAATCCTCCTGAAACCAGGTCAACCCTGTCACCAACCAAGCAGTTGAGTTCCCGATACTATCTGAATTAAGAAGTCAATATATATAACATTCTGAGGTGACTCAGGTTGGACATTAAATGTTGTGCTATGACTTTTCTCCTTATGCAGAGTATCTGTTTGCATGCAGGGTGGCTTCCTGGCTTGCTGCCAGCCTGTGCACGGTCCATGCTTATGAGTTCAGGATCTATGACAATGTTAATAATTCAGATGTTTACAATAAAAACACATGAATACATGAATTCACTGATGTTAATGTTAAACTTCCTGGAGAAAATAGTCCTTTGAATCTTTGGTGGTTAGAAATTAAAGACCTCAAATCATGTGCAATGAACAGTAAATAAAGTTACACTGAATGACAAAAAAAAAAAAGTACATTAGGGGCCTGGAAATGTTCAAAGAACTGGGGAACCATTCCCAAATCAAGAAAGGAAGTTACAGGGTGTATACTATTGCTACGAATACAGTATTTCCTACTACTTACAACATATGCAATATAATGTATTAGATGCCTTCCTATCACATGAAGTATGTATTCTCATAGAGTAATACTGGTACATATATTATAATTATGGCAGTATGTCATATCCTATCTATATTAATAAAAGGGTAATATGCTAATTAGACCATGAGACCTTCCAGATGTCCTTTAGGACAAAGCCACGTTGGCGGGGCCGAGGCAGAGGCAGTTAGGAGTGATCAGGCCAGGACTGGAGGGCAGTTGGTGGTAAGGAGGCTGGCAGGGGGCTGCAGTTGGGGGCAAGCAGGCCAGCAAACAGAGTGGTTAGGGGCGATCAAGCAGACAGGCATGTGAGCTGTTAAGAGCCAGCAGTTCCGGATTGAGAGGGGCTTGTCTGACTGCCAGTTTAGGCCCGATCCCACAGGGGTCCCAGATTGGAAAGGATGCAGGCCGGGCTGAGGGACACCCCCCCCCGCCCCACCCTCCATGCACAAATTTTGTGCACTGAGCCACTAGTATGCATATAAGTTCTTTGGTTAGTCTCTTCCCCTTCTTCCCTATCCACCCCCACCTTCCTTCTGAGATTCATTAGTCTGTTCCATGTTTCTAGTCTCTGGATCTATTTTGTTCATCAGTTTATTTTCTTTAGATTCTACCAGGAAAGTGGACATATAAATATCCTCTGGCTGCAGAAAAGAAAGACTATTGCCAAAAATATGATTTATTGATAATGTGTTAGAAGCTGGTTTTGCTTTAATTTAAAAGACAAGAAGAATACATAAAATGATTATTTTCCAAAGGCTCTTAATTGTACCCTATCTTTATGAGAGCTATGGGTATGACCTTGAATGCTGTAAAGGAGTATTCCAGGCCATGCTGTCCTTAATAATGCCCTCATTATTCATGGTTCTCTAAGAATAGCAGAGGTTAGTTAAGAAATGATTATATTCAGTAACTTGGTTGCCTTTTGTGCCTTTCTTCATGGGCTAATTTTGGAAAGATTATGATAAATGGTTATTTGTTTCTATTCCTCTTTTAGTTATCTCTGATTTCACTGTCTCCTGGTCTCAGTGATGATTGCAGAAATATGACCATAAAATGATGGCTTCTCATTATACCTGGAAGCCTTAGGAGTATAGTATTTATAATTTTATTATCTCAATGGATAGTTGTGGCTGTGCATATGCTCTCATTATCTCTACTGGGGATTGTAATGATATATATATATATATATATATATATATATATATATATATAGTCTCATTTACTGTGCTGTGGTATTGGAGAGTTACACATAAAACTGAGTGTTCTACACTGTTAGTTATATGAGGTGGGTGGATAACTGGTTGAAGGTGTACCTACTTTTTTTTTTCCTTAGAGTTTCCATTTGATATTTTTCCTTCATAGTTTTATAATTAGAAAATTCTGGTAATAGTAGACAAAAAGAAAATGAAATGAATAAAAATACTGAAGAAAACATGAGTTTAGAAAAAATGACACAAACTATGGATGATACCCTCATCTTTCCTCTGCCCCTCCATGCATGAGTTTATTATTCAAGTAAACTATAAATGAGCAATAAAACTGTAATAAGTTCACATGACAAAGAAATAATATTTTATTTTTAAACTTTCCTGTTCTCTTTTAAATCCATTAGATATCAGCTTTATTACATAGTGACTTATAGAAAATACCCTTTTCTTATAATAATTCTAAATGAAACAGTTTTGTTTGGAACACTTTTGTAAATGTGATGTTAAACAATCTCATAGCAGTTTCAGAGTGGAAATAAAGCTCAGACAGAAGGACAAAAAAAAAAAAAAGAACCCACAATTCATCCTTGGCCAATGTGGCTGGGCTGGTTAAAGTATCATCCTGTGCACCTAAAGGTGGCAGGTTTGATTCCCAGTCAGGGCATATACCTGGGTTGCAGGTAGCGCATATGGGAGGCAACTGATTATTTCTCTCTCTGTCTCTCTCTCTCTCTCTCATTTCCTCTCTCTTCCTCTCTCTGTAAAAAAATAAAAGAAAAACCCATAGTTCATATAGCTTATAAATTGTTTCCAAATAAACAATAAGGGTTAAATTTTAGCCCTCAAAGGCTAAATAGTGATATAAAGGGATGTGCAAAAGTACATTTACAGCTGTTCATATGGAAAGACAAATAATACAAATAAATGATACAATAATTAATAATTAAATAATAATACAAGAATAACAACTGTACACATAATTTATTCTGTATTACTTATTTATTAATTATTATATTATTTATTTGTATTATTTGTCTTTTCACATGAACAGCTCCAAACTACTTTGCCTACCCCTGTATATTTTCAAGCAGCCTGCTAATTTTCTATACAAACAAATCTTTTAAGCTCAATTTTACCCACTTTTTTTTTGAGAAACTTAATAATTATTAGACTCATGCCTTTTAATAAAAAGGAAGTACGTACACAAATGTAGACAATTTCAGTATTACTGGTAGGTTCAACTCACTAGCCTTGATAATAATTAAATCACCTCTCTTTAATATTTACATTAAATTCATTGCTCATATTAATAGTATATCCGATATTTTTGTCTTGGAAGTCCCCACCTCATTTTTATCCTTATAAAAATCCAGAGACTAATCCTCTTTCCAAACTCATGGCAAAGAGAGAACTAGAGAATTAAACATGTTTGGCTACTATTCATTCAGGCAAATTTTGCTAAGAAAATACTTTGCCTCTACTGAGTTAGTCCAAGTCTCTGTGCAGGTTGTAGACTTCCTGTCTTGCATTCAACCAACAGTGGCTATCTGACTGGTCCCTTAAGTCAACAGGTCTTTAGTTTACTTTCACATGGAAATATCTCTAAGTGTTCTCTTCAGTGACAAGCAGTATCAGACTCAACCCTACTCTACCTGCTTTCATCCACTGATCATACTCACACACAACTACTTGAGCTTAAAGTTAGGCCCAGCTTTACTCCAGTTATGTCCAACATAAATTACCATTTCCAGGCCCTAGGACTTCATTCTCATTCACCCCATCCAGCAGAGAGTTCCTAATATATTGAACCCCATTGAGAGGTTCCTACTCTTCAACTCTCTGCTCCCAGTGAGCACGTAGGCAGATATCTTTAACTCTTTTCAGGAGACCAAGTAATGTTGAGTGGTAACATTTTAATTAACACAAAATACCTTGTCATTCCTTTCTCCAGTCCAATGACTGCTTTCAGACCTTATATCTATATAACTGAGAGGTTCATTCTAGTGATCCTTTAGAGACTGTGGGAAATCCTTCTCCTAGTGATATTCTAATAAAAGTATGGCAAATTAAATGGTGATCTTTCTACATGAGACTACACTAAGCAGATATTATCCCTTATTAAATTATTTATCTTGGGGAGAGACAAAATGGCAGCGGAATAGAAGGACGTGTCCTGAACCTTGTCCCGGAGCAAATAGAGGGAGCAGCTGAGATGAGCGGAATCCAGCCCAAATTGGCGAAAGAGGCACAGCTGGTGAGACAGTTTGAAGCTGGGAAGAGCAGGGATCCCCTGGATAAAGGTAAAATCAAAGATCTAGGCAGTAGAATCTCCCAGACTTCTGTGCCCAGAAGGTCAGGGAGAAACTGCACAGTGCCAAGCCATGTCCCTGAGGACAGGCAAGATCTGAATAATTTGTTTTTAAAAAAAGGGAAAGGGTCAAAGGGAATGCGGGAGGTAGTGGATTTTAGACCCCAGAGTCTGGATTTGGGATCTGAGCTCAAAGGCAGCCGTTAGAGCTGCCAGACTGCAGAGTGCTGGCAAGAGAGGAACTGGCAGAGACGCAGTCCTTCCTCGCGCTGGAGCCTGCGCCTTTCCCCACTGAACCTAGTTCGTGGGACCTTTTGGAGACAGGCACTTACCCGTGACAGAAGTGTGGGAGAAGGGGGGGAGTTGTGGAATCTGGGGAGAGCGGGAAACGGAAGGTCCAGGAGAAGTGGTAGCGAGTCTGGTGCTGAGTCATATCTAAGCCCACAGAATCCATTTTCTCCTGAAAGATAGCCGCCCCCCTCCAGTCTCCATGCAACCAATATAGCCACACCCAGATTCCACCCTGATTAACACCATGGAATCTGAATACTCCCTGAGGCCATAGGATCTACTCTAAAGAGAAATCTTTAGAAGCTAAGCACCTCAATTATGGGGCTACACTGCCAGGGCCCTCCAGAGAGCTTCAGTGTACCTCGCTGGCAAACTTACCGCCAGTGCTCCTGTGAGCCACCACCTGGAGAAAGCACCTACCCACCACAGACACAGCAGTGAAAGTTGAGTCTGCCCACCCCACAACTACAGAACTCTGGGCAACAGTTACCCCTTTCCAAAGTGTAGCCCCCTGAGCCACATCACCCTGACAGACGGTTCCTTGGTGCCACTGTGAGGCCTCACTGGGCACACGTGATTTCAATTAAGGGTGCAAGACAGCAAAAATTGGGACACTCCCCTCCATAGCAGCTGACTTCTAGGCACCGTAGTTGTGCCTCTCAAGCTCTCAGGCCTACATCAAGAGAACCCAAATAGCTCAAGTAGGGAGCTACACTAGATAACCAAGCCCAGAAGAACAGAAAGATTTCACCAGTAGCACCATCACCAAAAGAACCTGGGTAGCAAAGCAATTGGATCTACAATTAAAACATTTCAGGAAAACATGGGGAGACAAAAAAGCAATCCCCAAAGGAAAGAAAAAGAGGAATCACCAGAAAGGGAGTTAAATGAAATTGAGGCTAGCAGCTTAACAGAGAGAGAATTCAGAGTAATGATTATAAGGATGTTTAAATGGATGGATGACAAATACATACAACTCAATGACAAATACACACAACTCAATGAGAACTATAAAGAGCTGAATGAAAATGTCACCAACATGAAAAGAAACCAAGAGGAGATGAAGAACAACATAGCTGCAACAAAGAACACATTGGAAGGCTTAAACAGCAGACTAGAAGAGGCTGAGGACCGCATCAGAGAATTAGAAGACAAGGTAGGAAAACACACACAAACACAGCAGCAACTGAAAAGAAGACTTAAAAAGCAAGAGGAGAGCCTAAGGGAGCTTTGAGACAACACAAAACGAAACAATATTAGAATAATAGGGATTTCAGAAGGAGAGGAAGAGAAGCAAGGAATAGAAAACCTGTTTGAAGAAATAATGACAGAAAACTTCCCTGATATTGGCAAGAAAAAAACTATGCAAGTCCAAGAAGTACACAGAGTCCCAAACAAGTTGAACCCCAAAAGACCGACACCAAGACACATCATAATTAAAGTGGCGAATACCAACGACAAAGTAAGAATCTTAAAGGCTGCCAGAGAGAGGCAGAAAGTTACCTACAAGGGATCTCCCATTAGAATATCAACTGATTTCTCAACAGAAACACACCAGGCCAGAAGGGAATGGAATGAAATATACAAAGTGATGCAAAGCAAGGTACTGAATCCAAGAATACTATACCTGGCAAGGCTATCATTCAAAATTGAAGGTGGAATCAGGAGCTTCACAGACAAAAAAGGGCTAAGAGAGTTTATCACTACCAAGCCAGCAATGCAAGAAATGCTAAAGGGACTGCTGTAAAAAGAGGAAAGAGAAAGGCAAAAAGAAACACAAACACTAAGGGGAAAAATATGACAACAAACATGTACTTGTCAATAATAACATTAAACTTAAATGGATTAAATGCACCAACCAAAAGACATAGGGTAGCTGAATAGATAAGAAAACATGACCCATATATTTGCTGTCTACAAGAGACCCACCTCAGAGCAAAGGATTCACACAGACTGAGAGTGAAGGGATAGAAAAATATTTTTCAGGCAAATGGAAATGAGAAAAAAGCTGGGGTAGCGATACTTATATCTGATAAAATAGACCTCAAAGTAAAAGCCATAACAAGAGATAAGGAAGGCCACTACATAATACTAAAGGGAGCAATTCAACTAGAAGATATAACTCTGGTAAACATACATGCACCCAACGCAGGAGCACCCAAATACATAAAAAAACTCCTGGAAGATATCAAGGGAGAGATTGACAACAACACAATCATAGTAGGAGACTTTAATACACCACTAACATCACTGGATAAATCCTCTAGACAAAAAATCAGCAAGGAAACAGCAATTCTAAATGACACACTAGATCAGATGGACCTAATTGACATCTTCAGAGCATTTCACCCCAAAGCCTCAGAATATACGTTCTTCTCAAGTGCCCATGGGACATTTACAAAAATAGACCACATATTCGGTCACAAACAAAGCCTCCCTAAATTCAAAAAGATTGAAATCATATCAAGCATTTTCTCAGATCACAATGGCATAATATTAAAAATAAACTATAATAAAAACATTCCAAAAAATTCAAACATGTGGAAACTGAATAGCATGCTATTTAACAATGATTGGGTGATCAATGAGATCAAAGAAGAAATTAAAGACATCCTGGAGAATAATGACAATAAAAACACAACAATGCAAATGCTGTGGGACACAATGAAAGCAGTCCTGAGAGGGAAGTTTATAGCTCTACAGGCCGACCTCAAAAAACAAGAAAAAATGGTAATAAAGCTTCTAACTCAACAACTAAAAGAATTAGAAAGAGAGCAACAAGAAAAACCCACAGTGAGCAGAAGGAAGGACATAATAAAGATCAGAGCAGAAAAGAATGACGGAGAGACCAAAAGAACAATACACAGGATCAACAAAACCAAGAGCTGGTTCTTTGAAAGGATAAACAAGATTGATGAACCTCTAGCAAGGCTCACCAAGAAGCAAAGAGAGAGAGCCCAAATAAACAAAATCAGAAATGAAAGAGGTGAAATAACAACAGACCCCACAGAAATACAAAGGATTGTTAAAAAATACTATGAACAACTCTATTCTAACAAACTACACAATCTGGAGGAAATGGACACATTCCTAGAAAAATACAACCTTCCAAAACTCACTCAGGAAGATTCTGAAAATCTCAATAGACTGATAACTATGGAAGTAATTGAAGCAGTCATCAAAAAGCTTCCAGCAAACAAAAGCCCAGGGCCTGATGGCTTCACAGGGGAGTTTTACCAAACATTCAAGGAAGAACTAAAACCTATTCTCAGACTATTCCAGAAAATTCAAGAAGAAGGAACACTTCCAAGGTCCTTCTATGAGGTCAGCATCACCCTAATATCAAAATCAGATAAAGACAACACAATGAAAGAGAATTACAGGCCAATATTCCTCATGAACATTGATGCCAAAATCCTCAACAAAATTCTAGCAAATCAAATCCAGCAGTACATCAGAAAGATTATACACCATGACCAAGTAGGATTTAACCCAGGGATGCAAGGATGGTACAATTTTCGCAAATCAATAAACGTGATACATCACATAAACAAATTGAGAGATAAAAATCACATAGTCATATCAATTGATGTAGAAAAAGCATTTGACAAAATCCAACACCCTTTCTTGATGAAAACTCTCAGCAATGTGGGAATAGAAGGATCATACCCCCACATAATAAAAGCCATATATGACAAACCCACAGCCAACATCATACTCAATGGGCAAAAACTAAAACCATTTCCCCTAAAAACAGGAACAAGACAGGGATGCCCACTCTCACCACTCCTGTTCAACATAGTGCTGGAACTACTAGCCATTGCGATCAGACAAGAAGAAGAAATAAAAGGCATCCAAATTGGAAAAGAAGTAAAACTGTCCTTATTCGCAGATGCCATGATACTGTACATAGAAAACCCTAAAGACTCCATCAAAAAATTATTAGATTTAATAACTGAATTTGGTAATATAGCAGGATACAAAATTAATGCCAAGAAATCTATGGCATTTCTATACACCAACAATGAACTTACAGAAAGAGACACTAAAAAAGCAATCCCATTTACCATCGCTCCAAAAAAATTAAGATACCTAGTTATAAACTTAACTAAAGAGGTAAAAGACCTATACGTAGAAAACTACATGACACTGGAAAAAGAGATAGAGGAAGACATAAACAGATGGAAGAACATACCATGTTCATGGATTGGTAGAATCAAAATCATCAAAATGTCCATACTACCCAAAGCAATCTATGAATTCAATGCACTTCTCATTAAAATACCAACAACATATTTCACAGACCTAGAACCAACTTTCCAAAAATTTATCTGGAATAAAAAAAGAACCCGAATAGCTACAGCAATCCTGAGATAGAAGAACAAAGTAGGTAGGATTTCAATACCAGATATCAAGCTGTATTACAAAGCCACTGTTCTTAAAACAGCCTGGTACTGGCGCAAGAACAGACATATAGATCAATGGAAAGAATAGAGAACCCAGAAATTGACCCAAATCAATATGCTCAATTAATATTTGACAAAGGAGGCACGAACATTCAATGGAGTCAAGACAGTCTCTTCAACAAATGGTGTTGGGAAAATTGGACAGATACATGCAAAAAAATGAAGCTAGATCACCAACTTACACCATACACAAAAATAAACTCAAAATGGATAAAGGACTTAAACTTTAGACGGGAAACCATGAAAATACTAGAGGAATCCACCGGCAGCAAAATCTCGGACATATGCCAAAAGAACTTCTTCACTGATACTACTCCTAGGGCGATGGAAGCTCAAGAGAAAATAAACAAATGGGACTACATCAAAATAAAAAGCTTTTGCACAGCAAAGAAAACCATCAATAAAACAACAGGAAAGCCCAATGCATGGGAGAACATATTTGCCAATGATATCAATGATAAGGGTTTAATCTCCAACATATACGGAGAACTCATACAACTTAACAAAAAGAAGATAAACAACCCAATCAAAAAATGGGCAACTGATCTAAATAGACACTTTTTGAAAGAAGACAGAAGGCAGGCCAAGAGACATATGAAAACCTGCTCACAGTCACTAATCATCAGAGAGGTGCAAATCAAAACAACAATGGGGTACCATCTCACACCTATCAGAATGGCTATTATCAACAAATCAACAAACAACAAGTGTTGGCGAGGATGCAGAGAAAAAGGAACTCTTTTGCACTGCTGGTGGGAATGCAGACTGGTGCAGCCACTGTGGAGAACAGTATGGAGCTTCCTCAAAAAACTAAAAATGGAACTCCCATTTGACTCAGTGATCCCACTTCTAGGAATATATCCCAAGAATCTAGAAACATGCATCAGAAAGGAAATATGCACCCCTATGTTCATAGCAGCACAATTCACCATAGCCTAGATTTGGAAACAATCTAAATGCCCATCAGAAGATGAATGGATTAAAAAACTGTGGTGTATCTATACAATGGAATACTACGCTGCGGTAAAAAAGAAGGAGTTTCTACCATTTGCAACAGTATGGATGGAGATGGAGAATATTATGTTGAGTGAAATAAGTCAGGCAGAGAAAGATAAATATCACATGATCTCGCTCATTTGTGGAATATAATGAATGGCATAGACTGATGAACAAGAACAAATCCAGAGGCTGAGAAACGGTGATCAGAACATCATACCTCAGGTAATGTAGGGGAGGGTGGGGGTAAGGTGGAGAGATCAACCAAGGGACTTGTATGCATGCATATGAACCTAATCAATGGATACAGACAACAAGGGGGCGGGGCATAAATGGGGAGTGGGGGGTTATGGGGAAATAAGGACACATATGTAAAAAATTAAAATTAAAAAAATTAATTAAAAATTATAAAATAAAAATAAAATACTAAATCTAATCAATACTAGTGGTCACCATAACCTTAAGAGAAATTGTTTCATCTGACAAAAATTTTTTAAAAAAACTCTATGTAGACTGAAAATTATTTTGGAAGGAAACAAAGAGAAGTTTCCTTCAAAAGTCATAAGGATTATGATTGAAAATCAATATATTTGGCCTCTTAAACTAAAGTAAGTAATTTGTGGTTCTGCCTTTCTGACAAAGTTTATATAAAGCTACAAAAAGAAATTGACAGCCAGTTTGAAATGGAATTGCCAGGGCCTAGGGCAAAGAATATCCTTACATGATATTATTCTACAATGTCATTATAATTTTAGTTATTTTACAACAGCATATTTTACAATTATCCCAAACAAACTTACAAACTAATTCCTTGAATGGTTGGCAGCAATTAAAAAAAAAAAAAGGTCATGAAAGGATTTAATCCCTTGCAGAAGGAATTAAGACACTGGGAAGGCACTTGAGTATCCTATATTGGCCCCTCTTGCCTTTTGTGCCAAGAGGGACCCTCTTCTCACAATCCAATTGCCCACAGCTGTTAACTGAGCTTTCTGTTCATGCTGAGCTTGAAGCCTCGTGGGGGCTGGTACCATGGATCTGTCTCACACCCAAATGTGTGAGCTGGGTCCTCACTGGAGAAGAAACCTGGGTTCCCCAAGATATGTGATCAGTGCCGGGACCCTGCCAGCAGGCCAGGGATTCCCAAGGCAGGTGCTGGGTGTGGAGGCCATGGGGGCATAGGCTACCAAGGAGACAGAACTGAACCTCACACCACCCTGCTTGGCCCTCAGGATAGCTGGTTAGCCAGAGACGGGTAAGATTCCTCAAGGAAGGAACAACCTAAGACAGGCACAGTCGCAGAGGGGCCATCAGGAGAGAACTTGGGGGAGCAACAGAAGTGGGGCACAGACCCTCACCCCCCCAACTTTGCAGGGGCTTGAACCCTCGCCCCTTCTGAAGGAGGTCTCCTGCCCCCATGGCTGCTTCGCGCTTCCCACACCCAGCTCAGATGGGGACCCAGGCAACAGAAAGAGACTCGGCCCAGCTCACATCGAGATACGAGTGACAGACAGAGACTTGGCCCAGCTCAGATAGGGACCCAGGTAACAACAAGAGACTTGGCTGAGAGCAGTTGCCCTATATCTAAATTCAGTCTAGCATCTGGAATGCTCAGGGCCCACTCAAGAATACAAATAACCCTTCCCACTAATATTTACAGGGTAAACTAAGATTGTTGGTAGAGTATTAAATTTGACAGTAAAATAGTAGCCCAGTTGTCAGATTAATTTAAATATGCTAATTGAAATAAGTGAATATTCAAGTAAAGTTAATTGTACTGGACAAAAAGCTGTTCTTAAAGTAATAACTAAAATTTCTATTGGTAGTTCATCTCATGGTAAAATTCCTGAATATGCAATGAACATAAAGCAGTCATATTTTTGGGCAAAAGAAAAAAAAATTTTTTTTAATTTAAAGTTATCAAGACTGCATTATAAAATTTACAAAAACCTCCATTAATAAAAAAAAAGGGGGGGGAGATAGTAGGGCAATATCATGTAAGCTAAAATATCCTATAAGTAAATTACATCTAGAAAATTTTTACTTTACCAAATTAATTTTCATTTGTAATGCTAACAGCAAGACAGCCATTGAAAAACACACATGGTGTCTAAATAAGACAAAGGAAAATCATTTGAACAAAAATAAAAAGGATCCCAAATCAATTATATAGAAAAGATTCCTTTATTAACTTGTGGTTGAGAATATATTTGTATATTTTCAGAAAACAACCCCAAGACCAGGTGGATTCCTGCAACAGAGAGGAATTGACAGGTGTGCTCCAACCATGAAGACAAGAGGACAAAACAGTCCAGAGATGGAAGATGCTGACAATGCCTTGCCATGCGAGCAGTCAGCAGCTGTGCACCGCTGAAGGCTACCTAGGTCCAAACCAGAGAGGTTCAGACCTGCATTGCTACCAGGTGCTCACCATCCAGATATCATTGCTGACATGTACACATAAGGAACTGTTAGACATTGAAACGGGGACTCAGAACTACTGGACATTGAAAATGGGACTCAAACATTTTTTTGATTTGTTTTGTTTTGTTATTATATGTTTATATCTAGTCTGCAAAGGCAAAACTTTTTAAAGGAAAGAAATGGTGGGAAAAAGATACAGAGGCAAAGAAGCATTGAACAGACTGTCAAACTACATTGGGAAGACAGGGAGGTTGGGCGAGGGGGGCTGTATGAGACCAACCGAAGGACTTGTACTCATGCATGTAAGCACAACCAATGGATACAAGGCAATGGGGCGGGCAGGGGAGGACGGGCAGGTGAAGGCATGTAATGGGAGGTAGGGGAGGTCGGGGGGAGATCATTGGGGGGAAAAAAAAAGGAAACATATGTACTACTATTTGTATTACTTAAAACAATAAAAAAAAGTAAAAAAAAAAAAGAGAATACAAAATTGACAGGACAGAAAAAAAAAGAATACAAAATTGACAGCACAAAAAAATTATTTATCTTATGGAGAATTAAGAAGTGATGAAAAGTGATATTACTTTAAAAAATCCAACTTTATATTTAATTTATTCTAACATTAACAGTACAGTTTATCATTAAAAATTATTTGTCGGTTAACCACTAGATACACGTAGCGGTGAATAAAACAGCCAAAAGCTGTTATCTTGTAGTTTACTTAGCGGTGGAATATGAAAGACAGTAAACAAATTAAGCAGATTACATATATTTAAAAATTCAAAGTGCTATGGGGAATAAAAGAGCAGGATAATAGAGATCAAAGTGTGGCAGGAAAGAGCTGTGATTTAAACTACAGTAAGGTAATCTGAGTAGATATCCTTGAAAAGCAAGCCTGACGATGGACAGGGAATTAGCCATAGGTCTAGCTGATGAAAGCATTCCAGAAAGAGGAGCTATCAGAATAGAACCTCTTTTACAACTCTTAAATGCCATATAAGGGATGTATGTGTAAGCTTTCAAATATGTATAATGAAAGTGCAAAACTCTGGACATGGGATTTGGGGAGGCTATTTATAAATTTACTCTTGTTGAATATCACCCAATTTCCAAATATTTCCTTTAGAATCTTCCAAATCTTATTGTTCCAAAAACAATTCTTTGTGAACTAGGCACCATTAACTTTTATTAAAGGAATGTTAGTTACTCTATTCACATTTCAAGCAATGAAATCTGGGTCCCAGGAAATTAAGAAATCTGAACAGCATCTACATTTTTTATATAATTAGTCTACTTATAATAAAATTGTAATCTCTATATTCTCTTGTAATTTAAAATGTCTGTCTCATTTTGTCTTTAGATAGCAATATTATCCTAATTTATGAATTTTATCATAAACTTATAAACTACATATACCAAATAATTTTACTTTATTTTGCCAACAAAATAGAATACTATTTTATTGTACTCCTTAATAACTCTAGTTGGTTAGCCAGTCTGTTAGTGAACAGCTCTCAGTTAATATATACTGAGTGGCCAGATTATTATGACCACCTGACGTTTGTAGGCAAATTAGCCATACACTGCATCGTATCGGATATGGAAACCGAAACCTGTTCAAACACCTTTGCTGTCTGCAGTCACCAAGATAAAACGTCTCTAATTCGCACAGGAACACAGGGATTGGACAGTCGAGCATTGGAAAAAAGTCATGTGGCCCGATGAATCACATTTCCAGTTGCATCATGCAGATGGCAGAGTGAAAATTTGGCGGAAACAGCATGAAAGCACGCACCCCACATGCATGAGTAGAACCCTTCAAGCTGGAAGGGCAGTGTTATGGTTTGGGGCATGTTTTCCTGGCATGATTTGGGCCTTTTAATTCCTGTGGAACAACATCTGAATAGCACAACATACCTAAGTATCATTGCTGATCCAGTTCATCCTATCATGTTGATGGTGTATCTCAATGGAGATGGCTTCTTCCAACAAGACAATGCGACATGCCACGGTGCTCATATTGTGCAGGAGTGGTTTCAAGAACGTGAGGGAGAGTTTACCTTGCTTAGGTGGCCCCCACAATCACCAGATCTCAATCCAATTGAGCATTTGTGGGACGAAGTTAAAAGAGCCATCAGGCAGCTGGTTCCATAACCATCAAATCTCACAGAACTGGACAGTGTTACTCATCAGGCATGATGTCAGATTCCTCGCATTACCTTTCAACATCTCATGGAGTCATGGCCAAGAAGAATCGCCGCAGTATTGAAGGCAAAATGTGGCCCAACGAAGTACTGATGGTGTGGTCATAATAGTCTGGCCACTCAGTGTACACCACACATTGGATTTGATTTCTAAGTGGGATCTATCCATGCTTTGATGCATAGCCACAGATCACACCATTAGCTGATTGAGGAGGCTTTGTTTCCCTACACAAAAATAACCATCACCTTGAAATGTGTGTCTGTCATTCTCACACATTTCTATAATTACTAGAGGCCCAGTGCATGAAATCTGTCCACTGGTTGGGGTCCCTTGGCCTGGACTCCATCCTTTCGCAAACTGGAACCCCTCAGGGATGTAACACTGTGTGAAGCAGCAGGTGGCCAGGGTGGATCCCAAGCTGAGCTCAGTGATCGGTGATCAGTGCTGTTAACCACTCGCCGCTCCTCACCACTTGCTGTTCGCTCCTTAGTGCTGCTGCAGAGTTGGGAGAGGTTACTACCACCGCTGCTGCACTCACCAACCATGAGCCCAGGTTCTGGCTGAGCAGTGCTCCCACTGTGAGAGTGCACTGGCCACCAGGGAGCAGCTTCTGCATTGAGCATATGTCCCCTGGTGGTCAGTGGGCACTATGCAACCGGTCATTCCAGTCATTTCATTATATCGGTCACTTAAGCTTTTATATATAGAGATATCTATGCTAATAAAAGCTTAGGTGACCTTTGCATGCAATGTTGTCATCACAAGCTGGCCACCACAAGATGACCGCCACAAAGATGGCTGCCACAAGATGGCCTCCACAAGATGGCCACCACAAGATGGCTATATGCACTGCGGAGGCGGGCCCAGTGGCTGCTCCATACGGTGAGGCCTGTGGGTCCCATGGGTTGTGTGGTGCAGAGGAGGTCAGTCCCAGCATCTCTGCCACCTCGAGTGGAGGAGGCAGGTCGTGGCAGGGGAAAGCAGTTGTGGGCGATCAGGCTGGCAGGGGAGGGTAGTTGGGGGTGATGGGGCTGGCAGAGGAAGGCAGTTGTGGGTGATTGGGCCAGCAGGAGAGTAGTTAGGGGACAATCAGGCAGTCAGGCAAGTGAGTGGTTAGGAGCCAGTGGTCCCAGATTGTGAGAGGGTGCAGGCCAGGCTGAGGGACACCCTCCTGTGCACGAATTTCGTGCACCAGGCCACTAATGTGATATACTTTTATAGACTGACAACACAGTGGATTTGTTTACACCAGCTTCACCACAAACACACAAGTAATGTGTTGTACTATGACATTATAACAGCTACAACATCAAAGGCAGTAGGACTGTTTTGGCTCCATTATAATCTTATGGGACCACTGTTCTATATGCAGTGCTTTGTTGACCCAAACATCATTATGTGATGCATGACTACACATCATAATGATTTGATATTTATGTACATTAAAAAATGATCCCTATGATAAGTCTAGTTACTATCTCATCCCATACATAGTTATTACAATGTTATTCATTATATTACCTAGGATGTACATTATATCCTCATGACTTATCCATAATATAAAAAGCCAGGGGCTGTGATGACTGAAACGACCGGATGACCAAACAGCAGGCTGCGTGGGGCAACCAGGCCAGCAGGGGGGCAGCGAGGGACAATCAGGTCAGCAGCAGGGAACAGTTAGGGGTGACCAGGCTGGCGGGGGGGTGCAGTTAGGGGCAACCAGGCTGGGAGGCAGAGGTGGTTAGGAGTGATCAGGCTGGCAGGGGGCAGGGGGACAGTTAGGGGCAAACAGGTCAGCAGGCAGAATGGGTTAGGGGTGGTCAGGCAAGCGGGGGGGGGGGGGGGCAGTTAGGGGTGATCAGTTAGGAGCCAATAGCCCAGGATTGTGAGAGGGATGTTCAACTGCAGGTTTAGACCCAATCCTCAAGAGGTCTAGGATTTGAGAGGGTGCACGCTGGCTGAGGGGACTCCCAACCCATGCACAAATTTCATGCACCAGGCCTCTAGTTTATTTTACAATTAGAAATGCATACCTATTAAACCTCTACCTATTTTGTACACCCTGCAATATCTCCCCTCTCTGTATCTATAAGTTTCTTTCTTGAATCTATTATTCAGTTCCTCTTTTGGTTTGTTTAGTCTTTTGTTCTGTT
Source organism: Corynorhinus townsendii (assembly GCA_026230045.1). NCBI lineage: Eukaryota > Metazoa > Chordata > Mammalia > Chiroptera > Vespertilionidae > Corynorhinus > Corynorhinus townsendii. The sequence goes on along the minus strand of JAPDVU010000001.1, from coordinate 108,066,228 downwards.
GTTTTTTGTGTGTTTTTTTAAGATTCCATGTATAAGTAAATTCATATGGTATTTGTCTTTCTCCATCTAACTTATTTCACTTAACCTAATACCCTCTAAAGCCATTCGTGTTGTTGCAAATAGCAAGATTTCATTATTTTTATGGTTAAGTAATATTCCTTTGTGTACATATATAACTTGTTTATCCATTCATCTGCCAATGAGAACCTAAGTTACTTCCATATCTTGGCTATTTTAATAATGCTGCAATGAGCATAGGGGTGAATATATCTCTTTGAAATAGTGTTTTTGTTTTCTTTGAATAAATACCCATAAGCAGAATTGCTGGATCATATGTTAGTTCTACTTTTAATTTTCTGAGGAATCTCCATCCTGTTTTTCAGAGTGGCTAAAGCATTTTACATTCCCACCAATAGTGTACAGGGGTGCCCTTTTCTTCACATCATTGCCAACACTTTTTACTTTTTATCTTAGTGATAATAGCCATCCTGACAGGTGTGACGTGATATCTCATTGTGGTTTTGATTCTCATTTCCATGATCATTAGTTATGTTGAACATCTTTTCATGTATATTTTCAAGTGCTCTGCCCATCTCTGAGTAGGGTAACTTGTTGTTTTATATATTTTATTTTATTTATTAAAATATGTTTTTATTCATTTCAGAGGGGAAAGGAGAGGGAGAGAGAGAAACATCAATGATGAGAGAGAATCATTGATCATCTGCCTCTTGCATGCCCCCCACTGAGGATTGGACCACAACCCGGGCATGTGTCCTGACCAGGAATTGAACCATGATCTCCTGGTCCATAGGTTGATGCTCAACCAAGTCACTCTGGCCAGGCAGTGTTTTATATATTTTAGATGTCAGCCTGTTTTGAATGTATGATTTACAAATAACTTTTCCTATTTAGTAGGTTGCCTTTTTTTTCTTCTTAATGGTTTTTTTTTGCTGTGCAGAAACGTTTTAGTTTTATGTAGTCCCATTTATTGATTGTTTGTTGTTGCCCTGGCCTGAGGAGACTGGTCCAAAAAATATTGTTAAAACCAATGTCAAAGAGTTTACTGTCTATTATTTATTCTAGGAGTTTTAGGTTTTAGGTCTTACAGTCCAGTTTTTAACCCATTTTTAGTTTATTTCTGTATATGGTGTAAGAGAGTGGTTCCATTTCATTCTTTTGCATGTAGCTGTGCAGTTTCTCCAATACCATTTATCGAGGGGACTGTCTTTTCCTCATTCCATATTCTTGCCCCCTTTGTCATAGGTTTATTTCTGGTCTCTTTATTCTATTCCATTTATTTACAACTGTATTTCTGTTTTCATGCTTGTACCATACTCTTTTGATTAGTAAAAGCTATAGTATAGCTAAAAATCAGGAACTGTGATGACTCCTGCTTTATTTTTTTTTCTTTTTCAAGACTCATTTGGCTATAAGGAGTCTTTGTGTTTCCATACAATTTTTAGAATCCTTTGTTCTAGTTCTGTGAAAAATGCCATTGGTATTATAATAAAGATTGTGTTGAATCTGTTGATTGCTTTGAATAGAATGAGAATTTTAACAATACTAATTCTTCCAATTGATGAACGTGGTATATCTTTCCATTTACCTATGTTGTCTTATAGTTCTTTCACCCCCTTGGTTAAATTTATTTCTAGGTATTGTATTTAATTCATTTTGATGAAATTTTAAATCAGACTCTTTTTTTAATTTATCTTTCTTATAACTTGTTATTAGCACATAGAAATGCAAACAATTTCTGTATATTAATTCTGTATCCAGTGACTTTACTAAAACAATTTATTAGTTCTAACAGGTTTTTGATGGACTATTTACTGTCTTCTATATATAGTATCATTCATCTGCAAATAGTGACAGTTTTAGTTATTTCCAATTTGGATGACTTTTATTTCTTTTATTTTTTTAATGGAAATTCCATGGTGAAGGGCAGATTATTTTTGTGTTTTGTTTTGTTTTTTTCAATTCTCACCCAAGGATATTTTTCCAACGACTTTTAGAGAGAGTGGAAGAGAGGGAGAGAGAGAGAGAGAGAGAGAGAGAGAGAGAGAGAGAGAGAGAGATTGATGTGTGAGAGACACATCATTTAGTTGCCTCCCTTATATGTTCTGACCAGGGCTGGGATGGAGCCTGCAGTCAAGGTACCTGCCCTTGATCAGAATTGAACGTGGGACACTTCGGTCCAAGAGCTGATGCTCTACCCACTGAGCCAAACTGGCTAGGGCTGATTTTTATTTCTTTATCTTGCCTAATTGCTGTGACTAACCCTTCTAATACTATGTTTATAAAAGTGGCATTTAGTGATCATCCTTGTGAAACAGGAATTTTAGGGGAACATAAGCAGGTTTAGGGAATTTTTAGAATTGGGGTCTACGGAAAAAAACATAGGGCTACAGATGGGGCGAAGGTATATTTCCACAGAATAGGGAAGCTGCCAGTCCAAGGGAATAGTGACCAATCAGAGGGAATATCAAGGCACCAGGATCTGCAGCCTTCATAAGCCATAGGGAAGAGGAACTCAGTGGGACCTTTCTCCCTCCCCACTTGGTGGGAGTCCATTCTGTGGGACTCTTTCCCTCTCCCCACGTGGGAGTCTGTACTTATTCTTCAATAAATCTCCACCTTTGTTATACTACCCTTTGTCCGTGGGTTCATTCTTTGACTCTGACGGACAAAGAATCCTGGCTCCAGTCCCAAAATTCCGTTTCACTTACTCTTGTTCCTGATCTTAGAGGAAAAGCTTTTAGCTTTTCGCTGTTGAGTAGATTGCTAGCTGTGGGTTTGTCCTAAATGGCCTTTCTTGTGTTCAGGAAGGTACGGGGAAAAGGAGGCATTCTATAATCCTATGATTAGGTCTCAGTATTTTTGTGAGCCTCTGCCTCTAGACTATGAACTTCACACTTAGTCCCTCTCCTCCTCAGGTGTGACAAGGTATTTCCCAAGTTGTTTAGGCTCTGATACAATCGCAGCAGGTTCAGCACTGGTCAGTTTGTCCCAAGATCAGACCTCATCAAGAAGAACAGAAAAATCTGGTATATTTCCAAATGGTTCCTTTTCCCTTCTCTATCCTAGAAGCATAAACGGACAACTATCTGATATTCACTGTGTGACTCTCACAGAGCTCTGAGAGGCCAAACTCACAAAAGTGTGGAGTCTCCCCAGTGACTGGGTCCCCTTGCAGTTTTAATCTCCCATTTTTACACACTAAACCTCCAGAAATTCATCAATTATAGTTCAAGTTTCCTTAATCTGGCACTCGTTCTGTGGAAGTTTCAGCCAGTAAGCTGCTGCTTTAGTAATTTGTGATTCTCTGTATTAGCCTGCTATTCTCTCCAATTTGGAGGCAGCAGTTTACTCTATGACCTCATTTCTCTTATGGATCTAAAAAGCTTTCTTAGTTTATCTTGTGCAGCTTTGTATTTGCTGTTAGGATGGAGTGGGTACTCCTAAGATTTTTATATAACAGACCAGAAACTGGAAAACTACTTGAGATTTTTTTCAGAAATATATTAATCTTAATAAAAAGAGAGTGTATTTGCACTTGCCCTTCAATATCCTCCTGCCTGCTTTTTAATTTGTTCAGAATATGATAGTTGGAACTGCTGCAGCCATCTTACAACCTGGATGGAAGACTCTGCTGAAATACTAAGGAGGGCAGATCAGAAAGATGGAAGAAGTTTGGGCCCCAAATTATCTCTATACTATAGCTGAGACTTTACACCTCTGCGATTCCTGTTATTGTCAGATAAAAATAAGCCTGTGTTGTCTAAGTCACCTTTTTACTCTTTTGCTTTGCAGCTAGATTTAGTCCAACTGGTAGGTCTTAAAAAGGAAAAAAAAAAAGTCCAATGTTAAACTAGCCGATTTATGGAATTATAGCTCCTTCATTTCAAATTGTTAAAGCAGTCACCCCTCTGTGTTCTGTTTCCTCTCTGTTTTCCCCCCCAAGATGGTCTGTGGGGCAATAGGAAATATTACTATGCTCTTGAGGTGTCTCCACCTAGTCACTGCTTAACTTCTCGCTGTTTGAGAATAGTTTATTCTTCATTAGTTCAGCTCCATGGGTCCTACCTGATTCTGCCCCACTTCAACTATTGCTTCAGATCCCCTCAGATGGCTATGATGTCTATTCAAACCCTACAGAATGATTCCCTTAAGCTGTCCATCACAGAATCACATCTTGCTACAAAACATATGAGGGAGCTACTTGATACTTTTCGTGTCTCTTTGAAACTAATGAAGTCCATGGGCGACTCAAGGAAGGCAAAATAAAGCAATCATGGTGGCTAAACATTCTATAGTATAGATAATATTCAGGTGTACATCCCGTCTTATCATAGCTGTCAGCTTCCATAATATAAAACAGATGGCTGGAAATAAAATGGTCCTCATTTCTTTGATATTCCCATTGATGATTTTAATACTCCCTCCTTCCTTTTAGTAACTTCAGTCCTTATAAGAGAGAGAAGGGCACATTTTCTCACTATCTGAAACCCTCTTTCCATGTTACTTATCTTAAAATTTATCTTTCTTTTCACCCAGACTTCCTTAACACCATATCTTCCATACTCTTACCCCATTTCAAGTGTTATATTAAAATAGCACGGAGGAACACAATTTATGGGGATAAAAATGTAAAGGTTTAGCAGTTAAACATTGTAAGATATTATTCCCTTTACTCAAGCAACTTAAATTAATGAAAGTTAAATTAATAAGAGAGGGGTAGCTATTTTATTTATCTTTTCAATAAAATAGTGGGTAGGTAAAAAATCTAAAGGGAAGGGTTTATAACTGATCAGAGGAAACCAAAGGTAAATCAGTAGATAATGAGAACCAATGGTACATCTTCTGGGTACCAAGAATTACCAGTAGTATCCTATATAATAAAAGCCTTATATGCAAAGTGTCCAGTCATCCTGTCGACCATTCAACCAATCAAAGCGTAATATGCTAATGATATGCTAAGTCAACTCAACTGCTTGCTATGGCATGCACTGACCACCAGGGGGGCAGATGCTCCTACTGGTAGGTTAGTAGGAGCTGGGGTCCAGCTGATCGGGACTGAGTGAGATGGGCCAGAAACACCATGGAGCCCTCCCTCAGCCCCTCCCCAGCTGGCCAACTTCCTCCCCTGCCTCAATAGTGCCCTGGTGGGGTCCCTTGGCCTGGCCTGCACCCTCTCGAAATCCAGGCTGAGGCCCTCCCCTTCCCCCTACTGCACGAATTTTGTGCACCAGGCCTCTAGTACATAAGTAAGTTTGAATTTTGCTCAGTAGTTTTAAATTCAGTTAGCTCAAATTTCAAATTCCAAGGGAAGAAGGTCATCTTGGCCCAGTTTGGATTTTATTCCCATTCCTTAGCTGAGACAAGATTTGGACAAATTCACTAGATCAAATTGGAGAAGGATAATTTCCTACACACAAAAATCAAGGTGCTCTTTGTTGTTGTTGTTTTAAAAAAAAAATTTATAGACTTCAGAGATGGAGGGAGAGGGAGAGAGAGATAGAAATACCAATGAAAAGAGAAAGTCATTGATTGCTGCCTCCTGCATGATTCCCACCAGGGATCAAGTCTGCAACCCGGGCATGTGCCCTGACCAGGAATGGAACCATGGCCTCCTGGTTCACAGGTTCATGCTCAAACACTGAGCCATGCCATCTAGGCCTGGGTTCTGTTTTCAGAACACTAAGTAGATGTTGGGCATCTACTTACATGAAGATAGCTTTGAACAAGGAAGATTTCTCAATTTCTTTCATCCTTTGAAAATTTTCCATACTCAGTAATCCTTAACACAATGCTACTGTCATTTCTTTTAGGGCATAAGATACAGTTCCACATCAGAGAGCAAGTAGAAATAAGAATCACTTTACAATCAACACATTTTATTTTCTTACCCATATTAGTTGATGCCAAGGGATCTCAGAAACATTAGGGCCCAACAAAATAGCACAATTCAAAAACACATACAAAATATGGATTTAGTTTTAGGAGTATTTCACCATCATCATTTTAAAATAATCACATATTACTTATCTACTTATAGTTAAAGAAGCAAAAATTTCCAGTGTCAGTTACATATATAATAGAGAATTATGGAAATAGAGTTTAAAGAACTGGGGTTTGTTACTTGACAGTCCTTGACTCAGTTTTCTAATATGTAAAATTGGGACAATATTTGTGTTTCTCCGTATTGTAGGAATCAGGAAAACACAAGATAAAATAACACGATTTAGAGTCCAAACTATGCTCCTTACCATCAATACTAAAAGTTTGCATTAAAATAATGCAAGATAGATGAAGACTTTCATCAAAAAGTCATACACTAAATAGGGCTTATATAAAATACATTATAAAAGGAATCTTTCACAGACAATTTTTTGACCAATATTTTTTCATAACTCTCTCAAGGCTAACCTAACTTCAAAATATTAAGTTGAATCATTAATTCTACTTCTTCCCCTGAAGAGGCAACATTTAGTAAATTTAAATATATATATATATATATATATATATATTCTCTTCCTGAAAGGAAGATAATCAACTGCCAGAGATGCAAAAACATGAGACATATCAAAGATATGTATCAACATCCAAAAAAGTAAAAATATTTTCTTTTTTTTATAATCCATAGTTAGTCAAATTTTATATAATCAAGAGTAAAATAAAGTTTTATATTTTGTTGCCAATATTTCACAAAGAATATAAAAGGATTTTCTTCTTTCTCATACAAGTGTTTGGAAGATGAAACCCCTACAATGTTATTAACAGAAGCCTTATATTACATTCCAAGGCAAAACAGATCTCTCTAGAGTAGGTGATGTTCTAGGACCTCAGAAATTTACAGTTTTAAGAAGTTCTACCTTAGAGTATCTATTTTTCAGTCTGTCCCTAATGCCAATATACAAGACACAAGCAATTTATAATGCAGTAAACGGACACTCACATTGGTCTTTTTTTGCTGAGCAGTTTAAACAAGGCCACTGAAACAATGACACCCTGAAAATAACCTCTTTCATCTTGTGTATAAGCAATCAATATTAAGACACTAGAATGAGTATAACACCAAGATAAGTAGTTTGAAATATCTTGCTCTATTTGCTATAGAAATAACAGCATGAATGATAATCTAGAATATGGAAATATATTATAGATATATGAAATATGACAATGTACATATTCCTAGATGAGATAAAATGCAAATTAATGAATGAAATGATGATTGTGCTTTAAGTCATATGACAAAAACTACCTGAATAAACAAATAAATAATTAAATGGCTCATCTAGTTGCTTTGGCTACCCAAAATCAAGCACCATCTTTTTTCTTTGATTTATCATTTAAGAAATGTTTTTGGAATATATTTGTTATTTGTATTTGTATGTGTAATGTACAAATCCTAAATCTTTCAAAACTTTTATTTATTTTTTCTAAAATAAATGACACCTACTTCATTAAAATATGATTTAATCACACCTCAATTCATATAAATGAAATATATTGTTGACTAAATATCTTATAAGAATAGCATGAGTTATATTTGGATTTGCAACACAACAAACTCATTAAGAAAGAGACATAGCTTTAAACATAATCTTTTTCAAAATAACAATATTCAGAAAAGTAATTTTTATAAGGGAAGATAATAACACTCTTTATGAGAGAAAGATGGCGGCTGGCAGGACGGAGGTGAGGGAGAGGAAGTGAGTGAGTACGGGTATGAAAGGAGAGTGTGTGCATGTGCATGGTGTGTGTGTGAGTGAGTGAGGGAAAGTTAAATCTCACAGGAGCAGCAGGGGCTGGCAGACAGGCTCTCTTTGACAAGGACTGACAACCACCACTGTGGGCACTCCCTGGACCCCCGGGACTCCAGCACAGAGCCCACGCCATCTTGAAGGGGAGAAGGACCTTTTTTAGAAACTCATCAGCACCACCAACCAGACAGGCCTTGGAACTGCCCCGCGACCCAGCAGCCACTCCAGCCAAAATCCTGCTGCCCAGCTGCAGACCCACGGACCCTGGGACCTCTACCTCCAAAGGTGCACTGCTGGGCAGCAGTAAGTGCACCCTCCCCCTCCCCAGCGGCAGAACTCCGGATTCACGAGTATCCTGCTTCATGCTTTTCCAGCATCACAGGGCACTCGACTCCTTAGGCAGCACTTGGGAGCCGCTGAGAGCCTGCACAGACAAGGGTGCACAGCCCGGCAGTAGAAATTCTGAATTCCCTCTTCCTGGATAACTGCCCACATTCACCCCAGTGGCTTAACCAAGGTGCCAAGACCCCTCAGAGTGCATCAGAACTCTGTGCTCGGCAAGCGCAACTCCACAGAGGTGAAGTTCCAACAGTTAGGCACCCTGAGCACATCTACCCACATGGCACTAGTGGGAGCCACTGTGAGCTCTCCCTGGGTGCAATCTTGAACAAGCAGGGGCACACTCCCCCCCAGCAGTAGAAGTTTTGAATTCACTCATCCTGGATACAGGCCCACAGGTGCCTCAATTGTGCGGCTACACTGCCAGGGCCCTTCAGAGTCCTTCAGTGTGCCTCGCTGGCAAACATAACACCAGTGCTCCCTAGAGCCTCTACTGGGAGTAAGCGCCTATGCACCACAGGTGCAACAGCAAAAGCTGGGTCTGCCCACCCTAATACTGCAGAACTCTGGGCACCAAGTCACTCCTTTCCAGAGAGCAGGCCCCCTGAGCCCTATCACCCCAACAGATGGTTCCTGGGTGCCACTGTGAGTCCCTGCTGGGCACATGTGATTTCAATTAAGGGTGCAAGACAGCAAAAATTGGGACACTCGTTTCCAAGGTGGCTGACTTCTAGACACCACAGTTGTACCTCTCAAGCTTGTAGGCCTACATCAAGAGAACCCAAATAGCTCAAGTACAGAGCTACACTAGATTAACAAGCCCAGGAGAACTGAGAGATTACTCCAGAAGCACCATCCCCAAAAGAACATGGGTAGCAAAGCAATTGGATCTATAATTAAAAACTTACAGAAAAACATGGGAAGACAGAAAAGCAACCCTCAAAGGAAAGAAAAAGAGGAATCACCAGAAAGGGACTTAAATGAATTCCAGGCTAGCAGCTTATCAGAGAAAGAATTCAGAGTAATGGTTATAAGGATGTTTAAAAAGATGGATGACAAATACACACAACTCAATGAGAATTATAAGGAGCTGAATGGGAATGTTACCAACATGAAAAGAAACCAAGAGGAGATGAAGAACTACATAGCTGCAATAAAGAACACAATGGAAGGCCTAAACAGTAGACTAGAAGAGGCTGAGGACCGCATCAGCAAATTAGAAGACAAGGTAGGAAAAAATACACAAAAACAGCAGCAACTGGAAGGAAGACTTAAAAAACAAGAGGAGAGCCTAAGGGAGGTTTGGGACAACACAAAATGAAACAAAATTCAAATAATAGGGATTTCAGAAGGAGAGGAAGAGAAGCAAGGAATAGAAAACCTGTTTGAAGAAATAATGACAGAAAACTTCCCTGATATTGGCAAGAAAAAAAGCTATTCAAGTCCAAGAAGTACATAGAGTCCCAAATAAGTTGAACCCCAAAAGACCGACACCAAGACACATCATAATTAGATTGGTGAACACCAATGACAAAGTAAGAACCTTAAAGGCTGCCAGAGAGAGGCAGAAAGTTACTTATAAGGGGTATCCTATCATAATATCAACTGATTTCTCAACAGAAACACACCAGACCAAAAGGGAATGGAATGAAATATACAAAGTGATGCAAAGCAAGGGACTGAATCCAAGAATACTATACCTGGCAAGGCTATCATTCAAAATGGATGGTTGAATCAGGAGCTTCACAAACAAAAAGGGCTAAGAGAGTTTATCACTACCAAGCCAGCAATGCAAGAAATGCTAAAGGGACTGCTGTAAAAAGAAGAAAGAGAAAGGCAAGAAGAAACACTAACACTAAGGAAAAATATGACAACAAACATGTACTTGTCAATAATAACATTAAACTTAAATGGATTAAATGCACCAACCAAAAGACATAGGGTAGCTGAATGGATAAGAAAACATAACCCATATATTTGCTGTCTACAAGAGACCCACCTCAGAACAAAAGATTCACAAAGACTGAGAGTGAAGGGATGGGAAAACATTTTTCGGGCAAATTGAAATGAGAAAAAAGCTGGGGTTGTGATACTTATATCTGATAAATTAACCTCAAAGTAAAGGCCATAATAAGAGATAAGGAAGGCCACTACATAATTCCAAAGGGAGCAATTCAACAAGAAGATATAACTCTGGTAAACATATATGCACCCAACACAGGAGCACCGAAATACATAAAAAATCTCCTGGAAGATATCAAGGGAGAGATCTCCAACAACACTATCATAGTAGGAGCCTTTAATACATCACTAACATCACTGGATAAATCCTCTACACAAAAAAATCAGCAAAGAAACAGCAATTCTAAATGACACACTAGATCAGATGGACCTAATTGACATCTTCAGAGCATTTCACCCCAAAGCCATGGAATATACGTTCTTCTCAAGTGCCCATGGGACATTTTCAAAAATAGACCACATATCGGGTCACAAGCAAAGTCTCCCCAAATTCAAAAAGATTGAAATCATATCAAGCATTTTCTCAGACCACAATGGAATAATATTAGAAATAAACTACAATAAAACCAAAAAATATTCAAACACTTGGAAGCTGAATAGCATGCTACTAAACAATAATTGCGTTATCAATGAGATCAAGGAAGAAATTAAAAACATCCTGGAGACTAATGACAATAAAAACACAACATTGCAAATCCTATGACACACAATGAAAGCAGTCCTGAGAGGGAAGTTTATAGCTCTACAGGCCTACCTCAAAAAAAAAAAAAAACAAGAAAAAATAATAAATCATCTAACTCAACAACTCAAAAATTAGAAAGAGCGCAACAAGAAAAGTCCACAGTGAGCAGAAGGAAGGAAATAATAAAGATCAGAGCAAAAATGAATGACAGAGAGACCAAAAGAACAGTACAAAAGATCAATGAAACCAAGAGCTGGTTCTTTGAAAGGATAAACAAGATTGATGATCCTCCAGCCAGGCTCACCAAGAAGCAAAGAGAGAGGACCCAAATAAACAAAATCAGAAATGAAAGAGGTGAAATAACAACAGAAATAAAAAGAATTGTTAAAAAATACTATGCACAACTCTATTCTAACAAACTAGACAACCTGGAGGAAATGGACACATTCCTAGAAAAGTACAACTTTCCAAAAGTCACTCAGGAAGAATCTAAAAATCTCAACAGGCTGATAACTATGGAAGAAATTGAAGTAGTCATCAAAAAGCTACCAGCAAACAAAAGCCCAGGGACAGACAGCTTCACAGAGGAGTTTCACCAAACATTCAAGGAAGCACTAAAACCTTTCTTCCTCAGACTATTCCAGAAAATTCAAAAGGAAGGAATACTTCCAAACTCCTTCTATGAAGCCAGCATCACCCTAATACCAAAACCAGATAAAGACAACACAATGAAAGAGAATTACAGGCCAATATCCCTCATGGACATAGATGCCAAAATCCCCAACAAAATTCTAGCAAATCAAATCCAACAGTACATCAGAAAGATCATACACCATGACCAAGTAGGATTTATCCCTGGGATACAAGGGTGGTACAATATTTGCAAATAAATAAACATGATACATCACATAAATAAATTGAGAGATAAAAATCACATAGTCATATAAATTAATGCAGAAAAAGCATTTGACAAAATCCAACACCCTTTCTTGATAAAAACTCTCAGCAAGGTGGGAATAGAAGGATCATACCTGAAGATAATAAAAGTGATATATGACAAACCCACAGCCAACATCATACTCAATGGGCAAACACTAAAATCATTTCTCCTAAGAACAGGAACAAGACAGGGATGCCCACTCTCACCACTCCTGTTCAACATAGTGCTGGAAGTAATAGCCAATGTGATCAGACAAGAAGAAGATATAAAAGGCATCCAAATTGGAAAAGAAGCAAAACTGTCCTTATTTGCAGATGACATGATACCGTACATAGAAAACCCTAAAGACTCCATCAAAAAATTATTAGACTTAATAAATGAATTCAGCAATGTGGCATGATACAAAATTAATGCCAAGAAATATATGGCATTTCTATACACCAATAATGAACTTACAGAGAGACGAAAAAAGCAATCCCATTTACCATCGCACCAAAAAATTAAGATAACTGGAATAAACTTAACTAAGGAGGTAAAAGACCTATATGTGGAAAACTACACGACACTGAAAAAAGAGATAGAGGAAGACATAAACAGATGGAAGAACATATCATGTTCATGGATTGGTAGAATCAAAATCATCAAAATGTCCATACTACCCAAAGCAATCTGTAAATTCAATGCACTTCCCTTTAAAATACCAACGGCATATTTCACAGACCTAGAACGAACCTTCAAAAATTCATCTGGAATAAAAAAGACCCCGAATAGCAGCAGCAATCCTGAGAAAGAGGAACAAAGTAGGGGGGAATCTCAATACCAAATATCAAGCTGTATTACAAAGCCACTGTTCTCAAAACTGCCTGGTACTGGCACAAGAACAGACATATAGATCAATGGAATAGAATAGAGAGCCCAGAAATCAAGCCAAACCACTATGCCCAATTAATATTTGACAAAGGAGGGATGAACATACAATGGAGTCAAGACAGTCTCTTCAACAAATGGTGTTGGGAAAATTGGACAGATACATGCAAAAAAAATGAAACTAGATCACCAACTTTCACCATACACAAAAATAAACGCAAAATGGATCAAGGACCTAAACATATGACGAGAAACCATAAAAATACTAGAGGAATCCACAGGAAGCAAAATCTCAGACATATGCTGAAGGAACTTCTTCACTGATACTGCTCCTAGGGCAATGGAAACTAAAGAGAAAATAAACAAATGGGACTGCATCAAAATAAAAAACTTTGCACAGCAAAGAAAACCATCAATAAAACAACAAGAAAGCCCACTGCATGGGAGAACATATTTGCCAATGATATCAACGATAAGGGTATAATCTCCAACATTTAAAGAGAACTCATACAACTTAACAAAAAGAAGATAAACAATACAATAAAAAAATGGGCAACTGATCTAAATAGACACTTTTCAAAAGAAGACAGAAGGAGGGTCAAGAGACATATGAAAACCTGCTCAAAGTCACTAATCCTCAGAGAGATGCAAATCAAAACCACAATGCGGTACCATCTTACACCTGTCAAATGGCTATCATCAACAAATCAACAAACAAGTGTTGGCAAGGATGCAGAGAAAATGGAACTCTTTTGCACTGCTGCTGGGAATGCAAACTGGTGCAGCCACTGTGGAGAACAGTATGGAGTTTCCTCAAAAAACTAAAAATGGAACTCCCATTTGACCCAGTGATCCCACTTCTAGGAATATATCCCAAGAAACTAGAAACACCAATCAGAAAGGATAGATGCACCCCTATCTTCATAGCAGCACAATTCACCATAGCTAAGATTTGGAAACAGCCTAAATGCCCATCAGCAGATAAGTGGATTAAAAAACTGTGGTACATCTACACAATGGAATACTATGCTGCAGTAAAAAAGGAGTTCTTACCATTTGCAACAACATGGATGGAGATGGAGAGCATTATGCTAAGTGAAATAAGCCAGGCAGAGAAAGATAAATATCACATGATATCACTCATTTGTGGAATATAATGAATGGCATAGATTGATGAACAAGAAGAGATCCAGAGACTGGGAAACGTCGATCAGAACTTCAAACCTCAGGGAAGGAGGGGGTCGGTGGAAGTGAGGGGGAGAGATCAACCAAGGGACTTGTGTGCATGCATATGAGCCTAATCAATGGATGCAGACAACAGGTGGGTGGGCACAAGTGGGGGTTGGGGGGTAAGGGAGGAATAAGGACACATATGTAAAAAAATAATAAAAATAATAAAAAATAAAAATTAAAAAAAATAGAAAAGAAATTGTGAGGTAACCAGAACCCCAAGAATGCCTGAGAACGTCTTTCTAGCCATGCTAGCAGTCATCAGCTGTACCGTAATATTACCTGGGGCAAAATAGGGAAGTATTTTGGAATTATATTCCTGACCCTTCATGGGTAAGAGCCCTTATGTGGGCGGATCCCCTGCCTTATGTAGTCCCCAATAATACCAAACACCTTGGTCAGCCAGGAGGACCATGGGTGGGGCAAGGAAGTATAATTACACAGGGTCGCCACCTAGCTTCCCTTTTGTATGACACAAAATCAAACCACTGCTCCTTTGTGTGTAAAATTAAAAAGAGGTTTCTGGTTTGCGTGGACACCAAAGGAAGGGACTATCACTACTTGCTCCTGGGAGAGGTGCAGAAAATGTAACTAAGACCTTGTCTATACAAAAAGAAATTGACAGCCATTTTGAAATGGAATTTCCATGGCCTAGAGCAAAGAATATCCTTACATGATATTATTCTACAATCTAATTATAATTTTTCCCAGATTTGTATTACCCCCATTACCTATAATAGTACCTCGCACCCTTGGGAATCAATACAAAATTAACTTTTTGGTGCTTGGAGACAAAGGTAACACATCTCTTAATATTTTAGAATTACAACAGCATAGTGTATAATTATCCCAAATAAACTTACAAAATAATTTTTTGACTGTCCAGAAGCAATTTAAAAAGGACATGAAAGCATTTAATCCCTTCCACTGTGTAGAGGGCCCCCTGGGAAGGCACCTGAGCATTCTATATTGGCCCCTTTTGCCCTTTTGGCCAAGAGGGACCCTCTTCTCACAATCCAATTGCCCACAGCTGTTGCCTGAGCTTTCTGTTCATGCTAAGGTTGAAGCCTCATGGTGGCTGGTACCATGGATCTGTCTCTTGTCCAATGGCATGAGCTGGGCCCTCCCTGGAGAAGAAACCTGGGTTCCCCAAGATATGTGATCAGTGCCGGGGCCCCACCAGCAGGCGAAGGGATCCCAAGGCAAGTGCTGGGCATGGAGGCCACAGGGGCATAGGCTAACAAGGAGACAGAACTGAACCTCACATCACCCTGCTTGTCCGCAGAGGATGGCTGGTTAGCCAGAGATGGGTAAGATTCCTCAGGGAAGGAACAACCTAAGACAGGCACAGTTGCAGAGGGGCCATCAGGAGAGAACCTGGGAGTCAAGAGAGATGAGGCACAGACCCTCACCCCCTCCCAACTTTGCAGGGGCCTGAACCCTTACCCCTTCTAAGGGAGGTCTCCTGCCCCCATGGCTGCTTCTCTTCCCATGCCCAGGTCAAATCAGGACCCAGGTAACAGAAAGAGTCTTGGCTGACAGCAGCTGCCCTCTCACTGCAACAAGACTTGTTTGAGTTGTCTTGTACCCATGGTGTGGGGAAGTGGGTTTTTGATATCTAAATCCAACCTAGCACCAGGAATGCTCAGGGCCTACTCAAGAAGGCAAATAATCCTTTCCACTAATATTTACAGGATAAAATAAGATTGTTGTTAGAGTATTAAATTTGACAGTAAAATAGTAGTCAATTTCTCAGACTAATTTAAATTGGCTAAGTGAAATAAGTGAATATTCTAGAAAAATCAATGGTACTGGACAAAAAGCTGTTCCTAAAGTGTTAACTAAAATTTTTATTGGTAGTTCATCTCATGGTAAAATTGTGTAACATGTAATGAACCTAAAGCAGTCGTATTTTAGTGCAAAAAAATAAAATTTAAAAGCTATCAAGACTACACTATAAAATTTCCAAAAGCTTCCTAATATTTAAATCAAAAAAGGGGGGATAGTAGAAGAATATCATGTAAGGAAAAATATCCTGTAAGTAAATTACATCTAGAAAATTTTTACTTTAGAAAATTAACTTTCATTTGTAATGCTAACAGCAAGACACCCATGAAAAACCCACATGGTGTCAAAATAAGCCAAAGGAAAATCGTTTGGGCAAAAAATGAAAAAGTATCCCGTGTCAAATTTATAGAAAAGATTCCTTTATTAACTTTTGGTCGAGAATATGTTTGTATATTTTCAGAAAACACCTCCAAGACCATGTGGATTCCTGCAACAGAGAGGAATTGACAGGACTGCTCCAGCCATGAAGACAGAAGAGAAACAGTCCAGAGATGGGAGACGTTGATGATGCCTTGCCATACTAGCATTTAGCAGCTGTGCGTCGTGGCAGGTTGCCCAGGACCAAACCAGAGAGGGTCGGACCTGCATGACCACCATTTGTCCACCATCTAGAACTGAAATATCATTGCTGACATGTACACATAAGGAACTGTTTTACATTGAAATTGGGACTCAAAAGAACTGTTGGCCCAGAAAGAAATTCAATACAGACTGATTCATTAGCCTCTCAGCATAACCATTATTGCTTGTCTCATTTTTGGTTCTTATAAGTGTATTTCTAGTATCACATGATCTCACTCATCTAGGGGAAATAATGAACAACATAAACTGATGAACAAAAACAGACCCAGAGACAGGGAAGCATCAATCCGACTGTCAAACCTCAGAGGGAAGGTAGGGGAAGGTTGGAGTAAGAGGGAGAGATCAACCAAAGGATTTGTATGCATGCATATAAGCCTAACCAGTGGTCACGGACAACAGGCTGTGGGGGCATGTGTGGGGAGGGGTTTGGGATGGGAATGGGGAATGAGGACAAATATGTGATACCTTAATCAATAAAGAAATTTTAAAAAAACACTATTTATTATACATTTATGGGTGTGATTTGAAAGGGTTTTATATTGGAATTATATATAACAGAAACAAATCTAAGGACAACCATGATATTGAAATTATCAGAAATAAGCTTCAAACTTATAATCACAAATATGTTCAAGGACTCTAAGAAGACTGTGATAAGTTAAGGATACATAGTATAAGTCAGCATAGAGCAACTATTGAAAAAATAATGTAAAGGTATTTAGTTTACAAGCCAGAGAGATATTAAAATAGAATACTGAAAAACAATCAACCAAACAAGCCAAGAAAGGAAAAATACAAAGAGGAAAAAAGAAACTTAAGCCATGATGTGACAATCAGAAAATAATTAGTAAATTGTCAGACACTGCAAACATTATAAAAAACACACAATTATAAATGTGATAAACTCTCCAATCTAAAAAACTAGTTTTTCAGACAGCAAGATTTAACTAAATATTGTCTGTAAGAGATGGACTTTAAATATAAAGATGGCTATCTCTTGAAAGTAAAAAGATATTTTTATGTAGTCCCATTTGTTTATTTTCTCCTTAGTTTCCATTGCCAAGGAACAACAACAGCCTGTAATTATTGGAATCCAGAGTCTAGGAGCTGTATTGATAAAGATGTTGCTACAACAAATGTCTGCTATTTTGCTGCCTATGGCTTCTTCAGATTTTTATGGTTTCCTGTCTTACATTTAAGTCCTTTATCCATTTTGAGTTTACTTTGTATATGGTGTAAGTTAGTGGTCTAGTTTCATTTTTTTGCATGTATCTATCCAATTTCCCCAACACTATTTATTGAAGAGACTGTCTTGATTCCATTGCATGCTCTTGACTCCTTTGTAAAATATTAATTGAGCGTAGTGGCTTGGGTTGAACTTTGGGATCTCTGTTTTGTTTTATTGGTCTGTATGTCTGTTCTTCTGCCAGTACCAGGCAGTTTTGTGAACAGAGGCTTTGTCGTACAGCTTGATATCTGGTATTGTGATCCCTCCAACTTTGTTCTTTTTCTTCAAAATTGCTGCAGCTATTCAGGGTCTTTTTTTATTCCAGATGAATTTTTGGAGAGCTTGTTCTAGGTCTTTGAAGTATGCTGTTGGTAATTTAATGGGGATTGCATTGAATCTATAGATTGCTTTGGGTAGTATGGACATTTTAACGATGTTGATTGTACCAATCCATTAAAATGGTATGTTCTTCCACTTGTTTATGCCTTCCTATACCTCTTATCTCTCTATTTTACTAATTGTCTAAAGTTTTACATATGTCCTTTTTCTCAGATTGAGCCATCCCCCCCAGCCATTCCCACCCCCGAGGGCAAGCCCCCACCAACCCAGTGTCTCTGTCCATTGGCTATGTTAATATGTATGAATGTAAGTCCTTTTATTGATCTCTAACCCATCCCCGTCCTGCCATTTATCTCTGGATCTATTTCTGTTCATCAGTTTATGTTGATCATTATATCCCACATAATGAGTGAGACCATGTGATATTTATCTTTCTCTGACTAGCTTATTTCGCTTAGCATAATGCTCTCCAGTTCCATCCATGCTGTTGCAAATGGTAAAAGTTCCTTATTTTTTATAGCAGCATAGTATTCCACTGTGTAGATGTACCACAGTTTTCTAATCCACTCATCTGCTGATGGGCACTTAGGCTGTTTCCAAATCTTAGCTATTGTAAATTGTGCTGCTATGAACATTGGGGTGCATATATCCTTTCTAATTGGTGTTTCTGATGTCTTGGGATATATTCCTAGAAGTGGGATTACTCATTCAAATGGAAGTTCCATTTTTAGTTTTTTGAGGAAACTCCATACTGTTGTCCACAGTGAGTGCACCAGTCTGCATTTCCACCAGCAGTGCACGAGGGGTCCTTTTTCTCTGCATCCTCATGAGCACTTGTGATTTGTTGATTTGTTGATGATAGCAATTCTGACAGGTATGAGATGGTATCTCATTCTCGTTTTGATTTTCATCTCTCAGATAATTAGTGACTTTGAGCATGTTTTTATGTCTCTTTGCCTTCTGTATGTCCTCTTTCAAAAAGTGTCTATTTATGTCCTTTGCCCATTTTTTTAATTAGATTGTTTCTCTTCCTTTTGGTAAGTTGTATGAGTTCTCTGTAAACTTTTTAGATTAAACCCTTATCTGAAATAGCATTGGCAAATATGTTCTCCCATGCAGTGGGCTTCCTTGTTGTTTTGTTGATGGTTTTCTTTGCTGTGCAAAAGTTTTTTTATCTTGAAGTAGTCTGATTTGTTTACTTTCTCCTTAGTCTCTAGGGCCCTAGAAGCTGTGTCAGTAAAGATATTGCTATGACATATGCTGATGTTTTGCTGCCTATGAATTCTTGTAGGATTTTTATAGTTTCCCATCTTACATTTAAGTCTTTTAGCCATTTTGTGTTTGTTTTTGTGTATGGTGTAAGTTGGTAATCTAGTTTCATTTTTTTGCATGTATCTGACCAAATTTCCCACCACCATTTATTGAAGAAACTGTCTTGACTCCATTGTATGCTCTTGCCTCCTTTGCCAATATTAATTGAATAATGGGTTGGGCCAATTTCTGGGTTCTCTATTCTGTTCCATAGATCTATATGTCAGTTCTTGTGCCAGAACCAGGCAGTTTTGAGAACTTTAGCTTTGTAGTATAGCTTGACATCTGATATTGTGATCTCAGCAACTTTGTTCTTCTTTCTCAGGATTACTGCAGCTATTCGGGGTCTTTTTTTTATTCAAGATGAATTTTTGGAGAGTTTCTTTTAGACCTTTGAAGTATGCTGTTGGTATTTTAATGGGGATTTCATTGAATTTGTAGATTGCTTTGGATAGTATGGACATTTTAATGATGTTGATTCTACCAATCCATGAACATGGTATGTTCTTCCATTTGTTTATGTCTTCCTCTACCTCTTTTTTCAGCATCCTATAATTTTCTTTAAAAAGCTTCTTCACAGCAAAAGAAATCATCAATAAAACAACAAGAAAACCCACTGCATGGGAGCACATGTTTGTCAATGTTATCATCCATAAGGGTTTAATCTCCAACATTTATAGGGAACTCATACAACTGAACAAAAGGAAGATAAATAATACAATCAAAAAATGGCCAAAGACCTAAATAGACACTTTTTGAAAGAGGACATACAGAAGGCAAAGAGACATAAAAACATGCTTAATGTCAGTAATCATTGGAGAGATGCAAATCAAGACAATTAGATACCATCTCACACCTGTCAGAATTGCTATCATCAACAAATCAACAAATCACAAGTGCTGGTGAAGATACGGAGAAAAAGGAACCCTCATGCACTGCTGGTGGGAATGCAGACTGGTGCACTCACTGTGGACAACAGTATGGAGTTTCCTCAAAAAACTAAAAATGGAACTTCCATTTGAATGAGTAATCCCACTTCTAGGAATATATCCCAAGACATCAGAAACACCAATCAGAAAGGATATATGCACCCCAATGTTCATAGCAGCACAATTTACAATAGCTAAGATTTGGAAACAGCCTAAGTGCCCATCAGCAGATGAGTGGATTAGAAAACTGTGGTACATCTACACAGTGGAATACTATGCTGCTGTTAAAAAGAAGGAATTCTTACCCATGAATGGACCTGGAGAGCATTATGCTAAGCAAAATAAGCCAGAGAAAAATAAATATCACATGATCTCACTCATTTGTGGAATATAATGAACAACATAAACTGATGGAAAAAAATGGATACAGAGACAAAGAAACATCAAACCGATTGTCAAACTTCAGCAGGAAGGCCGGGGAAGGTTGCGGGGGCGGCATAAGAGATCAACCAAAGGACTTGTATGCATGCATATAAGCATAACCAATGGACACAGACACTGGGAAGGGTGAGGGCATGTGCAGTGGGATGAGGGGTGAAGGTCAATGAGGGGAAAAAAGAGACATATGTACTACTATTAATAATACTTTATACAATAAAAAAAGAAAGTAAAAAGATAAAAATACATAAAAGCAAAAGAAAGCATAGCAAGCTAGAGTAGCTACATTAATATCAACTAAAATAGACTTCATGAAAGGATTAGTACTAGAGATAAAATGGGATATTTCAAAATGGTAAAAGGATCAACTAATCAGGAAGTCGTAACAATCATATGTGTATGTACCTAATTACTGACTTTTGAAATACATAAAGCAAAACTTGAGAAAAAATAAGGTAAAAAAAGACAAATCCAAAGTAATAATTGGAGATTTTAACCTTTCTCTCTGAATAATTAATGGAATATTTGGGAAACAAAACAAGGATATAGAAAATGTGGGCAACATTATTAACCAACATGAGCTAATTGATATGTATGATATTTATAATGTCTACTAGAGTCCCTGGCCTGCACCCTCTCACAGTCTGGGAGCAGTCAGGGGGATGTCTGGGCCTAAGCAAGCAGTCAGATATCCCTGAGAGGGCTCCTTAGCACTGCTGCGGAAGTGGGAGAGAGCCCACTGCCGCTGGGCTCGCCAGCTGTGAGCCAGCTCCTGTGGGAGCTCACTGGCAACCAGGGGGCAGCTCCTGTGTTGAGTGTCTGCCCCCTGGTGGTCAGTGTACGTCATAGCAACCAGACATTCCACAGTTCAGCCATTTGCATATTAGCCTCTCATTATATAGGATTATTTTAATATACAAATAAGTCATGGATGGTATTTAATGAAGTTGCAGAAAATATACAAATAATATTTTTATAACAAATATATTATTGTTAATCTACTTTATATGAATATTTAATATCATTTGGTGTTCCAGTTTCTCAGTAAGATGAAGTCTAGCCATAATGTTGGTAACTGTGTTAGATTTCTCAGTGTAGCCTATAAGCTATATGTGGTAGTTATTTGATAGATATTGTTGAGTTTTCAGTTCATCCCTCAAAATCAATGAATTGTTTACACTTGTTTTCCTCACTCTTTGTCTGAAGATGGGAAAATAATGGGTCCCACCACCCTTAATCTTTGATGATATATTTGCAATTCTCAGGACTATAGTATTGCTTCTAATTTACTATCCTATTGGCAGGTAGGGGTTGCAGTTTTAAGGTCTTCCATCTGGCCGGTCTTGCCATAATGTTTTCATCAATGATCAAGGGATTGTCAGAATTCTTCCAGATGCTGGGTAGAGATATCTCATTTTAAAAAGTAGAAACTGACAAGTAGTAAATCTGAAAACCTATTGAACTCACGATGAGCTGAACTTGTACCAAAATTCCATTTATTACTTAGTCTTCAGATGGCATTTTTGGTAATCTGCATTTAGTGTCAGACACCATATGTAATAGACATAGGAAACTTGAGGTTCCCCCTTTTCCCAGTATAGACTTAGCCTGGTGAATACTGCCAGGTATGTTAGGAGAAAGTTCAAAGTAGTATTTACTGCACATATGTTTAATGTAATTGTAAGTCCTTCTAGATCTGACCTCCCTTTCAATCCATGAATAGTAGGTCTGTAAACTAGCATAGACATGGAAATTGATTATAAAGATAATATTCTCCATTGTGGCAGCTGCTGAAGACTTCTGTTTTCCAGTTCTGAGTTTTTCTGATCATATAAATTGTAAACAAATACAGTTGTCAATTTCACAGATTTCTAGAGAACTAGTCATCTTGATTATTACTCCATCTTTACTGACAATTTCAGTAATCACAATTCACAGTTGCAATGCTATAAGGATTTTCCATGCTAAGATCATTTTATGAACAATATTATATGTTCTTAATATTATCCCCATAATGGCAACCTCTATACCATCAACATGTCTGGAGAGGACAGCCACCTCTAAGTTTCTAAAAATTCTAGTGTCCC
The DNA here is from genome assembly GCA_026230045.1 of Corynorhinus townsendii. Classification (NCBI taxonomy): domain Eukaryota; kingdom Metazoa; phylum Chordata; class Mammalia; order Chiroptera; family Vespertilionidae; genus Corynorhinus; species Corynorhinus townsendii. The sequence goes on along the minus strand of JAPDVU010000001.1, from coordinate 108,043,620 downwards.
TTGAATTAGTTCATCCCTTACTGCCTTATTAAAAAGTGCCCACTAATAGCATCTGGTGGATTCTGAAGCCATAAGTAATAAGTGTGGTCCTACAGAATGTAAGAATTGGGAAGAATTTGGGAAGGCACCTAAATTTGGTGTTTAATATAGTGATAAAACATATTCAATACATGCACAAATCTTTTTACCTATATCCACTACAGATACTGAACTCTAAGCCGTCGATATTATTAACAACATCTTGATCTCTTTATGCTCATTCCTTTACGTCCCTTTCCATTCTTTATACTGGAAATATAAAGATTATTTTGAAATAGAAATCTGACTTTCTTATTTTGTGATATCACCCTACTATTTTCAGTAAAAGACAAAACCACGTAAGTTGGCTTATAAGACCCTGTGTGGTGTAATATACATTCCCACATTTTCAGGTCTGTTCCTTGCCATACCATCCCCTTCTCTCCTGGATCTAGCCATGCTGGGTGCTATTTTTAAATTAAAATTTTTTATGTGACTTTGGATAATAAGCTTATATAGCTTTATAGCTTTCAAGTGTACAATTCTATGATACATCATTTGTGCTTTGCATCGTATGCCTGCCACACAAAAGCCAAATCTTCTGTCACCATATAATTGACCTCTCTTACCCTTTACAACTACCCCAAACTCCTTCTTTCTGGTAACCAGCACAATTTTTTCTGTGTCCATAAGTTTTTATTTATTGAACCCCAAAGAGAAGAGAAATAAAGGTAAAAATAAATGAATGGGACTAGATCAAACTAAAAAGCTATGGTTCAGTTCAGTTGGCAGGGCTCAGTGGTTGAACATCAACCTATGAACTAGGAGGTCATGGTTCAATTCTCAGTCAGGGCACACGCCTGGGTTGTGGGCTCAACCCCCAGTGTGGGGCATGCAGGAGGCAGCCTAACAATGACTCTCTCTCATTATTTATGTTTTTATCTCTCTCTCCTCTCTCCTCTCTAAAAGCAATAAAAATAAATAAATAAATAAACAAACAAACAAATAAATAAATAAATGCAAGCTATGGTTCAGTCAACACACCCAGCTTATTTTTTGGCTACCAGCTATGTGAATGAGTCATTTGAGATCTACTACCCAGTCAAGACTTCAGATGACTACGCCTATGTACAAGATCTCAAAAAGAACCACCAGGGAGTCCAATCAAAACACAAAGTATTGAAAGATAATGATAGCCCTACCCGGTTTGGCTCAGTGGATAGAGCATCAGCCTGCAGACTGAAGGGTACCAGGTTCGATTCTGGTCAAGGGCACATGCCCAGGTTGTGGGCTAGATCCCCAGTGGGGTCATGCAGGAGGCAGCCAATCAATGACACTCTCTCATCATTGATGTTTCTGTGTCTCTCTCCCTCTTCCTTCCTCTCTGAAATCAATAAAAGTATATTTAAAAAAATAAAGATAATGATAAATTAATTGCTGTTTTAAAGCACTATGTTTTGTGATAGTTTATTACCCACCAAAGTATAACTAGAACAGAATTTGATACCTAAAAGTGGAGTACTGCTACAAGAATTTAAATAATATATGGCATTGGCTTTTAGGTTGGTCAGTGAGCAGAGTCTTGAAGGTCTGCAAAAAGACTATTCATGTGACTGAAATGACAGTGAAAAGAAAAGTTGACTCATATACATAGTGGTGGCTCTTCCTATAAGGAATAAAATTCAATATCTTATTTATTTTACACAGTAACCCATGTATTGTCATTTTTATATTATTTTATTACTCCTTTTTTACAAAAAAAATCTAGTTTTTTTAAAAATATATTTTATTGATTTTTTACAGAGAGGAAGAGAGAGGGATAGAGAGCCAGAAACATCAATGAGAGAGAAACATCAACCAGCTGCCTCCTGCACACCCCCTATTGGGGATGTGCCCGCAACCAGGGTACATGCCCTTGACTGGAATCGAACCCGGGACCCTTCAGTCCACAGGCCGATGCTCTATCCACTGAGCCAAACCAGTTAGGGCCAAAAACATTATAGCTTAATAAATTTAAATATCTAAAGGTAAATACCTATTAATTAGTGGCAGATCAGAGATCCATACCTAGGTTGTCTGGGACCAAAGGTATGCTTATGACTGCTACATAATACAACATGTGACTAGAAGGATATCACTATTTCCCTATAATCAAAGAGCTTTGTCTTTCTTGGGAGAAGTACAGTAGGAAAGATTATTGAGTAACCCCTAGAAACAAGTACCAAGTCTGGTAAGTTTTCTTCCCTTTCTTTCCCTAAAATGGTAGGTCTGCGCTTGCCTTACTAGGAAGTGATGCCAGTTTATACTACCAGTTCATTAAGTAACCCAGCATCTTGAAAGGAAGAGGAAGGAACTGAACCAATGGCAGTTCTAGTAGTAACTGTTATCTCTGTGTAGACTCTCCCCTGTTTCTAGACAGTCCTTTGCACCAGGGCCAGCTTCTATTACCCATATATGATGAGACCATATTGAACCTCTATCCTGGAGCTGCTGAAATGTGTATTAGCTCCGTTGTATTAAGAAAAAGTCATTACAGGGGAAGGTCACAATTTCTATCTTTATTTTTACATGTACCTTTGGTCCATACTCTAAACATATGATGTGATTATCTGTAGCTTCTCAGGTACTTGACTGCTATACAAGTGAAGAGCAGATCATTTTGAAAACCACTGATATAGTATCATACTGTCTTTATCTCTGTTACTTCCAATAGGTGTAACAGGAAGTTGATTGATGCATCCTCAGATTCACATGTTTTCTTATTTTGTTTTCACAGTTATAGGTAGATGTGTTTGAATCAAAGGTTGATATCACCATTCAATATCATGACATATGCACTCAGTCTAGCAAAAAAATCTCCGATATTAATGGCTAGTGGATAGAGCCATTTATTTTTCAGTATTATATAAATTTATTCTGTTTTCATATTACTTTATTACATTATCACATATAATTATTTCAACAAGCGTATAAATCAGGGGTCCTCAAACTATGGCCCGCGGGCCACATGCGGCCTGCTGAGGACATTTATCGGGCCCGCCGGGTGTTTTTGCTGCTGCTGCCTTTCCTGCTTAGCAGCCAGCTGGTCCTGGGCCCGCAGTGCGCATGTGTGGAATGTTTTTTTTTTTTACACTATAGTCTGGCCCTCCAACGGTCTGAGGGACAGTGAACTGGCCCCCTGTTTAAAAAGTTTGAGGACCCTTGGTATAAATGGGTGTCCTTATCCACATTTTAACATGAAAATACACTAAAACTCACTGTGGCTAAGATGTTCTAGGTCATAGAGCTGAGAAGTGGCAAAGTCCTTTATGAGATACTACCTGCCACATATATTTCTAAAAAAGGGAAGTGTGCATCATAGAAAAAACTGCTGTGATGGAATTTTTCAGTTTAAATATCTGCTTAGTACTTCACAGTTTATGTAATCTTAGTCTCTTTTAGACTTAATTTATCATCTATAATAGAGGTAAATTACCATGTGAACTCAGTGACTCTCTGGCAGGCAACAACACCTGAAAATCAAAATATCCAAATAAGCAATTTATTTAAAATCTGCTCTTGATTTTCCTCCCAATTTGTTAAGGCATAACAGCCCCCATGAGATAAGTTTGACTCTTTTCTCACCTTCATTTTCAATGTTACCAAAAATATTAATTCTAACACTAAACTATCACAATATTCTAGTTTTATTTATTTATTTATGTTGTCAAAAAGAATACCCTACTCTCTGAATAACTATAATTGCCTCCTTATTGCTCCCAGACTAGAAAAGCTTTCAAAATAATGTTTCTGAAGCCATTACTTCAACAAACTGGCCATAGCCACATTTCAATTCTAAATTCTAGTGAACATGTATCTTCCAGTGAAGCAAAAATGAGGTATTCTCTATTACTGAGAATATTTTCCACATTCTCATAGGACATGCTCTCTTCACCCTTTCTGCCTCTGCTGCTTTTCTTCGTGCCTGCACACATGAAACTTGGAAGTCAGCACTCCGCTACCACTTCTTCACAGAATGTAATCAGTAACTTAGCGAGAGACAACCTGCTCTTCTACTGTGTCCTGTTTTATTTTATTATAAAAATTAATTTTTACTCATTGCATTAAAACATTGCTGAGCTCTGCCTTGAACTAAAATGATTTGAATATAAATGTCTACTGAGCATACAACACCATAAATAACATGCATTACTGTTTCCTGAAGTCCTTACACATTGTGTGAATACAAATTCGTTGAAGACTATTTTTCTCTATAATTGTTATCTTTATCATACATTTTCATTTTCAAACTTTTTTATCAGTCCTCTCCGGTCTTCTTATTCTGGAAAGATTCATTGGTCAGACTACACATGCGAATCTGAGGATGCATCAAGCAACTTCCTGTAAAGCCTAGGAAACAAATTAAGATTTGACTTTGAGGAACATCACCAATCAAACATAATTCTAGATCTGGGCAAATAAGACCCTTCTTGTTTCTTTGGGGAGACTCTCATTGCCAAGCCTGAAATGATGAAGTGTTGATCGCTGTGAAAAGAAACTCATGTATCTTGAGTTTTAGGTGGAAAGTGGCCAAACATATGCATCAACTTAGTCATAATTTTATTATGTGTCCCCCATTTGATTTCTTGTCATCTGAGTGTACAATGTTTTTCTCAAGTATGTCTACCATTTAACTCATAAATCACTTTCAGTTCTAAACTATAAAGACCTTAGAAGTGGTCACTCTCATCTTTACAAAGAGCAAAAACCTGGGTAAGTGAAAATCAGTGTCGTTTCTTGGATCCATTAGATAACTGAGGTCTCAGGGGCAAACTGCCACACGGAAATGTGGGGAGAAAGATGAATCACAACCGAGATCTGCTTACCTAGAGTGGACGCTGCTAGAGCCATCAGTTGGCAAGAACATTAAATGGCAATTTTGAAAAATTGCTACACAGTGAGTGTGCACTAACATGAGAGTGAAAAATTCCTGGTGGCCTCAGGCTTATGGGGCCCATCCTTTCATGACTTGTCCTTCCATGAACTCCATCACATTGTTATGGTGAGGATATAAAAAGACCCACTGTATCCCCCAGGATAAGAAGGAAGAGCAATATTGTGAATCATGTCCAGAGCATTCGCCATAACAAAGGGCTACCCACTTTGGATATACTTTGTCAGAGCACAATTTTGACATTATGAACGCTTACTCCAACTGGGAAAGGAATTCTTCCAAAGTCCAGTCCCACTAGGTTTATTATCTCACATATTGGGGGAAAAATACCATGGTTCAAGATATCAAGCAAGGAGACTGAGAACATTGAAATCAGGAAAATGAGAAGGGTTGGGAGGTAGAAACATTTGTAAAGTCCAGAGCCCAGAGACTCAGTACCACTGAAAGATGGACATTTGATTGGATTTTAGAATTCTCCCCCTCCTCCACACTCTATCACCACACTAATGCTCTTTCTCTGGTAGATTATAGCTTAAAGAACTGCAGGGGAAAATAAATATAGGATATTACAGGAATTTAAAGTCCCTGGCACCTACAGCTGCAGAAAACATTAAACATAACCCAACTCCTAGTCATATTAACATAAACACACTGAAAACCTATTTACTTCAGTTCCTATTATCCAGTGTAAACCTATACATTCTAGCCAATACTTTTGTTGGTCTACAGCAAAAAGACCTGCCCAAAGGTTAAGAACAAATGTTATCCAAAAAGACAAAGGAATCATCAGAAACAGGATCTGATGTGGCACAGGTGCTGGACTTAGGGCATTTAAAATAATAATGATTAATTCTTTAAAGGCTCCAGTGAAAGAAGTAGACAACATGCAATAACAGATGGCTAATATTAACAGAGAGAGGAAGACTAGAACAAAGAATCAAAAGTAAGTGTTAGAAATAAAAAAAAAAACACAGTGGGGAAATGAAGACTACCTTAGATGGGCTCATAAGTAGATGACACAACTGAGGAATCAGTAAACTTAAAGGTATATCAATAAAAGTTCTCAAACTACAAACAGTAAACTATAATGTAAACTACAGACTTTGGGTGATGATGTTTCAATGAGCATTCAAATATTATAACAAATGTACCACTGTGCTGTGTGATATAGATTATGGGAAAGGTTGTATGCATCTAAGGTAAAGTATATGTAGGAACTCTATATATCTTCCTCTAAATCTTGCTGTGAAACTAAAACTGCTCTAAAAAATAAATTCTATATGTAAACAACTTCCCAAATTGAAGTACAAAGAGAAAAAATAGAAAAAAAAAACCTGTGGAACAATTTCAAAAGTTGTATATATATAATTGGAATGATGAAAGACCAAAAAAGAATGAAACAAACAGAAATAATTTTAATAATGGCTGAGCACCTATTAAAATTAATGACAGTTACCAAAACACATATTATAAATGCTCAGAGAACACCAACCAGGATAAACATCAAACAAAAGAGAAAATAGTGGAAGAACCAAGAGAAAAATAAAGGACAATATTTCAATATTTGTAGTGGACTTATCATTAGAAGCCAGAAAAGAGGAAAGTTGGTCAAAATATTTAAATAGTTGGAAGGAAAAAAGTTTGCCAACCTAAACTTTATATCTTGTGAAATTACTCTTTGAAAGTGAAGGAGAAATGAGTCAATGGGGGGAAAATGGGGACAACTGTAATACTTTCTACAATAAAGGTAATTTTTAAAAAAATATATTATCAGACTAATCAGAATGACTAAAATCATTTCCGGCCAAATTGCCCTTCATGAAATGTTAAAAGATCTTCAAGCACATAAAAAAAAAATGATAAAAAACACACACAGAACTTTAATCTATATAAATAAAAGAGCAATACCAGAGAAGGAATAAATAAAGAAAAATAAAATATTATTATATTTGTATTCCTAACTAATCTAAAACATAAAAATTTGCTTAAAGTAATACTATTAAGATGTATTGGATGATTGTAGCATGTGACCAGGTGGAATAAATTTAGTGATTGCTATAGACTAAATTGTGTCCCGCTAAAATTCATGTTAAAGTCCTAACTCCAATATGACTTATTTGAAGATAAGGCCTATAAGAAGGTAATTAAGGCTAAATTATGTACCAAGGGTAAGCTCTGATCCAATCATACTAGTGACCGTATCATAAGAAACATTGGAGAACTTGGGATCTCTCTCTGGCTATGAAGACACAGCAAAAAGGCAGCCACCTACACTGAGTGACCAGATTATTATGATCTCTGAATGCATAATAATCTGGCCACTCAGTGTATATCCTATATAATAAAAGGCTAATATGCAAATTGTCCCCTTGACCAAGAGTTTGACCAGCAGGCAGGCTGGCCAACCACCCATGTCCCCTCCTCCTGGCCAGGCTGGCTGGACCCCACCCATGCACGAAATCATGCACCGGGCCTCTAATATATATACTGAGTGGCCAGATTATTATGCGTTCAGAGATCTCATGCCTTCACGTCATCACAAGATGGCCACCAAAATATGGGCACCCAAATATCATCACAGGATGGCTGCCCCCACATCATCACAAAATGTCTGCCACAAGATGGCCGGCAGGGGAGGGCAGTTGGGGATGACCAGGCCTGCAGGGGAGGGCAGTTGGGGGCAATCAGGCTGGCAGGGGATGGAAGTTGGGGGAAAAAAGGCCTGCAAGGAGGGCAGTTGCAGGGACTAGGCCAGCAGGTGAGGGCAGTAATGGGCAACCAGGCTGGCAGGGGAGGGCAGTGAGGGGTGACCAGGCTAGCAGGGGAGGGCAGTTTGGGGCAACTAAGGCCTGCAGGAGATGGCTCTTGGGGGTGACCGGGCCAGCAGGGGAGGGCAGTTGGGGGTGATTGGGCCAGCAGGGTAGCAGTTAGGTATCAATGAGTCCAGCAGGGGAGCAGTTAGGGGGTTATCAGGCAGGCAGGCAGGTGAGTGGCTAGGAGCCAGCAGTCCTGGATTGTAGGAGGGGTGTCTGACAGGGATCTGGCTTAAACCGGCAGTTGGACATCTCCCAAGTAGTCTCAGATTGAAGAATGTTCAGGCTGGGCTGAGGGACACGCCCCCCCCCCATGCATGAATTTCATGCACCAGCCCTCTAGTCCTACATAATAAAAGGCTAATATGCAAATAGACTGAACAGCAGAATGACCGGTCGCTATGACACTGAGCACTAGGGGGCAGACGCTCAATGCAGGAGCTGCCCCTTGGTGGTCAGTATGCTTCCACCGGGGGAGCACCTCTTAGCCAGAAGCCGGGCGCATAGCTGGCAAGAGTAGCGGAGGTGGCGGGAGCCTCTCCCACCTCCACAGCAGTGCTAACGATGTCCAGCTATGGCTCCCGGACTTTGAGAGGGTGCAGGCTGGGCTGAGGGACCCTTGCCTGCAGTGCATGGATTTCATGCATCAGTCCTCTAGATTATATATACAAGCCAGAAAGAAAGCTCTTACCAACACCAAATTGGCTGGCACCCTGTTCTCAGACTTCCCAACCTCCAGAACTGAGAGAAAATAAATTTCTGTTATTTAAGCCATACAATCTGTGGTATTTAGTTTTAGCAGCCCAAGCAGGCTAACACAGTAATATTGAAAGCAACAACAAAATTAGCAATTCTCTGAGAACCTGTATTACATTTAAAGTGGTATAGTACTGTGGGGTGCAGCTACAGTGTTTGGACAGGTTCAAGCCTTGGATTGACGAGAGGGCATAGTCCCCTCGTGGCCATGTGCAAATCCCAGCTTGGAGGGCAGAGCCCTCCCAGCACAATTATAGCCAACAGCTATGGTTGTAAGCTTGGACCTATGGTCCGAACACTGGCCCCACGTGCTTAAGTGATATAGGCTGCAAGTAAACAAAGTTTGACCAGGTGCATGTAATTGAGTAAGATCAAAACTCATGAGAATGCTGTAAACATCTTGACCATGCCCTTACTTTGCCTCCTGGCATCTGGCTATAAAATAAAGACATGGCTTGTAGTCCGTGGCGCTGCTGGGTCCCCATCAGGGAAGCAGCATCCCACTGACTCCCAGCTTTCATTCTCTTGTCTGTCTTTTCTAATCCTTCACTGAACCTGATAGAGCTGGCAGGAGACATAAGGCACCCTGGGGCTGAGTATGCCATCGCTGTGCTGGCTCCCCACATAGTACTACTTTTAAAGATTTTTAATTGATTTTTAGAGAGAGAGGAGGGGAGAGGGAGAGAGAGAGAAACATGGATATGAGCATAAAACATCAATGGGTTTCTCCTACATGACCCCTACCAGGGATCAAGGGATAAAGCCCACAACCTGGGCATGTGCCCTGACCAGGAACTGAACCAACAACCCCAAGGCCTCAGAAGAAAAAAGATATTGGCTAAGTCTTTGAGGAGTTGGCTTCCAAGGCCACAATTTGATTTTTCTGATGCTGTTACAAGCCAAAAGCTGTAACTGGGAAAGAGAACCAGAGGTAAGGTAGGAAAGGCCTCCAAGGAGGTGTAAGGATACCATTCACCTATCAGGCAGCCTTACAACCTGGACTGGGGCAAGCCTGAAGAAGGAGAAAACAGGCATCCATTCACTGGAGAAGGCCATTACACAAAAGAGAGAACAATGAACTGTCCAGAATTTGTGACAACCTCATTTCCAAGATGGAGAAGATCTGATATGGAAATCAGGAACTGGGAAAGAAGAGAAAAAAATTAACTCCAAACTTCAATCTATGCCTATAGAGACATAAAAAATCTGACTATATTTACTTTTTTTATTTTAAATAGACAATAATACAGTTATTTACAGTGTATGACTTACTACAGTTTATCTTGAATATCAGAGAGATGCTATGAGATCCAGAGTTCATTAACTTTGCTATAGATTTCTATGAAAGTCAGGGTAAGAGGCAGAACTTTAGTAAATATTAAAGCTTAAAATAATAAGCTTGGCTCTTGGCTTAGAGCAAGATCCTAGTATTTTCACAATTTTCTTTATACTAATTTAAAATAGAAGATTGAAAAGGGGAATGATCCAAAAAAATCTCTCTATATAAAGCAGTAATAAGCAAATTAGGCCAGGACTCCGTAACAGGTCACCACCAGACAGGAGGAGGTTGTGCACACAGGTGAGGCCCGGAACAGAGACAGAGACAGAGGCAGGGGGGCCTGCACGAGCCAGTGCTGCAGCTCGGGAGGCCCCAGAGCGGACACAGGCAGGGGGGCCTGTGAGACAGGTGCGGGTCCTGGCCCCCGTGCACCAGTCCAGACCCCTGTGGTGCCGGCCTGGCCCCCCACGGTGCTAGTCTGGACCCCCACGACTGGTCCAGCCTGACTCCCACAGCAGCCTGTGCTGCTTGAGTCAGGCTTGGGTCCTGGCCCCCCACAGGGTGCCTCCTCGCTCAATTTCTATCGCGCTGGGCCTCTAGTGTAGATAATAAAAAGCTTAAAATAAATTTTTTAAATAATAAAAAATAGAACTAATTTAGAACTGAGAAAACAAGCCTGTTTTAATTGTAGAATTTAAATTTGTTACATGCGGACAATATAATATATTTTAATTACTTTAGAGGTCCAGGAACATACAGCATATTGCTGCTAATCTGAACCACATGATCTCACTAATTTATGGAATATAATGAACAACATAAACGGATTAAAAAAAATAGAACCAGAGTCACAGAAGCATTGAATAGACGGTCCAACCTATGAGGGAAGGCAGGGGATGAGGAGGTAAGAGATCAACCAAAGGACTTGTATGTATGCATATGAGTTTACCCAAGGGACACAGACAGTAGAGGGGTGAGGGCATGTGCTAGGGGTTGGGAGCAGCTGGGGAGAGGTCAATGGGAGAAAAAGGAGACTCATGTAATACTTTAAACAATAAAGAATTTAAAAATAAATAAAATAAATAAAAACACTGTCTGATAAATCCAGTGCCTGTGTCCTGGATTTATAAATAATAAAATTATTAATAATAAACAAAAAAACATTATTATTTTTCTGAGTCTTCTTTTCTTTCCTTCTACTAAATCTCACTTATGATACTTTGTTATCTTATGAGTTTTTTGATTTCCTATGAGAGGGTTGACATTTTCTGAAACTGTAAGCAGGTGAATTATTTGGGGTATGTGTGGAAATGGGTTTCTCCAGGCAGGCTCTGCTTTTGCTTCTCCCAGGTTATTGGGGCCACTATCAGCCACTTCAAACTAAATACAAAGCTTGAGGTTTTCAAGATAATTAGGTGGTGAAATTTCATGTTATGGCTGGCTTGTGGTTATTGTTCCTCTTCTATTTTTTTTTAATCAAGGTCTGAAGTCAGCCTAACAACTTACATTTTTAAAGTTTTTTAAAATGTTTCCTCTACTTCATCTCACATTTACTCTCCAATTTATTATAGTCAGTGTTTTTCCCCCCAATTATTCTGACATTACACTCAAGGAAATCAATAAATTTTATATTCAAAGCCACTGGCTTCTTTGTAATGCCATTATTTCACTTCATTTAACACTGTATATCACTTTTTCCATGTCTTCTGTATGGTAATTTTTCTTCTCCTCCTACCAACTATCTCCTTATCTCTACCCAATATCCTCCACATTCCTTACTCTTTTCCTGATTGAAAATGTTTTTCCCCAATGCACAATATTTGTTCTAACCCTCTTCTTAATTTTTTTCATGTTTTTTTTTCTCAAATTTCCCCTTTATTTCTTGGCTTCATACACTAACTACAATTTCATTTTACCACAAACTGTTAACTCGGATAATCCTGATATAACCACTACTACAGATTCATAGTCATAATAGCCATGTGTATTTTAACTATTTATTAGATTCCTATCTTTCAGTCAAAGTACTCCAGTTCGCTATTTTTAAACTCTGTCTCTTCTCCTTACCTTCAATAATATCAATAATAATAACTGGCACATATGTATTACATATAATCTGCCAAATATTGCTCTCAGTGCTTCAGATATATTCATCTAGTTGATAATCCTAAAAAGAACCCTATAATGTAGGGGTTATCATTATTTCCTCTTTACAACATGATGGAGCTGAAACACAGAGAAATTAAATTATTTGCCTAAAGTCACACAGCCATTTAGTGGTTGATCACTATGGCTTCAGAATCCTGTCTTGATTGACACTCCCATAACTGGCTAGTTAACTCACTTTCTTCTTCTCAGAAATATATATACATGTGTGAGTTCTGTCTAAACTCTCCCATTAGCCAAACTGTCACATATCATAGAAATCAATGAAAATAAATTAAATAAACCCTAAGTCCTTAATTCTTACTGCTAGATTAATTAATGTGCTAGAGGTAATTAAATCAGCATAAATACAGCTGAATTTCATGAAAAAGACCAGAAATGTTATGCCCATTAATAACCTCTGTAGCTATTCAAGCAAATATAAAGCAATAAGGATAATTAAATCTCGTGCTTCGGGGAGCAAGTAGCTTTGCTTAAGGAACAGGAAGGAAAATATGCCTCTATTGTCTGCCCAAGGGACAATAGTGGAAAAACTGACGAGGTATATTAATGGGGTAGTAGAAAGGCTAACATCTGCTGTTTTCTGAAATATCAGAGCTTTGGCTGAGGTAGAATTAACTGATTCATATCTGATATTGAATTATAATAACTTTCATTTACAACATGATGGAAACAAGTTGTTTTGATTTCATTTTATTTTTAATTTACTAACTATAGAACAAAAAATTATATCTCTTAAGTGCACCAAATATTACATTTTAGTAGTGCCTGGCAGGAAATACTTCTAATGATTTTTAATTTTTGTTTTCAAAATTAATTTCAATAATATTGAGTTCTCAGAGCAAAAGTTTACTTTTATTCCCATGGTTCCTACACTGGCCTGAATCTGAATTATCAATGGACTATTGCAGGCAGCAGAAATAAACATGATGAATCTGAAACACCAAACCAGTTACAAAGCAAATTGCTTAATTACAAATCATAAAAACTGTAGTATTTTTAATCCTTTAAGAATTAGTAATTAGATTAGTAATTTTAATTAGTAATTAAAGTTACTAATCTACCTACCTTTAATGCCTGAAAAATATATTTCTATATTTAACTATGCTTGCAAAGTTACTAATCAATCTACCTCAGTGGTCTCATATACTCATAGCAGTGAGTTTTAATAGGCTGAGGAACTCTAATTTCTGTTCTCAATTTCAGGTTGTGAGTATTATTTTAATACCTTCCTAAAATTTAATTTTATTCCTATGTTCCCTCATTTTTTTTCCATGGCTGGGCCTCTGGGCTGTGCCAATTTGCATATTTGAATTAATGCACCAAATAATGTTTGAAAGTCTAATCTTATTAAATGTCTTTAAATCCAACACTTCCCCTGACTGATTAGATCTTATTAATTAATCCATATGTTATCAAAACTTCATGCTGGCTGCACTTGGTTGTCTCTGAAGATCAAATGGGCCAACAGGTTTTCTTAAGTAAATGCTGTAGTGAGACTGGGAAATTTATATGAGTTAGATCTCCAAAATAGCTCATTTCCCCACTTAAATGAGATTCCATGTATTATAGAATTTATTGGTTGACTAATTGTTGAAGAGTTGACAGTTGTTGAGCTAAAGATTTTTCATCTCATTTTTTTCCCCTGAGTAAGTCTTTATCATAAGCAGTTTATAGAGGAGAGTAAAATGATTTATATGTTTCATATGCTACAATTGCCCTAATGGTAACTTCATTGGGTAGTAATGGGTCTAAGGAAAGTGGAAGAAAAAAACAATGATAGTTAACTATAATAACATATTAAAATATTATCAGCATTCCTTTTAATAAATAAAGACATAACTAAATACTAGATGAGCAAAAAGGAAATAATGTAAAAAATGTAGATATACTAGAAACCTTATGGGATGTATTTATTTATTTTTAAATATTTTTTATTGATTTCAGAGAGGAAGGGAGAGGGAAAGAGAGAAACGTTAATGATTGGCTGCCTCCTGCACACCCCCTACTGGGGATTAAGCCCGCAACCCAGGCATGTGTTCTGACCAGGAATGGAACTAGGACCTCCTGGTTCATAGGTCCAAGATCAACACAGGCCAGGCTATTTATTTATATTTAAATGTATAAATATACTTAAAACGGCCTGTGCCTGGTCCTGTCAATTATATATAGGACATAATTAGTGATGAAATTAAGCAATAAACTACTATTTAGATGGCACAAGTCTCGGATGATACTAGGGTAATAATTTTCATAGCTACTTGAAGCTAAGAAATTGAAGTTGGGCCATGTGCTACCATTATTCTAGAGGAAAGGAGATCTTCTGAGTAAAATAGCTAATATAAAACATATGACCATCTCCCAAGGGACAATTTCTGGTGCATCCCTGTACCCTGTACATCTAGATAAACATATTTTTGGAATAATTACTAGCCTTTACCATCTATGAATGTATCCTGATCCATGAAGCTCAAGAGAGGATTTGGAGCAAGCCCACTTGCCTGCCTAGTCTTAATAGATAAAAACCAAGGGTCCCTTTAGCCATGGTGTGGATAGGAATACTTGACAGTAGGGATTCCAAAACCACATCACTTCTAAACCTCTGAACATGGATCTTAGGTAGAGACAGTCCAGTGCAAGGTTCATGTGTTTATCATAATTGCTCAATAATATTAACCTACTAAAATTCATTTTTGCTTCTTTTAGTAACAGATGTAACCAAAATAATTTTATTTACCTATAAAAGTTAATAATAACTTACTTTGTACAATCAGGGTTTATGATACAGACTTGCCCTCCACCACTGACCCCAACCTTGAGTGTGGTTGTAGCTGTTTCCATGTGTGGTAAGAGGCCCTGGCCAGTGTGTGTGGTTCAGCTGGTTAAGCATCATCCCATGCAAGGGAAGGTCTCAGGTTTCATTCCCAGTTAGGCACAGGCCAGGATTGTGAGTTCCCAGTTGCTTTCTCTCTCCTTCCCTCCCTCTCTTTCTCTCTCTCTTCCTCTCTCTACATTCTCCCCCCTGTAATGTTTTGAAAAAAATTCTTTCAAAAAAGGAAAGATTAGATCCTTTTTAAAACTTGTGATATATTTCTGAAAAATGGTTCAAAGTTAGCTATGAAAGACTATTGTAATAATTACAATAGAGTGATTAATAGGGCATGACAAGTGCTATTACAGCATTTTGTTGTACAAAAGAATGTATTTGAACAATTATTTCCTAAAATTAAAAAAAAAAAAAAAAACTAGCCCTAACCAGTTTGGCTCAGTGGATAGAGCGTTGGCCTGCCGACTCAAGGGTCCCAGGTTCGATTCCGGTTAAGGGCATACACCTTGGTTGTGGGCACATCCCCAATAGGGAGTGTGCAGGAGGTAGCTGATCGATGTTTCTAACTATCTATCACTCTTCCTTCCTCTCTGTAAAAAATCAATAAAATATCTTTTAAAAAATAAAATAAATAAAAATAAAAAACCTAAAATCAATATTGCAAAACTAACTACTATATCTGCTTAGCAAATGAAAATTCTTAACAAATGGATATTTTCAAGAAATATTTTAAAGAGGAAAATCTTCCTAAAACATTTTATTAATATACTATAGCAATTAATATGCTCTTTTCTTTGTAATTTATATCAAGTTCTTCTTACAATTAGTAATACCAAAGTTTAATAACCAGAATTTATAGTTGAAATTAGCAGATATCATTAGCATAGCTGTACATGTAGATCATTATGTCATTAAAAATAGGATATCCCAACAGCCTAAATTTCTTTGTTAATGGTGGAATTATAGATAAGAGGAAATTTATAGTTGGAATATTTCATTAGCTTTCAAAACCTTTGTGTCATCATGACTGTTTATTGCATCAATAAAAATGTGCCAAAAATAGGTATAAGTAAATTAAAACTGGTAATTCAGTTGAAAACAACATGGACCACAATATATTGAGTCATTATAGTGTGCCAAATCTGTGTTAGAGATTTGCATATAATATACTGTATACTAATTACAACAATATTAGGTGGGTACTATTATTATCATTTTAAATATAAAGTATGACCAAGAGTAAGTATTTAAAATTCTGTTTTAGCTACTCAATATAGTCTTAACCACTAGGCTATGATTTCTTGTTTAGCTATATATTTAGGGGTTATGATCATGTAATCCTGCAAGCATCTAATTCTTTCTCCTTTCATCACCATAGGAATTGCAAACATTTTATCCAATTATTAAATAGAGCACAAAGTCCAGGATCTCATGATCTGCATGAAATCTAGAAGCAATGTCCTTTGATCTAAAGAACTATGGACTAAAACATCAAATTGTCATATAATGGTCATATATAGAGAGAAAGGAAAACTGTAACAAGTACTCCTACTTAAAAAGGGATGAAAGAGAGGTACTTAGCAGTCACTGATCCATGGCAATTCTATAATCCCACTAGGTATTACCTAGCGATAGAAAATATTTCTTTACATAAGCTCTTGTAGTAGCTCCATAGGTCATTGTTCTCAGCTCTGCCTTCTGGGAGGTTTTTTGTTTGTCTTGTTTGTTTTTTTAGTCAACTTCCTTTGCCAATTATAAAGAGAGGACCAGAGAATATGTCCTTTATGGCAACCTGTTAATCACTTACAGAAATTTGAATCCAAGAATTATGTAACAACTCAAGAACTCTCAACCTCTTTAAGCCTAAGGTGGTGGCATTTTTTCTAACACAGCTTTATTTTACAAGATTATGAGTTTTCGCAGATATCTCTTTCTTCTGAGACCAGTGGGCTTCCTGAGGCCATTTATTCTCATGGTGTCCAAAACATAAAATGGCAAGTTTTACTACACAAGCACATTTCAATCTTCTGCTGAGACACATCAGCTAACATCCCATTGGCAAAACAAATTAAATTGCCAAGTTCACAATCAAGAGGCAGAGAAATACATTTTGAATTAATATATGTAAAGATGCAGTTACAAGGATGGATGAAGAATTGGGGCCCAAAGTTTTGTCTGGCACAGCGGTCTTCATCTTCTTGTTCTGGCCACAATATTTCTGGTATGAAAGACTGAGGCTTGCATTGTTCTGGCCACAATATTTCTGGTATGAAAGACTGAGGCTTGCATTGTTTATTTTGTTATCAATTCTATAATGTTTACCCATGGTGACACTATTGTCAGGTTTTGATTCTTTTGAGTTGTTGCTAAATCAGTCTAGGACAATGCATATGAAGAAATCATATCATAGGTTTTGCAAAACTTCCACTGCCTTCAAAAAACACTGTGGAAATTCCAGTATATTCAGATCATACTGTCAAGCAAGCTGTCTTGATAACATATAGCCTTGCTTGGCCTTCTGTGAAAACAGCACCATGAGCTGTTGCCTTTCTATGAGCAACAGATCATGTATTATGTCAAACACTAATATCATTGGGAAATTTTGACTTTTCCTCTAATTGGTGGGCATGTCAATAATTTGATCAATCATGGTGCCTTTGATTATAGGAGTTTTAAACTACACATGTCTGAGATGAGATTCTCAAAGCAGTGAATTTTTGTGGAAAGAACAGAGTCTATGCTACAGATGGAAGATACAGCCAGATTTTCATAACCAACCCTTCTGAGTGTGGAAAAGAGGGTACAGCTCTTTCCTGATAGCATATTCCAAACTGTGTGTGTATGTGTTCAGATTTTATTCAGCTCAGTGTATTAGTGATAAATAGATACAAGCATCTCGTTGATTACAAGGGTTGGACCGGTGCAAATCTACTGCAAAAGATGGTTCTGGACAGCATATTGGTGATATAAAATTCCTCTATAATTTATTTCAAGCAAAGGTAAGATATACGATGGATCTTCTTTTTATTTTTAAATATATCTTTATTGATTTCAGAGGGGAAGGGAAAGGGAGAAAGATATAGAAACATCAATGATGAGAGAGAATCATTGATCAGCTGCCTCTTACACACCCCCTACTGGGGATGGAGCCTGCAACCCGGGCATGTGCCCTTGATCAGAATTGAACCCGAAAGCCCTCAGTCCACAGGTCAATGCTCTATCTACTGAGCCAAACCGACTAGGGCATGCAGTGGATCTAATGCTATTCTTATGTATCACATTATTCTTGATCAAAAAGATATTTTGAAGAAAATACTTAATGCCAAGGCCTGAAATTGAATTGTAGAAAAGGATTTTCCCAGTTAATTTGTCAGTGGCAGCTGTCAAAGTTATAAATCACCATTTACAAAATGGTCATCTATTTAGCTGGTTGGTTGTCAAGCAAGAACCAAAAATAGAGACTTCTCACTTTCTTCTACTGTGTCTGCTATTATAGATGCAGGTTATTTTGCCGGTGCAACTATAGAAGCCACCGCTAGTCTGGCAGTGATCTCAGCTCTCATACAATCTGAAGGCACATACTCATTTACCAATGGAGAGGGGAAATTAGCAGTGAATGGTGCTAGAGTAATAGAGTAATGGTCATGGTAATATGGAGTCTTAAAATACTGTTAGATCTTTATACATATATCTGTATGTATTTGAAACAAAAGTGGAAGCTATGACTGGTAGAATTGGCAAAGTATCAAGAAAAGAGCTATAATTAAGTGTGTAACTTATACATAACATAGAGTGATAAAAAGTGAATTATCTTTCTTGGCAAATAGAAGAATGACTTCTAGTTATGGAGTAGACACTTTGAAGGAGCATCAAATTCCCTAAAGGATTGTACTGTATGCCAAATTTGTGACCTGATACATCTATTTCAGAAATAAAAGTTCATAGACCAGAGTAAGCATATTCTTTATTCATGGAAAAATGAATCTCAAGCCTTCTACACCCATTTCAAATTTTAAAAATGTCTTGAAGTGTTTTTCCCCCCTTAATTTCCATATTCCTTTAGGGAGAAAAAAAAGTTTATATGTTACTAGGGTGTGTTAGTTCTGAGGCCCTTTTCTATTACTGTTGTCTAAACTTGGGTAAATTTCATAAATCAGTAAATCTTGATTTTCTCATTTTAAAATTATTATCATAATAGTAACTATTGTTTAGGGTTGTTGAGAAGTTTAAATGACTTTATGCATACAATGTCATTACCTCTGTACCTGGTAAAAAGCAAATGCTGAAAAAATAGTACCGCTCCTCTTTTCTATTTTTCTTCTTCTACCCATTCCAGGACCTCTTCCTCTCCCCTGTATTTCCCCTGCCCTCTTATATTCCAATGAACCTGGGGGATATAAGACATTAGATAGAATAATTACTTGATGAGTGCACAAAATAACCCCCAGAAGGAATACTCATTTGAAACTTAGACACAAATACCTACAGATTTATATATAAGGCTGAACAAGTCTTAATATCTGTACAATGGACTATTTCTTATGGGCATATAAATAACATTAGAGTCAAACAATAGCAAAGAAAATTGTGCAGCATTTTTATGTTAATGGCTTAGTTTTGAATGGATGTTCTATTAGACACTCATCCATTTAGAACACAATTTACAAATAAATGTATTAGGTTAAATAATATCTCATGTTTGATTTATTGTCCACCCTTATTTAAGTGCTCTATTATGTAAACAACTAGAGAGACACACCATAGAAAAAATATTGGACTACATGTCCAATGCCAAAAGTACAAATTATGACCAGTCTATTTTAACTCTTTTTCTTAGTAGCTGAAGTACAAGTGAAATAAACAGATACATTTTGTTAACATTCTGTTCTTTATAAAATGCAGATTTGAGAGTGCTCTGAGGAAAATAGAATATTGTGCAGTGCTTTCTTCTCATACAATGCAGATTTTAAGCTGGGGACTTTGCCTGTAAAGGAAATAGATCATTGTATAGAACTTCAAACAACTTAGAGCTTTATTTCCTCATGTAACAAGAGGTTAGAAGCTAGGCATTTATATCAACAGGTCATGGCTGTGAGGACCTAGGAGTGGGACCATCTTGGCTTTACCTTCATAATGTGAAGATAGTAAAGAAAGATGCTACAGCTCCAATTCTCACATTAGGATTTGAAGCAAGAACAAAGAGGAAGGGCAAAAGAACAAAAACAGAACCTATACTGGCTGATGTTTCCCCTATTTTAGGGTCCTTTCATAGAAGCTCTACTCAATGACTTCTATTTATATGTCATTTAATAAAACTGAATCAATGCTATTTCTGTCTGCAAGGAAGGTTAGGAAATGTAAAATTTTAGGGGTTCTTGGGGCTTACACCAAATTGGAGATTGGGTAGTACAGAACAAATTAAGGGTATTTATTATGTAGGCAATAACCAATGTTTGCTGCAGTGCACACTTTGCCTCCACAATATTCATACACATGTCTGAGGTACACTGCCCACCCCTTCAAAGGAGACAACCACAAAGCCTTGTCCTTTGGCATTCAAGTCAAAGTATAAGACCTCTGGGTGATATTTTATCTTTCCCAGTAAGTATGGCTATGACTCTTGCATTTTGATGATGTTAAACTAAATTACAAGTTATCTGCTCATGACATATTTAAACAATAATCCGAGAGAATAAGAAAAATAAAATTAAACTGCCACAGAGAATGAAGGATGATGGGAAATGCAAAGTCCTCATTGGTATCTAGCAATTATCCATCTTACTAGGGAGAATATCAAGGGTTCTCTGCCTCCTCGGTGGATAATTTTTTTTGATTAGATCATCTGACAGTTCCTTATTCTATGTACTATGAATATCTGCTTTAACCATTATCCTCAAAGGCTACAACTGAAGAGGTATTGATAAGAATAGCCTATACATGGGGGCTGAGAAGTTTTACAGACTAGCCTCCATTAGTACCTGTACAGAGACCCAGAATGTACTCCAGATTTTAAAATCGCTGGTTCTTTGCTTTCATTAGAGAAATTTGTATCACACTAATACTCCCATGGACTACAAATAAAAACCATGCATTATAAACAACAAAATTTGTATTTGAGTGCCCAAGAACCAACAAAGAAGTGAAGGGCATTGAGGTATGGCCCCTATTTCCTCCAGAGAATCTGTAAATTTCGTGTGCTGTAAAGAGAGGACAAATAAAGAATAGGTAGCTGGGTACTGCTGGGAGATTCAGTGGACTGGAGGCAAAGATTCAAGTTTGGGAATGGTCAAAGTGGAGCCATAATCCCAGAAAACAGACAGAGATGTGAGCCTAAAATTCTCCATTCAATGTCTCCTCAAAGTATTTGACAAATCCTAAGCCTCTAAAGCAATAAAATAATCCTGAAAAATAAAATAAGCAGAAGGCAGCCCTGGGAGGCTAAAAATCTGAGCAGAGCTTTTGATAGTCTCATGGAGCTGGGATGACAGTCAACAGAGCATATAGCTCAAAAGGCAAAGGGATTTTGTTGAAAACCCCAGAGTTTCAAGGGACACCACAGGAGAACTACTCCTTAGCCTCAGGAGTAAGCACAAAGGAGAAACAGACCAGCCCCAGGGAAGCCTAAATGCACTCTCAACTGGATCAAGGTAACCTGCATGCAACCTCTCCTTTCGCCAGAAAAAGCAAGTATTTTCAAAGCAGAGACAAAGTTAGCATCATTCAGGGTCTTCTTGCTTTTCACATGTAATATCCGGAAGTTTATGAAAAACACCAGGCATGCCAATAAAAAATAGTTTCAAGAGGTTCCCTGGACTTTACTTGAATCTGATATTAATCTATAGAGTATTTTTTTTCTGTTATTTGATTTGCAGTTACAGATACATGTGGGATTTATGGAGTCTCTTGAACCTTCCTCTTTGTTTTATTAGTTCTATAAACATCCTAACCAATATATTACTTGGGCCCCAATTTCATGTGTACTAGTCCTTTTCAATCATTTATATTGTATCACATAATCTTTCTGTATTTTCCATTGCTTTTTAAAAATCTTATTGAATAATACCTTCTTGTCTTGTAACACAATCCTATGAATTAGTTGTCACTATTATTCCCACCTTATACATGCAGGATCCAAGAGTGAGAGGTAAGTAACCAGTAATCAGCCTAATATCATAAAACTGTGATTCAAACCTGAGCAATCTAGTTCCAGAATTCATGAACCTAACATTTATTTTATGCTGCCTCACACAAAGTAAAGTGATGAGACCCTTATTGTGTAAAACAGATACATGAGGGAAATCTTTCAAAATATTAACATTGATTATGTGTAGGGTCTTGTGTGTGCATATAAAAGTGCTAATGCTTTACCTTCATTATCATTTGTATCTTTAAATTTTTTCAAAATTTGTAAAAATATTAATTTTATAATTGAAAATATTTACAAGAAAAAGAAACTGAACATAAAGAGTGATTGAAATTTCCTATTTTACTAGTACTAGCTACAAATAACTATTTTCTAGTTACAATGACTATAAATGTCAGTGGTTACTTTAGGCCAAGCAAGTATTTCTATGGTGGTTCATTCAATCAAATGCAAATGTAATTTTATAAATATCTTACAATTTTTTTAAATACAAATTGATTTTTTAAAAATTTCTAAGTATATACACTATGGCTATCTATCCAGCAGGAAATATTTCTTTTTGAAGTTTAGCAACCATTTCAAGATACCACATTGTCATCTATGTTGCCAGAATCCACAATATTTTCACCACACTTCAATGGACTGGGTGAACAATCCTAGTGCATGAACAGTGTACTCCTATCACACTGTTAGAGATTAACTAAATATCAGAGTGTAGGATGCTTTCCCAAAATGTAATTTAACATGTTTTTACTGCAATATGATTAGTAAATAATTTTAATAAATAATGGCAATAGTACTAAACATTTGATAACTTAAACCACAGCAAAACTGAAAGACCATATAAATGTATTTTATTTTATAAAAAGAGAAAAACATATCAGCTTTCATGGCAGAAAAAGAAATTGTCTGAGCATGAAATCACAAAAACAATGGTACCACGGAAGAAAAGTCATTGGAGATAAAGAGACTGTACATAGATCACTTAAGCTGTTCCTATGTCTACAGCTGCATTGCTTTTATAAATGGATCCTTCCATAACTCAGTCACACTGATGAGGCACACATCTTCTCTTTGAGCCTACACTATGCAGAAACTCATTAGTCATTCTGATCATGATAGAAAAAGAAAGCTTTTGTCCAAAGAACTCTTAATTAACAACCTTAGCTACCACTGCGGTAGATAGATTTTTTTTTCATAGTATTACAAATACTAATCCAGCCAATCTGTACATATGTTGCAATTTGTAATGATCTAATCAAAATAATAAGTAATCAAATAAGTTGCTGTGTGATGTACATAACTGACACAAATTTTATTTATTTTTAATGTAAATTTTGCAGTTTTCACAGATCTAATTACAGGATCAGGACTAGTGAGGCAAAGGTGGCACCTGGGCACTGAGCAAGGTTCACTACTTGCTTCTTTGGAAGCACACTGCTTATTACATCTCCTTAAGTATTTTTAAATGATGTTTGGGTATAGTTTTTGGATTGCTTCCAAAACCTCATGCAGGGATATTGTATTTTTTTAATTATCAGAAAATTATATGATAATATTAGAGTTTTGACATATTATGTCCAAGGGGAGCATGAAGTATTTCTAATAAACATTTCTCTCAAAGAGTAAGGCTTCAGATATAGAGTAAAACATGCATTGTTTCTTTGGCTCAATAGTACATTCTGTGACACATGACTTTTAAATATAGAATGTATGCGTATACATGGTGAGGCTGGGGCTCTACAGTCATTATCTTTAAAGTTAGCAGTCTTATCTCTGGGCTGATTTATGGATGATTTTTAATTTCTTCATTGAATTTACTCTATTTAAATATTTTTATACAATCTATAATAATAAAAGTATAATATGCTAGTTAGATCAGGCGTCCCTTCAGACGTCCTTCTTTCTAGACGAAGCCGCAGTGGACATGGGGCTGAGACAGAAGCAGCAGAGGCCCCTGGCCGCGGCAGTGGTAGGTGGGGGCCGGGGCCGGGGCCAGGGCCCTTGCACGGATTTCATGTATCAGGCTTCTAATGGACATATTTAATTAGAAAAATAGTTGAAATACTACTACAACAATTTCATTTTTTTGCATGTAAATATTCAGTTTAAGCAAAACCATTTATTGATGAGACTATCCTTTTCCAATGAGTATTCTTGGCTCCATTGTCAAAATTAATTCCCCGTATATGCGAGGTTTATTTCTGAGCTCTCGGTTCAGTACCATTCATCTATTTGTGTGTTTTTATACCTATATCATACTGTTTGATTAAACAGCCTTGTAGTACAGTTTCAAACTAGGAAGTATGATTCTTCCTCAAAATTGCTTTAGCTATTCAGGGTTGTTAATGGTTCTATACAAATTTTAGGAACGTTTTCTTATATTTCTGTGGAAAATGCCATTAGGATTTTGATAGGGAATGCATTGAATCTGTAGGGCATCTGCATTGTGACTTCAGGGGCTATCCACCGGCGTGTTCTCAGTGGTGGGAGCCAGTGATAGGAGTCGGGGCCAGCAGCAAGCAAGTATGCTGCTGCAGGGGCCAGCTGTCCCCACCTGTGGTGGTGCAGGCACTGACAGGGGGCAGGGCAGCTCCTCTCCACCCCTCCCCCCCACCAGGTAGCTCATGTGGCATCAGTGGCTAGCCATGGACATGTGCATGGCTGTGGAGGCTGGTAATAGGAGTTGGGGTTGTTGATGTGCAGGAGTACAACTGCAGAGGCCTTGAGGCACTGCAGGCCAGTGACAGAAGTTAGTGCTGGATCCAGGCCCACAAGCAGCTTTGTTATCCTTGGCTGTTAGTATGCACCTGTGCATCTGCAGGAGATAGCCATAGGCACATGCACACAGTGGAGGCCAGTGACAGGAGTTAAGGCTGGGGGCATGCAGGTGTATAGCTGAGGGGCTAACTGTAAACATATGCAGCAGCACAAGCCAGTGACATGAATCAG
Source organism: Corynorhinus townsendii (assembly GCA_026230045.1). NCBI lineage: Eukaryota > Metazoa > Chordata > Mammalia > Chiroptera > Vespertilionidae > Corynorhinus > Corynorhinus townsendii. The sequence continues at coordinate 108,018,732 of JAPDVU010000001.1, read as the reverse complement.
GCTGGGCCCAGACCCAAGAAAGCTATGGAGGCCTGGGCCATCTGAGTGCACTCATGTGACTACAGGGGCTCGCCATGGGTACAAACAGTGCAGTAGAGGCTGGTGACAAGAGTCAGGGCAAAAAAAAATTATATTGAAGAGTGATGGCTAAGGGGTTTCTCTTTGGGATGATGCAAATGTTCTAATTAAATGTGGTAATGGTTGCAAAAATCTATGAATATACTAAAAGCCATCAAATTATATGCCAGATAAGTCATTTTATGGTCTGTGAATTATATCTAATTCAGCTGTTAAAATTCCACATTATAAAACCCATGAATTGAATAAAGAAGGTGAATTTTATGGCATGAGAGAAAAAAAAAGCAGTCAGGGCTGGGGGCATATAGGTACACAGCCACAGGGGCTATCCTTATGCACACGTAACAGTGTAGGCCAGTAACAGGACCCAGGGCCAGATAGGGCCCACGAGCATGAAGCCACCTCTTAATTATGGACATACCTTCTTTCTTTATGTGAAGCCAAATTGGCTTGGGAAGCTGCTAAAATATTACAGTACAAAAACATAGGGGGAAGAAAAATGCAATATTCACAGCAGTCAATACTAAGTGGAGAGCACCACTACAAAGGAATGAAGTTATATAAAAGTCGGGGGGAAAAAAGTGAAAATAGGGGTAGAATGTTAAAGAATAAATAGACTAAGTTTTATTCTGCCTAATGACATTACTTTTGGCTTTTCCTCTAGTACATAATGTGCTATGCCAAAATAGGCTGGATATCTAGGGAAGTTTATTCATAGGTGAAGCCATCTGGTCATTCATTTGCCTTGAGATTTCTGTGGGGTGCTGAGGGCAAAGCGGCAGATGTCACCAATGAACTGTGCAGAGACAATAATTAAATCATCTCCTCCTGCCCTAACATATGAAACATAGAGGGATAATGGTATAAACACAGAAAGAGGAATATAAATGTCCTCATAGTTTTAATCCAAAAGCAAAGAAGATTATTTGATTGAGCTTCAGACTTGCATTTACTTCTACAAGTATTAAAATTGGAAAATATCTTCTAAAACAAATAAATTATGTTGATTTCTGTTGAGATATAGAGTCTTATATGTATTTACATCCACAGTAGTTTACCAAATGGAGACATTATTATTAATAATACCATCCTATATAATAAAAGCATAATATGCAAATTGACCGAACAGTGGAATGACCAGTTGGCAGGGGGCAAGGCTGGCGAGCAGGTGTCACCAGGCCAGTCAAGGCACATGCCAGAGGGCAGAGGGAGGGAACAGTGATGGGGGTGGGGGTCGGCACCATCCCCTGATAGGCCCGTCCGGTCACCTCCTGCAGAGGGAGGCCAGACTGAGGCTTACAATAGGACATCCCCTGAGGACTCCCAGACTGTGAGAGGGTGCAGGCTGGGCTGAGGGACACCCCCAGTGCACAAATTTTTGTGCATAGGGCCTCTAGCATATTAACAATGATAAGTAATTGGATATTTTCTTTTAAAGCAGTGTTTTTAAACTGAGGGTGAATTTACCCCCAAGGGGACATTTGTCAGAGGACATTTGTAAAAAATGGGGACATTTCTGGTTGTCACAACTGAGGGGTGCTAAAGGTATCTAGTGGTTTGAGACCAGGGATGCTGTTGAACATCCTGCAATGCACAGGACAGCCTCTTACAATAAAAAATTTCTGGCCCAAAATGTTAATATTGCCAAGATTGAGAAAGTTTTCTTGAACAGAAACATTGCATTTTTATTATTTTAAAATTAAATGTGACAACACAATTCAGAATTTTTGAATTATAAGAATGAGAAAACCTTTGACAGAATTCCTTCTATAGAAACCAATAAAAATATGAATATATCCTATATTACACAGTCATTTTTTAGACACTTATAAACCAATGTGATATATTTTTGTACTTTCAATTCCTTTTAAAATATTTTTCCAACAAATCCATATATGTACATATATATAAGTATAGAAATATAATTGGTTTATTTGTATTTTAAATTTATAGATAGATAGATAGATAGATAGATAGATAGATAGATAGATAGATAGATAGACAGATAGATAAAAGCCTAAGCTATTGTTAGGACCAGATGACCAGCCAGTCACTATGATGTGCACTGACCATCAGGGGGCAGATGCTTAACGCAGGAGCTGCCTCCTGGTGGTCAGTGCACTCCCATAGCCAACCTCCCACGGTCCCTCCCCCTTGCCTGCCAGCCCCAATTGACCCTGATCACCAGCCAGGCTGAGGGACCCCACCCATGCACAAATTTATGCACTGAGCCTTTAGTATAAATATAATTTAGAAGTGAAGAGAAACCTTTGCCCTTGAGAATAATTAGACCCTCAGAGAGGCTAAAAGAGGCCAATAATCTTGGGGAGGCATATAAAATCTATAGGCTCAGAGATAAATGAACAAAAAGTGTACTCTTAGGGAGAGTTAAAGGATGGTTAATCTATGAAAGATTAACATGGAATTAATAGAGAATTCTGGACAAGGAATTTAGGCTTTGGGTTATCAGATTTCAATCTATCACTTGTCTATCTATATAGAATCATAAATAATCAGTGAAAACTTTAAAAATAATGGCAAAAACATTGACATTTTGCCTTCTGCTTGGTGATTAATTTCAGTGAATAATATCTAAAATCTAAAGGATTGACTTTAGAGTTGACTGGTTCCATTGTTCTACTACTCTAGCTTCTACTACCCTTGTCTGATTCCTATCAGTCCTCTTAATTATTTGTGAAGAATCAAAGAATTTCCTAAAGAATTACTTATTTTTTTCCTTACAAAGAGGACCTACCTCCTTGTGACAGAGTCTATGTTTGGAAGTGCTATAAATACATCAGCAGGAGAAATATATTAAGGCCTGTGGTGTATCAGGCATTTAAAATACTGCCATGAAATATTTTGCTAACCTATAAATTTTCAGAAGGCTTCAAAAAGGAAACATCAGCTTCTTATAAAACTGCTTGAATTAATTATACAGATGCCAACAAATACCATATGAACCATTTGTCTTTTATTATACTGGATGTACCAGTTAATAATGCGGATTTTTCCCCAATAGATGGAGTTACACATATCTTGATATATATGCGATTTGATATGTATGCTATTTTGTTGTATTGACAGCAAGCTTCAAAACTTCATATGTTAAATTTGCTGAAGGTGTTAACATCATGGATATTTTTTACGCTTAAAAATGTCGAATTTCGTACCAAAAAAAAAGCATTTGTGGGAAGTTTTAATTCATTACTTTATTTTGATGAAAAAGTTATCGTGTACTTCGGGAACCTTGTGGTGAACATGCTCCATCTCAAGATACTTGTGATGATTTCAATGTGAAAGACAAAGAATATCCAGGTCAACCAAAAAAGTTTGAAGACCAACAATTAAAAGCATTATTGGATGAAGATGCATGTCAAACTCAAAAACAACTTGCAGAAAGATTAAAGGTTACTCTGCAAACAATTTCTGATCATTTACAAGCAATGGGAAGGATTTTAAAGGAAGGAAAATGGGTGCCACATCAACTGAACGAAAGACAAATGAAAAACCGAAAAGTCATCAGTAAAATGTTGCTTCAAGGGCATGAGAGAGTCTTTTTTGCATCGAACTGTGACTGGCAATGAAAAGCAGATTTATTTTGAGAATCTGAAATGCACAAAATCATGGGTTGATCCAGGTCAGCCAATCAACATTGACTGCAAGGCCAACTGGCTTCGGAAAGAAGACAATGCTTTGCTTTTGGTGGGATCAGGAAGGTGTGGTGTGTTATGAGCTTCTAAAACCAGGCAAAACTGTTCATACTAATCACTACCGACAACAAATAATCAATTTGAACCACACTTTGATCATGAAACGACCAGAATGTGCCAGAAGACACAGCAAAGTAATTTTGCTTCATGATGACACACCATCACACACTTCAAAACCAGTTAAAGACACGTTAAAAGATCTTGCCTGGGAAGTATTAACCCACCTGCTGTATTCACCAGACCTTGCTCCTTCAGAGTACCACTTGTTCTGATCGATGGCACACTCACTTTCTGAGCAGCACTTCAAAACATACGAAATGGAAAATTGGGTCTCTGAATGGTTTGCCTCAAGACAAGAAAAGTTCTATTGGAACCGTATACACAAATGACCTGAAAGATAGGGGAAAATGTAGCTAGCGATGGACATTACTTTGAATAAAGCACTTTTGATGTTTCTCTTGAAATTATTGTGTTTTCTTTTATTACAAAATCTTCATTATTAACCATTACACCTAATACATAATGCTCAGATAGAAATATTTAGTATTACATTTGATTGATTAAAATAACTTTCCAATTAAGATGTATTGCTTTAAACAATAAGAAGCTTTTGTGGCATCAATTTTGAAAAACATGGTTAAGAACATTTATCACAGGAGGTGGTTTCTGAATACAAACTGATTAATTAAGAGCGAATTCAAGAGTTTGGTTTGGTGATTGGGGAATAAAAGGCAGCAGAATCTCAACATACTAGTAGTAGTCTCCTATATCCCTTGTATTGCTTTGCACTTTCTTTGTATTTGTGTTTTGTTTTGTTTTTTGTTATTAAATGACCTAAATATTTCAAAAAAACTTTATATTTTCAAGGAGTGAGGTTAGTTGGGATTTAAAGATCCAGCAAGTTATAATATTGGAGAAGAGCACAGAATTTTAACTTAAATGTGGAATAATATTGTGGCAATGCTCCTAGTTTAAATGTATGTGCTTCTTTGCTTGTGATTTAATAAACAATCACAAGGTGCTAAGAATATGTGTTCCATTAACCCTCAAACAGACAAATAGTATTTGTTAAGCACTGAAAAATCATTGAGTGGTAGAAGGCAGAACATATTTAAACATGAAAATCTAGATAGACACTTCCCTATGCTCATGTCCTCAGAATAAGCAGCCTTCCTTTACCAACCATGGGGACTGAGAGCCATTCAAAGGGCTCACTCATATCAGAAGGATCCCAGCTCCTCTCCAATGCTCACATGTTATTAAATATACCAAAGAAATAAATGCATGTAACAGAATAGTATGGATAACAGATATCTGAGAGACTGTAGATCAGGAAAAATAGACTGAAATACATGGGCTAATATGGGGAGTGGTTTAGTAAGGAGATCAGTGAGTTACAGAGTGAAATGATTTGAAAAAATTTGAGACTGCAGGACACTTGGAGAGGGAAGGCAAGAGGACTTATAACTCATGCTGTGAGTTATAAATTAGCCTTAAGTGGATTTGGGGAAACGAGAATACATATTTTACTTCTAAATTGCATAGTATCTCTCTGAATTAAGTATTGCAGTAAGATGGAAACATAAGAAGGAGTTCCAGAATTAATCAAGTACATTTGTATCTACTTAATTATTTAAATCCTTAAAAGTAGTCACGTTCTTGCACTTAAATGCAATGTAACCAGGAATCCATCACTTCTATATTTGTAAAGTAACATAGAAAGACTATATTTACCAAATTCATGAGAAAAACATTTGCATTTCTAAATTATCTTAATAGTTTCCTAAATAACCCATTTTATCGCATGTGAAGGATACCTTAAATTATTGAGCTGATAAATAAAGCGCATGGCTTTTATTTACAGTTAAAATTCAAATAAATATAATGGCATGATGTAAAATTTCTAGAAAGATGGATAGTTGTGGTAAAATATGTGTTATTGATTTCATGTTTTCTTTCTGAATGTAGAGTGTAATTTTTCTTTGTTTCTTCTGTAGGCTAAACCTGCATTGGCTATCAATCTAGGTGGCTCCTGTAAACTGGATTTGGGCTTCATGAAGAGGAGTTGTTCCCAAGAATCTGTAACATGAAATACAAAAAAAATATGGCTTACAACAAATATGTTCCCAAAGACACCCACACTCCTATGCTGAATCAGAATGCTAATGTCCTTTGTGCAACAGACAGAATTTTTTTAAGTATGTGGTTTCAATGTGCTATTTTTGTCAAGCCAAGAGCTGTTATTTACAACATGCAAATAAGTGTTGTTAACAAAGATCTACTGGAAATCGCTATGGACTGAATTGTGTTCCCCAACATTTATACTTTGAAGCCCAATATGACTATATTTGAAGACAGGGCTTTTTGGTGGTAATTAAGGTTAAATTAAATAATAAGAGCAAAGCCCTGATCTAATTGGATTAGATCCTTTATAAGAAGAAGAGAGGTCTCTCTCTCTCTCTCTCTCCCTCCCCATTCCCTCTCCACACACACACACACAGAATACACTTTGCTGGAACATAGAGAGAAGGTGGACATCTGCAAGGCAGAAGAAGAGCTCTTACCAGAAACCAAATTGGCTGGTAGTTCAATCTTGACTCTCCAGCCTCCAGAACTGTAAGAAAATAAAATTTCTGTTGCTTAGGTTACCAGTCTGTGGTCTTTTTTTATGGCAGCTTGAGCAGACCAATACAAATTTTGGTATCAAGAAGTGAGGTGTTACTGTAACAAATACCTAAGAGTATGGAAGGAGCTTTGGAACTAGGTGATGGGTAGAGAGGCTGGAAGAGTTTTGAGGTGCATATTAGAAATACGAATGTTAAAGGTGCTTCTGGTGAGAGCTCAGAAAGGAAAAAAAGAAGAGATGGAGAGACCTTCTGTCTACTTAGAGAATACATGAATAATCATAAACAGAATGCTGTAGAAATATGAAGAAAGGTGAACCTTGTTATAAAGTAGCAAAGAACTCGGCTGAATTGTGATGTAGTGTTTTGTGGAAGGTGGAACTTTGCAAATGATAAAGTTAAGATTTCTAAGCAAAATGTTGAAAAGGAAGCGTGGTTCCTTCTGACAGCTAATAGTAAAAACTGAGAAGAGAGAAATAAGTGGAAAGAGCATTGTTTATAAAAAAGAAACAAGTGCCTCCCTGACAAAGTTTATATAAAGCTACAAAAAGAAATTGACAGCCAGTTTGAAATGGAATTGCCAGGGCCTAGGGCAAAGAATATCCTTACATGATATTATTCTACAATGTCTTTATATATATATAATTTTAGATATTTTACAACAGCATATTTTACAATTATCCCAAACAAACTTACAAACTAATTCTTTGAATGGTTGGCAGCAATTAAAAAAAAAAAAAAGGACATGAAAGGATTTAATCCCCTGCAGAAGGAAGGAATTAAGGCACTGAGAAGGCACTTGAGCATTCTATATTGGCCCCTCTTGCCCTTTGTGCCAAGAGGGACCCTCTTCTCACAATCCAATTGCCCTCAGCTGTTAACTGAGCTTTCTGTTCATGCTGAGCTTGAAGTCTCCTGGGGGTTGGTACCATGGATCTGTCTCACACCCAATTGTGTGAGCTGGGCCCTCACTGGAGAAGAAACCCGAGTTCCCCGAGATATGTGATCAGCACCGGGACCCTGCCAGCAGGCCAGGGGTTCCCAAGGCAGGTGCTGGGTGTGGAGGCCACGGGGGCATAGGCTACCAAGGAGACAGAACTGAACCTCACACCACCCTGCTTGGCCCCGGAGGATGGCTGGTTAGCCAGAGATGGGTAAGATTCCTCAAGGAAGGAACAACCTAAGACAGGCACAGTCGCAGAGGGGCCATCAGGAGAGAACTTGGGGGGGCAACAGAAGTGGGGCACAGACCCTCACCCCCCCAACATAGCAGGGGCTTGAACCCTCACCCCTTCTGAAGGAGGTCTCCTGCCCCCATGGCTGCTTCGCGCTTCCCATACCCAGCTCAGATCGGGACCCAGGCAACAGAAAGAGACCTGGCCCAGCTCACATCGAGATACAGGTGACAGACAGAGACTTGGCCCAGCTCAGATCGGGACCCAGGTAACAGACAAGAGACTTGGCAGACAGCAGCTGCCCTATATCTAAATTCAGCCTAGCATCTGGAATGCTCAGGGCCCACTCAAGAATGCAAATAATCCTTCCCACTAATATTTACAGGGTAAACTAAGATTGTTGGTAGAGTATTAAATTTGACAGTAAAATGGTAATTGAGTTTTCAGATTAATTTAAATAGGCTAATTGAAATAAATGAATATCCAAGCAAAGTTAATTGTACTGGACAAAAAGCTGTTCTTAAAGTAATAACTAAAATTTCTATTGGTAGTTCATCTCATGGTAAAATTCCTGAATATGCAATGAACCTAAAGCAGTCATATGTGTGGGAAAAAAAATTAAATTTAAAGTTATCAAGACTGCATTATAAAATTTACAAAAACCTCCATTAATAAAAAAAAGGGGGGATAGTAGGGCAATATCATGTAAGGAAAAATATCCCATAAGTAAATTACATCTAGAAAATTTTTACTTCACCAAATTAAGTTTCATTTGCAATGCTAACAGCAAGATGGCCATTAAAAACACACATGGTGTCTAAATAAGACAAAGGAAAATTGTTTGAACAAAAATAAGAAGGATCCCAAATCAATTATATAGAAAAGATTCCTTTATTAACTTGTGGTTGAGAATATATTTGTATATTTTCAGAAAACAACTCCAAGACCATGTGGATTCCTGCAACAGAGAGGAATTGACAGGTGTGCTCCAACCATGAAGACAAGAGGAAAAAACAGTCCAGAGATGGAAGACGCTGACAACGCCTTGCCACGTGAGCAGTCAGCAGCTGTGCGTTGCTGCAGGTTACCTAGGACCAAACCAGAGAGGGTTGGACCTGCATTGCCAACATGTGCCCACCATCCAGATATCATTGCTGACATGTACACATAAGGAATTGTTAGACATTGAAACGGGGACTCAGAACTGTTGGACATTGAAATTGGGGCTCAAACATTTTTTTTTTGTTTTGTCTTGTTTTGTTATTATATGTTTATTTCTAGTTTGCAAAGGCAAAACTTTTTAAAGAAAAGAAATGGTGGGAAAAAGATACAGAGGCAAAGAAGCATTGAACAGACTGTCAAACTACATTGGGAAGACAGGGGAGGTTGGGCGAGGGGGGCTGTAAGAGACCAACCGAAGGACTTGTATGCATGCATATAAGCACAACCAATGGATATAAGACACTGGGGCGGGAGGGAGGGCGGGCAGGTGAAGGCATGTACTGGGGGGTAGGGGAGGTCGGGGGGAGATCAATGGGGGAAAAAAAAGGAGACATATGTACTACTATTTGTAATACTTAAAACAATAAAAAAAATGGTAAAAAAAAGAAAAGCCCTTGGTGCCCTGACTGGTTTGGTTCAGTGGATAAAGCATCAGCCTGCAGACTGAAGGGTCCTAGGTTTGATTCCAGTCAAAGGCATGTACCTTGGTTGCAGGCACATCCCCAGTAGGGGGTGTGCAGGAGGCAGCTGATCGATGTTTCTCTCTCATTGATGTTTCTAGCTCTCTATCCCTTTCCCTTCCTCCCTGTAAAAAAAAAAAAAAAATCAGTAAAATATATTTAATAAAAAAAAAAAAGAAACAAGAACCTGAAAATTTGTAAAAGGCTCAGTCTATCCCTATTGCAAAAATTGAGAAAGCTTGTTCTGAAGAGAACACTAAGGGTGGAGATAAATAATCATTTGAAAAAGACATCATGGGTGTGACTCAGGAACTTAATTAGCCAGTGTAGCAGAAGCCAGGAATAGAAATGGAATTACATGCTGCCCTTTTGAATTAAGTGGGGGGAGGGGGGGAAACACAGTTAAAATGAAAGAAGGCATGACTAGATCCTACAAGAATGAACCATGTTGCTACCCAGCTGTTGTGTTGCTATTATTCAAGAAAAGAAAATAATGACCCTGAAGCAAGTCAGACAACATCAGGACCACCTCCCTGATTTTAAAGTAGGGGGCCACTGGCTCTGTTTCAACAGATCAGAGGCCTCTGACTAAAAGCTTGGGGACAGGGCCCAATGGATAAAAGCACTTGGGGTGCAATACCTGCCCAGCAGAGCTATGGATGTGGAACTATCACCTGGTAGGTTCAGGAGGCAAGACCATCGCCCCAGTGTGTCTGGAAAGTGGACCACTGAGGGAAAGAATATTATTCTGAAACATTAAGATCATTGAATGTGTCTTGCTGGGTTTTGAAATTTCCTTTGTACTACTCTTTTCTTCTTTCTGATTTCTCTCTTTTGGAATGGGGTGGTCTGTCCTATGCCTTTCCTACTATTGTATTTTGGAAGAATTTAGTTTGTCTGGTTTCACAGCTCACAGCTGAAGAAGAATTCTTCCTAAGGATGAATTATATATTTAGTCTCACCCACATATAATTTAGTGGTACTTAGATGAGACTTTGTACTTATGAGTTGATGCTGACATGAGTTAAGATTTGAGGGGCTGTTGGGATGAAATGATGTATTCTGAATGTGAGAAGAATATGAATTTGCGGGATGCAGGGTGGAATGCCATGGACTGAACTGTGTCTGGCAAAATTTACATATTGAAGCCCTAGCTTCAATGTGACTGTATTTGGAGATAGGGCTTTTAGGGGGAAATTAAGGATTAATTAACTCATAAGGGTGAAGTCCTGACCCAAAAGGATTAGTACACTTAAAAGATGAGAAACACCAGATATTTTTTTTTCTCTGCTTTGTAAGAACTCAGTAAGAAGACTTCAGTCTGCAAACCAGGATAACAGCTATCACCAGAAACCAAATTGGCTTCACCTTGATCTTGGGCTTCCCAGTCTTGAGAACTGTGAGACAATAAATTTCTACTGTTTAAATCACCCAGTCTATGGTATTTTGTTATGGCACCCCAAGCTGACTAATAAAGAAATGTACAAAAGAACTACTATCACTTTTTAAAAAACTTATCTTTATTTTTGGAAGTATTACACATATCCCCCTTTGGTCCCCATTGACCCCATTCTTCCTTCCCCAACCCCAGGCCTTCACTTCACTATTATCTGTGCCCATGGGCTATGCATATAAGTTCTTTGGTTAATCTCTTCCCACCCATGCACTCCCCCTGCCTTCCCTCTGAGACTCATCAGATGTTCCATGTTTCTATGTTTCTAGATCTATTTTGTTCATCATTATATTTTGTTCTTTAGATTCCACATATGAGTGAGATCAGGTGATACTTGCCATTTTCAAGATTTATTTACAATAGTCCAAATATGAAAGCAACCCAAGTGCCCATCATAAACAAGTGGAAAAAAAGTAGTGGTACCTATATATAATGCAATATTACTTGGCCATAAAAAGAAAGAAACCTTACCATTTGTGACAGCATGAATGGACCTAGAGGGTATTATGCTAAATGAAATGAGTCAGTCAGAGAAAGATACATACTATATGATTTCACTTATATGTATGTGGAATCTAAAGAACAAAATAAACAAACAAAATTGAAACAGATACAGAGAACACACTGTATCTGGTTGCCAGAAGGGAAGGTGTTGGGAGACTGAGTACAAATATGAAGGGATTAAGAAGTACAAATTGGTAGTTACAAAACAATCATGGGGATATAAAGTATAGCATAGGAAATACAGTTAATAATCTCTATATATAAAAGCTTAAGTGACCATCGCAAACAAACAGATGACCGCACAGACTGCTTGGGGAGACTAGGCAAGCAGGAGGGTTAGTGAGGGGCAACCAAACAACTGAGCAGCAGGCTGCATGGATGACCAGGCCTGCAGGGAGGGCAGTTGGGGGCAACCAGGCTGACAGCGGGGTGGGCGGTAAGGGGTGACCAGGCCAGTGTGGGGGGCAATTAGGGGCAATCAGGCAGGCAGGCAAGTGAGCAGTTAGGAGCCAGTGGACCCGGATTATGAGAGGGATGTCCGACTGCTGGTTTAGGCCCAATTCTGAGGATCAGGCCTAAACCGGCAGTTGGACATCCCCCGAGGGGTTCCAGATTGGAGAGGGTGCAGGCTGGGTTGAGGGGACCCCTTCCCCCCCCCCCCCCCCGTGCACGAATTTCATGCACCAGGCCTCTAGTATTGTAATAACTATGTATAGTGTCAGATGGGTACTGGAAATATAGCAGAAAGAGTTTGTAAAGTATATGATTTCTAACCACTATACTGTATAGCTGAAACCAATACAAGATAATATTGACTGTAAACTGTAAATGAAAAATAAAAAATATTAACATTTTAAGATTTTTAAAAAATTGAAGAAAAAGTTTAGACATACACCTAAGGAAGAAATTAGAGAAATAAACTAATATATAATATACCACACAAAGATGTGCAAGCAAGGTATGTCAGAGTTGTCAAAATTGTCATGATTTTAATTTTAAATTTTTTCTTTCATGGATCATACTTTTGGTGTTGTATCTAAAAATTCATTAACATACCATAAATCACCTAAATGTTCTCCTATGCTTTCTGCTGAGAATATTAGAGGTTTAACTTTTACATTTAGGTAAATAATCAATTTTGAGTTTTTGTGTGACATGAATTAGATTTGTATCTGGATACTTTTTTGTGCATGTCCAATTGTTCTAGTACCATATTTTTTTAATAAAGCTATCTTTCTCCATTGAATTGTGTTTGCTCACTTGTCAAAGATTTGTTAACTCTATTTGTATGGTTTTGTTTTTAGCCTCTCTCTTCTGTTCCATTTACATCTGTGCCTATACTTTTGTTAATATCATGCAGTCCTGATTTTGGTAGCTTTCAAGTAAGTCTTGAAATTGATAGGTGTTACTCTTTCAACTTTATTGTTCTTCTTCAATATTGTGTTGGCTATTATAGATCTGTCATCTTTGCATGTAAATTTAGAATCAATTTTTCAATATCTACTAAATAACTTACAGGATTGTGAATGGGATTGTGTTGAATCTACAAATTAATTTTGGAAGAATTCACATCAAGACAACATTGAATCTTCCAATCCATGAACATGAAATATCTGCATATTTAGATTTTTTATTTCTTTCATTATAGTTTTACTGTTTTCCACATATAGATCCTGTACAAAGCATACATATTTTTGCCAAAGTAATGACAACATTTCATTTACATTTAATAGAACTTTGGTTATGTATGGAGAATGGGTTCATAGGGCCAACAAAACTTTTAATGGTGTGGTTGATTGTGCATAAGTGGTAAAGGAAAAACATAATCAGTTGATGCAACTGGGTGGAGGGTAGTGCATGCATTCAAATGGTGCAGATTTCCTGGAAATGAGAAGATTTGGTTAGAAAGAGACAAGAATGTTGTTTAGATGATGCCCGGTATAAGGTAACTATTAATCAGCTTGGGAGGAACCAACGAAGGCAATGGTATGTGTTGAGACTTCAAGAATTAATTCATGGCAGGACACAGGTATTTTAGAGCCATGCTACAAAGAAGGGGAACTTACTCTCAGTACCTTAAAACCATATAAGCAACTAATTAGAATATAGCAGAGAAGAGATGAGAACAAGGAAAGATTCCAGGGAATTTCCATACTTAGAGTTCAAACAGTAGGAAAGAGATATCAGAAGAAAAATGAGAGGAAACTGAGTAAGAGGAATCCTAGGAGAAAGAGGTATTATGGAAGCCAACACAAGAAAAATTTTAAAGGATATTGTCAACTGCAACTAATATTGCTCATAAGTAAGACAGAAAAAAGAACCATGTCAATTACATATCACAGGTGATCTTGACTGTAGCGGTATTAGGGGAATTGTGGGACAGAGCCCAACTGGAGTTAATGACAAGAGAGACTTGAAGTGTGGAGGTATAAAGAGTGACTACAGCCCTAACAGGTTTGGCTCAATGTATAGAGCATCCGTCTGCAGAGTAAAGGCCCCAATTTCAATTCTAGTTAAGGGCACATGCCGGGTTGCAGGTTTGATCCCTCGGAGGGGCATGCAGGAGGCAGCCGATCAATGATTCACGCTTATCATTGATGTTTCTCTCTTCCTCCCCCTTCCTCTCTGAAATCAATAAAAATATATTTTAAAAAAAGAGTGACTACAGACAAAACATTTTTTAAAATCAGTGCAGACATGAAACTGCAGCTACAATGGAATATGAGTTAAAGGAGTTGTTTAGTGTTATTTTTAGAAATTGAAAAACATGGTTATATTATAATTATGATGAAAATTAATCCATAGAGAGAGAACAATGAGAACAGAAAAAAGGTAATAACTTCATAAAACATTTGATAATTAAGTAAATTTAGAAGCTCATGTTAGAATTAGTGGTACACTTAGAACAACATATTTCGTTGTATTTTCAAATCTTAGTTGTGTAATCAAATATATAGCATACTAGAGGCCCAGTGCATGAAATTTGTGCACTGGGGGGGGGGGATTGTCCCTCAGCCCAGCCTGCACCCTCTCTAATCTGGGACCCCTCAGGGGATATCTAACTGCTGGTTTAGGTCTGATCCCTGTGGAATCAGACCTAAACTGGCAGTTGGACATTCCTCTCACAATCTGGGACTGTTGGCTCCCAACCACTCACCTGCCTGCCTGCCTGATTGCCCATAACTGCTTCTGCCTGCCAGCTTGATTGCCCCTAACCACTCCCCTGCCAGACTGATCAATGCTTAACTGCTCTCCTGCCAGACCAATTGCCCCCAACTGCCCTCCCCTGCTGACCTGGCCACCCCCACCTGCCCTCCCCTGCAGGCCTGGTCACCCCTAATTGCCCTCCCCTGCTGGCCATCTTTTGGTGGCCATCTTGTGACCACATGGGGGCGGCCGTCTTGTGCAAGGGCAAGATGGTCAGTTTGCATATTACCTCTTTATTATATAGGATGGGGAGGTGCCAGCGCCTCTAAAAAGTATATGCAATCATTTGGCTTGAATTGGGAGATTAGAAATAAACATAAAGCTACCATTACCAAGACTATTAGGGAATGAGAAAGAAGAAAATATTATGAAGATTGTGGGTATTACCGTGTAGTTGTATATCCTTAAACAGGAACATTAATGGATCCAGCTTTGTTTCCATTGGGTGATGAAAATCTCAGCCACCAAAGTCAGTTATTTAACAGTGCTTTATTTCATGAAGCTTAGTACAATAGCAGGTATAGGCAAAAGTATCAATAGAATGATTCAGATTTTTAAAATATTCTAAAGTTTAGAATATCTCTATGAAGTTCTAGTTATCATGATTGTTAAAAAGTAAAAACATAACTCAATAGAAAGGAACCCTACAAAGTTTTGGAATACTTGAATAGTCATATGGAAAAAATAGTTATAAAATTTAGTTCTAGATGGAGTAAAAATTTAAATTCAATAATTAAGACATAAAAGTACGTAATCTTGCAGTGATGAAGGTATTCCTAAGCCTTATGTAGGCAAAAAATCATCAATGAAGTATGTAAAATTCACTACCAAAATTTTCAAATTTTTTACTAATTAAAAGTAATCTTGATAACTAACTATAAACAATAATCTGAAGAAAATATATGCATGTACAGTATCAGAATTAACAGTTGTATTGTTAACCTTATAGATCTTTTAAACTAGTGTGGTAGCAAAGAGACAAATGTTACAAATAGGTAAATCAAATATCCATAATTTAGGGTCAATTAGAAGAGTTTTTACATAAATGAAAATATTTAGTATTGGTTTAAAAAAAATGTAAAAAAGTAATTGTGTGAGCCCTGGCCAGTGTGGCTCAGTTGATTGGGTATCATCCTGTGAAACAAAGGTTTACTAGTTCGATTCCCAGTCTGGGCATATGCCCAGGTGTGGGATCTGGGAGGCAGCCAATGGATGTTATTCTCTCACATCAATGTTTTGCTCTTCTCCCTTCCTCTCTCTCTAAATACAATAAACTATTCCTGAAAAAAAGTAAATGTGTAAATTCATGAAGATGTACCCATTTTCAGTAATATTCAAAGACATTTGATAAAATACATAGTGGGTTTTCTTTTTTGTAACCAATTCATAAAGATAAAAAATTATAATATTCTATTTTTGTAGAGTTTCTGGGGTGTGTATGCTGTCTTAATTTATTGGTGAATGTATAAATTAATTATGCAAAGTACAGAGAAAAAAATTTATAGTATATACCACTTCCTCCCCTAACGTTCAATCCTATATGTCACAATAGTGACATCCTCAAGTTTCTATCAGAAAGCAACACATACTGATACATGTAAAAGTTAATGATTAAATATGAGCATTCTGTAAGTTCAACAATATGGAAATTCTTAAGTAAATTTTAGTGTATTCACATAATAGATAAATATATTATTAAAATTATATTAATAGAAAACTATGCCATCTTAATTAAATATGATTTTAATGCTAAAAGTAAATATACACTAGTAAATAGAAAGATAAAAAGAGACAGAGACAGATAGAAAGATACAGAACTAGAGTTGCAAAATAGTAATGAAAGTATAATTATAATTATTGCCTTAATAATATATATATTCTTCAAATTTACTATAATAACTATATCTTAAAATAAGTTTTAAAGTCATAAATAATATGATGTGAAAACTTTCCAGAAATAGCTGAATTTATACAAAAGTGAATTTATCTACTCACCTCATTTTCATATTTAATTTTCTTCTATAATCAAATCACTTATATGTGAAGGATTACTAAGCAAAAAAACTACTGTTGCAAGAAAACAAAAATTATTACTGTGAATATTATTTGTCACTTTTACCCACAGAACTTCTGAAAATCAAAATCTGTTTTCCAACAAAATGAATATGTTAATGTGTAAACAAATATATCACTCATCTATGGAACAAGAATAATAGATTTTAATAACTGCAACAAACTAGATAGAGGCTTTCGGGAGTGAAAAGTAATTGAATTCAAAAGACAGCAAAAGTCAAACATATTAAAAATAATTTTAAGATTTAATATAATGAATTTTTCCATTTAGTCTTTTAAGAGATATGTATTTCATTAAAATTGATTTTAATATGTCATATTTCCAAAGGTTTTATTCTACTTTAACCTTTATAAATGCCATTGTAACCATGCCTACTTATTATATAATTGCTATTTTTTCTTTATACTGCACATTCTATTTTATAAGTGATGAATAATTATTAATCTATATAATCCCTCAATAATATCAGTGTCATAATTTTAAAGAAAAAGGGAGAGAAAATGTAGATGGGAATCAGGTTTTGAGGATAATGGATAAAACATATTTTGAAGTATGAGTTTTCTAAGTTTTGGTATAATGTTGTATACACTAAATACACTATGTCATTAACTAAAAGAAACATGAAATTACTGTGACCATTGTTATTTGTAGTTTGTTTCTATTACTAAAAATATTTCACTGTGCACTTTCACAGTAAGGTGAAGGTATTCTGATTCAGAAAGAAATGTTTTATTCCAAGGTGCTACATGAAACATGTTTATATATAGATGTGATTACAGCTATGAACATTGCATTGAAGGTCTCCAAAATTTGGTCATAGGTATTAGAATATAGATATTATTAAGGCATTCACTCAATAAGACAGAAATTTTATATTTGTAACATATTTCCACAGCATTAAATCAGTGAGAGGAATTAGGGAGAGCAATAATAGATTAAAAATGCATCATAATAACAGACATAAAACCCTATTAATTTTTTCCTGCCATTGACTGTGCGAAGATTCAAGACCACCACTGCCATTTCCACCCTGTCCTCCCAAATGAAAACACTACAATAAAGTTCTAGGAATCTCAGCAATCTTTTCAGGTGTTTTTAATGCAATTAGCCTCCAGCATCCAGAGTTAATTTCTTCTTTGACTTATTTTAATAATATCTCATTATTCTGATAAAACTGACAATATGCCTTTGATGCCTAATTAAAAGGCTATCCTTACAAGATCTACTGAGACAGTTTTTGCCATGACCACTTGGTGTCTACTCATATCTACTAGTATTGAGAAGGCTAAAAGGGCTAATTCCAATGTAACCCTGATATTTGGGGCTAGTGATCTGAATCCAAGCCAGCAAGCTCAGTGTACATTCCTGATAACCTATAATTAAGTCCCTCTCTCCTTCCCAGATACTGGTCTTACAGAACCTGTTACTGTGAACAGTGCACTGCCCCGGAGGGAGGGTTATTAACTCTGGCGCCAGGCCAGACCATCAGATATGGCCTGGAGACCCTCAACACCTGGGGCCCTTCTTGCAAGGCCCACGAAAAGGACCAGAAGCATAATCCATGTTTGTGGGACAATGACCACAGAGAGATACAAGGGAGGGCCCCATGCATGTACCTTCACTCAGATTTGGAAGGCTGTTCCGTGAGTCCGCCAGCATATTAAACCGTGTCCCTCTTTTTCTTTGAAGCATCCTTGGTTTTCTTTCGTCTTCTGCAACCTTTTTTAGTCTAGAAAGTATGGTGAGCTTCCTAATCTCATTTGAGTGTACTGATTTCTATTTTGTGGTTCCTTTATCTCTTGATTTTAACTACCACTCGATTTGTGTCCAAACACCCCTAATTTAGAAGCTTGGTCTGACTCTCATGAGGGTGACCTTGACAATTCTTCACCCCTGCTTCCTTTCCTAGACCACTAACCTTATTTTTAATATGTAAAATTGGAGTAGAATGTGTTGAATTCAAGTAGAGAAGTTTATTATTATAAAGGTTAAGAAAATAAAATTTTGTGTTTGATTAGAAGAATTTTGTAGAAGAAAAGGTGTAAGTATAAAATTCACAATAGCCAGGTCTATGATTTGGTTGTTTTGCTGTACTGTTTCAAGTTTAAAATCAAATTAATTCCAAAAAACTGAGCTTCATATATTTAAATATTGCAAGACTAAGATCAAATTCATTCTAATGATAAGCATAAATGTTTAAACTTGGAAGTAAAGGCTAAGTTATTCAATACTTGGACACAGCAGATATGATATGGCTGACGCAGTCACTGTAGATTAGAAAAACTATGTCATACAGAGAAAAGAATGTCCAAATGATAGTTACATAAAGTCTAATAAGTAGAAATTTCTTTAAGTTGAGCCAATTTAGCCAAATCAAATAGGAAAAGCACCATGAGATTAGAACTAAGCAAATGAAAGGAGACACAAAGTTGAAAAGTAAAAGCAGAAAGGGAAAACTTTACCACTTAAGGTATCTGATAGGCATTATTTTTCCAACTTAACATTTCATTGGAATGAGGAAGGAACGTTAAAATGCATCCATAGCCATGATAAAGAACTGAGAAGAGAATCAATAGCAGGTATAAGGCTGGAGAATTTCTGGAAATATAAGGTAGATATAAGAAAATTAAAAGGAACTTATGAGAAATTAGAAACTTGAAACCTCTTAGTAAACAAAAGGACTTCCTAAAAGAGTGAGGTATAAAAGAAAAGAAGACACCTTAGAATTCCTTAGGAACAGAATATAAAAGTAAAAGTAGAATTTGGATTTTGTCACTAGGATACAAGGAGAGAATTGCAAAGGAATTATACCAGAGATCAGCATTACTGCCAATAGCTTTTTCCCTTGGACAGTAAAGTGGCAATTTGACACAAAAGTCAGTTAAACAAGTTGTTGGGATTGGAGATAATTCTGGAAAAACGGAGTATGTGTAGCTCCACACCTGAAAAGCAAACTGCCTCAACATTCTAAAGAAAACTGACTATTTGAAAATTGTAAACAACTCCCTCCCCTGCCAAATCACCACATGAAGGTTTTACCATCGTAATCTAAATACAGTACTGTAGGGAGATATTTTAATTATGCTGGTGCTATCTACTCCAGCTGTCAATGCTTTCCCTTTTAAGTCTTCATTAATAAATATGAGAAGTTTATCAAGGATCTAAAGAAGCCAATAAATGCCATACAGATATGCAGTTGCATAAACTAAAAAATTAACACTTGCAGTAACACAGTTAATACAGGAAAGAAATCATAATTATAAATATATAATTTAAAAATGTATATACAACAAATTCATTTTTTGTTTTTGTTTTACTGCTTTAAGAGTTTCTTTAGTTAAATTTATTAGGATGACATTGGTTAATAACATTATATGTTTCAGGTGTACAATTCTATGATACATCATCTGCACTGTGTGCTTACCACTCAAGTCTAACCCCTTTGTCACCATAAATGTGATCGCCTTTACCCTCTTCATCCTTCTACATAATCTTTCCCTCTTGTAACCACTCTCCAGTGTCTATGAGTTTGTATGTTTGAAAACATAATTTTTAATAATTATAGTTAGTAATTTCAACAATCTACTGAGACTATAATTATTAAATACACCAAACGATTAAGAAATAATTTTTTATTTACACAGCTGAACTTTATTATAGAGAGAGCAAGGCAGATGCAGGTTGGTCTGAGTGACTGGCACTAACAAGCTGGTGGGTTTTGTTTGCATTGTAGCTAAAAAGTGGGGCCAGAATGAGGAATCCAGGGAGCGGCTTCAACTTCATGCAAGCACAAAGGGAGGGTAAGCACCACTTATTGTCTTGCTCAGATTTAAAATGAGAGGAGAAGGGGGATAACTCAAAAGCTCTTCATGTTAAAACATCAAAAATGGAGTCTGGCTCTTTATTACAAAACAACAACAACAACACAAACAAAACTTGCAAACTTGGAGAAGATATGTGCATATGTTGACAATGAATTAGAATTCAGCATATCTATTAATTCCCATGAATCCATTTAAAGTGATAAATTACCTAACAGAACAATAGATAAATTATGGGAACTAGTATTATCAGAAAAAGTAGCTTGAAAGTTTATAAACCTTTTAAGTATATGAAACTCAATTATAATCAGAAACTGAGATAAGATCATAAAGTGTTATCTTTATAAGCACCTTAGTGGTAAAAATTATGAAGACAAAGTTGACAAAGCAGTCCTTTTCAGTGATGGTAAGAATAAAAAAGTATAACTACTTTTGAAGACAATTTGCCTTTGCCCATTAAAAACAGACATATTCACATCTTGCAGCCAAACAATTTCACTCTTACTTATAGCAAGCTGTCAGCCATTTTGGCACATGAGATGGATCTGGGAAGGTTTGTAAATTCTATTCCGTTAGGAAAACTCATGACCAATTAATTCTGAATCTCTGAGGATGGAACCCAGACATCAATATTTTTTAAAGACTCTTTACATCACACTAATATATAGCCAGGGTTGAGAACCATTGCCTTAAAGAAATTCTAATGCACATGTACTGGAAGATATGAGCAGGAATTCTCCCTGCAACATTTTTTAAATTATAGAAAAACCCCAGAAAACAGTTCAACTGTAAAATGGATAAATATACAGTGATAAATTAAACTCATCTAATTTTGAGACCCACTTACTTCAGTTTTCCCATGGACTTGTATATCCATCTAAAATATTATGTTGTTGTGAATATCTATTTCAATCTATGTCCTAAAGCGAAATCAGAATCATTCATATATGTTATTATATTTAAGCTCTATTCTACACTTAAATTTGAAAACTATACTTCCTAAAATAAATTTAGAAACTGAAGTATAGACCCACCTGGGACACAACTTAAGAACAAAACCCTCTACTATGTGAAGGAATCTGTTTGCCTGTGAGCAATATCAGCTATACCAATTGAATACAAGCATATTAGTCAGGGCTCAATCAGTGAAATATAGTAGAACCAGGAGGATACACACACACACACACACACACACAGCATTTTTTAAGGGAGTTGGGTTATGCCATTGGGGATAGCCTAGGCTAGTTCAAAATCTTTAGGGCAGGCTCTGAGATAGGGAAAACTGGAACTCTCCAGCACAGGATGAAATTTCAATCTACAGTCAGGAATTTATTTTTCCTCAGGGAAGGAAACCTCAGCCTTATTTAAAGTTTACCAAATATGGATTTCAATCACATCTGCAAAATACTCTCACAACACCTATATTAGTGTTTGATTGAAGAACTGGATAATGTTGTCTAACAAAGTTGAGGAATAAACTCATCTAATTTTTAAACCCAGGCATGTGCCCTTGACATCTCAAGTATCTGAAAAGTAGAAGTTAGGTTCAGAAAAATACAATGTATCACTATATAAAGAGAAAATCATGGTTTTCACTGATGTGGTCTAAAATAATCATCTACATGCATAATATATTGGAGGTGATAATCGAAATTTTTGAAATAATGTTAATTTTCAAATCTCTGATTTTCAAGGAATTTAAGAATAGTTTCCTGTTTGTATTATTTTACTTTAAAATGTCTGTTCATGTGTTTTCTTTGATTTCTTAATGAGCTTTTTTAAAAAATATATTTCAGAGAGGAAGAGAGAGAGAGAGAAACATCAATAATGAGAGAGAATCATGGATTGGCTGTGTCCTGCACGAACCCTACTGGCGATGCAGCCCAAAACCCAGGCATGTGCCATTGACTGGAATCAAACCCGGGACCCTTCAGTCTGAAGGTCAATGCTCTATCCACTAAGCCAAAACCAACTAAGGCTTAATGAGCTATTTTCATAATCAACTTAATAGCTCCTTATATATAAATAAAATTATCCTTTTGACTAGCACATATATTAAACAGAATTAGAATTTGAGATACACAATTTTTCTTATTTTAAATGAATAGACATTTAAATATATAATTTTTTTTCAGATTTTATATATTACTCTAAAATTATGGGGAAAATTCCCCATCATATTCCCTAGAAATTTTAGGGTTTTGTTTTATCTGGAAATCCTTTACATACATTTTACAGATTTCTATTTAATTTTATCCCTAGCTAATTTATAATTTTCTTTGTTCTTGCAAATATTATCATGTGTTCCATTACTTTAAATATTATTATATAGAAATGTTGTTTACATTGTTTATTAATTTTATAATTGTGTAATTACCAAATTCTTCTAATGGGCATGAGGTTTCTTCAGAGGATGAGGAAAGTTAGAGCATTATGCCGGTCACACAACACTGAAAATATACTAACAAACATTCAATTGTATACTTAAAATAATGAATTTATAATACATAAATTATATCTCAAGAATGCTATTAAAAGGAAATACTACTAATTCCTACCTTGATACATTATAATATTCCTTTCCCTCCCTCTTTATATAATTGTCTCTGACTCACTCTTCTTACTGCATCTCTGTTTCAAACAAATGACTCAATACAGGTAGAAATAGCAATTTATTTTATTAGATTTTTTGGCACTTTTACTCTGAAGAAAGGTATCATATAGGGTAGTATCAGCACAAATAAAAAAACATAAACTACAAGAGATAAGGCAAAAGTAACAACATAGAAGAATTTCTTTCTTTCCAAATGAGACTATCTTGCTACTCCTCTGTACTACTCATCCCTGTCACCACCAGCATGCATGCATTTACCAATCATGTTCAAAGAAAGTATGTTTATTAGTTATTGCACACTTACTTAAAATATTTTATATGCATCTTTTAAAAACACAGAATAAAACCTGAGGTTATATGAAGGTAATGAACTTAGCAGAGCACATGAAATTGAATTGCACTCTCAAACTGAAAGAAGGGTGGTAATATGTGCAATGTGGAAATCTAAATCCTTTTTACTCCAGTTAAAATCCAAGTTAATACCTCCCACCAAGCCCCCAGAAACTATCTCCTTTTTCTGCCTTATAATTCTGCTACAGTTCACCTGATACAATATATTTCTAGTTTAAAATAGAAATGAGGAAACCCATAGGCTCTCCTTTACTTAGAAGTTTTGTTTCGGCTCATTAATGCTTTCCATCTCATTTCTTCCTTTCCACTAGAAAATTTTGCCCAAAGCAATTTTTGACAAGTAAATAAAGTTGGACAGAATTTATTTGCTTACATCATTGTAAAATAAAATTAAAACAGACTTTATATTTGTAGGATCACAAATTTAGAAAATTCTTGATAACATAGTTGTGATTTACAAAATTAACTTATTTTATCCACAGCTATATTTAAGAGATAAGTAGAATATTTAGTAAATTACAATTTTATTATTTTTTTCCATGAGAAATATAAATTATAGAGTCCTGAGGTTAATATACTTTCAGAATCCTTTCAATAGCAAACACCTATTTAAAGAGCAAATAATTGAATTTTTAATTCAGATGTCATAATCTTTCAATATTTGATATGGAGAGAATCATAAAATATTTTTATGAGTCTAGAGCAGTAAAAGGAAACATTGATACCTTGTTTCTTTTTCTAATCAGAATCTGAATACCATCTTCATTCCTTACCTAAACAAAAAGAAGATTCAGGAAGATCTTTTCTTATAACTTCCTCCCTACTTTATTAGAAATCCTCAACTTTGGTGTACTTTTAAAAGTGGACTCTGCACTAAGTTATTATGAATTAATTTTATGTAGTTTTCTACTGTCTTCACAATTAGATTTCAAAAACTTAAAGAATCTGAAATTCTTTGAAGCTATAACCTACCCCCAAAAAAATAGCAAAGTAATCCCTAGCACATAGGTATTTAATAACTAAGTATTTATCAAATGGGGAATATTATATATTGGATATTTGAGAAGTGCCATGTTTCAAATTTGCTTCAGCATTTCAATTAATATTTTAAACAGTACTTAAAATGTTGTAAATATTATCACTATTAAATAAGAGGTATTTGAAGTTTACTGAATTTAACTAGCTCAAAAGACATGGCTTTTAAGTCATCTATCTGACTTATGTCTATGTTATCAGGCCTCACTGCTTCCCCCACATTGATCCCAGAACTATTTTTACACAAATTATCGATTCACTTACATCCCCAGTAATATCTAAAATTTTATCAATCAATCCATTGCATGAAGGAACTGTCTTAACTCCATTGTATCAATAAAAATAACTACAAATTATTAAACATTACTTTATTAATTTGGGATATTTATGAATGAAACAAATCATAAATTAAATTTACTGAAAATTATGATATCATTTTAAATGATGTTTTGCATATAACAATTGTGGACAACAATCTTCTTGTATGATTATTATCATAACAGACAGTAGACCAGATCCTTGAAGAGGCCTCCTTGTAAAATCCACTGCACCTTTGACAAAATACAACCAATATAATTTATTGCATCATTGAATTCACTAGAAAATAATCTCAATATCTAGGGTTAAACTCTTACACACACACAAATACACTTACACAACAGTTGAAAGCAGGGAAGGAGAAAAAGGATAGGGATCATTAAGAGCAGCTTTAAAAGTAAAGGGTAAAATCAGCACTGCAGTGATCAGGGCTATGGGACTTCTAAGATTAAAAGGCTGATCTGATCTGTGTGTCTGTTTTACTGCCAGTACCATACTGTTTTGATTACTGTAGCTTTGTAGTATAATTTGAAGTCAGAGAATGTGAAAATTTCAGGTTTGTTTATTTTTTTTCTCAGGATTGCTCTGACTATTCAGGGTCTGTTGTGCTTCCATACAAATTTGATGGTTTTTGTTCTATTTCTTTGACAAATGTCATTGAGGTTTTTATGGGGATTCAATTAAATACACACTGAGTGGCCAGATTATTATGATCTATGAACGCATAATAATCTGGCCACATATATATAATTAGAGACCCAGTGCATGAATTCATGCATGGATGGGGTCCGGCCAGCCTGGCCAAGTGGAGGGGACATGGGTGGTTGGCCGGCCTGCCTGCTGGTCGAACTCCTGGTAGAGGAGACTATTTGCATATTAGCCTTTTATTATATAGGATATACACTGAGTGGCCAGATTATTATGTGTTCAGAGATCATAATAATCTGGCCACTCAGTGTATATGTTGCCTTAGGTAATATGGCCATTTTAACTATGTTGATTTTTCTAATTCATGAGCACAGAAGAGGACCTGAACAGTCACTTTTCTAAATAATACATATAAATGGTTAACAGATATGGAAATACTAGAGGCCCGGTGCACAATATTTGTGCATGGGGGAGGGTGTGTCCCTCAGCCCAGCCTGCACCCTCTCCAATCTGGGACAACCTTGAAGGATGTCTGACTGCCCATTTAGGCCCGATCCAGATAGGCAGTCAGACATCCCTCCCACAATCCAGGACTGCTGGCTCCCAACTGCTCCCCTGCCTGCCTTCCTGATTGCCCCTAACCGCTTCTGCCTGCCAGCCTGATCACCCCCTAACCACTCCCCTGACAGCCTGATTGATGCTTAACTGCTCCCCTGACAGCCTGTTTGCCCCTAACTGCCCTCCCCTGCAGGCTTGATCAGAAAGGATATATATACACTCCTATGTTCATAGCAGCACAATTTACCATTGATAAGACTTGGAAACAGCCTAAGTGCCCATCAGCAGATGAATGGATTAAAAGCCAGTGGTACATATACACAATGGAATACTATGCTGCTGTAAAAAGGAAATCTTACTGTTTGTAACAGCATGGATGGAACTGGAGAGCATTATGCTAAGTGAAATAAGCCAGTCAGAGAAAGATACATATCACATGATCTCACTCATTTGTGGAATATAATGAACAGTATAAACTGATGAACAAAACAGATCCAGAGACAGAGGAGCATCGATCAGACTGTCAAACCTCAGAGCTAAGGTAGGGGAGCGTTGAGGTATGGGGGAGAGATCAACCAAAGGACTTGTATGCATGCATATAAGCCTAATCAATGGACACAGACACCAGTGGGGTGAGGGCATGAATGGAGGGATAGGGAGTAATGGGGGGGATAAGGACATATATGTAATATTTTAATCAATAAAGAAATCAAGCAAACCTGTGCTTTAGAAACCAATATAATCAAATAAATAAATAACCCCAAATAAATGAGGGGAAGGGGAATGAAGTGGGTATGGAGAATTAAGTAACAAAGAATGGTTGTAAAATGAAGACATTTCAGATAAACAAAACTTTAAAGTTCACATAAGCAACAAATATTTCATTAAAAGAAATTCCAATAGATGTGATAGAGTACAAAGGGCAATTATAGAGTATGATTTGAGATAAAGTAATAGTTAAAAAAATAATTGGCCAAACTGTAGATAAATGTAAACACAATTTTAAATATTAAAAATTAATACTAGATTAGTTGCTAAAATGATCTGAGTTCTTCATCCCTCTCTGTATCTGTGTCCTTTGCAATGTGATTTTCCAGTTCTTCCCAATAAGAGATGGAAGCTATTTTCTAACCCCCTGAATTGAATCTGTCTCTATGGTTTGCCTCAGCCAATAAAATCTAGTAGAAGTGATAGGCCAGTTCCAAGCCTAGGCCACAACAGATGTGTGCTTTTGTTCTCTCACGTGGAACTCTACCAATGCCATGTGAACATCAAGCCTGCTGGAAAACAAGAGACCATATGAAGGAGAACCAATGCACCTCTGCCAACAGCCAGCCAACCCCAGAGGGTGAGGCACTTGGCCGAACCACTACTGATACTGGACACTTGGTATGAGATTATGGAACCATAAAAGGACTCTGAAGAGGACCAATCTCTTTTATGTAATAGATGCTAAAACTTCCCAGAATATTAGCAAACCAATCAAACTTAAAAAAATAATATATTATAACCCAGTTAGCAGATATATTGAAGACAAAAACGTTTTCACATAAAAATGAATCTATATGCACATTAAACCTTAACCATCTTTCAATAAATGTTGTCTAATTTTATATTAAATATTATGTATCCTTTAACAATTGGTCTTTTTCATTGTTTTCTTATTAACCCTACTTTACTATTCTTATTATGTTATTACCCTCTATAAAATATATTATAGAAATTCTTGAGGTGTTTCAATGTTTTTCCTTATATTAAATGGCACAAAATGGCTTTCTATGTGCATATGGGTTTATTATGTGTGTGTGTTAATATTTCCCACCCCTGTCATTTAGAGTACCATAAGTTTAAGTTGCAATCAATTCTCCAGCCTCTTAATTCATTTTTAAAATATATTTTTCAGATTGCAGTATAATAATTTTTCATTATACTTGATCCATACAGTAGAGCAAATACAATGTAGAAAACAAAAGTCAGAGTCCAAGAGCAGAATTGTGTACCCTCAAAATTCATATGTTGGAGTCTTAACCCTCCGTACTTCAGAATATAACTGTACTTTAAATTAGGGTCTTTGGAGAGGTACTTTAGGTTAAATGAGGTGATTATAATGGTGCTAATTCAATATGACTGGTGTTCTTATAAGAAGATTAGGATATAGATATGCGTATTTATACAAGCCACAAAGATAGGCCTTCACAAAAGAATAACCTTGCTGACACCTTGATCTTGGACTTCTAGCCTCCAGAACAGTAAAGAAATCATTTCAATGGTTTAAGGCACCCGTCTATTGTACTCTGCTATGACAGACCTAGCATACTGACAACCTTGCACTGCTGTATTTGCCAGATGACTGGCATGTTATTTTACCATTGAAAAGGTAGCAAACATTACATTTTCAAAGTTATATTACACATGTAATGGCATTTCTTATCAAATGCTTGTGAAATTTTTTAGTTGAATAAAGTCATGTTTAAAAAGCCACAGATTTTGTCACTAGGCAAGTCTTTTTACTGTGAACTTTTTATATGGCTTACATCCATAAATAAATTTCTTAATCTCTTTGGTTTTAAGTTTTCAATTACTAATTGCAGGTAATTATGCCTGTCTGATGAAGCTGTTGTCAGAAAATACTAATCAAATATTAATCAAAGGATTTGGCTGATAACATACAATCAGTAACTAGAAATCACAGATAGCATCTTTAGGAAGAAACTCTCCTGGGTTCTACTATATCAAGTAAAGTTACAGCTTACTAGGTCAACTGATAAAATATTTGGATCAGTGTTTTTTATTATTATTGGTTTTGAGGTATATAAAACAAGCTAAATAACTATATCTTTAACATCAACTTAATCACATCTTTAATTAACATCCTATCTAATAAAAGAGTAATATGCAAATTAACCATCACTCCACTACACCCACAAACCACCCCCACTAGCCAATCAGGAGCGAGTTTGCAAATTAACCCCACCCAAGATGGCTGCAGCCACAGAGAGAGCAGAAGGGAAACTTGGGTTTCCCTGGCAATGGAGGAAGCCAAGCTTTCCCAACACCCTGGCCAGCCCAGGCCTCCGCTTAAGGTTACAAAGTTTCAATTAAAGAAGTTAAATAAATCCCAACAGAAATGGCTGCTGCCACAGATGGGGTAGAAGGCTTGGCTCCACTCCAGGCAACAAAGTTTCAATTGTAGAAGATAAATAAATTCCAGACACCAGGGCCTTCACTTGGGTTTCTGGGGGGCATGGCCTGCCTGCAAACCACCACAGGCCCTTCGCCCAGGCCACCCCATGCCCCAAGGGAACCCCCACTCTGATTGGGACACCCTTCAGGACAAACCAGCTGGCCCCACCCATGCACCAGGCCTCTATCCTATCTAATAAAAGAGTAATATGCAGATTGACCATCACTCCAACACACAAGATGGCTGCCCCCATATGGTCAAAGATCCTGCCCCCATGTGGACACAAGATGGCCAGCAGAAGATGGTCAGCAGGGGAGGGCAGTTGGGAGGGACCAGGCCTGCAAGGGAGGGCAGTTGGGGGTGACCAGGCTGGCAGAGGAGGGCAGTTGGGGGCAAACAGGCTGGCAGGGGAGCAGTTAGACATCAATCAGGCTGTCAGAGGAGTGGTTAGAGGATGATCAGGTTGGCAGGCAGAAGCAGTTAGGGGAATCAGGAAGGCAGGCAGGTGAGCAGTTGGGAGCCAGCAGTCCTGGATTGTGAAAGGGATGTCCGACTGCCCGTTTAGGCACGATCCCAATGGGATCGTGCCTAAACGGGCAGTCGGACATCCCTTGAGGGGTCCCAGATTGGAGAGGGTGCAGGCTGGGCTGAGGGACACACACCCTTCCTCCCTCCGGTGCACAAATTTCGTGCACCCGGCCTCTAGTAATTACATAAGTCACTTAAAATGGTAATAAGTATACAGGCATTTAAAACATAACAAATATGTATCAGAATAGCATACCAACTTTGGTCATAAAATTCATTTAAGTTTGACATGTTAATTCAATAAATATTAGTATGTGAAGATGAAATAGATTTTATTTAATGCAGTTTTGATTTCGCCTGATTTGACTTATGCATTTTCTAATGCACTCTGAATAATGAGCCCTTTTAACAGCTGAACACAAACATCAAATTTTATTGGTAGAATATTTTGCTTGGTGCTAAAGTACACAAAGTGTACTTTTGCTGGAGGCATGATTTTTATTTTTTATAAAGCTCTGGTATGGAATGTATTTTGACTGATATAAAAATAAAAACAGCAGATAGAAAAGCACAAGGCAACAATAGCAATATTATTTTGCCAACTTTCCCCTGGCTGACACTAATCTAGTTGGTTTAGCCTAGAAGAATCATTTTATTGTATGTGATATTCATCTCAAAAATATTTAACTAACTCAAATTCAAATCATAAAACAGACAGGCAAAGAATATGAGAATGGGCAGTTTCCTATCATGTGGATAGGGCCCAATGTTTAAATCTATTTTGTGCAAAGCAGAAATGTCAAATTATTTAAATTAATTACAATGGCTTTTAGTTATGCAATGAGTAAAAATGTAGAGTTTGGAAATCATGTTTATATTATTTTCTTTAATAAAAATACAATCACTAAAATACTATCCTGTAAAAATTATATGTAATAAATCATTATTGCAATCTAGTTTTAACCAAATTTTAAGACAAGAGACTTTTTTACTTAAATGTCCAGTTTTATACATAATCACTGATTAAAATTATTTTCCTACTTGTTTGTATACTAAATTTTTCTGTTTTGAAAAGTAATAAAATGCCCTGACTGACAGTTTGGCTCAGTGGATAGAGCGTCGGCCTGTGGACTGAAGGGTCTCAGGTTCAGTTCCGGTCAAGGACATGTACCTTGGTTGCGGGCACATCCTCAGAAGGGGGTGTGCAGGAGGCAGCTCATCGATGATTCTCTTTCATCTTTCTCTTTCATCGATGTTTCTAACTCTCTATCCCTCTCCCTTACTCTCTGTAAAAAATCAATAAAATATATTTATTTTTAAAAAGATAAGTAATAAACTACCACAATGAAACACTCAAAAAGTCATAGAAAAATCCTTCTTTGAGAGTATAATTTATATCTTAATAAAAACAATATAATTATCCTTTACATAATAAATTATTTCATAATCTTTTAATATTAAAGTACAATTAAATCAAAATATATTGATAATGCTTCAATCTTCCATTTGCTTAACATGATGTTAGAAATATCAACTTGATAGGCAAAAATACAGACCTGAGCAAACATGAATTGGATCACCAAGCTATTAAACATCATGAGGGAAAAAGAAATAAAAAAATTGCAAAGCTTGCATCATTTCATCACAAAATACTAGTAATGCATCTCTGTATTTCTGTATTAGGTTCATACATTCAGAACACAATTATGACAGATGGTATCACTTACCTAGAAAAGTAGC
Source organism: Corynorhinus townsendii (assembly GCA_026230045.1). Lineage (NCBI taxonomy): Eukaryota > Metazoa > Chordata > Mammalia > Chiroptera > Vespertilionidae > Corynorhinus > Corynorhinus townsendii. The sequence continues at coordinate 107,987,425 of JAPDVU010000001.1, read as the reverse complement.
AGAGATAGCTTTTATAATTTCTTTGAAATTAGTGAACAGTCAAAATGAGGCTAAATCTGCTAGGAATTTTTTTTGGATATTAAAAGTATACAGTGAAAAGGGTCAAGTATAAATAAAATGAAGCTATGTGATAGAAAATTACCACAAATATTTAAAGTTACTAACACATACCTATTAAATCTTCAGATGTGCTGATTAATAATTAAGGGATGCCATATAATTCCTCTCAGAAAATAATTAATCAAGATAAAGGGCAGAAGAATATCTTTTTTCAGGAGGAAACTGTTTACAGTGTAAGTCCTTTAAACAAGTTTATTGGTAAAACAAATCATCCCTAGATCCAATTATGGAAGACTTAAAAATATACTAAGGTTTATTGACCTTAATGTTTCATGTATTTGCTGCAAAACATAAAAATTTAATTAACATATGTTTTCAGTTGTTAAATACAAATTTGCAATCCCAAATATTAATCAAAGAATTAAAAATCATCAATAATGGCTCTATCCAGTACCTTTGCATACATCTCAATTACAACCATTTTTGTGATTTTAGAAAATCATTTTCTTACCCGTTCTTTTTTAAAGAGTATTTTTAATCACTAAGAACATATTGTTCAATTTCAGGGGTTTATGACCTTTATAAAAATGGAAGGCTGTATGACATCTTCAGAAAAATAATTCATTCAGCATATTTTTAACTGTATCCAAGTTATTGCAGGTAATTGCTCACTGAGTTTCACTGTTTTATATAACATCCCATTGTGTGCATTCTGTAATTCTCAAGTCAAAATAGCTTGAATCATTTCCTGTCTTATGCTAATACAGTTACTATCAGTCGTGAACATTTCTGCATATATACCCTGGTGCACCTCTGCAAGAATCCATTTGCATTATAATCCTAGGAGTGAAATTGATGGAACATACAGATAACCATATTCAATTTTACAAGAAAAATTCCAATTGCTTTCCATTGTAGCTTTATCAATTACATGCCAACATCAATATATGAGCTTTCTTTCATTTACATGCTCAGAAGTTCTTGTTAACTTTTGCCATCTTAGATTGTGTAAAACACTATGTCCCTGTGGCACTATCATTTTCCTAATTACAAAAGAAGTTAAAAGTCATGTTTATTGACCATTCCTATTTTTTCTCTAAAATACTGTTTACTGAGATTTGCTCATTTCTATTCTGTTTTCTTGTGCAGTTTTTTATATATTGTAAAATATAATTTTCAGAGAGTTATGTTATGTATAAAAAATTCTTCCTCCAGATTGTTGGCTTGTTTTTTACTTCATCATGTCTTTTTTTAAGTATATTTTTATCGATTTCAGAGAGGAAGGAAGAAGGGCCGAGAGATAGAAACATCAAGGATGAAAGAGAATCATTGATCAGCTGCCCTACAATCCCTGCATATGCCCTGACCTGGAATCAAACCATGATTTTCTGGTCATGGGCTGACGCTCAACCACTGAGTCATACCAGCCAGACACTGTGTGCACTATTATGGTTTGTGTGAGAAATCCTTCTCCACCTTGAATTCATTAAAAAAATATGTATATATTTTCTTTAAAAGTGCTTGTTTTGCTTTTCATGTCTTTTCTGATTTGTTTTGTGTTTCTGTTTTTTTGTTTTGTGTGTGTGTATGTGTGTGTGTGTGTGTTTAAGTAGATCATTTCTTTAAATCTAAGATGGAATCCATTGTGGCCATGTTGTAGTATGCAAATAATTATTTTGACATCTGTTTAAAATACAAGGAGAAACTCACAAAAACACTTACGATCAGTGGTCCGCAGACCCATATACAGATTTATATATCTATTAACTAAGACTGCTTTCTGTTAAGTTTCCAGGTATCATTTGCAAAATCCATCAGCAGAGGAAGCTTTGATTTCTCATTTAAGGAAACTAATTATTTCAAGCAAGCTACTTAACATCATCTCAGATAATTAACTGTCACTGTCTGATATCATCAGTCAAACCTTAAATTCAAGTATATGCCTAACAAGAGAGTCGCTGTATTTCCCCTAGACATCTTCTTCCTTTTGTGTACCTGTGGGCTCTTTCATTATGGGGGGTGGGGTGGGGAGTAGAAACTAACAAGGTGTTCTGTGGGATCACACGCAGTTTTAGCTTTGTGATCATACAGAGCACAGGGGCTCATCAAGTTTACACTGAGCTGATAATACAAAATTCTCAAGTTGACTATCAAAGGTAGGTATTGGGCTCTGTTCAAATGAAAATTATACACTGAAGTGTTGTGTGGGTATTTTTTTCCCCAGTTAGCCTATGTTTCAATATTATGATTTGACAGGGACAAAATCTTTTTTTTTTTTCCTATCACTTCTAAGAAGGTACCTATAACCTTAAAATACATGAGGCTGGGAATAATTTATAACATGTTCAGAAGGTATTAAGCATTTGTGGAAAGGTGATTGATTGGACTTAACTTATTTGTCAAATGTTCCACATCAATTTTCCAAGTTCCTTATGTTTTAAACGATGTATAATATATGGATCTGTTCCTGAACTGGGGACACTAAGACTGGGAAAATTCTCAGGCCCAGGAAACATTTTAGAGCAAATGTAAATTGAAGTAAGCAGTTTATATTGTAGGTCATCCTTTAAGGCATGTCACATAGGCTCTATATATCCTACCTATTACAGAGGGCAGCCATGAGACACATTAAGCTATTTAACTTTAAATTAATACAAATTCAATAAAATGAAAAGAAAGCTACTCATTGTGAATGTTCATAGTCACTTTTTCTTTTTCTTATTATAGTCACTTTAGCTAGTGGTTCCAATATCAAACAGCACAGGTATAAAATACTTCTACCTTTGCAGAAAGTTCTATTGGACATCTCTGGTCTGCATAGTTTACATGTAAGAATGGTTTGTGTGGTTTTCTAACATTTTTCAATTTATGCTTTTTAAAAATTCTTTATTGTTTAAAGTACTACATATGTCTCCTTTTCCCCCCAATTGACTGCAGGCCTGGTTGCCCCTAACTGTCCTCCCCTGAAGGCCTTGTCACCCCAACTGCCCTCCTCTGCAGGCCTGGACACCCTGGCATTCCCACCACCCAGCACATGTCCTCACCCCCCTACTCTCTGTGTCCATTGGTTATTCTTATATGCATGCATACAAATCATTTGGTAGATCTCTTACCCGCTGCCCTCATCCTCTGCCTTCCCTCTGGGGTTGGACAGTCTGTTTGATGCTTCTATGTCTCTGGATCTATTTATATTCATCAGTTTATGTTGTTCATTATATTCCACAAATGAGTGAGATCATGTGATATTTATCTTTCTCTGACTGGCTTACTTTGTTAAGCATAATGCTCTTCAGCTCTATCCATGCTGTTACAAATGATAAAAGTTCCTTCTTTTCTATAGCAGCACTAGAGGCCCATTGCATGAAATTTGTACACCAGGGAGAGGAAGGGTGTGTGTCCCTCAGCCCAGCCTGCACCCTCTCCAATCTGGGACCCCTTGAGGGATGTCCTACTGCCTGTTTAGGCCTGATCCCGTGGCTCCCAACTGCTCACCTGCCTGTCTGCCTGATTGCCCCTAACCACTTCTGCCTGCCAGCCTGATCACCCCCTTATCACTCCCCTGCCAGCCAGATTGATGCTTAACTGCTCCCCTGCTGGCCCGATTGCCCCCAACTGCCCTCCCTTGCCAGCCTGGTCGCCCCTAACTTCCCTCCCCAGTATGCCTGGTCCCCCCCAACTGCCCTCCCTTCCCTGCTGGCCCAGTTTCCCCTAACTGCCCTCCACAGCATGCCTGGTTCCCCCCAACTGCCCAAAAAGATGGAATTTATTTATCAGGATGCTTTTACTAAAATAACAAACAAAAAAAACCAACTCTGATATATTTAAATAGTAAGACTATTTAGCAACTCATATAATAATAGATGGTGGTTGGCTGGCTATTTATGATAATTCAGAGTACCTCAATGACATCATTGACCAGCTTTTTTATTACTATATTATTAGTTTTTGCTTGTTTTTTAATGTTGCCATTCTTTCATTGTCAGCTTGTTCTCTGGCCTTAATGACAATCCTGGTTTCAGGTTAGTTGAAGGAGCTCTGAGACTTAAATCCTGACATGTAAGTATCCAGGGAAGACAATATACAGTATAAGAAAAGTGCTATGGTTTTCATTTTGTTAAGATTAACTCATCCAGATACCCTTCAGCAAACTCTCCCTCATGTCTTATTGATTATGACAGGGAGCACTCTGTCCTACAATGAAAGAAAAAAAGAAAGGAAGGAAGGAAGGAAAGGAGGGAGGGAGGGAGGGAGGAAGGAAGGAAGGAAGGAAGGAAGGAAGGAAGGAAGGAAGGAAGGAAGGAAACAATCTCTGGATCAATATTCTTGACTTCCATTCACTTTCTATAAAAAAAAAAAAAAAGCCAGTTTCATTTAAGAATGTCTTTGATAAAATAGAAAAATAATATTGCTTTTATTAGCCTTCAAGCCTTCAGTACATAACTTTTCAAAATTCTGTGTGAATAAATGGGACGTAGGTATAAAACACTTCTGCTACATTATGAAGTACAATGGTTGTCACAGGAAAAGCATTTGTTGATTGTGATGCAAGATTAACTAGTAAATTTTACATAAAACCCCATTTTTATTTGAAAGAATGGCAGAAAATACATGAGAATTCAGATTTGGATATTTGATAGCATTTTCAAAAAACAAAGAAAGTGAGCCTTACACTTCATGAAATACTGACAGTATTTGTTGCTAATAAAAAAAAATCAGCTTTCAATTTAAAATAAAAATTTTGGAAAACTTGCATGAGCTTGATACTTTTTCATACCTAAAGGTTTACCTGATGGAATTGGTGGTTATATTTATGAATTATATTACTGAATGTAATCTTTTAAAATATTATATATAATGAAGAATGTTAATATATTTGAAGATCTATGAACTCAGTGAATCAATATTTTTCCAATGATCAATACATGATATTACATAATTGCTCAGAGAGCCAGAAAGACCATTGGATTTTAATTAATAGACTGAAATGTTCAGTAATAAGAATCAGATTCCACATTGTAATTGATCTCTAAAAATATACCACTTGTTGATTATTTGTATAATATCAAAGAAGAATTGCAATACAATTTTTTTACTTAAGTAATTAAAATGCTTTTTAATTTTTTTTTTTATTGATTTCAGAGAATAAGGGAGAGAGAGATAGAAACATCAATGATGAGAGAGAATCATTGATCAGCGGCCTCCTGTACACCCCTTTCTGGGGACTGAGCCTGCAACCTGGGCATGTGCCTTGACGGGGAATTGAAGAGTGACATCCTGGTTCACAGGTTGATACCAAACCACTGAGTCACACTGGCTGAGCAAAATAATTCTATTTCCAAATATCCATCTCTGTGAGGTTGGATTTTCTTCATACACATAAACTAAAATAACATACTTCAACAGAAGGACGACAGAAGTAGCTATAAGAATCTCTCTAAAAAAAAGAATCTCTCTATTAGAGGTAAATTTTAAAGGGATTTGCCAAAGTATAAACAATCCCACTCTTCCTGCAAAATCTTGATTTCTGACCATTATTTTTTTAATGTTATTTATAGTAACATGACAAATTTTCATTATTTTTAAGTAAATTAATTTTTTAAAAAATTTGAATTTCACACAAAACGTGACACATAATAAAAAACTGAGAACAAACAGAAAATTACCCAATTTAAGCATATAAGCTCTAATTTTCAAATCTTTCCTCATGTTATCTGGTAGATATTAGATCTTTCATAAATTTGTATTTAGTAAATGTTGAAAGAAATTGCATCTTATTTTACCAGTACTTTACAAAAACAAAATAAGACATGGAAATAAAACAAAAGAAGAAACAGAACAGCCAAGGACAATGTATTAAAATAGATTGTTGTCTTGATTTTCAAAGTATAAAGATAATCTGAAAGCATAGGATCAACATTTTAACAGTATTTCATTTGTTTGATAATCAGATAACATTTTGTGTTAAAATTATAGTCATAAATTTAGAAACAAGAATAATTACACATTATCTTAACCCTTATTTTCTCTGTCCTCCCCAAAGTAAAATCAGATTATACCTTACTTTTTTTACATCTACTGTCAGTGTACCTATGCTTTAGGACAAGACACACTTAGAAAACTTAGTCAATGAAATGCCAAAATTCATATCACAAATGTAACAATATAGGAATGGTACACATTTTAAAAAATATGAAGAAGCTGTTATTAGTCAGTTATTAACTGCTAAATTCTTTTCTAAAAGCTAACCTAAAATTTTAGTGGATTAAGACAAGCATATGTTTCGTGCATGAAATGTTGTTAGTTCATTGGCTTTCTACTAGTAGTAATTCAGTAATCCAGAGTCATTAAATCTTGTGTTGGCAGTGTACCCTCAGGCCATAGAGTCCTATGCCAAATCTTCTGTATCCAGTTAAGAAACAAGAGTTAAAAAAGAGAATGCAGAATTTCTGGTAGGCCTAGGGCTGCAAATGGTGTTCATTGCTGCTGCCAATATTCCCTTGGCCATTAGTCACAATCTCTTCCTACAAATGCAATGAAAGCCGGGGAAAGGAGATAGTTATGGTGATCATATGGCCAGTTTTTGCCACAAAATGTTTTATAAAATTTAAGACTAAATAAAGGGTTATTTCAAAAGCTAAAAACATGTCATGGTGAAAAGAGAATGCAGCGTTTAAAAGGGTATACATTACAGTTCAAGCAGTAGATATGGCTGTGAGCTAATAATTATTATTCCTATTTTAAAGTTTTCCATACAAATATTCCTTTAAAGAATAGCATTATTTCAAGATGCTCTTATGGTTTTCAACTCAAACAAATATAGGTTCTTAGCAGAAAATTTACATCTGTATTCAAAGAGAAAAAGCAACAGAATAACAATGTGGTGTTTTAAATACGTACTTTACCAACAAAATTATGTTGATTCATTTTCATATCAAAATACTTTGATACCAAAAGATTATACAAACATAATTGTCAACCACCTTGAGATTCTGAATCCATTACATGTTTTGGGTCACCAACTTATATATCAAGGTCACAGCCATCACTTTCAATTTCCATGGTAATGAAATATTGTAACCATTATGAGTTATTAGTGCTTCAAGGATTATTGAGCAGGAGATCAATGATGGCATGACTTTGCCTTAAAGTTCATCTTAGGAATTCTACAGCTTTGCAAAAATCATCCAAAAATGTCAGCACATTAACATTTCTAGGAAGTATTCTTTCTACACGTTGTGGGTAAATTGGAAAAATAATTCACTTTAAATCTAAAATAAGAAAAGTTTAAAAATATATTTGACAATTAGATTTATAGAAGTTATAGGAAAATATAATTCCATGCTGTTACTTAGGAAAAAAACACATTAAAAGATATTACAACATGGCCTTAAAAGTTTATATAACATGTAGAAGTCAAAGATGTGGTCAAACTATAGCCAAATTATCTCATAATAATTAAAATATAATTTGTAGCCTCTCAAAAGTCTTTGATTATTTTACTGATGCTTTAAAAAAATAAGGAAAAATGAGAAGTTAGAAGTTTATTATAGCAGGTTATATTTGAAAATATCACCTTTTTTTCTAATTAAATATTATAAATTAAAAACAAAAATAGATTACAATTTACTCCTTAAAGAAAATGTAAACATTATATCAATTATAAAGTATCATGGGAAGAATTTACAAGACTCTAGATGATAAGTACACATTAAGTCTTTAATAAAGGTAAAAGATGTAGCACATCAACAAAGGAAAGCAGAGGCAAGACTGGGAAGCCCAGAGACTTCCAGGATGGTTCCCTAAGATCCATTCTTACTAGCACAAGATGTCTTCATTTTATGATTGTGAACTACCAGGACATGTGAGGGAACTTGAGCACCTTTCCAGAAGGGTCTTCTGGCAAAGCCAGAGTATGTGACTCGTTAAACCTGGTGTAAGCCATTAATCAATACATCCATTAAAAAATGTAAACAAACTAGCCCTGAGTATCTCCAGGAGCAATGTTATTTTAGAAACTTCGTTGTGGATTCTAATTTTACACATAGATCATCATGTAGTCCTTCAATAAGGCAATTTTATTCACCCCCTTCAAAAAAACAAAAACAAAACTCAAATGTCATATTGTAAGACACCAGCTACCCTGCTTCATTCTTATCTTAATCAAAGATCAGTACCAGTTATCTATGCATTCCTGAAGATAAGCATGGAGTTACCTGACTCAGCTGAGCTATAACCCTTGCACAAAAACAAAATAGATACTCATATAACACATTGGCTTCTTGAAACTATAGATTGTGAATAAGTTTAAAGAAACATGTAAAATTTAAAATTTAAAACCAATATTATTAATGTCTGAAAATGTAGTAAACTCTTGTAAACAATAAAAAGGTTTAAAAATAATGTGTTTTTTTGTTTGTTTGTTTTGTTTTGTTTTTAGGATACTAATTTACAGGAGATAATCTAAACCTTCCTATACATAAAATCACAACTCATCTTCATTTGTCAGGGATTATAAAATAGTTGTTACATTTCTTGTTCTTGCTCATTCAGATTTATAACCCTTTACTTATCCCACTGGACTTCTTAAACAAAGATACCAGATTACTTGGGTAGGTAGGAGCAGAGAGTTTCAGATCACCTTCTGATTCTTTTATTTTTATTCATTTATTCATTTAACAAATATTTATCCCATGTGCCTAATCAGGTTCTTGGGATACATCAGTGAAAAAGTGTAAATATTCCTATTCTTAAGGCACATATATTCCAGCACATATAAAATAATAAAAATAACAAGTTAAC